>CM025793.1:80913654-83605582 GCA_014635995.1 Sarcophaga peregrina | reverse complement strand
CGTACGCACAATTTTTTGCGAACTGTCCTTACAAATTTTTGCGTACCGTACGCAAAATTTTTTGCGTACCGTACGTACAAATTTTTGCGTACCGTACGTACAAATTTTACGTACCGTACTCACAAGTTTTTGCGTACCGTACGTACAAATTTTTGCGTACCGTACGTACAAATTTTTGCGTACCGAACGTACCACTTTTTGCGTACCGTACGTACTTATTTTTACGTACCGTACGTACAAATTTTTGCGTACCGTAGTACCAATTTTGCGTATCGTACGTACAAATTTTTGCGTACCGTACGTACAAATTTTACGTACCGTACGCACAAATTTTTGCGTACCGTACGTACAAATTTTTGCGTACCGTACGTACCATTTTTTGCGTACCGTATGTACAAATTTTTGCATACCGTATGTACAAATTTTGCGTATCGTACGTACAAATTTTTGCGTACCGTACGTACAAATTTTACGTACCGTACGCACAAATTTTTGCGTACCGTACGTACAAATTTTTGCGTACCGTACGCACAATTTTTTGCGAACTGTCCTTACAAATTTTTGCGTACCGTACGCAAAATTTTTTGCGTACTGTACGTACAAATTTTTGCGTACCGTACGTACAAATTTTTGCGCACCGTACGTACCACTTTTTACGTACCGTACGTACAAATTTTTGCATACCGTACGCACAAAATGTGCTTAATAATTGAATGTGTTGTATTAAAATAAGCACATTAAACACAAAAGTTTGTTGCATTAGATGCCAAAAGTTTGATCATTTTTAATAATAATCATAAATAAAATTTACGTTGTGTTTTTACTTTATTGGTTTTTGGTTTGGCAACTTCTAGAAAGTACTGTTGATTTGTTATTGTTTGTTTTGTTATTGTTTTTAGACACAGTTTATAAGATCGATCTTCAGCTCGGACATAGATATCGAATGGCATTTATACGCATATAATGTGTGGATATTCTATGGGTTTTAATTTAAACCGTCAATTATTTCCGATCTGGCAATCCTTTTTTTGATTTTATTCTGTTACAAAATTCAGTTTTTTTTTTATCGGAACTGAACGTAATTAATCGATTTACGTTGGGATTTATTTGGTTCAACGTAAAACTGCACGATGATGTCGTTTTTGTTAAGAAAACTTCATCCTTTTGAGATGAAACTCATTTTCATCTTGGTGGGTACGTTAATAAGTAGAATTGCCGTATTTCTAGGTCAGAAAACCCACATACGTGGGCTTGCAGAAACTAATGCAAGCATTGCGAGTGACACTTTGTTGCAGCTTGTGGACCAGAGGCCACGTTGGCCCATATTTCCTTGAAAATGAGGACGACGTAACGATCACGGTCAATGGAGAGATCTATTGCCCCATGATAACCTATTTTTTTGTTCTTGCTCTTAATGGTATTAAGTCATGAACGAGATATGGTTTCAGAAAGACGTGGACGTGCAAACCGTTACACATCTAATGCCGCAATCGATTTATTAAGTCAAACGTTTGATGACCGTTTAATTAGCCGAAATGGTGATGTTAATTGACCGCCAAGAAGCTGCCGCTTGATATTCATTGGACCATTTTTTGTGGGACGATGTTAAAGAAAAGTGTTATGACCCCATACACTCGAAAATGTCTACAAAAATTGCTACGATTGCGTAAGGTTCTGCTAGGAGGCCAGCTAGGTTTTTCACAACCAAATAAAAAATTTGGCAAATTTTAACTTCTAAATGGGCCACTCTATAAATGGTTGCTATGGTCTCAATAGGCAATTGAGTAGCAGAGACCTATCTCATACGATACAGTAATACTCTACAAGATGCTTATACTTCGCGTGATTCTTTATTGCGCAGAGGAATGAAACCTATTAAGCACTGATGCAGCAGCCTTGAGAGAAATCGAATGAAAAGTTTTATTTATGATCTTTGGTCCAAAGAAAGTTGGCGATGATTTCCTTATACGATTCAGCAGTGAGGTGTGTGAGCTCCTCAACGACATAGACATTGTTGAGCGTATTAATATCCAGCGTATGCGCTATTCGCCGTGGTCTAGTGGATAGTGTGTTGGCTTATTAGACAAAAGGCCCGGGTTCGAATCCCAGGTCAGACATCAAAACAAAAAATATTTCTTCGACAACTTCCTCTCAGCAGATATCTGGCAAAGACTCTGAGAGTAAAAATTGCCATGAAAAGCTTCTCGAAAATCTGTCGTTCGGAGTCGACTTTAAAAACTGTAGGTCCCGCCACTTATATGTATAAAATTAACGCACACAACATAAGTGGTGTGAGAAGCTAGGTCGTAATCCTGACTGAAAAGTTGTAATGGCTAATTATGTATGTATGTATGTATGCGCTGGCTCGGCCATGTTGTTCGAATGGAGGAGTATTCTCCGCGCGAGAGGAGTATTTGATGGGGAAATCTGCGAAAGTCGATGAAGAGGACAACCTTGTATCCTTTGGAAGCACCAAAAAGCAGAGGCGGCTGCAAAAATGTGAAAAGGCAGGCCGAAATCTGTTAATTGGCTTTTTAATGGCCAATTAAGTAAGCAATTAAGACCTCTCAGCAGATTTCTGGCAAAAACTCTGTGAGGAAACTAAATTTTCCATGAAATGGACCTCAAAAAATCTGTCATTTGGAGTTGATTTTAAACTGTACACACACAACATAGGAGAGGATAGCCTTGTTTGCGTTGAAAGCAACAAATCGAGGAAGCCCTGTCATCGATTGGTGTGATTAACTGCCAGAGACGCCTCGAAGGATGTATTGCGGCAGGCCGAAATTCTTTAATTGACTTGTTAGTGGCCAATTAGGTAAAGTAAGTAATTAAATGGCCCACCCTTCATTTATTCAGAAGTATGCCAAAGCCAAAAACAGAAATATCAACAGAAATACTTTCGATTTCTTGTATTTACAACAGACAATGAAGGACAATCATTTCAAGCTCATATTCAATTTGTCCTCTAGTCCTTTATTGAAAAACAGTAAGACTGCGTCCCTTATATTTTATGAAAGAAATCCTTCATCCCCTTGCTCTATACTCGTATTCTTTACTCTCCAGCTTGTTATTATAATTTTAAAGACAGAAAAGCAGAAATTAACTCCCTAAATAGCAACAACAACAAATAAACAAAAAGTTAAACAAACAAACAATGAAACAAAAACAAAAACAACAACATTTTTAATAATATTAGTGACGCAGCTATGACAGCTGCAACTGAAAAACCAACAACAACAACAACATTAATAATATAAAAACTCATTATACAGATGATATTAATTACATCATAATACAAACAACAACAAGAACAGGAAAAACCAACAACATTAACACCAACACCAACAACAAGGCATTACAATCATCATAATTTATACTCTTGAGCGTAGCACAGTAAAACAGAACAGCAGCGAGAGGCGTTGTGTTGTTAATCAACGATTTTTTGCTTATAAAGTCGTCTTACTCTTATAAAACCAACACTCAGGGGATGGCCCCTATTCATGCAGTGCATTGTGCAGGTTTAGGAAAATAGGTTATAGGAAGGAGGAAAGAGGGAGTCGTGTTTGTGGACATTCGATTTAAATTCACCAACAACGTAATTGACGGGAAAATCATTCCACAAGCAAGCAGTGCGGGCAAAAAATGAATTCTCCCTGTAATGCATTGTGCGGTTCACTGGACAATCAATCACAAAAGGATGTGCTCTGTGAGAAGCTCGAGTACCACGTAAAAATATGTGGTTATCGGGAACCAAGCCCCCTATCTCCCGAGAACACCTCCCATTATAGTACCGATAGAACAGTGAAACACACGCCACATTGCGACAATGCTCCAACGAATCAATAGAGTTGGATACCCTACTGTCATTAATAAGCACCTTGGCCCTCTCCTGTACGCGGTCGAGAAGCTTTAGACTTTGGAGCACCGGCCCCATACATGAGAGTTGTCTCCATCCGGGGTCGGATCAGGACCTTTATCCGATAAATATCCTTTATCCTTTAAATAGTAAGAAGGTCGGATGGTGTGAAGTGTTTACTGCACCGTTTCAAAAAACTAAAACACTTGAATGCTTCCTTCGACACTCGATAAATGTGATCGTTCCAACGAGCATCACAACTGATTCTCATGCCCAGAACATCAAAAGCATCCGCCTCCTCAATACATTACATTACCCATAAATACAGATGACAGAACACCATAGCCAGCATCACGCCGGTGTGTCAAAAAACTACATTGGGTCTTGTGCCCATTAAAATCAACCCTATTCGCGGGGCTAAGACTGTTCGTCAACTACTTTTTACATGACCGCCACGGCACTCTGTCGGAGCAAAAAAAAAGAGGCACCTGGCTGCCTACTATATTGAGTATTTGGATGAATTGACATTTTGATATGCTTTATCGGTAGTTCCAAATGGTTCCAGGACTAAGGGAAATATCGGAAACTGTGGTATCTCATTGAAATCGTCGTAATCTAATAGGTAGTATGTTAGCTTATTAGACGTAAGAAGCCGCTGTTCAAACTCCAGGTCAGACATTGAAACTAAATTTGATAGAATATTCCTTAGGCGACTTCCTCTCAGTGAATTTCTGGCAAAAATTCTGGGAATAAATAAAATTGCTATGAAAAGTCTCGCATATATTTTTCATTAGGAATCGACTTTAAACTGTTGGTTCCGGCACTCATAAATAAAAATTAACACACAGATCGTAGGTGGTGTAAGAAGCTAGGTTGTAAATCTGACTAAAAGGTTTTAAAGACCAATTATGTTTGGTCAAAAATGGCCAAATAACCATAATTTGAGTCAAGTTTTTGGTTAAACTGACCGAAGATGAAGACTTTTATGAGAGAAATCCATTTAACCCGATAATAAATCACAATTATTAACTCACTTAATTAGTTATTACAACCATTTAGTCAGGACAACAACCCAGATTATAATAACACCCATGTTATATGCGTTAATTTTATAGATGATTGGCAGGAGCAGCAGTATTAAATGGACTCCGGGCGACAGATTTTTGAGAAGCATTTTGAAATACTTTTTTTTTGTTTTTTCAAATATCTGAACTAGAGTTCGAACAACGAGTTCTCGCCTGATAATTCAATAATCTAAGACTGCTCCTCTATAGTCTACGACTGACATTTCCCCAGGAAATTATGAAAACTTTTGAGGTCGCCGTGGTCTAGTGGCTAGTGTGTTGGCTTATTTGACAAAAGGCCCGGGTTCGAATCCCAGGTCAGACATCAAAACGAAAAAATATTTCTTCGGCGACTTCCTCTAAGCAGATTTCTGGCAAAGACTCTGAGAGTAAAAATTGCCACGAAAAGTTTCTCAAAAATCTGTCGTTTGGAGTCGACTTTAAAACTGTAGGTCCCGCCACTTATATGGATAAAATTAACGCACACAACATAAGTGGTGTGAGAAGCTAGGTCGTAATCCTGACTGAAGGGTTGTAATGGCCAATTATGTTATGTATTTTTGTTGGTTTTTTTTTATTTATTCTTCGTCTTCTCTACTAACGTAAACATGGTTGTTTACTTTTATTATTGTAGTGTTGTTGGTATATTTTTGTTAACATGTTTATAAATTTTTTAATGCTATTGTTTGTTGTTGTATTTTTGTTTACGTGTTTATTATTTTTTTTACGCTTGCTTTTGTTATTGTATTTTTGTTTATAATTTCGATGTTAAGCGATGTAAAAGCAAAAGTCCAGTATCTATATTCTTCACTATTGTAAAAGTATTTAGAAATAAATAACAGACTCAATGAATTGGTAAAAACACCCACGAATTTAGTGAAAACACCCACGAGAGTTGTATAACTGTCGGTAGCACTTCTACAATTTCATCTCTATCCGCCAACGCATCACAGTGCCCTGTGCATTCTAAATAATAAGAGACCCTCTTTTGGATTTTCCTTAAAAATGTATGCAAATGGGAGACTGACATGCAAAAGTACGAAGACGAAGTGCATAATTAAATGCATTATAACAACAACAACACGAACAGTAAAATAAGCAACAGACTGCCAGTTAGGAAAAACAACAACAACAACATCAACACTTAACAAATATCAAAACACTCGTCATGTTTTCTCTTCTTAAAGATAAAATTTCCTCTTTTTTTTTCCTTTCGTTTTTATTTTCCCTTCTAACCTGCTGCTGTAAGTCAGTCTTGCAGTTGAAGTGAACATAAGATGGGCGCTTTATGGGTGCTGGGATGTATGCCTGAAATTATGGAAAATATGTTGTGTTGATGGCTTATACACATACAACTTATATTACTCATTTATTATCAAAACATACGTAAGCATACTTAAACAACAGTATACTGCACAGTGGGACTGAAAAAAAAAACGAAATAGCAAATGAAATGGCTTTCGGTTAAAGTTACAAACCGCAAACCATTCCTTTAAATAGCATTGAAGTTTAGGTCGTGGTGGTTTCTTTTTCCAAGCCAACCTGGTAACTTAGCTGAGGTCTAGTCTGAGTCTAGGCGAGCTACAATGTTCTCATCTTCCTTACTTACTTACTTAACTGGCCATTAGCAACCAGATTAATGGATTTCGGCTTGTTTTAAGATATCTTTCCAGGCGCCACTGCTTCTTAAGGGCCTACGCCAGTTACTCACACCAATCGCTGACATGGTTTCCTCGATTGGGTCCTTGCAACTCAAATAAAGTCGTCTTGTTAGCCGACTTTCGCAGATCCCTATATCAAATACACGTCACGGTGGACCATCTCCCTCCACTTTAATGACATGACCAAGCCGTAGCAGCCGCATACCCTACACAACATCTATGCCGTTGAGGAGCTCATTGTTCAGATCGGATCGGATTAGGAAATCATCGCCAACTGGCACTGGATAACACATCTTATGTAGGACTTTTCTCTCGAATAGCCTTAATGCTGCTGTATCGGTTCTTATTGGAGTTCATGCCTCTGCGCCATAAAGAACCATTGGGAAGATGAGCTTCTTGTATGAGTAAATTATTAGTTTTATAGATTAGATTGTAGATTAGTAGGTTATTAGTTTGAGGCCTCTGCTACTCAATTGCTACTAGTGATACCATAATAGCATTCGGTAGCAAGTGTGATCCTACGATTGATCTCCAAACCGACATAATTTTTGCTGGTAACGGCATCGTTGTTTACATTCATTATTGTTCTTTGTGGTATTTTTGTTTACTTGTTTATCATATTTTTATGCTGGTGTTTGTTGTTCTATTTTGTTTTTACTTTTTTTCCATGCTAACATCTGACGTAAACCATGTTTACAACTTGACGTAAACAAACAATATCCGCTTCTATTCCGTACTGAATTTACTACGTAGTATTCATTCTAAGTACTTAAGTGCACCGAAACCTTCTTACAAAGCCAGAATATTATTCAAATTCTTTAAATTGAAAGCATTTTTGATATTCAATGTGGTTAAGGCATCGAATTTCAGATTCATGTGACTATCGTTTAGATTTCTGATTCTAACGGCTAGAAATGGTCAATTAAATACTCCGCTTAACCAGAAGTTTATTACGTTTTTACCTTTTAAAAATGTTTAAAATATAAGCTCGTAAATTAGAAATAAAATAGAAATAAATTTTGTGTTCAGTTTTAATTAAAATTCTATATTATCGAGTGCCACTGCTCACAACTTGATGTAAACAACAACAATTGGTTTGTTTGTTTACATCCTTTGCATAGACAATAACAATTACTAGACAATTAATCGACTGCTCTTTCTAATGAATATCTTCAAACCACATTTACTCTTTTCGAACACACGCAACTTTACGCAAGACTGACTGAATATTTACTGACTCTGTTGCCGGTAAACAGTATGATGTATGTTATTCCTCTGTTTACAAACTTTGCATAAATAATAACAATTACAAGACTGATCTTTCTAACGAATATCCAAACCAGGATTACTCTTTTCAAATACACTGCATCTTTACGCAAGACTGACTGAATATTTACTAACTCCGTTGCCGGCAGACAGTATAGCGTATGTTATTCCTGTGTTTACACACTTTTAATCGACTGATCTTTCTAACGAATATCTTCAAACCACGATTACTCCTTTCAAACCCACCGCATCTTCACACCAAACTGACTGAACTTTACTAACTATGTTACCTGCTTTACCATGCCTTTTATATAACAAAGTAAACAATCTGATGAACGTCGTCGAAGGCGAACGAAATCTCTATAAATGTAAACATCATTGTTTACATTCATTATTGTTGTGTTGTTGGTACATTTTTGTTTACTTAATTACCATTTTTTATACTGGTGTTTGTTGGTATATTTTCGTTTACTTGTTTACTATTTTTTATGCTGGTGTTTATTGGTATATTTTTGGTTACTTGTTTACTATTTTTTTTTTTTTTGTTGATGGTGTTTGTTGTTGTATTAAGCAGTACGATAATTTGTAAACAGGTTTGTTTACTGCATTGTTTTGTTTTTGTAGCTTTTGTTCATAATTTACAATGATGCTCAGCAAATTCCTGAGAAATTCCTTAGAATATAATTAGGCAGAAATCTGCTTATAGGAAGTTATCGAAGACTTTAGTACTGGGAATGATTGACAGTGGCGAAACCCTTAAGCCTTCCTTTAATAACGCAATGATCTTATTTTTCATACAAAATGTGTAAATAGGGGTTAGTACTGTTGAGCTCCTTTCGAAGCTTGCTAAAGAGAAGAGAGATGTTTGAGTTGATAGGTGAGGTACGATAGCAGAAGCTTTTTGGAGTGTAAGGCCGCTTATGTAAGAGTAACTGGGTTTATTGTTGTATCATAAGTCAATATCCTAGCGAGTCTCTAATGGCAAATAAATCACGTTCTTTATTACAAAAAATTCAGGCAAATATCTAGAACAGGAAATAAGACGCCAAGAGTTTGCTACTTTTCCGTTGGGTGAGGTATTAGATTCTGAGCTCGTTTAGAAGTCTATAGACATAGCTTCCTGCAGGACAAGTAGCCCATAAGAATAGGGTATTAAAGCGATGAATAAATAACAGAATTAGTCCCTCTGAGTTCAGCAGAATCTAGTAGTTTCACCATTTGCCAGTTTTCTTATTAGACAACATAAAAAGATTTCTTATCTTAACCTATTTTAACCCACTGTGCACTTGTACTAATTCATTATTAGAACTCATAAGAGTATTTGAATAAGTCACACTTACACTTACCCACACACACACATGCTTACATAGCCACATGATGATTTTACACTTGCACTCTTATTTAATGTAATAATGAAAGTACATTTACTGCACTTGTCTTAAGTTTTGTTAAATAAATTCCTTTTTCTTTTGTTGTTGTTGTTGTTGCTGTTGTTGTTTTATGTAAAATATAACAAGTACATGACTGTCTGGTTAAGTCTGATACAAAAAAAAAGGAAAAAAGAAGAATGAAAAAAACACTAAAGAAAACATTTCTTACCTCTACGTATTCAAATGAGGATTTGAAGAGGATTATACGAGGGCTGCGGTAGAAATTTGCAGTAAAATTTTATTGTAGAAATATTTTTAGGTTAGGTTAGAGGACGTGCACTTGTCAATTAAGACAAATGCAGTACCCAGAGGTCGAATTGACCCATTTTACAATATCCTAAAAAGAAAGAAGGATAATTGAAGGATAGGAAGAAAGGAGGGTATATAGCAAAGAGGGGAGGGGATTGGAAAGCGGAGGAATCACACAGACCAGATACAACCAAAAAGGGTGGAGAGAGCGACTTCACTGATGAAATCCTAGCACCTCTCAACCAGCTTAAGCTACCAATGAATCTCTAGAGAGTCTTAATGTTATCTCAAGACACTGAATTCAAACTCCCAAAGAAGGTCTGCCAAGGGTCCTTAACCTCAACCTATTATGGGCTGGGCAGTTATAGAGTAGGTGTTCGATAGTCTCCAAATCCTCTTCATCGCAACATGCTCTGCAATAGTCTGACTGGGATCTGTTCCAGACACTCGTCTGCGATCTAATCTTGCAGTGCCCCGTGATAAAACCGACAACCGACAACCTTAAGCCGGCTTTATCCAAGTCCAGTAGCCAACCTGTTCTCTTACTCTCCTCAGCAGGCCATATACATCTAGAAACAAAATATTGTTATGAAAATGAAAGAAGACCAAGATACTGATGTTCTGCTTTTACATCGCTTGATATTAAAATTCTAAACAAAAACGAAAACAATGCAGTTAACAATCCTGTTTACAAATGCTCGTGCTGCTTAATATAACAACAAACACCACAATAAAAAATGCTAAACAAGTAAAGACAAAAATACCACAATAAATACCAGCATAAAAATATGGTAAACAAGAAAACAAAAATACAACAACAAATACCGGCATAAAAAATCGTAAACAAGTAAACCACACAATACAACAACAAACACTACAGGAAAAAATGTAAACAAAATACACACAAACAACAAAAATTAAACAACAATGTTTACATTTATGGAGATGCCGAGAAGGCGAAACAAAGAACGATTTACATTCAAGAACATTCATCAGACTGTTTATCCTGCCAAGGCAAAGCAGACAACTGAGTTAATAACAGTTCAGTCAAACTTGTGTGAAGACGCGATGTGTTTGAAGAGTGTAATTGTGGTCTGAAGGTCTCTTTCAAGAACATTAATGAGACTGTTTACACTGCCTTATAAAAGGCAAGACAAAGCAGGTAACTGAGTTAGTAAAGTTCAGTCCGTCTTGTGTGAAGACGCGGTGTGTAAAGGGAGTAATCGTAGTTTGAAGATCTACTTCAAGACCATTCATCAGACTATTTATTCTGCCATATAAAAGGCCAAGGCAAAGCAGGCAACTGAGTTAGTAAAGTTCAGTCAAACTTGTGCGAAGACGCGGTGTGTTTGAAGAAAGTAATTGTGGTCTGAAGGTCTCCTTCAAGAACATTCATGAGACTGTTTACTCTGTCACATATAAGGCAAGACCCAGCAGTCAACTGAGAAACTAGATTAGGACCAAACCGGCTCATGGAGGAGCTGTTGAATTCTAGGACGCTATAGAGCTAATACAGCCAGAAAATGGCCGAAGTAATGATAGTACTCCTAAGGTTAGAGGAACGAATTTGAAATTTGATATAAAGTGATAAAGCTTTCCAGCTAACCAGCCCCCCGCGAAGTAATACCTTACGGCAGTCCCGCGGTGGGGGGGGGGAAATGGTCGGAGAGTAGGGGGTGGGTTAGTACGTAGGCACCAGTGATGGTGAATCGTGCATGCTTTTGTAGGAACAAAGGTATCTTTGAATTTTTACCACCTCCTAAGGCACAAAAAAAGAAAAAAAAAACAGCTGTCAACTGAGTTAGTAGAAGTTCAGTCAGTCTTGTGTGAAGACGCGGTGTGTTAGAAGAGTGTAATTGTGGTTTAAAGATCTCCGTTGCAAAGATCTGTCGAATAATTGCCTAATAATTGTTATTGTTTATGAAAAGTAATTGTTGTTGTATACAGCGTTACCGTTGAGCAACTAAAGTCGCAATTTGATAGTTTTTCAGCGACCTCGCCACTTTTTGTGCCCCCTTACTAAAATGAACTAAATCTAACACTTTTCAAGATTTTTGACCCTTTTTTCCCCTTTTTTTAAAAAGCATTTTTTCTAGACTATAGACTAAACAATATACTAGACAATATACTAGACTATAGACTAGACTACAGACTAGACTACAGACTAGACTATATGCTAGATTATATACTAGACTATAGACTAGACAATAACTAGACTATATACTATACTATAGACTAGACTATAGTATGGAATAGACTAGACTATAGACTAGACCAAAGACTATACTACAGACTAGACTATATAATAGACTATAAACTAGACTATAGACTAGACTAGAGAGTAGACTATAGACTAGACTAGAGACTGAACTAGAGACTAGACTATAGACTAGACTATAGACTAGACTAGAGACTAGACTATAGACTAAACTAGGGACTAGACTAGAGGCTGCACTATAGACTAGATTAGAGACTAGACTAGAGACTAGACTAGAGACTAGACTAGAGACTAGACTAGAGACTAGACTAGAGACCAGACTAGAGACTAGACTAGAGACTAGACTAGAGACTAGACTAGAGACTAGACTAGAGACTAGACTAGAGACTAAACTAGAGACTAGACTAGAGACTAGACTGTAGACTAGACTAGAGACTAGACTGGAGACTAGACTGTAGACTAGACTGTAGACTAGACTAGACTGTAGACTAGACTAGACTGTAGACTAGACTGTAGACTAGACTGTAGACTAGACCATAGACTAGACTATAGACTAGACTAGAGACTAGACTGTAGACTAGACCATAGACTAGACTATAGACTAGACTAGACTATAGACATTTTCTTTTCCTTTAAAAATGTTCTTTACTGCCAAAATACGCTTTTTGTGCGACTTCTTAAAAATTTCCAGCGGTAACGCTGGTTGTATACATTAAGTTGTAAACAGTAGAACACAGAATTATGCGAATAATAAAGAATTTTATTTCAAACTAAAGACAGATTTATTTTGTATTATATCTGCAATCTGCGAGCTTATATTTTAAACGTTTTTTTAAAGGAAAAAAAACATAACAATTTTGTAATTGTAACGCACCTCGTTAGCTTTGGTTGTTTACATACAAATGACTTTGCAAACAAACTGCATTATGGCAACAAATAAAGAAAAAAACTGAGTGTGTATCAAGGAAAAAAGGAAACAAACAATGCCATTGAAGGTGAAATATCCTTACAGGCATCTATCCATATACTCTTCATATATTATAGAGGCATCGCCATATGATGGAAACGAGAGTTTCTTTATCCACATTTGATAGAAAAAAAGAAAGCCAAAGCATTGGCTTTCGAATCTTTTTTTCTTTCTTCCATTTTCCACTTCTTATCAAAATAATCGCTTCGAAGTAAAACGTTGACGATACTTTTGAGGAATGCGAGTAGCAAAGGGTGTTAAGGCATGCTGTGTGTGATGCAACAAAAAAAAAAAACCTTTTCCGTATGCAAAATGTCGAAACACATGCAACATGCAACAAAAAGGACACACACTTCATACAGGCGACGTACAAGTATTTTGTCATATTAAACATCATAAATCAACACAGAAAGAGAGGGAGAGAGAAAGAGTGCCATGGAGAAAACAAAGTGGGCAACAGCAATATTTAAAACTATGACAAAAAGTTAGCAGAAGAGATAATCTACAGTTGCAGCAATGAAAGTGACATCATCATCACTAGCACCAACACCACCAACATTATTATAATCAGTAGTAGTAGCATCTTCCAACATAATAAATAAAAAAAAAACGAAAAGCAGAGGGATTTACTTAATGATAGGCATACTTAATAAAACCACAGGTTAGGTACGATAACTGAAGCTTATATAACACAGATTGGATTCATTGTTGAACCACAACACAATACCCGAGAGAGCCTCTACAAAATGCCTTCCCTAATCGAAAATCGGACGTTTTTATTGCAAAAACTTTGGCCAAATAGAACAGGAAATGAGGTCGCCGTGGTCTTGTAGGTAGTGTGTTGGCTTATTAGACGAAACACCCGAGTTCGAATCCCAGGTCAGACACCAAAACGAAAATTTGAAAATAATTTAATTGCAACAACATCAGCATAGAAAAATATAAGAGATAAA
Organism: Sarcophaga peregrina; assembly: GCA_014635995.1. Taxonomy (NCBI): domain Eukaryota; kingdom Metazoa; phylum Arthropoda; class Insecta; order Diptera; family Sarcophagidae; genus Sarcophaga; species Sarcophaga peregrina. The sequence continues at coordinate 83,591,915 of CM025793.1, read as the reverse complement.
AGATGTACACAACCAACAACAAAGTACAGCGATCAGCATAGTAAACAACCAACAACAAAGTGCAGCGAACAAAGAGGTAAACAAGCAAAAACAAAATGCGTATTAAACACCCAAACAACAAAAATGGAAACAAGTTTTTTACATTTTTAGATTGTTCCCGAAGGCCGTCATCCACTTTAGAGAGCATTCATCACACTAATGATCAAGCGATATAAAAGGCAAGACAATGCGAGCAATAAAGAGTTTGAATTAAATCGTGTGTGACGACGTTGCCGTGGTCTAGTGGGTAATGTGTTGGCTTATTAGACAAAAGGCCCGGGTTCGAATCCCAGGTCAGACATCAAAAACGAAAAATATTTCTTCGGCGACTTCCTCTCTCAGCAGATTTCTGGCAAAAACTCTGAGAGTAAAAAATTGCCATGGAATGCTTCTCAAAGGAATGTGTTGTTCGGAGTCGACTTTAAACTGTAGGTCCCGCCTTTCATGTATAAAATTAACGCACACAACATAAGTGGTGTGAGAAGCTAGAACGTAGTATAATGGGTCAATTCAACCACCGAGTGCTGTACTTGTTAGAATTGACAAGTGCACGTCCTCTAACCTAACCTAACCTAACTTAATCTAGAACAGGAAATAAAATGCCAATAACTTCTCAAATTTCTGATGCATGAGGTATTAGATTCCAAGTTCGTTTAGAAGTCTAACGACATAGCGTCCTATAGGACACTAGCCTGTGAGAATAGTTCAGCAATGCGATGGAGAAGTAGCCAGAGAATGTCGTAGTACTACCACGTGACCCAATGTTGCTAGCAAAGTTCCATCTTTAAAACACAACAACCGTCTGACAATCAGTTAATTGAAGTTTAGTCAGGTTTGCGACCTGACTTCTCACATCATTTATGTTGTGTGTTTGTTAAATTAGCACCATATGAATGGCGAGACCTACGGCTAGAACAATAAACTTTTTGAGAAACATTTCATTGCAATTTTATTTTCTCTCAAAGCTTTTTCTAGAAATTTGCTAAGAGTTAGGTTAGGTTAGGTTAGAGGACGTGTACTTGTCAATTCTGACAAGTACAGTACCCGGCGGTCGAATTGACCCATTTGACCCAATTGCCTGGAGTTAGTTGCCGAAGAAATATTTTTTTATTTATGTACCGTACGATGTATGTATTTTGTTGTTTTCTGTTTGTATTGTTTAACAGTCTTCATTGAGTTTAATTGTAAGCGTTGTTAAAAAGCAAAACATAGTTTCATACATAATACAACAGCCCCATGTCTAATAAGCTAACATATTATTATTCGACAACGGCGACTTCAATTTATACCCGGTTATAACAGGCAGCCGCGGTCTAGTATAGATTCCAAGGTCATTGCCACGCAATTTTTTTGCACTAATCAGTACGTATCTGTTTAATGTCTAGTTTATTCGAGGCCAGTTGTATCTAGTCATGTGTCCGTGGCATCACAACGGGCCGCTATGCGTGCTCAAGTGAGCTTTGTGATATCAGAGCTACCACTACGACCTGACGACCAGACCTGTATCTAGTCATCTTCTTATTTGCTGCCAGAGGATCAAGTCGATTTTCTTCCGTCGGCATTAGGAATTATAAGTCTGATTACGCCATCATTCATCGCATTCTGTAATGTTCTGAAAATACTGAACCTTGTGTTATGCCATCATTGAGCCTGTATTTGCTGATATCCGCTTCTATTCCGTACTGAATTTACTACGTAGTATTCATTCTAAGTGGTTAAGTACACCGAAACATTCTTACAAAGCCAGAATGTTATTCCAATTCTTTAAATTGGAAGCATTTTTAATATCCGGTGTGTTTAAGGCATCGAATTTCAGATTCATGTGACTATCGTTTAGATTTCTGATTCTAACGGCTAGACATGGTCAATAAAATACTCCGCTTAACCAGAAGTTTATTATGTTTTTACCATTTAAAAATGTTTAAAATATAAGCTCGTAGATTAGAAATAAATTTGTGTTCAGTTTTAATTAAAATTATTTATTATCGAGTGCCACTGTTCACAACTTGATGTAAACAACAACAATTGGTTTGTTTGCTTACATCCTTTGCATAAACAATAACAATTACTAGACAATTAATCGACTGATCTTTTTAACGAGTGTCTTCAAACCACAATTACTCTTTTTAAACACACCGCATCTTTACACAAGACTGACTGAATATTTACTGACTTTGTTGCCGGCAAACAGTATGACGTATGCTATTCCTGTATTTACACATTTTTAATCGACTGATCTTTCTAACGAATATCTTCAAACTACAATTACTCTTTTCAAACACACCGCATCTTTACACAAGACTGACTGAATATTTACTGACTATGTTGCCGGTAAACAGTATGATGTATGTTATTCCTGTGTTTACACACTTTTAATCGACTGACCTTTCTAACGAATATCTTCATATATTCAAACCACAATTACTCTTTTCAAACACACCGCATCTATACACAAGACTGACTGAATATTTACTGACTCTGTTACCGGTAAACAGTATGATGTATGTTATTCCTGTATTTACACACTTTTAATCGTCTGATCTTTTTAACGAATATCTTCAAACCACGATTACTCTTTTCAAATACAGCGCGTCTTCACACAAGATTGACTGACTTCACTATTGCAGTGGTGGCGCTTTCATGAGCAGCATAAAGTTGGCATTCCAATGATGATGTCCTGCAGCAAGTTTGTTTCCTTTTCTTTTAGAAGTTATAACAGGTTTCGTAATGGTTTCTGTTAAAATTATTGCATCAAAGAAAAAGATCCACCGGCTTATTGAGATATAATTTGGGAAACCATTTTGCCAAGGCGCTGTAAAAAAATGAGAAATTCCTTTATGTTCTTGTCTTTAGGGTACTGTAATAGTCGCTAGTAACCTTATATTTAGATATGCAACCTATCCAGTGAAAAGTGAAATGACTTTAATAAAGAATAATAAACGAGCAAAAGATTGCGTTGCGATGATGATGACGATGATGACGAACATAAAGATATGCAGACAAGAAGACAGCAACTGCAGTGTCATTTTTTTTGTTTTGTTTTTGGTTTTGCCTTCCCTCCATTCATTCATTTAGTCTTTGAGTTGCGTTTTCCTTTGCCACGTTTGTTTGCTTGTTTGTTTGCTCATCTTAGACGAACGGTGTGTGTTGATGGTAGTAGAAGATTTTATGCTTTGAAATAAAACAAACACAAATACAGACTCACATACACATGCAACGTATATACTGTTGTATGTGTTTTATAAACCAAATAAAACTCACAAGAACACAGATTGCAGATAAATTTCAAAAGGATATACGAGCTATGCATAAGTGAATATACTGAGTGATTGTATGTATGTATGTGTGTGTGTGTGTGTGTCTTTATGTAATATCATCTTCATTATTTGAAAATTTGTTTTCTTAACAATTCACAACACAGTGTGAAAGTAGAAAAACACACGTGAAAACAAATATAAATGAGCGTAAACGGGAATAAAAAAAGCTCTCAACACTGGCAAATTTCTCTTTTCCGCTTATTTCTCTAAAGATTTTGCACTACAAAGTGTATGCATGTGTATGCAGTATAGCATACATTTAGGTGCTCTCCTCCGTTATAATGAAGAGAGCGCGAGTGTATGTCTGTGTGTTAGTATATGCACATGCATCAAGTTAAGTCATAATAATTATTAATTGCGCATAAGTTGGCAAATAATGATGATGAAGTGAAAGGATATTGTTGGCATTTCTTTTCACTAGAGACTCTGCGTGTGTGAGTGTGTGTGCGAGTGTTTGTTTTTCCTCTCATCTCTGCTTATGTTTTATGGCCGCGTGTAAAGGTTTTGTTAGTTATTTGCGTGTGTATGTGCAGGATTTTTTTAAGATTTTTCTTTTTCCAATGACAACTGGCGTGTATTCATACAAGAAAAAAATTTTTTTTTTCTTATTGTTGTCAGCCATCCTTTCCCTTTTCCCCTCTACCAGATAGATAGATGAGTGTGTGCATTTGAGTGTATAAGTGGCGTTCAGTGATTTATTATTTGCTGATGTTGTTGCTGTTGTTGTTACATTTTAAGATTGTAATCGTCAAGTGTTTTACAATGATTTCTTTTAACTCTTTTGCTTTCATTTTTTTCTTCAGCTCGTGTTGGTTTGGCTTTGATTTTGTTCATTTGTATGTAAAATTGCATCATGGTACTGTTGTTGTGGTTCGTTGCATGCCACATAACAAATGTTAGCATTTGAGGTGTTGCATTTTATGATGACTTGGCAAAAGGAATTAACACTCTTTATAGAAATGTTTTTTAATGCAAACAATTCAATTATAATTCAGAAAAAAATAACAACAAAATAACAAAGGGAGTCTGTCATAATAGTAGAATGGGTTACAAAAAAGTCTGCGCAAGAAAAAGGGATTTAGAGCATCATTAATAACAGCATATTTCTTGTTAACTGTTTTAGAAAGTGAAGTTGTTTTACAGCATGATGATACTTTTAGAAATCGCTATCATAAATTAAATTACGATTATACCGGCATTTAGTAGAGCAAATTCTGTTTTGCTTTTTAACGGCAATTGAAATTAAAATAAAAGAAATGTTGTAAACATTACAAACAAACAACAACATAATACACACATCGTACGGTACATAGAACCGTATTGTTAATTACGATAACTTCGTAACATATATCGAGAACGATTGAATATCTGTTAGATTTCCGGCGAATTTTTTATATGTAGTATGCACTTAAGCAGTATGCCCCCAAAAAATATGCCATACGCAGTATGGCCATTTTGAGTAAGCCCCAATGCAGTATGCTCATATGCAGTATGCCCATATGCAGTAAGCCTGTATGCATTATGCAGTATGTCCATATGCAGTATGTCTGTATGCAGATTGTCCATATATAGTAAGGCCTCTAGGTTATATGTCCATACGCAGTGTGGCCCTATGCAGTATGCCCCTATCCAGTATGCCTATATGGACAGACATTATGCTGTATGCTCATATGCAGAAAGCCCGTATGCATCTATGCAGTATGCCCGTATGCAGTACGCATCTATGCAGTGCATCTATATAGGCCCATATGCAGTATGTGCATATATAGTAATACCCGGTGTGTTGTGGGCCCATATGCAGTATGCTCCTAAGCAATATGCCCCTATCTAGTATCCCTGATATGCTCTATGTCTATATGCAGTATGCCCATATATAGTAAGACCTTAGGTTGTATACCCATTTGCAGTGTGGCGCTATGCAGTATGTCCCTATCCAGTATGCCTATATGGAAAATGCTCATATGCTGTATGCCTATATGCGGTATGACTATATGCAGTATGTCCATATGTAGTATACCCCTACGCAGTATGTCCATATGCAGCATGTCCATGTATAGTAAGACCCTATGCTGCATGCCCATATGCAGTATTCCCTATCTAGTATGCTTGTATGAAGCATGCTCATATGCAGTATGTCCATATGCAGTATGTCTGTATGCGGATTGTCCATATATAGAAAGACCCCTAGGTTATATGCCCATACGTAGTGTGGCCCTATGCAGTATGCCCCTATCCAGTATGCCTAAATGGAGCATGCTCATATGCTGTATGGCCATACACAGTATATCTGTATGCAGTATGTCAATGCAGTATTCCCATATATAGTAAGACTCTATGCTTTATGGCCATATGCAGTGTGCTGCAATGCAGTATGCCCCTATCCAGTATGCCTATATGGAGCATATTCATATGCTGTTGCCAATATGTAGTATATGCATATGCAGTAAGCCCGTATACAGTATGCACAATGGAGTATGCCCAAATACAGTAAACTCCTATGCAGTATGCCCCTATGCAGTACGCCCAAATACAGTAAGCTCCTATGCAGTATATCCATATCCCGTATGCCCATATGCAGTAGGCCATATGCAGTATGTCCATATGCAGAGTACCCATATGTAATACCCCCATATGTAGTATGTCTGTATGGAGTATGCCCATAAGCAGTATGCCCATAAGCAGTATGACAATATGCAGCATAACTATATGCAGCATGACCATATGCTGCAGTATGTCCGAATGCAGTATACCCATATACAGTATGCCCATATGCAGTATGCCTATATGCAGTATGACCATATGCAGTATGCCTATATGCAATATGCAGTCTGCTCCTATACAGTATGCTCCTATACAGTATGCTCCTATGCAGTATGACCATATGCAGTATACTTAAACAGTATAGCTCTTATACAGTATGCCCATACGCAGTACGTCCAGTATGCCTATATAAAGTATGCCGTTATACAGCACGTCCGTATACAGTATGTACACATGTAGTATGCCCATATGCAGTAAGACCACATGCAGTAAGACCATATGCAGTATGCTCTTATGCAGTTTGCCCATATGCAGTACGTCCATATGCAGTACGCTCATATGCAGTACGTCCATATGCAGAATGTCCATATGCAGTATGTCCATATGCAGTATGCCCGTATGCAGTATGCCCATAAATAGTATGTCGATATGCAGTATGCCCATATGCAGTATGCCCATATGCAGTATGCCCATATGCAGTATGCCCATATACAGTATGACCATATGCAATATGCCTATATGCAGTATGACCATATGCAGTGTGCCAATATGCAGTATGCCCATATGCAGTATGACCATATGCAGTCCTAAAATATTGTTAAATTTCTCTATATTGTTCCATACATGTCCCAGCTCTGACTGCCAAATAATTTCACTTGCATTGCTTTGAAATATGCTAAAAAGCTTTTTGAGTTTGTTTTTTGTTAGTAAAAGCTTAATAGGCTTCACTCTTCTACTAGTTCCACTAGAGTAGGGTTTGTTAAAGTTTCAGTTTTTACTCTCTTCTTTTCGTTGTTTTTTTGTTTTTTTTTGTTTGCTATTTTGAATAAGGCCTTAAAGAAGCTTTCATTTCCCACGAAAAAACACAAAAATTGAGAAAGTTATGGTAGAGGCAGAGTAAATGAGTAAATGAAATGAGTATTAAAAAAGCAACAAAATAGTTTGACAGTTTATATCCTTGCAAGTGGCTTTATATTTTTAGCATTTTTCCTTAATATTTTATTTATTTAAAATCAAACAAAGAAAATAAACAAACAAAAAATTATAAACATAAAAATAAAAATTATTTAAACTAAAGCCATAGAGAAGCCAATTAAAAAATTCATTGTGTAAGAAGGAATTTCTAAAAAAAATAAATTTTTTTTCGAAACATAATTTCCATAACAAATACTTGTTAAGTGTAAAGGCGCAAAACAATTCAGATGTGCTGGTGAGAGCAAAAAAAAGGGCACACAAAGGAAAAGAAAAATTTTAAAGGAAGGCCAACATATTTTATTAGCCTTTCTATGTGTGTGTGTTTCTTTTTCTTCTTGTGGTGATTGTTTGAGAATTTTATTCAATTATTAAGTGCTGCTTGCTTGCCTACACCAACACCACTACCACCATCATCACTATCGCCATCACCATCACCACCAACGCCATTGCCATTGCCATTGTGTCCGTTATGTTGTGTTGAGTGCTGGTATGCTTGTGTGTAGTGTTGCTAATAAAACGCTTTAGTTGTGGCGGAAACTTGTCTTCTATGAAATCATCTGTTTGTGTTCCGTTTTTTTGGATTTTTTTTGTGTTTTTGGTGATTTTTTTTCGTGTTTTTATTCTCCTGTGTGCCATGAAATAAAAATGTCAAGTGTATTTTGCTAAAAAAAAAAGTGTAAAGCATACCCAGCACTATACACTCTCTATTTAATACAAGAAAAAAAGCTTAGAGGCTAATAAAAGCTTATTTTATGAATACAAAAATCATCATCATTAAAAAGCTTTCTTTACTTATCATTTAATTTTGTTTTTATCTCTCTTTCGTATATTTTTCTCTTTTATCATTCCTTTCCCTTTGCTTGGAAGCCTTTACAAAGAAAGTTTTCCTCCGTTTTGTTTACATATTTCGGTTGTGAAGTGTTAAAAATTAAATAAAAATTAATTAATTCAAGTTGAAATTAAAATTGTTATTCAAAATCACTTAATAAATCAACTTTAAGACTCTCTCTCTCTATCACTCTCTCAATTTTTCTCTCTTTAAAGTAAACAATACATACACACATTAAACGGTAACAATCAATGTGTTTTATAAACAACAACAACAACAACAATAATAATAATCCGTACAGCATTAAACAGCTGTTACACAAAACACTACGTAATGTAAACTTGACTGTGTAAACAATGAACGCAAATCATCCAAATTAAACCCTCCATAATTAAGGACAACCAAATTAATCCGTCTTAAAATAAAACAATAATTTTTACGTTTTTTGTGATTTTAAAAATACAAAAAAAAAATAAAACAACAAAAATTTAAAAATTTTTTTTGTAAATTGTGACAATTTTTGAAAGAAAAAAAAATAAAAAAAGAAAAATTCCATTTTGAACAAATAAAACTAAAACCCTAAAGAGCTTTATTCATAAACAACAACAATAAAGGATTCAATAATAGAGAGCCTGAAGAAAAGCTAAAAACCAACAAAAACAGTGAAAAAAAACTTTTCATACAAAGTGTGTGTAGAAAGCAACGAAAATTATCCACTTGGCGTGTAAACTAAAGCAACAGGTAAGCAAAAAAGACAAAAAAAAAAAACTTTTATTTTTGAAAGGAAAACATAAAACAAAACACGAAATAAAATTAAATTAAATAAAAAAATTTATACAATTGGAATAAGAGGTTTAGGTGTACTTTGCAACGAATTTAAGGCAAGGTGGTACGGTCATATGCGGTACGGCCATAAGCAGTATGGCCATAAGCAGTACGCCTATATGAAGTATAACCTTATGCTCATTTTATATGCCCATATGCAGTACGAGCATATGCAGTACGACCATATGCAGTACGACCATATGCACTTTGGTCATATGCAATACGCCTATATAAAGTATAGTGTAATGCTCATTTTCTACGCCCATATGCAGTACGACCATATGTGGTACGGCCATATGCAGTATGTCCATATGCAGTACGCCTATATGAAGTATAGCCTTATGCTCATTTTATATGCCCATATGCAGTACGACCATATGTAGTACGACCATATGCAGTATGGCCATATGCAGTATAGTCTTATGTGCAGAATGACCATATGCAGTATGTCCGTATGCAGTATGATCATATGCAGTATGTCCATATGCAGTATGTCCATATGCAGTTCACCTATATGAAGTATAGCCTAATGCTTATTTTATACGCCCATATGCAGTACGACCATATGGCCATATGCAGTATAGCTTTATATGCCTATATGCAGTATGACCGTATGCAGTATGGCCATATGCAGTAAGTCCATATGCAGTACGCCTGTATGAAGTATAGCCTTATGCTCATTTTATATGCCCATATGCAGTACGACCATATGCAGCCTTATATGCTTATTGCAGTATGACCGTATGCAGTTTGGCTATATGCAATATGACCATATGCAGTACGTCCATATGTAGTATAGCCTTATATGTCTATATGGAGTGTGACCATATGCAGTACGCCCGTACGCAGTATGCCCATATGCAGTATGCCCAATGAGCTATGCAGTACGCCCATATGCAGTATGCCTATATGAGCCTATGCAGTATACCCGTTAGAGGTGTAATTTGCTTACAAATTTATTGTGTATTATAGGATCTGTCCATACTATTGCACTGCAGCTACAACTCAGCTTTGGCTTTCCTTACGGCTAACCATTACGGATTTAGGCCTGTCTTAAAACATCCAACTTAAAACACGCAACTGCTTCTTGCATGCTAACGCCTGTTGGTTACACCCATCGATAACAGGGCTTCCTTGATGTGGCCCTTTTAACACAAACAAGGTCATGCTCTTCGCTGGCCTTATCAGATGCCCGCATCAAATACCCGCCTCGTCGCAACATCCTACTCCATTCGAACAACATGGCCAAGCCAGCGCAGCCGCTAGATGTTAATTCGCTGCACAACATCTATGCCGCTGAGAAGTTCATACAGCTCACTGTTGGATCGAATGGGGAAGTCATTGCCAACTCACATTGAATCGAAGATCTTGCATAGTACTTTTCTCTCGAATACTTTCAAAGCAGGTGTATCAGTGCTTAATAGAGTCCATGCCTCTACGCCAAAAAGAAGCACGCAGAGGATGAGGGTTTAGTTTTGTCGTACGAGAAAGGTCTCTGCTACTCAACTGCCTATTGAGACCGTAGTAAAACCTATTGGCAAGGGTGATCCTACGCTTGATCTCCAGACTGACATCATTTTTGGTGGCAACAGCGGAACCAAGATAAATAAATTCTTTAACTGTATTGAAAGTATAGTTATCGCTCACTACGTAGCATTTGGCTTTTCACGTATAACTTATCCACTCAACTGCATTTTGATTACTTTCTGGCGAATCATTTTAAAGGTTCATTTAGTTACCACACAAGCGCTTCCCCTTTAGTGACCTGAATATCAAAAAAGAAAAAATCCGGCACAGGCACAACTTTAGCTTTAAACTCCGAAAGATTAAGCAAAGCCATCCAACATTTTAGTGAGAGTAAAGCTAAACTTAGCCAAAAACATTTACGGAACGTAATGGACCATTTCTAGAATTACAAATCTTTTGTCAGGATTATGACCTAGTTTCTCAGTCAACTTATGTTCCGTGTATTAATCTTACACATAAGTCGCGGGACCTGTAGTTTAAAGTCAACTGTGAACAATATGCCTATATGCAATATGCCGTGTGCAGTATGTCCACATGCAGTATGCCCATGTGCGGTATGTCCATATGCAGTATAATTTTATGCAGTATAATCATATGCAGTACGCCTATATACCACTGTATAAAGTATGTTCATATACATTATGTCCCATATGCAGTGTGCAGTATATCCATATGCTGTATGATCATATACAGTATGTCCACATGCAGTATTCCTATGTTCGGTATGTCCATATGCAGTATGCCAATATGCTGTTTGTCCGTATATAATATGCCCATTTGCTGTATGTTCAAATCCAGTATGACCATAAGAAGTATGCCCATGTGCAGTATAGACATATGCAGTAAGACTATATGCAGTATGCCCATGTGCAGGATTCCCTTATTCAGTATGCCCATATGCAGTACGGCCATATGCAGTACTCCTATATAAAATATTCTCTTATACAGCATGCCAATATGCAGCATGCCCATATGCAGTATGTCTATATGCTGTATGTCCATATGCTGTGTGTCCATATGTAGTATGCGCATATGCTGTTTGGTCATATGCAGTACGCCAATATGCAGTACGTCAATATGCAGTATGCGTACATGCAGTATGCGTACATGCAGTATGCGTACATGCAGTATGCCCATATGCAGTATGCCTGTAAGCAAAAATGTATTTTGGGAAATATTCCTGGATGTTTGTCGGTGAATGCATGTCTCACACATAGCTCAAACCACCACTGATGTTGTGTGTGTTAATTTGATGCATGTGCGGTGGCATCTACACTTTAATATCAATTTCGAACGATAGATTTTTGTGAGAAACTTTTCATTGTACTTCTATTTAATTTACTCACAGAGAATGTTTGCCAGAAATCTGCTGAGAAGCAATCACTGGAGGCATATTTTTTCGTTATCTTTTTGTTGCAACTAAGAAAATGTCTGACCGAGGCCAACAACACATCCTGCCTTGCCAACACACTTGCTGCTGCAAATACTTAACGTATACTTGTTGTTAAATAACTCACATCACGTATACGTCTAGGGTGGCAATTAACTCTCAGCTTTTGTACAGATCATTAGCACTTTCTGATCTTTCTTAATTCAAAAATTTTTAATCAATTTTAAGCGAATTATTTTCGCTTTCTTTTTCGCTTTGGCTGATTATTAGTTTTGTTTAAAAAGTCTTTTGAAAGTCCTTTTGCCATCTAATTTGCCATCGCAATGAATTGCTCAATTATTGTGAAGAGTTTTTTTTTATTAAATATACACGCTACGGCATCAATTTCATTTTCAATTATTTAATGAACACAAAAGAGAAACAAAAGAAAAGAAACGAAAGGAAAGGAAACGAAGGAAGAGAACAACGTCACGTCAATAATAATCGACGACTAAAAGTCAATTCAATACGAATAAAAAAATATCCTTAAACACACACATGCACACTTACATTGAGTTGCACTTAAAATATAAGTAAACAAATAAATATATTCGGTGTGTTTGTATGTATGTATGTATGTGTATATGTATGTGTAAAGCCAGACACAAACAAATCTAAGAAGAAAAAAACTGTCATTTTCAATTATATTTCGTCTACGTATTTTAGTTTTATTTTCTGTTTTTTTGTTCATCAATTCATTGCAAATAATTTTCTAAACAACAATCAATATTTATTCTCTGTTTATTTAACTCTCTCTCTCTCTCTCTTTCTCTATCCTTTCAATAATTCTGTTTTGTTTTGTTATTCACTGTTATAGTTTTCAGTGCTAGCCTGTTAGCGTGCATTGTATTGTATGGTTGCGTGAACCCAATAACCAGGAACATAGGAAAATAACTTCACTAATCTTATAACAATTTTCGTTCTCTTTCTCTCCGTTTTTCCTAACGAATTTAATGCTTGTGATATATAAATTAATGGGTGATTTTTTAAGTGCTATAGGAAATTTTTTAAAAAACAAACACAATAAAATTCAGGAAAATGCATGAAATATTTATTTGAATTGATATTATGCGGTCCATATAATTTAATGTTTGAAGATTATTCATGCAAATGTTGACCGCGATTGCGCCTTAAATGGTCCATCCGCTTAGTCCAATTTTGGCTTGCTTTTTCCAACATTTCGTCTGGTATCTCACGAATAAATGCTTCAATTGGAAGATAGCAATGCGCCAATTGAAGCGTTCTTGTCTGTATAGCCATGAGCTTTAACATACATACATACCTACATAATTGGCCATTACAACCCTTCAGTCAGGATTACGACCTAGCTTCTCTCACCACTTATGTTGTGTGCATTAATTTTATACATGAGTGGCGGGGGACCTACAGTTTAAAGTCGACTCCGAACGACAGATTTTTGAGAAGCTTTTCATAGCAATTTTTAATCTCAGAGTCTTTGCCAGAAATCTGCTGAGAGGAAGTCGCCGAAGAAATATTTTTCGCTTTGATGTCTGACCTGAGAAAGTTGGATATCATATCACGGTAGCGCTTAGCATTTATAGTTATGTCACGAATCGCAGCATCTTTGAAGAAGTACGGTCCAATGATGCCACCAACCCATAAACCGCAACAAACGGTGACTTTTTCTGGATGCATTTCGGCCGGTATCTCACGAATAAATGTTTCAATGTTGTCTTCCAATGCGTCGATTGAAGCGGGCTTGTCTGTATAGACAAAAGCTTTAACATAGGCCCACAAAAAATAATCTAAAGGCGTTAAATCGCACGATCTAGACGGTCAATTAGCCGGTCCCGAACGTTAAATAATAAGTTCACCGAACTCGCCTCTCAATAAGTCCATTGTTACTCGTGCTGTGTGGCATGCGGCACCGTCTTGTCGACAGCATATGTCATATAAGTCAAGCTCTTGCATTTTGGACAAAAAAAATTTGGATATCATCTCACGGTAGCCCTTACCATTCACAATTACGTTATGAATCGCAGCATCCTTGAAGAAGTACGGTCCAATGATGCCACCAGCCCATAAACCACACCAAACTGTGACTTTTTCTGAATGTATTTTGCCTGGTATCTCATGAATAAATGAATCAATGTTGTCTTCCAATGCGTCAATTGAAGCGGGCTTGTCTGTATAGACATGAGCTTTAACATAGCCCCACAAAAAATAGTCTAAAGACGTTAAATCGCAAGATATAGGCGGGCAATTGACCGGTCTCGAACGTGAAATAATAAGTTAACCGAACTCGCTTCTCAATGTTTCTCTCTTGTTGAAACTAGATGTCACGCAAATCAAGCTCTTTTGTATTTTGGGCAAACAAATTGGATATCATCGGACGGTAGCCCTCACCATTCACAGTTACATAACGAATCGCAGCATCTTTGAGGAAGTACGGTCCAATGGTCCCACCACCCCATAAACCGCAACAAACTGTGACTTTTTCTGGATGCATTGCTAGCTTTTGTAAAGCTTCTGGCTGATCTTCACTGCAAAATCGAAAATTCTGCTTATTTACGTATCCATTAAGACAAAAACGAGCCTCGCCGCTAAACACAATTTTTCGATAAAGAAGTGGATCTTCGGAAAAACTTTCCAAGAGCCCATTCACCAAAAATTCTGCATTGCGGTGGATCTTTCAGGTTCAATTCTTGCAGCAGCTGTATTTTGAAAGGCTTTACACCTAAATCCTATCACAAAATTTTTTACATTGTTAAGTAACAGAGGCCCAATTGCTGCAAACGGTGGCGAATCGATAATTGATGGTCGGTCATCACAAACACTGGCCGATACTGCTAGATATTCCATTCAGTTCGCAATCTACGTAAGCGTGTTGGTGGTTTAATGTCCAACAATGTAAATTTGAAGCGAAATTTAGTCACCCAAATAGCTGGAATAGCCGCTTCAGTGGGTCGTTTAAATTGAGCATATAATAGGAGAAGGGCGCGATGATCCTTCTCAACAGAGTACCCATTTTGATTATAAAATTCAATGATTTGCAAGCGTTCTTTCGTTTGGAAGACGATTCATGGTTAAATTATAGACCAAACTGAAGATGTTTGACAGTGAAACAAAACACGAAACGTAAGTGAGCTGTTCAAACCAGTATTGCCAAAAAGGTAATAGCAAAAAAAATCACCCGTTATATGTACGTGTATGAAATTGTTTCTATGGATGGATTGTAAGAGAGAGAGAGAGAGAGAGAGAGAGAGAGAGAGAAAAAAATACTCCATTTGAGTGTATTATTTGTTAATAAACAAAGCTTCTAAAGTCAAATATTTTCAAAACACATGGTCACTGTACACTGAAAGAAACTAAAGCCAGGAGGCCTGATACAGGGAACGAAAGCAAAAATTTTAAAGAACATTTTGTTAGATACAAAGTTTATCCACTAAATAGAAGGTTTTCAAATAGTTTAACTAATAAAATAAAAATATTTGACTACCTCTGTCAAATTCTTAAAAAAATTTAAAATAAAGCACTGGAAAAAATTATAGGGACACTTAAATTTTTCATTATATTCTTAGATTTTTAATTAAATTAAATTAAAGGTATTCATACAGGTTAACTAATAACCTTCTTTATGTGATTATATTGCATTCGATCTAAACAAGTCCTTACTTTCAAGCTAATTGCGTTGTCAGATTTTAGGCTGCTGATGCCTGGCGATGTGTTTTCATCTTCACAAAATCCATATTTTGGTTTGGCCTTATTCTAGGTAACTTTAAGTCTAAAGTACCCAAATGATCATTTCCCCAGCTCAGGTTATAGGTTATTCCTGAATAGTCTGATGGATGAGTCAGATTACTTCTTATTGTAGCACATCAGCAAAAACTATGATTGTCTCGAACCAATTTTTGGATATCTCAAAGGCGTTTGATAGGGTCTGGTATGAGGGTCTGGTATCGAAGTTAATTGCTTTTGGTGTCGGTAGTCACTTCTCTCGATTTATATCGAGCTCTTTAAAAGATCGCACTATTAGAGTTGTTATAGATGGCGTCTTTTCCGACGAGTTCTGTATAAATTCTGGGGTACCGCAGGGCTCCGTTATTACTCCTACTCTTTTTCTTATTTTTCTCAATGACCTTCTGTCTATTACTTCGAATCCTATTTACTCTTTTGGGCAAGGAGGTCGAACATGAATGACGCACTCACAGGTGACCTGATAGCAATCTTTGAGTGGGGCCGCGCGAACAGGGTCGATTTCAATGCGCGCAAGACCCAATGTTGATTTTTGACGCACCCGCATGATGCTGGCTCTGGTGTTCTGTCATCTGTATTTATGGGTAATGTAATGTATTGAGGAGGCGGATGCTCTTGATGTTCTGGGCATGAGAATTAGTTGTGATGCTCGTTGGAACGATCACATTTTTCGAGTGTCGAAGGAAGCATTCAAGTGCCTTGGTTTTTTGAAACGGTGCAGGAAATACTTCACTCCATCCGACCTTCTAATTATTTACAGGACCTTTATCCGATCCCGGATGGAGTACAACTCTCATGTATGGGCCGGTGCTCCAAACTCTATTTTGAAGCTTTTGAAGCGACCGCGTACAGGAGAGGGCGAAGGTGCTTATTAATACAGGCAGAATTCATTTTTTGCCCGCACTGCTCGCTTGTGGAATGATCTTCCTGCGAGAGTTTTTCCCGTCAATTACGATATTGGTAGATTTAAATCGAATGTCCATAAACACTACTCCCTCTTTCCTCCTTCCTATAACCTATTTTCCTAAACCTGCACAATGCACTACATGAATAGGGGCCATCCCCTGAGTGTTGGTTTTATAAAAAAAAAATTTAGTTTGAGAAAAGTATTTCCCTCTCATGATTTCTATCTTCGTTGAGCTTAAAGAGTTCCGTCTCCGGAACGGCGTGTAAGCTGCTTTGTTAGCAAGCTTATCTGTTTTGCTTATTGCTGAGAACTCCCACATGATCTGGGAGCCTTATTTTATTGCTCTAGCCAATTCAGCTTCTGCGGACAGTCCCATACTATCTTCGATTTAAATTTTTAGGAACAGAGTGCTGGATTTTCAGATTGTGAAATTGCTTTGCTATGGTTCTGTCATCTGGTAATCCCCGGTCAAGTTCAATTCACTACTTCTGTCGATGAAATAGAATCGTGTTTGTCCATCAGTTCCGCTAATTTCATTTTGTAATCAACGGGACCTTTCTTGGTCCGTTTTGTATAACACAAAACAGTGCCTCCTTTAAAAGAGCCTGCAACATCGAGATTACTTCATAAATTTTTATAACTTAGTCGCATTGCAAAGCATTTCTCAAAATCAGAGTGTCCAACTGATTCCCGAGGTGCCGAAACCTTTTGATTAATTGAATCATAGACCCGCAAGGTTTTGGCTTTCACTGCCTTTGGGCAACAGTGTATCCACAGGCGATTTTCGATAGTTTTTCACTGGCTCTATTATGCCAATATACGCTAGTATCTGTACTCTGTCCAACTGCATTTAAAATGTATTCACATTTGTCCTCTTAATACAGGCAGTTAGTCCATATGCAATGTATAATTCCCGATTGGAATTCCTAGGATTTGTTTTCAAGCATCTCTGACCTTTCCAGAGGTATACTCTATATGAGCCATTCATGTCAATTATGCTAGCCACTGCCATTTCCAGATATTTCGCTTAAATTTCCCGTGATATTATTACTAAATTTGGATCAATGGCTTCCGCAAAAATTACTGTTTGGTGTGGATTGGCTGTTGACCCGTATATCTTTGAGATAGAAATCGGACCCCCCTTAACTTTTTCACTTGTTTCTACTTTTTTTCGGTGTATGTTGGTATGTCGTGTTATAGAATACATATTCTGTGTTGTTTCGATTTTGTGATAATTTTTATTTTAAAAATTAAGCCGAAAATAAATTCAATATTTAGGAGCAAAATAAAAAGAAAGGAAAACTAAGAAATTTCGTTGCCGAATTTCAAAAACTCTGTGTCCAGCAGTGGAAAGCAGGATAAGCAAGGAATTATTTGAGTTTGAGAAGGGAACGATTCGTACTTTAAAAGGAATTCTAATCATACCCTAAGCTATTGCTAGTTTCGTAGACAAGCTCGGTTTGACGCACCAAGAAGACTATACCAGCTGCCTTAATGTGTTGCAAACAGAGTCGTGACAACAAATTTTATGTGAGTGACCGACTTGCATTTTAAGACAGATGTCCTTGGCTGACGAGGATGATGCCGAATATTGGAGGACCAAATCTATTTAAGAGGAGGATAATAATATTGAGGGTTGTAACATCGATAATCGGAGGCACTCGCCGTGGGGACGAAAATGAGAATACTTCCCTCGGTGCATCATCTAAGAGCGATTTGAACGGATAAGTGGGTTCAGGTCAGTGTCTGATGAAGCGGTATTGGTATTGGCAAAGACAATACCAATAGAGATATTGGCCGTCTCGAATGGCCAGAACGGACAGCGGCTATAAAAGCGAACGCATGAAGCAATTCCAAGCACAAATGGCTGTCACAATAGGAGAACAGTTTAAAGGGAAGATGAACATTTCACCTTGTCCCTGATGTAACTCCTTGGATGGAGAGCAAACATTGTGAGCTGAATTACTATGTGACCCAGTTCCTAACTGGTCATGGATGTTTTAGTAAGTACGTGCACAGATTTGGTCATGACACTTCCATTATATGCTCAAATTAAGTAGATGAGGAGGAAAATGCGGAGCATATGCTAATATAATGCCCCAGATTTAGATGGTTTGGAGAAACGCGATAAGGACTAAACCGGCTAATGGAAGAGCTATTTAATTGTAGGATTACATACATAATTCGCCATTACAACCCTTCAGTCAGGATTACGACCTAGCTTCTCACACCACTTATGTTGTGTGCGTTAATTTTATCCATATAAGTGGCGGGGCCTACAGTTTAAAGTCGACTCCGAACGACAGATTTTTGAGAAGCTTTTCATGGCAATTTTTACTCTCAGAGTCTTTGCCAGAAATCTGCTGAGAGGAAGTCGCCGAAGAAATATTTTTCGTTTTGATGTCTGACCTGGGATTCGAACCCGGGCCTTTTGTCTAATAAGCCAACACACTACCCACTACACCACGGCGACTTCTATGTAGGATTCTATGGGGTAAATATGGTCAGAGATTGGCTGAAGTTATGCCAGAACTCCGAAAACTGTAGGTTCGAAGGCGAAATTCAATATAACGTGAGAAAGCTTTAAAGCTGACCAGCCCTCCGCGTAGTAATACCTTTCGGCAGTTCCACGGAGGGAGAGTTGTTAAAGTACGTAAGCACCAGTGATGGTAGATCGTGCATGATTTTGTTGGAATAAAAGTGTCGTTCAATGATTCCCACCTCTGGCCCAAAAAAAAAAAAAACACATACAGCCATAACGCCAACAAAGAAAACAAAATCAAATGAAATGAACACAAAATAAATTGAAAAAGAAAAACAGGCAAAAAAACAACAGAAAAACAACAAAAAACGATAGAAAAACTATACGAAATCAGTCAATTTGCCATATGAGCACGTAACAATTTTCACGCTTCTATTGTTATGAATGCATTTAAACGTGTAGGTGTACGAATAGTTCTGTATTGAAGCCATCTACACATGAGCATGTGTGTGTGAGTGTGTCTACCAAACAACAATAAGTGTCAATATAAATAAACAAAAGAACTCACATGCTCACTGCTTACTGCATTGCAATCGCAAAGAAATACCCGAACACCCTCAGACCCCTCGCTCGTAATTTTCTGTTACTTACTCGTTTTCAGTCGTTTATTTTAACGTTCTAAATCGTTTAATAACAAATGGTAACGTATGGGTCTGTTAGAGTATGTGTGTGAAAATATTTTACACAACAATTGCAATTGAAAATAATTTCTTTGGCGTGTTTATTGTTTTTGTTTGCCACCCTCTCTCTCTCGCCTCTGTCGTGTTTTTTCGTTTTGTTTTTCGTTTGTTTGTTTATAAAATGTAAATAAACAGTGTATTATTGTTGGTTTTACTGATTTTTAACAAATAAGTTAGTCAATAAGTATGACGGCTAGTGATTGCAATTGTATGATGATGTAGTGTTGCCTATAGGTAGATGTTTTTTTTTTTTTTTTTTTTTTTAGCTATGCGAGCTAAGGTTGGAAAATCTTCGAAAGACCTTGGTAGCCCGGCCTACCAAAGTGCACGATTCGCCGCAAGACTTACTCTCGGCTTGCTAAGCGCATACGTACTAAAAAACCAACCTCATCACACACTTTCAACCATTCGACCCCCCCGGGACCACAATCAAGTATTACTTCGGGGGGGTGGTGATTCAGCGAATGCTGCCTTCAAATTCCGCTGATCTTGCTCTCTCAGCCAATCTTTGCTGCGTCAATACATTCCGTGCGAAAACACATACTGCGTTCCAATTGTCACTTGAGATTAACATCAGGTTTACTATATTCTCGGGCGTTACCTGGAATCCTATTGATCTCTCCAGGCAATTTCGTTGAGCAGAATATCGCGGGCAATTAAAGAAAACATGCTCCGCCGTCTCCCTTTCATCACGGCATTCTGGGCATGCCTCATCTATGTCGTGACCAAACTTATAGAGATAAGCCCTATAACAACCATGGCCCGTTAGCAACTGAGTCAGGTGGAAGTTCACCTGACCGTGTCTTCTTTTTGTCCATACGCCTATGCTCGGTAAGAGTCTGTGGGTCCATCTTCCCTTAGTGGAATTGGACCAATCCTGCTGCCATCTATCCATAGCATCATCCACTAACTGACCTGGGTTGGAAAGATCCAATCCCCTCCTCGTGTCATGTTTCCTCCTTTCTAAATCTACTACTAGCTTCAGGGGCATCATCCCCGCAATCACGAACGCTGCATCAGTAGACACCGTGCGGAAGGCAGAAATTACCCTGAGAGCTGATCTCCTGTAGGCTCCTTCCATTCCTGCTCTATAGGTCCTCTTATCCATGGCCCCGGCCCATATAGGGGCTGCATATATAGCGACTGATGTCACAACCTTCATCAGTAACCGCCTCCTCTCTTGTTTTGGGCCTCCTAGGTTAGGCATTATTCGAGCAAGTGCATTTGTTGTCGCCGCGCACTTTTCGCCGATGTACGTCAAGTGTTCCCTAAACGTAAGCCTGTTATCAGTCATTACTCCCAGATATTTAATCACCTGTTTTGATGTTATGCGCTGATCACCTACCGTTATTGTAATAAACTCCATCCTCTTCCTACTGCTTATAAGTAGCACATTCGTCTTGTGATCAGCAAGTTTGAGACCTATTCCCGTGATCCAGCTCCTGACTATGCCAACCGCAGTGTTACACGTTCTCACCAATTCATCCAAATGTTTTCCTCTTATCACCAGGGCAATATCATCCGCAAAACCAATGATTTGTGTACCTCTAGGGAGTCTAAGCCTAAGTACACCATCATACATGACATTCCATAGTATCGGGCCCAGCACGGAACCTTGCGGGACCCCCGCCGATACCGTATATGACCTCCTGCCAACATCTGTGTCATATAAGAGCACTCTATCCTTAAAGTAGTCTCTAATAAGCTCCATCAATTAATTCGGTGTATCCTTCCCATCTAGGGCTGCTAAAGTGGTATCCCAATCCGCAGAGTTGAATGCGTTTTTGACATCCAGGGTGATGATAGCGCAGTACTCCTTGTCGCCATTAAGCCAGCGCTCACCGCTGATAGCATCCTTTGCTATTGTCATAGCCATCTCTATTGCATCTATCGTGGACCGGGCTTTCCGGAAACCAAATTGGCGATCCGACAAGCCGTCTTCTCCCAAGAATGCTTCCAGTCTCCTACAAATTATCCTCTCCAAAAGTTTCCCAGCTGTGTCAATCATACAGAGCGGGCGGTATCCCGATGCATCATGCGCGTTGTTACCCTTTGGAATGACAACCAGTCTCTGCCTTTTCCATATCCTAGGGAATGTCCTTTCCTGAATACAAGCGTCAAACACTTGTCTAAACAGCTCAGTGTTACTTTTAATGGCCTCCTTAAGCGCAATGTTTGGGATCCCGTCGATCCCCGGTGCTTTATTGAGTTTCATGTCCACATAGACTGCTTCCAATTCTTGCCTGCTAACTCGTGGGATTTCCTCAGGTGACCGCATATCTCGCACGGAGTATGTGATTTCGGCCTTGCGCGGAAAAAGATCCGCGACAATTGATTGCAGCTTAGCCGCATCTGTCGTTGCTGGTGGTCGGAAGCAGTTCAGCATCCTCATCACCACCTTGTATCCAGTTCCCCAGGGATTCTCGTCCACATCGGCGCACATTTCCCTGTAGCACCTTCTCTTGCTATGCGCAATTGCTCCATTAAGGCTGGTCCTACATCTTCTATATCTTTCCCGTAGTTCCGCAAATTCTGCACGGCCTCTGGCTCTTTGGAACAACCGCCGTGCGCGGTTACATTCACGCCTTAAATCTGCTATATCCGCGTTCCACCAATATACGTGCTTCTTCCTAGGCAGGTGACGCCTCCTTGCCATAGATGCGTTGCAAGCCTCCGCTATGGAGCGCATTAATTCCGTCGCCTTGTCATTCGCATTCCCGGACAACCGAGTGTCCTCCAATGTGAGGACAAAAGTTTCCCTATCAAAAGTGGAGTCTTTCCAAAGAGGATTCGGCGGTGCTGGAGGAACGTTACGTTCCGTAGAGCGTTCCCGGATCTCAGTAATAATAGCCTGGTGGTCGCTATGTGTATAGGTGTCAGACACCATCCAGGTAGATAAGGTCGCCAGGGAGTCGCTGACGAATGTCAGATCAATTTTAGAGCAGCGTCCATTTCTCGAAAATGTGTCCTTGTCACCACTATTAAGTAAAACAACCTCTAACGTTGCAAATGCGTCAAGTAGGCATTCTCCTCTTGGGTTCGTATAAGCCGAGCCCCACTCCACTGCCCAAGCATTGAAGTCCCCGGCAATTACCACAGGCCTCAGGTTCCTCGCTTCATTAACGATGTCATCTATTCTGCATCTAAAGTCTTCTATTGATAGGCTAGGGGGAAGATAACAGCTGAGGAAATGTACCCCATTAACGGTACATTTCACAAAGCTTTCCCACCTGTTGTCGATATTTCCCATTGGGAATTTTCCACAGGACCATATCGAGGCCCTGTTACACTTACTGACTATCCAACGTTGGTTTCCAGGCGCTCTGTAATGCTCGCTCAGTATTGTCAAGTCTATCTTCTGCTCACGCACCGTCTGATTAAGAAGCTCCTGCGCCGCTTCACAATGATTCAAGTTCAACTGCAGGATTCTCATTTACCTGCGTATGTCAACTTCCGTCGTGCTGCCAGGTAATGTGCGCACTTATGTCCACCCGTGATATGCTTCGCGTCAGCATCCGGATCGCCTCTACAGAGAAGGCAGTGAGGGTCGCGACCACAGGTCTTGGCAAAGTGACCCTGCCCTCCGCACTTGAAGCAGTGTTTGGACCAGTCTCTATTACTGCGACACTTTCCTGCCACATGCCCGAACTCCAGGCACTTGAAACATCTCTTCGGAGTTACTTTCCTCAATAAGCGGCAAACTGTCCAACCTACTCGCAGTTTACCAACCTCTTCTGCCCTGCTTGCCAGCCTCACAGGGATTGCGATTATCGCCGTTCTAGTACCCCCTGGAACGTTTCTGATCGTCTTGAGAGCCGTCGGTTGTATTTCACCGATTTGGTCCCTCCATGCGGCGATTATTTCGTCCTCGGTTGTTACTTCATCCAAGTATCTTAGTTCGAATGTGGCCTCCTCAGTTATTGTTCTGACCTCTATCTCCTCGGCCAATAAGCTCCTTAGCTTAGAACGGTGCATCTCCGTAGCCACCTCGGTTGATCTTCTAAACTCCAGGAGGATTTCGCCCCTCTGCGTCTTCTTCACCAGTTGGACATCCTCACCAACTGATTTAAGCTCTGGGGCATTCCTAACCTTTCTTAGGATGTCGGCAAAAGATAGGTTCTCGGTTGGCTTTATTATCACTGCTTCCGGTCTTGGAGGTTTCCTGCGCTTCCTAGTTTTCACGATCCAATCGTTGTGCTCCTGGGTGTCTTCTTCTGCCGCTGCAGGCACTACCATAGCCTGGTTATTAGTAGTTGCTGGTTTCGCCGTTGAGTCACTAGCCCTAGTCTCGGCGGCAGGCTTAATTTGTCCACGAGGACGGGCTGTTCTAGTCTTCTTCGGTGGTGTTCCCCTAGGTTTTTCCAATTCATCCCTCTGCCTCTTGGAAATACAGGGCGTCTGCTGTTGCAGGATCGTCTGTGTGCTTCTATCGTTGGTTTTGACCTTCTTCTCCTGCTCTGCTCCTTTATCCTTAGCGGCCTGCTGGTATAGTGACGATATAGAAGCCACTAAATCACGCATCGCTTGGTGTATGGACCTTCTTCCTCCGCCCATCATCTCTACTAGTTCCGAAATTTTATCGCCTAGCTTGGTGAAATCATCCACCTCTTTTTCAGGAGCTTTGCTCCTCTGTAACTCCGGTGGTGACGAGAGAGATCTCTCGCCATTCTGCTTCAGCGGTGGTGAGTGGAGCAACCTCGAAGCCCTCCGGAAAGGATTCAGGAAAGGGCTGTCCTGCTGAATCTCCTTTGCACCCTCGGTGCCGGCTGGAGAAGTAACGCCTATAAGTTCTTGATTTTGTTTTATTATATTAAATTCCATTCTATTGGGTCCCAACTTGAAGCCGTTGTCTTGGATCCGTTGTGTAGTTACCCTTGTTGTGGTCCCATGGTTATCTTTGCAATGCAGGGAGGCCATGCGAGGGTTGACACAAGTCCTCATAAGAGCATGTGTTCAGAGCCAGACCGGGAGCTAAACAGAAGAGATTCTTAACTGCCCCTACACCCCAACTCAACGGGACGAATCCAAGATCGTTCTCCAAGGCTTGCCAGGTTTTAACGGGACGGAGACAGATATCGTATTAGCCTGAAAGCCGTCTGGGCCAGGTTTCACCCCAGTCCATATTGGTAACAGATTACTCCATCTGCCAGCCCATGTCATCAAATCCAAATGTTGCAGTATAGTCCAGTATGCCATAATCAGAATCTTACTGGTATCAATTCTGATGCCTATACAGTTAGGCTCCGATCATTCACATCCGTAGGGAGCGCGTTCACACGCATGCTGGTCCATGGTTCCCACGGTGTCACCGTGATATCACGGTAGTTCAATACTTTGAGCGGCATTGTTTCGCTTGAAGCATCAGTGTCATCGGGTATATGCAAGACTTTTAATCCGCACCCTCTACTTCTGCCCTCCCATTTAGTCGCCTTTTACGACAAGCAGGGAAGCACTGTGGTAGTATTTTATTCCGCTACGCACACGGTGGGTAGATGTAGCTGTCTGTGTGCGTTTAATATTGTGTTTGCATATGTACATGCATGTCATGTCATGGTTTAGGCAATTGTAGATTTTTATCACTCGCAACTATAGCTTGTTTGATGTGGGCAATTTAATCAGTTGCTGTTATAGCAAATGCTTGATAGGGAATGTCATTTTTTTTAAGGGGTACTGCTTACTTAATAGTTACTCACGAGGTAACACCATTTCAAGGATTTTATGAAATTGAAAACGAAAGTATTTTGAATTCGAATCGCAGCGGATTTAAGCGAAGACCTCAACCAATATTTTAAAAAACTTTACATGCTTTGAAGCAATTGACAACAACCATGGGCTACATGAAATGCGTTTAAAGTTTCTAAAGCTGCTCATTTATCACTTAATAATTCCCCCAAGTACTTGATTTTAAAGACGATTTTTTGAATTAGGCTTCGCAGCAATCCAAACATCGCCAACAAACTGAAGTATGAAAAAAATATTCCTTCAGTGACTTCCTCTCACCAGATTTCTGGCAAAAGTTCGAAAAATTTGTCGTTCGGATTCGACCACGTAGCTGGGAAACCACATCGTATGTCTGGCGGCCTGTTCATAAGAGTGTCTAAAGCGATCATTATGTTTAGTGGAGATATTTGATTGAATTTTGTAACAGATTAGAATGACATAACCGTGACAGGAGTGTAGCGGAACCTACTATTTAAACGTGACTCTTAACGACAGATTTTTGTGAATGTTTCCATGGAAATTTTATTTTACACTCATGAGCGCCCTGGTAGTCTAGTGGGTAGTGTGCTAGACTATTAGCGTGAGGGTCGTGGGTTCGATTCCCACCAGAGGCTCTGGTCTGTGACACTACACCGGGCATATGGTCGAAGTCACTCAGGTCGTATGTGATTATAATATAATTTGTAATTGTATTATAATTCTTAAATAAATAAAAAAATATTTTACACTCAGACAGAGTTTTTTGCTAGAAGATGGCTGGCAATTATTATTAACTCTCAGAGTTTGTGCCACAAGACTGATGAAATGAGGTTTTGTCTTCATATTTTATTTTGTTCGAAATATCTGAGCTAGGAATTGCATTACCGGACCGTATCTAATAAGCCTAGTCACTATCTACTAAAGTTTCGAATAGTGACGCTCCATGGCGTATGATTAATATTTTATAAGAAATTTATTAAGTATACGCAACCCATAGTAATAGAGCAGCAATTAATATTCATGCAATAATTTATTGCATACTTAGGGGAGCCCTCTCTTTGGCAAATGCCATACGAATACGTATGGTTTACGTTATTCGCTTACAATGATTATTTTGAAGTGTTTGAACTGCTGGCTACTGAATAGGAGTCTACTTAGATGGGTCTGGCAGTAAATGAGGGCAAAACAAAGCGTATGTTAACGACAAGTAGAGACGTAAGGCGTATTGATTATCAGATTACGGCCGTTAACATTATTTTTGGATACAGAGAAGGAATTTATTTAGCTTGGCTTCGCTATTACCAACAAAAATGATGTCAAACTGGAAATCAAATGCCGGATGACTCTTGCTAACAGGTGCTACTATAGTCCCAATAGGCAATTGGGTACTCTACAAGACGCTCATCTTACCCGTGTTTCTTTATGGCATGGACTCTCTTCAGCACTGATGCAGCAGTCTTGAGAGTATTCGAAAGAAAATTGCTACGTAAGATCTTCGCTCTAGCGCGAGTTGGCGGTGTTTTCCGTATCCGATTGAACAGTGAGCTGTATAAGCTCCTCAAAGACATAGGCGTTGTGCAGCGTATAAATATCCACGTGGCTTGGCCATGTCGTTCGTAAGGAGGAGGATACTCCGGCCAGACGGGTATTTAATGCGGGAAACTACGGAAGTCGATGAAGAGGACGACCTTGTATCCATTAGAAGGACCAAATCGCGGAAGCCCAGTCATCGATTGGTGTGACCAACCGGCGTAGGCGCGCAAGAAGCAGAGGCGCCTGCAAGGATGTATTGCGGGAGGCTGAAATCCGTTAACCTGGTTGTTATGGCCAATTAAGTAAATTAGAACTGCTGGTGATTTTATTGTATAAAATTCCAGAAGAATAGAATATATTTCTGCGAGTGTTATTCTTATTACAAATTTTACCATCGAAGTAGATATTGAAATATTACTTGGACTTGGTCGTGGCTTCATCTTAATAACAGTGACGATGCTTACAGGTCATTGTGTTATCGGTAGAAATACGGAAAAGATGTGGCTTCCATTTAACCATTTCTGGGAAACTGTAGAGCCTAGGACCTTGCCAAGGCTGGTATACTACTTCCCGAATCCTTTTCAATCGACTAAGGAATGCCACTTACCTCGGCATTCCTTCGCGCAGAAAATCTTTCGAAACGCCAACCTCTCCCAGGTCAATAAGGAGTCTTGCTTCACCGCTAGGCTCACTTGGCCCTCGATGGATAGAAGGCGCACATTCGGACTTTGTCGTAACGTCATTTCGATCACTGTGGAAATGCTTACAGGTCAAGAAAGAATGCAGCTCCTAAACGGTACGGAACCGCAGAGAAAGAGGGGACTGTTATCTACTTTCTATGTCAATGTCCATCTCTTGCGCGGTCCAGATATAAAGGTTATTTGGCTCTCCATTTCTTGTCAGCTTGACGGCGGAGCTATCATCTATTGATGTCAAGGATATAGCTTCGTTTATCAAACTTTCGAGCAGGTTTTTCAGTGTAGGGTAGTCCTGCTTTTGATGTGCAGCCTCCTTTGCTCTGGCTAACTTCTTTCTCTTCCCTGATTTTCGTGTAAATTGTGGCGTTCAGCCATGACATCGCAACAGGCCGCTATGCGCGCTCAAGTAAGCTTTTTGATATCAGAGCTATCACTCCGGCCTAACTTAACCTAACCTAAAGATATTGAAATATCCGCATCACAACTAAAACCAAAGGTCTCACTCATTATGTCTGTCCCTTACGATGCCACTTCGATTAACACTTCCTTCCGCATCCGCATTCATGATTACTGCCATAGTCTGTTTAAGTCTCCTTCAAAAACCCAACAATTTCTCTAAATTTTCTTGTAATTGATCCTTTAATGTCCTCCAAAAAATTTATTTTCATTGGCTTTCATCATTGTTTGTGATCTTGAATACGAATTTAATTTTTTCTGTGCGGTTTTTAAAGTAATGCATGATGGTTTAGAGAGTTTTCTTCAATAACAGCCAACAAAACAGCCTTAAAGGACTTTGAGCAGCAGCCACAATAAAATGCCACTCTTTGACAGTGACTCTATACGCGCGTTTCACACTTAATATTTCAAGGCATACACTTGTCGACAGGTCACGCACGCCAATTCAAAAGCCTTGAATGCAAAAAAAAAAACACAAAAAAAAAACGAGGAACACAAGCAGACACGTCAAACTGAAAGGAAAAAGGGCTTCAAAAAGTGCAAAAAAAAAGTGGAAAATATTGTTAAAAAAAAATATAAAAATAAATACGTGAAGAGGGAGAGAGAGAGAGGGGAAAACTATATTTTTATTATATTTTTTAAAAAATAGAAGAAAATAGGAAAACAAGAAGAAGAACAAGTAGAAGAAGAAGTCTAACACCACAACTTAAAATCAAATGCCTTAGAATTGAAGACGGGTCACAGAATATGAAAGGCAAAGAGGAAGAAGACGAAGATGATCAGTAGTAATAAGGAAACAAAGAACGCAAACGTTCAGCCCAAAAAATACAATGACAGTGAAGTGAGCAGTGAGTGAATATAGGAGAGGAAAAGAATCATTGCAGGGAGAAGGAACTTATTTTTACTTGAAATTGTTTTCAACCAAGTGAACATTTTTATATGGTCCAGCTCAATATTATCTTAAATGAAGCATTGTTGACTTGAAAAGAGATGAAGATCAGTGCGGAAGGGAATCACTTTTAGTAGGGCTTTCCAAAAGATAAACATCGCTAATGGGCTCACGGATATGAAGAAAAGGAAACGTACAAATTAGGCGACGATCCTTCTAAATCATGATGAATTTTAAAAGGTAGGGGCTCTTCCAAATCATAATGAATTTAGGAGATGAGGGCTCTTCAAAATCTTGATGCATTAGAGACAACGGCTCTTCTAAATCATGATGAATTTGGGAAATGAGGGTTCCTCTAAATCATGATGAATGTGAGAGATGACAGCTCTCCTAAATCATGATGAATTTGAGAGGCGAGGGCTCTTCTAAATATTGGTGAATTTGGGAAATGAGGGCTCCTCTAAATCATGATGAATGTGAGAGATAACGGTTCTCCTAAATCATGATGAATTTGAGAGGCGAGGGCTCTTCTAAATCATGATGAATTTGGGAAATGAGGGTTACTCTAAATCATAATGAAAGAGAGAGAAGACGGCTCTTCTAAATCATGATGAATTTGAGAGGCAAGGGCTCTTCCAAATCTTGATGAATTTGAGAGGCAAGGGCTCTTCCAAATCTTGATGAATTTGGGAGATGAGGGCTCTTCTAAATCATGATGAATTTGAGAGGCAAGGGCTCTTCCAAATCTTGATGAATTTGGGAAATGAGGGCTCCTTTAAATCATGATGAATGTGAGAGATGACGGCTCTCCTAAATCATGATGAATTTGAGAGGCGAGGGCTCTTCTAAATATTGGTGAATTTGGGAAATGAGGGCTCCTCTAAATCATGATGAATGTGAGAGATAACGGTTCTCCTAAATCATGATGAATTTGAGAGGCGAGGGCTCTTCTAAATCATGATGAATTTGGGAGATGAGGGTTCCTCTAAATCATGATGAATGTGAGAGATGACAGCTCTACTAAATCATGATGAATTTGAGAGGCGAGGGCTCTTCTAAATCATGATGAATTTGGGAGATGAGGGCTCTTCTAAATCTTGATGAATTTGAGAGGCAAGGGCTCTTCCAAACCTTGATGAGTTTGAGAGGCAAGGGCTCTTCCAAATCTTGATGAATTTGGGAGATGAGGGCTCTTCTAAATCATGATGAATTTGAGAGGCAAGGGCTCTTCCAAATCTTGATGAATTTGAGAGGCAAGGGCTCTTCCAAATCTTGATGAATTTGGGAGATGAGGGTTCCTCTAAATCATGATGAAAGAGAGAGAAGACGGCTCTTCTAAATCATGATAAATTTGAGAAGCGACGGTTCTCCTAATCATGATGAATTTGAGAGGCGAGGGCTCTTCCAAGTTATAATCAATTTGGGAGATGAGGGCTCTTCTAAATCATGATGAATTTGGGAGATGAGGGCTCTTCCAAGTCATGATGAATTTGGGAGATGACAACTCTTCTAAATCATAATGAATTTGGGAGATGAGGGCTCTTCTAAATCATGATGAATTTGGGAGATGACAACTCTTCTAAATCATGATGAATTTGGGAGATGACAACTCTTCTAAATCATGATGAATTTGAGAGGCGAGGGCTCTTCCAAGTCATGATGAATTTGGGAGATGACAACTCTTCTAAATCATAATGAATTTGGGAGATGAGGGCTCTTCTAAATCATGATGAATTTGGGAGATGACAACTCTTCTAAATCATGATGAATTTGGGAGATGACAACTCTTCTAAATCATGATGAATTTGAGAGGCGAGGGCTCTTCCAAGTCATGATGAATTTGAGAAGCGATGGCACTTCGAAATTGGGAGATGAGAGACCTTCTAAACCCTGATGAATTTGAAAGGCGACGTCTCTTCTAAATCATGATGACTTTGGGAGGCGACGGTTATTCTAAATCATGATGACTTTGAGAGGCTCTTCTCAATCATGATAATTTTGAGTGCTGAGGGCTCTTCCAAATCCTAATGAATTTGAGAGGATAGGGATCTTCTAAATCCTGATAAATTTGAAAGGCGCCGTTGAAATCAGGACGAAATAGAGAGAGTCTATGGTAGTTGGAAGATTTTTAGAATCTCGCATCACACTGTTCATGTGTTGCTTACGAAAAGAAATCGCTATTCTAAGCTGACATTGAAGATTCAGAGAATGTTTCTCCAAAATAGGAACCACAACAAGCCTCAAATTTTACAACATTCAAAGGTAACTCCTACACGAATGCCTGGATTAAAGATATTTTTGGAAATTGCATTGCTGATGAGCTGGGCGGAGCCCAAACGAAACTCGCAATCTCCAACAGGTTACATGGCATAAACAAACCGGTTGCTTTAGTTAACTTGGAAACTTAATCTTGTTAACACCACGAGGGTTCAAGTAATATTACTAGACTCTGCGAAAAATGTATTAATAAGGAGAGGACTTACTGACTCACTTCCAGTTCTTGATGCCCTTTCTCATCCATCGCACAAAAGGGATTCTTACGAGCCACTTTTCTTTTGGTAGGCATGCCGAAAGACATGGCATTTCGGCAAAAGACTTTAGGAGGAGCTATTGGTCTGGTAAGGAGGAGGAGGAGGGGGAGACTGTGTTTCACCTTATGTGTTAGTAACCTACTCTTGTCAGGAATAGGTAAGGATGTTTGAATTCTCACTTCCTGACATTCTTCCGTATATAAAGATTGTTGCAATTGTAAGTTTTTTTTTTTGGCTATTCCGGGGTTCGCCACTCATGTATAAAATTAACACAAACAATGATCATTTATGTATGTGGATTCGCTCATTATAACTCAGAAAACTAGACTAGGCTAAAGTTTTTTTGCTTATACACTACTGTAGCAATAGGGAGACTAGCTGCTCTTCTCAGTTAGGTGTTTGTCCTAGCTTAGCCTAGCAACGTCTATCTTGTGTGTTTGATGTGGTGTAAATTAAGGTATTTTTCCTTACATTATTTGCCTTCTTTCTTCAGTTATCTAAACGACATTATTTTGCATTAAAATTTGAAGAGAGTAGTGGAGTATAAAAGGCCTGCGCTTTCAAATAATTGTTTGCTGGGTAATGCACGTATGTATACATATAGTTGTATTTCTCTATGATTGTTTATATGATTATTTACTTTATTTAAAAAATAAAAAATAAAAAAAATTGAAAGGAAAAATAAATAGAAAATCGTACGTAAAAGAGTAACTAAAACTTAATGCGGCCAACTGCTGCTGCATCAGCTGAAAAATCAACACACAGTTGCTGCCACAACTAAAGATGCTTGATTTTGTCTATATTATTGCGTTTCTTCTCGTTTTTGTTATTGTTATTGGCCAAAGCTTGAATCTTCTTCTCCTTCTATGTCATTTCTTTATTTCATACATTCTGTGTTTTTTTCCAATGAATTCTTCACGTTGCTTACAACACAAAGACATCGTAGAGAAGACGCATGCCGCATAACTAATGAATTTCGAAAACCCCCAACACACACACAATCACTGACACTGCAACCGTCTCTCGGTAAATGCCTTTGTGATGCACCCTCAAAAAACTAGCTAAAGAAGGACAATTTTCATCACACACGACATACTAGTTTTGAAGAGACTTGGTTGAATGGTGGTCTTTATTTAGTCAGAAAACGTATATCAGCACCAGCAAAGGAAAAAAAAACCGAATTTTTTTCTTTCCTTTTTCGAAAAAGGCGAAAATGAATCCACAACATTAGTTTTCATTTCTTCCCCCATTTTTTTTTAATAATTTTGTGCCAGGATTTCTGCTTAGCCTTCATGTGCATGTGAAAGAATCATAAAGGATTTGAATGTGTTTGTTAGTGAAATTCTTTGCATACTTTTAGGCAAATTAATGCCTGCTTCAAAATGTTAAGTTTCGATATATTTCCTGAATTTATTTCGATTTTACTGGAATGCCTGAACAACAAAAGTTGATGAGGTTAAAGGCTATGGTTTGAGAAAAATAGGGAGAATTATGACGGCTAAGGCCTTGTGGTCAGCATCAAAATGTTGTTTGATGAACAGCCTAAAAGAAGACTTTCAATCAAAAGTGAATTCTGATAAGAGTTATATACTAGGCCTTCTTTGAAAAAAGTGATCAAACTTGGTCTAGCGTTTAGGAGCACTGAGTTACCACGATCAAACTTCAACCAATAGGCCCAGCATTCCCTATAGGAGATTAGTCCGAGTCCACAATAAAACCTCCTTCTTTTTATAATAAGAGTCGGGCATTGACACATGGGATGATGAGACAGTCTTTATACTCCTTAGAAATGAAGCTTCTTCAGGAGTAATTTACGGAAATGCCGAGACTTTCGGCGCGATTACCAAAGGGACTGATGCTTCTGCAGGAATAATTTACAGAAAGTCCGAGTTTTTCCTCGCGATTACCGAATGGACTGCTGCTCCTGCAGGAATCATTTGCTAAAATTCTATTGAGTCTTCTGGTAGGAATACCAAAGATGCCATAAAATCTCTGTCGATCGGTGTGAATAACTCCAGGATCGTTACGGAATATTGCTGCTGTCTCGACCTTCTTTCTGGCCGCTTCAGTGTCACAATTACCTGGGTCCAACAGCACAGTAATATTCCGGGAAACTGCAGAGCTGACGAACTTGCCCAGGATGGTGATCCTCTTCACTGGACGTACGAATACCACTTAATTCGGTCAAGCTGGTTATCGCAAAGAAATTCTTTCGAGATGTCGACTTATCCTGTGTCAATAAGGATTCCTAATCCACCGCTAGGCTTACTTGGCCATCAATGGAATAAAGGCGCACTAATCAGTTACTCGGACTTGATCATAACGTCATCTCGATCACTGTAGGCATACTTACAGGTCATTGTGTTATGGGAAGACACGCGGAAAGAATGCTGCTCCCACCTAACGACTTCTGCAGTGGGTACAGATCCGCTGAGTAAGAGGAGGTTAGGTTAGGTTGGAGTGGTAGCTCTGATAACACAAAGTTCTCTTAAGCACGCATAGTGGCCCTTTGTAATGCCACATGTGAAGGCAGTCCCTTTACTGACCAAGTTCCACCAAAATCAAGGTAGAGGAAGAAGTTGGTCAGCGCAAAGGCTGCACATGAGGAAGAGGAGACTGTTATCCACTTTCTCTGTCAATCCCCATCTCTTGTAAGGTGCAGATATAATTATTGTCAGATTGGTAGATTCGTTTATTAAACATTCGGACTGGTTTTTCAGAGAGGGATAGTCGAGGTTTAAATGTACAGCCCTTGCGCTGAGCAAATTCGTCCTCTTCCCAGGTTTGGAGAAACTTGGTCAATACAGAGAGTGCGTTCATCTATGGCAACACAACGGCCCGCTATGCGTGCTCAAGTGAGCTTTTGATATCAAACCTATCACTTCAACCTAACCTAACCCAACGGGAGAAAATAAAGGTGCCCATTAATGATGGAGGGTATCTTACTGTACAGGTTCATTGAAGCATTAGAGCAATACGACTTGTTTTTCACTAATCCATCGCTACTAAAACGTATTTTGCTTAAGCGAAATAAGGGGGATAGTTCCAACAAATCGTAGACTGTTATGCACCATCCGCTTTTCTCGCAAGGCACATCCGTTTTGGGTGCGATTCGCCAGTGAATCGGAGGCTTCATTACAAATATAATTCGTTCTTTTGCCGGGCCATGGAATTTGGTCGAGCAAAAGAGGGAACTTGTTGTCGAGAATCGTGTGTACTTACGCAGCATCCGTCACTCATGCAAAGTACATCCGTTTGTGTTCGATTCTTTAGTGAATTGCTCGACTGTATTGCAAAGAGAATTCGTTGTTTAGCCGGAGACGACGTATTTTGCTCAAGCGAAATAAGGAGACTTGTTTACGAGAATCGCGTATACTTACGCAGCATTCGTCTTTCTTGCGAATTACATTCGTTTGTGTTCGAACGGTCAGTGAATCTCTCGACTGTATTGCAAACAGAATTCGTTGTTTAGCCGGAGACTGCAGATATTGCTCGAGCGAAATAAGGAGACTTGTTTCCGAGAATCGCGCATACTTATGCAGC
Source organism: Sarcophaga peregrina (assembly GCA_014635995.1). Classification (NCBI taxonomy): domain Eukaryota; kingdom Metazoa; phylum Arthropoda; class Insecta; order Diptera; family Sarcophagidae; genus Sarcophaga; species Sarcophaga peregrina. The sequence continues at coordinate 83,557,018 of CM025793.1, read as the reverse complement.
ATCCGTCTTTCTCGCAAAGTTCTTTGCGTCAGTGAATCGCTCGACTGTAATACAAACAGAATTCGTTGTTGACCCAGAGATTACGCATATTAATCGAGAGAAATAAGGAGACTTAATCCCGAGAATCGTGTGTACTTATGCAACATCCGTCTTTCTCGCAAAGTACATCCGTTTGTGTTCGATTCGTTAGTGAATCGCTCGACTATATTACAAACAGAATTCGTTGTTTAGCCGGAGACAATGTATTTTGCTCAAGCGAAATAAGGAGACTTGTTCCCGACAATCGTGTGTACTTACGGAGCATCCGTCTTTCTCGCAAAGTACATCCGTTTGTGTTCGTTTCGTCAGCGAATTGCTCGACTATATTACAAACGGAATTCGTTGTTGAGCCGGAGACAACACATATTGCTCGAGAGAAATAAGGAGACTTGTTTCCGAGAATCGTGTAAAGTTACGCAGCATCCGTCTTTCTCGGAAGATACGTCCGTTTGTGTTCGATTCGTCAGTGAATCGCTCGGCTGTAATACAAACAAAATTCGTTGTTTAGCCGGAGACAACGCATATTGCTCGATAAAAATAAGGAGACTTGTTCTCGAGAATCGTGTGTACTTACGCAGCATCCGTCTTTCTCGTAAAGTACATACGTTTATGTTCGATTCTTTAGTGAATTGCTCGACTGTGTTGAAAAGAGAATTCGTTGTTTAGCCGGAGACGACGTATTTTGCTCAAGCGAAATAAGGAGACTTGTTCCCGACAATCGTGTGTACTTACGGAGAATCCGTCTTTCTCGCAAAGTACATCCGTTTGTGTTCGTTTCGTCAGCGAATTGCTTGACTATATTACAAACGGAATTCGTTGTTGAGCCGGAGACAACACATATTGCTCGAGAGAAATAAGGAGAAGCATCCGTCTTTCTCGGAAGATAAGTCCGTTTGTGTTCGATTCGTCAGTGAATCGCTCGGCTGTAATACAAACAAAATTCGTTGTTTACCCGGAGACAACGCATATTGCTCGATAAAAATAAGGAGACTTGTTCCCGAGAATCGTGTGTACTTACGCAGCATCCGTCTTTCTCGTAAAGTACATACGTTTATGTTCGATTCGTCAGTGAATTGCTTGACTGTATTACAAACAGAATTCTTTGTTTAGCTGGAGACTACAGATATTGCCCGAGCGAAATAATGAGACTTGTTTCCGAGAATCACGTATAATTATGCAGCATCCGTCTTTCTCACAAAGTACATACGTTTATGGTCAATTGGTTAGTGGATCCTAACACAACGTTACAGACAGAATTCTTTCTTTAGTTGGAATATTCGCATGTGGAACTCGCTATTTGCAAAGGTCTTTCCTGTCACTTCTATTAAAAAAAGGATTCCAAGCTAATGTCCACAAACACTACTCCCTCTATACTCATTCCGATAACAGATTTTCCTAATTCCAATACTATGGTGTGAATATGTAGGGGCTATTCCTTGTGTGTTAGGTTAGGTTAGGTTAGGTTACGCTAGAGGACGCATACTTGTCATTTAAGACAAGTACAGTACCAGGAGGGCGAAATTGGTCTTTAGAGAAGGAAGGAAAAAGAGGATATAGGATGAAAGGAGGGAATGAAGGCAAGGGGGGTAGTTCCTTGTGTGTTATACGCATATGTAATTAGATTCGTTTTAATTAGATTGTTTTTTTTCTTAGATGTTCGAATCATGGCCTTGTGTGTAATAAGCCAATACAGAACCTTTTGGACTACGACGGATACTTAGCACAGCATGTAACACTTTCGCTAAGGCATATGATTCAATCAACAGTGTCCAGTAACTGCTGTTATAAGGATCCTAATGGAATTTTTCCTAAACGGAAGGCTCAAGGCCTTCTGTGGTTTCCAGAACACTTAAAAAAATTATTTGGATTTTTAAAGCGAAGACACAAACCTTTAAAGCCATACATTTCCCAGTGGTTGATAAGCAAATGATAATTCATTGTAAAATTTCTCTTATTTTTCAGGTATTAATAATAATTCCTTGTGATCCAATACTTTGGTTGTAATCTCTTGCATTTAACAACCAAAAAAAAAAACTTTTTTAATATTTCCTCAGGTTTTTATGCAGTTGGTCTTGGCCACTTTCACAAAAATTATCCTTCAAGTCCGACATGTTTTGCTCGTAAAAACCGTAGAAAAAACAAACTCTGCTGGCCACAAATTATGCTCCATTAAAATAGAAAGAAATCCGAGGGGAAAGAGAGGGAGAGAGGAAGGGAAAAAGTGTAGTAAAGGAGGACATAGAGAGAGAGAGAGTGAGAGAGAAAATTAACCACAAAATTACAAACACAAGCGTTAAATTTGCAAAACCAGCATCATGCCTGATCTGAGTTTATATGACAGAAAATATTCGTTAGTTTTACAACCATGGATGCCATGGAAAAAAAAACTCCTTTGCAACGTGTTTGGAACATCCTGGTGTTAAGGTTCTGGGTACAGGACGTTTCTATTTATTTTACGAATAAAATATTAATGTTGGCCTGTTATGCTGGCTCTCTATTAAGAGATATGAACAGAACAAAAGTTGTTATTAAATTTAAATTTATGTCGTGTGTATTGGTATAGTATATGACCATTCCACCATCTGTCTCTCTCAATATCCCTCTCTCTTTCTCTGTCTGTCTGTCTAACTGTCTGTCTGTCCATTACCATTTGCCTGTTTAAACATTTTGAAGGAGTACGTCTGTAGTTTAATAGTCAAACTCTTAACAGACACACATACAGGCTGACGGACAAAGACTGACAGCTTATTTGCATATTTTAACATTTATTTTCGTTTTCGTTTTATTTCCTTTTTGTGTTTTTTTCGTTATGAAAAATTAACAGTAGTCGTCGTCATCGGTAGAGGTTAAAAGAATAAGTCATGTGCAGACAAAACATGTATTTCGTCGTCATCCTCATCATCATCATCATCAACATGATTTGACAAACCTCTACTCAAGTGAAGTTTTAAAACAACGACATGACTGGAACTGCATTATAAAGCAACTACTTTACATGGATTTTCTCTCGCTCTATCTTTCTCTCTTTGTCTCTGTCACTTTTTAAATTCACACAACTACACGCATTTGAAACGTGCAAATATTTTTCAACAATTTCTAAACCACTTTGCTACACACTATTAAACAATTTGATAATCCTGCTGCAGATAAACCAAAAACTCTCTATCAAATAAATTTTTTTAACTAAATTTAAATAAATTTATTAATATTTTGAATGTCAATATGAAAAGCGTTTATGGGCTATGCTTAGCAGTCTTAAACCTTGACTTGTTTACTGTTTAGAGAATTGAATATTGCAAAGAATGCTTTTCCCGTTATTTATTTGCTTATATAGTCAACCAACGCATGAGATTGCTTATTAACGCAAGTTGACGCGCCTCGACGTATATTCCAATAAAGCTGCGTTGAAATATTTTTATTGATTTAATGCCAAATAAATTAAAACTTTTAGTTTCTATAAGTTTTTCTCAATGAATACAAACAAATTGATAATTTTTATATTAAGCAGGGCTTCGTATTACATTTACGATAAATTTTTTTTGAAACCGCTACTGCCCGTTGATGAATACAATTTTAAGGCCTTAAAAATTCCGTTAATTTTTCTACAAATTCTAGACCACTTTGCTATACACTTTTAAACAATTTGATAAACCTGCTGGAGATAAAACAGAAACTCTCTATCAAATATCTTTTTAAGTAAATTTATTATTTTTTTTGTGTCAATATGAAAAGCATTTTAGGCAGTCATGAACTTAAAACTTAAGGCTATGCTAAGCCTTCTTACGCTTTGACTTGTTGACTGAATAAAGAATTGAATATTGCAAAGAATGCTTTTCCCGTTATTTATTTGCTTATATAGTCAACTAACGCATGAGATCGCATATCAACGCATGTTGACGCACCTCGACGCATATTCGAATAAAGCTGCGTTAAAGCTTTTTTTTCGTTTCAATGCCAAATAAACAAAAAGAATTTAGTTTCCAGAAGTTTTTCTCAATGAATACAGACAAATTGATGATTATTATATTCAGCAGGGCTCCGTATTACATTTACGATTAAAATTTTTTAAACCGTTACTGCCTTTTTAAGAATATAAGCTTTAAAAATTCCAACCATAGCTATTACGGTGGTCACCTATTGACACTGCCCCTTTTAATATTTCTACATTTAGGTTATGTGGTTAAAGACCAATCAATATAAGCCATATTTATGTATTTTATCAAGATTAAGGTCCATGTAATAATAATATTTTTATACGTTTTGCTATGCTTTCAATATTTGTTTTAAAGAATTTTTAAATAAATTTATTCTTCTCTTCTTTTGTCTTTTTAAAAGTATTAAAATGTGTCAATAAAAATATTAATTTTTATAAGATATTTATGGTTTTTGTTTTGATTTTTTCTTGTTTTCTTTAAAGAAAATAGAAATAAATTTAAGGAAAATGAAAAAATTTTTTTGTATGTTTTTAGGTGATCAAAACCGATTATGTTTTACCATAGGGTACAAATTATTCCTATGTTCTGGAACACTTATCAGATTTAGTTTTAAATAATCCGAAATTTCATTGAAAAATTGTTGGCATTCAGGAATGAAAATGGACTCTAAGAAAATGTGTATCAGGAACTTAATCATAACCTACATAGATGTCAGTTGAAATCTTATCCATCGACAGATATTTTGGTTTTTTAAAAATAGCCATCACATCTGCCTACTCTAGTAATATTGTTGTAGAGTGCCTACAGTATTTTTTTTTTTTTAGGTATCAATAAAGCATAAATTTTATAAGGAATCTTCAAAAAGATAAAATATTTTAATATTTCAAATTTATTTTAAAGCATATTTTCTATCAAAAAAAACAAGATTAAAAAATTGAAGTATACTTTAAGGTGAAAAAATATATACAAAATAAAAGTATTGATTTTTTTAAACAAATATATCGTATGTTTTTAAGGAATTAAAATAAAACAAAGAATATTAAACAATTATTTAATATTCAAACTACTCTCACTACTTTCGCATTCACTCTCTCTCTCTCTCTTTCTCTCTCTCCCTTTCTCTTGCCCTCTTTTCTTTACTGTAAACATAGGGCATAGCCTATAGAAAATGTTGAAAATTTATTAATTTTTCTTGTAAAACATCACAATTACAATATCCTCTCTCACTCTCTATCTCTCTCTCCCGCTCCCTCTATCCCCCTCTCTCTCTCTCTCTTACTATCGTTCCTGAATGCATATGCAAAAAAAATTTCACTTCACGTTAAAAGTCTTTCATTTGCCAAAGTCGTTTATCGAACAGACTTCCTCAGGCAGTTGAGTCAATTCGTCAGTCAATCCGCCAGCTGTTGACTTCAGGACCATCACCACCACTGTTGCGGCCGCTAACCCCTTATCATCCCTTATATATAATTACGCAATGCATAAGAATCCAGGGTATAGTTACACCATCAATGACAGTGTCAATGCAGTGGCATCAATGCTTTCTGTATGTGGTCATGTATTTTTGGTGTATTTTATGCGTTTATCGATGTATCTGCGTGTGTACACATGTACGTCCATGTGTGCGAGTAAAATTTTTGCATGTTAAAATGCAAATCACATACGCATCGCATATAATTTGTAATTAATTATGCTATAAATGATGCAACGTTCATTTTTCGTAAATATATGAACGCACACAGCTGTATACACATTCATACTGTTATATACTCATACTCTTACATATGTATGTACGTATATATATGCACGTATAGTAATTGCTTCAAACATACTTTGAGGCAGTTAAAACGCACATACACATAAGCAAGCTGTTAAGGTTAATAGCAATAATAACAACAACAACAACAACTCGCATTAATATACTTATGCACACAATTAAAATACTTAAATACCTATGAGTCTTGCGGCTACAGAAAAAAATAAAGAAATGAAAAATGTATTTACACTTAGAAAAATGAACGGAATTTTTAAAACCTGAAATTTGTATTCTTAAAGAGGCAAAAACGATTTCAAAAAAATTTCTCCGTAAACATATTACGGAGCCCTGCTTAATATAATAATCATCTATTTGTCTGTATTCAATGAGAAAATCTTACAGTATTAGTTTATTTAGCATTAAATTGTAAAAAACATTTTAAAGCAGCTTTATTCGAATATGCGTCGAGTAACGTCAATATGCGTTGATGTGCGATCTCAAGCGTCTGTTGACTATATAAGCAAATAAATAACAGAAAAAGCATTCTTTGTTATACTTACATTCCCTAACATGGAAATTTCATGTGTAAGCTTTTCATTACATAAATTACATGTGTATAGTACAGATTACACAGAAACATGTAAGCGTTTAACAATAATTTTTAGTTTTTTGAGCATTATATTGTAGAAAATATTCTAATGCAGCTTTATTTGAATATCCGTTGACTAGCGATCTCATACGTCAGCTTACTATATAAGCAAATAAATAACGGAAAAACCATTCTTTGCTATACTCAAATTCTTTATGGTGTAAATTTCATGTGTAAACTTTTCAGTATATAAATTAGATGAGTGCATAGTATAGATTACATAGCTTTATGTGTGAGTTTAATAAGAATTTTTAGTTTCTTTAGCATTAAATTGTAAAAAATATTCTAACCCAGCTTTCTTTGACTATGCGTCGAGCTGCGTCAACATGCGTTGATGTGCGATATTATGCGTTAGTTGACTATATAAGCTCAAAAATAACAGAAAAAGCATTCTTTGCTATACTAAAATTCTTTAACGTGTAAATTTCATGTTTAAGCTATTTATTATATAAATTACATGTGTGTTTAGTATAGATTACCTAGGTATGTATATGTGTAAGTGTAACAATTTAAAAGAAATTCTCTTTTTGTTTTAGGTTTATAATCTTTTTCTTTAATGTTTACAAATATTATAACATAAATTTACAAAAACAAAAAATTAAACAAACGTACACAATTACATACATAAGTACCTAAGTAAATATGTATACACACATACATATGTTTACAGAATACGTGCGTAAATATATTTTTGATATTTTGAACGCCATCATCTTTCTTTTTTTGTTCGTATTTATTGTTGCATAGATATGTTCTGTATTGTGTCCTGTCTCCTGTAATATAAATAATTGACTTGTGAATTATAGCAGGTGTGTTTTATATTAATTAAGGTTAAAGGTTGATTGAATAAATTAGTCACACTAATTAGTGTCACATATTTGTAATACGAACATAACGGCACAGACGGCCAGTATGTTTTTAATTTTTTTTTTACATTCACTTAATCGTCCATCTCTCTACCATTTCTGTTTTCCTTCTGTTTTTTATATTTGCGGACACATGATTGAGTTGTAAACACTACAGCTCAGTGGTCATCACTTAATTAAGCGAAAAATTTAATGAAATTTTTTGTCTTTTATTTTTGGAACGAATTTTATTTTGAGGGTCACAAGTTGAAGGCCAATAATGTGTAAATAAGTATAGCGGAAGCAAACGTTTTAGAAGGGAAATCTGTGTGGACGGCAATTAAGCTGCTCTTTAGTGGTGGATAATTAAAATCTTGTATCTAGCCCTCGATAAGTTATGATAAGTCATTAAAAAAATCTTCGTTCGGAGTCTTAAACTAGGTCCGTCGCACTATTTACAAAATACCATAAGTGCGTGAGAAGCCTGTGAAGGGTTAAATGACTAATCAGAAGAAAAATCAGATCCGGGGTTTTACTTTACATGTAACCGGTTAGGTTAGGTAAGGTTAGAGGACGTGTACTTGTCAATTCTGACAAGTACCGTACTCGGTGTCGAATTTACACATTATACAACGTCCTAGTCTTACACACTTATGTTTGTGCGTTAATATGATGAGTGGCGGGGACCTACAGTTAAATACGATCCGAAGACACTTTTTGAAGCATTTCATGCAATTTTACTCTTAAGGTCTTTGTCCGAAATCTGCGAGAGGAAGTCGCCGAAAATTATTTTCCCGTTTGATGTCTGACCTGGGATCGAACCCGGCCTTTCGCCTAATAAGCTACCATACCTATACTCGATTTATTTTACATTTATAAAAAAAAAAAAATGCAACAACAAATACCAGCATAAAAAAATTGTAAAAAGTAAACAAATACAAACAACAAAAACTAGGAAAAGTAAAAAAATATACAAACAACAATAACGAAACAACGTTGTTACATTATAGAGACTTCGAGAAAGTGAAGCCATGAGCATGAAGTCTTCAAGAACATTCTTCAGACTGTTTACTTTGCCATATAAAAGTCAAAGCAAAGCAGGCGACTGTGTTAGTAAAATTTCAGTCAGTCTGTGTGAAGACTTGTGTGCATTAAAGAGAGTTATTGTGATTTGAATATAGCCGTTACAGAGATCTGTCGAACAATTGTTAGTGTTTATGCAGAAGAGTGTAAGGAAGAATAGAAAACAAAGCAAAATTGTTGCTGTTTACATCAAGTTGTGAACAGTGGCATAGAGAATTGATAGAATCTATATTTCTAGTGAGGGAATGGAAATTTCTTTACAAAGTAAAACTTTTTTTGGAGGATAAGTAAACCAGTGACTAATCCGGAATGCTTTACCGTACGGAAGTCGCCGTGGTTTAGTGGGTAGTGTGTTGGCTTATTAGACACAAGGCCCGGGTTCGAATCCCAGGTCGGACATCTAAACGGAAAATATTTCTTCGGCGACTTCCGCTCAGCAGAATTCTGGCAAAGACTCTTAGAGTAAAAATTGCCATGAAAAGCTTCTCAAAAATCTGTCTTTCGGAGCCGACTTTAAACTGTAGGTCCCACCACTCATGTATAAAATTAACGCACACAACGTAAGTAGTGTGAGAAGCTAGGTCGTAATCCTGACTGAAGGGTTGTAATGGCCAATTACGTATGTATGCTATGAGATTTGATGAAGTAAACTTGGAAAATTCGAATTTTTTCAAGTTTGTCCATTCATAGCGGCAAACTTTACTTAAAAACTATAAAACAAGTGATAACATTCGGAAAGTACATTATCTTGTGAAGAGATTAGCACTTCCTTTGATCAAATCGTACTAAAATTACCGTAGTTGTTATTTAAAGAGTCTAACAGTTGAGTTATATTATCGTAAATTGAGTACCGGTCCTTCCGGTTCCGTGAATTGAGCAACCTATTGTTATGTTTTTTTTACATTATAAAAACGTTTAATTTATGCGTACATAGATTGTAAATTAAAATAAAAATAAATTTATTTTTTAGTTTTAATTCTATGTGCCACTGTTCAAAACTTGATGTAAACTACAACAATTGGTTTTCTTTGTTATTCCTCTGTTTATACCCTTAGATAAACAATAAGAATCACTAGACACTGTTCGACAGATCTTTGTAACGTTGGTCTTCAAACCACGATACTGCCTTCAAACATACCGCGTCTTTACCCACTACTGACTGAAATTTTATTAACACTGGTCTGTGACACTACAGCGAGCATATGGTCGAAGTTACTTAGCTCGTATATAATTAGAATATAATTTGTAATTGTAATGTAATTAATAATCTCCAGTATCACTGTACGCATGGCATCGCTAATTATCACGCAAGCAGATCATTGCCGCCACCCTATTAGATTCAAATTCATAGCCTTACCAATAACAATTACTAGACAATTATTTGATAGATCTTTGTAACGAATATGTTCTCAAACCACGATTACTCTCTTTAAACATACCGCGTCTTCACACAAGACTGACTGAAAGTCACTAACTCTGACGCCGTATTTGCCTTGCCTTCTATATGGCGGAGCACCGCCAATGTGGCATATCTTACGGTATCTAAAACACAGTAGAATACAATGCGTTTACCAATTCCTTCACATACTATGATGCGTTAACATGCCGGGCCACGTACAACATCAACACATGTGGGTGATACATGTCTCTCACGTATCACGTCATGCGGGTGATGCAATCACGCCTCACATCACCATATGTGGATAGCAATTCGAAGTCATGTTGTATGGACATGCTTTAACCTTTGTTTAGGGGTCGAAGACCATCTAAACTCCTTCAATGTACCGTACTTGGGCACTCCCCACGGACTAAACAGTCTAATTAATGTTCTTGAAGGCGAATCTTCAAGATACAGAGGGAAATCCTTCTCTTTTTGTGCCGCCTTATACTATTTCGATTAGGCAAAGTAATCAATATAGGAGTCGTTGTAGTCTAGTAGGTCTAGTGTGTTGGTTTATTAGACATGAGGTCATGGTACAAACCCTATTTCAGACATTTCCAAACAATTTCTGATAAAAACTCTGCGTTTCTCTTAAGTCTGTCGTTCGGAGGCGATTTTAAACTGTAGGTCCCCTGCCGCTTATGTATAAAATTAAAACACACAATGTAAGTAGTGTGAAAAGCTAGGTTGTAATCCTAACTGAAGGGTTGTAAAGACCATTTGTTGTATGCATGTAATCAAGATTTCTAGTGAGGGAATTGAAATTTCTCAAGAAAGTGAAACTTTCTTTTAACGATTAGAAAACCGGTGAGTAATCCGGAATGCTTTTCCTTACGGCTTTTTGAAAACAATTTCCATTGCATGACCCAAAAAAGGCATTTTTGTGGAGCCTTTTTATGGTAGAACAATAACATGATTTCAACACATTAAAAAGAAAATATTTTCTTTGATTAAAATTTTCATTTTATTTCGAGAACAACGAAAATCGATTTCATAAAGAGAATAAAAATGAAAGCAAACCTCTTAGCCTCGTATTGTGTGTGTGTGTGTGTGTGTGTGTGTGTGGCATGTTGCAACAACGGAAATGCACTTGTAATAAATGTTTCCGTTTGGCATGTTTAAAGGCACTAAAATTTCAAAATTGTTTATTACAATGACTTGCATAAGCACTTTAAAGTACAAAGAAAAAAAGAATTTCAAAAACTTAGAACCACAATTTCTTTAATTTTCATCATAAACAAACAAATAAAAAAAACCAAAAAAAATTTTAATGGCATTTTCAAAAGAGAATATTTGCTGTTTACGTCCTTTTTGTGAGTTTCAATTCCAATTCAATTTCTATTTCTATCGATTTAACCCCAATACCCAAGCCCTGTTGCAATGACAACTGCAATGCGTAACTGCATAAATGAATATTTGATTCTCCTCATATTTTTTTATGCCTTACTTCTCTCATTTTTATTTTTGATTTTTTTTTTAAATAAAAAAATTTATTTTCTTTAAGCTTAAAGCAAATATTGTCACAAAAGGATTCAAAAAGGAAAAATTATTTAAAGAAAAACCAATAAAAATGTCCTAAAAGGACATCAATTATGTTAGGAAACCAAAAATGTTAAGAAAAGAAAATTTCAAAATAAATAAATTCAGAAAAACCTACAAAAACATTTTAATATACGAGGGATGTATGATAAGTTTACATCCTTAGATATATACAAACATAATTGATCATTACAATCCTTTAGTTAGGACAACAACCTAGCTACTCACATCACTTATGTTGTGAGTGTCGGAGGATCTACGTATCGCGTCGGCATATCGTACGGTGTCCGCCCCAGCCGTACTTGTGATAGCAGGTACAATCCCTGTCGATCTACTGGCAGCATGAAGCGGATGAAGATTTATAAGGCGAAATCGGCTGGAAACCACATAACCGGTCACTTCAGCTAAAATACCATTTCAAAATGGCAACGACAATGGAACGATGAAGGTAGAGGAAGATGAATGGCAAGACTTATTCCAGACATAAAACTTCGGATTTGTCGGAAATTTGGAGAGGTAAATAGCTACGCTACGCAGATGCTATCGGTTCACGGATATTTTAGGAAATGAAGATAACGGAAGTTGGGTTTGCGAGACTTATTCCGGACATAAAGCCTTGAATTGGTCGGAAATTTGTAGAGGTAAATTACTACGTTACGCAGATCCTGTCGAATCACGGATAATTTAGGAAATATCTGCACAGAATGGGCGGTACAGACCGCCACCCCTTACAGTCTTTAAAGAGGAAGGGAAAGTAATTGATAATGCAGAACACACTGTTTTCGCATGTACACGCTGGCAAAGCTATCACTCTGTACTGATGTCAATAATTGGAACGATAACGGCCGCTAACATTGTCGTGGTTTATGATTGCGAGCAGAGCGAATTGGCCCTCAGTGGCGAATTACGTGGTGCGCAATCTGAGACTGAAGAAAATAGATCTGGAGGCTGCGGAGCATGTGGACATGCCGGCATAAATGACACTAGCTCACGTGTCAAACGAGATCCCAGTCGGGAGTTTGGACGAAAGGAATAGTGGAGACAATTCGAAGTCTCCCCAACCTTCATTATGCAGTCCGGACGCGGATGTGAGCATGAAGGCGGCCAAAGGGTTAAAAGGACTTCACACCGAAGTAATACCATCGTAGTTTCCGGAGTGGACGCAACAGTCCACGATACGAGGGGGGGATTTAGTGGGTGAAGGACCCACACACGGAGGACGTGGCGATTTCCTCTATGGTGCGGTTAGGTACATTTGCCCCTCTTCGGCGTAAAAAAAAAAAAATAGTCGGGGGATCTACAGTTTTAAAGTCGACTTCGAAGGCCAAATTTTTAAGAAAATTTTTTTTTTTTATTTAATTCTCAGGGTTTCTGTTAGAAACTCGATGAGAGGGCAACGTCAAAGAATTATTATTTCATATACGTAGTGTTGTTAGTCCCTGTATGGGGGTTTGAACCGTGACCTTACGTCTAATAAGCCAACACACTAGCTACTAGACTACGGCTGCATTCTTAGTATTCAACAACAATTGAAGCTTGTTTAAAACCGCATCAGCTGATGTTCATGAAATGTTTGAATACTATGGGCTTGACAGCAAGTCGAGTGTGAGGGCATTTTTGCCATACTAAGCGAACAAAGGCAATATTCCAATGGGGCAAGCGCTAGGCGCCATTCTGTTGAAACCACGCTTCAGTGAGGACCAGATCATTCCACTCAGACCAAAAAGAAGTTATTAATCGTTAACTTATATTGCTCATCGACAAAAGTTGTTCTCAAAGGAATATGAAACAATGACGTTGCCAGCCTAAAATATCCTACCAAGTACTGGCTTTTTCGGAAATCACAGGGACTGCATAAAAGAATCATACGATTATCAAATTTTCAAACTTACTCTCTCAATGCAAATTGATTTTACACAATACTCTACGCTTTCGTGCTGCACAAGTATTTGACAAGGCATAGGACTTCTTTAACAGACTAGATTCGCCTTAAGTGGCAATATGATAAAACCAGGTGTAGCTAGGATCTGAAACTGTTTACGATTTGAACTTTATGGATGCAAATTATTCCGAAACAAAAAAATCTTGATACGGTAAGACCCCGCACAGCGCTGCCTCGCTTAACGCTGTTTCAGTATTACGCGTTAGTATTGGGATTCCCCTAAATCGCACACTGTATTTATACTTATCGTATACGTATGCAAATGAAACGGCCATGCACCAACCAAATGCGGTTCACTATATAGCGATGATCTATACTACATATCTTCTTCAACACTCTTTTGTTAGGCTCTCCAGAATAAAGATTCCAACTGTACGAACGCATCTTTCCTGCATCACAGTTTCTTAAATGAAGTGCTCTTTTTCGGTTTAAATTCCGCTACGATTTCTGGCATCATAGTATTCTGCGCCTTCTTCCTCGCCTTCATTATCCATATCTGGGGCCAGTAAGCGATTTAGCCAGTTGTGGTGGTATGGGTTTACATTTGCTGCCGGGTGAAAGTAGTGGCGAAAGTTTTTAATTTTCACTATCATCGTCACCCTCATCGTGAGTTGACGTAGCTGTGGAAGTCATTTCGGTATGTCCGGTGTTGCCGAAGTTTTGGAATGTCGTTTATGGGATTTGGGTACTTTTAGACTGTGGCGTTCATTGACAATTTGCAATTTATCCTGTGAAGAACGCTTGTCCGGAGCTAATTTACCATCAGTAGCAGCATCGTCGATAGACGAGGTTACCGTACCACCACTGCTACCATTTGTCTGATTGTTATTGGTCATGGTCATGGCCATTTCTGTTGAATTAGCTGATGTTGATGCATTTTTCTTACCCTTGGAACGACGCTGACTATTCGGTTTGTAGGGCGAAGTGGCTTTGTGATGTTCTGTTGGTGTGCCATTAGCAATAGCCCCTACAGTACCACCATTACCACCATCAATCACATCATTGCCATCCCCAGTTCCACGACGTGTACCAACGTATTGTGGTGGCCCATTTAAAGCCTCAATCAGTGGTACGGGTACAAAGCTAGGTGGAACTTGGTGTTCACAAGCTACAGGTTCTCCTTTTTTTATAGCTTTACGAGCTAAGGGTTGGGAAATCTTCGTAAGACATTAGTGCACGATTCGCCGCAAGACTTACGCTCATCTTGCTAGACGCATCCGCAGTCAAACTTTCAACCATTTGCCCCCCAGGGATCACAATCAAGTATTACTTCGGGGTGGTGAAGATTCAGCGAATGCTGCCTTCAAATTCCGCTAACCTTGCTCTCTCAGCTAATCTTTGCTGCGTCAATACATTCCGTGCGAAAACACACATACTGCGTTTCAATTGTCACATGAGATTAATATCAGGTTAACTATATTTTCGGGCGCTACCTGGAATTATATTGTTCTCTCCAGGCAATTTCGTTGAACAGAATATCGCGGGCAATTAAAGAAAACATGCTCCGCCGTCTCCCTTTCATTAGGGCATTTTGGGCATGCCTCATCCACGCCATTTCAAAACTTTTAGAGACAAGCCCTATAACATCCAAGGCTGGCTAGCAACTGTGTCAGGTAGAAGTTCACCTAACTGTGTCTCCATCTAGGTCCAATGGCCAATGATCGGTATAAGTCTGTGAGTCCATCTTCCCTTGGTGGAATTGAACCAGTCCTGCTGCCAACTATTCATTGCATCATCAGTTAATTGAACAGGATTCGAAAAATCTGTTCCTCTTTTTACGTCATATTTCCTTCTCTCTATATCCACTACTAGCTTTAGGGGCATCATCCCCGCCGCAGTATACACCGTTCGGAAGGCAGAAATCACCCTGAGAGCTGATCTCCTGTAGGCCGCTTCTATTCTTGCTCTATTGGTCCTCTTCTCCATAGCCCCAGCTTATACAGGGGCTGCATATGTAGCAATCGCTGTCACTTCCTTCATCAGTAGCCGTCTCCTCTCCTGTCTTGGGCCTCCTAGGTTAGGCATTAATCGGGCAAGTGCACATGCCGTCACCGCATATTTTTGGCCGATGCAACTAGGCCAACGTAACTAGGTGTATACATATGAACGTATTAAGTTGCCTCATTTATCGGTGTTTCGTTTAGCGCTAGAACTTATTGGAACATATCTTCCACATTAAGCGGGGTTTTACTGTACTGGTCTTCTGCTTTTACATCGCTTAATATTAAAATTATAAACACAAATACAACGACAAACACCAGCATAAAAAAATGGTAAACATGTAAACAAAAATACAACAACAAACACTACAAAAATAAATGTAAACAAAAAACACAAACAATACTACAATAAAAAAATGTAAACAATGATGTTTACATTTAGAGAGATTTCAAGGAGGCGAAGCCATTAACATTCGTTTTCATGAACATTCATCAGACTGTTTATCCTGCAATATAAAGGGTAGGACAAAGCGGGAAAGGATATCAGTGAAGTTCAGTCAGTCTGGTATGAAGACTCGGCAGGTTTGAAGTAAACAAAAAATACACCAACAACGCTACAATACAACAATAAAGACCAGCACAACAAAAATTATAAACATATAAACAAAAATACAACAACAAACACTACAAAAATAAATGTAAACAAAAAACACAAACAATACTACAATAAAATATGTAAACAATGATGTTTACATTTAGAGAGATTTCGAGAAGGTAAAGTCATGAACATTCGCCTACAAGAACATTCATCAGACTGTTTATCGTGCCATATAAAGGGTAGGGCAAAGCAGGCAAAGAAATCAGTTAAGTTCAGTCAGCCTGGTGTGAAGACTCGGTGGATTTGAAGTAAACAAAAAATACACCAACAAAGCTACAATAATAAATGTAAACAACAAGATTTCGTGAAAGCGAAGTCATGAAGTCGCCGTGGTCTAGTGGGTAGTGTGTTGGCTTATTAGACAAAAGTCCCGGGTTCGTATCCCAGGTCAGACATAAAAACGAAAATTTGAAAATAATTTTTCGGTGACTTCCTCTCTCAGCAGATTTCTGGCAAAGACTCTGAGAGTAAAAATTGCCATGAAAAGCTTCTTAAAAATCTGTCGTTCAGTGTCGACTTTAAACTGTAGGTCCCGCCACTTACGTATAAAATTAACGCACACAACATAAGTGGTGTAAGAAGCTAGGTTGTAATCCTGACTAAAGGGTTGTAATGGCCAATTATGTATGTATGAAGTCATGACATGAACATTCGCCTTCAAAAACATTCATCAGACTGTTTACGTTGCTATATAAAAAGCCAAGACAAAGCTGGCGACTGAGTTAGTAAAGTTCAGTCAGTCTTGTGTGAACACGTAGTGCATTTGAATAGAATAATCGTGGTTTAAAAATCTCCGTTATAAAGATTGTTTATTGTTTATGCAAAGGTTGTAAACAGGGGAATAGCAAAGAAGAGCAATTGTTGTTGTTTACATCAAGTTGTGAAGAGTGGTAAACAGAATTAAGCGAATAATAAAAAACTTATTTTTATTTTATTTTCAATCTACCAGCTTACATTTTAAATATTTTTGAAAGGTAAAAAACCTAACAACATTCCATTTGATAAGAGTTTGATGATCAAATAAAAAAAGAAATTTTAACAACAAAATCAATTTCTTGCCTTAAGCCTTTAGGTCATTTTAAATTCAAATGCCTAGCCTTTTCACCACTCCGTTTTCATTCCACTTTCAACACATTTTGTTTACCATTTAAAGGCAAATCATTTTCACTTTTTTTCTCGGCCATCTTTTTCACTCTCCCCAACCATTTGTACGATTTGGTGTGGATGCCAGTAATTAAAATGTCAAAATTTTCGTTAATAAACACTCAAACAAAAACTTACATTAACAACAAAACAAAAGTAAAGTAAACTTTTGATTTTAAAATTATCGTATCGAATCCATTTAGAGGCTTAAAGAACTACAAACAAAAAAAAGAGGAGGAGAAAAAAACTTTTTAATTTCGCCAACAAAGTTGTTGGTTGGCCTGTTTAAATGAAATTCTGATGTCAAATAGATTTTGAAAACGGGAAAAAACAAGAAGAGAAAAGAGAGAGGGATAGAGAGAAGAGAAGTTCTAAATTAAGCAGGTTTACACAACAACAACAGCAACAAAAAAAGTTTTTTTTAAAGCAACAAACATTAAATGTTTTGGCCAACAGCCGTTGGAAAAAAATTTTTAAACTTAAAACACTAGGGTACAAACAAAATGAAAACAAAAAAACCCGAGAAAAGAACAGAAAAATGGGCAAAAGAACTTGTCAAAAAACATTGGCAATAAGAAAAACAAGCAATTTTTTTTTATGTTGTACGAAAATATGTGGCAAAAATAGACGCAAATGCGAGTTTACTTCTGCACTATGGGAAGCAAGAAAAAATTTAATTTCATTTTTTTTTTTTTATATTTTAACTGCTCAAAATGTCAACAATTGTGAACTTTTAGGAGTTTTTTTCCCTCTGCTTACCCTATCATTACTATTCTCCATATTACAAGTTACTAGTGGAGTATGCCTATGTGTATATACATACCCTTACACTTGTATGTGTATATGTGCTTTAGTATTTGCTTGAAGTAAATGAATGAAGTTTATCTCCTCAGTATCCCAGTGTATGCGTCTATGCATGTTTGCCGTTGTTTGCATTGGTGTTTGTGTAAATGAGCTGGTAGAGCATTACCAATAAAGCAAAACAAATCCACTTAACTGGTTAAAGGCACTTGACAAAAATTGTGACAACAACAAAGAACAAACAACACCAACAACAGCAACACAAAGAGTAAAGAGTTAAAGTCTTGCTTAAGGAGAAAAGAGAGCGAGAGAGAGAGAGAGAAAAGTAACATTACAGTGGCAACATTAATAAATAAAAATCTCTGTGTATGCATTATGATAGATTTTTTTGGAAGAGAAAATTACTCACCATATGGGTGAGAACATGAATTTAGTTAAACTGTGTTCTCTACTCGTTAAAAGTTCAACTATTAATAAAACAAGATGTAAATAATGCGTAAATATTGGGTAACTGTGGTGTAAAGATTGCGTAAATAATACGTACGTAATATATAAATAATATGTAAATAATACGTACGTAATATGTAAATAATATGTAGAGAATGTTTAATCAAAGTGGATACAATATGTAAATGATACGTAAATAGCACGTAAAATGATGTAAATAATTTAAAAATAATGAGTAAATAACGTGTAGACAATGTATAAATTATATGGAAACAATATGACAATTAACATGTAAATAATGAGTAAATATTTTGTAAATATTGCGATTATAATGTGTAAAGATTGTATAAATAATACGTACGTGATATGCAAATAATATGTAAATAATACGTACGTAATATGTAAATAACGCATAAACAAAGTGGATACAATATGTAAATGATACGTAAATAGTACGTAATATGATGTAAATAGAATGTTTAAATAAGGTGTACATACATACATACATAATTGGCCATTACAACCCACCCTTCAGTCAGGATTACAACCTAGCTTCTCACACCACTTATGCTGTGTGCGTTAATTTTATACATGAGTGGCGGGACCTACAGTTTAAAGTCGACTCCGAATGACAGATTTTTGAGAAGCTTTTCATGGCAATTTTTACTCTCAGAGTCTTTGCCAGAAATCTGCTGAGAGGAAGTCGCCAAAGAAATATTTTTTCGTTTTGATGTCTGACCTGGGATTCGAACCCGGGCCTTTTGTCTAATAAGCCAACACACTACCCACTAGACCACGGCGACTTCAAATAAGGTGTACGCAATGTATAAATTATATGGAAACAATATGACAATTAACGTGTAAATAATGCGTAAATATCGGGTAAATAATGTGAATACAATGTGCATATAATATGTAGCTGAGATGTAAAGATTGTGTAAATAATACGTATGTAATATGTAAATAATATGTAAATAATGTAAAAATAATGTGTAATTAAAGTGTACACAATGTATAAATTATATGAAATCAATATGACAATTAACGTGTAAATAATCCGTAAATATTGGGTAAATATTGTGAAAATATATAGTATGTAACAGAGTTGTAAAGAGTATGTAAATAATACTTACGTACTATGTAAATAATATGTAAAGAGTCTATAATAAAAGTGGATACAATATGTAAATGAACGTGTAAACAATGTATAAATTATGTGAAAACGATATGACAATTAACAAGTAAATAGTGAGTAAATATTGGGTAAATATTGTGCATATAATGTGCAGATAATATGTAGCTGAGATGTAAAGATTGTGTAAATAATTTAAAAATAATGAGTAATTAACGTGTAGACAATGTATAAATTATATGGAAACAAAATGACAATTAACATGTAAATAATGCATAAATATTGGGTAAATATTGTGCATATAATGTGCAGATAACATGTAACTAAGGTGTAAAGATTGTGTAAATAATATGTAAATAATGTATAAATAAAGTCTATACAATATAATGTAAAAATAATGTATAATTGGAAATGTGTGTAAATAATGCGTAAATATTGTGAATATAATGTGCATACAATACGTAGCTGAGGTGTAAAGATTGTGTAATTAATATGTAATATGTATATAAAGTAAAAATAATGTGTAGATAACGTGTAGACAATGTATAGATTATATGGAAACAATATGACAAATAACATGTAAATAATTCGTAAATATTGGGTAAATATTGTGAATATAATATATGCACATTATTTTCATAATATGGAGCTGAGGTGTAAAGATTGTGTAAATAATACGTACCTAATATGTAAAAAATGTATAACCAAATCAGATATAATATGTAAATGCTACGTAAATAGTACGTAAAAATGTGTAAATTATTTAAAAATAATGTGTAAATAACGTATAGACAATGTATAAATTATATGGAAACAATATGACAATTAACATGTAAATAATTCGTAAATATTGTGAATATAATGTGCAGATAACATTTAAATGAGGTGTAAAGATTGTGTAAATAATACGTACGTAATATATAAAGAATATGTAAATAATGTATAAATAAAGTGTATACAATATAATGTAAAAATAATGTGTAATTGGAAATGTGTTTAATGCGTAAATATTGGGTAAATATTGTGAATATAATGTGCATATAATATATAGCTGAGGTGTAAAGATTGTGTAAATAATACGTACGTAATATGTAAATAATATGTAAATAATGTAAAAATAATATGTAATTAACGTGTATGCAATGTATAAATTATGTGGAAACAATACGCCAATTAACGTGAAAATAATGCATAAATATTGGGTAAATATTGTGGGTAAATTTGCGCCTCGAGGACTGCGCGCTCTAGTGCACTGCGAAAGCTGGACGTTAAGAAGCTGCGATCACAAAGGACAGCAGAGGCGTTCTCCGCTCAACTCTCTGATAAGCTCCGTCGTTCCCCATCCAATCTCAGCGACATTGGCGGATTGTGGGCCAACATCTCCAACTCCTTGCACAATACTGCGGAAACAGTCCTTGGTTTCGAGTGCCCACCCCAACGAAATCAATAGTACGATGAGGAGTGTCGCGAGGCAGCTGCAGCGAAATACGCCGCATACAGAAAAACGTTGCAGTCGGCCGCTACGCGAGCCATTGTCGAAAATTACAGAGAGAGGAGAAGGGATGAAAGACGCCTTTTCAGACGCAAGAAGAGGGAGAAGGAAAGGCGTGAGCGTGAAGAAGCCAAGATGTACAGACGTAGGAATGACGCTCGAAAATTCTATCAAAAGGTTAAGCGTCTGACCGAGGGGTATAAGCCGGGAGCGTCTTCCTGCAAGAATGAGAATGGAAACCTGGTTACAGATCCGCAAGGGGTGCTAAGGTTGTAGAGGAAACACTTCTCTACTCTGCTGCAAGGCGATAACGACTCAATATTGCCTCTAGAGATGATGTTCCGAACCCGATCGCTGGTGACGGCGTGGGCCATGCCATGAAGAGGTTAAAGTCGCGATTATGCGAATTAAAAACAACAAAGCGGCAGGTCCTGATGGCCTCCCCGCTGAATTGTTTAAGACCGGATGTAATGAGTTGGTAGGGGGCATGCACCAGCTCATCTACAAAATATGGCTAGAGGAAAGTATGTCCAACGATTGGAACCTCAGTGTACTCTGTCCTGTCCTGAAAAAGGGAGACCATACGTTATGCGCCAACTATAGGGGTATAAGCCTTCTCCCTATCGCATATAAGGTTCTTACAGGCGTATTGTGTGAACGACTGAAGCCCCTCGTCAAAACACTGATTGGACCTTATCAGTACGGCTTCAGACCTGGCAAGTCCACCATCGACAAGATCTTCACACTACGCCAAATCCTGGAAAAGTCCCACGAAAATCAAGTCGACACACACCATCATTTTGTCGACGATAAGGTTGCTTTTGTTAGTCCCATAAGGGATCGTGTTTTTGCCGCAATGTCTGAGCTCGGTATACCTGCGAAACTGATAAGGATATGCAGAATAACGTTGAGAAATTCCTGCAGCTCCGTCAAGGTAGGAATGGACCTCTACGAACCTTTTGATACCGTGCGAGATTTCAGACAAGGCGACGCCTTATCATGCTAACTCTTCAACTTCGTCATGGAAAGTGTTCTGCAAAATGCAAAAGTGCATCGCAATGGTACTATTTTTCAAAAACGTGTCCAGTTGCTTGCGTACGCTGACGACTTCGACATCATAGAGCGTACTAAACGAGATGTTCCTGCTACATTTAGTGCTATTGGACGGGACTCCAAGAATATGGGTCTGGCAGTAAATGATGACAAAACAAAGTATATGTTATCGACAAGTAGAGATGTACGTCGTATTGATTCTTAGATTACGGTCGATAACTACAATTTTGGATACAGTCAAGGAATTCATTTATCTTGGCTTTGCCGTTACCACCAAAAATGATGTCAGTCTGGAGATCAAACACAGGATAACTCTTGCCAATAGGTGCTACTATCGTCTCAGTAGGCAAAATAGCAGAGACTCTCGTGCTACAAAACTATACGCTACAAGACGCGAGCATCTGCGGAAGTCGTCGAAGAGGACCACCTTATATCCGTTGGCAGGACCAAGTCGAGGAAGCAATGTCATCGATTGGTAAGACCAACTGGCGTAGACGCGCAAGGAGCAGAGGCGCCTGGAAGCAGAGGTGGCCTGCTGTAGAAATCCGTTAATCGGGTACTTAACGGCCAATTAAGTAAGTAAGTAAGAATTTCCAATCTGGCAACACTTATGTCATTCTATTGAGCTACAAACTGCGGTATTTTATAGCCATTGAACGTTTTGAATCGATTTACACTTGAGCAATGTTGGAATTTTTTAAGCCAACGAGAAACGGCGCGATGATGCAGCCGATTACACTAAAAAAATCATCTTTTCGGTTGACGCCCATTTTCATCTTGGTGGGTATGTTCATAAAAAATATTGTCGTGTTGGCTACACGTGGTCTTACAGTAGCCGACACTCACACATTACGAGTGAATGTTTAGCATGGCTAATGGCGAGAAGGCATCACTGGTCCGTATTTCTGTGAAAATTATTAGGACGCAAGCCTTACGGTCAATGGAGACACTTATAACCGACATGATAATCGATTCTTTATACTCCCACTCTTCATGGTGTGAACGATGTTTGATTTCAACAGGATGTGGTACAATTTGCCAGGCGTCTCATGTCACAGTCGATTTATTGCGTCAAACGTTGGTTGGATGTTTAATTAGCCGAAATGGTGATGACAATTGGTTGCCAAGAAGCTACGATTTGCCACCGTTGGACTATTTTCTGTGGTGGGCCGTTAAAGAAACGTTGTAAGCCGACTAGTCTGAGACA
The DNA here is from genome assembly GCA_014635995.1 of Sarcophaga peregrina. NCBI lineage: Eukaryota > Metazoa > Arthropoda > Insecta > Diptera > Sarcophagidae > Sarcophaga > Sarcophaga peregrina. The sequence continues at coordinate 83,533,916 of CM025793.1, read as the reverse complement.
ATTGAGCATTTGATGGCCAACATTGGTGATGTCATTGCCGGGATCCGAGTCCTCTCTTCGACATACATACATACATAATTGGCCATTACAACCCTTCAGACAGGATTACGACCTAGCTTATCACACCACTTATGTTGTGTGCGTTAATTTTATACATGAGTGGCGGGACCTACAGTTTAAAGTCGACTCCGAACGACAGATTTTTGAGAAGCTTTTCTTGGCAATTATATTTACTCTCAGAGTTTTTGCCAGAAATCTGCTGAGAGGAAGTCGCCGAAGAAATATTTTTCCGTTTTGATGTCTGACCTGGAATTCGAACCCGGGCCTTTTGTCTAATAAGCCAACACACTACCCACTAGACCACGGCGACTTCCTCCTCTCTTCGAACACTCAAAGGTCCTGTGAGTTGAGCTGTGGCAGGCATCTGAGTGAAGTGATATTCCAGTTTTGAAGTCGTCGTAGTCTAGTAGGTAGTGTGTTGGCTTATTAGACGTAAGGCCCGAGTTCCAACCCCAGGTCAGACATCAAAACGAAAATACGAAAATATTTCTTCGGCAACTTCCTCTCATCAGATTTCTGGCAAAAACTCTGAGCGTAAATAAAATTGCCATCGAAAGCTGATTGTATGCACGATTAATTTTTTAATTTCAATTCATAATGGAAACACCCATATGCCTTAATATGTCACACACCACAGCAGACATATACGCCAGCCTTTAACAGGACTGGTCACACATACAAAAAAGGAAGGGAAAAAAATGTGTAACTCGCCTAACAGACGACGCATGGCGCTTGATAGTAGTGTAGCGTCATAGCGTCGTAGCGTACACATCAAGACATCATATTCCGAAAAAGGGATAACGGAATAAAGAACAGCAAATAACGGAAAAATTCAAAACTCATAAATTGGCTTTATCCACTTAACTGTTAACGGGTTTCAGGGCATTTAAGAAAAAATAAAAAAAGAAGAAAAAAAATGGGAAAAACAACCGCACAGAGAAGCAAAAGAAAGAAAGAAAAGAAAAAAAGTGGATGGAAACTGACAAAGTTTTTCTACTTTAAGGCCACATGACAACATGCAGAGCCAACTGCAGTAGTGACACCAACACCACAGTAGATGCAGTTGAGGCTAAAATTAAAGCAGCAGCAGCTGTAGTTGTATAAGTATGTGTGTGTGTGTATGTGTTGTGTGTTTGTGTGTGTCTGTCCGTTGCTTTAAAAAAAACTCTTTAACGACCAAACTTGTGTTGAATGGCAACATTTACGCGTGTCGCCCAAACTACGGCTAATAATGGCGACGTTTGGACAGCGCAAACCGTTTTCAGCCATTTACTGTATGGCAAACGTCTAAAAAACATTTGCTTTTGACACTCTTCCCCTTCCTCTTCTTGTACTTCTTTAGATTTTAGCTAAGAAAAGTTTTTCCTTTTCTCCTCCCCTATTTTGTTTTCCTTGTGGCCGTTTTTTTTTTTATTTCTTCATTTCTGTGCCTGGTTTCCTGATTCGTGAACATTTTTTTTTCTCTTTTCTTTTATGCTGCTTCATGGAGTTGTAGTTTTAGCTGCCAAAGGAATTGCACTTTAAGGATTGATCACCTCCAAAACTTGTTTCATTTGCCAAGTTTACCAAGCTGTGTGTAGTTGTTGTTGTTGTTGGCATTTTAAAGCATTTTCTTGCAACTTTTCACATCACATGCTTCAATCACCGTTAGTCACTTCAAATATAAATACTACGACCGGGGTTTTCGAATTTTTTTTTTCACTGGCGTCAAACAAAATTTTATTTCCTGTGTGGACCCCCCTCCCCCAAAGGAAATAAGCTGATGAATTGCATGCGACAAAATAGTTAACGATTGAATCGTTCGTTCGTTTGTTTTTTCAAGGAGAAAAGAAAATTTTCTTCATTGTAAATCGAATTATTTTTCTTTGAATTTAAGCTAATGATCCTACTCTCTTAAGATTCTGTAACTTGTTATGTGCCTAGTTCCCATGGGATCAAAAATTCTTTCATTTTTTTAATTAAAAAAAGAAAAATGTTATGAGAAGCACAGGCTTTTAGAAGCAATCATCATTCTAAAAAGCATAAGAAATACATGCGATCAGCGTTCGAAAAAGTCTAGGAGACATACTTCCTTCGTTCGTTCACGTGTAACTAGGCGTAGCTAGGATGTAAAACAATTTCACTTCTTCTGTTCATGGTGTTTACGATTTGATGCATCCATAAATATTATTCCGAAAATCAAAGTCTAGATCCTGGTGTTTTGCTTTTGCATCGCTAGGCATTAAAATTATAAACAAAAATACAACAACAAACACTACAAGAATAAATGTAAACAAAATACACAAACAACAATAATGAACCAACGTTGTTTAGATTTACAGCAGTGTGGCTGATATGAATTGCAACCAACTTCAGGTTGTTATCATTTGTAAACTGTTCGTCTGACAGCTGACAGCTCTATCCAGTGACAGTTCATTTTATTATTTACAAGCCTACAAAAGCATTTTGATCTATTGCATTCAGACAAAATAGTTATTCGTCATGGAATTCAAGCGTGATAGTGTGATTGCTTTATATTTGGCTGGAAAACCAAAGGTGGCTATAGTTAATGTCCTCCAGTATTTAAATGTGAACAAATATTTTGTTTCTCGTACCATTTCTCGTGACTGTGATACTGGCAGTGTTGCATTGCATCCAAAAAGTGGATAAAAAAAACGGTAACAACACCAGTAATGAACCATAAAGTGAAGGCCAGATTTGATTGAAATCCACGCCACAGTGGTAGAAAAATTGCTCGTGAGCTAAACATATCGCGAGAACGGATGCAACGCATATTGAAAAATAAGAAAATGAGCTTTAGTCCAAAGCCATTGAAAACCATTCCAAAAAGTGCAAGAGCTCACCGATGGACAAAAAAAAGTTAGACTGGAAAGAGCCAAGGAGTTATTTCGCTTGCACGAAATTATGGTCAGTTACCGAATTTGGTTTTCTCCGATGAGAAGCCATTCCAAATTGAGCAGCTGATGAACAAAAAAAATGATCGGGTTTACTTGCCAAAGGGGTCAGCTGAAAATTTAAACTTGCGACTGTATATATTCCCAGAAGGCGAATTCATGAATATTCACCTTAAACAACAGTCATCAGACTGTTTACGTTGCCATATAGAAGGCTTGAAGGCAAGGCAAAGCTGGCGAGTGAGTTAGTGAAGTTTAGTTCATCTTCATTGAACACTCAGTGCTTTTGAAGAAAGTAATCGTAGTCGAAGTCGCCGTAATCTAGTGGGTAGTGTGTTGGCTTATTAGATGAAAGGCCCGGGTTCGAATCCCAGGTCAGACATCAAAATGAAAAACATTTCTTCGGCGACTTCCTCTCAGCAGATTTCTGGCAAAGACTCTGAGAGTAAAAATTGCCATGAAAAGCTTCTCAAAAATCTGTCGTTCGGAGTCGACTTTAAACTGTAGGTCCCGCCACTCATGTATAAAATTAACGCATACAGCATAAGTGGTGTGAGAAGCTAGATCGTAGTCCTGACTGAAGGGTTGTAATGGCCAATTATGTATGTATGTATGTAATCGTGGTTTGAAGATCTAAGTTATAAAGGTTTGTCGTATAATTTCTTAGTGATTGTTATTGTTTATGCAAAAATTGTAAGCAGAGGAATAAAGCGAAGCAATTGTTGTTGTTTACATCAAGTTGCGAACAGTGCAAAAAATAAAAAATTTTAGTTAACACAAAATCATTTCCATCATTGTAGTGTCACAAACAATATTGGAAGCATTTCAAAGCCCATAGAAGACCAGCTTCTTTAAATTCTCTGCAGAAGTTCTTGACCAGATGATCAAGGCCAATGTGTCACACTTAAATGTCTACAATACAATGAAAAAAATTGTAAGCAAGCAATTAAAAATATAACAACAAATACGTGGTTAGATGTAACAACATAACACAAACAACAATAATGAAACAATGATGTTTAGATTGATAGAAATTTCATGAACGTGAAGAAATGAACATTCACCTTCGAGAGCATTCATTAGACTGTTTACGTTGGCATAATAAAATGCATGGCAAAGCGGATAACTGAGTTAGTAAAAAGTTCAGTCAGTCTTGTGTGAAGATTCGGTGGGTTTGCAGTAAACGAAAAGTACACCAACAATGCAACAATAATTAATGTAAACAACAAGATTTCATGACGGCGATGTCATGGACCTTCGACTTTAATAATATTCAACAGACTGTTTACGTTGCTAAATAAAAGTCAAAGCACAGCTGGCGAGTTAGTTAGTGCTGTTCAGTCAGCATTGTGTGAACACGCAGTGCGTATGAAGAAAGTAATCGTGGTTTAAAGATCTCCTTTACAAAGATCTGTCGAATAATTGCCTACTAATTGTTATTTCTCGCAAAAACTCTGAAAGTAAATAAAATTGCCATGAAAAGTTTCTCAAAAAATCTGTCGTTCGGAGTCGACTTTAAACTGTAGGTCCTGCCACTTATGTATAAAAATTAGTACACACAACATAAGTAGTGTGAGAAACTAGGTCAATAATCCTCACTGAAGGGTTGTAATGACCAATTATGTATGTATGTATGTAATTGTTATTGTTTATCCAAAGGGTATAAACAGAGGAATATTAAAAGAAGGAAATTGTTGTTGTTTACATCAAGTTGTGAAAGGTGGCATATAGAATTAAGCGAATAATAAAGAGTTTTTTATTAAAATTAAACACAAATTAATTTTCATTTTCTTTGCAGTCTACAAGCTCTTATTTTAAACATTTTTAACACATTAATTGCCAAGTGGTTTTGACGAAAACCTTCCCAGGAGGCCAAACCTCAAAAAATCATCCTAGACCCATGAATGCTTTTGCAAAAAAGTTTATTAAAGAGTTTTTTATTTAAAAATCACTTAAAATTTCACTCTTTGTCTATGAACTACAGGCTCGAAGTCAAAACAATCACTGTCGTACGGCAACGTAGGACGTGGATCCGCACGACGGGGTAGGTGTCATACGGAAACGTACGTCGTGTGCTAAAAGGTAAAAACTTAACAATACGATGCGATTTTTCTACAACTGATTGGAAGAATTTCGTTTGTCTCCATTAAAGATTACATTAATAAATTACCGTTATTTTTGATTTTAAAATTGTTTCATTGTCAGTTTTTAAAATTGAAATAAAAAAAGAAGAAAAATTTCGAAATATTGTGACATTTTTTCAGGGCACCCTGAAGTTGCCGTGGTCTAGTAGGTAGTGTAGAATTATTAAAATTGTAAATTGTTTTGTTGTTTCTAGTCGAGTGCACTTTTAATGTGCACAGTTCGACTGGACTTTATTAATTCTACATGGCGATCCTGCCATGGCTTATTAGATGAAAGTCGCAAATTCAAATCCCAGCTCAGATATTAAATCTCTTAGGAGATTTCTGGCAAAAACTCTGGGCGTAAATAAAATTGAGATGAAGAAGCTTTTCAAAAAAACTGTCGTTTAGAATCGACTTAAAACTGTAGGTCCCACCACTAATGTATAAAATTATCACACACAACACGGTTAGTGTCAGAAACTAGGACGTTGTACAATAGGTAAATTCAATCTCCGGGCACTGTACTTGTCACAGTTGACAAGTACACGTCCTCTAACCTAAGCTAACCTAACCTAGGGTACTCATACATACATAATTGACCATTACTACCCTTCAGTCAGGATTACGACCTAGCTTCTCACACCACTTATGTTGTGTGCGTTAATTTTATACATGAGGGGCGGGTCCTACAGTTTTTAAAGTCGACTCCAAACGACAGATTTTTTGGGAAGCTTTTCATAGCAATTTTTACTCTCAGAGTCTTTGCCAGAAATCTGGTGATAGAAAGTCGCCGGAGAAATATTTTTCGTTTTGATGTCTGACCTGGGATTCGAACCCGGGCCTTTTGTCTAATAAGCCAACACACTACCCACTAGACCACGGCGACTTACCGTGGCACTCTCCTTCAGTAATAAAAGCTGATTTTGGTGATTGTTAGAATTTTTTGCATGGTGTATAGTTTCTTTTGACGCTCACTGTATTTCAACTGTAACTTAGCTTAGCTGCCTAAGCTTTGTTTTTATGTTTTTGGACTTTTGTGACTCCTTTTAAATGTCACCACAATTATTTCGTTCGTATTAAAATCAAAGAGGCATTAAATGTTTGATCGCATAGCGCAGTAATTCTTTCAATATTTTTTTGCAACAAAAACAACAACAACAACAAAGAGAACAAATTCCAATAAAAATAAAATCGCTTCTCTCCTTTTTTTTATTTGTGCAATGCCATGTCATGATATGTTTTGCGCTACTCTGCTCTGCTTGGCCTTTTGCTGCTGCAGTCTACGTCGTAGCTGTATACGATGACATTTTAAACACGTTGCCGAGGATGTTTTAATGATTTTGTTGTACGCGTCCTTAACTTCAATCGTTTTTCTGTTCTTTTCGTGTAAAAAAAAAGTAGATTAAAAGCAACGGTTTTTTCGAATAGAAGTAGTGGAGAGGTTAAAGGAGAGGCCAAGAGAAACTTTGTTTGTTTTTTCATTTCTTTCTTTCTTGCCTGCATCATGGTCTTGTTGTGGACATCTTTGATGACTTTCTTACGCTCGGTTGACCCATCGTTTGCTATATTAAAAGTACATACACGACTGCTAATGCAAGTTTGTTATGTGCTCGTGTATATGTGGGCATGAATGCCTGTGTATGTCTGTGTGTGTGTTTGTATGTTTGCATTGTCAAATACGATTTTCATTTAGATTTCTATTATTGAACTTATTTTCGTTGTTATTTTTATTGTAACTCGTATTAAATCTTGCCATCGGTAGTCGTTTGGTTGGTTGTTTGCTTGCTTGAATGTCGTGTTTTTTCTTTGCTGTTGCTATTGCTGCTGCTGTTGTCATGTTGACCATGAGCTTCTAAATGAAGGACTTTCTCTCTCTCTCTCTCTCTCAATCTTTCCTTGTTTATTTACAGCATGCATGTATCATTCTATGTGTATGTGTGTGTGTATATGCTTTTGTTTTCTTTGTATTCTTTCTTTGTGTATCCATTTCCGCTCGTTTTTTTTTTGTTTTTTTCTTATTGAATAGCAGAAGACCAGGTAACATTAGATCATTACGGACAATCGTGATGTGCATATCAAATGTTTTATCTTGCAAACTGAAACTGTTTTTTAAATTTAAAAACTTTTATTATTTACAATATTTTTCTTAATTTTTTCTTTTTGTTTTACAACAACAAAAACATTAAAGACAACAAAATTTAGAAGAAGAAAAAAATTTTTTTTGTGAAAAACTTTTCTGGTCGTATTTTTCTTTTGAAGTTCGTAAATCTTCTCTCATTTCATACGGCAAAAGTAAAGGAAGAAACTTTTCTTGCAATTCGAGTTGAGAATATTTTTGTTTGGAAAAAGTGTTTGGCAGCTATGCTAAGAGGGTTAATTTTGAAAGGGAGTCACTTAGTTTATAACCTGCTTGAGTGGTGGTAAAGTCCTTTAAATTTAAATCAGAAAGAAAACCAAAAAAAAGAGTCTCTTAAAGAGACTTTACAAATGATTTCAGGAAGCCTGGATAACTCAATAAAAAAAAGCAAATTACAGATTTTAATGGCCCATAACGGAGATCAGCAATAAGCATTCAAAACGATGAGAAGATTCGAGTCATACTTATAATTTCTGCTATTTATACGCATTCATATTTATTTTAATATCATACTCATAATACTCATACTCAAAGTTGCAAGTACTCGTCGCTTCATACTTAAGAATACTCATGATGTTATTGACTTCGACTCATCTCTACTTAACATTTACACGAATCACAAAATAAGTATAATTCGCATACCAACACTACGATACTCACAAGAAGATTGTATGTATGCTTTGCTTATTGCCTTTGTCTTTCCTTTCTTCTTTGTTTGTATATGCAACAAAAACAAAGACTGTAAACTCTTAATGAATGACTCGAATCAAATCACTCGAATCATTTATAAGTAGTATTATAAGTATTTTTCTAAATTTGTGAATCTAAATGAGTAGTCGTATGAATCAAACATATTTCGAATGTTGTGAGTTTGATGTCAACGTTGTACTCATACTCATTGCTACTTATATTTAAAAATCAATGTTGTAGCGAGTACGAATGAATCAGAGTGGTTGAATTTAAATACTGTTAAGTCACTCGTACTCAAAATTGCATGAGTACTTCTAAGTAGCGAAAAAACGATTCATTGCTGAAATCTGGTCCTTAATTCCTTTTTCCCAACTTATTTACTAAATTACTTATTTAATTGACCATTAACAATGCCATTAATAGATTTAGGCCTGCCTTAAAGTATTCTTCCAGGCGCCTCTGGTTCTAGCGCGTCTTTGGCAGTTTATCACATCAATCGATGACAGGGCTTCCTTGATTTTGTCCTTCCAAATCAAAAAAGGTCGTCTACTTCGCCGACTTCTGCTGATCACCACATTAAATATCCCTCTTGCCGGAGCATCCTCCTCCATTCGAACAACATGACCAAGCCAACACAACCGCTGAATATTAATACGCTGCACAATGTCTATGTCGTTGAGGAGCTCATGCAGCTCACTGTTGGATCGTATAAGGAAATCATAAGGAACTCACACTGGACCGAAGATTTTACGTAGAATATTTCTGTCGAATACTATCACGGCTTCTGCATCAGTGCTTAAAAGAGTCCATGTTTCTAAGCCGTAAAGAAGCTGCCAAACGGAAGAATATTCGATTCCCGGGTGCGATAAAGTCACAGAAAATGAAGGTAAATTTCTAGGAATAGCACTTCATAGTAGCCTGATACAAAAGGCTCATATAGATAGAATCTCCTTAAAGACCATATCAGTGATAATGCTATGTCCAGGGTTTACAGAGAAATCCTAAGGATGCAGTCCAGGAATTATGCATCGTATCGTATACATCGATGATGGTGTAAAAATGATACTTGATGATACAGTTTAAATGGAATAGGATAAGATCCAGAGACTAGAGTATATTAGCTTTCCTACAGAGTAGCTGGAAGTTCTGTTAGTCCATTGCATATTGAAGTGAAGGCCAAAATATTGCTACATTTTTACTTCTTAAAAACGTTTGAAATATAAGATCGTAGTTTCCAAATAAAAATAAAAATAAATTTTTATTTAATTTTGATTAAAATTCTTTATTATACGCACAATTCTGTGTGCCACTTTTCACAACTTGATGTAAACAACAACAATTGCTTTGTTTATTATTCCTCTGTTTACAGCCTTTGCATAACAATAACAATTACTAGACAATTATTCGACAGATCTTTGTAACAGAGATCTTCAAATCACGATTGCTCTCTTTAAACGCACCGCGTCTTCACACAAGACTGACAGAGCTTTACTTACTCACTCGCATGCTTTTCCTTGTCGTTTATATGGCAGGATAAACAGTGTAATGAATTGTTTGATGATTGTTGTTTGTATATTCTGTCTACATTTGTTCTTGCAGTGTTTGTTGTTGCATTTTTGATTACTTGTTTATCATGTACACAAGTTCATTGTTTTTGTTTTTATAGCTTTTGTTTACAATTTTCATGTTGAACGATATAAAGGCGGCAATTAGAACCTTTCCTCCAGAGTAACTGGAAGTTCTGTTAGATTTAAATCCTTTACATATGGCAATGAAGACCAGTGACTAAAGTAAACGGTTGGCGGACAGCTCAACCATACCAGCAGGTTCTATAATTTCGTAAAAGTTCTTTGCAACGACCTTTGACAACTCAAACTAGCAGCCACATAGTCTTTTAAAAGGGGGAATATTTTCATTCGAAAGTACGACATTCGAATGACAAGTCTTTGTAATGCCGTCTGACAGTATGATCGCCAGTCGTCGGCTTTTATGGCTTTCATAGCGAAGATAATATGGGACTGTATTGGAAAGCTTAGTCAGATAGGTAGGCAAAATAAGGTTACACTCTGCTGGGTCCCAGGTCATTGAATAAATTCTCGGCAATGAGCAAGCAGATGAACTTGCAACACCAACACCAATTTTTGTCCTAGTCCAATAAGAAATGAGAAAACGTTTTCGAATAGGTTTTCATAATAGATGTAATCGAACAATCTGTAAATGCTGATCCACATATGTATATAAGCTTAAATCGAATTCTTAGATTTAGGGTTCCATTCAGAGAAGAGACATTTAGAAATTAATGCAAGAAATTCAAGCATTACAAACTAAAGGTCTTATTAGCCGAACGTTTACGTAACATAACGCAACGTACGTTCATTTTGATCACATGAAAACAATGCAAATGTTTATCGGAATTACGTTAAAGACATTAAGACTAATCTTATTAGCCGAAAGTTTACGTAACGTAACATAATGTACGTTAATATTTATCATCGAATTTATCGAAATTTTATTACAGACTAAAGACATTAAGACCAAAGGTCTTATTAACCGAACGTATACGTAACGTACCATAATGTACATACGTTCATTTTTATCATGCGTAAACAATGCATGTGTTTATCAGAATTACATTAGACATTAAAACTAAAGGTCTTATTATCGGAAAGTTTACGTAACGTAACATAATGTACGTTAATATTTATCGTAAGAAAACAATTTATCGAAATTTTATTGAATATTAAGACTAACGGTCTTATTAACCAAACGTATACGTAACTTAAAATAATGTACATACGTTCACTTTTATCATACGTAAACAATGCAAATGTTTATCGGAATTACATTAGACATTAGGATTAAAGGTCTTATTAGCCGAACGTTTACGTAACGTAACGGAACGTACGTTCATTTTTATCATGTGAAAACAATGCAAATATTTATCGAAATTTTATTAACGTTCGGTAATCGTTCTTAATGCTTTTCGTTAAACAAAAATCATTCAGCGCTGAGAAGACAACGTTGCGAAACGTTACGTTACGTTTGGCTAATTGTTCTTTAATGTTTGGAAAAGCACTTTCTATAAATCAATTTCATTTAATCGTTCTTCGAAGTACTTTCTTAAATAATCATTCTAGTTATTTGGAGAATTATTACCCTACACATCACACACCCTTGTAGGGAACCACATATGTGTACCTAAAATGCCCCAGTGCTATGTATGTTTGTCTGTAAACTCATTTATTTATTGAACAAAATTAAACTAATTTTGTATCGCACGTCTATTTCATTTACTTGTCAGAACATCCTCTTCACAAAATGTACATTGGAAATTATGTTGTTCGTTCTCCACTCAATTTTACCCTTACGAAACACATTTAAACACGCAGAGCGTAGTATCGACTTCAAATAAATCCTCTGAATAATGAGAAGGTGTTGCGTGAGGTATTAAATTTAATAGGTTGGTGGGAGATAAAATGCATTCAGACTTTGGAAATATTTTCTCCCCCACACCCCGGCTCCTTAAAATTTTATTTCGAAGTCATTGTTCTGTTCTGTTCTCTGCTGACAACAAACTCTGAGACTCTATGAAGAAAATTTTGTACAGAAAAACATGGAAAAACAAAAACAAAATCATTAAGAAAGACGCTAAATTTACTTCCCACTGTGTATTGGAAACACAACCGCTGCTGTTTAATATTCTTATTCTTTTTTCTTTTGTTTTTTTTTTCGATACCCTACACCCTACAAAAATGCGGGTCATCCCGTATTAATTTAAAGGCTAGTTTAGTTTTGTAGTCTGCTCATCATTGCCGCTTTTGCAGAAACCGTGTGCTCATGTGATGACTGTTGAAAGCACAGTAGCTACATAACATCGCTCTACGACTTCTCAATTATATTCAAGAGAATATTCACGCTTCTGTGTAATACAGTTCACAACTTGATGTAAACAACAACAATTGCTTTGTTTGTTATTCCTCTGTTTACATCCTTTGCATAAACAATAACAATTACTAGGTAGTTAATTGACAGACCTTTGAAACGAAAATATTCCATCCAGGATTAATCTCTACCAACTTACTGCATCTTCACACAAGGTTGACTGAATTTCAATAACTTACCCGCCTGCTTTCTCTTGCCTTTATAAATGTAAACATCGTTGTTTACGTTTGTTATTGTTGTATTGTTGGTATATTTTTGTTTACTTGTTTACCATTTCTTTATGCTGGTATTACTTACTTACTTACTTACTTACTTAATTGACCATAACAACCCGATTAACGGATTTCGGCCTGCCGCAATACATTATTCCAGGGGTCTCTGCTTCTTGCGCTTCTACGCCAGTTGGTCACATCAATCGATGACAGGGTCGTCCTCGATTTGGTCCTTCCAACGGATACAAGATCATCTTCTTTGCCGACTTCCGCAGATTCCCGTATCAAATATCCGTTTCGCCGGAGCATCCTCCTCCATTCGAATGACATGGCCGAGCCAGCGCAATCACTGGATATTAATACGCTGTACAACGTCTATGTCGTTGAGGAGCTCATACAGCTTACTGTTGAATCGGATGCGAAAATCTCCGCCAAGTTGCACTGGACGGAAGATATTACGTAGGACTTTAATCTCGAATACTCTCAAGGCTGCTGCATCAGTTCTTAATAGGGTCCATGCTTCTGTACCATAAAGAAGCACGGATAGGATGAGCGTCTTGTAGAGTATTAGGTTTGTCTTAGGAGAGAGGTTTTTTTTTTATTAAAGCAGCTCTCAGAGGATGAGCCCTACTCATGCAGTGCATTGTGCAGGTTTAGGAATGATGGAAATAGAGAAAATGCGAACGGTAAGGAATCGAGTTGCTACTGGTGACTATAAAATGGCCAGTGCTATACCTTCACCATTAGACAGTCTACATCAATCGTCCCCAAGAAGCCAGCAGTTTCTCACACCACTTATGTTGTGTGTGTTAATTTTATACAGAAGTAGCGGGACCTACAGTTAAAAGTCGACACCGAACGACAGATTTTTGAGAAGAGAAGGGAAGAAATCGCCAAAAATTTACTTTTTGTATGCTTTTATTTTGATGTCTGGCCTGGGACTCGAACCCTGGCTTTACGTCTAATAAGCCAGCATACTACCTACTAGACTACGACGACTCAATTGGTATAACAGCATCTGTTGGCAAGAGAAATCCTGCGTTTGATCTCGAGACTGTCGTCATTTTATTCCTTGACTGTATCCAAAAGTATAGTTACATACATACATAATTGGCCATTACAACCCATCAGTCAGGATTACGACCTAGCTTCTCACACCACTTATGTTGTGTGCGTTAATTTTAAACTCAAGTAGCGGCGTACCTACAGTTTAAAGTCGACTCCGAACGATAGATTTTTGCGAAAGTTTTTCAAGAAGAGAAGGGAGAAATCACCAAAAAAATACGTTTTGTTCTGGCCTGGACTCGAACGTGCTGGTTTAAGTTTAATAAGCCAATACACTACCTACTAGACCACGGCGACTCCAATTTGGCCTTATTGAGACTATTAAGAGCAACGGTTGGCACCGCGTAATCCTCCGCTTGTTCCTCCAGGACTGACATCATTTTATTCCTTGATTGTATCCCAACAAGCAGAGTTATCTGCTGTAATTTGAGAATCAATATGCCGCATGGTTCTACTTGTCGAAAACATATACTTTGTTTTGCCCTTATTTACTACCAGACCCATCTTAGTAGATTTCCGCTCAATAGCACCTAAAGGCAGCAGTGATATCTCGTTTGACACATCATGCCGATGTCGTCAGCGTACCCAGGCAACTGGACATTTTTTTGAAAATATTGCCATTGCGATGCACTCCCGCCTTTCGCAGAACACTCTCCATGACGAAGTTGAAGAGGTCACATGATAAGTTGTCGCCTTGTCTGAAACCTTGCCCGATATCAAAAGGTTCGGAGAGGTCCATTCCTACCTTAACGGAGCTGCAGGAATTGCTGAACATCACTTCTGCATAACCTTAACAGCTTCGCAGAAAGCCCAACCTCAGACATTGCGGCAAAAAACACGAACCCTTATTTGGCTATCGAAAGCAGAGTGACAGGGACCTATACAGTTTAAAGTCGACTTTGAAGGACAGATTTTCGGAGAACCTTTTTCGCAGAACACTCTCCATGACGAAGTTGAAGAGGTCGCATGATGATTATGCTGGTGTTTGTTGTTGTATTTTTGTTTACTTATTTACCATTTTTTATGCTGGTGTTTGTAAACAAGTTTGTTTACTACATTGTTTTGTTTTTGTTGCCTTTGTTTATAAATTTAATGTTCAGAGATGTACAAGCAAAACACTAGTATGTGGATTTTACATTTTTGTAACAGTAGAGTACCTAGACAGTCGCTTTGGACTGACACTACCTTTCCCTGTTCCTTTTTCCCACTTTGCTTGTGTGTGTCTGTGTGTGTGTTTGTTTGCATTTGCCGCATTATAAATTTTAGTCATGTTTCTAATAACTTTGAATTAATCATCTTTTCCTGTTCCTTTATATGCAAGTAGGTGTGTATGTGTGTGTCTGAAAAACAAACTTTCACACTCACATTTACACACACACACTAGCACATACTGGTACAGACCCATGCATATTTTCTAGTTATAAAGACTAATTCGTTGTACAACATCTTGTGAAGAATGAAGAAAAAAAAATTTTATACTTTCACACAGACACAGAAACACACACACACACACACATGTACATATAACAACTGTGTGTGTTCATTTTTAGAATTCTAATGAGGCCACATGCTGTTGTAGGTGTCGGTATTTCTTTACAATTTTCTTTAAAAATTTCATTTTCTTTATGCTTTCCAAATGAAAATCAACCCATACACACAGACAGACAGACACTTACAAATACTAAATACATGAGAGGGACAAACATACATACAGTAGCGAGCACAAAAAATGCAACACTATGCCATATGATCTTTAATAAGATCTGTTTCAAAATAACGGTAACTAATTTATCTATTTTCTTTTGCTGTTAATTCTTTCAATTCTAAGTTTTCAAAGTAACCACAGTTTATTCCAAATTCTGCTTTAAAAAGTTAAATATTTTTGAATTAGTGGAAAAAAGTGCAACATTTTTAGCGAGCAAAAAAAATGCAACATAATAAAACAAATAGTTAAAGTAAGTTATTTATTTAATTATAATTGAAAATTTCATAAATAAGTTATACAACATGTGTTTTGTAATAGAAGCAGCTCTCAGCTGACAGCTGACAGCAAAACTGCAATCATTAAAGCCTTAGAAGATGGAAAAATCCATGCGCGAAGTTGGACACCTCTTTGCTGTAAATCAATCAACCGTATGTCGGATTAAATCTCGATTTTCCTTGAAAAACAGTGTGGAAAGGAAACCAGGTAGCGGTAATCCTCGAAGAACTACCTCTCGCCAAGACCGCCAGATAATTGCACTGGTTAAAAATGATCACGAAGGACCGCAATGGACGTTGCTAATTTCGCAAATGGGAGTCTCTATAGGCGTTCACACTGTTCGCCGTAGGTTGAAAGAGTCTAATTTGCATGCGAGACGACCCGCAAAGAAACCTCTCATCAGTGCAATCAATAAAAAGAAGCGCCTGGAATTTGCAAAACGTTACAAAGATTGGTCAAATGAACAATGGGCTAAAGTCTTGTGGAGCGATGAAAGCAAATTTAATTTGTTTGGCTCCGATGGGATAAATTTTGTTCGAAGACCGTCCTGGACAGAGATATCAACTCCAAGATATCAACTTCCAACCGTAAAACATGGCAGGTGGATCAGTAATGGTGTGGGGTAAGGAACGATATGTTTAAAAAAAATTATTGATTTTACTGTCACGTATTTACAGGTGCGTTTTCCCGTGATGGGGTAGGTCCCTTAACTCAAATCGAAGGAAAAATGGACGCCAAGAAGTACTGTGAAATCCTTGGAGAACACATGCTTCCTCATCTGCGGGATAAAATGCCTCCTTGTAGCATATTCCAACAGGATAACGATCCAAAGCACTCAAGTCGCTTAGCTCGAAACTTTTTAAGCGATAATGATGTCAATGTTTTGGATTGGCCATCACAGTCTCCCGATCTAAACCCCATAGAAAATCTATGGGAGCTATTAGATCGGGAAGTTAAGAGGAAACATAGAAATTTTGAAAAGTGAATGGGAGAAAATATCCATTAACACATTAATAGCTTTAGTCGACTCTATGCCTTCTAGGTTGCAAGAAGTCATAAAAAATAAGGGCTACGCCACTAAATATTAATTTTAAGATTTTTTTTTTGTAAGAATTACTATTTAATTTAAATAAAATTTATGCTGTTGCATTTTTATTGCTCCCATGAAATTCGCACTCTTTTTAATAAATGACAAAATAATAGATCATTAATTAAAAATATTTACATGCATGTTATTGATAATAGGTATCTTCTATAACTGTAGGGATTAATAATCCAAAGAAATATTTTGAACTGGTCACCATTTTCTTAAAATTATCGCACTTAAAGATAATTTTACCCAACGTTGCATTTTTTGTGCTCGCTACTGTATGTATAGAGAGTTTTGTTTCAATGTTTTTCAGTTTGGTTGGTTTATTATTTAACTTTTAAATAGATGTGTGCGTGTAAATTGGGTATGTACATGTACGTATGTATGTATGTGTTCACATGCAACTGCTTTACGTTTCTTACGTTCCTTCCTCTTGTTTAAAATTACCTTCAAATATTGTGTGTGTCTGGCTGTGTTTTCCTAAAAAACAATTTCGTTAAGACGAAGTTGTCTTTGTCTCCATTATGGAAGAGAGAGAAAGAGTGAGAGAGAGGGACACAGCGAACGAAAAGGTAAGAGGATGTTCTAACATTTATTTGTAATCAAGTCAAATAGATCGCTAGACATGACACGGCTGGGTGTAAATGATACATAATCCACCTGCAATTTGTGGTTATTTACGTTAAAATTGTCTTGAAAACATTGACAAAGACAGCCAGAAAGGAATTTTAAAATTTTTAATTTTCTTTCTTTCTCTAACCATCATCTCCTAGATGTTGGAATTCGTTTATTAAAATTAAAAACAAAATTCTTTAATCGTTACGAGTTTAAATTGTTGGCCCATTTGTCACACAAACTTTTTTCTTTCATTTTCAAACAAAGATTTTAACACCTTAACTGCCGACTACGAGATCACACGTATATTGTGTTGTCTTCTAGAAAGCCAAACTACGAGTTATCTCGTACTCGTACTCACTAATAGGAAAAAATCAAATTCCCGTTGTTGGTCATACATAACATACATAATTGGCCATTACAACCCTTCAGTCAGGATTACGACCTAGCTTTTCACACCACTTATGTTGTGTGCGTTAATCTCATACAGAAGTGGCGGGACCTACAGTTTTAACAGATTTTTGAGAAGCTTTTCATGGCAATTTTTACTCTCAGAGTCTTTGCTAGAAATCTGCTTAGAAGAAAAAGCCGAAGAAATATTTTTTCGTTTTGATGTCTGACCTGGGATTCGAACACGGGCCTTTCGTCTAATAAGCCAACACACTACCTGCTAGACCATGCCTCTATAGACAGAATAAGTTTATAAGTCCATCTTCCGCATGTTTCCCCATTCCATCTACTTTGCCATCGCCGTAGTGTTTAAGATTTGAGATCTGCGCTACTAATGGGAAGATTTTTCCTCTTCGTTCTTCAAGGTTTTCTGCGCACAAATGCCAGCAGGTCAATAGGTATCTCATCGGCGATCACTAGGACTGCGGCTCACGATACTGTGCGGTAAGGCGAGGCAACTCTTAATGATGCCGCTGCTAGTATTTAACGCTTAGATTTAATCTCCAGCGCATCTCCCCATATCTCGCTTCCGTACAGCAAATATCGAGTTCTTCGCCGCCATAATCAATTTTCGTTTGGCCTGTGCCGTAAAACTGTGCTAATTCCTGTGAACGACTAGGAATCTACACATTCGGGTCTTCGGCAACACTTTCACTTACAATAGCGATATTTTCAGCAGAACGAACGAAACCATGATGCATAGGCCTTCCAATATTTGTAGCCACTCCAGTCTCTTCAAATTTCTTCACAATTTTGCCAATTGCTTGCTTAGTTAAAGAACGATACGTGACTGTGGCAGAATTACCATTTTTGTAGCAAATTTTGATAATTTGTATGTATTCTGTGATAGTTAAGCGATCCGTTTTCGTCAATGTCAGTCAAATTTTCAACTGAAAAGAAAAAAAAAATTGGTTTCTTAACTTAGTTTGACAGATGACGAATTCCAGTCCCATACTTTTTGAAACTTTTGAAATGGATGGCTCTTTATTTTGTGCGTTAATTTTAAAGTTGGAAGTCGTTTTCAAACGAACTATTTTCTAGAAACTTTTTGTTGTCATCGTTCATTTAATTCAGTACAATGGGTCAATTTCGACCTGCGGATACTGTCTTGACCGACAGGTGCACGTCCTCTAACCTAACCTTCATTTAATTCCCAGAGTTTTTGCCACGTTTTGCATTAACCTTACGTCTAATAAGTCAAGACACTACCAACTAGACTATGACGATCTCAGAAAATATGTGGTACGTTATGAAAAACGTGCTGTTATAGGAGACAGGTTCATAGTTTATATTTAAGCCGGAGCTTTACAACTAAAGCTTGCTATGTATGCTTGAGTTTGATTTAAAAACGTTAAAAATATGAGTTCATAGATTGCAAATAAAGTAAAAATAAATTCGTGTTTAATTTTAAAAACAATTCTTTATTATCCGCACAACTGTTGTGCCCATGTTTGAACTTATTCCACGATAACTTTCACAATATACGTTTGTTCGTGATAAATCTTTGCTTACAACCTTTTTGTAAGCAATAACACTTCTTAGTTATTCTTCTTTGCTCACAACCTTTTTGTAAGGACAACGCTAACAACTGTTTTCTTTACAAGCAACTTGTCTGCACACAAGTCTGACTGAATTATAGTTCGATCTCGTGTCTCACAGACAAAGGATTTAATTTTCACTGCAACCAATGTGGTGTCATTACAAATGATTTAATTCAAACTCTATCACTGCTTGCTTTGTCTTGTCTTTTACATCGCTAGATCAAGTGGGATGAATGCTCTCGATGTTGGATGACTGCCTTCGGGTACAATCTAAAAATGTAAACAATTTGTTCTCACTATTATTGTTTGTGTGTCTTTTAGGAAGTCGCCGTGGTCTAGTGGGTAGTGTGTTGGCTTATTAGACATAAGGCCCGGGTTTGAATCCCAGGTCAGACATCAAAAACGAAAAATATTCCTTCGGCGACTTCCTTTCAGCAGATTTCTGGCAAAGACTCTGAGAGTAAAAATTGCCATGAAAAGCTTCTCAAAAATCTGTCGTTCTGAGTTGACTTTAAACTGTAGGTCCAGCCACTTATATGGATAAAATTAACGCACACAACATAAGTGGTGTGAGAAGCTAGGTCGTAATCCTGACTGAAGGGTTGTAATGGTCAATTATGTATGTATGTATGTGTCTTATAGGCATTTTGTTTTTGCTTGTTTACTTCTTTACTCGCTACACTTTGTTGTTGATTGTTTACATCTATTATCTCTTATATTCTTTTAGGCTGATGTTGTTTCCATATTTTTTTGTTTATTCTTTGATCACGTGAAGTGCAGTCCTTGCGCTGATCAACCTCTTCCTTTCTCTGATTTGCCGGAGCTTGGTTAGTAAAGTACGCGTACGCGTTTCACCCGCGGGATCACAACGGGCCGCCATGCGTGCTCAAGTGAGCTTTGTGATATTCAATTTCTGTTTTCTAAACTTTTGACCTCATAATAATCATAGCCATGGTAAAGCAATAAAAATAATTTTTCACTAAAAACATTCTCTGGCATTATAAAATTTAATTTCATTTTAATTATTCTAAAAAGAAAAAACGAAAAGAAAATAAATTAAAATTGATTTCATTCTTATTGATTTTAAATGAAGCCTACTTGTACATACAATTCAGCTAAGACTGACCCTCCATGGCGTATGATTAATATTTCATTACGAAATTTATTAAGTATACTCAACCAAATACTGTTTGTGTAGCAATTAATATTCATGCAATAATTTATTGCATACTTAAGGGGGAGATCGTTAATTTTTTGGTAAATATTATGCGTTTACAATAATTATTTTAAAGTGTTGGAACCACTGGCAAATTAATTGAATTAAATTGGAGCAGAAAAGAATATTTTTTTATGCGTTTACCATCGAAGTAGGTGGTACAGATCAACGATCAGCAATAAGTATTTAAAATCATGAGTAGATTCGAGTCATACTCATAATGTAAGATACTTAGACGCATTCATACTTATTTTAATATCATACTCATACTCATACTACTCATAATCACAGTTAAAAGTACTCGTCGTACTCAGACTTAACAAGACGCATAATGCTTCGACTCGTCTCTACTTAACATTTACACGAAGCACAAAATAAGTATGATTCGCTTACGAACACTACAATACTTACAAGCAAAGCAAACGCTTGTTGTCTTTGTGTTTTCTTTCTTTTTTGTTTGTACATAATACAACAACTAAGACTGTAAATTTTAATGAATAATTCGCAGGACTCGAATCATTTATATGTATTATAAGTATTTTTCTAAATTTATGAATTTGAATGAGTGTAGACATATGAATCAAACATATTTCGAATGTTATGAGTTTGATGTCAACGTTATACTTATGCTCATTGCTACTTATATTTATAAATCGATGTTGTAGCGAGTACGAATGAATGAGAATAGTTGAATTTAAATACTGTTGATTCATTCATACTCAAAATTGCATAAATGCTTATGAGTAGCGGAAAAACGATTCATTGTGGATCTATGGTGTGCAAATAAAACAGCTGTGCACCAATCAAAAATGGTGCATTATATAATGATTCGAATCAGAATGAGTGTAGGCGTAGGAATCAAACATATTTCGAATGTTATGAGTTTGATGTCTACGTTGTACTCATACTCATTGCTACTTATACTTATAAATCAATGTTGGACTGAGTATCAATGAATCAGAGTGGTTGAATTTCAATACTCATGAGTCACTCATATTTAAAATTGCATGAGTACTTATGAGTAGTGAAAAGACGATTCATTGGTGATCTCTGGTACAGATGTGACTTTCTTTGTCAATGCGCTCCTATGCGTGCTTTTTGATATCCGAGCTACCACTCCGATCTAATCTAATCTGACCTAAAGATATTGCAGTTGACGTATCATAATGGAAACCAAAGGTCCAGCTCTATTGACTTTTAATACTTATCTTATATCCTTTAGGCAATCCTTTCTCCTTCATTACGTTTGTCGTAATATTTCCACCAACACGCTTACGTACAGTGCGAACTGAAGAAAATATTGCAGCTCTATCGGCCAGTGTTAATGATGACCGACCATCAATTATCGATTCATCGCCGTTCGCAGTAATTGGGCCTCTGTTATTTAACAATGTGGAAAATTTTGCAGAAGGATTTGGGTGTAAAGCCTTTCAAAATACAACTGCTGCAAGAATTGAAGTCGAATTTTTGGTGAATGGGCTCTTGGAAATTTGGCTGAAGATCCACTTCTTTATCGAAAAATTGTGTTCAGCGGCGAAGCTCTTTTTTGACTTAATGGATACGTAAATAAGCAGAATTATCGATTTTGAAGTGAAGATCAGCCAAAAGCATTGCAAAAGTTAAAAATGCATCCAGAAAAAGTCACAGTTTGGTGCGGTTTATGGGCTGGTGGCATCATTGATTCGTACTTCTTCAAAGATGCTGGGAATCGTAACGTAACTGTGAATGGTGAGGGCTACCGTGACATGATATCGAACTTTTTTTTAAACAAAGTGCAAAAGAGCTTGTTTCGCATGACATGTGGTTCCAACAAAGCGATGCTACATGCCACACAGCACGCTTAACAATGGACTGATTGAGAGGCGAGTTCGGTAAACATTTATTTCACGTTCGGGACCGGTCAATTGGCCGCCTAGATCGTGCTATTTAACGCCTTTAAAATATTTTCTGTAGGACTATGTTAAATTTTATGTCTATACAGACAATCGTGCTTCAAATGACGCATTGGAAGACAACATTGAAGCATTTATTCATGAGATACCGGCCGAAATGCATTCAGAAAAAGTCACAGTTTGTTGCGGTTTATGGGCTGGGTGGTATCTTTGGACCGTACTTCTTCAAATAGGCTACGATTCGTAACGTAACTGTGAATGATGAGCTCTATGCAAGAGCTTGACTTGCATGATATGTGGTTTCAATAAGACGGTGCCAAATGCCACACAGCACGTGTAACAATGGACTTATTGAGAAGCAAGTTCGGTGAACAATTTATTTCATTTTCGGGACTGGGCAATTGGCCGTCTAGATCGTCCGATTTAACGCCTTTAAAATATTTTCTGTGGCGCTATATTAAGCCTCATGTCTATATAGACAAGCCCGCTTCATTTGACGTATTGGAAGACAACATCGAAGCATTTATTCGTGAGATACCGATCGAAATGTTGGAAAGAGAATGTCAAAATTGGACTAAGCAGATGGACCATTTGAAGCGCGGTCGGAGTCAACATTTGCATGAACTATTAAAGATTATATGGCCCGCGTACTATTGATTCAAATAAAGGTTTCATGCAATTTTCCGACTTTTATGGGTTTTTTTATTTTTGAAAAATTTTCCTATAGCTCTTAAAAAATCACCCATTAATATATGCATGTTGGTAGGCAAAAGTGTAAAAGCTATCTACCATTTGAAGAGATGGTTGATATACGATTAAGTCGCCATATTTTAGTAGGTAATGTATTGTCAAGTCGCCGTAATCTAGTAGGTAGTGTGTTGGCTTATTAGACGAAAGGGTCGGGTTCGAATCCCAGGTCAGACATCAAAACGAAAAATATTTCTTCGGCGACTTCCTCTTAGCGGATTTCTGGCAAAGACTCTGAGAGTAAAAATTGCCATGAAAAGCTTCTCAAAAATCTGTCGTTCGGAGTCGACTTTAAATTGTAGGTCCCTCCACTTGTATGGATAAAATTAACGCACACAACATAAGTGGTGTGAGAAGCTAGGTCATAATCCTGACTGAAGGGTTGTAATGGCCAATTATGTGTGTGTGTATGTATGTAATGTATTGTCTTATTAGACGTCAACCATTATTCAAACTATAATTCAAACATTTTGAACAGAATATGAAATATGAAAAGAAAAATATTTAATCCTCAGAAGATTTTTGGCAAAAACAAGGGCATAAAGAGAATAAATGCAAAAGTGCTATGAAAAGATTCTTAAAAATCCATCGTTTGGAATCGACATTAGGTCCTGCTACTCATGTATGAAATTATCACACACAAGATAAGAAAGTGGTGTGAGAAGCTAAGTCGTAGGCATTAGGATGGCATTACTTTACTGTTTTTACATCTTAAGATGTTTTTTCCTCTAAGTAATTTATCTCATTCTTCATTCAACCTTCTTCATTCAACCTTGGCTACGGGATTTATTCGAATGTCTGTCCTTGCTTTGTTCCCACGATATTCTTTAGAAAATGGCTCCCCAAATTAGGTGTTTTCTTTTCAAATTGTTTGTAAAATTGCTCGTTTTTATTCAAACCAAATTAAATCCTCGTATTAATGATAATGTTTAAGACAAAACTGAAGAAAGAGCCTAAAGGAGTATGATAAAGTAATAAAAGAACAGCACATGGACAAACAAAAATGAATAAAAAGAAATTAAAGATTTTACCACTCATTACTATATGACAGGGCCAACAACAATAAGTACAATAAAAAAGAATTTATTTTTTTGGTTTTTCTTTTTAAAACATTAAATGTTGATTAAATTCCAAATGCAAAGAATCTGTGAAAATTTGTATCCCCCCCAAAAAAAACTTTCATTGTCCTGATGTTATTGCTGTTGTTATTAATTTTTGATTGTCGAGACTGAATTATGAAAATCTTTTTAAAACAAATACAAACACAAACAGAGACATCCGTACGTACAGTTGTGTTCAAAATACCAGGAGTGCCTGACATTTAAAAGCAAACTTCAAAATTAAAACAAATATTATAGGAAATAATAAATTTTTTTGAACTTAAAATTTCTTTCTAATTTATTTTCTAATTTTTTAACACTTCATTAATTAGTTAAAACTACAAAAACAAAATTATAGAAGTGTTGGCACACAACCTAATGATTTTTAAACAAAAGTCACAAAAGTTTGATATTATCTAAGAATAGTGAACCTATTTCACTATTTGGTTGACTAAGAGTCAATAAGATTTTGGTATCTGTTGAAAGGAATTTGATGCCAAGCATCTGCGCACTGTGTTCCATAGTTCTTCTACATTTCATGGTTGCTTCCCTGCAGCATACTATTTAACATCTTCCCCCTAAATGTTCTATGGGATTAAGGTCAGGGGACTAAGTTTTACCCCATCAATCCGAAACCACTTTTCCCCAATTTACTAGTATGTTTCGTGTTATTATCTTATCTTGGAATATCCATTTTAGAGGCGTGGAATATGTTAACATCACTTCTCTCAGAGTGCCGACATAGACGTTCTTATCCATTATATCTCAAATTGGATGTATTGGGTCTACACCATTCTATGAAAAGCTTTCCCATTTTATTAGTTTTGCACCACCATGTTTTACAGTCTTTTGTGTATACATACATAATTGGCCATTACAACCCTTCAGTCAGGATTACGACCAAGCTTCTCACACCACTTATGTTGAGTGCGTTAATTTTATTCATATAAGTGGCGGGGGACCTACAGTTTAAAGTCGACTCCGAACGACAGATTTTTGAGAAGCTTTTCATGGCAATTTTTACTCTCAGAGTCTTTGCTAGAAATCTGCTGAGAGGAAGTCGATGAAGAAATAATTTTCGCTTTGATGTCTGACTTGGGATACGAACCCGGGCCTTTCGTCTAATAAGCCAACACACTACCTACTTGACCACGGCGACGTCTTTTGTGTATACTGAGGTTTATATTTGGTGTTGGGCAGACGTCTAACATACAGTCTAGACCCAGTGCCATCAAATAAAACAATTTTGCTTTCATCGGTCCACAGTATGTTTCTCCATTTTTCTTCCGCATTAAGCAAACTTTAAACGTGTTGCTACCTGTGCTTTTTTTACCAGCAATGGCACTTTTTGTGAACTTTTTGAGAATAAATTGTTATTCATCAAATGCCTAGGAATATGGCAAGATTCAGATCCTTTTGAATTTTTTTCGAAGGAATTATTTTGTTTTATCGCACAATTCGACGGTCATCGCCGGTGGATATTTTGCCCTGGCGCCCACACGTTTTGTTTTTTTTTAATGCATTTGCGATCATTTGATCGAAGTAACTTAAGATTTCCTTAATTTCTTTGAAAGTTTTCCATTTTTTGTTCGAAGATTTTTAATTTGTTCTCTTTCTTCTTTAGTAAAGTGCTTTCGTCGTCCCACTATTACAAAAATATATGTGGGAATCACTGTAGAAAAATTGGAACAATAAAAAATTTTAACTTTGAAAATATTACGTGCTAGCACTCCTATTATTTTGAACACAGCTGTATGCCACAAAAAATAAGAAAAAAATAAACGCGAACAGAAAACTTTTTAAAGAACAAGCAAAGCAGGGAACTCCTTTCTTAACGCCCCCTTTTGTTTTTTTGGATGCCTACGAAATAAAATAAAAATTTTATTAACGAAAATAAAATATCAACAGAAAGAAAGAAAATAAAAGAAAGAAAGAAAGCAAAAATAAGAACAAGAACAAAAAGAAATTCCCTTGAAGTCCTTAACGAAAAATAAATGGCGTTGAAAAGTGTCTTATGAAACATTACAACAATAGATTTAATATTATAACGACAATAACAACAACAACAACAATAGCAATAACACCCAAAAAAAAAAAAGAAGACACAAAGACAACGACAATTACCGAAAAAAAACGAGAGAAGAATAGGCAGCTTCCAAAAAAACAATACAAAGACAATAACAATACAATGTAATAACATTAAAGCCTTAAGGCATCCTTATACTCCACCACACACATTCCATACCAGGGATGGAAAAGTTGGTACAATTGTACTTTTTTTTAGCACTATTTGGTAGTCAAAAACACCATAGCACCTCAATGAGTTATTTAGCACTATTGAAAAATGTTCTCTACTTTATTAAATCACTCAAATATTCCATCTCATCAGTATCTAATTTTTTGTTTTTCATTTCATTTGCATATGGCAACTCGTTGCTAATTTGACATATTAAGAGTTATTAAAGGAATATTATCCATTCCACATTCATCTGCAAATGTAAAAAGGATATTTTCATAACAAAATTTATTAAAAAATCAAAGGAATAAATGGACTGTTACCTTTGACTGTCTCTAATTTAATCCAAACAAGGGATTTCTTGAAGTCATTTAATTAGTTGGGTGCTACAATTTTGAAATAACGAATAACGTTTATCATAAATAGTGATTTAAAATTTAGATCTCATAAACTTTTTTACTCCTTTATAGTTAAGTATTAAAAAAAGTTGTTAAGGTTCAATTAGTCGTGCCTTTATCATAACTCTGTAGTCGTAACATAACCCATAACCGTAAATTTACTATTAGCTGCAATCAGTGCTACCATAGCCATAAACAGCTGTTTAGGTTAATTGCACATATGTATGTATTTTTTGAAAGTACAAAAGTAAACAAAAAATGTATATACATGTAAGTAAATTCAGCAAACTACTGTTTATGGTTATGGCAAAAAACCAAAATTTAATTGGTGCATATGGTTATCGTTATGACTATGGCATTATGGTAAGTCACCTATAATCGAAAGCAGTGATGTCCATAAAGTTGGTTAAAACAGCTGATTTATATGGTTATGGTTAAGTCACGACTTATTGAACCTTTAAGTTTACCTATTATAAAATGCTTTTCATAATTATAGCACCACAAGCATTTCAATAATCAGAAACAATGAATTATTTTCAGGTCATATTCTAAGATGAAAAAAGGTGGAATTTAAATAGACCGAGATGGCTATCGATACTACTGGCGTGATCTTAGAAATTCAAATTTTGGGGAGATAGTCTATTGCTGGGGGGTTATTTTTTTAAGTGGTTGCCTTGAATTTCAGTTTCCATCTACACGAATGTATAGTAAAGAGTACATTACTGTTCTTGAGAGAAAATAATTGAAAAATATATTTTACAACAGGACAATGCCAGAATTCATGTCAGCAGATAGAGAGTGGAACAACAATCTATTGAAGTTTTATCGTGGCCAGCTTACTCTCCTGATATGAATATTATTGAAAACGTTTTCCCAAACGAATTGCCCATTCTTGTACGAAGGTTATATTCAAAATAACAGACAATTTACCAGTGCTGAAAATTTTAAATTAAAAATGATCGAAGAGTGGGTGAAAATAGACAGAGAAATCATCGTATATATTATTTCTAAAGCACTTTTTTGTCGGTTGCAAATATCTCCCATACCACCGCATCAAATTTAATGAATGATATCCCATTTTAAAGCTTATATCTAACACTAATGGCGAAAAATAATTAGAATTTGAAAAATTAATATTTTCATTGATTAAAATTATAGTTTATATAGAACTGCATGATGATACTGTTGTCATTGTGATTATATGTTTTTATTCAAGTGTAGTAATACCGGATCGCTTAATAGTAATACAGTTCTACATAATATAGTATGTATTAAAATCCAAAATCACACGGGTCGTCTAGTATTAAATAATCTTTATAAGAATATCAAGGACCGAATAATAGGGGGGGGTTTACTTAGTTTTAAGTAGAAATATTTTTGGTTTGCTATAATTTGCCAAAAACTAAAAACCTTAATTTTCATATTGAAGTCAAAACTGCGCTAACAATTTGAAAATTGTTATTTTTGTTCTTTTACATTAATACTAAACACAATGAAATGAATTGTTATTCATATTTCTATTAATTTATAATAAAAAAAAGTTTAAAAAAAGGAAAAAGTGAATTTAGTACAATCGATCTGAAAAAAGTACAATTTTTTCTAAACGTTAGTACAATTTGTTAAGACCAATTTCCCATCCCTGTTCTATACACATCTCTGCTTTTCACTCTCTCTCTCTCTCTCTCTCTCTCTTTTCCTCTCCTCAGTTTCAAATTTTAAAATTTTCTACACCCTACTCTATACCGTAAAGGTGTTGTGGCCTTACATTTCCGATTTACATTTCCGACATACAAAAAGGATTCCTTCGGCGATTTTCTCTCAACAGATTTTTGGCAAAAACTCTGAGAGTAAAAAAAAGAAAATCTGCCATGAAAATTTTCTAAAAAAAAAATCTGTCCTTCGGAGTCGACTTTAAACTGTAGGTCCCGTCCGCTTCTCCTGTATAAAGTTCACACAATAACTTCTCTATCGAAAACCCCCAGCCAGTAGGCAAACTTTTATCCTTTACTCGACCTGGTGACGTCTTGGTGTACCAGGACAACAGTTTTCAATCCACCATAGGGTCATTGTAAGGCAAATTCTCATTGTTCCACAATTATGTCGACAGTAGCCTTCTTAGTGGCTGGTATTACCATTCAAGGTCTAAAGTAGAACGATATCACTAAATCCATAGCCTGTGGCAGGAAATGCGAAAGACTGATGGCTTATAGCCGACAATGTGGTATTGGAGTTATGTTCCGTCATGAATATGAAAATCCCTCCAACCTTATACAATTACAATGTGATGCGTTTAAATCGAAGCCTGCTAAGGAATATCTCCCTAAATTGCACGATGTACTCTAGCCCCAGATGATGATGCAAAAGAAGTGCAAACATTCCCTTCTATTTCAAGCAGATTAGATGAGGTCGGAGTGGTAGCTTTGATATGTCAAATCTCTCTTGAGCACGCATAGCAACCCCTTGTGATGTCACAGGAGAACACAGTCCCTGTAATAACCAAGTTCCACGAAAATCAGGGAAGTGGAAGAATTAGGTCAGAGCAAGGGCTGCACATTTAAAGCACGACTACGCCTCGCTGGAAAACTAGCCTGAAAGTTTAATAAACGAAGTTATATCCGCGTCAAGCTGACAAAAATTATATCTGCACCTCGCAAGAGATAGGGATTGTACAATGGGTCAATTTCGACCTCCGGGTACTGTGCTTGTCTTGGCCGACAGGTGCACGTCCTCTAACCTAAGAGATAGGGATTGACAAAGAAATTGAATAACAGTCTCCTCTTCCTCAGCATATCTTTAGCCACGGCAGCAGTTGTTCAATGGCAGCGGCATTATTTCCGCGTGTCTTCCTACAACACAATGACCTGCAAGTCTGCCCAAAGCACGACCACCTCGCATTGGAAAACCAGCCAGAAAGTTTGAGAAACGAAACAATATCCTTGATATCAATAGATGATAGCGCCATCAAGAAATTGGGAGTCAAATAATCTATATCTACACCTAGCAGGAGACGAGCGCTTATAAAGAAAGTTGACAACAGTTTTCTCTTTCTCTGAGGATCTGCATTTACGGCAGAAGTCTTTAAATGGGAGCCTCATTCTTTCGGCGTGTCTAGCCATGACGCAATGACCTGTAAGCACGGCCACCTGTAGTCGAGATGACGTTACGACCAAGACCAATTTGTTAGTACAGCTTCTATGCATCAAAGGCCAGGTGAGCCTAGCGATAAAGCAGGTCTCTTCATTGTCCTGGGATAGGTTGGCGACCCGAAGGTATTTACACGCAATGTATAACTTAAACGAGGCATGTGGCATAGCCAATTCAATAGAAAAGGATTCCGGAAGGAGCGCACTAGCTCTGGCGTCCCGAAGGAATTTCCACGCAATGTCCAACTTGACAAGATTCCGGAAGGAGCGCACTAGCTCTGGCAAGTTTGTCGCCCCTACAGCACTTCGAATACTTAAACAGTTAAAACACAACGACTGTCCACTTAATTGCCCCGAGAGAAACGATTGTTTTGAAGTTGTAAAATGGTTTACATCCCTAACTAACTACATGAGATACCATGGCCTTTACTGAGAAAAATTTGATATCCACCAGAAGCACAAGATCTCCACTTTCTGTACTCTTTAGGGCATTGGCATAAAAAAAGTGGTCTCCAGAATTTTATTAGCGAACAATGAAACTGCAAAGTTCCTAGTTTTTTCTAGTTTAATGTGAAGAACTCAAATAAACAGAACCCTTAAAGCACATCAACAGAAGCTGATGTATCGTTATAAAATGCCGTCGTTATCGCCGTCGTATCGTCCATAAAAACATCGAAATTTATAAATAAAACATCGATGTTATCGAAACGAGACATCGATCGATCGTTTGCATATCTAATTACAACCCTTTGGCCAGGATTATGGCCTAAGTTTTCGAACCACTTATTTATCCTGATTGTTTTTAATGAAAAGAAGCCGTTGAAAGAAAAAATTTTTTTTTATATTTTCTTAGATAAGCCCTAGAACGTCTAATAAGCCAACACGCTACCTACGAGACTACAGTGATTCCTTAAAAATTTTAATTCTGATCCCCCTCCGGCGTATGATTAATATTTCATTACGAAATTTATTAAGTATACGCAACCCATAGCAATAGACTAGCAATTAATATTCATGCAATAATTTATTGCATACTTAGGGGGGCTCTCTCTTTAATAAATGCCATACGAGTACATATGGTTACGGTATTCGCTTGCAATAATTATTTTGAATGGTAAGTAATGCTGGCAATTTAATTAAATTTAATTTCAAATCGGGGAAAATACAATATTTTCCTGGTATTCTTGCTATAAATTTTGCCTTCGAAGTAAACGTTGAAAGTAGGGGCACCACAACTAAAACCAAAGGTCCAGTTCTGTTGAGATAAAATTCAGTTTTTAAATGCTTTAGCCAATCCTTTCTCATTCATTACGTTTGTTCCCTATGCCGTCTATGTCATCTAGCAGCAACTCCTTGTCTCCTTGCCGTTCGTCTCTTCCCTCTTTCCACATTTCCTAAAAACCTCCACAATACACTGCATCAGTAGGGGCCATCCCCTGAGTGCTGGTTTTATAAAAAAAAAAAAATCTGCATCCCATGATGGTTATACGTTTCGAAAATCGCCGTAGTCTAGTAGGTATGTAGTGCGTTGCCATATTAGACGTGAGGCTACGGCTTAAATGTAAACTGTGAGCCTTTTTCGTGTAACAGTAAGTTTTTCATAACGTACTACGTACGTAATGAGATCATCATAGTCTAGTAGGTAGTAAGTTGGCTAATTAGATGTAAGGCCACAACTCAAACCTCATGTAAGCCATCTCCAAGAAAACAGGGATATATCTTCAGAGACTTCCTCTTAACAGATTTCTGGCAAAAATTCTGAGTGTGAAAATAAAATTGCCATGAAAAGTTTCTCAAAAATCTGTGGTTCGGAGACGACTTTAAACTGTGGATGCTGCTATACTCACGTATAAAATTGATATGCACAACTTAAGTGGTGTGAGAAGGTATGTTGTTTGTGATTAATTCTTACGTTCAAACTAAATTAAAAAGAATTATCCTCGGATGTAAACTGTCTAGGTAGGGCATCTAAGAGTCTTATTGAACCTCCATGTTTTGTTACTCGCTCTCACAATTTTACCTTAAAACTCAACAACAGCCAGCATTTTAAACGCTTTACAAAGAACACACAACGAAAATATGAGATTCCGAAAAACAAAGGCAACAACAGCAACATCAAGTCACTCTCAGTAGAGTGATAAGACAAAAGTCTTGCACTCTTTGCCGAATTATCCTTTAACTAGTGCGACATTATTGCTTAGGCTGCTTATCGTTTCATATGAAAAAAAATTTTAAAATTTTCTTTGCTTGCTTTCGTGTTTGTGTGTGAGTGTGTGTGAGTTGATACGGAAGTGAGATATAATTTTACACACATAAGTACAAAGGACTCTTTAATTCTGGAAGTTAACCTGACAGTTTGGGTTTTATAAATTAAAGGGAAGGTTACCCCAACAAATCGCTGCATTTTTTTGACGTTTTCTTGACTGCATATAAAAACAGTTATAACGCCGTTCTGTTATCTTATTCCACATTCTGTTCAGGAAAACAGTCAAGTTATACTCCCTCCTTGTCAGCGATTTCTGTAGTTCTTTACGATAGGATTCGTAAGACAGTTGCAAGGGATCGGCTCTTAGTGTACTGGAACCAACTCAACCGAACACTAAGTGCTATCTAAGGTCTGTAGTAGAGCGATATCAATGAAGCCATAATATACGGCAGGAAATATGAAACTTTAGTTCAATATCCAAAGGTACAGTTTGAGAGTTACGACCCATCTTGGATATGAAAACATTACGATGGCATATGCTTCAATCATATTCCTGCTAAGGAATACATATCCCCTTCTAGCTTCCAGTCTATGAAATACAACGATTGTTATTTAATTATGTAAAAAGAGACGATTGCTTACATACATACATAATTGGCCATTACAACCCTTCCGTCAGCATTACGACCTAGCTTCTCACACCACTTATGTTGTGTGCGTTAATTTTATACAGAAGTGCGAGCGGGACGGGACTTACAGTTTTAAAGTCGACTCCGAACGACAGATTTTTGAGAAGCTTTTCATGGCAATTTTTACTCTCAGAGTCTTTGCCAGAAATCTGCTGAGAGGAAGTCGCCGAAGAAATATTTTTCGTTTTGATGTCTGACCTGGGATTCGAACCCGGGCCTTTCGTCTACTAAGCCAACACACTACCCACTAGACCACGGCGACTATGAGACGATTGCTTACAGTTTGTAAAATGGACCAATTCACTGTCCAGCTTCATAAGTCCCAGTGATCCTCTCTGAGTGAGAATGATACGTAGATAACCTTTGTTTCCGCAAAAACTGCTTCACGGTCCTTACGCGCTAGATTCTTCTGTAAGTACTTACCTAGTTACATACGTTGTGTGCGCTAATTTTATGCAATGAATGGCGGGGACCCTTACTTTCTTACTTAATTGGCCATAACAACGCGATTAACGGATTTAGGCCTGCCTTAAAACATTCTTCAGGCGCCTCTGCCAATAATGACAGGGCTTCCTCGATTTGTCCTACCAACTCACAAAGGTCGTCTCCTTCGCTACATCCTCAGATCTCGCATTAAATGCCCGCCTTGCCGGAGCATCCTCCTCCATTCGAACGACATGACCGAGCCAGCGCAGCCTTTGGATATTTATACGCTGTACAACGTCTATGTCGTTGAGAAGTTCGTACACCGCATTGTTGGTTCGTATAAGGAAATCATTGCCAACTCGCTTTGAACCAAAGATCATACGTAAGACTTTTCATTCGAACACTCTCAACCCTGCTGCATCAGTTCTTAATAGGGACCATGCCTTTGCGCCATAAAGAAGCACGGTTAGGATGAGCGTCTATTAGTTTTGTAGCACGAGAGAGGTCACTGCTACTCAATTGCCTATTGAGACCATAGTAGCACCATAGTGGCAAGGATAATTTTGCGTTTGATCTCCAGAGTGACATCATTTTTGGTGGTAACGGTGGAGCCAAGATAAATGAATTCCTTGGCTATATTGAAAGTATACTTAACGGCCGTAATCTGAGGATGAATACGCCGCACGTCTCTACTTGTCGATAACTTATACTGTGTGACCCATCTGCGTTACTGCCAGACCCATCTTCTTGGACTTCCGTTCAATAGCACTAACATCTCGCTTAGTACGTCCTATGATATCGATGTCGTCGGCGTACGCAAGCAATTGGACGCTTTTTTGAAAAATTAGGCCATTGCGATGCACTCCTGCCTTTCGAAGAATACTCTCCATGATGAAGTTGAAGAGATCGCATGATATCGCCTTTTCTAAAACCTTACACGGTATCAAAACGTAAGGAAAGGTCCATTCCTACCATTTTCTTGGACTCCCATTCAATAGCACTTAAGACAGCAGTAACAACTCGCTGGGTATGCCCTATGATGTCGATGTCGCCAGCGTACGCAAGCAATTGGACACTTTTTTGAAAATATTGCCCATGCAAAACACTCCAGCCTTTTGTACAACACTCTCCATGATGAAGTTGAAGAGGTTGCATGATAAGGTGTCGCCTTGTCTGAAGCCTCGCCCGATCAAAAGGTTCGGAAAGGTCCATTCCTACCTTAACGGTGCTGCAGGAATTGATCAAAGTCATTCTGCATAACCTTAACAGCTTCGCAGATATGCCGAGCTTAGACACGATCCCTTATTAGGCTATCGAAAGCAGAGTGACGAGGATCTACGCAGTTTAAAGTCGACTTTGAAGGACAGATTTTCGGAGAACTTTTTTCATGGCAATTTTGCCACAAGATTGCTGGCAATTATTATATATTCTGAGGGATTTCGCTAAAAGACTGTCGAAAAGAAGTTGTCCAAAAAAAAAAGGATTTTTTTTTAAATATTTTTTTCGACAAGCCTGAGCTAGAGGTTGAACCAAGGCCCTTACTAGACTACAGCGACTTCCTAATAAAGACTTGAATTGTAATTCCCTCCACCCACTGGCGTATGATTAATATTTCATTACGAAATTTATTAAGTATACGCAACCCATAGTAATGCTGTGGCAATTAATATTCATGCAATAATTTATTGCATGCTTAGGGGGGCTATCTCTTTGGTAAGTGCCATACGAGTATAAATGGTTTACGGTATTTGCTTGCAATGAATATTTTGAAGTGTTAGAAGTGGTGGCAATCATCATATATATTATTTCTAAAGCACTTTTTTTGTCGGTTGCAAATATCTCCCATACTACCGCATCAAATTTAATGAACGATATCTCATTTTAAAGCTTATATCTAACACTAATGATGAAAAATATTTAAAAATTGAAAAATTAATATTTTCATTGATAAAAATTATATTTTATATAGAACTGCATGATAATACCGTTGTCATTATGATTATATGTATTTGTTCAAGCGTGGTAATACAGGGTCGCTTAATTGTAATGCTATTCCACATAATAATATATAAAGTTGTAAAAGCCATTTTGGTAATGTCGTTATTGTCATGGCATTGTTTGTTTTATGAAGTGTAGTAATACGGGCTAATAAATGGTTCCAGGCTAATCGTAACAAACTTGGGATAGCACTTTATATCAGCAAAAATTATTCATACCGATAAAACTGTACTCATACCCCGAATCAACCTTACACATTCTGATCCAACTGTGCCTTTCCGAATGACACGAAAACAATTCCCTGTGAAAGTTGCTTTAGCTATGACGATACACAAAGCACAAGGTCATACTCTTTAAAAGGTAGGATTGTATTTACTAGAACCGGTCTTTTCACATGGCCAGTTATACGTGGCTTTTTCTTGAGGGCGTACGTTTAAAGATATTTTTGTTTGTATTAAGGATTCGTACGGGTAAAAAGTTAACGATGATCATGTCATTACCTCTAACATTGTAAAATATAATTTTTATCAATGAAAATATTAATTTTTCAATTTCTAATTATTTTTTGCCATTAGCGTTAGATATAAGCTTTTAAATGAGATATCGTTCATTAAATTTGGCGCGATGGTATGAGAGATATTTGCAACCGACAAAAAAGTGCTTTAGAAATAATTATAAAAGCATTTAAACATTTGTACGCATGTATGTATGTATGTAAATATGTATGATGATATTATGATTTCTAATATTTTTATACTTTTTAATAAAATTTCTATTAATTATTTTCAATTTATGTTGCAAAAATAACAACTAACGGTGCGAAATATTCGCACGGGTCATCTAGTTTAATTTAATCGAGAAAAATATACTCTTTTCCTATGCCTGGTATTTTTGCTATAAATTTTGCCTTCGAAGTAGACGTTGAAAGTTGGAGCATCATAGCTGAAGCCAAAGATTCAGATCTGTTAAGATGCAATCCGATATTTTATATCCTTTATCCAATACTCCCTCAATCATTACGTCTGTCATCTACGATGTCACTTCGATTAACTCTTCCTTTTGCGTCACTTGATGAGTACTCTAGGAGAAGACATTTTTTTTGTTTTGTTGGAGATTTGAACTATGACTTCACGTCTATCTGGCCAGCACATCACCTATTAGGTTAGGTTAGAGGACGTGTACTTGTCAATTCTGACAAGTACAGTACTCGGTGCGTTAATTTTATACATGAGAGGCGGGACCTACAGTTTAAAGTCGACTCCGAACGACACATTTTTTGAAAAGCATTCCACGGCAATTTTTTACTCTCAGAGTTTTTGCCAGAAATCTGCTGAGAGGAAGTCACCGTAAAATTATTCTCAAATTTTTTTCGTTTTGATGTCTGACCTGGGATTCGAACTCAGGTCTTTCGTCTAATAAGCCAACACACTGCCTACTAGACCACGGCGGCCTCTAGAAAAAATTCAATGCTGGATATTGCTCCCAGAATCTTTAAGTAGTTAGGGAAAAATTTATAGCATTCCTACAGACTGTGGTAAAAATTTACCACAGTCTGAAGTCCTGAAATGTTCTCAATTCTACATACCTACAGTGGGATCAGCTAACCTATCGAACAGGTTATCCTAGAGGGTCTTTACCTAACAATTTTCCACGACTTTCACATTACTTACCCACCAACTTTCAAATACTTTTCCTTGAAATTATGCTTTCAGCCTTGAATTAGTCTTGCTACGCACTTTGTATTTGAGATAACCGTCTTCCATTTAACGTTTTTAAATTGAAACAAAAAAAAATAGAAGAAACAATGACTGGAGAGCATCTCTTAAGGATGCCTGTAATAGTTGTTGTCCTAAAGCGGTGGCAAACAACAACAAAAAACATTTCAGGTAGCACAAGAAAACATAAGAAAAAAAATTATTGAAAAATAATAACAACAACAACAACAAAAAGCAGGGAGCGAAAGAAAGAGAGAGAGAGGTAGAGAGAGAAAGAAATGTTGACAGCGTAAAATTATTGTCACGAATTATTTTTTTTTTGTTATTTTTTTTAATGTTCAAGTGGCGTTAAAGTGTATGCTTTGCTTGCTACGGCTGCCACCTAAAATTCAATTCAAAAGGCAACAACACAAGGGAAATAATTTTTTTTCCAAGAGTCATTGCACATAAAAAAAATGGCAAACGAAACATTACAACTTTTGGTGGCTTACAATGTCTTTATGGCTCTCTTTCCCCTCTCTCTCTCTCTCTCTCTCTGTCACTCTGTCTAACTAACTGACTGGCTGTCTGTCTGCCGAACTGTCTTTGCTGCAACATTAAAAATCTACTACTGCACACACAACATGACTGCCAACATTATAAATGAAAATTTCTTAACACTCCAACAGTCTTTAAATTACACAAACACATACACACACTTACACACATACATTCGTACACATACAAAGATTTCAAAACAGGATTTATCCTTTTAACAATTTTGTCATCACTTTGTTTGTCTTACGAGATGAAATGATTTGAGTTGAGTTGAGTTGAGTTGAGCTAAGCTAAGCTATGCCTTGTCTTCCCTTGCGTTGTCTTGTGTTGTATTGTGTTTGGAAAAGTGTTGTCAATGCTAACGCTTATGTATGCCACTGTTATTGCCGCTACTGCTGCTGCTTCTTCTTGTGTTATGATTTTGTCACCAGTCTTTCAATTGCTGACTGCCTTGATGATGACGTCAACATAAAATCCAAAACATCATCACCAGCCTCAGCAACTAAAAATCTCGGAATTTTTTTCTTTCTTCCTTTCTCCTCTCAATTCATATTTTTCGCTGGAATTCCTTCTTTTTTTTCAATTTTTGTTTCCATTTTTTTTTTGTTGTTGTTGTTGTTGTAAGATTGTTTATAAATTTTGTTGTAACTTCCGTTATACTTCCGTTATTCGTTAGGCAAAATGAAATTGTATTAACGGGTGATATTTTTTCGCTCTTTTTTTGGTAAGAAGCGTAATACGCTACGAACTCAAGGAGAATCATGATGAACTCCTAGAAGACTTGTTCGCATCAAAATCTCCCTTTATCAACGCAACATTCTTTTGAAGAAAGTTGGCATAAGACAGCAGATTAAGGTTACTAAACCAGACTATAACAACAAATCTTAACTCTAAAGCTACAATTATGACAGAAGACATTTTAAATAAGAACCTTGTATGCGTTACGGAGAAGGCTTACGCGCCTACAGTTAGTGCCCGTCATGTAATCACACTTTTACAAAACAGAACAGCTCTCATAAGAACTTTGCATGCATTAGGAGAAGACTTATGCGCCTGCAGTTAGTAGCTATCATGAGATCTCACTTTTTCAAAATAGGGTGGCTCCTGTAAGGACTTTGCATGCGTTACGGAGAAGGCTTATGTGCCTGTAGTAAAGCCTACATCATGGAAATTCAATTATTTAAAACAGAACGGCTCTCATAAGCACTTTGCATGCGTTAAGGAGAAAACTTATGCGCCTGCAGTTAGTGCCTATCATGGGATCTAACGTTTTCAAAACAGGACGGTTCTCGTAATGACTTTGCATGCGTGACGGAGAAGGCTTATCCGCCTGCAGTTAGTGCCTATCACGGCTCTGATAAGGACTTTGCATGCGTTACGGATAAGGTTTATGCGCCTGCGGTTAGTGCCTATGAGATCCCACGTTTTCGAAACAGAACGTAAGAACTTTGCATGCGTTACGGAGAAGGCTTATGCGCCTGTAGTTAGCCTACGTCATGGGAACTCAATTATTTAAAACAGGACGGCTCCCGTAAGAACTTTGCATGGGTTACGCAGAAGACTTATACGCCTGCACTTAGTGCCTCTCATGAGATCTCACGTTTTCAAAACAGGACGGCTCCCACAAGAACTTTGCATGTGTTACGGAGAAGTCTTATGCGCCTGTAGTTAGCCTATGTCATGGGAACTTAATTATTTAAAACAAAACGGCTTTCATAAGAATTTTGCATGCGTTACGTAGAAGGCTTATGCGCCTGCAGTTAGTGCCTATTATGGGTTCTCACGTTTTCAAAACTGAACCGCTCTCATAAGAACTTTGCATGCGTTACGGAAAAGGCTTATGCGCCTACAGTTAGCCTAGATCATGCAAACTCAATTATTTACAACAAAACGGCTCTCATAAGAATTTTGCATGCATTAAGGAGGAAACTGATGAGCCTGCAGTTAGTGCCTATCATGGTATTTCACGTTTTCAATTCAGGACGGTTCTCGTAAGAACTTTGCATGGGTAACGGAAAAGGCTTATGCGCCTGCAGTTAGTACCTATCACGGCTCTCATAAGAACTTTGCTTGCGTTACGGAAAAGGCTTATGCGCCTGCAGTTAGTGCCTATCATGGGATCTTACGTTTTCAAAACAGGACGGCTCTCGTTAGAACTTTGCATGCGTTACGGAGAAGGCTTATGTGCCTGTAGTTAGAGAACATCATTTGAGCTCAATTATTTAAAAAAGGCTCGTACTCGTAAGAAATTAGTATGCAATGGGAAGGCAGGTAGCCCACATCATGGCTTCTTACTTTTTTAAAAAAACAATTGGACACACAATTGTTGGACATGCATCCATATTCTTAGTATGTCGTTACAACCCTTCAGTCAGGATTATTGGCCTAGTTTCTTACACTACTTATATTGTGTGTGTTAATTTTATTCAGAAGTGGCGAGACCTACAGTTTAAAGTCAACTTGAAGTTTTTAAGAAACTTTTCATGGCAATTGTTTTTTTGTTCCCAGAGTTTTGCCACAAATATCCTGAAACAGGAAATTGCCGAAGAAATATGTTTTCAAGTTTCATTTTATTGAGGATATAGGCTCTGTCATAGACGTCAAACAAGCCAATACACTTCGTACTAGACTACGGCAACGAAGATGGTGTTGGGCATGTAGGTATAGGTGGCCGCCCATCCAAGTAAAATTTTAAGATGGACTCACTTAGGTCGCACTAAGCCCATTGCGCTACCACAGTTATTCACTATCCCTACGTCTCGAAACTATTCGGAGCTCCTAAGGTAGCAATTCAGGCTATTAATGTTAATCCTCAACAGTTCCTAGAGATTTTCCATGTAGTAAGTTCCAAAAACTTTCTTTTCCTTTGGCAAAGAGCCGGGCATATACCCACTATTCTGCTTCATCTCTGCAGCTTTTGCAGAAGTCGTTAGCAAGATGTCCAAGACAAAGGCGCCTCGCATGTGTGCCCATGCAATGCAATGCCCTCTAATGATACCGACAACTACACTAAACGCGCCTCTTTGAAATTTAAGTAGACCCATTGTGCACCTTTCATCCAGACTTGGACAGATTTTACGAGGCGTTCTACCCGTGTCCGAAGCCACCCACCTGTCTTTGACAGAATCGATCGAATTATCAATTATAAGCTTTCAGGTCGTCATTGGGATGCCCAGATTCGAAAACTTATCGGATAGTTCAATATTCGTTCTTAAACAATTCTGCAGCCTCGTGATTGCATGGCTGGGCAGCAAAATCTAAATGCCATCATCATCGATTGAATAAGGTACGCCAGATGGTGTTACCATCGCCTTGTAGACAGCAGAGGAATGGGGCATCCAAAATCTTTGCAACTCCTTTGCAAAGCTTTAGTCAATATTCCTTTTTAATTCTTGCTCCAGGTTTCAAACCTTCAGTTAGACGTTTAACCCTCTTTGATAAAATTTTCGACTATCGCTCAAATATCTACACTATATCGGCTTTCTCACCCTTTCGGTGTTATGATGGCTTCGCAGTACAGTAGAGAAGTGTCGCATCCATAACATCACCATCTCTCTTGAAAACCTGTAGGCATGTATTCAAGTTTCCCTTTGCATCCTTGCAAGAATATGTTCCCGTCTTAAAATCTTCATTGAGACGTTAAGCGTGTCTTAGAAAAAACTTTCAGGCATAAGAAAGGCTCTAGATGTCAATATTGCTTCGTAGTAGAGTAGAGAAGCATTGCGTCTAAAACCACAGCACCCTGTCTTGCAAATCTGTAACCAAATTTTCCTTTTCATGCTTGCAAGAATAGGTTGTCGTCTTAAATCCTTCAGTGAGACGTTAAGCGTCTCTTTGAAAAAATTTTTCGGGAAACTGTAGGGCTCACGAGCCGGTGCGCACCTTTCGGAATCCTCTTCTGTTGAATTAGGTATGCCACTTGCCTCCGTCCAGTTGACCATTACGCGGAAATTCTTTCGTGACGCCAACTTATTCTGGGTCAATGAGGAGTCTTGTTCCACCGCTAGACTAACCTGACCCTTAATAGATAGAAGGCGTACCAATCAATTACTTGGTCTTGGTCGCGACGTCATCTCGACTACAGTGGCCGTGCTTACAGGTAATTGCGCCATGGATAGACACGCCGAAACAATGAGGCTCCCTTTTAACGACTTCTGCCGTGGATGCAGGTCCACTAAGGAATAGGAGTCTGTTATTCCCTTTCTTTGTCAGTTCCCGTCTCTTGCCAGGTGGAGCTTAACGGAGCTATAATCTATTGATATCAAGGATATAGCTTCATTCATCAATATTTCAGGCTGGTTTTCCAAT
Source organism: Sarcophaga peregrina (assembly GCA_014635995.1). Taxonomy (NCBI): domain Eukaryota; kingdom Metazoa; phylum Arthropoda; class Insecta; order Diptera; family Sarcophagidae; genus Sarcophaga; species Sarcophaga peregrina. The sequence continues at coordinate 83,492,502 of CM025793.1, read as the reverse complement.
GCGGGATAGTCGTGCTTTTGTTGTGCAGCCCTTATGCTGACTAACTTCTTTCTTTTCCCTGATTTTGGTGGAGCTTGGCCAGTACAGGGACTGCGTTCACCCGTGGCATGGCAATGGGCTCAAGTAAGCTCTGTGATATCAAAGCTACCACTTCGACCTAACCTAACTTAGGTTGTGTCAGACACAAAACAAATTTTATTTCCCATTTTTACTTTAATTAATGTACCAACCTTAACGACTAACTTAAACTCGGGACTTTAGACTCTCCTTAGAATAACTCTTCCTTCTCAACAACTTAACAAAGAGGCGCTAAAGTATAACCAAAGAAAAATTTCCTTGAGAAGCAAATCTACCTTCTTTTGGGTTGAGAAAGGTTGACACAATATTTCGTGGATTATGGCGGGGCGGGTATAATAAAATTTCGTAATTAAACAAAAACAACAAAAACAATAAGATGAGAATAAGAAAAAAGAAACGAATTTTTTGTTTCATTTCCTTGTCTTCATTGCTGCCTTGTCTATACGTTTTCCACCATTCCCTATGACATTTCTAATGCCATTGTGAATGTAATCAAATTAGAGAAAGTGAATTAAACAACAACAAAAAGAAAAGAAAGACAATTTTTTCCTTTTGTCCTCCCTCTCTCTTCTGTCTTCGTCTCTCTTGATTTATTTTAAAATAATGAGTGTACAAAGCAAGAGAACACAAGAAAACTGTTTACAGAGTCTCTTGATAAAATTTGTTGCCTACATTTAGGATGATGAGCTGAATGTCGACACCAATGTACTGGCATTAGAAGAAGAGGTAAATTTGTAGGTGTAGATGTAGATGTAAATGTAGATGTAGATGTAGGTGAAGATGTAGATGAAGGTGTAGATGTAGATGTAAATGTAGATGTGAATGTAGATGTGGATGTAGATGTAGGTGTAAATGTAGATGTAGATGTAAATGTAGATGTAGATGTAGATGTAGATGTAGATGTAGATGTAGATGTAGATGTAGATGTAGATGTAAATGTAGATGTAGATGTAGATGTAGATTTGGATTTAGATGTAGATGTAGGTGTACATGTAGATGTAGATATAAATGTAGATGTAGATGTAAATGTAGGTGTAGATGTAGATGTAAATGTAGGGGTAGATGTAGATGTAAATATAAGTGTAGATGTAGATGTAGGTGTAGATGTAGATGTAGACGTAAATGTAAATGTAAATGTAAATGTAAATGTAAATGTAAATGTAAATGTAAATGTAAATGTAAATGTAAATGTAAATGTAAATGTAAATGTAAATGTAAATGTAAATGTAAATGTAAATGTAAATGTAAATGTAAATGTAATGTAAATGTAATGTAAATGTAATGTAAATGTAATGTAAATGTAATGTAAATGTAATGTAAATGTAAATGTAAATGTAAATGTAAATGTAAATGTAAATGTAAATGTAAATGTAAATGTAAATGTAAATGTAAATGTAAATGTAAATGTAAATGTAAATGTAAATGTAAATGTAAATGTAAATGTAAATGTAAATGTAAATGTAAATGTAAATGTAAATGTAAATGTAAATGTAAATGTAAATGTAAATGTAAATGTAAATGTAAATGTAAATGTAAATGTAATGTAAATGTAATGTAAATGTAATGTAAATGTAATGTAAATGTAATGTAAATGTAATGTAAATGTAATGTAAATGTAATGTAAATGTAATGTAAATGTAAATGTAAATGTAAATGTAAATGTAAATGTAAATGTAAATGTAAATGTAAATGTAAATGTAAATGTAAATGTAAATGTAAATGTAAATGTAAATGTAAATGTAAATGTAAATGTAAATGTAAATGTAAATGTAAATGTAAAATGTAATGTAAATGTAAATGTAAATGTAAATGTAAATGTAGATGTAGATGTAGATGTAGATGTAAATGTAGATTTAGATGTAGGTGTAGCTGTAGATGTAGATGTAGCTGTAGCTGTAGATGTAGATGTAGATGTAGATGTGATGTAGATGTAGAAGTAGATATAAATGTAGATGTAGATGTAAATGTAGGTGTAAATGTAAATGTAGATATAAATGTAGTTGTGTATTGTATATACTTTAGGTATGGCAGTTAAAAAGTTTTGTGAATTGAGTCATGATATATTTATTCTATTCTATTCTATCCTGTACCCCTCCTTTTCTTATGATTTGGGTTAAATAGGGTAACGAAATACTGACAGGCAGACAGACAGACAGACAAGGCAGCAATGGTTAGAGAATAAATAAATGAGAAAAAACAAAAAAAAGTTTTCCATCATAATTAATAAAGTCGACAATGCAAAGCAATAAAGGAATGTCTTGACTTGTCATTTGATAATGAAATGAGCAGCGTTGGAGAGAGAGAGAGAGGGAGAAAGAGAGCAAGAGCGGTTTAAGAAGTTGACATAATTTCAAAGGAACAAGTTTTAAAGGAAATGTTTCCCCTTTTTTTTGTTGTCTTTTTGTTGACGAATTATTAGTTCTTATGGCAATAAAATTAAAAACATAATAAATTTACATTTGTAAGCCTGTATGCTAGAAAGAGAGGGAGAGAGTGAAAGAGAGAGAGGGAGAGATAGAAATTTTATTCTCTTCTTATTTTTATTGAAATTTTTCTTTTTGAGAAAGTAATTTTATTTTAAGCTTTTCGGGAAGTGGCTTTATTAAGCAGTTTATTACAATTGTTATGTGATTAAAGGATACATTTTTTTAATGACGTCATTATTACATATCCTGGAGGTATAATCTGGTAATAACAAATCATATTTGTTTGCAATAATAAAAAACAAATAAAAAACTTTTTTTTATTTATTGGTTACATCATTAGAGATAGAGACAATTTAATACAAGAATTTCATTCCATTTAACATTTTTCTTTAACCAACACTCAGTGAATCATATCCAAGGCCTCGCCAATTGAAGTCCTTTACACTGTACACCAATTAGGCACCCTATTTTATTTGGTTAGATTAGCAGACAATACAAATAAATAAACTTTGCCACAAAACCTGCATCTGGTTTCAAACAATATTCCCCCTGCAGTTAGGTTAGAAACAAAAGTCACCATAGTCCAGTACGTAGTTTGGTTCAAATCCCAGATCAAACATCTCCAGCAAACGCAAAAATGAAAAATATTTCTTCAGTAACTTTCCTCTCAGCAGATTTATGGAAAAAATTCTAGCAAAAAAACTCAAGTAAATAAAAATTGCCAGGAAAAGTTTCCGAAAAAACCTGTCGTTCGGAGTCGCCTTCCAACTGCAGGTCCCTCCACTCATCTGTAAAATTAATGCACACAACATAAGTGATGTAAGAAGCTAGGTTGTAAACCTGACTAAAGGGTTGTATTAATGAGAAGATAGCCTGTGCTTCAAATCCAAACTCAGACATCTAGGACAAAACAAAATTGGTAAAAATATCTCTTCGTCGACTTTTTCTTAACAGGCCTCTGGTAAAGCCTTAGGTGAGGTTAGGTCGGAGTGATAGCTCTGATATCATAAGGCTCACTTGATCATGCAAAGCGGCCCGTTGTGATGCCACGGGTGAACGCAGTCCCTGAGTTCCATCTAACTCAGGGAAAAGGAAGAAGTTGGTGAGGCGCAAGGGCTGCACAACAAAAGCACGACTATTCCGCACTGGAAAACCACCCAGAAAGTCTGATGAACGAAGCTATATCCTTGATATTAATAGATGATAGGTCCGTTAAGCTGACAAGCAGCCAAATAGCCTATATCCACACCTATCAAGGAACGGGCACTAACAAACAAAGTGAATAACAGTCTCCTCTTCCTCAGCAAATCCGCATCCATTTCTTCTCTTTCTCTTCTTGAAAAATTTTTCAAAAATCTGTCGTTCGGAGTCGACTTTAAAGTGTAAGTCCCGCTAATTCTGTATAAAAATAACACACACAACATAAGTGGTGTGAGAAACTGCGGGCTATTTAGGGACGATTGCTGTAGACTGTCTAATGGTGAAGGTATAGCCCTGGCCATTTTATAGTCACCAGCAGCAACTCGTTACCTTACCGTTCGCATCTTCCCTCTTTCCCTCTTTCCACCTTTCCTAAAACCAGCAAAATGCACTGCATGAGTAGGGGTCATCCTCTGAGTGCTGGTTTAATAAAAAAAAACCTGCATTCACAGCAAAAGGCGTTAAAAGAGAGCCTCATTCTTTCCGGGTATCTACCCATGATGCAATGACCTGTAAGCACGGCCACTGTAGTCGAGATGACGTCACGGCCAAGACCAGGTAAATCTAGCGGTGGAGCAGGACTTCTCATTGACCCAGAATAGTTTGGTGTCCCGAAAGAATTTCCGCGCAATTGTCAACTTAACCGAGGCAAGTGGCAAACATAATTCGTCAGAAGAGGTTTCCGGTTTAGCACACCAAATCTGGCGAGCTGGTCGACCGTACACTAACCCGGAATTTCACTGTGCCCTGGGACCCACACCAGTGGGACACTAGTGAAGCACCCCGAAAGAAAGTCGAGACAACGGCGCCATTCCCTAATGATCATAGAGTTATTCACGAAACCCGATAGAGATCTCATCGCGGCCTGACTATCATAAAAGATCGAGACGCGAGTGAAAGGATTATCGTTGACGAGGATCCATTGAGTGGCCTGGTAAATTGCCATCACCTACGTCTGAAACACGCTGCGGTAGTCCGGCAGATGGAGAGAAATATTCAGGTCCAGTTTCCCAGAGCAGACATCGCTTCCAACTCTATTATCGAGTTTAGAGTCGTCAGTATATATATCCACGATTTCCGGAGAGACGACCGTATTAGGATTCCACTCATTCCTACTCGGAATCAGAAAGTGGAAACATCTGTCAAGACAATATTCATCAAGCCTCGCTTATATCTACGTTCTTAAGCAACGCTCGACCCTAAGGAAACTTGTTTTGGAATCCTGGATCTAATAGCTATCCAATGCAATACCTCCGATAACCACACATTTTTAAATTTTATCGCATTTTGCCCCCGGTTATGGAGTGCTTAAAGAAAATTCTGGCAAAAACTCTGCAAAAATAAAATTGCCATGAGGAGCTACTCTAACTTGGTGTTCGAAGACGACATTAAACTGCATGTCCCGCCACAACTAGGTTGTAATGCTGGCTAGAGTCTTGTAACAGATAACACGTTACTTTGACAGAAGTAGCTTCAACAAGATGGCCATTATCTACCACCTAATTTCAAAAGTCACTGCTGAACTTCCTTCTTTTGCTGGACTTTGCTTTGCATTGCCTGTTACGAAAATGGGAAAAATCTAAATACTGATGGTTTTGCTTTAACATTGCTTAACATTTATATGCCAAACAGAAGGCAAGGCAAAGCAGGCAAAGAAGTTAGTAAAAGTTCAGTCAGTCTTGTGCGAAGACGCGATGTGTTTGAAGATTTCCTTTACAAAAATCTGCCGAATAATTGTCAAGTAATTGTAGTCGCCGTAATCTAGCAGGTAGTTGTGTTATAAAATGCTAGGCAAAGCAGGCAATGAAGTTAGTAAAAGTTCAGTCAGTCTTGTGCGAAGACGCGATGTGTTTGAAGATCTCCTTTACAAAAATCTGCCGAATAATTGTCAAGTAATTGCAGTCACCGTAATCTAGCAGGTAGTTGTGTTACAAAAGGCTAGGCAAAGCAGGCAATGAAGTTAGTAAAAGTTCAGTCAGTCTTGTGCGAAGACGCGATGTGTTTGAAGAGAGTAACCGTGGTTTGAAGATCTCCGTTAAAAAGATTTGTCGAATTTTTGTCTAGTAATTGTAGTCGCCGTAATCTAGTAGGCAGTTGTGTTATAAAAGGCAAGCCAAAAGCAGGCAACGAAGTTAGTAAAAGTTCAGTCAGTCATGTGCAAAGACGCGGTGTGTTGGAAGAGAGTTGAATATCTCCGTTGCAAAGATCTGTCGTATAATTGTTTAGTAATTGTTATTGTCTATTCAAAGAGTGTAAACAAAGGAATAACAATGAAAGCAAATGTTGTTGTTTACATCAAGTTGTGAACAGTGACTTACAGAATTAAGCGAATAATAAAGAATTTTAATTAGAACTAAACACATATTTATTTTTATTTTAATTGAAATCTACGAGCTCATATTTAAAAAGTTTGTAAATATAGGTAGATAGGTAGGTAGAGGTGGCCGCCCATCAAAGAAAAATTCTTAAATGGACTCACTTAGACTGTATTGGATCTAATGTACTGACACAGTTATTCACTATCGCCTAATTTCGAAACCATTCGGAGTTCCTAATGAAGCGATTTAGGCTGCCAATGTCAATTATCGACAGTTTCTCTATAGATCATCTATGTTGTAAGTACCCAAGTACTTTCTTCTCCTTCGGCAAAGAGCCGAGCATGTGCCAAGTAGGTGAGAGACAGTCTTCTCCTCTTCCTCATCTTTGCAGCTTCTGTAGAAGCCGTTATGAAGGTGTAAAAAATAAAAACTTAACAACAATATTTCCAACATTTTTTGCAGGGTATTTAAAACAAAAAATTTACTTTTAATTAGGGACGAAGCTTTTCAAATTCTAAATCATTCACTCTTTATTTAAAAGAATCCTTTTATCAAGAAAACTTGAATTTGAATTCTTCCTTATTTGATGAGTAATTCCAGACAGAATTTAAATGATAACTTGAATGAATTTTCAGCCAAAAAAAAAGAACAGAAACGTGTGAACAGCATAATCAACAGCAGCAGTGGCAGTGTTAATGGCGCTGACAGTAGAAGTCAAGTTTTTCTGGGGGGGTTTTTTGTTTCATGTCCATAGCCATGGACTTACAAATAATTAATCAAAGCCAAAAAGGTGTCACATAACATTAATATTAACTGGTTGGTGGCAAATGAATAACCAAAAAACAAGGAAAAGGAAGAAAAAGTTTAAAACAAAATACGAGTACTCACGTTCTTCTATTTCATAGACACACGAAAATACAAAAAAAAAGGTTGCCTTGGATGGCCTACCAAACATGTAGTCGCCAGGCATCCTTTTTTTTGTCATTTTTTTGCGGGGGTTTTTTTCCTCACTCATTTTCGGTTGGCAAAAAATAAAATGGAAAAGTTTACAAATTAACAGTCTCCAAGGGGTGACAAATGTCATTTAACATTAAGGCCTGGTTACGTTTCATTTTGTGAACTCATCCAACATTAGTGAAGTGACGTTTCTTTTTTTGGTTTTTTGTTGTTTTTTTAATGATTAAATTGTACTTTTTTCCCAAGAAGACAAACAGAGAAGTTCAGCGATGACCCTCAAAGAATAATTTTAATGTTGTTGACACCCTACAACCAACATAGTTGGTTGGTACAATTCCTATTAGACTACGGCGATTTTCAAAACGTGTAAATCCTCGTAATAATCATCAGGGTATGCAGGCGGAAATGTTAATCGAAGTGGCATCGTAAAGGACGGACTTAATAAATGAGAAATGTAAAGGACTGTAAAATCTGTAAAGGATGTAAAATCTGTATTATATCTCAACAAACCCGGACCTTTGATTTCAGTCATGGTGTGTCTACTTTAAACGTCTACTTCGAAGGCAAAATTTATAGCAAAAATACCAGGCATAGGAAAATATTATAATTTTCTCGATTAAATTAAATTCAATTAAATTGCCACCACTTCTAACACTTCAAACCAATCATTGTAAGCGAATACCGTAAACCACACGTACTCTTATGGCATTTACCAAAGAGAGCGCTACCCCTTAAGTATGCAATGAATTATTGCATGAATTTTAATAGCTACTCTATTACTATGGGTTGCGTATAATTAATAAATTTCGTAATGAAATATTAATCATACGCCATGGAGGGGCTCACTATTCAACATTTTAGTAGGTAGTGACCAAAAATGATAAACGCCATCACACACACAAAATTTAAACTTTCTGCGCATGTTGCATCAATGACGTCATACAAATTGTGTTCCTATTGGCTAATGATAATGTAAGTTATATTGCAGGGCTGCCAACTACTTTTACGTAGTGTACACATTTTTCAGAAGAAAAAGACTTCGAAACCTTTAAAATAGCCCAACTACGTAATCTAATGGAAAATCATGCGCAAGCCGTAATCTTTAGTTTATCATTAGCTCACAGGGTGGCTGATATATAATGCAACAAAGTAAAGCGCTATATTTTTTTAATTTTTTTTTAATTATATTGTTCAAAAGCAAAAAATGGTGGAAATAACATTGAATTTTAGTATCAGTTTAGATTTGTTCGAATTGGCCAATTTTGGTACAAATTATGGCCTTCAAACGGCCGACAATGCCATCACAGGCTGCACGAAAGTGGCTCTGCGGTATTTTGACCCATTCCCGGCGAAGCGCCGTCTTGAGATGATCAACATTTTGTTAGTTTTTTAGTGTGAACCTTACTCTCCAAAATGCCCCAGGCGCAAAAGTCAAACGGATTGAGATTCGGAGATTTTGGTGGCCATTGTGGGGTAGAAATGAAGCAAGGAACTTCCTTTTTAAGCCATTCTTGGTCGACGCTTACTGAGTGCTGCGGTGCTGAGTCCTGTTGAAATGAACATGGTCTGTGGCAGAAATGTTTGTCTGCCCAGGGCTTCAACACTGTCTTTCAGACGTTGTCCCAATAATATTCGGCATTTATTTTGACCCCACCGTCAATGAATATGAGGGGGAGCGACTATCGGCAGCGCTTGCCATTTGCCATGAAAACAATTTCAAAAATCAGTCGTTTGAAGTCGACTTTAAATTGTAAATTCTGCCATACTCACGTGTCGGTTATTTCCAATCTCACAATACTACTGTCAGTATGAGCAGGAATACTTCACAAATCAATTTAAGTTGAATTTTGCGAAAAGATTAATTGGTTCAAGAGTTATAGCCGCATGATCATCCGGTACACTAGATGGGCCAACGAGAAACTGCACCTTAATGATGATTTAGTAAAAAAAATGCTTCTTTTAGGATGAAGTTCCTTTTCGTTTTAGTGGGTACGTTAATAAGCCAAATTGCCGTACTTATTTCCTTAATTGGCCATTACAACCCTTCAGTCAGAATTACTGCCTAGCTTCATACATCACTCGTGTTGTGTGCATTAATTATTACTGGCGGGACCTACAGTTTAATGTCGACTCCGAACGACGGATTTTGGAGAAACTTTTTCATGACAAGTTTCATTTACTTTCAGAGTTTTTACCAGAAATCTGTTGAGAAACCTGCTGAGATGAAATCGTCGAAGAAATATTATTTTTGATAACTGACCCGGGGTTTTCGCCTAATAAGTTAACACACTACCAATTACCGCATTTGGGTCACAGCATACCCACACGTGGTCTTACAGAAGCCAATGCACCCATTGCGAATGAAGCCGTTTGGTGCAGCTTGTGAAGCGAAGGCATCGTATTTCTTTGAAAATAAAGGCCGAGCAACAATTACCGTCTCCCTCCCCTTCCCTACATTTCTATATCCTCCATTTCCTTCCTCCCCTAAGGACAATGTACAATGGGTCAATTTCGACTTCCGGGTACTGTGCTTGTCTTGACCGACAGGTGCACGTTCTCTAACCTAACCTAACCTAACAATTACGGTCAATGGAGATACCCGCTCTTCATGGAGAATGATGTTTGATATCAACAGGGTCTCGTTATATAATCGACTTATAGCGTTAAACGTTTGATGATCAAACGTTAATTAGTCGAAATGGTGATGGAAATTGTCTGCCAAGGAGCTGGGATTTCACAGCGTTAGACTATTTCCTGAGGGTCATCGTTAAAGAAAAGTATTACAGCAACAAATTAAAGACAATTGAGCCTTTGAAGGTCAAAATCCTTAATGACATTGTCGGGATACGTTTGATTGGGGTACTGTTAGGCCATCCACGGCAGCCATATAAATTGTATTCCATTTCGAACTGTTACGCAAATGGAAACGACCTCATATCGTTTAACAATAAAAACTACAAACCAAAGCTACCAGCTATACATCCATTGAACTTGTTTTAATTAAAGGCAACAACAAAAAATTTAATCGCAAAAGAATTCTCGAGAAGGCGAAATCCCAAACGTTCTATTTCAAGAACTTTCTTCAGACTGAATACATTCGCCAATGAAAAGGCAAGAGAGAAACTATGTGAATAATCCTGACTGAAGGGTTGTAATGACCAATTATATATGTATGTATGTATAAAAGGGCAAGACCAAGCAGGCAACCAGTTAGTAAGAATACAGTCAAACTTGTGCGAAGTTGCGTGTGTGCGCAAAACTGTTGTGGTTTGAAGATCGCCGTTGTAAATAATTGTGTGATAAGAAAAACGAATAAACAAATTATTGTTGTAGTTATTGTTATATACGTGGTCCAAATTCGAACAGTGGCACATAAAATAGTTGGGACAATAAAGGGTTAAACTGAAATTAAACAAATTTTTTTGTTTTTACTTTGTTTGCAATTAACGATCGTATATTCTAAACGTTTTTACAATGGTAAAGACGTAACAATACGAGCATATGTGTGCACATTAAACAATTCAAAATTTAAATAAGCTGGTATAAGGCATCACCATGTCGTTTTTGCCGCACTAAAATTGTTTTTCCAAATTTTTATTTTTATTTTTAAGTAAATAAACACTTTCTCACCACACCCACACCCACATACACACATATTGGTGACAAAACAAACCAACAAATAAAACCCTTTTCCGGTCTAGGGATGTATTTGTCTAAATTGTGGCAAAAAAAGATTATAAACAACACTAGCTAGAGCCTACTAGCCTCCAGTCTATGGCCTAAACAGGATAATATTACACAAACATACACAAACAAACACAAACACGCATACAACAAACAAACGCACAAACTTATTTACCTTTCGGCCGTTTGTGTCAATTGTCACTTGATTAAACAAAGTGCCAGTGGGAGTTACAGGATGAAGAAAAAAACACTCAAACAAACAAACAAACAAACGAACACACAAAACAAACAAAATACAAAGTAAAGTAAACAAACACTCTCCTCCTTCTCCTCCTCCTTAAATGGACAAAGCGGAGATCAACAAAATATTCGGTTTTGAGGAAGTACTCTCAGTATATAGGCCCCCTCATAAATAAAAAGGAGCAACAAATTGTTTTTAATTGTTTTTTAATGTCGAAATGGAATGAAGTTGGTTTCCAAAAAAAAAGGAAAGGAAAGGCTTTGTTAAAGATTGGTAGCCGAATTTGAAAGCTGCTTAGGAGTAATTGAATAAGATATAGAAGCAGGTAAGCCTTGTGCCTTTACAGGCCTTTATAGGATTTATGTCCTGGGCTTATGACAGTGAAGGCCAGAGGCAAGGCGACTTTGTTTAAGGCAATGAAAGTTGGCTCTAGACAAAGGTTACTGAAGGGTCTTCATGAATTAATGCATCATCCAGTGGCTGGCAGTTCCATTATTAATTGTACATTGGCATACGCCAGCATATCCCAGCATACATTATAATTTTGGCCAATATTTTGCAATGAGATTGGTCTGGGAGTTTTTGCGATGAGGAGGAGTTGGAGACCGTCGAACATCTCCTCTGCAACTGCCCAGCCCTTGGTAGGTTGAGGTTGAGGACCCTTAGCAGGGCCTTCTTTGAGAACTTGAGTTCTGTGTCGAGAGCCGACATCAAGGCTCTCCACAGATTCATTAGCAGCTTGGGCTGGTTGAGAGGTGCTAGGGCTTCATAAGTGTAGTCGCACTCTCAACCTCTTTTGTTTTGTGTCTGTTTCTTTACATGTAATTCCTCCGTTTCCTATTCTCCCTCCCATTCTTTACATTCCTATATCCTCCATTTCCTTCCTCCCCTAAGGACAATGTACAATGGATCAATTTCGACCTCCAGGTATTGAGCTTGTCTTGACCGACAGGTGCACGTCCTCTAACCTAACCTAACCTTGGTCTGGGAGTGGCAAGCAATGCCGATAGGATAATAAAGGGCATGTTCCCAACCCAAGTTTATGCCACTGCAAGATATTGTTACGTTTTATAAACGCTTAAAATATAAGCTCGTAGATAGCAATTAAAATAAAAAAAATTTTTGTTTATTTTAATGAAAATTCTTTATTATTCGCTTAATTCTGTATACCAATGTTTACAACTTGATGTAAACAACAACAATTGCATTGTTTGTTATTTCTCTATTCACACCCTTTACATAAACAATGTTAATTACTAGACAATTATTCGACAGATATTTATAACGGAGATCTTTAAACCACGATTACTCTCTTCAAACACACCGCGTCTTCACGCAAGACTGACTGAACTTTTACTAACTCACTCGCATTCTTTGCCTTGCCTTTTATATGGGAGAGTAAACAGTCTGACTAATCTTCTTGAATCTTCTTCTTCTAATAACTCGAAATCTATATAAATGTAAACATTTTTTGTTGTTTGTTTTTCTTTGTTTACATCCTTTGCATAAACAATAACAATTACTAGACAATTGTTTGAGAGATCTTTATAACAGCGTCTCCACACAAGACTGACTGAACGTTTACTAACTTCGTTACCTGTTTTGCCTTGCCTTTTGTATGGCAACGTAAACAGTCTGATGAATATTCTTGAAGGCAAATATTCATCGATTCGCTTTCTCGACATCTCTATAAATGTAAACATTGTTGTTTGGATTCATTATTGTTGTTTCTGTATTTTGTTTACATTTATTCTTGTAGCATTTGTTTTTGCATTTTTGTTTACTTGTTTATCATTTTTGTTATGCTGGTGTTTTATTGTAATATTTTTGTTTATTTGTTTTTGTAGTTTTTATTTTTAATTTTAATGTTAAACGATCATGATGTTTAGGTGCTCATAAAGCATACAGTTGGATCGGATGAACTCGCACTGGACGGAAGATCTTACATATGACTTTCCTCGCAAATACTTGCGATGTTCAACAAATCGTGGGTGGTCTAACATAGCTGGTTGCCAAATTTCAAAACTGCTGAATCCCTCAATGAATAGTGGGAATCCATGGAGCTACTTCAGTTCAGGAAAACGGTGTTCACATTCAAACAGGAATGTAAACGGGATACTGTGCAATTAGCAATTTCGCTTATAAGCTCGGTCTGCCTCAACTGTATTATTGCCAAAGCTGCTATGATGTGGCGAAAACGGAAAGCGAGGGACTTGCACGTTAGGGCAGATACTTACTTACTTAATTGGTCATAACAACCCGATTAGCGGATTTCGGCCTGCCGAAATTTTGGCTTTCATTGGATCTAATTTTTACATGGAGGGTTCCAAGCCCTACGCACAACCCGAATTTAACGTCCAGCGGATTGGACCTCGCTGCACGCATTAGTTAACATCTAGCGGGTGCTAGAATGCCATCCAGGAGGGGCCACGAGTAGGCTGCGTGTCAACTTGAATACAGCAAGACAAGGATCGCCCTGGTGGTCGCCATGTTGGCCACAGTCAGAAACTTTGCCTTGTTTGTATGCATTCCATCCCTCCCAAATTAGGGCAGATGCCATCGGTTTATTGGGCAAAAGAATGTTTGAAGATTTGGGCATGTTGGCGAAAGTGACGGTTTCATATAAAGCTCTGGGTAGTTTAAATCCAACTCTAAAGGCCATACGACCGCCAAGTGTACTTTACTGTGAACGGCATACTATCCGCTAACCTAACCTTAATAAATGAAACTACATGGGTCGACAGATAATACTTTTCGATTTATCCTGGCAAAAATTTTGAGAGTAAATCAAATTGCCAAGAAAAGCTTCTCAAATCAAACTGTAGGTCCCTCCACTTATGTATAAAATTAACACACACAACATGAGAGGTGTGAGAAACTAGGTCAATAATCCTGACTAAAGGTATGTATATCTGTAATTTGAAAGAGGTCTCTAGAGGTCTATCCAATTGCCTATTGAGGCCATAATAGCACCTGTTGGCAAGAGAGATCCTGCATTTCATCTCCAGACTGATATAATTTTTTCTGGTATCGGTGGTGCCAAGGTAAATAAATTCCTTGACCATATCGGAAGTCTGGCTGTCGGCAGTAATCTGACATCCAGTCTGACCCATCTTGTCCTACTTGTCTATAATATATATTTCGTTATGCCCTCATACCGACCTATATTTAAAATAATGTGGCAATTGCTGTATTATAGGCCATGAAGAACGATGTTCACAATCCTTTTTATATTATTTTTCGATTTCAATAAACGTTTCTAAATATCCGACTGCCTAACATAATGCAATAATATTGTATTTTTGTTTGCCACCTAAATGTATACACCGAAAAATTATTAGATAGTAAAAGTGGATTGTGCTGCTTAGAAAAATTTTAAAAATGAAAATATCCTATCACTTGTTTGTTGGTATTTATTTGCCTAACTTTCCATCATTAGATAGACAATATTTTTGTTGTTGTTGCTGTTGTTGCTATTTGGCCAACAGCAGCACGGCAACGGGAAAACACTTTTTATTTTCATTTTCTGGCATATTTTCGGTATGTTTTTTTCCCAACACCCATACCACTCCCTTGAGCAATAAGAAGAGAAAAAAAAAGCGGAAGCGGATGTTGGTTGTTTACAGTGGGACGGTTTGGTTTTTTTGTTTTGTTTTCGTAATCGTGATGCTACTACCGCTACTATGGCTGTGGCTGTGGTTGTGGCTGCTTGACAGTCTTGGTTAGAGCTTTGGGGCTGATAGGAAAGAAATGAAAGAAAGAAACGAAACTTTTGCAAGAATTTTTGAAAATTTTCTCTTCTCTTCAATTTTATTTTTTTGTGGAGTCCTGTTGCGGGGGAGAGTGAGCGAGAGAGCGGGAGCATAGTGAAATGAGTAAATAAAACAATAATTAACTAATTTAAATTCAAACCATACAACAAGTGCTTCCTTCTTACACAGTTTTATTCCCATTCAGCCATTCATTCTGTTGTTCATTCATTCCTTCATTCATTCATTTCATCCTTCATTCATTCATTCATTCGGTTTTATTCCCATCCAAACAGTTGCCTGTAGCCTTTCGTAAGGCAGTAAGTGCGGCATTGGTGTTAGAAGGGGGGAAAATAAATTTTAAATAAATTTGAAATTGAGTAGAATATGTCCTCCTATCATCTCTCCCAAAGCTAAGAAGAACAAGAAGAAGAAGAATCTAAAGCAAAAAAAAAAAAAAACTGGAACCCATTAATGTTACTTTGTCCATGATTTAGTAGAGATAAGTCGTTCAAAAGTACTGTCTCATCATCATCACCATAATCATCAGCATCGTCGTCAGCTACTAGCACTGCAGCAGTTTTTTTTCTTCCTCTTTGTCCTTCTTCTTCGTTTTTTTTTTCTTTATTTATTCATTTATTTGTTGTTGTTTTTGTTGTTTTATTTTTTTTTTCTTGGTTAAATTTGTGGCAAATGGGTGTGCTGGCTGGGGGGGGGCCAGTTGTTTATGAAAATTGGTTGCACAGGCTATTGTTTGTTATTTAGTGGCTTGGTTTTTGGGGTTCCTTTTTTCCCTCTTCTTCTACTACGTCTTCCATTCCTTGTGTTGTTATTATTCTCTTCAGTGATAATGATAAAATATTAGACATTTGTTGCTGCAACAGAAAGAATGTGAAAATTAAAGAAAATTTCTTTTAAATTGTCAACTAAGCGTTGGCATTTTTTTCCCCCTTTCTCTTCTTCAGCTACCCATCCATCTGTGGTACGTATTTGTACTTTACTTTACTTTCTAAAGCCTGTGCTTCTTGGTTTGGCAAACATTAATTAATCGCCTTGAATAATCAAAGAAAAGGGCACTGTCCCCAAAAGATTACCCTTGAAGGTAAACAAGTATTTACTTGTAAGTAAGTAAAATTCAGTCAATCTTGTGTGAAGAAATAAAAGGCAAAGCAGGCAACAGAGGCAGTAAAACTGCAGTCAGTCTTGTGTGAAGACGCCATACATAGTTTGAAAATCTTCGTTACAAAGATCTGTCGAATAATTGTCTAGTAATAGTTACTTTTTATGCACGAGTTAGTTAGTAAAAATGCAGTCAGTCTTGTGTGAAGATGCAGAGTGTTTGAAGAGAGTAATTGTGGTTTGAAGGTCTCCGTTACAAAGTTCTGTCGAATAATTGTCGAGTAATTGCTATTGTTTATGCAAAGAGTGTAAACAGAGCAATAACAAACAAAGCAATTGTTGTTGTTTATATCAAGTTGTAAACAGTGGTCTACAGAATTAATTGAATAATAAAGAAATTTATTTTGATCTTATTTACAATCGTCGAGATCAAATTTTAAACGTTTTTAAAAGACTAAAACCTAACAAACATTAATTGATTATGCCTTCAATGTGGCGTAGAGTTTTACAAGCTTTGTTTGCCTAGTTTATGAAAAATAAAATGAACGAGAAAATAAAAGGTCATTTACGGTGGACCACTCTTTAATATTGCAAGATATAGATGCGAATCACTCAGGTATTAGGTGACCAGACTCACATACGGAGGCACGTACAGAACTAACACTTCCAATTTCGAAGGATGGGTTGCGGAAGCTGCCATTGGTGACTGTGATGTAACGATCTTCATTGATGGCTTAAAAATGGAACTTGAAGCTCGATAACAGGGGTCTATTCCGATAAACTGCTATTGAAGTGTTCATGTAGATTATCTATTTCGACCAGCATCTTTCAGGCTAAGAGTTTTGCTATTGAACCAGCTGCAGGCGTGATTGAAACCGCGTGGCTATCTCTAGTAGACTTGATCATATGTGTAGACAGTCAATCTCGCCAAATTAAAGACGACGAGGAATTTCATGGTCTCTCTATACGTCAATACAACCTTTGCTGTGTTCCGGGCTACTGGTAAGATCCGATTAGAGAATCGGATTGGAGAAACATGCCCAACAAAATTCAGCAAACCGTGCATGGTCCAACGTATCTGGTTGCCAAATTTTAAAAGTGGTGAGTCCAGGAGGATAGCGGGAGAAACATGGAGCTACTTGAGTTCAACAAGAAAACGGTTCTCATTCTAACAGGAATTCTAAAGGGACACTGCCTTACTGCCATTTTCGCTGACTAGCTCGGTTTACATACATTATTGGCCATTACAACCCTCCAGTCAGGATTACGACCTAGCTTCTCATACCACTTGTGTTGTGTGCGTTAATTTTATACATTAGTGGCGGGACCTACAGTTTTAAAGTCGACTCCGAACGACAGATTTTTGAGAAGCTTTTCATGGCAATTTTTACTCTCAGAGTCTTTGCCAGAAATCTGCTGAGAGGAAGTCGCCGAAGAAATTTTTTTCGAACCCGGGCCTTTTGTCTAATAAGCCAACACACTAACCACTAGAACACGATTAGGTTTACCTAACAGGGTTACTGCCGAAGCTGCTAGAATGTGGAGAAAACAGAAAACGAGTGTCCTATACTTCAAGACATATGCAATCGGTTTTTGGGTAACAGAAAGTTGAAAAACTGAAGCTGAAAAACTGAAGCCGAAACTCTGGATACTTCAAAGCCATAACTAGCAGATAATTATAAGTCGGCTTAACTCACACTGAGTAATAAAATGTGGCCATATGGCTACCCAGTGTACTTGCCTATGCTATCCGCTAACCCAACTTAAACTACGTGGTACGACAGACAATACTTTTCGATTTCTCCCTGCTGTTTATCGTAAAATTGCTTAGCATTTCTCACATAAGTTAAAATATAAAGCCTTTAATTCGATATCTTCTCGTTCCTTGTTTGATTAGATAATTGAATTAACAACAGCAGACCTTCACGTGGCGACCTTATGTCAAACGGGGTAATGCTCCGTTAAGACTTTATATTTAACGTGAGTATCTGATTCTGAGATTTGACCATAAAGGTCTTGCAATCATACAATTCAACGTGGAAATCCAGAATGTTAAAAACTTCTCGTATAATATTGTTACGTTTTTACCACTTAAAAATGTTTAAAATATAAGCCCGTAGATTGGAAATAAAATAAAAATAAATCTGCGATTTAATTAAAATTTTTTATTACATTCGCACAATTCTGTGTGCCACCGTTCACAACTTGATGTAAACAACAACAACTGCTTTGTTTGTTATTCCTCTGTTTACACACTTTGCGATAAACAATAACAATTGCTAGACAATTGTTCGACAGATCTTAAAACCATGATTATTCTCTTTAAACAAACCACGTCTTCACACAAGACTGACTGAAGTTTTACTATTTCTGTCCGTCTACTTAGCCTTGATTTTTTTATGGCAGGGTAAACAGTCTGATGAATATCCTTGCAGATGAACGTTCGTGACTTTGACTTCTGGAAATCTCAAACTACTAGCTGGCCCGGGGAACTTCGTCGCGCCTAATATTGATTTTTTTACTGTTTAAAACAAATCACATATTAGTTTTTATTTATTTATTTATTATAATTTACATAGCACAACAAGATATGAATCTTATAAGTGACAGTGCTATGTTAGGAATCATTAAGATTTAAAAATTAATAGTGAAACAGAAATACATTAAACAATATAAAGAAAAAATATAATATAAAGAAATTAAAAAATTAAAAAAGTAAGTAAATAAGTGAGTTGAAAATATTAAAAAAAAGTTACCATTTACAAAAATTAGTATAAAAAAACTGGGAATAAAAATATATCCTATATAGACCTATAAAATAAATCACAAATAGTAAAAAAAATTTTACTCATGAAAATAATTTGAATAACTCCTTCTTGAACGCGTTTGCATTGCCTATATTCTGGATGTAATTTGGTAGGGAATTCCAAAGACTAGTGGTGTGTATAAGAAACTGTCTCTGAGATAAAAGAGTCCTAAATCTTTGCTGAATAATGTTCCTACCGCGGTAGGATCAAGCAAATTTAATTCAACAAAATAAATATTCCGGCCGTCCCGTGTAAATTATCTTATGAAAAAGAATAAGGCATCTAATTTTCAGGAGATTATCAAATTTTACATTAAGAATCCGGCAAGCCAAATGGGAAATGTGATCACGACGTCTCTTCTGAAAGACATATCTAGCTATGTTATTAAACGCCAAGTTAAGTCTACGTTTATCATCACAATTGCAGTTTGCGAAAATTTCACACCCAAACAAAAGTACCGGAATTAAGTACGTTCTGGCAAGTTGCATACGAATGACAAAAGGAGTCGAATCAATAACACAAGTTCCTAAGCATACTATAAATTCTACATACAGCGACACCAATATGGTTAGACCACGATAAACTGCCATTAAAGACAATACCCAGATTTTTCGCAGATTTGACAAAGTCAATCTTATTTCCCCTGGTGCATAATTCAGGCATGACAAATGATCTGTCGGTTCTCGAAAGTATAATACATTTAGACTTGGAGGGATTGATGCAAAGACCATTGGCCGAGGCCCAGTTGTCAATCCTTACCAAATCACTATTAATATAGTCCAAACAAGAATCAATATTCTCCCTTAGAGTACTAGTATAAAGCTGCACATCATCAGCATACATATGAACATTACAGTGAATCAAGACATCCGGTAAATCATTTCTATACATACAAAATAACAGAGGCCCAAGTATTGACCCCCTGGGGAACACCTCTGCTAATATTAAGTGGAATTGAGATATTGCCATTAAGATGAACTTTTTGAAATCTATTCAGCAAATAAGAATAAATAAGATTACAGGCAGAATTTGAGAAATAAAACAGCTTCCGGAGCTTTTTCAAAAGAACTTCGTGATCGACTGTGTCAAAAGCCTTAGTGTGATCAAGTAGAACCAAAAACGCTACACTATTTTCATTTAGTTTCGACATAAGATCTTCTACAATATTTATTAGAGCTGTAGTACAACTTCTACCTTTCATAAATCCTGACTGACTAAGGGTAAGGGTCTGTCTGGCCATTATATTCTCCATTACGTTGGACAAAAAAGGAAGGATAGCAATTGGCCTGAACTCGTTGTTCGTTTTGGGAATGGGAATGATTTTTGCCAGTTTCCAATGTTCAGGAAAAGTAGATTTAGTCAGAACAGTATTGAACAAGTGAGTAAAGTATGGTAAAAGTTTAGGAGTCAAAGCTTTCAAGAATGAAGGATTCAAATCATCATATATTTATTGTATTATGCTACATAAAGCGCTAATGAAGTTGTGGTTGTAATCGCTCCAAAAAAAAAAAAAAACTAACAGACCTACCGAATTGGCCCACTTATAGGTATCTCTGTCACGCCTATTTTCGATGGAATTGTCGATATTGGCCTTACGAACTTACCCATCAAATTTTATTCGTCTACCATCAATATTTGAACTTAAATATTCAATTTTAACGATTTGCAATGACTTCTTCACATTTAGGGCTATGACAAATAGTTGTTGTCCGATTCTTAGACCTACCCGATATGGACACAAAATTTCATGAAAATCGTTCGAACCATTTCGGAGGAGTTTAGTGGTTAAACTTAAACCGTGACACGAGAATTTTATATATCAGAGATAAACATCGTTATTTACATTCATTGTTATTGTTTGTGTATTTTTGTTTACATTTATTCTTGTAGTGTTTGTTGTTGTATTTTTGTTTATTTGTTTACGATTTTTAAAGCTAGTGTTTGTTGGTATATTTTTGTTCGTTCATTTATAAGAAAGAGTTTTTATTATGAACTTTATTTAAATTAAAGATTGTGAAGAGATTTAGTGATAATAGGTGAGTAAATAACTGCTGAGTTACAGTCCTTTTAATTTGACTCCTTAAAACGAAAACCATTCGTATTTATATTCACCAACTCACCTTATACCACAAGGTGAAGGTGAAACTTGTTTAGTTGGCTTGAAATGCATTTGCAGAGAGCATCGAACAATATTTGCAATAATACGGGGAAATTTTTGGCAAATCGAATGCAATGAGAGAGCATCACTCTATGCCCAACGACAAACTCTGCAAATGTAACCATAATGAGTACTCTTAAGCCATAAAGAAAGAGTTAAGCAAACGAACAAATGTTTTTAAGAGCGTAATCATGTTTTAGGAAAGAGACTGTTTCTGTTACGTTAGATAAAAATGGGGGGGAAAAAATTACCACAAAACAAAACAAAAATCAAAAAAGAAAAAATTCAATAGGAAAACAAAGAAAATTTTTTAATACAAAACATATGGCGGCTGGCAAAACGTTATTAAATGTTGTTTCGTTTTCTTTCTTTCTTTTTTTCAGAGGCAAATATTTACGTCAGAAGCCAGGAAGTGGGCACATGGTTTAAAGGTAAGATATTCCTTAACTTGAAATTAATTTTCCATTTCATTTAAATGTTAACGTGGCCGGTGTTAATATGTCTCTTAAACTACATGCTGCTGGGGCTGCTGTTGTTGTGGCATATGCCACTTAAATGCTAGAACCCCTTTGGCCAAGCACCAGTTAATTTTGCGGCTTAATAGCCAGTTTTGTAGAAGACTTATGGCAGTTATCTGTGGTCTTGTGGTCGTATCTTTGCTTCCAGCCATCTCGGTGCGTATCTATTATTAACGCTCTTGTCTTGGATCAGGAAATACTTGGCCTATCATTTACACTTGCTTAGAGAGCTATTAAATAGGCATCATAATTCACCAGTCAGTCATATTAACCTGTAAATGAGTGTGTATGTGTGTGTCTGTGTGTGGGAGTGCAAATGTATGTGTGTGTGTGTGAATATTTAAATATCATTTGTGGCTTCTTAAAGTGCTTCAATTAGACGAGTGTTGCTATATTTCAAGGGTCATTGTTTAGATGGTTATGTGATGAACTTGCAAGCATAACTTATAAGCTTATAAAGCTTTAGACCATAATACATATGTAGCTTAAGAGCTATGAAATTATGTAGTTACGTTTTTTACCTTTTAAAAAACGTTTAAAATAAAATTAAATTTGTGTTTTGTTTTAATGAAATTTCTTTAATGTGTGTGGCCAATTATATGTACCACTGTTCACAACTTGATGTAAACAACAACAATTGCTTTGTTTGTTATACCTTTGTTTACACCCTTTTCATAAACAATAACAATCACTAAACAATTGTTTGAGAGATCTTTGTAACGCGGATCTTCAAACCATGATTATTATCTTTAAACGGAGCGCAAGATTGACTGAACTTTACTTACTTACTTCACTACCGATTTTACGTGCTTACCTTCAAGGGTAATCCCTTGGAGACTGCGCCCTTTTCTTTGATTATTCATGACGATTGATTAATGCCTTCCAAACAGAGAATCACAAGCTTTTGTTATTCCTTTGTTTACTGACCTTCAAACCACGATTACGCTCTTCAAACACACCGTGTCTTCACACAAGACTGACTGACTGTTTGTGTATTTCACCAATGGCCTCACGAATTTTGTCCTTTAAAGCATCAATTGTCTCTGGTTTGTCGGCGTAACACTTATCTTTGACAGCTCGCCACAAATAATAGTCCAACGGTGTGAAATCGCAGCTCCAAGGTGGCCAAACGACATCACCTCTGCGGCTGATAATGCGATCATCAAAAACAGGCCGCAAAACATCGAGTGTTGCTTCGGCTGTGTGGCACGTAGCTCCATCCTGTTGAAATCAAATACTGGCAATATACTCCTCTTCAATTTTTGTGAACAAAAATATCGTTCAACATGGCCCGCTGTGCTTAAAAATTGAACCGATCATGTAGGCTACTACATGGCCAGCCAAGGCAGCCATTTGAATGAAATGTTTTTGCCATTATTAACCGGAAGGATTGTACTTTCAAATAAAAAAAGAAATTTAAGAAAATATTCGGTAGTTCTTGTTTTACAGCATTTTAAAAAGCATAAAAAAAGTTATTTGGCGGACCCTTTACTTAAAAGCTACTACTTGCGCTACACGAAACTTAAGTTATACCAAGACAAAGTACTCTAAAATCTATTTCTATTTCGCACAATATCTACTCAAAAGATAGTTTTCTGGATCACATACTATGGAGTACGAATGCTGGAAAAGTTTTAGTAATTTTGATAAGATCCGAAAAGCCTATTGGAAGCACTAACAAGCTCCTCCGTGTCTTTTTAAATAACTCGTCTCTTCTATTAATTGATATATGACAGTTGACCTATGTCATGAACATTCCAAGTAATTAAGTAAGCTTTAGGAAGCCATCGTAGTCTAGTAGGTAGTGTTTTAGGTTATAAGACGTGAGGCCGTCGGTCCAAAGGCCTTGTCAGACCTCTCCAATGAACCAAAATTGGAGAAAATATTTCTTCTGAAAAAATTCCGAAAGTAAATAAAAAATTGTCAAGAAAACTTTCTCAACAAAATCAGTCGTTGTTTGGAGTCGATTTTAAACTAGGTTGCGCTACTCACGTATAAAAATTAACGCACACATGTGGTGTGAGAAGCTAGGTTATAATACTGACTAAAGAGTTGTAATGACAAATTTTGTATGTATTTGTGCCCATGAAACTTTATGTTTTGTGGGCAAAACCCTAAGTTTTATAAATTCCATGGATACAAGGCTTCTGTCGATTCAGCGCTAGTAATGAAAAATCCAATCATGTGAAATCCTAGTCGGCTCTATCCAGACCTAAGTCTTAGAAACCCTAAAGACTCTGTAGTACAGTAAGACCCCGTTAAACGTTCCAATAAGTTCTAGCACTAAACGAAACAGCGTCAAACGATGCAACTTAATACGTACATATGTGAATACATTGCGACTTCGGAAAACCCGATTGGAACCCTTATCCTGGACAGATTGACAAAAGAGCGTTAAAAACGATAGACAGTATACACCGTCGCAATATAGTGCACCGATTTTGGTTGGTGTATAACCGTTTCATTTGCACACATACACAATAAGTATCAATACAGTATGCGATTTAGGGGAGTCCCCTAATATTCAGTCGCGTAATACTGAAACAGCGTTAAGCGGGGTTTTACTGTATATTAAGAATATGTAATGTGGACATCATCAGTTGTAATTAAAAACCATAGAAAAGGGCTATCTTAGTATTGATACCCTTATTGGAAAAGATGATGAAAAAGTTTCATCAATAATCCGTGGTTTGTCATCGTTAAGTCAGAAGTGGTTTATTTAATCGACGTTCTTACTTGTAAAATATTTCTTGTTTGCCTGAACATCGATTTCATTTGATTGAAACAAAGAAAACAAAGTTTTTCAAATAGTTCGGAAGGAAATACGAAAAACAGAATGTCCCTGGAGATGCGGTTGTTTAAAGGAACCAATCAGTTTGGCCATCTTAAAAAGCAGAAAACGAGAAAAATAGCTTTACAAGGCACCTATAAAGCTTAGAAAACAATTACCGCTCACTGCTTAGTTGTCCAACAAAAAGTATTTTACTCTCTATGCCACTATGCCCTTCCTTATTATTTCCACTTTACGTAGTTTCTCATGATATTTTTATGGATTTCAATCTAAAGTCACGCTCGACTACCTCTTTGAGGACGTTTGTCCCTTTAGCCGTCCACAGTTAGGAAGGCCTAAGGATTCCGTTCAGTACTGACTGACTCTCATTCACTTTGGCTAAATTCCAGAGCTTAATTTCATTAATGGTGTTGATTACACTTTACATATTTGAGAACACTCTCCACAATATCACAAATAGGTCATTAGACAGAAGTGTTATAGAACCTGTGACATCCAGATGGATGGCAATAGTTCTATTGCCTTGATTTGCGAAAAGATTCGGAAGCCCCTTGCCCGTCTCAAAACCACTTTGAATTATTTTACAGAGAGCCTCTAAAAAATTCTCTTCTGCTGCCATTAAGACTTTATCTTCTGTATAACCTTGGTAATCAATTCCCGAATCGAATTGTTCACAGTTCAGGAGTTCATCCAGACTAGCCATGGTCTAGCAGGTAGTGTTTTGGCTTATTAGACTTGGAGCAACGGTTTAAACACTCAGGTCAGACATCTTTAAAAAAACGAATTAAATAAAGAATATGTCTTCGGTGACTGCCTCTTAGCAGATTACTGGCAAGAATTCTGAGAGAAAATCAAATCGCCGGGAAAAGCTTCTCAGAAATCTGTTGTTCAGAGTTCGGCCCTCATGTATAAACTTAAACTACCACACAACAAAAATGGCGTGAGAAGCTAGGTCGTAATCTTGACCGAAGCGTTGTAATGACCAATTATGTATGTATGTACGTATGAAGTCCCCGTAGTCTAGCAGGTAGTGTGTTGGGTTGTTAGACTGAAGGCCCGGATTCGTATACCAGGTCAGCCAAAAACTCTGATAGTAAATAAAATTGCCATTCTCTGTCGTTCGGAGACGATTTTAAATTGTAGGTCTCGCCACTTATGCATAAAAATTAAAGCACATAACATAAGTGGTGTGAGAAGCTTGGTAAATTATGTGTATGAACAGGGTGGCTGATATATAGCGTTTTTTTTTTAATTTTATTGTTCAAAAATACAAAAAATTTTGGAAATTACATCGAATTTTTGTATCAGTTTAGATTTGTTCGAATTGGCCACCTTTGGAACGAATTATGGCCTTCAAACGACCGCCAAAGCCATCACAAACAGTACGAAAGTGGCTCTACGGTATTTTGGTCCATTCCCGGCGAAGCTTTGCCTTAAAATGATCGACACTTTGATATTTTTTAGTGAGAACCTTACTCTCCAAAATTCTCCAGATGCAAAAGTCCAACGGATTGAGATCCGGAGATTTTAGTGGCCATTGTGCGGTAGAAATGAAGCGAGGAATCTCCTTTTTAAGCCATTCTTGGTTCACGCGTGCTGAGTGCGGTGGTGCTGAGTCCTATTAAAATGTCTATGGTCTGCGGCCGAAATGTTTGTCTGCTCTGGGCTTCAATACTGTCTTTAAGATATTTTCCCGATAATATTCGGCATTTATTTTGACCCTACGGTCGATGAATACGAGCGACCATCGGCCATTACGGCGGCCCACACCATTACTATCAGCGGCGCTTGAGTTCTGGTGGCCAATCGCAGATGTAAATTTTTAGCTGACCTCTTTGGCAAGTAAACCCGATCATTTTGTTTCTTCACAAACTGCTCAATTTGGAATGGCTTCTCATCGGAGAAAGCTGGCCACTTTCGTGCAAGCAAAGTACCTACTTGGCTCTTTTTTTGTCCATCAAGGAGCTCTTGAACTTTTTGGGACTTTAATGGCTTAAGTCCTAGCTCATTTTTGCAATATGTGTTGCATCCGTTCTCGCGATATGTTCAGCTCACGAGCAATTTTTCTACTACTGCGGCGTCGATTTCGAGCAAATCTAGCTTTCACTTTTCGGATCATTTCTGGTGTTATTACCGATTTTTTCGCTCACTTTTTGGATGCGATGCAACACTGCCAGTATTACGGTTACGAATAATGGTACGAGAAACAAAAGATTTGTTCACATTTAAATGCTGGAGGGCTCTAACGATAGCCACCTGTGGTTTTCCACTCAAATATAAAGCAATCACACTATCACGATTGAATTCCATTACGAATAACTTTTTTTCTGAATGCAATAGAATGCAAAATGCTTTTGCAAGCTTGTAAATAATAAAATGAACTGTCACTGGAATAAATTCGTTAGCTGTCAGATGATAACAACCTGAAGTTGGTTGCAATACATATCAGCCACCTTGTATGTATGAGTATTAAACATTGGAACACATTCTTGCGGCCTATGGAGCGTTAATGTATCCTAGAAGAAAACACCTGCCAGCATATCTGATGCTTGATAGGAAATTATCATTGTTTATATGAAATTTTTCAATACATCGATAATTATTGGAACCTAATGCAATCTTCTCATGCATCGTGAATAATCATATATATTATTTTTAAAGCACTTTTTTTTTGTCGGTTGAAAATATCTCCCATACCACTGCTCCAAATTTAATTAATGATATCTCATTTTAAAGCTTATATCTAACGCTAATGGCGAAAAATAATTAGAAATTGAAAAATTAATATTTTCATTAATAAAAATTATATTTTATATAGAACTGCATGATAATACTGTTGTCATTATGATTATATGTTTTTATTCAAGTGTGGTAATACAGGGTCGCTTAATAGTAATGCAGTTCTACATAATATAGTATGTATTAAAATCCATTCTAGCAATACCGTTATTTACTATAATGCCGTTTATTACCAAGTCAGTTATATATAATAGGGATATTAAGTTGTATAAAGCTGTTTTGGCAATACTTTGCAGTAGTTGTTAGATTGATCAAGTGAGATAAACAGGGTCGCTATTCCACATAATAATATATAAAGTTGTAAAAGCCATTTCGGTAATGCCGTTATTGTCATGGCATTGTTTGTTTTATGAAGTATAGTAAGAGGGATTAATAAATGGTACCAGACTAATCGTAACAGACTTGGGAGAGCATGTCATATCAGCAAAAGTTATTCATACCGATAAAACTGTACTTATAGCCCGAATCAACCTTACACCTTCTGATCCAACTGTGCCTTTCCGAATGACACGAAAACAATTCCCTGTGAAAGTTGCTTTTGCTGAGACGATAAAGCACAAGGTCAAACTCTTCAAAAGCTAGGATTGTATTTATCAGAACCGGTCTTTTCATATGGCCAGTTATACGTGGCTTTTTCTTGAGGGCGTACGTTTAAAGAAATTTTTGTTTGTATTAAGGATTCGTACGGGCAAAAAGTTAACGATGATGTCATGTCATTACCTCTAACATTGTATTCAAAGAAGTATTATAAAAGCATTTAAACATATGTATGTATGTATGTAAATATGTATGATAATGGTCTAATGGGTAGTGTGTTGGCTTATTAGACAAAAGGCCCGGGTTTGAATCCCAGGTCAGACATCAAAACGAAAATTTGAAAATAATTTTTCGGCGACTTCCTCTCAGCAAATTTCTGCCAAAGACTCTGCGAGTAAAAATTGCCATGAAAAGCTTCTCAAAAATCTGTTGTTCGGAGCCGACTTTAAAACTGTAGGTCCCGCCAATCATGTATAAAATTAACGCAAACAACATAAGTGGTGTGAGAAGCTAGGACGTAGTACAATGGGTCAATTCGACCATAGAGTACTGTACTTGTCAGACAAGTACTTGTCAGGACAAGTACACGTCCTCTAACCTAACCTATCGAGAATCATGTATTTCCAAGTATTTTCATGTATTTCCAATGTAGTCGATTGGCCAGTGGATCGCACACCGCCTTACAGACAAAATTCCTTCTTTAGTTGGACTATTCGTATGTGTAACTCCTTTAATGCAGAAGGATGTAATTTTTGGGATTCAAAGGGATGAAATGATAAAATTAAGATAAAATACTGCCACAGGTGTTCGAAAATAACTTAAAAGTCTAATACTTCACTCCTCGTACAAAATTTAAAGTGGATTTTAATGTATTAAAATAAAGAAATCTAATTCCAAAAATCGTCAAAATAATATTTTTGGAGGTCAAAAGCGTCAAAATGACGTTAAATCATTATTGAAGTATGAAATATTGGAACACATTCTTGTGTTCCATGAATGTGTCCTAGAAGAAAATACCAGCCAGCATATCTGATGCTTGACAGGAATGACAATTTCCTGAAATTTTTCAGTGCATCGCAACGTTGCAGTACTAAGACACCCATACGAGCCACAATCTTCTCATGCATCGTGAATAATTTCCTATCATTTTAAAGGTTTCCATTGAATTTGTCTAGGCCTTATAAATTTTTGCAATATCAGTTATTAATATCGAGTATTTTGGTCTCCAGATTGTCTAAATATTTTCCTCTTTTTCCTTTTGGTAGCTTTGCTAAGCTACCACCACTAATAATGGCAACCAACCTTATATTAAATTGACTTAAAGGCGGCAAGAAGTCTTCTGTTCTGTTCTAATCTGTTGTTTTATTTTTGTTTTTGTTTTTTTTTTTTGGTTTTTCTTGTCTAATAAACTGCCTGTCTTTGTATAATAATTTCAAGCAATTAAAACTCCCACTCATTTACAAATGAATTACAAAAAAAACCAAAAAAACGGAAAAACAAAAATGAAATTGCAATTAAAAAAATGTATTTGCCAAGGCAGTTTAAATTACTGCAACATACAGACGCTCTTTTTTAAATCGCATTCAATCTCTCTTTCTCTTTCTCCTTCTCTTTCTTTCTCTGTCTCTGTCTCTTTCTTTGTGATTTTATGTAATGTAAACCAACTTTTGTGTTCGTAAACTTAAACTTCCTTCCTGCTTTTTTTTTTGCCTAACAAATCAAGCCGCCATTATAAAGGAATGGGGGCTCTCTTAATTGTAAAATAACTGTAAATGGAAAAGGAAATGCAGCCATATGTAGAATGTTAAAAACAGTTAGAAGAGAATTGAACAAAAAAATAACGGTAAAGAACAAAGAGTGTGTGTTTTTGAAATTGCATTTGCATGCAGAAAATGCAAGAGTACCAAATAAAAACAAAGAGAGAGATAGAGAGAGCGAGAGAGAGAGAAAGAGCGAGAGTGCGAGAATTAGAGAGCGTGAGTTTAGTTTAACTGTAGTAAAGCGAAACTATGTTCGTGGATGTTGCTATTTGCGGGCAAAAAAAAAAGGCAAAAACAATGCATTATTATGCAGCTAGAGGGCAAAATAAACAAAATATTGCGTGAAATTTTTTTTATTTAAAAAAAAAAATAAAATAAAAATAAAATTTAATTTTAAATTAATAAAGAAAATAAAAAATAAAATTAAAAAAATATTTTTTTTAATGCCTTAACCATTGCTGTAAGCGCCATCGTAAGCTTAATGGTCGTTATTGAAATGCAAAGCAAAAAATTTTGGTTTACGAAGGGCCATAATGATTGCTCGTATTTCTCTAACTAGTTCGCCAAAGCTAAGCAATTGCTGTTGGCTGCCTGCTGGCTGCAATGAATTTTATGTGCAGCCTGCAACATTATATTGGGTTTTAAACCCTTACTACCATTACACTATCCGAGAACATTATAGAGCCCAGCTATGGCTTTACAACTATTCTATTGCAATTTGCCTTATGTTTTGCTGTTGTTGTTTTATACTGCTTTTGCCATTTGTTCTGTGCTTTTGTGTTCTGCAACATTTTCTTTAAGGGGTTTTTTTTTCTTCCTTTCTTTATGGACGTCTTTTTTTTTTTGGCCATCATTCAGTAGTTGGTTACAAACATTAGTCTAAAAGCGACAATCTTTATGAACGGTCGCGCTTTTACGCTATTTTAACTTGAAACACACACAAAAAAAAAATCAAAATTTTTCCCGCTGCTAGAAAATTTATTTCTTTTTATTACAAATAAAAATTAAGCAAAAAAAAATTTTTTAAAAAAATTAATTTTCATTCACAATAATTTGGCAAAATTAATGAAAAAAAAAATTCTAAAAAAAATCCTAAAAAAAATTTTTAATTAATTCCGCCTAAAAGCCTAGAATTTTAAATAATAATTTTGCCTAGATTAGAAAAAAATCAAGAAAGAAAGTTTAAAAAGAAATCTCTAAAGGCAAGTGTTTAATAAAAATTAAATAAAAAAAAATCTTCAAAAAAATTCTCCAAAACGTGTTAACTTAATCCAAAACATAATCAAAACTTAAAATCAATTAAAAAAAAAATAATAATTGAATAAAAAAAAAATCTCTTTTAAAGCAGAAAAAAAAATTTAATTAAAATATTCATCAATACAATTAAAAAATTTAATTGAAATTAAAAAGTGTTAATTAAACTTTTAATCAATTTTGAAAGTTAAAAATATTAAAAAAAAAATTTTTTTTAATAAAAAAAAATAAATTTTAAATCGTTTAACAAATGTGAAGTGTTAAAAAAAAAATAATAAGAAATTTTTCTTACTGGAACAGTGCCCTTTTAATACAGCAAAATTATCTCTTCAAATTTGCAGCAGCTTCAGCTTTATCAAACTAATTGACAGGTGGGTTAATTTTAAGCTTAGTTTTCAAGAAATTTAAACAAAGTTTAAAAGCAACAAATGCATCTTAAAAAATAGTTAACAACTTGGCTTTACAAAAATTAAATTCCTTCTACCAAGAACAAATATCATTAAGTACTGCTTGACAGGCTGATTGACAAGCTGATTGACTAATGACCGCTTGACACCAGTGAATAGAATTATAAATATGAATTTCTAACTGTTTGTAGTACATACAGTAGCGAGCAAAAAAAATGCAACGTTGGGTAAAATTATCTTTAAGTGCGATAATTTTAAAAAAATGGTGACCAGTTCAAAATATTTCTTTGGGTTATTAATCCCTACAGTTATAGAAGATACCTATTATCAATAACATGCAAGTAAATATTTTTAATTACTGATCTATTATTTTGTCATTTATTAAAAAGAGTGCGAATTTCATGGGAGCAATAAAAATGCAACAGCAGTTTATTTAAATTAAATAATAATTCTTACAAAAAAAAAATCTTAAAATTAATATTTAGTGGCGTAGCCCTTATTTTTTATGACTTCTTGCAACCTAGAAGGCATAGAGTCGACTAAAGCTATTAATGTCTTAATGGATATTTTCTCCCATTCACTTTTCAAAATTTCTTCTAATTGCCTTTTATTTGACGGATGTTTCCTCTTAACTTCCCGATCTAATAGCTCCCATAGATTTTCTATGGGGTTCAGATCGGGAGACTGTGATGGCCAATCCAAAACATTGACATCATTGTCGCTTAAAAAGTTTCGAGCTAAGCGACTTGAATGCTTTGGATCGTTATCCTGTTGGAGTATGCTAGCAGGAGGCATTTTTTCCCGCAGATGAGGAAGCATGTGTTCTCCAAGGATTTCACAGTACTTTTTGGCGTCCATTTTTCCTTCGATTTGAGTTAAGGAACCTACCCCATCACGGGAAAATGCACCTGTAAATACGTGACGTAAAATCAATAATTTTTTTTAAACATGTCGTTCCTTACCCCCCACACCATTATTGATCCACCGCCATGTTTTACGGTTGGAAGTTGATACCTTGGCGAATATCTCTGTCCAGGCGGTCTTCGAACAAAATTTATCCCATCGGAGCCAAACAAATTAAATTTGCTTTCATCGCTTCACAAGACTTTAGCCCATTCTTCATTTGACCAATCCTTGTAGCGTTTTGCAAATTCCAGGCGCTTCTTTTTATTGATTGCACTGATGAGAGGTTTCTTTGCGGGTCGTCTCGCATGCAAATTAGCCTCTTTCAACCTACGGCGAACAGTGTGAACGCCTATAGAGACTCCCATTTGCTCATTTGCGAAATTAGCAACGTCCACTGCGGTCTTTCGTGGATCTTTTTTGAACCAGTTCAATCATCTGGCGGTCTTGGCGAGAGGTAGTTTTTCGAGGATTACCACTACCTGGTTTCCTTTCCACACTATTTCTCAAGAAAAATCGAGATTTAATCCGACATACGGTTGATTGATTTACACCAAAGAGGTGTCCAACTTCACGCATGGATTTTCCATCTTCTTAGGCTTTAATGATTGCAGTTTTGCTGTCAGCTGAGAGCTGAGAGCTGCTTCTATTACAAAACACATGTTGTATAACTTATTTAAGAAATTTTCAATTATAATTAAATAAATAACTTACTTTAACTATTTTTTTTATTATGTTGCATTTTTTTTTTGCTCGCTAAAAATGTGCACTTTTTTCACTAATTCAAAAATATTTAACTTTTTAAAGCAGAATTTGGAATAAACTGTGGTTACTTTGAAAACTTATAATTGATGAAAGAATTAACAGCAAAAGAAAATAGATAAATTAGTTACCGTTATTTTGAAACAGATCTTATTAAAGATCATATGGCACAGTGTTGCATTTTTTGTGCTCGCTACTGTACATAACATACATACAAACAAAGCAAATGACATTTCCGAAAAATCTTTCAAACGCAATTCACAAGCAACTTAGTAAACTCCACAAATCGTAAAGAAAATTCATATTTCCTATGGATTCTAGCTGTGTTTCTAAACGTACTGCCTACATACAATTGATCATTACAATCCTTCAATCAGGATTACAATCTAGCTTCCCACACCACTTCTAGTGTATGTGTTAATTTCAAACACGACAAGTTAAAGCTCGACTTCGAAGGACAGATTTTTTGAGAAACTTTTTCATGGCAAATTTTGTTTTTTTACTGGCTCAGTTTATTTTTTTTTGTTAAACCAGCACTCAGGGGATGATCCCTACTCATGCAGTGCATTGTGCAGGTTCACGAAAGGTAGAAACAGGGAAGATGCGAACGGTAACGAAACGAGTTGCTGCTAGTGACTGTAAAATGGCCAGTGCTATACCTTCACCATTAGACAGTCTACAGCAATCGTCCCCAAGAAGCCCGCAGTTTCTCACCCCACTTATGTTGTGTGTGTTAATTTTATACAGAAGTGGCAGGACCTACAGTTTAAAGTCGACTTCGAACGACAAATTTTCATGGCAATTTTATTTACTTTCAAAGAATTTTTGCCAGAAATCTGCTGAAAGGAAGTAGCCGCAGAAATATTTTCATATTTTTGTTATGATATCTGACCTGGGGTTTAAACTAGGGCCTTACGTCTAATAAGCTAACATTATACTAGATTACGGCGACTACAATTACTAGACAATTATTCAACAGATCTTTGATCAAACCACGGTTACTCTATTCAAATGGGCCGCGTCTTCACACAAGTCTGACTGAACTTTTACTGACTCAGTTACCTGCTTTGCTTTAAGAAGCTTTTTCATGGCAATTTTATTTACTTTCACAGAATTGTTGCCAGAAATCTGCTGAAAGGAAGTTGCCGTAGAAATATTTTCATATTTTCGTTTTGATATCTGACCTGGGACTTGAATTCGGGCCTTACGTCTAATAAGTTAACGCTCTACTATATTACGGCGACTGCAATTACTATACAATTATTCCACAGATCTTTGTAACGACGATCTTCAAACCATGGTTACTCTATCCAAAACGCATCGCGTCTTTACACAAGGCTGACTAAATTTTTACTGACTCAGTTACCTGCTTTGTCTTGAGAAGCTTTTTCATGGCAATTTTATTTACTTTCACAGAATCTTTGCAAAAATCTGCTGAAAGGAAGTGCCGTAGAAATATTTTTTATTTTCGTTTTGATATTTAACCTGGGATTTGAACTCGGGCTCCAGACCATGGCGACGTCATGTGATATGCAAATCCTTATAAGAAATTTAACTCCCAGTGTAATATGATAAAAATAAAATATTTTTATTACGAATTTTTGAAACAGGAAGATAAGGAACAGAGGAGTTCGTACCGGCAATAATTAAGCCACTGCTTACAAATAAATTTTGAGTGCCCAAGTGTTTCTTAATAAATGTGTAAACACCCAGTATATCTTGCCACCACCTCCATTGTTGGTGGTGGGGTCTTAGCAAGCACAAAATTATGAAAAAAATTAGAAAAGGAAAAAGAGGAAAATATTTACACAATCTGGAGACCAAAATACTCGATACTAATAACTCATGTTGCAAATATAGTCGGACCTTTACAAATTCAATGGAAACCTATTAAATGATAGGAAATTATTCACGATGCATGAGAAGATTGTGGCTTGTATGGGTGTCTTAGTATTGCAACATTGCGATCCACTGAAAAATTTCATGTAAACAATGACAATTTCCTGTCAAGCATCAGATATGCTGGCTGGTGTTTCTTTTTGCAATCTATTAAAGTCCAATAGGCCTTAAGAATTTATTCGCATATTTAATATTCATACATACGTACATAATTGATCATTACAACCCTTCAATTAGGATTACAACCTAGCTTCTCACACTACTTATGTATGTTGAGCATGTAAAGTTCTTACATGAGTGTCGGGGTCGACTCCGAACGACAGTTTAAAAAAAAAGTTTTGATTGCAATTTTATTTTACTCTCAGAGTTTTTGTCATGCTTTTGCTGAGAGGCAGTCATTCTGAGCTATGGCCTAAGGTCTAATAAGCAATCTACTACACTCAGCAATGATCAGCATTCTTTAATTCGATGAATTTTACTGGCAAAATTCCGCGAACAATTATTGAATTGATTTGGATTTTAAGTGAATCGGATATTTAAGACAATGAGGCAGGCTACTAGGGGGCTGTGCCTTTTTAGGGCAAGCGGGCATATGCTGTACTTTGATTGTGTTGTCGAACTTTAGGGAGGGAAATCCTATGAAGTATTTGGAATTTTCAAAGGCTGATGATGTAAACGCTTGCAAAATATCAAGAAGATTCTGATTTTTCTGTCACTGGAAACGAAGAGGCTTTTTACGAGTAATATTGCTGAGCTTTTAAATATCGAGTCCGCCATCTAAATACAGCTGCACACAAACGATAATGTGCTTAAAAATTGAACCGATTGTGTAGACTATTACATGGCTAGTCGAGCCAGCCATTTGAATGAAATTATTTTCAATTATTAACCGGAAGGATTGTACTTTCAAATAAGAAAAGAAATTTCAATTTCAAAAAAAAAAAAGTTATTTGGCGGACCTTTACGTATTTGGTTGGATGTCAAAGTCTAGGTTTAGTAACTGTAGTCTAGTAGGTACTGTGTTGGCTTATTAGACATAAGACCACAATTACTTTTTTTCAATAATTCCCGATTCTTATTAAAACTCACAAACACCCCAGAGTGGGAATCGAATCTACAGCTTCGGTACATGAAGTTTATCACTCTATCAATTAGGCTATCAAGGGCTCCCAAACCTGATTTACTCATACAGAGATTCTTCAAAATATCTTCACAAACCCTTTATAAATGCAGGCATAAAGATTTCGATTTTGTTTTAAGCTTGTAAAAGTATAACGTGAAGTTAACTGCATACGCTTTGATGTAATAACGCTACGTCGCTGCTATGTGTGTTGACGGCTGAACAAAAGTAATGTTTAACTAATCAAATCAAAAAAGTTAAGAAAACTTTCTCCCAAGTGATGTACTTCAAAGACGTTGCATTTTACTTAAACCTGGTTTATCAGTTTGCCTTCCTTGTAGACTAAGGAATGCAAATCCATAAACTAAATCCACTGAAATATTCCATAGCGTCACATGCAATAAATTACGTTGAAATTACCAAAATAGTGTGACCAAACAAACTTAATCAATTACACCATCTAGGCCTGCATAGGCAGCATAATTTTTAAAAAATTAAAAAAAAATTTAATCTACTGACAGTGCAACGTCTAAGTGAAAAAAAAGAAATTCATTTGAATTGAAAATGCCTTAAATTATGTGTTGCATGTTTTAGGAAACAATGTTGCACGTTGCATAGTAGTTTTCCAAAAAATTATGTAGCAACTTATGCAATAATTTCACTGGCTATACCATAAGCTTCATGAAATTATTTCAAAATGAAATTCACTATGAGATGCTCTTTAGCCTCCTAATAATTTTTGAAGTTTGATTGCATAAGCCTTGTATGGTTTGGCGGCTGTCATATAAATTCCATGGCCATTTATGTCCCAATTTTCACACCCAATAGGTGGTGTAAATACATAGTATTGGGGTAAAATGCTAATCGGTTTTTAAGAGACGCAATGTTGAATACAAAGTTGCATTCGGAACCATATAAGACCACTAGTTTAACGCAGCATTTGATATTTGATGTGGCCGCCTTAAGAGACTGATTAAAAACTTTCTTACTTTCTCTCCAGCTTGTTGTGCAGGCAACTTCTGTAAGTTTCATAGCAAACGACTGGGGAATACTTTCGAGAATTTTCTTAAATTATTGCGATAAAATTTCTTCCAAAATTTGGCTAGTAAAAGCAAACATTTATCCTCTACAGGATTACCTGTGAGGAACACATTTTTTTTGTATTCAAAATGTGTAGTAGGTAATATGTTGTCTTATTAGACAAGAGCCCTTAGTTTTAACCCTAGGTCAGACATCTCAAGTGATATGAAATATGAAACAAAAAAATTTTTTTTTTGGGAAATAGAGGCTTACGAAAGATTAGATATCAGTTTAGGGACGATAATTACATCTTCAACACAAATAATCCAAGAATTTATTGACACGGCCATTACCATCAAAAATAATTTCAGTCTAGAGGTAAAATGCAGGATCACTCTTGCCAACAGGTTTTACTGCGGTCTCAATAGGTAGTTGTGTAGCAGAGATGTCTCCCGTACGACAAAGGTTATTCTCTACAAGATGCTCATCCTCCCTGGGCTTCTTTATGGCTTATAGGCATAGACACTATTAAGCACTAATGCAGCAGCCTTAAGATTATTCGAAAGAAAAGTCCTAGACTGCGAGTTTGGAATGATTTTCGCATCCGATTCAACAGTGTGCTGGTATGAGCTCCTGTACGACATCGATGTTGTGCAGTATATTAATTAACATCCAGCGGCTGCACTCGATCGGCCCTGTCGTTCGAATGGAGGATAATGCTCCGGCGAGATTGATATTTGATGCAGGGATCAGCTGAAGTAAGCAAAGAAGATAACCTTGATTGCGTTGAAACGACCAAATCGAGGAAACCTTATCATCAACTGGTATGATTAACTGCCAGAGACGTGCAAGAAGCATAAGCGCCTGGAAGGATGCATTTAGGCAGGCCGAAATTCGTAAATTGGCTTCCTAATGGCCAATTAAGTAAGTAAGCAAGTAAATCCTCTCAGCAGATATCTAGCCAAAACTCTGAGAGTAACTAAGAATTGCCATGAAAAGTTGCTTAAATTTGTAGCTCAGAGTCGTCTAGGTTTAAACACACTGTCCGTTGGTTAAAATGGGTGACGTGAGAAGAAGAAGAACTTGCATTCCTAGCTAAAGTATTGTAATGAGCGATTAAATAAATAAGAAGTTCAGTACACTTGTCGATATGAAGATCGCCGTAGTCTAGTAGGTAGTGTGTTGGCTTATTAAAGACCAGAGTTTAAATTCCAGGTCAGAGATCCAAACGGATTATGAAAAAATATTTTTTCGGCGACTTTCTCTCAGCAGGCTTCTGGAGAAAACTCTGTAGAATTAAATAAAACTGCAATGAAAAGCTTCTCAAAAAATCTGTCGTTCGAAGTTGACTTTAAATTGTTGTCCTACACTACTCATGTATAAAAATTAAACCACACAACATAAGTGCTGGTAATCGCTGTAGTCTAGTAGGTAGTCTGTTGGCTTATTAGACGTAAGGCCCGAGTTCAAATTCCAGGTTAGGAACTAAAACGAAAATCTGAAAAAATATTTATTCGGTGACTTCTTCCCAATAGATTTCTGCTGAAAACTTTAAGAGTAAAAAAAAAATTGCCATGAAAAGTTTCTTAAAAAATATGTTGTTCGGAGTCGACTTTAAAACAATAGGACCCCCATTGCTCATGTATAAAATTAACACACACACAATGCTAAGTGGCGGGAGAAGCTAGGCCGTAATCCTGACTAATGTAAAGATAGGATAAAGGGAACTTCAATAAAAAAATTTAACAACAGAGAAAAAAATGTTTTCGTTCTAATGGAGATGTCTAACCTGGGGCCTCATGGCTAATAAGCCAACATACTATTTACTACACTAAAGCGAGTACATGCCGTTCGGATGGAAGAGAATATTCTGACGGGACGAGTATATATGTATGAATAATTTTTGCTGATATGATGTGCTCTCCCAAGTTTGTTACGATTAGCCTGGTACCATTTATTAATCCGTCTTACTATACTTCATAAAACAAACAATGCCATGACAATAACGGCATTACCGAAATGGCTTTTACAACTTTATATATTATTATGTGGAATTGCATTACAATTAAGCGATCCTGTTTATAGCACTTGATCTAACAACTACTGCAGAGTATTGTCAAGACAGCTTTTTACAACTTAATATGCGTATTATATATAACTGACTTCGTAAGAAACGGCATTATACTAAATAGCGGTATTGCCAGAATGGATTTTAATACATACTATATTATGTAGAACTGCATTACTATTAAGCGACCCTGTATTACCACACTTGAATAAAAACATATAATCATAATGACAACAGTATTATCATGCAGTTCTATATAAAATATAATTTTTATCAATGAAAATATTAATTTTTCAATTTCTAATTATTTTTCGCAATTAGCGTTAGATATAAGCTTTAAATAGAGATATCATTTATTAAATTTGATACGGTGGTATGGGAGATATTAGCAACCGACAAAACAAAGTGCTTCAGAAATAATATATATGATGATGATGCTTGCCTTTGCTTAATCCTTTTTTGTTCTTCGCCTTCTTGTCAGAGGTATTCTGGCAAAAACTCCTAAGTGTAAACACAAAATTCGCTTGAACAGTTTTTCCGAAAATCTGTTGTTCGGAGTCGACTTTAAACTGTAGGTCTTGTCAGTTATATGGATAATAGTAACACACACAACATTTGTCCATAATCCTGACTGAAGGAGTGTAATAACCAATTATTTATGTTTGTAACTAAGAATAGCCATGAAAAGTTACTTAAATTTGTGGGTAAAATTAACACTCTCAACTAACTGGGTGACGTGAGAAGCTAGGTTGTAATCCTGTCTAAATTGTTGTAGTGACTAAATTAATTACAATATTTTTGTTAATGGGAGACAATCTTTCAAATAAACCCCGTTAAAATTGTGCCTCACATACCTAATATACACAATTAGTCATTACAAAACCTTCAGTCAGGATTATTGACCTAGCTTCTCACACCATTTATGTTGAGTGTGTTAATTTTTTTTTATGCATAAGTGCCAGGATCTACAGTTTAAAGACGACTCTGACTTTTTCATGGCAATTTTTTTTATTTATTCTCAGAGTTTTTGTCAGAAATCTGCTGAGAGTCAAGCAATCGTGGAAGAAATATTTTCTTATAATTTCATTTTGATGCCTGCCTGGGGTTTTGACCCTGGCCTTACGTCTAATAAGCCAGCACACTATCTACTAGATCCTGGCTTTTTAATAGCCAATTAAGTATGTAATTAAGTACTCTCAGCAGATTTCTGACAAAAAGTTGTGAGAAAAATAAAATGTCCATGAAAAGTTTCTCAAAAATGTATCATTCGGAGTTGACTTTAAACTGTAGGTCCCCTGTACTACACATCTTTAATATTAACAAACACAACATAAGTGGTGTGAGAAGCTAGGTCCATAATCCTGAATGAAGGCTTGTATTAAGCAATTATTTATGTTTGTAACTAAGAATAGCCATGAAAAGTTACTTAAATTTGTAGCTTGAAGTCGTTTAGGTTTAAACACGCCAATCCATGGGTAAAATTAACACTCACAACAAGGGTGACGTGAGAAGCTAGGTTGTAATCCTGACTAAATGATTGTAGTGACCAATTAAGTAGGTAAGTAAGTAAGCATTTAATCACACTTTACGACGTGAGTTGTGGCCATTATTTGGCTAGGAAATTAATTGGCTAGGGTCAGTGCCAATCTTTGGTCTCATTGAGCATTTTGTGGCCATTTTTTGGTAGCAAAAAAAATTTTATTTTTTTGCTTACGTATTAAGCTGAACTTCAAATCATTATGATGCCTTAAATCAGGCCTTAAATAATGAAATAAAATTTACAAAAAATCTGTATAAAACTTTATGCAATCATTAGAAATTAAAAAAAAATTAAAAATAAAAATTTATAAGAGGATAATAATGACTTCCTTTTTTCTGTATTTTTTTTCTGAATTTTTTTGTGTTTTTTGTTTTCCTATAAATAAATGAATAAAATTGTATAAAAAGCCAATGAAAACAAACAAATCTTTTATAATAAATCTGCACAATTATCATGAATATTAAAATCGTAATTACAAAATTGTTTAAATAAACAAACAAAAACAAGTAATTTGAGGAAAAGTTTTTACAAAAAAACTACAAAAAATTATAATCAACCACTCTCCATATAAATTTATATAAAAGCCTATAATTATATTGTTTAATAACAACAACAACAACAAAAAAAAAAACAAATAATAAAAAACAACTATTCACCAAATACTAAACAAATACACTGTGTGGTAAATATATTTAATTGAAGTGTTTATTTAGTTGCACTAGCCGCCTATAATTTTCCCAAACCCAAGTCAAAATGCTTAAGCCCAAGCCCAAATTCAAAACTGATACGAATCAGTTTTTTTTCTTTCCTTCCATACACCGTCAATAATAAATTCATAACAGATTGAAAATGAATGCAAAAAAAAACGGCAACAACGACAACAAAAACCATCACTTCATAACTTTTCAACAACAACAACAACAAATAATTATTATTTACAAACCAAAAATTGCTACTAATTTGGATGATTTTGTTACGTGTTCGTTCATCTGGGCGCTAGGGTAACTCAACACTTCATGGAAAATATGAATTCGAATGAAGTGGAAAATAAACTGGGGTTAATGGGGATAATTTAATATTGAAATATTGTGTCCCGTAAAAGAAATGTTAAAAGCTTACTTACTTAATTGGTCACTACAACTATTTAGTCTGGATTACAACCTAGCTTCTCCCGTCACCCATGTTGGGAGTGTTAATTTTATCCATGGAGTGGGGTGTTTAAACCTAAACGACTTCAAGCTACAAATTTAAGTAACTTTTCATGGCAATTCTTATTTGCATACATAAATAATTGGTCATTACAATTCTTCATTTAGGATTTTGGACCTAGCTTCTCACACCACTTATGTTGTGTTTGTTAATACTAAAGATGTGTAAAATCAACTCCGAATGATACATTTTTGAGAAACTTTTCATGGAAATTTTATTTCTCTCACAGCTTTTTGCAGAAATCTGCTGAAAGGACTTAATTCCATACTTAATTGGCTATTAAAAAGCCATGATCTAGTAGATAGTGCGCTGGCTTATTAGACGTAAGGCCAGGGTCAAAACCCCAGGCAGGCATCAAAATGAAATTATAAGAAAATATTTCTTCCACGATTGCTTGACTCTCAGCAGATTTCTGACAAAAACTCTGAGAATAAATAAAAAAAATTGCCATGAAAAAGTCAGAGTCGTCTTTAAACTGTAGATCCTGGCACTTATGTATATAAAAAAAATTATCACACACAATATAAATAGTGTGAGAAGCTAGGTCAATAATCCTAACAGAAGATCTGTTATGACCAATTATGTATGTTAGGTATGTGAGGCACAAGTTAAACGGGGTTTATTTGAAATATTGTCTCCCATAAATAAAAATATTGTAATTAATTTAGTCAGTACAACAATATAGTCAGGATTACAACTTAGCTTCTCACGTCACCCATGTTGAGAGTGATAATTTTACGCACAAATTTATGTAACTTTTGGCTATTCTTAGTTACATACATAAAGAAATGGTCATTACAATCCTTCAGTTAGGATTATGGACACATGTTGTGAGTGTTAATTATATCCACACAACTGACAGGACCTACAGTTTAAAGTCGCCTCCGAACAACAGATTTTTTGAAAAACTGTTCATGGCAATTTTGTATTTACACTAGGAGTTATTGCCAGAATACCTCTGGCCAAAAGGCGAAGAACAAAGAATGATTAAACATAGGCAAGCATCATCATCATATTTATTATTTCTAAATCACTTTTTTTGTCGGTTGCAAATATCTCCCATACCACCGCATCAAATTTAGTAAATGATATTTCATTTTAAAGCTTATATCTAACACTAATGGCGAAAAATAATTAGAAATTGAAAAATTAATATTTTCATTGATAAAAATTATATTTTATATAGAACTACATGATAATACTGTTGTCATTATGATTATATGTTTTTATTCAAGTGTGGTAACACAGGGTCGCTTAATAGTAATGCAGTTCTACATAATATAGAGTATGTACTAAAATCTATTCTGGCAATACCCGTATTTACTATAATGCCGTTTATTACTAAGTCAGTTATATATAATATGCATATTAAGTAGTAAAAATCTGTCTTGGCAATACTTTGCAGTAGTTGTTAGATCAAGTGTGGTAATACAGGGTCGCTTAATTGTAATGCTATTCCACATAATAATATACGAAGTTGTAAAAGCCATTTTGTTAATGCTTTTATTGTCATGGCATTGTTTGTTTTATGAAGTGTATTAATACGGATTAATAAATAGTACCAGGCTAATCGTAACAAACTTGGGA
Organism: Sarcophaga peregrina; assembly: GCA_014635995.1. Classification (NCBI taxonomy): domain Eukaryota; kingdom Metazoa; phylum Arthropoda; class Insecta; order Diptera; family Sarcophagidae; genus Sarcophaga; species Sarcophaga peregrina. The sequence goes on along the minus strand of CM025793.1, from coordinate 83,449,591 downwards.
GAGCACATCATATGAGCAAAAATTATTCATACCGATAAAACTGTACTCATACCCCGAATCAACCTTACACCTTCTCATACGACTGTGCCTTTCCGAATGACACGAAAACAATTCCCTGTGAAAGTTGCTTTTGCTATAACAATAAACAACGCACAACGTCAAACCCTTCAAAAGTTAGGATTGTATTTACCAGAACCGGTCTTTTCACATGGGCAGTGGGATTTTTCTCGAGTACGTACGTTTAAAGATATTTTTGGCGTCATATTGATTTGAAGTTCAATTAAATACGTAAGAAAATAAATACAAAAAAATGGCCACAAAATGCTCAATGAGACCAAAGATTAACACTGACCCTAGCCAATTAATTTCCTAGCCAAATAACGGCTACTATTCACGTCGTTAAGTGTGATGAAATGCTAACTTACTTACCTACTTAATTGGTTACTACAATCATTTAATCAGGATTACAATCTAGCTTCTCACGTCACCCATGTTGGGAGTGTTAATTTTACCCATGGATTGGAGTGTTTAAACCAAAACGACTTCGGGCTACCAATTTAAGCAACTTTTCATGACTATTCTTAGTTCCATACACAAATAATTGGTCATTACAGACCTTCAGTCAGGATTATGGACACATGTTGTGGGTGTTAATTTTATCCATATAACTGACAGGGCCTACAGTTTAAAGTCGGTTCCTTACAATAGATTTTCGGAAAAACTTTTCATGGCAATTTTGTATTTACACTAAGGAGTTTTTGCCAGAAGATCTCTTACCGGAAGGCGCATAACAAAGGAAGGAACACAATTGAGTTCCTCACAAAAATAGCAAAAATTTGGATCAAGGATTAAGTAAAGTCAAGCATACTTACTTTCTTACTTAAGCGGCCATTAACAACTTGTTTATTGGACCATTAACATCGTTCCAGAAGCCTCTACATACTTCTGCCTTACCTTCGGCAGTTTGCTACAACAATCCATGACAGGCCTCTTGCTCAATACGTTCTTAAAACGTAGGCAAGTTTGTCTTCAACGTTCCCGCAATAAATATTCATCCCGTTGGAACATTCTCTTCTATCCGAACGGTATGTACTCGGTTTAGTGTAGTAAATAGTATGTTGGCTTATTAGCCATGAGGCCCCAGGTAAGACATCTCCATAAGAACGAAAGAATTTTTTTCTCTGTTGTTAAATTATTTCATTGAAGTACCCTTTACTCTATCTTTACACCAATTAGGATTACGGCCTAGCTTCTCACGCCACATAGCATTGTGTGTGTCTTAATTTTATACATGAGTAAGGGGGAACCTATAGTTTTAAAGTTGACTTCGTACAACAAATTTTTTGAGAAGCTTTTCACAGAAATTTTATTTACTTTCACAGAGTTTTCGTTAGAAATCTGCTGAGAGAAAGTCGCCGAAGAAATATTTTTTCATAATCCGTTTTGATCTCTGACCTGGAATTTAAACTCTGGTCTTTAATAAGCCAACACTCTACCTACTAGACTACGGCGATCTTCATATCGACAAGTGTACTGAACTTCTTACTTATTTAATTGCCCATTATAAGGCTTTAGCCAAGAATACAAGTTCTTCTTCGTCTCACGTCACCCATTTTACCCAACGGATACTGTGTTTAAACCTAGACGATTCCGAGTTACAAAATTTAAGCAACTTTTCATGGCAATTCTTAGTTATTCTCAGAGGAATATTTCAAAGAAATTATTGGATTAGTTTTACAATAAAAAAAAATTGATTTTAATTTCTCAGCATGCTCTTTACGGATTTGTAATCCTTAGCCTACAAGGAAGGCAAACTGATAAACCAGATTTAAATATCACACACTGACTTTGAATTACGCCAGTTGAGAGAAAGTTTTCTTAACGTTTTTGATTTGATCAGTTAAACTTTACTTTTGGTCAGCCGTCAAATCACATAGCAGCGACGTAGCGTTATTACATCAAAGCGTATGCAGTTAACTTCACGTTATACTTTTGCAAGCTTAAAACAAAATCGAAATCTTTATGCAGGATTTATAAAGGGTGTTGTGAAGATAATTTGAAGAATCTCTATATAAGCAAATCAGTCTTGGATGCCCCCTATAACCTAATTGGTAGTGTGCTAAACTTTAAGTACTGAAACCATAGATTCGATTCCCACTCTGGGGTGTTTGTGAGTTTTAATAAAAATAGGGAATTATTAAAAAAAAGGTAGTCGTGGCCTCATGTCTAATAAGCCAACACACCTAGACTCTGACATCCAACTAAATACGTACTTAAAGCCCAGAAATATTGCTCGTAGAAGTCGTCTTCGTTTCCACTGACAGAAAAATCAGAATATTCTGGATATTTTGCAAGTGTTTACATCATCAGGCTTTGAAAATATCAATTCCGTCCATAAACATCGACATCGCAAAGCCGCCTATTCAACTTCACTAAGTCTAGTAAGTAGTGTGATGATGGTTTATTCAACGTGAGGCCACGATTCAAACCTCAAGTCAGACATCTCTAACCTCTCAGCAGATTTCTGGCAAGAACTTTGAATTTAAATTCAATTGCCATGGAAAAGTTTCTCAAAAATCTGTTGTTTGGCGTTGACTTTAAACTGTAGGCCCCTCGCCCCTCATGTATAAAATTAAAACACACAAAATAGGTGGCGTAAGAAACCTGGGGCATAGTCCTGACTGAAGGGTTGTAATGACAAATTATTTACGTATGTATTTACCTACCTACCTCTGCTAGGGAATTAGTACACTCAACGTACAATTTATCAGTATCCCAAAGGTCCATTTCATTGAAAGAATTATCTGAGCCTATATTTATTTCAGTTTGTATAGCCTACAATAAACTTTTAGGTTTCTACACCCAAAGAATAGATGCCACAGCAGATTGTCCTCCCCTGGAGGACATTTAATTCCTTTATGTGCTAGCCAAATACATATTCTACCTCCTCCTTTTCTCCTCTACCCAAAAACCTGTGGACTAAAGGATTTGCTTTGCAAGAATAACCATAAATAACGATGTATAGAGATTTCAAGAAATCGACGTCATGAACATTTGCCTTCAAGAACATCCGTCAAACTGTTTACTTTACCATATAAAAGGCAACGTAAAGCAAGAAACTGAGTCAGTAAAAGTCCAGTCAGTCTTGTGTGAAGACGTGGTATGTTTGAAGAGAATAAATGTGGTTTAAAGATCTCCGTTACAAAAAATCTGTCAAATAATTGTCTAGTAATTGTTATTGTTTATTTAAAGAGTGTAAACAAAGGAATAACAATGAAAAGCAATTGTTGTTGTTTACATCAAGTTGTGAACAGTGGCCTACAGAATTAAGCGAATAATGAAAAATTTAATTAAAACTAGTTACAGAGATCGCCGTAGTCTAGTAGGTTGTGTGTTGGTTTATTAGACGTAAAACCAGGATTCGAGTCGCAGGCCAGAGATCAAAATGAAATCCAAAAAAAAGTGTTTCTTCGATGATTTCTTCGCAGCAGACTTCTGGAAAAAATTCTATGCGAGTAAATAAATAAAATTGCCATGAAAAGTTTCACAAAAATCTGTCGTTCGGTGTTGACTTTAAACTATAGGTGCCGCCACTTATTTATAAAATTAACACATACAACATAAGCGCTGTGAGACACTAGGCTAATAATCCTAACTGAAGGGTTGTAATGGTCAGTTATGTATGTACAGAAGTCCAGTCAGTTCAAAGCGTTTGAAGAGAGTTATCGTCTTTTAAAGATCTACGTTACAAAGATCTTTCGAATAATTGCCTAGTAATTGTTATTGTTTACGCAAAGGGTATGAACAAAGGAATAACAAAGTGAAGCAATTGTTGTTGTTTACATCAAGTTGTGAACAGTGTCGCACAAAATTGAGCGAATAATAAAAAATTTTAATTAGAACTAAACACAAATCTTTTCTTATTTTATTTGCAATCTAAGAACACGTATTTTAAACGTTTTTAAAATGTAAGAACTTTACGGATGAAATGAAAATTTTCATATGAAAAATAACGTCGTTTTCATTAAGACTCTGAATATCGTTATCATCATGATTGAGTTCTTTATTGTAATAAAAAAAGAGCCTCTTTAAGTAAATGTAAAACGTCTTAGCAATTCTACCTTTGTTTTCACAAACTTAAAAGGAAACCGATGAATGAAATAAAAATCAGAAAAGTAAAGAAATTAAATAATTCCATTGAAGATGAAGAGGAAGCAAAAGATGAGATAAAGGAAAAAGGAAAAGAAAATAAAAGTGACTCAATGACTAACCACATCACACTAGACTTTACCACGCAACAACTTCTTTGGCATGACGATTATTATGCCAGCCAGTATGAGTACAATTATCATTAAAATTACCGTCTTGGTCATTATGACATATTTTAACATCATAATCATTGGAAGTCATCAGAGCAGCTTTTGTATTTTAAGTTGTTTACATTTTTTCTTTTTTTGTCTTTCTTCATTTTCCTTCTTTCTTTATGGCTTTATTCTGTATGCCATGTTGTATTGACTTCAGTTTTAATTTCACTTTCATTTGCTGTTGATGCTTATAACGACAGCTTGAAGGCATATTTTGTTTCATATTTTGCCCCCCTGTTCCTCTTTGTTTTTTTGCCTTTTTTTGCATTGTGTGTGCTTAGTTTTCTTTTGTGGCGCTGTACAACCAACCACTGCACCGCACCGCACCGCACCACACCACTGGCACATTGCACCACACATCCATTATGCATAAAAATTGATGTACAAAAGCAAAGAATCAAATATTCAGCGAGTCTTTCCATACAACCAACAGACGAACCAACCAACCATCCAACTCCCCAACCATCCATCCATACAGCCAACCAGGCAAGACAGTCAGGCAACCTGTGTTCGTTTTATGGTGTGAGCATTGGAGTGTTTTGAATGCCAATGCATATGAGCAAAAAGACAACAAAGAAATGAAAAGAAAACGAAAAAAGAGAAGCAAAACCAATAATAAATACAAAAAAAAACAACAATGCCATGTTATTGTTGTTAGATTGTCATATTTTTATAATACACGCGTACTAAATGCTATATGCCAGCATATACAGTTGCACGCAAAAGTAAACCATCACCTCATAAGCATAAATATGTTGAGTAATAGCTTTGATATCAAAAGTTCACTTAAGCATGCACATCGGTTCGTTAGGACACCATAGGGGAATCCACTCCCAGGTCTGACCAAATTCCAGCAAACTAGGGAAGAAGAAGAAGAAGTTGGACAGGGCCAGGGTTGCATTATGTTGAGTGTTGAAAGATACTAAAAAGCGATTAAAAAAGTCTTTCTTACGATATGAAAGAATGAAAAATTAATTTCTTTCCTCAACCTTTAGACGTCGCCGTGGTCTAGTAGGTAGTGTGTAGGTTTATTAGACGAAAGGCCCGAGTTCGAATATCAGGTCAGACATCAAAATGAAAAATATGAAAATATTTCTTCGGTGACTTTCTCTCAGCAGATTACTGGCAAAAATTCGGAGAGTAAATAAAATTGCCATGAAAAGCTTCGGAGTCGACTTTAAACTGTAGGTCTCGCCACTCATGTTTAAAATTAACGCACACAGCACGAGTGGTGTAAGAAGCTAAGACATTGTACGATGGGTCAATTTCACCTCCGGTTACTGTACTTGTCACAGTTGACAAGTACACGTCCTCTATCCTAACTTAGAAGATGACCTTGATTGCTTTGGAAGGACCAAATCGAACAAGCCCTGTGTGATTAACTGCCAACTGGTGTGATTAACTGCCAGACACGTGCAAGAAGCAAAAGTGCCTGGAAGGATGCGTTTAGGCAAGCCGCAATTCGTAAATTGGCTTCTTAATGGCCAATTAAGTAAGTAAGCAAGTAAGTCCTCTCAGCAGAAATCTGGCAAAAACTCTGAGAGCAACTAAGAATTGCCATGAAAAGTTGCTTAATTTTGTAGCTCAGAGTCATCTAGGCTTAAACACACCGTCCGTTGGATAAAATGGGTGACGTGAGAAGAAGAAGAACTTGTATTTCTGGCTAAAGTCTTGTAATGGGCGATTAAATAAGTAAGAAGTTCAGTACACTTATCGATATGATGATCGCCGTAGTCTAGTAGGTAGTGTGTTGGCTTTTTACACATAAGACCAGAGTTTAAATTCCCGGTCAGAGATCAAAACGGGTTATGAAAAAATATTTTTCGGCGACTTTCTCTCAGCAGGCTTCTGGCGAAAACTCAGGGAAATTAAATAAAATTGCCGTGAAAAGCTTCTCAAACAGTCTGTCGTTCGGACTCAACTTTCAAACTGTAGGTCCCCCATTGCTCATGTATGGTAATCGCCGTAGTTTAGTAGGTAGTCTGTTGGCTTATTAGACGTAAGGCGCGAATTCAAATCCCAGGTTAGAAATTAAAACGAAAATATTTCTTAGGCGATTTTTTCTCAACAGATTTCTGGCGAAAACTCTGCGAAAGTAAATAAAATTGCCGTGAAAACATTTTCAAGCAGTCTGTCGTTCGGATTCGACTTTAAAACTGTAGGTCCCGCATTGCTCATGTATAAAATTAACACTCATAACATGAGTGGCGCGAGAAGCCTAACCTAACCTATTTCCTAAACCTCCTTTCAGCAATCTTCAATCAAAAGTTCTAAGTGCATACCAATTTCCATCTAAAGACTTTCAAACCTGTTGTTCGGTTCGAAGTGAAACTGTAGATTCCACATCTCATGGATAAAATTGAGGCCTATTTCTAGGTGAAAACGTACGCAAACAAACACACGTACATGACCAACATAATTGGTCGTTACAACCTTTTTGTCACGACCTAGTTCCTCACACCACTTATGTATACATGAGTGGCAGGTCTTACAGTTTAAAGTCGACTCTGAGCGACGGATTTTTGAAAGACTTTTCATAGCAATTTTATTTACTCTCACAGAGTTTTTGCCACAAATCTACTGAGAGGAAGACGCTTTAGGGAAAAAATTTTTTTTTTTCTATTTCCTTTTATTGGAGTTGTCTGACTTGGAGGGTTGAATGGTGGCCTTACGTCTAAGAAGCCAACACACTAGCTACTAGACTATGGTGACGTAAATAAATACAATTTTCGAATTTGCAATGAAAATGCTTTGGATTTTGATGGCCCTTAGGACGATGGCCCTTTGACGGACACCAACATTTTAGGAGGCCTTCCCGTGGGACACTTGCTGTATCTCCGTTATTTGGCAAAATACAATTTATGACGTCTATACACGTCATGTCCCCCCAGAAACCTTTGTTATGACGTCTATAGACGTCAGTGTCCGTCAAAGGGTTAATAACTTGTGAATAATGACATGGATTTCAACAGAACGTTGCAGTTTGCATAAGCGATTTGAGAGCGTTTAAGTGAAGTGAATTGGCCACTTAGATTGTGGGATGTAACAGATTAAGTTGTCTACACAACACTACCTAATAACGGAGGAAAGAGAGGACAAACTCGTCTCTCATCTAGATCTGGATTCAACATCTCCCGAAGGCTTTAAATAAAACAAAGTGTGTGTACGCTGTACCATCGAAAAGTTCGATTCCTTTAATAGACCGCATAAAGCACGGCTTTATGGACCGATGGTGGCTTGTGGCTTATTCGCATACACATGCGACAAAATTCTATGATTTCGTTGGCCAGCCCACGTCACCTCCACCGCAGGAGTTAATGACCGCAAATTGTTCATGCCGAATATTCAATGTGATATGAGCTGTGTGTGTGAGCTGTGCTGTTGTCGCCTTAGTCTAGCAGGTAGTGTGCTGGCTTATTTGACATAAGGACACGGTTCAAACCCCAGATCAGACATCAAAACAAAAATCTGAAAAACATATTTCTTCGCCAATTTCCTATCAGCAGATTTCTGGTTAAAACACTGCGAGAGTAAATAAAATTTCCATGAAAAGTTTCTCAAAGAGCCTGTAGTTCAAAGTCGACTTTAAACTATAGGTCCTCCGCCACTCATGTATAAAATTAAAACACAAAACGTAAGAGGTGCCAGAAGCTAGGTTGTAATCCTGAGTGAAGGGTTGTAGTTATGCACGTATGTATGTATATGAGCTGTGTCCTGTTGAAGCCAGATGTTGTAACTGTCCTTCCAACGGATACAAGGTCGTCCTCTTCGCCGACTTCCGCAGATCCTAGCATCAAATATCCGCCTTATCGGAGTATAACGCCTCCATACAAGCAACATGGCCGAGCTAGCGCAGCCGCTGGATATTAATACGCTGCACAATGTCTATGTCATTGTGAGCTATGTCATGTTTAAACCAGATGTCGTAAGTGTCCACATAAGTTTGCAATCACCGTCCTACAGTTCTAGCCGTTGGCAGTCATGGTCTCGTCAACGTTGTCAAAGAAATATATTGCAATGACGCTACCAGCCGCCTGAAATCTTCACCACACAGTGAATCTTTTTTGTTATATGATGTCGTCTCAATTTCGACAATTCAGTCTATTTGTGTACTTTAGCCAGAAATGGGCCTCATTGCTGAAAAGTAAGATTTTTTGATGACATGGTAGGCACAACATAAGTGATGTAAGAAGCTAGGTAGTTATCCTGAACTGAAAACTTGTAATGATCAATGGATGTATACCAACAGCTCCAAAGCCTATTCAGACAACACAAATCATTGTCTTTAGTGGTTCATATTGATATGGCAACACAGATCCAACAAATTAGAATTACTTTTTGGCCGTTACTTGCTTACTTACTTAATTGGCTATAACAACCCGATTAACGGATGTCGCTCTGTCGCAATACATCCTTCCGGGCGCCTCCACTTCTTGCCGTGCCAACGCCAGTTGGTCACACCAATCGATGACAGGTCTTCCTCGATTTGGTTCGTCCAACGGATACAAGGTCGTCATCTTTGCCGCCTTTTGCAGGTCCCCACATCAAATACCCGTGATGCCAGAGCCTCCTACTCCATTCGAACGACATGGCCGAGCTAGCACAACCGCTGGATATCAATACGCTACACAACGTCTATGTCGTTGTGGAGCTTTTACAGCTCGCTGCTGAATCGGATGCGGAAATCATCGCCAACCCACACTAGACCGAAGATCTTACATAAGACTTTTCTCTCGAATACTCTCACGGCTATTGCATTTGTGCATAATAGAGTCCATGCCTCTAAGCCATAAAAAAGCACAGGGAGGATGAGCATCTTGTAGAGTATTATGTCTGAGCTTTGCATACCTGCGAAGCTGATAAGGCTATGCAGAATGACGTTGAACAATTCCTGCAGCTCCGTCAAGGTAGGAATGGAGCTTTCCGAAGTTTTTGATACCGTGCGAGGTTTCAGACAAGGCGACACCTTATCATGTGACCTCTTCAACGTCATCATGGAGAGTGTTCTGCAAAAGGCGGGAGTGTATCGTAATGGCATTATTTTTCAAAAACGTGTCCAGTTGTTTGCATACGCTTACGATATCGACATCATAGGGCGTACCAAGCGAGATGTAACTGCTGCCTTTAGTGCTTTTGAATGGGAAGTCTACTAAGATGGATCTGGCAGTAAATGAGGGCAAAACGAAGTGCATGATATCGATAAGTAGAGACGTGCGGCTTATCGATTCTCAGATTACGGCCGATAACTATACTTTGAACATTTGGTCAAGGAATTTATTTATATTGGCTTCACCGTTAACACCAAAAATGAGGTCAGTCTGGAGGTAGAACGCAGAATTATCCTTGCCACTATGGTGCTACTATGGTCCCAATGGGCGATTGAGTAACAGAGACCTCTCTCGTACGACTAAACTAATACTCTACAAGACGGATGCCCGTTCAAAACTGCCAAATTGTGGAAGACTCTAATGGAACAGTCGTTGAACAAAAGTCGTTTTCCACAAACTTTTTGCTTTCCATTGCGTCAGAATACTTTTGTAACCAACTGTTATTCGATAAACATATGAATAAAAAACGATAAGCTTATCGATATACTCCATCAAACTCAAGCAATTCGCTTATTTTTATGGGTGTAAATAATTTGTAATTCTATAGCGGCATATTCGATTGGACATGGCATTTGCAACAGCAACGAAAATTTTTGTAAATATTTTGCCAGGAAATTGAAAAACAAATCCACCATAAAGCTATTAAACCTGGGGTACATAATTTTAAATTTAAGTAGACAAACGAAATGAAATTGAAAGTAAATGGGCGCCAAGTAAAAAAAAAGAAGCCAGAAATTTTTAAGGGCAATAACATGATTAGTTTGAGTTGTAATCACTGCAGGTTTCACTAGCTCATTATTTTTGAATGGTTTTGAATATCAAAAGCCATCATGGGCCACCCATGAGGCATTATTAACTGCTTAGACATACGAATTGATTTCAAGTGTAGTGTCTGATAAATACTCGTATTTGTGTTCGTTTTGAAATTAAATACGAGGTTTATTGTTATGAACTCATTGGCTTAGCTTAAGAAAGTAAACAACAACAATAACAACAACAACAAAAACAACAACAACAACAACAATTTTAAAAATATGTTGTAATGAATAAACAATAAAACAAAAAAACTTTTTTTTTCAAATTTTCTTTCATTTTTCATTCAACAATCCCATTGATTTTAATTACCGCCGGCACTTTATGTTTCATTTCATTTCAATGAACATTTTGTATTTTGCCCCCCCTCCTTACATTTGAAGAGTGTCTGCTGCCTTTAAGTGAATTATCGATAACATTATAGCCACACTTTAACTAATTCATTGCGATTTTGTTGAAGCATTTAAGGAAGTTTGTAAAGCAAAAATACAAACAAAAAAAATCAAACCGAATTCAAGAAAACATAACGTAAACAATGCAACGTTTTTTCACCCGCCATGAATTATGTGGGAATTACGCGAAAACTGTGTAACGAATTAATAATTACAAATGGCAACAGTTGGTTTTATAAAAAACAACAACAAAAATAATGGAACACTGGAGCCGACAGTGGTGGTATTTCGGGTAACTGCAGAGCTAATGAACTGGCCAGGCGGGGCACCACCATCAAATTCTCCGATGAGTTAAGGGACCTGCAAACTGATAATGCGATCATCGATTCCATCAACGACAGGTGAACGGCCTCGGACACGGGTAGAACTGCTCGTAAAATCTGCCCAAGGCTGGATGGGGGGCGCACAAAGAGTCTACTTAAATTCCAAAAAGGCGCGATCCGTGTAGTTGTCGGTTTCATTACGGGGCATAGCATTATGGACACGCATGCAAGGCAACTTGGTTTGGACACCTTGCTAACGACTTCTGCAAAAGCTGCAGAGATGAGAAAGAGGAGAAGATCGTCTCTCAGTTACAGGGTACATGCCCTGCTCTTTGCCAAAGGAGAAGAAAGTTCTTGGGTACCTACTACAATGAAAATCTGGAGAAACTATCGAGAATTGACATTGGCAGCCTGAATTGCTTCATTAGTAGCTCCGAATGGTTTCGAGACTAGGGATAGTGAGTAACTATGGTAGCACAATGGGTCCAATGCGGTCTAAGTAAGTCCATCTAAATTTTTCTTAGATGGGGGGCCACCTCTACCTACCTACATATGGAGCCGATAGTGCTAACGGAAATGATTTAAGATTTTATAAAGATTTTTTTCGAGGTCGCCGTGGTCTAGTAGGTAGTGTGTTGGCTTATTAGACGAAAGACCCGAGTTCGAATCCCAGGTCAGGCATCAAAAATGAAAATTTGAAAATAATTTTTCGGTGACTTCCTCTCAGCAGATTTCTGGCAAAAACTCTGAGAGTAAAAATTGCCATGGAATGCTTCTCAAAAAATGTGTCGTTCGGAGTCGACTTTAAACCGTAGGTCCCGCCACTCATGTATAAATTTAACGCACACAACATAAGTGGTGTGAGAAGCTAGGACGTAGTACAATGGGTCAATTCGACCACCGAGTACTGTACTTGTCAGAATTGTAAGTAAGTACGTAAGTAGGCTGAAGTGGACCATAGACATTCATGGTTTCAGGCCTATTGGGGACACCTAAGCATATCGGTTTGTTGTACACTCACTCTTAGGAGCCAGCATTTCTAACCAGAAATCTGCTGGAAGGAAATCCCCCAAGAAATATTTTTCCTAATTTTCGGTTTGATGTCTGACGTGGTGTTTGAACTGTAGCTTGATGTCTAATAAGCGAACACACGATTTACTGGCGACTTGTGAGCGACCAGTCATGTACTCTCGTAAAGTTCTGACCAGAAATCTGCTGAAAAGAAGTTTCCGGAGAAATATTTTGCCTAATTTTCCGTTTGATATCCGATGTGGGGTTTGAACAGTGACTTGGCGCTAAGAAGCCAACATACTATATACTAGACCACGGCGACTTTCGAGCCTGCAGTCATGTCCTCTCGATGAATTCTAACCAGAAATCTGCTGAGAGGATGTCCCCGCTGAAATATTTTTCCAAATTTTCGGTTTGATGTCTGACGAGGGCTTTGAAATGTGGCTCGACATTTAATAATCCAACATACCACCTACTAGACCACGGCGACTTTTGAGTTGTTGGCAATCGATCCATTCCTTTCATCGAAAAATCTTTATTTTCAAAGATGAGGCCTATTTCTGTCTAAATGAGTAGATAAACAAACTAACAACACTTTGATGCAAAAGTATTCTGATATCGTTAAGGAAAGCAAAAATCCAACAATTTTGCTCAATGCCAATAATAATGCAAAATATTGCCACAATTTATGTTTCTAAACTATTAAGACCACATAGTGACAAGCTATCACTAGGCCCTTCCATTAAAAGCTTTCACACTTTGGCAATTGATAATGGTCATCCATTAAAGTAGTTGTCATTATTATTCGCTTAATTCTCTGTGTCACTGTTCATAACTTGATGTAAACAACAACAATTATTTTTCTTTGTTACTCCTCTGTTAGCACCCTTTGCAGAAACGATAAGAAATATTGGACAGATCTTTGTAACGAAAATCTTCAAGCCACGATTACTTTCTTCAAAGTACTGCGTCTTTACACAAGACTGACTGAACTTTTACTAACTTCTTTGACTGTTTTGCCTTGCTTTTGTATGGCAACGTAAACAGTGTGATTAATGTTTTTGAAGACGTGGTTTCATTCTTGTTGTTTGTATATTTTGTTTACATTTATTCTTGTAGTGTTTGTTGTTGTATTTTTGTTTACTTGTTTACCATTTTTATGCTGGTGTTTGTTATTGTATTTTTGTTTATAATTATAAGGCGATGTAAACGCAAAACATCACATATCCGTAACATTTTGTATCCAAGAAATAATTTTTATTGGCCACAGTCCAAATGACTTTAATCAGTCAATTCAGTGCCTGTAAAAAGGACGTTTGGTTGAAATAATAGGAATTTATGCGTCCTAATTCATTAAGACTGGAACTAGAAGCCTTAGATACAATCTTGTTTATATATTATTTAAACAACAGTGAGTGAAGAACAATTTCTAGAGCCTAAGTTGTGCTTCCACTGGCACTTAGTATGTCTCTCTGGATAAGCCAGTTCTTTGTATTTTTGACCTCTCAAGGCATATCATTAGTTTCTTCAAATCCAAGTGGTTCAATTTCTCTACAACTACAGTTAAAGGTGATTGGAAAAGAGACACAAAGATCCCAAGTTGGGCTAATGTGACCTCATATTTCAGGATCCCAGATATTTGGGATAAGGAAGGATCCCAGCTTAAAAGTCCGTATAAAAGTGTGAGATTTTTAGATCCTCTAAAGGCTAACGAAATCATATTTGGCTTCCAAATGCTAGACGCAATGAATTTAATTCTATGAAGAAAATACAAGCAAGACTTTGAAATTCCACTTGAAACTTCATTGAGAGGGGAGGCTTTATTTAAAAAGCTTTAGAAACTTTTGATGCATTTGAAAATAATTTCTTTCGTTCATTACTAGAAAAAGAAAGAATTTTTTTTTTTCATTAATTTCAGTCATTTTCAGCATTTATGAGTTCAGCATTCAACATACTTGGCCAGTCAGACAAGCCAACGAATATTCATTCATTCATTCATTCATTCATTCGTCATTGTTTTGTACGTTGTTTTGCATTTTTCCAAACAAACTACAACAATTGTTAAATGAGTGAATAAAATAATAACAACAACAAATTGTAATATAAACTTAAAACAAACAAACAAAAAAAAATTCCAATTTTAATGAGAAAACTAAACAGGATATGAAAAGCTTTAAAGGATGTGGAAATAAACAACGAAAATAGAAAAAAACATGTGGTAAATAAAGATATCCTGATAATAGAAAGAGAAACACAGTTAGAGAAAGGGAGAGAGAGTAAGAACTAAAATTTAAATGCTAATGCCAATATAATAGATTTATAAGTGCAGCCAACTTCAGGTTAATAAGTCATATTCAAAGTCATAAAAAAATGAACATCAAATAACGGCATTACCACCACATTACAAAGGCAATAACAAATACAAACACAAATACACACGCAAAGACACTGCAAGAGAAAATTATTCCTTTTTTGCAATCTGTCTCTCGCTCTCATCCACACTCATACCCCCACACATATATTCATTAAAAGGAACACTTATTCGTAATCCCCGTTAAATCATAAAGAGAAAATATATTTTAAAATAGAAAAACAAAAACAAAAACAAGAAAATGAAATGAAAAACATTTTAGTTTAATACTGCAATTAAAAATGGAATATAAAGAAAGGGAAAGACACAGAAAGAGAGAGAGAGAAAGAGAGTAAATGAGGAGGAGAGACAACAAAAATCTATGAAATTACCCACACAATTAAAATTCAACATTATTTACAAGGTACATTAGAGATTTTGTAGGGATTTATGTATGCTAAAAGCAAGAATATTGGAGAAGGGGTCTTACAATCATTTCATAACCGAGAGCGTAGGACTCATAGGACTGAACATAATCCACACCTCCAAATGATACATATATATTGACTACTGCTGTTGTTCTATCATTTCGGATAATAGCCTATTAAAAAATTATCGATTATAAAATTTTTCTATAGAAAAATTATCAACAACTAAGTTCAATATAAAAATACATCCGCAACTAGAATTATCGATACCTCAAAATTTATCGATAATTAATTTTTTTTATAGAAAATGTACCTAAAATTAAATTTTTGTAAAAAAATATATCGATGTTTTATTATCGATAAATTTCCTTATCGACTTACTTACACTTATAAAAAATTTCTTCGATAAACAAATTTTCTACAGAAAATTTATCGATAAACAAATTTTTCTACAGAAAATTTACCGATAAAAAAATTTCTTAATAGATAATTTATCGATAACAAAATTTTTAAATAGAAAATTTATCGATAATAAAATTTTTCAATAGAAAAATTTATCAGTAATAATATATTTCCATAAAAAATTTATCGATAACAATAGTTTTCTATAGAAAATTTATCGGCAATAATTTCTATATAAAAATACATCGAAAACGATAAATGATTTATCGATAACTAAAATTCATTGACAATTAATTGTTTACATGTGTTTATAATTGGCAATTTCAAACCTTCAATCTGGATTACGGCCTAGCTTCTCAACACCACTCATGTTGTGTGTGCATTAATTTTATGCATGGGTTTAAATTCGATTCCGAACGACATATCTTTGAGAAACTATTCACGGCAATTTTATTTGCTCTCAAAGTTGTTGTCAGAAATCTGCTAAAAGGAAATCGTCGAGGAAATATTTGTTTCGTTTTTGATATCTGACCGGAGATTTTAACCCCGGTTTCCCGTATAATAAACCAATACACTACCTCCTATTCTAATGCTTCTTTACGGACAATTAAATTTCTGCAAAAAATATATCGAATACTATATTTCTGCAGAAAATTTATCGATAATTAAATTTGTATAGAAAATTTATCGATAGTTAAATTTCTATAGAACATTAATCGATAATTAAATTTCTCTAGAACATTAGTCGATAATTAAAATTCTATAGAACATTTATCGTTAACCAAATTTCTATAGAAAATTTATCGATAATTAAATTTCTATAGAAAATTTATCGATAATTAAATTTCTATAGAAAATTTATCGATAATTAAATTTCTATAGAAAATCTATCGATAATTAAATTTCTATAGAAAATCTATCGATAATTAAATTTCTATAGAAAATATATCGATAATTAAATTTCTATAGAACATTTATCGATAATTAAATTTCTATAGACTATTTATCGGTAATTAAATTTCTATAGAACATTTATCGGTGAATGAATTTCTATAGAACATTTATCGGTGAATGAATTTCTATAGAACATTTATCGGTGAATGAATTTCTATAGAACATTTATCGGTGAATGAATTTCTATAGAACATTTATCGGTGAATGAATTTCTATAGAACATTTATCGGTGAATGAATTTCTATAGAACATTTATCGGTGAATGAATTTCTATAGAACATTTATCGGTGAATGAATTTCTACAGAATATTTATCGATGAATGAATTTCTATAGAACATTTATCGGTGAATGAATTTCTATAGAACATTTATCGATGAATAAATTTCTTTAGAACATTTATCGATGAATAAGTTTCTTTAGAACATTTATCGATGAATAAATTTCTTTAGAACATTTATCGATAAATAAATTTCTATAACACATTGATCGATAACTAAATTTTTATGGAACTAAATTTCTTTAGAAAATTTATCGAAAATTAAAGTTCTATAGAAAATTTATCGATAAATTAATTTTCATATAAAAATAATCGATAAATAGAAAATTTTGTCATCAATTAATTTTTTCTATGAAAAATGTACTAAAAATTAAATTTATATAGAAAATTAGAATAAATTAGAAATAGAATATAGAAAATTTATCGACAACAAAATTTATATAGAAAATTTATTGATAACTAAATTTTTATAGAAAATTTATTGATAACTAAATTTATATAGAAAACTTATCGATAACTAAATTCCTATAAAAAATTTATCGATAACTAAATTTCTATAGAATATTTATCGATGAGTAAACTTCTATAGAAAATTTATCGATAACTATAAATAATTTATTGATTATTACATGTATATATAGAAAAAAATTTACCGACAATTAATTGTTTCTATCGAAAATGTACTGATAAATAAATTTCTGTATACAAATATATCGATAACGAAATTTTCATATAAATAATTTATCGATAACTAAAACTACTACGTTGTTATTTAAAAAATTATTGCCAAAACATTGAAAACCTAGAGTTCCTGTATTATATGGAAGTTAAGCCTATTTTTGTTAAACAGTTTGGTCCTATAGGTCGTACCAATCGCATTTCTGTTTATCGGACCACAGTCATATTCTAAAGTATCTGAATTTTAATGCCTCACCATTTAATTTATTCATTTCCTGGCTAGTGAAGTGGTAGGCTTATTGGGAAACTCCAATGTTGTATTACAAGGAATTTCTTTTAAGTTGACGTGTGTGTGTTTGTGGGCATATATTGTAAGTAATCTTCTGTACTATACGCTTTCATACATGTTCATTGTGTATGTGTGTGTGTGTCTGTGTGTGAGTACATTTCGTTTAAACAACAGTGTGAGCGTGAAATTATTCCTTAAAGTTTCTCTCTGCCATTGTTTATGAATTACGTACGCAGTAAAGGTAAGAGTGTGGCTGTGTGCGAGAGCATGTTTAATGTTCTATTATAAGTTCAGAGAGAGAGAAAGAGAGAGAGAGTGAGAGAGAGAGAGAGTATGAGCTGACAATAGGAAAAACTTAAAATCGTTTTAACTTTGGCGCCAATGCATCGTAAAATCTGTTCATAAAATTGGCGTCAGACGTATAAGAGCCAAAAAAACAAAACATAACAAAAGCCGGAAAATAACAAAAACAAGGAAATAAATGAGAATAAAGAACAGAACAGAACAGAACAGAATAGAGCATAAACAAAAGCATTACAGTGTGAGAAAAAATATTAACAATTTGGTAAAGAATTTTATTTGTTTTCCGAAGAAGAACTTGGATTTGTTTGAAGAATCCTACGTTGTAACTGGCAACTTTTCCCTCGCACTACCCTACCTTTCATCCGATATTCTGATAACAAATGCTTCCTTCGTATGGCTCGTGTTACGCATTTAGCGTGTGATTTTTCTTTTATTGTTTTCCTCATAATACACGCTTACTTTGATGGGTTTGAGGGGATAGTATTTATTCAAGGATTTCTTTGATTGTTTCATCAATTATTGTGTGGCCTCATAAACATACGCGTATTGTGCTGACTTTAAATACACGAGCAAGTCGTAAAATATTCCAAAAAAATATTTGCAAATTTGGAAAAATTCATAAAAACAAAGAAGTCAATTAATATGAAGCGTATTGACTCCGATAAGATTTTTGTTAATAAAAATAAGCTTTGTGACTCACCAAGTCATTCAGCAAAGATGTTGTTGCGGAATTAACTCACACCCAAGCATAGGTTATTGGAAAACTGATAACGACTTAGTATGATTCACGATTTAAAAATGTTTACTTGGGTGTTTTATAAAGTACTTTTTGATAGCATTGACCTTATAAAGGGTGAATCGTTTAAAAGTTTAAATTTAAAACTGCAATTAAAACAAAAACGGTTTGAATTTAATTTTTTATGGAGTTGGGTACAATGGTTTTATTCATATGGCTGCCACGGCTGATATGACAGTACCTTATTCAATCGGAACAATTTTCGTGTTGTTTTTCGAATGTATTAGGTCGTATACCTCCAAAGGCATTACGAACGCCTGACTTAAGGGTTATAATAACCAATTGTGTGTGTGTGTTTATTCTTATTTCCATCTATAAGTCAAGTTAGCATAATATTTGCTCAATAATTCCAAAGAGCAACTCTTTAACTCTTCTCTTCTTCCTTAAAATCCTGTTCTTGATCGTAACTCGCTATTTGATTGCTACTTCATAAGATCGCAAAACGAAATTTAAAGCGCCGGAGTCTGGCTATTTGCTAAAATCTTTGCCGCAAAACAAAAAGGATTGTGGGACTCAGGCCGTCTCTATTTTCAAGCCGTTGGGGAAAATATTCCAGCCATTGATAGATTATCAGATCATATCTGAGAAAATAAGTCAATAATCGGGACTGAAGGGTTGTAATGACCAATTATGTATGACCAAGAAAAATTCTTAAATGGACTCTTTTAGGCCGCATTGGGCTCATTGTGCTACCCCAGTTATTCACTATCCCTTAGTCGCGAAACCATTAGCAGATCCTAATGAAGCAATTCAGGCTATCAATGTCAATCCTCGACAGTTCCCCAGATTATCCATGTACTAAGTACTTTCTTCTCCTTTGGCAAAGAGCCGGGCATGTACCCAGTAGGTGAGAGACAGTCTCTTCCTCTTTCTCATGTCTGCAGCTTCTGCAAAAGTTGTTAGCAGGGGTGTCCAAAACCAAGACCTTTCGCATGCGTGCCTTTAATGCTATGCCCCGTAATGACACCGACAACTACACTTAGCGCGCCTCTTTGCAGTTTAAGCAGACTCATTGTGTGGCCCTCATCCAGCCTTGGCCAGATTTTACGAACCGTTCTACCCGTGTCCGAGGCCGCCCACCTGTCCTTGACGGAATCGACGATTGCATTGTCAATTATGAGCTTGCAGGTCGTCATAGGAATGCCCAGATTCAAGAACTCATCTGATAGCTCGATGGTTATGCCTCGCCTGGCAAGTTCATCGGCTCTGCAGTTACCCGGAGTACCACTGTGCCCCGGTACCCATACAGTATGGATGTCATATCGTTCCGCTATCTTGTAAAGATATTTGCGATAGCTGTATACCGTCTTGGAGTTCTTTACGTTAAAACTTAAAGCCTTGATAGATGCCTAGCTATCCGAGAGTATTGTAACGTTCCGCTTGGAGACCCTTCCGTCACTAATAATTCTCGCCGCAGCCTGTATTGCCACCACCTCCACCTGAAAGACACTACAGTGGTCTGGCAGTCTTATAGACTGGGCTATTCCAACCGATTCCGAAAAAATTTCACTGCCAACAACTCCTTTTAGAATTGAACCGTTGGTGTAAATTTGTACGGAGTCCCTTAACAGTTGGGTCATACCCTTCCGGACCCTTTTGTCTGGAACCGATGTCTTTAATCTCCTCGTAAAAATATAAGTTAAAATAAAAATAAATCTGTATTTGGTTTTAATTATTCTGTGAGCCACAGAAGTTTACAACTTGACGTAAACAACAACAATTGTTTTTCTATTGCTATATTCCTCTGTTTACACCAATAAAAATCATTAAGCAATTATACGATAAATGAACCGCGTCTTCACACAAGACTGACTGAACTTTCACTACCTTCGTTGCCTGCTAGACCTTTCCTCTTATATGATAGAGTAAACTGTTTGATGAATATTCTTGAAGGCAAATATTCAGTATTTCACCTTCTCGAGATCTCTATAAATGTAAACATCATTGTTTACGTTCATTATTATTGTTTGTGTATTTTGTTAACATTTATTCTTATAGTCTTTGTTGTTGTATTTTTGTTTACTTGTTTACCATTTTAATGCTGGTGTTTGTTATTGTATTTCTGTTTATAATTTTAATGTAAAGCGATGTAAAAGCAAAACACATTTGTATCCAAGAAATAAACTCTAGTGGCCACAGTCCAAATGAATTTATCCAATCAATTTAGTGCTTGTAACAAGTTCGCATGGTCTAATTAATAGGAATTTACACGACCTAATTCATTAAGCCTGGGACTAGAAGCCTTATGTACAATCTTGTTTATCTATCCCTTAAACAGCAGTGAGTGAAGAAAAATTTCTAGGGCCTATGTTGTGCTTCTACTGGCACTTAGTATATCCCTCTTGACAAGGCACTTTGACCTTACAAGGCTTGTCATTAGTTTCTTCAAATCCAAGTGGTTCGATTTCACTACAAATACAGTTAAAGGTGTCGCAAATGAGCCACAAAGATCCCAAGTTGAGCTAATGGGACCTCATATTTGCTTGCATGCCAACGTTTTCTTGATTTTCTTGCGTTTCCTAAATTTTAAAGACAAAATTTATTTTATAACCCCACATACGTATACTACCGCATAGTGTATGGCATTATTATTCCCAAATTGTCATAAATCCTATTGTGCTTAATTACCGTTAATTGTAAATATTTTTATGCAAATTTATTTGTATTTTTTACTGTCAATTTATTGACTTTCACAAATTATTAGTTTCAGTTTGTAATTCCAGTAGCGTAAGGAAGCTTATGCAATAAAATTTTTGCACTCATTTTGCTTTATGACTCGTTACGGCAATAAAAATACAAACAAAAAAAAAACAAAAAACAAAAAACATGCTTTAATCACTAAAAGTATGCAATAATTTTTGTTATTAAATTTAGTATGATTGGGCGTAAAATACATCACAATGCCAATATGTTATGTAATGATGATGACGATGATTGTATTTAAATCGCACAAACTATTGTACAATTTGCACGAACACAAAGAAAAAAATTATCTATAAAGGGCGCCTGAATGTATGCCATAATAATATACATAGGCTATTAGCAATTGAATATATACTTTAAAATTTAACAAAAATAAAGGGTTTTCGAACGTAATGATTTTTAATAAATTCAATTAATTTCAGTTTTTGATTATAAAATTTTTATTAATAAAACACAGTAAAATTGATTGTGGGCGACTGGTTATAGCAAATATTTAAAAAGGGGAACTGATTGCGAGGTTTCCAAATAGACGGTTTTGAAAATATCGCAGTAGTCTAGTAGGTTAGTGTGTTAGTTTGGATGATAACTCGTAGTTCAACACTTGGCACAGGCATGTCATGCAAAACGAAATTTTAACATTTTTGGCAACTTTCTTTCAGCAGTCTTTTGGTTAAAACTCTTAGTGCAAAATAAAATTGTCCTCTTTCGAAGACGATGTTAAACTTCTGGTTCCGCTGCTATTGGATAAAATTAAAACACACAACATAAGGGCTGTTGAACTGCTGGCTTCAAGCTCATTGTGTTCAGTTCTTAAAAAAGAAATTCATTTCAGAATAATATGATGCTACCCATAATTTATCTTCAATTTGCTTCGTCTTCGTTTTCTGTATAAGAATCTGTTTCCACAAATTTCTTTAACTTCCAACCTAGAAGTCGCCGTGGTCTAGTGGGTAGTGTGTTGGCTTATTAGACAAAAGGCCCGGGTTCGAATCCCAGGTCAGACATCAAAACGAAAAAATATTTCTTCGGCGACTTCCTCTCAGCAGATTTCTGGCAAAGACTCTGAGAGTAAAAATTGCCATGAAAAGCTTCTCAAAAATCTATCGTTCGGAGTCGACTTTAAACTGTAGGTCCCGCCACTAATGTATAAAATTAACGCGCACAACATAAGTGGTGTGAGAAGCTAGGTCGTAATCCTGACTGAAGGGTTGTAATGGCCAATTATGTATGTATGTATGTCCAACCTAAAGTTGACTCGAGAAACTTTAAATTTTCAACATTAAAATTATAAAAGAAAGCTACAAAAACAAAACAATAAAGTAAACAAACCTGTTTACAAATCATCGTACTGCTTAATATAACAACAAACAGCAGCATAAAGAAATAGTAAACAAATTAACAAAAAAACAACAACAATACTACAACAATGTAAACAACGATGTTTCGATTTCGAGGAATCAAAGTCATGAACATTCGCCTTCAAGAACATTCATCAGACGTGAAATTCAGTCATTCTCGGGTGAAGACGCGGTACGTTTGAAGAGAGCAATCGTAGTTTGCAGATCTCCATTACAAAAAACTGTCGAACAATTGCCTAGTAATTGTTATCGTTTATGCAAAGGGTATAAACAGCGCAATAACAAAAAAAAAGGAATTGTTCTTGTTTACATAAAGTTATAAACAGTGGCCCACAAAATTGTGCGAATAATAAAGAATTTTTGGTTAAAACTCTACGAGCTCTTATTTTGAACATTTTTAAATGCTAAAAACGTGATACTGTTTCGTTTTATTAACGATGTCTGACATGGTCTAATAAGCCAACACGCTACCTACTAGACTACGGCAACTTCAGGTCATAATATAGTACACTAATACCCCGGTTTGCGTCGCGTTACTTCAGGCTCTATTAGCGACGCAAACCGGGGGGGGGGGGGGAAACGAAACACGATTTTCTATATATTTGTATTGGTTTTCATTTAATTGGTTCCGAGAATCATAATTTTAGCTGAAAAAATTGATTTTACAATAAAAAAATATTTAATTTACTAACGACCTACAACTTGCAGCCATCAGACAACATAAATACTTACGTATGTACGTATTTACATTAGACTTTAACGGGAAATCTCCTTTTTCTGTTTTAGCCTTGTACAAACATTTTCGCATTAACGACGCAAATCGAAGCATTAAAAACGCAACTTCGAAACATGCGACGCAAACTGAAACAAAAACGACGCAACTTCGAAATTGCACCAGATTTAAATGGGAAATCCTATTTTTCCGTTTTAGCTTTGTACAAACATTTTCGTATTAACGACGCAACTTCGAAACATGCGACGCAAACTAAAACAAAAACGATGCAACTTCGAAATCACAGAAATTTTGAAAAGACGCAACTTCGAAATTGCACCAGATTTAAATGGGAAATCCTCTTTTTCCGTTTTAGCTTTGTACAAACATTTTCGTATTAATGACGCAACTTCGAAACATGCGACGCAAACTAAAAAAAACGACGCAACTATGAAATCACAGAAATTTTGAAAAGACTCAACTTCGAAATTGCACCAGATTTAAAAGGGAAATCCCCTTTTCCTATTTTAGCTTTGTACAAACATTTTCGTATTAACGACGCAAACTAAAACAAAAACGACGCAACTTCGAAGTCACAGAAATTTTAAAAAGACGCAACTTCGAAATTGCACCAGATTTAAATGGGAAATCCTCTTTTTCCGTTTTAGCTTTGTACAAACATTTTCGTATTAATGACGCAACTTCGAAACATGCGACGCAACTTTGAAATCTCAGAAATTTTGAAAAGACTCAACTTCGAAATTGCACTAGATTTAAATGGGAAATCCCCTTTTTCTGATTTAGCTTTGTATAAACATTTTCGTATTAACGACGCAACTTCAAAACATGCGACGCAACTTTGAAATCTCAGAAATTTTGAAAAGACCCCCAACTTCGAAATTGCACTAGATTTAAATGGGATATCTCCTTTTTCTGATTTAGCTTTGTATAAACATTTTCGTATTAACGACGCAACTTCGAAACATGTGACGCAACTTTGAAATCTCAGAAATTTTAAAAAGACACAACTTTGAATTTGCATTAGATTTAAACGTGAAATCCCCTTTTTCTGTTTTAGCTTTGTACAAACATTTTCGTATTAACAATGTTACTTCGAAACATGCGACGCAAACTGAAACAAAACCGACGCAACTTCGAAATCATAGAAAATTTCGTTAATTCGAATCAGACGCAGAACGTGGCAACGCAAACCGGGGTATTAGTGTATTGCAAAAGCCGCACAGCCATGGCTCATTCCTAGAGGTATGCAATAAGGAGATCAGAGCAATTCTAGAAGACTTAATAGGATATGGTTTAAATTTCTCTAAACAGGATTACAAACGAACTCAACGCATTGCCAGTAGCTTTTATTTTCTTTCAGGATTGCCAGAAGACTGCTGAGAGCAAGACAACACTGAAATACTTTTTTTTTCGTATTCTGTTCAACATGACTGTGATGTCTGAGCTGTTTGAGATGTCAGAGCTTGGGTTTATACGACAAGCTTGCATCTAATATGCCTAGACCTACCTATTTGACTACGGTGACTTCTAAACATAAACTATACTATTCAGACTTAAAGTTAATTGCTCTTTCCATTTCATAGATTTCCATTTCATAATCCACTTGAAATCTATGCTGGTCTTCGGTGCGTATCATAACACAATCCCTTTTTACGGAATTGCATAACAAATGTTTAGAGTGTCGCATTGCAAAATAACTGAAACGCACTCTCACTTTTCTTTGCATTTAATTTTCTTATGAAATTAATTGAAGTTTGCTTTCTAACTAAAAAGAAAAGCGAATTTAATTTCTTTGTTCATAAAACAAAGAAAAACAAACAAAACAGAGAGTAGGAAAGAAAGAAGGAAAAGACTTTTCTTACGACATCAGCTTTTCTTTTTACAAATGAAAATAAATATGGCAACGATATACAGACAGACAGACAGAGAGAGAGACAGACAAGCTTAAGAAATACATCAAAAGAAATACAAGACAAATATATAAAAAAAAGTGGTGAAGAAGGGGGGTGAAGGTGGAAAACATTTAAGGAAACTGGCACAGCCTTTGCAGTTGAAGTGTAACTCAACTCATCATCATCATCACCATGTTGGGGTGTCATGTAATTTCAACACTTTAGCAACCATTATGAAGTGTTGTTGATTGGTTGGTTGGTTGGTTGATGATTTTGATGACGATGTAGATTCATTCACTCACACACACTCACTCACACACTGACTTTAGTACGGGCACTGGTACTGGTACTGGTACTTTAACGACATTATCAGCATCAGTAACGCCAGTCACTATCGCTAGCAAACATCAGCTTCTTCAGATTCATTTTCAATTTTTCTAACGGTTTTTGTCTTGTTCTTCTTCATGCTTTAAAAACTAAAAGATTTTGAAGTTGTTAATAAAAATAAATTCTTCTTCTTCTTCTTTTTTTGTTGCTGTTCGTTCCTCCTATTATGTTGTCTTTATAGCTGCTGTTGTAGCTCTGCAGCTGCTGCTCTGTAGCTGCAATTGTAGCTACTAAGTATTGCCATAAAAAGAGTTGCAAGGAATTTTTCCATTAAAATGCATAATTTTTATTTCATCATTTTGTTGCATATAAAAAAAAAACAACAACATAACAAAATACAACAACAACAACAACACCAAAAACATTAAAACAACAAAATTACAGAAACACTTTGTACACTCTGTGTACACATGAAAGAGTTACGACTGCAAACAAATGATTCTAAAAAAATTTTAAGCACTTACACAGAAGAGAGGAAGAAAGAGAGAGAAGGAGAGAGAGAGGAGAGAAAGAAAGTACAGTAAGACCCCGCTTAACACTGCTTTGCTTAACGCTATTTCAATAATACGCGGTAGTATTAAGATTTCCGTAAATCGCACACTGTATTGATACTTGTTGTATGCGTGGCCAACTGGAACGGCCATGCATCAACCAAAAGCGTTGTACTACAGGGTGACTGATATATAATGCAGCAAAGTAAAGCCCTGTATTTTTTAATTTTTTTTTAATGTTGGAAATAACATCGAATTTTAGTATCAGTTTAGATTTGTTAGAATTGGCCACCTTTGGTACGAATTATGGCCTTCAAACGGCCGACAAAGCCATCACAGGCTGCACGAAAGTGGCTCTGCGATATTTTGGCTAATTCCCGGCGAAGCGCCGTCTTGAGATGATCGACACTATGGTATTTTTTAGTGAGAACCTTACTCTCTAAAATGCCTCAGGCGGAAAAGTCCAACGGATAGAGATCCGGAGATTTTGGTGGCCATTGTGCGGTAGAAATGAAGCGAGGAACCTCCTTTTTAAGGAGTGCGGTGGTGCTGAGACCTGTTGAAATGTCCATGATCTGCGGCCGAAATGTTTGTCTGCCCAGGGCTTCAATACTGTCTTTAAGACATTTTCCCGATAATATTCGGCATTTATTTTGAGCCCACGGTCAATGCATACAAGTGGGGAGCGAACATCGGCCGTTATGGCAGCCCACACCATTGCCATCGGCTCCGCTTGAATTCTGGTGGTCAATCAGGCAGGTGTAAATTTTCAGTTGACCTCTTTGGCAAGTAAACCCGATCATTTTGTTTCTTAACTTACTTACTTACTTACTTAATTGGCCATAACATCCCGATTAACGGATTTTGGCCTGCCGCAACACATCCATCCAGGCGCCTCTGCTTCTTGCGCGCCTACGCCAATTGGTCGCACCAATCGATGACAAGGCTTCTTCGATTTGGTCCTTCCAATGGATACAAGGTCGTCTTCCTCGCCGACTTCCGCAGATCCCCGCATCAAACACTCGTCTCGCGGAGCATCCTCCTCCATTCCAACGACATGGCCGAGCCAGCGCAGCCGCTGGATATTAATACGCTGTACAACGTCTATGTCGTTGAGGAGCTCATACAGCTCACTGTTAGATCGGATGCGGAAATCATCGCCAACTCGCACAGGACCGAAGATCTTACGTAGGACTTTCCTCTCGAATACTCTCAAGGCAGCTGCATCAGTTCTTAATAGGGTCCATGCTTCCGCGCCATAAAGAAGCACGGGTATAATGAGCGTCTTGTAGAATATTAGTTTCGTCTAGCGAGAGAGGTCTCTGCTATTCAATTGCCTATTGAGACCATAATAGCACCTGTTGGCAAGAGTAATCCTGCGCTTGATCTCCAGACTGACATCATTTTCGGTGGTAACGGCGGAGCCAAGGTAAATAAATTCCTTGACTGTATCAAAAGTATAGTTATCGGCCGTAATTTGTGAATCAATACGCCGCACGGCTCTACTTGTCGATAACATTTATTGTGTGACCCATCTGCTTTACTGCCAAACCCATCTTCTTAGACTCCCGTTCAATAGCACTAAAGGCAGCAGTGACATCTCGTTTGGTACGCCCTATGATGTCGATGTCGTCAGCGTACGCAAGCATTTGGACAGTTTTCTGAAAAATAATGCCATTGCGATGCACTCCCGCCTTTCGCAGAACACTCTCCATGACGAAGTTGAAGCCTTGTCGCATGATAAGGGATCGCCTTGTCTGAAACCTCGCACGGTATCAAAAGGTTCGGAGAGGTCCATTCCTACCTTGACGGAGCTACAGGAATTGCTCAACGTCATTTTGCATAGCTTTCTTAGGAAACTACTCAATTTGGAATGGCTTCTCATCGGAGAAAACCAAATTCGATAACTGCCCATAATTTCGTGCAAGTGAAGTAACTCCTTAGCTCTTGGCAGTCTAATTTTTTTTTATCCATCGGTCTTGCTCTTTTGGAACTTCAATGACTTTAGTCCAAGAACATTTCTGCAATTTGTATTGCATCCGTTCTTGCGATATGTTCAGCTTACGAGCAATTTTTCTATCACTGCGGCATGGATTTCGATCAAATCTGGGCGTCACTTCTCGGATCATTTCTGCTGTTATTACCGTTTTCTTTCGTTCACTTTTTGGACGCAATGCATCACCGCCAGTATCACGGTATCGAGCAATGTTACGAGAAACAAAAGATTTATTCACACTTAAATGCTGGAGGGCTCTAACGATAGCCACGTCCTATGGTTTTTCAGCCAAATATAAAGCAATCACACTATCACGCTTTAATTCTATCACGAATAACTATTTTTTCTGAATGCAATAGATCAAAATGCTTTTGTAAGCTTGTAAATAATAAAATGAACTGTCACTGGAATAAATTTATCAGCTGTCAGATGGGCGGTTTACAAATAATAACAACCTGAAGTTGGTTGCAATACATATCAGCCGGCGTGTATATAGCGACGGTGTATACTATACACTCTTTCTGTCCAGAATAAAGATTTCAAGTTGTCCCGATCAACGCTGTTTCGTTTAGCGCTGGACTTGGCTTTATGCGGGGTTTTACTGTATTCTGTTCTTATCGAAAAATCAATCTCAGCAATGAAACACCATTTCTGAATAAATGGGTACGTAAGCAAATCAAATTACCAATTCACATGAGATTCCACAGGTCCAATGTTGCCGGAAAAAAATTTACTTTTTGGTAGGGATTTAGTCCATGTTTCTTGGGGAACGACACCGAGGTCTATATGTCTTTGATTATTAACTCCTTTCGGCCTAAATTAGTTTATAGAGGCACCAAAGACATGCAGGTTCAACATAACGCCGCTTCTAGGTACCATTCATATCCTACACAAGCGAGTTGAGGGCCTAGTCATATGTCCTCCTCTCAGTAGTCTTTTGGAAAACCCCTGAAAACCATTTTAAAATTTTATCGTTCTAAATCGACTGTAAAAACTGTAGGTCCCCGTCCACTTATGTGTAAAATAAACTCACACATTATAAGTGATGTGAGAAACTAGACCAATACTAACCATATTATTGGCCAATTATGTATGTTAGGTATGTATCCACCACGTTAAGCGGGGTCTTACTGTAGCATACATTCTGTATAAATATTAATGGAATAATGGAATGTCTTATAACTTTTTAAACAGAAGGATTAATATGTTGATAATATGTTTGTAAAATTTTTATACAAATACACACACACACTGGCACTATGGGGCCAAATATAAAAGACTATGCATATACAGAAAGTCAACAGCTATGAAAGGAAACAGGAAATACTTGCAATGACATGTGAACAGCAAGTGTAAGGGTTTCCCTTACAAAGAATTAACAAAAAAGGCGAATTAGTTTAGGCAGTAAACTAATTACTAATAATTAATGTAAACAACTTGTTTTCATTGATGCTGTTTGTATGTCTGATATGCATATTGTTTTTGCTTGTTTACTTCTTTATTCGCTGCATTTTGTTGTTGGTTGTTTACATCTTTTATCTCTTATATTTTTTTTATGCTGATGTTGTTTCCATATTTTTTGTTTATTCTTTAATCACGTGATCAAGTCCATTGTGTTGTTTTTGGAAATTTTGTTTAATATTTTAACAACACCATTTCCACTTTCGTAACAGTATTGTTAAATACGAAATAACCAATGATTCAAATTTAAACCGATAGCTACCTCACCCGATGTATAAGTTTTTCGGTCTCTATTCATTTAGACTGGACAATATTGAGGCTCCACATCATTTGATCTCTCTATAAAGAGCATGTAAAACACCGAATACACTTCCTTTAGGGTAGCACCCTATTTGGCCTCCTTTTTTTCTAAACAAATTAAGATTCCAGTTTGAAAATTATGATAACTC
Source organism: Sarcophaga peregrina (assembly GCA_014635995.1). Lineage (NCBI taxonomy): Eukaryota > Metazoa > Arthropoda > Insecta > Diptera > Sarcophagidae > Sarcophaga > Sarcophaga peregrina. Next base: position 83,419,632 of record CM025793.1, on the reverse strand, counting down.
ACTCGATATATGAGTTTTTCGGTCTCTATTCATTTAGACTGCACAATATTGAGGCTCCACATCATTTGATCGCTCTATAAAGAGCATGTAAAACACCGAATACACTTCCTTTAGGAAAGCGCCCTATTTGCCCCCTTTTTTTATAAACAAATTAAGATTCCAGTTTGAAAATTATGATAACTCACCCGATATATTAGTTTTTCGGTCTCTATTCATTTAGACTGCACAATATTGAGGCTCCACATCATTTGATCGCTCTATAAAGAGCATGTAAAACACCGAATACACTTTCTTTAGGAAAGCGCCCTATTTGCCCCCTTTTTTTATAAACAAATTAAGATTCCAGTTTGAAAATTATGATAACTCACCCGATATATTAGTTTTTCGGTCTCTATTCATTTAGACTGCACAATATTGAGGCTCCACATCATTTGATCGCTCTATAAAGAGCATGTAAAACACCGAATACACTTTCTTTAGGAAAGCGCCCTATTTGCCCCCTTTTTTTATAAACAAATTAAGATTCCAGTTTGAAAATTATGATAACTCACCCGATATATTAGTTTTTCGGTCTCTATTCATTTAGACTGCACAATATTGAGGCTCCACATCATTTGATCGCTCTATAAAGAGCATGTAAAACACCGAATACACTTCCTTTAGGAAAGCGCCCTATTTGCCCCCTTTTTTTATAAACAAATTAAGATTCCAGTTTGAAAATTATGATAACTCACCCGATATATTAGTTTTTCGGTCTCTATTCATTTAGACTGCACAATATTGTGGCTCCACATCATTTAATCGCTCTATAAAGAGCATGTAAAACACCGAATACACTTTCTTTAGGGTAGCGCCCTTTTTGGCCCCCTTTTTTTCTAAACAAATTAAGATTCCAGTTTGAAAATTATGATAACTCACCCGATATATTAGTTTTTCGGTCTCTATTCATTTAGTCTCCACCCTATTGAGGCTCCACATCATTTAATCGCTCTATAAAGAGCATGTAAAACACCGAATACACATCCTTTAGGGTAGCACCCTATTTGGCCCTTTTTTTCTAAACAAATTAAGATTCCAGTGCTTGCGTTTGATTTTTATTTCATTTTATTTCAGCTTTTGTTGCTTTATGTCCCAGCACTTTTGTTTCCTTTTTTTTTGCATGCCTTTTGCTCTCTGTTCAAGTGATAAAATGTCTGTAAGAAGTGTATAAAAAAAATTAAAAAAAAAATTTAAAAGATGATAATGCAAAAGCACAAGAAGATTATAAACGAAAAAGATAAATAAAAACTACACTGTTAAGGAAATAATAAAAATAAAAGAGAACAAAAAACAGAATAAAATCAACTCTTTTACTACACAGTCAGCCTGGCTTTGCTAAGCATTTTTTTCATACCTTTTGTAGTTGTTGTTGTACGAGTATTTTGTTAAAGGCTTGAAGAAGAAAAAACAAAACAAAATCAGGCAAATATTTGTTTAAAAATGTTTTTTTCTTTCTATTCACTTTGTTTCCTCTAACATTTGTATTGGAGAAGAGCAAAAATTTATGTAAAAAACATTCAACATGTTCCCCACAAACGAAATACATTTTTCCCTATGGCTGTTAAAATATTATAAATACGTGTGTGTGTGAGAGAGAGAGAGAGAGAGAGAGAGTGGTGAAATACATTTATGTATGCGTTTGTAAAAATATTTGCGTGAAATTTAATTGCTGTGCAATTACAAAACTCACATACTCGACATTCATTTAAAAGCAATTCATTCATTCATTCAGTTGAATTCTCACACATACATACGTATAAGCATAGTCATGTCTAATGTCTCTCTCTCTCCCAATGCATAATGTTTTCTCTGAGCTCACAACAACAAACAGTAACATATACTCTCCTGTTATTTATTCTCCTTGGAGTAAAAAGGCTTGTCTGCATGCATGCATGCATACATACATATGTATGTGTTTTCCATTCGTGTATGCCTTTTAAAGTTCTACCCCCCTCCCCCCATCCCTCTCATTGTACCAATCTCTCAATTTTATTTTCCCTATTTTTGTTTACATTTTGAAACGCGTGTGTACGTATGCACATGCGAAATTATCCCTGTTGCTGTGTATTCTGTGTACAAGCATGCCTGTATCGTTGTTGTTTGCCTTTTGTGTTGTGCTCTTAGTTTCGTTGATTTCTTCTCGGTAAGTTTTAGTTCTTGTTCGTGTCTTTATTCAAAATAGAAATTGTCTCATATACAAAAATGTGTGTGTGTACACATGCACACCCTTATGAGATCTCATACTCACATATATTCACTCGATTTTGATTACTAAACACTTCAACAAACAGTTTTAATTCGTTCATTTGTAATGTGTTCATCGCCGTAGTAATACGTGCGTACGGCAAAAAAACAAAAGCCAACAAAATAGCAGCAGCACCACTAAGAAAATGTGAAAATGGTTTTACTTATCGGGTGGGCCATCCATCGGTTATTTCGAATCTGACTTACACTATTTTAGTATGTGGAATCGATTTTCGTTTGATTCGATGGGGAGTAGCTGCACAATGATGTTAATTTTGCAAAAAAAAAGATGATGGGTTTAGGGGCATACATATATAGGGTGGGCTATCTGTCGGTTTAAATTTGTATCTTGCAATACTGAATGACGTATTCTATTCTGTCTTTAAATTCAGAATATTAGTTCCATTGAACGTAATGAATCGACCAACGAGAAACTGCCCGATGATGTCGATTTTTTTAAAGAATAAATTCTTTCTTTTCGAATGAAACTCATTTTCATCTTGGTGGATATATTAATAAATAAAATTGCCGTATCTGCAGCTCAATAAACTTAAACGTGGTCCTACAGAAGTCAATGCCCCCGTTTCTGTATAAAATTAACACACACAACATAAGTGGTGTGAAAACTGTAGGCTTCTTGGGGACGATCGCTGTAGACTGTCTAATGGTGAAGGTATAGCAATGGCCATTTTATAGTCTGCAGTAATAACTCGTTTCCTAACCGTTCGCACCTCTTCCACCCTCTTTCCTAAACCTACATAATGCACTGCATGAGTAGGGGTCATCCCCTGAGTGCTGATTTCATAAAAAAAAAAAAACATTGTCGGAGTTATGATGGCGAGTAGATAGAATTGGGCCTCAGTGGCGAATTACGTTAAGCGCATCCTGAGACTGAAGAAGAGTGATCTGTATGCTGCACAACATGTAGGCACGTCGGCATAGTTGGCACTAGCTCACGTGTCAAACGAAATTCCAAACAGTAATCTGGACGAAAGGAAAGTGGAGATACTTCGAAGTCTCAACAACCTTCAATACGCAATCCGGATCCGAATATGAGCATGAAGGTGGCCAAAGGGCCAAAAGGGCTCTACTCATAAGTAATGTCGCTGTAGTCCCGGCGTGGCTACAACGGTCCACGAGATGGTGGAGAGATTTAGTGGGTGAAGAGTACGGACGGCCTCCTCTATGGTACATTTAGCCCTCCTCCGGCGTGAAAAAATTGCATCTATTACGAGTGACTGTTTGGGGCTTATGGAGCATAGACATCATTGCCCATGTTTCTTTAAAAATGACGCCGTCACAACCAATTCCATTAATGGCGGCACCTATAACCGACATGATAACCGATTTTTTTTGCTCTTCATAGTATTGATGTGAACGAGATTTCGATTCAACAGTATGTGCTGCAATTCGCCACACTTGGTTTGCCACAAACGATTTATTGCATCAAACGTTTGATGAGCGTTTAAGGAGCCAAAATGATGCAACTTTTGGAACTGAGGACGCCAAAACCATTACGGATAGTAGAGACGCCTTCTGCACCATGATAACCGATTTTATTGTACCGCCCGCTCTTCATGATATTCAACAGGATCTGCAGGAACTTGCCACACATCGTTTTCCACAAACGATTTATTGCATCAAACGTTTGATGACAGTTTAATAAGCCGAAATGGGGATGACAATTGGCCGCTAAGAAGCTACAATTTCACATAGTTTGGACTATTTTCTGTAGGGCTCCAATAAAGAAAAGTACAAAGCCGGCAAACTTCAGACAATTGAGCATTTTGAAGGTCAACATTCGTGATGCCATTGCCGAGAAATGGATTTACAAAAATTGCTACGTTCAAATTTTGTGTTAATTTTATACATAAGTGGCGGTGGACCTATAGTTTAAAGTCGACTTCGAATGATAAATTTTTTGAAAAACATTTCATGCCAAATTTTTTATTTACTCTTAGAGTTTATCACCATAAATTTTGTGAGAAGCAGTTATTGTTTACATTTATAGAGATTTCGTGAAGGCAAAGCCATGAATGTTCACGTTCAAGAACATTTATCAGAGTGTTTACTTTGCTATATGAAAGGCAAGGCAAAGCAGGCGACTAAGTTAGTAAAAGTTCAGTCAGTATTGTGTGAAGATGCTGGGTGTTTGAAGAGAGTAGGCATGGTTACAAAGATCTGTCGAATAATTGTCTAGTAATTGTTATTGTTTATGCAAAGGCTGTAAAGAGTAATTCTACTCTCAATTGTTGTTGTATACATCAAGTTGCGAACAGTGATACATAAAATTGTGCGAACAATAAAGAATTTTAAATAAAACAAATTTTTATTTTATTTACATCTACGAGAACATATTTTAAACGTAAAAAGTGTAAAGAGTGGAAAAACAAACAAAAGCAATTGTTGTTGTATACATCAAGTTGCGAACAGTGATACACAAAATTATACGAACAATAAAGAATTTTAATTAAAACAAATTTTTATTGTATTTACAATCTACGAGCTCATATTTTAAACGTAAAGAGTGTAAATAGTGGAGTAGCAAACAAAAGCAATTGTTGTTGTATTCATCAAGTTGCGAACAGTGATACACAGAATTGTGCAGACAATAAAGAATTTTAATTAAAATTAATTTTGTTTTATTTACAATCTACGAGAACATATTTTAAACGTAAAGAGTGTAAAGAGTGGAGTAGCAAACAAAAGCAATTGTTGTTGTATACATCAAGTTGCAAACAGTGGTACACAGAATTGTACGAACAATAAAGAATTTTAATTAAAACAAATTTTTATTTTATTTACAATCTACGAGCTTAAATTTTAAACGTTTTTAAACAAATAATGCCATAAATTGGTTTTTCAAATCAAAATACAAGTTTTCGGTGATACCTGACATACACTTTGTCTGAATTTAAATATTTCTTTAAAACCAGAGATCGATTTGTGGTCTGACGTCTAATAAGTCAACACTTATGCTAACTACTAGATGCCGTAGATTAAAAGGAAGACCAGATATCAAATCAAGAAGAGATTATTATAAAGCTGGAAGCGCTAAGACTAAAAGACTTGTTTCCTAGTGAATAGCTTGTGCTTGTTATGGGACTAATTGATAAAAAAAATCCACGATTTTAAAGAGGCGGATAGGCATATTTAAGTGGCGCTTTTTGGTTTCAAAACTAAACTAGATTTGAACAATTTTTTTTGAAACATGTTATCCACCTGTTTACATATATTTTCCAACGTAATTCAATGGAATTTTATTTTTCTCTAACAACTTACCTTTATGGGCCAAAATAATTTCATTTAAAATCATCATAAAAATTTTGCAAACTTCCTTATCCCATACGTACGTACATACGTTTGGTTATATGGACCAACAACCATGGCTTGTAGTGCACAATGGCAGTTAATGGGATTAAGACGAAAGAAAAAAAAACTTGTATCATGTCTGATATACGTTAAAGCCAAGTTAATAAAAAAAAAACTGTGTTTGTGTAACAATTAGTAACTGTCAGTGAAATATTTTAAAGAAATTTTTTTTTTTTGGTTTTTCTTCATAACAAAATTGTCAACATGAGACTGAAATATGTCCCGGCATGTCAGCGAGATCTGTCAATCAACATTGAGATTGAAAAGGAAATTAAATCAAATCAAACTGGGCGCAGGTATTAATACAATAACAATCAGTTTAAATATTAAATATTAATTTTAAATATTTAATTTAATATTTAATTACAATCACCGCAAACACACATATGTACATAGGCTCCTCCAGGCTGGCATGGCTAGGATATCAATCTGTGGCCTCTTATAAAAATGTAAAAATTTCAAATAATTCCGTCACTAAGCTGGCAATAACAACAAAACAAATAAAAAAAAACGGAACAATAGTTGTCGTGGGTATCGTCCTTCTAGAAAAGGGACTATTTGGTCTCCAGTAGACAATTTTGTCAATCAATTTATTTCGTTTTGTTGGCTTCTTTATGGATAGTTTGTGGCTTGTTCGCATACACAAGAGACTTAAGAAAATTCCAGAAGGAAAAGGATTATGTAAGGCTGACGTGTCCGTCAGAGCCGGGGCGCTCCTTCCGGAATACTCTTCTGTTGAAGATATGATATGTCACTTGCCTCAAGTCGCCGTAGTCTATTAGGTAGTGTGTTGGCTTATTAGACGTAAAAGCCAGGGTTCGAGCCCCAGGCCAAACAAAAAGTATTTCTTGGGCGATTTTCTCTTAGCAGATTTGTGGCAAAAACTCTGAGTGTCAAAATAAAATTGCCATGAAAAGTTTCTCAAAAATCTTTCCTTCGGAGTCGAGTTTAAACTGAAGTTCCTCAGCCACTTATGTAAAAATTTAACACTCACAACACTCAGTGGTGTGAGAAACTAGGTCAATAATCCTGACTGAAGGGTTTAATTGCTGTTAATTGTTGTTAACTTCCCTCAGATTGACCACTGCATGGAAATTCTTTCGGAACGCCAACCTATCCTAAGTCAATAAGCAATTCTGCTCCACCATTAGACTAAGCTGGCCCTTGCTGGATAGAAGGCGTACCAACCAATTATTTGGTCTTGGCTGCGATGTCATCTCGACTACAGTGGCCGTGCTTACAGGTCATTGTGTCATGGGTAGACACACGGAAAGAATGAGGCTCCCTTTTAACGCCTTCCGCCATAAATGCAGGTCCGCTGAGGAAGAGAAGACTGTTATCTACTTTCTTTGCCAGTGCCCGTCTCTTGCTAGGTATAGATATAGGTTATTGGGCTCTCCATTCCTTGTTAGCTTAACTGAGCTAACATCTATTGATAACAACGATATAGCTTCGTTCATGAAACTTTCTGGCTGTTTTTCCAGTAGAGGATAGTCGTTTTTTTTTATTGTGCAGCCCTTGGGCCTCACCAACTTCTTCCTTTTCCCTGATTTTCGTGGAACTTGGTCAGTAAAGGAACTGTGTTCTCTCGTGTCATCACAAAGGGCCGCTATGCGTGCTCAAATAAGTTTTGTGATATCATAACTACTACTCTGAACTAACTTAACCTAAGAATTACGGAAACAAATCATATGGTTAGGTTAGGTCGTAGTGGTAGCTCTGATATCACAAAGCTCACTTGAGCATGCATGCCGGCCCGTTGTGATGCCACGGGTAAACGCAGTCCCTATACTAACCAAGTTCCGCCAAATCAGGGAAAAGAAAGAAGTTGGTCAGCGCAAGGGCTGCACAAATCGTATGATCTCGTTAGCCAATCCACATTACCTCCACCACAGACAATCATGTCCTCAAATAGCTGAAGCTGAATATCCAATGTGGTGTGAGTTGTGTTGTTATCACGATAGTCTAGTAGGTAGTGTGTTGACTTATTAGACGTCCGTAAGGCAGCAAAATGAAATATTAAAAAATATTCTTCGGTGAGTCCTTCGCAGCAGATTTTTGGCAATATACTTTGAGTGCAATAATAATAGGGGTTGTAATCCTGACTGAACGGTCTGTAATACGCAAACTCTATGTTTTTTTAAATGTTTATACATGCTTATCGTATCGTAGGGCTTAATATGACAACAAACTCTAGCATAAAAAAATGGTATAACAACTAAACGAAAATATAACAACAATACTACAATAATAAATGTAAACAACCATGTTTACATTTATAGAGATTTCGAGAAGGCAAAGCCATGAACGTTCGCCTTCAAGAATACTCATCAGACTGTTTACTTTGTTATATAAAAACAGAGTATACAGATTGGTCAAAAATGTATCTTGGAACAGAAGCAGAGGCAATAAGAAAGTTCTTTGGTATCTGCCAGGTAGAAGCCCATGCCATAAAAAGACGTTCTCAAATGAACTTGAGCAAGAAGTCTAAAGGACAGACAATAAAGTTATACTATCGAACAGTCAATGAGAAATTCGAGGTTAAGTAGCTGTAGTCCAGTAGGTAGTGTGTTAACTTATTAGACATGAGGCCACGATTCAAACCCCAAGTCAGATTTCTTCAATAAATATGAACACAGAAAAAATATTTCTTCATCAACTTTTTCTCAGCAGATTTCTGGCAAAAACTCTGAGAGCAAATGAAAAATTGCAATGGAAAAGTTTCTCACAAAAAATCGGCCTTTCGAAGACGAAATTAAACTGTTGGTCCCGCTACTCATGTATAAAAATTAACACACAACCTAGGTTCTAATCTTGACTGAAGGATTGTAACGACCAATTATGTATGTATGTTTGTATATTGTTACGAAAATGAAAAACCTAGGTACTGGTGTTTTGTTTTTACATCGCTTAACAATAAAATTAAAAACAATGGAGTAAATAAACCTGTTTACAAATTACCGTACTGCTTAATATAACAACAAACACCACCATAAAAAATATTAAACAAATAAACAAAAATATAACACAATACTACAATAATAAATGTAAACAACCATGTTTACATTTATAAAGATTTCGAGAAGGCAAGGCCATGAACGTTCGCCTTCGAGAATATTCATCAGATTGTTTATTTTGCCATATAAAAGACAAAGCAAAACAGACAACTGAGTTAGCGAAGTTCAGTCAGTTTTGTTTGAAAACGCAGCGTGTTTGAAGAGAGTAACCTTCGTTATAAAGATCTGTCGAATTATGTCGAATGTTTCACAATTTCGTACTGCTTAATATAACAACAAACAACAGCATAAAAAATGGTAAATGAGTAAACAAAAATACAACAACAAACACTAGGAGAATAAATGTAAACAAAATTTACATTTACAGAGATCTCGAGAAGACAAAACATTCATTAGACAATTTAGTTTGTTATATAAAAGTCTAAGCAAAGCTGGCAACTAAGGTAGTAAAAGTTCAGTCAGTCTTGTGTGAAGACGTGCTGCATTTGAAAAGAGTAATTGTGATTTGACTATCTCTGTTACAAAGATCAGAAGAATAATTTTCTAGTAATTGTTATTGTTTATGGAAAGGTTTTAAATAGAGGAATAACAAAAGAAAGCAGTTGTTGTTGTTTACATCAAGTTGTGAATAGTGGCTTATAGGATTAAGCGAATAATAAAGAATTATATATTAAAAGTAAACAGAAATTTCTTTTTATTTTATATTTTAAACGTTTTTTAATAGGAAAATTCTAATTTTTTAAGTTTTTATCTGACAAGTCATTACGTTATCACTTAAGAGACAGCTTGTCAAGATTATGGTTTCATATTACATGGCAGCTAATAAAACATAAATTGTGATTGCTTTAAAAACATGTTGACAAAACGACTAACAAAAAAACCAAAAATGTCTGGCAATGTTTAATACAACATTTGTCAAACACGATCAAAACCAAGCCACAGTGTGTGATAATTGATTGAAGACGGGAGGGAGAAAACATGTTCAACAAGACAAAGCTTGTTTAGCATCATTTCTAAGCAGTGTATGGAGGAAAAAAATTTATTTTTTTTTAAAATTATTTTCTCTTCCATTAAAGAAATCTTTATTCATCGATGGTCAGTGCAGTGCAGTACTATTAGGTTGTAATTGTCATGTTAGTTAGTGGCAGTCATTATCGTTATTAAACGAAGTAATTTATTTTTTTCTTCATTATTGTTGTTGTTGTTGTAATTGCGGTTGTTGTAGTTGCTTTTCTTTACCTAACGTTCATACAAGGTTTTTCCTTGTTTTTCTTTTTTCACCAAAAATAGAAAAAAAGTCTATCCAATAATGGCTTCAAAAATTAAGTTTTAAAAATAGGCCTGAAAATAAAAAAGTGAAGGAAAAGTAACAAAAATATCGCACCAAAAGTGTTACGAGATGTAAACGCAATCAGCTACGAGCTATTACATCACTTGTAACCCTATTATGTTGTTGTTGTTATTATTGTTGGTTTAAAAATTGCATTCATCAGTGACTGCAACCAGAAAATGAGGCGATTTTTTTTAATGCATTTTTTTTTTGCAAAACTATTTTCTTTTATGACTTTTAATGACCACGTTTGTGATGTATGTTGGTATGTATGATTGTTTGTTTGTTTGTTTGTTCATTTGTTGTTTGCTTGTAAAAATCTACAACAAAATAACATTTCAAAAGCCATGTATACTCATAAACCGATAATAAGTATTTAGGTAAAGTGACAGTGACACAAATGATATGATAGAGAGTGGCAAATAATTTTGAAATAAATTCGTTAACGATAGTTTTCAACAGCAAAATTTATACCAATCTTCAGCTAACATGATTCCAGGACCATACTATGAACCATTCATAATCTATCTTTAAATATATTACTACGTTTTTAAAACATGAGCTCGTAAATTACAGATAAAAATTAAAATAAATTTGTGTTTAATTTTGAATTCCAATTAATTTTTATTCGCTTAATTCTGTAGGCCACTGTTTACAACTTGATGTAAACAACAGCAATTGCTTTTCTTCGTTTACACTTTGTTTATATCCTTTTCATAAACAATAACAATCACTAAGCAATTATACACATACATATACAGGGTGGCTGATATATAATGCAACAAAGTAAAGCGTTATATTTTTTTTTAATTTTATTGTTCAAAAGCAAAAAATGTTGGAAATAACATTAAATTTTAGAATCAGTTTAGATTTGTTCGAGTTGGCCACCTTTGGTACGACAAAGCCATCACAGGCTGCACGAAAGTGGCTTTGCGGTATTTTGGCCCATTCCCGGCGAAGCGCCATCTTTAGATGATCGACATTTTGGTATGTTTTAGTGAGAACCTTACTCTCCAAAATGCCTCAGGCGCAAAAGTCCAACGGATTAAGATCCGAAGATAGAAATGAAGCGAGGAACCTCCTTTATAAGCCATTCTTGCTTAGCGCGTGCTGAGTGCGGTAGTGCTGAGTGTTTTTGGAATGTCCATGGTCTGCTGCCGAAATGTTTGTCTGTCCAGGGCTTCGATACTGTATTTAAGACATTTTCCCGATAATATTCGGCATTTATTTTGACCCCACGGTCGATAAATACGAGCGAGAAGTGACCATCGGCCGTTACGGCGGCCCACACCATTACCATCGGCGGCGCTTGAGTTCTGGTGGCCAATCGCAAGTGTAAATTTTCAGCTGACCTCTTTGTCAAGTAAATCCGATCATTTTTTTTTTGTTCACAAACTGCTCAATTTGGAATGGCTTCTCATCGGAGAAACCCAAATTCAGTAACTGGCCACTTTCGTGCAAGCGAAGTAATTTCTTGGCTCTTTCCAGTCTAACTTTTTTTGTCCATCGGTGAGCTCTTGCACTTTTTGGAACTTCAATTGCTTTAGTCCAAGCACATGCAATTTGAGTTGCATCCGTTCTCGCGATATGTTCAGCTCGCAAGCAATTTTTCTACCATTGCGGCATGGATTTCGATCAAATCTGGCCTTCACTTTTTTTCGGATCATTTCTGGTGTTGTTACCGCTTTTTTTTCGTCCACTTTTTGGACGCAATGCAACACTGACAGTATCACGGTAACAAGCAATGGTACGAGAAACAGAAGATAATGCTGGAGGTCTCTAACGATAGCCACGTCCTATGGTTTTCCAGCCAAATATAAAGCAATCACACTATCACGCTTGAATTCCATCACGAATAACTTTTTTTCTGAAAGCAATAGATCAAAAATGCTTTTGTAAGCTTGTAAATAACAAAATGAAATGTCACTGGAATAAATCTGTCAGCTGTCAGACGAGCGGCTTACAAATAATAACAACCTGAAGTTGGTTGCAATACATATGAGCCACCCTGTAATGTTCTTACAGGCATACTCTGTGAACGACAGAAGCCATTCGTCAAAACACTGATTAAACCTTATCAGTGCCGCTTCAGATCTTCACATTTCTCCAAATCCTCGCAAAGAGCCACGAAAAGCAATTCGGCACACATTATCTTTTTGTGGACTATAAGGCTGCCTTCTATAGCCCCATAAGGGATTGTATTTTTGCTGCAATGTCTGAGTTCAGTATACCTGAAAAGCTGATAAGACTATACAGAATTCCTGACAATGGGCCCATCTAAACCTTTTGGTACCGTGCGAGGTTTCAGACAAGGTGACCCCTTATCATGCGACCTCTTCAACTTTATCGTGAAGAGTATTCTGTGAAATGGGGGAGTGCATCGCAATGGGAGTATTTTTCAAATAAGTGTCCAATTGCTTGCATATGCTGACGACATCGACATCATAGGGCGTACAAAGCGAGATGTTACTACTGCCTTTAGTGCTATTGAATGGGAGTCTTCTAAGATGGGAAGTATATGTTATCGACAAGTAGAGACGTGCGACGTATTGATTGTCAGATTATGGCCGATAACTATAATTTTGATAACGCCAAGGAATTTATTTATCTTGGCTCCGCCGTTATCACCAAAAATTGTATCAGTCTGGAGATCAAACGCAGGAGCACTCTTTCCAACTAGTGCAGCCCTTGCATTGACCAGCTACTTCTTTTTCCCTGATTGGAACTTGGTTAGTACAGGGACTGCGTTCTCCTGTGGCATCACAACGGGCCCCTATGCGTGCTCAAGTGATTTTTGTGATATCAAACCTAAACCTAGCTATCAGGTGTTCCATTACTTTAGTCAGGAATGGAAGAATGGCAATTGGCTTGAATTCGTTATTGGATTTCGGTATGGAAATGATTTTCGACTGTTTCCATCCATCAGGGAAGGAGGACATAGTCAAAACTGTATTGATCAAATGAGTAAAGTAAGACAAAAGTCGTGTGACAAATGACGTCATAACATAACCTAACCTTACAAAAGTATAAAGTCTCCATACTTTTGGTTTTAAGAAATGCTATGTTTTGTGGTTTATTGGGGCGTATCTAAGGCTTAATAAACTCCAGCAAGAGAAAGTCTAATGGAATCAAATATAGGTGGCCAGCCCCTATAATGGAATAACCATGCCCTGAAATTTGTCGTCGTGTAGAATATCCAATTTGGCAAGAATATACGTGACACCTACTGTTCTATTGAAACTACCCTATACGAAGAGCACCGTAGGATTAGGTCCTCGCGGACAGGTACCTACGTTAAACCCATCGTCGTTGTTCTATAGAAACTACCCTATACGAAGAGCACCGTGGGATTAGGTCCTCGCGGACAGGTTAAACCCATCGTTGTTCCATAGAAACTACCTGTCGTTGTTGTCCAGATTATCCAATTCCGGTCGTAGGAAATTGAAAATTATTTTCCCGTTTTTTACCCTCGTTCGTCCCACTGTTCAATGATTGATTTTCTGGAAATGTACATCAGTTGGTCGCTAAGCCACAAATCATTTCATCATGTTTTCTTTCATATTTTGTTGCATTTTTTTTTTGGTTTTTTCTTAAGAAAACATTGTCTACCACCACACAACACTTGATAATCATAAAAAAAAGATGAAAAAAATGTAAGAAAAGAAGTATAACCTGAGGTATAAAAATCAGATACAAGATATGAAGTAACCGATAAGCCAAACCCCATGAAATTATTTTTCGCCATAAGAAGATTGAAGTCCAATATGAATATGCATAGAGAGGAGACAGTGAGTGTTTGAATTGAATAATTTACGTTCGTTCAAATAGATAAGATACAACGAAAAAAACAAAAGCTTCCTGATTAATCTCCTAATCATTTCAATTTGTTGCGCCAATTTGCAGTGGAGCGAGCACGAGAAGAGAAAGTGAAATTAAATTAAAAACGCTAAAACGCTTATAAAGTCAACATTTTCAAAAGGATTATAATCAGTTTACATTACACTAGGTAATCATGTAATCATCAGTTTAAATCGTTTAAGGGGGAGCACACCAAGTACGTTTATGAATGTTAAGGAATAATTTTTAAATTGATTTTCAATACCCTACATCTGTGCCTTTATAAGTATGACACACAACCATGGTTTGAATATTGAATAGGTTTATGATTGAGATAAAAAGTCTAATCAAGATTGAATAAGAAGCAGGCGGCAGCTTTGCTTAAACTCCAAATAAGTAAGCTCAACACTGTTATCGGGGTTATTACGAGGCATTATATTAAGGAACACAAGTGAGACCTATTGAAGCTGGATACCCGGCAAATGATTTCTGCAGAAGCTTTGGAGATAAGGAGAAGGATGAAACTATTCTTCACCTACTGTGCACATGCCCGGCACTTGGTCGATGGAGAAAAATGCACTTGGCTGCCTTCTAGGGATAATGCCAAACGGGATTGATTTTTAAAAATCCCGGAAATCGGGATTTTGTTATCACGATTCTGAAATCCCGGGATATTTCGGTATAATTCGGGATCTAAAAATCCCAAAAAAAAAATCCCGATAGCTGTAAAATTCACCTCTACCACCTCCTTGGACAGTTGAGTATCTAAATTACATACATAATTGGCCATTACTACCCTTCAGTCAGGATTACGACCTAGCTTCTCACACCACATATGTTGTATGCGTTAATTTTATACATGAGTAGCGGGACCTACAGTTTAAAGTCGACTCCGAACGACAGATTTTTTGAGAAGCTTTTCATGGCAATTTTTACTCTCAGAGTCTTTGCCAGAAATCTGCTAAGAGGAAGTCGCCGAAGAAATATTTTTCGTTTTGATGTCTGACCTGGGATACGAACCCGGGCCTCTCATCGAATAAGCCAACACACTATCCACTAGACCACGGCGACTTCTGAGTATCTAAATTAGTTACCCTATCAATTCGTTTTATAGGACTTTTGCATTATTTGATGGCATCAAATAACTTTTTAGCAATTGAAGTTGGGTTTTCCTCATCTCAGATGCTATTATTGAAGTCGAGTGATATAGAATTTTTTTTCAGGTCCTTTGTAGGGTCAAAATACATATGAATTCACAATCCTGAAAATCCCGAAAAATCCTGGGACAAGTTTTTAAAAATCCCGAGATTCTACCACCTCCTTGGACAGTTGAGTATCTAAATCAGTTACCCTATCAATTCGTTTTATAAGACTTTTGCATTCTTCGATGGCATCAAATAGCCTTTTAGCAATGGAAGTAGGGTTTTCCTCATCTGAGATGCTATTATCGAAGTCGAGTGATATAGAATTTTTTTTCAGGTCCTTTGTAGGGTCAAAATATATATGAATTCGCAATCCCGAAAAATCCCAGGACAAATTTTTAAAAATCCCGGGATTCGGGATTTGTGAATCCTGAATATGCCGGGATTTCGGGATTCGGGATTTCCTAATTAGCACCCCAAGTGCCTAATACATGGACGATCGGACTGAACTATCAGGCATGAATATTGGCAGTCTGAGTCATTTCATCGGAAGCTTTGAGTGATTCCTGGACTACAGCAAAATGTGAAACTGTGGTATCACAATGTGCCCTATCTATAGTCTAAGTGTGTCCACTCACACCATTAAGGGGACAGCCACTTTTACCTACCTACGGAAATAGACTAGATAAATTGACATTGAATTACTACTATTTTGACAGTTCGGGAGACATACATACATACATAATTGGCCATTACAACTCTTCAGTCAGGATTACGACGTAGCTTCTCACACCACTTATGTTGTGTACGTTAATTTTATCCATATAAGTGGCGGGACCTACAGTTTAAAGTCGTCTCCGAACGATATGTTTTTGAGACGCTTTTCATGGCAATTTTTACTCTCAGAGTCTTTGCCAGAAATCTGCTGAGAGGAACCCGGGCCTTTTGTCCAATTGGCCAACACACTACCCACTAGACCACGGCGACATTGAATTGTTATATAAATGGGTCAGAGATCACTACTACTATCTTGACAGTTCGGGAGACCTTTTGTCATATTTTGTCGCGAAAAAATAAACTTCTATTTAGTTTTTATTTAAAATTCTTTATTATTCGCCTAATTCTGTGTGTGCCACTGTTCACAACTTGATGTAAACA
The DNA here is from genome assembly GCA_014635995.1 of Sarcophaga peregrina. Lineage (NCBI taxonomy): Eukaryota > Metazoa > Arthropoda > Insecta > Diptera > Sarcophagidae > Sarcophaga > Sarcophaga peregrina. Next base: position 83,403,493 of record CM025793.1, on the reverse strand, counting down.
ACAACAATTGCTTTGTTCCTCTGTTTATACCCTTTGCATAAACAATAGCAATTACTAGACAATTATTCGACAGATCTTTGTAACACAGATCTTTAAACCACAATTACTCTTTTCAAACGCAGCGCGTCTTCACATAGGTTTAGGTTTAGGTCGTAGTGGTAGCTCTGATATCACAAAGCTCACTTGAGCACGCATGGCGGCCTGTTGTGATGCCATGGGTTAAACGTCTTCACATAAGACTGACTGAACTTTTACTGACACACCCGTCTGCTTTGCCTTGCCTTTTATATGGCAACGTAAACAGTCTGGTGAATGTTGTTGAAGGCGTATGCTTATGATTTTAACTTCTCGATATCTCTATAAATGTAAACATTGTTGTTTACATTGTTGTTGGCAACCTCGTGAATGGTAACGCAGTCATCGTAGTCTAGTAAGTAGAAGGCTTTTTCAACTTGAGGACGTGGTTCAAACGTTCGGCTAAAAATTTTGAAGCAAAAATATTTCTTCCTTTCGGAAGTCTTCGGGAAAAATTTTTATGAAAGCAGAATAAAATTGTTATGAAAAGTTTTTAAAAAATCTGTCGTTTGATGTTGACTTTAAACTGTAGGCCACGCCCAAGAATGATAAACTAAAGATTACGCCTTGAGCATCGGCATTCCGAAATCCGTTAATCGGGTTGTTATGGCCAATTAAGTAAGTAAGTAAGTACGCCTTGAACATGATTTCCCGTTAGATGACGTAGTTGGGCTATTTTAATGGTTTCCAAGTCTTTTTCACATGTGAAAATGAACATTTCTTCTGAAAAGTGTATGCACTACGCAAAAGTAACTGGCAGCCCTGCAACATAACTTAGGTTATCATTAGCCAATAGGAAAACAATGAAAATAATTTTCGTGACGTCATTGATTCAACATGCGCAGAAAGTTTTAATTTTGTTTGCGTGATGGCGTAATATTTAGTTTATCATTCTTGGGCCACGCCTCTTATGGATAAAAATGAACACACACACAACATGGATGATGTGTGATGCTAGGTCGTAAACCTGATTATTATCCTTTCAGTAGTCTTTTGGAAATACTCCTGAAAACTATTTTAAAATTTTGTCGTACGGAATGGATTTTAAACTGTAGGTCTCGGCTTTCATGGATAAAAATTAATGCGCACGATATGGTTGATGTGAGAGGCTATGGTTGTAACCCTGACTAAAAGCCTTTTAATTGAGCAATTAAGTTAATGTGTTCAGGCTTTTATTGAACATTTATTCCAGCTTTTTAAACAATTTTTATAAAATGTTCCTGCTTTTTTAATGTAAATTTTTCTTTTGTTTCTTTGCAGGTATGCTTGTAAGGATTGATCTTTACTCCTCTGTTTTTATGTTTTATTGTCAGTCAAGGTATTTATAAATAATTTATTATGTGTGGGAAATCCATTTTAACAAATTTTCTTTAGAAATAAAAAACAATTTCCAAATAATTTGCCAAACTTGTTGAACCTTTTTTCCTTTTTTTTTTGGTACACTTGACTTGATTTATGATTGGATTTTGAACATGCAACGCCAGAGAACAACAATTTAATGTTTTTGATGGGTCTTGAACTTCAATGATTTTTTAATTTTCTTTACATTTGTCGTTTGCTTTACGTTTTTTGTTTTTTTCTTCTTCCAACCGATTTTTGTTGAATCATTGAAGGAGCATTTTATGATTTGCAAAATTTATTCTCTGCAAAACTCTCAATTATTCTTGTGTTCTTTTGCAATGTTTTAAGAAGACTTTGATTCCTTTTTGTTCTTCCTGATAATGTTCACTTCATAAAATTGAGGAAGACAAAGGAATTTCTTTTTTTCTTTCTTTTCCAATCGATTACAAAGTATTTCGCTTCATCAGAAGAGGAAAAAAGAAGCGTTTTAACCACAATAGTTTAAATATTAGCATAAAAATAATGTGATAGGATCCTAAGACATACACACACACACATACACACACACAAATACAATCAAAATAGAAGAGAATAGAATCGAACGCCATACGCTTAGTTGTTGGCTGGTATGCTGGCGTGTAATAAAATAATCATGAGACCAAAAAAAAATCATTGAAAAGAGCGCACAGTCATTAAATCACTTCAAGCAGAAAAAATACTAAAAGTACACACACATTTATAACACACACACACACTTACACTCACTCATTTTTACACTCTCACACACTCCCGCATACTTACAAAGCCTCGGTCTCTCTCTCCCTCTAACACTTTATAAAACTTGAAACCATATTGACTGACTTTTGATAGGAAGAAAATCGAAAAGAAACAAAATGAAGAAAAATATGAACAAAGTAGATGAAATCATTGATAAAATATTTAAAATACACTGGCAAACAAAAGTAAATGGACAGTTTTCTCTTTTCCTTCTTTGGAGGTTTGCTCATGTCAGTGTGGTTTCCGTTGAACCTGCTTTGTTAGCGGCTTAATTGCTTGGAGAAGTCATAACTGCTTTACAGTAGTTGCCATAGTCTAGTAGGTAGTGGACCATAATCCAGATATTTCGAATAGGAAACGAAATATGAAAAAATATTCCTTTCGGTGACTTCCTTCCTCAGCAGATTCCTGGCAAAAACCGGGAGTTTTTCAAAAAAATATATCGTTCAGAGTTGACTTTAAATTGTAGATGTCGCCACTTATATGAATAAAATTAGCACACACTACAGTGTGAGTGGTGAGAGAAGCTAGGTTGTAATCCCGACTGAAGGGTTTCATTAAGGATCGAAATTCTTTTCTAGCGCTTTTTGTTATTCTTCTTAATGACCATCAGTCTTTGAATCCCAATTCTATCGATTCAATGCCGATAATGCTTAACATTCATGATACTTTAAATGTAGATCACGCTCTTGGAGATCAATGCGCATCCAACCGACAAAAAATCATCAGTGAAAGACCCAAAATTGTTTATAATCAGTTGCTGATATTTGCAAATATTTGCAAGTCAAAAGCTCGTCTATCTAGTAGATAGTTCTTTCGGTACGATTCACCAGTGCCTCATTGGTGTGGATAACCGAACACAATGATATTCCGAGACATTGTAGGGCCGACGAGCTCGCCAGAACTGGTGCTCTCCTTCTGGAATCTTCTTCTATTGAATTGGGTATGCCATTTGCCTCGGTCAAGTTTACCATTGCACGCAAAATTCTTTCAGGACGCCAACCTATCCTGGGAAACTGGACTTGAACATTTCTCTCCGTCTGTCGGACTACTGCAGCGTGTTTCTAGTGGAGGTGATTGTAATTTACCGGGCCGCTTAATGGATTCTTTTCAATGCTGCTCCTTTCAACTGTGTCTAAATCTTTACTGATAGTCAGGCTGCGATAAGATCTCTATCGAGTTTCTCTAGGATCGTTAGGGTATGTCACCGCTATCTCGACCTTCTTTCTGGGCGCCTCACTAGTGTCTCATTGGTGTGGATATCCGGGCACAGTAACATTCCGGGAAATTGTAGAGCCGACGAGCTCGCCAGAGCTAGTGCGCTTCATCTGGAATCCTTTTCTACTGAATTGGGCATGCCATTTGCCTCGGTCAAATTGGATATTACACTGAAATTTCTTTGGGACGTCAACTTATACTGGGTTGGGGAGGATAGTCCTGCTGCGCCGCTAGACTCACCTGGCCCTTGATGGATAGACGGCGTACCAATCAATTACTTGGTCTTGGTCGTGACGTCATCTGGACCACAGTGGCCGTGCTTACAAGTCATTGCGTCATGGGTATGCGTCATGCGTCATGGATGCCCTGACGAAGAGAAGACTGTTATCCACTTTCTTTGTCAGTGTTCGTCTCTTGCTAGGTATAGATATAGGATATTTGGCTCCCGTTTCTTTGTCAGCTTGATAGAGCTATCATCTATTGATATCAAGGATATAGTTTCGTATATCAAATTTTCTGGTTGGTTTTCCAGTGTAGGGTAGTCGTGCCTTTGATGTACAGCCCTTGCGCTGACCAACATTCTCCTATTCCCTAATTTTGGTGGAACTTAGTCAGTACAGGGACTGCGTTCACCTGTGAGTGAACTTTGTGATATAAAAGCTACCACTCCGACCTAGTAGGTAAAGGCCGAAAGGCCGAGTTTAAATCCCAGGTCCGACATCAAAACGAAAATATGAAAGCATTGCCTTCTCTAAAAGTATATAAAATAGCCATGAAAAGTTTCTCAAAAAAATCTGTCATTCGGAGTCGACATTAAACTGTAGATCCTGACAATTGTGGATAAAATTAAATCCACACAACACAAGTGGTGTGAGAAGCTAGGTTGTAGTTCGGACTAAAGAGTTGTAATAACCAATTATGGTTAGTGTGTTGGCTTATTAAAGGAGTGCCTGAGGTTTAAAACCCAACTTTTTTCTTTTTTTTCCATTTCCTTCACTATTCTCTCTCTCTCTTTCTGCTTTAGGACGAATTTACGATTGTTCATTGTAACCTCTGGTCCTCGAACCTCACCTAAACTATTTCGAACAAAACAGTTTCCTTTCATCAGTTTTCTGGCAAGAACCGTGGGTGAGTTAACTTTAAACTGTACAGCGCTGCAGTGCCCCATGGAAAGAAATATCATGAGCAGCTAGGTTTTAATCCAAATTCGGTATTGAACAATTAAGTGAAGTAAGTAATTAGCTTAATTCGTATATTTTGCAATTGTCGAAGGAGCTATTCAAGTTTCCTAGTCCTAGTTCCTTATGGCTGATCTGATCTTATATACGAGAGAAAATGGTGCACAACTCTCATATAGGAACCGGTGTGTCGAACTCCATAGGTATTTCGAACTTATAGGAGATGAGAAAAGAGTTTGTTAGTGACAGACAACAGTTGGAAAACCAAAGCTTCTGATTCATTAAAGCCCAATCGCAATACGACTTGTGTAACTATCCTGTTAGTATTCCAACAGAATGTACGCCATTAATAGCCGTTCAACTGGTGAGTATTGGTCTCAGCAAACAATAAAAGGTTTATGAAGGGACTTGTTCCCAAAAATAACATGTTTGTGGTAGCTTTTGCAGAGCATATCGACGGCAATCTATTTGCCAGTCAATTTCTTTATACATTGCGAAGGGAATTACTTAGGAAGCTTACTTACATGGTGCCTATTGATGGGCCAATGAAACGCTCTATTACGGAAAAGGTTGTTTCTTTAGTAGCACTTTCTAAACAACTTTATCCAAAAGATTTTTGTCTAAAATAAGGAAACTGAAGACATCCTTCCCTTTTCTCACAGGACCTTTTTTCCCTAGTACATACCAATACAATACTCTGCATGTGCCCCTACTCTTGCTTTAGGTTTAGGTTTAGCTTAGAGGACGTGTGCTTGTCAAACTGAGACAAGTACAGTACCCCGAGGTTTTTTTTTTTTTTGCCTTGAGCCGGAGGTGGTAAATCTTCTAAAGATACTTTTGTTCCGACAAAAGCATGCACGATTCACCATCCCTGGTGCCTACGTTCTAAAAACCCACCCCCTACACACATCAACCACTCTCCCCCCGCGGGACTGCCGTAAGGTATTACTTCGCGGACGGCTGGTTAGCTCGAAAGCTTTAACACGTTATCTCAAATTTCGCCTTCGTTCCTCCAATCATCGGAGTACCATCATTACTTCGGCCATTTTCTGGCTGTATTGGCTCCATAGCGTCCTAGAATTGAACAGCTCCTCCATGAGCTGGTTTGGACCTAATCTAAACCTGGGGCAGCATGTTAGAATATGCTCCGCATCTTCCTCTTCGTCTACACAGTTTGGGCATATAGGGGGAAGTATCATGTCCACATCTGTGCAGGTTCTTCCTAAAACACCCATGACCAGTTAGGAGCTGGGTCACGTAATAATTCAACTCGCAATGTTTGTTCTCCATCCAAGGGGTCATAGAAGGAACAAGCTGAAATGTCCATCATCCCTTTAAACTGCTCTCCCATCGTGACTGGCATTTGTGCATGGAAGTCATTCTTTCCTCCGCTTTTATAGCCGCTGTCCGTCCTGGACTCTCAAGTATAAGACGGAAGTATATCCGCCTCATCTCATCCGCCAATATGTCTATTGGTATTGTCTTTGCCAATATCAATAGTGCTTCATCAGACACTGTCCTGAAGCCACCTATCCGTCTAATCGCGCTTAGACGGTACACCGAGGACAGTATTCTCCTTGTACCCGGAGGTCAAGTTGATCCATTGTACAAACGTGCTTAAGGGCAGAGGATAATAGAGGAAAAGGAGTGGACGTAGTAAAAGTAAATTTTCTTCACACAAAATAAAAGTCTTTCCTTTTTTTCATTTTTTGTGCCATATTTTCTGTTAACCACTGTATCATTTTCCTCTTCACAAAAAAAACTGAAAAAAAATCCCTTTTCTGTAGTAGAATTGCTCCATAAAATATTAAAAAACTTGAAGAAGAACGGCTGTTTAAAGGAGCAACAAAAAAAAGAGGCAAAAAAAAACGAAGGAAAAGGAAACTCGCAACAAAAATTACCAATAAATGGCACTCTGATGAAATTCACGCTTAACTTAAGCATTATAAAAGCCTTCAAATATATACTCGTACACTCTCATCTTTAGTGCATTTAAAACACATTGATAAGAAGATTGCATACACACATACATACATACATACATACATTATAGTAAAATGTATAAACACTTAAACCCATAAATACACTTTGACATAAACACACTTACACTCATAAGACTCATAAGTATGTATGCATGTATGTATGCAGATAGGGATATACACACTCACACACACACATACATACATATACACGCATATTTAAATCCATTCCATATTGATTGAACACACAGAGAGAGAGTATGAAATAATTTCTCAGTAAATCTATGAGTCAATATACTTTGTGTCTACACTATATACGAGTAGATGAGTAGATGAGTTTCTCTTCTCATATAATAGTTTACTAGACAACAGCAACTACTACTCTTATGCAATTTTCACTTTGAATATAAACTTACACATACACATACATACATACATACATAATATCGTTATATTTACTTATATACATACGTTTATAAGCCTATAAGTATACTATGATGGTAGATATAGAAAAGTGCTTGCCACTCTTTTAAACAGATAGGGAGCCAGAGGGAGAGGGAGAGAGAGCCAGAAAAAACGAACGCTATGTTGAATACAAGACCCCAGTTGGTACAATTTAAAAAGAGTATTTAAAAACTCAAAACCAAATTTAAACAGAAAGAAAACCTTCTATCAGGACTAAGCTCCTTTAAGTAGGCAATCCAAATATCTAGGACACACATTGGATACCAAATTACACTTCATGAATGAGTAGCATATGCAGTACCCCTAAATCTGCAGATGTATGTAAAAAAACAGGCTTGATTTGTTGTATGAGCTCTGTTATCAAATCAACTCTTTTATGTCTTTGAACGCGATTGGTTTATTGCCTATGAAGAAGAGAAATCATGTAACCAAGTTTGAAGTATTTGTAGCGATGGTGGTGAATCATTCGAAGTTGATATCACAGCGACAATTGACATCATACGAGCAGATTTATTTGAAAAACTAATAAAAAATTCGACTGGCCGAGCATGTAACTCGTTACACGTGACTCAACTTGGAAAATGCAAGACTAGGACGTCATCGTCATACTCACACATCATCATCATCATACTCATACAACATCAACATACTCATACATCATCGTCATACTCAGACATCAGCGTCATACTCATACATCATCGTCATACTCAGACATCAGCGTCATACTCATACATCATCGTCATACTCAGACATCAGCGTCATACTCATACATCATCTTCATATTCATACTCATACATCATAAGAGTCTTCATCAATATACTCATACATCATAATCATACTCCTACATCATCATTAAGCTCATATATTATCATCATACATTATTATCACGCTCATACATCATCAGCATCATACTCATGCATTATCATCATCATACTCATACATTATCATCATACTCATATATTATCATCATACTCATACATCATCAGGGAACTCATAGTCGGATATAATGGTTTGGCCTCAAATTTTTTTACATAGAGACTCAGTCGATTCTTACTTCTGTGTTTAAGTTGGTCATCATACTCATACATCATCATTAAACTCTTAAATGACCAGACTAATACATCATCAGCTCATACGAGTACATTTACACCAAGTCATTATACTTATACATGCTCACAATATTATAACATCATCAGTGCACTCACAGATCATTAGGACGCTCATACATCGGTCCAGTTTCCAGGGCTTCAATATGGAGGCTCAGTCTAGATTAATTTCTACGTTTAGGACCACCATAAATCATCATCAGACTCATACGTCATCATCATACTTATACATCATTAGCCCACACATGCATCATCATTATGCACATACTTCATCATCAGACCCATACATCATAATAATAATCATAATTATCGTCATACATCATTATCATACTCATACATCACCATCGTATTCAAAAATCATTATCATACTCATACATCACCACCATACTCATACATGGTCTAAAAGTCGGAAGCATAGCTTAATTTTTAATCCTTTAATACAGAAGCTCAGTTAAGATCAAATTACGTTTATAGGCATCATCATTATACTCATACATTATCACAAACTCATACATCATCATCATCGTCATGCACTTATGGATCATCAGGAAGTTCATACATGATACATACATCTTCGTCATACTCATACATTATCAGCCCAGACTTACTTCATCATTAAACTCGGGCATCATCGCCATAATCATACATGGACTCGTAGTCGGGACCATAGCTTGGCTTTTAATCCTTTTATATAGAGGCTCGGTCTAGATCAATTTCTGCGGTTAGGGCTATCATACGCCATCACTATACTCATACATCATTAGCATACTCATACAACATTAATGCGTTCATAGATCATCAGCAGGTTCATACATGGTCCGGTCGTCGGAAGCATAGTTCGATATTTCTTCAATATAGAAGCTTAATCTAACCTTAGTTCTATGTTTAGGACCATCATCATGCTCATACGTCATCATATACATTCTTCATCATTTCATTACACTTATACATGCTCACAATACTCTAACATCATTAGCGCACCCACAGTTCATCAGGACACTCATACATCGGTCCAGCTTCCAGTTTTTAAATATAGAGGCTCAGTCTAGTCCAATTTCTATGTTCTCATATGTACATCATCATCATACTCATACACCATCAACGCATTCATAGATCATCATTACGTTCATACATGGTCCGGTAGTCGGCAGAATAGTTCGGTTTTTCCTTCAATGTTGGGGCTCAATCTAGTCTAATTCCTACGTACAGTTCTTTACAATTGTCTCACTACACTCATACATAATCAGCCGCCACATACATCATATTCACACTCATACATCATTAGTCTACACTTGCATCATCATTATACTCACCATTATCATATATGGTCTGGTAGTCGGAACCGTAACTTGGTTTTTCATTCTTTTATATAGAGGCTCGGTCTAGACCAATTTCTACGGTTAAGGCTATCATACATCATCAGCCGACACATACTTCACTTGCAGACTCATACATGGTCCAGTAGTCGGAAGCATATTTTAGTTTCTAACCTTTTTATAAAAGGCTCTAGGGCTATCCGTTTAGCAACATGTTACCATGAGCATGTGGGCCGTGGTGTCGTTTGATCACGAAGGCAGATCTATTTCCAAAGTGGTTGCAATTAAAATGCTAGGCATTCTGCTTGATTATTTCGTGTTTTGAATAGAACTTAAACTAAGCAAAGAAGAAATGTTATCCAACCTACTAGGTGGTGTCGAAGTCGGCATAGTGTAATAGATAGTTGACATTGGCAGCGGTTCAACTCCCAGCTAAAATATCTCTTTCTTTCAGTGCTTACCTCTCAGCAGTTTTCTGGTAAAAAAATAAAATTTCCATTAAAAGTTTCTCAAAAAATCTGTCATTCGGACTAGACTTTAATCTGTAGGTCCTGCCACTAAGGGATAAAATTAACTCCACACAATATAAGTGGTGTGAGAAGTTAGGTTGTTATCCTGACTAAAGAGTTATAATAACCAGTTAAGTAAGTAAGTTCTTTTGCCAAATAAATAATTATTATCTCGTATAGGGTGAGTGATAACTAACCAAGCAAATAGTTTGAAGAAAACATTTGCTAGGACTTAAATACGTTTCGAGGCCCTATCTCCACGGGTATATTTGAATCTAGCATGTGATCTGTACCCCAATAAATCAATATTATCTTGCATAAATGAAGAGAGGTTAGTGATAATAACCAAAAACAAATGGTTTGATTATAAACCTTTGTCAGAATTGAAATATTTTTCGAGGCCCTATCCCCCGAGGCCAATTCCAATGAGTGAGGCTAATCAAGCCGCTGTCCTTTATTCAAAAAAACCAATATTATCTCGTATATATGAAGAAAGATTAGCGATAACTAATCAAAGCAAATGGTTTGATGGAAAACATTTGTCAGAATTGAAATATTTTTCGAGGCCCTATCCCCACTGGCTAATTCCAATGAGTGAGGCTAATTTAGCCGCTGTTCTCTATTTAAAGAAGCCAATATTATATCGTATATATGAGGAAAGATTAGCTATAACTAACCAAAACAAATGGATCGATGAAAAGATCTGTCGAAATTGAAATATTTTTCGAGGCCCTACCCCCCGTGGCTAATTCCAGTGAGTGAGGCTAATTTAGCCGCTAATCTCTATTCAAATAAGTGGTTATTATATCGCAAAAATGAGGAGAGATTAGTTATGGTTTGGTGAAACGATTTTCTAGAATTGAAATAATTTTCGAGGCTTTATCCCCCACTGTATGAACTGTACCTCACTTTTTGTTAAATGGCCCTTAGGTTAAGTTAGAGGACGTGTACTTTTTAACTATGACAAGCACAGTACCCGGAGGATGGATTGACAACGTCCTAGCTTCTTACACCACTCGTGTTGTGTGTGTTAATTCTTTTTATACAGGAGGGGCGAGACCTACAGTTTAAAGTCGACTTTGAACAACAGATTTTTGAAAAGCTCTTCATGGCAGGTTTATTTACTTTCACAGAGTTTTTGCCAGAAATCTGCTGAGAGGCATAATTCGTTTTGATGTTTTATTTGGAATTTGAACTCGGGCCTTACGTTTTATACTACGGGGACTTCAATAATTGTTATCGAAACTTATCGATAAATTTCCAACTGGTCTATTGGTGTATTTGCACTTCTGGCACAATCTTTTTCCCATTATTGTATAGCGAATACGTTTAGATAGATGGCAGCACTGGACGGACAAATTTATAGGGGGAATGAATAGAGGGACAGACAGACAGTGAGCCTATACGGAAAACAATTAAAATGTATGTCTTCATTGACTATAAATATCGATAACTATGGAATGTTATTTAGTGCCCGGACTGCTGCTATATGGGGTACACAGACACACACAGTAGAATATAAATACAGTGACTGGCAAAGAAAAATGCATTTCAAGTTTATGTTAAAAATCATTTGCTGGATGATAATTAAAACATCTGAGATTCTACTGTACTGTACTGTACTGTTGAGTGTATAATAATGGTTGTTTGCTTGACTGCTCCACATATTTGTATATGCACGTATGTGGATGGATGGATGGATGGATGGACTGACTGTATTATGTTTGTATTGATGGTTATTGATAGCATGAATCCATGATATTGATAGTAAGCAAGGCTGGGGCAGTGCTGTGCTGGACTGTTGTAAGCCATAGCCGCCATGGCCATAACTATGTAGAGATTCTTGTTTTACTGTGTTTAAGAGAGCAGTAGCAACAGCAGCAGCCGTTTAGTTTTTATGTTCTACATCAGATTAGTGTTGATTGCGAAAAATAAAGGACAATGGCTAGCTAGCTGTCCAGTAATAATGGAAACGACTATTAAAACGACTATTAAACAAACAAGAAGACAATATTTACTCTGTATAGACCATGTCCATATTATATGATATTAAAAACGGAACAAAAAAAATTATTACGAATTAGAAGGACCAACCATACAGAGAGAGAGAGAGAGAGAGAGTTAGGGAAGAAGGACCATTCGTGTACCAAACAAACAAATAAGCAAAGCATCATACGTACACACATAAATCTACAAGGTAAACAAGCCTTCGATAACATATGGCCACATAGCGGTATAATCCTTAAGTTTAACTGTGTTTTCATATGCCACATTGCCAGATTAAAATGCAAAAAAAAAACCAAAACTTGATCAAGAGTCGTTGTCCGTTGTCCATTGCCCATTGTCCGTCGTTTACGTCAAAGTTTATTTACATAACTTTAGCCATAAATGCGGATTAATAACTTGACCATACTCAATCTCTTATACGTACTTTAATCATCAGTTTAAATAGGGGGTTTCAATGGTTATACTGCAACACTCTAAGTCATTGCTTGAATTGGAATTTATTTTCTAATTCCATATTGCTCTACTGTTTTGAAAGTTTTATCGCAAATTGGTATTAAATTTTTATGGTTAGTGTTTGCCATCATAATTATGATTGAAATTTATTGAAAATATTTCTTTAACGTGTTTAAAAATATGATTCGATCATAAATTTTTTTTTTGCTAAAGCGAATATTAATGAAGCATCACACTTCATTTATTTAGCAGCCTGGCAGCATAAAATATGTTTGTGAGTATCGAATTTAATTGGATTTATAAATGCCAACATAAATGAAATTTTGTTGTACCTGCTGCCATCATATTCACACAATAAATTTTGTATTTTAATACCCCCGAAATTATCTGCTGTCGAAGCTGTTGAACATATAAAAAAATTTTAAATCAACAAATTTAAAGAAAATTTTTTTCTTTATAAAAAAAAATTAAAATCTTTTTTAAAAAACTTTAGAAATTTTAAAATTATAACGAAAATGAAATACTATATACTCGTAGTTTGCTTTTACATCGCTTAACATTAAAATTATAAACAAAACAATACAGTAAACAAACCTGTTTACACATTATAGTACAGCGTAATACAACAACAAACACCAGCATAAAAAATTAGTAAACAAGTAAACAAATACAATAATAAACGTAAACAACAATGTTTACAGATTTATACTTGCAGAAGCCGAATATCCAATATTATTTACATAAAAACGCGTATACAATTAGCCACAACAACTCTTCAGCCAGGATTAAAACCTAGCTTCTCTCATCTCACATATGTTGTGTGTGTTTTTTTTATAGCCTAATGTGTACGAATCGCCGCAAGACTTACTCTCGGCTTGCTAAGCGCATACCTAATAAACCCAACCTCGTTCGTCAAACGTCCAACCATTTGCTACCCCCCACCCCTGCCAGGAACCACTCCTATTACTTCGGGGGGATGGAAATTCAGCGACTGTTGCCTTCAAATTCCACTGACCCTGCTCTCTCAGCCAATCTTTGCTGCTTCAACACATTCCTAGCGATAGCAAATACTGCCTTCCAATTGTCACATGAGGTTAACATCAGGTTAACTATATTATCGGACGTTGCCTGTAATCCTATTGTTCTCTCCAGGCAATTTCGTTGAACGACACATCGCCGGCAAGTAAAGGAAACATGCTCCGTCGTTTTCCTTTCATTACGGCAGATCTTATAGAGATATCCATATTTATAGAGACATCCATGGCCCCATTGGCAACTGTGTAAGGTAGAAGTTCACCTGACCGTGTTTTGTTCCATACGCCTAACCTCGGTTTGAGTATGTGGGTTCATCTTCCCTTCGTGGAATTGGACCAGTTCTACTGCCATCTATCCATAGCATCATCAGTTAGTTGAACAGACTTCGAAAAATCTATTCCAGTCTTTGCATCATGTTTCCTCCTCTCTATATCCACTACTAGCTTCAGGGCCATCAACCCCTCATTTACCAACGCTGCATCAATAGACACTGTGCGGAAGGCAGACATCACTCTGAGGGCTGATCTCTTGTAGGCTACTTCTATTCCTGCTCTATAGGTTCTCTTTTGTTGTAGGCTTGTCCCATATAGGGGCTGCTTATATTGCAATCTCTGTCACTACCTTCATCAGTAGCCGTGTCCTCTCCTGTCTTGGGCCTCCTAGTTTAGGCATTATTCAAGCAAGTACACATGTCGTCGCCGCACATTTTTGGCCGATGTACGACAGGTGTTCCCTAAACGTAAGCCTGTTGTCAATTATCACTCTCAGATATTTAATTGCCTGCTTTGATGATATGCGCTAGTCACATACCGTTATGCTAATAAATTCCATCTTCTTCTTACTGCTTATAAGAAGTATATCCGTTTTGTAATCAGCTAGTTTGAGACCTAATTCCGTAATCCAGCTCCTGACTATGCCAACCGCAATGTTACATGTTCTCATCAATTCATCCAAATATTTACACCTTATCACCAGGGCAATATCGTCCGCAAAACCAATGATTTCTGTACCTCTAGGGAGTCTAAGTCACCATCATACATCAAATTCCGTAGTAACGGGCCCAGCACGGAGCCTTGCGGGACCCCTGCCAATACCGCATATGACTTTCTGCCTTCATCCGTGTCATATAAGAGCACTCTATCCTTAAAATAGTCCAATAAGTAGTACGGAAGTATGTTGTGTGTGTAAATTTGTATACGTGAGCGGCAGGGGACGTACAGTTTCTAGTAAATACTAAACGATAGATTTTTTAGAAATTTTTCATAGCAATTCTTATTAACTCTTGCTATATATTCTTGCTCAAAGTCTCTTTTTCCATATTTCGTTTAGTTGGACATGCTTGACCTGGGACCTAACATCAAATAAGCCAACACACTACCTACTAGACTACTACCTCTTTATTGTCGGGGATAACTGACAATATTAGATTTCCGCATGTTCAGTTAGCACGAAGTCTTGCTCAGCTTTTGCGAATTATTACGCCAAGGTTTTCTATTGGAGCAGATGAACTGGCCAGACACGGCACGATCATCGAACTATCCGATGAATTCTTATGTATTAAAGTCCCAATGGCAACAATAATTGCTTTTCTTTGTTGTTTTAGTACAAACTATACCAATTACATTGAAGTCGCCGTGGTCTAATAGGTAGTGTGTTGGCTTATTAGACGAAAGGCCCGGGTTCGAATCCCAGGCCAGACATCAAAACGAAAAATATTTCTTCGGCGACTTCCTCTCAGCAGATTTCTGGCAAAGACTGTGAGAGTAAAAATTGCCATGAAAAGCTTCTCAAAAAATCTGTCATTCGGAGTCGACTTTAAACCGTAGGTCCCGCCACTTATATGGATAAAATTAACGCACACAACATAAGTGGTGTGAGAAGCTAGGTCGTAACCCTGACTGAAGGGTTGTAAAGGCCAATTATGTATGTATGTACAATCCTTCCGGTTAATAATGGAAAATAATTTCATTCAAATGGCTGCCTCGGCTGGTCATGCAGTAGCCTACATGATGGGTCCAATTTTTAAGCACATTATCGTTTGTGTCCAGCTGTATTTCGCCAATGGCTTCCTGAATATTATCCTTTAAAGCATCAATTGTCTCTGGCTTGTCGGGTTAACACTTATCTTTGACGGCTCGCCACAAATAATAGTCCAACGGTAGCAAATCGCAGCTCCGAGGTGGCCAAACGACATCAGCTCTTCGGCTGATAATGCAATCTTCAAAAAAAGGGCGGAAAACATCGAGAATAGCATCGGCTGTGTGGCACGTAGCACCGTCCTGTTGAAACCAAATGTTTGCCAATATCCCCCTCTTCAAGTTTTGTGAATAAAAATTCGTTCAACATGGCCCCATAACGATCGCTATTGACTGTAACGGCCACTCCTTGCTTATTTTCGAAGAAAAATGGCCCAATTCCGCACCAAACAGTGACTCGTTTTGGGTGCGTCAGCTTTTCAATGTAGGCGTGCGAGTTTTCTGTGCTCCAAATGCGACAATTTTCCTTGTTTACCTACCCGCCGAGATCAAAATAAGCTTCATCTGAAGAGATGATTTTTTTTCTGCCAAAATCGCCATCTTCTGCAAGCCGATCGTAGGCTTACTTAGCGAAGCGAAAACGCCTATGCACAACCATATTTATTCAGCGGATGGATAAAACTAATTATCTGTCAAATCGGACATAAGCTAAGTGTTACCATTCACGAAATAAGCACTAGTTGAAAAAAAACGTTAGATGGCGGACCCGATAGTTTGATTAGAGCTTGGTATACACTCAGGTGTAGCCTTCTAAACTAAACTTTATGTCACACGACTTCAAAGTTAAGCTTATGATATAGCTTCTCATAGTAGTCCGAATCAAGATCTAGCATTTCTCCCATTATTTCTTTCTAAACTCTACCTCTCTTTCATACCACAAAAAAATATTTATAATGTCAACGGTATGGAAGCTCCCCTTTCGCCACATTTATCCGCCAGACATTATATTGACCCTGAAAAAGGGTAACCTTCGTTCTCCTACCTAATAGCTGATTAAGTTTATCTGATGTGCAAAAGCCTAGCTATCAGTATTGCTATTAACTTTCTTCTCTACTTCCTGCACAAGTTTAAGCCAGTAAATCTTTTAGTTTTCTTGGAATTTGAATATCTAACTCTTGTTTCGAACTTGTGTCCCTTTCTTTAAAGAGTATGTTGCTTACAAATTTTATTACTTAGCGAAACATTAGAAGGGAGTTATTAGCCACGTAACAGTTACACTAGATATCCTCTTTAACCAGTACTTTAAGCAGTTGAGAGCCTTAATTAGTGTGGGACCTTAACCTTCTAAAGTCGCTCCCGTATCCGACTTTGGAATCATCCTTCCACAACGACCTCTTAATTATTACTTCATTACTCCTTACAGAGCTTTATTCACAGCTCGTTATAGTGCTTCTCGCACTTTCGTTGCCCCTCTGTGAGCCTTAACTAATTTTTCATATTCGGTTCCGTTGGAATTTAAACCGTGGCCTCACGCTTAATAGGCCGCCACACTACCTACTAGACCACAGCTTCTTCTTTGTTAGTGATGACTGATAATATTAGACTCCCGAATGTCAAGTTATTTTTTCAGCCTTACCATGAATTCTGGCCAAGTTTTTGCCAATTATTATGCCAAGGTTTTCTATTGGCTTTTGTGAAATTATCGCATATCCACCAGAGCCCTTGTTTTTAATTTACTGCCTTCATCTGTACGTATGTAGTTATTAGCGCTACTTCCATTTTCTGTGTACCTAAAGCAAAATCAAAATTTTTTTGCCATCTCTTTAAATTTGACTGCATTAAGCTCTATGACGCGGAGCTCGGTGTGGATCATGACAATGGGCCTTACCTTACACTGGGGTAACACAATGAATAATATTGGGCCATCGAGTGAACTTGCCTATGAAGTAAAAGTTGCTTGCCAATTTAACCGCATTTATCGTACGAACGCTTGCCTATATACGGCAAGTAATCCGCTAACCTATTTTAATCTAACCTTAACGACTATGGTTTTTACTACGATATTGTTATGAAACTGAAGAATCTAAATACTGGGGTTTTGCTTTTACATCGGTTAACAATAAAATTATGAACAAAAGCTAATAAAGCAAAACAATGCAATAAACAAACTTGTTTACAAATTATCGTACTGCTTAATATAATAACAAACATCAGTATAAAAAATGGTAAACAAGTAAACAAAAATATACAAACAAAACAACAATAATAAATGTAAACAACACTGTTTACATTTATAAAGAATTCGAGAAAGCGAAGTCAACATTCACCTTTAAGAACATTCATCAGACTGTTTACTTTGTTATATAAAAGGCAAAGCAAAGTAGGCAACTGAGGTAGTAAAAGTTCAGTCAGTCATGTGTGACGACATGGTGCGTTTGAAAAGAGTAATTGTGATCTGAAGATCTCCGTTACAAAGAACTGTCAAATAATTGTCTAGTAATAGTTATTATTGCGTGGTCAAGTAGGTAGAGTGTTGGCTTACTAGGCGTAAGGCTCGAGCTCAAATCCCAGGTTAGGCATTAAAACGAAATATGGAAAAAAACAATATTTCTTTGGCGACTTTCTTTAAGCAGATTTCTGGCAAAAACTCTAAGAGTGAATGGAATTGCCATAAGAAGCTTCTCAAAAATCTTTCATTCGGAATTGATTTTAAAAATGTTGGTCCCCCACTACTCATGTATGAAATTAACCCACACAACGTAGGTGGTATGAGAAGCTAGGTCGTAATCCTGACTGAAGGATTGAATAATGACCAATTATATGTAAATGTAATTGTTGGTATACATACATACATATTTGGCCATTACAACCCTTCAGTCAGGACTACGACCTAGCTTCCCACGCCACTCATGTTGTGTGCGTTAATTTTATCCATTTAAGTGGTGGGACCTACAGTTTAAAGTCGACTCCGAACGACAGATTATTGAGAAGCTTTTCATGGCAATTTTTACTCTCAGAGTCTTTGCCAGAAATCTGCTGAGAGAAGAAGTCGCCGAAGAAATATTTTTCATTTTGATGTCTGACCTGGGATTCGAATCCGGGCCTTTTGTCTAATAAGCCAACACACTACCCACTAGACCACGGCGACTTCAACATACGAATTCACAATCCCGAAAATCCCGAAAAATCCCGGTATAAGTTTTTAAAAATCCCGGGATTCGGGATTGTGTGAATCCCGAAAATCCCGGGACTTCGAGTTTCGGGATTTCCCGATTGGCATCCCTAGTCTGAGCATAGTATTAAGTCTAACTGATTTCATCACATTCCAGTCTGTGTATCTTTTTCAACGTCATTGTCGTGCTGTCCGTAAGCTTCGTATTCAAAGTCGTATAATTTAATCGTTTTAACTAAATTTATGTTCCTGTGCCGTTTAAATATGAGACATCCTTGTTTTAATTCCTCTTCTTTTTTGATTTGATTTCAATGATATCCTTAGAACCAAAAAAGAAAACTTCGTTCCTTAACAGAACTGAACTTAACTAAGTTTTTGTGCAGCACTTTTGTGAAAACATTTTTAAAAACTCTTAATCGAAATCATAAATAACGATAATGATTTAAAAAAACAACAACAACGAAAGGATAGCAAAAGAAAAGGAAAAGAGAAAGGAAAAAAAACGAGAGAAATTGAAATAGAAAAAGAAAAAGAGAAACAAATATTTTCCCCAAAAATACAAAAAGCAACCATTTTATGCAGATTGCTAGAGCACAGGAACTTAACTTGAACACTGTGATAGAAAGGACAGACATAAGGACTTTCAAAAGTACACACACATATACATAGACACATACAAAGACTCACACATACAGTAGCGAGCACAAAAAATGCAACGTTTGGTAAAATTATCTTTAAGTGCGATAATTTAAAAAAAAAATGGTGACCAGTTCAAAATATTTCTTTGGGTTATTAATCCCTACCTATTATCAATAACTCCAATTTCATGGGAGCAATAAAAATGCAACAGCATAAATTTTATTTAAATTAAATAGTAATTCTTACAAAAAAAAAATCTTAAAATTAATATTTAGTGGCGTAGCCCTTATTTTTTATGACTTCTTGCAACCTAGAAGGCATAGAGTCGACTAAAGCTATTAATGTGTTAATGGATATTTTCTCCCATTCACTTTTCAAAATTTGCTTCTAATTGCCTCTTATTTGACGGATGTTTCCTCTTAAATTCCCTATCTAATAGCTCCCATAGATTTTCTATGGGGTTTAGATCGGGAGACTGTGATGGCCAATCCAAAACATTGACATCATTGTCGCTTAAAAAGTTTCGAGCTAAGCGAGTTGAGTGCTTTGGATCGTTATCCTGTTGGAATATGCTAGCAGGAGGCATTTTTTCCCGCAGATGAGGAAGGATTTCACAGTACTTCTTGGCGTCCATTTTTCCTTCGATTTGAGTTAAGGGACCTACCCCATCACGGGAAAACGCACCTGTAAATACGTGACGTAAAATCAATAATTTTTTTTTAAACATATCGTTCCTTACCCCACACCATTATTGGATCCACCGCCATGTTTTACGGTTGGTTCGTTGACATCTTGGAGAATATCTCTGTCCAGGCGGTCTTCGAACAAAATTTATCCCATCGGAGCCAAACAAATTAAATTTGCTTTCATCGCTCCACAAGACTTTAGCCCATTGTTCATTTGACCAATCCTTGTAACGTTTTGCAAATTCCAGGCGCTTCTTTTTATTGATTGCACTGATGAGAGGTTTCTTTGCGGGTCGTCTCGTATGCAAATTAGCCTCTTTCAACCTACGGCGAACAGTGTGAACGCCTATAGAGACTCCCATTTGCTCATTTGCGAAATTAGCAACGTCCACTGCGGTCTTTCGTGGATCTTTTTTAACCAGTGCAATCATCTGGCGGTCTTGGCGAGAGGTAGTTTTTCGAGGATTACCACTACCTGGTTTCCTTTCCACACTATTTCTCAAGGAAAATCGAGATTTAATCCGACATACGGTTGATTGATTTACACCAAAGAGGTGTCCAACTTCACGCATGGATTTTCCTTCTTCTAAGGCTTTAATGATTGCAGTTTTGCTGTCAGCTGAGAGCTGAGAGCTGCTTCTATTACAAAACACATGTTGTATAACTTATTTAAGAAATAACTTACTTTAACTATTTGTTTTATTATGTTGCACTTTTTTTGCTCGCTAAAAATGTTGCACTTTTTTCCACTAATTCAAAAATATTTAACTTTTTAACGCAGAATTTGGAATAAACTGTGGTTACTTTGAAAACTTATAATTGAAAGAATTAACAGCAAAAGAAAATAAATAAATTAGTTACCGTTATTTTGAAATAGATCTTATTAAAGATCATATGGCACAGTGTTGCATTTTTTGTGCTCGCTACTTTACATACATAGAAAAACTTTTTTCATTATTTTTATAATTTTTAATGCAATCAGAAGAAGTAGAAAAAAAAAGTTGAAAAAAAATTTTTTTTTCATGAAATAGTACTCATGATGCATATTTTTGTGGCAACCACTTAAACTTAGAATGTGAATAAATATGAAAAAGAGTAAATATATGATACAACAACAACAACAACAATTACAGCAAATGAAAATTATTAAAGTAGAAAAGAAAATATTATTGAGTTTTCCATTTCATTAAGTAAGTAAATGAATGAAATTCAAAGAAAAAAGACAAAAAAAGCATCTGGAAATGGATACGAGAGAAGAAGAAGTTCAAAATATAAAGAGAGCAACATGTGGCTTAAACTAAAGGGTCCTTCAAATAACATTTTTTTCTTTGAAATTGTTTAAAAAAGAAAACTCCAGAACATTTTCTCAAAATTAGTTTTTTTTATTTGAAAGTAAAGCCTTACAGAAGCCAATTAACCCATTACGAGCGACTGTTTACTGGCCCATATTCCATTACCATTACGATCAATGGCGAGACCTATCGTACGATGATAACAGATTTTTTGAACCTGCTCTTCATTGGTATTAATATGAACGATATTTGGTTTTAACAGGATGGCGCAACTAGCCACACATCTTATGCCGCAATCGCTTTATTAAGTCAAAAACATTTAATTTAAGTTATCCACCATCTGGTGAAATATTTAAAATTGAATCACCTAACAAAAGGACCGCAAGATAACTTTTTTTTTTTTTTATTTGAAAATACAATCCTTCCTTGAAGTCGCCGTGGTCTAGTTCTGCTTCTTTATTTAAATACCTGCGACTTCTACATAACGTCATGGCTATTAAAGCCATGGAAAATATGGTGACTTCACGCCTGGGGATATTTGTATCCCAAATATCTTTAACTGTAGTCTGTGCTGTTACGTGTACATTTATAGAGACTAGGAGAAGGCGAAATCATTAACAATCATCTTCAAGAACATTCATCAGACTATTTACGTTGCCATGTAAAAGGCAAGGCAGTGGAGGCGATGTAGTTAGTAAAAGTTCAGTCAGTCTTGTGTGAAGACGCATTGTGCTTGAAGATATCTTTGTAATGATCTTTCGAATAATTGTCTAGTAATGCAAGTTCAAGTGTTCAACCAAAAAATTAGAGAAATTTTATCGTGCTCCGATTAGATGATTGCAAATTCTTTGTAATACGAAAAACAAACCTGATACTCGCGGTCGGAAGCGTAAAACATCGAGTCTAGATGACCGCCATATAGCAAGCTTTAGTAAAGGCGATCCATCTGCGTTAGCAATTAAAATTCAAAAACAACTTAAACTTTCTGTGGGTGTTGTAACTATTCGTAGGCGATTGCTGGAGAGCAAATTATTCGCTAGAAGTTCGCGAAAAGTTCCAGTCTTAACTAAGCAGCAAGCAGCGGCAAGATTGAAATTAGTCCAAGCACGCTTCAATTTGACAAAGGGGATATGGCGAAATGTTTTCTGGATGGACGAAAGTAAAATTGTTTTGCTATTTTTTTTTTTGGCGAAACTGGATCCAGGCAGTACGTTCGACGGCCCTGAACACAGCAAATAAAGTCCAGTATACAAGAAAGACTTGGGAAGTCGCCGTGGTCTAGTGGGTAGTGTGTTGGCTTAGTAGACGAAAGGCCCGGGTTCGTATCCCAGGTCAGACATCAAAACCTAAGATAATGTGCTTAAAAATTGGACCGATCGTGTGAGCTATTGCATGGCCAGCCGAGGCAGCCATTTTAAATGAAATTATTTTCCATTATTAACCGGAAGGATTTAAAGCATTGAAGTAGGCGTGGTCTAGTGAGTAGTGTGTTGACTTATTAGACAAAAGGCCCGGGTTCGAATCCCAGGTCAGACATCAAAACGAAAAATATTTCTTCGGCGACTTCCTCTCAGCAGATTTCTGGCAAAGACTCTGAGAGTAAAAATTGCCATGAAAAGCGTCTCAAAAATATGTCGTTCGGAGACGACTTTCAACTGTAGGTCCCGCCACTTATATGGATAAAAATTGTCGCACACAACATAAGTGGTGTGAGAAGCTAGGACGTAATCCTGGCTGAAGGGTTGTAATGGCCAATTATGTATGTATTTAAAGCATTCACAAAAAAAAAACTTATTTGGCGGATCCTTTATAAGTATACAAACGAGTGCTTAAAATAAGTTCAAGTTTTTTCCTTTCCTGTCCTTTCTTTCTTTTTGTGCTTCTGCTCTAAATTAATGAATTAAAAGTAATTGAAGAGGAATCCATGAGTAATTCTTTGGCATTTTGTTTCTCTGATCACATGATTTTTCTTATTCTTATGCCAAGCAAAGTGCATGAAATCATGCACAAACAAAATTTCCGAAAATTTTTTAAATTGACCTATAAATTGTGAAAGTTACATTGACAGTCGCTCGAAAGAACATATCGTACTTGGATCCTTGCAGTACTTATTCCATACATAAACGATAAAAGTTCTCTAATTTTTTGGTTGAATATTAACAATTACTAGACAATTATTCGATAGATCGTAACAAAGATATCTTCAAACCACGATTACTCTCTTCAAACACACCGCGTCTTTACACAAGACTGACTGAACTTTTACTAACTATATCGCCTGCTTTGCCTTGCCTTTTACATGGCAAAGTAAACAGTCTGATGAATGTTCTTGAAGACGAATGTTCATGATTTCGCCTTCTCGTAGTCTCCATAATAGTTAAATTTTTAATAAATCAGGTAGAATTAGACCGATGATGTGGATAGTGTTGACTTTGAGAGCTGCTGTGATTTGTGGTTTATCCTCTGACTTAAAAGAAATGAAAATACCACGATCTCGTTGACCATTTTAGATCACTTACACGTGAGATCACTAAGTCCTCAAACCGTTCATGCAAAATGTTCAATGTGGTGTGATCGGAACGTCTTGTTAAAATCGTACGTCGTTGGAGTACAAATTATTCAATTCTAGGCACAAGATATTGGTCATCATTGATTTATGGTGCTCGGCGTTGGCTGTCAATGTCATTCTCAAATAAATATGAACCTATTATACCGCCAAACCAAAATCCACATTAAACAGAGACTTTTCGGCAAGCATTAGGCACCCTAAGATCTCATGTGGGTGGGTAGCATTTAAAATTTTAAAATTTTGTTGGTTCACGTCCAATCCATTCCCCCGAAAACAAGTCCCATCGTCGAAGATGATTTTTCGATAAAAATTAAAATCAGTTGCCAACTGCTTCAAAGCCCATTCAACGAACACACTTCATTATCTATTTTCATTCGTGATGATTTGGTAAACAACTAATTTGACAGATGTGTCCTCTACAAGATCGTCGTTATTAAATGTCAAAGTTCGAAAGTTTTTGTTGGAAGACTTATCAAATAGTCGGAGACTTTAGGTGAAGTTTTTATTTTTAGACTGATTATGACTCAATTCCTTACCTAATAAAGTCTAACAGATCGGTATCCTACAATCTGAAACTTGTTAATTTGCCATTGCCTCCTAAGAACGATTCACAGAAATATCCGTGTCACAACATTATTGAGTATTTCCCGTGATTAATACTTCTTTTCCTCAATAGTAAGCTTGTGTATGTAGTATACGGAGTGGAAGTATCTACTAATTCTTGTACTCATACGGCAAGCAAGTGTTACTTATTTATTGCCACTACAAATGCCAGAGCATATCTCTGTTGTAATATGTAACCAAAGTATGCGAAGTAACCATAGGAAAGGATTACAAATCCTTTATCCTTGTTCTTCTGCTGCTGCTGCTACTAGTGCTACTGGTTACTTTATGTGTTGCATAAGGAAGTGGCAGACAATATTGCACATTCAATGAATAATTTTTGGTGAACATTTTTATTTTCAATCTTTTATTAGAGCCAGGGAGAGAGAAAGAGATAATTCTACTTTGGCCACTTGAAAGTTTATGAATGCATGGGAAATTATTGGGGAGCAATTTTTTGTTTGTTCGTTTTTGTAATACGAGGCAGGAGAATCAAATAATTTTCGATTTTGTAGAAATCTAGATTTTAAAAACAACAACAAATCTACACAGTGATTCTAGAAGTTGCCAAATGAAAAGTAGCAAAATAGCTCCAGGTATAAACACTCTGAAGATACTGTACCTTCTTTATAAGTGAACTAACTTTCCTTGAAAAATCATTTTCAGCGATGAGGTCCATTTCTGGATAAATGGGTACATGAACGACTAATCTATCAATCAATGGAATGGTGAGTACTATGTACTGGTCGGTGGTTACTAATTTGATACAGATAATGATGACATGTGAGTTCAACAGAACTACGCTCTGCGTCACATGCATTGCTCACGTCTCATTAGATATTCTGCAAGTCATCTGACATGGAATTGATGTGAAGTAGTCATCGATATTGTATGACATGGCGCCCATTATACTTTTCTTAGTTTTCTTACAAGCCATAGCAGTCTTCAAATACAACATAACCCATGCCATCTATAAAATTCAGTCTGATTTTAAAGCCAAATTTATGGAAAATTTTGGATTTTAGAAGCTATCTACTCTGAGAAGCCTTAAGAAAAATTTGAACGACGTTATATGCCATATATAAAGGCACCTATAAGGACCTATTGAGGTTCTAATAAAAATTTATTAGAAGGAAGTGAATATTTTCTATACAGAGTTCTAAATGAAAATATTGCTACGTTTTTATATTTTAAAAACGTTTAAAATATGACCTCGTAGATTGCAAATAAAATAAAAATAAATTTTTGTTTAGTTTTAATTCGAATTCCTTACTATTCCCACAATTCTGTTTACAACTTGACGTAAACAACAACAATTGCTTTATTTGTTATTCATTTTTGCACTCTTTTTCATAAATAACAACAATTACAAGACAATTATTCGACTGACTTTTGTAACGGAGATCTTCAAACAAAGATTACTCTCTTAAAATCCACCGCGTCTTCACACAGGACTGACTAAACTTTTACTAACTCAGTTGCCTGCTTTACCATGGCTTTTATATGACAAAGTAAGTAGTCTGATGAACGTTCTTGAAGGTGAATGTTCATGACTTTGTCTTCACGAAATCTCTATAAATGTAAACAACGTTGTTTACATTTATTGTTGTAGTGTTGTTTGTATATTTCTGTTTACTTGTTTACCATTTTTTTTGCTGGTGTTTGTTGTTATCATTGTTTACATTTATTATTGTAGTGTTGTTTGTGTATTTTTGTTTACTTGTTCACCCATTTTTTATGCTGGTGTTTGTTGTTATATTTTTGTTTACTTGTATTAAACAGTACGATAATTTGTAAACAGGTTCATTTACTGTATTGTTTTGTTTATGTAGCTTTTGTTTATAATTTTAATGTTAAGCATTGTAAACGTAAACACTGGTATCTAGATACTTGTACCGAAGAAATTTCTGCTTAAAATCCTTTCATTAAAACTTATTGCCCATCCCTCGTTTCCTTTTGCTTCGCTTCTAACTTATCCAATAACATTTTCCCTTATGTCCATAATTTTTCCTTTTTAAAAGGCTTTGGCCTAAAATTTATGCGTTGATTTCGTTTTTAGTTTCATACACTCCTTCGACTGTTCATTTTCACTTTTTTTTTGGGGGTTTTATTTCTGGCAACCAAAAAAAAGGAAGAAGAAGAAAACAAAGTGGAAAAAAACGAAATGAACAAAACTGAACTCGTATGTGTGTATCCTGCTGGTTTGTTTCCAATCATGTTGTGCAATAAAACCATAAAATTTCCAAAGTAAAGACAAAATATATGACCCTGCTGTACTAGCAACAGTTTGCCGGTAAAATATCCACTACAACGGTTTTATTTCTTTCATTCTCTCTCTATCTCTCTCCCTCTCTGCTTTTTTTATCGTTTTTCTTTTTCTTCTATTTTCTCTGGTAAATTTTCGTCTAATTTCATTTCAATTGTTATGGCATGACTGTAGTAATTACTTTGTGATAAATATGCTCGAGATCTTTTTTTTTTTTTTGTTGGCAAAATAGTCCGGGAAATTTGCTTCAAGGAAGTGTGTAGTAAATATCTGGAGACTGTGGTCAGCTTGATTGAATACAAGACTAATATGAAGCTCATTAGGGATTTCGGTACATAAAAACGCAGTGAATTCCATATTAATTCCCTATTCACTGTCCTCTAGACTAAACCAATGGACTTTATGATTTCGAAAAGTGCTTCACAAAGACACTTAGCCACAAAAATGATTAAACAAATCCACAAGAATTCGCCTGAGTTTAGTCAGTAGTGTGTTGTCTTATTAGTCGGTAGGCCATGGCTGGTAAAAATTCCGTGAAGTAAATAAAATTGCTATGAAAAGTTTCTCAAAAATCAACCGTTCTGAATTGACTTTAAAGTGTAGGTCCCCCGCCACACATGTGGTGTGAGAAGCTGGGTGGTAATTCGAACTGAAGACTTGTAGTCATCACTTATATATCGAACATAGTATGGAACTATCTATGGCAGCAGAATCAGCTCGGTAGGGTGTCAATTCACCGTTAATGAAACCAGAATCTTAATGTGAAAGAGCTAAACTAGCTACATCGACAGAAGGTTAGGTCACGCTCTGCTGGGCGCCAGTTCGTATAAGGAATTCTGAACAATGCTTGGAAGAGGATGTTTGGAAAGGCATGCTAAAGGATGCTTAAGGAAAAAGTCACCCTAGTCTAGTAGTTAGTTTGTTGTCTTATTAGACGTAAGGCCCAAGTTCAAATCCCAGGCTAAACATAAAAACGAAAATGAGAAAATATTTCTTCGGCGACAACCTCTCAGCAGATTTTTGGTAAAATCCCTGAAAGTGAATAAAATTGCAATGAAAAGTTTCCCAAAAGCCTGGCGTACAAGTGTACAAGTTTCGGTACATAAGAAGGAATCGAATGACTGATGGCTCCATCCTACATGCAGGATCACTAGGCTCTTCGATTTCGAAAAGTGCTTCGAAATGACTCTTAGTAACAAAAATGTAGAAATCGCGAAGTCTAGAAATTCAGGTCACAGGTGACAAAAACTTTGCGAGAGTAAATAAAATCGCCATGAAAATTTCTCAAAAATCTATCGTTCGGGAGTGGCTTTAAACTGAAGATCCTGGCACTCATGTATACAATTAACACACACACACAACATAAGGGGTATGAGAAGCTTGATAGTAATCCGGAGTGAAAGGTTGTTATGTATCGAAGATAGTATGGAACTGCCTGTAGAAGCTAAATCAAATTGGTAGACACAATAAGGCTACACTCTGTTGGCTTCTAGTGGATGTGGGAACTTCCGGTAATGAGTTGGCAAATGATCTTGCAGGGAAGAGAATTCCTAAAATGTTACTGGAGAAGGACCCTAATATGGGGTGTGGGCTTATGTTTGAGCACGGTTAAGGAGGGTGAAAAGATTTGAGGCAGTTAAAGATGTTGTTAAGAAATTACAATAAGAAGATATCCAAGAATAACTCTGGCTTGGTAACCAGGCATTTTGGACTCAGATTGCATGACCCGTTAGTGGTAGGTTTGAACAACCCTGAGCTTAGAATAAAACCGGCCAGTTTCCCCAGATTTTTAAATGTGCTGTCACCCAAAAACCGATGACATCTGTCCTCAAGTGGAAGGCACTCGCATTAAAAGTGTTGCACCGAATCCTTTTCTTCAACATCATGATAGCTGCTGCATTTATCTTGATGACGATGGACTGAGGTTGTCAGCGAAACTGTAGTTAGCGTAGTGTCCTGTTAGAATGCGAACCTTTTTCTTGTCGAACTCAAGCAGTTCTTTCGATTTCCTGCTGTCCACTGCTAGACACAGCAGTTTTGAGCCAACAAGGGAGGTTGTTCAATTTCATGCTGCTCTTTCCAATTTCTATGCAATTTTTGACGCCCATTGAGTTGCCAATTATTCATAAAACTTACTTACTTAGTGAACTGGTCGACTACAACGTGTTAGTCAAGATTACAACCAAACTTTTTACACCACCTAATTGCTAATTTTTAACCGTGTGACTAACAGCCTCTACAGTTTAGAGTTGATTCCGAAGTGCAGATTTTTCTGAGTAAATTTTCATGGCAACCTTTCGCCATCGAGGAAATCTTTCTTTATATTTCGTTTTTATGGTTGGTACGCCTTCTATTCATCAAGGGCCAGGTGAGCCTAGCGGTGGAGCAGGACTCCTCATTGACACAGGATAGGTTGGCGACTGGGTACCCACACCAATGAGACACTAGTGAGGCGCCCAGAAAGAAAGTCGAGACAGCGGCGACATTCTCTAACGATCCTAGAGTTATTCACGAAACTCGATAGAGATCTTTTCGCAGCCTGACTATCAGAAAAGATCGAGACGCAGTTGAAAGGAGCACCGTTGACGAGAATCCATTGAGCGGCCCGGTAATTGCAATCACCTCCGCTTGAAACCACTGGCAGTAGTCCGGCCAGCCAGGAGAGAGATGTTATGGCTTCAGTTTCCCAGACTAGACCACCGCTCCCAACCCCATTATCGAGTTTAGAGCCGTCGATATATATTATATATCAGGACTTCCACCATTGATGGTAGGTTAGGTTAGAGGTGTGTACTTGTCAATTCTGACCAAGTACAGTACTCGGTGGTCGAATTGACCAATTGTATACGTCCTAGTTCTCACACCACTTATGTTGTGTGCGTTAATTTTATACTAAATGCGGGACCTACAGTTTAAAGTCGACTCCGAACGACACATTTTTTGAGAAGCATTCCATTGCAAACATTTGACCCTCCAAAGTTTTTGCCCGAAATCTGTAATGCGTGTGCATTACTTTTGTACATGAGCGCCAGGGGTCTACAGTTTAAAGTCGATTCTGAACGACCGATATTTTAGGAAAGTTTCATTGGAGAGTTTTTACTAGAAATCTGCTGAAAGGAAGTCGCCGCTGTAATATTTCTTTCGTATTTCTTTTAGTTGAAGATGTCTAACTTGGAGTTTGAATAGTGGCCTCGCCTCTAATAAGCCAATACACTACATACTAGAAGCCTAGGAGTGTGTGGCACTGCTGGATATAGCAGTTTTGAAATTCAGGAATCAGATATGTAGGCCTAGCCTCTGTTTGTTCCAATTGGAAAAAGTATTCTTATGGGATCACGTATATCACCTATATCGCCTACTCCTCGGATATCTCCAATCCCTTTCGTACCAGTTCGTATGCCTTTTCGTTTACCTCCATGGCACAGTGTCCGGGATCGCAGTAGGGAAGGATGTTGTGCTGACGGCCTTAGATTTGACGGGAGGTGTGTCAATGCAATAAGACTTCTGAAATTGTTTAAAGAAGCGTAGCAAGTAGGCGCCTTATTTTTTATTTATTATCCGTTCTATAACATTCTACGTAGAAAAAGTCTGTTTTGAGTTATGAGTACTCAAAGTTTTCACGACTACCGGGTGGCTGATATGTATTGCAACCAACTTCAGGTTGTTATCATTTGTAAAACGCTCGTATGACAGCTGACAGATTTATTCCAGTGACAGTTGATTTTATTATTTACAAGCTTACAAAACCATTTTGACCTATTGCATCCAGAAAAAAAAAGTTATTCGTAATGGAATTCAAGCGTGATAGGGTGATTGCTTTATATTTGGCTGGAAAACCCCAGCTGGCTATCGTTAGAGCCCTCCAGCATTTAAATGTGAATAAATCTTTTGTTTCTCGCACCATAGCTCGTTACCGTGATACTGGCAGTGTTGCATCGCGTCCAAAAAGTGGACGAAAAAAAAACGGTAACAACACCAAAAATGATCCGAAAAGTGAAGGGATAGAAATATTCCTTGCGAGCTGAACATATCGCGAGAACGGATGCAAGACATATTGAAAAATGGGCTTGGACTAAAGGCATTGAAATTCCAAAAAGTTGCACGAAAATGGCCAGTTACCGAATTTGGTTTTCTCCGATGATAAGCCATTCCAAATTGAGCAGTTTGTAAACAAACAAAATGATCGGGTTTACTTGCCAAAGAGATCAGCTGTAAATTTGCACATGCAGTTGACCACCAGAACTCAAGCGCCGCCGATTTTAATAGTGTGGCCCGCCGTAATGGTCGATGGTTGCTCCTCGATCGTATTCATCGACCGTGGGGTTAAAATAAATGCCGAATATTATCGGGAAAATCTCTTAAAGACAGTATTGAAGCCCTGGGCAGACAAACATTTCGGCCGCAGACCATGGACTTTCCAACAGGACTCAGCACCACCGCACTCAGCACGCGTCAACTAAGAATGGCTTAAAAAAGAGGTTCCACGCATCATTTCTACCGCACTATGGCCACCAAAATCTTCGAATCTCAATCTGTTGAGCTTTTGCGCCTGAGGCATTTTGGAGAGTAAGGTTCTCACTAAAAAAATACCAAAGTGTGCGTTTCTCCGGGAATGGGCCAAAATACCGCAGAGCCACTTTTGCGCAGCCTGTGATGGCTTTGTCGGTCGTTTGAAGGCCATAATTCGTACCAAAGGTGACCAATTCGAACAAATCTAAAATTCGATGTTATTTCCAACATTTTTTTGCTTTTGAACAATAAAATTAAAAAAAAAAATTTAAAAATATGGCGCTTTACTTTGTTACATTATATATCAGCCACCCTGTACATGTGTATTCTACGTAGATTTTTCCCTATAACTCCGGAACGGATCGGCGAATCATAATGAAATTTTGACAGTCTTTTAGTTAAAGAAGGTAGAATTTTAAGTTCTAAGTACACTTAGGACGTTGTAGAATGGAGGTGTCGTTATTCAAAATTAGAAAATCTTTCCTTACACTGACTGCCTTTAAACTAGAAGTCAGGCCAGTGTTTAGATTGCCAGTTCATTGGTTGCAAATATTTTTATTTAAATTCGGGAGTTTTTTTTTTGAATTTTTTTTGTTGTTGTTGCCAGTCCAGTGTATGAATATAAAACCATTTAATCTGTAACAAATAAACATTCATTCACCCAAAAAAAAAAAGTCTACATACTCGAATGGATTATTTTTAAAACAAATTTTTTGTTGTTGTTGTTGTTGTTTTTATTTTATTTTGAAATCTAAAAAATAATTTTTACCTCAACCAACCCAATGCAATCAACCAAGCAATTGTAAATACTCGTATGCATACGGGTTAGGCAAATGTTTGTTGATTCGGGCAAAAATATTTTTGGTTAACAAAAATATCCTTTTTTTTCTATGGGTGTATATATGAGTGTGTGTGTGTGCGAATACATACGGTATGAATTACAGATTTATACGCTATGCAATGTTTAGAAGTGTGTTTGTGTGTGTGTGTGTGGCAGAAAAAAAATCTCCATGAATATTCAAGCGTTAACAGGGCATGAACCATTAAAAGGTAGAGTAGAAGGAAGCATAATCTTCTACTTCATGAGCCACCCTGTATTTTGTTTTGGGGCTAGTAAGCGTGTGAAGCTATTTACTGTATGGTCATGTAAACACACACTTTCGCCTAGTATTTCTAACGAAAATATGTTTTTCATGTGTTGCCTGGCAATTTGATAAGAATCTTTACTTTCCCCCCCCCCCCCCCCCCCCTCCAACATTTACAAACTCCTTAAACAATCCTTTGAAAATTTATTTTTTTTTTTATTTAAAAATAAAAAGAAGAAGAAAAAGAGAATATTTTTAATATTTTATCGTTTCAATATTTTCGAAAAATTTATATTCAGGTCTACAGCAACCATTTTTGGGCAAGTGGAGTATAAAATTTCTTAATATTTTATAGTGTTGCCGTGTTGCTGTGTGTGTTTCAGTTGTTTTACTATTTGTTTTTGCAAAGAAGTTTTATAGTCCATGGATAGTAATAAATATGGAAACCAAAAAATATGATTTCGTAATTTAAAAAAGTGTTTTAGCAGAGAGAGAGAGAGAGCAAGCAATTATTGGGATTAGAGTTCAAAAAGGGCCAAATAACCTTAACAAATATTTGCAAATATTTATAAATATTGTTACATTTTTACCTTTAAAAAAAAGCTTTTAGATTTTTATATAATCTTCATTAAAATTCTGTTTGCAACTTGATGTAAACAACAACAATTGCTTTGTTTGTTATTCCTCTGTTTATACCCATTGCATAAACATTTAGTCGGCTGATCTTTCTAACGAATATCTTCAAACCACAATTACTCTCTTCAAACACACCGCGTCTTCACACAAGACTGACTGAATATTTACTGACTCAGTTGCCGGTAAACATTATGATGTCTGTTATTCCTCTGTTTACACATTTTGTATAAACAATAACAGTTTCTAAATAATTATTCAACAGATCTTCACAACGGATATCTTCAAACCACGATTGCTCTCTTCAAACACACCGCGTATTCACACAAGACTGACTGAATATTTACTAACTCTGTTGCCGGTAAACAGTATGATGTCTGTTATTCCTCTGTTTACACACTTTGTATAAACAACAACAATTACTAGACAATTGTTCAACAGATCTTCGCAACGGATATCTTTAAACCACGTTTACTCTCTTCAAACACACCGCATCTTTACACAAGACTGACTGAATATTTACTACTTTCATATGGCAACGTAAACGGTATGCTGAATGTTCTTGAAAGCAAACGTGTATGACTTCATTTTCGTAACAATATAGATTACCTTACATTGCATAGGCAATGTAGGTTAAGGCTTATGACCTAGTTTCCAGCATCACTTATGTTGCGTGTGTTAATTTTATACATAACTGGCGGGATCTTTAAATTTTAGAAAAACTTTTCATGGCAATTTTATTTTATTCGCAAAGATTTTACCAGAATTCTGCTAAAAGGAAGTCGCCGAGGCAATATTTCTTAATATGTCTGACCTAAGGTCACCACACCAAACTACGGCGACTTCCCACTGCTGGACACATACATAACATAATTGATCATTACAACCCTTCAGTCTGGATTAATGACCTAGTTTCTCCCACAACTTATGTTGTGTGTGTCTTAATTCTATACATAAGTGGTGGGACCTATAGCTTAAAGTCGACTTCGAAAGACAGATTCTTGAAAAACTTTTCTTTATTTACCTTCAGAGTTTTTACCAGAAATCTGCTAAGAGAAAATCGCCAAAGAAATACTTTTTTCCTTATTTTATTTTGATGCCTGGCCTGAGACTCGAACTCTGGCTTTATGTCTGATAAGCCGGCACACACAGCTGGACACAGCAGTTTGGAAATTCGGCAATCAGATATGTTGAACCACCGTCGGTTTATTCCAATTGGAAAAAATATACTTGTAGGATCACTAATATATGCCCTCTATTGCCTCCTCTTCAGACATCTCCGATTCCTTTTGTGCCAGTTCATTCATATCACTCTGCTTTCTCGCAGATCATATACGTTTATGGCCGATTGGTTAGTGGATCACACCCTAGCTTATGCTTCACTGTTCTATCGTTACTCCTACTGATTTTCCTCTAGCGTGATAAAACGACTTGTTTCCGAAAATTTTGTTTTCGTACATAACACTCGTTTTTCTCACAAGACACTTACGTTTGTAGTCGAATAGCCAATAGATCTGGCACACTGGATTACAGGCAGAATTTGTTCTTTAATCGGACTATACGTATGTAGAACTTCTCCTACTTGCAGAGGTCTATTCTGCCACTTATGTTTTAGGTTAGGTTAGAGGACGTGTACTTGTCAATTCTGACAAGTACAGTACTCGGTGTTCGAATTGACCCATTGTACTACGTCCTAGCTTCTCACACCACTTATGTTGTGTGCGTTAATTTTTTACATGAGTGGCGGGACCTACAGTTTAAAGTCGACTCCGAACGACACATTTTTTGAGAAGAAATTTTTTACTCTCAGAGTTTTTGCCGGAAATCTGCTGAGAGGAAGTTACCGAAAAATTATTTTAAAATTTTCGGTTTGATGTCTGACCTGGGATTCGAACTTAGGTCTTTCGTCTAATAAGCCAACACACTACCTACTAGACCACGGCGACCTTATGTTATGTTTTAAAAAAGATTAAAATCTAAATTCCACAAACACTACTCACTCTCTCTCTCTCTTACCTATTCCTAACTTATTTTTTTCTAATTCGAACTCAATCCAATGTATTAATAGGGGCTTTCCCCTGAGTGTTGGTTTTATAAAAAGTAATTTATTGAAGTTTACTAGCCATAATCTTGTTTCAAGTCAGTACGGACAAAGAATATGATAAAGATGTGAGGGTATTTGTGAGAGGCATGTGTATAACCCAGAGGAAAATTGTTAGTAATATTTTCAAATGTAACCTAATAATATGTTTATGTAGTGGGAAGTGGAAAATATACACCGCGAAATCCCTAAAGCCTGAGTATTTACCTTGACAAATATTCTCCCAAAAAATGGAGATCATTTTTCGTTGTTATTAGTGAATCTTAGTAGAAAATAGTGAATCCTACTGAAATTTTTCTTTGGGTGTATAATTGATATACAAAAAAAATTTCAAAAAGAAGCAACAAGAACCTGCTTCATTGAAAGCTAACAAGCAACTGAATGCAATTTTATGCTCTTTTTAACTAACACTGTTGACTTTCGTGCCCTTTGTGTGTAAAAAGCCGAAGATGATGTTCCTCTGAGGGACATGTGTATAACCCAGAGGAAAATTGTTAGTAATATTTTCAAATGTAACCTCATAATGGTAGAAAATGGAAAATGCACAGTGTCAAATCCCTAAAGACTGCGTATTTAAATGAAGACCATTGCTCATTGTTATTCGTGAATCTCATTAGAAAATAATGAATCCTACTATAATTTTTCTTTGGGTGCATAATTGATATACAAAAAAATTTCAAAATGAAGCGACAAGAACCGGATTGACTGAAAGCTGGCATGCAACTGAATGGAATTCTATGCTCTTTTTAACGAACACTGTTGGCTTTCGTGCTCTATGTGTGTAAAACGCCAAAGATAATGTTCCTCTGAAGGACATGTGTATAACCCAGAGGAAAATTGTTAGTAATATTTTCAAATGTAAACTAATAATCGTATAAAATGGAAAATGCATAGTGTCAAATTCCTAAAGGCTGCGTATTTAAATGGAGATCATTTCTCTTTGTTATTAGTGAATCTCATTTGCAAATATGGGATCCTACTATAATTTTTCTTTGGGTGTATAATTGATATACAAAAAAATTTCAAAAAGAAGCGATAGGAACCTGCTTCATTGAAGTTGACAAGCAACTGAATGGAATTTTATGCTCTTCTTAACGAACACTGTTGACATTCGTGGCCTATGTGCATAAAAAGCCGAAAATGATGTTCCTCTGAGGGACAAGTGTATAACTCAGAGAAAAATTGTTGATAATATTTTCAAATGTAACCTCATAATGGTAGAATCCTCTGAAGGACATTGTATGAAGGAAAATTGTTAGTACCAATGTAAACGCCAAGATAATGTCCCTGAAGGACGTATAACCAGAGGAAATTGTGTAAATTTCAAATGTAACTATAGTAAAAGGAATGCATAGTTCAAATTCCTAATCTTCTTATTTAAATTGAGATCATTTCTCTTTGTTATTAGTGAATCTCATTTGCAAATATGGGATCCTACTATAATTTTTCTTTGGGTATATTTTTCTTATCGACTTTGGTTAATAATTTATTTTTGTTTTGTGGACTCTACTTAACCTCAAGCATAAGAGTGTCTATCTATATTACCACTTAAATTTAAATATCCGGTATTCATATAATTTACTTAGGCGATCAAAATATTGCCCCGCCATGGATGATAAATTTTCACTTGCCATCACTATCACTTTATAAATAAGGCTTAAGGCTGTTATTATTAAATCTTATGTGACTTACAGACAGATATTGAGCATAGGAAGCATGTTTCCATTAAACTGCCACGATTTTGCCATGCAGCACCTCAATTGCTTAGAGTCTATTAAAAAGCCATCAAAAGTATGCTGCCTCTAAATGACAGGCAATAATTTTTAATATTGCCATTCGATTGATTAATTTTTTTGATAATTTTTTCGTAATTTTTTTTTTACACCAAACAACATAAAAACCAACAATTTAATAACAATTTAATTAAGTTTTTTAATTTATTATTATTCAGACAAAAAAAATTTTTTTTTTTGAATTGTACACGCATTTGTTGTAGCTTTCATTGTAATTGTCATCTGGTCGTGTATATTATTAGACAATTAATGCATAATTTTCCATCAATTTTTTTTAATAGGAAATCAAAAATAAAATAATAAAAAAATTAAATAAAATAATAAATAATAATTTGTTGTTTTTGTTTTATTTTTTTGATGTTTTTTTAACGTCATTAAACATGTGAAACAATTTTTCCCATTTTTTTTTTTATTGTTTAATCGATGAAATTTATTATGTAATCCCCAATGCAAAAAAACACAATATAACTCACCCATATTCACTCACTTAAAAATTGTAGCACACATGGAAACAACATTACCCGCTGACATATACTCACGTTGTCAAAAGCAAAAAAAAAAAAATATTGATTGTAGGGTGTAGATAAAAAAATCCATTATTTAAGCATGAAATTTCAAATTTAATTCAATAAGTTGCCTACAAGTCCTTTTAAACAAGTTTCGACTCCAAATAATTTTGTTTGTTTTACGTAAACAACACTTAGGGGAAGGCTCCTAGGAAAATAATGTTACCTTTATACCTTTTAAAAATGTTTCAAATATCCGTTAATAGCTTGCAAATAAAATTGAAATTAATTTGTGCTTCAGTTTTAATTAAAATTATTTATTATTCGCTTAATTCTGTGTAACACTGTTCACAACTTGATGTAAATAACAACAATTGCTTTGTTTGCTATTCCTTTGTTTACACCCTTTGCATTAATATTAACAATTACTAGACAATTATTCCACAGATCTTTGTAACGGAGATCTTCAAACCACAATTGCTCTTTTCAAACGGAGCGCATCTTCACACAAGACTGACTGAACTTTTACTAACTCAGTCGCTAGCTTACACTTGCCTTATATATGGCAACATAAACACTCTGATGAATGTTCTGGTAGACAAAGGGTCGTGGTTGTGCCTTCTCAAGAGTCGACTTTAAACTGTAGTTCCCGCCACTTCTGTAAAATTAACACACACAACATAAGTGGTGTGAGAAACTGCGGGCTTCTTGTGGACGATTGCTGTAGACTGTCTAATGGTGAAGGTGTAGCACTGGCCATTTTATAGTCACCAGCAGCTACTCGTTTCCTTACCGTTCGCATCTTCCCTCTTTCCACCTTTCCTAAACCTGCACAATGCACTGCGTGAGTAGGGGTCATCCCCTGAGTGCTGGTTTAATAAAAAAAACAATAATAATTACCAGAAAATTATTCAAACCACTATTACTCTTTTCAAACGCAGCGCGCCTTCACACAAGACTGACTGAACTTTTACTACCTCAGTTGCTAGCTTTGCCTTCCCTTTTATATGGCAACGTAAACAATCTGATGAATGTTCTGGAAGGCAAAATCGACTCCGAAAGTCAAATTTTTCAGAAGCTTTTCATAACACTCAGATCTTTTGCCAGTAATCTACTGAAATGAAGTCACCGAAGAAATATTTCCATATTTTCGTTTTGATCTCTGACCTGGGATATGAACTCATGCCTTACTTCTAATAAGACATCGCACTACCTACTATGTATTTTGTTTACATTAATTCTTATAGTGTTTGTTGTTGTATTTTTGTTTACCATTTTATTGTGCTGGTGTTTGTTGTTATATTAGTAGTGCGATAATTTGTAAACAAATTGATTGGTTTGGTTTTTGTAGATTTCGTTCATAATTTTAATTTTAAACGAGATAAAAGCAATACACCAGTAACAAGATTTTTCCATTTGGTGTAACAACAACAACACATTATGGGCTAGAATGACTGACTTGACAAGTGAACGTTTTATTCCAGTCTCGTTCGGATATAAGTCGTGTAAATAAGACGGAGCTCAGATCAGAAGTGAAGTATATCTTGCATCGTCTTAAGAAATCGAGGCACCTGAATGTCGTTTGAAAAATGTGCTGATTAAAGTGAACACCTAATTTCCATGCCCAGAGTATCAAGACCTTCTTTTGTTGGGAAAATTCAATAAAAGGAGATCCTTAGTTTTTCATCAAACTAATCAGGAATAGCTTTAGATTGGTAAATGACTTTTGATTACGCACTGCAGCCCAACATTTGGTTCTGTGATTGTGAGAATAAGAGATCGCAACATAACCTTAGCACCTGCAAGGTATTCATTTTACTACAGATAGGACAAGTGGAGCATATCAAGTGGCAGCTAGGATATTGGCCTTCAGCACGGAGCAGTTTTCTGAACTTTGCCTGTCTGTTGTCGTCCAGGAGGGAGTATAAAGATTCCCTATAAAGTTTGAGGGGAATCCCAGTTGGCATCCAGCTAACATCCCCCATCCATTACGGCAGTTTTATGTATTGTGTTCAAATAATCTTCGGCTAGATATGTTCCTTAAATAAACTATGGGCCCCAAAAATTCCTGTTATTAGATTCCCTAGTATCAGGGAAAGACATTGAAAATGTTCGAGGGTCTCCTTTGTTTTCTTACCACAAAATCTTCTGTAGAAGTCATTGGGACAAATTTCCTGTATTCAGGCATTTACACACTAAGACCAGTGGTTCATTATAATTGTAATGTGATCGTTGGTCTGCAAATATCCATGTTGGGCCTGATATATTTGTTATCGTTGCAATTGGCTTCATTATGGTCTGCGTGATCGATCTCTCTCTCTCTAACTCTTCAGAAAATTGTCTCAATCATACTAACAAAATTAGATTCACAGATTAACAAGGTAAACTTTTGGAAAAATGTATATCTTTTTACTACACCTAATACTATTCATGCTTATATTAATTCATATTTTAGTTTTTGTTTTTGCTGTTGTTCCATTTTGAACGACTGGCAATTAAATTGTAATAAACGTTTCTAAATGTGACACTAAAAGTTAGCGAAAGACACGAAAAAAACAAAAACAAAAAACCAAAAATCCATGAAAATATGGGTGAAAAACAAAGCTTAGCATTTTTATTGCTTTTAGTTTTTAATAAACTTCCCAAGCAGCGGCTTAAAGGAATGAAATCATTTGAAAAAATTTCCATTGTTTTGCTATTTTCGGTATCAAAAATTATATAACCTGGTCGAAGTTGTAAAACTAATCCTTTGGGAAATATCAGGGCTGGGGCCTTGAAATTGCACGAAATTTCGAAGAAAATTTAGTCGCAGAGAAGGATGCAAGTATATGGAAGTTTATTTACTAAGTTCGTGAAACTGGCTTCATGAAAGCTTCACTAGGCATGTGGCATCATTGGTCCATATTTCTTTGGAACTAATGACAGTTCAACCACTACAGTCAATGTACTACGTTTTGTATCCGCTTTTTATGATACTCAACAGCAGTATTTCAGTACTTTACCATTTCAAAAATACCGCAGTACATCCGCGATGCTTTCAATTAGTCTTGAGCCCCGGTTAGCTAAACGCCCACGTAACATACGTTCGTTCTTAGAATGCGATAAGCAATGAGCACGCTGTCTGAACCGTAATGTGATTTCGGTAAGCATCATAACTGTACTGTGCAACCACATGAATGAGATTATAATCCATTTCTTATCGAAAGAATTGCAGTTCACAAGAAACAAATAAATTTTGCAAAAGTTTAAGCCGTTTTGGTTTGATTGCATTTTTAAATTTAGACTTTCAAATGGCTTACCCCTTTACCAACAGTGCTATTAATTTGCGCTTTTTTCTATTAGCTTTGTGGTAATACGACTTTTCTTTAAATTTATACTCAATTTGGCAAGTTCTAGAATTTCTTCTTTCTTCTCAATAGGCAATCAAAAAACTTATCAAATTCATAGTGGATTCCCTGCCTATATGCAGTTTTCATTCGGTTCTAGAATATTTAATACTGATCAGTAATGTGCTGGAAATTTTTCAATATCTTCTGTTTTAGTATAAAGTATGTATTCTTCGAAGAAGTCTTCCAAGAGAGCTTGAACAGGCAGGTCACTTTACCAGATCAATGGCTTTTAGAGCTTCCTCTAAGTGCTGGTGTTCTATAGACATTGATTGACGATGAATTACGTTGATTTATTGAAGTTTTATAGACGTTGAGGGTCTAAGTGCTGGTCTTCTATAGACATTGATTGATATTGATTGATAGACGCTTAATAGACGTTGACCACCTAAGCTCTGGTTTTTATAGACGTTGATTGACGATGATTGACATTGATTGATAGACGTTTTATAGACGTTGACCCACTAAGTTCAGGTTGTTATAGACGTTGATTGACAACGATTGACATTGATTGATAGACGTTTTATAGACGTTGACCCTCTAAGTTCTGGTTTTTATAGACGTTGGTTGACGATGATTGACATTGATTGATAAACGTTTTATAGACGTTGATCCTTTAAGTTCAGGTTTTTATAGCCGTTGATTGACGATGATTGACATTGATTGATAGACGTTGATCCTCTAAGTTCTGGTTTTTATAGACGTCGATTGACGATGATTGACATTGATTGATATACGTTTTATAGACGCTGATCCCCTAAGTTCTGGTTTTTATGGACGCTGATTGACATTGATTGATAGACGTTTTATAGACGTTGATGCTATAAGTGCTGGTTTTTATAGACGTTGATTGACGATGATTGAAATTGATTGATAGACGTTTTATAGACGTTGATCCTATAAGTGCTAGTTTTTATAGATGTTGATTGACGATGATTGATATTGATTGAGAGACGTCTTATGGACCTTGATCCTATAAGTCTTGGTTTTTATAGACGCTGATTGACGATGATTGATGTTGATTTACGTTGATTGACATTTGATTCTTATGTTGAATAAAAAAAGACAGACTGTTATCAAAAAAGTAGCAAAACTGGATCAAGTGATTAAAATCAAGATGTTTTTTTTAATGAATTTTAAAAGCAGTCTTATAAACGAGTAGTATAAGATTGCATTCCTTTATTTGTCTGCCTTTTTTTTAGTGTGCCAACATGTAATGCATTTTAAGCACTTTGGCTTATTCATCGCGATTTTATTTGTTTTATTTTTATAATTTTAAATTCATTCACTAATACCACCATCACACACACGTACATACATATTTGTAAATGTGGGAGTGTGTGTGTATACGTGTGTGTATAACTATTTAGAATACAATTGCAATTGCAATTGTGGTTGTGGTTGTGATTGTTTCTCTCTCTCTTGCCGTTTATTTGGATGCGATTACAATGAATTATGGCTCTTTGAAAAGCTACACGTAATTGTGACATAATAATGAAAAGTCTACAGTACTCGCTATTATTATTTTTTCCTTCTTTTTCTCCACTTTTTTTTTCGATTCATTCAACGCTTTTGTCATGAGTGTAGTGCAACATGCAACGAATCAAGACGAAAAAAGTAGAAAAAAAAGCAACTCAAAACTATCATTAAATATTGAAGCACGTTTTCGAGTTAATGCCACTTCTTTGAATTGTGGGGAGATCAACTGCTGCAACTGCACTAACAATGAAAGCGGCAGCAATAAAAACTAGAAACAATCACTCACTAACTCCCATGCACTCACCGTCCCTCACGCTGAGTGTGTATATTTTAAGAGGATTATGTTTGGTGTGTCATGATTTCTAAAGTATCCTGCTGTACTACGAAAAAAAAAAAAAAATTTGTTAAATTGTTTATAATTGTTTAGCAAATAAATGCAATTCTCTAAAACTGTTATACCGCAACAGCAATAACTGTTATATGTTATACTATATGAGAAAAAAAAACATCGTGTCAAGAGTTTAGAAGTGAATGGCATGGGTTACTTGCCTTAACAGTCGTTATTAAGTGAAGCAAATAAAATCAAATCGTTTCAAAATCGTCATCATCTAAAGGAAAATGAAAACAAATTCGTTTGAATTTGTAAAAATGGTTGCCAAATATTTGTTTATTTCGTATTCAAGTTTAGTTTAGAGCACTAATATGACTTCAAGAAAATATTTCTGGAATAACATCGCGAATTTTCTTACGAAAAACAATTTATTCAACAAGCCAAAATAGTCCGAGTCCCCATAGTCTAGTAGGTAGTATGTTGGCTTATTAGACGTCAAAACCCGGGTTTGAATCCCAGGTAAGACATCAAAACTAAAATATCAAGAAAATATATTTCTTCGGCGACTGCCGCTCAGCAGATTTCTGACAAAAACTCTGAGCTTAAAAATAAAATTGCCATCAAGAGCTTCTCAAAAATCTGTCGTTCGGAGTTGACTTATATACTGTAGGTCCCGTTACTCATGTATAAAATTAACGCACACAATATAAGTGGTGTGAGAAGCTAGGTTGAAATCCTAACTAAAGTAATGTAATGTGAAATATTGTTACATTTTTACCTTTTAAAAACATTTAAAATATACGCTTGTAGCTTGCAAATAAAATAAAAACAAACTTGTATTTAGTTTTTATTTAAAATTCTTTATTATTAGCTTAATTCTGTGTGCCACTACTTGATGTAAACAACAACAATTGCTTTGTTTGTTATTTCTCTGTTTGCACCCTTTGCATAAACAATGACAATTACTAGACAATTGTTTGACAGTTCTTTATAAATGAGATCCACAAACCACAATTACTCTCTTCAAACGCACTGCATCTTTACACAAGACTGACTGAACTTTTACTAACTCAGTTGCCTGTTTTGCTTTGCCTTTTATAAGGCACTGTAAACAGTCTGATGAATGTCCTTGAAGACGAATGTTTGTGGTTTCGCCTTCTCGAGACCTCCATAAATGTAAACATCGTTGTTTCACTATTGTTGTTTGTGTATTTTGTTTACATTTATCATTTCAGTGTTTGTTGTTATATTTTTGTTTACTTGTTTACCATTTTTTTTTTAAATGTAAACAAGTTTATTGTTCTTATTTCTTTTGTTTATAATTTAAATGTTAAACGAGGTAAAAGCAAAATACCTGGTCTAGGTTTTTCATCTTCGTAACAATATTAATAACGTTAGGATGAAGAGGCAACGCTATGTAGTACAAGCTTCTTACACCAACCAAGCCGTGTATGTTAATTTTATTCATGAGTAACATATAACATAGATTTTGAGATATTTTTCATGGCAATTTATTTCTCGGCTGATTTAATTTCTGTTTCATAACTCTACTTGTACGATAGGTCTGAGCGGAGGTTTGAACCAATCTCTCGTCCAATAACCCAATAAGCTATCTATTAGACTAGCTATTCCTTAATGGTGAACTTACAACAAGCCTAGATGATGGCTTATGTGCATGGTGATAGATATGAGGCACTTGTTTGTTATTCTCTCCTTCAGTTTATTAGACAGACTAGGGTGCCTTTTTAATTCTTTTGGTTTAGTTTACTGCTTGGATTGCAGGGTCACTAGGTTGCTTATCTCAAGCGTAAAATGGACGAAGTAAAGATTTCTGACTGTAAATAATTCGTGATGACATGCCGAACCTTGTTGTTCCTTTTTACATCTCGGATTAAAAGCACCATACCAAGACTCTGGCAAGTTTAACAATTTGCAACGATGTCGAGTGTTCAAAAATACGACAAAATTTTTTATTTCTTAAATATTATCCCCCAAGCCTTCTCTGCTGTTACATAACATTTGAAAGGATATCCTGGTTTCCATTTAAATATGCTTGTGTACCATATTTGGTACCATTTTAATTGTTTGGAAACATTAAAGAGAAGCCTCATTAAATACTTTTGCCTTTAACCCAATCACCAATCCACTGCCTTTTACTTTTCTGCAGGCGAAATTGAAAAGATTT
The DNA here is from genome assembly GCA_014635995.1 of Sarcophaga peregrina. Taxonomy (NCBI): domain Eukaryota; kingdom Metazoa; phylum Arthropoda; class Insecta; order Diptera; family Sarcophagidae; genus Sarcophaga; species Sarcophaga peregrina. The sequence goes on along the minus strand of CM025793.1, from coordinate 83,358,823 downwards.
CATCCTCTCCCCTGCCATAAATCGTTTAATGTGTGTCTCCTCAAAGCTGGTGTCAATTTTTATGCCATTTTTGTTTCGATTTTGACACATTTTACAAGAAAATTGTAGAGTTAAGAGAAGTAAATTACAATTGACAACATATGGTGGCGGCAACAACATGAGTTATTCAGTTTTAATGAAGATTATCGACAGACATACTACTAAACGTAAGCATTTAGATGGGGGTCCACTGTATTGATTAAGATTTTGAAGTGTTTGCCTTCATACTCATGAAGCAAACATTTGAAATGATAAATTAAAGACTTAAAGTCTTATGGGGGCAATAATAAATCAATTTTAAAAGAAATTTTTAAGGAAACTATTTCGAAAAAAAATTTAATTAAAATTTTTAGAAAATAAATCAGAAGAAAAATGTTTTTTTTTTTTTTGAAAAATTATTTTAAAAATGTTTTTATCTTTCCCTTCGTATCTATTATTTCCAAAATTTTAATTAAAGTAAATTTGTTAAAAATTTATAAATTAATGAAAAGTTTTGTATGCAATTGTTATCGAAAATTTATCGATTATTTTTTTTTTATCGAAATTTATAAGTTGTCGACATTAATTTAATGGAAAAATTTTTAGTTACAAAACTTAATAGTTATTGAAAATTGTTCTTAGCAATTGATATCGCATTTATTTTAATTGAAATTTTATGAGTTATCGATAACAAATACTTCCAACAAATTTTTGATAATAATTTATTAATATTTATTAATTTTTTAATAATTTTTTAACAATTTATAAATTAACAAAACGTTTTTTATGCAATTGTTATCGAAATCTATCGATTATTTTTTTATCGAATTTTATAAGTTATCAACATTAATTTAATGCAAAAATTTTTAGTTACAAAACTTAGTAGTTATTGAAAATTGTTCTTAGCAATTGTTATCGCATTTATTTTATTTGAAATTTATGAGTTATCGATAACAAAGTACTTGCAACAAATTCTTGATAATAATTTATTAATATTTATTAATTTTTTAATAATTTATTATTTTCAATAACAATGAAATGTAATGTAAATTTGTGAAAAATTTATAAATAAACGAAAAGTTTTCTATGCAATTGTTATCGATCATTTATATATCGAAATTTATAAGTTATCGACATTAATTTCATATAAAAATTTTTAGTTACAAAAGTTAATAGTTATTAAAAACTATTCTTAGCAAATGTTATCGTACGTATGTCTATTGAAATTTAGGAGTCTTCGATAACAAAGTACTTGAATAAATTTTTAATAGCATATTTTCTGATAATTTATAATTTTCGCTAACATTTAAATTCAATGTAAATTTGTATAAAATTTATATATTATCGATATTAATTTTTGAGAAATTATCGAATATTTTTATATTAGAATCTATAAGTTATCGGCATTAATTTTATAAAAAAAATTAGTTAAAGAACTTAGAAGTTATCGAAAATTGTTTTAACCAACTGTTTTCGATAAGTTATCGAATAAACTTCTATTGAAATTTTTTAATTATCGATAAAAAACAAAAATATCTTACAACAAATTTTTTAAAACAGAATTTTTAGTTAATATGTATTTTTCGATAACAATGTAATTTTATATATCAATTGTATCGAATCAGTTGATTCAATTGTTATCGAATTTATTTAATTTTTTTATTTAATTTTATATTGATTAATTTAAAACAAAATTTTAAGTTACAAAATTCAGTAATTATCGAAAAGTGTTCTAACTAACTGTTATCGAAAAGTTATCTTACATACTTTTATTGAAGTTTATGAGTTATCGATAATAAAGATTTTGCAGCAAATTTTTGAAAAGATAGATTTTTTGTTAATTTTCTATTTTCGATAACAATGAAATGTAATGAAAATTTGTAGAAAATTTATATATTATCGATAATTTTTCTATTCAACTAATATCAAGAATTTATCGAATATTTTTATATTGAAATTTATAAATTATCGACATTAATTTTATACAAAATTGTTAGTTACAAAATTTAGTAGTCATGACAAATTGTTCTACCCAACAGTTCTACCCATACTTTTATTGAAATTTATAAGTTATCGATAAAAAAGACTTTTCAACAAATTTTTGAAAGCAGAATTTTTTGTTCAATTTGCATTTTTGTATAACAATGAAATGAAATGTAAATTTGTAGAAAATTTATAAATTATCGAAAACTTTTCTATTCAAATATTGTCGGATATTTTTATATTGAAAATTATAAGTTATCGACATTAAATCGATACAGAACAATCTTAGTACTTATCGGAAATTATTATAACCGACTGTTAGCTAATAAAACTGTTATCGATAAAAAAAAGAAGGTTTTGTAACAAATTTTTGAAAACAGATTTTTTTTATTAATTTGTATTTTTCGATAACAATGTCATGTAGTATTAATTTCGGGAAAATTTATAAAAAATCGTTAATTTTTTTTTCAATTGTTATTGAGAATTTATCGAAATAAATTTTGGAAATAGATTAGAGGACGTGCACCTGTCGGTCAAGACAAGCACAGTACCTGGAGGTCGTATACAAAATTTTTAATTACAATCGTAGTAGTTACTGAAAATTGTTCTAATTAACTGTTATCAAAAAGTTATCTTACATACTTTTATTGGAATCGTACTAATCGACTGTTATCTAATAAAATTTATGAGTTATCGACAACAAAGTATTTGCAACAAATTTTGGATAATACATTATTTTGATAATTTATTATTTTCGATAAAAATGAAATGTAATATCAATTTTTGAAAAATTCATAAATTATTGATAACTTTTCTTTTCAATTATTATTGAGAATTTATCGAAATAAATTATGGACACAAATTTTATACAAAATTTTTAGTTACAATCATAGTAGTTATTGAAAATTGTTCTAATTAACTGTTATCAAAAAGTTATCTTACATACTTTTATTGACTGTTATCTAATAAAATTTATGAGTTATCGATAACAAAGTATTTGCAACAAATTTTGCATAACAATTTTTTTTTTTGATAATTTATTATTTTGGATAAAAAGGAAATGTAATATCAATTTTTGAAAAATTTATAAATTATCGATAATTTTTCTTTTCAATTGTTATCCAGAATTTATCGAATATAAATTATGGACATAAATGTTATACAAAATTTTTAGTTAAAATCATAGTAGTTATTGAAAATTATTCAAAATCAAGTGTTATCGAAAAGTTATCGAATATACTGCTAATAAAATTTATAAAAATATTTTTACCTTCCCCCTCGTATCCTGCTTACAATCCTTTATTATCCTAGCAAAACAAGAAACAAAAACAAACAAAATATTTAAATCCTGTTTACCAAACACAAGCCCGCTAATAAATGACTTCAATTTAAACAAATTTCGATATTTGAACGATTTTTTTTTGGGTTGTTGTTGTCATTCGTCTCGCGCAATCGTTTTATTTACAGTTGCAAAGTATATTTAAACCAATTAATTATAACAACTTTAACCGTGTTGGATATAGCGTTTATAAAAATAAAACAACAACAATAACAACAACAACAAAACGTATAAATAAACGCTTCAATGGTGTGAATACACCATCAGCAACACACACTGTCTCTCACCCCTTACGTTAGTTTATGCTAGTAAAACAAAGCCTGGCATGTGCTGGCCATCATCATCATCAACATCCGCATCATCGTCGTCATCGACGTCTGTTGTCCGTTTGTGTCAATTTGCAACAGCCAAACACCTATTTAAAATGCGTGTGGCAACACTTACAAAATTTTGTGTTGTGTGACATCAATTTTCCTTTATTTGTGGTGCTATTGCCCGGCCGTTGTTGTTCTTGTCGTGTGCCTTCTCTACTGTACTCTCTGCTACTGCTGCTGTTCCCTGATCAATTTGGTGTCCGCATGATGTTCAAATAAATTCATGCAATTCGTGCATGAAAAATTATTTACTGTAAGAAAAATTGCTTGCAATGCTGTTGCTGGCTGGCTGGCTGGTATGTGTTGCAAGTGCATTCATTCATTCATTCATTGGCTGCGTATTAAACGTTACGTTACGTTACGTTATCCTGTAAACATTACAAATGTAACAAATTGAAATGGCCCCAGGCTAAGCACAAGAGAATATGGCTAAATGGTTTCACTGAAAATTCTTATTTAATATGCGAGGGTTGGCTCCAAATCGTAAGTTTTCCATGCGATTTTTCTACAAAATAATATTCTTGTATGACTAATCGATAACAATTTTCAATAACTACTATGATTGTAACTAAAATTTATGTTCATAATTTATTTCGATAAATTCTCGATAACAATTGAAAAGAAAAATTCTAGATATTATATAAATTTTCCCGAAATTAATATTACATTACATTGTTAGCGAAAAATACAAGTTAACAAAAATTCTGCTTTCAAAAATTTATTGCAAAATCGTTTTTATCGATATCTCATAAATTTTATAAGATAACAGTCAGTTAGAGCAATTTCCGATAAGTACTGTGATTGTTTTGTATCGATTTAATGTCGATAACTTATAATTTTCAATTTAAAAGTATCCGATAATATTTGGATAGAAAAGTAATCGATAATTTATTTATTTTTCTAAAATTAACATTACATTGTTATCGTAATAATAATTATTAAAAAAGTATGTTATTAAAAATTTGTTGCAATTATTTTGTTATCGATAACTCATAAATTTCAATGAAAGTATGAACGACAACTGTTTGATAACAGCAGGGTAGAACAGCTTTCTATAACTACTAAATTTTGTTACTAACAATTTTGCATAAAATGAGTATCGATAATTTATAAATTTCAATATTAAAATATTCGATAAATTCTCGATATTAGTTCTGTAGGAAAGTATTCGATAATACATACATTTCCTACAAATATCCATTACATTTCATTGTTATCGAAAATAGTAAATTAACAAAAAAAAAATTCCCTTTTTAAAAATTTGTTGCAAAATCATTTTTTTTATCCATAACTCATAAATTTCAATAGAACTATGTTCGATAACCTTTCGATAACAGTTGATTACAACAATTTTCATTAACTACTATAATTGTAGCCAACAAGTTTATATAACATTAATATCGATAACATATAAATGTCAGTATAAAAATATTCCATAAATATTCGATAACACTTGGATAGAAAAATTATCGATAATTTATACATTTCCCTCAAATTTCACATTAGTTTATATTGTTATCGAAAGTTATAAATTATCAAAAAACATTTTCGATTTAGAATTTGTCGTAAATTCTTTATTATTGATAACTCATAAAATTTCGACAAGTTTGCTAGAGCTGTTGTTTAGAACAATTTTCGATGACTACTAAATTTTATTACTAAAAATTTTATATAAAATTAATGTTGATTGATCAAAAAAAATAAAAAAAATTTTTATCAAAACTTTTTATTTTGTAATTAAAAATTGTATATAAAACTAATATCGATAACTTATAAATTTCAAAACAAAAAAATATTCGATAAATTCGTGGTAATAGTTAGGTAGATGAATTTTTGATAACTACTAAGTTTTTTAAAAAATTTTTTTTTTAAATTAATATAACTTATAGGTTAGAGGACGTGCACCTGTCGGTCAAGACAAGCACAGTACCTGGAGGTCGAAATTGACCAATTGTACATAACTTAACATAAATTAACTCGATAACTTATAAATAACAATAGAAAAATATTTGATAAATTCACGATAACAACTAGATAGACAAGTTCTCGATAATTTATAAATTTTTCTCAAAATTTACAATACATTACATTGTAATCAAAAATTAGCGAAAAAAATATAGTTTTCAAAAATTTATAGCAAATCGTATTTTATCGATAACTCATAATTTTCAGTAGAAGTATGTACGATAAATTTGCAATAACAGTTGGGTAGAACAATTTTCAATATCTAGTAGGCTTCGTATAAAACTAATATCGATAACTTATAAATTTCAATAGCAAAAGATTTGATAAATTCTCGATAACAACTGGATAGAAAAATTATATATAATTTATAAAGTTTCGACAAATTGTTACCGAATATTACACATTAAAAAAACAAATTGGTTCCAAAATTTGTGGCAAATTCTTTTTTATCGATAACTGGTAAATTTCAATAGAACTATGTTCGATAACTTTTCTAAAACAGTTGGTAAAAATAATTTTCGATAACTATGTATTATGTTTCTAACAAATAAAATTAGTATCGATAACTTATGTTTCAATATAAAAATATTTGAAAAATTTTCGATAACAATTGGATGGAAAAATTATCTATAATTTATGAATTTTCTTTATTTCATTGTTATCGAATAATATAAATTATTTAAAATTGCTGTTTTAAAAAATTTATCACAAATTATGCTTAATCGATAAATTGTAATAGAAGTATGTTCAATAACTGTTCGATAACAGTTGGTTAGAACAATTTCCAATAACTACTATGGTTGTAACTAAATAATTTGTTTAAAATTAATATCGATAACTTGTAAATTTCAATATAAAAATATTCGATTAATTTTCGATAACAATTGCATAACTACTATGATGTTAGCTAATAATTTTATGTACAAATAATGTCGATAACTTGCATATAAATATATTGGAAAATTTTCGATAACGATTGAATAAAAAAATTATCGATAATTTATTAACTTTCTACAAATTTATATTACACTTTAATGTTATCGAATATTGTAAATTATATAAAAATTGCGATTTCAAAAATGCATCGAAAAATTCTTTTAATTCGATAATTCATAAATTTCAATTCATAAATAGAAGAATATTCCATAAATTTTCGATAACAGTTGGTTAGAACAATTTCCAATAACTACTATGGTTGTAACTAAAAAATGTTGTATAAAATTAATGTCAATAACATGTAAATTTAAATATTCGATAAATTTTCGATAACAGTTGGATAGAAAAATTATCGATAATTTATAAATTTTTTTCAAATTTACTTTATATTACATTGCTGTCGAAAATTACAAATGATCAAAAGAAAAATTGTTTTTTAAAATTTGTTGGCAAATATTTCTGCGAGTATCGATAACTCATAAATTTCAATAGAAGTATGTATGTACAATAAATTTTCGATAAAAGTTGGTTAGAACAATTTTCAATAACTACTATGGTTGTAACTAAAAAATTTTGTACAAAATTCATTTCGATAACTTATAGACTTCAATATAAAAATAATCGATAAATTTTCGATAACAATTATATAGAAAATTTTTTCATAATTTATAAATTTTCTATAAATTGTCTATAGAAAATTTTTTTTTAAGAGCGTTTAAAGCAATACAATTACGATAACAACAGGATTTCCATAAATCGTTTCATTTCTTAACTTTCAATTTATCAATAAACTTTTAAACGAACTTGTCTGCTTCTTCTTGAAAGATATAAAAAACAAAACTTTTGTGAACCATCCTCGTCACAGGGTGTAAACTCTTTGGCCAATTGTGTTATTTGACAGGCTGGTTGCTTGATTGGGATTTTGTTGACCATCAACCGGACTGTGATGTTTGTACGTTCGAAATTCTGTATGTCGTCCGTCCCAATGTTTGCATTTCTGCTACGACGTTCATGGAGTTGAAATAAATTTAATGTTTTTGAAAACTTGAATTTTTTTTTTATAGAAAAAACAAAAGCAAGAATCAAAAATAAAAAAATAAATGAAACCTCGTAGACGACACTATAATGCTATCATTAATCTTCAGGCACGACTGATTTGTTTGGCCTTTAAAACCTTACAGCAGCAGCAACAGAACAAAGCAGAAGGAAAGAGCTAGAGGAGTAACCACTCACTTAACATGCAGCTAGAAAACTGGTAAAGATGATTGGCCAGGAAAAGAAGTAGAGAAAAGGAGGAAGAGGAGGAGAGCAAAAGAACTACAGGGAAAGGGTCATTTTTGATGCATAACTTTGGCTAAAAGTTTATCAAAGTGTTTGTGTTGTAGCACAAGCAAGTAATTGATGGAGTCTAAAAAGGAAAAACTTTAAGGTAATACTCGTAGTGCATACATATACTGCAATGCAGCATCATTATCATCATCAGCATCATCATCATCACGAACAACAGCAGCAGCAGCAGTAACATGAAAAAAACCCAAAACAAAGTTGAAGGAAAAGAAGAAAAACAAGACATAGAGGAGCAAAAATGATGGTAAATTGATGATGCTTCAAGTAATAACAACTTCAAAGATTCATAGTCATCAACATAATCATCAGCATCATCATCATCATCATCATTATCATCAGCATCAGTATAAGCATCATCGGCATCATCAATTTGCCCAAATGGCTATATGCCCCACTCCGTTGGCCTAAAGGCCAGAGAGTTACTCCGCATATCGTAAAGTTTTCATATTGAAAAGACAAATTATTTTGATGTTGCAACTAAGCTAAGGCACAAGAAAATCGAATGAATGAGAGAGATTGCGAGAGAGAGAGAGAGAGAGAGAATGAAATCGAAAAAACAAAGTTAAAAATAAAGGAGCAGTACTTGACTAATGGTTTTTTAGTATTATGCACTCGATGGTACTTAAAATATGAAAATTTTAAATGAATTTATGATGCCACAAACTCCAAACAAAGCCCCTCCAAACCAAAAAAAAATATTGCTTATGTGCCCCTCATTTGACGTGTGTTTAAAGGAAAATACAGATTTTTTTAACAAATAATTTCTGTTTGTCTTACAAAATCTCTGTCTGTCTCTATGTAATTAAAATAAAAATCATTGCGTTCACTTGCCGCTTAATTACGTTTTAACTGCTTTATGTTGCAACAATTATTTCCTTATAGCAGTCGCAGTCGCAGTCACTCACTCACATGACTCTGCACAAAATTGTTAAAAACGATTTCAAAACTTACAAAAAAAATAAAGAAAAATTCCTAAAACAACTCTATTTAGGCCACAAATAATGACATGGGTTTGTAAAGCAGGGCTATTAAAATGCCTTCATGCTGGCAATTTATTAACTTCCACCTCATATGCTAATTAGCTGACAGCTAGACATAAGTAAAGTAGGTTTATCGACTAGGTGGCTTTCATTTAAAAGACAAATTTTTGAAATTCATTAAAAACCAGCCTGATTTTAATCACTTGAGTGTCACTTTTGCTACTGTTTTGATAACAGACTGTCTTTTTTTATTTAATATAAGAATCAAATGTCAATCAATGTAAATCAACATCAATTATCCTCAATCAACGTCTGTGAAAACCAGCATTTATAGGATCAACGTCTATAAAACGTCTATCTATCAATGTCAATCATCGTCAATCAACGTCTATAATAACCAGAACTTAGAGGATCAACGTCTATAAATCGTCTATCAATCAATGTCAATCATCGTCAATCAACGTCTATAAAAACCAGCACTTATATGATCAACGTCTATCAATCAATATCAATTATCGTCAATCAACGTCTATGAAAAGCAGCACTTATAGGATCAAAGCCTATAAAACCTCTATCGATCAATGTCAATCATCGTCAATCAACGTCTATTAAACCAGAACTTAGAGGGTCAATGTCTATAAAACGTCTATGAATCAATGTCAATCATCGTCCTATAACAACCAGAACTTAGAGGATCAACGTCTATAAAACGTCTGTCAATCAATGTCAATCGTCGTCAATCAACGTCTATAAAAACCAGAACTTAGAGGGTCAACGTCTATAAAACGTCTATGAATCAATGTCAATCATCGTCCTATAACAACCAGAACTTAGACGATCAACGTCTATAAAACGTCTGTCAATCAATGTCAATCATCGTCAATCAATGTCTATAAAAACCAGGACTTAGAGGATCAAAGTTTATAAAACTTCTATCAATCAATGTCAATCAACGTCTATAAAAACCAGAACTTGGAGGATCAACGTCTATAAAACTACTATCAATCAATGTCAATCATCGTCAATCAACGTCTATAAAAGCCAGAACTTAGAGGGTCAACTTCTATAAAATGTCTATCAATCAATGTCAATCATCGTCAATCAACAACTATAAAAACCAGAACTTAGACGGTCATCGTCTATAAAACGTCTATCAATCAATGTCAATCAACGTCTATAAAAACCAGAACTTAGAGGATCAACGTCTATTAAACGTCTATCAATTAATATCAATCAATGTCTATTGAAGACCAGCACTTAGACGTTCAACATCTATAAAACTTCAATCAATCAACGTAATTCATCGTCAATCAATGTCTATAGAACACCAGCACTTAGAGGACGCGCTAAAATCCATTGATCTGATAAAGTGGCTTGCCTATTCAGGCTCTCTTGGAAGACTTCTTCGAAGAATATATACTTCATACTAAAACAGAAGATATTGAAAAATTTCCAGCACATTACTGCCTAGTATTAAATATTCTAGAACCGAATGAATACTGCATATAGGCAGGGAATCCACTATGAATTTGATAAGTTTTTTGATTGCCTATTGAGAAGAAAGAAGAAATTCTAGAAGTTGCCAAATTGAATATAAATTTAAAGAAATATCGTATTCCCACATTGCTAATGGAAAAAACCGCAATTTAATAGCACTGTTGATGAAGCGGTAAGCCACTTAAGACTTTAAATTTAAAACAATCAATTAAATCAAAAATGTTTTGATATTTTTTTTGCCAAATTTTTTTTAATTTTATTGTGAAATACAATTGTTCCGTTTGCTGTTGCTGTCAGCCATCACTTTCAATTTTAGCAATATTTTCTAACAAATAATGCCATGGGATTGTGCCAAAGATATTAAAATGGCTTCATGCTGGCAATTTATTAATCTGCGTCTCTGTATTTTAACATCATATGATAATTAGCTGACAGCGAACTTTTGAAATTCATTAAAAAACAACATGATTTTAACCAATCGTCTGGTTTTTTAAGTCTTTACTGCTATTTTTTGTTTGATAATATCTGCCATTGTGCAAGAGTAATACAATAACAAATCAACATAAGAAATTCTAGAAGTTGCCATACTGAATATAAAAGAAATATCAATTTAAAGAAAGGTTGTATTACCACTTCGCTAGTAGAAAAAATAGCGGCTTAATAGCATTGTTAGTAAAGGGTAAGCCATTTGAAAGTTTAAATTTAAGAATCCAATTATATAACAACGGTTCAAAGTCATGAAAAAATTTATTTGTTCGTTGTGAAATACAACGATTAGAAATCTAATAGAATTTCAGTGATATGGCTGGCCTCTTAGTAGCTCATTCAATCGTAGCAAGTTTTTCAAACTTTTTCAAGAGTATGGGGTCATATCTCGACAACGACATCACGTATGTTGGCCTAAAAATCCTCAATTGTCTCCGCTTTGTCGGGAAGACACCTTTCTTTAACGATAACCCTCAGAAAATAGTCCAACGTTGTCAGATCGCAACTTTTGTAGGCCAATCATCACATCTCTGCTAATTACATGCACACAGACATACATAATATGGCATTACAACCCTTCAGTCAGAATTACGGCCTAGCTTCTCACACCACTCATGTTGTATTTGTTAATTTTATTCATGAGCGGTGGAACCTACAGTTTAACGTCGACTCCCGAACGACAGATTTTTTGTGAAGCTATTCATGGCAATTTTATTTTAACACTCAGAGTTTTTGCCAGAAATCTGCTGAGAGGAAGTCGCCTAAGAATATTTCTTAATATTTCATTTTGCTGGAGTTTTACTATGGCCTCACGCCTAATAAGCCAACCGACTATTTTATACGTAAGTGATGGGACCTACAGTTTCACATCGACTCTGTACGACAGATTTTTGAGAAACTTCATCAACATCTAATAAACCAACACACTACCTACTAGACTACGGCGACTATTTGGCTAATAAAGCCGCCAACAAATGATAGGCGCAATAAATCCATTGTGGCATGAGATGTCTGATAAGTTGCGCCGTCCTTATTTTCGAAGAAATATGGGTTAATGATGCCACCGCTCCACAAGCCGCACCAAGCAGTCACTTGTAATGCGGGCATTGGATTCTGCAAGTCCACATGTGGATATTCTGAGCTTCAATTATAAAAATTTTGCTTATTAAGGTGGGAGGGATGGAATGCATGCAGACAAGGTAAAGCTTCTAACTGTGGCCAACGTGGCGACCACCATGACGACCCTTGTCTTGATGTACGCAAGTTGACACGCAACCTCCTCGTGGCCCCTCCAGGATGGAATTCTAGCACCCGTTATGTGGTAACTAATGCATGCAACGAAGTTCCATCCCCTGGATTGTGCGTAGGGCACCACGTAAAAATCTTCTCCAATGAAAACCAAAACAATAAACTTAAAAAAGATCCCCTCCAAAGTTGACTACGACAACAAACGTTAAAAGGAAAATAATTTAAGAATAGGCACTTGGAACGGCCACACCCTTCACGGGGTAAGCGCTTCCGCCGAGCTGGCGGATGCTCTCAAGAAATGTGGGACGGATATCACTGCCATACAGGAAATGCGATGGATAGGGCAAGGATGCAAAAGGCTGGCATCTTGCGATGTGTATTTCAGCTGCCATGTTGATAAGCATTAATTTGGATGCAGATTTGTGGTTAACCTTGTCTCTAGATTCACGCCTGTGAACGAAAGAATAGCCACAATCCGCATCAGGGCAAAATTCTTTAACATTAGCCTGATTTGTACTCACGCCCCGACGGACGAAAACGACGATGTGGTTAAGGATGGCTTCTACGTTAAACTCGAGGACGTCTATGATAATTGCCCGGCCCAGTATGCAAAAGTCGTCTTTTTAATACGAAGATCGTGCGGGAATGTATCTTTGATCCCACTGTCGGTTAGTTCAGCCTCCAACCACTAAGATACAAATGAGCTTCAACCGAAGAGATTTTTTTTCGTGCAGTTTCTCGTTGGCATATCTAGCGAAGCGAACGCGAAGTTTGTTGCCCTAAGATGGGTAATAACCTGGAGTATACCGGGTCCTTCTTTACGACCAAATTATGTACGACATTTTCGTTCAATTTTTCTTTGTTCTTGAGTAACAAATTTCCTATAAATTCCAACGTTGCTCTGGACTTAAATCGATTTATTACGTTCAGTGGAGATAATTGACCGAATTTTGTGACATAGTAGGATGACATAAGTATTGCCAGATTCGAAATTTAAATCGATAGATGGCGTACCGAATATATATGTACATACGACCAGGCAGATGAGTCCATATGAGTCGATTAGCGGCAATAGCAGCCTCATTTCTTCTTTAACATCATTGTAGGTCACTAAACAGTTGCAGTGGACTAAGCTAAGCTAAGATATGTTATGTGGCATGTAAGCTCGTATGTCATAAAAATTTTAATTTCAAAATTTTTAATTAACATTTTACTTCGTTTGTTTTGCAATGACTGGCAACTGTTAACTGAAATCGTAAAAATCTTTTTTTATTATCACAGAAAATAAACAAAAAAAAGAGGAAAATTAAGGCTTTAAAACAATTATCGAAATGGTTAATGTCTGATGGCTGTAAATCGATAAAAAAAAATTTAAAAATTTTCGTTACAACGTAACACAAATAACGTCTTAAGCCTTAAGACAAGCCTGACGCGAATGCCATAAAAAAACTGCAAATAATTTAAGAAAACTTCAACAGCGTTTTCCTATAACAGAAATGACGTTTCATTTGCCATATTTACTGTGTGTGTGTGTGTGAAAGACATGGGTAGCCCGGCCTACGATTCGCCGCAAGCACGATTCGCCGCAAGACTTACTTTCGGTTTGCTAAACACATACGTACTAAACCCAACCTAATTCATCACACTTCCATTAAGTCACCTTCCCCCCGGGACCCCAATAAAATATTACATCGGGGCTAGGTAAAGATTAAGCGGGTGCTGTTATCCATTTCAGCTCTCTCTCTCTCTCTCAATTATTTTCTGTTGCATCAGAACTTCCTTCGCGAAGAAACTCACCGCGTTCCAATTCTCCCCTGATGCAAGCATCAAGTTAACCACACTATCGGGAGTCACTTAGGATTCAATTGTCCTCTCCAGGAAACTTTGTAGGTATTCGTAGCGCGGTATTCGCAGTTTCGTTCATGTGGTAGCGGGATTAAAATTCTACCACAGTGGTTCCCTGGTTGTCGGCGATTTCTTTTCAACAGATTTCTGGCAAAAACTCTAAGAGTAAATAAAATTTCCATGAAAACTTTCTGAAAAAAAATATGTCGTTCGGAGTCGACTGTAAACTGTAGGTCCAGCCACTTCTGTATAAAATTAACACACACAACATAAGTAGTGTGAGAAACTGCGGGCTTCTTGGGGACGATTGCTGTAGACTGTCTACTGGTGAAGGTATTGCACTGGCCATTTTATAGTCATCTAGCAGCAATTCGTTTCCTTACCGTTCGCATCTTCCTTCTTTGCACCTTTCCTAAAAACCTGCACAATACACTGCATAAGTAGGGGCCATCCCCTGAGCGCCGGTTTTATAAAAAAAAAAAAAATGGTAGAAGGTGCGGATGAAAAGTCTAGCGTATACCCAATGATACCGATGTTCTAAAGTGAAACAATGCCGCTCAAAGCATTGAACTACCGTGGTCTCGCGGTAACACCGTGGAAATTGCAGACCAGCGTGCTTATGTACGCACTCACGAAGCATGTCGACGATAGAAGCCTGATCACTTGGGCATCAGAATTGATCCCAGTAAGATTCTGATTATACTATTCTGGACTGCCCCAGAGATTCGCCTCTGCCCGACAATGGTGAGGCCCCCTTGTGGGAGCAATGTGGTGGCTATGGTTTAAACCTAAATCGCGGGGAGAACGCAAGTTCGGTGTGGCGTTGCACTCTTATCCATTGTAAGAAGTGGAGTTTAGATAGTCTCCCACCCCTTACCAAGAGGGAAGTCTTGTCCAAATTCAAGGCTATGAATTGGTACTCATTTATGGTGATGTAGCAAGGCATAGCGCAGGGCTGCATCATTGTGCGTGGGGGCTCTGGTAGATGCTTTGAGCAGCGTGGGGTAAGCCATCTCGGCGATACTCACGTTAAACCCTGGGCTTATTCATTATACTATTCTGGACTGTACTATAACATTTGGATTTGATGGAGTAATCTGTTATCAATATGGACTAGGGTAAAACCTAGCCCAGACGGCTTCGGGGCTAATATGCCCTCTGTCTCCGTTCCGTTAAAACCTGAAAAGCCTTGGAGAACGATCTTCAACTCGTCCCGTTGAGTTAAGGTGCAGGGGTAGTTAAGAATCTCTTCTGTTTAGGTCCTTAGCACCCTGTCTGTCTCTGAACACAAGCTTTCAAGCGCTCATGAGGACTTGTGTCAATCCTCGCATGGCCTCCCTGCATTGCCAAGATAACTATGGAACTACAACAAGGTAAACTACACAACGATTCAAAGACAAAGATTTCAAATTGGGATCCTTGCTATTGGAAAATGGAAAACAATGGAATTCATAGTCTTACAGGCTTAACTATTCCTGCCGGCCCTGCGAGGGTGCAATAGAGTCGGGATTGAACAGCCCTATGCGAAATTCTTTTCAAAGGCCTTCAAGTTTACTTCATTCACCGCTGGCGCAAAATGGCGAGCAGCAGAGAAAAGCTCCTGAAAAGGAAGCGGACGAGTTCACCAAGTTGAATGATAAGAATGATAAGAATGAAATAGCGAAACTTTTGGAAATGATGGGCGGAGGAAGAGGATCCATACACAAGGTGATGCGCAATGTAGAGACTTCAATATCGGGACTCTACCAGCAAGCGGTTAGAAACAAGGTTTTAAGTGAGGAGAATAAGGTCCGAACAACTGATGGAGTACCCAGACGACCCCGCGGTAGCAGTTGCAAGAGGCATCTAAGAGACTGAGGGTCGAAGTGGAAAAGTCGATGGGAACGCCATATTTACTGTGTGTGTGTGTTAGCACCAAAACTAATTCAAAGTTGAAAGTTTAAATTTCAAAAAACTTTAAGAAATTTTATCGGAAATTAAACAGTTGCTGCTGCAAGAAAATGTCCTGTAGTGTATGACATATACTATATACATATACAGGGTGGCAGATATATATTGCAACCAACTTCAGGTCATTATCATTTGTACACCGCTCGTCTGACAGCTGACAGATTTGTTCCAATGACAGTTCATTTTATTATTTACAAGCTTACATAAGCATTTTGATCATTTGGTGGAAAACCACAGGTGGCTATCGTTAGAGTTCTCCAGCATTTAAATGTGAATAATTTTTTTGTTTCTGGTATCATTGCTTGTTACTGTGATACTTGCAGTGTTACATCGCGTCAAAAAATGGACGAAAGAAACCGGTAACAACACCAGAAATGATCCGAAAAGTGAAGGCCAGATTTGATCGAAGTCAAGATCGAAGCAGTGGTAAAAAATTGCTCGTGAGCTGAACATATCGCGAGAACGGATGCAACACATATTGAAAAATGAGCTTGGACTAAAGCCATTGAAGTTCCAAAAAGTGCAAGACCGTTGGACAAAAAAGGTTAGACTGGAAAAAGCCAAGGAATTACTTCACTTGCACGAAAATGGCCAGTTACCGAATTTGGTGTCCTCCGATCAGAAGCCATTCCAAATTGAACCTTAGGGTCAAAATAAATGCCGAATATTATCAGGAAAATGTCTTAAAGACAGTATTGAAGCCCTGGGCAGACAAACATTTCGGCCGCCGGCAATGGACATTCCAACAGAACTCAGTACCACCGCACTCAGCACGCGTCAACCAAGAATGGCTTAAAAAGGAGGTTCCTCGCTTCATTTCTACCTCACAATGACCACCAAAATCTCCGGATCTCAATCCGTTGGACTTTTGCGCCTGAGGCGTTTAGGACAGTAAGGTCTCACTAAAAAATACCAAAGCGTCGATCATCTCAAGACGGCGCTACGCCGGGAATGGGCCAAAATACCGCAGAGCCACTTTCGTGCAGCCTGTGATAGCTTTGTCGGCCGTTTGAAGGCCATAATTCGTACCAAAGGTGGCCAATTGTAACAAATCTAAAATTTCATGTTGCTTCCAATATTTTTTGCTTTTGAATAATAAAATTAAAAAAAAAAATTAAAAAAATATTGCGCTTTAATTTGTTGCATAATATATCAGCCACCCTGTATATGGTATACAGGCAAGTGTATGTGTCTAACGTGTAAGTGTGTGTGTGTCTGTGTGGTACAGTGTTAAATCCTTTACCGCAAATGTATTTCCCGCTTTAGTTAAACCTTTTTTGCCAAATTCAAATGAAAAGTACTTGTGGTTTCATTTTTTTCTTCTTCTTCTTTTTCTTTTTTATTGTTGTTGTTATTGTGTGTCCTTCTTCTAGGCTTGAAATAACAAGAACGACAACAATATTTTGTTGTTGTTTTTTTTTAAATAAAAACCACACAAAAACTAAATAACGGAAGTAAGTGACACAATAAAGTACTGTTTCCGTTTTGTAAAATACTTTTTTCCCGTTTACACAATATGGTCGCATATAGTGTATTCTGGAACAACAACAAAACAATTCTTGTTTTTTGTTGCCACTTTTTCTTGTTTACGTTGCAATATGCTTTTTAATTCGTATTACATGTTATTATTGTTGTATTAGTTGTTATTATTGTTGTTGTTGCTTTGTTGCTGGTGTAATAAACAAATTTTTCGGGGGCTTAAACAAAAAAAAAGTTTGTCTTCCACATACGTCAGTGTTTGTTGAGGGTAGAGGGGGGGACTTTAACAATAACGAAGTGAGTGATAGTGTAGTGGCTTAAGTGTTGCCATATTTCTATAAAATATATTTCGTATGTTGTTTTGACTTGCCACTCTTGGCGGAATACTGACCCGAATGGTATTAACGGCATCACCATATTGGTTGCCGGATATAGGCGAGCTACTGTGTTTGGCATCAGACTCTTTGGCTCTTTGTAAGATGTGGTATTTCCTCTTGACCTCCTTGACCTCCTTGCAATTCAAAAAGTTTCATATGACAGTACGCTAACAGCCTTTCATAAAACGATATTTAAAATTTAACTTTCAATTGTTTGTGGCATTAAATTTTATCCAATTTTTGTATCCTTTGAAACACACTTACTTTACTTTTTCTTTAACGTTCAACGTTTATAAAATATTAATCTATTAACGTCAATCAACATCAATCAACGTTTGTAGAAGACCAGCGCTTAGAGCATTAACCTCAATAACTTAGAGCAATCAATGTAAATCATGAACAATTAACGTCTATAAAAACCAATACTTAGAGGATTGGCGTCTGTTATACGTCAATCAATCAACGTCAATCAATCAACGTCTATAGAAGACCAGCACTTAGAGGCTCATGTCTATAAAACGTCAATCAATCAATGTCAATCAACGTTTATAGAAGACTACTACTTAGAGACTTAACATCTATAAAACTTGAGTCCACGTAAATCAACGTCAATCATCGTTAATCAACATGTTAAAAAACTAGCACTTAGAGGATCAACGTCTATAAAACGTCAATCAATCAATATCAATCAATGGCAATTAACGACTATTGAAGACCAAATCAACGTCTGCCATCGTCAATCAATGTCTATAAAAACCAGCACTTAGTGGTTCAACGTCTATAGAACGTCAACCAATCAACGTCAATCAAAGTCTACAGAAAACCAGCACTTAGAGGCTCACATCTATAAAACTTCCATCAATCAATATCCATCAACGTCTATAGAAGACTAGCACTTAAAGACGTAACATCTATAAAAATTGATTCAATATAAGTCAACGTCTATCATCGTCAATCAATGTCTATAAAAACCAGCACTTAGAGGTTCAACGTCTATAAAACGTCAATCAACCAACATTAATCAATGTCAATTACAACTATAGAAGACCATCACTTAGAGGCTCGAAGTCTATAAAACTTCTATCAATTAACGTCATTCATCATCAATCAATGTCTACAGAAGACCAGTACTTAGAGGAAGCACTAAAATCCATTGATCTGATAAAGTGGCCTGCCTTTGAAACTCTCTCCGAAGTCTTCTTCGAAGAATTAAAGTATATATGTAGTGGAATGGAAGATATTGAAGAATTTCCACGATATTACTGCCCAGTATTGAATTTTATTGTCCGGAATTAGTACTGCACATAGATAGGGAAACCACAACGACTTTGATTGATTAGCTGTTGCGCATCGAGTTTTGGTTTCCATTGGATATTTTTTTACGTGTAAGGTTCCAAGCCCAACGTGCAATCTACATATCAAATTCAGGGAAGTGGACTTCGCCGCTTGTATTACTTAATATCTAGCAAGTGCTAGTAGGTCATCCAGCAGGGGCCATGTGAAAGCTGCGTGTTAATTTGAATATAGCAATACAAGGATCGTTCAGCAGGTCGCCATGTTGACCACAATCAAAAGAAACCTTACATTGTTTCCATGGGAGGATATCCATCGGATCCCATCCCTAGTAAAGATCTTTGGTCGAGCACAAGTTGCCAATAATTTGCGCAACCGATCCAATAATGTTTGAGCTCCTCAACGTCATGAACGTTGTGCAGCTCGGTCATATTGTTCGAATGGAGGAGGATACTCTGGCGAGATGGTTATTTAATAGGAGGATTTTCAGAAATCGGTCAAGTGGACGACCTTGTTTGCGCTGGAAGCAACAAATAGAGAAAGCCCCGTCCTAGATTAGTGTGACCAATTGGCCAAGGGGCGCAAGAAGCAGAAGAATATAGAAGGACGTGTTAGGGGAGAACCGAATTTCTTTAATTGGATTCTTAATGGCCATTTAAGCAAGAAAGCAAGTAATTTGCAATTTGAATATGGGAACATTAGATTTTCTTAGGTCTTTTACGCTTAGTGTAACAAACATTGTCGAAGACCTAGGACACTTGGCTGTAGTTCGTTTAGTGATTAAGTTGCCGTAGTCTCTAGTAGGTAGCGTGTTGGCTTATTGGACGTTGGGGCCTCGGTTTAAAATCTCAGATGAGATAGCCAAACATTTCTACGGCGACTTCCCCTTTTGCAAACTTTTGGCAAAAACTCTGTTAAAAGAAATAAAATTGCCATTAAAAGTTTCTCAAAAATCTGTCGTTCGGAGTCGACTTTAATCTGTAGGACTTGCTACTAGTGTATTGAATTGATGCACACAACATAAGTGCTAGTAGAAGTTAGATAGAAAACGATTTGTGTTGGCTAAACGGACTCAGGAACATTTGGTTACTGGCCTGATGTGTAAAACTATGGCGTAAGCTTGACTGAAGGATTGCAATGAAAAATTCTGTACTAGTTTTGCCTCACCTCTATCTTATACCAGTCGCCGTAGCCTAGTAGGTAGGTGTTGGCTTATTAGACGTAAGGCCCGAGTTTAAATCCCAGGTGAGACATCAAAGCGAAAATATGAAGAAATATTCCTTCGGCGACTTCCTCTCCACAGATTTCTGCGATAGTAAATAAAATTGCTATGAAAAGTATCTCAAAAATCTGTCATTCGGAGCCGACTTTAAACTATAGGATCTGCTACTAGTGTATGGGATTGACGCCAACAACATAAGTGCTATAAGAAGTTAGATCGTAAGGACTGACTGAAGAGCTGTACGTCTTGTGATCGCTGCGTGGTCTCTGAAGCAGTTGGCTACTGGCTTGATGTGTGAAGCTAGGTTGTAAGCTTGACTGAAGGGTTGGAATGACAAATTCTGTACTACTTTTGCCTCACCTTTTCTTATACCAGAGTTCCATCAGCCGTAAACTGTAGAGGCATTTGCATTGTTGAAAAGTAAACCCAATGGCAACACTTAAAATGAGTATAAATAGTTCTGTCAGTGTGTGCATGTAGTCCTGTAACTAAATGAAGTTTAAATTTAAATCTTCAACTCGTGAGTTTTTCCTTAAATGAAAACCATTTATTTCCACTTTCCCTATTCCCCTTTCATTTCCCATTATCCGTTGCAAAGTTGAGAGTTTATTTTGAACAACACATTCCTTCAAAGCATTTTCATATAAAGACCAGGTTTTACTGGCAGTATTTTGTTAACAAATGCTGGCTGTTAATCAGCATTTTTGTGTAAAATATCCGGTCTTCCGTTCCAGCACAGGGTTTTTGTTTCCTTTTTTCCTTTTTTCTGTTTTTGATTTTAATTTTTAAAGTTTTCTTTTTCTTTTTTTTATTGTCGGCAAATTCTAGACAAAGAATAATCGTTTCTCCTTTCTTTTTTTGTTGTTTTTGTTGTTTATTTGAGGCTCTAAAAAACTAAACTTGACTTATGAGGACACGGCACGCAGGTCTCTACGAGCTGTCTGTCTTCTAGATAGACAAGCTATTTTGTATACCAAAGAAAAAAACAAACAGTAGAGTCTCGTTAGGAAGAAGGTGAATAAAATTATCGTCATATCGTCTTATAGCTGTTAACGTCAAGCCTGTTCTGTTGCTATTGCCGTTCCTTTGCTATTTTAATAGACTTTTAAACCGCATTTGTGTGGCTAAACAAGTAAAAAACTTTTCCGACATTTTCCCCCTTAATTGTTGTTGTTGTTTTACATTACTTTTCCTACTTTTAAGTAAAATCGTTATTGCAATTCCAGTACAACAACAACATGAAACACATAAAAATTGCCTTAAGCCTGCAATGCATTCAAATTAAATTAAAATTTATTTGCCGCCATATTGTTTTGAAGTTTTTAAGGCTCTCTCTCTCTCTCCTTTCATTCTTTCATCCTTTTTTCTTCTTCTATTTTTATTATTGTTATTATTGTTGTTGTTGTTTTTTGATTTATATTATTAGGGCTAGGCAGGTGGTTAGCAATAAAAACAAAATAGTTTTGCAGAGACTATAATTTAACACAAGCTTTAGTCTTTTTAGGTCTCAATTGCTTTTTCTTATCTCCTGCTTCTATTGAATGCTCTTCAATAGGCAACCCCAAAGGGGCCAAATGACGTCATAGCGTTTTCGTTTTGTCTATAGTTAACTACAAAGCAAATAAAGTTCATTTACAGACCTGGAAAGTCATTGGGAAGTCTCTGAAAGTGACTACTTTACTGGGTATATTCTTCAACCATGATTGACGTCAATCAAGCCAACTTTTTAGGATACACAATGAGAGTAATGATGTTTACATTTAAGGCCGCACTTTCTTTTTAAACCGATCAACGTCTATAAAATGCCAATTAATCAACGCCAATCAACATCAATCAATATCAATCAATGTCTATAGAAGTCGAGCACTCATTTCTGTACATTTCTGCAGCAACGAATAATCGTTCATACGTTGATGTTCTGTTTCCCCGTTTGGGCAGCTTTTCTGACTGCCACTTCCATTTTTTACGGTACCTAATTCGAGAAATGATGTGTACATTTAAGGCCAAACTTTTTTTTCATTTTTAAACCCAACAACGTCTATAAAATGCCAATCCATCAACGTCAATCAACATCAATCAATATCAATCAACGTCTACAGAAGACCAAGTCAACTCTTTAAGATGCTTAATGAGAGAAATGATGTGTACATTCCTACAGAAACGAATAATCGTCCTTACGCTGATATTCTCTTTTTGCGTTTGAGCAACTTTTCTAACAGGCACTTCCACTTTTTTAAGGTACCTACTTAGAGAAATGACATGCACATTTAAGGCCAGACTTTCTTTTCATATTTTTAACCGATCAACGTCTAAAAAATACCAATCAATCAACGTCAATTAACATCAATCAATATCAATCAACGTCTACAAAAGACCAGCGCTCAGTCAAGTCAACTCTTTAAGATACTTAATGAGAGAAATGATGTGTAGATTCCTGCAGCAACGAATAATCGTTTTAACGCTGATGTTCGGTTTCTCTATTTGGGCAGCTTTTCTAAAAGCGACTTTCACTTACTTTATGATACACAATGAGAGAAATGATGCATACATTTGAACCTCACTTTCCTTTCTTATTCTTCGCCGTCTATAAAATGTCAATCAATCAACGTGAATCAGCATCAATCACTATCAATCAACGTATATAGAATCACTCAATCAAGCCAACTCTTTAAGGTATCCAATGAGAGAAATGATGTGTACATTCCTGCAGAAACAAATAATCGTTCATACGCTAATATTTTGTTTCTCCGTTTGGGCAGCATTTCTGAAAGCCACTTCCATTTTCGTTATGGTACTTAAAGAAAGAAATGATGTATACATTTTCTTTTATCCTTCCTTCGCTGATCAACGTCCATAAAATATCAATCAATTAACGTCAATCAACATCAATCGATACCAATCAATGTCTGTAGAATACTAGCGTTCAGTCAAGCTAATTCTTTAAGTTACTTAGTGAGATAATGATAGATAATGTAGATTCCTGGAGAAACGAATAAACGTTCACACGCTGATGCCTTTTTACGTTTAGACAACTTTTCTAACAGCCACTTCCACTTTTTAAGGTACCTAGTTAGAGAAATGATATTTGCATTTAAGGCCACACTTTTTTTTCATTTTTTTAACCGATCAACGTCTATAAAATGGCAATCAATTAACGTCAATCAACATCAATCAACGTCTACAGAAAACCAACACTCAGTCAAGCAAACTCTTTAAAGTACTTAATAATAGAAATGATGTGGAGATTCCTGCACTAACGAATAATCGTTATACGCTGATATTCTGTTTCTCCGTTTGGGCAGCTTTCCAAAAAGCCTTTTCCACTTTTTTTATGGTGCCTAATGGGCGAAATGATGTGTAACTGATCAACGTCTATAAAATACCAATCAATCAACATCAATCAATATCAATCAACGTCCACAAAAGACCAGCGCTGAGTCAAGTCAACTCTTTAAGATACTTAATGAGAGAAATGATGTGTAGATTCCTGCAGCAACGAATAACCGTTCTTACGCTGATGTTCGGTTTCTCTATTTGGGCAGCTTTTCTAAAAGCGACTTTCACTTACTTTATGGTACCCAATGAGAGAAATGATGTGTACATTTGAACCGCACTTTCTTTTCTTATTCTTCACCGATAAACGTCTAAGAAATGTCAATCAATCAACGTGAATCAACATCAATCCCTATCAATCAACGAACATAGAAGATCAGCACTCAATCAAGTCAACTCTTTAAGGTATCTAATGAGTGAAATGATGTGTACATTCCTGCAGAAACAAATAATCGTTCATACGCTAATATTTTGTTTCTCCGTTTGGGCAGCATTTTTGAAAGCCACTCCCACTTTCTTTATGGTACCTAATGAGAGAAATGATGTGTACATTTGAGCCACACTTTCTTTTCAGTTTTTTTAACTGATCAACGTACATAAAATGTCAATCAACCAACGTCAATCAACATCAATCAATATCAATCAACGTCTATAAGAGACCAGAGTTCGATCAAGCCAATTCTTTAAGGTAGAGTCCGATAATCGTGCATACAAAGGTGTTATATTTCTCCATTTGTCCACTTCCATATGCTCACACATTTCAGTGTGGTTACACAGGGAACCGTAGACATTCTCCTCTTGGGTTAGTGTATGCCGAGCCCCATTCAACAGCCCAAGCATTGAAATCTCCGGCAATTCCCAACCTTTAGCTCCTAAAGCTACAAAAAAAAAATAAAAGGGAACCGTAGAGTATGGAATTTATTCGGAATGTCCCGGCCTATATGGCTACATAATCACTGCGGTGACAATAGAGAAAAATGTTCACAGGAGGCAATTCTTTCCAATATCCAAGTGTATATCGCGGAATTGGATTCTAATGTAATGAATTCCAGGCTGGTATACGACTGTCGCAGATGCCGTAACGATGTGCCGAATCGATATGATATTTGTATCACATGGGTACCAGGACTTAAAATCCTCCCGGTGACTGCTGAGCGGGTGAAAGGGCTCGACCATTTAATTCTCTAATTAATTCTCGACATTGGGGATTCCTTTGGGTACATGTAAGCTTATAATTGACAATGCAATCGTAGACCTTGTCAACAGTAAATGGGCAGCTTCGGACACGGACATAACGGCGCCGAGAATCTGACCAAGGCTGGATAAGAGTCACGTTGCGGCCTTGCTTAAACTCAAAGGAAGTGGGCTTAGCTCTGTTATCGGGGTTATTACGGGACATTGTGTTATAGGAACGCTTGTGGGACGTATAGTTCTTGGACACCTTGCAAATGATTTCTGCAGAAACTGTGGAGATGAGGAGAGGCTAAAACTGTTCTTCACCTACTGTGCACATGTCCCGCCTTTGGTCGGAGCAGAAAGAAGCATTTGGCGCCTACTATATGGAGGATCTGGATGCACTGTCATGCATGGATATTGGCAGTCTGTGTTGCTACATCGAAAGCTTGGAGTGGCTCCTGGACTAGTGGAGAATGTGAAACTATGGTATCACAATAGGCCCCCTGTGTGTGGTGTAAGTGTGTCCGCTCATGACTCCTTCAAGAGGACAGCCACTTACTACCTACATCAATGCGTTACGTTCAAATTTAAAATGATTGATGGCCCAACAGTTAGTTAGGATTTATAACAGAGCTCGACTACGAAATTTAAGCTTCAATTTCTGCTTGCGTATACGCGAAATTCGAGTGAACACTGAACTGACAGAAATATTTCATTGTCAAAAAGATTTATTTAAACCCAGAGCTGTTCAAATGCCATCGATTACCTTTTTATATGGCAAATGAATGATGATAATGATTGAAGCAAATATTTTGAAAATTCCTTAACAAATTAAAGTTTAACTGGTTGTGGATTCCTGTTGTAACTGCCTTAGATTTGTGTTAAGTAACAGGGCCTTTAAATCCTCCATCGATGCAATCTAAAATCGTTGAAAGAGCCAGCACTTCAATCGAATTTAAAATTTACACACATGCCGGTATTGCTAAGCCGCTTGCCTCAGACCAAATAAACAGGCAGTCATGCAGCCATCCATAACCACTACTAATACTACGTACCACACCTACACCTACACTTACACTTAGCCACAGCAAGTACACCTACATCGACATCATCTTCACCGTTATAACTTGTTTAGATGGCAGCCCTGCAGGCAATGTTAGTGGCAGTGGCAATGGAACGAGAGTTGTTGTTGTTGTTCTAATGCCAGTAAATATAGTAACGTATTGTTTAAAAGGATAAAAACCAACAACAACAACAACACCAACACCAACAAGACTAGCAATTGATGCAAAACTAATGTCATCTGTCTTGTATTTGTGTGGGCATTTGTGTGTGTATTTGTGTACGTATTTGTGTATGTATGCGTTCGAATTGTCGTTATGTGTCTGTCAAATGCAAATTACCCCATCACTTTTACTGTACGATGACGATGACGACAACAACGACGAACAACAATGACATTAAAGGCACATACTTTTCCTTTTTTGAGTTTTTGTTATTGCTACTGGTGTTCTTGCATTTTCTCATTTTCCTTTATTTCTTCTATGCATCTGATTATATGTGTCCTTATGCAAATATAACCAACCAACCATCCATCCTTCCAACCACTTATCCAAAGACATGCCTTCATACGTACGTATGCGAAGAGAAAAGTAAGTGCGTGAGTGCAATGGGAAAGGAGAAACACCTCCACATGCAAGCACCGTAACTTGGTGGCTGATTAGTACTAGAATATTTTGGTTTAGCTAGATGGGCTATAGGAGGGCTGTTTTCAATGTTGGCTGATAGCCCAGAGGTTCTGTATTTCAAGGCCCCATACAGAAATTCAATAAATCATGGAGAGCGTATGTTTTTAATCGAAGAATATTAGCAGCATCATCCTCATAGGATCTCTTAAGTATTTCAGAATATTTGTTTAGAAAATTTTGATTGCACCCTCGTATATATCTTAGTTTCCTACTGAAATCATTTTGCATAAGCAAAAATATATGCCACGTCATAATTTTAATATTAGGGTTCCACAAATCGCTTTTTTTATGGCCCAAGAGACAAGCTTGGTAGCCCAACTAAGTATCATAACTCCCAGTTAAGATATCAATTCCACTTGACGATGTGTAAAGTTGTCATAAGTCTGAGTTACAGGAATTCCATCCACTTTCATCACCCGTTTGTAATCGTCTGAGATCTTCCCCTGTTTGGTAGGTAAAGGGTCGGCCAAATAACTTTTTTTATTTGAAAATGCTTTAAAAAAAACTACTTAAAATTTGCCCAAATTTCTTTTTTTAATTGAAAGTAAAATCCTTCCGGTTAATGGAAAGTAATTTCATTCAAATGGTTAACCTGGCTGGCCGCAGCCTACACGTGTCGATTGAGTGCAGCTGTATTTCACCAATGGCTTCATGAATATTGTCCTTTAAAGCGTCAATTGTCTCTGGCTTGTCGGCGAAGCACTATCCACAAATATTGGACCACTACTGAATATTTTCTCAAATTTCTTTTTTTATTTGAAAGTACAAACCGTCCGATTAATAATGGAATAAAATTTCATTCAAATGGCTACCTCGGCTGGCCATGCAGTAGCCTACACGATCGGTCCAATTTTTAAGCACATTATCGATTGTGTGCAGCTGTATTTCACCAATGCCTTCACGAATATTGTCCTTTAAAGCGTCAATTGCCTCTGGCTTGTTGGCGTAACACTTATCTGTGACGGCTCGCCACAAATAATAGTCCAACGGTGTCAAATCGCAGCTCCGAGGTGGCCAAACGATATCAGCTCTATGGCGGATAATGCGATCTTCAAAAGCAGGGCGCAAAACATCGAGTGTAGCTTCAGCTGTGTGGCATGTTGCGCCGTCCTGTTGAAATCAAATGTTGCCAATATTCTCCTCCTTAATTTTTGGGAACAAAAATTCGTTCAATATGGCCACTCCTTGCTTATTATCGAAGAAAAATGGCCCAATTATGCCTCTGAACCAAAATCCGCACCAAACAGTAACTCGTTTTGGGTGGGTCGGCTTTTCAATGTATGCGTGCAGGTTTTCTGTGCCTTAAATCCGAAAACATAACCATATTTGTTCTCCGGAAGGATAAAACTAATTATCTGTCAAATCAGACATGAGCTAAGTGTTACCATTCACGAAATAAGCACTAGTTGAAAAAAAAAACGTTTGACGGCGGATCCGATAAATAGGTTGAAGTAGGTACAAAATCTTATGCCTGTCGCCATACACCTAAGCCATAAAACAGGCTTGTTTTCTATAGGAGTACCAGAATACCTTCTGCAAAAAGTCTGTATTTGTTAACTTCTTTCAGTACAATCGACTGAGGGCGAGTTGTGTTTCGTTAGTTCACAAAAGCCTGACAACTTAAACTTAAGTGCTTGGTTTGATGTCTTTTCCATATGTCCAGCATTTAATATTTTCCAGAACGCCTATCCAATTCGGATGCGGGGTTAAGGTGGAGTATGCCAAAAGGAAATCACCGCAACAGTCACAATATACTTACAGTTGTCCTTCAATCAGGATCCCTTACAATTCTCAGCATCAAGATTCTCACAATTCTTCCTACAGTACCACTGTACCATAATAGCTTTCGCAATGACATTTTCACACACGTTTATAGCCTGGTTTTTATTATACATGCATACGTATGTAGGTCATTTGAACCTTCCAGTCAGGCTAACAATCTAGCTTCTCACACCACTTATGTTGTGTGAGTTAGCTTCATACATAAGTGGCGTGTTCTACAAAATCGGCTCTGAGCGATAAAGTTTTGACTAACTTTTCATATTTTTATCGCCTTCTTCAATTCCTAGACAGTTGTGGACCCACATCCCATATATAGGTTGGTGTTGTTGTTGTTTTTTGATTTATTTACAACAACAAAATAAACAAACTAGTTTACAGAGACTATAATTTAACACAAGCTTTAGTCTCTTTTTAGGTCTCAATTGCGTTTTTCTTTTCTCTACTTCTATTGAATGCTCTTCAATAGGCTACCCAAGTGGGACAAGTGACGTCATAGCGTTTTCGTTTTGTTTGCAGTTAACTACCAATCAGTTAAAGTTTACTTAGAGACCTGGAAACCAATTGTGAAGACTGTGAAAATCAAAACTTACTGGGTATGTCCTTCACCCATGATTAACGTCAATCAAGATAACTCTTAAGGGTAAATTTGAGCCACACTTTCTTTTCAGTTTTTTTAACCAATCAACGTCAACAAAATGCCTTAGAAGATATTGCACTTTAGTGAAGATATTGAAGTTTACGAAGTCGCTGTGTAGTAGGTAGTGTGTCGGCTTATTAGACGTAAAGCCAGGGTTCGAGTCCCAGGCCAGACATTAAAATAAAATACAAAGAATACTTCTTCGGCCATTTCCTCTCAACAGATTTCTGGCAAAAACTCTGAGAGTAAAAAGAACCTGCCATGCAAAGTTTCGCAAAAAATCTATCGTTCGGAGTCGACTTTAAACTGTAGGTCCCTGACACTCATGTATAAAATTATTGCACACAACATAAGTAGGGTGCGAAACTAGGTCAATAATTTAGACTGGCTCAGATCATGTATATTTCACAGTTGCACATACCTCCGCCTGAAAGATTATACTGATACGGCAATTTCCTTATTGTATCCGTTTAAATAAAGGAGTCGATGTCATATGTAATACCGTAGGGCGCTGATAAAACCCTCCAATATCCTATATATTTTCTGATTGATAAATTTCTTCCTAAACCTTGGAGACATAGGTGCGGTCTTACAATTTACATATTGGCTTGGGTTTATAAAAATGTATAGGAATCTCCACTGATTTCTATTCCTTCCATTGGAACATCTCGCCGGATATTAAAGCAATCAAATATGAATATTAACATCACTTTAAACATCGAGTTTCGCACTGAGCATCTCCAGACAGTGGACTATTTACCACTAATATTACGTCATAGCAGTCTTTTATCTATGTTGGTACATTTTTAAGTGTAAGTGTAAGTCGCCGTGGTCTAGTGGGTAGTGTGTTGGCTTATTAGACAAAAGGCCCGGGTTCGAATCCCAGGTCAGACATCAAAACGAAAAATATTTCTTCGGCGGCTTCCTCTCAGCAGATTTCTGGCAAAGACTCTGAGAGTAAAAATTGCCATGAAAAGCTTCTCAAAAATCGGTCGTTCGGAGTCGACTTTAAACTGTAGGTCCCACCACTTATGTATAAAATTAACGCACACAACATAAATGGTGTGAGAAGCTAGGTCGTAATCCTGACTGAAGAGTTGTAATGGCCAATTATGTATGTATGTATGTGGTACATTTTTAACCTTTTAAAAACGTTTAAAATATAAGCTCGTAGATTGTAAATAAAACAAAAATTAATCTATGTTTTGTTTTAATTAAAAATCTCTATTTTACGCTTAATTCTGTAAGCCACTGTTCACAACTTAATGTAAACAACAACAATTGCTTTTCTTTGTTATGCCTGTGTTCACACCCTTTGCATAAACAATATCAATTACTAGGCAATTATTCCACAGATCTTTGTAACAGAGATCTTTAAACCACAATTACTCTTTTCAAACGGAGCGCATCTTCACACAAGACTGACTGAACTTTTACTATCTAAGTTGCCTGCTTTGCATAGACTTTTATATGACAACAAAAACAAACATACATAATTGGTCATTACTACCCTTCAGTCAGGATTATTGACCTAGTTTCTCACACTACTTATGTTGTTTGCATTAATTTTATACATAAGTGGTGGGACCAACGGTTTAAAGTTGACTCCGAACGACAGATTTTTGCGAAACTTTTCATGGCAATTTTATTTACTCCCAGAGTTTTTGCCAGAAATCTGCTGAGAGGAAATCGCCAAAAAAATTATTTTTTTTGTATTTTATTTTGATGTCTGGCCTGGGACTAGAACCCTGGCTTTAAGTCTAATAAGCCAGCACACTACCTACTAGACTACGGCGACAACATAAACGCGTGTTTAAAATCTCTTCAATTATGCCCCTAAAATGCTGCCCTAATAACTAAAATTGCACACATACATGCGAGTACATCTATGTATACGGGAAATGAATTTGCATAATCGCATAAGTGTATGTATATGTGTGTGTATGTGTGTGCATAGAAAATGTATATTTGCATGAATATGTGTAAAGCAATTGTAATTTAAAGCTTCTTTTCAAAAGCTCATCTCAGTATTTACCGGTAGTAGGAAAGAGAATAAAAGACACACGGGAGCAACACATTGTATGCACTACTACAAGTGCATTAACACACATACTTACACGTATGGATGTATTCGATAAAAAAAAAATGGCAGAAAAGGTGACAATTAAACAAACAACAAACTTAACCAATATCCCTTCATTTGCACGGCATAGAGAGAGAGAGAGAGAGAGACCCATGCACTCCCAAACACACATCCATTTTGCTGAACGCACACTACAATAGGTGGTAGTTGCAGAAGTCTGATCGAACTATTTACAACAAATTTGATACGAATTTTTAGTGGCTCTTTGAACCTACGATAAGTGGAAGTTAGGGCAGTTAGTTTATCGTGTTCGTTTGTTAGGGAAGATTAAATATCTTGTAGACTTGTGATTCCATGAAGTTTTCCATTCTCCATAATCGCTGTGTTAGATGATCTGGACACCAACGAAGATTGATTTCAATACACCGATGCTAAACTCCACATAAGCCTTCCAATATTTGATATTCTGCACGGCCCGATTTGGGGGCATGCAGGTGATATGGACTGGCCACTGTTTGACTTTCCCTTTTAATCGTTTTCTTAAGTCGCAAATGCATGCGAGTAAGCCACATACCACCAGTTCCTAAAGCCAACATCATCTAAATCATCGAACAAAATCATGGACATGTCGAGTATGCTCCTACTTACTGACGACTTAATTGGCCATTAACAACCCAATTAATGGATTTCGTCCTGCCTAAACTCTTTCTCCCGGGCGCCTCTGCTTCTTGCGCATCTACGCCAGTTGGGCACATCAATCGATGACAAGGCTTCCTCGATTTGGTCTCTCCAACGGATACAAGGTCGTCCTCAACGCCGACTTCCGCAGATTCCCGCATCAAATACCCGTCTCGTCGGAGCATCCTCCTCCATTCAAACAACATAGCCGAGCCAGCACAGTCGCTAGATATTAATACGCTGTACAACGTCTATGTCGTTGAGAAGCTCATACAGCTTACTGTTGCATTGGATGCGGAAATCATCGCCAATTAGCACTGGCCCGCAGATCTTACTCTCAAGGTTACTGCATCAGTGCTTAATAGGGTTCATGCCTCCGCGCCATAAAGAAGTACGGGCAGGATGAGCTACACAACGTCTATGTCATTGAGAAGCTCATACAGCTTACTGTTGGATCGGATGCGGAAATCATCACCAACTCGCACGGGACCGCAGATCTTACGTAAGACTTTTCTCTCGAATACTCTCAAGGCTCTACTTGTCAAACATATACTTGGTTAGGTTAGGTTAGAGGACATGCACCTGTTGGTCAAGACAAGCACAGTATCCGGAGGTCGAAATTGACCCATAGTACATTGTCCTTAGGGGAGGAAGAAAAAGGAGGATATAGGAAAGTAGGGAAGGGGAGGGAGATTGGGAAACGGAGGAATGAAAAGAAACAGACACAAAACAATAGAGGTTGAGAATGCGACTCCACTTGTGAAGCTCTAGCACCTTTCAACCAGCCCAAGCTGCTAATGAATCTGTGGAGAGCCTTGATGTCGGCTCTCGACACAGAACTCAAGTTCTCAAAGAAGGCCCTGCCAAAGGTCCTCACCCTCAACCTACCAAGGGCTGGGCAGTTTCAGAGGAGATATTCGACAGTCTCTAACTCCTCCTCATCGCAACATACCTGGCAATAGTCCGGCTGGGATCTGTTTCAGAACCCCGTCAGCGACCTAATCTCGCAGTGCCCCGTGATAAAACCGACAATCAACTTTAAGCTGACCTTAGCCAAGCCCAGCAACCACTCTGTCCACAGCAGGCCATAGACGCTTAAAAACAGAACAACCCAATCCGTTCCCCCAACTAAAAACTATACTTGGTTTTGCTCTCATTTACTGCCAGACCCATCTTAGTAGACTCCCGTTAAATAGCATTGATGGCAGCAGTAACATCTTGCTTGGTACACCCTATGATGTCGAAGTCGTCAGCATACGCAAGCAAAATAATGCCAATGCGATGCACTCCCGCCTTTCGCAGAACACTTTCCATGATGAAGTTGAAGAGGTCGCATGATAAGGGGTTGCCTTGTCTGAAACTTGGCACGGGTATCAAAATGTTCGTTGAGGTCCATTCCTATCTTAAGGGAGGTGCTGGGATTGCTCAACGCCATTCTGCATAGCCTTATCAGCTATGCAGGTATGCTCCTCGAAAGTTTAATTCATAAGTGAGCGGGACCTACTGTCTAACTTTGAGTTCGAAAGACAGAAAAGAACGGCTTTGTCATGGCACGTTCACTAAAAGAGAAGATCATTAAGAAAATTTGTAGGGCATCTATAGGGCAACCATGTTTGCCCAACTATAACTTCCTTACTTACCTCTAAGCTCTTCCATCATTCTTATGGCAGATAACACGATAAAAATCCTGTTTGATCCTTATGTTTTATTAGCAAAATCCACACACACACACACACACACATACACACAGGAAGTAAGAGCCAAACAAAAAAAGAGAGATTCGGAGAATGAAAAAAAACTTTGAATTGTAAAGTGAGAGTGAGAGTGTGTGTGTGTGTGTGTGGAGGAAACGCATTTAATGGTTGTCAAAAAATGGCGTCTATTGCGTAGGTATTAGCTCCATTGTAGTTGTATTGTATGGCATTGTATGTGTGTATGTGTACATGGTTGATTTGCATGCAGTCTACTAACATTGACGTTTTGATAGACACCCACATTCAGAATATCTGGTACAGTGGCCATGTGAATGGTCATGGAGAGAGAACGGAAATACTTTGGTAAAAATGAATTTTTGAAATGGTTAATAGGCTTGAAAGGAAGGAAAGTAATTCATTCTGTACGCAAACTGCATCACCAGGTGATTCTTCTTTATTGTCAGTAGGTTTCAAATTTATTAAGATTAAGGCTACCAACAGTATTTGTTTTAAAGATTTTAAAACAAACTTTGTCTAAAAACTATGCTGATTGGAAATGTGTAGGAATAATGTGAGCCTTGTTGGATTGTATGCTAAAGTATGTACGTACTAAACTACCAGCGGTACCCAATCCGATGTCAAATAGATTATCTTCTTATTGAAGCTCATAGGCTTCATTACTATAGGGCCCTTCAATGTATTGAATTGAATAAACAAGATAGTGGATTCAAAATTGAGTCTGTGCGACTCCAAACAATTCTAATAATTTAAAAACATGCGACTTTTATCATGGGATATGACTCGTTCTAGACTATGAATTCATTCCTAGTTAAATTAATGGATTCGAGACAAGAAAATCCACAAGTTGTGCTCTGTCCTAAGCCCAGTTAGTCGCATACTTTTGTCCTACAGTTGACAGCACAGTGGTAAATGCTACGTTCCTCCATCTTGATTTCGGGAAAGACAGATTGTGAACTAAATTCACAATTAGCTTCAACATCGTCTTAGGAGATTCGACACAATCTGTGATGAGAATCCATTGAAAGTTCGGATGACTAAAATATAGGCCACCAACATCAGTTAAAATTAACGCATACACATAATGGTAAGGGAAGGTAGTTCGAAATCTTGACTAAAGGATTGGAATGACCAATTATGTATGTTGTGTGTATGTAAGTAAGTGACTTCAAAGAATCGTCGTAATTCCTACAATTGAAGGCAATTAGATCCTAGGTCTAGAGCATTAAGGCATCATAACAGTTGCACTGATGCAAACAATTATACACGGTTTTCGGACAGGGTTCTCTCGGCCAAGCCATCATTGTCAACAACAACCACCATTGATCGTTAATCATCAAGTTCTTTTGGCCTGTATTAGATGACCGAGACACCAATTATCGTGGTTTTAATAGAAGGAAGCTAAACGCCACATAAGCTTTCCAAAATTTCATATTTTGCACGGCCCGATTTGAGGTTATGCAGGTGGTATGGACTGGGCACCGTTTGACTTTCCCTTTTAATCGTTTTCTTAAGTCGCAAATGCATGCGAGTATGCCACATACCACCAATCCTTAAAGCCAACATCACCTAAATCATCGGTTAGTCAAATTCATGGAAAATCATGGACATATCGGTTTGCCTCCATCATAATTTTACAAATGAGACCTATTGCCTTACTTCGATCACGACAAAATAGGTTTGAAGAGCTTTTTTATGGAAATTATTTAATGGCATTACTTTTGCTAAAGGACAAGGCCATCGACAAAATTTTTTATTTCGGTTTTCTCGCGATGCTAAAGCTTAGAATGGAACTCAGGATCTCTCACCTTATGAACTCATAAGATGCACTGCTTGTTACTCCATGCAATTTCAATTTGAAAAAAAATATTGATCAAGGTTCTTACTCCTATGATAGCTTGGCAGACCTGACGTATAGGGACGCCTGCTTAATGGAATCTCATTTAAGAATGGCTTGAGCCAATTGACCAACTCATTAGCCGGCTTAATCTCGTTCAATCTGGCCTAATGAAGACGTTGGAGTTTATAAGTTCAAATGAACTTTGGCAGATCTACGCTTAATGAAGTTCAGAGGTTGGCATGTTTGGACATCAGGTGTGCTCTGAAGCCCACTTTCCAAGATAGGCTCGAGCTGGCTCAATGAGAACGGTAGAATTTATAATTCTTATGAACTTTGCCAGATCTATGCTTAGCAAAGATCCACATTGCAGGCTAGCCCGGAGGTTGTCTTGCCACTACAACAATTAGACTTATTCCGGACATAAAGCCATGGATTGATCGAAAATTTGGAGAGGTAAATTACTACATTACGCAGATGCTTTCGCATCATTGAAGGAAGAGGAAGTATTTAAGAATAGAGAACATCATCTGTTTCGAATGTGCACGTGGCGGAGGTATCGCTCTGTACTGACGATCATGGCCGCTAACATTGTCTGGTTTATGATTGCGAGTAGAGAGAATTGGTCCTCAGTGCCGAATAGCGTGGAGCGCATTCTAAGACTGAAGAAGAGAGATCTTGAGGCTGCAAAACATGTAGGCACGGCATAGATGGCACTGGCAAACGTGTCAAACCAAATTCCAATCAGGAACCTGGACGACAGGAATAGTGAAGACAGTTGGATAACTCCTCAACTTTCGATACGCAATCCGTACGCGGATATGAGCATGCAGGGCCCAAAGGGCCACATGGAGTCCACTCCGAAGTAATACCACCGTAGTTCCGGAGTGGTTACAACAGTCACAGTCACGAGGGGGGATTTAGTGAATGAGGGCCCCACACTTGGAGGATGTGACGACTTCCTGTGTGGAAATCGCCCCTCCTCGGCGTAGAAAAAAGACATCTTCCTCTATAATATGGCTGCTAGAACTGCACTGAGGCTTAAGTGCTAGGATATGTTTTGGTAATGTACGGTGGGACATGCTTTGATACAGCATGAGTAGAACCTAATCAAACGGCTTTTATATGTAACCGCAGTGTACCCAAGATTGTTTACAGGCGACCGTGCAAAACTTACACTCCCAAACAGGAAGTATGGGTTGCTTAAGCTGTGATCGGAGATAGCTTAAAAATGGAATGTGGAACTGGATTAAAGGCGCCTATTACGAAAAGCTGGCATTGGATGAGTCCCACAGATTACTTAACCAGGTCAGTGTATTTCAGTCGGAGATTTTTGCAATTGAACAAGCTTCCCGTTTCCATAGATTTCTTCATTGCCAAAGCCAGGAGGAGGTTGTTTTGCCTCTACAACTATTAGACATCTGCCTCCATAATATGGCTGCTAGAATTGCATTGACGCATAAGATCACCGAGGTGACCATCACAACAATATTCTCACATACGGTTTTTGTTAATATTTTGTACACTTTTTAAGGCCAGTTTCTCTCTTCCGTACTCATACACTTTCTAAGTTGTTTGATTGTGTTATTGTTGTTGTTGTTGTTAACTTTTCTTGTATACCAGGTTATAACAAACGAATAAATAAATAAAATAGAACAACAAAAACAACAACAATAAAGTTAAGAACAAAAAAATGTTGAAAAATATGCAACAACAATAACAAAAACCTTAAAACTCAAAGGAAGAAAGAGGGAGGGAGAGAGAGAGACAGAGAGAGACGGAGAGAGAGGGCGGGGGATCCAAAAAGTCATTTACTAATTTAACAATTTTTTCCACTGCATTGTTTCCTTTTAGTTTTTTTCCCATTTTTTGCTCTCTTTTCTTCTCTTTCTTGTTTTTCTTTTCTTTTTTTTTTTGTGCTTCACATTCTTTTATCGTTTAAAAGCCATTTCACACTTATTCGAATACAAATTGCTATTAAAAGTGAACTGAAACTTGTTGTTGTTGTTGTTGTGTTTTTTGTTATGTTATGTTTCGTTTTTTTCTTCTTTCTTTTTTCTGTTGTTTTCTTTTGTTTTCCTTTCGTTTTGTTTCGTTGTTTGTGCTGGAAAATTTTTTAACCAACAATTTGTGTTATTGTTGCTATTGTTGTTGTTGTTGTTGTTGTATTAGTTTCAGTTCTTTTCCCCTTTTCTTTTGGAGATTTGGAGATGAGCTTACCCTACACACACATTTTGGTAACCTGGATAATGGCTTTGACAATGGACAATTCTCCGACTGAAGTACACGGACTTGGTTAAGTAATCTGTGAGACTCGTGCAATGCCAGCTCTTTGGAGTAGACCCCTCTGATCCAATTCCACTTTCACATTTTAAAGCCCTCGCTGAAGATCGTTTTATCACCGTCTCCAAACACAATTTCAGCAACCCAGACTTCCCCGTTTGGGAGTGTGAATTTTGTACGGTCGTCCGTAAACAATCTCTGGTACCATGTAGTCTGTAGTTGATTTCTAGATGACTATGGCCTGCTGTAGACAGTAAAAGAACGGATTAGATGCTGGGCTTGGATACGGCCAGCTAAAGGTTGTTTGTCGGTTTTATCACGTGGCACTGTGAGATTAGGTCGCTGACGGGAATCTGGAACGGACTCCAGCCGGACTATTGTAAGTCAGGTTGCGATGAGGAGGAGTTGGAGACTATCGAATACCTCCTCTACAACTGCCCACCCCTTAGTAGATTGAGATTGAGGACCCTTGGCAGGGCCTTCTTTGGGAGCTTGAATTCAATGTCGAGAACCTACATCAAGGCTGTCCACAGATTCATTAGTAGCTTAGGCTGGTTGAGAGGTGCTCTCCGATTCTTTTTGTTGTTTCTGTGTCTGTGTGATTCCTCTACTTCCCACCCCTTCCTTTCATCCTATCCCCTCTAGAATCTTTCCCTCCCTTAAGACTTTATACAACGGAGGTCAGTTCAACCTCCGGGTACTGTATTTGTCTTAACAAGAGGTTGAGAGGTGCTAGGACTTCATCGGTGTAGTCGTGCTCTTCCACCCATTTTGTTGTGTGTGGTCTGTGTGATATCTCTGCTTCCCGCTACCTCCCCTTCCTACATACCCTCCTTTCATCCTATTCCCTCTATTAACCTTCCCTCCTTTAAAACGTTGTACAATGGGTCAGTTCAACCTCCGGGTACTGCACTTGTCTTAATTGACAGGCGCACGTCCTCTAACCTAACCTAACCTAACCTAACCTAACCATGTAGTCACATATAAAACCCGTTTGATTAGGTTCTACTTCATGCTGTATCAAAGCATGTCCCACCGTACATTGACTAAACATATCCTAGCACTTAAGCTTCAGTACAGTTCTAGCAGCCATATTATGACGGCAGAGGCCTTTTTTTGTTACGTCGAGAAGAGGTGTACCATAGAGCAAATTGTCGCTTCCTCCAAGTGTAGGGCCCTCACCCACTAAATCCCCCTTCCTCGACTCGTAGACTGTTTTGTCCACCTTGAAAATACGGTGATATTACTTCAGAATGGAGTCCATTTGGCAGTTTGGTCCCTGCATGGCCATATCCGTATACGGACTGCGTATCAAAAGTTGAGGAGACATCTAAGTGTCTCCACTATTCGTTTCGTCCAGGTTCCTGATTGAAATTTCGTTTGACACGTGTGCCAGTGCTATCTATGCCCGCCTGCCTAAATGTTCTGCAGCCTCAAGATCTCTCTTCTTCAGTCTAAGAATGTGATCCACGTAATTCGCTACTGAGGCCCAATTCCCTCTACTCGCAATCATAAACCTGACAATGTTAGCGTCCGTGACCGTTCCAATTATTGACGTGAGTACAAAGCAATAGCTCTGCCAGCGTACACATTCGAAAACAGTGTGTTCTGCATCTTCAATTACTTCCCCATCCTCTTAAAGACAGTAAGGGGAAGCGGTCTTACCCATTCCGTGCAGATATTTCATAAAATATCCAGTGACCCAATCGCATCTGCGTAGCGTAGTAATTTACACCTCCAGACTGCGACGACTTTGAAGTCTCTTTCTTAGTCAAAGATATTCCTTATGAATACAGCCTTCCAGAGACACCTTAACCACCGTCTTTATGGACTCAAATATGATTCGCAAATAGCCTTTCGAAGATCTTCTGCCACGAGCTCCTTGTAATTACAATACGACGACGTGGTGTTGGCGGTCATGTTCTTCTTCATTTTCGACTATTGCCTGTCGGCGATATTTTTTGTTGCTTCTGCTGTTGTTGTTGTTGCTGTTGCCATGAACCATTGTAAGCAATTGCCAGGCTAATGCTTTTGTTTTCATCCATTCTTCGTGCCCATACATCTAATATTGCTCTCCATTCGTTTGGCTGTACAAACGTTAATGCCTTCTTTACAGCTCCTATGCGTCTTTGCCATCGCGTAACCCAATATGCAGGATATACCACGACATGATGTTGCTCGATTATATTGTGGTGGTGGTGATGGTAGTGGTGTTGCTGACAGTGGGCTACAAATGTCTGTCCCTTTTAACTCTAGTGCAGGGTAGAGATGTTCGAATGTGTATTTATCTGTGTTGGTGTGTGTGCTTGGCATTAAACGTACAATGAATGGCTGCATAACTTGTGCTTCAGGCAATGAAGAAGTGCATGGCAGCATGAATTTATGATTTATGAAGAGTAACAGGCAACAAAAGGAATTTTCTACATCCAACAACAGCAACAACAAAACCATAAAACTACTCTAATAACAACGACAACAACAACAAGGGCAACAACAAGACTACGCCGTATGCTTTCTAGTAGAATAAAAATGTTGGTTTTTGTTGTTTTTGTTTTCATAGGGCCAAAACGTTTACAATGCGGCCAAAATAGAAAAACGCGTTCCGTGGTTACATCTGTAAGGACGTGTTGAAGTGATGATTCCTCTTTTTTTAGCCATTATTCTTAACGTTTTTCTATTTTCCACTTGCGTTTTCCCCCTTTTATTCTTGCTTTCTTTTACACGTTCGTATTTCTTTTTTTGATTTAAGAGAGAGTCTCACGTTTTTATTTTCACTCTTTTCGCTGTTGATTTTCTTTAAAAACATTTCCGTGTTGGATTTCATGTTTTAACATGGCCTCTAGGAATGAATTACTGAATAGGAATAGCAAAAAGAGGAATGGAAAATAGAATTCAGAGGTTTACTATCCTTCCAAAAAAGTTCTTGTCTTCCGTACAGTTAAAATCGATCGATCGCATTAGCAATTCGATTTAAATTCAGTCGCTGGTCAATTGACTTTGCAAAAATAAGGAATTTTTCATGCCATAAAGCCAAAATTGGAGGTTGCCGTAATCTAGTAGGCATTATTTAAGCTTATTAGACGTTTATTCGTTATTTAAATGCTTGTATATTAAATAGACGCATGAGATCGCATGTCAACGCATGTTGACGGACCTTGACGCATATACGAATAAAGCTGCATTTACACATTTTTTTCCATTCTAATGCCAAATAAACTAAAATTAAATGTTTTTCTCAATGACTACAGCCAAATATATGAATATTATATCAACCAAAGCTTAGTATTACGTTTACGATTAGATTTTTTTAACCCCAACTGCCTTATTAAGACTACAAATTTCAGGCCTTAAAAATTCCGTTAATTTTTCTACAAATTCTAGACCTACTTTGCTACACACTAATTAAACAATTTGAAAATCTTGCTGGAGATAAAGCACAAACCCTTTATCAAATACTTTTTTAAGTAAATTCGCATAAATTTATTAATATTTTGTGTGCCAATATGAAAAGCGCTTTTGGGTACGTTTTTGGCAACTAGGCTGTCGTGAACTCAAAATTTTAGGCTATGGAAAGCCTTCTTACGCCTTGAATTGTAGTAACTCACCAGACAATAGGTCTGATTTTCTTTCGATATTTGGATAAGTTAAAACTCTTCAAAAAGGATGAAGGATTCCGATGAATTAAGCTTGTCTTAGAAAAGAAAAATTTGCAATTCACATGGAAGAAAAACACAGTGATCTTATACGCTAAAGTTTAAAACTAATTTGCGATTGACTACGTGTCCGCTGAAGTCCAGTAGGTAGTGGTTTGGCTTATTAGACGTGAGGCCAAAGTCCAAAACTAGGATAGACATTTCCAACCCAAACAAAAATATGAGAAAAAAATTTCTTTAGCGACTTCCACTCTCAGCAGACTTCGAGCAAAAACTCTGAGAGCAAATAAAGAATTGGAGACAGAACATAGCCCTGAGGTTAACCGGAACCCTGTCTGAAGGGACACTGCGTTTAAAATACACTGACTACGTAGTCCGTGAATCCCAGTCTCGGTATTAAAAAATTCTGACATTCTACAAGGACTCCATTGAAATAATTTAAAAAAATTTTAGGCCGCCAGTCTAGGAATCCTAAACTTTATGTTTTAAAGAAGCACTGAGAAGCATTTCCAACGAAGCCTATAGAGTGCTCTTCGAATATTCTGGCAGGAGTCATGGAACCATTCCTCTATTCCTATTTGAAGTTACTTTTGAGGGAAGTTGACCTAAGAAATAGTGAAGAACTGGCATTAGTTTTTGTCTCGTATTTGACCTGGAATATCGCCGCAGCCTAGTAAGGGTAGTGTGTTGGCTTATTAGACGTAAGATTCAAAACCCAGATTAGGCATCAAAACGAAAATATAAAAAAAATATTTCTTCGGGGACTTTCTGTCAGTAGATTTCTGCCCAAAAACTCTTAGAGCAAATAAGGAGTTGAAGGCAGAACAAAGCCCTGAGGTTAACCAGAACTTGGAGCTGGAGGGATCCCATCTATAGAGCGGCACCTGAGAAAGTTCATTATAAATCGAAACAAGGGAAACAAGATGTAGGTATTGGGAGACGACCTCGTTTAAACTTTGTCGTAGTCTAGTAAGTAGTGTGTAGGCTTATTAGACGTAAGGCCAGGGTTCGAGCCCCAGGACAGACATTAAAACAAAATACAAAAAGTATTTCTTCGGCGATTTCCTCTCAGCCTCCTTCTCTTATTAGATCTAAGTCCTCGGTTCAAATCCCAAGTCAAACAAAACGAAATATGAGAAAATATTTCTACGGCGACATCCTCTCAGCAAATTTTGCCGAAAAAGTTTCTCAAAAATCTGTAGTGCGGAGTCGTCTTTAAACTGTAGATTAAATCCACTTATGGATTAAAGCAGACTACTGAGTTACTGAAGTTCAATCAGTCTTGTGTGAAGACGCTGTAAGCTTCATTTTTCTACGGCGACTTCCTCTCAGCAGATTTCTGGCAAAAACTCTGAGTGTCAAAATGAAATTGTCATGAAAAGTTTCTCCGGAGTCGAGTTTAAACTGTAGCTCGTGCCACTTATGGATTAAATTAACGTACACAACATAAGGTCCATAACTCTGACTGAAGGGTTGTAATGACCAATTATGTATGTATGTTAGGTTATAAGATCTAAGGCCTCCGTTCAAATCCCAAGTCTAACAAAACGAAATATGAGAAAATATTTCTACGGCGCCTTCCTCTCAGCAGATTTCTGCCGAAAAATTTTCTCAAAAATCTGTCGTCCGGAGTCGACTTTAAACTGTAGGTCCCGCTACATATGGATTAAAGCAGACTACTGAGTTACTGAAGTTCAATCAGTCTTGTGTGAAGACGCTGTAAGCTTCATTTTTTTACGGCGACTTCCCGTTAGCAACCTTTTGGCAAAACCTCTGCGAGAGTAAATAAAATTGCCATGAAAAGTTTCTCCAAAAATCTGTCGTCCGGAGTCGTCTGTAAACTGTAGGTCCCGCCACTTATGGATTAAAGCAGACTACTGAGTTACTGAAGTTCAGTCAGTCTTGTGTGAAGACGCTGTAAGCTTCATTTTTCTACGGCGACTTCCCGTTAGCAACCTTTTAGAAAAACTTCTGCTAGAGTAAATAAAATTGCCATGAAGAGTTTCTCCAAAAATCTATCGTCCGGAGTCGAATTTATATTGTAGATCCCGACACTTATGGATTAAAGCAGACTACTGAGTTACTGAAGTTCAGTCAGTCTTGTGTGAAGACGCTGTAAGCTTCATTTTTCTACCTTTTGACAAAACTTCTGCTAGAGTAAATAAAATTGCTATGAAAAGCGTCTCAAAATTCTAACGTCTCGCCTTTCAAGTATAAAATTAGGTTGTAGTCCTGACTGAAGCGTTACAATGACCAATTATTTATGTAAGTATGTATGTATGACCCTTGTGGAAACAATTTTAAGCAATTAAAATGATTGATTTTTGCTTAATGAGAACTGCTCAGGTTGTACACGAACGTACAACTCCCATGGCAATAGAGTGCCAATTATATTTCCTACTGGGGCTTTTGCAAATGCAACTGCAGTGGTTAGTTTTATTAGAGAAGTTTTTAGTTTGGCGCCCGTCTGTCCGCCTACTTGTAGTGAAACTATAAAAAAGAGAAGAAAAAAAAAGAGTAGAGTAGAAGGGAGAGAGAGAGAGAGAGAGAGTTAGAGTATAACATTGTTATGGGATTGTCTAGGGTCAGCCATGAATTGATAAATGAGTTTTCAACTTTTTCTGTATCGATTTATTGAGGTTATGGTGCATGTTCTCGTTTAAAATAACGGAAAAGTAATTTTCAATAATTTTTTTTTCTTGTTTTTGTTGTAATGCCAATAACTTTGGCGTATAAAGAAACTACTACTAACAACAACAACAATAGAAAACCTACTCAAATAAGCCAAAGAATATTATGCTGGGGTTTGTTGTGCTCACATCCTTATGACATTATCTCTGCGTGTGGGTAATCGGTATCGGAGTGTGAAGGAGGGAGAGTGAAGGCTTGCGATATAATATTTCAAAAAACTATGGCAAATTGATTTTGTTTCACTGAAAACTTTATAATCGTAAA
Source organism: Sarcophaga peregrina (assembly GCA_014635995.1). NCBI lineage: Eukaryota > Metazoa > Arthropoda > Insecta > Diptera > Sarcophagidae > Sarcophaga > Sarcophaga peregrina. Next base: position 83,314,607 of record CM025793.1, on the reverse strand, counting down.
AATTCCACACACAAATCACCATGTTTTTCTTTTTTTCCATTTTTATTTATGAGATGTTGTTGTTGTTGTTGTTGAAAAAATTTTTATAATTTTTTTTTATTTTGCGTTTTTAAACACTCTCCACCCTAGAATGGAGTTGAAAATATTCGTAGTCTCTCCATTTCCTAGATGTAGAGGTAAAGGGAAGAGAGCTCTACTCTAAATAAGCATGTGTCAGCAGAAAGCAAAAAAGAACGGAAAGTTACGCTTCAAAAATCAAAAGAATTTTCCTTTTAGTATCAAATGTTAACAGCAATAGGGTAAGCCATTTAAATGTTTAAATTTTAAAACTGCAATCAAAACAAACAGGATTTAAAATCTTTGCCCAAAATTTATTTGATTTTCGCTGTTGCTATTGCAGCTAGCCGCACATCATCTCATTCAATCGTAGCAATATTTTCTAACAAATAATGCCATGGGTTTGTGCCAAGGATATTAAAATGTCTTCATGCTCGCAATTTATTAACATGGACCTCTGCTAACTCTTGAAATTTATTTGAAATTCATTAAGAAACAAATTGATCTTAATCACTTCAGTCCCTTCTGCTATTTTTTTGTTAAACTCTAACGTTGCGTGAAAGTAATACAATAACAAATCAACACAAGAAATTCTAGAAGTTGCCATACTGAATATAAATGAAATATAAACTTAAAGAAAGCTGGCATTACCATGTCAATAACAACACTTAAAAGCACTCTTGATAAAGGGTAAGCCATTTAAAAGTTTAATTTTAAAAATGTAATCAAACAAAAACGGTTTGAAATTTAAACAAAAATTTATTTGTTCTGTTTGGAAATGGCATATAATTTCATTCATATGGCAACCGCAGCTGTCCTTACAGTACCTCATCCAATCGTAACAATTTTTGCGGACTTCTTCTTCGTATCTCGGCAATGGCATTATGAATGTTGGCCTTCAAATGCTTGATTGTCTGTAGTTTGTCGCCATAGCCTAGTACTTACTTACTTACTTAATAGGCCATAACAACCCGATTAACGGATTTCAGCCTGCCGCAACACATCCATCCAGGCGCCTCTGCTTCTTGCGCGCCTACGCCAATTGGTCACACCAATCGATGACAGGGTTTCCTCGATTTAGTCCTTCCAACGGATACAAGGTCGTCCTCTTCGCCGACTTCCGCAGACCACCGCATCAAATACTCGTCTCGCCGGAACATCCTCCTCCATTCGAACGACATGACCGAGCCAACGCAGACGCTGGATATTAATACGCTGTACAACGTCCATGCCGATGAGGAGCTCATACAGCTCACTGTTGTATCGGATGCGAAAATCATCGCCAACTCGCACTGAACCGAAGATCTTACGTAGGACTTTTGTTTCGAATACTCTGAAGGCAGCTGCATCACTTCTTAATAGGGTCCATGCTTCTGCGCCATAAAGAAGCACGGGTAGGATGAGCCTCTTGTGGAGTATTAGTTTTGTCTTGCGAGAGAGGTCTCTGCTACTCAATTGCCTATTGAGACCATATAGCACCTGTTGGCAAGAGTAATCCTGCGCTTGATCTCTAGACTGACATCATTTTCGGTGGTAACGGCAGGGCCAAAGTAAATGAATTCCTTGACTGTATCCAAAAGTATAGTTATTGGCCGCAATCTAAGAATCAATACGCCGCATGGCTCTACTTGTCGATAACATATACTTCGTTTTGCCCTCATTTACCGTCAGACCCATCTTCTTAGACTCCCGTTCAATAGCACTAAAGGCAGCAGTGACATCTCGTTTGGTACACCCTATGATGTCGATGTCATCAGCGTACGCAAGCTCTTTCTTAAAAAATAGTGCCATTGCGATGCACTCCCGCCTTTCGCAGAACACTCTCCATGACGAAGTTGAAGACGTCGCATGATAAGAGATCACCTTGTCTGAAACCTAGCCTATTGTTTCGGTTTATTAGACGTAAGGCCATGGTTCACTCACCAGCTGAGACATCACTATCAAATCTCAGTAGTTTTCTGGCAAAATCAATGCGAATAAAATAAAAAATTTATCGCTCGGATTCGACTTTAAACTTTAGGTCCAGCAAGTCTTGTATAAAATTAGCACCCACGAAATAAGTGGTGTGAGAAGGTAGGTTGTAAACCTGACTTAAGAGTTGTAATGGCATAACATATTTCTTTAACGGGCCGCCACAGGAAATAGTCCAAACGTTGCCATATCGCTGCTTTTCAGGGGCTAAGTGACATCAACATTTCGGTTAATTAAATGGTCGTCAAGCTTTTGAGTTTAATAAACTGATTGTGGCATGAGATGTATGGCAGACATCGTTCCTATCAATACCATAAAGAGCAGGGCGCGATAGATGTCTCCATTGACCGTAATGGTTGTAGCGTCCTTATTTTCAAAGAAATATGGCTCTGCTCCGTAAGCCTCTGCAAACAGCAACTCATAATGCTGGCATTGGCTTCTGTAAGACCACGTTTAGGTTTTCTAAGACCCAAATATGGCAACTTTGCTTATTAGCGTACTACCCATCAAGCTGTCAATGAGCCTCAAGCGAAACGATGACTTTCTTAGGCAAAATCGACTTCATAGTGCAGTTTCTCGTTGGCTTATCTAGCGAAGTGAAATCTAACTTGATCAACTCTTGAATCAATTGAGTTTTGTAAGGCGTCATACGTACATAATTGGTCATTACAATCCTTCAATCAGGATTTCGACCTAGCTTCTCACACCACTTATGTTGTATGTATTAATTTACGGCCTAGCTTCTCATACCACTTATGATGTGAGCGTTAATTTTTTGTACACATGAGTGGCGGGAACTACATTTTAAAGTCGACTCAGAACAAAAGATTTTTGAGAAGGGTTTCATGGCAATTTTATTTACTCTCAAGGTTTAAGCCAGAAATCTGCTGAGAGAAAGTCGCCTAAGAAATATTTTTTTTATACTTTTGGTTTGATATCTGACCTGGGACTTAAGACTACCTACTAGACTACGGCGACTTGCCATACCAAGATCTTTTCACAAAATTCAACATAAACTGCTGCGTTAAATGTTCATTTCTTGAGAGCGATGATAAGTTGATGTAGATGGAGTCTCTCTCTCTCTCTTACTCTCTTAGCCGCAATTTCGGGGCGTACTTACTGTAGGAGAACTCGTACTTTTTGCCTCTTCAGCAATGAAACCAGTTTCACGAGCTTTAGCAGTAAACTTTTGTATATCGGGCTCCGTTGGTTCTCCTCTTCGACTAAAATTTTGTACGCCATTTTCCTGTAATTTCCGATCAATTTGTCTTTGTTTTTGGAAAACAATTTCCAGTAAATCTGAACGTTGCTCAAGCGTTAATCGATTCAATATGTTCAGTGGAGATAATTGACTGAATTTGGAGGCAGAATCGAACTACATAAGTATTGCCAGATTCGAAATAACTGATGCTTCAAATTTAAACTAATAGATGGCTTACCCGATATGTTTCTCTTCCTTTTTTTTGTTACAACTTCAGCATCAAATATCATTCACATACTAACACTCTAATACATTCATACGTACATACATAGACATTCAAAATTTTGTTTATTTTCTGTCTTATTTCATGTTTCCTCTGAAATTTTCTCAGAGAACTTTGCATTAAAAAAGGGAGTCGAATTAAAATATTTTTTGTTGTTTTTTTTTGCAAGTGTTGCAATACAAAAATACACACATACAGGGTGGCTGATATGTATTGCAACCAACTTCAGGTTGTTATCATTTGTAAACCGCTCATCTGACAGCTGACAGATTTATTCCAGTGACAGTTCATTTTATTATTTACAAGCTTACAAAAGCATTTTGATCTATTGCTTCCGATAAAAAAAGGTATTCGTGATGGAATTCAAGCGTGATAGGGTGATTGCTTTATATTTGAGTGGAAAATCACAGGAGGTGGCTATCGTTAGAGCCCTCCAGCATTTAAATGTGAATAAATCTTTTGTTTCTCGTACCATTGCTCGTTACCGTGATACTGGCAGTGTTGTATCGCGTCAAAAAAGTGGGGGACAAAAAGCGGTAACAACACCAGAAATGATCCGAAAAGTAAAGGCCAGATTTGATCGAAATCCACACTGCAGGGGTAGAAAAATTACTCGCGAGCTGAACATATCGCGAGAACGGATGCAACACATATTGAGAAATCAGCTTTAATCCAAGCCATTGAAGTTACAAAAAGTGTAAGAGCCTACCGATGGGCAAAAAAAAAGTTAGATTGGAAAGAGCCAAGGAGTTACTTCGCTTGCACGAAAGTGGCCAGTTACCGCATTTGGTTTTCTCCGATCAGAAGCCATTCCAAATGAAGCAGTTTGTGAACAAACAAAATGAAAATTTACACCTGCGATTGACCACCAGAACTCAAGCACCGCCGATGGTAATGGTGTGGGCCGCCGTAATGGCTGATGGTCGCTGCCGCTCGTATTCATCGACCGTGGGATCAAAATAAATGCCGAATATTATCGGGAAAATGTCTTAAAGACAGTATTGAAGCCCTGGGCAGACAAACCTTAAGGCCGCAGACCATGGACATTCCAACAGGACTCCGTACCACCGCACTTAGCATGCGTCAACCAAGAATGGCTTAAAAAGGAGGTTGCTCGCTTCATTTCTACCGCACAATGGCCATCAAAATCTCTGGATCTTAATCCGTTGGACTTTTGAGCCTTGGGCATTTAGAGAGTAAGATTCTCACTAAAAAATACCAAAGTGGCGATCATCTCAAGGCGGTCCTTCGCCGGTAATGGGCCAAAATACCGCAGAGCCTCTTTCAAGCAGCTTGTGATGGCTTTGTCGGCCATTTGAAGGCCATAATTCGTACCAAAGGTGGCCAATTCGAACAAATCAAAACTGATTCTAAAATTCGAAGTCACCGTGGTCTAGTGAGTAGTGTGTTGGCTTATTAGACGAATCCCAGGTCAGACATCAAAACGAAAAATTTTTCTTCGGCGACTTCCTCTCAGCAGATTTCTGGTAAAGACTCTGAGAGTAAAAATTGCCATGAAAAGCTTCTCAAAAATCTGTCGTTCGGAGTCGACTTTAAACTGTAGGTCCCGCCACTCATGTATAAAATTAACGCACACAACATAAGTGGTGTGAGAAGCTAGGTCGTAATCCTGACTGAAGGGTTGTAATGGCCAATTATGTGTGTATGCATGTATGATTCTAAAATTCGAAGTTATTTCCAACATTTTTTGCTTTTGAACAATAAAATTAAAAAAAAAATTAAAAAAATTTAGAGCTTTACTTTGTTGCATTATATATCAGCCACCCTGTAGTACACATATGTGTTGTGTGTGTGTGTGTTGTATGTATCGATAACAACAAAAGCATTTTTAATTAATTTATGCATGCGAGATTTCCTTCCAAATCCGTCGATTCCTGCTTTCAATAGTACAAACACACACTCACACTCCCATTCTTACATGCAGTATTTAAATTCCTGCCGTTATTTAATTCTCCTTTCTTCTCTCTCCATCTCTTTCTCTTACTGTTTCCATTTCCTTTTTTTTTCGCGCTATCCATCACATTTCGCTTGAAAAGTCAGTTGCACTGTGGCAATTTGAATTATTTGGTGGTGGCAACTTATTGGGGAATTCGATCGCTTTAGCTGTTGTAGTCCCTTAAGGCCATAGGACGCGATTTATTGCAAATAAAACTCATGGAGAACGAGTGTTAATTTTGTGTGTTTTTTTTTCGTTTTTTTTGTTTTCATTTTAAAACTTAATTCCCTCAAAACGATTTAACGCCCGATTGATTTAAAGCACCAGCATTTCAAAAATGCTTTTGAAAATTATAATTTTGGCTTTAAAAATTAGAATAAAACGCTTAAGGGATTTGGAAATGTTTAAAAGTTTAAATTTTACAGTCAAATGGAAATGGTATGGATGATAGTCTATAGCGGAATGGATATGGCCTCCTGATTCACTGAGATAATCTTGAAAAAGTCAGCAGTTCATGAGCAGCCTAAAACCAGCCAATCACGTTTAGAAACTAACCACCTTCATGTATTCTTTATACTTCAAGTAATTTCTTTCAATTCCGAAAGGAGTTTCAAACAGTTTTCTGCCCCATTTGGTTTAATCGCGAACTTTAATAACTCCAGCTTACAAAGACAATTCATCAGACTCGTCGTTCTTTTAAAATCCATAAGATCATGCAGCTTATGGACCAATTGTTACGTCTCCACCTTCTAAAAATGTTTAGAATGTGAGCTCGTAGATTGAAAATCAAATAAAAATAAATTTGTGTTTACTTTTGAATTAAAATTCTTTATTATTCGTTTAATTCTGTAGGCCACTGTTTACAATTTGATGTAAACAACAACAATTGCTTTGTTTGCTATTCCTTTGTTTATACCATTTGCATAAATAATAACAATTACTAAACAATTATTCCACAGAACTTTATAACGGAGATCTTCAAACCACGTTTACTCTCTTCAATCGCACTGCGTCTTCACACAAGACTGACTGAACTTTTTACTGACTAATCTTATAGCCATAAGATTTACAGACCTTACAAATACACACATACAAACATACATAATTGATCATTACAACCCTTCAGTCAATATTACAACCATAGCTTCACACACCACTTATGTTGGGTGCGTTAATTTTATACTTGAGTGGCAGGGGACCTACAGTTTCAAGTCGAATCCAAACGTTAGATTTTATAGAAACTTTTCATTGCTAATTTCATATATTCCCGTAAAAATTTTGTCAGAAATCAGCTGAGAGGCAGTTGCCGAAGAAATATTTTCAAATATTTTGTTCTATGGAATATGTCTGGCCAGGGGTTTGAATCATGGCCTCAACTAATAAGCTCACACATTACTTACTAGCCAAAGGTATTCTGTATGAGTATAGAGTCTAGCTGAAACACCTTAACCTTCTTCTTTGACCTCGCTCTTGCTTTATTGTACCCTTTAATTACGTCTGTTTCTTTGGTCCAATATTTGCTGGTTTAACGTCCCTTGCATTGAGCATAACTTTGCAAACATATGATCCCAGTCCACAGAAGGGTTCTGGTCCCATCAGCGGCAAGGAACCTCTCCCCTTTTTAAGCTAACCTGTTTTTAAGCTTATTATCGATAATTCCTAAGTAACCTAGCACTCAGCAGACGCTAACCTTATTTTCTCCTAGCTAGCCTATCCAACTGCCCCAGGACAATCCCATAATATTTTTTCCTTTTTTGATTTAACCTCACAAGAGCCGAGTCCTTGAATTGCAATCTGATTGCCGGATAGTATGGCTATGTGCTGTCTTTTAGAGCTCCTAACCAAGTTGAAGTCAACACATCTTTTGAAGCTTTTCAACACATAGAGACAAAGAACTCTGGCTCCTGCTCAAGATCCGTTTTTTATCCGAACTATCCGAATAAGACAAAATATTCTAAGTCTCAATGCAAAGCATTTCTTAAACTCAAATCTGATGATAATCCCTCTCTATTCTCCCTATTAGCTGTAATGGCTTTATAGATGCAGGCGTTAAACTGGGGAATGTAATGTGATGTGATGTAAGAGAGCATCAGTAGGACATTTCGATGTCAGTGATTAATTCCTAAATAACTCTAGGATCGTTAGGGAATTTCGCCGCTGTCTCGACCTTCTCTCTGGGTGCTTCACCAGTGTCTCATTGGTGTGGGTACCCGGGCACAGTGACATTCCGAGACCGTGTAGAGCCGACGAGCTCGCCAGAGCTGGTACTCTCCTTCCGGAATCCTCTTCTATTGAATTGGGCATGCCACTTGCCTCGCTCAAGTTGGATATTGCGCGGAAATTCCTTCGGAACGCCAACCTATCCTGGGTCAAAGAGGAGTCCCGCTCCACCGCTAGACTCACATGGCCCTTGAAGGATAGAAGGCGTACCAACCAATTAATTGGTCGTGGTCGTGACGTTATCTCGACTACAGTGGCCGTGCTTACAGCGCATTGTGTCATGGGCAGACACGCGGAGAGAATGGAACTGCCATTTAACGACTTCTGTCGTGAATGTAGATCCGCTGAGGAAGAGAAGACAGTTGTCCACTTTCTTTGTCAGTGCCAGTCTCTTGCTAGGTGTAGATATAGGCTATTTGGATACCCATTCCTTGTAAGATTGACGGAACTATTGATCTATTTGGCTTCATTAATTAAACTCTCTGGATGGTTTTCCGTGGTAGTCGTGCTTTTGTTGTGCAGCCCTTGCGCTGACCAGCTTCTTCCTTCTTCTGATTTTGGTGGAACTTGGTCAGTACAAGTTCTGTGTTCTCTAGAACTGAGTTCTCGTTCTATGCGTGCTCAAGTGAGCTTTGTGTTATCAAAGCTAACACTCCGATTTAACCTAACCAGAGAATAAGTTGCAGATTTTTCCACATTCATAACCCATTCTTTGTAAGCGAACAAATAAACTTTTTCCTGTGGAACAATCCAAAAGCATTTAAGCATGGGATGCAGCCCTTTTGGAAGCATATAGACAGCCTTTTCACTATTTCTTTAAGATAATTTCGATGTGCCAACTAAACAAGTGATTGTTCTGCTGTGGCAAGTTCTAGAATAATGGGGTTGCCATATCTATCGTTGCCTAGAAACAACAACCTCCGAGTATTTGGTGTAGTGGACGGTCGGAGTGGTAGCTCTAATATCACAAAGCTCACTTGAGCACATATAATGGCCCATTGTGATGCCACGGGTGAATGCAATCCCTGTACTGACCAAGTTCCACCAAAATCAGGGAAGAGCAAGAAGTTGATCAGCATAAGGACTACACAAAGGAGGGAAATGATACAAAAATTTTCACATTTTCTTTGCCTTTAAAACTTTTCTAAGTGCTTTAAAGCGAAAATAAATTTATTTTGAACTAAATTTCAATGTCACAGACTCCCCAGATGTCAGTTTTCGTTTTTATTTTTTCCTTCACACTTCACACATGCACAAGTTTAATCCACTAACTTATCCTCACCCTTATTGAAAACCCTTTAGAGAAGCACATTTTGATTGTACCAATTAACTGGAGTACTTCAATTACAATACGACCATTCTAGAGCCCAGCATTGCAGCAGTCCTTGGAACCACTTGCCATAATAATAATAACAACAACGTTTTTTATAAAAAAAAAAATTTAATTTCATTTGTTTCTTCCTCTACTACTTCCTCCAATGCTTTCTCCCACCTTCTACCTTCTCCTTCACCCCTTTTTTGTCCATAAAATGACTTGCATTTAAATGAATTTAATATGAAGAATTTCTTCTTTTTTACCCTCCTTTTTTCTTTAAACATCGTATTAATCACCCACCCACTCTCACACTACCTACGTCAGTTATTACTAGAAAAATACGCGAAATAACACAACGATGTAAACATATACTGGGGAGGGAAATGAGTCATTTCGCTACACTCGTACTTGCGTTTACATTTACGTGTGTGAGTTCGAATGTTGTTGGCAATGCTGCATGGGTTTGTTCGCGTAGTTGTAGTGGGTGGTTGTAATTGGTGTTGTTGTTGTTGTTGGTGTTATTATAACTGTTTTTTCCTGCACATGAACACAATAAGCCCTCTTATATAATGTTAGACCGGATTCTTGTGTGTTTTTTTTTTTATTCCAACTCTTGTTCGTTCGTCGTCGTCGTCCTGTTTTGATGTATGACGGTTGGTTTGTAAGAATGTTGCATGAAAGTATTGCCTTATAGGGGGGACTTATTTAGGGGTTTGTTTTTAAAAATTATTACAAGCTTAAGTTTTTAATTTCTATGTCATTGCATAGGAAATATCCAGAATATCAAGCCTAAATCAAATTCATTTCTTCTTTTCGTCGTCATGTCAAAGTGGGGGCCATGATCTTCCTACCAGTGAGGACTATTCGTAATGGCGAGTACAAAATCCAGTGTATCAAACACATCAGTGCTGGCCGAGGCCTCATGTGTTCTGCTGCCAGGGGTTCCTTTGATTACAATATGGCCGGAAATGAGGACTGCATTCAATCCACCGTTAACACTTTCCGAATATAAGAGAAGACCTTCATGACTGCTAGGTTTAATTGGCCGTATCTTGTCCTCCTTTGTCTAGATATTCGAATAGTTTGAAATATAAACTCCATGGATTGTAAATAAAAATAAATTTGTTTCCACTTTTAACTAAATTCTTAATCGTCCCTACAATTCTGTGTGCCACTGTGTTCACAACTTGACGTAAACAACAACAATTGCTTTGTTTGCTATTCCTCTTTAAGCTATTGTGTAAACGATAACAATTTGTGCAGCCCTTGCCATTACGTTATGGGATAGACACACGGAAAGACTTCTGCCTTGGATGCAGATCCGCAGAGCAAGAGGAGACTGTTATCCACTTCCTTTGTCAGTGCCCATCGCGTCAACCTAGAATGGCTTAAAAAGAAGGTTCCTCGCTTCATTTCTACCGCACAATGGCCACCAAAATCTCCGGATCTCAATCCGTTGAACTTTTGCGCCTGGGGTATTTTGGAGAGTAAGGTTCTCACTAAAAAATACCCAAGTGTCAATCATCTCAAGATGGCGCTTCGCCGGGAATGGGTCAAAATACCGCAGAGCACTTTCGTGCAGCCTGTGATGGCTTTGTCGGCCATAATTCGTACCAAAGGTAGCCAATTCGAACAAAACTAACTCCTACATAATTGGCCATTACAACCCTTCAGTCAGGATTACGACCTAGCTTCTCACACCACTTATGTTGTGGGCGTTAATTTTATTCATGAGTGGCGGCACCTACAGTTTACAGTCGACTCCGAACGGCAGATTTTTGAGAAGCTTTTTAATGGCAATTTTATTTTGACAGTCAAAGTTTCTGCCAGAAATCTGCTGAAAGGAAGTCCTCGAAGAAATATTTTCATATTTACGTTTTGATGTCTGACCTGGCTTTTGAACTCCGGCCTTTCGTCTAATAAGCCAACTCACTACCTACTAGACTATGGTGACTTCAGGTGATAGCATTATCGTTCCATATTTTGTGACGAATGCCAGTATTATAAGCTGATGATTACCAATTACTTTGGTATAAACACAAACCACACCAACGCCATGTAGTTTAAACACAACGGCATTATGTGCCCTACAGCTTATACCACAGGTTTGACCCTGTTTGAATTTCTCTTGTAGGATTTTCTTCAATTGTTGGTATACGCAAATAATCTACAAGCCACAAGGACCATCAAACCACAACATAACTGGCGTTAGTAAAAATTCAGTCAGTCTTGTGTGAAGACGCGATGTGTTAGAAGAGAGTAATTATGGTAAGATCTTCGTTATAAAGATTTGTCGAACAATTGTCTAGTAATTGTAATTGTTTATGCGAAGGGTATAAACAGAGGAATAACAAAGAAAAGCAATTGTTGCTGTTTACATCAAGTTGTGAAAAGTGGCGCCTTGTGAATGATATTGCAATCTACCTGCAGCAAATGCCAAGCCATCAATAGTGAAGAATCAGTCCCATATTTGTTATGCAAGTGTTCAGCAGTTAAATAACGTTGCCTATACTAGATCGATGTAAATTGTTAGATTTTTAGACGGTCAGATTGACTTTGGCGGGTTCTGAGTTTTCAAGAGTTGTGATAAGTTTTCTGGCGCCCAAAGTGATTTCGAGTACAAACTGTGCCTCCATGCTTCTTTCCCAAATTGAAACTGCTAAACAGGGAAACCGCATTCTTTTTTATTTTCTAAGCAAATAGAGTCCACTTTGTTTGTAAGTGAATGTCAAAACCAGTTAAGTTGCGTATATCGAGGATTTGAAGATCAAACGCTTGTTTATCAAACATCAAACACATGCTTAGAACATCAAAGATTTGTTTAGGACATCAAACATTTGCTTAACATCAAACACTTTCTTAGAACATCAAAGACTTGTTTAGTATCTTCCATAGGAAAGACTTACCTATCTTAGTGGCGATTGAATGAGTGATTTTCTCGGAATATCTAGGCTATCTGTGACAGCCGGACTGCCATAAAGCTTCTTACGAGATTCATATCACACTGAACAATTATTTCTCTGAAGAGGTCCATTATGTGAGTCCCCAGATAAGGGAATAAACTCGAGAATTATGTCGCAAACGAATTAGCCAGAGGAGATACTAAATTTAACAAAGTCTTATGTGTTCTGCTGCCAGGCGTTCCCTAGATCACAATATGGCCGGAAATTAGGACTGCATTCAAACCATCGTTAACACTTTCAAGATACAAGAGAAGACCTTCATGACTGCTAGGTTCAGTTGGTCGTATCTTATTCTCCTTTATCTAGATATTCGCTAAGTTGTCGCTTCTCTTACATGGTTTTAACTACAGTGGAGGCATTGCTCTTTGCTTGGCGCCTTATAATATTTTGCAGAGTTAAAAACGTTTGAAATATTAGCTCCTGGATTGCAAATAAAAATTAAAAATCTTTATTATTCGCTTAATTCTGTATGCCACTGTTCACAACTTGATGTAAACAACAAAAATTGCTTTGTTTGCTATTCCTTTTTAAGCTCTTGTGTAAACGATAACAATTACTAATCAATTTATGCAGCCCTTGTTATTGCCTTATGGGTAGACACACGGAAAGACATCTGCCTTGGATGCAGATCCGCTGAGGTAGAGGAGACTGTTATCCACTTTCTTTGTCAGTGCCCGTCTCTTGCTTGGTATTGAAATAGGTTATTTGGCTCCCCATATCTTCTCCATTAATATCAAGGATATAGCTTCGTATATCAAACTTTCTGGTTGGTTTTCCAGTGTATGGTAGTCGTGCTTTTAATGTGCATCCGCCCTTGCACTGACCAACTTCTTCCTCTTCCTTGATTTTAGAGGAACTTGGTCAATACAGGGACTGTATTCACCTGTGGCATGTCCAAGTGAGCTTTGCGATGTTAGGGCTACCACTCCGACCCTACCTAATCTAACTAGTCAATTTATTCGATAGATTTTTATAACGAAGATCTTTAAAGATCGCATCTTTACACAAGTTTGACTGAACTTTTACTGAAGAAGTAGAAAGAGATAGAATTACCAATTACTGGACTATCTACTTGGTCTTGGTGTAATATATGTTTTTTTTTTTTTTTTTTTTGTGTTGTGGAAACCCCCTTTTAGTTGCACCCTGTAGCATATAAGCATGGCTTTGGTGTGAATGTTTTTCTTGTGTTGTTGTAGTGTTTATTGTTATAATTCACGCCAAAAGCGTTTTCATGGATTTTGTACTTCTGTCGTTCCATTTTTTAATTTTTTTGCAAAAATAAAACTTAAAAGAGAATAAAAAACAGACTCAACGCAAATGCAAATTCGTCATTCAATGAAATCAAGAGAGGGATGATGACTATTATCGATGTGGCATGCATGGCATGCATAGAAGCGCTACAGGCAGCAGTAAATTTAATTTCGAAAACCGTAGACTTTCTATTAGACTGCCCCAAGTTAGTGGAAGATCTTCAAGAATTTAATTGTTTAGCTAGGATCTCTTAAGGAAGTAAGGAAATAAAATTTAAAATTTTTTTTACTCTTTACACTGCACGTATAGCTCACTGGTTAGTCACCTTATGAGGCTTAAGTTCAATTAAAGTTAACCCTTTTGGAAACAGCCAGCCTGCAAGCGAGCCAGCCAGCCATACGTTGCAAGGACATGGGGTGACAGGTGGCATTTGAAAAAGAATTTCAAACATGCCGGCTGGTAAGTGTCTCTCTCTCCCTATGAGAGTTGAGTCCATAAGGTAGCAAAACGAAATTTTTTAAATTTTGCAATTGCTGCTACTATTATTTTTGCTGCTGTTGTTGTTGTTATCAGTAAAATTTTTTAAATGGTTTTTTGATTGCAGTATTATTGATACAACACATAACCCGAGTACTCGTTGGTGGTGGTGGTGGGTACTACATTAATTAAGTGCCATTGTTATGAATTTTAAATTTTTTTGTTTATTTAAAAACAACATACAACATACAACAACAACAAAAACAACGTATAAATTGAGAACAACAACATGACATAATAATATAAAATATAGGGTGCTTATGCAATCCTTTCTCTGTAGCAATTTGCATATATGAGTGCATATATGTGAGTGGTATGAGTATGTATGAGTGGTTGAATGTGGCAAAAATGTATGACAAATATTTGTAAATCGTATTACGTGGTAAACATTTTTTTTCATTTTTTTCTTTATAAAATTTTGCCAACAGCTGACAGTTGTTAATCAATAGGAAATGATGATTAATTTTTGCTAAACAACAAAGGGGTTGAAAGGGTGCTTATGACCAGGGCATGGACATGGACGTAAATGTGTTTTGAATCGCTTAATTTACGCCCTAATTTTTAGTGCACCTTGGCAACACTTTCAGCAAAAATAGTTACAATTTGTTGTGTTTAATTTTAATTAAAATTCTTTATTGTCCCTACAATTCTGTGTTAAGAGTTTACGAAATAATACTAGTTCGATTCCAACTCTTATAATGAATAACAAAACATTTGCTGACCCGATTGAGAAGGCGAATCTTTTGGCTAGATTGTTTGTAGGTATTTCTCACCTACCGGCGAGCACTCAACCTCTACCCGAACTCGAAAGAGTATCAGTTACTATGCCTAGTATATTCTTTCGAGCCAGGGCAGTTAGGAGGGTTCTTGGGGATCTCAACGTGAACAAGTCTTCTGGGCCGGATGGTATACCAGCACTGGTCGTGAAACAGTGCTCTTCGACTTTGGCCCGTCCATTAGCTAAGCTTTTCTGTTTGTCGTATCGTGCCGGTATTTTTCCTTTATGTTGGAAGCTTGCTAATGTTACGCCAATCCCTAAGAAAACTACCGCCCAATAGCTGTTTGTTCTGCTCGTTCAAAGGTGATGGAGAGGATGATTAATCACCATCTTGTGAGGTATTTGAAGTCCAACGGTTTGCTAAATGATCGTCAGTACGGTTTCCGTAAAGGACGCTCTACTGGTGACCTTTTGGCTTTACTCTCTGAAAGGTGGAATGGTTCCATTCACCGCTTTGGAGAGGCCAAGGTTGTTGCTCTGGATATCTCAAAGGCATTTGATAGGGTCTGGCATGAGGCTCTGGCATCGAAGTTAATTGCTTTTGGTGTCGGTAGTCACTTCTCTCGATTTATATCGAGCTTTCTCAAAGATTGCACTATTAGAGTTCTTATAGATGGCGTCTTTTCCAACGAGTTCGGTATAAATTCAGGGGTACCGCAGGGCTCCGTTCTTTCTCCTACTCTTGTTCTTATTTTTCTCAATGACCTTCTATCTATTACTTCGAATCCTATTTACTCTTTTGCGGATGACAGCAACATTTGTCATTCATATTCATTTGATCGGAGGCCGAGTCTTTTGGAGATTGGGGCAAGGAGGTCGAACATGATTGACGCACTCACAGGTGACCTGATAGCAATCTCTGAGTGGGGGCCACGCGAACAGGGTCGATTTCAATGCGCGCAAGACTCAATGTTGTTTTTTGACGCACCGGCGTGATGCTGGCTCTGGTGTTCTGTCATCTGTATTTATGGGTCATGTAATGTATTGAGGAGGCGGATGCTCTTGATGTTCTGGGCATGAGAATTAGTTGTGATGCTCGTTAGAACGATCACATTTTTCGAGTGTCGAAGGAAGCATACAAGTGCCTTGGTTTTTTGAAACGGTGCAGGACCTTTATCCGACCCCGGATGGAGTACAACTCTCATGTATGGGCCGGTGCTCCAAAGTCTATTTTGAAGCTTCTCGACCGCGTACAGGAGAGGGCGAAGGTGCTTATTAATGACAGAAGGGTATCCAACTCTATTGATTCATTGGAGCATCGTCGCAAAGTGGCGTGTGTTTCACTGTTCTATCGGTACTATAATGGGAGGTGTTCTCGAGAGATAAGGGGTTTGGTTCCCGATAACCACATATTTTTACGTGGTACTCGAGCTTCTCCCAGAGCACAACCTTTTGTGGTTGATTATTCAGTGAACCGCACAATGCATTACAGAGAGAATTCATTTTTTTCCCGTCAATTACGATATAGGTGAATTTAAATCGAAATTCCATAAACACTACTCCCTCTTTCCTCCTTCCTATAACCTATTTTCCTAAACCTGCACAATGCACTGCATGAATAGGGGCCATCCCCTGAGTGTTGGTTTTATAAAAAACAAAAAAAAAAAAAATTCTGTGTGCCACTGTGTTCACAACATGATGTAAACAGCAACAATTACTTTTTTTGCTATTCCTCTGTTTACACTCTTGCGTAAACAATAACAATTGTTAGTCAATTTATTCAATAAATCTTTATAAAGGATATCTTCACACATCGCCTCTTCACACATGACTGACTGAACTTTTACTAAGTTAGTGAAGAAGTAGAAAGAGACAGAACTACCTACTAGGTACTACTAATTACTGGACTATCTTTGATATTTGTGAAACTTTTATGGCAATTTTATTTACTTTCGCAGAGTTTTTGCGAGAAATCTGCTGAGAGGAAGTCGCCGAATAAATATTTCAACATATTTTATTTTATTGAAGATGCATGATCTGGGCTTTGAATTGGCTTATAAGCCAAAACACTATCTACTACACCACGGAGGCTACAGATGACAAAATGATTTACAGAGAATGAAAATCGTAACAATTCAAGTATATTTGTTCATGCTGGAGATAATTTTGTGCCCTTGGATATTCCAACATTAATGAATTCATTCAAGGTAGTCTGACTTTACTTCAAAATGAAAACGGCTTAAATGCTTACGCTATTCAATGCATGCTTAGAATGAGTACATTATTTAGGCCTTTTAAAAACGTTTAAAAAATGAATGGCGGGACCTACAGTTTAAAGTGGAGTCTAAACAACAGATTTTTGAGAAGTTTTCATGACAATTTTTATGGATTCTCAGAGTTTTTGCCAGAAATCTGCTGAGAAGAAGTCGCCGAAGAAATAATCTAATATTTTCGCTTTGATGTCTGACCTGTGCTTTGACCTCGGGCCTTCAGTCTAATACTTTTTTTGTTACTCCTCCGTTTATACCCTTGGCATAAACAATGTTAATTATTGGACAATTATTCGGTAGATCTTTGTAACGGAGATCTTCAAACCACGATTGCTCTCTTCAAACGCATTGCGTCTTCATACAAGACTCAATCTCCTGCTTTGCTTTAGCTTTTATATGGCAAAGTAAACAGCCTGATGTATATTCTTGAAGGCGACCGTTCATGACTTCGCCTTCTCGAAGTCTCTATAAATGTAAACATCGTTGTATACCCTTATAATTTGTAAACAGGTTTGTTTAATGTTGGATTCTTCTTTTTCATAGCAGTATATTTACTGAGTATAAAAATACTATCAATTCAACAAACACCAGCATTGAAAAAATGGTAAACAAGTAAACAAAAAAACCACAACAAACGCTACAAGAATAAATGTAAACAAAATACACAAACATCAATAATGAATGTAAAGAACATTTATTTATTTACATTTATAGAGATCTCGTGAAGTTGAAGAAACATTTGCCTTCAAGAACATTCATCAGACTGTTTACTCTGCCATATAAAAGGCAAGGCAAAACAGCCGGCGGAATTAGTAAAAGTTCAGTCAGTCTTGTGTAAAGACGCGGTGTGTTTGAAGAGTGTAATCGTAGTTCGAAGATCTCCGTTACAAAGATCTGTCGAATAATTATTTGTCTAGTAAGGGTATAAACAGAGGAATAACAATAAAAAGCTATTGATGTTGTTTAATCAAGTTGTAAACAGTGGCACACAGAATTGTGCGAATAATAAAGAATTTTAATTAAAACGACATATCCCCAGGTTAAAGCGGGTAAATGAGTACCAAGTACTGGTTTTAATGGAAAAGGAAAATTAGGAACGATTCTACGAAGTATTGGCCATTGGCGGGCACAAATTTTTTGCATCTTTTAGTCAATTTGTGGATTCCAAGGAAGCTTACCAAAATAGTGGGCTAATTGTCAACTTCATAGTCCTTGTGGTTTGGTAGGTAATGTGTTGGCTTATTAGATGTGAGGCCAAGGATCAAAGTCCATTTCAGACATCAGTAACAAACCGAAATTAAAAAAAAATAAATCTTCGGCAGATTTCTATCAAAAACGTTGAATGGCTGAAAATGTTCTCAAAAAATCTGCGATTCGGAGCCGTCTTTAAGCTGCAGTTCCGCGTCACTCATGGAAAAACCCACACAACACATAAGAGGAGTGAGAAGCTAGGTCGTAACCCTAACTGAAGGGTTGTAATGATCAATTGTGGATGTTATGTTATGTATGTATGCTCAACTGTGACACCAAATTGTAGTCGAAATAACCCAAGTCTGGTGAATATTGCGGATGGGTTAGCAGCTCTTAGTCTAATCGATTTTGTTTTGTGCTTAGGTGCGTTGTTATGTCGTCTTGTTGAGACTTATGGCTTACTCTGATCGTTTTTCAATCAATGCATAAATCAAATTGATCATTTGGTGTCGGGGTAGCGATCTGTATTAATGGTTTCAAGGCTTTAGTAGCCTGTGAAACCCACATGTGATATTACAGATGACAGTGCCCGCTTTAAAAGTGACTGTTTGATACGGCTTGGGGAGAGGCGGCACCATTGCGGTATATTTCTTTAAAAATATTCAATGGCGGCACCTATCTTCATGGTATTGATGTGAACGATGTTTGGTTTCAACAGGATGTGGTAGAACTTGCCACACATCTCATGCCACAAACGATTTTTTTTCTTTTTTTTTATTATTAGAAAGACCAACACTCAGGGGATGGCCACTACTCATGCAGTGCATTGTGCAGGTTTAGGAAAATAAGTTATAGAAAGGTGGAAAGAGGGAGTAGTGTTTGTGGACATTTGATTTAAACTTACTAATATCGCAATTGACGGGAAAAACCTTCACAGGAAGATCATTTCACAATGCATTGTGCGCTTGACTGGACAATCAACCACAAAAGGATGTGCTCTGCGAGAAGCACGAGTACCATGTAAAAATATGTGATTATCGGGAACCAAGACACTTATCTCTCGAGAACACCTCCCATTATAGTACCGATAGAACAATGAAACACACGCCACATTGTGACGATGCTCCAAAGAATCAGTAGAGTTAAGTCAAACGTTTGATGGCCATTTAATTAGCCAAATTGGTGATAGCAATTGGCCGCCAAGTGCGATTGGACTCCGTAGAACTATTTTTATAACAACTTTCAATACTCACAATGCTTTGGTCTTTCATAAAATCAATAAATTTGTAGCCTTAGAGCATATTGCCATTATTTGATTTAAATTTTAATTTTACAGCAACCCATAGCAAACCATAAATGATTTAAATTCGAAATCTGCCGATATAAACTCGTAAATCGTTTAAAAGTTTTATTTTCAAATAATAAATGTCGTTGTAAAGCAATAAAAAAGGAACACAATAGAAATGAAAACTCAAGTGCATATTTTATTAGTTTATGCGGTATGCTATTGTAGCAAAGGCAGTAGCAAAAGCAGTAGCAAGAGTGGTAGCAGTAGCAATAGTTCAATAAAGAGAATCTTAAAGGCGCCACATCCGTATTAAACATTTCCGTTATGAACGCATGTCCGGTGTAGGTTTTACGTGTGCAAACATACATGAGTTGGTTGGATGGTTGGTTGGTTGGTTGGCTGACTGCATGAAAATCGTTAAACTCATGCCATGCATTTCATATATTCATGATTATTTTATTATTATTATTGCACAGGCATTAAGTAAGAGAGAGTGAGAGGGAGAGAGAGAGAGAAAACGAAAAAAAAATGAACAAAAACTAGAGTACAATGTCAAATATTTGCTGGCATCCTTTCACTTCTTCATCATAAACAGCCATAGTCGTCACCATCACCATCACTATCATCGTCATCGTCATCATCATTCTCAGCGTAGAATAATATATTTTTTTGCTTTCCCTGTGTGGTAATAAAAAAAATACGCGTCGTATAGTTTCGTTGATTTCTGATGCTGCAGCTGCTGCTGCTGCCGCTGCTCTGCAGTCAATAGACAGTGCAGGGATGGAAAATTTGGTACAATTGTACTTTTTTTTAGCACTATTTGGAAGTCAAAAACACCATAGCACCTCAATGACTTATTTAGCACTATTGAAAACTGTTCTCTATTTTATTAAATCACTCAAATATTCTGTCTCATCAGTATCTAATTTTTTGTTTTCGTTTCATTTGCATATGGCAACTCGTTGCTACCTTGACATATCAAGAGTTATAAAAGGAATATTATCCGTTCCACATTCATCTGCAAATGTAGAAACGATATTTTCATACCAAAGTTTAATAAAAAATCAAAGGAATAAATGGACTATTTCCTTTGACTGTCTCTAATTTAATCCAAACAAGGGATTTATTGAAGTCATTTAATTAGTGTTGCTACAATTTTGAAATAACGAATAACGTTTGCTGGTACAAAATTTATCATAAATAGTGATTTAAAATTTAGATCTCATAAACATTTTTGCTCCTTTATAGTTAAGTATTAAAGTAAGTTGTTAAGGTTCAATTAGTCGTGCCTTTATCATAACGCTGTAGTCGTAACATAACCCATAACCGTAAATTTACTATTAGCAGCAATCAGTGCTGCCATAGCCATAAACAGCTGTTTACGTTAATTGCACATATGTATGTATTTTTTGAAAGTACAAAAGTAAACAAAAAAAATGTATATACATGTAAGTAAATTCAGCAAACTACTGTTTGTGGTTATGGCAAAAAACCAAAATTCAATTGGTGCATATGGTTATCGTTATGACTATGGCATTATGGTAAGTCACCTATAATCGAAAACAGTGATGTCCATAAAGTTGGTTAAAACAGCTGATTTATATGGTTATCGTTAAGTCACGACTAATTGAACCTTTAAGTTTACCTATTATA
This sequence comes from Sarcophaga peregrina, assembly GCA_014635995.1. Classification (NCBI taxonomy): domain Eukaryota; kingdom Metazoa; phylum Arthropoda; class Insecta; order Diptera; family Sarcophagidae; genus Sarcophaga; species Sarcophaga peregrina. The sequence goes on along the minus strand of CM025793.1, from coordinate 83,293,732 downwards.
AAGTGCTTTTCATAATTATAGCACCACCAGCATTTCAATAATCAGAAACAATGAATTGTTTTCAGGTCAAATTCTCTGATGAAAAAAGGTGGAACTTAAATAGACCGAGATGGCTATCGATACTACTGTCGTGACCTTAGAAATTCAAATTTTTGGGGAGATAGTCTATTGCTGGGGGGTTATTTCTTTAAGTGGTTGCCTTCAATTTCAGTTTCCATCTATGCGAATGTTTAGTACAGAGCACTTTACTGTTCTTAGCTGTAGTTTGCTCCTCTTTTTGAGAGAAAATAATGAAAAAATATATTTTACAACAGGACAATGATAGAATTCATGTCAGCTGACAAACAGAGGATGGAATGGTTCCGTAAACAATCTATTGAGGTTTTATTGTGGCCAGCTTGCTCTCCTGATATGAATATTATTGAAAACGTTTTCCCAAATGAATTCCCCATTCTTGGCCGAAGATTATATTCAAAATAACAGACAATTTACCAGTGCTGAAAATTTGAAATTAAAAGTCATCGAAGAGTGGATGAAAATAGACGGAGAAATATTAAATAATCTTTATAAGAATATCAAAGACCGAATATTTACTTTAATAAGGGGGGTTTTGGTAAAAAAAAAGCTTCTTATTGAACAAAAATGAGACTGATGGTAAAATTTTGCAAAGACTAAAAACCTTTATTTTTATACTGAAGTCAAAACTGTGCTAACAATATGAAAAATTTAATGTTTTTTTTTTTGTTCTTTTACATTAATACTACACGCAATGAAATGAATTGTCATTCATATTTTTATTAATTTATAATAAAAAAAAAGTTTAGAAAAGAAAAAAAAGTGAATTTGTACAATCGATCTGAAAAAAGTACAATTTTTATGAATGTTGGTACAATTTGTTAAGATCAATTTCCCATCCCTGAGACAGTCAGCAGGATACGAGTGTTCAAATATGAGCACACGACACACATTTATTTCAGTTTTTTCTGTCCCTCTCTCTTCTCTTTTCATTTTAATACATTGTGTTAGCCTTTCACATCAACACTTCGATAACTGTGACTGTGACTGCGATTGTGAGACATGCGGCGTATGTATGTGGATGTGCAAAAAGTCATGCATTTATTCATTCATTCGATGCGATTCGATTCGATTTTCAATTCAATATTATTTCTCTCTCTTTTGTCTTTTTTTTTTTGGCATGTAGAACATTAAAATATAAAAATAATATCACAAGCCACGAATAAAAAAAATTATGAATAAATTGTTGCAGCTACAGGCAGCGGGAGGTTTTTTGTAAAAATCCTTAATCAGTTTTTATAGGGGATTTTCGGATTTCAAGAAAAATAACTCAAACTCCTAAGAGGAAGTTTTATTTAGAAGATTCTTAAAAACCAGAGTCTTAACCAAGATTCTTCATAATAACACTTATTGGATATTCCGCATTTTTGACAGTTGATAATCGCCATTTTGTTGAACATACATCTGTCATTACCAAATGCCAGCATTATAGATCGATGACTACCAACTACTTCGTTGGTATGAACCACACCAGCGACATGTAGTTATAGCAGGACGGATGGTCGCCACAGACAGATCTATTGTAACGGAGATCTTCAAACCACAATTACTCTTTTCAAACGCAGCGCGTCTTCACACAAAACTGACTGAACTTTTGCCTTTCATTTCGCAACATAAACAATCTGATGAATGTTCCGAAAGGCAAATGGTCATGGTTGTGCCTTCTCAAAATCTCTATAAATGTAAATATCGTTGTTTACATTAATTATTGTTGTTTAAGTATTTTGTTTATATTTATTCTTGTAGTATTTGTTGTTGCATTTTTACATACCATTTGGTGGTCGCCGTGGTCTAGTAGGTAGTGTGCTGGCTTATTAGACGTAAAGCCAGGGTTTGAGTCCCAGGCCAGGCATCAAAAAACAAAAAACATAAAAAAAGTATTTTTTTTTTTGGCGATTTCTCCCCTTCGCACATACATACATACATAATTGGCCATTACAACCTTTCAGTCAGGATTACGACCTAGCTTCTCACACCACTTATGTTGTGTGCGTTAATTTAATACATGAGTGCTGGGACCTACAGTTTAAAGTCGACTCCGAACGACAGATTTTTGAGAAACTTTTCATGGCAATTATATTTACTCTTAGAGTTTTTGCCAGAAATCTGCTGAGAGGAAGTCGCCGAAGAAATATTTTTCCGTTTTGATGTCTGACCTGGGATACGAACCCGTGCCTTTTATCTAATAAGCCAACACACTACCCACTAGACCACAGCGACTTCAATTTCTTCCCTTCTCTTCTTGAAAAGTTTCTCAAAAATCTGTCGTTCGGAGTCGACTATAAACTGTAGGTCCCGCCACTTCGGTATAAAATTAACACACACAACATAAGTAGTGTGAGAAAATGCGGGCTTCTTGGGGACGATTGCTGTAGACTGTCTAATGGTGAAGGTATAGCACTGGTTTTATAGTTTTTATGGTCACCAGCAGCAACTCGTTTCTTTACCGTTCGCATCTTCCCTCTTTCCAGCTTTCCTAAATCCAGCACAATACACTGCATGAGTAGGGGCCATCCCCTGAGTGCTGGCTTTATAAAAAAAGAAATGTGTCATACATACCAGCGATTGAGGTAATGTTAGATCGCCATCTAGATCGTGTATGGTTTTCTTCAATCGCTGGTATATGCGGATAACCTGCAAACCATAGTGGTCTTCAAGGCCAATATAACTGTCCCCTCTAGCGCATATATTATCAACTATTAGGCGCCGTGTTATTTATATTGCAATCTACCTGTAGAAAATGCCAAGAAGTCAGAAGTTAAGATTGTTATGCGAGTGTTCAGCAGTTAAATAACGCCGCAAACACTAAATCGAAATAAGACGTTAGTTGTTTAGACGGTCAAGTTAACTTTGGCGGATTTTGATCAAATCAAGGCAGCATGCAACAAGTGCACTCAAGAGTTGTGATAATTTTTTTTTCCAAAGTGATTCTAAGTGCAAACTGTCACTCAGATTCGGTTTTCTGTTCCAATATACAAATAATTGAAGATTTCGTATTTACTTTGCTCGATAGCAACTTTGGAAATTTCTCCTAACGAATACCAGACCAGATCTGAATGTCAAGCATGATTGCATCACTTGCTATCATGCCGCGAATCGTGTTCTAGTTTATTAGGTGATTGGAGTAGAGTTTTAAAAAGTTTAGCTTAGGATTGAAGAGTAGAATACTTCTCCGATCGTTCATTTTGTACAAACCCCACTTCATTATTTATCAAGACGTGTTTGAAAAGGAAATATAGAGCTCTTATGTGGAGGAGATGTGAACTGGCTAGTAGGATGCCATTGCAGCTTGTTAAACTTTTTTTGTAGGGTTTTCTCATCTCGCAGGTGTAAGCGAATACGCCCTAAATAAGAGCCGTCGTCAAAGCCAACATAGGCGTTGGTATCGATAAAGTTCAAACTGATGTACACGTCAGGGCCGTGAAAAGTTTGACATTTCGCCACTTAGTAGCATCTAGCTTTATTGTATTGTTTCGTTTCACTTTTTTTATCATATTGTTACGTTCTTACCTTTTAAAAACCTTTAAAATATGAGCTCGTAGATTGCAAATAAAATAAAAATAAATTTGTGTTTCAGTTTTAATTAAAATTCTTTATTATTCATTTAATTCTGTAGGCCACTGTTTACAACTTGATGTAAACAACAACAATTGCTTTTCATTATTATTCCTCTGTTAACAATCTTTGCATAAACAATAACAATTACTATACAATTGTTCAAGGGATCTTTGTAACGGAGATCTTTAAACCATAATTACTCTCTTCAAACACACCGCGTCTTCACACAAAACTGACTGAACTTTTACTCAATCTCACTAGAGTGTTTAAGTTAGAAGAGACTCAAGAAACCTTTTAAATGGAAAAGCTTTCTTAACCACGGTTTTTGTATAATTTAATGATTAATAATCGCCATCTTGTTGACATTTCATCTGTCAAATTGCTTGACATTAAAACCCTGTAGTCAGTATTACTATTACTGGTTGTTCACACCAATTGTGTGTGTTAATTTATTGTGGGACCTACAGTTTAAAGATGACTACGAAGTACAGACTTTTTGAGAAATCCCCAGAAATCTTCTGAGAACAAGTCGCTGAAGTAATATTCTTTCGTATATAGTTCTGAATGCGATTTCTGACCTTCTACCTTCTAATTTCTGACATCTAATAAGCCAACACTACTATCTACTAGATTACGGCGACTATTAAGCTACATCTGTCAAATTAGTTGTCATTTGTTCAATCTGAGTTGTCAAATCACCAGTGAGCTGCACGCTTAACGAGTGTTCTATTAAGGCAACACTTTTGCCCATTTCGCGATCGCCATAATCATCCTATCGAGGGAACTATTTTCATTCGAGTCCACTAGCTCTGCAAAGATTTAACAAACACTCGCATACAATCATCATAATTGTCCTACTAAGAGTACTATTCGCAATGCGAGTTATGTATTCGAGTCCACTAGCTCAGTAAGTCGTTACCCAAATCCTGCATACCCGAAATGCACGATCACAGCTGTCCATGAGAGTATACAGAATCAGAGGCAAATGATTTCGCCTCACTTACAAGAACTCTGTTTTATTTGTGGACCATATTAGTGCGCATTTTGCGTCGTTACTTGGACCTACACACTTAAAATATTCCAATGATTCAGAAACTGGAGGTAAATGACTATAGACAACGACGGGCACTGAATGGGTTCTAGAGTCACTTATTTTACATCGACAACCTCATCTTCAGCGATGTCGGCCCACTTCTGGATGAACGGCTACGTAAACAATTAAAATTGTGAAATGTTGGACGTTATGGGATTCCAGAACATCCCATGGATTACTGGCCACATCGTCCATATTTCATTGAGGACTATGTTGATCATGTCATCACTGCCAACGGAGAGCACTTTAATTTTTAAGATCACCAACTTATGTTGGCCACCAACAACATGTGGTTTGAATAAGACAGCCCTAGATATTGGAGCGATTTTCTATATGAGCGATCTGAGAGAATGGTCATCTCACGGGGAGGAGATGTGGCCTGGCTGGGAGCGTTCCATTGGAGCTCGTTAGACTTTTTCTTGTTAAGTTTTCTTACATCTCAAGTGTATGCGATAGCGGTCGTCAAAGTCAACGAGGATGATGCCAAATATTGGAGAACCAAGTTGCAACGTCGATAATGTTATATGCTTGCCCGTTTGAGTGCTATTAGACAGATAAGTAGCTTCAGAACAGTGTCTGACGAAGCGGTACTGGTATTGGTAAAAAAAAACCCGTTAGACATATTGGCGGATGAGCTGAGAAGGATATACTTTTGCCGTTTCGTGTATCCAAGACAAACGGCAAGTGGAGGAACGAAAAACTTCCATGCACAAATGGCAGTTACGATGAAAGAACAGTTTAAAAGGAAGATGAACGGGCATTCCAACTTCTCCCTGATATAACCGCTTGGATGGAGAACAAACATTGCGAACTGAAGTACTACGTGACCCAATTTCTTACTAATCATGGATGGTTCTGGATGTATCTGCCCAGATTTGGACATGATACTTCCCCTGTATAACCAAACTGTGTAGATGAGGAAGAAGATAAGGATGCTGTTACAGATTTTGATAGCCCAGGGAAACGAGTTTCCGTCTTGCACTTCGAATGCAATTGCCAAACTGAACTACAATTGTGGGCTTTACAGATCATTTTGCCATAGTCTCGGTCGCTAAGACGTTAAAAGGATTAGAGGAGAAGACGACCAAAGCGATTCAAAAAGTTGGAGCTTGGCTTGATGATGCGGATTTGACGCCGTCTTGATAAGTGGCCGGAGGATAGTGAAGAAGATGAAAGTGACCGTAAAAAGCATTGACATTGAATAGAAGAGGGTCATAAAATACTTGCGGGTGATTATCGACGTCTGGCTGAACTTCAACGAGCACGTGAAATTCATCGGCGAAAAGGCATCTGTAACCCACGGAGCATGGACGAAAATGATGCCAAATATTGGAGCACCAAGTCCATTTAAGAGTAGAATAATATCGAGGGTTCTAACGTCGATAATTTTGTATGCTTGCGCGTCTAAGTGCTATTAGACAGATAAGTAGCTTCAGAACAGCACTTGACGAAGCGGTACTAGTATTGGTTAAAAAAAAAAAAACATTAGACATATTGGCGGATGAGCTGAGAAGGATATACTTTCGCCGTTTCGTGTATCCAAGACAAACGGCAGCTATAAAAGTGGAGGAACGCAAAAATTTCCATGGACAAATGGCAGTTATGGTGGAAGAACAGTTTAAAAGGAAGATGGACGGACATTCCAACTTTTCCCTGATATAACCGCTTGGATGGGGAACGAACATTGCGAACTGAACAACTACGTGACCCAAATCCTAACTGAACAAGTATGTTGCAGGAAGTATCTGCATAGATTTGGACATGATATTTCCCCTGTATGACCAAACTGTGTAAATGAGGAGGAAGATGCGGATGCTGTTACAGATTTAAATGGCCCAGGGAAACGAGTTTCCGTCTTGTACTTCGAATGCAATTGCCAAACTGAACTACAACTGTGGGCTTTGCAGATGACTTTGCCATAGTCTCGGCCGCTAAGACGGTAAAAGGAGTAGAGTAGAGAAGAAGACGACCAAAGCGATTCAAAAAGTTGGAGCTTGGCTTGATGATACAGGTTTGACACCGTCTTGATAAGTGGCCGGAGGATAGTAGCCGTAGAAAGCACTGACATTGAATAGAAGAGGGCCATAAAATATTTGCGAGTGATTATCGACATCAGGCTGAACTTCAACGAGCACGGGAAATTTATCGGCGAAAAGGCGTCTGTAACCCAGGGAAAACTGACGAGAATGATGATGAATATTGGAGGATCATGTCCATGATATTCTAGCCCAGGTAAACGAGTTTCCGTCTTGTACTTCGATTGCAATTGCCAAACTGAATTACAATTGTAGGCTTTGCAGATGACTTTGCCATAGTCTCGGTCGCTAAGACGGTAAAAGGATGAGAGGATAATACGACCAAAGCGATTCAAAAAGTTGGAGCTTGACTTGATGATACAGGTTTGACACCGTATTTATAAATGGTCGGAGGATAGTGACGAAGATGGAAGTGACCGTAAAAAGCACTGACATTGATTAGAAGAGGGCCATAAAATACTTGGGCTTCCGGCTTATTGAAGAGATATTGAATTTTAGGATTATATACTGGCAATACTGCCAGAAAATCGCTAAAGTTGTACTAAAACTTCGAGGGTAGTTGGAGGAACGAAGATGAATTTTAATTTAACTTGATAAAGCTTTAAAGCTAACCAGTTATCCGGGAAGTAATACCTTACGGCAGTCCCGCGGAAGGAGAATGGTTGAAAAATGCAGGAGGTGGCTGTAGTACGTAGGCATTCGAGATGGTGAATCGCCGGTTAGACATAAAAAAATGGCGACTTACTCTCAACAGATTTCTTGTAAAAACTCTGAGGATCAAAATAAAATTGCAGGCAACATTCCCAAAAAATCGCTAAAGTTGTGGTGAAACTTCGAGGGTAGTTGGAGGAAAGAAGGTGAAATTTAATTTAACTTGATCAAGCTTTAATGGTAACCAGCCCTGTCCGAGAAGTAATACCTTACGGCAGTTCAGTGGGGGGAGAGTGTTTTGAAAAATGTAGGAGGTGGCTGTAGTACATAGGCATCAGTGGTGTTGAATAGCCGCTTAGACATCAAAAAAACGGCGACTTACTCTCAACAGATTTCTGGCAAAAACTCTGTGTGTCAAAATAAAATTGCCATGAAAAGTTTCTCAAAATTCTATCGTTCGGAGTCGTCTTTAAACAGTGAGTTCCGCCTGTAATGTATAAAATTAGGACACACGACATGAGGAGTGTTGAGAAACTAGGGCGTAATTTTGACTGAACAGTTGAAGTCGCCGTGGTCTAGTGGGTAGTGTGTGGGCTTATTAGACAAAAGGCCCGGGTTCGAATCCCAGGTCAGACATCAAAAACGAAAAAATATTTCTTCGACGACTTCCTCTCAGCAGATTTCTGGCAAAGACTCTGAGAGTAAAAATTGCCATGAAAAGCTTCTCAAAAATCTGTCGTTCGGAGTCGACTTTAAACTGTAGGTCCCGCCACTTATGTATAGAAAGTAACACACACAATATAAGTGGTGTGAGAAGCTAGATCGTAATCCTGACTGAAGGGTTGTAATGACCAATTATGTATGTATGCTGTGATGGTGAATCGTGCAATCTTTTGTCGCAACAAAATGGTCCTTCGAAGATTCCCAGAAATCTTGATTGAGATATTGTTCTCAAGGCGGCATAAGTAACTTTTTGGATCACATGGCATACTGTTTAGGCATGCTGTACGTAATACAAAAAAATCTTTGGGTTTTACTAATAATTTCAAGGGGAATACAAAACAAAATTCCTTTCGCATATTTTTAAAAACACACAGGCATGCTGTTGTAAACGGACATATAAAAACGAACGGAGCCACTTGTTTTAAATAACTTTAATGAATTGCTTAACACTCGAGTGTTTTAAAATTTTTGCACACATACTAACACTCTCAGGATATCACACATACACTCTCAATCTCGTTCTCTCTCTCTCTGAGTAATGCTCTTAACAGGAAATAAATTTTTTCTTGTTCTGCTAGATAGGCAAACGTATGATGGTTGTAGGATGGATGACTGATGGTTGAACTTTTTATGGATTTTTCAATAAACATTCTTCATACCTCGTATATACATACCTCCCACATACACACACACGTACATTCATTCATTCATTCATTCATTCATTCATTCATCCGTTTATTCATTTAGTATTTCACATGAAATTTTTTTTCACAAATTTATTGTATTTGTTGCTGGTTTTTGTTGTTGTTGTTGTTGTTGTTTTTGTAATTCTTTCATAATCCACAACAATTTCATAAAAATTGTGGAAATTCATATGAACGAACGTATGAACATGTTGTTGAACATACTCGATTGGTATGTTGTTGCAACAACAATTCCTCTTTCTTTTCTTTCTTTTCTCCTCTGTTTTGCAACAAAATGTTGCAAAAATATTTGCACAAAAAAATCATAAACAATAACGGTAAATTGATGGTCCAAAACTATTGACGGATTTACTTCAGTTTTTATTTTTTTATTAAAGACGAGAAAACAAAGCTTACGATTGAAATTGTTTTGAAACGTTTGCGGAGGTGAAAAACTAGAACCGAAAAGCGTTTAAAAAACGTAACAAATTTCGTTATTGGATGGATGGATTGGTGGATGGATGGACGGATGGATGGATGGTTGAGTTATGGCGGTATTACGTTTGATTTGATTTTTTCGAAAAAAAATTTTTTATTTTTTTTCGGTTTTGCCTTGGCCCTGAATACACTAACTATGGGGGCAAATGGATGTATGGATGGCTGCATAGCGGTATGAGTAGTTATTTGTAGTTATTCAAGCACAAAGATGATAAATCATCAACAAGTTGCAGTTGCTTGGCAAGCACAAAAATAATTCACTTCATAACTCTAGTTTAAGGCATTGCCATCGTTTAAGGCATTGCCACACTGTTTTCCTTTTAAGTCAATACAACAGGACTTTAAGCAAAATTAAAAGAACGGTTTTCAATCCCCAGTTTGCATATTTTGTCTAGTGAAATTGTCCTGCTCTAGTAGATAGCGTGTTGGCTTATTAGATGTTAGGCCTAGGTTTAAACCCCAACTCAGACAGTTCGAAAAAGAGACCACCAACTTCCCCTCAGTAAGTCTTCTGTGCAAAACTCTGCTAAAAAATATGAATTTAGATCCTGATACAATGTTCAGACAGACACTTTTATTGCGTAAATCATATTGAGCTCCATAAAGTTGCAATTAATTATTGCCCAATAAATACGTAAATTGTTCAGACAGGCACTTTTATTGCGTAAATCATAATAAATGGGTTTATTGAGCTCAGAATAGAATGTCTTGGATTTTCTTTGGCAGACAAATGCGATTTTCCTTATGGATGGGGAATATTTAATTCCTGCCTCAATATTTGTTCTTGATCCATTTAAAAAAGTCTTTTTAAAAGAATGTGTACTTTGATGCTTTATCTTACGTGGGCCTATGGTTCAAATCCTGGCTTAGAAATCCCAAACAGAACAAAATAAGAATATATATTTCGTTCGGCGACTTAGTCAGGATTACAACCTAGCTTCTTACACCATTGATTCGACTGCGAATGTCAAAATTTTGGACAAGCTTTTCATGGCGATTCTTCTGAGAGCAAGTTGCCAAAAGAAATACTTTTGCTTTCTTCGAGATAGCTTAGCTGCGGTTTGAACACAGGATCTTGCCTATCGTCCCATTCAGAAATTTAATGAAAGGAAGTCGTTGAGGAATTATTTTGTTTTTGGGATCTAAACTATGGCCTTACCTCCAATAAGTCTTTCTTAATTCTGCTTTACATAGGCTATCTGTGATTTTCTTAGCACTTGAAAGTGCATATCATACTATGTTCAGATAGGCACTTTTATTGAGTCAATATTCGTTTATTTGAATACAATATTTTACGTGTTCAGACACATAATATATGCAATATTTATTTAAACAAAACAACTGGTTGTTTCAGCAACATTGTTTATTAGTTTTTGTTGTTGTAGTTGTTGACATTTGAGTGTATGCTCACTGAACGTAACTGTATTTTAAGTTTTACTCAATAATTATAACAATTTACGTATTTATTGCACAATAATTAATTGCAACTTTACATACTTAATTGGCCATTATAACCCTTCAGTCAGGATTACGACCTAGCTTCTCCCACCACTTATGTTGTGTGCGTTAAATTTGTAGATAAGTGGCGGGACCTACAGTTTAATGTCGACTCCGAACGACAGATTTTTTTGGGAAGCTTTTCATGGCAATTTTTACTCTCAGAGTCTTTGCCAGAAATCTGCTGAGAGGAAGGTGCCGAAGAAATATTTTTTCGTTTTGATGTCTGACCTGGGATTCGAACCCGGGCCTTTTGTCTAATAAGCCAACACACTACCCACTAGACCACGGCGACTTATTAGTATACACCGTCGCTATATATTGCACTGCTTAGGCCGTTTAATTTGCACGCATATGCATACAATATAGTGTGCGATTTAGGGGAATCCCAAAACTATCGCATAAAACTGAAACAGGGTTAAGTGGGATAGCGTTAAGCGGGGTCCTACTGTATCTGCTATTGCAGTGCCCGTAAGTTATTATTATTACCGACGAAATGCATTATTTTATATCCAAATCCTTAGAATTTTCGATTATGCTGCCACAATAAGTGTTTCTGTATTTAATTTTCTACTTCCTTAATCACACTCTTCATTAGTCAGCCTCTTTAACATCTCTTGTACAGAGGTACTAACGATTTTTCAAGTACTTTTCAAAATTTTTTCCAGGCTGCTGCAATTATTTCATCAGCAGTAGCAACAGCCTTAGCCAGTCGCAATATTTTTTGAAGGCTCAAGTTCAAATCAAATGCTTGAAGTTCTGTTTTCTTCTTTTTGTTACTTAGATTGCGTTTCTGTTTTTAGCAATAAAATTTAAGTTTCTTTGAGAAAAACAAAAAGGGTATGAGCAAAAGTACTTTTCTTAGGTGTTTTCATCATTCATTCATTGTCGCATGACATTTACAAGTCAATGTCATCATGCTGTGCTGAGCTAAGGTGAGGTGAGCTGTTGCATACGCCTGTTGTCTCTTGTGTTTGACAAAAAAGAAGTTCAATTCAATTAGAATAACAAAAGCAGCAGCAGAACAATAGCAACAGAACAATAGCAACAAAAACAATTTCTAAAACAATACCGAAAAAAAACAAAAGCATCACAACAATAACAGCGGCAGCAGCAACAGCTGCAGCACGCAGAAGACAGGAAGACAGTTAAAATAAAATGAACTTTTATGTTCCAAAAGAAATGTTTTTTGTTTGTCGTGTTGCCAGACATGTGTGACAAACACTTGTTCACGCATTTACAGACACCGTTAGTGTTAATCTCATACCCACTTTGATGGCACAGGGTGGGGCCACTTTAATACAAACGCTTATGAAATCCTTACTTTAATCTTGAATCATTTAGGGGGGTTAACTGAAAGCGAAAACGAAAGAAATTAGAAACAAATTGAAGTATCCCTCTGTTATTTTAATAATTCTGCTCCTGCTCCTGGCCTGTGTACTATGAAGGGCAAGGATGGCACTGCCTTTTCCCCTGGTATTACATAAGTATGAACGTGCTTTCCCTGGATATATCTGGCAATTGTTAGACCAGTTATTACTTATGGTTGCGTTGTTTGGTCGCCGTGGTCTAGTGGGTAGTGTGTTGGCTTATTAGACGAAAGGCCCGGGTTCGAATCCCAGGTCAGACATCAAAACGAAAAATATTTCTTCGGCGACTTCCTCTCAGCAGATTTCTGGCAATGACACTGAGAGTAAAAATTGCCATGAAAAGCTTCTCAAAAATCTATCGTTCGGAGTCGACTTTAACTGTAGGTCCCGCCACTTATATGGATAAAATTAACGCACACAACATAAGTGGTGTGAGAAGTTAGGTCGTAATCCTGACTGAAGGGTTATAATGGCCAATTATGTATGTATGTATGTATTGTTTGGTAGAGTGCCCTAGATAAAAGTTTCCAAAGGAAAATCTTGGGTAAGGTTCCGAAGTTTGCCTCCTTGAGTATCACTGTAGTGAGGAAGAGTTAACCTCACACTGCTTTTGATACTATGCTCTGCCGAACTCCGGCATTTTTATGTCAAACAATGTGCAGCAGCTCAAAGTGCCATATGTTTGATGGAATCGGGCCGCTGGACACTCGTTAGGACACTCCAGAGTTTTGAACGTCTTCTTTCCAAAGGGGAGGTACGGACTTTCGAAAAAAGCCACCGACTATATTGTCCCTGATTGTATGTTCCTGCCTGGTTTGAGTATACTTATACCGGGATGGAGTGATGGTGTACTCTAGGGGCGGAAAGGTATGCTCATCTTCACACATGGTCCGCAGTTAGGTGGAGGTACAGGTGCTGGGGTTTTTTGTAGGCCACTCGGTCTTGAATTTTACTTCAAGGAACTTTAAAGGATGAGAGTAGCGTGATTCAAGTAAAGATCTTCTCAAACTTAAAGGCTATCGAGGCCTACAATGAAGTCGGAATTTTGTATGATTTTCGTTGATAGTCAGGCTGCCGCCCTAATGGCCTTTGCATCGGTCTGGTGCAAATCACAACTCGTACGCGAGTGCAAATAGTCGTTAAGAGCTTTTGGACCAGACCGCAACCGTCTATGCTGGGTTCCCGGTCATAGCAGAATACTCGGTAAAGGGACAGCGAATTTTCTCACTAGGTTAGGTTCACTTTCTGATGGCTATGTTATATTTGGTCCCGACGCCCCAATCTGCCACCTCTATGGCTTCTTCAATGGTTGTTTCATGAGGGAAGAGCAGAGGCATTGGGGAAATGGATCGGGTTGTTATGTTTCTAGATGTCTGTGGCTTGCTATAGACAGTGTAAGATCAGATTGGCTGCTGGGAGCAAACGCGTTAGGGGAATGGATCGAGGTGCTATGTTTCTAGGCGTCTATAGCTTGCTATAGACAGTGTAAGATCAGGTTGGCTGCTGGGTACGGATAAGGCCAGCTTAAGATTAATTATTAGGTTTACTACGTGGCATTGCGAGAGTAGATCCCTGACAAGAATCTGGACCATATCCCAGATGGACTATTGCAGGGTATGCAGGCTATGCTGCGATAAGGGGAGGGAAGTTGGAGACTATCAAATACCTCTTCTGTAAGTGTCCAGCCCTTAGTTAGGTTGAGGTTGAAGACCCATGGCAAGGGCTTCTTTGAAGGTTTGAATTCTGTGTCGAGAGTCGACATAAACCCTCTCCATAGATTCATTATTAGTTTGAGCTGGTTGAGAAGTGCCAGGGCTTCAATAGCATAGTCGCGATCTCTAGTGTGTTTTGCTGGTCCGTGTAATTCCTCTGCTTTTTTATTCTTCTTTCTACTTCCTCCCCCTTTTGTCTATATCCCCTATTATCCTAGCCCCTTTACAATGTTGTACTGTGGGTCAAGTAGACTTCCGGCTACTGTACTTATCTGAAACCTAAGTCCGTGTAAACTTGTGAAATGGCGCAATCATTACGGTCAATGGAGACATCTATCGCATCCTGATAACCGACCTTTTTGTACCCCCGCCCTTCATGGTATGGATGTGAACGATGTTTGATTTCTAAAGGAAGTGGTGCAACTTGGCAGACATCGAATGCCACAATCGGTTTATTAAAGTCAAACGTTTGATGGCCTTTTAATTAGCCGAAATGGGGATGACAATTGGCAACCAAGAACCCGCGAATTAACACTGTTTGGATTATTTTATGTGGGGCGCCGTTAGAGAAAACTGTTATGCCGATCAGCCACAGACAGTTGAGCATTTGAAGGCCAACATTCGTAATACCATTGCCGAGATGCGACTCCGAACATTCGAAAAAGTCTCAAAACAATGCCACGATTGAATGAGGTACTGTGAGGCCAGCTGCGAAAGCCATATGGATTCCATTACGAACTGGAACAATTGTACTTCACAACAAAAGCAGTAGGTTTCGGTTTCCCAACTGAGGCAAGTACGATACCTCGAAGGTAAAGTTTAGCCATCGTACAACGTCCTAAAGGGCAGAATATAATAGGGGTTATAGGGAAAAAGGCGAGCAAATAGTAAAGGAATAAGGAACACAAAAATCTTTTTTTTTAATTTTAAACTTTTAAATGGCTTACCCTATATATTTTCTAAACAGTTTAGTTAGTATTCCTACTGATGCCGCCATAACATTATGAGTCTTGTTAAGAATTTTGTCTTCAGTTTCTGTTCTTTTCTTGAATACTTCTTTGGCAACACAACATTTGCTAACAATTGCTTTCACCGTACCCTTCTCCCCCACCTCCCCTAAGACAACAACGACAATCAAATGACTTTTGACACGATTTGCCATCAAAATTTTTAAACAAAAATGAAAACCTGTACGACGGAAGAAAAAGAAGCTCTAAAGCGTTATCTCGCATAAGCAATTGTAAAATTGCAACAATAATACGAAAAGTCTTCTCACACACATACGTACATATAAAGGATCCGCCAAAAAACTTTTTTTTTGAAAATGCTTTAAACAAATCTCTACTGAATATTTACAATCCTATCGGTTAATAATGGAAAATAATTTCATTCAAATGGCTAACTCGGCTGGCCATGCAGTAGCCTACACGATCGGTTCAATTTTTAAGCAGATTATCGTTTGTGTGCAGCTGTATTTCACCAATGGCTTCACGAATATTGTGCTTTAAAGCGTCAATTGCCTCCGACTTGTCGGCGTAACACTTATCTTTAATGGCTCACCACAAATAATAGTCCAATGGTTTGAAATCCCAGCTCTAAGGTGGCCAAACGACATTAGCTCTGCGGCTGATAATACGATCTTCAAAAACATGACGCAAAACATCGAGTGTTGCTTCGGCTGTGTGACACCTAGCGCCGTCCTGTTGAAAGCAAATGTTGCCTATATCCTCCTCTTCAATTTTTGTGAACAAAAATTTGTTCAACATGGCCCGATAACGATCTCCATTGACTTTAACGGCCACTCCTTGCTTATTTTCGAAGAAAAATGGCCCAATTATGTCTCTGGACCAAAATCCGCACCAAACAGTGACTCGTTTTGGATGCGTCGGCTTTTCCATGTATGCGTGCGGGTTTTCTGTGCCCCAAATGCGACAATTTGGTCACATACCCACTAAGATCAAAATAAGCTTCATCTGAGAAGCATCTTTTGTAAGTCAATCACAGGCTCACCTAGCGAAGCGAAAACGCGTATGCACAACCATATTCGTTTGTGCAGCCCTTGCGCTGATCAACTTCTTCCTTTCCTTGATTTGGCGGAACTTGGTTAGTACAGGGACTGCGTTTCACCCGTGGCATCACAACGGGCCGCCATGTGTGCTCAAGTGAGCTTTGTGATATCAGAGCTACCACTACGACCTAACCTAACCTAACCTAACCATATTCGTTCAGTGGAAGGATAAAACAAATTATCTGTCAAATCAGACATAAGCCAAGTGTTACCATTCACGAAATAAGCACTAGTTCGACAAAAAAAGAACGTTAGATGGCGGACCCGATATAAGTACACATGTGTTGCAAGTGAAAAATGAAAGAAAAGAAAGGAGAATAAGGAGAAGAAAAGTTTTCCATCGTTTTCATAATAATACGCGCATAATGCAGGACCATAACAAAGTTTTGCTGTTATTTTTAACGCTTTAATAAGGATAATAGCAACAAGAGCTAAGCTGAGAAACATACACACAAACACACTCACACACGCACTCAAACACATTTAAGGATGCATGCATGCTTGCTTACGTGCTATACACTCCGTACACTCAGTCGTATAAGAGAGAGAGAGAGAGAGTGTGTGTATGCGTACGTATATTAAAATTGTGCTATTAATGTTGCTTGTGTTGTTATTGTTGTTGTTATTGTTGCCACACATTTATCCTTTTATTATAATTTTCAACTTTGGCTGCCAGCCTGACTACTGAACTGCATGCCAAACAACCAGGCAGCCCGCCAGCCTGCCTGGCTGAAATCAACCAACCAACCAGCCAGCCAGCCAGTCTCTTTGACTGCTTCAGTTTTGCTGCGGCTGTTTCCTTAATGTCTATTATTCTCCTCCTTTTCTTTTAAATGATTGTTATTGTAATTGTTGTTGCTGGTATTGTTGTTGTTGTTGTTGATACTGCAGTTTTAATACCCTACATGAGCACAAATGTTCTATGTTATCGACAAGTAGAGAGTGCGATAACCGTACTTTCAATTTTCGAATTTCAAGGAATTTATTGAACTTGACTCCGTCGTTACGATCGAAAAAAGATGCCAGTCTGGAGGTTAAGCGTAGGACCACTCTTGCCAACAGGTTCTACGATGGGCTCAATAGCCAATTGAATAGCAGAGACCTCTCTCGTACGACAAAACTTATACCCTACAAGAGGCTCATCCTCCCCGTGCTTCTTTATGGCTTAGAGACATGAAGCATTAATATAGCAGCCTTGAGAGTATTCAAAAGAAAAGTCCTGTAAATATCGACGGCAATGATTTCCGCATCCGATCCAACAGTAAGCTGTATGAGCTCCTTAACGACATGGACGTTGTACAGCGTAATAACATCCAGCGGCTGCGATGGCTCGGCCAAGTCATTCGAATGGAGGAGAAAGCTCCGGACTTCTGAGGACTTCTGGACAGGAGCTTCTGGACAGGAGTTTCTTCGAAAGTTTTAACGCATAGTCGAGAGCCGTCATTATTGCTTTCTATAGATCCACAAATAGGTTGAGCTGGTTGGGGAATGCTAGAGCTTCAAAGTTACAATCACCCACCACTGTGCGTTTGTGTTCCATCTGTTCTTCTTCCGTCTCTTTATCCTTCCTTTCCTAGCTCTTTTTTTCCAATTTCCTTAACTCCTTCGCTATCCTCTTTCTCTCTCTCCTCTAGGACGTATTTACAATGGGTTCCAATGACAAGTAGACGTCCCTAAACCTAAACTAATCTAAGTCTATTGCCACATCTTCCAGAATCCCTATAATGTGATGTAGGGCAATGCAATTTAATTTAATCTTCTTATCCCTACAATTTTATTGTACCCTCCTGCTGCGAATGTCGCCGAGGCTCTCTAGGAAACCGAGTGCAGAATATCTAGTCTTACTGAGGCATTCGAAATTTCATATCTTCATTGACTTTCTTTTAAATCGATTCGAGCTGCGAAACCCACTAAAACATACCATGAAAGCAGGCGAACAACGCCCTAACATTCCCGCCATCGTTGGTGTAGGATATCTAGTCCAACTGAAGCACTCGAAAATGTTCTAAAATGTCGGAGATTGCAAGCTCGGCCTTCTTTAAAATCGATTCCAGCTAAGAACCCCACTAAAACATATCTTAATTGCGGTCGAACAATATTCCTATGAAATTGTAGTATTCCCATCATCGATGGTATAGAATATCTAGTCTAACTGGGGCCCTCGAAACTTCTAAAACGTCGGAGATTGCGAGCTCCGTACAATTCTTATTTTCATTGACTAAAATCTTCAACTCGGCCTTGTTTAAAATCGATTCGTGGTAAGGAACCCACTCAAACCTATCATGATTGCAGTCGAACAACGTCCTAACATTCCCTGGAAGTTGGCGTATTCGCATCTGATATCACGCCCAACTAAGGCACTCGAAACTTTTATGTCCTGTAACATGTCAGAGATTGCGAGCCCCATACGGTCCTTAACGTCATTGGTCAAAACATTAAACTCGGACTTCTTAAAAAATTGATTCGAGCTGAAAAGCCATCTAAACCATATCATGATTGCCATCGAAGAACGCTCTAACATTCCCACGAATTTGGTGTATTCTCACCATCGTTGGTGTAGGATATCTAGTCCAACTGAGGCACTCGAAAACATTCTAAAATGTCGGAGATTGCAAGCTCGGCCTTCTTACAATCGATGCGAGCTGAGAACCCCACTAAAACAAAATATTCAACTCGGCCTTGTTTAAAACCTCAAACCTATCATGATTGCAGTCGAACAACGTCCTAACATTCCCTGGAAGTTGGCGTATTCCCATCTGATATCAAGCCCAACTAAGGCACTCGAAACTTTTATGTCTTGTAACATGTCAGAGATTTCGAGCCCCATACGGTCCCTAACTTCATTGGTCTAAACATTAAACTCGAACTTCTTAAAAAATTGATTCGAGCTGAGAAGCCCTTTAAACCATATCATGATTGCCATCGACCTAACATTCCCAGGAAGTTGGCGTATTCCCACAATCGATGGCGTAGGATATCTAGTCCAACTGAGGCACTCGAACAGCCTATGTCCTGTAACATGTCAGAGGTTGGGAGCTCCATACTGTCCATAACTTCATTGGTCTTCTCTAACATCGATTCGAGCTAAGAAATCCACTAAAACATGCCGTTATTGGCATTAAAAAATGCCCCAAAATTCCTAAGAAGTCGTATCCCCACTACCGATCGGCCGATACTATTTCCAGAAGTTTTTTAGTTGTTTCGAACGTTAGTGGCGACATAGTCTTGTCAGTAGTTTGTTGACTTATTGGACATAAGGCCACGATTCAAGCCCAAGGTCTCAGACATCTCCTACAAAATAAAAGTATTTCAACGGCGACTTCCCCTTTCAGTAGATTTCTGGAAAAAATCCGGGAGAATAAATAAAAATCCCACGAAAAAGTATCTCAAAAATCTGTCGCTAGGAGTCGATCCGTCACTCATGCCGGAAATTAACACTCACAACGTCTGAGGTGTCAGAAGTTAGGTCGTAGTCCAAATGACACTGTAGCACCCATCATTGTTTCGATTAGCGCCATTCAAAATCGGTGTTCATTTCTTTTAATTCCATTTGCAATGTGACTATGGTTTGGCAGACGTTTGGACTGTCGGTTGCTGTATATTGCTGCTGCTGCTACTGCTGCGTTTGCTGCAATTTAATGATGACGACACATTAAGAAACGAATTCAACCAAAAAGTTGAAAAGGAGTATGAAAATGGTGAATGGAATGGAATTGTTGCTCATGTCCGGTATCCCGCTGTTTTATATCACCATGTTAAACATGCATTCATGACTTCTGTATTACCATTCTCGCTCATTCAATTCAGTTTTCTTGTTCTGCTGTTTTTTGCTTCTTTTTTTTTTGGTTTGCATTTATTATGGCACATGATGTCAAGATAATTTTATAGATACGTTACCCGTATACGTACATACTTTTTTATGGCACTGTAAAGAGGCGTAATGACATCATGCACTTTGGCTGCTTAAGAATGAAAGAAGGAAAGAAAAGAAAGAAGAGAATTATTGAAATAAAAACCAGAATATTAAGGACAGACAGTATTTTAAAGGTTCAAAATTGTTGTTGTTGTTTTTGTTTAAGGGGTCAAAATGTTGAAACTTTAAGGCTTTCTTAGTTACAAATTTACATGCAGGAGATGTGTTCTACTGGGTGCCAGGGAATGTACTTATCTCCCTCCGATTTAGTTCCCAAGATTTTCAAAAAATTTAAATTATTTGATGTCGATGAGACTTTAAAGTGCGAGCATACAACCCTTTAGTCAAGATTACAACCTAGCTTCTCACACCACCTATATTGTGTGGGTAAATTTTTATACATGAATCTTGGAACCTTAGACTGTGGGTTTCCGAACGACAGATTTTTGCGAAACTTTTCTTGGCAATTTTATTTACTCTCTAGGTTTTTGCAACAAAATCTGGTGAGAGGAAGTCGCCTTAGAAATATTTTTGTTTTGTAGGAGATGTCGGAGATTTTGGTGGGCTTTAGTCTAATAAGTCAACAAACTACCTACTAGTCTATGGCTGCACCAACATTCGAATCAATGAAAAAAAATTCTGGAAATGGTTTTGGCCGGTCGGTGGTAGGAGTACGACAACTTCTTAGGAGTTTTGAAACATTGATCGACCGCTATTATGATTTGTTTTAGTGAATTTCTTAGCTCGAAACGATGTTAAAGAAAACCCAGAAATTCCAGAAATCTGCTGAGGGGAAGTCACCGTTGAAATATTTTTGTTTTATAGGAGATGTCTGAGACCTCGGGTTTGGATCGTAGCCTTATGTCTAACAAGGCAACAAACTATATACTAGAATACGGCTAAGCCAACATTCGAAATAATTAAAAAAACATTCTGGAAATGGTGTTGGCCGATCGGTGGTGGGAATGCGACAACTTCTTATAAATTTGGAGGTACTTTTCGATGCCAATAACGTCATGTGTTAGTCGTTTTCTTAGCTCGCAACGATGTTAAACAACATACATACATAATTGGCCATTACAACCCTTCAGTCAGGATTACGACCTAGCTTCTCACACCACTTATGTTGTGTGCGTTAATTTTTATACATGAGGTGGCGGGACCTACAGTTTAAAGTCGACTCCGAACGGCAGATTTTTGAGAAGCTTTCATGGCAATTTTTAACTTACCTCAGAGTCTTTGCCAGAAATCTCCTGCTGAGGGGAAGTCGCCGTAGAACATTTTTTGTTTGTATTTCGTTGGAGATATCTGACCTGGGTGTTGAACCGTGGCCTTACGTCTAATAAGTCAACACACTACCTACTTGACTACGACGCCTACTACCGAACTGGATTGTCAAACTGTAATCGACATTGTAAACACGGTTTTTCCAGACGACGGGCAAAGAGTGGATGAGGACGTAACGATCGTAGCGAGCTAAGAAATCCACTAAAACATATCGTTATTGGAATCGAAAAATCCCTCCAAATTTGTAAGAAGTTGTAGCATTCCCGTGGTCTAGTGGGTAGTGTGTTGGCTTATTAGACGAAAGGCCCAGGTTCGAATTCCAGGTCAGACATCAAAACGAAAAATATTTTTTCGGCGACTTCCTCTCAGCAATTTCTGGCAAAGACTCTGAGAGTAAAAATTGCCATGAAAAGCTTCTCAAAAATCTGTCGTTCGGAGTCGACTTCAAACTGTAAGTCCCGCCACTTATGTATAAAAATAAACGCACACAACATAAGTGGTGTGAGAAGCTAGGTCGTAATCCTGACTGAAGGGTTGTAATGGCCAATTATGTATGTATGTCGCATTCCTACCACCGATCGGCCAACACCATTTCCAGAATTGTTTTTTAATTATTTCGAATGTTGGCTTAGCCGTATTCTAGTAGATAGTAGTGTTGGCTTATTAGATATGAGGCCACGGTTCAAATCTCAGGTCAGACATTGCATTCAGAACTATGTACGAAAGAATATTACTTCACCGACTTGTTCTCAGAAGATTTCTGGTTAAAATCCCAATGAATTAATAAAACAAACATGAAAGTTTCTCAATAAATCTAGACTTCGTAGTCATCTTTTAACTGTAGGTCCCACAACAAATTAACACACACAATTGGTGTGAGCAACCAGTAATAGTAATACTGACTACAGGGTTTTAATGTCAAGCAATTTGACAGATGAAATGTCAACAAGATGGCGATTATTAATCATTAAATTATACAAGAACCGGAAGGAAGTCGCCGTGGTCTAGTGGGTAGTGTGTTGGCTTATTAGACAAAAGACCCGGGTTCGTATCCCAGGTCAGACATCAAAACGAAAAATATTTCTTCGGCGACTTCCGCTCAGCAGATTTCTGGCAAAGACTCTGAGAGTAAAAATTGCCATGAAAAGCTTCTCAAAAATCTGTCGTTCGGAGTCGACTTTAAACTGTAGATCCCACCACTTATATGTATAAAATTAACGCACACAACATAAGTGGCGTGAGAAGCTAGGTCGTAATCCTGACTGAAGGGTTGTAATGGCCAATTATGTATGTATGTATGAACACTTAAAATATTGTGTACAATAAACCGAATATTGACTTAATAAAAGTGGATGTCTGAACATAGTATTACTGACTTCCTCTAGCCATGATTACAACCTAGCTTTGGTGTTGTACGAGATGTTTGACGTGGGCTTTGAACCGTTGCCTAGCGGCAAATAAGGAAGCACACTACCTACTAGACTACGACAAACACTACCAACGGTATACTCCTCTTAGACGATGAAATGACAATTCAAAGTTACCTTTAAAGACGTTTAAAATTGCCTCTTAACCTCCCTATTTTTTAAATATTTTTTTTTTTTTTTCATTAAGTTTTCATCCACTTTGTAGAACTCATGGCATTCAAATGCTTTGTAGGTTTCCTTCGTTTCATGCCAATTGCAATTCCTTTCTATCTACAAAACAAATTCAATTCAATTGCCTTCAAAGCTAACATTTGTTGTCTTTGTGCTCTCATAACGGTGCTCTTTTATAAAAGAAAGGCTTTAAAATAAAATCTAGTTCTTAAAAAGAAAAACTTAACGAAACATACTCAACGAAATTGTCTTCTTTTATGCCACTGCCAGTCCTTACAGAGAACACATAACCATGCCGCAGTCAGCCAGCGAGCCAACCAGCCAAACCGGTCACATGTTAATTATTCAGCGAGTTGTAACACCATTAGACCAGATTAAATTGAATTTTTACCGAAGCTTTTTTTGTACTCATGCATGCTGCATGCTGCATGCAGCATCGTGTCATTCTCTATTTACTGAATTAATGAAAGTGATGTGAGTGTTGAAAAGAAAAAGAGACACGAAAAAAAATGGAATCCTAAAGCCTTGCGTCCCTAGATGTATGCTTTAATATTTATTCAACATTGTGTTAGTGTAAGTTGTCTTTCCTTTTTTAATTTTGATGACACTGTTATGTGGCTTATGATGTATTTTCCTCTTCCCTACTTTTTATTTTTTTCTATTCCCTCTCTAATGCCATTGACATTATCTTTTACAACAACAACAACAACACAACATGCAGAAGAAGAAGAATACAAAACCCTACAGATTTCATTACCCCAAAAAGCCATCTTGACACAACACCAGTAGTTGAAATACTTTTTCAATCTTCATTCGTTGCTTTTTACACATACCACTCTCCCCTCTCCTTTCTTCATTGACAGTAAATAACACGGTTTAACAAAAAAGCCTCCAATCTTTATTGGTGGCCTTATGGCCAACACGTTTTCTATAAGTGGAGGCCCTCTGAAGTGATCAAATTTCCATGACTCGGTTGGATAACTCTGATTGAATTTGACTAATGACTTGTGCTATGTTGGATTTAAGGACCACAGTGGTTTGTGTGTGATCCGCATAGGCTTACGGATTAAAAAAACCCCACAAGAAAACGTCTGACAGCATCAAATCCCGCGATCTCAAGGTCCAATTTACATCACCTTCAAGGGAGATGACCACCCGTTCCCATCACTCCCGCAAAAGTGAACCAAAAAAACGGTAACAACACCGGAAATGATCCGAAAAGTGAAGGCCAGATTTGATCGAAATCCACCCCGCCGAAGTAGAAAAATTGCTCGTGAGCTGAACATATCGCGAGAACGGATGCAACACATATTGAAAAATGAGCTTGGACTAAAGTCATTGAAGTTACAAAAAGTGCAAGAGCTCACCAATGGACAAAAAAAAGTTAGACAGGAAAGAGCCAAGGAGTTACTTCGTGGCCAGTTACCGAATTTGGTTTCCTCCGATGAGAAGCCATTCCAAATTGAAGCCATGAACAAAATAATCGGATTTACTTGCCAAAGAGGTCAGCTGAAAATTTACACCTGCGATTGGCCACCAGAACTCAAGCGCCGCCTATGGTAATGGTGTGGGCCGCCATAACGGCCGATGGTCGCTCTTCGCTCGTATTCATCGACCGTGGGGTCAAAATAAATGCTGAACATTGTCGGAAACATATCTTAAAGACAGTATTGAAGCCCTGGGCAGACAAATATTTCGCTCGCAGACCATGGGCATTCCAACAACACTCAGCACGTGTTCAAGAATGACTTAAAAAGGAGGTTATTCGCCTCATTTCTACCGTACAATGGCCACCGTACAATGGCCAATCTCCGGATCTCAATCCGTTGGACTTTTGCGACTGGGGCATTTTGAAGAGTAAGGTTCTCACTAAAAAATACCGAAGTGTCGATCATCTCAAGACGGCGCTTGGCTGGGAATGGGCCAAAATAACGCAGAGCCACTTTCGTGCAGTCTGTAATGGCTTTGTCGGCCGTTTGAAGGCCTTAATTCGTACCAAAGGTGGCCAATTCGAACAAATCTAAACTGATGCTAAAATTCGAAGTTATTTCCAACATTATTTGCTTTTGAACAATAAAAATAAAAAAAATATAGAGCTTTACTTTGTTGCATTATATATCAGCCACCCTTCAGTCAGGATTATGGCCTAGGTTCTCAACATCACTCATGTTATGTGTGTTAATTTTATACATGAGTGGTGGGACCTATAATTTAAAGTCGACTCCAAACGATAGATTTTTTCGAAACTTTTTCATGTCAATTTTATTTTTACTCGCAGAGTTTTTGCCAGAAATCTGCTGAGCGGTAGGCGCCAAAGAAATATTTTTTCATATTTCGGGGCTTGAACCTACTCGAATATGGCTACAAAATTTTCTGTGTTTTGTTATAAATTTTCAAAAAACCAAACATTTGAGATTCTTAGGCTACTTTTTGGACCATAAATGTTCTTCAATCAAGTATAGCATCATACTTACTTACTTAATTGGCCATTAACAACCGGATTAACGGATTTCCGCCTGCCGTAACACATCCTTCCAGGCTCCTCTGCTGCTGGCGCTAGATGTGCTCCTTCCAACGCAAACAACGTCGTCCTCTTCATCGACTTCCATGGAACTCCGCACCTTCCTCCATTCGAACAAACTGGCTGAGCCAGCGCATCCGTTGGAATGTTAATACGCTCCACAATGCCTAAGTCGTTGAGGAGCTCATACAGGATCAGTGCTTAATACTGTTCATGTCTCTGTGTCCTAAAGAAGTATGGGGAGGATGCCGTTTTCCGCAGATCGCCAAATTAAATACCCATCCCGGCGGAGTATCCTGCTCTATAAGAATGTCATGGCCGAGCCAGCACAGACGCTAGATATTAAGACACTGCACAACATCTACATCGTTGAGGAAAGAGCACATCCAGCTCACTATTGGATCGCTTAAGGAAATCATCGCCAACTTACACTGGAACGAAGATCCAACGAAGGACTTTTCTCTTGAATACTCTCAAGGTTGCTGCATCAGTGCTTAATAGCGTCCATGTCTCTGCGCCCTAAACAAGCACGGGGAAGATTCCGTTTTCCGCAGATCGCCGCATCAAATACCCATCCCGGCAGAGTATCCTCCTCTATATGAATGACATTGCCGAACCAACCCAGCCGCTCCATAATGCCTACGTCGTTGAGGAAGGATCTCATTCAGTTCACTATTGGATCGTTTAAGGAAATCATCGGCAACTCGCAATGGACCGAAGATTTTCGTAAGACTTTTCTCTCGAATACTCTCATGCCTGCTGGATTAGTGCTTAATACTGTCCATGTCTCTGCGTCCTAAAGAAGCATGGGGAGGATGAGGGTATTAGAATTATCCTTGTTTACCCAATTTAAACGTAATTTAACCTTATCTAGGCACTTCGTAAAGCAAAAAGAAAGAATGAAAGAATCGTTTTCACTTCATTTCTATTTGCCTTATTAAGGAGTGGGGTATTGAAATTGCCGCTCCCTTAATAGCCTACGTACGAGACTATAAATCGTTTTAAAAGGTATTTTTTGACAACAACAAAAACAACAACAAAACAAGAAATAAAAAATCAACAAAATTACTGTGTAATAACATTAATAATGAAGAGAAAAACTACAATAAAACACAAGAGAAAACATGAAAATGAAACAAAAAGAGAGTGAGAGAGAGAGAGAGAGAGAGAGAGAGATGAAACAGAAAGAAATCAAAGAAACAAGACATGTTGAACAGTGTAATTACATTATAAAAATTGTTAAAAAATTTTACATGGATGTATGTATATGTGCATGTAACAGTGTATGTGTAAGTATATGTGTGTATGTGAGTGTAAAAGTACAATTTCTCTCTCTTGGTACATGTCATAATTAAAATAATTGTGGTATAATTGCACAACTTTTTACTTGACTGTTTATGTAAATGTTTTTTAAAGTATATGGATAGGTACACCTATGGTCAAAATAATAAGTACACACGATATTTTTTTTAAGGCTTGTAGATAAAAATTTATTGAAATTAAAAGAAAGAAAAAAAATACAAAAATTAAATCCAATATTTTTCAAAAAAGTGGGAAATTCAATCAAAAAAAAGAAACACAGTTGGACAAAATAATAGGTACACTTAGTTAAAACAAACAAAAAATAAAAAAAAAATCTAGTTTTTTCTTCTAAATTGGCTAAGTTTCGTTAAAAGCCGATATATCAACCTTTATTTTCAATTTGTTAACAATTTTTGGTCTGCTGGTAATAAGCTATCGGCAAGATTCCATAACTGATCGTTATTTTTAGAAACCCTCTTTATAATTCTTTATTTTAACTGCTCCTCTAAAGATGTTTAATGGGATTTAAGTCCGAAAATTTACTTGGCTAGTGAAAAATTGCAACATTATTGTGGTGGAATCAATCCTTTAACAACTTAGAAGTATTATTCGCCTCGTAAACCTATTGGAGTGTCTATCTAAGAGGCATACTGTCCTTAGCATAGGTTAACATCGTATTTACCGAAGATATCTTTGTAGTGGAATCTGTTGACATACATACATAATTGGCCATTACAACACTTCAGTCAGGATTACGACCTAGCTTCTCACACCACTTATGTTATGTGCGTTAATTTTATACATGAGTGGTGGGACCTACAGTTTAAAGTCGACTTCCAACGACAGATTTTTGAGAAGCTTTTCATGGCAATTTTTACTCTCAGAGTCTTTGCCAGAAATCTGCTGAGAGGAAGTCGCCGAAGAAATATTTTTTCGTTTTGATGTCTGACCTGGGATCTGTTGATAGTGTCGGTAAATCGTTGAATCGCACCTCAGACCATTATATTGCCGCCCCCCAGTGCTTGACCATCTTCTTTGTAAAACGAATATGAAATTCTTTACTTTTAAGGCGTCGAATATTCTGGTTACAGTCGTTTCCGAATAAATAAATTTTTGTTTCATCGCTTCACAAAATGTTTCGCCATTTTTTTTTTTCACTGTCTGCTCTGGACCTAATGGATTGACTTCTTGCAAAGGCCAATGTAGACTTTACATAAGCCAAGGAACTCTTAGAAGTCGCCCTAGTCTAGTAGGTTGTGTGTTGACTTATTAGACGAAAGGCCCCAGTTCAAATCATAGGTCAGACATCAAAACGAAAATATGAATTTCAAACGCACACAACACGAATGGTGTGAGAAGCTACGACGTTGTACAATGGGTCAATTCGGCCACCGGGTACTGTACTTGTTACAGTTGAAGAAGTACACGTCCTCTAACCTAACCTAACGTAAGCTAAAGGAAGTCTTAAAAGTCGCCGTGGTCTAATAGATAGTGTGTTAACTTATTAGACGAAAGGCCCGAGTTCGTATACCAGGTCAGATATCAAAACGAAAATATGAAAAGATTTCTGTGGCGATTTCCTCTTAGCAGATTTCTGGCAAAAACTCTGCGAAAGTAAAAATTGTCATGAAAGGCTTTTCAAAAAATCTGTCCTTCGGAGTTGACTATAAATTGTAGGTACCTCCCCCCCGATTCAGGCCTTAAATTAACGCTTATCGCATATGTGTTGTGAGAACTAAGTCGTAATCTTGTGTAAGGGCTTGTAATGACTAATAAATTCACCGAATTACAGGCCATAGAGGGCAAAAGAAATTTTTTTTTTGGTGACGACTGAACAATTACTTCGTGATCACAGATTGTAGGGGTCATTGCCTAAAAAGGAACTTCGTTCTTCGATTTGGTGCCCCTTGGTGCGCAAAAGAAGAGATTGTCTGTCATTCAATGATCGACTTACAAGCATTCGCTGGATAACATAAGGAGCCATAGGGGCCTTTGAGCAAACTGGCTTGGGAATGGTAAGCTAACTTAACTTAAAAGTATTCGCACAAACACGTATGAAATTAGAAAGAACGCCATTCTTGATATGCCTGACAAAACAATCTAGGGTTGGAAGAAAAATTTTCCTAATGGTGTACATAAGCATTCAGTAAGCTAGGCGTTGTCGTCCAACTTAACCTCTTATAAGATTACCTACATAAGCACCAATCAGGCAACGTCAGCAGTGATTTACGATCAAATACTACAAACATAGCTGACCTCTTAGTATCACATCCGATAACATTAATTTACGTGTTTTTGGAGTCGAATCTCGCTAATGCCAATACGAATGTTGGCCTTCAAATGCCGAATGGTTTCTGGTTTGTGGGCATAACACTTTTCATCGTGCAGTTTCTCGTTGGCACATCTAGTGAAGTGAAAACGAAGCGATTGTTCATGCGACTGTAACTCTTGAACCCACTGAACTTTGTAAGGCCTCATACCGAGATCTTTTCGCAAAATTTTATGTAAATTGGCGCGAGAAATGTTCAATCCTTGAGAGCGATGATAAGTTGATGTTATTCTCACTTATACTTTCAGCCATAGCTTCGATATTATCGGGGTGTATGCACAACAGGCATGCTGACGTCTAGGTGCATCAACCGTGAAACTAATTTCACGAACTTTAGCAATAAAATTGCATATACCGGGCACTGTTGCACCTTCTCGGTGCGGAAAATTTCTACGATATTTTCATGCAATTTCCGACCAATTTTTGTTCGTTTCGAACATCAATTTCCGTGTACTTGTCATAGTTGACAGCCTAACCTAGGAACTATTTTGGCTATCCATCCTAATGAATGTGCTTCTTGTAGCCTATGTATGAACCATTCGCGATAAAAATTTCATTTCCAATTTCTCCTAAAATCAATCTTAAAGACACAATCGGGTTTCGGAAGGTTTTTTTTTGGGTCTTCTGCGAGTTTCGATGGGCTTTTTAGGTTTCAAAGCTTTTTTTTCTTTTTGTACAAAAAATGGCGACCGATTCAAAGACTTTGGCTACTTTCCCTTAGTCCTGAAACATTTTTTTCTCTTCAGTTATGTTTTAACGGAATTGCCATATTAAAGTTATTTAAATAAAGTAAAGTATTGCCATGTTAAAGTAACTAAAATTAAATACAAAGTAAAAATAAGCAAGTGTACTTATTATTTTGACCATGTGTGTACGTATGTTAGTGTGTATACACTCACTGACTTAATGAAAACAAGAAAAGAAATCTATTTGCATAGATACGACGTTATTGTACAAGAAAAAATGTAAAAGGAAGCAGCTAAGCTGAGCAATTGTTGAATTGTTGTTTGTAAGTATTTGGTTTACAATGTACCGTAGCTTGTGTGTATTCTGTGTGCGTGTGTATTTATAATCGTATAAGAAATTATAAAAAAAAGCAAGGAATTCAACATTAAAATGAATTTACAAAAAAACCAAACTGAAAGGAATTAAAAGTTTTAATTAGTCTTTAAAGAAAATGAGAAATTCAAAAAAAAAACGAACGAAGAGAGAGTGAGAGAGAGAGCAGGAGAAGGAGAGCCAGTAAAAATACAAATTCAACCCCCAAATAGTTTTGTTAACAAAATGCATTAGAACTTTGACTTGTGTTGGCTTGTTTTAAATTTTTTTCCTTTTTTTTAAAACTACACAGTCTTTCAAGATTAAAATTGTTTGTTTATAAATATAGGGTAAGCCTGATTTGGCGGAGCGTGGTTAGTGCAGGGACTGCGTTTCACCCGTGGCATCACAACGGGCCACCATGTGTGCTCAAGTGAGCTTTGTGATATCAGAGCTACCACTACGACCTAACCTAACCTAGGGTAAGCCATCTATCGGTTTAAATTTGAATCAAAGGTAATTTCGAATCTGGCAATACTTTTGCCATTCTATTCTGCTTCCAAATTCAGTATATTATCTGTGCTGAACCTAATGAATCAATTTACGCTTGAGCAACGTTGCAATTTATTTCCAAAACAAACAAAAATTGTTCGGAAATTGCATGAAAATATCGTAAAAATCTCCGCACCGAGAAGATGCAACAGTGCCCGGTATATGAAATTTTATTGCTAAAGTTCGTGAAATTGATTTCATAGTTGTTGAGCCAAGACATAAGCGTGCTCTTTACTGCGTACACCCCGATAATATCGAAGCTGTGGCTGAAAGTGTAAGTGAGAACAACATCTACTTATCGTTGCTCTCAAGAATTGAACATTTCTCGCACCAGGTTACGTAGAATTTTGTGAAAAGATCTCGGCATGAGGCCTTACAAAGTTCAGTGGGTTCAAGAGTTACAGTCGCATGAACAATCGCTTCGTTTTCGCTTCACTAGATGTGCCAACGAGAAACTACACGATGAAAAGTGTTATGCCCACAAACCAGAAACCATTCGGCATTTGAAGGCCAACCGAGATTCGACTCCAAAAACACGTAAACTAATGTTATCAGATGAGATAAGAAGTCGCCGTGGTCTAGTGGGTAGTGTGTTGGCTTATTAGACAAAAGGCCCGGGTTCCAATCCCAGGTCAGACATCAAAACGAAAAATATTTCTTCGGCGACTTCCTCTCAGCAGATTTCTGGCAAAGACTCCGAGAGTAAAAATTGCCATGAAAAGCTTCTCAGAAATCTGTCGTTCGGTGTCGACTTTAAACTGTAAGTCCCCTCGCACTCATGTATAAAATTAACGCACACAACATAAGTGGTGTGAGAAGCTAAGTCGTAATCCTGACTGAAGGGGTGTAATGGCCAATTATGTATGTATGTATGGATAAGATACTAAGAGGTCAGCTATGTTTGTAGTATTTGATCGTAAATCACTGATGACATTGCCTGCTTGGTGCTTAAGTAGGTAACCTTATAAGAGGTTAAGTTGGACGAGAACGCCTAGCTTACTGAACGCTTATGTACACCACTAGAAAAATTTTTGTTCTAACCTTAGACTGTTTTGTCAGGCATATCAAGAATGGGGTTCTTACTAATTTCGTAAGTCTTTGTGCGGATACTTTTAGGTTAAGTTAGCGGGCAACTTACCGTTCACAAGCCAGTTCGCTCAATGGCCCGTATGGCTCTTTGTGTTATCCAGCGAATGCTTGTAAATAGGTCATTGAATGACAGGCAATCTCTTCTTTCACGCACCAAGGGGCACAAAGTTGAAGAACGAAGTTTCTTTTTAGGCAATGACCCCTACAATCTGTGACCACAAAGTAAATATTCAGTCGTCATCGAAAAAAAATCTCTTTTGTCCTCTATGGCCTGTAATTTGGTGAATTTATTAGTCTTTACAATCCCTTAGATAAGATTACGACTTAATTTCTCACACCACATATGCGGTGTGCGTTAATTTAATATATAATTGGGGGATGGGGGGTACCAGCTTATAGTCAACTCTGAAAGACAGATTTTCAAGACACTTTTTATGGCAATCGTTAGGTTTTTATCTTTTAAAAAACGTTCAAAATATGAGCTAGTAAACTGCAAATAAAATAAAAATAAATTTGTGTTTAGTTTTAATTCAAATTCTTTATTATTTTGTTTACAACTTGATGTAAACAACAACAATTGCTTTGTTTGTTATTCTTCTTTGTATGTTATTCCTCTTTGTTTACACCCTTTGCAAAAACAATAACATTTGCTAGACAATTATTCGACAGAACTTTGCAATGGAGACCTTCAAACCACAATTACTCTCTTCAAACACTCTGCGTCTTCACACAAGACTGACTGAATTTCATTGAAAAATGTACAAAAACTGAAACCAAATTCGAAAGACATAATAAAAAGGACTCGTTTTTTTTTTTTACAAATATTTTTGCGCTTGTTTTAAAAATAAATTTGTGTTTAGTTTTAATAAAAAATTCTTTCACAACTTGATGTAAACAACAACAATTGTTTTGTTTGTTATTTCTCTTTGTTTACACCCTTTCCACAAACAATAACAATTGCTAGACAATTATTCGACAGAACTTTGTAACGAAGATCTTCAAACTTAATCTCTTCAAACACTCTGCGTCTTCACACAAGAGTGACTGAACTTTTACTAAAAAAAATGTACAAAAACTGAAACCAAACCCGAAACGCCTTATAAAAAGGACTCGTTTTTTGTTGCATAATTTTATTACGAATTAAAAACTTTTAAAATTTTCTAAGAAAGAAAAAAATTGTTCTTGATGAATTAAAAAAATGAAGTGAAAAAGAAATGAAGGCAACTTTTTCTTGTTGAT
Organism: Sarcophaga peregrina; assembly: GCA_014635995.1. Lineage (NCBI taxonomy): Eukaryota > Metazoa > Arthropoda > Insecta > Diptera > Sarcophagidae > Sarcophaga > Sarcophaga peregrina. Next base: position 83,260,900 of record CM025793.1, on the reverse strand, counting down.
TTCGCTTTTTTATCTCCCCTAACCAAGTGCCAGTGTTGGTTAATTTAAATCAATAGAAGGCATTAAGGCCGGCTTAATTGTTTTATGAAATCAAAATGAAAACATTTCAGTTTCGGATTTTTGTTTTTGTCGTCTTTTGTTGTAACACCTGTACGCGAAAATTATCGAACGTGCAAATTTGTGTAAATATTTGTAATTTATTTTATTTAACAACAACAACAACTACACTCTACAACAAATACAATCATGAGTGAGGGAAAACCAATTTTTTTCAATATTATGAAATGATTTTTAAATGTTATTGGCACAGGAACATGGCCAATGTTTGGCCCCATTATAGAAATTTATAAAGTCCCGTTCCCGTCTTTCACTGTTTCTTCAACTGAAGTGAGTACGGGTACAATCACGTCTCATAAATGGCTGCAAATCATTGCATAAACTCTCCTGAATTAAGACAAAACGAGTTCGTCTGTAATAGTGGTTGGACGGAGAGCTTTAACAGAACGACAAGCTATTTAGTACCCGGAGGTCCATATGATCCATTATACAAACATCCTTAAGGGGAGAGGTTAATAGGGGAAATAGGGAAAAAGTAGAGGAAATAGGAAAGGCAAATAAGGAATTGGAGGAATTACGCAGACTAACAAAACACCCAAGAGAACCCGACTACACTATTGAAGCCCTTGCACTTCTCAACCAATTCAAACTAGTAACAAATTTATAGAGAGCCTTTATGTCTCGACACAGAAGTCCCTACCAAAAGTCTTCCAGTCTTCATCCTACTAACGGCTGGGCAGTTTTAGAGGAGGTGTTCAATAGTCTCCAACTCTTCTTCCTTATCGCAACATACCCTGCAGTAGATCTTATGAAAATAAATAAGAAATCGTAACTACTTGGCTGCCAAAACCTTGAAACATTTTAATCCAGTTTTCCACTCATCAGTAAGAGGGATTAGCATACATATTACATACTGCTTAACATAACAGTAAACACTAGCATAAAATAAATGGTAAACAAGTACAATAGTAAATGTAAACAACGATGTATAGAGATTTCGAGGAGGCGTAGATGTGAACATTCTTCTTCAAAAACATTCATCAAACTGTTTACTTTGCCATCCAAAAGGCATGGCAAAGCAGGCGAATGAGTTAGTCAAGTTCAGTCACTCTTGTGTGAAGACGCAGAGTGTTTGAAGAGAGTAATCGAGGTTTGAAGATCTCCATTACAAAGATCAGTCGAACAATTGTCTAGTAATTGTTATTATTTATGCAAAGAGTGCAAACAGAGCAATAACAAACAAAACAATTGTTGTTGTTTACATCAAGTTCTGAACAGTGGCCTACAGAATTAAGCGAATAATAAAGAATTTTTTATTAAAACTGAACGCAAATTTAATTTTATCTTATTTTCAATCTATGAGCTCATATTTTAAAGGTTTTTGGAAAGGTAAAAACGTAACAAAAAATAATTTCAAAACGAAACTATACTGTAAGGTAATGCACTTTCGTGAATATCCCGAGAAAGGAAGCGTTCTGATAACCAGACAAGGGTCTACTGTAATGAACTTCAAGATTGTTTATGGCGGTTTAAAACTTTTCAATAATGTAGCACGACATTCCTTAGGTGAATACCGGGAACGTAGTAGTATTCGAAGTAACTCTAGAGCGTATGAATTAAGGTATGAGTAACCTTAGCGCGACTGAAGTGGCCACACGTGACACAACTACTAAACTTACTGGTGAGTTTTCTTTATTGCAAACCGTTCTCTTTATTGGAAGCCGCTATCTCACATCGAATATGCAGATGTCCCTTAAAGACCCCGAGGGTACCTATGGTAATCAGTGAGGTTCTCGCGAGGGTTGACGCAAATCCTTATGGGAGTTTGCGTTCAGAGCCAGGTCGAACACTAATTAGGAGTCATCTCAACTAAACATGCATCGCCAACTAAATGGCGACGATAATCGAACGTACTTGAAGCCCTGCCAACGGTTTAACGGAACGGAGGCGTCTGCAGCATTAACCTGAAAGCCATTTCGACCAGTTTTCACCCGGTGTACTCAGGTAACAGAATGCAACAAACGTCAGCCCACTTGCGTCATTTTCACAATCAATCTTCCAAACATAGCCGAGGTCGCGCCAAATCGTCAATTTCGCCTACTCACATTAGCAAGTACCCAGCGGATGCTGAGTACCCGTACCCGGGGAGCGCCTGATCCAAGATACGGAGGATGTGAGCCGCTTGGCATGTACGTGCAAGGATATCACTGGGTTTTGCCAAGTTAAAACCGAACAGTCGCGTTGCCTTGCAGTTTTCTGATTTCTGAAAGAGCTGTAAGGACGTGTTCTTTACCTACTTTGCAGATGATTGAAATAATCGGTATCCCCACCAGCTTAGTCTCTACTACTAGCTTCTTACACCACTTATGCTGCATTATACACGAATGCCGCTTAAAGTCGACTCCCAACAATAGATTTTTGAGCAACATTTCATCATAAAGTTTTATTTAATCTCAGGATTTTTCCCAGAAATCTGCTGAGAGGAAGTTGCCGAGGAAATATTTTTCATTTGTTGGAAATGTCTGATCTGCCTGACAACCTACTTTGCTAGAAATCTGCTTAGAGGAAGTCGCCGAGGAAATATTCTCTCTTATTTTGTTTTGTTCGAGATGTTTGACCCGGTGTTTGACCCGGATCTTGAACCGTTTCAATACGTCCAATAAGCCAACACACTGCTAAATAGATTATGGCAACTTTCATAAGCTTTTGTTAAATCATTGACAATGTAGGTTGTCCATCTCTGCAAATGAAACAAACACAACACATGTGACATCATTTGGTGAATTCTCTGCTACTCTCTGAATTGTTGAACCACATGCATTTATATGGGCAAACACAAATACAACCACATTCAATACAAGCAGTTACAATATAACGGACAAATATGTGTCGGTGTCTGTGTAAGCCGCTGTGTGCATCAAGCCAACAAGCAAACACATAAACTTGGACTTTCAAATGGTGTGGTGAGCGAGAGAAAGAGAGAGAGAGAGGTGGAGAGATAAAAATTTGTCTATTTAAACACGAGCCGCACAAGGACATTTTTATAAACAAATGATGACGACAATGACGATGATGATGATGACGACGAGAAGTTCTTCTGTTTTTCTTTTTTCGCTTTTGTAGAGAAAATACAAAAAAAATAAACAAACAAACAGAGAATGAGAGTAAAAACGGGTTTCTTCTAGAGCAAACGAAAAGGGTCGTGTGTGTTTGCGAATACAAATATTTTTTCGCTTTTGAATGAATGAATATTTGCAGGCTTCCACATGATTTTGTTCCATTTATGGAGTTCGTTTCTTTTGCTTTCGTTTTTGCACACACAAACACGCCAACAAATGAATATGATGGCCTTTCTCTCACGCAATACACACCCACACATCTGCATTCATATAAATTTATAACATTCTCGTATTATTTTTTGTGTTTTTTTGTGTTTTTGTTGTTGGTTGTTTTTTTTTACAATAAAAATGTACACAAAAATGCACTTATGTGCACTTAATATGCTTAATTGACTTTTGTAAGTATGTGTGTGTATATGTGTGTATAAGAGACAAATGTCTCTATCGTTACATTAACTAGAAAGCAAAGCGAGAGCCGAGAATTGCAAACAGGGAGAAAGAAAAGGAGACAGTTCGACGGAACCATATGCATACATACGTATGTATGTGTGTGTATAGCCACAATATTTTCGTATTCATTTAATAAAATGGGGGAAGCAACGGACGAAGTGATTTCATCCATAAATGCTTTCATGAGAAAAGCGAGAACTTGTAAAGTGTTAATGATGCTGAGGGCAAAATGAAAAAAACGTATAAAATGGCCAAAGGAGGGTGAAGTGTTGAGTTATAATTTTTTTTTTATAAATAAATTCAATTAAAGAAAGAGTGTCACAAAAATATCCTTTTATTATACGGCTTAACTATGTTCTACTACGAGTACCATGAAGATGGATAATCAACAAATTATTTGGTTAAGTCCTGTCAATGATTTTACGTTCAATAAATGGAATTGTGTTGCAGTAGCTCAGGAATATATACATTGTCGCCTTTTTATCTTTTAAAAACGTTTAACATATCGACGCCTCCATTCTATAACATTCTAAGTACACCTAGAACTATTCTTTTAATTCTTACATTTTTAAATTCTACGTTATCTAACTTAAATACTGCCAAAATTTGATTAAAATGCGCCGATCAGTTCCGAAGTTATAGGAAAAAAAATCTACTTAGAATACATATATAATCACGACATACGAAAACTTTTAGAGCTCATAACTCAAAACCCACTTTTTCGACTTAGAATGTTATAGAACGGAGGCGTCGATATGAGCGCGAAGATTGCAAATAAAATAAAAACAAATTTCCATTCAGTTTTAATTAAAATTCTATATTATTCCTTCAATTTTGTGTGCCACTGTTCGCAACTTGATGTAAACAACAACAATTGCTTTCGTTGTTATTCCTCTGTTTACACCCTTTGCATAAACAATAACGATTACTAGACAATTGTTCAACAGATCTTTGTAACAGAGATTTTTAAACCACGATTACTCTCTTCAAACACACCGCATCTTTACACAAGACTGACTGAACTTCACTAACTCATTCGTCTGCTTTGTCTTGTATTTTACATGGCAAAGTAAACATACATACACACGTACATAATTAGCTATTACAACCCTGCAGTCAGGAGTACGACCTAACTTTTCACACCACTCATGTTGTGTGGGTTAATTTTATACATGAGTGGCGAGACCTACGGTTTAAAGTCTATGCCGAACGATAAGTTTTTAAGAAACTTTTCAGGTCAATTTTTATTTTAACTCACAGAATTTTTTCCAGAATTTTGTTGAGGAGAAGTTGCCAAAGGAGAGGAGATATTTGACCTAAAGTTTGAACCGTGGTGTTACGTCTAATAAGCTAACATACTACCTATTAGACTACGGTGACTTTATTGTCAAGAAATTTCTGAAAATATCTCCACGACACTGCTTTTTTCCTAAATTGAACAAATACTGCACCTTCAGTCAAGATCTAGCTTCTTACACCACTTATGTTATGTGTCTTAATTTAATCCATAAGTGGCCGGACATACAGTTTACAGTCGACTTCGAACTACAGATTTTTAAGAAACTTTTCAAGGGAATTTTATTTTTATTCCCAGAGTTTTTGTCGGACGGCTGCTGTAAGGAAGTTGTTCCGTTTTTAATTGGAGATTTCTGACCAGGGCTTTGAACCACGATCTCACGTCTATCAAGCCAACAGACTACTATAAGAGTACGATGACTTTTGCACAGTGCAATACAAGAAAACAAATAATTTTGGAAACAAGATCAGAATTTTTCTGCTTCTTGTACGACTGAAAGTGCAAGTTTTTTCATTAGGACAATAAAATCTGCTCCGCTTGTACCATCTTCCATGAAGGTGGCAAGATCTAGGTTTCGAGCGAGTAAATCTTCTGCCACCAACTGATTTCGGGACGTTAGAAACACCATTTCGCCTGGCATACTGAAAGAGATGTAAACTAGCCAATTAGATTGTGCTCTTTGACCTCGTTAGACATTTTCTTCGGCGATGTTTTTCATGCGAATATTCTGATAAATTGCTTGTTAGACCTGTGCCCCCATTATTTTAAACATAGTCCCCCTAATGGCTTTGGTTTTCGCTATCATATGCAACGGGCTTTAATTCAGGGAGAGACAGAGAGAGAGGGAGAGAGAGAGTAACAACATATTCCCATTACTCCTATTGCAGGATAACAAGCACAAGTTTCAGTATCTTGTTCAAATTCACCTAAACTGTAAAAATTAGTCCTACCGGCTGAAACAATGGGTGCTTAGGTCACAACTGCCTTGACCATTGTAGTATAAACCCAAAGCATTCATTTTGATTTTCACTTTAGGATTATCCTACAAGCCTTCTGCATAATATTATCTCATGCATGATCGTGTTATGCTGCAATGCTATATTGCATGTGCAAGCATCAAGCATTATGCTTGATCTGTTGCATTACTTTTCCAACAGCACTAGTAAATTGAAAATAAAGGACGGTGTTCACGTATAGCTATGAATTTCAAATGAAGCAGAAATAGCCTGTAAGGCAGCTGCTATTAATTTCAGTCATAAGCCATTAGGTCTCGCCTGTTAGTGTTGAAAAATTTAACACCTCTTTCCCTCTTAGTACTACACGAGATATTTTGAGTTGTAGTGTGTAACGATAATGTTGAAGTGGCTTTCATTTGCTGCAGTACATTGACAAATCATTAGTTTTGGTTTTCCTCCAAGCCTGTTGCATATTATTATGGCATGCATGCTGTACTGCATGTGCAACCATCAAGCATTACGCTTGATCCTTTATATGTTTTCCACATTTTGCTTTTCGTCGGCTGTTCTTGTGTATATCATTACGGCATGCATGCCATAATGCATGTGCAATACTATACTCTATCTATACTATATCAAGCATTATGCTTGATCCGTTACATCACCTTCCTAGAAGTACTTATAATTACAAAGTAAAGTAGCTTCTGATTTATACCCATGGCACTGTGTTTCACAATTTCCTTTGCTTTTTATCGGCTATTCTTGTGCATATCATTATGGCATACATGCCTTACTGCATGTGTAATATTATACTGCATGTACAAGCATCAAGCATTATGTAACAACCGCACTTTTAAAAAACAGCACTTTTTACATTTTCCATTGCCTTTCGTCAGGTGCTCTTCTGATCTTGTGCATATCATTATGGCATGCAAGCCATACTGCATGTGCAATACTATACTGCATGTACAAGCTTCAAGAATTATGCTTGATCTGTTATATCACTTTTAAAACAGCATTTTTTACATTTTCCATTGCTTTTCACCGGCTGCTATTGTGCATATCATTATGGCATGCTGCATGTACTCCCATCAAGCATTATGCTTGATCTGTTACATTACTTTTCCAAGAAGCTCTTATAATTACAAAGCAAAGTACCTACTGATTTATATCCTTGAAAATGTTTTTAACATTTTCCATTGCTTTTCATCTTATGCTCTCTTCTACTCTTTGCCATAAAATTGCCAATAAAGCCGGGGATAACAACATCAAGCAACAAATGCTTTCTACTGTCTTTTGTATTTTGAAAGAGAATTAAAAAGAAGAAAAACAAAATGAAAAAAAAAAGAAACTAAGAATCCTAATAATTATTGGAAGATTTATTCAAATCATTTCTAATCCAAAAACAACAAAAACAGAGATTTAAAGCAACAACAACGATTGGTTTTTCTTTTTGTTTTTTTTTTCCATCAATTCCTCACTTTGTAATCAATGGCTGTCTCATGTGTCACATACAAAAGTGTTGTGATACAAAATATCAGGAAACGAAATGAAACGAAACATATCGAGCACAGTAGTACAGATAGGGTGAGAGAGGGAGGGAGGGAGAGAGAAGAAGAGTAAAGAGAAGATAATCCCGAAAAAAAAAAATTTATAAATAAATTCCCATCTTTTTTTTTTATCACATTTTCTGGCTAAAGGAAACTGCTTGTGCTAGTGTTCCTTTAGCCAGAATATTTGTTCGGTTTTTCGTTCGTTTTTTTTTTTTGCTTTTCGTTTTTGCTTCGTTTTCATAGAGAGAGAGGAAAACAACGATTTTATCTTTGCCATTTCGACTGTCTGCCTGTCAGTGTGTGTCAGTAAAATCATATTTTTTTTTTTCAATGTATTAAGAGAGAGAGAGAGAGAGAGAGTGTGGTGGTGGAGAGACACTATTATTATGGATTATTCATGGGGTATAGTAGCAAAGCAAGGTGGATGGGTTGAGTTGAATTTTTTTTGTTGTTTTTTTTTATTATCCATGCTTCTTGTGTTTGCCATGTATGACAATATTGACACAAAGGATTCACAAGTTATTAATGTGGTGGATATTGAGGTAAAAGACAAAACACAAAATGATTTGTTAGACTCAATGACGACAAACGACAACGACGAGAACGATGAGAACGATGTGAACGATGAAACTGCAACGAGGACGACACAACGACAACGACAACGGCAACAACAATGTAAACCAATACAGAGAACGAATACAAAATGATTATGATGATACTGCCAATAGCATAACCGATGATGAGACGATGATTATGATGGTAATACTAAAGGATGACAATGATGTTATTGTTGTATCATCAGTATTATCCCTACCATACAGAAAAAAAAAAGCGAAGAAGCAGCAGCAAAAAAACGAATTAAAAACGAAAAAATTGTTAAAAGAATATCAACATGATTGATGGATATCAGCCAACATGGTTGATGGCATCATGCATACATAGTACGTATACGTACGTACATACGTATGCATAGCAGAAAATCGAAGAAAAAAACTTGAAAATCGAAAAAAGAACTTGAAAAATCGAAAATCTTTGATGTGATTATTAACTTAAATATTAAAAATTCAAAAGAGAAAGACAAAATATTTTGGTCTACATTGATTGAATGCTTGATTGTATGCCATATGAATATACACAGAAGCTAGGCGAAATGAATTGCTCGAAAAATGATTGAAATTGTTGAAAACTTTGCAACACGTTATGGACTTTATATTGGAATTTATGGCTTTAATTTAAATTTGCAATAAATTTAAACGTTTATCTGGTTTTGGAATTTGGAACTAGAAGAAGTGAATTTATTCTGTACATTAGGTTAGGTTAGGTTTGAGGACGTGCACCTGTCCGGTCAAGGCAAGCACAGTACCCGGAGGTCAAAATGGACCCATTCTACATTGTCCTTAGGGGGAGGAAGGAAATAAAGGATATAGGAAAGTAAAGAAGGGGAGGGAGAATGGGAAACGGAGGAATTACACAGAAAGAAACAGACACAAAACAAAAGAGATTGAGAGTGTACCTACATTTATGAAGCCCTAGCACCTCTCAACCAGCCCAAGCTGCTTATGAATCTGTGGAGAGCCTTGATATCGGATTCTGTACATTATTGTGACTCCTTTTTATTGTTGTTGTTGTTGTTTAATAAAGTCACACAATTAAACTGTTTAGTATACTAACTTCAATCTACATAAAGTTTCCAAATAATATTACACAGTTTTTTTTTTTTTTTTTTTTTGCGCCGAGGAGGGGCAAATGTACCTAACCGCACCATAGAGGAAGTCGTCACGTCCTCCGTGTGTGGTGCCCTCACCCACTAAATCCCCCCCCTCGTACCGTGGACTGTTGTGTCCACTCCGGAACTACAGTGGTATTACTTCGGAGTGGAGTCCTTTTTGGCCCTTTGGCCGCCTTCATGCTCACATCTGCGTCCGGACTGCGTAATGAAGGTTGGGGAGACTTCTAATTGTCTCCACTATTCCTTCCGTCCAAGCTTCCGACTGGGACCTCGTTTGACACGTGAGCTAGTGTCATATATGCCGGCGTGCCCGCCTGCTCCGCAGCCTCCAGATCTCTCTTCTTCAGTCTCAGAATGCGCTCCACATAATTCGCCACTGAGGCCCAATTCTCTCTGCTCGCAATCATAACCCCGACAATGTTAGCGGCCGTTATCGTTCAAATTGTTGACATCAGTACAGGGCTACAGCTCTACCAGCGTGCACATTCGAAGATAGTGTGTTCCGCATCATCTATTACCTCCCCTTCTTCGTAAAGGCAGTAAGGGGAGGTGGTCTTGCCCATTCTGTTGAGATATTTCCTAAAATATCCGTGGCCCGATAGCATCTGTGTAATATAAAAATTTACTTCTCCAAATTTCCGACAGATCCTCATCATCCTCGACAGATCCTTCCTCTATCCTCATCGTTCCATCGTCGTTGCCATTCTGAAATGGTGTTTTCCCTGAAGTGACCGGTTATGTGGTTTCCAGCCGATTTCGGCTTATAAATCTTCATCCGTTCTGCTGCCAGTAGATCGACAGGGATTGTACCTGCTATCACAAGTACGGCTAGGGCGGACACCGTACAATATGCCGACGCAATACGTAGTGCAGCCGTTCTCTGTACCGCTAGAAGTAAGTTCGCCCGTTTTTCAACCCCTAGCGTTTCGGCCCAAATGTCGCTCCCATAGAGAATAATGCTGCTTCCAACATCCATCTGAAGTCTCCGTCTCGCCGGTAGCGGGCCTCCAGTATTCGCCATTAATCTGCTGAGTTGCCCGACGATCTTCCGGGCTTTGTCAGCCGAGTACTGAATCTGGTATGAAAATTTCAGCCTAGGGTCCAGCCTTATTCCCAGGTATCTTACCGAGGTATCAATCCGCCACTATTCTCAATAGCCGCTGTAAGCCGCGGCTTCAAAAGCCTCTCGAGCAATTTTCCCGTCGTATCCAGCATGCACAGTGGCCTGTACGTGGATGGGTCCTCCGGGTCGCCTTTTCCCTTGCTTATTAAGACCAGCCGTTGTTTATTCCATATTTCGGGGAAAATACACTCCCTTAGGCACGCGTTGTACATTCTTTGACTGGAGATCTTCGTTACAAAGATCTGTCGAATAATTGTCTAGTAATTGTTATCATTTATGCAAAGGTTGTAAACAGAGGTATAACAAACAAAGCAATTGTTATTGTTTACATTAAGTTGTAAACAGCGACACACAGAATTGCCCAAATAATAAAGAATTTTAATTAAAATTAAATACAATTTTTTTTTTATTTTATTTGCAATCTAAGAGCTCATTTTCTAAACGTTTTTAAAATGTAAAAGACGTAACAATACTCCTCATGAAATATGAGGCCTTAACTTCCGTCTGAATGCTGTGGTAAGCCGACATTTTAATATGATTATAGTATAGTATGGACTATAAAGTGATTGGCATGAAGTTGGCTGCAGTAAATATTAAAAAAATTTCCAATTTATTTATAAGCATACATTTTTAAAGTCCTTAACATTCCATGCCAACAGTTTTTTGCCTTTTCGGTCACTTATTTTCCTCAAATAATTTCATTCCAAATGATTTTGCATAGAGGCTATGCAATGACAATGACATCGTTGATGCTGAAACTCAATATTTCAAAATCAGAAAAAAAAATTAAAAAAAAATTTTGTTGTTGCCAACAAAAATTAAAGATTCCTTCATTATTTTCATGCACAGTAGCACAATTTAAAAACCGTAGTAGTAGGGAGAGAGTGCGAGAGACATACGAGAAGTAGTGGAAACTGTAACAGTTTTCCACTTGTAACGTAAAAATCCTGGGGTAATATTTCAAATTTTGATTGACATTTTCTGTTAGACTTCAATGATGTATAACAAAATGAAAAATGAAAAGCGAAAAGAAAATTAAACTAAAAAGAGATGACGAGGACAAAATACTTTATAAAAACGAAAAAAATACCAAAGCATGTCTCTAATATAAGAGAGAGAGGGAAAAATGTAACCAAATGGCTAAAGATCAATGCTTGTTTAAGGAAAATTTAATGAATTTATGCAAAGCGATTAAAGTAATATCAAATGAGAACTGTAAACCTCTCGATAATTACGTTGTGACTGCTTAAAATGTCAAACGTTAACATTTCTCTTCGGTAATTTTGTGACAAGTCAGTAAAAATTCAGTCAGTTTTGTGTGAAGATGCAGTGTGTTTGAAGAGAGTAAACGTGGTTTGAAGATCTCCATTACAATTGTCTAATAATTGTTATTGTTTCTTCAAAGGGTGTTAATAGAGGAATAACAAACAAAGCAATTGTTGTTGTTTACATCAAGTTGTGAACAGTGGCACACAGAATTGTTTGAACAATTCTGAATGTTTTTTTTTTAATTTCAAACTGCTTAGTAAAATGCTTTTGCTACCATCCAATAATTTAGTTGCACTCTACTATCCTACTCTCGTTTCTTTATCTCCTTTTTTATTTAAGTCTTCACAATCAATGTTTTGTGCTGTTTGATATAGATTTTCTTGTGCTTCTTTTTAACAGTTTGCAAAGGGAAGCAAAACAAAATACATAACGGGTCCACCATCCAATGATTTTTTTCAAGTAGGGCTTATTTCGTGACACGTTTTATCCTTCCGCTGAACGACTATGGTTGTGTATACGCTTGAACAATGCTGCGTAATATTACGACATTACTTTGGTAATGTTCCAGAATGTGTGGGAAAATTGCGTAGTGATTTCGAAAGAAGGGAAGCACCGTCAGCTCAGTATGTTCGTTATCTTGTGGAAAAAAAAATGAAGAAACTGGCATCCTCATCGATAAACCAAAGCGTGACAGGCCAAAAACAGTGCGTACACCCGAGAATATTGCTGCTGCGGGAGAAAGTTTGCGTGAAGCGCCATCAACAACAATTCACCGTCGTTCTCAACATTTCGGAAACATCATTGAGATGAATTTTGCATAAAGACCTTGGTATGACGCCAAACAAAGTCAAATTGGTTCAGGAGTTGTAGCCAATTAATCATCCAATGCGTTTTCGCATCGCTAAGTGGGCCTGCGTTCGACTTACAGAAGATGCGGATTTTGCCAAAAAAAAATCATCTTTTCCGGTGAAGCTCATTTTGATCTTGGCGGGTACGGAAACAAGCAAAATTGTCGCATTTGGGGCACAGAAAACCCGCACGCATACATTGAAAAGCCGACGCATCCAAAACGAATCACTGTTTGGTGCGGATTTTGATCCAGAGGCATACACACATACATAATTGGTCATTACAACCCTTTAATCGGGATTATTGACCTAGTCTCTCACACTACTTATATTGTGTGTGTTAATTTTATACATGAGTGGCGGGACCTACAGTTTAAAGTCGACTTCGAACGACAGATTTTTTTTTGAGAAACTTTTCAAGGCAATTTTTATTTACTCTCAGAGTTTTTGCCAGTAATCTGCAGGGAAGAAATCGACGAAAAAATACTTTTTTTTATTTTATTTTGCGGTCTAACCTGGGACTCGAACCCTGGCTTTACGTCTAATAAGCCAGCACACTACCTACTAGATCACGGCGACTTCAGACGTTTAAATGGGCAATTTTTCTTCGAAAATAAGGAAGGAGTGGCCGTTACAGTCAATGGCGTTCGTTATCGGGCCATGTTGAAAGAATTTTTGTTCACAAAACTTGAAGAGAAAGATATTGGCAACATGGGTAGACATATCGAACAAAACGAAAATAAAAAAATTTTTCATTCTTTCCCGGGACTGTAGTTGTAATACCCTAATCCCAAGTGCTGTGCGTGTGTCTCTCTCACAGAGTGTCCGGTAATCACAGACACTATTTACACCATGCCCGAAGTTGCCGTGGTCTAGTAGGTAGTGTGTTGGCTTATTAGACGAAAGACCCGAGTTCGAATCCCAGTTCAGATATCAAAACGAAAATATGAAAATTCTTTTTCGGTGACTTCCTCTCAGCAGATTTCTGGCAAAAACTCTGAGAGTAAAAAATTGCCATGGAATGCTTCTCAAAAAATGTGTTGTTCGGGGTCGACTTTACACTGTAGGTCCCGCCACTAATGTTTAAAATTAACGCACACAACATAAGTGGTGTGAGAAGCTAGGATGTAGTACAATGGGTCAATTCGACCACCGAGTACTGTACTTGTCAGAATTGACAAGTACACGTCCTCTAACCTAACTTAACCATATTGGCAACATTTGGTTTCAACAGAACGGCGCTTCGGTGCCACACAGCCGAAGCTACACTCGATGTTTTGCGCCCTGTTTTTGATGATCCGATTATCAGCCGCAAAGCTGATGTCATTTGGCCACCTCCGGGCTGCGATTTGACGCCATTGGACTATTGTTTGTGGCGAGCCGTCAAAGATAAGTATTATGCCGACAAGTCACAGACAATTGACGCTTTAAAGGACAATATTTGTGAAGCCATTGGTGAAACACAGCTGCACACAAGCGATAATGTGCTTAAAAATTGGATCGATCGTGGGGGCTACTACATGGTCAGCCGAGTTAACCATTTGAATGAAATTATTTTCCATTATTAACCAGAAGGATTGTACTTTCAAAGCACAGCCGAAGCTATACTCGATGTTTTGCATCCTGTTTTTGAAGATACTATTATCAGCCGCGAAACTAATGTCGTTTGTCCACCTCGACGCTGCAATTCGACACCGTTGGACTATTATTTGTGGCCAGCCGTTAAAGATAAATGTTACGCCGACAAACCACAGACAATTGACGCTTTAAAGGACAATATTTGTGAAGCCACACAATCGATAATGTGCTTAAAAATTGAAACGATCGTCTAGGCTACTGCATGGCCAGTCGAGTTAGCCATTTGAAGGAAATTATTTTCCATTATTAAACGGAAGGATTGTACATTCAAATAAAAAAGAAATTTCAGAACATATTCAGACGATTTTTATAAAGCATTTCACAAAAAAGAACGTTATTTGCCGTACCCTTTATAAAAAGCACAAGAATATATTTTTTTTTATTCCTTCCGTACATATATTTTGCCTTAAACACCCTGTAGTTCCTTTTAGGGTGGTGAGTTAGTTGCGGTTGTTGTTGCCATTGCCAGTGCCAGTGCTGTTGCATGCATACAAGCAAGTATTATTTATAGTAGGACTGTTAATGCATGTGGATGTGGATGTGTATGTGTTTGTATTTTTGTTTATTTAAAAAAAAACGACAACAACTGCAAAGTATATGTAAGAGAGTGGTAAAACCGAGAGCAAGAGAGAGAGAGAGAGTAAGCGAAGCAAAAAACGAAGGATTTTACTCAATTTGTTAAAGATAATGTAACATGTTGGATAAATTTGTTCAATCGAGTGCATATAAAACCAAGTAAATTGATTGCAATTGATGGTTGACATTTTTATGTTGCTCTTGATGTTTTTGTTGTTGTTGTTGTTGCTTATGTTTGTTCTTGTACTTGTTCTTATTATATAGTTGTTCTTGTTGTTATTGTTGTAGATCTGCTTATTCATTATGTTCTAGGGGGTTTTTTTATTCTTTTTTACAAAGAAGCAAAAAACCCTGCAAAAAATCTGTCTTGTTTAAAGGTTTTTTCAATTGTTGTTGCAATTTTGTACTGCCAAAAGGGAATTGTAACTCAATATAAATAATTGAAATAAATCAGTTGATTTTTCTATCTCTCCCTTCTTCCTCTTTTTCCCCTTCTTCCCCTTTACGCCCGTGTATCTGTCTATTTGTTATAGTTTGCATATCGCTTTTCTGACGATTTCTTCCATGTATTTTAATACTAAATAAACAGAGGATTTTTAAAATGAAAGCAACAACAACAACAACAACAACATGTAAAAAAGGAATTGATAAATAAATTTTAAATGAGACTCTATAAAGGCCAAGAAGAAAAATAAATTTACAACAAAAAAAAAAACGAAAAAAATTTATACTCAAGGCTTTACTAACGGAAACGGAAATAAAAGCTGACATTAATTAAGAAAATTTTGTATTGAACGATACGAACAAATGAAATGTAATGAGAAAGAAAATAAAAACAAGAACAAAACAGAATAAAACAAAACGAAACGAAACAATCCTGTGAAAATCAATTGCGGTTTAGTCCACTTTTTTTCCTTTTTTGTTTTTTGTTCGCAAAATAAATACTCCGTGGTTTAAAGCAGACGTGGCAGTTGGGATGAAATGTTTTTTAAATTTCAAAGAAATTCAGTTTCAGAAGAAGTGCTATGTGGTCTAAGGCATTTGAGTTTTCTTTCGTTGCAGTTTTTTTGTCTCTACGTCTACATTAATTCTTATCTTGTTAAGAAAATTAAACTTCTAGATCCGCTTCACATTAAAATTATAAACAAAAACCCAACAACAAACACCAGCATAAAAAGAATGATAAACAAAAATACAACAACAAACACTATAAGAATAAATGTAAACAAAATACGCAAATAACAATAATAAAACAACGATGTTTACATATATAAAGACTTCAAGAAATCGAAGTGATGAATATTCGCCTTCAAGAACATTCATCACACACAGTTTACCATGCCAAATAAAAGGCAAGATAGTGAGTAAGTGAGTCCGTAAAAGTTCAGTCACTTTTGTGTGAAGACGCAGTGTGTTTGAAGGGAGTAAACGTGATTTGAAGATCTCTGTTACAAAGATCTATCGAACAATTGTCTAGTAATTGTTATTGTTAATGCAGAGGATGTAAACAGAGGAGCAATAAATAAAGCAATTGTTAGTGTTTACATCAAGTTGTGAATAGTGCTACAAAGAATTATGCGAATAAAGAACTTTAATTAAATCTGAAACACAAATTTATTTCTAATTTATTTGCAATCTGCGAGCTCATATTTTAAACGTTTTTAAATAATCTGCTTCCTTTTCTAAACAAATCTAAAACAGGTTTGGTATATACAGGGTTATATACAGGGCACTGCGTGGTTAAGTCCCTAATAAGAATGTAGAACAGATCCTGACCAGATTATTCCAACATATATTGCGACGAGGAGGATTTCGTAACTATCGAACACCTCCTCAGCAACTGTTCAGCTCTTATTAGATTACGGTTGAGGACCCTGGGCAGGTTAAGCCCCTGATAAGAATCTAAAACAGATCCCGACCAGATTATTGCAACACATGTTGCGACGAGGAGGCTATGGTAACTATCGAACACCTCCTCAGCAACTGTCCAGCTCTTACTAGATTACGGTTGAGGACCCTTGGCAGGTTAAGCCCCTGATAAGAATCTAGAACAGATCCCGACTAGATTATTGCAACATATGTTGCGACGAGGAGAATTTGGTAACTATCGAACACTTCCCCAGCAACTGTCCAGCTGTTATTAGATTACGGTTGAGGACCATGGGCAGGTTAAGCCCCTGATAAGAATCTAGAACAGATCCCGACCAGATTATTGCAACATATGTTGCGACGAGGAGGATTTGGTAACTATCGAACACCTCCTCAGCAACTGTCTAGCTCTTCGAACCTTGGAACTCTCTATCGGAAGGCGATATTATGGCTCTCCAAATATTCATAAATAGGTAGAGCTGCTTAAGAAATATGAGAGTTGCAAGATTATAGTCTGTTTTTTTCTCTGTCTCTTTATCTTCCCTTTCCTTCATCTGCTCCTTTTCTAATTTCCAAATCTCTTTCAGTCAGTATCCTCTTTCTCTCTCCTCTATATTCTTTTTTATGTGTTTCGTTTCGTTGGAGATATCTGACTTTCGTTGGGATATCTGACTTGTTTGAAGCGTGGCCGAACGTCTAATAAACCCAACACACTATCTATTATACTACGGTCGAGGGATACGCTCTACTATTTCACTATAAAGTGACATCTAATAAGCCAACGCACTACATAGTAGACTACGAGAACTGTTGAGTTTTTAAATTCTGTCTGACAAGAGCTGTGCTTGGTTTTCTTTCGGACTTGAAATTGAATGTCAAGATCTAAGCCTGGGCTAAGAATAGTCTCTTGCATATTACTTTGATTATAGTTTTGATTTAAATTTTTACAAACTTTGTGAAGTCAAGTCCTTCTCAGTTTCTGAAAACAGTTTCTTCAATTCATATTGCCTGCTTTCTGCAACTGCTTTTAGTCGGTTATTCAAGAATCAACAGTTTAGTTTATTTTAATAGTAATACGCCTATCTTGGGTGTTTTAATGACAGAACTAGAACAATGTTTCTGTTTTCTGATAAATTGTTTTGAGTCTATAATTTAGAAAATCCATTTCATTACCATTTCGTAAATTGAAGACAACATGTTTTGTCTTTATCCCTCAGGGAAACAAAATCTTTAGCTTCGCCCTCAATAGCATTCATCAGATTGTTTACCCTGCCTTATAAAAGGCAAGGCAAAACAGGCGACTGAGTTAGTAAAAGTTCAGTCACTCTTGTGTGAAGACGCGGTGTGTTTTAAGAGAGTAATCGTGGTCGGAATATCTCCTTTACAAAGATCTATCAAACAATTCGCTAGTAATTGTTATTGTTTATGCAAAGGGTGTAAACAGAGGAATAACAAATAAAGCAATTGTTGTTGTTTACATTAAGTTGTAAACAGTGGTCTATAGAATTAAGCGAATAATAAAGAATTTTAATTAAAAACTAAACACAAAATTTATTTTTATTTTATTTTTAATATACTAGCTCATATTTTAAACGTTTTTAAAAGATAAAATCGTAACAATTTCATCCAGAAATCAGTTCCAAGTTATAGCCAAGGCCACAAATGTGATTCTAGTTTTACAAAATTAATTGCAAGTTAAAGAAGACTTCATTCTGAGTAGCCTTCTGGGAAAAGCTCTTAGAAGAAATGAAAATTACCAAGAAAACATTCTAAAGGTCCAGCCACTCATTTATAAAATTAACACACATAAAGTGACTCACGTAGCATATAAGTTTGCTAGGGTTGGGCCTAGCTAACTGATTCCAACGGATTAAAAGAGATGTTTACGGTATAGTAGATAGGCGACTGTATATGGCTGATGAATACTCAGGCAATTATAGCTCAGGAAGCCATTATCCTTTGATTTCAAATCGCATGTAGTTAGTAAGGCATTGTCTGGAAAGAATAAAATTACAGCACTAGGGCAGATGATAATGTTAAAATCCTTGGCAATGATCCAACAGACAAGTTTGCGAGTAGAGGAACATACATGCCGCTGATGAAGCCAGAATCCTTTCATAGAGTGGGTGCCTTTGACTGTCTGACTCTTCTTAAACGAAGTGGGCTTCAGAAAATTACAATAAGAGGAGATCTAATTTACTCATCCATCTAATAAACCGGAACTTGTTAAGCGGTAGACTCAAGCTACACTTATTCGGAATGCGACCTGGGTGGCATTAATGGCTTTTAAATAGAAACACAAATTACTAGGCACGAAATTTGTATTGTTAACACAGAGGAGCAGGACAATAAGCTTGAAGAATAAATTATAAGGATACCCTATAGTTTGAGATACAATAGATCAATGAGTCAGAGTACTAGTGACTCTAGGAAACCAGGAGCAAGCGAAGAAGTTCTCTGGCAAGAAAATTAAAATAGAAGTGGTATGACTTTAAAAGTGTCTATGATTGCAGGCTAGGCTGTGATAGTGACACGCACAACAACCTGCGGCGACCAAAAACGCTTGGCTTAAATGACATCAACCTTCTGGCATAAATAATTGGTCATTACCACTTATGTTGTATGTGTTAATTATATTATGACTGTAAACAGTTCACGAATACTCAGGCAATTATAAACAACATGTTTTGTCCTTATCCCTCAGGGGAACAAAATCTTTAGCTTTTTACACAAATAGGGAATGAACATCAATAATGTTCGTTAAAAAGTGCATAAAAATGCATTAATTTGCTTTTCACAACTCAGTGAAGTAGGTTCTCATTGCTTGTTTTTGAAAATTTTTTTTTTTTGTATAACAATTATACACCCAAAGAAAAATTTTAGTAGAATTCATTATTTTCTAATAAGATACACTAACAACAATGAGATATAAATATGGAGTCTTTAAAGATTTGCATAAACATATTATTAGACTACACTTGAAAATTTTACTAACAATTTTCCTCTGGGTTATACATAAGCCTCTTACACTCACTCACTCACTCACTTACACTCACTCACTCCGTTTATGACAAAAATTTTTTTAATGCAATTTTAAATACAATTTTTAATCCTTTACCTCCTTTTTTATTCTATTTCCAGGTAAATGATTCAATGATTCACTCCAGGAACAGCGTAAGTTTTTCAATTTAAGGAAACCTACCAAAAGCCATAAACTTTTATGTCCTGCTTCGCTCTCGCATAATTGTAATTGTATGGTGATGGTGAAAATGAAGGTGGTAGTGGTGGTGGTTAAGTTCACTTCAAAGATCTGTCGATTATATTTCATAAGTCTTCTTAAGTAGGATTTTAAATCTCATAAGACCACTAAAAACGTAAAGGATATTGTAATTGGAAACCTTGAATTAAAATCCATTGAAATTACAAAAGGATTGTTGTATTATGAATTGGCCTCATGGAATTATTTCTCTTGCTCTTGTGCTCTCTCTCTCTCTGTTATTTGTTATGAAATCCTTTAGAAATGTTTCTTCCTTTTTTTGAACTAATCATCCCAGACCACCCTAGCCAATAATTGAATTGAATAAAGTAATAATTGTTGTTGTTGTTATTTTGTAATAATTTATAATCATTTTATTGTTTTAACTGTCATTATCAGTTTCTATTAGAATATGGAAAGCCTAAAGACAAACTGATTTTAATTGTCAAGACAAATAATAATGAAAGGAGATAGGATACGTAAGCTGCGTACGTACGTATGTACGCTAATGGAAAATACAATAAAACAGGTACAGGGTACACCTTTCAATGGAATTTAATTTAAAAAAATAGAAAAAAACCCTAGAAAAACAGAAAATTTTTCAAGTCTTCTTAATATAGTAGTTAGCTTAGTTAGACAAAAGAAAGTGGTTCAAAACCTCGCTCAAACATCTAGAAGAAAAACAAAATACGCTTCCTCTTAGCAAATAAAAATGCCATGAAAAGATTGCTTAAAAATTTGTTACTCTTAGTCGATATTAAACTTTAGGTCCTTAGCCCTCCTAGTTAAAATTAATACACTTAATATAAAAGGTGTTAGAAGCTAGGTTGTTGTCCTAACTAAAGAATTGTAATAAGCAATTAAGAATTGTTATGTTCTTACCTTTAAAAAAAGTTAAAAAAACACGCTCATAGATTACAAATAAAATCGAAATAAATCATCATACAAATATATTATTTCTAAAGCACTTCTTTTTTGTCGGTTGCAAATATCTCCCATACCACCGCACCAAATTTAATGAACTATATCTCATTTAAAAGCTTATATCTAACACTAATAGCGAAAAATAATTAGAAATTGAAAAATTTATATTTTCATTGATAAAAAATTAAATTTTATATAGAACTGCATGATAATTTTGATGTCATTATGATTATATGTTTTTGTTCAAGTATGGTAATACAGGGTCGCTTAATAGTAATGCAGTTCTACATAATATAGAGTATGTATTAAAATCTATTCTGGCAATACCGCTATTTACTATAATGTCGTTTATTACTAAGTCAATTATATATAAAATGCATATTAAGTTGTAAAAAGCGGTTTTGGCAATACTTTCCAGTAGTTGTTAGATCAAGTGGGATAAACAGGGTCGCTTAATTGTAATGCTATTCCACATAATAATAGATAAAGTTGTAAAAGCCATTTTGGTAAGGTCGTTATTGTCATGGCATTGTTTGTTTTATGAAGTGTAGTAATAAGGGTTAATAAATGGTACCAGGCTAATCGTAACAAACTTAGGAGAGCACATCATAGGAGCTATTCATACCGATAAAACTGTACTCATACCCCGAATCAAGCTTACACCTTCTGGTCCAACTGTGCCTTTTGCGAATGACACGAAAACAATTCCCTGTGAAAGTTGCTTTTGCTATGACGATAAACAAAGCACAAGGTCAAACCCTTCAAAAGGTAGGATTGCTTTTACCAGAACCGGTCTTTTCACATGGGCCGTTATAGGTGGTTTTTTTCTCGAGTGCTTACGTTTAAAGATATTTTTGTTTGTATTAAGGCTTCGTATGGGCAAAAAGTTATGGATGATGTCAACTAACGGTGCGAAATATTCGCACGGGTCATCTAGTTTGTGTTTAATGTTAGTTAAAAATCTTTATTACTCGCTTAATTATTCACAACTTGATGTAAACAACAACAATTTGTAGTGTGCTCTTTCATTACACACTGCTGTACTCACAATATACTGCAGACATAAACAAAATCGATCAAGCCGCACTTGAATGAAATATGACGAATATCCAAAGGGATCATTTTGGTAATTGAGTGACATTGATAAAGTCACTCAATTCCCCAATTCAGAGACTAGATGATTAGTCAATTCTTCAAGTTGCGACTATCGAAATTAGAGTAAGTACATGTATGGAATAGGATTAAGTGAAATAGAATGTAAATTAAAATAATATAGCAAATAAGTAAATTTTGGTATAAAAAGAGTCCCTTGGCCAGAAATAAATCAGATTCTAATGAAAACTCAAATCGGCAACAACTTTGCCTTGAATTTTATTATTAGATCTCCTTTTGCCCTTACCAAGGTAAGATCGGCAATTGCAATAGCGTAACCAATGGCAAACTCTGCCGGTTACAAAAACACTTCTTTTTTTTCTATACATATAATTTATACAAAGCTTTTTCCCACCACAAATTGCTTTGTTTGTTATTTGTTTTTGTATACACCCTTTGCATTAACAATACCAATCACTAAGCAATTATACGACAGATCTTTATAACGGGATCTTCAAACCTTCACCTTAAAACATACCGAATCTTCACTCAAAACTGACTGAATTTTGCTATCTCCATCGCCTGCTGTGCCTTGCCTTTTACCTGGCACTATGATGAAGGTTCTTGAAGTCGAATATTCGCGAGATCTCTATAAATGTAAACATCGCTGTTTACATTCATTATTGTTATTTGTGTATTTTGTTTAAATTTATTTTTGTAGTCTTGTTTGTAGATTTTTGTTTACTTGTTTACCATTTACTTTTATAACATATATACATACATACTTAGTCATTACAACCATTCAGTCAGGATTATTGACCTAGTTTCTCACACTACTTATGTTTTGTGTGTTAATTTTATGCATAAGTGGCGGGACCTACAGTTTAAAGACGACTCCGAACGACAAATTTTTGAGAAACTTTTCATGGCAATTATTTTTACTCTCAAAGTTTTTGCCAGAAATCTGCTGAGAGAAAATCACCGAAAAAATACTTGGTTTTGTGTTTTGTTTTGATGTCTGGCCTGGGACTCGAACCCTGGCTTTACGTCTAATAAGCCAACATACTACCTACTAAACTACGGCGACATCCAAATTTATAACGGAGATCTTTAAACCACAATTACTCTCTTCAAACCCACTGCGTCTTTACACAAGACTGACTGAACTTTTACTGATTCACTCACTTCCTTGCCTTTTATTTAGCAGGGTAAACTGTGTATGATGAATGTTCTTAAAGGCGAATATTCGTGGCTAGATTAGTATTACTAATAAGAATTAAATGTTTACTGCCGATTATAAAAGCAATCTCCTATTATCGTTTAATATGTCACTACTGCCCTACTACAGTTAATAGAGCCAATCCATCATTTCTCGAATGGAGACGTGACGTAACGGTGCAAAATTTTATACAAGATGGAGTCTAAGGAAGATGTGCTCAATTTAATTAGGCTAGGATACACAAGATTTCTGGCAAAAACTCTGAGCGTAAATAAAATATTTTCACGAACAAAGTTTCCCAAAAATCTGTCATTCGGAGTCGACAGTAAAATTGTAGGTCCCATCAAACATGCGTGAAATTAACACACACAACATTGGTGTTGTGAGAAGCTAGGTTGTAAACCTGACTAAAGGACTGTAATGATCAATTGTGTACGTATGTAGGGCGTGCAAAACAATAGAACATTTTTGTTTTTTTTTGCCCTAGGAGGGGCAAATGTACCTAACCGCACCATAGAGGAAGTCGTCCGCAGCCTCCAGATCTCTCTTCTTCAGTCTCAGAATGCGCTCCACGTAATTCGCCACTGAGGCCCAATTCTCTCTGCTCGCAAACAATAGAACATAGCAAGACAATCCAAGAATCAAGCACTCGCCTCTTCCAATATTAAATCCAGGATAGTACGATAGTATCTGGCTGTAGCTGTCCCAGCTAGGTTAGCAAAATACTAGACCTATCCTGAGTGCTAGGTCATGCAGTCAAGAATCTGCTTAAACCAGACCTTTTCTATGTACAGGGCGAGGATATCGAGAAAGGTATGCTCCACGAAAGATAAAGATAAATAGAGGTAAAAATTGTTCACAGTCTAAATGGATTTTCGGTAATCAAAACCTATAATAAGTGGAGCTTTGAGTGATCCATCAGACTAAACATTATCCCAAGTGCCAAATAAAGATTCTGTGACAATGCAAATCCATCACACAAGAACGTATCCTTAGAAACTGGCAGATGGTGCTAGGCAGGGAATTAATTATAGAGACAAGCTTCCTGAAATTTGCCTGTGTAATATGCTTGTATTGTATTGGCTTATTAGATGAATGGCGATGACGACTCAATGCCCAGGGCAGACATATCGAACAAAACGAAAATAAAAAACTTTTTCATTCTTTCCCGGGACAGTAGTTGTAATACTCTAATCCCAAGTGCTGTGCGAGTGTCTCTCTCTCACAGAGTGTTCGGTAATCACAGACACTATTTGCACCATACCCGAAAACGCCGTGGTCTAGTAGGTAGTGTGTTGGCTTATTAGACGAAAGGCCCGAGTTCAAAACGAAAATTTGAAAATACTTTTTCGGCGACTTGCTCTCAACAGATTTCTCTGAATTCGCCGTGGTCTAGTGGGTAGTGTGTTGGCTTATTAGACAAAAGGCCCGGGTTCGAATCCCAGATCAGACATCAAAACGAAAAAATATTTGTTCGGCGACTTCCTCTCAGCAGATTTCTGGCAAAGACTCTCAGAGTAAAAATTGCCATGAAAAGCTTCTCAAAAATCTGTCCTTCGGAGTCGACTTTAAACTGTAGGTCCCGCCACTCATGTATAAAATTAACGCACACACCATAAGTGGTGTGAGAAGCTAGGTCGTAATCCTGACTGAAGGGTTGTAATGGCCAATTATGTATGAAAAGCTTCTCAAAAACTCTGTCGTTCGGAGTCAAAGTTAAACTGTAGGTCCCACCGCCAATCATGTATTTAATTAAAGCACAGAACACGAGTGGTGTGAGAAGCTAGGACGTTGTACAATAGATCAATTCGACCTCCGAGGCCTGTACACGTCCTTTAACCTAAACTAACCTAACCTACAACATACCACCACTACTTTTTTCCCCGCCAGTGAACTCCTTCGTTTGCCGTTAAGCTAGCCAACCGATACCCTAGTACTGTGACTCTACAATCTATTTTGTATCAAACTATAGGGTATCCTGATAATGTCTTGTCCAAATATATTCCCATGACAAATTTGAGAATGCTGCTCGATGTTAAGTATGCAAATTGCATGCCTAGTATCATGACTGTTTCTTTCTAAAAGAGATTAATGACACACAGATCCCCTTCTGAATAAGTGCAGTCTGAGTCAACAGAGCACTGTGAAAATACCGATTAATGGCCTCATGTTATAACTGGTTACATGGGTGGGTAACTTGGATCTCCTCTTATTGTAATTCCGTCTAACTCACACAGCTTGAGAAGTATCTTTGACCCCCTCTTTGTTTTTTATTTTGGATTCGATCTGGATTCATTAGCGGCATGGAATCATGTCATATGCTTGGAGGAGAGACACCCTATCAAATTTGAGGAGAGTACAATAGATCGCAGGCCTAAGTACAAAATCAGTACAAATTATCTGTAGGATATCGATTTTTAGTATCAGGATTTCTTAAACCCCGCATTCAATATGGCACATACACAGTGGCACACCCTTTTACGGTTAAGCTTTCTTAGTAAAGAAAACAATTTAAATAAACGCTTAATACAGGCTTATAACTACTGAAAGCAATAATCACTACTACTTAGGCAAAAAGGCCTCAAAGACACTAGCACACACACACACACACACATACAGCCATCTGTAAAATCTTTCACGAACCCATACAAAAGATTAGCTAGACAAACGAAAACGATACGACGATACGCTTTTAATAAACGAAGAAGACTAATAAGACACATGCACACATACACATACACACACAATACAATACAGCAAATACTACATCAATAATAACGAAAATAATACAAAAACAATAAAAAAAAAAAACCGAAAAAAAAAACATTTAGAAGGATTTCTATCTACAAACAATAAATCAATAATAAAATGTGTGTATGTGTGTATGTATACAAGGCACATACACTGTACATTATACAGTAAATTACTCATACGCATGGCCTTACTTGAAACCATTTCACACACATACATCCATACATACTTACTGGTGTATAGTGACAGACGGTAATAATAAATGCGCTAAAAAGGGAAATATAATGCATTATGCTGTAAACAAATTTACATACACAGTGGAAAATTGTTCTTACAGTGGGTAATAAAATATTGTTATGAAAATTAAAACATTACATTGCTTAACATTAAAATTCTAAACAAAAACTACAAAAATAAAACAAAACAATGTAGTAAACAAACTTGTTTACAAATTATCGTACTGCTTAATAATAACAAACAACAAACATTAGCATAAAAAGAATTGGTAAACAAGTAAACAAAAATACAACAACAAACACTACAATAATAAATGTAAACAGCAATGTTTACAATTTCGATTTAAAGAAGGCGAAGTCATGAACATTCGCCCTCTAGAACTATACGTACGTATGTTTAAGGATGTTTACTTCTTATTGGGACAAACACAATACCAGAGGTCAAAACTATCCATGGTAAATACGTCCTAGAAGAGAGAGAGAGAGAAGGAGAACGATAAAGGAGATTGGGAAATTGGAAATGGAGAAGATGTAGGGAACATAGGCTCTAGTATTTCGCAACTAGCTCAAACAATTTATGAATATATGGAGAGGCCTTATGTATATTAGCTAACATACATAACTGGTTATTACAACCCTTCAGTTAGGATTATTGACCTAGTTTCTTACACCACTTATGTTGTGTGTGTTACTTTCTATACATAAGTGGCGGGACCTACAGTTTAAAGACGACTCCGAACGACAAATAGTTTTGAGAACTTTTCATCGCAATTTTTATTTACTCTCAGAGTTTTTCCAAGAAATCTGCTAAGAAGAAATAGCCGAAGAAATACTTTTTTTGTATTTTCTTTTGATGTCTGGCCTGGGGCTCGAACCCTGGCTTTACGTCTAATAAGCCAACACACTATCTACTAGACAACGGCGACTTTTTAAGAAGCTCCTACTAATTGTTCTCTACCTTAATCTACTAAGAGCTGGTGGTATTCAACATACCAGTAATTCGGTTGGAATCTGTTCTAGATCCTTGTCAGCGATCTAATCTTACAGTGTGCTTTGTAATGAGACCAATACCTAACCTTAGTTAGAGCCTTATCTAAGCACAGAAGCAAAATTGTTTTAGAACTATCTAGAGCAGGCAGCAGATTATTTATATTGTTACGAAAATGAAAACAATGAAGATTTTTTTTATAAAATCTGCACTCAGGGGATGGCCCCTACTCATGCAGTGCATTGTGCAGGTTTTTAGGAAAGGTGGAAAGAGGGAAGATGCGAACGGTAAGAAAACGAGTTGCTACTGGTGACTATAAAATGTGTGTGTTAATTTTATACAGAAGTGGCGGGACCTACAATTTAAAGTCGACTCCGAACGACAGATGTTTGAGAAACTAAAAGAGAAAGAGAAGAAATCGCCGAAAACACATTTTTTTTATGTCTGGCCTGGGAGTCGAACCCTGGGTTTACGTCTAATAAGCCAGCACACTACCTACTAGACCGCGGCGACCCTGGTGTTTTGCTTTTACATTGCTTAACATTAAAATTATAAAGAAAAGATATAAAAACAAAAATTATTCAGTAAACAAACCTGTTTACAAATTATTATACTGTTTAATATAACAATAGACACAAGCATATAAAAAATGGTAAACAAGTAAACAAAAATATAACAAACAACACTACAAGAATAAATTTAAACAAAATACACAAACGACAGCAATGTTTACGATTTCGATTTCGAGAAGACAAGGTTATGAAAGTTCGGCCCTCAATAACATTCATAAAATTGTTTACACTGCCATATAAAAGGCAAGCCAAAGCAGGCGGCAACTGAGTTAGTAAAAGTTCAGTCAATCTTATGTGAAGACGCGGTATATTTGTGGAGAGTAATCGTGGTTTAAATATCTCATTTACAAAGACCTGTCAAACAATTGTCTAGTAATTGTTTTTATTTAAAGAAAAGATGTAAACAGAGGAATAACAAACAGAGCAATTGTTGTTGTTTACATCAAGTTGTGAGCAGTGGCATACAGAATTAAGCGAATAATAAAGAATTTTAATTAAAAACTAAACACAAAATTTATTTTTATTTTATTTACAATCTACGAGCTCATATTTTAAACGTTTTTAAAAGATAAAAACGTAACAATTTCACGCGAAAATCAGTTCCAAGCCATAGCGAAGGCCACAAATGTGATTCTAGTTTTACAAAATTAATTGTAAGTTAAAGAAGACTTCATTCTGAGAAGTCTTCTGGCAAAAGCTCTTAGAATACAAAAAATTACCAAGAAAACATTCTAAAATCTGTTGTTCGTTATAGGTCCAGCCGTGGTCTAGTTGGTAGTGTGTTGGCTTATTAGACGAAAGACCCGAGTTCGTATCCCAGGTCAGACATCAAAACGAAAAATATTTCTTCGGCGACTTCCTCTCAGCAGATTTCTGGCAAAGACTCTGAGAGAAAAAATTGCCATGAAAAGGTTCTCAAAAATCTGTCGTTTGGAGTCGACTTTAAACTGTATGTCCCGCCACTCATGTATAAAATTAATGCATCAGCATAAGTGGTGTGAGAAGCTAGGTCGTAATCCTGACTGAAGGGTTGTAATGGCCAATTATGTTATGTTATAGGTCCAGCCACTCATTTATAAAATTAACACACATAACGTGACTAACGCGGTATATAAGTTTGCTAGGGCTGGGTCTAGCTCACTGATTTTAACGGCTTAAAAGAGATGTTTACGGTATAGTAAATAGGTGACTGTAAATGGCTGATGAATACTCAGGCAATTATAGCTCCAGTTTTGGCGGTACGTTCTGACGCTCAGGAAGTCATTATCTTTTGATTTCAAATCGCATGTAGTTAGTAAGGCGTTGTCTGGAAGGAATAAAATTACAGCACTAGGGCTGATGATAATGTAAAAATCCTTGGCAATGATCCAACAGACAAGTTTGCGAGTAGAGGAACATACATGCCGCTGGTGAAGCCAGAACCCTTTCATGGAGTGGGTGCCTTTCACTGTCTGACTCTTCTCAAAGGAAGTGGGCTTCCGAAAATTACAATAAGAGGAGATCTAATTTACTCATTCATCTAATAAACCGGAACTTGTTAAGCGGTAGACTCAAGCTACACTTATTCAGAATGCGACCTGCGTGGCATTAATGGCTTTTAAATAGAAACACAAATTACTAGGCACGAAATTTGTATTGTTAACACAGAGGAGCAGGACAATAAGCTTGAAGAATAAATTATAAGGATACCGTATAGTTTGAGGATAGTACAATAGCTCGATGAGTTGCAGTGCTAAGGTACCTCTTGATGGCAATATTTGTAGCTTCAGGAGTCCAGAAGCAAGCGAAAGAGTTCTCTGGCTAGGAAATAAAAATAGAGGTGGTATGGCTTTAAAAGTGTCTCTGATTGCAGGCTAGGCTGTGATAGAGACACGCACAACACCCTGCGGCGACTAAAAACGCTTGGCATAAATGACATCAACCTTCTGGCATAAATAATTGGTTTTTACATCCCTTTCAGTCAGGATGACCACCTAGTTTCTGCCACCACTTATGCTGTATGCGTTAATTTTATTCACAGCGACGGGAGCCACTTAGAAGTAGTGTGTTGGCTTATTAGACAAAAGGCTAGGGTTCGAATCCCAGGTCAGACATCAAAACGAAAAATATTTATTCGGCGACTTTCTCTCAGCAGATTTCTGGCAAAGACTCTGAAAGTAAAAATTGCCATGAAAAGCTTCTCAAAAATCTGTCGTTCGGAGTCGACTTTAAACTGTAGGTCCCGCCACTCATGTATAAAATTAACGCACACAACCTAAGTGGTGTGAGAAGCTAGGTCGTAATCCTGACTGAAGGGTTGTAATGGCCAATTATGTATGTTATGTGACGGGAGCCACTGTTTAAAATCGCCTCTAGATGTCCTATCTTTTGAGAAACTTTTCAAGCCAATTTTATTTACTTTCGCAAAGTTTTTGCCAGAAATCTTCTGCCGAATAAATATTCGTTTTGTTGGATAGGTTTGACATGGAGTTTGAACGGTGGCCTAACGTCTAAAAAAAGCCAACACGCTGCCAACTAGACTACGGTCTCTAAGTTCTTACAAAATAGCTTTCTGTGGTTCGTCCTAATCGTTCATTATTCTTCTTAACCGTTGTTTAAATTTGCATGATAAAGTTTAATTTTCTAAAATTTTCTTCGGAGTCCCATTATTTTTGTCACCCACTATATAACTATTGCCATGCAATTACACAAATACACTGTGTACGCTTAATTATATAGACACTATTCAATACAAAGCAAACATACACACACACACATACTTAATGTGGTACTCATACATTTTGAAAATTTACCCAAGCATTGTTTGTGAATAGATAGAGTAGAGAGAGTGAATATGTGTGTGTATGTAAATAGCATATGCTTGCATTGATGTAGGTGTGTGTGTGTGTGTATTGGTATTTACATTCACATATCATTATTGCTATCAAATGATGTATAAATGAATGCTTGTATGTGTGTCTGCGTGTATGTGTATGAATGTGTTCATATGATATGAGCAATGATAACTAATCTATGTAAACTAACAATAACAACAACAAAAATAAGTAAATTATACTCAATACAGAAATGTACACACACACACCCAAGCACTCACTTCTAATAGCAATGAAAGAGAGAGAGAGAGAGAGAGAGAGAAAGAGATAGGGAAATAGATAAACAACTATACGTGAATGCGTACATCATGCTGTTTGTTAATATAGAAAAAAGAAAAGAGCAGAGAAACAGAGGGGAAATGTTGATTATGCTGTGTACCCTACACTAAGGCATGTGATGTTAACAACATGAGGTGTATGGAAAACGGATTAAGTTAGTTTAGCTGATGCATTAGTTGAGGTTAAGTTTGGTGATGCCACCACTCGTAATTACGTGAGATTCCTACCTAAGCCCACCTATTAATATCCACTGTTTCATGTGAGAAGTCTACGCATTAGAAATGTACTCACTAATGTACTCACTGAAGTCGCCGTGGTCTAGTGGGTAGTGTGTTGGCGTATTAGACAAAAGGCCCGGGTTCGAATCCCAGGTTAGACATGTAAATGAAAAAATATTTTTTCGGCGACTTCCTCTCAGCAGATTTCAGGAAAAGACTCTGGGAGAAAAAATTGCCATGAAAAGCTTCTCAAAAATCTGTCGTTCGGAGTCAACTTTAAACTATAGGTTCCGCACCTGATGTATAAAATTAACGTACATAACATAAGTGGTGTGAGAAGCTAGGTCGTAATCCTGACTGAAGGGTTGTAATGGCCAATTATGTATGTATGTAATGTAAGAAGTGGAATTGCAAAATTAAAAAAAAAATGGTAAACATGTAAACAAAAATACAACAACAAACAAACACTCCAAGAATAAATGTAAACAAAATACACAAACAACAATAATGAATGTAAACAACGATGTTTACATTAAAAGAGATTTCGAGAAGGCCAAGCCACGAATATTCCCCTTGAAGAACATTGATTAGTCTGTTTACTTTGCCATATAAAAGGCAAGATAAAGCAGGTGAGTAAGACAGTAAAATTCAGTCAATCTTGTGTAAAGACGCGGTGCATTTGAAAAGAGTAATCCTGGTTTAAAAATCTCTGTTACAAAGATCTGTCGAACAATTGCCTAGTAATTGTTATTGTTTATGCAAAGAGTATAAACAGAGGAATAGCAATGAAAGCAATTGTTGTTGTTAACATTAAGTTGTGAACAGTGGCTCACACAGAATTAAGCGAATAATAAAGAATTTTTTTTTTTTATTTGTATTTTGCAATCTACGAGCTCACCTTTTAATTTTTTTCCCCTAGAGGTGTTATTAACGTCTTCTCTACAACGCTATCATCATTGTTATTCCTTTTTGTCGTGAAGAGGTGCGTTAGTACTGTACTATTATACTCGCCCCCAAGTTCATACTTAAATATCTCCTTCCAACCTACTGCTTAGACAGAATACTGCCAGGTAATAACAATGGGAATTTACTGCCTAGCCATTGTTGTGTTGATCCCTGGAAATCTTCTAATAAATTATACCCTAGCCTCATAAACCTAACTATACTTTCCACAGCTCTGGTCGACACTGCTATGAGAATCCTACTTACATTCAGCGGAGCTTTCAACGCTGCTATTGTGGCATAGCCTCTGTATCAAGTCCCAATAGATTTTCCTAACATTTTCCAGCATTCTTTTACTCTCTGGTTACGCTCAATCTAAGCCCTCCATGCTAAATGTACTACCGAGTGCTATCCCACATACTCAAATAAGCTTTCATTCAGCACTCGAATAATCTTCCATTTAAGAAGCTTTCTTCTTCTTGTAAATTATACTCTTATGGTCTTGGACGAGCTTATTCTATGACCTACTGTCATACAGCATCGACTTGCAATTTCAAAACTACTTTGGAGAATCTCGCTGAGGCAATCTGCAAATTTTCCTTTACCCATGAAGATTATATCAACCGCAGATCCTAAGCATGTAATGCGTGCCGCAGATAGTTTTGTCAGGCATTAATGTGTCCATTCCCTAGTTAGGTCGAGCCTTATTATCTCGCTTTTAGCGTATGTTTGCATAGGTCAAGTATATAGGGCCTCTTTCATACAATCTATGCCCAACGCAGATAGTTTTTTCAGGCTTTAATGCGGCCATCTTCTAGTTATGTCGAGCCTCATTACATAATTGATCATTACAACCCTTCAGTCAGGATTTCGACCTAGCTTCTCACACCGCTTATGTTGTGTGCGTGAATTTTATACATACGTAGCGGGTGCTACAGTTTTAAAGTCGACTCCGAAAGACAAAGGATTTTTCATGGCAATTTAATTTTAACACTCAGAGTTTTTGCCGAAAATCTGCTGTGAGAGGAAGTCGCCGAAGAAATATTTTCATATTTCGTTTTGATGCCTAACCTGGGATATGAAGCCGGACTTTAAGTTTAATAAGCCAACACACTACCTACTAGACTCGAGCCTTATTATCTCGTTTTTTTTTCACACAAGACTGACTGAACTTTTACTAACTATTTTTTTTCGCACGATAAACCGTCTGATCCATGCTCTTGAAGGCGCATGACTTCGCCGTCCACACTGTTTCTAGAAGAACCAAATCCGCAGATAAATCTGCTGTATAATCTTACTATTTAGGGCTCGGTGGTTTTGCTTTCAGGTGGCGATTTTGACGGTTGGTCCTGACCCCCCGGTCTGTCACCTCTATGGCCTCATCGATGGATGGGTCAGGAGGGAAGAGCAGAGACGTTGGGAGAACGGATTGGGTTGTTCTGTTTCTAGGCGTCTATGGCCTGCTGTGGACAGCAAGAGGACAGAGTGGCTGCTGGGCTTGGTTAAGGCTAGCTTAAGGTTGGTTGTCGGTTTTATCACGAGGCACTGCGAGATTAGGTCGCTGACGGGGGTCTGGAACAGATCTCAGCCGGACTATTGCAGGGTATGTTGCGATGAGGAAGAGTTGGAGACTGTCGAACATCTCCACTGCAACTGCCCAGCACTTGTTACGTTGAGGTTGAGGACCCTTGGAAGAGCCTTCTCTGAGAACTTGAGTTCTGTGTCGAGAGCCGACATCAAGGCTCTCCACAGATTCATTAGCAGCTTGGGCTGGTTGAAAGGTGCTAGGGCTTCATAAGTGTAGTCGCACTCTCAACCTCTATTGTTTTGTGTCTATTGTTTTTCATTCCTCCGTTTCCCATTCTCCCTCCTCTTCCCTACTTTCCTTTATTCTCCATTTCCTTCCTCGCCTAAGGACAATGTACAATGGGTCAACTTTGAACTCCGGGTACTGTGCTTGTCTTGATCGACAGGTGTACGTCCTCTAACCAAACCTAACCTAGGGCTCGGTGGTAGGTAGCAAGCAGTTCTTTTGTAATTCAGCTGGTGATGTCATCATTTCTTTGGCGATCAAGGTGTTCCACGAATGGATTTTTTGCGTTTTCCGGCCTATCTCAATTGAATTTGTAGTTGAACATTTAAAACACTAAAGCATGTCACCTTTTCAATGCTCCTTTGTACTTAAAAAAATCTCTCATTATGGTTGGGAGATAGAAAGAGAGAGAAGAAGAGTGCCTTAAAGTCGGTATTTACCACCAATAACTTGTTTTGAATGTGACTATATGCGAGAGAGAGAGGGAGAGCGAGTGAATGCATGGAGTATATTTATTTGAGATTATCACACACACACATTGCTTAGGTGTTTGTATAGATTTCCTGTGCCTGAATGTATGCTACAAAAAGGATAAAATGATTACCCAGCCAATTCACATTTCATGAATTGATATTGAAAATGAATTGAAAATCAAATAAAAAAGAAAACAAAAATTATTCATCTCATTCAATTTATTATTATCAATCTTAAGCATTAAATTGGCTTTTAAAAGTACTTAGCATAGCATCTTCAGTATAAATGTTTGCTGGGTTAAAGATTTTATGCATTAATTTAACAACAACTGCTGTAGTACTGTAGGTATAGTTTATATGGAGAAGATTTACATAAGTAAACAATTTTACATTTTATTATACTCGATACCTCGGTACTCTCTCTCTCTCTCTTTCTCTCTCTCTCTCTCTCTCTCTCTCTGTAAATATATGTACGTATGTATGTATACTGTTTACACATTGAATAGAAACCAATTGTAGTAGTAGTAGAGAGTGATAATTATACAATTTTATGCAAAATTAATTGAAAGTTAAACAAAATCATTGTAAAATGCAAAAAGTCACTAATTGTAGAGGAAGATTTTTTTTCTTCTTTGTCTCTCTCTCTCTCTTTCTCTTTCTCTCTCTCTCTCTCTCTTTGGTCCTTTGTTAATAGGTTTAGTTTATAGGAGAGCTAATAAGCCATTAATTGGCAAAGAAATTTCAATTTTAAAGGCATAACACATACATTCACATACAATTGGTAATTACATTCCTTTAGTCAGGATTACAACCCAGCTTATGACAGGACTTGTTCTTAAAAGCCGAGACCTAGATTTTAAATTCAACAAATTCGACAGATTGTTTTGAGAAACTTTTCCGGGCGATTTTATTTAATCTTCCAGAGTTTTTTAGAAGTTTAGAAATCTGCTAAAAGGAAGGCTGCTGATGGAATATTCTCTTCGTATTTCATTTTGTTGGATATGTTTGATCCGATGTTTTAACGGTCGCATCACAACCAATTGTTACGTTTCTTATCTTTTAAAAACATTTAAAATATGAGCCCGCCGATTGCAAATAAAATAAAAATAAAATTGTATTTCAGTTTTAATTAAAATTCTTTATTATTCGAACAATTTTGTGTGCCACTGTCTACAACTTAATGTAAACAACAACAATTGCTTTGTTTGTTATTCCTTTGGTTACAACCTTTGCATAAACAATAACAATTGCTAGACAATTGTTCGGCAGATCTTTATAACGGCTATTCTCTTCAAACACCTCTCATCTTTACACAAGATTGACTGAATTTTTACTGGCTTTACGGGAGAATTTCAGTGTAAAAATTTAGTCAAAATAAAATCAAAAGAAAAGATTTATAGGGTCTATCTTTATACAAAGATTATAAGAATTTTGTAGATTTTTTTTATTATAATCTCACCAGAATCGCTTACCTGTCAAACGGTTAATAAATTCTGTTTTCGATTTTAATTTTTACACAAGACTGACTGAATGTTTACTGACTTTACGGTTGGCTTCAATAAATTGTGTTTTACCTTTTTATCTTTGGCTTTAGCTTTTCGTCTTTACACAAGGCTGACTGAATTTTTACTGACTTTCCGTTAGGCTTTAATAAAATGTGTTTTAGCTTTTCGCCTTTTGGTGTTCCATGGTAAACGACTATTGCACATTCGGCAAGTTACCTCTACCGTGTAGTCAGGAATCGCTTTGCTTTTTAAAAGGCCTGCCCTTGGCCCTGTCACTAAACCTACAATGTTGCTCTTCAGCTACAACTTTTGTAAGTTGGGATATTAAGTTGAGCCTCTTAAACAGGTTCTAAATCCATCATGTAGAATCGTGATGTTTAATGCAGCATAATTGTAAGCCTCATAAAGTCTAAAAGATTTCAGGGAATCGTTAATCAATAGTGTTTTCCGTGTTCATATGCATGCTAATGACGTTACACAAGCATTAGGTGGGCTTCCCTTTTCAGGATTTATTTATATCACCGGGTTAGTTAGCGATTAGACTGCTAGTCACAGGCAAGTACACGCGGTGGCCTATTATGTAGCACAGTGCGAAGTAAACCCTTTTGACATAAACTGTCAGTAGTGGTTTGAACCACCAACCGCCAAGCATCAGAGGAAACACGTTCCTTTTGGGCTTCCGCGATTTGGTCCTTCCAACGGATACAAGTTCGTCCTCTTTGACGACTTCCGCAAATCCCAGCATTAAATATCCGTTTCGCCAGAGCATCCTCCTCCATTCGAGCGACATGGCCGAACCAGCGCAGCCGCTGGATATTAATAAGCTGCACAACGTCTATGTCGTTGAGGAGCTTATACAGCTCACTGTTGTATCCTGATGCGGAAATCGTTGACAACACGCATTGGACCGAAGATCTTACGTAGGACTTTTCTCTCGAATACTGTCAAGGCAGCTACATCAGTGCTTAATAGGGGTCATGCTTCTGTGCAATAAAGAAACACGGGTATGATGAGCGTCTTGTAGAGTATTAGTTTTGCCTTACGAAAGAGGTCTCTGCTACTCAATTGCCTATTGAGACCATAGTAGCACCTGTTGGCAAGAGTAATCTCCAGACTGACATCATTTTTGGTGGTAATGGCGAAGTCAAAATAAATAAATCCCTAGACTTCAACGAAAGTATAGTTATCAGCCGTAATCTGAGAATCAATACGCCGCACGTCTCCACTTGTCGATAGCATGTACTTTGTTTTGCCCTGATTTGCTGCCAGACCCATCTTCTTAGACTCCTGTTCAATAGTACTAAAGGCAGCAGTAACATCTCGCTTGATACGCCCTATGATGTCGATGTCGTCAGCGTACGCAAGCAATTGAACGCTTTTTTAAAAAATAGTGCCATTGCGATGCACTCCTGCCTTTTGCAGAACACTCTCCATGATGAAGTTGAAGAGATCGTATGATAAGGGGGTTGCCTTGTCTGAAACCTTGCACGGGTATCAAAAGCGTTATCAGTTTCGTAGGTATAACGAGCTCAGACATAGCGGCAAAAATACAATCCCTTATGAGGCTATCGAAGGCTGTACTTCATAGTCGACAATAAGATGATATGTGTCGACTTGTTTTTCGTGGGCCTTTTCCAGGATTTGCCGTAGTGTGCAGATCTAGTCGATCGCGGATTTGCCAGCCCTGAAGCCCCATTGATAAGTTACAATCAGTGTTTTGACGAGTGGATTCAGTCGTTCACACAATACGCCTATAAGAACCTTATAGAAGTAGTTGGCGCATATTGGAGGGTCTCCCTTTATCAGAACAGGACAGGACAGAGAACATTGAGGCTCCAAAATCTTTTTGAATACTCACTGAACACTGTCTGATGTGTACTCCTTTCTGTTTTGTATTCTTTTATGCCCCTTATTTTCTTTTAATATAATTTCTGAAAGGTTTTCTTTACAATGGCCCATGTAAAGATCCTAGGCCTTATTAAATTTGCGTGTAGCACAGGCATTTGCTTAGTACTTGCTAAGTTAAATTATTTTAAGGATTCTCTTTTATATCCTTTGGTATTTCTATGTGTGTGTGCGTGTATGTGTATGTATATGCAACTGAGAGTATTATAAGGATTGTGTGTATGTGTGTTGCTTTGAGAAGTTTAAAAAGACAAACGTTTAATTGCAAGATAATCAAAATATTTTAAATAAATATTATTCAACATGCCCCCCCTCCTAACCCCCTTTGAAATTAAGAAACATTTTACGCTGAACATCGGTATGTAAGTGTATATGTATGCATGGGTGTGTGTGTGTAAGTTTTTAACCACTAACGTATTACAATAGAAAAGAAGATAATAATTCATCATCCTATAATAACTACTTGGAAAAATAAACATTTCAGACACAATTGTCATCATCATCATCATTATCATCGCCATCATCATTGTCATACTACACCAGGGGTTACCAACATTTTATTTGGTTGTGTATTAGCAAGTAAGAGAGAGAAAATAAATTGAGAGCTTACAGTCATAGAAAAATATTAGTAATATACACTATACCGATTTTCATTTCATCACCATACATAAAGTATAAAATTAACACACACATCATAAGTGGTGTGAGAAACTGCGGGCTTCTTGGGGACGATTGCTGTAGACCGTCTAATGGTGAAGGTATAGCCCTGGCCATTTTATAGTCACCAGTAGCAACCCGTTTCCATATCGTTCGCATCTTCCCTCTCTCTTTCCACCTTTCCTAAAAAACCTGCACAATGCACTGCATGAGTAGGAGTCATCCCCTGAGTGCTGGTTTTATAAAACAAAAAAAAAAACAATTGATGATAACAATTTTTTTGGGATTATAACCCAGTGTCTCAAACCACTTCTGTTGAGTGAGTTAATTTTATCCATATAACTGGCGTGACCTACAGTTTAAAATCGAATCCGGACGACAGATTTTTTTGACAGAAATATTCTGAGAGGAAGTTATCGAAGAAATGTTTTGAATATTTCAGTTTGTTGGAGATTTCTGACCAGGTGCTTGAACTGCGATCTCACTTCTTATAAGCCAACATAACTGTAGGTCCCCGTCACTTCTGCATAAAATTAACACACACACAACATAAGTGGTGTGAGAAACTGCGGGCTTTTTGTGGACGATTGCTGTAGACTGTCTAATGGTGAAGGTATAGGCACTGGCCATTTTATAGTCACCAGTAGCAACTCGTTTCCTTATCGTTCGCATTTTCCCTCTTTCCACCTTTTCTACAAATCTCCACAATGCACTGCATGAGTAGGAGTCATCCCCTGAGGGCTAGTTTAATAAAAAAAAAATACATGTTTGATTTAATAATTAGGGAATCTTTTTTAGATATTTGCTAGGTGCTAATTTTGGTTCATAAATTTCCACTCCTGCTAATAACCGACCTTCCCTCCCCTTACCTACATTACTATATCCGCTATTTCCTTCCTCCCCTAAGGACAATGTACAAAGGGTCAATTTCGACCTCCGGGTACTGTGCTTGTCTTAACCGACAAGTGTACGTCTTCTAACTTAACCTAGGTAATCTTTGTTTTTTTGATATTTGCTGGGCACTAATTTTGGTTCATAAATTTCATCTCCTGCTAATAATCGACGTTCCCTCCCCTTACCTACATTCCTATATCCTCTATTTCCTTCTTCCCCTAAGGACAATGTACAATGGGTCAATTTCGACCTCCGGGTACTGTACTGTCTTAACCAACAAGTGTACGTCTTCTAACTAATAATCGACCTTTTAATTTTTCCAAAATATTGCTTTATTTAAAACAAATTTATTAAAACAAATAAAATGTGTTTTAAGATTTTGAATTTTCAAAAAAAAAGTTCTTTTAACGTAAAATGAACCTAAAAAAAAAAAAATATTATAGACATCCGCTTACATGTGTGCTTGTCGAAGTCTGATCGACAACTAAACAAAAAAACATAAGCAATGTGTGTGAATTCGCTTTGCACAATTGTGCTATGAAACGGTAATCGCTGTACTACACTATCATTCTTAACGTCATTGTGTTGCTTTAACAAATTATTGCAGTTTCAGGATTGGATGGAAGCAAGTGTATTTGTGTATGCATGAGAAAGAGAGCCAGAAAGTATGCCAGTGAATATGTAATGAAGAGAGAGGAGAGAGAGTGATAATAATGAATATGTCTTGTTAGCAATTTAGGTAAACCAATATTATGATAAAATTTCATTCATTCAAGAGAGCTAAAGAATTAAATCAAGTTGGAGGAGAGATTTATTTTAGATTTTATAATTTACATACCGCTCCCTCTTCATTATACCCAGCAAACATTTTTGTGTTTACATACGAACGTACATTGAGACACAAAGATAACCTAATTCTTTGCTTAAATACACTGTGCCACACACAGAGACCGACACCAAGAAACTCACTCAACAGAGACTTTAAATCTTTTGGAAAATTATGACAAATTGATGTTTGCAATTGCAATTTCTTACTTTCTCCCTCTCTCTTCCTCTCTTTCATTCTTTTTCATGAGTATTTATTTTAGAATTTCTTTCTTTTTCTCATACTTTTTTTGTCTCCCAAAACCCCAGCAGTACGAGTAGTAGCAGTAGTTGAAAGACAATCAGAGATTTGCCACTAATTAAGAAGATAAACTCAAAATAATGGTGGAAACAATGCGAATAAAAAAAATTTGTGTGTGTGTGTGTGTGTGTGTGCTCTTTATCGTAAGGAGCAAAACTATTATGGTGGGGGGGTTAGGCAAGGCAGTGTACGTACATTCTTAAAGTAAATTTTAAGTTTTTTTCTTCTTTTGTTGGTTTTATTCGTTTTCATTTTAATTTATCTTCTTTTTTTGGTTTTCCTTTCCTATTCCATGTTTCATAATGTACATAAGCAAACAATTTTTTCTTTTATTTTCTTTTGTTTGACTAGAGTATCAATTGAATTTTAGAGTTGCCAAATCTTTACATTCAAAACATGAAATAAAACCAAAAAAAAAAAAAACAATTAAATTTGAGGTCTTCTTAAACAAAAGGGAAATAAATTTTGAAACAAAAAGAAAACTTATTTTCCTAAAGGAAATTATAAAGAAAAATCTTAAAACAAGAAAAGCAATGAATTATTAACAAAAAATATAATGAAGAAGAAGATTAAAGTCATTAAAAATGGAGTGTATTTAGAGATCACCATTAAGTATTGAAAAAGATGAGTAGAATCGAATCATACTCATATTATTTCTACCATAAATCAAAGTTTAAAGTACTCATCACAATCATATTTAACAACACGTGTGATGTTATTGATAAAGTCGCCGTGATCTAGTAGGTAGTGTGCTGGCTTATTAGACAAAAGGCCCTGGTTCGTATCCCAGGTCAGACATCAAAACGAAAAAATATTTCTTCGGCGACTCCCTCTCTCAGCAGATTTCTGACAAAGACTCTAAGAGTAAAAATTGCCATGAAAAGCTTCTCAAAAATCTGTCGTTCGGTGTCGACTTTAAACTGTAGGTCCCGCCACTTATGCATAAAAAATTAACACACACAACATAAGTGGTGTGAGAAGCTAGGTCGTAATCTTGACTGAAGGGTTGTAATGGCCAATTATGTATGTATGATGTTATTGATTTTGGCGCCGGCCTTGACGTTAGCCAACAGGATTATCGGTGTTGGCACAAAGCACATGTGCTAGTAATCGTATAGCCTCTACGAGTATTATCACGTCTGGCATTATTGATAAGTTAGATGTTGTTGATGGTGTTGGTTGTTTTGGTGGTTTCGTCTTCTGGGTTGGTGATTTCTCTTCTCTCTTCTACGGACTTCTAGATTTCCTGGGCTGGTTGTGTTTTGGATGTAAAAGCGTGTGATGAAATCGATCACACTTCTTGCAGGTATCCATTGATGTGCACCCTCTTAAGTCTTGGCTTTTGGCAAGACAATTCACACAATAACGGTGCCTCTCGACTATGTCTTCCCTCTTCTTAGCTGGCATCCTGAGAAATCTTTTACAAAACCGCAAAGAGTGGAAGTTTTCACAAAGGACACATCTATACAGGTGGTCGTCCTGGCGACGTCTGCGTTGACCTAACCTTGAATGGATACTAGATCGGCTTCGGCTACTCCTAATGTTGGGGAAAATTTGTTAATAGAATTGTTGTAGAGAAATGCAATAATTGGGAATAATTTTAGCCTTCGAATGAGAAAGAGCAAATTTTATTAGATAATATAGATTAGAGAACTAGAGAAGATATAAGAAATTAAGGATGAGTTGAAAAAACTTTCGTTAGTTAAGACTTTCGTCGTCCATGAAGGGTAAAAAGCACAATTTGAGAATGGGACGAGTGATTATTCCGGACGCCGTACGCACATCTGCAGTACGCGTATTTCCGTCGATACCAGGATACGTTTGCTCAATTCTTCCCAATCGCTATTCACAAGGTGGTTGTAAATCGTCCATTACCGCGACGAGATCTCCGGCCTTCACATTGGGGACTGAACTTTTCCACTTATAACGTTTGTGTAATGACATGAGGTAATCTTCTTTCCACCTGATAGAGAATTGATTATGTAACGCCTTTAACTTTTCCCATCTCCATAATTCTCCATAAATCAAGATATACACGAAGCACCTAGATTGGTACAACAACTTAGTCAGTACAACAACTTGGTATAACAACTTAGTCTTCAGTTAGGACTCACATCACTCATGTAGTGTGTGTTAATTTTATACAAGTGTGAGGGGGGGACTTACAGTTTAAATTCATCTACGAAGAAGAGATTTTTTTTTAAGAAACTTTCCATAGCAATATTTTTTTCTTTACACCCAGAGTTTTTGCCACAAATCTGCTGAAAGGTAGACGACGATGTTGGAGATGTTTGAGCAAGTGTTTGGACTATGGACTTACATCTAATAACCCAACACTCTATTTACTAGACTACATTCATACATACATACGTACGTAATTAGTCATTATAGCCTAGCTTCTCACACCACTCATGTTAAGCGTATTAATTTTATACAAGAGTGGCAGGGGGACCTGCAGTTTAAAGTCGTCTACGAACAACAAATTTTTGAAGAACTTTTCA
Source organism: Sarcophaga peregrina (assembly GCA_014635995.1). Lineage (NCBI taxonomy): Eukaryota > Metazoa > Arthropoda > Insecta > Diptera > Sarcophagidae > Sarcophaga > Sarcophaga peregrina. The sequence continues at coordinate 83,218,192 of CM025793.1, read as the reverse complement.
TGGCAATTTTTTATTTTTCCAGAAATCTGCAGAGAGGTAGACGCCTAAGAAAAACTGTTGCAGACTTTGTTTTGGTGCACATGTCTGTTCTGAGGATAAAAATGTGGCTACTAGAACACGGAGACTACAGCACTTAACTCATAAACCCGCGAATAACATTCTCTCTGAAGTTATTGGCTGGTCTTCGTTCAATCCCCACTGCCACTGATTACATTAACAATCTGCCTATAACCATAAAACCAATTAACTTCTTAATCAATGCCCGTGTAAACGTCGGTGGAGACATCAAGTCATACTTGTATGGTCAAATATGACTTGCCGCTTGAACAACATCTGGAATACGAGACACTGTAAACAAACAAATTGTTAAACGAGCTGTTGAACCAGAGAGTAGGAAATGAAGTTCTATCCTTAATGTACTCCGCCTAGTACGCAGTAAATGATAAAACCGTATTCGCAGTTAAGCTTCTTCCCAATCAGACATTAGCAATGAGTCATACTCATAAGGACTCATGACATTTTGAATATGAGAGAGTAAAAAATATTGAAAAGTAACTATTCTGATTCATTCATACTCACTAGAAGGTTTTTTCGCTACTCATAACCACTCACGAATTTTGTGAGTAATTAAATAAATAGTATTGAAATTCCTCTATGTATTCTGACTCATTCATACTCACTATAACATTAATTTATAGGCACAGGTTGCAATGAGTACGCGTACAATGTTGACATCAAACTCATGACATTCGAAATATGTTTGATTCATAAGCTTAATCATTTAAGATACATAACTTTAGAAAAATACTTAATAACGATTCGAGTGATTCGAATCATTTATTAGAATTTACAGTCATAGTTGTGGTTGCATTTACAAAAAAAAAGAAGAAAGAAAAGACAAAGTCTTAGTTGTTGTCGCATTTTCAACAGAAACACTCAGAACAGCATTTAAAGCAAACAGACAATATTCTAGTGAGTATTTTAGTATTCGTGCGGGACTCATACTTATTTCGTGCTTCCTGTATACGTGTAGGAATATTCGACATCAATAACATCGTACGTGTTGTTAAGTATGAACACGGATGAGTACCAATGATCAGCAACGAGTATTCAAAACGATGAAAAGATTCGAGTCATACTAAGGTGATGGGGATATTAGGGATTGGTGAGGAACACGTCTCTACAACTCTTGCAGAAGTCGTTTTTCATATTCAAAGACCAATACATCGAGCATGGCTGCGTATAATGCAATGTGCAGTATGCACATTTTAGTGCAGAATGCACTAAAATGATACGCGCATGCTTTTGGACTTTGAGCAGATTACCTGTGGGTCCTCTGCTTAGTTTTGATAAGATTTGTAATGCTATTCTGCTCTTATCCGTAACCGGCCACATGCCGTTGACCGAATCCAAAACTGCATTGTCAATTATTATGAGCTTGCAGGTTTATAAAATGGTTTCCAATTATGAGGACTTACCAGTACTTTGAGTATCAGTAAGTCCCGGTACTCATATAATGAATGCCATACTGCTCCATACTATTTCATTGAGTGATTTGCGAGCACTGTAAACTGTCTTGAAGTTCATTACGTTAGACCCGGTACTATGGTAGCTGATTGGTGATCAGAGATCAGCAATAAATATTCAAAACCATGACTAGATTCGAGTCATACTTATAATTTCTAATACTTATACGCATTCATAATTATTTTAATACAATACTCATACTCATAGTTGGAAGTACTCGTTGTATTCATACTTAACAATATGCATGACGTTATTGACTTCGAGTAGCCTCTACTTAATATTTAAAGGAAGCACAAAATAAGTATGATTCGAGTATGAGCAGTGCAATATTCACAAGAAGATTGTGTGTATGCTTTGCTTGCTGTCTTTGTCTTTTCTTTCTTCTTTGTTGCTATATGCAACAACAACAAAGCCTGTAAATTTTGATGAATGATTCGAATCACTTGAATGACTTATAAGTATTTTTCTAAATTTATGAATCAGAATAAGTTTTTCTTCTCTTCGCTTGTAAATGCAACAACAACCAAGATTGTGACTCGAATCCTTTATAAGTACTGTAAGTATTTTTCTAAATTTATGAATCTTAATGAGTAGGCATATGAATCAAACATATTTCGTATGTTGTGAGTTTGATGTCAACGTTGTACTCATACTCATTGCCATTTATACTATAAATCAATCTTGTAGCGAGTACGAATGAATCAGAGTAGTTGAATTTCAATTCTGTTGATTCATTCATACTCAAAATTGCATAAGTGCTTATGAGTAGCGGAAAAACGATTGATTGCTGAACTCTGGTGTGCAAATAAAACAGCCGTGCACCAACCAAAAATGGTGCATTATAATATGATTCGAATCAGAATGAGTAGGCGTATGAATCAAAGATATTTCGTATGTTGTGAGTTTGATGTCAACGTTGTACTCATACTCATTGCTATTTGTACTTATAAATCAATGTTGTAGCGAGTACGAATGAATCAAAGTAGTTGAATTTCAATTCTGTTGATTTACTCATACTCAAAATTGCATGAGTGCTTATAGGTAGCGGAAAAAAGGTTCATTGCTGATCTCTGATGAGTAATTGAAACTTTGAATATGAGTAGAGAGGGGTTCCATGATATTCAAAATAAGTATGAATGCATTGAATCTGATGAGTACTTTAAACTTTGAATATGAGTAGAGAGGGGTTCCATGATATTCAAAATATGTATGAATGCATTGAAGTATCGGAAATTATGAGAATGATTCGATTCTACTCATCATCTTACTGAATGTGTACTCATTGCTGATCTGTGTTCCCAATGTTATTCACATTTTGTGTGAAATTTATAGAAATTTAAAAATCCTGCACACCAAACACTCATGTTTTGAGTGATTCTTATTAATTTAAGATTTTCAAGCCAATGAAAAAAAAAATTCTTTAAAATTTAAATTAATTCCTCTGCAATATTTAAACATTTATGCTGCTAAATTTTTAAAGAGTGTTTCTCTTCGATTTTTTTTGCCGATTTTTTTCGTTTGTAATTCCATTTTGCAAACACATTGCTTTAAAGCCTTGGAAAGCATTTTCGCTTTCCTTTTTTTTGTGTTTTTTGTGCCTTAAAATAAACTGCTGCCAACCAAAGCATTAGAAAACCTGGAGTTTCATGCAACACAGACACATACACACACACACATCCTTATATACTACATCCATGGATACAAATGCATTAAGAATTCTCAAAACACCAGGAGTACAATTGAACACAAGAATAGAAGAGAATATGACTACGAAGGCTGGCTGGAAGGACTCACTTACTGACTGACTGCATGCTGACGCTGATGGTGATGCTGATGCTACGTTGCGCTATTGTTGTTTCAAACAATTTAAACAAAAAAAAAATGAGAAAAAACGGTGAAACAAATTTTCTAACAACACCTTGTAGAACTGAAACTACAGCCAAGACACTACAAGAAAATTAAAGTTGAAAAGAAGAAAAAAAAGCGAAGAAAATGTGTAAAGAAAAGCTTTAAGAAGTACGGCGAGAGTGAAAGATTCCTTAAACGCAAACTACCGTAACAACAACTTTTTTTTTGGGGGATTTCTTTTTCTTCTTCTTCTTTTTTTATAACAGTTTTCCCATTCTCGTTTATTGTGTTGTGCTGGCAACATCATCTAATATTGCAACGTTGTAATATTCGAGTTGTAAACTGCAACAAAAGCAGTTTAAACAATTTCGTCTGTGTTAAGGGAAGCTTATATTTATAAAAGGGGGCATGGTCAGGAGGGGGAGGCGGAGGATTGTTATTAAAAATTTAGAAAATTAAGAAATTTCTTGCGAGAAATCATTTCGAATATTTTAATAATTTAAAGCAATTGCAAGATTATTAAAGGGGAAAAGGGGGACGAAGTGTTTGCAAAGGTGAGAGCAACAATCGAAATAGTTTTGCAGTTGCCATACACACCAGAAATTTTTTGTAAGACAATACAACACACCAGATGAGTTTCATAGACATTAAATTGAATTAAATTTCATTCTATTGCTATCTCTGGATCCATGGAATCCATAACATAGCTTCTCTATGCTATAGTCAGATTAAGTCAATGTGGATACCAAAGTCCCAGGCCAGACATCAAAAAAAATAAAAAAAAATCCAAAAAAAGTATTTTTTCCGCGATTTCTTCTCTTTCTCTTCTTGTTTCTCAAAAATCTGCCGGTCGGAGTCGACTTTAAACTATAGGTCCCACCACTTCTGTATAAAATTAACACACACAACATAAGTGGTGTGAGAAACTGCGGACTTCTAATGGTGAAGGCCATTTTATAGTCACCAGCAGCAACTCGTTTCCTTACCGTTCGCATCTTCCCTCTTTCTACCTTTCCTAAACCTGCACAATGCACTGCATGAGTAGGGGTCATCCCCTGAGTGCTGGCTTAAACAAAAAAAAAAGTCTATTGAATCGTAAATCTCAATAAATGCCATTATTGATCTCAATATTTCATATAAAGTTTCAATAAATTATTGCACAATAAATACGCAAATTGTTTTAATATTGTGTAATAAAGAGTTTCCCAAATATCAACAACAACAAAACAAACTAATTTTCACAATCAAAATAAAAACAATATTGTTGTTTACAATCTGTTAAGTAAATATTGAGTATATATTATTATGCTTGAACGCTTAAAATATTGTATACAATTAATCCAATATTTACTTAATTAAAGTGTATATCTGAACATAGTAGTACATACAGGAAAACATATTTTTTTTTAAGTGACCTCTTCTCAGTAAACTTCTGTCTAATGTCTTGCGGCTAAATATTACCAGTTTGATCACCTATGGCCTACATGAACGTTATTACCATGAAATAAGACAAAGATTGTAGTCGTTATATTCAAGCTTATTATATATGAAGGCACGGTTCAAACCCCAGTTCTGGCTACTCCAACTGAACAGAATAAGAAGAAAATATTACAAAAAAAAAATATATTATTGGTAAAAACTCGGAAAGTAAATAGAAAATTGCCATGAAAAGTTACTCAAAAATCTGTTATTCTTCGTAGACAACCTCAAACTGTAGGTCCCCCTGCCACTCAAATATAAAAATTAACAAACAGAACATGTTGTGAAAAGTTTGCTTGTAATCCTGACTAAAGAGTTGTAATGAGCAATTACGTATGTATGAACAGTGAGCGTCAAAAGAAATTATACACTAAAAAAATATAAATTATTAATAAATTACTGTTAATTTTATATTAAAATTATTTCATTGACAGTTTTTAAAAATGAAACAAAAAAAAAGTTACAAAAAATTTTAAAAAATTTGGAAAAATTGACAAATTTTTTCGGGCACTCTCCTTAAGTAGTGAATGTTGGTTGAGTTTGGTTTTTGTTTGAAATTTTATGTTTAGTGTACACTTTCTATTGACGCTCACTGTATATAGCATAGTAAGTACTGTGTTGGCTCAAATATCTCCCACGAAACGAAAATGTTTCTTCGTCAACTTCTTTTCACAGCCGACTTTTGGCAAAAATTTTGGAAAAGTAAGTAAAAAATTGCCGTGAAAAGCTTTCAAAAATCTGTTGTTCGTAGAGGACATTATGCTGTAGGTCCCGCCCCCACTCATGTATAAAATTGATACGCTTAACATGAATGATATGAGAAGCTAGGCTCGTAATCTTGACTTATGAGTTGTAATGAGCAATTACGTTTGTATGTATGTATGCATGTAGTCTAGTAGGTAGTGTGTTGGCTTATTAAGTGTGAGGCCATGGTTTAAACACCAGCTTAGACATTTCCAACGAAATAAGACTGCTTCCTAGACGACTGTCTAAAAAAATCTGTTGTTCGTAGACAAATTTAAAAAGTTGGTGCGCCGCCACTTAGATATAAAATTAACGCACACATTATGATGTGATGTGATGAGTGATGTGAAAAGCTAGGTTCGTAATCCTAACTAAGGAGTTGTAATAAGCAATTACGTTTTTATGCATGTGGGCAGTGTGTTGGCTTATTAGACTTTAGCCCACAGGTCTAAGACTAGCGCAGATGTCTCCAACAAAACGAAGATATTTCTTCGGCAACTTCTTTTCACAGCAGATTTTTAGCAAAAATTTTGGGAAGGTTAGGTTAGGTTAGGTTAGGTTAGATTTTGGGAAAGTAAATAAAAAATTGCCTTAAAAAGCTTCTCAAAAATCTGTTGTTCGTAGAGGACTTTAAGCAGTAGGTCCTCCCCGCCACTACGTAAGTGATGTGAGAAGTTAGGTTCGTAATCCTGACTAAAGAGTTGTAATGCCAATGGAATGTCCCACATATATGTACGTGTACGGCCAAAACAATTTAAACTCGTGTGTGTGCATATATTTTAGATTCTTTTGTGTATCATTTAACCTTCTTCTAAACCATAATTTTCTTATAAAAAAATTGTTTCTTACTAACAAGAGACGAACTGAATGCGAAACAAAAAAAAAACACGGGAAAAAAATTTATTTTTTGGGGGAAATAAAAATTTGGGGAGAGACAAAAACGAAAGAAAATTTCGGAAAATATAAATAAAAATGCCATACTGCAGCAATATGATGAAAAACTATGCACACACAGACACCCAGCCACACACTTACACAAACTCTCTGTAGATGAGTATGTAAAATTAAAGAAAACCCCAAAACAAAACAGAAACGAATTAATTTTAAAAAGAAATTTTCTATTTCACATACATACACACTTATGCAGACATACATACACATCCCAGCCAGCAATTTTGAAAAATTTTTAATCAAATTAGAGTCTTTTTTGATTCTTCTGAGCGATTAAAAAGCTCATATTTGTGCCCATTTTCTAATCATAAAAGACTCTTTCGTCGTAAGAAAAAAATGAGAACGAGCGACTCTTCTTACAAAGTCACTTATGAGTTATTTTCAATATTATTTTAAAGTAATTTTTGACTCTTTTCCTAGTAGCTTTATAATCATTTTCGAAACACTTTCTCAAAAAGTGACTACGAGCGAGTTTTCTTAAAAAGTCATTTATGAGTTATTTTCTATATTATTTTAAAGTAATTTTCGATTCTTTTTCTAGTAGCTTTATAATCATTTCCGAATTACTTTCTTAAAAAGTAACTACGAGTGACTGTTTTTAAAAAGTCACTTATGAGTTATTTTCTATATTATTTTAAAGTAATTTTCGACTCTTTTTCTAGTAACTTTATAATCATTTTCGAATCACTTTCTCAAAAAGTGACTACGAGCGAGTTATCTTAAAAAGTCAGTTATGAGTTATTTTCTATATTATTTTAAAGTAATTTTCGATTCTTTTTCTAGTAGCTTTGAAATCATTTCCGAATCACTGTCTCAAAAAGTGACTACGAGCAACTCTTCTTAAAAAGTCACTTATGAGTTATTTTCTATATTATTTTAAAGTAATTTTCAACTCTTTTGCAGTAGTTTTATAATCATTTTCGAATCACTTTCTCAAAAAGTGACTACAAGTGACTCTTTTTAAAAAGTCAATTATGAGTTATTTTCTATATTATTTAAAAGTAAATTTCGACTCTTTTTCTTGTAATTTTATAATCATTTTCGAAACACTTCCTCAAAAAGTGACTACGAGCGACTCTTCTTAAAAAGTCACTTATGAGTTATTTTCTATATTATTTTAAAGTAATTTTCGACACTTTTTCTAGTAGCTTTATAATCATTTTCGAATCATTTTCTGTTCTTTTAGTAGTCTTATTTATTTTCGTTTATGATTATTTTTCGAATCATCCTTCAGTCATTGTTTAATTGCATACGAGTATTTTATGATTCATTTTATTATCTTATATGAGTCATGTTCATATTAATTTGGATTCGTTTTTATGTCATTTATGATTAAAATTTGATTAAAATTTATAAAGAAAAGCAGTTTTTAATCAACTACTTGTGGAAAATATGATCATAAGATACGTGATTACAACATTTTGATTAAGAGTTTTTTAATCTTCAGTATAATCGGAATATAATAATAATTAACAGAAATAATCATCACGTTTTAAACGTTTGGATGATTAATTTCCGAATGCAATAAAATTTTTTTGTTGTATTTTAAATCGAACCCAGGTTACTCATTGACACGAATCATTTTTGTATACTTTTTTAATCGTTTAACTCGCTAATATATTTTTGATCACCAAAAAGTACTCTAAAAAAGACTCAGCAAACTGATTTTTATGAAAACAATCTTCCGAATGCTAGCTGGGATGTAACAATATAAAGAAGACATAAAAATACCGAAAAAAATCGAAAAAAGAATCGAAAAAAGAATCGAAAAAAAGGACGTTAAGAAGAAAGAAAATTGTAACATGTTGGCGTCTCAAAACTTTTTCAAACATGACATTAAATGTTACTGCATGTCTGCTTAAAAATTTATATCCAATATATGCCCCCCCTTCCCATCCCTTCGCACTCCGCGCCCTCCACACTTTCTATACATCAGAGGCACAAGAAATGAACGAAAAAAAATTCTGGAGAAAAACAAAAAAAAATTGAAAACTTGAGTAAATTTTTTTTTATGCTACAATCAAGCAACAACGGCAGCAACACTAACAAGGATAAAGGATAAGAATATTGTACCAACAACAACAACAACAATAACGGCAGCAACTGAAAATAATCACCCGGGTAAAATGTATAGAAAATAAAAAAAATCATAAGAGAGAGAGCAAGTGTTACAAAACATAAAAAAAACGAAACCCTGCTTAGATTTCTTAGATTTCAAAATCAAACCAGAGGTGGGAAAGGCGTCCTCTAAGCAAAATTATTTCCAGAATATGCTACACTCAGCCAGAGGTGTTATGATTTTCACCCCATTTTGTTACCTGTTTGCTTGCCTGCTAAGCTGGCCGCCCTCCGTTGGGTTTAAAGCAATTCCGAATGGATTTCAAAGATCTTATGAATAATTTCATATTTTGCAACACTTTGTTGTGAATTTTTGAAAGCGAAAAATCATTTTGTAGACGAGAAACCCAAAAAAAATGCTTTCAAAGCTATCAAAACTATGCTGCCATGCTGATGAAGTAAATTAAAGTCCATCAGCAGCAGCAGCAAGAAGCGTACAACAGATGCAGTTTGTATGTCAAAAGCAATCACGGAAATTTATCAAGAAAATCTGAGCTTTTTCCACCAATCTGGCAGGGCTAAATAGCTCATCAAGCACTTTCCTAATGTTTTAACATTACACTAGAACTAGACAATCAGGTGAAGCTACTTCTATGAAATTAGTTGTCATTTAATCAAACTATTTTGCCAAAGTCGCCGTGGTCTAGTGGGTAGTGTGTCAGGTCAGACATCAAAACGAAAAATATTTCTTCGGCGACTTATTCTCAGCAGATTTCTGGCAAAGACTCTGAGAGTAAAAATTGCCATGAAAAGCTTCTCAAAAATCTATCGTTCGGAGTCGACTTTAAACTGTAGGTCCCACCACTCACAGATAAAAATTAACGCACACAACATAAGTGGTGTGAGAAGCTAGGTCGTAATCCTGACTGAAGGGTTGTAATGGCCCATTATGTATGTATGTATGTGTTTTGCCAAATCACCATGACCTACACATAGGCAACTAAGTCTAGTTTGCATCCAAGAATCATATTCAATAATAAGGAAGATTTCGTTTTCGTTAAAAATATCTGACAAGGTTTGAAGCGTGGCCTCACCTCTAATAAGTCAACAGCACTACTAACTAGAATACGTCGCCTACAATCGCCCTTACCTACGTTATAGATGACCCATCTATCAGATCCAACCTTAGGTTAGGTCAGAGCAGTAGCTTTGATATCACAAAGCTCACTTGAGCCCACATAGCGGCCCGTTGTGATGCTACAGGAGAACACAGTCCCTGCACTGACCAGGTTCCACCAAAATCAAGGAAAAGGAAAAAGATGGTTAGCGCAAGGTCTGCACAACAAAATCGCAATTACCCCTTACTGGAGAACCATCCAGAAGGTTTGATAAACGAAGCTATATCCTTGATAAATATCAATAGATGATAGCTCCGTTAAGCTAACAAAGACTGGGGAGGCAAATAACCTATTTCTACATTTAGCCAGAGACGGGCACTGATAAAGGAAGTGGATAACAGTCTCTTCTAAAATTAACGCACACCACATGAGTGGTGTGAGAAGTTAAAACGTTGTACAATGGGTCAATTCGACCTCCGGGTACTGTACTTGTCATAGTTGACAAGTACACGTCCTCTAACCTAACCTAACCTCTTCCTCAGCCGATCTGCATCCACGGCAGAAGTCCTTAAATGGCAGTCTCATTCTCTCCGCGTGTCTACCCATGACGCAATGACCTGTAAGCATGGCCAATGTAGTCGAGATGACGTCACGACCAAGACCAAGTAATTGGTTGGTACACCTTCTATCCATCAAGGGCCAGGTGAGTCTAGCGGTAGAGCAGGACTCCTCCTTGATTCAGAAAGAATTTCCGCCCAATATCCAAATTAATCGAGGCAAGTAGCATACCCAATCCAATAGAAGAGGATTCTGGAAGGAGCGCACCAGCTCTGGCGAGCTCATCGGCCCTACAATTTCCCGGAATGTCACTGTGCCCGGATAACCACAGCAATGAGACACTGGTGAAGCGCCCATAAAGAAAATCGAGACAGCAGTGACATTCCCTAACGATCCTAGATCTTATTTTCTCCAACATTGCGAACAGTATCTCACCACTGGTACTGTATTGTTGTATCCCGAAGAAGTATGTGTTTCAGACTGGCTACGTCAATGATTCATATTTCTTTGATGGTATTCACGCCACCACAATCAATGGTATGCACTTTAGCTCAGTGATTACCAACTTCTTGTGGCCTAAACTGTAAAATGTACACCAATGACATGTTGGCGTTGCTACGTTTCTCTCAGCTCATGTCATATTAAATATTCTGTAGCTACAGAAAGGCACTATTCAAGGACTTAGGCATCTTACGTGAAGGTAATGTAAACCGGTAACCGAGATCATGCTATTTCACCTCGTTAGGCTCCTCCTTGTAGTGTGGCCTTAAGTCGCAAATGTATGCGAATAACCTACTACCAGCAGAGGTTTCTCATGGCGTACATAACCCCGGCCATCAGTCAATGTCTGTTTTATAGGCCGGTTTCTAGAATAATTTCTGATGCAACAATAACCAAAATATTGTTACGTTTTTATCCTTTTAAAAAAATAAAAATAAATATGTATTTAGTTTCGAATCAATCCTTTATTGTTCGCACAATTCCGTGTGCCACTGTTCACAACTTTATGTAAACAACAGCAATTTGCTTTAATTGTTATCCTTCTTTTACACTCTTCCATGTACACATAATAATTGTTCGCTAGATCCTTAATACGGAGATCTTTAAACCACAATTATGCTCTTCACATGCAATGCGTCTTCACACAAGATTGACTGAATTCTTTCTGAATTGTCGTGTCATGCTCTCTCTCTCTGTCTTGCCTTTTATATTGCATGGTAAGCAGTCTGATGAATGTACTTGAAGGAGAATGTCTTTCCCTTCTTGAAATCTCTATAAGTGTAAATAAGTTGTTTATTGTTGTTTGTGTATTTTGTTTACGTTGTCCTTGCAGTGTTGTTGTTGCCTGTTTACTTGTTTATCCCCCTTTTTTTACACTGCTATTGTTGGTATATTTTTGTTTTTATGGTGATTATGTAAACAAGTCCATTGTTTTGTATCTGGAGCTTTTATTTATCGTTTTAACAGCACCATTTCCACAATACGATTGTAAGCCCCTTGAGTCGGAGAATTTTCCGAATTCCCTGCCATACTGGTGAAGTAGACCGTAATACTTATGTACTTACTGCATATGTGTAAGTCCTTCGACATTTCAGATCATTCGCAAGTGAGTATTTCAAACTTTCATCGTCCAAACTTTCATATTCCCAAATTATTGAAAGGTCATCCGGGAATCGCGTGTTTTATAGGACATATCCGTTCGTGGTCAATTGGCCAACAGTTTGCAGAATGTATTACAGAAGGAGTTCATACACATACATAATTGGCCATTACAACCCTTCAGTCAGGATTACGACCTAGCTTCTCACATCACTTATGTTGTGTGCGTTAATTTTTATCCATATAAGTGGCGGGACCTACAGTTTAAAGTCGACTCCGAACGACAGATTTTTGAGAAGCTTTTCATGGCAATTTTTACTCTCAGAGTCTTTGCCAGAAATCTGCTGAGAGGAAGTCACCGAAGAAATATTTTTCGTTTTGATGTCTGACCTGGGATTCGAACCCGGGCCTTTCGTCTAATAAGCCAACACTCTACCCACTAGACCACGGCGACTTCAGAAGGAGTTCATACTTTGTTTAGTGGTGAAGAAGAAGTACCGCCTAGTCTGGTAGGTGGCCCATAGTCTAGTATGTTGCCTTATTAGCCATAAGGCCTGCCCTACAAAGCCCAAACGTATAGAACTGTACCCTTTGAAATGCCAGCGCATGAGAACTTAGTACGACTCAAAGGAAATTTCTATCATACCGAGGACCGCAATACTTTCATTCGAATGAAGTTAAGGACGACTAAAGCCGCTAACTTGGACATCTCAACACCGGTCCAATAACAATGCAAAGACAAGTAGAAAGTCGCCGTTGTCTACTAGGTTTCTCGATGTTATCCCTTCAGCGATGTGGTGAGTTATTTCTAACTCCTCCTTCTACTTTTTTATGGCGGCATTGCTTGGGTAAACTAATCCTAAGACCATAGAAAGTGAAGCTTGTCTCGCAAAGCGAGAGAGAGAGAGAGAGAGAGAGACTGCTACAGGGAAATATTGGATTTCGTTTAGTTTTATAACATCAGTCAGTCAGCATACTTGATGCCGCATTTGTTACAATATTTTCTTACTATTTTTTCTGCTTCTTCTTCTTCTGCGGCTTCTTCTTCCTTTTTTGTGGCGGAAGTAAATGACGCAAACACTACATGATGGTTGGAAAATTAAAATGATGGTTGGCAGCAGTCTGAATGCCTGAATGCTGCAGGCTGGCTGGCTGACTAGCTGCCAGGCAGGCAGGTTGTCTGCATGGCTGCTTAGCTGTACTCGGCTAAAAGGATGTTCGACTGACTTGTATCCTTTACTGTTATGATTTTAAACAGTTCGGCTTCGTTTGGTTTCGTTTAGGTTTCTTCGAAATTTTTTTTCTTCTTGCAACTTTTGTTTTATTTCGTTAAGGAATACGATGGATTTGGTTTCACGTTTTATTTTTGTCCTGTCATAAGAAAATCTCCAGTTTATTAAAGAATAAAAAAGAAGCATGAGAGAGAATTTGTTGTGTAAACGTAAGTGATTTGTGTGAATATTATTAAGGAAATATATTTCAATTTCAAAAACAAAATTTTCATAAATTTTCTTTAAAAAAAAACGTTTCAAAATGTTAAAAAAAATTTTTTTGTACGCAATGCCAACCATCAGCTAAAGTGGTATCTCTTAAGACCCTGACTTTAAGCACGGTTTTTGGACTATAACGGAATGTTTAACAGTTTATAGAAAACAAAAATCTTTCGTCTGAAATTCCTAGTGCCATATAATGGCAGGAAATGTGATCTCCTCGTTTTCTTTTTTACTACAGCATCCTACCGTACGGTCAGGTACGGTCCCAGGTCAGACTTCAAAACGAAAAATATTTCTTCGGCGACTTCCTCTCAGCAGATTTCTGTAGTCGACTTTAAACTGTATGTCCCGCCACTCATGTATAAAATTAACGCACACAACATAAGTGGTGTGAGAAGCTAGGTCGTAATCCTGACTGAAGGGTTGTAATGGCCAATTATGTATGTATGTATCCCACCGTATGCACTTAGAGTTCAGTGGGGTTCTTAGTAAGGATTCTCGTCTGATTTTATTCTAGCTGCAGAATTAGTGGGTCTCTTTACTAGCATTTTTCTTTTTCTCTGTCATAGTGCAGGGCTTGTACACAGTCGGTAAAGTGTAGTCTCCTTCCTCTTCAGCCTTATCCCTACAATTTCTGGAGAAATCATTTCAAATTCCCCTAGACTAATTCAACTTGCGTACGTAATCATAATGCCATACGACGTAATAATACCCCCAACCATATTAATCATATCTCCTAGGAGTTTAAGGGGACTAATAGTAGGCTCTTCATCCAATTTCTACAACGTTCTGTCTGTAACCGAAGCCATCCATCTGTTGTTGGGAAAATACATGCCAGCATTGACGATTATAAGCCTGTAGATGCTTAGAGGTCGCCTTAGCCTATTTGGTAATGTGTTGGCTTACTTAGAAGTGAGACCACTATTCATACCCTAGATCAAACATCTCCAACAAAACCGAAATGTGAAGAAATATTCCTTTGGCGACTGCCTGCCGGCAAATTTCTAATAAAAACTCTGAGAGTGAAATAAAAATTTGCCATGAAAAGTTTCTCAACAAAAATCTATCGTTTAGAGTCGACTTTAAGCTGTAGGTCCCACCAGTCATATATAAAATTACTACACACAACAACACAAATGATGTGAGAAGGTTAAGTGAGGTTAGATTACAGGACGGGCACCTGCCGGTCAAGACAAGCACATTACCCGGAGGTCGAAATTGACCCAATGTACATTGTCCTTAGGGGAGGAAGGAAATAAAGGATATAGGAATGTAGGGAAGGGGAATGATGTGAGAAACTAAATTGCAATTCTGACTGAAGGGTTGTAATAACCAGTTTCAAAGAGAGCTTCCCAAAAAGTCATGAATTTATCGCCGAATTTAATGATTGTGTTATACCCGGCCGTGGTCTAGTAAGTATTGTGTCGCCTTATTAGACGTAAGGCCCGGGCTCAAATGACTAGGTCAGACATCAATATGAAATCATGAAAAAAATATTTCTTCGGCGAATTCCTCTCAGCCAATTTGTGCCAAAAACTCTGAGAGTAAATAAAAATTGCGATGAAAAGTTTCTCAAAACAATCTGTCGTTCGGAGTCGACTTTAAACTGTAGGTCCCTCCACTTATGTATAAAACTAACGCACACAACGCGAGTGGTGTGAGAAGCTAGGATGTATGTATGTTATACTAGGCCATTTCGTCGGCCTTTTGATCGCGTGGAATATCAGTGTTACCCAAAGCCTACATGATATGGACATCAACAATCATATCGTTCAGCTACTTCATTTAAATATCTCCGACTTCTATATAACCTCATGGATATCAAAGCCATGGAAAGTATGGTGATTTTATACCTAAGGATATTTGCCTCCTTAATATCTTTAACTGTAGTCTATGCAGCCACGTGCACATTTATAGAGGCTTGTAGAAGGCGAAGTCATGAACATTCGGCTGTAAAAACACTCATCAAACTGTTTACTTTGCCATGTAAAAGGCAGTTAGTAAAATTTCAGTCAGTCTTGTGTGAAGACGCGGTGTGTTTGAAATGAGTAATCGTGATTTAAAAATCTCCGTTACAAAGATCTGTCAAACAGTTGCCTAGTAATTGTTATTGTTTATGCAAAGAATGTAAACAAAGAAATAACAAACAAACCAATCGTTGTTGTATACATCAAGTTGTAAACAATGGCATACAGAATTATGCGAACAATAAAAAAGTTATACGAATGAATGCTATTCACAACAAATTCTTTAAATTTGCGGGATTGATGTAACAAACCATTGAATCAAGCATGAGCTTCGTTACGCCAGAAAGTTTTCGAGTTTTCAAAATCTAAAATAAAAATGAATGGAAAAATTCACGAAACGAATGCGTTTGTTAGTCCAGCCAAATGATAATGACTATGACATGTCACGAATTTTGTTACGAAAATAAAAAGAATCTACCTTCAGGTCTTTTGCTTTTACAACGCTTAACTTTAAAATTATAAGCAATAGCTACAAAAACAAAACAATGCAAGTAAATAAACTTGTTTACAAATTATCGTTTTGCTTAATATAACAACACACACCATCAAAAAAAAAAATAGTAAACAAGTAAACAAAAATACAACAACAAACACTACAAGAATAAATGTAAACAAAATATGCAAACAACAATAAATAATAAACAAGATAATGCTTCTAATTATAGAGATTTCGAGAAGGCAAAGTCACGAACGTTCACCTTAAAGAACATTCAGGTAAAGCAGGCGACTAAATTAGTAAAAGTTCAGTCTGTCTTGTGTGAAGATGCTATGCATTTGTAGAGTTTGAAGCAGAAAAAATATTAAGAAAATATTATAACAAATGCGACATCAAGTATGCGGACTGATGTTATAAAACTAAACGAAATCCAATATTTCCCTGTACCAGTCTCTCTCTCTCGCTTTGGGAACCAAACTTCACTTTCTATGGTCTTAGGATTAGTTTACCCAACCAATGCCGCAATAAAAAGAAATATAAGGAAGGGATAACATAGTAGACTACGGCAACTTTCTATGCTTCTTTGTTTTGATTTCCAAGTTAACCATTTTAGCCATTCTTAACTTCTTTTGAATCAAAGTACTGTTACGAAAATGGAAAAAAATCTAGATACTGATGTAAAAGTAAATATCGTTTAACATTAAAATTATAAACGGAAGCTATAAAAACAAAAGCAATGAACTTGTTTACAAATTATTGCACTACGTAATATAGCAACAAACACTACAAGAATAAATGTAAACAAAATTTACAAACAACAATAATGAAATAACAATATTTACAAAGATCTCGCTTTCAAGAACATTCATTGGATTGTTTACGGTGTCATCTAAAATGCAAGGCAAAGCAGGCAACTAAGTTAGTAAAAGTTCAGTCAGTCTTGTGTGAAGACGCGATGTGTTTGAAGAAAGTAATCGTGGTTTGAAGATCTGTGTTACAAAGATCTGTTGAACAATTGTCTTGTAATTGTTATTGTTTATGCAAAGATTGTAAACAGAGAAATAACAAACAAAGCAATTGTTGTTGTATACATCAAGTTGTGAACAGTGGCACATAGAATTAAGCGAATAATAAGGAAATTGTTCGTTTAAAATCCAAAAGCTCATATTTTAAAAGGTGAAAACCTAAAAATATTGTAAAAGGAATCCTGCAAAAAGGTTACCAGAGTTTTGAAATTGTTAGTTGAAGAAATTGAAGCCTTCTGTTGAGCTAATCTTTAACACTTTGGCCTCATATTTCTTTTTTCCTTGACTTTTGTTTGTTTTTATAGTTTTCTCCGATTTAATTCAATTAAAATTGCTTTTCATTTAATAACTTTACTAGATGGCATGAAAACTTTTTGATTTAATCGTCATTCTTAGGAAAAAGAATTTTTTTTTTTAAACATTTTTTCTTTTTCAATTTTATTATTTTGCATTTTGTATTGCGAGTACAAATATGTGTGTTGGCTGGTATTTGTTTAATTTAATTTAAATATTCGCCTATACAACACACACACATATGCATGCATATTTACATACAATCAAACACAAACACAAAATAAACAAACGAACATAGGAAACGATTTTGTTAATCATATTATTCAACGACTTGCTTGCTTTGCTTGCTTGCTTGCTGGCATATCATGAGGATTCTTTTCTTATGAAGTAGAAGCAGAACAAAAAAACGACTAAGAAATAACGGAAAAAAGTTTTCCCGAAGTGAAACTCAAATTACGTCTTCTTCTTCTTCTTCTAACATTTATACTGCATTTAAACACACACACACACGCAAGGTTATATGCATACAACATATAATCACCATAACCATACGATATACTCCCCATATTTATATGGCGCATTGCATTGCATTGCTTATATGCACACATTACAAGTTAAAAACTCATTTATGTATGCCCGGGTGATTGAATATATATGTGCGTGTGTGTCTGTGTACTTGGATATGTTTGTCGTAATACTTGCAGTAGTGGTAGTGGTAGTAGTTGTATGGTTAATGCCAACATTTAAAGTTTGCCGAAGAGAAACTTTTCATTGCATTGAAATACAACATGATGAGGGAAAATTAAAAGACATGGCCTTACAAGGGATTTGAAAACACAAAAAAAAAAATCAACAACAAACGGAGAATAAAAATACTTCGCAACTGGCATTAAAAATGTTGAAAATTTTTATAACAGACTTTTAATAATTTTTTTAACAAAATAATAAAAAATATTAAAAATTACAGGGTGCAACAGTCAAAAAAAAACCCGATTAACTACATATAAGTACAGTACAGTACAGTAACTACGACAAGTACACGTCCTCTAACCTAATTACAAAGTCCACATTCTTCAGTTAGTTGAGTAGAACTCAAAAATATTTCTTTTTTATATTTCTCGAATCCTCCAAACTTGTTTTATTTGACAAAAAACTGTTTTTTCTGACTTTGCGCACAAATTCCTAGCTTACTCTAACATTTCTGAACCGATTTTAAAAATTAAAATCTTATTGGAAACCTTTAAAACAGTATACATATATCTATTATTCAACTTAATATGCTATGAAATTTGACGACATTTGAGCAACCACCAGAAGTTTGCCAATGTTTGGGCAAAGGGAAATAATAATATTTGCAAAAAACTTGAATATTAACCGACTTCTGGTAATCGTGCAAACGTGAAATTAATACATTTTGTAATAAACAATCAAGATCCATCAAAAATTTTAGAGAATTTTGAACAAAAAGTTAATTTGATGAGATGACATATATAAAAAATATCATTCGACTGATTCGACTCTTTAAATAATAACTACGGTAATTTTGCTTCGATTTGATCAAATCATGACTCAATCTCTTCACAAGAGATTAGTCTTTAAGAATATTATCACTTGTTGTATATGTTTGTATTAAAGTTTGCTACTATGAATGGTCAAACTTGAAAAAATACGAAAAAAATTCGCATTTTCCTAGTTTACCGCATCAAAACTTATAGCATTTTAAGATATATAATAGGGCTATGTACACTATTTTAAAGCTCCATATCTCCCCTTTCCAACAAGATATAAATTTTGGTAATCGGCTTAGAAATCTTTGAGCAATTCAGAAATTTGTTTGTGAAGTGAACTTCAAAAAAACAGATTTTATCAAATAAAAAAAGTTTGAAGGGTTGGAAAAATATAAAAAAAAAAAATACTACTCAACAAAACTCACAACCTACGCTATGTCATTATCCAGGAGTATTAATTTTTTTTTTTATTTTGTTGCAAGATGTTATCTATGAATTGTATTGGAGTAGACCGGGGGTCGTAAAAATCCCATGACATCTCGACTGCTAACAAAGCTATCTACGAAGACAAACTATCTGCAAAGCCAAGGAGTAGTAAATAGCTAAAGTCTTTAAGGGATTGCTTACAAAAGGGAGAAAGGGCGGAAAGGGCGTGGCTTCTAAGTGTAAATGAAGCCGTCTCAAAAAAATTTAAGGCCGCTATTTACTGCCAAGGCTAGGCGGATGACAGAGTTTTCATGGCCGTTTGAAATATAATTCAAAGAAGTCTTAGAATTCTAAATGGGAAATGCATGTAGGTATTGGAGTAGGTTCTTCACAAGCTATCGGCAAATTTCTGCGAGGACAGAAAGGAGAAAATAATGAGATGTTCTTCACAAAGGGGCTGGGGAGGCGAGGTCAGCGTTTTCATAACAAACGTGGAGTTTAAGTATAAGCGAAGCCGCCTAAAAGAAATTATCTGAAGCCGGTATTTTCTGTCAGACTGGGCGGACAACATAGTTTACGTTATAGACTCTGAAGGGAACTTGGAATAATCGAAGTCGAAGATGCATGTCAGCCATATTGAAAATTCACTTAAGGAAGACCATAATAACGCCATTAGCAAGAAGATGGATGCTTCACAAGTGAAGCGAAATATTTGACTTCGGTGTTATCTTATCGCACAGAATCTGTGCCAACATACTACCTACTAGACAACGGCGACTTCAACTTTGTTTGAATTTCCGAAAACAAAATGCAATCGATTGTTCTCATATTAAATGAATCAAGAGGTTTCCTTTCGATCCCCCTTTAACCCCATTTCCATACCTCTGACCCCTTTACCAATCTCTTCTTCTTTTTTAATTTTCTTTAAAAATCCTTCCAGATTTCTCTCCATTATTCCCAATGAATTCAAGAGTAAAAAAGTCTTGCTCATCGTTAAATACATCACAACATATTTCCATAATGCATGTGTGTATGTATGTATGTATCTATGTGTTGTTGTTTGCATGTGTTTGTATATGTAAGAGTATGTGAATAAATGTTGTTTTCTGTTAATATTATTGTTGTTGTTGTTGTATTCTATGGTTCATTGTAAGTATGTGGTAGAATTTTCTAAGTGCATTCATTTCATAAGAAAATCCTTTACATGCACAAATACCTTAATACAGTGGGCAACAAAAAGATAATGACACTTTTGTAAGTATCATAAAAAATTGTCCTGATGACAATTACTGACAGAGATCATCGTCTACATAATGGACATTAAGGTCCTATTTTCTTCTTGGACATAGTGCTGGACATGTACCCAACAAATGAAGAGAAGTTTCATTCTCCTCCACGTCTCTACAGCTACTGCAGAAACCGTTTACCAATACGTTTAATCCCAGTAGATCTTCCATAATCCACAGACATTCATTAAAGTTTGAGCAAATTTTACGTGCGCTATTCATGCAGCTTTGGTAAGATTTGCTGTGTAGAATCGTAGCTCCGTAAAACGTGCTCAGAATGTAGAGATCCAAGTAACGAAGAACCAAGAATGGATCATAAAAAGAGGGCTTATCTTACAGTGGTTAACACAGTGGGTCAACGGGAAGATAACCGCTAACATAACCTAACCTATCCTAATCTAACCTAAGAACCGGACAGTTTGATGGTTGTGTGATGTCTGGCCAGGTCTAGAGTTTCCATAGAAGATCATCCTATACCCCTATAATATAAATACACAACCACACCCTGGTCTTTCACTTACATTAAGGAGATGTAACACAGTAAAGAATACTAATAGTACAACTTAACATAACAGCGTTGCCTAGAATAGCACGAAGTAGTATAGAATAGTATGGCATAGCATAAAATAACTTCGAGTAGTATAGTAAAGGCTGGAGAATAGTATACCAAAGCAAATATAGTATTGAATAGAATAGCATGCTATAATACAATATATCAGAATATAGTATAACAAAGCAAAATACAGCATTGAATGGAATAGCATTCTATAACACAGAATATCAGAAAATAGCATAACAAAGCAAAATACAGCATTGAAAGGAATAGCATGCTATAATGCAGAATAGAAGAAAATGTCATAACAATGCAAATTATAGCATTGAATGGAGTAGCATGGTATAATACAGAATAAAAGAAATTAGCATAACAATGCAAAATATAGCATTGAATGGAATAGTATTTTATAATACAGAATAAAAGAATATAGCATAATAAAGCAAATATAGCACTGAATAGAATAGCAGAATATAAAAAAATAGCATAGCAAAGTAAAATACAGTATTGAATGGAATAGCATGCTATAATACAGAATAAAAGAAAATAGCATTAACAAAGCAAAATACAGCATTGAATGGAATAGCATGCTATAATACAGAATAAAAGAAAATAGCATTAACAAAGCAAAATACAGCATTGAATGGAATAGCATGGTATAATATAGAATAGCAAAGTACTGTGTAGCATTAAATAGCATTCAAAATCAGCATAGTGCACTTTGTATCGATGATCTATTACCCAAGTTATTATTGATGCTTGGGATGATCAAATGTCCAAAATTTTGTGAATAAAATCATCGTTAAAAGTGTGCCACTCTACCGAAATACTGAGAAAAACTGCCCATAATCTTGGAGTGATTATTTGTCATTGGCACCATGAGATGAGAATGCCAATGCTTTCGTCTAAGTGTTGAGATCATATTATTGTATACATGAGATAGTGATATAATGGAAAAAATATGATTTTATGGTTGAGTATCAATCGGTGCTTTATTTTTATAGCCCACTGTTGCATGAGTATGGAATTGTTTAATATGATGTTTAGTTTGTTGATGCAAATAAAAGTTTGTTGAGGTTTTACTTTCTTTTTTTTCATTTCTTGCCATCTTCTTATTTCTTTTCTTTTCTATTTTCTTTTCTTTTTTCTTCTATTTTTTTCTATTGTATTTGGAGTAGTTTTAGTTTGGTTTGTAGCTGCTATTATTGTTGTTGTTGTTGCTATTGCAGTTGTTATCGGCATTATAATGCAAAGTCTTTAGAAATTTTCTATGAAATTTGATTGCAACAAATTTCAATATTTTGTTGTTGTTGTTGTTGCTGTTGCTATTGCTATTGTCATAGTAAAAATACCAACAAATTAGAAAATGCTGGCATTTTAAATTTCTCTTGAAATATATTCTCTCTTCTGATCATTAAATAATGTTCTCGGGCTATGGGAGAACATATATGCTCAGCAGTATTGGGGATATGAACCTTGAGGGGGAGGGCGGTATACTCGTGGTTAAAAGTTTGCAAGAATAAGTTGGTTTAGACGAGAGAAAGAGAGAGTGAGAGTGAGAATGTCATTAAATAATGGATTATCAATGATGTGTTCTTAAATGTATACCAAAAGACTGTAATTATCTGAGTGGTTTACAGCAATGCCACATAAAAAAGGTGTATTAGGAGAAGAAGATTCTTTGGTTTCCAAGAACTAAGATGGTAAACATGTACAGCAGCAGGTAAGCTTTAGAGGATAAAAGATTTAAATTTAAAAACCACACAGATAAAGTAAGGAAAGAGGTGTACAGCAACATGCAATGGCTTTATCGTTTATACGAGACTTCCACCATTAGCCAGGATTGCAACCTTAATTTCTCACACCACTAATGTTGTACTTGTTAACTGTATACATAAGTGGCGGGACCTATAGTTTAATGCCTGCTACGTATGGCAGTTTCATGGCAATTTTATTTACTATCAGAGTTTCTGACAGAATACTGCTGCAGAAGAATTCTACCATTAGTAGGGTTATACACCAGAACAGTGCCTAGAAATTTCTACTATTTATTGACACTCCTACTAAGGCAATAAAACTTGTAAAGAAAAGCAACTTCGCCACTTTTGTGATATTTCCATTTCCATATTTGTAAATATTTCCATGGTTTCAAGGTTTGAAGTCACCGTAGTCTAGTAGTTTGTGTGTTGGCTTATTAGACGTGAAGGCACGGTTCAAACCCTAGGTCAGGCATATCCAATAAAACGAAATTTTGTACATTTCTTTGACCACTTCTTTTCACATACATTTCGGAGAAAAGCTCTGAGATTAAACAAAAATTGACATGAAAACTGAGCATTGCCTGTAATGCTACTAAATAGCATGAGTAGCATTACAGGAAATATATTTGTAATGCTATTGAATAGCATGAAATACCTGTAATACTATTGAATGACATGAAATACCTGTAATGCTATTAAATAGCATGAAACACCTGTAATGCTATTGAATAGCATGGCATAGAAATTAATTAATTTAACAGAGTAAGTATAGCAAAACATGGAACAATGCAGCAAGGACTGCAGTAGCCTTAGCATATTAGTATAGTTTAGAATAGTATAGTTTTGAAGAAGTAACAGCAATACATACACTAGTCTTTAATAGCATGGCATAACACAAAGCCAAGTATAAAATTTAGCCCATAAGTTAATTATACTTAGAAGACATTAGTACAGTAAAAAATATTATAGTACAACTGAACACAATAGCATTGTATAGAATAGCATGAAGTAGTATGGAATAGCGTTAAATAACTTTGAGTAGCAAAATAAAGGCCAGGAAATAGTATACCAAAGCAAAATATGGCATCGAATACAGTAGCATGCTATAATACAGAATATCAGAAAATAGCATTACAAAGCACTCTGTAGCATTAAATAGCATACAGATTAGCATAGTACTTAAGACGTAATAGCAATATAAATGCTATACTTCAATTGTATGGCATAGCACAAACTCAAGTATAAAATTTAGCCCCGAAGTTAGTTATTCTTAGAGGACACAGTAAAGAATATTATAGTACAACTGAACACAAAAGCTTTGCATAGAATAGCATAAAGTGGTACGGAATGCAATGGGAAAGCATAAAATAACTTCGAGTAGCATAGTAAAGACTAGAGAATAGTATAAAAAAGGAAAATATGTCATCGAATAGAGTAGCATTCTATAATGCAGTATATCATAAAATAGCATTAGAAAGCACTCTGTAGCATTAAATAGCATCCAGAATACTATAGTACTGAAGACACACTAGGCTTCAATTGCATGGCACAGCACAAAGCCAAGTCTAAAATTTAGCTCCAAATTAGTTATTCTTAGAGAACATTATGACAGTAAAAAGAACGTTATCGTACAACTTAACATAATAGCATTGCCTAGAATTGCATAAAGTAGTATGGAATAGAATAAAATAACTTTGAGTAGCATAGTAAGGACTAGAGAATAGTAAAACAAAGCAAAATATGGCATCGAATGGAATAGCATGCTATAATACAGAATATCAGAAAATAGCATTACAAAGCACTGTGTGGGATTAAATAGCATTCCGAATCCGGCTATTGCGCAAACATTGTATAAACAATAGTCGACAATTATTGTTGAAGCTTGAATTGATCCACTATTTTATGAATATAATCATCAATAAAAGTGTGTCTTTCTACCGCTATATGTAGACTTACGTAAGTAGGCTTTTTTCGGTGACTGTGGTAGCATGGCATAGCATAAGGCCAAGTTTAAAATTTAGCCCCTAGGTTAGTTATTCTTAAAGGATATTAGCACAGCATTGCCTAGAATAGCATAAAGTAGAATGATAATATGGTGTAGCATAAAATAACTTTGAGTAGCATAGTAAATACTAGAGAATAGTATAGCAAAGCGAAATATGTCATCGAATAGAGTAGCATGCTGTAATACAGAATATCAGAAAATAGCATAGCAAAGAAAAAAAAGCAGCATTAAATGGAGTAGCATGGTATAATACAGAATAGCAAAGCACTGAGAAGCTTTTCCATTAAATAGTATTCAGAATTCTACAATTGGGTAAACATTGTGTAAGCGATAAGTCGACAATTATTGATGATTATTAAGTAGATCAATAGGTCCACTATTTTATAAATAAAATCATCATTAAAATTGCGCCTTCCTAACGCTCTAGGTAGACGTTTATCATAAAAAATTAAGTTATCTTTTGAAGGTTTTATTTTAAATTGAAAGTAAAATTTTTTTAAATAATTTTAAAATGAGATAGGTTACCACATTGCCATTGGTTTGTTTCGCTTTCCTTTTAAGAAAATTCTAAATCATCTTGACATATTTTCTTTTCATTTAAAATGAATTTTTTTCTTCTTCTTCTGTTTTTTTTGCTACGCTTTTGGTTTCAGTTCTTCTGTAGTTCTTTTGTATGGTTTATCTCCGATTATAAGTTGACTTGGCTTAAAGCATTTATTGCAATTTGCCTTAACAGATGTTGGCTAAAACTGTTTCTATTTGTCACACTTTACTTGGGACTAGGAAAAGTAAATTGTGTGTTTAGATTTGCTTATTAAAAGAAAGAAGAAAGAAGAAAAAGAAACTCCATAAAAAACATAGACTTTCTGGCATCATAATAATCAACAATAGCAGTAGCATTAGGAGGTAGCAGAAGGAGGAGGTGTAGCAAAGCAAGGGAGAGCAAGAAGAGGGAAAAAAATCTAAAAAATGTTGTAAAACTTAAGCTTCAAGTGTAAATGGTAATGACAACATAAGAAAAAATGAAATGAAAAGTAGTTTTTTTCCTCCTCT
Organism: Sarcophaga peregrina; assembly: GCA_014635995.1. NCBI lineage: Eukaryota > Metazoa > Arthropoda > Insecta > Diptera > Sarcophagidae > Sarcophaga > Sarcophaga peregrina. Next base: position 83,192,444 of record CM025793.1, on the reverse strand, counting down.
TCTTCTTCTTCGGCTTCTATAATTTTGCTATTTTCTTTTAGGCCATGTAATTTTAATTCAGTTTTTTGCTTTAAGCCATCATGACTTGGTTGGTTTCCTAGTAACTTAGTTAAAGTGCCGATGTTTTCTTTTAAAGAAAGTTACTTTCAGCCAAAAAAGAATTCATTTAATTAACTACACGACACCGTCATTAAAGACATCATAACCGTGGTGGCTACAGCCGAGCTTAATTTTCTTCTGCCTATTTAGAGTCACTCACTCACTCACTCACTTAGCTTGGCTTGGCTTGGCTTGGCTTGACTTGTCTAGGCTTTTCCTATTTCTTGTGTTGTAAGTTGCAATTTAACATGACGTTTAAGTCATAACTGGGCCTTGTTTTCTTTCTTCTTTCTCTCTCTCTCTCTCCTTTGTTCGTTTCTTTATTTCTTTAACTAATTATGCAATGCAAACAAAAAAAAAATCGCTTTTAAATGCTATTTTACACTCTCGTCTTACTAGCGTTTGTTTTTTTTTAATCTCTTTTTACAAATAATTGTTACGTTTTGTTGCATCAGTTGCTAGTTTTTTTTTTTTTTTGTTGTTGTTGCTATTGTTGTTGTTGTTGTTAATTGTGAAACCATCCATCAAATAATATTGGCAGGTTGGAACAAAAATTTTTTTAATTTTTATTGTCTTTATATTGGTCACTACGATTTGCAATTTTTATGCGGTAACCAAGTAACTTTTACTTTTATTTGTATGCCACCAAGGGGAAGTATAGCCAAGACTTAAAAATTACCATACTACAGTAGTACAGCGTCCTATAACAACATTTCTCGTAATGCTATGGAATAACATGGAATAGCAATGGAATAGCATGGAATAGCAATTAAATAGCATGGAATAGCAATTAAATATTAGCATAGTTTAGAATAGCACATTACTAAAGGCATAATAGCATTCCATTTTAATAACCTAAAATAGCATGGCATAGCAAAAAAATAAGGGAAGCACAGTCAAGTCTAAAATGGGGCCTCTAAACATGGCTTAACATGTTACTATCCTTGTAAAAAGTAGCATAGGAATTAATAAACTTACCAGGCTGAATTATAGCTAAACATAAAATGGTATAGCAAAGAATCTCGTAACATAACATTAGCACAGTTTAGGATAACATAGCATTGAAAATATAATAGCATTACCTTCAATAGCCAAAAATAGCATGGCATAGCTGCTAAACATGGCTTAACAGGACATTAGCACAGTAAAGAGTCGCATAGTACTGCTCAAAATAGCTGCATTATTTGAAATGATATAGAATAGCAAGGAATAAAAATGAAATAACTTAACAGATGAAATATAAACAAACATAAAATGGTGTAACAAAGAATCTTGTAACATAACAATAGCATAGTTTAGAATAGCACAACACTAAAGACATAATAGCATTACTTTTAATACACTAAAATAGCAAAGTTTAGCAAAAAAAAAAAAATAGTGGAAGCACAGCCAAGTCTTAAATGGACCCCCTAAACATGGCTTTTCAGGATAGCATAGTACTAAAAACATAATAGCATTATCTTTAATAGCCTAAAATAGTTTGGCATAGCTGCTAAACATGGCTTAAGAGGATACTAGCACAGTAAAGAGTCGCATAGTACTGCTCTAAATAGCAGCATTACCTGAAATGATACTGAATAGCATGGAATTGAAATAAAATAACTTAACGGAGGAAGTATAGACAAACATAAAATGCGGCAGCAAAGAACTTCGTATAATAACATTAGCACATTTAGAATAGCATAACACTGAAGACATAATAGCATTATATTTAATGCGCTAACATAGCAAGGCATAGCAAAAAAAGATAGTGGAAGCACAGTCAAGCCTAAAATAGTTAGAGTCTCTATTTTAGCTTAACAGGTCAATGATTCTGACTGATGGGTTCTAATGACCAATTATGTATGTTATATAAGTATGGAATAGTATGGAATAGCATAAAATAACTTCGAGTAGCATAGTAAAGACTAAAGAATAGTATAGCAAAGCGAAATATGTCATCGAATAGTGTAACACGCTGTAATACAAAATAACAGAAAATAACAACATAACAAAGCACTGTGTAGCATTAAATAGGATTCCGAATCCGAAGTCGACAGTAATTGTTGATGCTTCAGTCGATCCACTATTTTATGAATAAAATCATCAATAAAAGTGTGCCTTTCTACCGCTATATGTAGACTTACGTATGTAGACTTTTTTCGGTAACATGGTATAGCACAAAGCCAAGTCTAAAATTTTGCCCCTAAGTTAGTTACTCTTAAAGGACGTTAGCACAGTAAAAATAACGTTAAAGTGCAACTTAATATAATAGCATTGCCTAAAATAGCATAAAGTAGAATGGAATAGTATGGAATAGCATAAAATAACTTTGAGTAGCATAGTAAAGACTAGAAAATAGTATAAAAAAGCGAAATATGTCATCGAGTAATACAGAATATCAGAAAATAGCATAGAAAAAAAATCAGCATTAAATGGAGTACCATGGTATAATACAGAATAGCAAAGCTTGTAGTAGCTTTTCAATACTGAATACTATTTCAGAATTCTACTATTGGCACAGTCAAGTCCAAAATGGAGCCTCTAAACATGGCTTAACAGGACATTATCACAGTAAAGAGGGTCATAGGAATTAATTAACTTAACAGGCGGAAGTACATGCAATCATAAAATAGTGCAGCAAAGGCTTAGCAGAATAGCATATTAGTACAGTTTAAAATAGTATAGTTTTGAAGAAGTAATAGCAATACATACACTAGTCTTTAATAGCATGGCATAGCACAAAAGCAAGTCTAAAATTTAGCACCTAAGTTAGTCATTATTAAAGGACGTTAGCACAATAAAGAATACTATAGTACAACTTAACATAATAGCATTATATAGAATAGCATGAAGTAGTATGAAATAGTATGGCATGGCATAAAATAACTTCGAGTAGCATTGTATAGACTAAATAATAGTATAGCAAAGCGAAATATGTCATCGAATAGAGTAGCATACTATAATGCAGAATTGCATGGCATAAAATAACTTTGAGTAGCATAGCAAAGAATAGTATAGCAAAGTAAAATAGTAATATTGCATGGAATAGCATGTTATAATACAGAATACAAAGCCCAGAGTAGCTTTTAAGATGAAACGAAACGAATTTGAGGGCAAAAATAATTCATTCACTTGAGTTAGAATGATTTTTAGTGCAAGGTTTATGTAGATATGCATTTGAACTTATTTTTTTTCTTCTTCTTTTTGTTTAGTTTTTCTAATAGTTCTTATTTCATTTTGTATCCTTAATTGTCATTTACGAAAATGTGATAAACTTAATTCGCAAAAGGATTGAACAAAATGCTACACACGCATCAAAACTTTATTTCAATTTCTTGTTTGACGTCTGTCATACTATATTGTTGTGTTTGAGGGGAGTTTCATAATTTTACTACTGCTAAATACATGCATACATTACTACATATTACAACTCTTTAGTCAGGATTACAACCTAGCTTATCCTACCACCCATATTGTGTGTGTGTTAATTTTAGGAGTGATTGATGGGAACTTTGAGCAACTTTTTTACGATATTATTTCAGAATTTTGCCAGAAGACTGAGGACAGAAAGCTGCCTGAAGAAATATTTTTTTTCATATTTCGCGTTTTGCTCGTTCTTCAGTGGAGTTTGAAATACTATCTACTAGGCTACGGTGACCATAATCTGATTATTTTAATTGCATTTCTTCAATCAGGATTACAACCTAGCTTATCAACAGACATTGCCACAAAGAGAAATAGGTATGTGTATAACCCCGAGGAAAATTGTTAGTAATATTTGCAAGTATAACCTAATAATATGTTTGTATAGGGGAAAATGGAAAATATACAACGCCAAATCCCTAAAGACTTCGTATTTAACTTGACAAATATTCTACAAACAATGGAGATCATTTCTCGTTGTTATTAGTGAAACTCATTAGAGAATAGTGAATCCTACTGTAATTTTTCTTTGGGTATAGAATTGATATATACACCCTACTATACGAAAACCTGCTTTACTGAAACCTGAAAAGCAACTGAATGCATTTTTATGGTCTTTTTAATGAACACGGTTAATGTTCGTGCCCTATGTGTGTAAAAAGCCGAAGGTGTTCTTCCCCTGAGGGATATTTGTGCCATTTACTGTTTACTTTCCGTTATAAAAGGCAATACAAAGCAGGCAACTGAGGTAGTAAAGGTTAGATGAGGTTAGATCAGTTTAGAGGACGTGGCCTTGTCAAGCGCGACAAGTACAGTATCCGGAGGTCGAATTAACCCATTGTAAAACATCCTGGCTTCTCACACCACTCGTGTTGTGTGCGTTAATTTTATACATGAGTGGCGTTACCTACAGTTTAAAGTCGACTCCGAACAATAGATTTTTTAGAAGCTTTTCATGGCAATTCTATTTACTCTCAGAGTTTTTGCCAGAAATCTGCTGAGAGGTAGTCGCCGAAGAAATATTTTCATATTTTCGTGTTGTTGTCTGACCTGGAATTCGAACTCGGGCCTTTCGCGTAATAACCCAACACACTACCTACTAGAGCACGGCGACTTTAAAAGGTAGTAAAAGTTCAGTCAATCTTGTGTGAAGATGCGATGTGTTTGAAGTGAGTATCCAGGGTTTGAAGATCTCCGTTACAAAAATCTGCCGAACAATTGTCTAGTAATTGTTATTAATAAACTACCGCTTATGTTGCGTGTGTTAGTTCTAAACATGAGTGAGGGGAACAACAGTTTGAGAAACTTTTCATGGCAATTTTAATTTGTTCACCAAGTTTTTACCAGAAATCTGGAAGACAAAAAAAGGATTCAAATTGAAATAACGCGTATTAAGAAGACAGAACCTAATGATGATAGAGTTTCCATGAGACTAGGTCTTCATGTTGCTTACGTCTAGGTTGCGCACCCTAGGTTAGGTCAGGTTAGAGGTCATGCACATATCGGTCAAGACAAGCATAGTACCCGGAGGTCGAAATTGACCCATTGTACATTGTTCTTAGGGGAGGAAGGAGATAGAGGAAATAGGAATGTAGGTTGTGCACCCTATATCACAATGAAATTGATTTTTTTGTTGTTCAGAAGTCGCCGTGGCTTATTAGACAAAAGGCCCGGGTTCGTATCCCAGGTCAGACATCAAAACGAAAAAATAACCAAAAAACATCAACTTGATTTTTTACATTAATGAGTACAAAAGGTGACTCATAGTTTGGCTCCCTAGAAGGGAACGTAATGTACGAGTTATCTCGTTAGCTCTTAATAGCATTCGAAATGCAAATACTGGCATAGCCGTTAATATTTAAATTTGACTCAAGGATTATTTCGTATCTGGCAATACTTCTCACATTCTATTCTGTCACAATCTTCAGTATGTTACCACCACTGGAAGTAATGAATCGATTTTCGCTTGAACAGGGATTTATTGGGCCAACGAGAAATTGCATAATTTTGTCGATTTTGTTAAATCTTATCCAATGAAGGTCGTTTTCATCTTGGTGGCTATGCCAAGCAGTAAAATTGTCGTATTTTCGGCTCAAAAAATCCATACACGTCGTCTTACCGCAGACAATGCAGCTTTTATGGGCGACGATTTGGTTCGACTTTCTTCGGCGACTTCCTCTCAGCAGATTTCTGGCAAAGACTCTGAGAGTAAAAATTGCCATGAAAAGCTTCTCAAAAATCTGTCGTTCGAAGTCGACTTTAAACTGTAGGTCCCGCCACTCATGTATAACTTTAATGCCACAACATAAGTGGTGTGAGAAGCTAGGTCGTAATGGCCAATTATGTATGTATGTATGTAGCAAACCCATAAAGATGTACAGCAACCACAAAAGTTTCCATTCTTGTTCTATTTTAAATACAAATCCACAGTCAAAGCCACTTCAATTTGAATTCAATTACACAAAATGATTCAATTCGATTGATTACTTCCATTCCATTCATGCCATGCAATTTGTCACAGTTTTTCCTTATCAATTATGTGTTTACATCTCTGGGGGAATAACCTACTAAGCCGAAGAAATCATCTCAAAAACTGAAATTCCCCATATGACTATGCTTATGCCTCTGCTTTAAGTCGCTTCTCGGTATTCTTTTCATGTTTCGTTTTTGGTTTGTCAAGTTTTCATTTCGTTTTTTTTCGGTATGACAGCACATGTCTAATAAGTTGGAACATTTATAAACCATTTTCAATTTCTAAGCACAATACTAGGAGACAACAACAACAAGAATATTATCCTTCTCCTTCTCTTTTCCTTTTTATCCTAAACATGGAAAATCAAAAGAAAACCAAGAGAAAGAGAATTTGCTTCATAGTCTACAATGATTATTAAATGTGGCAGGGCAAGAACTCGTTTGAGCTGATCCAAGTACTGGAAAATCTTTTGACTTTTACTTGCACTATGTTGCCAAGCCATACAACAAATGAAGAAACTCATGTAAAGAGTGACAGAGCGAGAGGAAGAGTATTTTCTTCAATTCAAACGTAAAAATCAGGAATTTTTTCCAAGTTTTTCTAGTTTTCCATGCCACATTTGTTTGTCACTGTTTGTAGCAGTGCAGTATAGAAGTGATGTTTCGCTTTCTTTTTTTGTTGTATTTCATAATGTGGCAGTTGCTTATTGTATGGTGCGACAGCATAAAGAAATCAACAACAATAATACAAAAACAAACTGTCTCAAGAAAGTCTCAAAACCGACTTTACAGTACCCTACTCTCATTTACTAAAATATTGTTACGAAAAATCTAGATCTAATGTTTTGCTTTCACATTGCTTAACAATAAAATTATAAATAAAAACCACAAAAACAAAACAATGTCGTAAACAAACTTGTTTACAAATATAACAACAAACACCAGCATAAAAAGAATGGCAAAACAAGTAAACAAAAATACAACAACGAACGCTAGAAGAATAAATGTAAACATCATACATACATAATTGGTCATTACAACCCTTCAGTCAGGATTATTAACCTAGTTTCTCACACTACTTACGTTGTGTGTTAAATTTATACACAAGTGGCGGGACATACAGTTCCTGGGTTTACGCCTAATAAGCCAGCACATTACCTACTAGACCACGGCGACCCATAAAGTAAACATCGTTATTATTTATTATACGCATAATTCTGTGTGCTACATTGTTGTTAATTTTAATAGAGATTTGGAAAAGGCTGGCATGAATGTTCACTGGCAAGGCTAAGCAGGTGACTGGATTAATGAACTTTGTATAAAGATCTCCTTTACAAAGATCTGTAAGGATGAAACTACTACTCTCATACCAAAATCTTGTGTACAATTGACCTGGACATACGAAAATGCAAAAAAAAAACAAAATACTGTTATTTTGCAGTAAACAAACCTGTTTACAAATTATTGTACTGCTGAATATAATAACAACACCAGCATACAAAAAATGGCAAAAAACAATTAAACAAAAATACAACAACAAACACTACAATAATAAATGTAAACAACAATGTTTACAGACTTTTTACTTTGCCATATAAAAGGCAAGGCAAAATAAACCACTGAGTTAGTAAAAGTTCAGTCAGTTTTGTGTAAAGACGCGCTCCGTTTGAAAAGAGTAATTGTGATTTGAAAATCTCCATTACAAAGATCTGTCGAACAATGGCCTAGTAATTGTGATTGTTCAAGCAAAGGGGGCTGTAAACAGAGGAATAACAAAGAAAAGTAATTGTTGTTGGTTACATAAAGTTGTGAACAGTGCAGCACAGAATTGTGCTAATAATAAAGAATTCTGGAGAAGCCTGGAATCCTGGAATCCAATAGATTCGGATGTTATGTTGTTTTATGGGATATAGAGAATCTATGCTGTTCCTGAAGCTTTTTCGTTTGACAAGATATGATCAAAATGCTTTAACGACTGCTTTAATGTCCACACATATGATTCTTCTTCTTCTTAATTGGCCATAACAACCCGATTAACGGATTTCAGCCTGCCGCAACGCATCTTTCCAGGCGCTACTGCTTCTTGCGCACCTACATCAATTGGTCACACCAATCGATGACAGGGCTTCCTCGATTTGGTCCTTCCAACGGATACAAGGTCGTCCACTTCGCCGACTTCCGCAGATCCCCGCATCAAATACTCGTCTTGCCGGAGCATCCTCCTCCATTCGAACGACATGGCCGAGCCAGCGCAACCGCTGGATATTAATACACTGTACAACGTCCATGTCGTTGAGGAGCTCATACAGCTCACTGTTGTATCGGAAGCGAAAATCATCGCCTACTCTCACTGGACCGAAGATCTTACGTAGGACTTTTCTCTCGAACACATATGATTCAGGTATGTTTAAACTGCACGGATATTTTGGGAAATATCTGCAGAGAATAGACAAGACCGCCTCCCCTTACTGTCTTTACAAGGAAGGGGAAGTAATTGGCGAAGGGGAAGTAATTGTTTTCGAAAGTGCACGCTGACAGAGCTGTCACTCTGTACTGACATCAATAATAGGAACATTTACGGTCGCTAACATTGTTGGATTTATGGTTGCGAGTGGAGAAAATTGGGCCACAGTGAAAAATTACATGGAGCGCATTCTAAGACTAAAGAAGAGAGATCTTGAGGCTGCAGAACATTTAGTCACGCCGGCATAGATGACACTGGCCCACGTATCAAACGATATTCCAAACAGGGACCGAAGGAATAGGGGAGACTGTTTCCTCAACTTTCGGTACTTAATTCGGGCTCGGATATGAGCACCCAGTGGCCAAAGAGCCAAAAGGATTGTACTCCAAAGTAATACCACCGTAATTTCAGAGCGGGCACAAGAGACGAGAGAGGGCGGGGGGGGGGGGCGGACGTGGGTAAGGGCCCCACATAAGGAGGATGTGACGACTTTCTCTATGGTGCGGTTAGGTACATTTACCCATTGTTGGCGTTAAAACAATCCATCGAGGGTCAAGTGAGCCTAACGGTAGAGCAGGACGCCTCATTGCCCCCACGATAAGTTTAAATGAGCAAAAAATATGTGAAATTGTGTCTTCGGTTTTCCATTTTCTTGGAGTTTATGCTTCACTTAATTACTAGCCAAACATTCGCTCAAACTCACTACATCGTCTTGTCCTTTCTGGGCATTTTGTCTCTCTTATGATGAACAGAACCCGCCTTTTAAATTGATACTGACATGCTGCCAAAGACAAGGCTTGACATTAAACCTCTGTTGCTGGTATGTAGGGCATATTGCCACGCATAATAATCTTACACTTTTGCTTCCAACTATTCTTGTGCAACAACAATAAACGCAAAATGCTGAAAATAGCAACAGACAGCAGCAGTGTTACAATGTTTTACAAATAAAACAACAGCAACAGCAATCGAAGACGGAGACGGAGCTGGAACAGCAACAGCAATAGCAGTGGCAAAGGCATCATCCATCGTCAACAATGGTGCAACAAAAGTATCATTTTGATGCGTTTGCTGTGTAACAAGAGTAAACAATAATAAGTTTTTCATTCTTGCAACAGCAACAACAACAACAATTTTAATACTAACAATGCCGCAAATCAAAAAAACAACAACAACAACAGCAACACGAATCCCCATAAGCAGACGAAAATGAAAGGAATGACTGAAGGAAAAAGAATCAAAAACTGTTGCAAGATTAAGTTGAAGGCATTTTCTTACATTTTCTTGTTCTTGTTCTTGTTCTATGAACAATTGTTGTTGTTGTTGTTGTTGTTGCAAATCTTTAGAAATCTTTTGTTTCCGTTCCCTTGTTTATGTATTGCTGATGCTGCTAATGCTGCCGCAACAATTTATGAAAAACTTAAGCAATTGCACAGGCATTCTTACATGAATTTTGGTTTTGGCTTCAATCATTCCTTCAATCATTCATTCATTCACTCATTCATTCAGTTCACATCTTAAATGATTCTTGCTTTCTTTCATTTTTCTTGATACGCTTCAGTATGTTAAATTAATGATTGAATGAATGAATGAACGCATGAATGAAAGAAAGTTTTAGTTTCAGCTTAAAACACTTGAAATTTGATTAGAACTTCCTTGAATGCCTCAAATCTCATTAAATATTGTTTATGGAAATTAATTCTAGAAGGATTGCAGAAATATCTGCAGAGAATAGACAAGACCGCCTCCCCTTACTGTCTTTACAAGGAAGGGGAAGTAATTGGCGAAGGGGAAGTAATTGTTTTCGAAAGTGCACGCTGACAGAGCTGTCACTCTGTACTGACATCAATAATAGGAACATTTACGGTCGCTAACATTGTTGGATTTATGGTTGCGAGTGGAGAAAATTGGGCCACAGTGAAAAATTACATGGAGCGCATTCTAAGACTAAAGAAGAGAGATCTTGAGGCTGCAGAACATTTAGTCACGCCGGCATAGATGACACTGGCCCACGTATCAAACGAAATTCCAAACAGGGACCGAAGGAATAGGGGAGACTGTTTCCTCAACTTTCGGTACTTAATTCGGGCTCGGATATGAGCACGCAGTGGCCAAAGAGCCAAAAGGATTGTACTCCAAAGTAATACCACCGTAATTTCAGAGCGGGCACAAGAGACGAGGGAGGGGGGGGGGGCGGACGTGGGTAAGGACCCCACATAAAGAGGATGTGACGACTTTCTCTATGGTGCGGTTAGGTACATTTACCCATTGTCGGCGTTAAAACAATCCATCGAGGGTCAAGTGAGCCTAACGGTAGAGCAGGACGCCTCATTGCCCCCACGATAAGTTTAAATGAGCAAAAAATATGTGAAATTGTGTCTTCGGTTTTCCATTTTCTTGGAGTTTATGCTTCACTTAATTACTAGCCAAACATTCGCTCAAACTCACTTAATCGTCTTGTCCTTTCTGGGCATTCTGTCTCTCTTATGATGAACAGATCCCGCCTTTTAAATTGATACTGAAATACTGCCAAAGACAAGGCCCTACATTAAACCTCTGTTGCTGGTATGTAGGGCATATTGCCACGCATAATAATCTTACACTTTTGCTTCCAACTATTCTTGTGCAACAACAATAAACGCAAAATGCTGAAAATAGCAACAGACAGCAGCAGTGTTACAATGTTTTACAAATAAAACAACAGCAACAGCAATCGAAGACGGAGACGGAGCTGGAGCTGAAGCAGCGCACAGCAACAGCAATAGCAGTGGCAAAGGCATCATCCATCGTCAACAATGGTGCAACAAAAGTATCATTTTGATGCGTTTGCTGTGTAACAAGAGTAAACAATAATAAGTTTTTCATTCTTGCAACAGCAACAACAACAACAATTTTAATACTAACAATGCCGCAAATCAAAAAAACAACAACAACAACAGCAACACGAATCCCCATAAGCAGACGAAAATGAAAGGAATGACTGAAGGAAAAAGAATCAAAAACTGTTGCAAGATTAAGTTGAAGGCATTTTCTTACATTTTCTTGTTCTTGTTCTTGTTCTATGAACAATTGTTGTTGTTGTTGTTGTTGTTGCAAATCTTTAGAAATCTTTTGTTTCCGTTCCCTTGTTTATGTATTGCTGATGCTGCTAATGCTGCCGCAACAATTTATGAAAAACTTAAGCAATTGCACAGGCATTCTTACATGAATTTTGGTTTTGGCTTCAATCATTCCTTCAATCATTCATTCATTCACTCATTCATTCAGTTCACATCTTAAATGATTCTTGCTTTCTTTCATTTTTCTTGATACGCTTCAGTATGTTAAATTAATGATTGAATGAATGAATGAACGCATGAATGAAAGAAAGTTTTAGTTTCAGCTTAAAACACTTGAAATTTGATTAGAACTTCCTTGAATGCCTCAAATCTCATTAAAATATTGTTTATGGAAAATTAATTCTAGAAGGATTTCATATTTTTTTGAAAGAAAATTGAAAAATAATTTCTAGGCTCTTTAGTGGGGGGGTTGGCGGAATTTTGTTCTCAGGCAAAAACTTCGCAAGTCTTATTGCCTAAAGGCCCAATCACTTTTAGATGACTTTTTCTTAACGCTATGAATGCTATTCCTATTCCTGGCATCGCCAAACTAAGCTTGTAGTAATCATTCGCCGCTTGCTTATAGTCCCCGACGGAATGCATTTGTGAGAGGCATGTGTATAAGCCAGAGGAAAATTGTTAAACGTTCTTACCTTTTAAAAACGTTTAACATATGAGCTCGTACATTGAAAATAAGATTAAAATAAATTTATGTTTAGATTTAATAAAAATTCTTCATCATTCGCACAATTTTGTAAGCCACTGTACACAACTTGATGTAAACAACAACAATTGTTTTTCTTTGATACTGCTCTGTTTACACACTTTTGCACAAATCCTAACAACTACTAAACAATTATACGACAGATCTTTGTAACGGAGATCTTCAAACCACGATTACTCTCTTCAAACACTTTGTGTCTTCACACAAGACTGACTGAACTTTACTAACACCCTAATTGTTGCTTACTAATCTTTTGTTTTGACATCATTTATATAAGCAAATCATTTACATACATACATACATAATTGGCCATTATAACCCTTCAGTCAGAATTACGACCTAGCTTCTCACACCACTTATGTTGTGTGCGTTAATTTTATACATGAGTTGCGGGACATACAGTTTAAAGTCGACTCAGAACAACAGATTTTTGGGAAGCTTTTCATGGCAATCTTTATGAATTTAAAATGTAAGCCGCAAATATGAACCAATTTCGTGCATTGGCTATACTTCCCCATCATACACTTCAAAGAAAACAACGTAGACAACATGCCAACATAATGAGTTCAATCAGTCAATATTAACGCAATTATTTCGATTTTTCTTTCTCTCTTTCTTTCTTCATTTACATCATGATTGTTTTGTTTCACAATTTTGTTGTTGCAACTTCATTATTTGGATGTATTCGGGTCTGCATCATGCACATTATGAGTCATTGCAGAAAAGAAAAGTAAAGAAACCCGCTTAACAAAAGCCTAGGCGCCCATGTGTATGAGTCCGTTAATAATCGCCTTAACGAACATGCGATTTTCTTAGCAAAACAGTTTTAAAAAAAATTTTTTTTTGTTGTTTGTGATGCATGCAACACTTGCTAGCTCCCCCGAACAAAAACTCTTTACTTTACTTTACTGCAACACATGAGGTGGAAAAAGAAATAAAAACATAGAACCCGGGCCTTTTGCCTAATAAGCCAACACACTACCAGAGACCTGCGCCGATCGGCTAACAGCCGGCTAAGCCGAGCCGCCGACAAAATTTAAAAGCCGCCGCCGCCGAAGATTTATTCGGCTTAAGTCGGCTTAAATTCAGCCGCCGGTTTATGTATGTAAGAAAATTAAAATATATGAAAATATGTTTTTAATACAATAAATTTTAATTATATATAAAATATAATATTTATATATTATTATTTTACTTGACTTAAACACATAAAAGAAGTTTTTTGTTCATTTTGTGATATGTTAATAGAAAAATTTTTAAATTTTTTGATATGGTGATTTTGAACACCCTTTCTTGTTCTTGGTGAATGTGGTAACAGTTTTAACTTTACGTTAATTTTTTTAAAAGACAAAAAATTACAATGGAGAACCAAAAAATTACAAATTTCTTTCAAAATTTAAATAATAATTTAAATGAGTTAAATTCATCTGATTCTGATCACGACTTGGTATTTCTAATGATATTGACAATGACATAAACGAATACGAAAAATTACTAGCCACTAAAATAAAAATTAAAGGAACAACCCAAATTCTTTTAAACAAAAAAATCTCCAGCAGGGTCCATAGTTTGGCACTATTTTGGTTTAAATAGTTATTGGAAGTAAACTTGTGCTAAAAAAGTATAATATGTGTAAAGTTTGCTTTGATAAGTCCCCCATGCGTTTGAAGGGGTAGTTATATATAATATATTATTTCTATCCAGGATTTAAATTTAACGAAAATTAAACAAAACAAAATTGTAACTCCAATTTCAATTAGCTTTCAGCAAAATTTTTTGGGAAATTTTATTTTGAATATTTATTTCTGATAATTGTTTTGTAAGTGTTATAAAATGCAAAATAATTTCAAGTTTGGAGTTTCTACGTCGACATTAAACCTCTGTAACCATTTACGTGCTCATGGTATTGACGTAAAATCAAAAAATTTGTAAAATTCGAATGCCAAAACAAAATCCATATTGTCAGGAAGTTCTAAAAATGCAGATTCCGAAAAATATACTAACGCACGTCTGCTTGGTCAAATGTGCTGCAAAGATCTAAAGGCCCTTTAACACGTTCCCTGCCACGTGTACCGTTTTCGGTGCACGCTTAATCTCATTTCTACGCCAAGCTGAACTTTTTAATTTAAAATGTTAATATCGAAAATTTAATTATTAGTAGGACTATTTTATGTAACGTAATGATGTTTAGAGCAATTTTAGAGCGATGTACCGATAACAGTACACGTGGCGTGGTCATTAGTTATCGGACCACTTTTGAACTTTTATTGAATACAACAGTTGTAAATGCATCGATTTTATATAATACAAGAAACAATAGTTTAATTTCGCCTTTTAAATATAGAAAGTTACTGATTTCATACTTATGTAATACAAACAATGACGGATTTTCTGAAGAAGATGACCATGTTCTACCTTCTAGAAGTACACCATGAGTTGCAAAACTGTAATGGTAGACCAGTAAAAGATTCAGCCATTCCATGGTATGCAGAAAGTATGAAAAAATATAATAATTGTACTCAAACTTGAGTAAAATATATATTTTTTTAGTACATTACCCTTATTTCCCTTATTCTATGTGAAATAAATTTAATTTTATGTTATTTTGTGCATTTTGTCCTTTGAATAGTAATAATTTTGAAAATAACATACATTTTTTCAAAAATATAAAAAGAACTTGTATTTTTATAGATTTCTGAAAGTAGTTATCGAGTACCGAAAATGGTACACGTGGCCTAGAAATGACACCTTCTCAAAAACAGCTTGGCAGGGAACGTGTTAACATAGTGGAGCAACCAGGGCCATTTTATTTATGTCATTTCGGATCACAGCAGACATAATAAAAGGCGCCACCGAAACTCTACCATATTTCGGCTGACAGCCGACTTAAAGCCGCCGCCGAAACTTTTCACTTCTAGCCGCCGCCGCCGTCAAATTTGCTCGGCGCAGGTCTCTGCACACTACCCACTAGACCACGGCAACTTCAAATCATTTATATTGCAAAAACAATAACAAACTACTAGACAATTATTCGACAGATCTTTCTTCTTCAAACACATCCCATCTTCACACAAGACTTACTGAAATTTTACTAACTCACTTGCATGATAAACAGTCTGGTAAATGTTCTTGAAGGCGAATGTTTGTGATTTCACCTTTTGGAGTTCTCTTACAAATGTAAACATTGTTATTTACTTTCATTACTGTTGTTCGTGAATTTTGTTTACATTTATTATTGTAATGTTGTTGTTATATTTTTGTTTACTTATTTAAAATTTTTTTATGCTGGTGTTGGTTGTTATATTGTTTTTTTTTTATTAAGCAGTATGATTATTTGTAAACAAGTTTGTTTACTGCATTGTTTTGCTGTTTTGTAGCTTTTCTTTATAATATTGATGTTAAACGATGTAAAAGTAGAACACCAGTATCTAGATTTTTCTTCATTTTCGTAACAATGCTAACTAAACACGGTTTTAACACTGGCTTTCCAATGACCAATAAAAAGACTGCGTAGAAAGCTGTTATGATAACGATTTATCCTCCAGAAAACATAATCGAAGACATCGGATATTGGATCTCTTCGAAAGAGTTGAAGAGTTGACTGCCTCTTGCACCACTTGGCTACTGTAGTACTGTGCTGCCTGAAATAATTTGTAAAGAATGACGCTGTGTCTGCCATCTCTGCCATAGTGTAGCAGATAGTGAATTGGCTTATTAGATAGGAGGCCAAGGTAAAGGCGCCAACATTATTACTACTTTCAATGCTCCCATGTCCGGGAGAGCATATTAAAATAATTTTACTATCACCCATAGAGACTATAGAGAGATACGGACTTAGACCGCTTAACAACAACATTAACATGTTGACAGCCGCAGCAGAAAACTAACCAAGAAAACGTCAATTTAATTTTTTACATTAATGAGTACAAGATGACTCGTAGTTTGGCTCCCTAGAAGGGAACATAACGTACGAGTTATCTCGTTATCTCTTAATAACATTCGAAACGCAAATACTGGCATAGCCGTTAATATTTAAATTTGACTTAAGGATTATTTCGTATCTGGCAATACTTCTCACATTCTATTCTGTCACAATCTTCAGTATGTTACCACCACTGGAAGTAATGAATCGATTTTCGCTTGAACAGAGCTTTATTGGGCCAACGAGAAATTGCACAATTATGTTGATTTTGTTAAATCGTATCCAATGAAGTTCGTTTTCATCTTGGTGGCTATGTCAAGCAGTATGATTGTCGTATTTTCGGCTCTGAAAACCCATTCATGTCGTCTAACCGCAGACAATGCAGCTTTTACGGGTGACGGTTTGATGCGACCCGTAGACTGGAGGCTGAGAGTGAGTTTCCCGTTTTAATGGTATTCATGTGAACGAGGCTTTGTTTCAAAAGGATGCGTTGCCGCTTGCCACACGTCTTATGCCACAATCGATTTATTAAATCATCCGTTTGATGACCGTTTAATTAGACGAAATGGTAATGGGAAATTGGTCCCCAGCAAGCTGCGTTTTGATACCGTTGCCCTATTCTCTGTGGAATGCCGTTAACAGAAAATGTTATGCGAACAAACCAGAGACTATAGAGCATTTGAAGGAATACAACACCATGAATTCGAAAAAGTCTACAATCTATGATCGGTTGGAGTACTGTGAGGCGACCTGTGATAGCCATACAAAAACTTGACGATAGCCCCTACAAAAACCTGATCAAACTATGCTTCTTGGATTTTAGTTATACATAAGCAATAAGAAGTCGCTGTGGTCTAGTAGGTAGTGTGTTGGCTTATTTGACGATAGGCCCGGGTTCCAATCCCAGGTCAGACATCAAAACGGAAAATATTTCTTCGGCGACTTCCTCTCAGCAGATTTCTGGCAAAGACTCTGAGAGAAAAAATTGCCATGAAAAGCTTCTCAAAAATCTGTCGTTCGGAGTCGACTTTAAACTGTAGGTCCCGCCACTTATATGGATAAATTAACGCACACAACATAAGTGGTGTGAGAAGCTAGGTCGTAATCCTGACTGAAGGGTGTTGTAATAGCCAATTACGTACGTAAACAATCTTTACTTACTTACTTACTTACTTAATTGGCCTTTACGACCCTTTAGTCAGTATTACGACCTAGCTTCTCACACCACTTATGTTGTGTGCGTTAATTTTATACATGAGTGGCGGGGCCTACAGTTTAAAGTCGACTCCGAACGACAGCTTTTTGAGAAACTTTTCATTGCAATCTTTATGAATTTAAAATGTAAGCCGCAAATTACTACTAACATGAACCAATTTCATTCATTGGCTATACTTCCCCATCATACACTTCAAACAAAACAGCGTAGACAACATGCCAACATAATGAGTTCAATCAGTCAATATTAACGCAATTATTTCGATTTTATTTTTCTTTCTTTCTCTCATTCTTTCTTCATTTACATCATGATTGTTTTGTTTCACAATTTTGTTGTTGCAACAATCATTATTTGGATGCATTGGTGTCTGCATCGTACACATTATGAGTCATTGCAGTAAAGAAAAGTAAAGAAACCCGCTTAACAAAAGCCTAGGCGCCCATGTGTATGAGTCCGTTAATAATCGCCTTAACGAACATGCGATTTTCTTAGCAAAACAGTTTTAAAAAAAATTTTTTTTTGTTGTTTGTGATGCATGCAACACTTGCTAGCTCCCCCGAACAAAAACTCTTTACTTTACTTTACTTTAGTGCAACACAAAGAGCATGAGGTGGAAGAAGAAATGAAAAAATAGAAATGCTTTTTTTGCCATTTCATCTGGAATAACAGTTCATACGTATGACTGTCTGTCTGTCTGTCCATCTGTCCGTCCAGTTGTCTGTTGAAACATTTGTCGGTTTAACTCTATTAGTCAAGCCATTACAAGTCAATGCAACATGCAACTTAAAAACGATTTTTGGGTTTTGCTGGCCATATTCAGCACACACTAATAAATGCTTAAACATACTGTGATTATTGCTGATATTGTTGTTGTTGTTGCTGGTGTTGTTGCTTTTTCAAAAAAACTCTAACAATGTTGTGGCACGTTATGGTTTCGATTTGTGTTTTTGCAGCTTTTTGGAATGCTGCTACACGTTGTTGCGTTTTTCGGTTTTTAATTGTTTAAATACTTCATTGTTGTTGTTGTTGTTGCCATTGTTAAGTACATAAATAAATTTGTTGCACACAGTTTTTTGGTATTTTTGTAAAACAACAACAAAAACAATTTTTTAAAAAATTTTTTTTTTTCTGTTTTTTTCATTAAATTTCAACAGGAGCCCATAATGACGCCCTAATGACAACATGTCGTTGGGGGTTATGTGTTGCCAACCAACGTAAATGAATTGTTAGCCCAAAAATTATGAAAAAGCCACAGCACCCACTCATATGCACACACACATACACCCTCGCACACACACACACACAATCAATTTTGATTGATTGTCCAGCTGAAATGTGTTGATTTACGTTTCGAAACGTAAACGCAATGGAGACCAAATAGTGATCGATTAACTGTCATACACGACTGTTTGGAAAGCGTTGCTACTAAAAATTCTTAATAAATATGAAATTAAAATTGATAATAACAACAACAACAAACAACAACAACAGCAACAAATATTTGCATTACCGCCAGCTAAACCCAACTAAATTATGTTCTACTTAAATGGCATTGGAGTACGGAAAATGCTATTGAGCAGCACCAGATTAACTGACATCTGACTGAAGGTTAGGTTAGGTTAGGTTAGGTTAGGTTAGAGGACGTGTACTTCATGTACTTGTCAACTGTGACAAGTACAGTACCCCGTGGTCGAATTGACCCATTGTACAACGTCCTAGCCATTGTGAAGATGCCGTGGTCTAGTGGGTAGTGTGTTGGCTTATTAGACAAGAGGCCCGGGTTCGAATCCCAGGTCAGACATCAAAACGAAAAAGATTTCTTCGGCGACTTCCTCTCTCAGCAGATTTCTGACAAAGATTCTGAGAGTAAAAAATTGCCATTAACAGCTTCTCTAAAAAAATCTGTCGTTCGGAGTCGACTTAAAACTGTAGGTCCCGCCACTTCTGTATAAAATTAACGCACACAAAATCAGTGGTGTGAGAAGCTAGGTCGTAATCCTGACTGAAGGGTTGTAATGGCCAATTATGTATGTATGTATGTACAACGTCCTAGCCTCTCACACCACTTGTGTTGTGTACGTTAATTTTATATATGAGTGGCGGGACCTTCAATTTAAAGTCGACTCCGAACGACAAATTTTTTTAGAGAAGCTGTTAATGGCAATTTTTTACTCTCAGAATCTTTGTCAGAAATCTGCTGAAAGGAAGTCGGCGAAGAAATATTTTCATATTTTCGTTTCGATGTCTGACCTGGGGAATCGAACTCGGGCCTTTCGTCTAATAAGCCAACACACGACCTACTACACTACGGTAATCAAACCACAATTACTCTCTTCAAACACACCGCGTCTTTACACAAGACTGACTGAACTTTTACGAACTCAGTTATTTGCTTTGCCTTGCCTTTTACAGTAGCGAGCACAAAAAATGCACGTTTGGGTAAAATTATCTTTATTTGCGATAATTTTAAAAAAATGGTGACCAGTTCAAAATATTTCTTTGGGTTATTAATCCCTACAGGGTTAGAAGATACCTATTATCAATAACATGCATGTAAATATTTTAATTAATGATATATTATTTTGTCATTTATTAAAAAGAGTGCGAATTTAATGGGAGCAATAAAATGCAACAACAACAACAAATTTTAATGTGTTTATTCAAAATTAAATAGTAATTCTTACAAAAAAAATCTTAAAATTAATATTTAGTGCGTAGCCCTTATTTTTTATGACTTCTTGCAACCTCGAAGGCATAGAGTCGACTAAAGCTATTAATGTGTTAATGGATATTTTCTCCCATTCACTTTTCAAAATTTCTTCTAATTGGCTCTTATTTGACGGATGTTTCCTCTTAACTTCCCGATCTAATAGCTCCCATAGATTTTCTATGGGGTTCAGATCGGGAGACTGTGATGGCCAATCCAAAACATTGACATCATTGTCGCTTAAAAAGTTTCGAGCTAAGCGAGTTGAGTGCTTTGGATCGTTTATCCTGTTGGAATATGCTACCAGGAGGCATTTTTTCCCGCAGATGAGGAAGCATGTGTTCTCCAAGGATTTCACAGTACTTCTTGGCGTCCATTTTTCCTTCGATTTGAGTTAAGGGACCTACCCCATCACGGGGAAAACGCACCTGTAAATACGTGACGTAAAATCAATAATTTTTTTTTAAACATATCGTTCCTTACCCCATACCATTATTGGATCCACCACCATGTTTATACGGTTGGAAGTTGATATCTTGGAGAATATCTCTGTCCAGGCGGTCTTCGAACAAAATTTATCCATCGGAGCCAAACAAATTAAATTTGCTTTCATCGCTCCACAAGACTTTAGCCCATTGTTCATTTGACCAATCCTTGTAACGTTTTGCAAATTCCAGGCGCTTTTTTTATTGATTGCACTGATGAGAGGTTTCTTCGCGGGTCGTCTCGCATGCAAATTAGCCTCTTTCAACCTACGGCGAACAGTGTGAACGCCTATAGAGACTCCCATTTGCTCATTTGCGAAAATTAGCAACGTCCACTGCGGTCTTTCGTGGATCTTTTTTAACCAGTCCAATCATCTGGCGGTCTTGGCGAGTTGTAGTTTTTCAAGGATTACCACTACCTGGTTCCTTTCCACACTATTTCTTTGGGTTATTAATCCCTACAGGGTTAGAAGATACCTATTATCAAAAAATGCATGTAAATATTTTTAATTAATGATAATTATTTTGTCATTTATTAAAAGAGTGCGAATTAATGGGAGCAATAAAAATGCAACAACAACAACAAATTTAATGTGTTTATTCAAAATTAAATAGTAATTCTTAAAAAAAAATCTTAAAATTAATATTTAGTGGCGTAGCCCTTATTTTTTATGACTTCTTGCAACCTCGAAGGCATAGAGTCGACTAAAGCTATTAATGTTGTTAATGGATATTTTCTCCCATTCACTTTTCAAAATTTCTTCTAATTGGCTCTTATTTGACGGATGTTTCCTCTTAACTTCCCGATCTAATAGCTCCCATAGATTTTCTATGGGGTTCAGATCGGGAGACTGTGATGGCCAATCCAAAACATTGACATCATTGTCGCTTAAAAAGTTTCGAGCTAAGCGAGTTGAGTGCTTTGGATCGTTTTATCCTGTTGGAATATGCTACCAGAGGCATTTTTTCCCGCAGATGAGGAAGCATGTGTTCTCCAAGGATTTCACAGTACTTCTTGGCGTCCATTTTTCCTTCGATTTGAGTTAAGGGACCTACCCCATCACGGGAAAACGCACCTGTAAATACGTGACGTAAAATCAATAATTTTTTTTTAACATATCGTTCCTTACCCCATACCATTATTGGATCCACCACCATGTTTTACGGTTGGAAGTTGATATCTTGGAGAATATCTCTGTCCAGGCGGTCTTCGAACAAAATTTATCCCATCGGAGCCAAACAAATTAAATTTGCTTTCATCGCTCCACAAGACTTTAGCCCATTGTTCATTTGACCAATCCTTGTAACGTTTTGCAAATTCCAGGCGCTTTTTTTTATTGATTGCACTGATGAGAGGTTTCTTCGGGGTCGTCTCGCATGCAAATTAGCCTCTTTCAACCTACGGCGAACAGTGTGAACGCCTATAGAGACTCCCATTTGCTCATTTGCGAAATTAGCAACGTCCACTGCGGTCTTTCGTGGATCTTTTTTAACCAGTCCAATCATCTGGCGGTCTTGGCGAGTTGTAGTTTTTCAAGGATTACCACTACCTGGTTTCCTTTCCACACTATTTCTCAAGGAAAATCGAGATTTAATCCGACATACGATTGATTGATTTACACCAAAGAGGTGTCCAACTTCACGCATGGATTTTCCTTCTTCTAAGGCTTTAATGATTGCTGATATTGTTGTTGTTGCTGGTGTTGTTGCTGGTGTTGTTGCTTTTTCAAAAAAACTCTAACAATGTTGTGGCACGTTATGGTTTCGATTTGTGTTTTTGCAGCTTTTTGGAATGCTGCTACACGTTGTTGCGTTTTTCGGTTTTTAATTGTTTAAATACTTCATTGTTGTTGTTGTGTTGTTGCCATTGTTAAGTACACAAATAAATTTGTTGCACACAGTTTTTTGGTATTTTTGTAAAACAACAACAAAAACAATTTTTTATAATTTTTTTTTTCATTAAATTTCAACAGGAGCCCATAATGACGCCTAATGACAACATGTCGTTGGGGGTTATGAGTTGCCAACCAACGTAAATGAATTGTGAGCCCAAAAATTATGAAAAAGCCACAGCATCCACTCATATGCACCCACTTATACACCCTCGCACACACACACACACAATCAATTTTGATTGATTGTCCAGCTGAAATGTGTTGATTTACGTTTCGAAACGTAAACGCAATGGAGACCAAATAGTGATCGATTAACTGTCATACACGACTGTTTGAAGGGTGTTGCTACTAAAAATTCTTAATAAATATGAAATTAAAATTGATAATAACAAGAACAACAAACAACAACAACAGCAATAAATATTTGCATTACAGCCAGCTAAACCCAACTAAATTATGCTCTACTTAAATGGCATTGGAGTACGGAAAAATGCTATTGAGTACCGGATTGACAGACATCTGACTGAAGGTTAAGTTAGATTAGGTTAGAGGACGTGTACTTGTCAACTGTGATAAGTACAGTACCCGGTGGTCGAATTGACCCATTGTACAACGTCCTAGCCCTCTCACGTTAATTTCAAACATAAATGGCGGGACCTACAGTTTAAAGTCGACTCCGAGCGACAGATTTTCTTTTAGAAAAGCTTTTCATAACAATTTTTACTCTCCGAATGTTTGACCTGTGGATTCGAACTCGGGCCTTTCGTCTAATAAGCCAACACACTACCTACTAGACTACGGTAATCAAACCATAATTACTCTCTTCAAACACACCGCGTCTTCACACAAGACTGACTGAACTTTTACGAACTCAGTTATTTGCTTATCCTTGCCTTTTATAGGGCTTTTAAATTACTCGATACTGGTGAAGGTGTATTGCTTCCGTAACTTGCAATCCAATTATTACGTTTTTGCATTTTAAAAACCTTTTAAATATGAGCTCATCGATTGCAAATAAAATAAAAATTAAAAAAAAAATTCTTTATTATTCGCTTAATTCTGTAAGCCACTGTTTACAACTTGATGTATACAACAACAAATGCTTTTCTTTGTTAATCCTCTGTTTACACCCTTTTGCATAAACAATAACAACATCAATAGCAGCAAATATTTGCATTATGGCAAATTAGAAATGGCTGAGTCATACTCTACTTCAATGGCATTGAAGTGCTGAAAGATGCTATCGAGCACCGGATTGATATCTGACGGAATCTCGGTACATAAATTCATCCATACCATCAAAAGTGTATTGCTTCCGTAACGTGCAATCCAATTGTTACGTTTTTACCTCAACGGAACTACTGCCGAAGCAACTATGATGTGGAGAAAACGAAAAACGAGTGCTTTGCAGTTTAGGACAGATGCCATCTGTTTTTTGGGTAAAAAAAACGTTTGAAGATCTATGCATGTTGGCAAATGTGACTCTAAAATAACTGGCCGGTTTCATACGAAGCTTTGGAAGGTTTAAAATCACCACTCATGTTAAGAGATCTTATTTCACATTGGACCGATTGAACTTGCCTATGAACGGGATGCTGTCCCCTAGTATCGATGTTTTCTTGTCATTTGTTTGATTACGTAACTGAATTATCAGCAGCATATCCTTTCGGGGAGATCCTGAGTCAAAAAGGGTAGTACTCCATTAAGACTTTATTTTTAATATGAGTATCGAATTGAGATTTGATCATAAGAGTCCTGCAATCATATGGTTCGATCTGGAAATTCTGCAACTCGGTTGTTCCAAACCTCTCTGATAATATTGTTACGTTTTTTCCTTTTCAAACATTTAAAACATGAGCTCATCTTTACATAATTTTGTGGGGCACTGTTCACAACTTGATGTAAACAACAACAATTGATTTCCTTTGTTATTTCTCTGCGCAAACCATAACAACTACTAGACAATTATTCAACAGATCTCTTCAAACTCTCGGCGTCTTCACACAAGACTGACTGAACTTTTACTAACTCAGTTGCAAGTTGCCTAAAACGTCTAATGAATGTTCTTGAAGCCGAACATACATGCCTTCGCCTTCTGGAAATCTCGATAAATGTAAACATCGTTCTTTACATTTATTATTGCAGTGTTTGTTTTTTATTTTTGTTTACACCCTTTGCATAAGTCAATTATTCAATACATCTTTGTAACGGAGATCTTCAAACCACGATTAGTCTCTTCAAATACCCCGCGTCTTCACACAAGACTGACTGAACTCTACTAACACCCTAATTGTCGTGTACTAATCTTTTGTTTTGTCATCGTTTATCGATCTAGACTTCGTTGAAGTCACCGTAGTCTAGTAAATAATGTATTAGCTTATTAGGCGTGAGGCCACAGTTCAAAACCCAGGTCAGATATCTTCAACAATACGAAAATATTTCTACGGTGACTACCTCTCAACAGATTTCTGGCAAAAACTCTGAAATTAAACAAAAAATTGCAATGAAAAGTTTCTCTAAAAATCTGACGTTCTGACTGTAGCTCCTACGACTCTTAAAGGAAATTATTACACATAACACAAGTGGTGTGAGAAGCTAGATTGTAAGTCTAACTAAAGGCATGTTAGGCATGATCTTGTTGGACATTGCATGCAGCAATGCTGTCGAAGTCGCCGATAAGCGTAATAGTAAAAAAGTATCCCCCGCCTTCTGATGACTGCTCATTATGAGAAAGTAAAATGAGTTGCATGATAAAGGATATCCTTACCTCAAGACCCGTAAGACCCGTAAGACAAATCTATGTTCAAAAGGTTTTTTAACTTAAGCTTTCGTATGGTTTTATCATAAGAATCCAGAGGCTTCAATTTCTGTTGACAAAATCCCGAATTCTTGTCCACTTCACTTTCAGTAGAAGTAGAACAAACCAACTTCATATATTCCTTAAGAACAGTCTTAGATTTCGAGGAAACCAAATTTACCCGATCATAATAGGGTTTGGCAAGCGAGAGTACGAATTATCAGGGAACATATCATCTGCTTTAGTGACCAAGTGGTAAATTTAATGCATAAGGCTTTAAATATTTTAGTTTAATGACAATAGAACAACAACATCCAAGAATAAGGGATCAAAAACCGTTCTAGATTATAGAAAGGCGTTTAACGCCTTATATGGGTTACGAGTCATTAAGGAGTGAATTCAAATGAGGAAGCCAGAGTATTACACAACAAAAGCTTGGGTAATCCGATGCCTTTCAATGTGTAAAAACCAAGTAGAGAGCATGGTTGTAGGCGTCATATCGATTATTATAGAATAAATACCTCGTGCCGACCGTAATGAGAAGTGAACTGTGAGTACTCTGATACTCACGAAAGAGTCTGCCTTACATGAACACTTAAACAATGTAGGAGGTGATGGAAAATAA
Organism: Sarcophaga peregrina; assembly: GCA_014635995.1. Lineage (NCBI taxonomy): Eukaryota > Metazoa > Arthropoda > Insecta > Diptera > Sarcophagidae > Sarcophaga > Sarcophaga peregrina. The sequence continues at coordinate 83,166,535 of CM025793.1, read as the reverse complement.
TGAAAAACCCGAAGAAATGGAATGTTTTTTATGTCATTCAATCATCCAGCATTCGTAAGCTCAAGACCACAAGTATTTTGGGAATGGATATGACACTACACTTGACATAACTCGTTTCCGAGAGGTGGACTGAAAGAAGTTAAAGACAATTTTACAGCAAACAGACTGTCTATCGAACGTAAAGTGGTATACACATCACATCAAGCCTGCATGATGGCATGAAATGCTTGATTGGTCTCCTATCCTTCACTTACTTTATGACAACATGATTTTTCTTTTAATAACTTTCATTTAAGTAAAGAATCTTACAATCTTTATTAGATGTAAACCTTTCAAGAATTTGAACTTTTGCTTAGCAATCGTACTGCATATTTGCAGTATCAATCATCAATCATATCTTCGCGTTTCAATTTATTCGCTTTTGCAATTTTCTATACCCACTTGAAGTTGATTCACCTTCAGCTTTCTTTCTATTTATAATTCGCCCCTTTTATGTAACCCCTCTCCTCTCCTCTCTCCAACCCCCTTAAGAGTTACATTTCACCGACAATTAAAATACAAAAAAAAAATTTTCCCATGAATAATTTATTGTGTTGGCCAACAACACAACAACACATCGAAACATTTCAATCATTTGGTGGCCTGCACCGTTTCGCCAATCATTCATTCAGTCAGTCAGACAGGCAGTCAATCCAATTACACGAACTGCAACAAATTAAAGAAAGCGAATGAGTGTACAACAACAACAAAATACAATTAAAAAATTTAATTGTTTTACTATATTAATGTTGTTGTTGTTATTATTTGTTGTTTTTGTTTTTGTAATCAGTTTTTATACGCTTGCAGTAATTGTTGCTTTCAATTGAAACATAAAAATCATAAAACGCTTCGTTGATTTCGAAATCGATCTGTGTTGTGCTGTTTCAACTTCTTTTGGCGCGTTTGTTTTTCAATTTTTTTTTTGTTGTTTTTCAATTTAAAAGGGAAATGGGGAAAAACAACATGAACAACATGTTTATTTTGTTGCAAGGAAACGAGCATTTAAAGATAATTTGCAACAAATAAAAACAAAAACAACAAAATCACACACAAACACACACACACTCTAAAAATAAATACTTTGATTAGAGGGCAAAATTTTAGTTGCCAAAGGAAATCAATTTGAAAAGTTTTTTTTTTTCTTACTGGGAAAACAAATCAAAAGATTAGTCATTAGAAGTACAATAAATATTGAAGAAATGATGGAAAGAAATATGAACTATGAGTGTGTACACCACAAAATCACGGTAAAGTAGTAAGACAGTCAGTGTTCTATCGGCAGTTTTATCCTGCCGCTGAACGAATATGGTTGTGTATACGCGTTTTCGCTTCACTAAGTGGGCCTGCGATTAACCTACAGAAATGAACCTCATTTTGATCTTGGGCGGGTATGTAAACAAGCAAAATGGTCACATTTAAGGCACAGAAAACCCACACGCATACATTGCAAAGCCGACGCACCCAAAATGAGTCACTGTTTGTTACGGATTTTGGTCTAGAGCCATCATTGGGCCATTTCCCTTCGATAATGAGTAAGGAATGGCCGTTGCAGTCAATGGCGATCGTTATCGGGCCATATTGAATGAATTTTTGTCCACAAAAATTAAAGAGGAGAATATGGTCGCCGTGGTCTAGTGGGTAGTGTGTTGGTTTATTAGACAAAAGGCCCGGATTCGAATCCCAGGTCAGACATCAAAACGAAAAATATTTCTTCGGCAACTTCCTCTCAGTAAATTTCTGATAAAGACTCTGGGAGTAAAAATTGCCATGAAAAGCTTCTTAAAAATCTGTCGTTCGGAGTCGACTTTAAACTGTAGGTCCCGCCACTTATATTTGAAATTAACGTAAACAACATAAGTGGTGTGAGAAGCTAGGTCGTAATCCTGACTGAAGGGTTGTAATGGCCAATTATGTATGTATATTGGCAACATTTGGTTTGAACAGGACGGCGCTACATGCCACATAGCCGATGCAACAATTGATGTTTGGTGCCCTGTTTTTGAAGATCCCATTATCAGCCGCAAAGTTGATGTCATTTGGCCACCTCGGAGCTGCGATTTGACACCATTGGACTATTATTTGTAGAGTGCCGACAAGCCAGAGATAATTGACGCTTTAAAGCATAATTTTCGTAAAGCCATTGATGAAATACAGTTGCACACAAACGATAACGTGCTTAAAAATTGAAACGATCGTATAGGCTACTGCATGGCCAGCCGTGGCAGCCATTTGAATGAAATTATTTTCCATTATTAACCGAAAGTATTGTACTTTCAAATAAAAAAAGGGAACTTGAGAAAATATTCAGTAGTCGTTTTTTTTAAAGCATTTTTCAAAAAAAAAAGAAGTTATTTGGCGAACCCTTTATGTGTCTGGCGAACTTTTGTGTGTCCGTCAAACGTCTATATATCTGTCGAACTTCTATGTTTCTGTGAAACTTCTAAGTGTCTATCGAATTTCTATGTGTATGTCGAACTTCTATACGTTGGTCGAACTTCTATATGCCTGTCAAACGTCTATGTGACTGTCAAAGTTTTATGTGTGTTTCGAACATCTAACCGTCTATCGAACTTCTATGTGTCTCTCAAACTTCTCTGTGCCTATCAAACTTCTATGCGTCTGTCAAACATATCTATGTGTATGTTGAACATCTATGTGTCTTTCAAACTTCTATAAGGCCGTCAAACTTCTATATGTCTGTCAAACTTCTATGCGTCTGTCAAACATCTCTGTGTATACGTCTAACGTCTATATGTCTTTCAAACCTCTATAATGCCGTCAAACTTCTATATGCCTGTCAAACTTCTATGCGTCTGTCAAACATCTCTGTGTGTATGTCGAACATCTATGTGTCTTTCAAACTTCTATGAGGCTGTCAAACTTCTCTGTGCCTGTCAAACTTCTCTGTGCCTGTCAAACTTCTATGCGTCTGTCAACTATCTCTGTGTGTATGTCGAACATCTATGTGTCTTTCAAACTTCTATACGGCCGTCAAACTTCTCTATGCCTGTCAAACTTCTATGCGTCTGTCAAACATCTCTGTGTGTATGTCGAACATCTATTTGTCTTTCAAACTTCTATGAGGCTGTCAAACTTCTATATGCCTATCAAACTTTTATGTATATGTCGAACATCTAAGTATCCGTCGAACTTCTATGTACATTTCGATCTTCTATGTCTGTTGAACTTCTATTTGGCTATCGAACATCTATATGTCTGCCGAACTTCTATGTGTCTCTCAAACTTCTATGCGTTTGTCAAACTTCTATGCGTCTGTCAAACATCTCTGTATGTATGTCGAACATCTAAGTGTCTTTCAAACTTCTATGAGGCTTTGAAACTTCTATATGCCTGTCAAACTTCTACGCGACTGTCAAACTTTTATGTTGTTATCGAACATCTAAGTGTCCGTCGAACTTCTATGTGTATGTCGATCTTCTGTGTCTGTCGAACTTCTATTTGCCTATCGAACATCTCTGGGTCAGACGAACTTCTATGTGCCTCTCAAACTTCTATGCGTCTGTCAAACATCTCTGTGTGTATGTCGAACATCTATTTGTCTGTTGAACTTCTATATATTTGACGAACTTCAATCACAATTTCTCTGGACGAAGCGCAATTAAAATGTTCAATATTCTATGATTCTGACTTATAAATTTAACTTAAATTGACCTGTGACATGGGTTACATGACTTTGAAAACTGCTATGGTTTTCGGACTTAAGAACACCTCCCAAATATTGAACAATGACACCAGCAGAGAAAAATCCACATCAAATAGTGATTTATTCGGAGTGATTTATAGTGATTATTAGAGATGACCTTACAATAATTGAAGTCGCCATAGTCTAGTAGGTAGTGTTTTTGACTTATTAGCCGAAAGATCACGGTTCAAACTCCCCAGGTCAAATATCAAAAAATATGAAATATGACAAAATATTTATTCGGCGACATACTCTCAGCAGATATCTGACAAAAACTCTGCATAAGGAAATAAAATTGTTAAGAAAAGTTTCTCAAACACCTGTCATTCGGGAGTCGACTTTAAACTGTCGCTGCTCGCTTCACTCATGTATAAAATTAACAAACACAACATGATTAGTGTGAGAAGCTAGGCCGTAATACTGATAGAAGCGTTTTCATGCGGACATTGGCTATGGTTTCTGCAGGTCTTATGTTTCGCTGACGAACTACTTTATTAATCGATCATTAATATTAATAAAAATAGACGCAGTTAACCCATTTTGTAAAAAAAAAATTTAAATTTAAATTGCTTATCATCCTGTTGATTAGAAAATCAAAAGAATAATTTTTCTTTTCTTTTCAGGTACGTTAACAACATTGTAATATTTTTCATTAAATTAAGTGAGTATAAAATGTCGTAAGTCGTAAATAGCTAAGCTTTACGATATTAAAGCCCCTTCAGCTAGAGATATATGTTCTTTATTTTTTCTATTCTTTTAAAACCTAAAGATATTATTTCTTATACCGTGGATAAAAGTGTATAGAACAGAATAATATTTTGTAAACAATATAACAATTATGCAACAACAATAATACAATGGAAAAATTCTAGAAGTTGGCAGACCAAAAATAAGTCAAGTATTAATAGGGAAAATATAACGTTGCCAGCGAGAAGTAAAATTTTAATTAAAAAATACAAGATGTTTGGAAGCGTTGAACGTATATAGAAATGAAAAACAATAACAATACAATGAAAAATTCTAGAAGTTGTCAATGCGAAAATAAATCTAGTATTAATAGCAATATACGGCTACTAGTGAGCTGTAAAATATTAATAAGGAAATTCAAGAGATTGGGAAGAGTAACTTGTCTGTGATCTATTCATTTTTGATATGGTTAGGAAAATGGAAATGGTGTTCTTAAAATGATAAACAAAAGCTCCAAAACCAAAAACAATGGACTTGTTTACATAAACAACGAGTAAACAAAAATATAGCAACAACATCGGTATAAAAAAGGGGGATAAAGAAGTAAACAAGCAGCAAACAATGTGCAGCATAAAAAAGTGACTAGACAAGTAAACAAGCAACAACAACTTCGCAAGGACGAACATAAACAAAATACACAAATAACAATAAACAACTTGTTTACATTTATAGAGGTTTTGCAAATATATTCTCATACAAGAGCATTCATCAGACTGCTGACCCTTTGTGATATAAAAAGCAAGACAGAACAGGCAAGTCGCCGTGGTCTAGTGGGTAGTGTGTTGGCCTATTAGACAAAAGGCCCAGGTTCGAATCCCAGGTCAGCCATCAAAAAGAAAAAATATTTCTTCGGCGACTTCCTCTCAGCAGATTTCTGGCAAAGACTCTGAGAGTAAAAATTGCCATGAAAAACTACTCAAAAATCTGTCGTTCGGAGTCGACTTTAAACTGTAGGTCCCGCCACTCTTGTGTAAAAATTAACGCACAGAACATGAGTGGTATGAGAAGCTAGGTCGTAATCCGGACTGAAGGGTTGTAATGGCCAATTATGTATGATTTCGCATACAAGTGCTTTCATCAGACTTCTGGCCCTTGTGATATAAAAAGCAAGACAGACCAGGCAATGGTGATTCGGTAAGAATTCGGTAACAATTCAGTCAGTGTTGTGTGAAGACGCATTGTGTGATGAAGGGAATAAATGCGGTTTGAAGATCTCCGTATTAATGGACTAATGAACAATTGTTATTGCGTACGTGGAAGAGTGGAAGAGAGAATTAAAGGTTTTAAAAGAGTAAAAACGTAACAATATTATCACATGAGACGAATTTTTTCAAATAAATTGTCCGTTTTTAAAAATTACTGGATAGGAATCCCAGGCCAGACATCAAAATAAAATACAAAAAAAAGTATTTTTACGGCGACTTCCTCTCAGCATATTTCTGGCATAAATTCAGAGAGTAAATAAAATTGCCATGAAAAGTTTTTCAAAAATCTGTCGTTCGGAGTCGACTTTAAACTCTTGGTCCCGTCACTTACGTATAAAATTAACGCACACACCAGTGGTGTGAGAAGTTAGGTCAGTAATCTTGACTGAAGGGTTGTAATGACCAATTATGTATGGATAGGAAATGTAAGAAGCTTTTCAGGAAAATTTTCCTCAAATAATTTTGGCTTTAAGCGGACAATGTAAACATTTTCTGCCACACATTTTTGCCTCTGACTGTGCCCATTAATTATTGCAAGTAACACGTAGTAATGCTGTAGCATCAAGTTGTTTAAGACAAAAATTAGAAAAGTTGTGAATTCATTATAAAAATATTATCATCATCATCGTCTCTCTCTCTCTGTCTCTCTCTCTCTCTCTGTCTCTGATGGCATTCATAAATATTTGAACGCATAAACAATTATAAGCCGATAATCTTTCTCTGTCCGTTCATATTTACTCATTAAAATTGGTCACATAATCAAATATTATTTAAATTTACATTTCAAGTGTAATTTTTCATTACACAAAAACAACAAACAAACAAATAGATAAACGGACAGATAAGTTGGTTAGAGAGAGACAAAGAAGTAAAAATCAAATGTTAAAATCTGACACACCGCATTAGACTGTAGACTCTCTCTCCCTCTGTCTCTACTCCTTAGCTCGATGCTATTGCGTTATGTTATGTTCCATGTTTGTGTTCATAAATTATGAAGAAGCATTTTTGTTGACTACCTCCCCCCCCCCTGATCTGTTTGGTATGTGAATGCCACACTGAATGACTGACTGACTGACTGTCTGTCTCTTTCTCTAATTGTCTGCCTTTCGGTTTATTCTTCTTCTATGCTTTTCAGTATATTCTTTTGGGGGGGTTTGTTCCTTTGTTTTTGTCAGTTGTTATGTAGTTCTTGTTGTTGTTGTTATTGTTGTTGTTGTTGTACAAATAATTCATTGTTATTTATTTGACGCTTAAAAAGTTGTTTCAACAGCCGTAAGTAAGTGTTGCTGTTTTACATGTTGGCCAAACGTTCTCCGTTGCTTGCATCCGTCCGTCCGTTCGTCCATCCGTCCGTCCGTTTATTTATATTTTGTTTTGTTTGTTTTTCCATGTCAATTATATTTTACTATCTCTTCAACTTAATCATACTCATCATCATTATCATGGTCATCATCATCATCATCATCAGCTCCATGAGCCTCATACTTCATTTTCAACTCAGCAACTCGTCGTCGTCGTCGTTAACGTAGTTGCATGCAGCATACCTATGCTAGAGTACACCCATGATACAAGCATCACGTACAAACAAGATTCATATACGTTCTATACTATACAAATTAAGCAGTGCCTTTAAAGAATGAAATCTTTAAAAAAATTCATATAAAAAATAGAACTATTTTCAACTCAGAAGCCAGAAGCCAGACTTTAGGTTGAGCTAGAGAACGTAACTTACATTTGACATGATAATAAGAGTTGCCAGATCAATGCAATGATCATAAGTTTGCACGCATATTTGTATTGTGGATCTTAAGTAGTAAATACTCGTATAGAGGGGCCAACAATATTTTAATTTATTGTATGATTGGGATGGTGTTGGTGTTTTTTTATAGATTTACGAGCTATAGCCCAGCCTACCAATAGGCACGATTCGCCTTGAGACTTACTCTCGACTTGCTAAGCGTTTATCGCACTTCCAACCATTCGCAACAATCAAGTATTACTGCGGGAAGGTAAATATTCAGCGAGTGCTGCCTTCAAATTCTGCTGTCCTTGCTCTCTCAACCAATCTTTCCTGTATCAATACCTTCCTGGCGAAAACACATACTGCGTTCCAATATCAAGTCCTATATTATCGGGCGTTACTTGGAATCCTATTGTTCTCTCCAGGCAATTTCATTGAACAACATACCGCGGGCAAGTAAAGAACACATGCTCCGCCGTATCCCTCTCATTACGGCATTCTGGACATGCCTCGTCCACGTCATGACCAAACTTATAGAGTTATGCCCTATAACATCCATGGCCCGTTAGCAACGGTGTGAGGTTGAAGTTCATCTGACCGTGTCTCCTTTTGGTCCATATGCCTAACCTCAATATAAGTCTGTGGGTCCATCTTCTCTTGATGGAATTGGACAAGTCCGGATGCCATCTGCCCACAGCATCATCAGCTAATTGAACAGGGTTCGAAAAATCTATTCCTCTGTTTGCGTCATGTTGCCTCCTCTCTAGCGATACCCCTACTAGCTTCAGGGACATCATACCCGCAATCACCCACGCCGCATTAGTTTTTTTTTTGCCTTGAGCCAGAGGTGGTAAATCTTCTCAAGATACTTTTGTTCCAACAAAAGCATGCACGATTCACCATCCCTGGTGCCTACGTACTAAAAACCCATCCCCCGCGGGACTGCCGTAAGGTATTACTTCGCGTAGGGCTGGTTAGCTCGAAAGCTTTAACACGTTATCTCAAATTTCGCCTTCGTTCCTCCAACCTTCAGAGTACCATCATTACTTCAGTAATTTTCTGGCTGTATTGGCTTCATAGCGTCCTAGAATTCAACAGTTCCTCCATGAGCCGGTTTGGTTCTAATCTAGTTTCTCCGGGCATGTTAGAATATGCTCCGCATCTTCCTCTTCGTCTACACAGTTTGGGCATATAGGGGAAGTATCATGTCCAAATCTGTGCAGGTACTTCCTAAAACATTCATGACCAGTTAGGAACTAGGTCACGTAATAATTCAGCTCGCAATGTTTATTCTCCATCCAAGGGGTTACAGAAGGGACAAGCTGAAATGTCCATCTTCCCTTTAAACTGCTCTTCCATCGTGAGTGCCATTTGTGCATAGAAGCCATTCTTTCCTCCGCTTTTATAGCCGCTGTCCGTCCTGGACTCTCGAGACGGCGAAAGTATATCCGCCTCATCTCATCCGCCAATATGTCTATTGGTATTGTCTTTGCCAATACCAATACCGCTTCATCAGACACTGTCCTGAAGGAACTTATCCATCTAATCGCGCTTAGACGATGCACCGAGGACAGTATCCTCCTTGTCGACCCCACGGATAGTGCCTCCGACCATATGGGGCAAGCATATAGCATTATCGACGTTACTACCGCTGAAATTATCCTCCTCTTGAATGGACCTGGTCCTCCAATATTTGGCATCATCCTCGCCAGTGCTCCTTGCGTTCCAGATACCTTTTCGCCGATGTATTTTACGTGCTCCTTAAAGTTCAACCTGTCATCAATAATCACTCCCAGGTATTTTATTGCCCTCTTTGATTCGATTTCTGTGCCTCCAACGGTCACTTTCATCTTCTCCACTATCTTCCGGCCGCTTATCAAAACGGCTTCCGTTTTATGTGCAGCAAGTGTCAAACCTGCCTCATCCAGCCATTCACCAACATTTCGCATCGCTGTGTTAGTTTTCTCCTCTATATCCTGTACCGTCGTCTTAGCTACCGAGACTATGGCAATGTCATCTGCAAAGCCTACAATTGTAGTCCCGTTTGGCAATCGCAGTCGAAGTACTCCATCGTACATTATGTTCCATAGTAGTGGGCCAAGTACATAGCCCTGCGGGACACCCGCCGTCACTACATATTCCTGCTCTCCTTCATCCGTTAGATATATTATCTTCCTGTCCTGAAAGTAATTGTTCAGAATTTCCATTAAGTATGGCGGCGTACCCATGTTAAAGAGGACTCTCATAATTCGCCCCCAATTCGCTGAGTTGAACGCGTTTTTAACGTCAAGTGTGACAACCGCGCAGTATTCCTTGATGCCAAATCTCCATCTTTCGCCCTCTACTGCATCTCTTGCAATGTCGACTACCCTCCTGATCGCGTCAACTGTGGACCGTCCTTTCCTAAATCCGTATTGCAGGTCCGCCGCATTAGTATATGTATGTGTGCGTGTGTGTTTGCCCATAAATTATATTTTTCCCGATTCGTTAAGAAGTATCTAAAGGCAAAGAAATTAAGGGATGGTCAACCACATACTTTAAAAATGTTACACACACTCTTCAGTCCGTCCAATCATCCAAAAAGCAGTACGAGTAACCCAACTAACCCTTCAAGCGATCATACAGGTGTACATCCTGTATAGAAAAAAACTGTCATGTTACAAATCTATCAAAAAATCTAACATGACCGACTGTAGCATAGGCATGCTTCCAAATTTGTATGGAAAAAGTGATCCAGAAACGACATAAACATACTACAGAAACCCTATCGCCGATTGGTGTGATCAACTGGCGTAGGCTCCTGAAAGGATGTATTAAGATAGGCCAATTAAGTTAAGTAAGTAATATCAATGCAATTTGCCCTAAAAACCTGATGTATTCTAATATCATTGGTGGTGATATGATAAGAGAAGCCCGATGCCGAGAGATCATAGAAAACAGGATTATATTTTAGCACGTTATGTAAAGAATTAGTAAAAAAAATGAAGTGCGCCACCATCACAGCCTTAGCAGCAATCATTACCCAATTCAAATCAAGCTGAAAACCACCAGCCCAAAAGTCTAATGATCGATTTGATTTCAAGTAATGATCGGGGCTATAAAAAAGTTGAGAGAATTGAGTGAAATCTGTCTCTTCCTCAATAAAAGGAAGTTATTAGTAGCTAAGCAAAGTCCTTCCAAATGCTAATCCATTACGCAATGAATACTATTATGTTAGTAAATGTTCAGTCAATCTTGTGTAAAGACGCAGTGTGTTTTGAAGAAAGTAATCGTGGTTTGAAGGTTTCCGTTACAAAGATCTGCCAAACAATTGTCTAGTAATTGTTATTGTTTATGCAAAAGGTGTAAACAGCGGAATAACAAACAAAGCAATTGTTGTTGTTTACATTAAGTTGTAAACAATGGCCTACAGAATTAAGCGAATAATAAAGAATTTTATTTCAAAACTAAACAGAAATTTATTTTTATTTTATTTGCAATGGGCGAGCTCATATTTTAAATGATTTTTAATAGATAAAAACGTAATAATTAATCGCCGTAGTCCAGTAGGTAGTGTGTGACTTACAAGACGTAAGGTAATGGTTCAAACAGTAGGGCAGACTTCTTCTATAAAACGAAATCTGTTGATTGGAGTCGTCTTTAAACTGTAGATTCCACCAAATACATACATACCTAATCGGTCATTACAGCCCTTTAGTCAGGATTTTAACCTAGTTTCTTACAACACTTATGTTATGTGCGTTAATTTTATGCGTTAGTAACGGTTTCGCCACTCAAATAACAGGCCCTAGTCCTGACTGAAGGCTTGTATTGCTTAATCGTGTATGTATATATGTAGTCTAGCAACAAAGGAGTACATTTTCACGGTCCTAGATTTACTTAGTAGAAGTCGCCGTGGTCTAGTAGGTAGTGTGTTGGCTTATTAGACGAAAGGCCCGGGTTCGTATCCCAGGTCAGATATCAAAACGAAAAATATTTCTTCGGCGACTTCCTCTCAGCAGATTTCTGGCAAAGACTCTGAGAGTAAAAATTGCCATGAAAAGCTTCTCAAAAATCTGTCGTTCGGAGTCGACTTTAAACTGTAGGTCCCGCCACTTATGTATAGAAAGTAACACACACAATATAAGTGGTGTGAGAAGCTAGGTGGTAATCCTGACTGAAGGGTTGTAATGGCCAGTTATGTATGTATGTAGATTTACTTAGTGGACAACCTAATCAAAGTATTTTCATACATGGAAATTTGTGTTTAGTTTTAATAAAAAATTCTTTATTATTCTAACTATTCTGTGTGCCACTGTGGTCACAACTTGAAGTAAACAACAACAATTGCTTTGTTTGTTATACTTCCTTACATGCAGCCTTTGCGCTGATCAACTTCTTCCTTTCCCTGATTTGCCGGTTAGTACAGGGACTGCGTTTCACCCGTGGCATCACAACGGGCCACCATGCGTGCTCAAGTAAGCTTTGTGATATCAGAGCTACCACTACGACCTACCTATACTTCTTTATACTATTTTGCGTAAACAATAACAATTGTTCGATAGATTTTTATAATGGACTTAGTGGAGAACCTAAACAAAACTCGACAGTCCATTAAGTGTAACACAGCAGATGCCAACCAGTTTAGATGTGAAGGAAGGACTTCATTTCTCGTTCAACATTCCCTCACCAAGGGAGATATTTTTTGAGGCTTTTAAGGCTTTCAAAACCAGAAGTCATAAACCGCTTCCAACTGAAACCAAAAGGTATTTAACTCTTCAAAGGCGTCATCTATTTGATGTTAAGTTTTACTTCCTTTAAACCACTGCCAAGAGTTGTTGTTTTTGTGACTTTTTAATACTTTATGAGCACAAAACACAGACATGTTATGTCGTGCTCATGTATAAGTAAGTGAGTGAGTGATACACTCCATGTTGAAGTTTATGTTGTATTTTGTCTCCTATTTTTCTGCTTTGCTTTCCCACTCTCTCTCTCTCTCTCTGTTGCTGTTCTCCATATAAATTTACATGAAATTTATTAATACAACACGAACACAGACACATTAACTGCAATGTGTGTATACAAATGAAGTGCACGATGCTTGTATGCATGTGCCAGCCAGTGTACAGTGTACATGGATATGATGAGCTGACTTTACATCATTTCAAGCACAGTGTTGCATACTAACAGGGATGATATCTATACTACGTACGTACATACGTTTCGTAAACAATCCCTATGCAATGCCAGGGTGCAGTGACAATTTATTTGTTGCATTAAATCTACTACCAGTGCTGCTGCTTCTCCTGCTATTTGTTTTATTTGTACTTTTTTTTTGTTGTTCTTTGTATTGTTTTGTTGTTGTTTGTGTTGTTATCTTAACTTAACTTGTTTTTGTTATTTATTTTGTAGCAATAGCAAATATATGTTGTTGTTGTTGTTGCTATTGTATCGGTATTTATTAGCAAATGGTAGAACTGTTGCTATTATTTTTACATTAATTTGTTGTGTATGCAAATGAAATTAACACCTTCTGGTCTTTTTTTTTTTCCCTACATTCTCTCTATCTTTCTCTGCCTATCTCTTTTGTTCCGACATTCGAAGTCAATGGTATCGGCCGTTTTAATCAGTACTCTAGTAAATTATTTATTTTGTTTGTATTCGTAAAATAAGTTTACAAATACAAAAGTTTTTATGCACACTAACACAAATGCTTGTTAACCTCTCTATGAGGTTTAACAAGCCGCATTAAATTCATTCAAAAGCCTGAAATCACCATACTCTAATAGGCAGTGTGTTGGCTTATTTCACATGAGACCTCGTTTCAAGGCCCAGGTCAGACGAAACATATAAAAAGATATTCCTTACGGCATCTCCTCTCCTATTTCTAGCAAAAACTCTATGAACTTTGGGTCGCCGTGGTCTAGTAGGTAGTATGCTGGCTTATTAGACGTAAAAAAAAAAGTTTTTTTTGGCGATTTCTTCTTAGCAGATTTCTAGCAAAGACTTTGAGAATAAATAAAATTGTCATGAAAAGTTTCTCAAAAAAGAATCTGTCGTTCGGAGTCGACTTTAAACCACACTCACGTATAAAATTAAACACACACAACATAAGTAGTGTGAGAAACTGCGGGCTTCTTGTAGACGATTGCTGTCGACTGTCTAATGGTGAAGGTATAGCACTGGCCATTTTATACTCACCTAGCAGCAATTCTTTTCCTTGCCGTTTGCATCTTCCCTCTTTCCACCTTTCCTAAAAACCTGCACAATGCGCTGCATGGGTAGGGGCCATCCCCTGAGTGCTGGTTTTATAAGAAAAAAATACCAACAAAAACCAATAAGAAAAATGTTATAAACAAGTAAACAAAAATACAACAACAAACACTGTAAGCATAAACGGAAGCAAAATACACAAACAATTAAAATGTAAACAACAATCTTTACATTTATAAGAGATTTCGAAAAGGATAAGGCATTCGCCTTCAAAAGCTTTCATCAAACTATTTATCCTGCGATATTAAAGGCAAGACAAAGCCGGCAGCGGAGTCAGTGAAAGAAAAACTAAGATAACGCCATCTTTTGGGAAAAAGCACAATTCCGATAATTTAAGTTCTTTATCACAGCAATAAAAATTTATCCATAGAGGTTGCCGGTCCTCGGGAATAAAGAATGGACTAATCATCAGCTCATTTATACATCAAAAGAGGTCCTATGGTAGATAAGCAGGCAACAACTTAAGCCCCGAACATAGAAGAAAACTTTTCATTATTATTCCAGGAACCATCCAGGGCAGCTGATAAAGCCACTAATGCTCTTAATACCCAAATATTTTTTTTTCTTTTGATTAAACTTGCACTCAGGGGATGACCCCTACCCATGCAGTGCATTGTGCAGGTTTTAGGAACGGTGGAAAGAGGGAAGATGCGAACGGAAATGAGTTGCTGCTGGTGACTATAAAATGGCTATACCTTCACTATTGGACAGTCTACAGCAATCGTCCCCAAGAAGCCCGGAGTTTCTCACACCACTTATGTTGTGTGTGTTAATTTTATACAGATGTGGCGGGACCTACAGTTTAAAGTCGACTCCGAACGACAGATTTATTTGAGAAACTTTTCAAGAAGAGAAAGAGAAGAAATGGCCAAAAAAATACTTTTTTTTGTATTTTTTTTATTTTTGATGTCTGGCCTGGGACTCGAACCCTGGCTTTACGTCTAATAAGCCAGCACACTACCTACTAGACCACGGCGACCCCAATTGTTTGCACAGTAGAGGTGAAGACTTTATTTTTCCTCGACACAACTGCGCCTATCAGCGGATTGGTAAAAAAAATTTAAATTTAAAGGAACTGAAGATAGGTATGTGGTTGGTTTGAAGCACTTTAACATACATACATACATAATTGGTCATTGCAACCCTTCAGTCAGAATTATTGACCTAGTTTCTCACACTACTTATGTTGTGTGTATTAATTTTTATACATAAGTGGCGGGACCTACAATTTAAAGTCGACTCCGAACGACAGATTTTTGAGAAACTTTTCATGGCAATTTTATTTTGATACTCAGAGTTTTTGCCAGAAATCTGTTGAGATGAAATCGCCTAAGAAATATTTTCTGTATTTTGTTTTGATGTCTAGGCCGGCTTTACGTCTAATAAGCCGGCACACTACCTACTAGACCACGGCGACTAACATACTGTTACGAAAATGCAAAATCTAGATACTGGCGCTTTTTTTATTACATCGCTTAACATTAAAATTATAAACAAAAATTCAACAACAAACATCAGGATGAAAAAAATGGTAAACAAGTAAACAACAATACAACAACAAACACTGCATGAAAAAACGTAAGCAAAATAAAGAAACAACAGTAAGGATAACAACATGTTAACGTGTCTAGATATTAAGACAAGGCAAAGTTATTCGCCTTCAAAAGTGTTCATTAGACTATTTACTTTGCCATATAAAAGGCAAGACAAAGCAGGTAATGGAGTCAGTAAAACTTCAGTCAGTTTTATGTGAAGACACGGCGTTTAAAGAGATTAAATGTGGTTTGAACATCTCTGCTATAAAGATCCAATGAAAAATTGTTATTGTTTACTTAAAAAAATGTAAAGAAGACTAACAAACAAAGCAATTGTTGTTGTTTACATCAAGTTGTGAACAGTGGCACACAAAATTAATTAAATAATAAAGAATTTTAATTAAAATTAAATACAAATTTATTTTTATTTCATTTGCAATCTACGGGCTTATGTTTTAAATGGTTTTAAAAGGCGGAAACGTAACCCATCACAAAGAGCACTCATCTTTACGTCGGCAGGTTGCTTAATGGTTTTGATTCGTGATATTTTTCCTAAGCCTATAGTGTAATGTGGACTTTGCTTATGGCAATCATTTGCAAAAAAATTTAAATTTTTTATTGATTCTTTTCATTGATAATGAAGTTCAATCGAAATTGTTCTTTAACGCAATGTTTATTTTCCTTGTTTAAACCTGATAATAACCATCAGTTATCCTTCCCATTCCCAGCTATTGTTGTGATTCAAATGCCAAAATGGGGAAAGGAAGTACAGAGGCTCCCCGTTATTGTATTTCTTTGTTAAAGATTTATTAAAACCCTTGAGATTAAAACGAGTGTAAATAAAATAGTGTGTCTGAGTGTGTTTGTATGTGTGTCTGTAGATTTTTATTAGGAGTACATTTCACTCTCTCTCTCTTTATTTATTGGCAATACATTGGAGAGACAAAGCGAGAGTGAGAGCGAAAGAGAGAGCAAGTGAGCGGTTGAAAAAGAAAATCCTTTTCATTTTCATTTAATTTTCTTAATGTTACAATTGTTGGTGAATTATTTGCCCAGGGGAATGCTTAAGATTTTATTGTTCCATGTTAACGGAATTTGTTTTGTTGTACCAACATACACACATACATACATACATACATACATACGTATGGATTGTAGATTTTATTTATTACAACAAAAAAAATTTACGATTTAACAGTTAAATGGCCAAAAACCTTTACCTGTTTCCCTTTGCTTGCAAGAGACTTAGAAGTTATTTGTTGTCGTTCAAACATATTTCACTTAGCTAGACTTTTGTAGCATATATTTAGGCATCTAAATAAATTAAACATACTTTTAGGTAAGCATTATTGAAGGCATTTAAAGAAGGCCTTTATATTTGTATATTTTAATGGGAATTCAAGGATTATTTAATAAATTTTTTTAACATTTAATATGAAATTTAATAAAGGTTCCTCAAAACTATGTTCAAAGCCCGTAAATAGCCCTCAAAAGAATCGATAGCTGTAGGAACATAAATAAGAAATACTTATTGTATACTTTTAGGGAAAAGAGTCTAAAATTTGTTCAAATAATTTTGGCACTTGAAGCCATTTTCCATTTAAAGCCATTATGCTCCCCAGTCAGTGTATTTTCAGTGGGATTTCTGATCTAAACAAAATTTCAATTCTGTCTTCCCGCCTTAGATGAAATTTAAATGAACGCCATTAACACAATAATCCAAAGATTTTATGTACACTTTGTATGAAGAATACTTTAAATTTCGCAGTCAAGTACTATCAACTTCTTCCTTCAGATTTAACGTCTAATAAGCCAAAACACTATCTACTAGACAACGGCAACTTATGGGCTCATTTTTATTTTTATACAAGAGTGGCCGCAGCACCACCAGTGTAAAGCCGACTCTGAACGGCAGATTATAAGAGACTTTTCATGGCAATTTTGATTTAATCTCACAGTTTTTGCCAGAAATCTACTGAGAGGAAATAGACGAAGAACTATTTCTTCATTTTTTTTTTTAATAAAAACCAATACTCAGGGGATGGCTCCTATTCAAGCAGTGCATTGTGCAGGTTTAGGAAAATAGGAGGGAGGAAATTCTCCCTGTAATGCATTGTGCGGTTCACTGGACAATCAACCACAAAAGGATGTGCTCTGTGAGAAGCTCGAGTACCACGTAAAAATATGTGATTATCGGGAACCAAGCCCCTTATCTCTCGAGAATACCTCCCATTATAGTACCGATAGAACAATGAAACACACGCCACATTGCGACGATGCTCCAACGAATGAATAGAGTTGAATATCCTCCTGTTATTAATAAGCACCTTCGCCCTCTCCTGTACGCGGTCGAGAAGCTTCAAAATAGACTTTGGAGCACCGGCCCATACATGAGAGTTGTACTTCATCCGGGGTCAGATAAAGGTCCTGTAAATAGTAAGAAGATCGGATGGAGTGAAATATTTCCTGCACCGTTTCAAAAAACCAAGGCACTTGAATGGTTCCTTCGACACTCGAAAAATGTGATCGTTCCAAGGAGCATCACAACTAATTCTCATGCCCAGAACATCAAGAGCATCCGCCTTCTCAATATTTACATTACCCATAAATACAGATGACAGAACACCAGAGCCAGCATCACGCCGGTGTGTCAAAAAACAACATTGGGTCTTGCGCGCATTGAAATCGACCCTGTTCGCGCGGCCTCACTCAGAGATTGCTATCAGGTCACCTGTGAGTGCGTCATTCATGTTCGACCTTCTTGTCCCAATCTCCAGAAGGCTTGGCCTCCGATCAAATGAATATGAATGACAAATGTTGCTGTCATCCGCAAAAGAGTTGATGTTTCGTTTTGTTGAAGATATCAGACCGTGGGCTCACGTATAATAAGCCAACTCACTCCACTACTACGAAATACCACAATATTCCAATATTGGGCCAGTTCTAGCAATATCCATAGATTGCCAGTAGCATACAATATTTCAATATTCTTCCACCGGCTGTGACCCCATTCCCATAAGGGTAACGGTTTATGTATTGGAACCCACAATCACATCATCGATCGAATAGGAAGCAAATCAAACAAGGTCATCAACTGATCCTGTGCTAAGGTTCTTATGGAGTCCTTCAAGTCACTTAACAATTGGATTTTGCATGCTATAGATCCTGGAGCCCTCATGTCCTTTTAAATATTGACAAAAATTACTTAAGAATCCTCAGTGGCACAGCTTCAAGAGCCTTTAAACTAGCTAAGTTCTTCACCTTAAGGTCTCAGCATTGTCATTCAATCATAAGGAAATTTCAGTTTAAGATCTTTTTTCATAAAATCCCAGCAAGGACGGTGCTAAAGAGGAATTTTCAAAACTCAAAAAGCCGGCGATAAAGTAAAGACGTCTGAAAGTCTACGATACAGTAAGACCCCGCTTGGCGTGTGGGATACATTCCAATAACTTCCAGCATTAAACGAGGCAACTTAACACGTACATATAAAATATAATTGTATCAATATAGTGTGCAATTTAGGGCAATCCTTATACTACCGCGTAATACTGAAACAGCGTTAAGCGACGCACAATTAAGCGGAGTCTTACTGTATCAGAAGAGCTAGAGCTGTATGTCCTTACAAGGATAGGCGTCTAAGTATAGATAACCCTAGAATATATTCTCTGTTATTAAACGTTACTTGGGAACATGATACGAAGTATTCTAAGGCATCGTGAATACACAGCGTCAAAAACTTTAAGGTTGGTTGGGTATTCTCTGCAGAAATTACAATTGAATGACGAAATAGTTACAACCCGGACCTATTAAAACAGGATCCTATGGACTTAATTAAATAATGCTTTTTAAGGCGGCTGCAAAGTGTAAGCATGGTCACTGTGATCGAGATGATATTTCGACCAGGTCCAAATTACTGGTTGGTGCGTCTTCATTCCATTGAGGGCCAAGTGAGCCTAGCGGTGAAGCAGAACTCCTTATTGTTCAACAAATGGGTTGGAGTCTCGATAAAATTTCGGTGCCCTGACCAGCTTGAAAGGGGCAAAATTGCTTTCGTTAATTGATTGAAGTAGTTGATTCCGTAAATAATGCACCAGCTCTGCTTAGGTCATCGGCTTTGCGAAGACGGTTAATGAAAAAAAAAACAATTCAAAAATCTTGCCAAAAAAAAACAAAATTTTTTAAACAAAATCAAGAAATCTTAAATTACAAGGACTGATGCATTAACACACACGCACACACAGACCTTGTTACACGATAAAATTATGACTTTGCAGTTAGAAGAAGGAGATGCCAATAAATTCCTTTAACATTTTGACCGGAAGTTCAACAAAAAGTTCAAATTGCTACAATAACACATAAACACATATGCTACGGTATTCTCCATAAAATAACTGGAAATACCAACACACACACACACACATACATATGTACATAGTAAATCATACAGAATAAATATTAACAAATAAATAAACACACACTTTATGAGAGAGAAAGAGAAAGAGAGAGGGAGAGAAAGGAATAATCAAACTTAACCTCTAGAAATTATGAGGCATCTTAAGGTCCTTCGAGAAGCATAAGATTTTTGCTTCTAAAAAAATTCGAAACCTTTTTTGTTGGATTTAAATCCTCTTTAAAGGGTTAACCAAATATTAAAGTTTATTTGAACGATTTCTGTTCTTTTTTCTTGTTTTCTAACAATTTCTCTAAAATATCCTTGAGAGTGTGTAGAGAAGCAAAATAAAGAAGAAAAATGTAATGAAAACGAAATGAAACGACCGTACAAATCTTTTTAACAATATTCAAGCAATTGTTAACATTAGGACCCTTTTCAAAACATACAATTTCAAATCTCTCTTCCTAGCTCACGCTCTCCCTTCTCACTTTGCCTATCTTTTGGTCTCATTTTATTGTTTTCTATGGAGTCTCTTTCTTTGCTTAGTTCAAAGTATTTGAGTTGAAAATAAATGAACCGAAAATCTACGAAAAACAAACAAATTCAATTGTTCTTAAAGAACAGTGGGACAAAAGTATGAAATTGTTGAAAAATTTTAAGTGAAAATAATTTTCGTATGCTTTTAATGGATCTAAGTAAAGTTAAAACAGGTTTAGAATACACGTTAACAGCCGTTGTTTCATTAGACATGAGGCCATGGTTCAAAACCCCGGGTCAGGACATATCGAATAAAACGAAATCTGAAAAAGGGCTCTCTCATCAGATTTCTGGCTAAGTAAATAAAATTGCCTTGACTTCAAACTATACGGCCCGTCCCGCACTCCTATTTAAAATTAACACACACAACTATAAGTGGTGATGTGAGTAAGCTTGGTTGTAATCCTGACTATAGCGTTGTAACAATAAAATGTGTTATGTCATCTTATGTAATAGCCCTACACCATAATTGTTATCCCAAAACGTTGGCCATAACGTTTCTTACTGCCTTTATATCCATACCAATGTCAACGATGCTCCGTTCACTTGCATCTCGGTCTTTTGTGATAGTCAATAAGATCTCTAACAGGTTTCGTGAATAACTCTAGGATCGTTAGGGAATGTGCTTCTGGGTGCTTCACCAGTCTCATTGGTGTGGATACCCGGGCACAGTGACATTCCGGGAAACTTGTAGGGCCGATGAGCTCGCCAGAGCTGGTGCGCTCCTTCCGGAATCCTCCTCTATTGAATTAGGTATGCCACTTGCCTCGGTCAAGTTGGAAATCGCGCGGAAATTCTTTCGGGACGCCAACCTATCCTGGGTCAATGAGGAGTTCTACTTCACTGTTAGATTCACCTGGCCCTTGTTAAATAGAAGGCATACCAACCAATAACTTGTTATTGGTCGTGACGTCATCTCGACTACAGTGGTCGTGCTTACAGGTCATTGCGTTATTGGTAGACATGCGGAAAGAATAAGGCCCCTTTTAACGACTTCTGCCGTAAATGCAGGTCCGCTGAAGAAGAGGAGACTGTTGTCCACTTTCTTTGACAGTGTCCGTCTCTTGCTAGGTGTCAGCTTGACACAGCTATCTTCTATTGATATCAAGGATATAGCTTCGTTCATCAAACTTTCTGGCTGGTTTTCCAGTGCGGGATAGTCGTGTGTTTGTTGTGCAACCTTTGCGCTGACCAACTTCTTCCTCTTCCCTGATTTTGGTGGAACTTGGACAGTACAAGGACTGCGTTCAGCCGTGACATCACAACGGGCCGGTATGCTTGCTCAAGCGAGCTTTGTGATATCAGAGCTACCACTCTGACCTAACCTAACCTATATCCACACCAAGTCGTGATTTGGTGTACAGTAGGTCACATAAAATTACCAGTTACCTTGAAAAGAAGTTGACTTCCTAGTCCTACCATCAAAGTTTCTAAACCTTGCTGACCCCTGAGAAGAAAACATTAACAACGTACCTTATAAGAGAGTTTAGCAGCGCCATCTATCTAGTCGCTGATAAACATTTTAAGATAGGCACCTGTTATCGGAGTGGCATTTATATTTTCTTTTCAAGAAGACGTGAATGAACTTTCACTGCTCCTTTAGAAGGGTAGACGTGGCGTACACATCTTTAAGGGGATAGTCCCTTTTAAACTAAAGGCTACCACAAGAAATCATTCCAACTTCAAAAATGGTCACACCACGAAGGTTGTTTTTATGTTGAAGAGTTCATTCCAAACATAACACGGAAGTAGAGGCAAATTACAATCACCACCTCACTCCCGCATGAAGTGAAAGATCGTCGCATTCTTGTTCTCAAATTCATGATTTCTGTTCGGGAATATCAAGGCAATCACCATCCCTATTAATAGGACAGTGGCCTATGGCAACCGCAGTTGTGAGATGATGGGCTTGTGATTCCAGGAAAGAAGACAATTACTCTTCTGCTCTATTCAGGTCAATATAATAGATCCTACCAACGCCCTGCATGCGCCCTCTTGCCTATAATGAAGTTGAACTTCTTTGTATAAGCTCTGCAGGCAAACACTTCTTAACTTCGAAGCACATCTTGAAGCTACAAATTAGTTGCAATTTATTCACTCTGTTTAGCCAAATCATAATGAACGAGTATTCGTTCCATAAGTCCTAAAGCAGTGGGCAACCGCGACTACGTTTCACCAAAAAAAATTATCCTTAACGAACCATTCCTGTATGAAGGGGTACGTAGGACGTAACCAAATGAGCCCGAAAAAGTCACTGTCACACTATTGTGGCGGCGTCATTGGTACATATTTCCTAGAGAATGTTGTTGACCAGGCCATCATTACCATCAGCGAGCACTCTTGGACGATGTTTATCAATTTCTTTTGGCCTGAATTGAATGATCTGGACACGAATGGCATAGGATTTCAATAGAATGCCCCTATTGGTTGCTATGTTGATTTGAGGGCTTGGTCATTTCATTTAGAGATGATGTGACCTGGCCACTGAGATCATGTGCTTCATTGACAATAATAGGCTTTTCTTGTGACGTTTTCTTAATTTGGTAGTGTAGCGAAGCTCGAAACCAAAAAAAATCCTTCAGTCAGGACTACTACCCAGCTTCTCACGTCACTTATGCTGGGTGTGTTAATTTTATATGTAAGAGGCGGGTGACCTACAGATTAAAATCCACTCCAAAGGATGGATTGTTTTGAGAAACTTTTCATGACAATTTTATTTACACTCTTGGAGTTTTTTCCAGAAATCTATGGATAGGGCATCACCGAAGAAATACTTTTTGCATTTTGTTTTGATGTCTAGCCTTGGTCGAACCTCGAACCCTGGCTTTACGTCTAATAAGCCAACACACTACCTATTAGACTAGGGCGACTTCTAACGGTTCCTTTGCTTAGACAAAAAAAATATAAAGTCTACATCGACGTTTGCAAGATGTCAATCCCATCAAAGCTCCTAATTAAATACCACATAATTCATCTAAAAAGCCTCTAAGCCTTGAAAATTAGTAAAAGTTCAGTCAGTCTTGTGTGAAGACGCGGTGTGTTTGATGAGAGTAATAGGTGATTTGAAAATCTCCGTTACAAAAATATGTCGAACAGTTGTCTAGTAATTGCTATTGTTTATCCGAAGGGTACGAACAGAGGAAAAACACACAAAGCAATTGTTGTTGTTTACATCAAGTTGTAAGCAGTGGCACACAGAAATGTAAGAATAATAAATAATTTTAATTAAAATTAAACACAAATTTATTTTTATTTTTTAAAGATAAGAACTTAATAAGAATATATTATGGGTCCCACTGTCAATATTTAAAAATGACGTTCGTCTGGCTGTCTGTCTGTCGGTCGGTCTGTCTGTCTGTCTACTTGTAATTGTTTGCAAAACTGCAGTACATTACACACACACACACACACATACACATGTACTTATGGAACCAAGTATTTGTAAGGATTGTATGTTTGTAGTCTCTATAAGTATATGGCATATGTGTGTGTGTGCATGTGCTTTTAATATTTGTATTGGGTAACATTTATTTGCGTATATGTATGTATGCTAAGTGTATGTGTGATGTGTATGTGTGCATAAGGATTTGTTATTGTTAAAAATCTCTGGGGTTTTTCATTCGATTTCTTTATTTATTTTCCCTTTTTCAAGTTCTCTTCTTTCTTGTTTTTTTTTTCTGCTGTTATTTGTAGTTGTTATTATGCGATGCTCTTATGCTTCGTCTTGCTGTTTTTTTAATATAATTTTCTTTAGTTTTATTATTTGTTATTATTGTTGTAGTTGTTATTGTTGTTGTAACTGATTTTCATTACAATTCATATGAACCAATGGCTTACACATACCCATACAACATAAAGCATTCCAACAATCATTTCATTCATGCACTCCATACATACACTTAGTCCTCAGTCATTCAGTCGTTCAGTCATTCATTTCGTTCCGTTCGTTCGTTCCGTCCGTTCCGTTTGTTCGTTCCATCATTTCAATTGCAATTTATTTTCGAAATGCTGAAATCGTGAATCGTAAAAGACAACAATTGCCCGAGAAAGAAGAGCACAAAAGAGCACAAATGATTCTCCTTAGAAGATATGAAAAATCCTTTTGTTTGTATTCAGTTTTTCTCCTCATTTTCTTTATGATTTTCCCAAGTAATTTTCTTTAGCTTTAGTTTTCTAATCGAAAACTAAAGTTTTCTTTCGTTCCAATTAGAAAACAAAAATGGAAAATGAAAAACGAAAAAATTGAACTAAGGGCAGCTGATTTAAATTTATGCACCCTTCCTATTGTATTATGCATCCCCTTAATAATTAAAGTGCAGCAGCATCTGAAGATTTTAGGTGGTCAGTTACAGGTCATGTAACTCTAACATTTCATACCAAAGCTCTTGGATATGAAAATCTCAATTTATTTCCTATAAATTATAGAGTGGGTACGTGTTAGGATGCTTAAAGTGTTTAATTACAATTCCAATTTGCCGTCAAGTTTCTAATTTACGTGATTAGAAAGATATGGTCACCCTAGGTTTTCAATTTTAAACATGGCACGGTAGCCCAATGACTTCCATGAAAAGGGAAAACATTAACAAATATTACGGGAAATATTACAAGAGAATTAAATAGAGCCATCTCATGCAATATAGAAATTCTTCGCAATATATGGCAATCCTGTTATTCTAGAACTTGCGTTAACTGTTTACCTGGAAAGATTTTATTGTGAAACAAAGCCAGGATGTAATGGCAAAGGGAGGCAGCTTTGCAACTACGAAATTCTTCGCAATATATGGCAACTCTATCATTCTAGAATTTGCGTTAACTGTTTCCCTGGAAAGATTTTATTGTGAAACAAAGCCAGGATGTAATGGCAAAGGGGGGCTGCTTTGCAACTACGTTTCTTACATAAATCTTTAATAGGTCATCATAAACCTTCATAACCCTCAGACGGGATTACAACCCAGCTTCTCACACCACTTATTTTGGAGCGAGACCTACATTTTAAAGTCGATAGATTTTCAAAGAAACTGATTTTCATGGCAACTATATTCTTATAAACAAATTTTTTGCCCAAAATCTGCTGAGGGGAAGTGGCCAGGGAAATATATTTTCACATTTCATTTTGTTGACGAAGTCTGTCCTAGTGTTTGGACCGGGCCCTCATATCTAATACGCCAGTAGGCAGTGTATCTACTTGCCAACGATGTCTACTACGTTTTCAAGAAAAATTAAATTGAAGATTGATGGTCGCCGTGGTCTAGTAGGTAGTGTGCTGGCTTATTAGACGTAAAGTCAGGGTTCGAGTACCAGGCCAAACATCGAAAATAAAAAAAAAAAGTATTTTTTCGCCCATTTCTTCTTGTTTCTTAAAAATCTGTCGTTGGGAGTCGACTTTAAACTGTATTTCTGCATGAAATTAACACACACAATATAAGTGGTGTGAGAAACTGAGGGCTTCTTGGGAACGATTGCTGTAAACTGTCTAATGGTGAAGGTATAGCACTGGCTATTTTATAGTCACCAGCAGTAACTCGTTTCCTTACCGTTCGGATCTTCCCTCTCTCTTTCCACCTTTCCTAATAAAAAAAAAACCTGCACAATGCACTGCATGAGTAGGGGTCATCCTCTGAGTGCTGGTTTTATAAAAAAAAAAATAAATATAAGCGCAGAGATCGTTTAAAGAATCGTATGGTAGTCATGACGTCCATCCAATTTTAAGTCTACATATGGCCGAAGATATTAGTTTTGTAAGACAAAGTCTGGCAGATAATCCGAACATGTTACTTCAACGGAGTTCTCAGTGATGAGGCCGAAAATGAGTCTTGCTTTCTAATTTGATTGGTCATTACAATGCTTCAGGATGAAGACCCAGCTTCTCACACCATACATGTTGTTATTTTAATTAATAAATGGTGGGACCTACAGTTTAACATCGCTCAGAACGATAAAATTTTGAAACTTTTCATACATAATTTATCATTACAACCCTTCAGTTAGGTTTTCAACCTAGCTTCTCACACCACTTATGTTGTGTGCAGTAATAGTATAAAGGAGTGACAGCACCTACAGTTTAAAATCGCTTCCAAATGACAGATTTTTGAGAAACTTTTCATGGCAATTTTTATTTTTACACTCAAAGTTTTTACAAGAAATCTAATGGCCGTGATAATATTTTTTTCATACTTCGTTTTAAACCTCATGTCTAATAAGCTAACACACTGCCTACTAGCCCACGGACGGGTGAATTCATTGTATTAATACGAAAATGGAAATGGAAATCTTTTGCTTTCACATTTCATTTAAATTGTAAACAAAAGCTACAAAAACAAAAACAATGCACTTGTTTACATGATAAACATGTAAACAAAAATATATCAACTAAACACTAGTATAAAAAAGTAATAACAAGTAAACAAAAATAAAACAACAAACACCAGCATCAAAAAACGGTAAAAAAGTAAACAAAAATACAACAACAAGCACTGCAAAAATAAATGTAAACAAAAATACACAAAGAACAATAATGAGTGTAAACAATGATGTTTACATTTATAGAGATTTCAAGACAGCAAAGCCACGAATAATCAATTTCAAGATTATTCATCAGACTATTTACGTTGGATTATAAAAGGCAAGACAAAGTAGAAACGGGACAGTAAAATTTCAGTTTGTCTTGTGTGAAGCTGCGCGGTGTTTGTATTTTATTTGTAATCTTCGGACTCATATTCTAAATCAGCGATCAAAATTGAGTCTCCATTTTATTTAACGCATTAAAGAAATATTTTTATGAGACAACTTGAATGGATGGGGGCTAACTAACTTTGGTTAGTTTAGGTCAAAGTGGTAGCTTTGATTTCCAAAGCTCTGTTGAGCATGCATAGCAGCCCGTTGGTAAGCATAGTTCCTGTACTAACCGAATTCCAGTAAACTAGAGAAGACGTTGGTCAGCTCAAGGGCAGTACAAACCCCAACTAACTTAGTTCCTTTCAAAGTGGAAAGAAAAAAGAAAAGGGTGAGGGGAGAAAAGTACAAGTTACTGGATTTTAATCTGTTTACACTTAGAGATCACCTGTTCAGTTCTTGTCCGTCTTATTGGTTAAGAAATTGCTTCGAACGAAAGAAAGTGTGGAAAACTAAAAACGTTTACGGAGAGACAGTAAATGTCATTGACGCCAGAAAGTGAACCATACAACACTGGCAGGACAAATGTAACACTGAGACTAGTGAGTGATAGATGGACGGCAAAACTTCTTCCAGATATTAATCGCTGGATAGAGAGAAAATTTGGTGAGGTTAACTACTATTTGACAAAACTGTCATCTGGACAAGCTTAAGTTAGGTTAAGTTAGAGGACGTGGCCTTGTGACAACTACCCATTGAACAACGTTCTAGCTTCTGACACCATTCCTGTTGTGTGTGGAATTTCATACATGAGTGGCGGGACCTACAGTTTAAAGTCGACTCCGAACGACAGATTTTTGAGAAGCTTTTCATGGCAATTTTTACTCTCAGAGTTTTTGCCAGATCTCTGCTGAGAGGAAGTTGCCAAAGAAATATTTTCATATTTACGTTTTGATGTCTGACCTGGGATTTGAACTCGGGCCTTTTGTTTGATAAGCCAACACACTACCTACTAGATCACGGCGTCTTCGACTTCGTCACGACTTACTTACTTACTGCATTTAATTGGTTATTAGCAGCCCGATTAACGGATTTCAGCGTGGCTTAAGACATTTTTCCAGGGCGGGCAGGGCTAATTTTGTAAATACTGATTTAACATGGGGAACATGACGCCACCAAATTGTTTTTATGATGATGCGCCGTTTGATGATGCGGAAGATACTTTCTTTCATTGTGAGAAATGGAGACTGGAAAGAAGGAATCTTAAGGCCAAAGTCGGCGTCTGTAATGTCGAGAGCTTCTGCGATATAATTCTGAACAGCGAGTAGAGTTGGAATAGTATTGCCAGTTACGCTGAAGTCTTACTGAAGTCGAAGAAAATTGATTTGGATGAGAGAATTCGAATGGATGTTTGAACAACTTCTCGGATTTTGTTGCGCAATCCGGACGCGGAACATACTTTCTTTCATTGTAAGAGATGGAGACCGTAAAGAAGGAATCTTGAGGCCAAAATCGGCATCTGTAATGTCGAGAACTTCTGCGATGTAATTCTGAACAGCGAGGAGAATTGAAACAGCATAGCCTGTGCTAGGCTGAAGTCTTACTAAAATCGAAGAATAAGATTTGGATGAGGGAATTAGAATGGATGTTTGAACAACTTCTCGGATTTTGTTGCGCAATCCGAATGCGGATATGAATGTAAATGGGCAAAAGGGCCAGATGGCCAGATGGACTCCTACTTCGAAGTAATGCCACAGTAAATCCGGAGTGTTCAATAGGCCAATAATCCAGACTGAAGGGTTGTAATGACTAATTATAGTATGTAGCTCCGGAATGGGCACTAGGTGATCCAAAAGAGGAGGAAGAGATTTAGCAGGTGAGGGCGCCACACTACGGGGATAGGGACGACTGTCCCTATGGTGCGTTTAGGTATATAGACTCCTCCTCAGTGTAAAAAAATAACGGAAAATTAAGGAATTACTTCGATTAGCTTAACTTAACCGCTTTTTTTTTACCTGCTTTTGGATTAAGTTTTAAGTCTTCTCCTACATTTTGTGGAATATTTTTAAATAAATTCCGTGTGAGTGCAAAAAAAAAAGAAGAAAACTTCGTGTTTTTCGGTTTGGAAAACAACAAAAGTTTTCTTAATTGAAAATAATGACTTCCATTAAGCCAAAGAAAGAACTCACGAAAGCAGACACAATAAATGAAAAAAAAAATTTTTTTTTTTAGTTTTTCAACTGAAAAAAATTCCATTTTTTTTATTAAAATTTATAGAGAATGGAAGCCATAAATATTTATAAAAAAAAAATAATTAAAACCTTAAACTGTGGTTTAAAATCGTTAAGAAATGAATTCATTTCCTTATTTTTCCAATTTCTTTGTCTATTGACCTGCTTACTGGTTGATTTTGTCCAGAAGAATCTCAAATTCCGTTTGTTGGCTTAACAAATTGTCATCATTATCATCGTTATCATGGTTATCGTCGTTCGTATAGAAAGAAATCGAAACAAGAATATTCGATAATCACTTGATATTAACGCTTCACTAAATGCAAAATAAGTTTCCGTGAAAAATTCCGTGGCATTAATACTGGTTCTGAATCAGGCTCGCGCTCAGTCACTCAGTTGTAGTTTCTCTCTTTAATAAGAACAAAAATTTCACAGGAAGCGAGATTGCTTAAGAAGAATTTCTTCTTTCCTCATTGCATAGATGCTTGACAGAAAATATTTTTTTAAGAAAAAAATTCTTCTATTGTGACCAGAGAATGAAAGTTCAACAATTAAGCAAAAATAAAGAAAAATTCTAAAAGAAAATTTATGGGAAATATAGGAAAAGGAAATTTAGGTAAAGGAATTATTAAAACTCATCATTATGGAAATACCAGCACAAAGAGACAAAGAGAGAGAATAATTTTAAATTTGGAAAAATTTTATTGCATACTTTTGGGAACAAAATTTATTGTATACTTTTGGGCACAAAATAATGCGAAATATCTTTTTAGAAAGGTAAAATAAGTTAGATTAGGAATTTAAACTAATAGAACACCTCTCCTTTAATTTTTGTACTTGCAACAAGTCTAAAAGGTATCATAATTGGCCATTGCAACCCTTCAGACCTAGCTTCTCACATCACTTATATTGTGTGTGTTAATTTTATACATGACTGCAGGGGACCTAGAGTTTAAAACCGATTCCACCTGGCAAATTGTTAGAGAAACTTTTCATGGCAACTTTTTTTACCAGAAGTCTACTAAAGGGAAACTGCCGAAGAAATATTTTTTTCAGATTTCGTTTGATATCTGACCTGTGCCTTGAACCGTGAACTTATGCCTACTAGACTACGGCAACTTTGGAATATATCCCGAACCAAATTTTGCATTAAACTTGTCTAAAATTCATCTTAGGAAAGTCAGTTGTCGAGGTGGCCGTAGTCTAGTAGGTAGTGTGTTGGCTTATTAGACGAAAGACCCGAGTTCGAATCCCAGGTCAGACATCAAAACGAAAATTTGAAAATAATGACTTCCTCTCAGCAGATTTTTGACAAAACTCTGAGAGTAAAAAATTGCCATGAAAAGCTTCTCAAAAGTCTGTCGTTCGGAATCGACTTTAAACTGTAGGTCCCGCCACTCATGTATAAAATTAACGCACACAACATAAGCAGTGTGAGAAGCTAGGACGTAGTACAATGAGTCAATTCGACCACCGAGTACAGTACTTGTCAGAATTGACAAGTACACGTCCTCTAACCTAACCTAACCTAACCTGAAGTCAGTTGTAATGGGGCACTGGTCTTTGAGGCCATACCATCGGAGTCTAGGATTTCTGCAGAAGCTATAATAGCGAGCACCTTTAGAGGATATTTTATTGTAGTAACTCGTACTTAGAAGCCAACATAGAAATGTCAGGAATTGCTATTCAAGCGTTAATACAATGTGACCTTTTTAGAATCTAAATAAGCTCGGCTTATTAAGACGCCTATTCATTCAACCTAACTTAACCTTAATCGGGGCTTTTGTAGAATAAAGAGGACACCGTAAGAATATGTTTTCTTGCAGTGTCCGGTACTTGGAAGGTAGAAATGAAGAATTCTTTGATAACTAAAATTAACTGAATGTGTCAAGCCAAAGGAGATTTCCGTAAAGTCCTACGCTTTATAGAAATGTTAAGGAGGACATACAGGCGGTATTTTCAGGTACTTGGAAGCCAGAGATGAAGGCTGCTTTGGCACCTGAAATTAATGAAGTGAACGTATCAAGCCAAAGGATATTTCCATAAAATCCATATCTTTATAAAAGTATCGAGGGAAGCCATTCAAACGGTATCACAATGGAGCCTATTAAAATCCAAATAAGCTTGGCGTATTGAGACATAACTTAACCTAACCCTGGTCTTTTGCAGAATCTATAACAACCAGGATGTTTTCTTGTAGTGTCTGCCACTTGGAAGAGCCAGAGACGAAGGGTTCTTTGTCCTTTAGAATTTTCCTAATGCCTCTACACAAAAAAGCTATCCGTATAGTCCGGACCTTGATAGAAATGTCAGAAAGGGCATTCAGGCGATATTGTCTGATACGTGCAAGCAGGCAGAGACAAATAATAATCTGCTACATGAAATTAATTAAGTGAACATGTACAGTCGAAGTATTAGGGGTGCCATCCAAACGATATTAGAATCCAAATAAGTTTGAGACAGCTGCTCTTTCAACCTAACCCCGGCTTAATTGTTTGCAACTGAGGCTAAAGATGAGGCCTTTGTTTAATATAATTTTTACCTTTTAAAAACATTTGAAATATAAGCTCATCGATTGCATATAAAATAAAAATAAATTTGTTTTTCATTTTTAATTAAAATTCTTTATTATTCCCTTAACTCTGTGTGCCACTGTTCACAACTTGATGTAAACAACAACAATTGCTTTGTTTATTATTCCTTTGTTTACACTCTTTGCATAAACAAAAACAATTACTAGGCAATTATTCGACAGATCTTTGTAACAGAGATCTTCAAACCACAATAACTCTGTTCAAACGCATCGCATCTTTACACAAGACTGACTGAACTTCAGTAATTGGTTGCCATTTATTCTGTTGTCATCATAGACCACTGAATATAATCCGCGAGTACTACATTGGATACCTCTTTAGAAATTCTGTTCTTGACTTGCCTTATTTAGAGTCTTGAAAAATTATTTATTAACCACAAACATCAGACTAGGTAGGTAGGTTGAAGGAGATAAGGCCAACCAAGTTACTTTCTACTTGAAAAACCATATTATGGTTCTTTAGTGAGAGACAAAGTCTTCAGACAACACTGACTGAACTTTTACTAATTGTTTGCCATTTATTCTGTTGTCATCATAGACGGATATTACATTCACCTCACCAACGAATATAATCCGCGAATACTACAATGGATGCCTCTTTAGAAATTCTGTTCTCAACTTGACTTGTTTAGAGTCTTGAAAAACAACTTATTGTCAATACACATCAGACTAGGTAGGTAGGTTGATGGAGATGAGACCAACCAAGTCACTTTCCACTTGAAAAACCATATTATGGTTCTTTAGTGGTAGACAAAGTTTGATTTCAACACCGCGCGTCTTCACACAAGACTAACTGAACGTCTCTAATTGGTTGCCATTTATTCTGTTGTCATCATAGACGGATATTACATTCTCCTCACCACCGAATATAATCCGCGAGTACTTCACTGGATATCTCTTTAGAAATTCTGTTCTTTTCTTGGTAGATAGGTTGACCAAGACACTTACCACTTGAAAACACATATTATGGTTCTTTAGTGGGAGACAAAGTTTGATTTCAAGTTCTTCTATATAGAGCCACAGTCCCTTTCTATTGTCCTGTTGAAAGCCATTCGGTGGGACGCTGTCGCAGATATCTTTACGAGTTAGCGTAATGAACTGATATCCATATCCATATATGGGTAACGGGATACAGTGATATGACGAGTAACCGCAAAACTGATGGACTTGCCAGACGGGGCGCAAATATCAAACTCAATTGTTTGACAGATCTTTGTAACGGAGATCTTAAAACCGCGATCACTTTTTAGAGTCCATCAAATATAGTAGTGCCAGGGAATATTATGGTTATACTAGGGAAATAGTATTGTTACGAGTCTGAGCACCGGACGTATGAATTTTGGCGGATTACAAATTATTTTCCCTATTCCAATATTGAAACTGAATTACTTCGTTTTGTAGAAAAGCATTTGAAATGTTTTTCTTTTGATTATTTTTTTTATTTATTAAATAAATATATAAAGCCTGGTCCATTTCCCATAGGTGTAGTATATCTTTGGATGAAATATTCGTTTAAATCTAAAATTTACCAGGCTGTGGCTAGGTAAAGAATGCTTTGTAGTGACCACTGCCATACAATAATTCAAAATGGGAGTGTATTTGTATTAGTAAAACAGTTTTAACCACTTTGATACAATTTGATCCACTCATACAATGAACTCATATATACATACAGACACATACACATATACACATACACTAACACACGTGTATTGATGCATATATGGGGTATGGCATAGCAAAATTGTATGAATTCATGGAGTATGTTTATTATTTCGACATTCATTGGTATATGCCTGGCTGTATAGCAAATAAATACTCATATTTATGTATGTATGTGTGTCTGTATGTGTGTATGTTTATGATCCTATGGCCATCTATGTGCATATGTGTGTGTATATGTGTGTTCATTTTAAACCTGCCTTGTGTGTGATTGTGGTTTTATTGGTTAAAGTTAAAGTGACAGCAATATTTTTGGTTAAAATTTAATTATGTTTTGTTGCATATACACATACACACACACACATATACACACAGACACAATAAAAATTATAGACACCAATACAATAACAATAAAATACCAATACAGATATATACACATACGGACACACTCTGTACACAAACTGATACGTTTACGTTACGTTACGTTACGTTTACGTTGCGTTGCCCGAAAATGCAAAATAGAAGTTCAAATGTCAGGCATTACATTTGAGGTTAAAACAAATGATTATTGTTGACCTGATGTTGCCAAAAACGAAATAATTTTTGCTACAACAAATTGTTAGATTTTTTTACTTATATTGTTGTTGTTGTACTTTTGGTATTGACTGTCATAGAAGAGACATTAAAAAAGGGCAAGAGACAAACAAACAAAACGATTTTTTTTTTCACTGATTTCAAACCGAACCACCCCATGATTATTAAGGGAGCAGTTAAAAAGCCTTAAAGAAACGACAGACGAAAAGGCCATTAAAATATGGGTACATTAGCATTAATAGGACGCCCTCGTTTAAACCCGAAGAAGAAGACAAGAGGATTCAAGAAGGAATTTTGAGAACAAACCATATTGAGTTTTAAAATTGCATTCCAAGGGGACTAACAAGTCTGCTAAGGCTTTCCTAATCAAACATGTCCTTGCCACAGTTGCTTATGGGACTAGTTGTTAAATAGGTAGATAGGTACCTAGTCCAAGAGAACTGGATAGGCTAGGGATGCAACATCGTTAAGCAAATCATCGATGTTGACACCATCGATGTATAAAAAAAAAAAACGTCGATGTTAAACATCGAAATTTATGTGTAAAACATCGAAGTTTCGATAACATTGATGTTATCGTTTGCACCCCTATGATGTACACACTTAGACCGCTTAGTGTCCATTGTGTTACTACAGTTCTCCGTTATCCCCCAGTCTCGAAACCACTCGGAACTTCTGATGATTTCAGCTGTCAAAGTCAATCTTGACAGTTTCTCCAGATCATCCATGTAATAAGCACCCAAGCACTTCTTTCTTCTTCTTTTGACAAATATTCAGGCATGCACGCAGCAGCTGAATAACAATCTTCTCCTCTTCCTCATCTCTTCAGCTTTTGCAAAAATCGCTTGCGAAGTATCCAAGACTTTCGCAAGCGTACACATAATGCAATACTCCGTAATGATCCTTATAATCAAACTGAGCTCTCTTCTTTGGAGTTTAAGCAAACCCATTGTGAGCCCTTCATACAACCTGTGGACACATTTTACGTGCTCTTGTACCCCTGTCCGAGATCGTCTATCTATCGTTGCCGGATTCGACAATAGCATTTTCAATTATGAGGCTACAGGTTCTCATGGGATTGGGTAAAATCGATAATACTTCGGAGAGTTTAATGTTTACGCGCCCCGTCTGGCAAGTCCATCAGTCCCCCCGGTACCCATATGATATGGACATCATTTCGTTACGTTCTCTCGTAAATATATCTCCGACAGCGTCGCACTATATATAAGAACTTGAAATTAAACTTTGCGTCCAGCTAATGAACCATAATATGCTTTTTCAAGTGGAAAGTGATTTGGTTGGCCTCATCTCTTTCAAGACCAACAAGTCAAGAACAGAATTTCTAAAGAGACATCCATTGTAGGTTACGCGGATTATATGCAGTGGTGAGGAGAATGTAATATCCGTCTATGATGACAACAGAATAAATGGCAACCAATTAGAGAAGTTCAGTCAGTCTTGTGTGAAGACGCGTGGTGTTGAAATCGAACTTTGTCTCCCTCTAAAGAATAATAATATGATTTTTCAAGTAGAAAGTAACTTGGTTGGCCTTATCTCCTTCAACCTACCCACCTAGTCTAACGTGTGTGTATTGATAAGTTGTTTTTCAAGGCTCTAAATAAGCCAAGTCAAGAACAGAATTTCTAAAGTGGTATCCAATCTAGTACTCGCGGATTATATTCAATGGTCTATGATGACTACAAAACAAATGCCAACCAAAGAGTAAAGTTCAGTCAGTCTTGTGTGAAGACGCGGTGTATTTGAAGAGAGTAATTGTGTTTGGAAGATCTATGTTACAAAGATCTGTCAAACAATTGCCTAGTAATTGTTATTGTTTATGGAAAGCGTATAAACAGAAGAATAACAAACAAAGCAATTGTTGTTGTTTACATCAAGTTGTGAACAGTGGCACACAGAGTTAAGGGAATAATAAAGAATTTTAATTAAAAATGAAAAACAAATTCATTTTTATTTTATATGCAATCAATGAGCTTATATTTCAAATGTTTTTAAAAGGTAAAAATTATATTAAACAAAGGCCTCATCTTTAGCCTCAGTTGCAAACAATTAAGCCGGGGTTAGGTTGAATTTGGATTCTAAAAGGCTCCGCTCTAATATCGTTTGGATGGCACCCCTAATATTTCGGCAGTAGATGTTCACTTAATTAATTTCAGATAGCAAATTATTATTCGTCTCTGCCTACTTGCACGTATCAGACAATACCGCCTGAATGCCTTTTCGGACATTTCTATCAAGGTCCGGAATTTACGGAAAACTTCGTTTGCTCGACACATTAGGACAATTCTAAAGGACAAAGAACCTTTCGTCTCTGGCTCTTCCAAGTGGCAGACACTACAAGAAAACATCCTGGTTGTTATAGATTCTGCAAAAGACCAGGGTTAGGTAATGAATAGCCGTCTCAATACGCCAAGCTTATTTGGATTTCAAAAGGCTCCATTGTGATACCGTTTGAATGGCTTACCCTGATACTTTTATAAAGGCATGGATTTTTTGGAAATATCCTTTGGCTTGATACGTTCACTTCATTAATTTCAGGTGCCAAAGCAGCCTTCATCTCTGGCTTCCAAGTACCTGAAAATATCGCCTCTCTAACATTTCTATAAAACGTCGGACTTTACGGAAATCTCCTTTGGCTCGGCACATTCGGTTAATTTCAGTTGCCAAAGAATTCTTCATTTCTGGCTTCCAAGTACCAGATACTGCAAGAAAACATGTTCTTACGGTGTTCTCTTTATTCTGCAAAAGCCCCGATTAGGTTGAGTTAGATTGAATGAATTGCCGTCTCAGTAAGGCGAGCTTATTTAGATTCTGAAAGGTCACATTGTAATTTGAATGAAAACTGAAAAACAAATTTATTTTTACTTTATTTGCAATCGATGAGCTTATATTTTAAACGTTTTTAAAAAGATAAAAACGCAACAATGCATAGCGGCCCGTTGCATAGGCAAACGCCGTTCCTGTATCATCAAACTTATTTAAGAAATTGGTTTTGAAACCGAAACAAGGCCGTGAAGTAAGATAGCGAAGACGGGTAGAAAGTTTATCTAACAGACCTCTCTCTCTCTCTCTATGTGATCCTTTAAGTTCTGAATCGCCTTTTTTTGTTCTGAATCGACCACCAAAATTTAAAATTAAATTATAGAGCCCCCAAACAATTTAGTTCCTTAAGAGGAAGCCAAATTAATTCGTGACGTTTTTCAAATATTGAAAGAATTCTTATAACAATAACGACTTTCTTCACTGACAAAAAAAAAAGAAAAAGAAAGAAAATAGAAACTAAAAATCTACTTCAACTCGTATTATTATTTGATTTTGAAAAAGTCCTCTCTACACACTACACTTCTTCGAACTTTCAGATTTGTTGAAGGATATTTATTGTGTTCATTTAATGGTTTTTTCTTCCTTCTTTTCTTCTTTTTTTCTTTGGTTCTTTTGCGTTTTATTAGTTGTTGGTTTATAAACTATTGAATGAATTTTAATATAAAAGGAAATACAAATAACGGAACACAAATGAAAATAGAAGGAAAAAAAGAAACGAAATAACCTATGCCACTATAGATATTGTAGCAGCCATCACACAATATTTCAATCCAAATAAATAGAAAATCTGTGAGTTAGTTAAGCCAGCCAGAGCCAGTCACTTAGCTGCCTGGCTGCCTGGCTGACTAGCTGGCTGGTAAGCATGCAAACAAAGAAAAACCGAAATATTCAAACGTATGAATATCAATATATGGAGATGTCAATCCTGTAGAGCACAGAATACAGATATTTAAAGGAGTAAATTCTTAAAAAAAAAACTGGATCAAGAATGCATTGCAATCGTTGCTAGCAAGATAATTACTGATGCCCATAGCTTATTCAAAGTTCAACTATTCATTGCTCTTTAATTATAATGAATTTATTTTCAATTTGGCAACTTCTAGGATCTCACCTGTTGATTTGTTGTTGTTATTTATGTGTTTACAGTTGAACAAATTAAAAATATTTTCGAAAATTGAAAAAGCTAGGGATTAAATTATGCCATAGGCTCCTCATATACATAATTTAGATCTGAAATGATTAACTTCCATAGCCAGGATACTGCTTTGTTCTCAAACTTAATCGCATGACAACTTTGTGGGAAATGTTCGCTATTTTTCTGCTGTAATATGAAAAAGTTTTGCGTTATTTCGTAAGCAAGCATGAAAACTGTGTCCGCCACAATATATTATAAGAGAAAACATACCTAATTGGTCATTACAACCCTTCAATTAGGTTTTACAGAAACTAGTCCACGTGATTGGACCCCGACGAGCTAATATCGATAACATGAGCTTTAATTTTTTGCGTTTGCCTAGCTTACAATCAACTTATAAGGGAAAAAAGTGTACATAACATACATAATCGATTATTACAACCCTTCAGTCAGGATTACAACCTAGTTTCTCTTACTACTTATATTGTGTGTGTTCATTTTACTACATGAGCGGCAGAACCTGCAGTTTAAAACGTGCTCTCATTTGCTATTTTAATGGCAAAAATCAGTGAATTAGTCTCAGAGTTGCTTCTTCATGTGCTTAATTTCTTGAATTTAGACTAGAGGTAGTATTTTTTTCTCCTGGATTAGAAAAATTACGAATCTAAAGGAACTAAGCAAACCAGTTAGCTAGGCAGATGGAGGTGATAGGAAGATGAAATGTATACTAGCATGGCTTACTGTGTCACCAAAGGCTTTCATTTTACCTATCCTTATAACCACTCAAAACTTCTAGATTCAAATTACTATTTCTACTACTACCTACTGAACATTTAG
Organism: Sarcophaga peregrina; assembly: GCA_014635995.1. NCBI lineage: Eukaryota > Metazoa > Arthropoda > Insecta > Diptera > Sarcophagidae > Sarcophaga > Sarcophaga peregrina. The sequence goes on along the minus strand of CM025793.1, from coordinate 83,127,878 downwards.
ATTGTCTGCATGATAGATACTAAAATATTGTCTAAGATCAATTCGCATGACATGAGTATCCATACATATGGTGAACACACTTCTTTGAATTTTGGCAGAATTTCTCTCTATCAAATTTTGGACAAATTTGCTGTGCTATCTTCTTTGTATCCGTAGAGATCCATTTCTCGTTGATAGAATCCATTACACCAAGAAGACTATGATGAAAAATGGTAAAAGTTTGTATTCAAGACACGAACCTATTGATTCCTTCTCGTACCCAGGCAGATAGTTTACCGCTTTGTTATTGTTTTAAATATAAGATCGATGAATTAACAAAAATAATAGCAACAACATCAGTATAAAAGAATATAAGGGATAAAGATGTAAACAACCAACAACAAAATGCAACGGACAGAGAAGTAAACAACCAACAACATTTGCATTATAAAGCAAGAAGAGAACGGATAAACAGTAAACAAGATACACAAACAACAATAATGAAAACAATTTGTTTACAGTTTTAGATATTTCCCGAATGCTGTCATCCGTCATCCGAGAGTATTCATCATACTATTGATCCACCGATATAAAAGGCAAGACAAAGCGAGCAAAGCTTGAATTAGAATTCAGTCAGTCGTGTGTGAAGACGTCACAATGGGATTCAGTAAGAATTCGGTCAGACACTTTACGTGTAAAGAGAATATTGTGGTGTTACTTACAAGAAGAATTACGAACAGTTCTTATTGCGTACGCGAAAGATTGTAAAAGAAGAATAGCAATTAAAGCAAATTTTTATTGTTTAAATCAATTTCTAAAGGTGGCACACGGAATTGTGCGAACAATAAGGAATTGTTTTAAAATTTAACTGCGATTTATTTTTATTTTATTTGAAATCTATGAACTCATATTTTTAATGTTTTTAAAAAGCTAAATAGGTAACAATATGTTATGAATTGGCTTAACTTGCCATAAAGCTTTCGATTCCGTATTGCAGGCCTATTACGAGATTATATTGGATTTGATGGCGAGTCATATTTTCAATGAAAAGGCTGTTGTTATATCATAGGCTTAAACAGAAAAGGGTCTTAAAGAACATAGCTGAAGCAAAATTCCTCCATTTTTAAGAATGGATCTGCAGGCTCTGTAGGGAATCTATATTTTCTAAAAATTTTTGAATCCTTTAATCCAGCATTTCCAAGCTTTCTTCAGTTAGAGCTTTAGGCTTCGAGTACAGCTGTAGATTACATGCAACATAAATTGTTGTTCTTCCTTAATTTTTTGTACGCATTCTAACACACAATGCATTGCATACGTAGGCATCCTTCCCTAGGGTGTAAGTCCAATTAATTTTTTTCAGATTTTTCCGTAAAAAAAATTATTTGAAAAACAGGTGGGATATCAACGATTTGATTTGCAGACATAGCAGACATATCTGCGACAGCGTCACACCAAATGGCTTTTATCAGGGCAATAGGATGGGACTGTGGCTCTATATATAGAAGTTCTTAAAATCGGCTAATGAACCATAATATGATTTTTCAAGTGGAAAATGACTTGGTTGGCCTATCTCCATCAGCCTACCTACCTAGTCTGATGTGTATGGTTAATAAGTTGTTTTTCAAGACTCTAAACAAGTCAAGTCAAGAACAAAATTTCGAAAGAGATATCCATTGTAGTATTCGCGGATTATATTCGTTGGTGAGGTGAATGTAATATCCATCTATGATGGTAACAGAATAAATGGCAAGCAATTAGTAAAAGTCCAGTCAGTCTTGTGTAAAGATGCGCGGTGTTTGAAGAGAGTAATGGTGGTTAAAAGATCTGTCGAACAATTCTCTAGTAATTGCTTTTGTTTATTCAAATGATAATTGATTTAAATGCATGACTTTATCACACGGCTGCTGTTATTCTCAAAATTCAATCGTATTCATAAACTTTCATCCACTTATTGATTGCACTCTTTAATAACTCTGTTCAGGTCATGTGGTATGGTATAGCATGAGTAGTTCTATGAGTATGTGTATGTATGTAAACGAAGTATCTCTCCACCAGTGTATTGGTTTCAATTCTCGTTTTTTTTTTCTCTTCAACTTTTCGTTTTTGTTTGATTTGCGTTTTTTTTCATTCTGTTTTTCACTCGCTCTCTCTCTCTCTCTTCTGATAGTTTTTTCCCTGGTAGTACAACTATTATTATGATTATTATTGCTATTGTTGTTGTTGTTGTTATTGTTGTAGTTGTAATATTATTATTGTTGTGTGTTATTCTGCACTGCAGTCATTTTGTCGACTTTTATTTGCCATTTCAACGATTTTTACAACTTTACTGGCGCCGTGCATAATCCTAAAACCGCCCTGTTAATATAACCCCCCACTCCCCCCTCCGCAACTAAAGTTGTTCGATGTTTTTGCTGCTATTGCTGTTATTGCTGCCACAACAACGACATATACCAACAGCACGGAAAGGTTATACGAAGCAAAGGCGTTTATTTTGTATGATTGTTGCTCAAATACAATGCTAGCGACAGGCGTTATATAGGGATTTGTTTAAATAGCTGAGTTTTAAGGATATCCACTGGATTGATGTATTTTTCCTGGCCTAAGTAATAAAAAATTTTTCATTTTTTCTTCAAATGAAGCTACGAGAATAAAATGTAGGAAAATGTAATCCCTTACCCCAGTTGAAAATTCTGAAAAATTTCTACAAGAAAATATTGCTGAGGGCTGTTTGACTAAAGCATTGTAATCTCTTCTAATATATAAAATTCTCGTGTCACAGTGTTTATGGTTAAACTTCTCCGAAACGGATCGACCAATTTTCTAAAAATTTTGTGGGCATATCCGGTAGGTCTGGGAATAGGACAACATCTATTTTTCATATCCCTAAACGTTAAGACGTGGCTGTGGTCTGGTGGGTAGTGTGTTGGCTTATTAGACGAAAGGCCTGGGTTCGAATCCCAAGTCAGACATCAAAACGAAAAAATATTTCTTCGGCGACTTCTTCTCAGCAGATTTCTGGCAAAGACTCTGAGAGTAAAAATTGCCATGAAAAGCGTCTCAAAAATCTGTCGTTCGGAGTCGACTTTAAACTGTAGGTCCCACCACTCACAGATAAAAATTAACGCACACAACATAAGTGGTGTGGGAAGCTAGGTCGTAATCCTGACTGAAGGGTTGTAATGGCCAATTATGTATGTATGTAAACGTTAAGAAGGCGTGGCAAATTTTTAAAATTTAATATTTAGGTGCATATTGATCGTAGTCGAATACAATTTGGTGGATAAGTTCGTAGAGTCCATATCGACAAACTCACCAGAAATGGGCGTGGCAACACCCCCCTTCATGGGTTCTTAAACTACTGAACGGATTTTAACCATTCGTTTTTTTTTCGAAAGCTTATCAGATTTTTGGCTGGTTTAAAAAAATTCGATATAGCAAAAAGTAGGCGTGGCAAATCTTTAAAATTGAATACTTAGAGACATAGTGATCGTAGACGAATGTAATATGTTGGGTAAGTTCGTAAAGTCGATATCAACAAACTCACCAAAAATGGGCGTCACTAACCTCCCCCTCAAGTGATAGCTGCAACTCTTAAACTACTGAACCGATTTTAACCCGTCTTTTTTTGTTTTAAAGCTTATCAGGTTTAAATGGTTTAAAAACCAAAAAGTAGGCGTGGAAAATCTTTAAAATGAAATATTTAGGGCTATAGTGATCGTAGAAGAATGCAATTTGGTAGGTAAGTTCGTAGAGTCCATATCGACAAACTCACCAAAAATGGGCGTGACAACCCCTCCCCTTTAAGAGATACCTATAAGTGGGTACTGCAAACTCTGCAAACTGTTGACCTAATACTTCTCCATACCAACTGATAACAACCGATTCTGTGGCCCCTAATAACTATCTGAACAGGTCAAACAAACTAGAATGGTATCCTCCTCCAACTTAAGTGAAAATATGGACGGAAATTGGATTAAGAAATAGGTTATGTTTTATGTAATTTGAAATTCGGCTGTCCTCATGACAATAATTTGTTGCTTTGTTTACGTCTAATAAGCTAACATACGACTTACTAGACTACGGCGACGACCACAATATAAGTGGAGGAAGAATTGTAATGAAGGGTTGAATAACGAGCTACTCGGAGAACTATGCTGTTGCATTCACTCGCATAAATGACCCCAATGTCCAACTAACAATAGGTGATTTTTCAAAGCTTTTTTGGGACATATTCGTGAACTGTTTTACAGATATGTCAGCCACAGTAAGTACCAAACTTAGTGATCCTTGCATTGGAAGCCCTTACTCATACTTATTGGGTAGACGGAAGGATCTACTGGCCGAATCTTACACCAAGAAGAAGAAAACTAGTCATTTTCCCTTCTCCCTTAACATTCGCTGCTCTTATTCTTCTCTGCTTACAACCATTTTTGTAAGTAACACGACACGACAATATTGAAGTCGCCGTGGTCTAGTGGGTAGTGTGTTGGCTTATTAGACAAAAGGCCCGGGTTCGAATCCCAGGTCAGAAATCAAAACGAAAAATATTTCCTCGGCGACTTCCTCTCAGCAGATTTCTGGCAAAGACTCTGAGAGTAAAAATTGCCATGAAAAGCTTCTTAAAACTCTGTCGTTCGGATTCGACTTTAAACTGTAGGTCCTGCCGCTCATGTATGCAATTAACGCACATAATATAAGTGGTGTGAGAAGCTAGGTCGTAATTCTGAGTGAAGGGTTGTAATGGCCAATTATGTATGTAACACGACAATATTCTCTTCACATGCAACGTGTCTGACTGAATTCCATGTGACGTCTTCACACACGATTGACTGAATTTTAATTCAAACATTGCATTAACAAGAGTACAGAAGAGTGGAAGCTAATGTTATGCCAAAATCCTAGATACAGTTGATCTTGATTCGATTTTGATGCTCGATAGATCTCATTATGATAATTGCTCACAGCTCCCAGGGGCCATTATCCAAGTATTTATGGACGAATCCAGACCACATAGCAAAACCAAGCTTAGAGTATATCTAGAACACTCAATTGCTTTACACGACTGCTTGAATAGAATTGTAGTTCCAAAAATGGGTGTATATTATGCTCCAATATCTTAATTAATTTGTTGCCGCAATATATTGCCTGTCAAGCATGCCGCTGTGACGTAACGTGCCTTGTTTTTCTTTGAGTGTATTGTGTATGAAAAAACTGTGTGTGTGAGTGTATTTTAGTTTTTATTTCTATTTTTTGGCCTTTTTTTGCAAAAATTATTATAAATATTGTTGTTATTGTTGTTGTTGCTGCTACTGTCGTAGTAGAATTGTACAATTTCATGACATTCGTCGCCAAAATGGCGTTGCGTGTCTTAACAAATGGCATCAGGACTATAAAAATTATTAAAAAAAAAGCAAAAAAACAAAAACATTGAAGAGAAAAAAACATACAAATAGAAAGAGAAAACAATAAATTTTTATATTACTTCTCCCTCTCTCTCTCTCTTAACCTCTCATAAGCACATATACAAAGGCACACGCGAGCACTTCCTTTAAATTGAGCCAAAAAGTATGGCAACAAGACAAGCAAAAAAAACCCAGAAACTAAAACGGAAATGTTGTCATGCAAAATGAGGAGAGCAGCGTAAGAGAAACGGTAAAAAGACACACACACACACACACTTTCATATGGGAATAAATAACAGTTATTCCAAGCGAAATAATTTTTTTTTTTATTAATTTTGTTTCATAAGTTTACTCGTGTACTCGTCGTTGTATTGTGGATCTTAAGTAGTAAATACTCGTATATGTAGAGGGGGCCCAACAATATTTTAATTTATTGTGTGATAGTGATGGTAATGGAATGTATATATGTATGTGTGTGTGTGTTTCCCAATAAATTATATTTTTTCCGGTTGATTAAGAAGTATTGAAAAGCAAAGAAATTGTTCATTTTAAAAATGAATTAACTTTGTGAGGGGGCGGGGGGGGCCTTTTTATTTCAAAAAGTTCCTTCAACTCGTAACACAAAGTCATTTGAAGAACTGTCGTTGAAATGGTTGCAATTCTGGTCGAATCTGGTCGAAATTAGCCTCAACTTCAAGGGCTTTCTTGATTTCAATTACTCATTAGCGCCTGGAGGCCTAATGCATTGCGAAAACTGGACGTTAAAAAGCTGCGATCACAAAGGACATCAGAGGCCTTTTCCGCTGAACTTTCGGATAAACTTTGCCTTTCCCTATCTAGTCTCAGTCACATTGGTGAACTGCGGGCCAACATCTCTTACTCCTTGCGCACAACTGTGGAAACAATCCTCGATTTTTAACGCCCACTACAACGAAATCATTGGTACGACAAGGGGTGTCGCGAAGCAACTGCAGCGAAAAACCCGGCATACACAAAACGTTACAGTCAGCCGCTAGCCAAGCCTTTGTCGGGAGCAATAGAGAGAGGAGACGCAAAAAGATTGAGCCGGAAAGGCGAGAATGTGGAAATGTCGAAATGTATAGATGAAATCGTGTTTCTGCCCGCAATTTCAACTTCAATGCCTTTCTCGATTTAATTAGCCCATTAGCGCCTAGAGGTCTAGTGCATTACGAAAGCTGGATGTTAAAATGCTGCGATCCCAAAAGATATGTGAGGCGTTCTCTCAGATAAGCTTTGCCGTTCCCTATCTAATCTCAGCATCTCTTACTCATTGCTTAGTACAGTGGAAACAATCCTTGGTTTTGAACGTCCACTCCAACGAAATCAATAGTACAATAAGGAGTGTCGCAAAGCAGCAGCAGCGAAAACACGGCATACAAAAAAATATTGCAGTCAGCCGTTAGGCAAGCCATTGTCGAGAGCTATAGAGAGAGAGGGGAAACGGAAGAAGATTGAGCAGGACAGACGAGAATGTGAAAATGTCGAAATGTATAGATGGAAGCGTGCTGCTGCCCGAAAATTGCACAAGACGAATGCACATTAGCGCCTCTAGGTCTGCTGCATTACAAAAGATGGACGTTAAAAAGCTGCGATCACAAAGGATATCACAATTCTCAGATAAGCTACGTCATTCCCTCTCTAATCTTAGCGATATTGGTGGACTGCGAGCCAACATCGTCCACTCCTTCTGCACTGTGGTAACAGTTCTTGGTTTTGGGCGCCCACTCCAACGAAATCAATGGTACCACAAGGAGTGTCGCAGAGTAGCTGCAGTGAAAAACACGGCATACAGTAAAACCTTGTAGTTAGCCGCTAGCCAAGCCACTGTCGAGAGCTATAGAGGGAGGAGACACACTAAGATTAAGCAGGAAACGCTTGAGTGTGAGAATGTCAAGATGTGTAGTCGGAATCGTGTTTTTGTTGCAATATCTAAGCTTGGTGACGTTGAGCAATTCCTACAGCTCTGCCAAGGTAAGAATGGACATCTCTGAATCTTTCGATACTCGTACTAGGTTTCAGACAAGGCGATGCCTTATCATGCGATCAGGCTTCAACTTAGTCATGGAGAGTGTCCAGCGAAAGGCGGTAGTGTATCGCAATGCCACTATTTTTCAAAAAAGTTTTCAGTTGCTTGCGTTCATTATCGACATTGGCATCATAGGGCATATCAAGCAAGCTGTTACTTCTGCCTTTAGTTCCGTAAAACGGCAATCTCTAAGATGGATCTAACAATAAAAGATGACAAAACGAAGTATATGTCATAGACAATTACGATGGGTTTCACATGGGTACCTGTCCGCGTGGAACTAATCCCATTATGCTCTTCCCACATGGTGAAATACAATGCGTCTACCAAAACCCCCAGATGTAACAGACTGCTACGCCTGAGTACCAATTCGAAGCCATGTATTTGAACATGCTTTCCCCCTTGGTTAGGAGATGTTATCTACAAATAGGGATATTATCAAATTTTCTGGCTGGTTTTCCAGTACGGAGTAGTCGTGCTTTTGTTGTGCAGCCCTTGCGCTGATCAACTTCTTCCTTTCCCTAATTTGGCGGAACTTGGTTAGTACAGGGACTGCGTTTCACCCGTGGCATCACAACAGGCCGCCATGCGTGCTCAAGTGAGCTTTGTGATATCAGAACTACCACTACGACCTAACCTAACCTAGGGATATGCGGCATATTGGATCCTAGATTGCAGTCGATAACCTTAGTCGATCAATGTAGTCAAGCATTTTATTTATCTAGGCCTGCCGTTACCACCAAAAATGATGTTAGTCTGGAGATCTAACGCAGGATCACTCTTGGCAACAGGTGCTATTATGGTCTCAATAGGCAATTGAGTAATAGACCTCTTTCGTACGACAAAACTACTACCCCACAATGGATTCATCCTCTCCGTGCTTCTTTAGGTCGCAGAGGCATAGACGCTATTAAGAACGGATGCAGTAGCCTTCAGAGTATTCGTGAGAAAAGTCCCTCGAAGATCTCCGGTCCAGTGTGTATTGGTGATGATTTCCGCATCCGTTACAACAGTGAACTGTATGAGCTCCTCAACGACATAGACGTTACGCAGCGTATTACCATCCAGCAGCTGATCTGCCACGGCTATATCGTTCGAATGGAGGAGGACCCTCCGGCGAGATGGGTATTTGATACAGGGATCTGAGGAAGTCGGCAAAGAGGACGATCTTGTTTGGGTTGGAAGGACCAAATCGAGGAAGCCCTGTCATCAATTGGTGTGACCAACTGATGTAAATGCATAAGAAGCAAAGACGCCTGGAAGGATTTGCTAAGGCTGGCTAAAATCCTTTAAACAGTTTCTTAATGGCCAATTAAGTAAATAAGTAATGTTGGAATGAAATGTCATGTGTCTTGTGCGACCACAATACTATGGAATACCACGAATTCTTAAAGCCTGGTGAAACCATTAATACAGATTACAATCGACAAGTTATTATCAATTTGAACCATGCATTGATCTAAAAATGAACAAAATAAGCCAACAATAGTCGCCGGTATACATAAGTTTATTGCTAAAGTCCGTGAAACTAGTTTTATTATTGGGGTGCCCAGATACACCCCATTAATATCGAAGTTGTAGCTCAGAGTGTCAGTAAGAGGCCATCAGTATCAACATTGCTCGCACAAGTTTACATCAAATTTTGTGAAAAGATCTTAGTATAACGACCTCGAGCTTTGTTTATCGTCATAGCAAAAGCAACTTTCACAGGGAATTGTTTTCGTGTCATTCGCAACAGGCACAGTTGGACCAGAAGGTGTAATATTGATTCGTGGTATGAGTACAATTTAATCGGTATGAATAATTTTCGTTGATATGATGTAATCTTCCAAGTTTGCTACGATTAGGCTGGTACCATTTATTAACCCTTACTTACTACACTTCATAAAACAAACAATGCCATGACAATAACGACATTACCAAAATGGATTTTACAGCTTTATAGAATAGCATTACAATTAAGTGACCTGACCCTGTTTATCGCACTTGATCTAACAACAACTGCAAAGTATTGCCAAAACAGCTTTTTACAACTTAATATGCATATTATATATAACTGACTTACTAATAAACGGCATTATAGTAAATAGCGGTATTGCCAGAATGGATTTTAATACACACTCTGTATTACCACCCTAAAACAAAAACATATAATCATAATGACAACAGTATTATTCGGCAGTTCTATATAAAATATAATTTTTATCAATGAAAATATTAATTTTTCAATTTCTAATTATTTTTAGCCATTAGTGTTAGACATAAGCTTTTAAATGAGATATCGTTCACTAAATTTGATGCGGTAGTATAGGAGATATTTGCAACCAACAAAAAAAAGTGCTTTAGAAATAATATATATGATTAGTTTAAGAGTTGAAGTCGCATGAACATCCGCTCCGCTAGATGGCCCAACGAGAAACTGCACGATTATATTGATTTTACCAACAAAAAAAAAATAATTTTTTCGGTTGTAGTTCATTGTCATCTTGGTGGGTATGTTAATAAGCAAAATTGACGCATTTGGGCTTTCCACACGTAGTCTTACAGAAGCCAGTGCAGGCATTACGAGTGACTGTTTGCAGCGGCTTCCGGAGCGTAGGCATCATTTGGCCATATTTCTTTGAAAAGGGGGACCATGGAACATTTACGGTTAATAGCGACGCCTAATAACCTAATACATACATACATAATTGGCCATTACAACCCTTCAGTCAGGATTACGACCTAGCTTCTCACACCACTTTTGTTGTATGCGTTAACTTTATACATGAGTGGCGGGACCTACAGTTTAAAGTCGACTCCGAACGACAGATTTTTGAGAAGCTTTTCATGGCAATTTTTACTCTCAGAGTCTTTGCCAGAAATCTGCCGAAAGGAAGTCGCCGAAGAAATATTTTTCGTTTTGATGTTTGACCTGGGATTCGAACCCGGGCCTTTTGTCTAATAAGCCAACACACTACCCACTAGACCACGGCGCTTTAATTAGCCCAATTGGTGGTGTCTTTTGGCAGCCAAGAAGCTGCGATTTGATCACGTTAGACTAGTTTCTGTAGGGCGCGGTTAAAGTATTATGCCGAGAAACCAGAGATAATTGGGTATTTGAAGGCCAACATTTGTGATGCCATTGCAGAGATACGACCCCATACACTTGAAAAACTCTACAAAACATGCTACGGTTGAATGAGGTACTGTGAGGCCAGCCTTGCCAGCCATTTCTCACCACAGCTATTGTAGTTTAAAATAAAAAAATTAAACGTTTGATTGAATTTTGTAATTTAATTCTTTAAATGGTCCACCCTTTATAAAATTTTAAAATTAAATTTTTTTTCTCTTTGATACGACTCTGATGGCATTTCTCACTTTGTAAAAACAATTTTTTTATTTTTAATTGAAATGTTGGAATTTAAATTGTTTTCTTGCACGTTTCCCAATACAAGATTCAATTAAAATTTAAAAATTTTAACAAGATTTTCTAATTGTTGAAAAACATTTCAAAATTAAATGAAAAAGATGGAAAACAATTTCAATTTAAAACCAATTTCTGTTTCTTTTTTCTTTTTTTTTTTCTAACATGTCATGATGTTGCTGTTGTTGCTGTTGTTGTTGTATTTTAAATTAAATGTTTTCCTAAATGTTCTCCTAAATTGTTCTCTTGATTATCAATTAAAGCCATTTTGAATCTACTTTTCATAACTAACCTGTCTGTCCTGCTGTTCTACTCCTTCGCATATGATACACAGGCAAACATGTGATGTGTGTGATAATGGGATATACTTTACCTAGCTTTCTTTCTCTGTCTTCCTCTCTCTTGATCTAGTATAGAAATTTTTCTCATTTATGAAATACAATTTTTTCCCCAAACCATCCATTTGAGGAATTATTTTTTTTTAAATCTACTGTCACAACTCTTTTTGACAAAAAAAAAAACTTTTTTGTTCAGTTAATGCAACAATTTAATCTTTTTTTAATTTTTTTTTCGTCTCTTCTTCTTCTTCTCCTACTTTTTTTCTATTATTTTATTAAGTATTCCGTATTTAAAGAAAGTTTTTCATTTTAAATGAACTCTTTTCCTCTAAAATTTCTCTCATAGAGCAACATTAAATGGCTTCAACTGCTTAACTTAACTTTTGCTCTAAAGGAAGTTTTAATAGACTTGACTGAGCTGAATATAAAGGAAAGGGGGAGATGGGGGGGTATAATAAAAAAAATGTTTAAAATTAAAAAAAAACAGCAAAAAAGTTTCTTATGTTATGCCGTGTCATCATATACTAGAGTTGAGTAAAGTCAATTGCAAATAATTTTTAAAACGAATTAAATTTGAAGAAAAATAATAACAAATTGTCATGTCATCATGTGACTTATATGACTCAGTTTTTAGGAAAAATTTCGTTTAATAAAATTGCTTCACAATTTTAATATTTTTATCATTATTTTTATGTTATTACAATATTGTCATGTTATACTTTGTCACATAATGACACTGTCACTAGCTTTTTTAGCAGGAAAATTACTTTGTCTGTTTGTCTGCTTTAGAAAGAATGATTTAAGACTGGTAACACACCTAATTTTAAGTATAAGGCTCACACTTTGGCCAAAAATGCGTTCCAATGTCATATAATGACAATTTCATTAACATTTTTAGTAGAAAAATTAAATAAGTTTGAAAAATAATGCCAAAATTGTCATGTCATCATGTGACTTATATGACTCAGTTTTTAGGAAAAATTTCGTTTAATAAAATTGCTACACAATTTTAATATTTTTATCATTATTTTTATTATTTGATAATATTTTATCAAGTCATACTTTGTTACATAATGACAGTTTCATTATAACTTTTACCAGAAAAATTAATTAAATTTGAAAAATAATGACAAAATTGTCATGTCATCTAGTGATTATGGCTGTTTAGCAAAAATTTTCTTTAATAAAGTGCCTTCACAATTTGTCACATAATGACACTGTCACTAGCATACATACATAATGGGCCATTACAACCCTTCAGTCAGGATTACAACCTAGCTTCTCACACCACTTATGTTGTGTGCGTTAATTTTATACATGAGTGGCGGGACCAACAGTTTAAAGTCGACTCCGAATGACAGATTTTTGAGAAGCTTTTCACGGCAATTTTTACTCTAAGAGTCTTTGCCAGAAATCTGCTGAGAGGAAGTCGCCGAAGAAATATTTTTCGTTTTGATGTCTGACCTGGGATTCGAACCCGGGCCTTTAGTCTAATAAGCCAACACACTACCCACTACACTACGGCGACTTCAACTGTCACTAGCATTTTTAGCAAAAAAAATTACTTTGTCTGTTTGTCTGCTGTTGTCAGGTAACACAGCCAACTTTAAGTATAAGGGTCACACTTAGGACAAAAATTCATTCCAATGTCATATAATGACAATTTCATTAACATTATTAGTAGAAAAATTTATTAAATTTGAAAAAATAATGCCAAAATTGTCATGTCATCTAGTGACTAGTTTCATTATATAGCAAAAATTTCGTTTAATAAAGTTGCTTCACAATTTTTATTTTTTGTCATGTATTTTTATGTCATTACAATATTGTCCTGTCATACTCTGTCACTTAATGGCACTGTCGCTAGCATTTTTAGCAGAAAAATTACTTTGTCTGTATTTAGGAAAGAATGATTTAAATCAGGTAACACACCTAATTTTAAGTATAAGGGTCAGACAAAGGCCAAAAATTCGTTCCAATGTCATATAATGACAGTTTCATTAACATTTTTAGTAGAAAAATTAATTAAATTTGAAAAAATAATGCCAAAATTGTCATGTCATCTAGTGGCTAGGTTCACTGTATAGCAAAAATTTCTTTTAATAAAGTTGCTTTACAATTTTTATTTTTCTGTCATGTATTTTTATAACATTACGATATTGTCCTGTCATACTATATCTTATAATGACATTTTTATTAAAATTTTTAGCAGAAAAATTATTTAAATATAATAAACTAATGAACAAATTGTCATGTCATCATGTGACTCTTGGGGTTTAGTTGACTACATACATAATTGGTAATCACAACTCTTCAGTCAAGATTATTGACCTAGTTTCTCACACCACTTAACTTGTATGTGTTAATTTTATAAATAAGTGGCTTAAATTAGACTCCGAACGACCGACATTTTCTGTCGCATTGTGACACTCTCACCAGCATTTTTAGTGAGAAATTACTTTGTCTGTTAGTCTATCTTTTAGAAAGGTCAAGTCAATTGTCATGTCATACTCTGTCATGCAATAACAGTTTCATTATCATTTTTAACAGACAAATTAATTAATTTTAAAAAATTATTAACAAAATTGTTATGTCATCATGTGACCCATATTTCGTTTAATAAAGTTGCTTCACAATTTTTATTTTTTGTCATGTATTTTTGTAAGATGACAAGACTGTCATATCATAATCAGTCATATAATGACAATTTCATTCACATTTTTAGTTGAAAAATTAATTAAATTTATAAAATTTGTAACAAAATTTGTCTTGTCACTTTGTCACTCAATTTATGGTTTAGCAAAAATTTTGTTTAATAAAGTTTGTTTTGTCATGTATTTTTATGCTATGACAGTAACAACATGCCATTTTCTGTCGCATAGTGACACTGTCACCAGCATTTTTAACGAGAAATTACTTTTTCTGTTAGTTTATCTTTTAGAAAGGTTGAGTTAAGTTATGCAATGAACCTTTAACGGTCAAGTCAATTGTCATGTCATACTCTGTCATATAGTGACACTGTTACTAGCATTTATAGCAGAGAAATTACTTTGTCTCTTATTTTCTGTTATAGAAAGATTGAGTTACATTATGTAATGAACATTTAAGGGTGAAGTCAATTGTCATGTCATACTCATTCATATAATGACACTGTCACTAGCATTTTTAGCAGAGTAATACTTTGTCTTTTACTCTCTGTTTTAGAAAGATTGAGTTACGTTAGGTAATAAACATTTAAGGGTCAAGTCAATTGCTATGACATACTCTGTCACATAATGACAAGTTCAATAAAATTTTTAACAGAAAAATTACTTTGTCTGTCATGTTATTAAGGAGAGTTTAGATTAGGTTAAGTTAGCGACTAGCTTGTTAATCACAAGCAAATTTCGAGTGCTGGCCTTTGAAATTTTCGAAATTTTTATGTCACATTTTTTTGTCACATTTTTGACATTTTTTTTGTCATTTTTTTTTTAAAGTTCTGTAAATATTGTAACAACTTTTGCATGCCTTCGAATTATTTGTCATAGAAAGTGTTTAACTTGAGACTTCCTTTTGCTTCCACTTCTAATTACTTTTGCAGTTTCCTCTCTATCCCTCTCTCTGGTTCTCTCTCTGGCCTTGTCACTAATCGTATGACATCACAATATGGTTTCTTTAGACAAGTTATAAAATTTTTCATTTAAAAGTTCTGCGTTAAACAAAAAAGCAAAAGCTTTACATTTTCATACTTCATAACAATACACAGAGAAAGAGAGAGATAGAGATAGACAGAGAGACGGAGGAGTGAAAGAGAGAGAGAGAAAGAAATTTAACAAAAATTTTCGTACAAAATAAAACACAACAACTGGAAAGGAAAATGAAAACTTCCAAATGAAATAAAATTTTTGTTAACAAAACACTCTCAGAAGAAAGGAGAAGGGGAAGAAGGGGACAGAAACAAAAAAATGCAGAAAAGAGGCGAAATAAGGCAACAGCTACAGCTACAGCAGTAGCAGTAGCAGCAACTCGTTGTTATAATAAAGTAACGGCATACAATGACTGTCAACGAGTTGTATTATTCCTTTAATGTTTTTTGCTGTTGTCATTACTTTTACAGGCAACAACAGCAGCAACAATAGCAGCAACAATGTCAGCAATAACAACAACAACAACACAACATTGAAAGTGTAAGAATTAAAACCCATTTACGAGAGCAGTTTGTAACTGTTTTCATGTGTTTTTTTTTCTTTCGTTTCTTTTCTTTGCATTTTTCTCTTAATTTTTCCTAAGGAGGAGAACCTTAATGGTAATGGTTAGGAAGGGGGGAAGGGGGTAATGTCTACTGTTTTAGCAGATTTAAATTTTTTTTGATTTTTTTTTTTCGTTATAAAAATAAAAGCGAAACAAAAAACGCAAAACAAAAACGAAAACAAAAAATGACTGAATTTGTTTGGCAGGAAATTCAATTTAAAAAAGATTTAATTTCTGTGCTGCAGGCAAAAAAAAAGAAAACTTTTCCTTTTTTCTACAACAACAACAACAGCAATGAAAAATTGTAAAAATAAGATCAAAAGTGTCAAAGGGTTTATGAAAATGGGAAATACATACGAGAGTATGTAGCAAAAACAAAAAAAAATTTAACAATATGGGAGCACATATGGAGGCTTTTTCTTACAAAGAACAACATACACTGGCAACATTCGACATAATGAGCTAATTTTAGTTTAAATTTGAAAGCAAATTTTGAAGTCTTAATAAAAAAAAACAAAATTTTATTAAAAATGTTTAAAGACACTGTGGAGGTCTTCTGAGTTCGAAGAATATTGTTCTTCAGGTTTGGAGAACAAGTATGTCAGTAACATAACCCTAACCCATTGAATCACAATCACTTCTTTGAGAATTTATTTTTTTCGGGGTGTTTTAAGTGGATATCAATCCATTTGAGACTAGGGATGCAAACGATACATCGATGTTTCGATAACATCAATGTTTTTCACATAAATTGACGATACATCGGCAATACATCGGCGGTACATCGGCGATACATCGGTGGTATATCGGCGATACATCGGCGGTACATTGGCGTTACATCGGCGATACATCGGCGGTACATCGGCGATACATCGGCGGTATATCGACCATACATCGGCGAAACATTGGCGATACATCGGCGGTACATCGACCATACATCGGCTATACATCGGCGGTACATCGGCGATACATCGGCGGTACATCGGCGATACATCGGCGGTACATCGGCGATACAACTGGTCCTTATTTTGTGAATGGTAACACTTAGCTCATGGCTGATTAGTTTTATCCTTCCGCTGAACGACTATGGTTGTGTATACGCGTTTTCGCTTCGCTAAGTAGGCCTGCGTTCGATTTACAGAAGATGCCGATTTTGGCAAAAAAAAAATCATGTTTTCAGATGATGCTCTTTATGATCTTGGCGGCTATGTAAACAAGCAAAATTGTTGCATTTAGGGCACAGAAAAACTGTACGCATACATTGAAATGCAGGCGCACCAAAAACAAGTCACTGTTTGGTGCGGATTTTGATCCAGAGGCATAATTGGGCCATTTTTCTTTGAAAATGAGAAAGGGGTGGCCTTTACAGGCAATGGCGATCATTATCGAGCCATGTTGAATGAATTTTTGTTCACAAAAATTGAAGGGGAGGACATTGGCAACATTTGGTTTCAACAGAACGGCGTTGCGGTGCAACACAGCTGATGTCGCTTGGCCACGTCGGACCTACGATTCGACACCGTTGGCCTATTATTTCTGGCGAGCCGTCAAAGATAAGTGTTACGCCGACAAGCCAGAGACAATTGACGCTTTAAAGGACAATATTTGTGAAGCCATTGGTGAAATACAACTGCCCACAATCGATAATGTAGTTAAAAATTCAAACGATCGTGTAGGCTACAGCATTGCCAGCCGAGTTAGCCATTTCAATGAAATTATTTTCCATTATTAAACGAAAGGATTGTACTTTCAAAGCACAGCCGAAGCTACACTCGATATTTTGCGTCCTGTTTTTGGAGATCACATTATCAGCCACAGAGCTTATGTCGTTTAGCCACCTCGAAGCTGCGATTGGACAAAGTTAGACTATTATTTGTGGGGTGCTATCGAAGATAAGTGTTACGCCGACAAGTCAGAGACAATTGAATCTTTAAAGGGCAATATTCGTAAAGCCATTGGTGCGCACAATCGGTAAAGTGCTTAAAAATTGGACCGATCGTGTAGGCTACTGCATGGCCAGCCCAGGCAGCGATTTGAATGGTTATATTTTCAAATAAAGAAAGGAATTTGGAGAAAATATTCTGTAATTTTTTTTAAGCATTTTCAAAAAAAATAAGTTATTTGGCGGACCCTTTTTAAAGACAGCAAGCTTAAAAAAATAAAAGAAAAAATTTGAACACAACTTTGATCAATTAAAACCTTTTACTTAGGCCTTTTGATTAAACTCATGCAAAATTTTCTTCTTAAAATCTTTAACTAGCTTGTTTGTAAGGAAATGACCTTGAAATCATTATAACATTAATGGTGTATTACACATTAAAACAGTAGTGTTAGTGTTTTTCTTAACAGATAGTTGGTGGATTTTATTTCTACCAGCAAACACGACACTTTCTCTCTCTTTCTTACACACCCCAAAGCTAAAGCATTTGTTTTGCAAACATCGTAATAAATTAAATTTATTGTGGTGATTTACAAAAGAATTTAGAAACTCACCTTTAACTGCTTAACTACCCGCTCCCACTCTCTCGTTCTCTTCGTTGTTGCAGTGCAATTTACTTTCGCTATACAAACACACACTTCAAAATAAATGCCTATAGAACATGCATGTGCATGAATCTACGCACAAGAAAAAAAACACTTTTTCATATACCAGGCCATGTACTGACAACATAACATACATTTTTTTCCTTCTTTTTTTCATATAAACCGATTATTACTTATTAAAAGCTTTTTTGTTGTTGTTGTTGTTTTTATTTTTTCACATTCATGACCTTACACTAACAACAAACACTTCTTTTACATTTTTTTCTTACATATGTATGTACACTTTCTTACTAATGTCTTCCATTTTGAAAATTATCGAATGATTAGTTTTGTATTACAAAGAAGAAAATTTACTTCAAATCTTTATATTCGTTTAACTATTTTATATTAATTATTAATAAACAACTGCACGCACAATACATACATTATTTTATTAACACAACTTTTTATTTTTTTCCCATAAGCAAACTTTCATTAATTAATTTTACTTTCAATTTTTAACCGGAAACACTTCCACTTACACCTTCTTCAATAACATTAAAATTACTACTAACAGGCTGGTGGCTGTCGGCTTTTTTGTTCTTTTTAAAGCAATTAACTCAAATAACATTATTTTATAACATAACAACAAGAACAATTGCATGCATCTTTCAATGAAATTGAGTGCATATGATCTCTTTTACCTATACAGTAACAATAATCCAAAAAAAATGTTTTCAATCTAAGGCAAAAACCTTGTAACATTAATAACACCCATTAACATTATGTTAATGCAAGAAAACAACAACAACAACAAGAACAACACACACAACTGTTTGGTTGCGTGTTACATGAGCGGATCATCTTATAAAAACTTAACGAAATGTAAACCAAATTTCAGCAAAGTTCAACATGCCTTATACATAAACGCATTGTTATTGTGAATCAATATCAATGTTATGCGTGTGGTCAAACAATGTTAAGAAAATTTTTTTGCATTCATACATTGCCTAGAGCAAACAACACTCTCTCTCTCTCTTTCCTTTCTGTTCTTTAACATAAAATACATGCTGAACAAACGAAACAAAACGAAAAAAACAACAACAAATACTCGCATATTATTTTTATGCTTCCTCTTATTATGTCTTTAGCAATAAGAAACAAAAACAATGAGAAGAGCATCTTATTTCCACTACACTCCCAAATTATGTAGTTTTACCAGCTAACCATACGGTTATTATTCATTCATTCAATGTTAATAATTTAATTTAATACAATGTGAGTTGAAAAACTGTCATGCATCCGCTTTCATGCTCATTCAATTGGGATTCATTCAAAGTTCTAATGTTCTTCACCCACAGTATTTAAGTTTAATGCAAGGTGTGTGTACCAACCAGCAGCAACAAAACTTCGTGTTCATGCACACACAAATTCCTTTCATGCATTTGTTCACAACACCAAATGGTCTTCTCGCGATCTAACTAATGCAGCACACATGCATTGTAAAACTTTCATGCATTTGGCTTCATGCGAAAATGCTTCCTTTGCTTCGATATTCATGCATTCATTCACAATACGAAATGGTCTTTTAGCGCACTAGCCATATGTAGCACACATACAATATAAAACTTTCATGCATTCGGCTTCATGCGAAAATGATTCTTCGTTTATTATAAGACGAAAGAGTGTTTGTTAGTTGTTTGCTCTATGAAAGCGTTGTAAAAACAACAACTCTTCTGTATAACCACACACGCTTTGTTTTTGTATGTGCATGACGTTATTCATGCATTCATTCACAATACGAAATGGTCTTCTAGCGCACTATCCATATGAAGCACTCATACAGTGTAAAACTTTTATGCATTCGGCTTCATGCGAAAATGCTTCTTCGTTTATTATAAGACGAAAGAGTGTTTGTTAGTTGTTTGCTTTATTAAAGCAACAATTCTTTTGTATAACCACACATGCTTCGTGTTTGTATGTGCATGACAACATGAATGTTTTGATGGATTCTATGATATTCTACAAAAACAATTGTATTGCTTTGGCTTTGCAATACACACTCTTCTACCACCTTGCTCACACATAATTTTACACACACCATGAACGAAACAAAATTTGAATGTCACTCGGTTTTTTACAAACTTCTTTCGGGTGTTATGTATGCATTCGCTACTAACAAACAAAGGGGAACGGTGTTGCAAAAAAAATCTACTTAACATTGCTTGACCACATTTGTTTTTGATTTGTTTATTCTTTTCATATACAATAACAATGCGTTTATAAATTATGTATAAGGCACATTGTACGTTACTGCAAATGGGTTTACATTTCGTTAAGTTTTTATGAGATGATCCGCTCATGTAACAGGCAACCAAACAGTTGTGTGTGTTGTTCTTGTTGTTGTGTGTTTGATTTAACATAATGTTTAATGGTGTTAGTAATGTTACGAGGTTTTTGGCTTAGTTTGATAACATTTTTTGAATTTTTTTCTACTGTACATTTGAAGATGCACCGAATTGTTGTTATTGTTATTGCCATGTTAATGATTAATGTTATTTGAGTCAATTGCTTTAAAAAGAACAAAAAAGCCGACAGCCTGTTAGTAGTAATTTTAATGTTATTGAAGAAAGTGTAAGTGGAGGTGTTTCCGGTTGAAAATTGAAAGTAAAATTAATTAATGAAATTTTGCTTATAGGAAAAAAAAAATGTTGTTGTAATAAAATAATGTATGTATTGTGTGTGTAATTGTTTATTAATAATTAATATAAAATAGTTAAAGAAATACAAAGATTTGAAGTAAATTTTCTTCTTTGTAATATAAAAAGAATCATTCGATAATTTTCAAAATGGACGACATTAGTAAGAGTGTGTACATACATATGTTAAAAAAAATGTAAAAGAAGTGTTTTTGTTAGTGTAAGGCCATGAATGTAAAAAAAGAATGAAAACAACAACAACAACAACAAAAGCTTTTAATAAGTAATAACCGGTTTATATGCAAAAAAGAAGGAAAAAAATTATGTTGTGTTGTTAGTGTATGGCCTGTCATGTAAAAAAGTGTTTTTTTTTCTGGTGCGTAGATTCATGCACATGGCATTTATTTTGAAGTGTGTGTGTACATAGCGAAAGTAAATTGCACTGGAACAACGAAGAGAAACAGAGAGTGAACGCGGGTGGCTAAGCAGTTCTTTAAAGGTGAGTTTCTAAATTTTTTTTTGTAAACAAACACAATAAATTTAATTTGTTAGGATGCTTGCGAAACAAATGCTGTAGCATTGGGGTGTGTAAGAAAGAGAAAGAAAGTGTTGTGTTTTATGGTACAAATAACGAACATGTCAATTGATAAAAAAAAAACAATAACAGTACTGTTAAAAGAGTAATACAGCAGTAATGTTATAATGATTTCAAGGTCATTTCCTTACAACAAGCCAATTAAAGATTTTAAGAAGAAAATTTTGCATGAGTTTAATCAAAAAGCCTGATTAAAATGTTTATTTAATTTTTTTTTTAATTTTTTAATTTTATTTTTTTTCATATTATTATCTTTATATTTAAAATATTTTTTAAAATTAATTTTTTGTTTGGTTTTTTTCATATTGTTTTTGTATTTTTAACTTTTTTCCTTTTATGCCTATGCAAATGTAATATTTATTGATTAGCAACAAAATCGAATTTTTTATTTGTCAGTGTTTGTGTGTCTCAAAGGAGATCATCTTCGGCTTTCTACACACATAGGGCATGAATATCAACAATGTTCGTTAAAAAGAGCGTAAAAATCCATTCAGTTGCGTGTCAGCTTTCAATGAAGCAGGTTGTTAACGCTTGTTTTTTGAAGTTCTTTTGTATATTAATTATACACCCAAAGAAAAATTACAGTAGGATTCACTATTTTCTACCGAGAAATGATCTCTATTTTTGGAAGAATGTTTTTTAAGTTAAATACGCAGCTGTTTTTGTTTAATGAATGCCGTTTGGTTTTCTGTACCCTTTCGTACTTGTACAGGGTAATCCATTTGGTGATTTCAAAACTAAACATAAATAAAACCCAAATAAAATATTTTTGTTTTCTTTTTTTATTGTAAAGTTTGAACGTTGACATTATGTGTGAAACACAACATAATTTAAACGACCTCCAGGCGAAGTGTTCCAAGCATTGATTCTTTTGAAATAATTTTCCTACACTTTTTGACACATATTAAGCGGTATTTCAGCCATAATGTGACGAATCTTGGTTTTTAAGTGCTCCAGAGTTGAAGGTTTATCTGTATAAACACGGTCTTTCGCGTAAACCCACAAAAAGAAGTCTAATGGCGGCAAATCGCATGATCTTGGTGTCCAAATGAAATCGCCACCGCGAGTAATTACGCGACCAGGAAAAGTCTCCTGCAATAAAACCGTATTTGCTCGAGTAGCGTGGCATGTGGCACCGTCTTAATGAAACCACATATTCTCCAAGTCGTATTCTTCAATAGCAGGCAAAAAAAAGCCGGTTATCATATGACCATAACACTGCGAATTGACGGTGACAAACGTTCCATTGTCGTTTTTGCAGAAGTATGGTTCAATCAAATCTTCGGACCAAAGAGCGCACCAAACAGTGACTTTTTCTGAATGTAATGGCCTTTCTTCAATTACTTGAGGATTCTTAGAACCCCAGAGTACGACAATTTTGTTTATTAACATACTTATCGAGCGTGAAATGTGCTTCATCGTGGAAGAAAATTTTGTTCGAAAAATTGCCGTCTACCGCCTGTTGTTCAAGTACCTATTTCCTGGTATCTATGACGTTGTAAATGGTCAGCTGGCTTCAATTGTTGTGTTAGGCTGGACTTTTTATGGACTTAGGTGTAGATCTAAATGCAAAATATGTCATTATGTGCCGTAAGACAGTCCTAATTCCTGAGAACGACGAGGAATGAACACATCCGGATTTTCGGCAATGTTTTCACTTACAAAAGCGATATTTTCAGCGGAACGAGCGAAACGATGATGCACAGGCCTTTCAATATGTGTAACCAGTCTCTTTAAATTGCTTTTCAATTTTGCCAATTTTTTTTTTTTTTTTTTATATAAAACCAGCACTCAGGGGATGACCCCTACTCATGCAGTGCATTGTGCAGGTTTTAAGAAAGGTGGAAAGAGGGAAGATGCGAACGGTAAGGAAACGAGTTGCTGCTGGTGCCTATAAAATGGCCAGTGCTATACCTTCACCATTAGACAGTCTACAGCAATCGTCACCAAGAAGCCCGCAGTTTCTCACACTACTTATGTTGTGTGTGTTAATTTTATACAGAAGTGGTGGGACCTACAGTTTAAAGTCGACTCCGAATGACAGATTTTTGAGACGTAGTTGGACGATTATGAAAACCACGATCTCCTCTTAAAGCATGATACGTGGCTGTGGCAGAATCAACAATTTTTGTAGTAGGTTTTGATAATTTTTATGCGTTATGCGATCCATTTTCGTCAATATTAGACTTTCAGACGGAAAAGTTTTGGAAAAAAAAATTGGTTTCTTAACTTAGTTTGACAGCTGACGAATTCCAGTCCTATAGTTTTGAAACCACAAAATGGATAGCCCTTTACTTTAGAACAATTTCAAAATTTAAATTTTAAAACACTGACTGCTCTGGTTGTGTATGATTAATATTTTTAAAATAAATATTAAACATACGGCTCTAAGCTCTATGCAAAAAGCATAAAAATTATGGAAAACAAAAACGATTTAAAGTGTTACATTTTATTGGGAAAATAAACAAATTTAACACAGAAAAAATAAAATTGCAATGAAAATTTAAATTTTACACACGCCTAACATACATTTCAAATTATTTTGCACACCCTGTCTCGCTCTTTCGTTCGCTCTCTGAACTATACTTCCCTTTGGTTTCTAAAACATACACAACAAGATAAGCTAAACAAAACAAAAACCAAAAACAAAATTCCTGTTAGAAATGATTTGCTTCGTATTCGTTCGTATGCATATACCATGGGTTTGTTATTTACACACTCTACATCGTTATTGTGTGTGTGTGTCGTATGTGCGTGTGCTTGTGCTTGTGCGTATGTGAATGATTGTATTTTGGTATGATTTTTCAACTTAAGCCTCTTGTCTGTTGTCTGTATGTGCATGTAAGTATTGAGGAAGTTAGCTGGTACTATACCATTACATGCATAAGTGTTGGTGTGTGTGTGTGTGTGTGTGTTTCTGTTTTAATGTTTATTTTCATATGAATTACTACTACTGCCATAGCGACGGCAACAACAACAACAACGGCAACAATAATAAGAAAATTTTAAATTCATGCAACAAAATTATATGAAATAAAGAGGCAATACAAAACCCCAAAATGTATGCAACAAAAAAACACAAAAAAACATTAACATTAGCTGTATGAGTGATAAAGATAGAAAGATAAAGAGAGAGAGGGAGAGAAAGAGAGAGTGTATGTACAAGCAGTAGCAATATTTTATACACATGTTAAATAATGTTTTGTGTTGCGTAATAAATTCAATTTGACAAAATAATCGCGGTAATTAAGAGATGCTTCGATATAAATTACAAAACAATTTTACATACACACACACACAAACACACTCTCTCTCTCATACATACATGCAAATACTACATCAAATATAAAACATATGCATACCATTAATGCGTTTGTTTATTCGTGTACATAAATGTGTATGCCAAAGAGAAATAGAGAGAGGAGAGGGGAGAGAGAGAGAGAGATCGAGAGCGAGAGCAAGTGAGTGTGTGTACTTGTGTAAATAATTTGAATGCATTTCATAGACTTTGAATGTACAAAAAACCAACCACATCTACAATGTAACGCGAAGTCATGCTGATGTATTCAAATGCACAATGGGCTGCAGTTTAATTAGGCATTTTTTTATAATTTCATTAGAAATATCAACAATATTGATAGGACAAATGATAACAGCAAACTGTGTTGACATATATCTTCAGTAAGATGTGGAAAATCACCATAAGTAGCTTGACATTCAAACAAGGTTTTTTAAATCCTGGAAATTTTGCTGAAAAAAAAATAAAAGAGTTCAGGTAGTTAATACAGAACTTTGTCTATTGTGCGATCAACTTAATAGGCGTTGTGAAGAGGCTATTGGTGCAGTTATTGATTGTTTTCGCATTAATTCTGCTCAATGTCCCTCAGGGGAAGATTATTTTCGGCTTTTTACATACATAGGGCATAAACATTAACAACGTTCGTTAAAAAGAGCGTAAAAATGCATTCATTTGCTTGGCAGTTTTCAATAAAGCGGGTTCTCATCGCTTCTTTTTGATTTTTTTTTAATTTTTGTATATCAATTATACACCCAAGGAAAAATTACTTATTCTCCAAGCCCATATGACCAAAACGCTCCGAGTTTACAGTGACAGTCGTTCCATTGTCGTTTTTGCAGAAGTAAGGTCCAATCACATCTTCGGACCAAAGAGCTCACCAAACAGTGACTTTTTCTAGATGTAATGGCTTCTCTTTAATTACTTGAGGATTCTCAGAACCTAAAATACCTCAATTTTGTTTATTAACATACTTATCGAGTGTAAAATGTGCTTCATTGCTGAAGAAAATTTTGGTCGAAAAATTACCGTCTACCGCCTGTTGTTCAAGCACCTATTTGTGAATGGTCAGCTGGCATCAGTTGTTGCTTGAGCTGGACTTTATATAGATGTAGGTGAAGATCTAAATGCAAAAGATGACATAATGTGCCTGAGAACGACGAGGAATCGACACATTCGGATCTTCGGCAATACTTTCACTTACAAAAGCCATATTTTCAGCGGAACGAGCGAAACAATGATGCACAGACCTTTCAATAATTGTAACCACTTTGTAACAAGACTTTGCAATCCTGAGAATTTGCTAAAAAAAATAAAACAGTTCAGGAAGTTAATACAGCACTTTGTCCATTTTGCAAACAACCTAATAGACGTTCTGAAGAAGTTATTCATGCAGCTATTGATCGTTTTTGCCCTAATTCTGCTCTTTTCGCACCAATGTCCCTCAGGGGAAGATTATCTTCTGGTTTTAACACACCTAAGACACGAACATTAACAACGTTCGTTAAAAAGAGCATAAAAATGCATTCATTTGCTTGTCAGCTTTCAATGAAGCAAGTTTTCATTGCTTCTTTTTGATTTTTTTTTTTTGTATATGAATTATACACCCAAAGAAAAATTACAATAGGATTCACTATTTTCTAATGAGATTCACTAATAACAATAAGAAATGATCAACATTTTTGGTAGAATATTTGTCAAGTCGCCGTTGTCTAGTAGGTAGTGTGCTAGCTAATTAGACGTAAAGCCAGGGTTCGAGTCCCATGCCAGACATAAAAAATAAAAAAATACAAAAAAGTATTTTTTCGGGCGATTTCTTCTCCTTTTTCTTCTTGTTTGAAGTCTTTAGGGGTTTCCACTTTTCCACTACATAAACGTATTATTAGGTTACACTTGAAAATATTACTAACAATTTTCCTCTGGTGTATACACATGCCTCTCACAAATGCACTCATATTTTTATCATGTTCTCTTTGTGCCGTCGTCTGTTTCCGATATAAAAAAACATCAAAAAGGTAAAGAAATACCCGTACCGAAGTACTGTAAAGGGAATATTGATGCTATACAGCGAAGTCTTTAAGATCACAGCTGGATTTTGTTTTTTGAAGGGGAAAAATCTTAGCAATTTCTTTAGTTTTTAATTTAATTTTTTTTTTTTTTTTGCTTTTTATTGTAAACCTGTCCCATAGTGCATTAACAAGCCACACTTATTTAATTATATTTTTTTTTTTGTTATTGATGCTCTTGTTGTTATTGTTAAAGTAGTTGTATAAGTATCACATCTTTATTTACACAATAGAGGTTTTAGAAGGTTTTTCAATAAAATGTTGTTTACTTTTAGGCGTTATTTGTATTCCTTTTTGTTCCTTCCAAAAATTATAGGGAATAAGGGAACAAGAGAAGGAAAATCAAAGAAAAAAATAAAAAAGAAAACACATTCTTAAATGGAGTCTAATTAACCTGAAATAGAGCTTTTCTTTAAATAATAATTAAGTAGCTTAATGACTCTTAAACGTTGTCTACTTTAAGGTGTATATTGTTGTTCAAAACTATGCAATAGAAATTGAAAATTTGAAAATCTTTGAATTAAGTAAAGGGAATTTTAGAAATGAATTTAAATTATTGAAATGTTTTATTTATAAAAAAAAATAAATTTTTTTAAAACGAATTAAATAAAATGAAATTTTTTTTTTGTGTCTACTTACAGGTAACTTTTGCAGTCTAATTTAATACAAAACTTCTAAGAAAAGTAATAGAATGATAGGCAAAAATCAAAAAGGTATTTATAACAGTAATCATATTATATATGACCTTAGATAAAATAAGAATAATGAAATTATAAAATGTCACCTACTTTAAGGTGCTGAAAGGCACATTTTTAATTTATTTCGTAATGTTCCTTTTAATAATACAAAATTTAAAAGTACTAGATGATCCGTTCGAATATTTCGCACCGTTAGTATTGCCAAAAGCGCTTTTTACAATTTAATATGCATATTATATATAACTGACTTGGTAATAAACGGCATTATAGTAAATAGCAGTATTGCCAGAATGGATTTTAATACATACTCTATATTATGTAGAACTGCATTACTATTAAGCGACCCTGTATTACTAAACTTGAACAAAAACATCATACAACATCAAATGACATCAAAATTATCATGCCGTTCTATATAAAATATAATTTTTATCAATGAAAATATTAATTTTTCAATTTCTAATTATTTTTTGCCATTAGTGTTAGATATAAGCTTTAAAATGAAATATCATTCATTAAATTTGGTGCGGTGGTATGGAAGGTATTTGCAACCGACAAAAAAAGGTGCTTTAGAAATAATATATATGATAAGGCAGTGAATACTTTTTATTTTAATTGAAAATTATCCTCCAATTTCTTAAACCAATCTTAAAAAAGATATTTCAAAATAATAAACTATTATGCCCCACCATAGGTTCTATTTCAATTCCATCCTATCATTCTCGATTGTCTCCGAAAGTTTATTTCTGAGCTGTTTATGAGAAATATTAACATTGAAATCGTCTTAGTCTGATAGCTAGTATACTGGCTTATTAGACATGAGGCCACGGTTCAAAACCCAGGTCCGGGCATCTCTAACAAACATATTTTTTCCGTGATTTTCTTTCAGCAGATATCTGGCAAATGCTCTTTGTGAGTTAATAAAATTGTCGACCTTAAACTGCAGGTCCCTACATAAGTATTGTAAGGAACTAGGTTGTAAACCTAGCTGAAGAGTTGTAATTAATGATCAATTATGTGTGTTTATCACCATTTTTATCCAATAATACTTGATTCAAGGAGTTCGCATGACCCGCAAAACTTTTCATAGAAACCTTTCGACTTCATCTCTGAAGAGCAATACGTTTAGACCTCCCTAGATATTGGAATTTTTTAATTTATGGGGCATTTCCCATCACTCTTAGAATATTATTCGTAAATCTTAGGATGCTTTCTATATTTGTTGCTGAGACAGTGCCCATAACAGAGCACCGGAAGAAATCAAACAAGAAGCACTATTGTAGCTTACAGTGGCCAGCTCAAATCAAATTTTATCTAAAGATTAGGAATTCCGTTTTTAAAGACCTACAATCTTGTAAAATGAGGACAGTCTTGTCCATTCTGTGTAGATATTTCCTAAAATATCCGTGATCCGATAGCATCTGTGTAACGTAGTAATTTGCCTCTACAAATTTCCGACCAATCCGTGGCCTTATGTCCGGCATAAATCTCGCTGTCCACCGTCCTCTTTATCGTTCCATCGTCGTTGCCAATTTTGAAATGGTGTTTTCCCTAAAGTGACCGGTTACGTAATTTCCAGCCGATTTCGCCTTATATCGGACACTGTACGATATGCCGTTACAGTCCAAGCTAGGAATCAAATTCCTATCTAAAAGGCAATTAAGTGAAGCTTCCGAAAATGTTTAAATGAACAAGTTTTGATCTTAGAAGTATTACTTACGCTAAAATTCGAATTCTACTTTCGGGTTCTAATTCTGGGTTTTCATATAAAAACCACAGAGATAGTGCTTCTTATTCCTCTATGTTGACTACTTCCCCAATTTTCCTAGTAATAGAATTGGATTCAGGCTTTTAAATTGTTAGGTTAGGTTGAATTGACAGACAAGCCTTAAGTACCACTCACTTAGGCTACAATTAAAATTTCTGTTTGTAATACCCTTTGTGCCTATCTTTTGTCAACAATTACCAGTTGGCAAGATTTGCAGCTATATCTGGTCATTTTACTAACTCCCGGTTTGTATCCATGATCAGCTATAGCTAGTCACTACACAAGTGAGATCATTTTCCCATGTTCTATGTGAGTTTAGTTCTTGGCATCTCCATTACCCGTTGTCTGGAATTAATTTCTGCTTTAACATGTTCTCCACCATACTCAAGAGATCGCAAACCCTCAAGAACCTTCGCAAACCCTCAAGTGTTTTTCACACTGGAACGTTCAATTAATGTGATAACCAAAGGACAAGAGCTTCTGAACCTTCTTTAGTTGAATTTTATTCAATTCCCATGTGTGATAGGATAAGTTTACCAGGGTATACGTATAGTCAAGTTGCGCCAAAAGAAGTGATGTGAATGTCCGCGGACTGCAATGAGTCACATCTAGCAATGAGTCTTTAGAACTTCTAAAATCGTCAAGTGTTTTTCAAACAAAGATTCATAAAGCGTTTAACCGATAAGCACCTAGAAAGTTTTGGATAATCAAGAGGCGGAAGTTTTTGAACCTTCGCATACATTTCACCAGTTGGAAGTCATACAATTCCAAGATAAGTTTGCATAGGTTCCATATAGACAAGTCACGCTTTGTATTCAATTTATTGTGGACTATTCGCGGACTGCAGTGACTTGCGGCCAGCAGTGAGCCTTTGAATCTTCGCAAATCGTCAAATGTTTTTCAAACTAAGATCCGTAAGACGTGTAACCGATAACCATCTAGGAAGTCATCAAGAGGAGGAAGTCTCCAGTTGGGTGTTATAAGATAAGTTTACAAGGGAAAGAACTGGCATTGTGCTCAATTGAATACCAGCTGTTCGGTGACTACTAAACTTATCCCGTAGTTACCGGGTTCCATATTCGTTATTCTCTGCTGCTTCTAATACTACGTTCAGACAGGCATTTTTATTGCGTAAATCGCCGTGATCTAGTGGGTAGTGTGTTGGCTTATTAGACAAAAGGCCCGAGTTCGAATCCCAGGTCAGACATCAAAACGAAAAATATTCCTTCGGCGACTTCCTCTCTCAGCAGATTTCTGGCAAAGACTCCGAGAGTAAAATTTGCCATGAAAAAGCTTCTCAAAAATCTGTCGTTCGGAGTCGACTTTAATCTGTAGGTCCCGCCACTTATGGATAAAAATTAACGCACACAACATAAGTGGTGTGAGAAGCTAGGTCGTAATCCTGACTGAAGGGTTGTAATGGCTAATTATGTATGTAAATCACAATAAATGCCATTATTGCGCTTAATATTCCATATAAAGTATCAATTAATTATTGGGCAATAAATAGGCAAATTGTTATAATATTGAGTAAAACTTTAAATACGGCACAGTCAGAAGTACGTTCAATTTTCCAAACACTTTCAATTCAAGAGCAAAGAATAGAAACAACGTAACATAAAATAAAATGTTTTTGAAACAACCAGCTGTTTTGTTAGGTTATGTTAGGTTAGAAAACGTGCACATGTCGGTCAAAACAACACAGTACCCGGAGGTCGAAATTGACCCATTATACATTGTCCTTAGGGTTAGTTTACCACTGTTTGTTTACCACTGCTATTTTGTTAACCACTGTCAAGTAAATATTGCGTATATTATGTGTCTGAACACTTAAAATATTGTACAGAAATAAACGAATATTGAATTAATAAAAGTGCCTGTCTGAACATAGTATAAGATCTCTTCCAGAATTGTTTACAATAAAATTGCTAATGGACTGTTGAGGTGTGGTTCCCACCAAGTCAAATTTTATAGTTAAGACCTCAGTTATAGGGCTAACTGGACACGACAGAGATTGAGGGTTTACCGTGAAAGGCTCCAAAGCAAATTGCTACCCCAGTATCTCTAATGATAGTGACTGAATTTCTACACTTTACAGCTCGGCTCTAAGCCTGCTTTCATAGGCTTTTCTACTAAGATCCTCTACTGGTTCAGGTCGTAAACCCCTTCCCATTGTATTTCATTGCATAATTCTTAAATTTCTCCTAGAATTTCTTTCCTGTTTAATAACATGGCCATCTCTGCTCTTTAAATATTCCTTTCTTTCCGGCCCTTTTACGATATTTGCCATGACATAGCTTAGCATTAAAATGCCGTTATCATAATATATTCTAGAATGCAACTCTTGCTATCTCTCTCTCTCTCTGTCTCTCTCTATGTCTCTCTCTGTCTCTCTCTTTTAACAGTTAATATTACTTTCCTTAACGGTAAAATAATGCTAAAAAATCTTCATCCAAACATACACAGCGGCGTTAACAGTAAATGGCACTAGGAATGCAAACTCCCTGAGCTCTGCCTCTATGCTATGTTTGTGTTTAAGGTCTCTTGGCGTCTGTAAGGAAGGAGGAGGTTGGTACGCATTCCAACCCAATCAAAAAGTCATCAAATATGAATTTTTAGCTGTCATGTAATTTTCACCATCACAATGACACAAAAAGAAAGCAAAAACAAAGTGAAACCAAGTCAGGGGGAAACCTAAGACCGAATAATAAAAAAACAGAAGAAGAATATCATCTTATCATAGCAAAAAAAAAAAAAAATGAGAAGAAATGAAAAGAAAAATTTGAATAGCAAAGCGAAGATAAATTTCGGTTACATGGTAGTCAATTGCACTTTGTGCAGGGAATTTCGAATTTTTTTTTTCTTCTTCTTATTTTGCATGAATGAAATGAAATGATTTGCATGTCAGTTGAATAATTGACTGCAAAAGTAGAAAGAGATGTTCAATCTCCCTCCATCTCTCTCTCTCTCTATAGTTGTTTTGCCCAGCTTGTATGAAAGCCATAAAATCTTTATTTAAAGAGTATTGGTTGGCAGTTACAAATGACTGAAAAGGAGTGACAAGTCAAGGAATCCCTCAACATCAAGGTATTCAAAATCCGTTTAAAGAGAAAGTGCAATTGACAACGATTAAACCGTGCGGTTGTTTATAAAGATTTCGAATAATAGTTTTAAACTATTGAGGATAGAGAAAGAAAGAAAAATCATCCCTTCGTAGCTTAAATAGAACCTTTGGGAATGGCCTCTATAGAGAATTATCCGGCATTGATTGAATGTTGCTTACTTATGCTGCATTTTTACCGTTTTGTACCCAACCGTACCATAGAGGAAGTCGCCGCAGCCTCCAAGTGTGGGGCTCTCACCTACTAAATCCCACCCTCCCTCGTCTCGTGGACTGTTGTAACCATTCCGAAACTACGGTGGCATTACTTCGGAGTGGAGTCCTCTTTGGCCTCACCGCATCCGGATTGCATATCGAAAGTTAAGGAGACATTTAAGTGTCTCCACTATTTCTTCCTTCCTGATTGAAATTTCGTTTGACATCGTGTGCCCGTGTCATCTATGCCGGCGTGCCAACATATTCTCCAACCTCAAGATCTCTCTTCTTTAATCTTAGAATGTGGTCCACGTAATTCGCCACTGAGGCTCAATTCTCTCTACTCGCAATCATAACCCCAACAATGTTAGCGGCCGTGATCGTTCCAATTATTGACGTCAGTACAGAGCGATAGGTCTGCAAGCGAAAACAGTGGAGACAGTCTTGTCCATTCTGTGTAGATATTTCCTAAAATATCCGTTACCCGATAGCATCTGTGTAACGTAGTAATTTACCTCTACAAATTTCCGACCAATACCTGGACTTATGTCCGGAATATCGTTCCATCGTCGTTGCCAATTTTGAAATGGTGTTTTCCCTATTTGAAGTCGCCGTGGTCTAGTAGGTAGTGTGTTGGCTTATTAGACGAAAGGCCCGGGTTCGTATCCCAGGTCAGACATCAAAACGAAAAATATTTCTTCGGCGACTTCCTCTCAGCAGATTTCTGGCAAAGACTCTGAAAGTAAAAATTGCCATGAAAAGCTTCTCAAAAATCTGTCGTTCGGAGTCGACTTTAAACCGTACTTCCCGCCACTCATGTATAAAATTAACACACACAACATAAGTGGTGTGAGAAGCTAGATCGTAATCCTGATTGAAGGGTTGTAATGGCCAATTATGTATGTATGTAAATTCGCGTGATTTTAAAAATCCAAAGAAAATTATGTGTGTGATGATAAATTCGAATGTGAAAAGCCAAGACACAAACCATAAATTTCAGCAGCGCCATATTTGTCGTTAACAGAGCATAATTTACTGCAATAGATCATAACCGGGTTATTACAGGTTATATTGCTAAGCGAAGAAGTTCGAAGCCATTGAAACACAACCTTTGCAACTGTCCAGCCTTTTTTTTTTTTTTTTACGCCGAGGAGGGGCAAATGTACCTAACCGCACCATAGAGGAAGTCGTCACGTCCTCCGTGTGTGGAGCCCTCACCCACTAAATCCCCCCCTCGTACCGTGGACTGTTGTGTCCACTCCGGAACTACGGTGGTATTACTTCGGAGTGGAGTCCTTTTTGGCCCTTTGGCCGCTTTCATGCTCACATCCGCGTCCGGACTGCGTAATGAAGGTTGGGGAGACTTCTAATTGTCTCCACTATTCCTTCCGTCCAAGCTCCCGACTGGGACCTCGTTTGACACGTGAGCTAGTGCCATCTATGCCGGCGTGCCCGCCTGCTCCGCAGCCTCCAGATCTCTCTTCTTCAGTCTCAGAATGCGCTCCACATAATTCACCACTGAGGCCCAATTCTCTCTGCTCGCAATCATAACCCCGACAATGTTAGCGGCCGTTATCGTTCCGGTCATCGACGTCAGTGCAGAGCGATAGCTCTGCCAGCGTGCACATTCGAAGATAGTGTGTTCCGCATCATCTATTACCTCCCCTTCTTCGTAAAGGCAGTAAGGGGTGGTGGTCTTGCCCATTCTGTTGAGATATTACCTAAAATATCCGTGGCCCGATATCATCTGTGTAACATAAAAATTTACTTCTCCAAATTTCCGACAGATCCATGGCTTTATTTCCGGAATGAGTCTCGCCGTCCACCTTCCTCTATCCTCGTCATTCCATCGTCGTTGCCAATTTTGAAATGGTGTTTTCCCTGAAGTGACCGGTTACGTA
Source organism: Sarcophaga peregrina (assembly GCA_014635995.1). Taxonomy (NCBI): domain Eukaryota; kingdom Metazoa; phylum Arthropoda; class Insecta; order Diptera; family Sarcophagidae; genus Sarcophaga; species Sarcophaga peregrina. The sequence goes on along the minus strand of CM025793.1, from coordinate 83,093,615 downwards.
ATTTCCAGCCGATTTCGCCTTATAAATCTCCATCCGCTCTGCTGCCAGCAGATCCACAGGGCTTGTACCTGCTATCACATGTACGATTGGGGCGGACACTGTACGATATGCCGACGCGATACGTAATGCAGTCGTTCTCTGTATACTTTTGCTCCATAGAAGTAATGCAATTGCCCTTAACTACTCAAACTTGAGCGTACAGTGTGTCCTTACTTACAGGTCATTGCGTTATTAGAAGGCACGCATAAAGGCTGTATATTGTGGATCTGCTGTCCATCCACTTTCTTTGTCAATATCCATCTCTTGTGAGATTTAGATTTTTTCCTTGTCAGCTTAATAGAGTTATCATCCATTGATATCAAGAGTATAACTTTGATATCAAAGCACCACTTCAGCCTAACCCAACTTAGTGAAATAGCCCAAATTAATATCACATTGCTAGTACCGTTTAGTATTACAAGGTTTTTTGTTAATCGTACGCTGATCAAACTATTCCAAAATATAGTTAATAGTCCTATTATGATCCCATTTATGGTGAGATTGAACCACCCCGTGCTTTGAATGAAACCGGACAGTTCTCTTAGTGGCATGTTTGCAACCATGCCCAGATCTTCAAACGTTATGTCACCCAAAAACCGATGTCATATATTTTGAAGTGCAGGGCAATCGCATGAAAGGTGTTGAGCCGTTTCCATTTCCTCTACATCACCGCAAACTTCTGCAATAGTCCTGATACGCCAGACCGAGTTTGTCAACGGAACTCCCAATTGCGCAGTGTCTTATTCGAATTGCTATTAGCAAGAGAATCGTTCTCTTGTCGTACTCAAGGAGTTCGCTTTCTGCCTGGCTGATACCTACGAATTGGCACACATAGGCTCACAATATTTTACTTTGTGACCAAAACCTTCCACTTCTGTCTCAATATCTGTTCTCGACTCATCTGTTTAGGTAAAAAATAGTCCGCCTTTTGAAGGAGTTTGTAGTCTCGTACGTACTTTATTGTGCGTAACTTTTGTGGGCCACCCTTATTTCTGTTGCTTCTTCTTTGACAATCATTAACCCTGGCCTTAACCATGATCTTGACAATCTTGTCAACTGATGAGATCCCGAAAAAGCTTAAAGTTTAACCGGGAAACTTCTCCATTGATTAAACTCCTATATTGCTTCACTCGTTGAGGGCTTTCCCTGAGATCTCATTCGCTCTAGACCCACTCCAATGCAAGCTCTCACTCGGACTTATTTGTTTAAACTCTAGTACATTCTGGTTAGTGGGTAACCCTGTTATTCTAGAAATTCTAAAAGAGTTTCTATGTTCTAAAGTAAGTTAGGTTTGGCAAGTTTATGATCCCATTAGCGGTGATGTTGAACCACCCCGTGCTTTGAATGAAACCGGACAGTTCTCTTAGTGGCATGTTCGCAACCATGCCCAGATCTTCAAACGTTAAGTCGCTTGAAAGGTGTTGAGCCGTTTCCATTTCCCCTACATCACGACAGCTTCTGCAATAATCCTGATAGGGCATACCGAGCTTGATAGCGGAACTCCCAATTGCGCAGTGTCTTACTCGAATTGCTATTGGCAAGAGAATCATTCTCTTGTCGTACTCAAGTAGTTCGCTGATTCTCCAGTTGTCCACTACCGGTGAAACAGCCTAGTTTTGAAATTCGTCGACTAGATATGTTGTTGGATCACAATAGCTTAGTATCCCGTTAGAATTCCTGTTAGAGTGCGCACCGTTCTCTTGTCGAACTCAAATAGTTCTCTGGTTCTCCGGCTGCCAACTGCTAGACACAGCAGTTTTGAAATCCAGCAATCAGGTACGTTGGTAACACCCACGGATTGCGGAATTCCATGCTACTTTTTCCAATTTGGAAAAGTATTTCTGTTAAGGGACATCTCTGATCCTTTCCAAGGCAGTTCGTAAGCCTTTTCGTTCCCCTCTAAAGTAAGAGGTAAAGATTTTATAATTGGGACCCCACAATTTTTTATTTACCGCAAATAAATTTACCCTCCAGCAGAACATTTAACCTTTAAAACGTAACTTATTTCACTTCCTAATTCACATAAGTATGCCACTGTTAATCACCACTATTTACGCGTATAGCACACACTGTGCAAACGAAAATACTGGTTTTCTTACTCAATACTCACTCAATAATACGAACGTTCTCTTTTGTCAATGCACACTCTCTTATTGCTTTTAACATTTATAATATGCTTGACTTTGTTCTTTGTACATACCCTGCCATACAATAACACAGCATTCGTGTAATGCTGTGAACAGACCTCTGTTATGTACATACACGTTTACCGTAGACATTCCATGTATATGGCATGGCATGGTGTGTATGGATGGATGAATCATTTGGTTTTTTTGTGTGTGCATGTTAATGATGCAGACATTAATTTTAAATGTTATTCCACGAATGGTTGTTGTTGCTTGTAGAATGATTTTCGACAATTTCATTGTTGTTGTTGTTTGTTCTTGTATTTATTTGGTTTACCCACCATTCTACTGCTGTCTTTTCAAGTCGATACGATTTTTACTGCCTTTGTCACTAACTCAAGAGTTAAAAGAAAACCAGTTTAAACGATTACTTTTAGTTTTCTCGTTTTTTTGCCAAAGATCACGAACATTTCTTATGTGTATGTGTGTGTGTGTGCCTTGCCATTTAAACTTTAAAGGTTTTGTTTTGTTTTAATTGTTGTTGTTTGTTTTTATTTTTATTTGTTTCCTTTTAGTAATTGATGATGTTTAAATGTTATTGCTTGTTTAATATGTATTATTCTTATTGTTGCTGTTGCTGTTGTTGTTGTCGTATTCGTTTTCGTGTTTATAAATGCATAATGAGCGCCAATGTAAAACCATAAATTTCGTGGGCATTATAAGACACAATGTTTAGAAGCCTGGTAAATGTTGCTAACATTGTAAAAGGAATTTAATGTTGCAAAGACTTACAAATGTTGCTTAAGATGTTGTTTTCATACATTTGTGTTGATTGGCGTTTATGAATGTTGCTATGATAGAAAGAAAGCGAAACAATTGTGTTTCGCTTCATTTCGAAATGTTGCTTGAAATATATAAGTTGCAACATTTTGAAAATGGAATCGTTTTTTTATTTCTTGATAATTGATTGAATTCTTAGCAGGGAAAGCAATTTTTTCTGTTAAATTAATTAAAGGGTTGTGGTCCATAGTTAGTCTTGTGACAATTTATTCCTTTAAATTTTGACGTTCCTAGGGGTATACCACGGCTCCACTCGTCATAATTCTGAAAATTTAAGGTTAAGGTAACCCAACCCTAGCCTATAATACATATACTTTCTTACTTGCTTACGAAATTGACCATTAACAACCTGTTTATCGGATTTCGACCTGATTTAACACTTCCCTCCAAGAGCTTCTGCTTATTTCGCGCTTTTGCCAGTTGATCATACCAATCGCAGACAAGGTTGTCCTTATAAAGCAGGCAATGTCGTCCTCTACGCTGAATTCTGCCAATCCTCGCATCAAATACCCGTCTTTCCCGAATATTTTCGTCCATCCCGAACGACATGGCCGAGACAGCACTGCCGCTGGATGTTAATTCGCTACATAAAGTCCATGTTGTCGCGGAGCTTATACAGTTCATTATCGGATAGGCAAAATCATCGGCAACTCGCTATTTTAAATATAAAACTCATGAGTTTAAAAAAAAATAAAACTCATGAACACACAAATAAAACTCATGAGGTTAAAACAAAACTCACGAGCTTAAATATAAAACTTGTGAACTTAAACATAAAACTCGTGAGCTTAAAAGTAAAACTTGTGAGATGAAAAATAAATATAAAACTCGCGAGTTTAAAGGTAAATTCGCGATTTCAAATTCTCGATTTGAGAAATAAAACTCGCAATTTTAAAAATAAAACTCGCAATTTTAAAAATAGAATCTCCAGCGTAAATATAAACTCGCGAACTTAAAATCTCACAATTTTAAAGGTAAATCTCGCGATTTTAATTATAAAACTCGAGATTTTTAAAATAAAACTTTTAATTTTAATAGCAAAACTCGAGAACCTACAAATAAAACTCGCCAGGTTAAAAAAACTCGCGTACTGAAAAGTAAAACTCTTGAGAGCCTAAAAATACAACTCGTGAACTGAAAATAAAATAGTCGCCATAGTCTAGTAGGTAGTGTGTTGACTTATTAAAAGTAAGATCCGTTTTCAAACCAAAGGTCAGACATTAAAACGAAAATATTTCTTCGGCGACCGTCTCTCAGCGAATTTCTGGCAAAAACTCTGAGTGTCAAAACAAAATTGCCAAGAAAAGTTTCTCAAAAAAATCTGTCGTTCGGATTCGACTTTAAACTATTGGTCCCGCCACTTATGTATAAAAATTAACGCACACGACATAAGTGGTGTAGGAAGCTAGGTCGTAATCCTGACTGAAGGGTTGTCATGACCAATTATGTATGCATGTGTGCTTAGGAATAAAACTTGGGGTTTTAAAAATAAAACTCGTGAGCTTAAAAATAAAACGTGCTTTTTTAAAAATAAAACTCGTGAGCTTAAAAATAAAACGTGCTTTTTTAAAAATAAAACTCGTAAGCTGAAATAAAAAAATCGTGACACGTTTAAAAATGTAACACGTTTACTTAAAAATGAAACTCGCAAACTTAGGAATAAAACTCGGGAACTTATGAATAAAACTCGCGTGCTTAAAAATAGAACTCGCATACTAGAAATAGAACTCACATGCTTATAAAAATAACTCGTGTGCTTAAAAATAAAACTCGAGAGCTTAAAAATAAAACTCGCATGCTTAAATACGTGTGCAGAAAAATAAAACTCGCGTGGTTAAAAATAAAACACATAACCTTAAAAATAGAACTCGCATGCTTTGAACAAAAACTTGCGGTTTTAAAAATAAAACTCGCGAGTTTAAATATAAAACTGGAGAACTTAAAAATATAACACACATGCTTAAAAATGAAACTCGTGAGGATAAGAACAAAACTCGCGTACTTGAAAATAAAACTCTCGATCTTAGCAATAAAACTTGCGTGCTTAAAAATAAAGAAAAGTAAAGCGAGTTTAAAAATAAAACACATGAGCTTAAATATAAAACTCGTGAGCTTAAAAATAAAATTCGCATGATTAAAAATAAAGCACGTGAGCTTAAAAATAGAACTCGCATGCTTAGAAATAAAACTTGCGGTTTTATAAATAAAACTCGCCAACTTAAAAATAAAACTCGAATGCTGAAAATAAAGCGAGTTTAAAAATAAAACTCATGAGCTTAAAAGTAAAACTCGTGAGCTTAAAAATGTACACGCTTGTTTAAAAATGAAACTCGAGAACTTAGCAATAAAACTTGCGTTCTTAAAAATAAAACTCGTAAGGTTAAAAATAAAACTCGCGAGCTTAGAAATAAAACTCGCATGTTGAAAAGTAAAACGAGTTTAAAAATAAAATTCATAAGCTTAGAAGTAAAACTCGTGAGTTTAAAAACGTACACGCTTGCTTAAAAATTAAACTCGCGAACTTAGCAATAAAACTCGCGTGTTTAAAAATAAAATTTGTGAGATCAAAAATAAAACTCGCGAGCTCAAAAATAAAATTCGCGAACTTAGAAATAAAACTCGCGTGTTTAAAAATAAAACTCTCCTACTTAAAAATTTAACTGGCGTACTGAAAGTAAAACTCGCAAGCCTAAATATAAAATTCTTGGGTTTAAATAGAAAACTCGCGAGCTTAGAAATAAAACTCGTGAGCTTAAAAATGTACACGCTTGCTTAAAAATTATACTTGCGAACTTAGCAATAAAACTCGAGTATTTAAAAATAAAATTTGTAAGCTCAAAAATAAAACTCGCGAGCTTAGAAATAAAACTCGTGAGTCTAAATAGAAAACTCGCGAGCTTAAAAATAAAACTCGTGAGCTCAAAAATAAAATTCTCGAGCTTAGAAATAAAACTCGCATCCTGAAAGTAAAACTCGCAATATTAAATATAAAACTCTTGGGTTTAAATATAAAACTCGCGTGCTTAAAAATTAAACTCATGAGCTCAAAAATAAAACTCACGAACTACATTTAAGTACACAAATTAACAACCGCATACAATTCATGTCCACTTTAATTACGAAATATTTGTTACATTTGGATTGTTTACCATTTTTTTTGTTCGATTATTCACTGTGACACACCTTAAGGCGCAGCCCTCGTTAATAACAAAGAAAAATAAAACATGTTGGCTTAAAGTTATTAATTTTTTTTCTTATTTTTTATTTATTTTTAACAAATTAACAGTAAATTCTTAAAAAGAATATTTTTAAAGTGTTAATTATTATTAAGAAAAAGAAGAAAAAGAAGAGAAACTGCAGGTTTCTAATTAAAATAGAAAAAAAAAAAAATGAAAAATAAAAATTGGAAAAAGAAAGAAAGAAAGAAAAAACAGCTGAAAAGAGATCACGATGTTGAAGCAATACAAACTCATTTAAATGGACTTGAAAGCGGAAAGACTGGAGCAAAAAAAAAACGTTTTTTAAATGCCAGTAGGAATGCGTTTTTTTTTTTGTTTTGCTTTTTTGTAGGAATAAGAGTTTAAGTGAGTGAATAAGCACGATCTGAGTGTGTGTGTGTTAAACTTGGCTCTTGAGCACATGCGCCCAGACTTCGGACTTGATTTCGAGTCTTTAGAGTTTCGTAGAGAACTTAAGACAGCATGTTTAATGCTGCCTTATTTGCCAAGAGGGGAAAGAGAGAGAGCGCGGGAGAGAGGTAGTTTGTATTGCATGTTTTTACTAGAGATTTAGGAAACCACAGCATCTGATTAGAAGAGAGTGTGACTGAGTGAGTGAGTAAAGCAAAAGGCTAGTCAGCCAGCCAGCCTAACAACCGCAGTAAGGTACAACAACTTTTGATTTTTCTTTTAACCGGTTTAAAGAACTACTTTTTTTACGATTATTATTGTTGTTGTTGTTTTTGTTGTTGTATTTCTGAGATACATTCTATTTTACTCTCTTAAAGTATCTATATCGGCCGTAGTTGTATGGCTGTGTATCTGTAACTCAATTTTTTTTTTTCTTCTTCTTATTATTACTTTTTTGTATGTCACGCTGTAGCAGCAGACTGACTGTAAAGGTTCAATTAGTCGTGACTTAATCATAACCGATATAAATCAGCTGTTTTAACCAACTTTATGGACATCACTGTTTTCAATTACAGGTGACTTACCATAATGCCATAGTCATAACGATTGCTCCGAATAGTAAATTTACGATTATGGATTATGTTACGACTACAGCGTTATGGTAAAGTCACGACTAATTGAACCTTAAAATGTTTAAATGGCCAGAGACTAACAAACCGCCGCCAAATTGTTAGACAGACTTTCAAACATATTGCCCGCCTGCCAATTCTCGTTCTTCGTTTATGTTTATGAAGAAAAAAAGAAAATAAGGAACGAGACCGTAATTTTTTTTTAACTTTTGAGGGCTTTTTCTTATTCATTGGGTCTCTTTGGTTTTCAATTATTATTTTCTTTTTTTTTTTGCATTTTTTTTATTGAATTTTGTGAAAGTCGATTTTATATTTAAAAAAAAAGACAATTTTTTGTGTTGTTTTTGTAGTTTTTTTTTCTCTTAATGCTTTAGTTACTACAATCTGTTGTCGTTTTGTCATTTCCATGCTAAAATAAAAAAAAACTACAAAAAAAAAATTCGCTTAAAACCCGGTTTTATTTTAAGGTTTCTTTTGTTGTCTCAAATCAAAGAAAAAACCAAAAAAAAAAACCAAAAAAAACCAAAAAAAAACTTGCAATACTAGCTAGTCTGGATATACATTTTCGTTTAAATTTGTTTTTAAATTTGTTTTAAATTTCAAAAAAAAAACTGCAATTTTTGTTATAAAACTCACTTACCTACCCCTCTTAGGGCCATTATTACAACTTGCCGTTAAACTTGGCTTTAGTTAAAGTTACCTTTAGCTAAAGGTAACTGTAAGGTTAACTTTAACTTTTCTTCGTTATTACTACTTACAGATAAAATAAAATTAAATTTTTTTTTTAATAATAAAAAACCAACACTCAGGGGATGGCCCCTGTTCATGCAGTGCATTGTGCAGGTTTAGGAAAATAGGTTATAGGAAGGAGGAAAGAGGTAGTAGTGTTTATGGACATTCGATTTAAACTCACCAATATCGTAATTGGCGGGAAAAACTCTCGAAAGATCATTCCACAAGCGAGCAGTGCGGGCAAAAAATGAATTCTCCCTGTAATGCATTGTGCGGTTCACTGAACAATCAACCATAAAGGGATGTGCTCTGTGAAAAGCTCGAGTGCCGCGTAAAAATATGTGATTATCGGGAACCAAGCCCCTTATCTCTCGAGAACACCTCCCATTATAGTACCGATAGAACAGTGAAACACACGCCACATTGCGACGATGCTTCAACGAATCAATAGAGTTGGATATCCTCCTGTCATTAATAAGCATCTTCGCCCTCTGCTGTACGCGGTCGACAAGCTTCAAAATAGACTTTGGAGCACCGGCCCATACATGAGAGTTTTACTCCATCCGGGGTCGGATAAAGGTCCTATAAATAGTAAGAAGGTCGGATGGAGTGAAGTATTTCCTGCACCGTTTCAAAAAACCAAGGCACTTGAATGCTTACTTCAACACTCGAAAAATGTGATCGTTCCAACGAGCATCACAACTAATTCTCATACCCAGAACATCAAGAACATCCGCCTGCTCAATATTTACATTACCCATAAATACAGATGACAGAACACCAGAGCCAGCATCACGCCGGTGTGTCAAAAAACAACGACCCTGTTCGCGCGGCCCCACTCAGAGATTGCTATCAGGTCACTTGTGAGTGCGTCATTCATGTTCGACCTCCTTGCCCCAATCTCCAAAAGGCTCGGCCTCCGATCAAATGAATATGAATGACAAATGTTGCTGTCATCCGCAAAAGAGTAAATAGGATTCGAAGTAATAGATAGAAGATCATTGAGAAAAATAAGAAAAAGAGTAGGAGAAAGAACAGAGCCCTGCGGTACCCCTGAATTTATACTGAACTCGTCGGAAAAGACGCCATCTATAACAACTCTAATAGTGCGATCTTTGAGAAAGCTCGATATAAATCGAGAGAAGTGACTACCGACACCAAAAGCAATTAACTTGGATACCAGAGCCTCATGCCAGACCCTATCAAACGCCTTTGAGATATCCAGAGCAACAACCTTGGCCTCACCAAAGCGGTGAATGGAACCATGCCACCTTTTAGTGGCGCTCCAAGATGGAGAGTTTGACTTCAGTTCCTTCTTTGAGATTCTAGAATATCGCTAAGCCGTTTAATAAACTCTTTATGACTCCCTTTTATCGCTAATTAGTAACTTTAAAATAATTTCCATTAAAGAACAAAAGTTTTCCTAATATTTCATACGTAGATCATGTTCTTAGATCGCCATCATAAATGAAAGTAACACTTTAAAATGTGGAGTATTTTCTATGAACGTGTTTAAGCATTTCACACCTTTTTTTAACGGCCAGTCATTCTAATAATAAAACTGTTGATACCCTACACTATATGATTAATTTGGTTGTTTCACAGGGCCGAACAGATAGAGTATCAATATCACATCATAACTTTGTCTGACTAACGATTTTGTCAGTTATCGGTTCCTTAAAGAGGACTGGGTGGGTTAACATAGTTGGGCTAAACACAGGAACTGTTAAACTATCTCCTACTCTACCGCCCACGACAACAGTTAAGCCAATGATCATTATGCTTCAACTATACGGCCAATCTTCTGCGTCTGCAGACTCTTCTTCTGCGTCTGCAGATCCTTCTTCTGCGTCTTCAGACCCCTCTTCTGCGTCTTATTGTTATTATTATAGTCGTCATATAGAGATTCCATAGTACGGAGGCAATATACTCTACTGCAGTATACAAGTTGACTTTGAATCCCCAAATGTCTTCTCACAACTCACCGGCTCTCAACCTTTGGATATTCTTGACTCATAGCTTTCCTCCCATTGTAATAACCCATTAAAAGTTTGGTTTAATGTACCTTCCCATTCCCTAAGTGTAACCTTGAAAGGCAAGGCAAACCAGGCGCTTGAGTTAGTAAAAGTTCAGTCAGTCTTGTGTGAAGACGTGGTGCTTTTGAAGAAAATTATCGTGTAATCCGTTACAAAGATCTGTCGAACAATTATCAAGTAATTGTTATTGTTTATGCAAAAGCTGTAAACAGAAAAATAACAAACAAACCATTTGTTGTTGCTTACATCAAGTTGTGAACAGTAGCACAATAAAGAATAATAAAGAATTTTTATTAAAACTGAAACACAAATTTATTTTTATTTTAATTATCAATCTACAAGTTTTCCCTCCCCTTCCCTACATTCCTATATCCTCCATTTCCTCCTCCCCTAAGGACAATGTACAATGGGTCAATTTGTTTTGACCGACATGTGCACGTCCTCTAACCTAACTTAACCTACGAGCTTATATTTTAAACGTTTTTAAAAAGTGAAAATGTACCGTTCTAGATAACATTTCTGATTCCATTAGAGCAATTCCTCTCTGCAGATTAGTTGCCGCATTGCCTCGAATTTCTACATGATCTGGGACTTCTTGGGGGTTACACTATTTCCCTTAAGTCCCCTGAGTTAATTTTAGAAAAGCCAAATCTATTTATGGAAGCCTAATTGCCAGATAGTAATACAATGTCCCCCATCCTTTGTGCTTTGTAACCAAGTTAAAATAAATTTGGATACTTCAATGGCATTGACTTTCTCTTGAATGACAGCAGGGACTTTCCAGTGGATTTAAAACATTTTACTGTGGGACCATAAACTTTTACTTTCGATCCAATAATTATTCTCGTCATGTTTTATAACACAGAGTGGTATTCTCTTGCTGCTTAGATTCATTGTGAAGCATCTACTGGTTCTGTTCAGAGACCAGTTAAAGAGGAAGTTCGATTTTCGAGGCTCGATTTATATGATCCCGGAGTCCCATGATAGATCTTGAGTGAGAAATTTCTGCCATTAACCTAACCATAGTCTTCAAAACTATGGCCTCCATAATCATAGGCAACTGGCTTAAGTCCTAAGGAGTCTGTAGCACTAGGACCGGACAGGTTCTAATACGCGGTAGTGTCGTGCTACTTTGTTCCATTTGTTCTTTAGGTTTAGGTTTTAGGTCGTAGTGGTAGCTCTGATATCACAAAGCTCACTTGAGCACGCATGGCGGCCCGTTGTGATGCCACAGGTTCTACTTCATCGGAATTTTTTTACAACTGTTCTGCCTATCCAAACAATGGGCGCACATATCACTGTTGATCGGAGTATCAGGGTATACATAAAATGCATAATCTTTGGCTTACATCCCCCTCCTAGAAGTTGTCTAACTGAAGGTGATTTAAATACAAAATGCTGACTAGGTATTCTACTAGTAGAATTTTTTTTTTATTAATCCAGCACTCAGGGGATGACCCCTACTCATGCAGTGCATTGTACAGCTTTTTAGGAAAGGTGGAAAGAGGAAAGATGCGAACGGTAAGGAAACGCGTTGCTGCTGGTGACTATAAAATGACCAGTGCCATACCTTCACCATTAGACAGTCTACAGCAATCGCCCCCAAGAAGCCCGTAGTTTCTCACACCACTTATGTTGAAGTGGCGGGACCTACAGTTTTTAAAGTCGACTCCGAACGACAGATTTTTTTGAGAAACTTTTCAAGAAGAGAAAGAGAAGAAATGGCCGAAAAATACTTTTTGGCCTGGGACTCGAACCCTGGCTTAACGTCTAATAAGCCAGCATACTACCTACTAGACCACGATGATCCCCAAATGAATATAGAATGGCAGAATTAAACAACTTTTGATGCGAGGAATTATAATTTGAAACTTAATTTTTTTTATTTTTAAATGAGAAATAAAACTACTTAGAAACACCGCTTAAGATAGTAATGCAAAGAATAACAATAACAAATCAACAGAAATGTTCTAGAAGTTGCCAGATTCAAATAAATCAAATATCCACGGTATGTAGCGTATGCTAAAGTCGTTCTTGATCGTTTCTGGCTATCTTACTTATTTTAAATACGTTTTTTAACAACTTTTGCAACCATTTAACACTTTTTTTTTTAAATTTATTTTGTTTTGAAAAAAAAAAACAAAAAAAAATTTTTTAAATCTGATTCAAGGTTGGGGTGACTGTGTAGAAAACTTTAAAAATGAAGGAAAGGAAAGAAAAAAACAATTTAAACTAAAACTGGTAATTACTATTAATATGTTGTTATAAAAAAAACAAGCTTTTAATAAATTAATTTATTAAAATTAAAAATTTTAATAAGTTTTTAAACGGCGTCAGACACTGTAGCGAGCAGACTTTTCTTTCAGCCTACTTTTCTCAATATATGGCGGATGCCAATATCCAAACGATTTCATTTCGAATGGAGGCTACTGTGCAAAAACAAAACAAAACTGAAAAAAAATATTTAAATTTATTCCTTAACCGGTTAAACATTTTTCTTTAGTTTTAAATTAAAAAAAATTTTGACCCAGATTTGATTTTTTTTTTAAATTTCACGTTAAAAAAAATAAAATTATAATAACAGCTGAGAACAGCGCATACCAACATAGTGAAAACGTGGTCCACGATTGCCAACAATTCCCAGCGAAATAGTTTTTTCGCAAAGGAAAACTTGTGCTTCAAGTTAAGGAGCACAAATCTAAAACTCGTAATTTGAAATCAAAATAAAACTCGTAAGCCAACAATTAAAACTCACGAGTTTAAAAATATAACTCATGAGCTTAAAAATAAAACTCGTGCCCCTAAAAATAAAGCGCGCAAGCTTAAAAATAGAACTTGCATGCTTAGAAATAAAACGTGCGGTTTTTAAAATAAAACTCGCATGCATCAAAGTAAAGTGATTTTAAAAATAAAACTCATGAGCTTACAAATAAAACTCACATGCAGCAAAGTAAAGCGAGTTTAAAAATATAACTCGTGAGCTTAAAAATAAAACTCGGGACCCTAAAAATAAAACTCGCGAGCTTAAAAATAAAACACGCGAGCTTAAAAATAAAACTCGTGCCCCTAAAAATAAAGCGCGTAAGTTTAAAAATAGAACTTGCATGCTTAGAAATAAAACGTGCGGATTTTAAAATAAAACTCGCGAGCTTAAATATAAAACTCGCATGCTGAAAAGTAAAGTGAGTTTAAAAATAAAACTCATGAGCTTAAATATAAAACTCACAAGCTTAAAGAATAAAAACTCAGTGAAAAGAAAATTAAAATAAAACTTAATACGCCACCTTGTTAACTTAACCCAGATTTTATTGTTTTTAAATTCACGTTAAAAAAATAAATTATAATAACAGCTGAGAACAGCAGACCAGCATAGTTATAACGGGTCCACGATTGCCAACAATTCCCAACGAAATAGCATTTCACAAAGGAAAACTTATGCTTCAAGTTAAGATAATTCCTGTATGGAAAAAAGGCCATAGAAGACCAACGAACTAATAATACGGCTAGAGAGTTATAATTTCCAAAACTTATTCGATTATCCGATTATTATTTTTTCGATTATCTCAGTTAGAATGAATATGTTCCATTGGATATATTAGGAAGCGCAACTTTATTGACAATATGAAGGCATGTACATCATTTTAGGGATCTGTTAAGCATGATCATTCATTGCCCCATTGCAATTTTCCCGGGCCATTGTCCCATTGCAAGGCCTGCCAATAGTCTCTGCATTCCACAGAATGACTTCTACACGACTTTCGGTTCTATCGTACACCGCATGCATTAACTGCCGTCAACATGGCCCTGCTAGGCCGATCATGCCTATTGCAATTTAAGCCGGCTATTGTCCCTTTGAAAGCAATGTCAATAGCCTCAGCATTCCTTCGAATGATTTGTGCAAATTTATGGTTCAGCGGGTACTTCACCATCTTCACCTCTTGTGTTGGGTCCTCCATTTAACGTATTTTTTTTCTCAACCAGTGCTTATTTCGTGAATGGTAAGACTTAGCTTATGTCTGATTTGACAGATAATTAGTTTTATCCTTCCACTGAACGAATATGCTGGTGTATACGCATTCTTGCTTCGCTAATTGGGCCTACGATCGAATTACAGAAGATGCTGATTTTGGCAAAAAAAATCATCTTTTAAGATGAAGCATATTTTGATCCTGGCGGGCATGTAAACAAGAAAATTGTCGGATTTGGGGCACAGAAAACCTGCACGCACACATTGAAAAGCCAACGAACCCAGAACGAGTCACTGTTTGGTGCGGATTTGGATCCAGAGGCATAATTGGGCCTTTTTCCTTCGAAAGTAAGCAAGGAGTGGCCGTTACAGTCAAAGGCGATAGTTAGCAGGCCACGTTGAACGAATTTCTGTTCACAAAAAATTGAAGAGGAGGATATTGGCAACATTTGGTTTCAACAGGACGGCGCTACGTGCCACACAGCCGAAGCTACACTCGATGTTTTGCGCTCTTTGCCCTGTTTTTTAAAGATCGCATTTTCAGCCGCAGAACTGATGTCGTTTGGCCACCTTGGAGCTGCGATTTGACTCGGTTGGACAATTATTTGTGGCGGGCCGTCAGAGACAAGTGTTACGCCGATAAGCCGGATACAATTGACACTTTAAATGACAATATTCGTGAAAAGATTGGTGAATTACAGCTGCACTTAATCGATAATGTGTTTAAAAATTGGACCGATCGTGTAGGCTATTGTATGGCCAGCTGAGTCAGCCATTTAAATGAAATTACTTTCCGTTATTAGCCGGAAGTATTGTAGTTTCAAATAAAAAAAGAAATTTGAGAAAATATTCTGAAATTTTTTTTAAAGCATTTTCAAAAAAAAAAGTTATTTGGCGGACCCCTTATTAAAGCATGTGTTAGACAAGCTTTACGACGCTTTATAGGCTTTAGACAGGCTGTACACGGCATATCTTACGTTGATCAGGAGGTGCAACCTTAGAATACAACATCTCGACTACGTAAACGAGATGCCTCTAGGCAGACAGAGACTTCTAATCCCTTCTTTTGCTATTTCTGCAATATCTTAACGATGTCCAATGGATCCACAACTAACATCTGTAAAGGGCTGAACTAAAGTAGCCGATCTTATGGCTACTTTTGTTAGCTTGCGTGTAGAAAAAGTGACTGTCCCCTTAAGCAGTTATTAACCGGAAGGATTGTACTTTCAAATACAAATTTGAGAAAATTTTCAGTAGTTTTTTTTAAAGCATTTTCAAAAAGAAAAGTTATTTGGCGGACCCTCTACTAACTTATGGCATAAAGAATCGAAGATTCTTAGACCGTATGATTATCAGATTGGATTTTTTGCTGTTGGCCTGAGTAAAACCTTATTTTTCTAACAGCAATTCTACCTAACCTAACTTAAACTCTCGTTATGAGCTAGGCAAGTAGAACAAATAGTTTAATTTAGTAGTTTTTTGCACAATGGGTCTAAAGGTCTTCCAATGAGATTGCTAGTTGATCCAACATTCTCAGAATTTTTTTTTTTTAAATTAGGCAATTCTACCTAACCTAACCTAAACTCTCGTTATGAGCTAGGCAAGTACAACAAACAGTTTCCTTTTGTAGTTTCTTGGCCTTTCAATGAGATTGCTAGTTGATCCAACATTCTCGGAAAATTTTTTTAAAAATTAAAATTTGCTGACTCTGGTTAAAGAAATAATTTTATTTCTTTGTAAATATTTTTTTAAAATTTTATTTTACTTTTGTTTGCCACTGTAAATCTTATTTCGCACTATAAAATGGTTTTTTTTCGTTTTTCACTGATTTGTTTACAAAAAATATTCCAAATTTTTTTTTTGTTTTTTGTTTTGGCCAAAAACCAGTTCATAAACTAATCAAAAGTATTAAAATTAAAATAAAAAACAACAACAACAAATTCAGCGAAAATATTTGCTTTTTTCTTTTGAATTGAAAATCTTTTCAAACACTGACCGACCACCAATTCATGTGATTCCAATCTGTTTCGATCTCTTTGGAAATTTTTTCATTATACAACCCGCAAGTGTTATTACGGTATTACAACAACAATAACAATAACAGCAACAACCACCAAAACATACACACAACAAAACAACAAAGAAAAGTCTAAACATTCTAATTGGAAAAATACATTGTAATGCACGTACTGCTAGCTGCTCACTGTACATAGTGTACACACGTAGTATAGCCGCTTCGTTGTACGAATAATTCTTACCTCTTAGCAGTCACAATATCAAGAGACTTTTCGACAAAAGAGGTGGTGGTGGTGGTGGTGGTGTTGTGATGACGTAAAAAATGAAAGACAAACAGATAGACAGAGAGCGAGAGAGAGAGAGCGAATGTGAATGTAAATCAATCTATTATTAGCAGTAATACTACAATAACAACAACAATATTGTTTGGGTATACATATGTAACGGTAAACAAAAACAAAATCAGTACCCAGCAAAAGAGAGAGCGAGAAAACAAAAAAACTTCTTTGAAAACATTGCGGGGGCGTAAAAGAACAGTTAGTTGCTGTTTTAATTATTATTGTAGTTGCTATTGCTGTTGTCGTTGGTAGTGCTAGTTCTGTTGCACATATTAAGGCTCTAAGAGAAACGTATGTACGCGTATATGTCTGCTGTTTTAGAATGTATTCAATACGATAAAAAAAATGTTTTTTTTCTGATACGGTTTGTGTAGATACAAAACGATACGCGGAAGATATTGAAACAAACAGAAAAACACAAAAAATAAAAAACAAATTCCAAATGGAAACAAAAATAAATTGAAAAATAAAAAAAGAAAATACAAAAATCAACAAGAAAGTTAGAGGCAATCAATGATCGTTTAAATGTTACCCTATAATACAGTGTGCCTGTCATATGAGTATTACTTGACTAAGTTTATCTATTTGCCTGCATTGCAGGCGTGTTAGTTAGTAAAAATTCAGTCAGTCTTGTGTAAAGATGCGGTGCATTTGAAGAGAGTAATCGTAATTTGAAGATCTTCGTTACCAAAGATCTGTTGAACAACTATCAAGTACTTCTTATTATTTGTGCAGAGGCTGTAAACAAAGGAATAACTGTTTACACAGCCATATAAAAGGCATGACAAAGCAGGCAAGTGAGTTAGTAAAAGTTCCGTCAGTCTTGTGTAAAGACGCGCGGTGCATTTGAAGATAGTAATCGTGGTTTAAAGATCTCCGTTATAAAGATCTGTCCGAACAATTGTCAAGTAATTGTTATTGTTTATGTAAAGCACGCAAACAGCGGCATAACAAATGAACCAGGCGTGTTAGTCTTGTGTGAAGATGCGTTGCATTTGAGGAGAGTAATTGTGATTTGAAGATTTCCAATACAAGAATTTGTAATTGTTATTGTTTATGCAAAGATTGTAACCAGAAGAATGACAAACAAAGCAATTATTGTTGCTTAAATCAAGTTGTAAACAGTGACATACAGAATTAAGTGAATAGTAAAGAATTTTTTTATTAAAACTAAACTTAAATTTATTTTTATTTGCAATCTACGAGCACATATTTAAACGTTTTCAGGAAGGTTAAAATGTAACAATATCTCCGCTTTTGGATTACATACATACATAGTTGGCCATTACAACCCTTCAGTCAGGATTACGACCTATCTTCTCACACCACTTATGTTGTGTGCGTTAATTTTATCCATATAAGTGGCGGGACCTACAGTTTAAAGTCGACTCCGAACGACAGATTTTTGAGAAGCTTTTCATGGCAATTTTTACTCTCAGAGTCTTTGCCAGAAATCTGCTGAGAGGAAGTCGCCGGAGAAATATTTTTCGTTTTGATGTCTGACCTGGTATACGAACCCCATCACGCACGACTAACTTAATTCGAACTTCATTATTGCTCGTTTTGTCTTTTGTCTTTGTATATCGCTAGATCAAGTGGGATGAATGCTTTCGAAGGAGGATGACGACCTTCGGGAATGATCCACAAATGTAAACAACTTGTTCCTATTTTTGTTTGTGTTATATTCGTCCAGGCAGAGTATTTTGTCTATCCGCTATTCCATTTTTTACGCTGCACTTTGTTTCGGCTTGTTTACTTCTCTATCCGCTGCACTTTGTTGTTGATGGTTTACATCTTTTATCCCTTATTTTTGTTTATTCATCAATCTTGTAAACAAGCCCATTATTTTTGTTGCTATATTTTCGACTTATTCGTTGATCATGTAAAGAAATCGATTATTTTTATTTTTGGAGCTTTTTCATTTTCGTAACAAATATGTAACAATTTCGTAAATTTAAAAAAAAATATTAAGAGGATACATTCCCCTTCTAAATAATTCAGATCGACAGTCCATTAACTAGCCAGACTAAGATTGTAGCAATAAGTAACATCAAAGCAAATTTGTTACTGCAACAATTTGCTGAAAAGTATGACCATGGGTGGTAACCCTGCCATCCTAGAACCTGTTAAAATGAACAAATTACCCGTTTAACTGGAAAAAAGTTGAAACGAAACATTATTGTGATAGCTCCATCCTACTTAAATTAACTCAAGGAATAATATTAAGAAGAAGCAACGTGTTTGAAGGTGTAGTAATCTGTTTGGTAGTGTGTTAGCTTATTACACCTGGGACCACGATTCAAACTACAGCGCAGGCATCTCGAACGAAACGAAATGTGTAGAACTAAGTTGTAATCCTGACAAATGAAGTAGTAAT
Source organism: Sarcophaga peregrina (assembly GCA_014635995.1). Taxonomy (NCBI): domain Eukaryota; kingdom Metazoa; phylum Arthropoda; class Insecta; order Diptera; family Sarcophagidae; genus Sarcophaga; species Sarcophaga peregrina. The sequence goes on along the minus strand of CM025793.1, from coordinate 83,074,886 downwards.
GAAGTGACTTTCATCAATGGCATGGGTTGTATTGGCTTTGAGGTAAGCGATGGCGCTAGAAGTAAGCCCGTTTTTCAACCCCTAGCGTTTCGGCCCAAATTTCGCTCCCATAGAGCATAAAGCTGCTTCTAACATCCATTAGGAGTCTCCTTCTCGCCGGTAGGGGGCCTCCAATATTCGCCATTAATCTGCTGAGCTGCCCGACGATCTTCCGGGCTTTGTCAGCCGAGTACTGAATCTGGTATGAAAATTTCAGCCTGGGATCCAGCCTTATTCCCAGGTATCTTACCGAGCTCTTGGTCCTAATTATCTCGCTTCCAATACTCATGTCCACCTGTAAGGGGATACGGCGACTAGTGATCAGCATTAATTCTGTTTTATGCTTGGCCAGGTCTAGGCCGTGGGAATCCAACCATCTTTCCGTCCTTAGCATGACACGTCTCAGTTTTCGCTGCGCCTCTTCCGTATTCCTGGCCGTGATATTATTACGTATACTTTGACTTAAGGTAGGCTTGCTTTGGTCTTGAAGCCTGCTGGTAAACATCATACTAGGTTAGCTCAGACACATAAAGTAACCGTAGTTACAAACCTTAGCTTAAGCACAGTATGCAACCCCTTCTAGCTGTAGTGGCATAGGCTAAAATAGAAAAAATCAATTTTTCTAGCAATTCTTTCAATATTTTCTCGATTTCTCGATGATATTTATTATTGTTGTTGTAGTTGTTGTTGTATCTAATAGGTTTATAGTTTATTTGTATTGTTGTTGGCTCTTACGCCTTTCCTTTCCTTTCGTTTTGGCTTTTATTTTAAAAACAAAAAATTTTGTTTCTTCTTCATTTAATTTCCCATTTTTCTCGGCCACTTCCCCCCGTTGGGTTTCAATTTTCATTAAAAAAATTTTCATTTTGTTGTTTTTCGGTTGTTTTTTTTTTAAATATTAAAGAAAATTTATTTCAGAAAATTTATGAATTCATGTTTGAGGAGGTGAAGGAGACGGCTGGCTGGCTGGCTGACTGGCTGTTCTCATATTTATTCTCCAACTGAAGTGTGACAATCGTTCTTAAAATTTAAATTTAAAAATTTTTCAATAATTTATGCTAAAGAAATTGGGAAATTTATGTATTTGAGAAGGAAAATTCTTTAAAAATTTTCCATTTGCTTTTGAATGCATTTTTTAAATTAAAAATTTCAAACAAAATTGATGGCAGTTTTTAACAAAAAAAAAAAGTTTTTAAATGACAATTTTCGTATTGGACCCCCCAAATCCAATGTAGGTTTATATTTACTTAAGTGGCATTAAGGAAAATACAATGTTTGTGTCACATTATCATCCATTATGGTTCACACGGCTTGCATTTGCCGTTATTGCCCTTTGCATTATTGGAATCGCTTAGATGATTGGACTCCATACTTTAGGGATTCATTGGAACTTACTTACTTTATTTAATTGGGCATTAACAACCCGATTAATGGATTTCGGCCAGCCGCAACACATATTTCCGGGCGCCTCTGCTTCTTGCGCGTCTACGCCAGTTGGTCACACCAATCGATGACAGGGCTTCAACGACTTGGTTCTTACAACGGACTTCCGATTTTCGTAGATCCCCGCATCAAATACTCGTCTCTTCAGAGCATCCTCCTCCATTTGAATGGCATGGCCGTTCCAGCGCAGCCCCTGGATATTAATAATCTGCACAACGTCTATGTCGTTGAGAAGCTCATACAGCTCACTGTTGGATTGGATGTGGAAATCAGCGCCGAATTGCACTGGACCGAAGGTCTTACATAGGAATTTTCTCTCGAGTACTCTCAAGGCAGCTGCATTAGTTCTTAATAGGGACCATGACTCTGCGCCATTATGAAGTCGCCGTGGTCTAGTGGGTAGTGTGTTGGCTTATCAGACAAAAGACCCAGGTTCGAATCCCAGGTCAGACATCAAAACGAAAAAATATTTCTTCGGCGACTTCCTCTCAGCAGATTTCTGGCAAAGACTCTGAGAGTAAAAATTGCCATGAAAAGCTTCTCAAAAATCTGTCGTTCGGAGTCGACTGAAGGGTTGTAATGGCCAATTATGTATGTATGTGACTCTGCGCCATAAAAAAGCATGGGTAGGATGAGCAACATATAGAGTTTTGGTTTTGTCATACGATAGAGTTCTCTGCTAATCAATTGCCTGTTAAGACCATAGCAGCACCGTTTGGCAATAGTAATCCTGAATTTAAGCTCCAAACTCACGTCATTCTTGGTGGTAACGGCAGTGGTGATTACGTGCCTCATAAATAGCAATTCACAGTTCACAACCTATCACGTTCGGTTTGTGTGTGGCCTATATGTGTCCGCTCATAACTGTTTAAGGGGAGAGACACTTCTTCTACACGCAAACTAACAAAAGTAGCCATAAGATCGGCTACTTAAGTTCAGCCCTTTACAGATGTTAGTTGTGGATCCATTAGACATCGTTAGGATACTGCAGAAATAGCAGAATAGTCTGCCTAGAGGTATCTCGTTTACGTAGTCGAGATGTTGCATTCTAAGGTTGCACCTCTTGATCAGCATAAGATTTTTTTTTTTTTTACGCCGAGGAGGGGCAAATGTACCTAACCGCACCATAGAGGAAATCCTCACGTCCTCCGTGTGTGGGGCCCTCACCAACTAAATCCTCCCCTCGTACCGTAAACTGTTGATCAGCATAAGATAGATCGTGTACAGCTTGTTTAAAGCCTATAAAGCGTCGTAAAGCTTGTCATGTCACATCCTTTAATAAAGGGTCCACCAAATAACTTTTTTTTTTTTTAAAATGCTTTAGAAAAAATTTCAGAATATTTTCTCAAATTTTTTTATTCATTTGAAAGTACAATCCTTACGGTTAATAATGGAAAATAATTTCATTCAAATGGTTGCTTCAGGTGGCCATGTAGTAGCCTACACGATCGGTCCAATTTTTAAGCACATTATCGATTGTGTGCAGTTGTATTTCATCAATGGCTTCACGAATATTGTCCTTTAAAGCGTCAATTGTCTCTGGCTTGTCGGCTTAATACTTATCTTTGACGGCAGCCCACAAATAATAGTCCAACGGTGTCAAATCGCAGCTCTGATCGAATCTACGGCTGATAATGCGATCTTCAAAAACAGGGCGCAAAACATCAAGTTGTGTTATGTGGTTGTGTGGCATGTAGCTCCGTCCTGTTGAAACCAATTGCTTAGGTAATTCCGAATTACTTTCATCTGGTACACTGGAACATTAAAAATTGTCTCTAAAGCTTGCATTACGTCCGTCCACCTCAAACTGTTGAAGGCATTTTTTATATCTAAGGTCGCCAAGTGTACGACCGGTCTCGAATACCCAGACTAGGCAGATAGAACTGTACTTACTACCTCTTTTAGAGCTCGTATTGTAGATCTTCCGGGGCGAAATCCGTACTGTCGTGTGGAAAGACCTCCCGAAGATTTAATGGCTTCATCAAAACTAGGCTTTATAAGCCTCTCAAACAATTTGCCTGCAGAATCCAGCAAACACACGGGCGAAGATGGCGATTCTCGGTCTCCTTTACCATTGCTGATGACGACAAGTTTTTGTTTCTTCCAAGCGTCTGGAAATATCCCTTCTTTAAGACAGCTGTTATATATTCTTGGCAACGTTTCGTGGCGGTTCATTGCTATTTCCTTAATGACCTCTGCTGGAACGACATCAGGTCAAAAACAGGGCCCAAAACATCGAGTGTAGCTTAGGCTGTGTGGCACGTAGCGCCGTCCTGATGAAATCAAATGTTGCCAATACTCTCCGCTTCAATTTTTGTGAACAAAAATTCGTTTTACATGTTCCGATAACGATCGCCATTGACTGTAACGGCCACTCCTTGCTCATTTTCGAAGAAAAATGGCCCAATTATGCCACTGGAACAAAACCTGCACTAAACAGTGATTCGTTTTGGATGCGTTGGCTTTTCAATGTATGCGTGCGGGTTTTCTGTACCCCAAATGCAGCAATTTTCCTTGTTTACATACCTGCCAAGATCAAAATGAGCGTCATCTGAAAAGATGATTTTTTTTTGCCAAAATCGGCATCTTCTGTAAGTCGATCGCATGACCATATTCGTTCAGAACCATATTCATTCAGCGGAACGATAAAACTAATTATCTGTCAAATCAGACATAAGCTAAGTGTTACCATTCACGAAATAAGCACTAGTTGAAAAAAAAACGTTAGATGGCGGAGCCGATATTATAAGTCTCTGCCTGGCCAGAGGCATTTCGTTTATTTAGTCAAGATTTATGCACTCTAAGATCGTGTATTGCATACAGGTCGTGTAAAACTTGTCGAGATATTAGATCCTTTGGTAATACCTCTTGATCAGTATAAGACAGGTCGTGTACAGCCTGTCTAAAGCCTATAAAACGTAGTAAAGCTTGTCTAACCTATGGTTTATTAGGTATAATGGCCTGATTTCATAAGTCGCAATGTGCTATGAAATCGTAATACTCCTATATACCTACTTTTAACCCCTTTCTCCTGCCTTAAAACGTAGGGCATGCAAACTCATACTTTGGTTTATAAAAAGTTTTTCATTTCAATAAAATCAAATTTAAAAATTCAAATATTTTGTTTCTTTATTAAAAAAAAAAACAGAAAACAACAACAAAACATTAATTGAACATTTTCTTAAAAATTTTTCAAACCACCCACGTAGTTGACAACACATAAAATCGCCATTAATTAAGTGGGCGCTCTACACAGGCACAGACACAGCCACAGCCAAGCAAGCAATTCGCACGTTTATTAATATATTCACACACACACACACAAGCAACCATACAAATTATAACGTTATTACGGTTCTTCTTGTTGTTGTTGTTGTTATTATTGTTTACACCAAATATGCCAAAATGTCATAAAATCCCAACGAAATCTTATTGAATCCGATCATCGCAATCATCAGCATCATCATCAGTTATACCGCCATGTTTTAATTTCTTATTAGAATTGATTTCAAGAAGAGAAGAAAGAGAGCGACAGAGAGAGAGACAGTGAGAGCAACGGTAAAAAGTTAGTAACTGTTATAGTGTGCGTGTATGATCTTTGCGATCTAGTCATCAATATTCCATAAACGTTAAATGCCAATGACAACAGCTGATCATTAAATTAAGTTAATGACGCAGTTTTAGTTTAAAATATTATGGCGCTGTATGCGTGGGAGCCAATTTGAATTTCATTTTTTTTCTTAATTTTTTTTTTTTTCACTTTCTAAAGAACTTTTTGAAAGAAATCGAATTAAAATTAAATTTTTTATTTAAAATTTTTTAAAAAAAAATTTTTTTCTTTCTCTCAAAATGATCTTAAACGACGTCATGTTGAAAATAGATTTTTAAGATTAAGATTTTAACATTCAAGTCCATGAAAAGCCGCAGAAGCTATGATACAAACATAAATAGTTAGGCTGCCAGGAGATCTCACTCTAACGTTGTGAATAACTGCAGGGTCGTTAGGGAATGTCGTTGCTATCTCGATCTTCTTTCTCGGCACTTCAGTGCCACACTTATTTGGGTCTCCGGATGAGCTCGCCAGTTTTGGTGCACTACTTCCGAAATTCTTTTCTTACCTTGAACAAGTTGGCCATCGCGCGGAAATTCTTTCCAGACGATACGCACGGAATTGGTCATTACAACACTTCAGTCTGGATTATTGACCTAGTTTCTCACACCACTTATGTTGTGTGTGTTAATTTTATCCATATAAGTGGCGGGACCTACAGTTTTAAGACGACTCCGTACGACAGATTGTTTTAAGAAACTTTTCATGGCAATTTTATTTTGTCACTCAGAGTTTTTGCCATAAATCTGCTGAGAGGAAATCCCCGAAAAAATACTTTTTTATTTCGTTTTGATGTCTGGCCTGGGGCTCGAACCCTGGCTTTGCGTCTAATAAGCCAATACACTACCTACTAGACTACGACGACTTCCTTTCCAGACGATAATCACCGCAAATCTCACATGATCCCCAATGGATAGAAGCCCCACCATTCAGTTACTTGGTTCCTCATCTCGATCACAGTGGCCTTGCTTACAGATCATCGTGTTATAGGAAGACACTCTGCAATAATAAAGCTCCCATCTAACTACTTCTGCCGTGGGTACAAGCAGATCCGCTAACGAAATGGAGACTGTTATCCACATTCTTTGTCAATGGCCATCTCTTGCGAGGAGCAGGTTTAGGTTATTTGGCACTGCAATCCTTGTCAGCTTGATGGAGCTATGATCTATTGATATCAAGTATACAGCTTCGTTCATCAAACTTTCTGGCTGGTTTTCCAATGTGAACTAGTATTGCTTTAAATGTCCAGTCCTTAAGCTGACCAACTTCTTCTTTTTCCCTCGTTTAGAGATACAGTCGAACTTCTATAAATTGAATCATGGAATCCAGAAAAAAAACTTCAACTTATAGAAACTTCAAGTTAAAAAAGCAAAACCCGATAAAATTTCTCTCTAAGATGGTGTTGCTGTGCTCCAACTTATAGAAAATTCCAGTAATAAAAGTTCAAATTATAGAAGTTTGACTGTACTTGGTGAGTACAGAGACTGCGTTCACCTGTGGCATCCCAACGGGCCACTATGCGTTCTCAAGCTAGCTTTTCCTATCAAAGCTACTACTCCAACGTACCTACCTACCTAAGACAAACTCCCAAACCTACTGAGACACAATGAAATTATTGATAAGACCGTGATATTTCTAGACTTGAACCGTTTTTATACTATGTGAAGTAAGACGTCAGACGTTCATTACACGATAGGGTCACATATACGGCAGAGCTTGGACCACAAACCTACTCGTGCACAAACACTAAAAACCTTTCGATAAATCTAAAATAATTCACCCTATATTGTGGAGATTTTCGTTTTTAAGTGTTTAAGGCATAGTGAACGATATTTTACTTTTCCTCCTCCCTCTTGTATTCATGAAGCTTTCTGAATCGTTTGTGGCCACATGACGTCCCATAAATGTTAACTTTGGTTTAAATTTCCTCCCATCAGTCAGAATATTACATTGACGGTTAAATTAACCGATTTCGCCAGTTAAATAGGGTGGAAGTTAGTTGTTAGGCCTTACAGACAGCCACGGAACAAATTCAGTAAGTAAGATAGGTTAAAAGGTCCACTTGTAGAGATCTTTAGAAACCCCGATAAGAATATGAACAGGATTTGCATTGAAACTATCAAGATTCCATCTAAGGAACATCATAGCAAGATATTGGTCGCTGGGTGTTCACGCCACGAGATTGGAAATACTTTATAACGACTTCTACAGAAATTCCGAAGAAGTAGAAGAACACGAAAAGAGAGACGAAAAATTCTTGGGTATGTTGCGATGAGGAGGAGTTGGAGACTGTCGAACATCTCCTCTGCAACTGCCCAGCCCTTGGTAGGTTGAGGTTGAGGACCCTTGTCAGGGCCTTCTTTGAGAACTTGAGTTCTGTGTCGAGAGCCGACATCAAGGCTCTCCACAGATTCATTAGCAGCTTGGGCTGGTTGAAAGGTGCTCGGGCTTCATAAGTGTAGTCGCACTCTCAACCTCTATTTGTTTTGTGTCTGTTTCTTTTCATTCCTTCGTTTCCCATTCTCCCTCCCCTTCCCTACATCACTATATCCTCTATTTCCTTCCTCCCCTAAGGACAATGTACAATGGGTCAATTTCGACCTCCGGGTACTGTGCTTGTTTTGACCGACAGGTGCACGTCCTCTAACCTAACCTAACCTAATTCTTGGGCTCCCAAAATGTAGTGACAAAACATGTTTAGCCAAAGCTGATTAGAGAAAAAATCCACAACTTGTTAAAATATCCAGGACAGTTGTGAGACATCAATTACCATGTCATTTAAAGCTTTTTTTAACCATGTCTGCTTCGGAGTTCTCAAATCAAATATAACCGAACCTTTTGAGATCATGTGGTATCGTAATGCACACGCCACCGTTGTTGGTTTAACAGGCTACTGTTCAAAAAATATGTTCTGAATGTATGGCCTGGTACTCAAGTACATTTAAACTTTGCTAAGACGCCCGATTATAACCTCCTCCTACCAGACAATACAAGCCATTTAAGAAGCTTCCTCAGACCCTAGAATTAAAAAAAAAAAGAAAAACATCACAGGCAGGTCAGGCACTGCAGCCATCTAGTGGGTTAAAAGTGTAGGAATCGATTATCTGCTCCGCATTACACACTAGTACACCAAATACAACATAGTCAGAGGGTGTTGCTTCTAGGCAACGATAGACGGTAGCATCATTATTCTAGAACTTACGCATGCTTAATATAATTGGCCAATATAACCCTTCAGTCAGGATTACAACCTAGCTTATCACACCACTCATGTTGTGTGGGGGACGTACAGTTTAATTTCGACTCTGAACGACAAATTTTTAGAGAAACTTTATTCACATTCACAGAGTTTTTGCCAGAAATCTGGTGAGAGGAAGTCACCATCAAATATTTTATCATTTTTCCTTTTATTGGAGATATCCGACCTGGTGTTTGAACCGTGGCCTGACGTCTAATAAGCCAATAACCAAACTACGGCGATTATCAATCACTTTTAGATCCATCAAATTGACGTTTTGATGCTACTTACATACTGACCAGCCTTACTTTTTTCGAAATAAGCAAATAGCTACGGTTAAGGCAGATGACGCGCACTATCGAGCAATACTAAGTCACCAAAGTATCTGGGATTTGAACTGAGACCTCATGCCTAATAAGTGAACACATTAACTTCGAAATTACGGCTATTTTACCTGCTTAGCTGTAACAAAACAAAATAAAAGTGCTTTGTTGAAACCATGTGTTTCCATTTTTATTAAAAAAATTAAAAAAAAAATTATTTCTTTAATTAAATAAAAATTTAGGAATACAAAATTTCCTTAATTTATGGTTCTGTAATGTTTTTCTACAATTATAGTAAAAATTTCTGTTGTCTAGTGTTAGTTTATGAACATTAACAGCTGCTCTTAACAGTTAAGAGAGCTTTAAATACATTTTCTCTGTTACTCTCTTAACAGGTCTGTAGAGATAAAATAATTCTGCAGAAATAAAACACATGGTCTGGTCTGTTAAATAAACACTAAAAAGTAAATGCGAGCCAGTCAGCAGATGACTGACTGAGTGTGTAAGTGTGTGGTAAGCGTAAGTTTCTGCAAAATAAACAAACCAAGTTAAATATAAAAAAGAAACAAAAAAATTGAAATTTTTTTATTAATTAAAATTTTTTTTAATGATTTTTAAAATTTTTTTTATTATATTTTTAGTTGTTAATGTTTTTAATTTTAATACAAAACAAAAAAAAACCTTTACAATGGCCAACTTTAACTGGAGTATGGCATTGCTAGCGGTGCTATTTATTTTCTGTTAAAATGTTTCTGCATTTAAATGTAACACCATAAACAGAAATTCCAATTGGTTTTACGGTTTAACATACGTACACTCTGTTAATATCCCATTGTTTGTTAATTTTCCAAAGAGCATAACAAGATAAATTCTTAAGCTCTTTAAAACCATTTGAGAAATTTCTCTCTCTCTTTTTAATGTGTGTTTTTGTTTTTGTAATTATAATAAGAGAGAATTAAAATTCCTTTTGTTGTTGGTTAATGAAATTTTGTGGTTGAAAAGGCAAAATCTTTACACAACATAAGTTTACTTATGCAAACAGATAAACAGCCATCCAATCAACCAACCAAACATACACACACACACGCCTAATAAAAGAAAACTCTTAACAACTAAACAACAACACCAACAAATAAAAAAAAAATTGATAATATAAGAGAAAAACAACAAACATTTGTCTGCAAAATTTTATTTCTTATTGGCCTAAGGGATTTTAGTGTTTGAAATCCAACAATAACGAAAAACAAAAACTAAAAAAAAAGAGAATCAAAAAACGAAACTGGTTCTGCTTTATGCCTCTTGTTTTTGTTGGAATTTACTTGTTTGACTTCGTGTTTTGTGTTTAGAAGAGTACGTACCGTATGCATGATGTTATTGCTTGCTTGCTGATTTGTGTTTGTGTATAAGTGCTCTATTAAAATATAAAATATTTCTCTATTAATTTTTGTTTTTGCATTCGGTTTTTATACACGAGCTAGTATAGAAAAGTGAGTGTGCTTTTGCTTGTATTTTGTTGATTTTTCTCGTGTGTACGTGTGTGTGTGTCTGTTATATTTGTTGTGCTTTTGTTTATAAAATTTTCTTGGTTTTCAATGTGTGTTTGCGATTGTTTGTGTTTCTTTACAGATGACGTTATCTTAACACATACTCGCAAGCTTACACAATACACATACACACATAGAGAAACACAGCCGACGACGAAGAAGACAAAAATGTGTTTTTGGTAATTGAGAGTTTTAGAGCGAATATTGAAATTCAGTCTGTGAACAGGCGCTGAGCATTGCACAGCCTTTTTACTTTTTTGCTTGAAAGAAAAAAAAAACGCTAGAAAAAATCAACGTTAAAATTCATAAAAAAATTTTTTTTTTTATTAAAAACTGAAATACAAGAAGAAAACAACAACAAAAATAATAAAAAGAAACCAAACATATTGTGTTAAAAAGAAAAATTCAATAAAATCAACAGGAAAAAGTTTATAATTCTTAACGGTATTTATTTATTATCAGAAAAAAAAAAATTAGAAAAAAATATTCTATACTCCTGTATTTGTTTAAAATCATAATAATACAATACAAGAATACAATTTCTTTTGTTTGTTTGTGCTTTAAATTGTATGCGTAAATGAATGAGTAAATACAGTGTACGAATGAATGTCTGAATGTATGTTTAAATGTGCGTTTAATTTTGGAGCCTACGTTTAGGTGTAAAACGTGTGTGTATATATGCATAGCAGTAAAGACGTGTTGTCTGTGTGTGTGTAAGCTTGTAAGTGTGATTTGTTTATTTTTGTTACAAAATTCGTAATAAAAAAAATATAAAAAAAATTATCATTAAAATGAAAGAAATAAAATAAAATAAAAAAAAATAATAAAAATTTCGGTAAAACGTGCATTTTAAGAAGAAACCAGGAAATTTTTCTTTTGTTAACAAAAAGAAATTCAATTTAAAGCAAAAAAAATTCCATAAAATTTTTATATGGAGCTACTTAAAACAACAACAATTATTTGTAGCAATTTGTAATAAGTTTTGTGGGAATTTAACAAATAAAAATACGAAGTTTATTTTTTAAAAAATTTGTTTTAAAAATTAAAATGAAAAAAATTTTTTTTAAATAAATTTAATAAAAAAAAATGCTTCATGTTGTTACATTTTTTATAATAAAAAAAATAAATAAAAAATTTAAAAATTGTTGAAAATTACAAAAAAATTACAATTACAAACAAATACGAGGTTTTTTTTACAAATTTGTTTTAAAAATCAATATAAAAATTTTTTTAAAATAAATTTTATAAAAAATTACATTTTTTTATAATAAAAAAAAATAAATAAAAAATTTAAAAATTGTTGAAAAACAAAAAACGGAGTTTATTACTCTGAGTGTACTTATAAAACAATTTAAAGAAAATTATTAAAATTATTATGAATAACACTTAATTAATATGTAAGAAAATGCTTGAAATAACCAAGTTTTCTTAAAATAAAATTTAAAAATAAAAAATTTTAAATGTTTTTATAAGTTTAAATAAAAACTAAAAGATTTTTTTTTGTGTTAATAACACGAATAAATAAACATGAATTATAAATAAAATTAAATTTAAAAAATAAATAAAAAAAAAACTAAAATAATACAATGAATTTTATTTATTAAAAAATAACTATTGAAAAAAAAAATTAAAATAAAATAAAAACAAAAAAAAAATAATAAAAAAAATTAACAAGAAAAAAGTAAATTTATAATCATTAAATAAATTAAAAACCGGCAGATACCTAATAAAACATTTAAAAAGTTAAAAAAAAAAAAAAATTATTTTTTTCTAAACAAGAGTTGAAATAAAAATTTAAAACAAAACTAATATAATTTACAAAAATCCGCTTGGAAATGGAATTATTTGACAGTTTTTTATTGTAAATCGTTCCAAAAAAAAAAAACAAAAAATTTCAAGAGCCTTAAATGATTTTTAAATCTTTCACTAAAATTTTTTTTTTTTTAATTTATTCTCTACAATTTCCTAAAATATTAAAAGTGAATTTAAAGAAAAGAATATACAGTGCACTCGTGATAATATGAACACTTTAACATTTGACAACCCCAAAATATGAACACTTATTCCTAACCATTAACTACTCCAAAATATGAACTTTCCACAAAAGCTTTAAATTAGAAATTGAGGAAATCCCGTGTTATTTATATTTATTTTAAATACCAAATCCAAATGCTGAAATAATATTTTAAATAGCTATAGCTGTTAATCAAGATATTCCTAAAGATGAAATCCCTTTAAGTAATCTTAGACAAAGTTTACAAATGAATTTAATTGATTTAGAAGAAAGTGTGGCCAATATTTTCTATACCCACCCTGAGACTCGTGGTTTGTGGTCTCTGTAATGTGCTGATCTACTATAAATTGTATGTTAAAGAATGAAATGAGAATCATCATATATATTATTTCTAAAGCACTTTTTTTGTCGGTTGCAAATATCTCCCATACTACCGCATCAAATTTAATGAATGATATCTCATTTTAAAGCTTATATCTAACACTAATGGCAAAAAATAATTAGAAATTGAAAAATTAATATTTTCATTGATAAAAATTATATTTTATATAGTATTGCATAATAATACTGTTGTCGTTATGATTATATGTTTTTGTTCAAGTGTGGTAATACACGGTCGCTTAATAGTAATACAGTTCTACATAATATTAGTATGTATTAAAATCCTTTCTGGCAATACCGCTTTTTACTATAATGCCGTTTATTATTAAGTCAGTTATATACGCATAATAATGCATATTAAGTTGTAAAACGTTGTTTTGTTAATACTTTGCAGTAGTTGTTAGATCAAGTGCGATAAACAGGGTCAGGTCACTTAATTGTAATGCTATTCTATAAAGCTGTAAAATCCATTTTGGTAATGTCGTTATTGTCATGGCATTGTTTGTTTTATGAAGTGTAGTAAGTAAGGGTTAATAAATGGTACCAGCCTAATCGTAACAAACTTGGAAGAGCACATCATATCAGCGAAAATTATTCATACCGATTAAATTGTACTCATAACACGAATCAATATTAAACCTTCTGATCCAACTGTGCCTTTTGCGAATGACACGAAAACAATTCCCTGTGAAAGTTGCTTTTGCTATGACGATACATAAAGCACTAGGTCAAACCCTTCAAAAGGTAGGATTGCATTTACCAGAACCGGTCTTTTCACATGGGCAGTTATACGTGAAATAGAAGAACTATCGGACGAAGATTATTGTGTGAAGAACCCAAAGCGAACGGTGAAAGACAGGGAAGCTGAATTTTTAATAATGCATTGGTATGGACAGAAAGTGAAACGGTTGAGAAGGCTGTTTTGAAAGTTCCTGTTTTAAAAACAGCAAAAAAGATGACCGACCTTTTTTTAAAGATTAGTTTAAGTTTTGTGTTGTATAAGTATTTAAACACATTTAGTGTTTACCTTGCAAGAAAACAAAATTTTTTTTTTTCAACAATATAAGCCATTTGTAAATATGTACAGGCTTTATTTTAATTATTTCATATTATCGGGAGTGTACTGTATTTTTAAATTGTATCCAAATATTTTTCATTACAAGTACTAATCTAACCCGAGTTCCGTGGCACAAAATATAAAAACACCCGTTCAAACACTACTAAAACGTCCTTTACTAAGCTTTTCCTGCCTTCAAATTTAAATCAAATAAGTGTGTCTGATGTACTCATTTTTTATTCACCATGGATTCTTTGAAATATCCAATTTTCTGACAAATAAATCAGACTGCATTTGATCAATAGCAATGAGTTATGTTGGCTCCCTAGGTCCGCTCGGTCTTGTATGGTACTCGCGTATTGTACTTGCGACTTTAGAGCAACTTACAAGAATGGATAATTCCAATAGCTACTTCAGTAGTCTAGTCAGACATTAAAACGAAATATGCAAAAAAAAATATTTCTGAGAGGATTTCGCCGATTCCTCTCAGCAGATTTCTGGAAAAAAAAAAAAAAAACTCTGAGTGTCAAAATAAACTTGCCATGAAAAGCTTCTCAAAACTCTATCATTCGGAGTTGACTATAAACTGTACTTCCCGCCACTTGTGAATAAAATTAACGCACACAAAATTAACGTCTCCAAGTAAGATAACCATGCCCTTAAATTGCCCTCGTGCAGAATATCCAATGTGGCATGTGCTGCATGGTATGTAACGTCGTCCTGTCCACTTTTCCCTATACTGCTTACTGTTGTTGACCATAATTATTGTCAAAGAAAAATGTATCTATGACACCTTCAATCCTAAACACTAAACTTTTTTGTAATGCATTTGCCGTTCATGGATCTTGTCTGAAATTTGAAAAATTTGTTTGTTTATGTAACACTTTATCCGGAAATGGAATATAGTACTAAAGATTATTTTTCAATTAAAGTTAGATTCACTTGCCAACGGTTCCATAATAAATTCAGTTAAACACACATTGTTATCTATCGCTTTTCATGATAATTTGGCAAAAGACACTTCGACGCCTCCATCCTATAACGTTCTAAGTGTACTCTAACTTAAATTGTAACAAAATTTGATTAAGATGCGTTGATCCGTTCCAAAGTTATAGGAAAAAATCTACTTAGAATGCACATGTCCCGTGAAAATTTTGAGAGCTTGGAAGTCAAAACACACTTTTTCGATTTAAAATGTTATAGAGCGGAGGCGTCGATATGCGGCATACAACATCATTTAAATATACGGCAAGGCTCTCTAGGTACAAGAACAAAATTGAATTTTCCATAATTCTGGCTTAAAAATCAGGCCGAATTTAATGCTTGAGCTGGGTTAAATTGCCTCTAAAAAAATTGTGATTTCCCACAAAAAAAATATGATCTTTCGCATCACTTTCACTTGAGCTAAGCATGCCCTCAACCGCTCAGGCAGAATATCCTAAGTAGTGCGAGCTGTATACATACATACATAATTGGCCATTATAACGCTTCAGTCAGGATTACGACCTAGCTTCTCACACCACTTATGTTGTGTGCGTTAATTTTATCCATATAAGTGGCGGGACCTACAGTTTAAAGTCGACTCCGAACGACAGATTTTTTGAGAAGCTTTTCATGGCAATTTTTACTCTCAGAGTCTTTGCTTGAAATCTGCTGAGAGGAAGTCGCCGAAGAAATATTTTTTCGGTTTGATGTCTGACCTGGGATGCGAACCCGGGCCTTTTGTCTAATAAGCCAACACACTACCCACTAGACCAGTGCGAGCTGTATGGCCCTGTCGAAATCCTATATCGTTAGTGCCCAGATTATTTAATGCTGTTAAAAAGAAAGTGGTTTCAATTGATTTAGTTTAGTAGATAGTGTGCTCGCATATTAGATGTGAAACCTAGGTTTAAACCTCAGGTCAGATACATAACTCGAAAGAAATGTGAAAAACAAAAGCAGATTATAGTCAAAAATTCTGGAAGTGATTAAATAGCAATTAAAAGCTTCTGAAAAATCGACCTTTAAGCTGTAGGTGGTCCTACTACTCAGGCATCACAAATTAACCCACACAATATAGTAAGTGGTGTGACAAATTAGGTTGTAATTGAGCCGTAATTGTAATTGTAGGGTTGTAATGACCAATAAAGCATGCAATTCGTCATCAGACTTGCCAAACGTTCTAGATCCTAGAATTCCCAGATTAAACAATTTGCATATCAACGAGACTTAACAAAGATTAAGGAAAAACCTAACCAAGGTTAAATGCTCTCTAAAGTTGACTTAACATGTTTGTTTACTTGCAATACATACAGTAAAACCACGCTTAATGCTACTCTGATTAATGCTGTTTCAGTTTAATGCGGTAGTAATGGGATCCCCCTAAATCGCTCAATGTATTGATGCTTGTGGCGCACGCTCTCAGGATAACAACTGTCCAGAATAAAAAATTCCAACCGTATTTCCCGAAATTGCAATGTATTTACATGTGTGTACCTATTAAGCTGCCTCATTTAACGCTGTTTCGTTTAGCGCTGCAGCTTAATGCGAGGTCTTACTGTATAGTCATGAATGATTCACAAATTCCATGTTTAGGCATGCATTTAGACAGGCGATTAACGTGGAAAAGCCACATAAAATCTAAAAAGATCTCATTTAGACATGAAGATGAAGAAAATGTTTTGGTTGCTAAGTTTGGAGCACTCACCCGTGGCATCGCAACGGGCCGCCATGCGTGCTTAAGTGAGCTTTGTGATATCAGAGCTACCACTACGACCTAACCTAACCATGGAGCATAAACTACCTCTCTAGAAATGTATTTTAAAACCCTTATGGACTTATGGCATTCAACTTTGGAGTACTACAAATAACTCGAATATTGAAATTCTACAAAAATTTCAAACAAAAACATTGCGAGTGATTGTTAAAGTATCCAGAGTTTTGGATATTCCAGTGATTTCACTGGAAACCAATAACTTATACGAATTTCTTAAATAATTAACTCAATTGCTTAATTATCTCTCTAGAATAAATTGCAATTAAAAAAAATCCATCTAACCCAACCAGTTTTTAATTGAGTTGTCAACAAAGCTACGTAGGTTTACTATACAGAAGTTTAAAAATAATTTATGAGTACTCGTACTCGTATTACCTTTAATCAGGATTACAGTTGAGCTTCTTACATGTATTAAGTCAAGTTAAGATTCCTGTTTTAAGACATACTTTTTAAACTGTTATGCTGTTGGCAACAGCATGATATTCAAGAGAAACCTGGCAACAGTTAACAATTCTAAACAAAATGAAAAAAATTAATTTTTCTCTCAATCATATAGGTCCAGATGACTTCGCAACATTTTCTTTAGGTAATCTTGCAAAATACATACAAACTATTGGTTATTAAAACGTTAGCATCACTGCCAGATTGGAGTTGGAAATTGATTTAAGAAAATTATTCAAATAGAAATAATTAAAGATTTCAAATCTACTTTCAATTCTTAATAAAATAAGCGGCATTTAATAGCATTTAGGGCCATTATTACAACTTAACGTTAACTAAAGGAAGAATTTTAACAAGCAAATAAATTCTTTCTAATTATTATGAGTACCCAATAAGATAGAAGTGATGGTTAAGCTAAAGCGAAGATCATCCTATCTTTAACATTTAAAGATCACTTTATGTTTGAACTTGCCATATTAGAAGTCGCCGTGGTCTAGTGGGTAGTGTGCTGGCTTATTAGACAAAAAGGCCCTGGTCAGACATCAAAACGAAAAAATATTTCTTCGGCGACTTCCTCTCAGCAGATTTCTGGCAAAAACTCTGAGAGTAAAAATTGCCATGAAAAGCTGCTCAAAAATCAGTCGTTCGGAGTCGACTTTAAACTGTAGGTCTCGCCACTCATGTATAAAATTAACGGACACAACATAAATGGTGTGAGAAGCTAGGTCGTAATCCTGACTGAAGGGTTGTAATGGCCAATTATGTATGTATGTGCCATATTAGATACTATTTTCGATATGGCAACTAAATAAAAAAAAACGAAGTACTCTGTTGCCATTGTTTAATTGAGTAGTTTTTATTGACTTCCGACTCCGGCATTGCCATATTTTAATTTTATTTTTTATCTGTAAGTTGTAATAATGAAAAGAAGTTAAAGCTAACTTTAAAGGTAACTTTAACTAAACCCAAGTTTAACGGCAAGTTGTAATAATGAAAAGAAGTTAAAGTTACCTTTAAAGTGACCCAAGTTTAACGGCAAGTTGTATAAATGAAAAGAAGTTAAAGCTAACTTTAAAGGTAACTTTAACTAAACCCAAGTTTAACGGCAAGTTGTAATAATGACCCTTAAACGATTTAATTTCAATCTAAATATTAAAAAATTAAAATAATTTAAGCAATTTGGTTTAAAACTCGGAGGACTGTGGTATTTTTCATAGCGTTTGACCTTTTAAAGGTTTTTTTATTGGAAATTTCGAAATTTAACAATGAATTTAATAGTTTTTTAAAAATTTTTCTTTTAACAAATTCAGAGAAAATTATAATTTTTTTTTTATATAAAAAAAAACTGCGGAATTTACAATTTTATGTTTATTCTTTGTTTCATTAATATAAAATTAATTAATAAAAATAAAACGAATGCATGTTCAAAATTCTAAAAAAAAATATTTTTTTTAAAACAAAATTATTACGATTTTATTGCGAACAATGTTTAATTATATATAAAAATAAATAAATTAACGCATATATAAAATAAAGCACATTTATTTTAGTAAAAAAATTATATTTTCAAAGAATTTTTTAATAATAAATAAAAAAAAAGGAAATTAATAATAAAAATAAATCTTAATACCCCAAGAAAAAAAAATAAATAAATACATAAATACATAAAAATAAAATAAAATAATTACAAAAAAAGAAAAATAAGCTAATTAACTAATTAATTAAAATAAAACAAAGTTTTTAATACAAAAATTATATTCTTTCCACATTTTTTAATAATAATAATTGGCCAAAAATAAATAATTAACAAATAAATAAAAGCAATAAGGAACTTAGAAACTTGATTTCTTATTTATTTTATTATTATTATTATTTTTTTTTAAATTATTTTGAAAATCTTTTTTTAACGTATTTTTAAGCAACATCTTTTTTAAGTATAAATTTAATTTTTTTAAATTTTTTTTATTTTTTTTTTAATTAAAAAAGAAAATTTAGAAAGGAAAGATTTCTTTTTATATTCTAATTTTAGATAATTTTTTTTTTTAATTTTGCAAATCGAGTAAGAAATGTTTGAGTAATCTTGAAATTTGTATGTAAAGGCAAAAAAAAAAAACAGTTTTTGTTAATTAAAACAAGTTTGGACTGTTCGAGAAATATAAAAAAAGTAAAGCCGGGTGTATTTAATTTTTTTTTGTCGCATGGTGTAATTATATATAAATTCATACCCTATAAAATTATTTAAAATTTTTATTTTCTTTCTCTCTCTTAATATTACAGTTAAAAAAAAAAAACAGAAAGAAAATTATTTTTTACAAATAAAAATCGTTTTTTTTCACACAAATTAACTGAAAAATAAACGTGAACAGAAATATTTTAAAAAATTGAAAATTTACAACAACAATAAACAAAAAAATAATAAAAAAAAGGAGATCACAATAATAATAATAACAACAACAATAAATATAGTGAGAAAATAAAAAATTAAGTAAATCGATACAAAGAAAGTCGCAATAAAAACAAACATAGTGAGTAAGTGTTTGCAAATAATAATAGCAATAACAACAACAACTACAACAACAACAATAAGAAAGAATAATATAACAATAAACACAAAATTAAAAAGTGTTGTTTTTTTTATTAAATGAAAAAAAATAATAAAAAAATAAATACGAAAATAAAACCAAAATGTCAACACAATTAAAAACAATAACAACAACAACACTACGGCAACAACAACAATAACAATAAGTAAATAAAAATAAAAATAAAAAAAAAATTTATTTAAATGGCTCTATAAAAAAAACAAACAATAAAAGTTAAGCGCATAAACAAAAAATAATAATAAAACCGGCATTTAATGACGTCATTTTAAACAAACACTCTCTCTCTCTCTCCCTATTAAATAACTCTCCTTTTGTACAGACAGAGAGTGAATGCGAGGCATTTCTTCAATAAATGCAAACAAACATAACAAACGAGTAACAAGTTTGTACGTGTGTGATGATTTAAGTTTGGCAAATAACAGTAAATCTTTGAAAGTGTTGTATTATTTAATGAAATTCATACAAATAAAACGTTACAAAAAAAAAAACGGAGCTTTAAGTAAATTACAACAACAACTAATACAGCAACACAAAGAGAGAAAGAGTAAGAACATAACGGCAACATTTTAACTGTTAACATAATACAGCAGAAACAGCAGCAGCAGCAGCATCATCACAAACGAACAAAATTAAATCAAGAAAAAAAAAAAAACAAACGGGACAACCGACAACCCAATATTGAAGGTACAAATCATACATAATTTTCCGTTCTCCCCCCACCAACACACAAACAAGAATTTAAAGCGTGATATTTATTCTCACCACTCTCTACCACTCAACTACTCTATTGCTCTCTCTCTCTCCCTCTCTCGCTTTTATTTATTTATTTTATAAAGGTTATGTTAACAACTATTTGGGCATAAGTGTGGGTGTGTGTGTGTGTGTATCTGTTCCTGAGTAGCTGTGTTTTCTCTTCTTTTTCTATAAGTGATGGGCTTATGGTGATAATGATGATATTGATGTTGATGTTGATGCTGATGCTGATGTTTGTTTTTAAATACAGTGTTCGGCTAACAAAGTAGAGCTAGATACTTGAAAAAACCTGAAATTATATTCTACTCAGGGCCTATGACGTATGATTTAAAATGTAAAAAAAACATTTTAAAATTTATTCAATATTAATACGAACGTTTAATAAAACCTAAGGGTAACGCAAAGTATTTAATGACGCACATACATACATTGGCATGTATAGGAGAGCATTAATTATGAACTGATTTTTGGTAAAAAAGGAGCAAAAAGAAATAAAACATGACTAGATGACCCTGTGCGAATATTTCGCACCAATAGTTGTCATTTTTGTAACATAAAATGAAAATAATTAATAGAAATTTTATTAAAAATATTAGATATTTACATACATACATGCAACTTAATATGCATATTATATATATAACTGACTTAGTTATAAACGGCATTATAGTAAATAGCGGTATTGCCAGAATGGATTTTAATACATACTCTATATTATGTAGAACTGCATTACTATTAAGCGACCCTGTATTACCACACTTGAACAAAAACATATAATCATAATGACAACAATATTATCATGCAGTTCTATATAAAATATAATTTTTATCAATGAAAATATTACTTTTCAATTTCTAATTATTTTTCGCCATTAGTGTTAGATATAAGCTTTAAAATGAGATATCATTCATTAAATTTGATGCGGTAGTATGGGAGATATTTGCAACCGACAAAAAAAAATGTGCTTTAGAAATAATATATATGATACCAAGTCGCTCATTTCGCTTCCTACAATTTCTATTTGTGGAGACGTTTTAAAAAAATACCCTTAGTGTGTGTGGACTTGACTACACTTCACCTGAACCTAGCCTTGACCGGAGTTGTCACACTAGAACGCCATACCATGAACAAGGTAGGCTCCAGAGTGATTAAAATGCATCGAATAGAGACTTTTTTTAGATCTACTGCTTGGATTATTGAATTCATGTGCCTGTTGCTGTAGCACTTAATCAGCATATTAACGGCGTTATGATTTGCTCTCCCTAAAAAGTTTTTAATAGGTAGTGTGCTGGCTTATTAGACGTAAAGCCTGGGTTCGAGAACCAGGCCAGACATCAAAAGTAAAAGAATACAAAAAAAGTCTTTTTTCGGCGATTTCTTCTCTTTCTCTTCTGGAAAAGTTTCTCAAAAATCTGTCGTTCGGAGACGACTTTAAAAACTGTAGGTCCCGCCACTTCTGCATAAAATTAACACACACAACATAAATGGTGTGAGAAACTGCGGGCTCCTTGGGGACGATTGCTGTAGACTGTCTAATGGTGTAGGTATAGCACTGGCCATTTTATAGTCCCCAGCAGCAACTCGTTTCCTTACCGGTCGCATCTTTCCTCTTTCCACCTTTCCTTAAAAAAAACCTGCACAATGCACAATAAGTAGGGGCCATCCCCTGAGTGCTGGCTTTATACAAAAAAAAAAATTTTTTTTTGGAAGATTTTCTGAACAAAGATTTCCAGAATTTATTAAAAAAAATTTTTTGGCCCTTAGAAATAAATTTTTTCAAAAAAAAAAAAAAGTTTCTCCATTTCGTTTCCAAAAAAAATATAAAGAAATATTGACGACGACAACATCTTTTTTCATGCTAAATTCGGTAATTAATTGATTTCGCCAAACAAAATATTATTCATGAGATTCTGGATTTCTTTCTTCTTAATTTGATGTTTTACTATGATGTTGAATAAAATTAATTATTCGATGTTGACGTCAATACTGGAACAATAACGCAAAAAAAAAAAATAAAAAACTTTACAGCATGACTTCATAATGAGCTCTCCAAAATAAAAGCGAAATTTGTTTAAAAAAAAAAAACGAAAAGAAGAAGAAATTTAAAAAACATCGCATTTAATGGATTTATAATTTAAAACAACAACAATAAAAGTCCGACATATATTTATAATCCCTTAATAGCCACAACAAACACTTATTGATTCCTTGCCCCCTCCCTTGGCCTTAGGAAAACAATTGTCAAACAATTCGTATTTTTTTTTGATCCCCTAGATCACGATCGAAATGTATTGAACAGACTGTATATGCACAAACCTACTTACTCATGTCCTCTTAGCATCTTCCACTTCGCTCCTGTGATATAAATTATGTCTGGAACAGTATCGCCTCCAACAAATGTCTGGATTTTCAGCTTCCAAAAGCTAGGCAACGATATAAAAAGGATTTAATCCTAATAAGCAATAACAATTACTAAACAATTGTTCCCCAGATCTTTATAACGGCGATCTTCAAACCACGATTACTCTCTTCAAACGCAACGCGACTTCACACAAGACTAACTAAATTTTTACTAACTCAGTTGCCTGCTTTGCTTTGCCTTTAATATGGCAACGTAAGTTTTGAGCTTCCAAAAGCTAGGCAACGATATAAAAAGGATTTCATCAGACATTGTTGGAAGGTCTCCCAAAAAAATCTGTCATTCAAAGTCGTCTTTAAACTGTAGGTCCCGCTATTCGTGTAAATATAAAATTAACGCAACAATTGGTGTGGGAAGTTAGGTCGTAATCCTAACTGAATTGTTCTAATAACTAATAATGCAGAGAGTCTCCATATGTAACTAAATTGCAACGTAAATTGCATGCCTCAACGGATTTTCTACGCACATATCCTGTACTAAACTCAATTTACTATAAAGAAATTACAATAACAACTCAACAGCTCGGTTCTAGAAGTTGCCAAACAAACAATAAATCAAGTATAAACAAAGTAAACCAAAAGGATCATAAAAAATTCCAAAAACGTTTCAATTTTTACTAATTTGTTGCAAAAAAAAAAATTATTTTCAATCGTTACTTACAGACTTTAATATGTTAGGGACTCTTTTCTCCAGGAATTATGAATAGTTTTCCTTTACACAAGTTTACATGACAGGTAACCGAAATCATAAATTTCTACTAGAGCCCATAGGTAATTAAATTTGCCAAATTTCATTAAATTATCATTAAAACTATGACGTCTACATACATTAATTACTAGATTGATTGTCTGCCTTACTAAAATGAAAATTATCAGTTCAACGCTATAATTGTGGTTGCGCCAAAGACTGTTGCAGACAATACAACACAAACCAAATATAACCACAACACCTTTAGTGGTGTAGGTTAAACCGAAACACACCAAGAAAAAACAAAAAAAAAAATCAAAATACGGAGATGATTGATCTTTTGAAATGTTAACTAAAGCAATAACAATAACAACAACAAAACAAAGACCTTTAGTCAATAAGTGAAGTCTACGAAAAAAACACAACACAGCACATGCACACATATACACATACATACGTCTCTGTAGAAACATACTCCCCAAAAACAAGAAAAAGCAAAAATCGAAAAAAAATTGAAGAAAAAAAAAAACAAAAACTTTAAAAAAAAATCGACCACAAAGAGTTTCGTAAGAATTACTGGAACAACACAATACATAGACACTTGGGCAAACACACGAATAAGACTCTCGTGTAGTACATAGTCATCTACAAGCCAAAAGAAAAACAAAAAAAACGAAATACGATCACATTTTAACATTTAAAAATCGAACAGCAACAGCAAGAGCAACGGCAACGGCCAACGATGTTTGTTACTTTAAAGCAGCCTCCATAGCAGAGTCATTAATAAACGCAGCAGAGATAGCACCTCTTCACATTAACTAAAAACCAATAACAACAACTACACAGCAACTACTCAGCAACAACAGTGCTATGAAATTTATGCCTAAAACGAGTATTTCAAAATATGTATGTAAACAAAGCATATGGGGGGAAAGATCAAATCATTTATAGGAACTTATGTATGTTTGTTGTTGGTTGGGTAGTTTTTTTTTTCTTAGTTTTTTCAAGAGACAAGCATTTCTCTGTTATGATAACAGTTTTTAAAACACGCGCTGTAAAGAGTTGAACAGAGGGTTTTGTAAAGTAATATGTTGTGACAGAGAGAAAGAGAGAGAGAGGGAGAGAGAGATATGGTGTGTTGTATTTACATTTACATGATAAATACGCAAAAATTCCGTATGATTGTTTACACTGGTGGTGGTCAGTTTTAATTTAAGTGGGGAAAAAAGAAGAAAAAAATGTCAAAATGGATTTCGTTCTGTGTTGAAGGGAAAATTTATGTTAAAATACGAATTATTAACAGAAAAATTTATTGAAATTTAATACTATTTAGTATACATAGTACATAATTCGTCATTAAAGACATTTAGTAAGGATTACAACCTATCTTCTCATACCATTATTCGTCGTGGTGTGGGAATTAAATTCCTCTGGAACGCTACCACAGAGATTGTACCCTGGGACGAAAGATTCTAGAGTGTGAGTACATTCTCCGAGCCTGGTATGAGATGTTTATCACTCTATGGCAAATAATTTTTTTTGGCAAGAAATTGTTTCATTAGGATTCCTTTATTGGTACCGGCCCAGTTTTTCAAGCCAAGTAAAGAAAAAATTAGCGAAAAACGAGGTACAACTTCCCCTCAGCAAATTTCTGCCAAAAACTTTGAATAGAAAATAAAATTCCCTTTCAAAAGGTTGTTAAAAATTTGTCTTTGGGTGTCGACCTTAAAAACTATAGGTCCCGCCATTCATGTCTAATAAAATAACTCCCACTACACAAGTGTGCAGCCCTTAAGCTGACCTTCCTTCCTTCTTTTTCCTTTACTGTTTTTTTTTTTTTTTGTATTAAACCTGTACTCAGGGGATGACCCCTACTCATGCAGTGCATTATGCAGGTTTAGGAAAGGTGGAAAGGGAGAGAAGATGCGAACGGTAAGGAACTTGATTAGTACAGGGACTGCATGCACCCATGGCATTACAACGGGCCGCTATGCGTGCTCAAGTGATCTTTGTGATGTCAGAGCTACCACGCCGACCTAACCTAACACAAGTGATATAAGAAAAGAGCAGGTGAATCTGACTAAAGGGCTGTACAGTAAACTCTGTAATCTTTGATTTACATCACCTCGATTATGTCGTCACATTATTTGTTCCCTCTAACTTCAATTTTCAATTTTGAAGTCGCCGTGGTCTAGTGGGTAGTGTGTTGGCTTATTAGACGAAAGGCCCGGGTTCGAAACCCAAATTAGATAACAAAACGAAAAATATTTCTTCGGCGACTTCCTCCCAGCAGATTTCTGAGAGTAAAAAATTGCCATGGAATGCTTCTCAAAAAATCTGTGGTTCGGAGTCGACTTTAAAACTGTAGGTCCCGCCACTCTTGTATAAAATTAACGCACACAATATAAGTGGTGTGAGAAGCTAGGTCGTAATCCTAACTGAAGGGTTGTAATGGCCAATTATGTATGTATGAACTTCAATTTACGTCGCCTTTATTTTGGAACCATCTACACCGTAAATTGAGGGATTACTGTAATAATTAACTATGTACGTGTGTGTATATTACATGGACTATTGTGGAACAAGGATACAATCTGTAGAACTACGTAGGTACTCTGGGAAGATATTAATCGAAGCGAAACCGTATACTGAAATTGAAAAGATTGGGTACACTCATGAGTATCTTGCATCTTTACCTGAAACTACGTAAAGGTGCGTTAGATAATACTAACTATAGGCCATAGGGTAAAGCCATGGAAACAATGCAACAATTTGTATGCCATTCCTCAGCTTTTGTAAGGCCAAGTTCTTAATTTTGTAGCGATGATATCATTACTAGTCATGAATCATTTGTGATAAGTTAAGAGAATAAGAAACTTTTTATCTAAACTCCGGCGGATCTTTCTTAATTGTGAAGCCCCATACCTATCTGAAATTAAAATAAAAACATTAAGTATCGCTATGAAGTTTATAGTAAAGTGTAAAATAGTAAAAATACTTCCTCTGAAATTTCCAAGTGATTTGTTCTACTTCAGCTACTCCCTAGCTGCTGAAGTCTTTCCAGCCACTTAGAATCTTGTTACGAAAATGAAAAATCCAGATACTGGTTTGATTTGAAGGCGAAGTCATGAACATTCGCCATTTGTTGCCATATAAAAGGCAAAGCAAAGCAGGCAACTGAGTTAGTAAAAATTCAGTTAGTCTTGTGTGAAGTCGCGTTAAGTTTGAAGAGAGTAATCGTGGTTTGAAGATCTCCGTTACAAAAGATCTGTCGAACAATTGTTTAGTAATTGTTATTGTTTTTATTATTTTATTAAATTAAGATTAAATCCTTTTTATATCGTTGCCTAGCTTTCGTTAACTCGAAACCCCCACATTTGTTAGGAGGAGATACTGTTCCAGACATAACTTATGTCACAAGCGTAAAGTGGAAGAAGCTAAGGGCACAAAAGAGGAAATAAGTAAGTTTATATAAAATACAGTCTCCGTTATAATGATTTGTCTAATAATTGTCTAGTAATTATTATTTTTGCTCTAGTAGGTAGTGTTTTGGCTTATTAGACGTAAAGCCAGAGTTCGAATCTCAGGCCAGACATCAAAACAAAATACGAAACAGAAAGTATTTCTTCGACGATTTTCTCTCAGTAGATTTCTGGCAAAAACTCTGCGAAAGTAAATAAAATTGCCATGAAACGGTTCTCAAAAATTTGCCATTCGGAGTCGACTTTAAACTGTAGGTCTCGCCACTTATCTATAGAATTAACACGCACAATATAAGTGGTGTGAGAAACTAGGTCAATAATCCTGACTGAAGGGCTGTAATGTATGAAGATATGATTATTCCCCTTCAAGAACATTGATCAGACTGTTTACGTTGCCATATAAAAGGCAAAGCAAAGCAGGCAACTGAGTTAGTAAAAGTTCAGTCAGTCTTGTGTGAAGACACGTTGTGTTTGAAGAGTGTAATTGCGGTTTAAAGATCTTTGTTACACAGATCTGTCGAACAATTGTTTAGTAATTGTTATTGTTTATTTGGATTAAATCCTTTTTATATCGTTGCCTAGCTTTCGTAAGCTCGAAACCCTTACATATCTTGGAGGAAATACTATTCCAGACATAACTTATGTCACTGGGAGTGAAGTGGTAGAAGAAAAGAGTACAAGAGCGTAAATAAGTTTGTGCAAAATACACTCTGTTAGCATCGTCCCAGAGTATGAATTGTTTGAAAATTTTGCAAAGGAGCGAGGAATTAGTAAGTGGTTGTTTAGACTATTAAGGGATTAAAAATATAGGTAAACAATGATGTTTTAACATTTTTAAAGATTTGGAAAGGGCGAAGTCATGAACATTTGCCATTAAGAACATTTATCAGACTGCTTACGTTGCCATACATACATAATTGCCATTACAATCCTTCAGTCAGGATTACGACCTAGCTTCTCACACCACTCGTGTTGTGTGCGTTAATTTTATACATGAGTGGCGGGACCTACAGTTTAAAGTCGACTCCAAACGACAGATTTTTGAGAAGCTTTTCATAGTAATTTTTACTCTCAGAGTCTTTTGCCAGAAATCTGCTGAGAGGAAGCCGCCGAAGAAATATTTTTCGTTTTTGATGTCTGACCTGGGCCTTTTGTCTAATAAGCCAACACACTACCCACTAGACCACGGCGACTTACGTTGCTATATGAAAAGCAAAACAAAGCAGGCAACTGCGTTAGTAAAAGTTCAGTCAGTCTTGTGTGAAGTAGCGTTAAGTTTGAAAAGAGTAATTGTGGTTTGAAGATCTCCGTTATAAAGATCTGTCGAATAATTGTCTAGTAATTGTTATTGGTTATGCAATGTGTATAAACAAATGAATAACAAAACAAGCAATTGTTGTTGTTTACATCAAGTTGTGAAGAATGCTATACAGATTTAAGCGAATAATAAAGAATTTTTTATTAGAATTAAACAGAAATTTCTTTTAATTTTATTTGCAATCTGCGGGCTCATATTTTAAACGTTTTTAAATAAAGTAAATAGGGGTCAGCGATAGGGATAGTCCGTAGAGGTAGTTTATAACAAAAACTTCAATAAAATCACGTGTTATATCCATCAAAAAAAGATAGGAAATGTAATAGAAAATATCACACGAGTTCTTAATTTAAATCTTGATGTCATAAATTCATTCTGGAAATGTTTAAAAATAAAACGACAAAACAAGAATTTCTTTTCTCTTATTCAAAAAGATTTATGAAAACAAATAAAGTAACAGAAAAAACTTTTACTTTTCATATATGAATTGTATTCGCAGTCGTAGTCGTAGTCGTAGTCATAGTTATCATCATAGGCTGGTTGAAGTTTTTAGCAGAATTAATAATAATTCGTCATACCCCTTTCCCTTGTTGAAACATATCAGACGGGGGTCGGTGTATAAATTTTATTGTCGAAATTGTTGTTTCAATTTTCAATTGTTTGCTGGTGCGGTCTTATCTTTAAATTTGAAAGCAAAAAATAAAAAATTAAATTTAAAAGACTTTAATTTCATTATGATTTCGTTTGGTTTTTTTTTTCTTATAAAAAAATAATTAAAAAAAAAAAACACTCACAGAGCCGTTTCATATTGTTATTATTCATCAAAAACTAAAGTTTTTTTTTCCGGCGTAAAGCTTTCAAATAAAGGTTGGGTTCAAAATATTCCAAAAACAAAAAAAATAAAAAAAAGGAAGTTAGTTCCATTTAGTAACAGCATTAGCATTTTTCAGTTCACTTGGAACAAAAAGAAGAAGAAATTTAAAAAAAAAAAACTACTTACTTAAGCCATTAATAATCCAATTCGGAATGCTGAAACACATCCTTCCAAGCGCCTCTGCTTCTTGCGCGCTGGTCACACCAATCGATGACAAGACTTTGTCTATTTGGTCGCCTTCCATTCCACTAATCCCCGTCTCCTCCATTCGAACGACATGGCCGTGCCAGTGCTGCCGCTGAATATTAATATACTGCACAACGTCTATGTCGTTGAGGAGCTCACCCGGCTCACTGTTGAATCGGTTGCGGAAATGATCGCCAACTCACACTACACCGAAGATCTTACGTACGACTTCTCTCTCGAATACTCTCAAAGCTACTGATTCAGTCCTTAAAAAAAAAGGTTAATAAAAAAAAACATCGTATTTCATGGGTTAATAATTTAGAACTACAACAAACTCCCCCGTAATATTATTTTTTTTTTTTTATAAAACCAACACTCAGGGGATGGCCCCTATTCATGCAGTGCATTGTGCAGGTTTAGGAAAATAGGTTATAGGAAGATGGAAAGAGGGAGTAGTGTTTGTCGACAAAAAATGAATTCTCCCTGTAATGCATTGTGCGGTTCACTAAACAATCAACCACAAAAGGATGTGCTCTGTGAGAAGCTCGAGTACCTCGTAAAAATAGCCACAACAATCACTTATTGATTCCTTGCAAACGCCCCACTCCCTCGGCTTGGAAAATAATTGTCAAACAATTCATACTTTTTTAACAGACTGTATTTTGCCTAAACTTACTTACTTACTTCCTCTCTTATGCACTTAGCTTCTACCACTTCACTCACAGTGACATAAGTTATGTCTCGAACAGTATCTCCTCCTAACAAATGTAGGGGTTTTTAGCTTACGAAAGCTAGGCAAAGATATAAAAAGGATTTAATCAGGCATTGTTGAAAAGTTTTCTCAAAAATCTGTCGTTCTGAGTCGTCTTTAAATTGTAGATTGCGGCTGTCATGTATAAAATTAACACACACAACATAACTGGTGTGAGAAACTAGATCGTAATCCCCTGACTGAATGGTTTTAATAGTCAATTATGTGTGCCATGTATGTATGCCATGCATTCATTAATATCTACCACCCAAGTCACCTTTACTTAGTCTTAGTATACTCATAATTCTGGAGGCTGCATAACATATAGGCACACCGGCATAGATGGCACTAGCTTACGTGTCAAGCGAAATCCCAGTCGGGAACCTGGACGAAAGGAATAGTGGAGACACTTAGAAGTCTTCTCAAATCTTCAAAACGCAATCTGGACGCTGATATGAGCATGAAGGTGGCCAAAGGGCCAAAAAGACTCCACTCTGAAGTAATACCACCGTAGTTCCGGAGTGGTCACAACGGTCCATGGAAGGAGGAGGGGATTTAGTGGGTGAGGGCGCCACACACGGAGGACGTGACTGCTTCCTCTATGGTGCGGTTAGAGACATTTGCCACTCAGAATTTACTTCTCATCAGGATCGTTTCAAAGTATTTTCGTAATTTCCCCTTCTGCATCATTATACCACCATAGTCCTTGAGACGTTTCGTATCACTTTCGTAGAATTATTTCGTTTTATTTTCCTGTAATTCCCTTTCCCTGACTATTTACTTCCTCATTTCCAATTACTCCTTGATGTCCATCATGGCTAGCATAGGCAATAGTTACATTACAGGAGAGTCACGTATCAATCGAAGAAGATAGAAGATATCTAAGTCCTTATGCATGATGTTAATAAAACTAACACTTCCAGAGATCATACGTTTCATGCGCTTGAAAAACCGTACTATGGTCCATCAGTGTAAAGCCGTTACGATTCGTTTGACCATTTGACTGGCATTGATTTGATAATTAACCTGTCGGATAAATTCTGCTTTAAACGGATATCCGTATAGTCTTGCAATATACTCGGGTGATAGATGCGATTTGTGGCTTTGTTGAAACCTAGCTTCATATTAAACCCGTTCTTCTATCAACTGGCCAAAGAGTATTGTATTCCTGGACAACAGAAGTATTTTAATCAAGCACTTTCTATCTATCGATAAAATCCATAGCTCTCCCATATAAGAACCAGCATTTATGGGCTACTTTCTTTCCAGGTTAACTGCCAAGTATTTCATCTGGTTGTGTATCTTAATCTCTTGGTCAAGAAAGCGTGGACCATCACAAAGAATAATTAATTCCTCGGCTGTTATGTATTGCAAATTACTCACACGACTGTTTTCTTATTCACTGTTAGGTTAGGTTAGGTTAGAATTGTCAGAATTGACAAGTACAGTACTCGGTGGTCGAATTGACCCATTGTACTACGTCTTGGCTTCTCACACCACTTTTGTTGTGTGCGTTAATTTTATCCATATAAGTGGCGGGACCTACAGTTTAAAGTCGACTCCGAACGACACATTTTTTGAGAAGCATTCCATGGCAATTTTTTACTCTCAGAGTTTTTGCCAGAAATCTGCTGAGAGGAAGTCACCGAAAAATTATTTTCAAATTTTCGTTTTGATGTCTGACCTGGGATTGGAACTCGAGCCTTTCGTCTAATAAGCCAACACTAGATCTACTAGACCACGGCAACCTCCATATTCACTGTTAAGTCGGCTAGCTTATTAGACACCCGAAGCAACTTTTAAAACCCCAGTTCAGACATCTCGAAGCAAATATGAAAAAAATATTCCTTCGACGACTTGCTTTCTTTCAACTGATTTCTGGCAAAAACTTTGGAAATAAAAATAAAGATTGCCATGAAAAGTTTCTTAAAAAGAATCTGTCGTTGGGAGTCCACTGTAAACTGTAGGTCTCGCCATTCCTATATAAAAATCCATAGCTCTCCTGCATTAGAACCAGTGTTTCGCGATCGAGCGTACTCCCCCTTGACAAATCGTACTATAGTCCCTTAGCCAAGGGGATTTCCCCTTAAAACAATGAAGGGAATTTATTTTTATTAAAATTTCGTTTTTCGTTCTGTTGCTATACGTTCTAAAAACTGTAAAATATTTACGCATTTTACCCCTTCCCTGTGCGACGCCCTTGTCAAATATTATGTCGATTTTATTATTGACAAATAAAAAATAAAAATTAAATAAAAAAAGAACACAAAACAATAAACAAGAGTATGAAGGAACGAACTTATCAATCGTTATGATTAGATAACTCGAATCGGTATACTGTTGTTGCTGTTGTTGTTGTTGTTTTTACCTCTGCCACGACTCTAAATGAAAGTTAAACAAATGGCAACAATAATAATAACAACAATAACAACAATTCGGAAATTAAATAAATTAAATAAAATAGAAATAGTGGAAAACTGGCAGCGCCTTAAAGCCTAAAGCTCACATGGTTCCTATCAAATGTCCGTCCCGTCCGCTATGCCTGCCTACATTACCCCATAATCTTTAGTTTCTGGCTGGCATTTCAATTTCTGCTATTCTGTTAAGATCATTACTTAATTGGTTATTACAACCCTTCAGCCAAGTTTAAAACCAGCTTGTCACACCCGTCGTTTTTTTTGTGCGTCAATTTTATTCATGTTTTGACATATTTTTACGACTTAAAGTCAATTCCGAAGGACAGATTTTTGGGAAACTTTTCATGGCAATTTTTTTTTCTTTACTTTGAGAGAGTATTTACCTGAAATCTGTTGAGAGAGGTAGTCGCTGAAGAAATATTTCTTTTCATATTTTATTTTACTGGAGATGTCTGATCTTGGATTTGGATCTTACGTCTAATATGCCAATATACAAGCAACTAGACTACAGTGACTACAAGTCAACTCCACAAGACCGATTTTCACTGCAATTTCCTTTCACACTCAGTCACAAAACATCCTTTGACATCGATCACATTACTTTCACAGGGCGGCCCTGTAACTCCATGTTTACCAACTTCTTTTCATCGGAATTGAATACCAACGGCATATGGTTTAAACAGCATGATGAAGCGTTTCTTGTCGCATTGGATATTCTGTACAATGTTCTGGCAATGTCAAGTGCCCACTGACATCGTTCGATTTGTCCCCTTTTCTGTGAGATTTTTTTAAGTTGCAAAGGTAGGTTAAGTAGCGCTGTTATCACAAAGTTCACTTGAGCTTGCATGACAGTCCGTTGTGATGCCACGGGAGAACGCAGTTCCTGTACTACTGACTACGTTCCATCAAAATCAGGGAAGAAGTTGGTCAGCGCAAGGGCAGCAGGTATGGGAATATGACAGAAATCACTACATTCTATAATTGGGATCATTACGATGCTTTAGTCAGGTTTAGAACCTAGTTGCCCCCACTCCATCTTTGAGCGTGTTAATTTTGTACATAAGTAGCGGGGCATCTACTGCTTAAAATTACCTCCCAAAGTGAGATTTTTGTGAAGTTTTATATAACAGTACGAAATCCCATGAACGAGTTCGACTATGTGGCCATGGCGTGGCAGGTATTTTATGCGGGAATCATTAGACAAAGGCGTAGAGAACGAGTTGGTCCGAGTTGGAAAGATCAAATTGAAGAAAGTCACTCCATCAATGCGTTGGAAGGAAGACTTAAGGCAGAACGAAATCCAATAAACAGGTTCGGTTATATTATTTTCATGAAAGCAAATATTCCAGCGACACGAGTGTTTTATGCATGAATGAGTAGAGAAGGCTTTTGTTGGGCTTGCAAGGACCAAGAAAAAAAATGGATCACATTATCAATTGGTGGGGAGAATGTCCCTAGAATAAAGCCTTCAGGTAGAGCCAAATCCTTAACGGGTTTGGCTATGTTGGCATGAAAGAAGACAATCCAGTGAAAAGGGTATCTTATATGGGAATCAGTAGACAAAGGCGTAGAGGATGAGTTTGTCTGTGTTGGAAGGCGCATAATGAAGAGAGTCACACTGTCAATTGGTAGGCAGAATGCACATGAAATTAAGTCTTCCGGTAGAATGAAATCCTGGCTATGTTGTCCTCATGAAAGAGAATATTTCAACGATAGGGGTATTTTATGCGGGAACCTGTAGACAAAGATGTAGAGAATGATTTTATTTGGGTATGAAGGATCAAATTGAAGAAGGCCATACCATAGATTGGTAAGGAGAATGTGTCTGAAAGAAAATCTTAAGACAGACCAAAATCCCTTTGAACGTGTAAGGCTATGTTGTTCGCATCAAAGAGAACAATGCAGTGAGATGGGTATCTTATGCGGGAATGAATAGATAAAGGCGAAGAGGACTTCTTTAACTGCATTAGAAGAAGGTTAAACCTGAATGGAAGCCTTAAGGCAAAGCGAAATCCAATGGACGTTGAAGAAGACGAATTTAAATTTGAAAAATCTCTTCTTTATTTGGTCTTGAGAAGAACATTTTTTTTTTACGAAACCTTTTAAGATTTTGCAATAAAAAAAAAATGAATGTAAATTTCTAAGAAAATTTATAAAAACAAAAACCAAAAAACAAAAATTGTGCAAAATTTTTATACAAATAAACAGCAAATGCGGCAATGTGATGTGATGCGATCGTCATTAGTTTTAGCATCTGCGCCAGCATCATCTATAAATTTAGCATTTAATTTTGATTCTTGTTTTGTTTCTTCTTTTTTTTTAAGAAATTAAAAATTAAAAAAAAAAAAGAATATTTTTGAATATTTTTTTTAAATTTTAATTTCATTTCAAATTTTTATTTTTAGACTGCACATGTTTTGAAAAAATCACAAAAAATTTGAACAAAAAACAATTTTTTCTTTGGTGTGTACACACATATTTGAAGAAGAAGAAAAAGAATCTTTTTTAAAAATTCATAAAAAAAAATTTTTTGTAAATATTTTAAAAAGGCTCCCCAAGCAGTGCCACCACAAAACATTACAAAGAAAGTCTATGAATTTTAAATTAAAATTTTTCAAAATGAAAATAACAACAACAACAACAACAATCGAGTTATTAAACCGAAATTATATAATTTTTGTGTTTTTGAATACAAAATTTTTGGTTTTAATCAAGCAAAAACAAAACAACAACAACAACAACAAAAAGTAATATAAAAAATAATAAACAAAATGACAAAAACAACAACAAAAATATAAAAAATAAATAACAATAATAACCATAATCATAATATTTTTTAAGGAAACAATTGATGGCAAAAAAAAAATACAAAACAAAACGAGCAAAACCTCCAACAGCCAGCAGCTATAAGACGGAATATCAAAAAAACCAAACAAAAAACAACACAGTTTTTAATGAAACAGGTTTACAAGGTTTTTACTTAAAAAAAATAAAAAAAAAACAACGAAATTTATATACTAAATAGCAACAACAACAACAATAACAACAAAAGCCAAAAATATTTAATCTTCATTAAACAGCAGCAGCAACAGCAACAACAACAACTACAAAAACAATCTCCAAATATAACCTAAAGACGTCGTAACATGTGACACACTTAACAGCAAAGAGATGGTTAATCTCTCTTATAACGGGTGATTTTTTTATGCTATTATGTTTATGGCAACACTGGTCACTGTCAAACATCATCAGTTTGGTCGATAATTTAACCATGAATCGTCTTATAAACGAACGAACGCTTGAATTTTATTATCAAAATTAGTGCTCCGCTCCTTTAAGAAAGTTCATCGCGCGCTTCTTCCATCTTATGGTCACTTTAAACGACCCACCCGACACTATTCGGGTAACTAAATTTCGCTTCAAATTTACCAACACACTTACATAGAGTGCGTACTGAAGAAAATATCGTAACAGTATCGGCCAGTGAAGTCGCCGTGGTCTAGTGGGTAGTGTGTTGGCTTATTAGACAAAAGGCCCAGGTTCGAATCCCAGGTCAGACATCAAAACGAAAAATATTTCTTCGGCGACTTCCTCTCAGCAGATTTCTGGCAAAAACTCTGAGAGTAAAATTTGCCATGAAAAGCTTCTCAAAAATCTGTCCTTCGGAATCGACTTTAAACTGTAGGTCCCGCCACTTATGGATAAAAGTTAACGCACACAACATAAGTGGTGTGAGAAGCTAGGTCGTATTCCTGACTGAAGGGTTGTAATGGCCAATTATGTATGTATGTATCGGCCAGTGTTTATGATGACCGACCATCAATCATCAATTCATCGCCGTACGCAGTAATTGGGCCTCTGTTACTCCACAATGTGGAATATTTTGCGGAAGGATTCAGATGGGAAGCCTTTCAAAATACAGCTGGTGCAAGAATTAAAACCAAACGACCTACCGCAATGCAAAATTTTTGATGAATGGCGTCTTGGAAAGTCGGCCGAAGATCCACTTCTTTATTGAAAAATTGTGTTCAGCGACGAAGCTTTTTTTTGGCTCAATGGATACGTAAATAAGCAGTATTGCTGATTTTGTAGTGAAGATCAGTCAGAAGCATTGCAAAAGCTACCAATGCATCCAGAAAAAGTCACAGTTTGATGCGGTTTATGCTTCGAATCGTAACGTAACTGTGAATGGTGAGCGCCCAAAATGCCGCAAATGCAAGAGCTTAACTTGCATGACATCTGGTTACAACAAGACGGTGCCACATGCCACACAGCACGCGTAACAATGGACATATTGAGAGGCGAGTTCGATGAATGTTTTATTTCACATTCGGGACCTCCTAGATTGTGCGATTTAACGCCTTTAGACTATTTTTTTGTGGGGCTATGTTAAAGCTCATGTCTACACAGACAAGACCGCTTCAATTGACGCATTGGAAGACAACATTGAAGCATTTATTCTTGAGATACCGGCCGAAATGTCGGAACTAAGCGTATGGACCATTTCAAGCGCTGTCGCGGTCATGAAATAATTTTCAAATATTAAATTATATGGACCGTGCTAACGATTCAAATAAAGATTTCATGGATTTTTCTGAATTTTATGTGTTTTTGTTTTTGAAAAAAATTTCCTATAGGTCGACACCAAGACTTATTCCGGACATAAATCCATGGATTGTTCGGAAATTTGGAAAGATAAATTACTACGTTACACAGATGCTATCGGGTGGTCATGGCTATTTTAGGAAATATCTGCTTATTTTGCCCATTATGGAACGATGAAGATAGAGGAAGGTCGACACCATGACTTATTACACAGATGCTATCGCGTGGTCATGGCTATTTTAGGAAATATCTGCTTATTTTGCCCATTATGAAACGATGAAGATAGAGGAAGGTGGATAGCGTGACTTATTCCGGACATAAACCCATGGAATATTCGGAAATTTTGAAAGGTAAATTACTACGTTACACAGATACTATCGGGTTACACAGATGCTATTTTAGGAAATATCTGCTTATAATGGGCAAAACCGCCTCCCCCTTATTTTTTTACAAGGAAGGGGAAGTAATTGATAATCCAGAGCACACTGCTTTCAAAAGTGCACGCTTGCAGAGCTATCGCTCTGTATTGACGCCAACAATTGGAACGATCACGACCGATCACGAGAGAGAATTGTGGTCCCAGCAGCGAATTACGTGGAGCGCATTCTCAAACTGAAGAAGAGAGAACTTGAGGGTGCAAAACCTGAAGACACGCCGGCATAGATGATACCAAACGGGGACCTAGACGAAAGGAATAGTTGTAGACACTAAGAAGTCTCCTCTACTTTAAAAATTCACCCATTACAATACCAGAGATCAGTAATGAGTACACATCCAAAAAGATGATAAGAATCGAATCATACTTCTTATTTTACATTCATACTTATTTTGAATATCATGGAACTCCTAGGTTAGCTAGGTAATACTACCTCTAGGGTGTTGTAATGACTGATTGTGGATGTATGTATGTATGAGAGACGCCTCTCAGTCATGCTGATTCTTTAGCTAGACACGTTTTATCAATAGATTCTAGGTATCCAAAAATACTTCCTTTGCGATTTTCAAAGGTACTTGTTCAACTACATTACTGACAGGATTTGTTCTTCAGCAGGACTATCCCTAACTGCAAAGGTCCTTCCAGCCACTTATAATATTGTTACGAAAATGAAGAATCTAGATAATGGTTTGATTTGATTTTACATCGCTTAACTTTAAAATTATAAACAAAAACAAAACAATGCAATAAATAAACTTGTTTACAAATTTTCGTACTGCTTAATATAACAACAAACAAATACAGCAACAAACACCACAAGAATGAATGTAAACAACAATGTTTACATTTGTAGAGATTTCGAGAAGGCGAAACCACGAACATTTGCCTTTAAAAACATTCATCAGACTGTTTACGTTGCCATATAAAGGGCATAGCAAAGCAGACGACTGAATTAGTAAAATTTCAGTCAGTCTTGTGTGAAGACGTGGTACGTTTGAAGGGAATAATCGTGGTTTAAAGGTCTCCGTCTAGTAATTGTTATTGTTTATGAAAAGTATGTCAACAGATGAATAACAAACAAAGCAATTGTTGTTGTTTACATCAAGTTGTGAACAGTGTTACATAGAATTGTGCGAATAATAAAGAATTTTAATTTCGAGAAGCCGAAACCACAAACATTCGCCTTTAAGAACACTGATCAGACTGTTTACGTTGCTATAGAAAAGACAAGGCAAAGCAGGCGACGGAATTAGTGGAAGTTCAGTCAGTCTTGTGTGAATATGCGATGCATGTAAAGAGAGTAATCGTGGTTGTTCTGTTGTTATTGTTTATGCAAAGGGTGTAAGGAGAGGAACAAGAAACAAAAGCTACTGTTGTTTGTTTACACCAAGTTGTAAACAGTGTTACCCAAAATTGTGTAAATAATAAAGAATTATAATTAAAACTGAACACAAATTAATATTTATTTTATTTGCAATCTACGAGCATATATTTTAAACGTTTTTAAAGGGTAAAAACATGACATAAAAAAAGGATTCAAATCTAATGTCCATAAACATTATTCCCTCCATCCTCCTTCCCATAATCATACATACCTACATGACATACATAATTCGTCATTAAAACCCTTCTGTCAGGATTACGACCTAACTTCTCACATCACTTATTTTTTTATACAAGAGGGCCGGGACCTACAGTTTAAAGTCGACTTCGAACGACAATTTTTGAGAAATTTTTCATGATAATTTTATTCTGCTCACAGAGTTTGTGCCAAAAATCTGCTGAGGGGAAGTCGCCGGAGAAATATTTTTTCAAATTTCGTTTCAATGTTTGACCAGGGGTTTTAAATCGGGCCTTCAGTCTAATAAGCCAATACATTACCTAC
Organism: Sarcophaga peregrina; assembly: GCA_014635995.1. Lineage (NCBI taxonomy): Eukaryota > Metazoa > Arthropoda > Insecta > Diptera > Sarcophagidae > Sarcophaga > Sarcophaga peregrina. The sequence goes on along the minus strand of CM025793.1, from coordinate 83,035,625 downwards.
TAGACTACGGCGACCTCCTACCCATAATCTATTTTCATAATTCCAATACAATGCTGTCCGCCAGAAGGACCTATCCCCTGAACATAATGACAGAGACTTTGTGTCTCCCAAATATTTTACTGGGTTACATAAAAATTTTTTTTCTTTAAGAAATTTTTTTTCTTTAAGAAATTTTTTTTCTTTAAGATGCAAATTGTTTGCTGGGTTGACGTATACATTTCTTGATTAATTTTTTTTGGTGTAATTTTCTGCCAAGTTAAAGGTTATTGCGTTAAAGTAGCAATAGCAACAGCAGCAACAGCATGAAATTAAAAACAAATCAAGACAAATTAAGACAATTGGCCCGAAAAATGTTTTTGATTGGGACCAGCAGATAACCAAAACATTCATACATCCTGTCATAAATCTACAATTAATTATGAATAATTGCATTTTTAAATTATTTATTTTGTTTAAAATTAAAAAAAAAAATTCATTTGCTCTCCTCTTACGTCATTGCGATTTACAACAGCAATCATGTAAATCACCGCAGATGATGAAGAAGAAAACTCAGAAAAATTTTAAATAAGAACGACTGCGCCAGCAAAATTATTTATCGTCCGAAAAGCCAAATTATTATTACAGATTTGAAATGAAAAAATCTGAAAAAAAATTAAAAAAAAGAATAAAAATTTCAAAATTATTATTAAAAAAAAAAAAGAAAATTTCTTAATGTTGTTTTTATTGTTGTTGTTGTAGCTATTTGATGTAAAATTTTCAAAAAAAAACTTTTTTTTTTTATAAAATTTCACTTGTTTTTTTGGGTTTTAAAATTTATTGTTGTTAATAATGGGAGTGAAAGAGACGGGCAGACCGACATTTTTCTATATTCTATGGCCTACAATATTTGCTTTTATCGTAAATAAAAAAAATATTTTTTTTTTGATTATTTTTCTTTATAAAAATATTAAAAAAATTTCTGTTTTTTTCTATTTTCATTTTAATAATTTCAAATGTAGCGAATATTTAAACCAGCACATGGGGTGAAACATCACAGCTAATGGCGGAGACATGATCCACCTAAAGCATCTAATAAAAAATTAAATATTTCCTCTAGTCACTTAAGAAATTTAAAGAAAAAATTAAAAAAAAACAATAAAACTGTATTCCAGAACTTGACAAATTAGCAGACACAAGTTTCTTTCCGTATATTTAAACCCGTACAAGGGGGAACATCACAGCTTACAGGGGATATATGATCCGCCTAGGGAGTCTAATAAAAAAAATGAAATATTTCAGCTATTCAGCAAAAAATTTTATTCTAGAACTTCCAGAACAAATTAGTAGGCACAAGTTTCTTTTTATTTCTATTTAAACCAGCACATGGGTCAACATCACTGCTTACGGGGGATATATGATCCGCCTAGGAAAAAAATATCGTATCATATACAAGGCTGCAGACAATTTCTTGAAGGATAGGGTCATATATACCACAGAGCTTAAACCGATATCATACTCGTGCATTAAACACTTAAAACCTTTCGATAAATCTGTAATAAATCTCCCTATATTGTGGTGATTTTCGTTTCCATGAATTCTAGAACACCGGCCTCTTCATGGCATGGTGAAAGATATTTTATTTCCCTTCCTCCTACTCCTTGTATTCATTAATCTTGCAGAATTGGATTTGACATCCCAGTCAACTTTGGTTAGAATATTGTCGCATCCGATTTCCCGATTTCGCCTGATATATAGGGTGGAAGTTAGTCGTTGGGTTTTACAAGCAAGTTAAACTACCCGATTTCGCCTGTAATATAGGGTAGAAGTTAGTCGTTGGGTTTTACAAGCAAGTTAAACTACCCGATTTCACGTGTTATATAGGGTGGAAGTTAGTCGTTGGATTTTACAAGCAAGTTAAACTACCCGATTTCACCTGTTTTATAAGAGGGAAGTTAGTCGTTGGGTTTTATAAGCAGCCTTAAAACAAATTCAGTAGGTTAGATGGTTTTATGAGCTTACTTGTAAAGATATTTAGAAACAGATCTGATCAGATAACGATATGAATTGGATTTGCTTTGAAACTATCAAATGAAAGTTACCACTTGGACCTAACAACCTATTAGGCTATTAGGTATTGTAACTTAAATTTATTAAAACATTTCCAGAAAGCTTAAATCCTTTTTAATTTTTTTTATAACCTTAAATATGCAAGTTTAAAAGCCTTAAAGTATGTTTATGATTTTTTAAATAAATTAACTCCTAATAGTATGCTATGAAAATTTTTTTTTTTACTAATTAAATATTCTTTGTTTAACTTCTCATTACAGATTTCTAAGCAACCAACAACCGGTTTGATGCCAGCAATGCCAGTAATTTATAAAATTTTTTTCAATTAAATGCTACAAAAACAAAATATGCTGATAAATCCATACCCTTAAAAGCAAAAAAATAGCAAAAAAAATAGCAAAAAAATAATTTAAAAAAAAAATTAATTTTAAATTGTGGCAAAAGAGAAAAAGAAAGTAAAGAAATTAGTTTTGAGCGTATTATTATTATTGAAAAAAATACCTTAACTTGCTGGGCTGCTTTTATAAGTTTGTTTTTAAAAAATAAATTTTTAATTAAAGCTGCTGCTTGAAATGCTAATAGAATATCCCTCCTATCCTTTTTTAAGTTTTCATTAACACACCAACAACAACAACAACAACACATAAATTCTTAAGTAAAATCATTACAAAAAAAATTAAAGGAAACTCTGGAAAACGGCGTGAAAACGATAACATTCTAGTCAAAATTACTTACGACTTGCTACCAATTAATACAACTCTGCTTTGATAAAAAAAAGGAACAAAAAAAAAACATTTTTTTGTTGCTTTTGTTTTCTGGAAATTTTCGAACTTAATTGTCAAAAACGAATACAAAAAACAAGACAAAAAACTGAAAAATAAAAATAAAAGAAGAAAAGAAATCGCAAAAATTAAGCAGAAAACTAAGGAATTCAAAAAATTACTTCCTGTTTAAGCAACACACAACATCCTAAGCCATTAAGCCTTGTTTTCTTGGAACGCCTTGTATCCTTAGTCCCGTTATTAATAAGCTGAGCAAGAGTGTGTATGCGTGTGTGTTTAAAGCTAAGTGCTGCATATTAAAAAAAAAACGCAAAAACTTATTGCCAACCACATAACAACATCTAAACCTAGGCCCCTACGGCAGCTTTTAAATTTAAAAAAAAAGGAAAAAAAAATTTTTTTTTTTGATACCCTACCTACCCCCCTCTTCCTCCTGCAGTTAATTGTTTTGGTGTGTAATAATTTTTATTATTAAAACAAAAAAAATAAATTAAATTTGCTTTTAACTTAATCAGCAAAAAAAAGTATTAAAAGCAACATAAAAAAATAAATTTTTAAATTTTATTTTTTAAAACACCCTACAACCATACAATAAAAACAACAAATCATACGTAACTAAACGTCAACTAATTTAAATAAAAAATAATTAATATACATACGCTAGTGTAAAATTATAAAAATTATTTAAAAAAAAAGGAAATTAAATTTTAAATCAATAACAAAAAAGAAATAAAAAAACAAAAAACAAAATGGCTGCTATGGTTAATATGACCAGCCTTTTAAATGGCAAAGATTCACGTTGGCTCCAGCTAGAAGTATGTCGGGAATTTCAAAGAAATAAATGCTCCCGCCAAGATACCGAATGTAAATTTGCCCATCCGCCAGCAAATGTTGAAGTTCAAAATGGCAAAGTCACCGCTTGTTATGATAGCATTAAGGTTAGTAGCTACCAATTATTGCTTCTCTCTTAATATAATTTTTCCATATTATCTTGCATGTTGTATATTTGGGTGAAAATTTAGAAAACGTATCGTATTGCTAAGCTCTATAATCTAAGCTTTAAGTGACCATCCTTCAATCATTTTAAATTATTTCATTACCCTTCTTAGGTTTCATTAATTAAACTGCATCCTAGCACAATAAGTTTATTCTTCTTTTTTATGCTGGTATTTGTTGTTGTTAAGCAGTACAATAATGTGTAAACAAGTTTCTTTACAACATTGTTTTGTTTGTGTAGCTTTTGTAAAAGCTGTAAACGCGAAACACCAGTATTTAGAATCTTCATTTTCGTAAAAATCTAACCATAACCATACCGCCTACCCATAACCATACATACATACATAATTGGCCATTACAATCCTTCAGTCAGGATTATGATCTAGATTCTCACACCACTTATATTATGTATGTTAATTCTATACATGATTGGCGGTACTGACAGTTTAAAGTTTACTACGAACGGGAGAATTTTGAGAAGCTCCTCATGGCAATTTTATTTTGACACTCAGAGTTTTTGCCAGAAAGCTGCTGAGAGGAAGTCGCGGCAGATATATTTGCATGTTTTCGTTTTGATATCGGACCTGAGATTTGAGATCGGGCGTTACGTCTAATAAGCCAACACACTACGTACTGGGTTACACGGCGACTTCCTGTTTACCAGGTTTTTTTATTCTGTTTCTTCTTATTATATTAAGCAGTAGAATAATGTGTAAACAAGTTTGTTTACTACATTGTTTTGTTTGTGTAGCTTTTGTAAAAGCTGTAAACGCAAAACACCAGTATTTAGAATCTTTATTTTCGTAACAATCTGCCCATAACCATGCCGCCTATCCATAACTATACATACATACATAATTGCCCATTACAATTCTTCAGTCAGGATTATGACCTAGCTTCTCACACCACTTATATTATGTATGTTAATTTTATACATGATTGGCGGTACTGACAGTTTAAAGTTTACTACGAACGAGAGAATTTTGAGAACCTCTTCATGGCAATTTTATTCCTATACTCAGAGTTTTTGCCAGAAATTTGCTGAGAGGAAGTCGCCGCAGAAATATATTCATGTTTTCTACCAAACTACGGCGATTTCCTGTTTACCATATTTTTTTTATTATATTGAGCAGTACAATAATTTGTAAACAAGTTTGTTTACTACATTGTTTTGTTTGTGTAGCTTTTGTTTATAATTGTTAATGTTAAGCGCTGTAAAAGCAAGACACTAGTATCTGGAATCTTCATTTTGGTCATTACGACCTAGTTTCTCACACTATCTATGTTGTGTGTGTTAATTTTAAGCTTGAGTATCTGGTTTACTATAGTTTACAGTGGACTCCGAACGTTATATTTTTTTTTTGAGAAACTTTTCATGGCAATTTTATTTCGACAATCAGAGAAAGTATCCAATGGTCCATCTAATATATAAAATTGTGTCAGTGTTAGTGGTTAAACTCCTCCGAAATGGATCGACCGATTTTTATGAAATTTTGTGTGCATATCGTGGATAGGTCTGAGAATCGGACAACATCTATTTTTCATATCCCTAAATGTTAAGAGGGCGTGGCAAATCGTTAAAATTGAATATTTAGGTACATATTGATCTTAGACGAATGCTATTTGGTAGATAAGTTCTTAGGGCCGATATCGACAATCCCAGCAAAAACGGGCGTTACAACCCCTCCCCCTTCAAGTGATACCTATACCTCTTAACCTACTGAATCGATTTTAACCATTATTTTTGCGTTCGAAAGCCTATTTAGATAGTTTAAAAAATATCGTTATAGCAAAAAGTAGGCGTGGCAAACCTTGAAAATAGAATATTTAGGGATATAGTTATTGTAGACGAATGCAATTTGGTGGATAAGTTCGTAGAGTCGTTATCGATAAACTTACCAAAAATGGGCATGGCAATCCCTCCCCTTTAAGTGATAGCTATAAGTCGGTTAATTCAATGGTTTGTAACTACATATGTACGTATATAACATGTATGTCTGTTACAATAAATATATGATGTGACCTGTTTTAGGATATAAAAAAAACAATTTTGTGCGGAACAAAGTTTGCTGGGTTAACTAATTTTTTTATATTTTGCTTTTGATGCCTGTACAACCAACCTGTAAGCCAACACACCCTACTGGACTACGGCAACTTCAAGAACAATGTCCGCTCCAAGAGTTTATTGTCTTGTTCGCTAGCATTAGCGACAGATTAAGCTCCATAATTGCAACAATACCGTCCCCTTGTTGCCTCTAGCAGTTTAAACATTTTGGCAATGCTTCCACTTTAAATATTTTGCCCCATGACATTTTCCAATTCCCCAGAAACCCACTTTTCACATTCATGGTCAATCATAAATTTTCTTAGTTGACAGTTCTTTCTCACAAAAATTTGCCACACACATTCAGTCAGTGCCCTACTTAAAAGATTAATTTTTGCACTGAAAGAATGTTGCCCTGCAACAATGTTGCACTGAAAAAAGGCATGTTCTGCATTATTAAGAAATTCTTCACTTTCATTAGTACCGTGTGGTAAACTGCATTTACCTGAGAGCAGCTGTGTTATACAAAAATTTAATGTGCAATGTTTTCTCTCTACCCTAAGATTAATTTTTGCACTGAAAGAATATTGCCCTGGAACAATGTTGCACTGAAAAGAGGCATGTTCTGCATTATTAAGAAATTCTTCACTTTCCGTATCGTACCGCATGGTGAATTTTAATACACTCCAATATATTCAACTTTCGTTCTAGAGCTAGTAACACGCCACTAGTATAGAACTTCTTATTTTTTAAAATAAATCGCCATGATCTAGTAGGTATTGTGTTGGTGCTAGGCCGAGGTTAATAACTTCGCTTAAAAAGACTTCCAGAACGAAATGTAAAAGAATATTGCTTCGGCGACTTCCCCCCTTTTGCAGTTTTCTGGCAAAAATCGTGAGGGGTAAATGAAATTCCCATGAAATGTTTCTCAAAAATCTGGAGTTCAGAATCGACTTTAAATTATAGATCCCGAGAGCAACTTATAAATATAATCATCACACCCAATACAAGTGGTATGAGAAACTAGGTTGTAATCCTGACTAAAGCGTTGCATTGACCAATTATGTATGCATGTATGTACTATAGGCTATTAAAAGAGTAATTTTCTATTTGCTTTAAGGCCTTTAAAGCTTTCGATTTTTAATCGTTCTGGGAAATAAATTTTAAATTTATTTCAGACTAATAAAGTCCAATATAACTTGGCAAAGTAAAGCATAAAAAGTACTTAATTTTTGTAAACTTTTAAAGGTAATTTTTTTTTAATTTATAAAGCTTTTGAAAAGCTTTTTTTATGGCTTTAAAAATGGGATTCTCGAACTTGCTATGTGAAGGATGCCTTTTGATCTGATATTACAAAACTTTAGATTTCTGTGTAAATTTCTTTTTATGGGAAAATCATTTAAAAAGCTTCAATAAATTAGCTTCTAAGCTTTTCCTTGGGATCATGCTTTGCCTTAAGCTTGATATATAGAGTGTAGCGATACGTTTTTAGGCTTAAGTAGCTTATAAGTATGTATGTATGTAAGAAAACTCTAGTAATTTATATTTAAAAGTAATTCTAAGCTTTTGTTTTGTTTAATGCTTTGAAGCTTAACGAGCTTTTAGGGATTTTTTAAGCTAAATTAAATTTATGGTAAACGGTTTAAATATAAATCAAATGGCTTTTGAATAAGAAAAAGCTTAACTTAAAGTTTATGCGCTCGAAAATGCTTTCTTTTGAAAAATAATGCTTATTTATAGCTTTCAAGCGAAATATTTTTTTGTCGACAAAAAAAAAGCTTTCATTAGTGTCTGTATGTGTGTGTATGTGTAAGTGATCTAAAGTTGTTTAAGCCATCAAATATAATGGGCAACATAAGCTTTATCAAGCATTGAAATTTTGATTAATTATGCGGGGAAGCTTTTAAAACTTTTGTAGTTGTAGTCTACAGTGTGTGGCTTAGGCTTTAACAAAAAAACGAAATTGTGGCAGCTTTTAAACGGTTACACCCTTTTAACCTGTACAAATACCCATCAAGTAAACATTGATTTTCATATTTTTGGGAAAATCAAAAAATCTAGTCGCCTTTGAAAATTTTTTTACTTTTCAAAGAAATTTTTTCATTACAAAGCAATTTTAATTCATTCGTACACTTTTATAAGCGTCGCTCGGTTGTATTTTAATTTTAATCGTTCGCACGAAAACAAAAAAAAAGCCAAAAAAGAGAATAGAAAACTAAAATATCTCGCATTAGCCTAGCCAATCTTATACAAAAAAAAATATATTTTTTAACGAAATCTTTTTTTAAAAAATAAAACAAACGTTTTTGAAATCTTCTCCTTTCCAAGTAAACTAAACGCGCGTGTTCGCATTTTCTCTTGAGAAACTACAACCACAAATAACCACACAAGATCCACTAGAAACATGCCACAGGATGATGCACCAGCAGAGGGTGAAGGAGGAGCAAGCGCCGCCACCACATTAGAACAGTCGTTTATATTGATTGGTGCCTATTCGGTGTTCTTCCTAACCAAACTAATCTGGTCCTATTTGGAACGTTCAAAGCAGTAATTGCCGGATCTGGGCTATATAGTAGTGTGGCCCCAATTCTATTCTCTCGTTTTTAAAAAGGTGTATGTTAGCAGCTAAATTAATCGGAAATGTTTTAAAAAAACTCCCATCGTAAAATTCCTATTTTTGTTTTCCCAATTAATGTTAAAAACGGAAAAATTTCCAAATCGTATATAATATTGAAAATAAAATGTTTTTTTTATAAAAAAAAAATCCCACACAAAAATTAGTTTTCATTTAAATTTTAACAAATTAGCAGCAACATGTTGCTAATGGGCTGGACAGATATAAAAAAAAAAGCTGAAAAAAAGAACATTAAATGTATAAACAAGTTCAGATACATCTTTTAAGAGCCTAAGATTTGTTTTTCATTTTGTTGCTGACGAATAATGCTCCCAAAGTGCTTGGAAAATATGCATGAAACATGTTGCTGGAAAGTTTTGAAACATTTTGATATGAAACAGCGAATTATTCCATTCCAATACAAATAACCACTTCAACATGTTGCTGTAAAATTCTAAAACAATTTGATTTGCAACATTTGTAACAACCCCAATAAGAATTGTGTCACGGTATAAAAGAAAACTTATTTCAATAACTTCTGCAACATGCTGCTCGTGTCAAAATTAGATTTGCCTTCAATTGTTGACTTTTAATATTTGCTTTCAACATATTTTTGTGGTCAATAAAAATACGACAGAAGGTCATAATCATGTGTGTACGAGAAAAATCTGTGGATTTGCTTTCATAGAGTTTCTAAAATCTTAAGCAGTTTGTCGCAAGAATTGCACATGTTGCCTAAAATTTACATTTCAATTTTCCAAATATATTTGGCAACATGTTGAAAATTATCGTTGCCCCTGTTTTGGCAACATGTTTCCAAACAAAAGTAGTATACGTAAGCATATGTTGTTATTAGAGTACTTAACGACATGTTGTGGGGAAAAATAGCATTTTGTCTGCTTCGTGAGTTTAACTCTGGTACAACCAATATTGGTCCTGGCAACTGTCTGATATTAAAAGAGTATGAGTCCCGGTGGTTATTTCTTTTTGCCAAACTTTAACGTTTAAAAATATTGTAGAGATGCCGAACAACATTTTCAAAACTTAAAGGAACTTGTTGCAAAAATAACATGTGTTTCTATCGAAAAGTCATTGCTTGCAACATGTTCTTCAACACAAGCAAAAAAAAATTATGAAACTTGAAATCATACATTCATTTTGTTTGCAACACAATGCCGTTAAACATTTGCCAAAGAAATTTTCGGAACAAAAACTTTTCATTTCGTTTGCATTCCATCCAGAAACAATATGGACAAGAAACATTTTCATTGGCAACATGTTGACAATGAAAAAAAATTTTATTTGACAATTATTTCAAATTGAAAAGTGAAAAAAATAATTTTGAAAAGTTCTTTAAAATTTCTATTATGTTGTTGGAAATCGTACAGCAACATTGTGTTGATAGAAATGTTTACGTGCACAGTTTTATAGAACATGTTGCTTAAGAAAATGTATAAGGGGCCTTACTTTAATTTGAAACATGTTGACGAGACTTTCAAAATAATGGAAAAAAAATTTTTTTTTTTTATTTTGATTAAGAAAGCATAGGCCATTAATTACATTTATTTTCGAAAATATAAATTCAATAGAAAACCAATTTCAAAATTGATTTTGATTTTGGGGTTATTGAAACTGCTTACTTAGGAATTTTTTGAATTAATAAATTACCGATTAGCTGAAATAAAAAACCGCTTTATTTTATTATTGAAAACAAAATTTCAAACCACCCCCTCTGAGTACTACTTAAAAAGAATAACGTAAACCATATGTGTTCTACGGTAAGCAGGTCTATCTAGTTATTTAGGTGAGTCATACAGATAATAACAATAAGAGGTCCGAGTCACTTGCCGAGTACTTGCTCCAAAACAAAAACTAACAGACATAGTGCATATGTAGTTATAAACCATCGTATTAGCCGTCTTATAGGTATCTCTTAAAGAGAGAGGGTTTGCCACGCCCATTTTTGGTGGAATTTTCGACATCAACTCTGCGAACTTACCCACCAAATTGCATTCGTCTACGATCACTATATCCCTAAATATTCGATTTTAAACGTTTGCCACGCCTAATTTTTTCTATATTGAATTATCCAACTTATAGGTATCTCTTAAAGGGGAGGGGTTGCCACGCCCATTTTTGGTGAGTTTGTCGATATCAACTCTACGAACTTACCCACCAAATTGCCTTCGTCTACAAACACTATACCCCTAAATATTCTATTTTAAAGGTTTGCCACGCCTACTTCTTTCTATATTGAAGTGCTAAGTTATAGGTACCTCTTAAAGGGGAGGGGTTGCCACACCCATTTTCGGCGAGCTTGTCGATATCAACTCTACGAACTTATACACCAAATTGCATTCTTCTACGATCACTATTTTCCTAAATATTCTATTTTAAAGGTTTGCCACGCCTACTTTTTTCTATATTGAATTTTTTTTGTTAAACCATCTAAATCTGATAAACTTTCGAACACAAAAATAATGGTTAAAATCGGTTCAGTAGTTCAAAAGGTGTAGGTAGCACTTGAAGGGGGAAGGTTGTCACACCCATTTTTGGTGGGATTGTCGATATCAACTCTACGAACTTACTTATCAAATTTTATTCGTCTACGATCAATATGTACCTAAAAATTCATATTTTAGCGGTTTGCCACGCCCTTTTAATATTTAGGGATATGAAAAATAGATGTTGTCCGATCCTCAAACCTATCCGATATGCGCACAAAATTTCATGAAAATTGGTCGATCCATTTCGGAGGAGTTTAACTACTAACATTGTGCCACGAGAATTTTTTTTTGTTATTTTTGCTTTTGTATGCCATTAAAGACCCCCCTACCGTGTTGAAGGTTAAATATTTTTCGAATTTTTCTTGTTTTCGTTTTTGTATTCAAAGCATTTGTTGCTGCTCTCTCAACTTGCTATTCTGCTGATGTGTTTTCTTCGTTGTACGTTTGTTGTGATGCGAGCACTTTGGTTTTTGTTTTTGTTGTTGTTGCTGTTGTTGTTTAGTAATTTTGCTAATTGAAAATCGTAATAAGCCCAGCGGGTGGAATTCCATTTGAAATTGGCCGCATGCAGCAGCACTCTGTAATATCTGCAAACGTCTGTTGCTAACATTTTGTTGTTGTTTTTTATCTCTTTTTCTTGTTCTTATTCTTTTTGTGCATTTATGTTCGTTTTATTTTCCCTCTTGTAGTTGTTGTTGTACAAGCTATTACTTTCCCCCCAAAAAAAAAAAAGCATTTACGAGTAGAAAAATCATTTTGAAAATTGCATTTGAGTTGTAGTTTAAGCTAGACGGACAGTAACAGTAAAAAAAGAAAAGGACACGAAGGCACACACGAAGCCAGACACATTTACACACATGGTCAGTTGTAGTTGTAGTTGTAGATGTTCTAAAATATAATGGAATTCATGGAGTTTTCTGTAGTAGTTTTAGGTCTTTAAGTGCTTATACGCATAACTACACATACGAATACATAGAAATACACACACACACACGTACATACATACATAGTTAAAGCTATAAAATTTGATTAGAAGAAGTTTTCAAGCATTAGTTGTGTGCCGTAGTTGTACTGTGTAGAGCGGCAACCATGTTTATGGGTTAATCGCCACTTCGGTTACTTTGGGAGCTCTGGGGTAAGTAATAAACTGGAAACTAAAGAAACAAAAAAAAAAAAAAATAAAGAAACGCCAGAAAATCTTGTTAAACTCTAAGAGTTTTCTTAGGTTTTTTTTCCAAGCAAATACTGTCTAATATTTTTTCTTAAACAAGGTACTTTTTTAAGTACTTTTTTCCCGAAGAATATTCCTTAAATAAAATTTTTATAAAACTTTAGATTTTATTAATTAAATTTAGTAAATGAAACAAAAATAAAAAACATATACCGTTCAAAAGGTACCTTTTACTAGGTACTTTCTTTGTTACTTTTTTCTAATGTCCCATTAAAAAATAACATTTGGTAGGCATTTTAACTCATTAAAGGTAATAATGTTGAAAAAGTACCTTTTATTGGGTACTTTTTTTTAGAAAAAAGAAGTACTTTTTCAATTATAACTCTAATGTCCTATAAAAAAAACATTTGCAAGACATTTTAACTTATTAAAGGTAATAATGTTCATAAGGTACCTTTTATTAGGTACTTTCTTTGGTACATTTCCAAAAAAAAGTACATTTTTAATTATAACTTCAATCTAATAATAATAAGTGATTAAACTCCTTGGAAATGGATCCACCGATTTTCTTAAAATTTTGTGTACATATCGTGGAGGTTTGAGAATCGGACAAAATCTATTTTTCATATCTCTAAATGTTAAGAGGGCGTGGTAAATCGTTAGAATTGAATATTTAGATACATATTGATCGTAGACGAATAAAATTTGATGGATAAGTTCGGTAGATTAGATATCGCCAATCTCGCCTCAAGTGATACTATACAACTCTTAAGCTACTGAACCGATTTTAACCAGTCTTTTTTAGTTCGAAATCTGATCATGGTTTAGATGGTAAAAAAAATCCGATATAGCAAAAAGTAGGCGTGGCAAACCTTTAAAATTCAATATTTAGGGATATAGTAATCGTAGACGCATGCAATTTGGTGGATAAATTTGTAGAGTCGATATCGATAAACTCACGAAAAATGGGCGTAGCAACCCTTCCCCTTTAAGAGATGCCTATAAGCTAATTCGATGGTTTAAACCTACATATAACATGTATGTCTGCTAGGTTTTGTTTTGGAACGAGTACAATAACTGCAACTTCGTTAGCGCTTTATGCAGCGTATGTATTACAACAAAATACATAATGTGACCAGTTTTGGACCATAAAAAAGAAATCAATTTTTTGGGCGGGACGAATTTCGCCGGGTCAGCTAGTATTATATAATTTTGTGGTACTTTTAAAAATAATATTCAAAGAGAGTGCCACGGAAAAGTACATTTTTTCGAAGTCCTTAACCCTTTAATAAAGGGTCCTTTTAATAAAGGGTCCACCAAATATTTTTTTTTTTTTGAAAAATGCTTTAAAAAAACTTGAGAATATTTTCTCAAATTCGTTTTTTGTTTGAAAGTACAATCCTTCCGGTTAATAATGGAAAATAATTTTATTCAAATGGCTGCCTCGGCTGGCCATGAAGTAGCCTACTCGATCAGTCCAATTTCTAAGCACATTATCGATTGTGTTCAGCTGTATTTCACCAATGGCTTCACGAATATTGTCCATTAAAACGTCAATTGTCTCTGGTTTGTCAGCGTATCACTTATCTTTGACGGCACTCCACAAATAATAGTCCAACGGTGTTAAATCGCAGCTCCGGGGTGACCAAACAACATCTGCTCTGCGGCTGATAATGCGATCTTCAAAAACAGAGCGCTAAACATCGAGTTTTTTTTTGCCTTGAGCCGGAGGTGGTAAATCTTCTTAAGATACTTTTGTTCCGACAAAAGCATGCACGATTCACCATCCTTGGTGCCTACGTACTAAAACCCACCGCCTACACACATCAACCACTCTCCCCCCGCGGGACTGCCGTAAGGTATTACTTCGCGGGGGGCTGGTTAGCTTGAAAGCTTTAACAGGTTATCTCAAATTTCGCCTTCGTTCCTCCAACCTTCGGAGTACTATCATTACTTCCGCCATTTTCTGGCTGTATTGGCTCCATAGCGTCCTAGAAATCAACAGCTCCTCCATGAGCCGGTTTGGACCTAATCTATTTTCTCCGGGCCATCTAAATCTGGGGCAGCATATTAGAATATGCTCCGCATCTTCCTCTTCGTTTACACAGTTTGGGCATATAGGGGAAGTATCATGTCCAAATCTGTGCAGGTACTTCCTAAAACATCCATGACCAGTTAGGAACTGGGTCACGTAATAATTCAGCTCGAAATGTTTGTTCTCCATCCAAGGGGTTATAGAAGGGACAAGTGGAAATGTCCATCTTCCCTTTAAACTGCTCTCCCATCGTGACTGCCATTTGTGCATGGAAGTCATTCTTTCCTCCGCTTTTATAGCCGCTGTCCGTCCTGGACTCTCAAGATACATGCAGTGTTGAGCATTTCGCATATATCGCTCACTAATTCCTAGGCCGTGCTGCCAGTCGTATGAAAAGACGACAACAGCAATCTATACGTCTCCTCGTCAAAGCGGGTATCCCTCCATTTAGGTCCCGTAAATTTCGTCAATCCATCTCCTCTCGTGCTGCGCCCAGTAACTGTCTTCACGATTGCCTGATGGTCACTATTCGTGAAGTCCTCAGTTAGTTTCCACGCGGTCCGCGAAACAAGACTATTGCTCACAAACGATAAATCTATTATCGAGCTCGATCCAGCTCTCCTAACTGTGCTTCCTCTTCCATCATTCGTCAGCGCCACGGGAAGGGAAGCGACCGTTTCCAAGAGGCAGCGACCCCTGGTGTTAGTATATCTACTACCCCATTCGGTCGCCCAAGCATTAAAATCTCCTGTAATAATGACGGGAGTATTCAGGCGCACGTGTGACGCCATCCAGCAAACAGTGAATCGTTTTGGGTCCGTCGGATATTCAATGTATGCGTCCGAGATCTTCGCGCCAAGATCAAAATGAGCTTCATCGGAAAAGATGATTTTTTTTTTTTTTGCCAAAATCGGCACCTTTTGTAAGTCAATCGCAGGCCCTCTTAGTGAAGCGAAAACGTGTATACACAATCATATTCGTTCAGCGGAAGCTAATTATCTGTCAAATCAGGCATGAGCTAAGTGTTTCCATTCACGAAATAAGCACTAGTTGAAAAAAAACGTTAGATGGCGGACCCGATACATTTTTCAAATGTTTTAGAACTGAATTCCGTTTTTATTGTACCACAATAAAAGTACCCCGAAAAAGTACTTTTTGCAAATTTTTAAATTTTCAAAAAAAAGGTTTTTAATTTTTTTTTCATAAAACTTTTTCCCTAGATTTAGCAGAGGGAAGCCAATGTGCTTTAAAATTATGCACCAACCAACCACTATCACCATTTGTTTTGGCCCATAATTTAGTAACCAGGACAACAATTGTTTGTTATTTGTTGTATTCCAAAAGAAAATTACATGGTATTATAATGAGAATTAAAACTACAGTGGGCTCTATGTGTATACATACACATGGATTACTTTTTCTCTACTACAACATACAATAGAAAGGAAATTTTAAAAAAAGGAACACATTTTTTTATGACACACTGTATGTACGTACTGTATTCGCTGGAGTATTTAAAGGGGATTTTTGTTTTTATTTGTTTAAATTAATGTAAAAGGGGGCTGGTAAAAGGGTGATTTTTAATAGTAATTATCACTATACTCGTAATTATTGTAATAATTCTATGGAATGTAATTTGCATAATGTTTTATGTAAAATTGAAAGCTCTAAGGATTAAAAGGGATTTTCGGAAAATATTGATTTTTAATAGAACACAATATTATGATTTCATTTACAGTATTCCCTCGATTAACGTCGTAGAATGTTCCGGCAATAAGTCCTTACTATCAGATGCTTTTATTTATGTATATTTTACAACAAAAAAAAAACTAAAATAATTAAATTTTTATTCTATGTATTGAAGATTTTTAAAGAGGGAATTCCCCTGACTTTTTTTTTTTTATAAATCCACCACTCAAGGGATGGCCCCTACTCATGTAGTACATTGTGCAGGTTTTTAGGAAAGGTGGAAAGAGCGAAGATGCGAACGGCAAGGAAATGAGTTGCTGCGAGGTGACTATAAAATGGCCACTGCTATACTTTCACCATTAGGCAGTCTACAGTAATCGTCCCCAAGAAGTCCACAGTTTCTTACACTACTTATGTTGTGTGTGTTAATTTTATACAGAAGTGGCGGGACCTACAGTTTAAAATCGACTCCGAACGACGATTTTTTTTTTTTAATAAATTTTCATGCGAATTTTATTTACTCTCAGAGTTTTTGCCTCAAATCTGCTGAGAGGAAATCGTCGAAGAAATACTTTTTGTATTTTTTATTTTGATGTCTGGCCTGGGACACGAACCCTGGCTTTACGTCTAATAAGCCAGCACACTACCTACTAGACCACGGCGACCTCTAACCCTTGATTTTGTTTATAAACAACAGAGGCGACGTAAATCGAATGACGACGTTAGTTTAAGTTGAAGGAAACAAAATTTTTGACGACGTTAATCGAAACAACGTAAACCGAGACGACGTAAATCGAATGACGACGCGAATCTATTGTGAACGGAACAAAATTTTTGATGACGTTAATCGAAACAACGTAAATCAAAACGACGTAAATCGAATGACGATGCAAATCAAAGTTGAAGGGAACAAAATTTTTGACGACGTTAATCGAAACGACGTAAATCGAATGACGATGCAAATCAAAGTTGAAGGGAACAAAATTTTTGACGTCGTTAAACGAAACAACGTAAATGAAGGGTTTGCGGCGCGTTTCTTCAGGCCCTACTACAGAAACGATGCAAAACGAAGTACGATTTTTCATACATTTGTATTGATTTTCATTTAATTGGTTCCGAGATTCATAATTTTACATGAAAAAATAGATTTTTCAATAAAAAATATTTAATTTACTAACGATCTACAACTTGCAACCATCCCATAAATAATTGGTCATTAGAACCCATCAGTCAGGATTATTGACCTAGTTTCTCGCACCACTTATGTTGTGTGCGTTAATTTTATACATGAGTGGCGGGACCTACAGTTTAAATTCGACTCCGAACGAGAAATTTTTGAGAAGCTTTTCATGGCAATTTTTACTCTCAAGAGTCTTTGCCAGAAATCTGCTGAGAGGAAGTCGCCGAAGAAATATTTGTTCGTTTTGATGTCTGACCTGGGATTCGAACCCGGGCCTTTTGTCTAATAAGCCAACACACTACCCACTAGACCACGGCGACTTTTGTATGTATTTACATTAGACTAAAACGGGAAATCCCCTTTTTCTGGTTTAGCTTTGTACAAACATTTTCGTATTAACGAAGCAAATCGAAGCACTAACGACGCAACTTCGAAACATGCGACGCAAACTGAAACTAAAACGA
The DNA here is from genome assembly GCA_014635995.1 of Sarcophaga peregrina. Lineage (NCBI taxonomy): Eukaryota > Metazoa > Arthropoda > Insecta > Diptera > Sarcophagidae > Sarcophaga > Sarcophaga peregrina. The sequence continues at coordinate 83,018,097 of CM025793.1, read as the reverse complement.
CGCAACTTCGAAATCACAGACATTTTAAAAAGACACAAATTCGAATTTGTATTAGATTTAAAGTCGCCGTGGTCTAGTGGGTAGTGTGTTGGCTTATTAGACAAAAGGTCCGGGTTCGAATCCCAGGTCAGACATCAAAAACGAAAAATATTTCTTAGGCGGCTTCCTCTCAGCAGATTTCTGGCAAAAGACTCTGAGAGTAAAAACAGCCATGAAAAGCTTCTCAAAAATCTGTCGTTCGGAGTCCACTTTAAACTGTAGGTCCCGCCACTCATGTATAAAATTAACGCACACAACATAAGTGGTGTGAGAAGCTAGGTCGTAATCCTGACTGAAGGGTTGTAATGGCCAATTATGTATATGTATTAGATTTAAATGGGAAATCCCCTTTTTCTGGTTTAGCTTTTTACAAACATTTTCGTATTAACGAAACAAATCGAAGCACTAACGACGCAACTTTGAAACATGCGACGCAAAGTGAAAAAAAAGCGACGCAACTTCCAGGTCATAAAAATTTTAAAAAGACACAACTTTGAATTTGCATTAGATTTAAATGGGAAATCCCCTTTTTTCTGTTTTAGCTTTATACAAACATTTTCGTATTAACGACGCAACTTTGAAACATGCGATGCAAACTGAAAAAAAAACGACGCAATTTCCAGGTCACAGAAATTTTAAAAGGACACAATTTTGAATTTACATTAGATTTAAATGGGAAATCCCCTTTTTCTGTTTTAGCTTTATACAAACATTTTCGTATTTACGAAGCAAAACGAAGTACTAACGACGCAACTTTGAAACATGTGACGCAAACTGAAACAAAAACGATGCAACTTCCAGGTCACAGAAATTTTAAAAAGACACAATTTTGAATTTGCATTAGATTTAAATGGGAAATCCCCTTTTTTCTGTTTTAGCTTTTTACAAACATTTTCGTCTTAATGAAGCAAATCCAAGCACTAACAACGCAACTTTGAAACATGCGACGCAACTTCGAAATCACAGGAATTTTAAAAAGACATAGCATCGAAGCAGACATGGAACGAGGCGACGCAAACCGGGGTATTAGTGTACTGTATTTTCAGTTTTGTTGTTTGCCTATCTTTCTCTTGCAGTGACCAAACACACCATGTACCACCCTAATCTTCTTCGAAATGATGACACATTTTAAAATAATTTTTTTTTTTTTGTTTGTGTTTTTATAAGAAATCTTTTTTGACACTTAAAGAGCAGTCAAAGATGTTTTCAAAAAATAAAAAATAAAATTCATATCGATTTGAAACGATAGACATTGCAAATGCATCAGCAATAGAGCTTCGTCATCAAGGTTTCTATTTTAGTTTTTAATTAGAAAATTTATTTCTTTAATTACAACAAATGCAAAAAAAAAACGAATCGAAAAAAAAGTACTCAAAATTATTTATTTGTGTCAGAAAAATATTTTTCTTTCATAAATTTTTTATCTATCTGCCACATTGAGAACAAGTGACAGGAAAAAATTTTAATAGACAGGCCCAGAAAAGGAGAACAAATGGAAATTATGTTCGAAATACAATGTAAAGCAGAATAAAGTAATAAATAATGGGCAAGACTTTTAAAAATCACTGAAATATTGATTGTATTAGGGTTTAAAGAAAAAAAGTATTTTTTTTTTTAAAAAAGTACCACATTCTTCTATGAAAGTTTTGCCTTTGTTTTCACAATTTAATTGAATGTTTAAAAAAAGTATCATATATCAAGTACCATATAAAAAGTTCCATAGAAATATCAATTCTTTAAGGATTTAAATAAAAAAGTACTTTTTTTCTCTTAAAAACATCACTTGTTCTTATAAAATTACATAGAAAACGCCATTTTGAAAACATAAAAACCACCATATAAAAAGTTCTATATGATAGGTACGGCGAAAAGTCCCATTTTTTGTTAAAAAGTACCATAAACTTATACGAAATGTTTGCCTTTGTTTTGACATTCTAAATATCATGTTTTAAAAAAGTACTATATAAAAAGTATCATATAAAAAGTACCTTATTAAATATACGCAAAGAATTTACAAGGCTTACTTCTCCTCGATTTAATCCTTCTCCTCGATTTAATCCTTCTAACGGATACAAGGTCGTCCTCTTTGCCGACTCCGCAGATCCCCTTATCAAATATCCGTCTCGCCGGAATATCCTCCTCCATTCGAACGACATGGCAGAGCCAGCGCTACCGCTGTACAATGTCTATATCGTTGAGGACCTCATACAGCACACTGTTGGATCTGATGCGGAAATATCTTTATAGAGGCTATTGTTGGGATTTTCATTGGATGGAATTTTTACGTGGTGGGTTCCAAGCCCTACGCACAACCCGAATTTAATGTCCAGGGGATTGGACCTTGCTGCACGCATTAGTTAACATCTAGCGGGTGCTAGAATGCCATTCAGTAAGTGCCACGAGGAGGCTGCTTGTCAACTTGAATACAACAAGACAAGGGTCGTCCTAATGGTCGCCATTCCATCCCTCCCAGGGCTTTTATTACCATTGAAATATTCATTTTATTAGGGTTTGGTTGTTAACCATCAGTTGGTAGGTCTGATGAATTTTGCATGGATGCACGACCAAGTTACTAGTCTGCGAAAAACAGACGAGTTCTTGTAAGTGACGGGCAATCGATTGCCGTTGATTTTGCTGCAGATTAAACAAAACAACTAACCAACGATCGTACTTTTTAAAAGTCTCTTTAACACAATTTTAAGCTTGACGCATATACACGTCATACACGGATTTATGAAAGGGTGGAGAAATATGTAGTCTTAAAAGTCTCAATTACAGTATAATTATTATTCAACAGAGGGCTATGCCAGTTTAGTGGGTAGTATGCTAAATTATTAGCGTAGCGGTCGTGGGTTCGATTTCCACCAGAGGCCCTGGTCTGTGACTCTACACCGAGCATATGGTCGAAGTTACTCAGCTCGTATGTTATTAGAATATAATTTGTAATTTTATTGCAATTAATAAATATATAAATTAATAAATGTTATTAAATATCCTAATCTTGGCAGTGTTATTACATGAATTCACGCTTGACGAATATAAACGTCACATACAAATATAAGAAAATATTATGAAAATAGTTTTAAAACGGCAAAATGAAGTTGTTGATTACATATCACTTGGCTGATAAAGCATTTGCATATGAATGATAGACAAAGAATCCTAATGTTGTAAAAATGTTAGAATATGAGTTTAAACTTGTCGAATATATACGTCACAACTAAATAAAAGAAAATATTAAAACATTAAAATTTAATTACTTATTACATATTTTTTCACTGACAAAACATTTGCATATGAATTTATGATTGACGTATATATACGTCCTAAGGAAATATTATTGTTAAGAAAGAATTTCAAATATATTTTGAATGTAACTGCAGTTTGGAGATATTTCACAGAAAAATCTAGTACAATAATTTCCTAATAATACACCTACTGACCCATATATTGGCATGACTTTATTAAGCTACTTGTAGGAGGGGGGAAGGGAGGGATGGGGGATCTTAGTATATGTATTTAAAATATGTTAATAAACCGATTCTGTTTCCTTTTCTAAATGGTCTAGGGGCTTTTCTCTTTATATGAATTTTTTTTTATAGTAAATAATTTAATATTTTCTTGTCTATGTACATATGTATGCTTATGTATGTATAGACATATGTATGTACATATGGGTATGGGGGTATATGGATATGTATTGTATATGTATATGTATGTACATTAATTTTTTTTTTCGTGCTGTATTGTGATTTTTGGCACACAATATTTATTACATTGTTGCCAAATTTCATATGGAATCAAACTATATATACACACCCGTATATGTATATAGAGACAGACAGCCAGACCGACCGACCGACAGACGCACACTTTATTTGTGTTATTTCATAAACAGATTTCTTGCTATATAAACGAAGAATATTTATTTTAAATATTTTACGTTGTTTTTTTCCTTCTTTATATTTTTGTTTTTATTTTTGCACAAAAAGGCCAAAATCTTAAGATAGAGAAGAAAAAATAGAACGTTATACAAAGAAAATAGAAATTTAGACTGACAGACAGACCGACAGAGAGACCTACAGAAGACTTTCATTATGAAAGTGAACAACAGCAGCCACTTAATGAAATTTTTTAATTAATACGTTTACGTTAAAACAATTAACGTCAAAAATCATGTCGTTTTTGACTTACGTATCTACATACGTATACACGTAAGTATGTTACGTTAAAATAGAATACCGTTATGTGACCATAAATTAAGAATTTTTAAGGTAAATAATTACGGATGTAAAATTTATGGGCTGTAGCAACGACCAAAAAAACGTAGAAAGGCGAAATAATTAAAAAAAATAAATCATCAACAGATTACTATAAAGAAAATTAATAAAACAATTATAAAGGGTCCGCCAAATAATTTTTTTATTTTTTTGAAAATGCTTTAAAAAAAATCCTACTGAATATTTTATAAAATTTCTTTTTTTATTTGAAAGTACAATCCTTCCGGTTAAGAATGGAAAATAATTTCATTCAAATGGCTGCCTCGGTGGCCATTTAGTAGCCTACACGATCGGTCCAATTTTTAACTACATTTTCGATTGTGTGTAGGTGTATTTCACCACCAATGGCTTCACGGATATTGTCCTTTAAAGTGTCAATTGCTTTTGGCTTGTCAGCGTAACACTTATCTTTGACGTCTCGCCACAAATAATAGTCCAAACGGTGTCAAATCGACAAATCCGAGGTGGCCAAACGGGGCTGATAATGCCATCTCCACAAACAGGGCGCAACACATCGAGTGTTGCTTCGTCTGTGTGGCACGTAGCGCCGCCCTGTTGAAACTAAATGGTGCCAATATCTTCCTCTTCAATTTTGGTGCATAAAAATTCATTCAACATGGCCTGATAATGATCACCATTGACTGTAACGGCCACTTCTTTCTTATATTCGCAGAAAAATTGCCCAATTATACCTCTAGATCAAAATTCCCACCAAACAGTGACTCGTTTTGGGTGCGTCGGGTTTCCAATGTATGCATGCGGATCTTCAGTGCCCCAAATGCAAAATTTTTCTTGTTTACATACCTGCCAAGATCAAAATGAGCTTCATCGAAAAAGATGATTTTTTTTTTTTGCCAAAATCGACATCTTCTTAAAGTCGATTGCAGGCCCAATTACATAACATACATAATTGGCCATTACAACCCTTCAGTCAGGATTACACCACTTATGTTGTGTGCGTTAATTTTATCCATATAAGTGGCGGGACCTAGAGTTTAAAGTTGACTCCGAACGACAGATTTTTGAGAAGCTTTTCATGGCAATTTTTACTCTCAGAGTCTTTGCCAGAAATCTGCTGAGAGGAAATCGCCGAAGAAATTTTTTTTTTCGTTTTGATGTCTGACCTGGGATTCCAACCCGGGTCTTTTGTCTAATAAGCCAACACACTGCCTACTAGACCACGGCGACTTCAACGCAAGCCCACTTAGCGAAGCGAAAACGCGTATACGCAACCATATTCGTTCAGCGGGCGGATAAAACTAATTATCTGTCAAATCAGACATGAGCTAAGTGTTAGCACTCACGAAATAAGCACTAGTTCGAAAAAAATCCTTAGACGAAATTTTTACTGTTGTTTTGACAACCGAAAGTATTTTTTAGGAATAAATGTGGGTACACAAATAAATTTCAAAATTCGGTATAATAAGATCCGTAAATGCATTCTGAAAAAGTCCCTGTGGTGGTTGGCAAAGCAACCATGATTGCCAACTTTTTTCGACCCGAATTAGATGAATCTGACCTCGTGTCAAATATCCAATGTGACAGGATTTTTTGCACGAATCAAGAGCAATTGGTGCCTTAGTTGTTCTCGATTCTGAATTCAGATTCCCGGTTACTTTGCTTCACGAAATTCCAAAATATTTGCCGATATTGGACAGAGTGAGAGTCACTCTGTTGTTACTAGGAGTAGTAGGACCATTTACTTAGGGATTGTAGTGCTAATTTCAAAACTGGCTTAAGTTTTCTGGTTTAACAGCTGTAGTATGTTACTCTACACCATTTCTTAAGTTTTCTAGAGTACTGAGAACAAATTTTTTTTGGGCTGCCCAGTTGAAAGCGTTGGTATTAATTTTGAGTTTTATCTGCATATAGAACGACAAGGTTTACAAATGTATTCTTGTAAACGTGTTGATATACTTTTGTATCTAGAAAAAGGTGGCCAAACTACTACATACAAACTACCAAACTACTACTACATTTCAGCTTACTACGTAGCTTCTTCTTGGTCTTCATACAGAACTTCTGATTCGAGGACATTTGTAGTCTGATCCAACATGATAAAGTTTTGATTCATCAATCCAATCTATTGGTAGATGTACCATTGCGAATGCTAATATCAAAAACTACATTGAAATGTAGCTCCGATAAGATGCAACCCTGGCGGTTTTCAGTTGTAACATAAATATTTTTACTCAGTGTGCAAACAAGACTGACTAGATATTCTAGTACCTCTAAACAGATATAAAGGTATCAGATGTCTGTTTGAGGTCTGTAAATTTTACGTTCAACACGTGTGTGCATATTAACTGTGCTAAATTTATGACCACCACTGTATACTAAATTATTACTTAGCGTGCGATCACACCTCACACGGCAATAATAAACTATACGTATGTATAATAACTGTGCTAAATTTATGACCATTACTGCATATTAAATTATTACTTAGAGTGCTATTACAACTGACACGGTATTCTGGTGTCGCTGTACAACGATTAGGGTTTCAAATTACCTTTCGAAGTTAGTAAATTTTATATACAATATATATCAACTGTACTAAATTTTTGATCACCACTATAGATTAAATTTTTACTGTGTTCTTTCCTCATTGTTCTTTCACGATTGACTCCGGTATTGTATTAGCACTATACAGAGATAAGGACGTCGTTATGAAATCAGTAAATTATATGTTCAGCACTATTTACATCTACTGTACTAAATTTATGACCACCACTGTATACTGAATTATTACTTTGCGTGCGATCAGACCTCACACGGCATTCTGGTGTCGCTGTACAACGATAAGGGTGTCAAATGATCTTTCGAAGCCAGTAAATTTTATATACAATATATATGAACTGTGCTAAATTTATGTCCACCACTATAGATTAAATTATTACTCAGTGCTCTTTCACGATTGACTCGGTATCCTATCAGCACTGTACAGAAATAAGAACGTCGTTCCAAAGTCAGTAAATTATACGTTCAACTGTACTAAATTTATGACCAACACTGTATATTAAATTTATCTTCAAAGTGCTATTACGATTGACTAGGTATTCTGGCATCACTATTTAAAAATAAGGGTGTCGCTAGAAATCAATAACTTTTACTTTGAACACGTATTTATATCAACTGTACTACATTTATGACCACTACTGTATATTAAATTATTACTTAGAATGCTATCACAACTGACTCGGCATTCTGGTGCCGTTGTACAACGATAGGGGTGTCAAATGTGCTTTCGAAATCCGTAAATTTTTCATTCAACATATACAAACTCTGCTGAATTTGTAACCATCACTGTACTTTTAGTACTTTTTATTCTAAAATTTAAATTTCATTCGTTAAACGAACCATGGATATAAATTTTAAAAACAATTCAAGTCGTAAATGTCAAAATGATGTCCTTTTTATTTAACCTCGCATGCCAGAAGAGGCTGCTTGCTGCCTGGTGGTGCTGCTTATATGAGGCTGTAAACCCTCGTTGATACTCTTTTGAAGGATTTTCTTGAAATTTTTTTTCTTCTGGCAACTTTTTTTCTGTTTTTCTGTTTTTTTTTTAATTTTCTATAATAACGGGATACGTGACTTTTTGCGGTTTGTTAGGATTTATAATTTTATACGAACATTTCTTCTCTCTACTTCTGCTCCTTTATCCTCCACTACGACTACTACATCATGAAGGAGCGCATTTCTTACGCTAACAACGTTATTAAATTCTATAGAAAAACAGCCTGAAACTGTAAGGAATTCTAACGAAAGCATGATGGCAGAAGGGGGGTGGAGGGGGGAGGGGATTACGTCCTTATACAATATAATAGAGAAACATAAGGATTCTAAACATGCTCTTCATTGCTGTCATATAAAGTGCCATTCCCTGGTAAATTATATTAAAAACTATGCATGTGCTAGAGTCAAATCGAGAATATGATTAAAATAAGCCAATAGAAGGATATACAAGAACAAAAATCATTTAAACAGGATGTAAATAAACTTTAACACAAAAGGTTTCTTTAACTTTGCACTTATTTCAGGGCTATAGAGGACTTCTTAAAGATAAGTCCTATTTAGAGGACTGATTTAATATCTAGTCTCTCGTCTAAAGAGGTACTCATAAAATCACATAGAAAAAACTCCGTTGAGTCATTACACCACCTCCGCATAGTAGCTTGTTCTTCACTGCCTTGTAGTGCTTATCCATAAGTGGTCAATTGTATCGTGACAAGCGGCCTTTAGTCGCACTATCCGCATGTGGAAAGCTAAAGTTTTTCCTGCCATTCACAAACTTTATCTAAAAACAATGAACTGGTTTACTAATTATCGCACTGTGTAATATAACAACAAACACCGGCATAAAAAAATGTTAGAAACGTAAACAAAAATACAACAACAAACACTACAAGAATAAATGTAAACAACGATATTTACATTTATAGAGATCTCGGTAATGTCAAGTCATGAATAATCGCTTTCAAAAATATTTATCAGATTGTTTACCCTGCCATATAAAAGGCAAGACAAAGCAGGTGAGTAAGTTAGTAAAATTTCAGTCAGTCTTTTGTGAAGACGCAGGGTGTTTGAAGAGGGCTTAAAAATTTCCGTTACAAAGATCTTTCGAACGAACAATTGTCTAGTAATTGTTGTTGTTTATGCAAAGGGTGTAAACAGAGGAATAACAAACAAAGCAATTGTTGTTGTTTACATCAAGTTGTGAACAGTGGCACACAGAATTGTGCGGATAATAAAGAATTTTAATTAAAACTAAATACAGATTTATTTTTATTTTATTTGCAATCTACGAGTTTTTAATGACGGAACAGTATTTTTCTAGTCGGCCACTATGCACTACATGAGTGAACACTAACTCGTATGTGCAGGTGACAGTACTTTGAGATTACAGTAGTCAAGTACGTAATGTGCTGCCTTTTTAGATGCGAGAACATAGTTCTCCAACGAAATGAAAGATTTTTTTCACTTTCAGATTCCAGCAGACTTTTGGTAAAAACTCCGAGAGTAAAATGAAATTGCCATGAAAAAGTTCCTCAAAGATCGTTAGGTTACGCTAGGTTCATGTATAAAAATTAACAAACACAACATAAGTGGTTTGGGAAGCTAGGTCGTAATGCCTGACTGGAAAGCCAACATGTTTGCTTGCAGCATCGAAAGAGGACAGAATACAGTAAACGCCTAGTGTGGTGGCATAAGTACTCATCCCATTGAATATAAGATTCCAGCTATCATTTTGTGTAAGAGACTAAAATCCGGGAGGAGGGCTTTTTTACGTCGCTACCACCTTAACTAAAACGCAGAATTTTTCCTGGCAACACATGATACTTTGATACACTTTGGTGTACAGTTACAGATCAAGACCCTTTACCCTACAAACATGACTTACACCAGGTTAAGATAACCTGATGCAGTATGAGTGGAGGTTGGACAAGAAGATGAGGGTATTGTTAATGTATTTGAAGGAAAAATTCTATTTTAGGTGTATAGAGCACTGTCTGATGATGCAGAGTGTTGATATCACATGAAGTATGAGCTTTTTGGATAACATACCGTACGATATGTGTATATAACGTAGTATTGTTATAGTAAAATGCTTTAATTAACAGAGATTTTAGAAAAATATAAGATATTGAAGAGAAAATAAGCCTAACAATTCAGCGCATGAAATGGTATCTTAAATGCGGCCTATAACCTAATCAGGTTGTGGAAAATAGCCTTGAAAATCATGTTGAACGTTTTTATTTTTCAAAAACGTTTAAAATATAAGCTCGTAGATTATAAATAAAATAAAAATAAATTTCGTGTTTAGTTTCAATTAAAATTCTTTATTATTGGCTTACTTCTGTAAGCCACTGTTCACAACTTTATGTAAACAACAACAATTGCTTTGTTTGTTGTACTTCTGTTTACACTATTTGCATAAACAATATTAATTACTAGACAATTATTTGACAAGTCTTTGTAATGGAGATCCTCAAATCACGATTACTCTTTTCAAACGCACTGCGTCTTTACACAAGACTAACTGAACATTTACTAATTCAGTAACCTGCTATGTCTCGCCTATTATATGGTAATATCATCAATATCAATTACTAGACAATTATTTGACAGGTCTTTGTAATGGAGATCTTCAAACCATGATTACTCTCTTCAAACGCTCTGCGTCTTCACACAAGACTGACTGAACATTTATTAGTTCAGTTGCCTGCTTTGTCTTGCCTATTAAATGGCAATGTTAACAGTCTGCTGAATGTTATAAAAGACAGATATTTGTGGCTTCGCCTTCTAGAGATCTGTAAAAATGTAAACACTGTTGTTTACATTCCTTATTGTTGTTTGTGTATTTTGTTTACATTTATTTTTGTAGAGTTTGTTGTTGTATTTTTGTTTATTTGTTTACCATCATTTTAATGTTGTTTGCTGTTACATTACATAGTGCGTTAATTTGTAAACAAGTTTGTTTACTGGATTGTTTTGTTTTTGTAGCTTTAGTTTACAATTGTAACGTTAAGCGATTTTTCCATTGTCGTAACAATATAAAATCTATATAAATTTGTATAGGTAACCCTGATAATAATTTTAAATTTTGAATGCTTCCATATTTCTTTAAAAATGTCCACATAAAATATTATTTCATTTCAAATGTTGATTTTATCCTGACGCTCTCCCCCCAGTCCTCTTACTTACTATTTTTATGTTTTTTATTAGTGACACTATTTTTATACGTATAAAACCATCACAAAAGGGAGACTCTGTGACAGACAGCCAGAATACGATGAAAAGAGATGAGGAGATGAGATATTTAAAATATTTTCAAGTTAAAATATGCCCAAGTTGCATGACATTTGCTCTTTTTGAATAGCAACAGCAACACTTTAAATTCTTGACAACATTTTTTTTTTAAACAAGGCGCGCGCGTTTTTTTCTTGCTTTCTTCTTTCATTCTGTTTTTAGCTGCCACTCTGTTGCTGGTGAGATGCTGCATGGAATTCTTTTTTTTTCGTGTTTGCTTTCCACGTTTCTAAAATTATTGCCGGGTATTCTTAGCACACAGGCACACTAACTAAACGAAATGAAAAGAAGAAAACGTATTAAATTAACAGATAGAGAGAGAGAGAGAGATAGGGAGTAAGAGAGATAGGGAGATGAAAAAACTTTTTTGTGAAATGCAACAGAAGATAAAAGAAACGCAAAAAAAAGAGAAAAAGAAGGAAAACCAGGAATTATTTGTCTTTAAATATGTTGTACGTTGTGTTTTATTGCTGCCACTGCCACTGCCACTACATCCATAGCTGTTAATGCCACTACTATTCTCTACGTCTCTACGACTCACCTCTCACTTCACTTGCTTGCTGTATTGCAGCACATATTGTGTCTCTGTCTCTCTCTGTGTGTGTGCGACTTTGGTATCTTCTTCGTCTTCAGTGTTAATTTATAGACTTGATGTCAGACATGAGTTGTTTGCTTGTCTTCTATATTTAATTACAACATGTAATAACAACAATAACAACAACAACAATATGAAAATATATTTGTTATATTGTTGTTGTTGTTTTTGTTGTCTTATATGGAGAATTATGAGATTTACATTGGGGAACGTTAATTCAAGAGATTAAAAATAATTCCCCTTAGTTTTTGGAAAGATATTGAACCAAAACAAAGCTTAAAGCGGCATTTAAACGAATTTAGATTTGAATTTCGAATGTTTTTTTTTTTTTGCAATAAAACTTGAGTAGTATTGGACTAGGCAGGCAAGCATTTCAGGTCCTCCTGCAGCTGACTGCAAAACAATCTTTCTTTCATCCGGATAGTTTCGAAATGCTTTGGATTTCGAATATCCAGAGGAGAACACCACCATCAAACAAAAATATCTTTAAACGTACGCAGTCGATAAAAAGCCACGTAGAACTGCCCATGTGAAAAGACCGGTTCTGGTAAATGCAATCCTACCTTTTGAAGGGTTTGACCTAGTGCTTTATGTATCGTCATAGCAAAAGCAACTTTCACAAAGAATTGTTTTCGTGTCATTCGCAAAAGGCACAGTTGGATCAGAAGGTTTAATATTGATTCGGGTTATGAGTACAATTTAATCGGTATGAATAATTTTCACTGATATGATGTGCTCTACCAAGTTTGTTACGATTAGGCTGGTACCATTTATTAACCCTTACTTACTTATCACACTTCATAAAACAAACAATGCCATGACAATAACGACATTACCAAAATGGATTTTACAGCTTTATAGGATAGCATTACAATTAAGTGACCCTGTTTATTGCACTTGATCTAACAACTACTGCAAAATATTGGCAAAACAGATTTTTACAACTTAATATGCCTATATTATATATAACTGACTTAGTAATAAACGGCATTATAGTAAATAGCGGTATTGCCAGAATGGATTTTAATTCATACTATATTATGTAGAACTGTATTACTATTAAGCGACCGTGTATTACCACAATTGAACAAAAACATATAATCATAATGACAACAGTATTATCAAGCAGTTCTATGTAAAATATAATTTTTATGAATGAAAATATTAATTTTTCTATTTCTAATTATTTTTCACCATTAGTGTTAGATATAAGCTTTAAAATGAGATATTATTCATTAAATTTGATGCGGTAGTATGAGAAATATTTGCAACCGACAAAAAAAGTACTTAAGAAATAATATATATGATTTCTGAATTACTCAAACATTTCTAATCCGATTTCTAATATTTAAATTTTGTTGGACAGAAGAAAGATGGACCTTTAAAACCGTATACATAGATCTATTATTCGACTTAATGCGCTATGAATTTTGATGAGGCAAACTTGGAAAATTAGATTTTTTTTTCCCATACTTTTTCAAGTTTCTCCAATCATAGTAACGTGTGAAGATTAATTCAAATTTGAAAATCCAAGATACAAACCATAAAGTTTAAGCCCCGCCACGTGAACAGAGCAAAATTTCCTTTTAACAGAACAAAATTTTGCCCTTAACAGAGGACTGTTAGTTATTTAACAGGTTGCCTCTGAACAAAACCAGTTGTTTAGGAGATAATTTTGGAAAATATTCTAGGTCTACGAGTATCATAATATGGCTAAAGGAAGGTTCCAAGGCCTATTAATATAATCCGCAACGTATTGGAAAATATTGGCTTTGAAAATATCAATTTATTTTTGCTTGAAAATGTTCTGGAAGGTTAGTGGCCATTTTGGAACATAGAAGAAATAGTACACCATACAAATGGTAGTCGAGAGGGTTCCCTTTCCAAGCGTGGTAGTGGGATAGCTGGAATAATTTTGAGAGATGAGATTTTCGATTTTGAAAAAATCAATTTTTGACCAAAAATATATAAAAATTCTCTCGGAGATCACTATACAAATGGTAGTCGAGAGGGTTCCCTTTCTAAGCATGGTAGCGGGATAGCTAGAATAATTTCATTCTCCATTCCCACCAACCTTTCTTTACATTTCAACACTTTTGTTCACAAATAATAATATGATCATAATGAGAAGTCGCCGTGGTCTAGTGGGTAGTGTGTTGGCTTATTAGACAAAAGGCCCGGGTTCGAATCCTAGATCAGACATCAAAACGAAAAATATTTCTTCGGCGACTTCCTCTCAGCAGATTTCTGGCAAAGACTCTGAGAGTACAAAATTGCCATGAAAAGCTTCTCAAAAATCTGTCGTTCGGAGTCGACTTTAAACTGTAGGTCCCGCCACTTATATGGATAAAATTAACGCACACAACATAAGTGGTGTGAGAAGATAGGTCGTAATCCTGACTGAAGGGTTGTAATGGCCAATTATGTGTGTAAGTATGTATGCCACTGTTCACAACTTAATGTAAACAACAACAATTGCTTTGTTTGTTATTCCTTTGTTTACATCCTTTTTATAAACAATAACAATTACTAGATAATTGTTCAACAGATATTTGTAACGGAGATCTTCAAACCAGGATTATTCTCGTCAAACACACTTCGTCTTCACAAAGGAGTGACAGAACTTTTACTAACTGAAGGATTGTAATGGCCAATTATGTATGTATTTAAGTAGTTTGAGAAGCTAGGTCTTATGTATGTAAGGACTCCCATTAGGGCTGCCCAAAATATTATTGTGTGTTGTAAGTTTTTAATAAATTAGCTGATATAAGTTTTATTTTTAAGAATTATTTTCCAATTATTTTTCAAATAAAAAACCAAGAAACACAAGTTCCTAATGAAACCTGATCCTACCACCCCCCCCTTATGGACTTTTAATACGCTTTTGGCTTTATTAATTAACTCCAGCTGTAGTTGTAGTCTGTACTACTTCATGGTTTTCATTTCTAAAACTTTTCTTTTGTGATTAATTTTCGTTTTTCTTTTTCTATTTCCAGGTAATTATAAAATATTTTCTATTCCTGTGATTAATTCTTTACCTAAGTAAACTTCTAATAACAATAATTACAACAACAATTACAACAACAATAACAACAATAATAACAACAATAACAAATGCATTGTAAAACTGTGAGTATAAATAAAACAAAAGAATTTCGATTTTTTTATTTTTATTAGAAAAATTGTAATAAAAAGAAAGAGAAAGAGAAGGAGACAGAGGGAGAGGGAGAGGAAAGGGAAACATAATTGAAAATATTTTTATTACTGCATTCTTATCGTAGTTGAAAAAAAAATGTTCAAGAAATATACAGAGGTTCCCAAACAGCTGCAAAAAGTAGAAGTTGTTGCACATTATGAGACAAGCAAAATTATACCAATACAGTGACAGCACTTAGAGGGCTTCCAGCTTAGTGAAATACCATGGAAATCTAGTCTCATGTGTACACCCTTTAGACACAATTGAACCGTGCGGTATATGTACCCTATACTATGCGCATCAAACATGGGCATTCAAATGGTTTCAAAATAGTTCCGTTCTTGACAATTGTCTACGTCAAGAAGCCTTAGCCAAAATACCTGTAGAGCCAGGCCTTCGATATATGTACATACATAACTTGTCATTACAACTCTTCAGTGAGGATAACGACCTAGCTTCACATATCACACATATTATGTGCATTAATTTTATCCATATAAGTGGCGCGACCTACAGTTTAAAATTGACTCGAAAGTACAGATTTTTGAAAAGTTTTTCATGGCAATTTTATTTACTTTCAGAATTTTTGCTAGAAATATTTTCAGATTTTCATTTTGCTGTATGATCTAGGATTTGAACTCGGTCTTACGTCTAAAAAGCCAACACACTTCTTTAAAAAAAGTTAAAACTATGAGCTCGTAATTTGCAAATAAAATAAAAAAATTTTTGTTCTAGTTTTAATTAAAATTCTTAATTTTTCGCACAATTCTATGTGCCACTCTTTACAACTTGATGTAAACAACAACAATTTGCTTTGTTTGTTATGCCTCTGTTTACACTCTTTGCATAAACTATTACAATGACTAGACAATTGGTCAACAGATCTTTTGTAACGGAGATCTTCAAGCCACGATTGTTCTTTTCAAACACACCGCGTCTTCACAAAAGACTGACTGAACTTTGCTAACTCAGTCGCCTGGTTTGCTTTGCCTTTTATATGGCAAACTAAACAGTCGGATGAATGTTCATGAAAGCGAATGTCCGTGACCTTGCCTTTTTGAAATCTCTATCTGAAGATAATTATTCTGTCAATGCCCATCGCTTACAAGGTACAGATATAGGTTATTTGTTACTCCAACCTTGATGTCACCTTGACGGAGCTACCATCCATTGATATCCAGGATACCAGCTTCGTTTATTAAACTTTTAGATTGGATTTCCGGTGAAGGGTAGTCGTGCTTTTAATGTGCAGCCCTTGCGCTGACCAACTTCTTCCTTAGTTTGGAGGAATTCGGTCAATACAGGCACTGCATTTACCTGTAGTGTCACAACGATTGACTGTGGGTGATCAAAGCTACCACTTCGATCTACCTAAATACTTAAGTATGTAATTCTTAAAGTAAAGAAAATTAACAAAAGCTTTGAAAGGTAATTCTCGAATATATCTTGTGGAATGGTAGGTAGAAGTGGCTGTTCCCTATATGGAGTCATAAGCGGACATACTTAGTCCCCACACAAGGCTTATTGTGATACCACAGTTTCACATTCACACCTAGTTCCTGGGAACTACTCGGAGCTTCCGATGAACCGACTCGGACTGCCAATATCCATGCATGACAGTTCATCCAGATCCTCCATGTAGTAGGCACTCAGGTGCCTCTTTCTCTACCGCCCGAGTGCCGGGCATGTGCACAGTAGGTGAAGGACAATCTCATCCTTATCCTCACATCCACACAGGTTCTGTAGAAATTATTTACAAAGTGTCCAAAACAATACAATACACCAATACTACTTCTCTTTAAGCAAAGAAAAGTTTAAGCAAAGCTGCCACGTGCCTTCTGTCCAATCTTGGCCACATTTTCTGCATCCTTCTGCCAGCTGCCCATTTACTGTTAATACTGTTAACAAGGTTCACGATTGCATTGTCAATTAGAAGCTTGAAAGTACCCAAATTGCCAATATTCATGCATGACAATTCATCCAGATCCCCCAAGTAGTAGGCAGCCAGATGCCTTTTTCTCTACCGATCAAGTGTCGGGCATGTGTACAGTAGGAGAAGGATAGTCTCATCCTTAACCAATACCAATACACTTTGCAAGCGTTCCTATAATGTAATGCCCCGAAATAACCTCGACAACAGTGCTGAGCTTACTTTTCTGGAGCTCAAGCAAAGGTGCCATGTGCCTTCTGTCCAGCCTTGGCACAGATTTTCTGCGTCGTTCTGCCCGTGTCCAAAGCTGCCCATCTACTGTTGATAAGGTTCACGATTGCATTTTCAATTAAAAGCTTGGAAGTATTCAAAGGAATCGTTAATGTAGAGAATTTAGCAGATAGTTCGAAGGTCGTGCCCTTTCTTGCAAAATCATCCGTTCTGCAGTTGCCGGGAATGTCCTTATGTCCCGGTACCCAAGTGAGACAAACATCATATCGATTCGCCAACTTGGTAAGACATCGGCGACAGTCGTAACTCCGTCCTGAAGTTCATTACATTAGAATCCGAAGTTCTGAGAGCCGCTTGGGTGCCGGGAAGAGAATACTAGCACAGTGAACACCATACTTGTCGTAAAAGGCGGCTAAGGGTGCTGCTACCAGTCAGGAACTGTTTGGGGTTCAACTGACAGCAGTCTGGTCTTGCTTGGCTGCGAAGCCTGACCAGAGGTCTTAATCTGGAATCACGGGTGCTGAGAACCCCAGGGACTTGTCCCTACCCAGCAATGGTGAGGTCCCCTCGGGGAGCACGTGGTGGCTGTGGTTTACACCCAAATCGCGGGGAGTGCGCGAGTATGGTGTGGCGGTACATTCTTAATGCAATTGAAGGAGTTTAGATGGTTTCCGACCCCTAAACAAGAGTGAGGTCATGTCCAAATAGTATGACTTCGAATTGGTACCTACTTTCTGACTGTATCCAGTGTTTACAGCATGAAAGTAGGAGCGTTTGTCTACGCATTATTTTCACCCAGTGCGAAGAGCACCATGGGATTAGGTCCCCTGGACAGGTATCCATGTAAAAACACAGACATCCTTGCTGTTTACAGTTCTGGTACCACGGGTGTCAGGAGCCCCAGAGATTCGTCTCTGCCCGACAATCGTGAGACCCCCTTGTAGGAGTAA
The DNA here is from genome assembly GCA_014635995.1 of Sarcophaga peregrina. Taxonomy (NCBI): domain Eukaryota; kingdom Metazoa; phylum Arthropoda; class Insecta; order Diptera; family Sarcophagidae; genus Sarcophaga; species Sarcophaga peregrina. The sequence continues at coordinate 83,000,066 of CM025793.1, read as the reverse complement.
CGTGATGGCTATGGTTCACACCTAAATCACGGTGTGAGCGCAAGCTCGGTGTGGCGTTGCACTCTCAACCATTGTAAAAAGTGGAGTTTAGATAGGGTCCCACCCCTAACCAAGGAAAAAACTCTGAGAGTAAATAAAATTGCCATGAAAAGTTTCTCAAAAAGAAATCTGTCGTTCGGAGTCAATTTTAAACTGTAGGTCCCGCCACTTCTGTATAAAATTAACACACACAACATAAGTAGTGTGAGAAACTGCGGGCTTCTTGGGGACGATTGCTGTGGACTGTATAATGGTGAAGGTAGACCACTGGCCATTTTATAGTCACCTAACAGCAACTTATTTCCTTGCCCTTTGCTTCTTCCCTCTTTCTAGGTTAGGTTAGGATAGGTTAGAGGACGTGTAGTTGTCAATTCTGACAAGAACAGTACTCGGTGGTCGAATTGACCCATTGTACTACGTCCTAGCTTCTCACACCACTTATGTTGTGTGCATTAATTTTTATACATGAGTGACGGGACCTACAATTTAAAGTCGACTCCGAACGATCCTTTTTTTGAGAAGCATTCCATGGCAATTTTTTACTCTCAGAGTTTTTTGCCAGAAATCTGCTGAGAGGAAGTCACCGAAAAATTATTTTCTAATTTTCGTTTTGATGCCTAACCTGGGATTCGAAATCGGGTCCGTAGTCTAATAAGCCAACACACTACCTACTAGACCACGGCGACCTCTTTCCACCTTTCCTAAAAACCTGCAACAAGCAATGCAAGAGTAGGAGCCATCCCCTGAGTGCTGGGTTTATAAAAAAAAAATCTTGTCCAAATGCAAGGTTTCGAATTGATACTCACGTATGGTGATTGGAACGGGAATGCGTAGGGCAATTGCTTCTATCCGTGCTTTGAGCACAATGGGGAGTTAAGCCAACTCATGCTGTTTACAGTGGGTATCATTGCTTTAATAAATTAATCAGTTGATGGTGCTAGAAATAACGGTTGTCTTATCATATTTTAACAAATCTTTAACATCTTAAAATCCTTTTTCTTTTGAAAGATTGTGTAGCAAAACAGGACGAAAAATCCTGTAAATTTTCTCATAATTTTTCAATTAAATCCGGAGACTTTGGCAAACTGGTCTAGTACAACAGCTTCTGAAGATTCATAATCATTAACAGACACTTTGAAAGATTTGAAAAACCAATATTCGAAACATCCTTTTTGTACACACTCACACACACACACATACAGAGGGAGAGAAATACATAGACAAAGCTACACTCTCTTTGTTAGTGGAAGAAATTTCACAAAGGATAATAAAACCTAAACCGGTACTATTTATTTAAAATAAATTTTTCCCTTCTTTTCCCCCTCAAAAATATAAAAAAAAAAAATTTTTTTTGATCCTTTTTTTGTGTTTGTTTTTCTAGTTGTCCTTGTTGTTGTTTGTTGTTGTGATTTTATTGTTGTAAATATTTTATTGTTGATTAACAAGTACTGGCCGCCGTATTATTATTATTTTCGAAATGAATGTGAATGAAAATGTGTTGATATTAGACTAAAGGACCTGATTGAAGTGACCGCAAGTCATTTAAAAGGAAGAAATGGTGGTTGTAGTTTATCTTTCTTACTTCCCCTAAAAGTTCATAGTCCTGATGTTAGGCAGACTTTAAAAGCAGAGAAATAAAATATTTCACCAGTAAAAAGGGTAAGAAAATCTAGAAAAAGGTTCAGATTTTGTTGTTAAATTCTGGTTTTTTTTCTCCTCTTTTCTCTTCAATTCTTTCCTTTCCTTTTTTGATTCTATGAAATCTATTGTTTCTATTTCGTTTGATTTCTTTAAGTTTAAATAGAAAATTTCTAATGACTTTTGGTCATAGACAATGTATTTTATTAATAAAATACTAGAGAAATGAATTTTAATAGGAGATAAGATAGTACAAAAAACGATTTATTTAACCCTTTAAGGACTGAAACACAAAGCAAAGGATTTTTTTATTCTAAAAGGATATCAATAGTCCTTTGAAAAAGTTCTACAAAATGCCTGTCCCTTTACATACATACATAATTGGCCACTACAACCCTTCAGTCAGGATTATGACCTAGCTTCTCACACCACTTATGTTGTGTGCTTTAATTTTATCCATATAAGTGGCGGGACCTACAGTTTAAAGTCGACTCCAAACGACAGATTTTTGAGAAGTTTTTCATGGCAATTTTTTACTCTCAGAGTCTTTGCCAGAAATCTGCTGAGGGAGGAAGTCGCCGAAGAAATATTTTTTCGTTTTGATGTCTGACTGTTATAATATTTTATTGTTTTTACTTACAAAACAACAAACTACAACTACTACAAAACGCGAACTACCTTAAATTTCAAAAAAAGCTGAGACCCGTATTTAATTAAATCGTCTAAAGATTAAAATATGTTAATTTGGCACTTCTATTACGAACAATCCCGAACAAAAAATTCAAAAACCATTCTTTTTTACAGAATATCCTTAAAAACCGGACATGAATGATCGTCCTTTGATAAATTGTATACACTGTTGGATGCGCCTTGAAAAAACCTTTCTTATGATATAGATATTGTATATGTTGTTAAGGAAACAGATCCACAAATTAAGAAAATATTCAAAAATAGACCCTTTTTCAAAATGGTCCAGCTCACGAGAGGTCGAATCTGGAGCCGAAATATTTGAAATGTTGTCTTAAAAAGTCCAAGGTTCATATTTAGAGGGGTACATCGAGCACTTTTTTGGTGAGTCGCTCTAATGGTCAGTGGGTTAGCTCTCCACCTCACAGGCTTATCAATCCCCTCATTACTACGAATTTCTTTAAGGCTTGGGGCCCTGCAGTTAGGATTACAACCCAGTTTCTTATACGACTTTGTTAAATGTGTTAATTTTTATAAATGAGTGGCGGCGGGGTCGACAGTTTAAAGTCGACTCTGAGTGACCACTGAAGATGTTGAGAAACCTTTCATTACAATTTTATTTACTCGCGCAGAGTTTTCTTTTCACATTTCAGTTTGTGTAAACAACTTGTTCCCATTTTTGTTGTTTGTGTGTTGTCTGATATGCATTTTGTTTTTGCTTGTTTACTTCTTTGTGCGCTGCACTATTGTTGTTGATTGTTTACATCTTTTATCTCTTGTATTTTTTTATGCTGATGTTGTTGCTATATTTTTGTTTATTCTTTGATCATGTTAAGAAGTCCAATGGTTTTGTTGTTATATTTTTTCTATTTATTTGTTGATCGCATGAGCGGGTCTATTGTTTTGGTTTTATGAACTTTTGTTTACTATTTTAACAACACCATTTCCACTTTCATAACAGTATGTAGGTACTAGAACCAAATTATTTAGTCTCATTTAATTCGTCTAAAGCAATAAATAGTAATCGATTATAATTCTGAACTACGAAGTTGCTATGGCTTGGTAGCGTTCTATATAAATTTGGAAATTATTTCAATTTCTAGAGATCCTAGAGCGTTTAGGGTTATGTGGGGGACCGCCTCAAAGGAAGAAGACCAAGTTAGGCTAGTATTTAGGGCCATTGTGATACCATAATCAATAATATCGGCATAAGCGATTAAACTAAATGAGGTTATAAAAGGAAAACTTAGAAAGACTTTCTTAACAAGCATTCTTTCTGGCTCTTAAAGGGTTAAAATCTATAAAACTTTAAAGCAATTACATTTTTTAGGGTGGCTTTTGTCTACTTAGCAAACCTAGCAATAGACAAAATGTTCTTTTCTATAAAGATATTTAAGCTACTGCCTTTGAAACGAAAACTATCTCAAGGGAAGCTGTGAAGAGAAATTTGTTCTTGAAATTCCGGCACAAAAAAGGACTGATTTTCCTTAAAAAAAAAAGTAACGAATTTTTTTTGTATTTTTTCTGTAATTTAATACGGTTTCTATGAAAACGATTATTTCTGGACTATAAAATTAAAACAAGTTTTTTTTTGTATTCAAAGAAAACAAAAAAAATCACAATCGAAGGTCATGTGAACTATGTGTACCCGTAGGAACGTTTTTCTTTCTTTCCCTTTTTTGCAAACTTGTTTAGCTAATTTAGGTGACATTATTTGCTGTTGAAGTAATGAAATGTTAAAAAAAAATACCAAAAAAAATGCAAAAAAATAATTGAAAAAGAAAATATTTTGTTTGGCTATAACAGCAACAACAACAAAAGGGGAAAAGGTCAATAATTTATTTAAAATAAGATTTCGATATGGGATAGCCCCCGTTTCGAAAGGACCTTTTTGTTTCTGCCTTTACAACAACCCCTTGAATATCCTTTTGTTCTCTCATTTTACATTCACTTTGTCACGTCAGTCAGTCAGTCAGTCAAAAATGGTCACAATTCAGTCGCGTGTCCCATATCAGAATTTAATTCTTATTTATGCCTTGTAGTTTAGGCCTTTAACAAGGGACCCCTTCTTGCGTTTGTCAACATCCTATCGTCATCGCCATTGTTATCCTCGTATGGAAAACTCCATATGAATTCAATTTAAAATTTTTTTCATTTCTTTTCTTTAGGCTTTTACAAACCAATTTGTCTTTGTAGTTTTTTTATTTTCTATTCTTTTGTTTCTGTAATAGTAGAGTGTTGTAGTTGTTGTTGTTGTTTTAACATTCCCATTTCGGCTATACTCCTATATACACACATTCCCTTATAATATATTCCAACATCCCTCGTATGCATAATATAATCATTTTTATTATATGACAAAATAAACCCTCCTAGTTTATGTTTGCCACCATGAAAGGAGGGAGGGGGAAGGAACCCTTACACAGAGAGAGAGTCAAAGAAACATAATATATTCCAAGGCAAAAAAAAAAAACGGTTTGTTAGTAAAGCCCTATAGGTCAGGTCGATCGTCTGTGGTTTTGTGTAGCATTAAAATATGCAAGAAAAAAACAAGACAAAAAAAATTATGGTGACCCTTATCTTTCTAGGTTAAGGCCTAGTTTATTGAAGGGACATGTATTGGCATATGTAAAGAAAAATTTATTTTAATGGCTTAGCAAAGGCAAAAAAAAAACCAAACAACATAACCAGCTATTTTCATAAAGGAAAACTTTATAGGGGCTCTCAAAAACCAAGAACAGACTTGGGTTACCAAGCTAAATCCTAGGTTTAAATACCGCTGAAGAAAAACTAGGTTTTCTCCCCGTTAAATCCAAGAGAATTTAATTTAATTCCCTTTTAAAAACTTTCACTAACCGCCCAAAGGGCATATATCGCCATTACTCAGAAGAAATAATAAATTGAATGAACAAAACATTTTACCATTATATGAAACGTGGCAACTCTGTTATACTAGAACATTTCAAATTTTCTAAAAATTGACACAAGAAGATCACATTGGTTTTGGTGACAACTCTAAGACTTTAATTCTCTTCTTAAAGATCTCTCTCTCTATACTCCCAGAAGACGTATTTCAATGGCATTATTTCTTGAATGTGAATTGACTGAGCAAGAGTTTCTAACCGTTACATGATGGTTGGCAACTCTGGTGCAACAAAATCAGTTTAAGTTAGATGATGACCTTAAGACTTTAATTTCCTTCTAAAAATTGAATTCAATAAGCAACATCTCCTTACTGATGATAGTTGGCAACTCTGTTATACTAGAACATTTCAAATTTTCTAAAAAGTGACACAAGAAGTTCACATTAGTTTTGTTGACGACTCTAAGACTTTAATTCCCTTCTTAAAGCTCTCTCTCTCTATACTCCCAGAAGACGTATTTCAATGGCATTATTTCTTGAATGTGAATTGACTGAGCAAGAGTTTCTAACCGTTACATGATAGTTGGGAACTCTAATACAATAAAAATCAGTTTAGTCATCATCTAACTCTAAGACTTTAATTACCTTCTTAAAATTGAATTCAATAAGCGACGACTCCTTAACGACGATAGTTGGCAACTCTGTTATACTAGAATATTTTACTTTTTCTGAAAAGTGGTACAACAAAATCAGGTTAGGTTAGGTAATGATTCGCAGACTTTAATTCTTTTCTAAAAACTCTCTATAACCGGCATTACTTGTAAAAAACTGAATTCAAGGAGGAGCGACTCCTTATCTACGATAGTTGGCAACTCTGTTATACTAGAACATTTTTCTTTTTCTGAAAACGGACATAAGAAGATCAGCTTAGGTTAGGTGATGGCTCTTCTTATACGGTATCGTTCCACTTTGATCTAAGGATTCATCCATTATGATACCACTAATCAATAACCCTTCTGGGGATCAAATATTTTCAATAGAAAATTACATTGACGCGGAAATAAATACTGCATTAATCCCAGCTTTGTACGGTTGAGTCAAAGTTAATAAGACTGGTAGTCGCTTGTTGGACTTATCGCGAAAATAATTGGAAACCATGTAGTGGACTCGAATGTTTCTATGGCTTTTCGCTGTTAACAGAGCTGGCTCTGGATTTAACTGTAGTGCCACCAAATGGCATAAACTCAGCCCTCTGCTTCAACAGAGGATCTGAGGGGAGCCAATTGAAAAATAACGTTGTAAAGGAGTAAAACAGAGTCTTTAGGTGCACCTAATTGGTGCTCTATAAAATAAGGCTGGCTCCAGCGCGACCAGTTAGACTCATTATGTAATACCGGATTTTTGGTCCCCCAATGTTTATTGCAACATTCAATTCAATTCATGGAGTGATATGGCTACTCTCTTTACTTTCTCTATTTTGTTATCTCAGAAGGAGAATTTCGGATCTAAAATAAGCCCTGATAATTTATCTCTTTAGATACGAATAGTTGAACTTGTCTGTCAGGAGAAGAACATCAAGTTCTTTTGGATGGATTGACGCCTAGACCATACCACGTGCACCATTTTGTTTGCACCTCGAAAAAAAAGGGTGTGCCTAATACCATAATTGCCAGATCATTCGTATCATCAAAGATCTTAAAACCACATCGTTGCAGTATCTCGTACTGTGCTTCCGTAACGATATTCCACAGCAAATCTACCTTGCATTTTCAACTGTTCATACACAACATTATTGCGCAGTAACTCTATTTTACTCCTCCAACTGTACTTTCTAAGCAATATTCCACAGCAAATCTAATTTTCCCCCTCCAACTGTTGTTTGCTGTCGACTTTTAACTCTAACACAACGTAATTGGTGCGAGAAGCTAGGTCGTAATCTGGACTGAAGGGTTATAATGACCAGTTATTAGGGATGCCAAACGGGATTGATTTTTAAAAATTTCTGGATTCGGGATTTTGATAAATTCGTAAGTCATTGGGTTTCGGGATTTTCCGATTGACATCCCTCCAATTATGTAATAAGCGTTCGAATGATGAATGCAAAGCATGTGGTAGAGTCATTGAAATATTGGAACAGTTTTTATGCCATTGTCTAGGTTTTGTAAGGCATAATTCAGCTCTGAGACTTGGTTAGGGAATAATCTACAAAATTCAGATTTTTCTATAGAAAACGGTATCTCTTATTAGAACACGATCTCATGCTTATTAGACCTTTAGACCTATTTAAAAAAGAAGAAGAAAAAAAACCAACCATAAATTAAATTAAGTTTATGGTGCCATTCCCTTTTACAGAGAATATGATTTAAAATATAAAAAATACATGCCTACTGTAGGGTACTTTTTTCCCCCAGATACCTGGAAATAGAATATTAATTTTTTTTCTTTTTGCAATAACTGTACTTTACAATAACAGTTAATCATTCAAACTGTGAAAAACAATTTCTTTGTGTTGTATTCCTAAGGCTGTTTGTGCTTGTGTTACATCCTATGCGAGTAAACGTAGTTAGTTCGCCTGTAGGGTAAAATGTAAAAGTGTAAGTATTTACGATTCTCTTGCTTTAGTAGATCTCAAAATACATGGGGGGTTTATTTAGTTTTATGGGCATAAAAATATATGTTTCAACACGATAAATTCTAATAAAAAGGGTGGATATTAGAGACTGTATTTCTGTGTGTGTTGTGTTAAGAAGAAGGGGTGTTATAAGGGGGGGGTTAAAAATTGGAATTAATTTCAGGAAAAATCAATTTTTCATCATTAGAGGAGAGCATTATAGATTACATTAAAGATTAGAAATGGAAAAATGTAGAGAATTGTTTAAGAAAAGGGTCTTAGGAAAGCAAGCAATTAAAAATTGGTTTCTTAAAGCCTTTTTTTAAATTCAAAGTCTCGGAAAAATCGAAAATATTTTCACATTTTCTTTTTTTAATCGATTCATTTGTATTGACCAATATGGTAGGACAGCAGAAAAAAAAGGGAAGCAAAACTTGTACAGAAATTCGATATTTTTTTTGGTGTCAGTCGTAGTATCATAACAATTGCCGATAATAATGAAGAAGAAGAAATGGTCAGACAGTGCGACCAGATAATTATTTGTATGTACAATGTATTGAAATGAAAAACTTCCGCCATCAGTTGTAAGCCAATTAATAGTGGCCGAGACACACTCACTCACACAGATAGTCGCATTACATTACAATTGTTGAGATCTATTTTTAATCCAATTAAAATTGTACTGAAAGCCAAAAGAAGAAAGACGGAAAGAAAGAAAAAAAAATTGAACAAAAAAAGTAAAGAAAACATAGAAAGAAATGCCAATAAATAGTACAAATACAACCGGATAATATGGCATATTGTTGGGGTATTAGAAAAGGAAAAAGGAAAATAATAATGAAAGTAACAAAAGGAAACAGATGGTGTGTACGATTTAAAGTTGAGAGAAGAATTAAAAAAAAAACCAAGAAAATAAACCATAGGGTCAATGCTCTTAAAGTAAATAAGCTTTACAAATGGCTTTAAATAAGTTACGCCTACTAAAAAGTGGGCGTAACCTGTTTTAATACAATACTTAATTACTTAACTGGCTTCTTACATCACTTATGTTATGTTATGTGTTAATTTTATACTTGAGCTGGCAACTCTGTAATGCAAAAACATTTCAATTTTTCTGAAAAGTAATACAACAAGATTAGATTTGATTAGAAGATGACTCTGGCATTTTAATTTGCCTCTAAAAGCTTTCTCTAAACCACACAGAGACCAAAAATCAACGGCATAACTTCACTTCAAGAACTGAAAGTTTCTTAGAACTATACGATAGTTGGCAACTCTGTCATACTAGAACATTTCACTTTTTCTGAAAACGGACATAAGAAGATTACCTTACGTTAGATGATGGAAACCCTGTTATGCTAGAACATTTCACTTTTCCGGAAAAGTGATGCAACAAGTTCAGGTTAGGTTAGAAGAAGACACTGGCATCCTCTAAAAGCTCTTTCTAACCCCCATATAGGAAATATATCTACGATATTAATTAATAAATTAAGACTGTATTCAATAAGTAAGATCTTCGTGCAACTGAACGATAGTTGGCAACTTACGTTAGGTGATGGAAACTTTGTTATGCTAGAACATTTCACTTTTCCTGAAAAGTGATACAAGAAGATCAGGTTAGGTTAGAAGATGACTTTGGCATCCTCTAAAAGTTATTTTAACCCCCATAGAGGACATATATCTACGATATTAATGCAAAAAGATTGAATTCAGTAAGTGAGATCTTCGTACAACTATACGATAGTTGGCAACTCTGTTATGCTAGAACATTTCACTTTTTCTAAGAACGGACATAAGAAGATTACCTTAGGTGTTGATCTTGCGTTTTAAACATTTCACTTTTCCTGGGGCACAAAGTGGATATCCCATTAAACTGCTCTGAAACTACAGGTTCTTGTCTTGTAATGAAATAATATTATTCCGTTTAATTAATTGTAGTGCAATTGTTGGTATAACATATCAATTTGTTTAGCTTGTTTCACCCATTTTTTTTGCTGGCAAGCTGCCTGATACTAATTCACGGGGCGGCTTACTTTGCTTGCCTTTTTATGGCAAGTATTCCTTAGGCGTATATCGCCTTCTCAGATGTTACATTATTGTGTTGTGTATTTGTTTACATGTATTGTTTAGTGTTTGTTCTGTAATCGCGCGTCTATGGTAGTGTGTTTGCCGACAGCCGGTTCGTATCCCGGTCGAATCAAGAAAATATCTGCTTCTTAGCAGATTCTGGCAAAGACTCTGAAGTTAAAATTGCCATTAAAGCTTCTCAAATTGTCGTTCGGATCGACTGTAAACTGTAGTCCCGCCACTCTGTATAAATTACGCACCCAACATGTTGTGTAGAACTAGGTCGTATCCTTATGAAGGTTGTAATGGCCAATTGGTATGTGTGTGTTTACACTTTTCGTTGCTGTATTTTAAGTGACTTACCAAAACATTAATTTGGCTTAAGTAATGCTTAACTTTTAGCATAAACTGTAGCTTATTTTCTTTGCTCTAATTTTTTGGGAATTACAAGGCGATAAACCCGGAAAATTCTTAAGCCCTGGGTGGGTGGACTTGTTTCTTTTTTAATTCTCATTACAATAATGCAACAACAACAACATAATTTGTTACATTTCATGTATAGTTTGGATGTATAGGGAACAGTGTAGAGAAGGAGAGAGTGTGTGTCATACTTAGTATAGGGCTTCCAGCTTATGGGGTGACTTTTTTTTTTTGCCCCTATTACACTGGCAACATATGTTTCTGTGTGTGTGTGGCGGTATAAGAAGCTAAAACGAAACCATTTCATAGGCTATTTAAGGCTTTCTTTTTCGTTTTGTTTCTTTCTCTATGGCATTGTAGTTGTTGTTGTTGTTGTTGTTCTTAGAATGAACCAAATATCACGTTGATTATGTCATTTCGTTGTTATTTCGTTGTTCTTGACCGCCTTATTGAACAATTTTCTGGCACTTTTTTCGTTTCGTTTCGTTCTTTGTAAAGGCAGCCATAAAAATTTTAAATTTCGCTTTTTTTATTATTTTTTCTTCTTCTTCTTCTTGTGTTTGTCAAATTGACAGTTGTGACAGGTGTTTCTTGTCGTAGAATATTTTTCACTTTTTTTATGCCAGCAAAGGCACAAAAAAAAGACAAGCAAGCAACCATAAAACAGAGAGAGAAAGAGAGAGTGACAGAAAAAAGGTCACCTTAATGTTTAAAGCAAAGTATTGTATTACCTTTTAGCCTTTTTTCTTCTTCTTATTCTTATTATTTGGTTCATTTATTGCTTGCCAATATTTCTTAATAATTTTTGTTTTCAAGATTTCCTATGGTTTTCTGGTCTCTTATTTTTTTCTGCCAATTTTTCTTTGTGCAAAAAAAAAATCGATAAAAAATGCACAAAAAATATGTCAAATGGTTTAATCAGAGCTTAAGTGGTAAATTGAAGACTATTGGAGAATATTAAAACAAGTTTTCTTTTGTCAGAGGGGATTATGGAATTTAAAAATAAAAAAAATGTTTAAAATCACTGGAATTTCTTACTTGAACTGCATTCAAAAGGGCAATACTTTTACACCTGGAGACCCGGGCGGTCTTTTCTACCCACTTGTAATAGAAAAAGATTCAAATTTAGTGTCCACAAACACTACTCCCCCTGTTCTATCACCCACAAACTATTTTCCTTATCCTAACCACAATGTTCTGTATGAGTAGGGGCCATCCTCTGAGTGTTGCATAAAATAAACACTTGCTTTAGTGAAGTGGACTGTTAGAACATAAGGAAGTCTGTACCACAACCAGATTACCTATAGAAAGTAAGCTGTTAAAGCTACAGGTCGCCGTGGTCTAGTAGGTAGTATGTTGGCTTATTAGACGAAAGACCCGAGTTCGAATCCCAGGTCAGACATCAAAACGAAAATTTGAAAATAATTTTTCGTTGACTTCCTCTCAGCAGATTTCTGTCAAAAACTCTGAGATTAAAAAATTGCCATGGAATGCTTCTCAAAAAATGTGTCGTTCGGAGTCGACTATAAACTGTAGGTCCCGCCACTTATGTATAAAATTAACGCACACAACATAAGTGGTGTGAGAAGCTAGGACGAAGTACAATGACTCAATTCGACCACCGAGTACTGTACTTGTCAGAATTGACAAGTGCACGTCCTCTAATCTAACCTAACCTAACTTAAGCTGTTGAAGCTAATGGTGTACTCCCAACAAGCCTACGTGATGGCTTAGATTTATGTCCATAGGCCTGAGACTCACGGCTGGTCTTCTCACCTTCAACTTACCTTGCCGTCTCTCCTTGCACAGACATCGCATTGAAGATTGCAATTTTCACTTACATAGTTAAAGACAGTGTTGCTGTAGTGTAGTAGGGGCTATGATACATTGTTAGACGTGAGGTCACGATTCAAACGCTGGGTCAGACATCTGCAGCTGAATGAAACACACAAAATAAATAGTTCTTGGGTAACTTCCTTTCAGCAGTTTTCTGGCAAAAACTCTGGGAGAATAAATAAAAAATTGGTATGAAAATTTTATCAAAAAAAACTGTAGGTCCTGCCACACATGTACAGAATTGACACACACAACATAAGTGATATGCGAAGCTAGGTTGTAGTCCTGACTAATGGGTGGTATTATCGATATCATCAGTTTGAGAAGAAGAGCAAAGTTTGTAGAAATCGCCAGAAGTTTCGCTTGCATCAATTGCAGACAGTCATCGGCAAAGTCTAGTAGTTAAAGTATTGGCTTATTAGATGTAATCTCTTGGTTCAAATCCTAACTCGGATATCTGCGAAAAGAGCGGAATGTGAACAAATATTTCTATGCTAACTTCCTCCTTGGAGTCTTCTGGCTAAAACTCGCAGAGGAAATAAAATTTGCCATGAAAAGTGTCTTGAAAATTTATCTACCAGAGTCTACTTTTAACTTAAGGTTCCGTCTCTCTTGGATAAAATCATACGGCCCTAACGTAGGGGTGTAAGAAGTTAGGTTGTAAACCTGACTAAATGGACTGCTTTCATTCTTTAATTGCAATTATCTTCAAACCTTTAGATTCCATTGTTATTGGTAAACTTTGTAAGCAATGAATTTTTAAAAAAGCTGAATAGAATCGAATCATGCTCATAATTTCTGATATTTATATCTACGTATTCATACTTATTTTAAATATCATGGAACCCCTTCTACACATATTCTAAGTTTGAAGTACTTATCAATGTTCATACTTAGCAACACGTATGATGTTATTGAGTTCGACTCTCCATAACTCAACACTTCCACGAATCACAAAATGAGTATGATTCGCATAGACTAAAATGCTCTACTGCAATGCAATAACTAAGATTTTAAATTAGAGTCATTCGCATCAGTTATAAGTACAATTATGAGTATTTTTCTAAAGTTATGAATCCTAAATGAGTAGGCTTATGAATCAAACATATTTCAACATTTCCACGAATCACAAAATAAGTATGATTCGCATAGACTAAAATGCTTTGCTGCAATGCAATAACTAAGGCTAAAAGTCATTCGAATCGTAAGTATTATGAGCATTTTTGCTAAAGTTATGAATCAAACATATTTCGAATGGTATGAGTTTGATGTCAAGGTTGTAAGCATACTGATTGCAACCTGTACTTATAAATCAATGTTGTAGTGAGTACAAATGAATCTAAGGGTAAATGAACATGCCATGAAGCTTGCTGTCGATATTGTCGTCTCTAGGGTTTAGGTAAGAGGACGTGTACCTGTCAAACAAGACAAGTACAGTATCTGGAGGTCAAACCGACGCATTGTACAAAAAAAAATGTGTAACGCTTCACGATTTTGCGTGTCACCCTTGCATAAGGGCCATGCTAATCTTCTTTATACATACATACATAATTGGCCTATACAACCCTTCAGTCAGGGTTACGACCTAGCTTCTCACACCACTTATGTTGTGTGCGTTAATTTTATACATGAGTGGAGGGACCTACAGTTTAAAGTCGACTCCGAACGACAGATTTTTGAGAAGCTTTTCATGGCAATTTTTACTATCAGAGTCTTTGCCAGAAATCTGCTGAGAGGAAGGTCGCCGAAGAAATATTTTTTCGTTTTGATGTCTGACCTGGAATTCGAACCCGGGCCTTTCGTCTAATAAGCCAACACTCTTCCCACTAGACCACGGCGACCACGGAATCTTCTTTATAGCGCTCCAATTTTAGTATATGTTTTGCCGTAGCAAGAACAAATTTATCACGATGGAATATTTCCAGGGGTAGTGTGTTGGCTTATTACACGTGAATAAATTTGAATATTTCTTAGGCGACTTCCGCTAAGCAGATTTCTGGCAAAATCACTGAGAGCTAATAAAACTGTCATGAAAGAGTTTCTCAAAAATCAGTCGTCCGAAGTCAAGGGAGAACCATATGGACAGAGAAGAGGTAAAGCAGACGAGTGAGTTAGTCAAAATTCAGTCAGTGTTGTGTGAAGACGTGTGTATATAGTTAAATTTTGAAATTGTTGAGCCGCTTATACTTAAAATTTCATGAGTGCGTATGAGTAGGGAGACAACTATTTATTGTTGGTCCGGTGGATGAGCGCCAGCAGACAAATGTTGTTGATGAAATTATTGAAAATATTTAAAAAAAATTTAAAAAAAATAGAATCACCATCCGATTTGTAATAAAATTGTGTGTTTTAATTTGATTCCTTGACGTTTTTCGTAAATTTTTTTTTGTGATAAAAATTTCTCTTCAAATTTATCTCTTGAAACAATCAATTTTCCAAATTTCCATTTATTTCTCCATTTTATCCAATCTTTTCTGAAAGTTTTTTTTTATTTTTTTTGATAAATTTCTTATTGAAGTTTCATTTCTCTGCTTTGCTCCCTGCTGTCCGCCTATCATTTGAAAATTTTATTTTGGCGATAATTCTTATTTGATGTACTTAAACTTTAGTTTTTTGCCATCTCTTGTCTTCTGGTCTTCTTTAACTTCCATTTTTTTTTTTGCTATCATTTGTTCTACAGAGACCTGCTTTATAGAGAGAGAGAAAAAAAACGAAGAAATTTTATGACTGAACAAACAACTCCAACTAGATCTCATTATTTCTTGGCTACAACAACAACAATACAAATAGCAATAATAAGAAAAAACAACAAATGATTTTCGTCTCTCTTTCCCGCTCTCTTTCTCTATATTTTCTTCACATTCAAAAGATTTTCATTTTCCCCAAAGAATTTTCTTTTTTCTTTTCCCATTTTTGTATTTTTTGTGCTCTCTTGTATCCAATATCAGCGGAAATCAATAAGCAATACATTTACGATTTCCACTTAATTTAACTGCAATACTACACTGAAATTTATTAAAACTCTCAAACTGACAACAACAACAATAACAACAGCAACAGTAGCAATAGCAGTGACACACACAATAAGAGCGACAGCAGCAGCAACAGCAGCAATAATATCAAGTGAACTGAAGCTGGGAAAAAGGATACGAAAATAAGAAACAAAAATAGAAACAGCAACGCAGGCAATAAGAAATGAAAAATCAAAAATAATTACACCCTACTCTCGATAAACAGGTCACATATTGGTTTGATTATGACCAGACGTCGGCACCTATAGTTCTCGGGGCACCGAACATAACAATGTTCGTTGAAAAGAGCGTCAAATTGCATTCAATTGCTTGTAAGCTTTGAAAGAAGAAGATTTATGCCGCTTTTTTCCAAATTTGAATTATACACCCAAAAAAATATTACAGTAGGACTTACTTAACATTCAATAACAATGAGAAATGAGCACATTTTTTAGAAGAATATTTGTCAAGTTAAATAAACAATCTTTAGAGGTTTGGGGCTGTACATTTTGTTTCTATATTTTTCACTACACAAACACATTATTAGGTTACACTCGAAAATATTACTAACAATTCCTTTGGTTTATAAACATACTTCTCACAAGAACTTACTTACTTAGTTGGCCACTACAACCCTTCAGTCAGGATTACGACCTAGCTTCTTACACCACTTATGTTGTGTGCGTTAATTTTATCCATATAATAATTTTATCCATATACTGTCGATGTTGTCGTCTCTAGGGTTCATAGTGCTAACGCGATAGAATTTTTCCAGGGGTAGTGTCTTGGCTACGGTTGAGGCCCCCCAAATTTGAATATTTCTTAAGGCGACTTCCGCTGCACAGATTTCTGGCAATAAAACTCTGAGAGTTACTAAAATTGCTAAGAAAGACTTTCATAAAAATGTGCTGCGAGTGAGTTAGTAAATGTTCAGTCAGTCTTGTGTGAAGACGCCGAGCGTTTGAAGAAAGTAATCGTGGTTTGAAGATCTCTTTTACGAAGATTTGTCGAACAATTGTCTAGTAATTGTTATTGTTAATGCAAAAGGTATAAACAAGGGAATAACAAACAAAGCAATTGTTGTTGTTTACATCAAGTTGTGAAGAAGGGCACATAATAATAAAGAATTTTAATTATAATTAAATAGAAATTGAGATCGTTTTTAAGAGGTAAAACGTAACAGTAGATTAAAATGCCCCTTTAGGGTATCCTATTAGTCGATCTATGCCAACCCTAACATGCTTGCTTTCCATTTTCCTTATTCTTAAAATCTTTTCTCTTTTTGGAAAAACTCATGCTGTTACCATACTAAAGGCAAAATGAATGAACAAATCAATGAATGAAGGAATGAATGAAGGAATGAATGAATGAATATTTGACATTTAATGCAAAAAGGCACATAGTAAAATTTTGACACCCTTAAAAGGAAAACTATGTTGCCAATAAACGCCCACCACATGCTGTGACAAGTGACATTTATAAGCATTTAAAGGCAACACTATCGATACGATATCGATATCCATAGACACTCTTATTACACCTCACCCCCTTAAGTATACAAAATAGATTTTGACAATGGAAAGACAACAAATTGAACAGTTACAGTTACAGTACCCAATAAACACAACAACTAAGTACACTCAGAGCAAAAGGAGAGAGAGAGAGAGAGCAGAGGTTAGTAGTTAATATTTTATGCTCCACTGTCCCTGTGTACTGTTTACCCCGCTCTTAAAAAGGTTCCCGTTAATTCTTATTGATGTTGTTTAACTAAATCAACATTAAATCTGTCTCTGGCTCTCTCTCTCTTTCTCTCTCTGCCACTAGATAAGCAAAGTGTAGAAAATAAATTTTCCTTTTTGTTGAACCCCATAATGTCTTGTTATTTTTCTTGTTTTTTTCTTTTTTTAATCATTTTCATTGGCATTTTAATAAAAATAAATGATTTTTCTCTTCTGTACAACAGAAAAACTATTCCAACACAATAAATACCCACATGGGAAATGAAAACAAATAACACCTGAGCCACATTTAACAATTGGCTTAAGGATTAATGTTCGCTTCGAAGTTTTTTTTATTTGTGGACAGATTTATAGGCAGATTTGATCTACTCGGAGTCCCTAAAGAGCTTAGATTGTAGAAAAGAGACATGTTCCGATTAGCTATGGCATAGAGCATATCGACGCCTCCATTCTATAACGTTCTAAGTGTACTTAGAAGATGCACCGATCCGTCCTGAAGTTATAGGGGAAAATCTACTTAGAATACACATTTAGCCTTATGGCGCGTGAAAACTTTGAGACCTCATAACTCAAAACATACTTTTTCGATTTAGAATGTTTTACGACGGAGGCGTCGATATGTGGCATAGCCCCAAGATTACTAATGAGAAGGCCCATGCCCTTTTCATGATATTTTTTTTCAAAAAAATTGTTTTTAATTTATTTGCAATAAATTCGCGAGAAGTCGCCATGGTCTAGTGGGTAGTGTGTTGGCTTATTAGACAAAAAGGCCCGGGTTCGAATCCCAGGTCAGACATCAAAACAAAAAAATATTTCTTCGGCGACTTCCTCTCAGCAGATTTCTGGCAAAGACTCTGAGAGTACAAAATTGCCATGAAAAGCTTCTCAAAAATCTGTCGTTCGGAGTCGACTTTAAACTGTAGGTCCCCCGCCACTTATATGGAAAAAATTAACGCACACAACATAAGTGGTGTGAGAAGCTAGGACGTAATCCTGACTGAAGGGTTGTAATCGCGCGATTTTAAAATTTCAAAGAAAATTATGTGTGTGAAGATAAATTCGAATTTCCAAATCCAAGACACAAACCATAAATTTTAGCAGCGCCACATTTGTCGTTAACAGAACATAATTTGCTGCAATAGATCATAACCGGGTTATTACAGGTTATATTGTTAAGCGAAGAAATTGGAAGCTATTGAACGTAATCTTTGCAACTGTCCAGCTCTTAGTAGACTGGCCTAAGCAGGAGGCTTCTTCGAAGGTTCACCATAAAGTTCAGAGTTTTTGTCAGAAATCTGCTAAGAGGAAGTCGTTTTGATGTCTGACCTGGGGTTTGAACCATTTTTTTTTTACACCGAGGAGGGGTAAGTGTACCTAAGCGCACCATAGAGGAAGTTGTCATATTCTCCATGTGTGTGTCCCCCCTCTTGTCGTGGACTTGTTGTAAACTACGCAACTACGGTGCTATTATTTCGGAGTTGAGTCCTTTGGCAACTGTGTGCTTATATCCGCTTCCCGATTGCGTATCTATCGAAAGTTGAGGAGACAGTCTCCCCTATTCTTTTGGTCCCTGTTTGGAATTTCATTTGACACGTGTGCCAGTGTCATCTATAACGGCGTGCCTACATGTTTTCCAGCCTTAAGATCTCTTTTATTCAGTCTTAGAAAGCGCTCTACGTAATTAGCCACTGAGACCCAATTTTCCCTACTTGCCACCATAACTCCAACAATGTAAGTGGCCATGATCGTTCCAATTATTGACGTCAGTAAAGAGCGATAGCTCTGCCCGCGTGTACATTCAAAAACAGTGTGCTCTGCATCTGCTTCCGCTTCCTTCCTCGTAAAGACATTAGGGGGAGGTGGTCTGGCCAATGCTGTGGAGATATTTCCTAAAATAGCCGTGACCCGATAGCATTTGTGTAACGTGTAGTAATTTACCTCTCAAAATTTCCGATCAATCCATGGCCTTAGGTCCGGAATAAGTCCAGCCACTTTTCTCTATCCTCATTATTCCATCGTCGTTGCCATTTTGAAATGGTGTTTTCCCTGACGTGTAGTCGCCGTGATCTAGTGGGTAGTGTGTTGGCTTATGAGACGAAGGGGCCCGGGTTCGAATCCCAGGTTAGACATTACAACGAAAAATATTTCTTCGGCGACTTCCTCTCAGCAGATTTCTGGCAAAGACTCTGAGAGTAAAAAAATTGCCATGAAAAGCTTCTCAAAAATTTGTCGTTCGGAGTCGACTTTAAACTGTAGGTCCCGCCACTTATATGGATAAAATTAATGCACACAACATAAGTGGTGTGAGAAGCTAGGTCGTAATCCTGACTGAAGGGTTGTAATGACCAAATTATGTATGTATGTTTTCCCTGACGTGACCGGTTATGGGATTTCCAAGCGATTTCGCCATTATAAATCTGCCAGCAGATCCACAGGGGTTTGACCCTTGGCCTTAGGGCTTATAAGCCACTAGACTTACGGCGTCTTCTGATTGGTAGTTTTTACAATTGGTACGTTTTTTTATAATTGTTACATTTTATAGTTGATTTTTCTACAATTGATTCGTTTTTGGAAGTTTTTATACTTTTTGGTACTTGTATTTGTGAATTGGTACTTTTTATAAATTGGTACTTTTTATTAGTACTTTTTATAATTTTTTTTTCATTTCAAACAATTAAAGATTTAATTATGAAAAATGAAACATTTGGTACTTTTTCTGGGCCAAAAGGTACTATTTTAAGTTTTCCATTTTCTATAAAAGTTTATTAGGAAAACGTTTTCAAATTTAATTTTATTTTGACTTAAAAACGAAATAAAGAAGTTCCTTAACAAAGCATAAATGATTAGAAGAACGTGCTCTTTCAACGTGTTTTTAAATCAAGTTGCACTTTGACCTAGTCCCTAGTCCCCCTCGTTTGTTATATGTGCTGACTTAAAAATTGAAATTTCTTTTCATTACATTTGATTTGTCTTTAATGAAGAATTCATGATTAAATCTTCTTTTAAAAGCCTTGCAAACCCTTTTTATTCTCAAACTTCGTTTCTTCTGTAATAGCGTAGCAAGATTAGATGAAATGTGTGTGCGAATATAAATTTATGTGATGCCCTAGGCAAAGGGCCGGGCCGTGCCTAGTAGAGGAAAACATATTTAAATTTCTATTAATTTTATGAAAGTATCCTGACACAGGACACACGTCCTGTTTATTATAGCTTTTATGGTTTATTTGTCTTTTTCTTGTTGTTGTTGTTGTTGTTGTTTTCAACACATCATAAATACGAGCGGGATATAAAGAAAAACCTAACCTGGTTAGTAAGAAAAAAAGGGTGGCATTTTTTCGTAAAAGATACGCACGATTCTGTTCAAAGAATTTACATAAATTAACACTAAACAACAATAAAAAAAATTGTTGATTCTCTCTGTTGTTGTTTGTTGTTGCCAGTGTAAACACAGCAATCAAGTCATCTCACGCTTTTGGGCTCAGTACAACTACTAAACAATTACCATAAATTATCCAGAGTGGCATTAAATAAAATTTATTTCCTCCTTTTTCTTTCTTTCTTTCTTCATATCCCATATACTGACATGACAACCTTTAAGGATTTTCATATCATTCAAGACTGCCTGCCTGCCTGCCATGTCTGTCTATCTCTCTGTCTTATCCTTAAACAGGCCTCTGCTTTTTCTAAGCAGGATACCTTTTTTCGATGTTTTAAAAGCTAAAACTTATGAATTTATTGTCTAATGTTGAAAGGTGAAAGGTTAACTTGTTTCTGGCAAAAAAAGCAAGTCTAAGGGAATTTTTTCTCTTTTTCGCCCTAGCCACAGACATAGCCTACACAATGAATAAAGAAAGGAAGCGTATGAATAGCAAAAAAAAAACAAGAAAAGAATTCTCATTTACTTTTTCAAACAATTGAAAGCACTTGTCGGTCTAATAATGGTGCAAAGAAAAGGTGGATTTTATTGCTCGAATACAACACAACATATACGAGAGCCTAAAAATACCCTCAAAGAAAAATTGTTAGTCATTTAAGTTTTGCTTCTTTTTTAATATGAAATATTCTAAAAAAATAAATACTAATCGGTAATGTTTTTTTCTTCTTTATTTTCAGGTAAATTATCTTAAATTTTTTATATAAAATCTTCTATGTCCGCCACTGTAAGTAGGAATTCTAAAAACAATTTTTTTTTTTTGAAAAATATTTAAAGGATCCATAATCTTTCAATATTTTGTAAGAAAATGAAAAATCTTTTACATTGCCTAACATTAAAATTATAAAGAAAAGCTTCAAAACCAAAACAATGCAAGTAAACAAACTTGTTTACATATAATTCCTACTACTTAATATAACAACAGCAACACCAGCACATAAAGAAAATGGTAAACAGGTAAACAAAAATCCTTAAACAACACAATACAAGAATAAATGTAAACAAAATACGTAAACAAAGTCGCTTAGTCTAGTAGGTAGTGTGTTAAGCTTAGTAGACGTAAAAGCCAAGCCCCAGGCCAGACATCAAAACAAAATACAAAAAGTATTTCTTAGGCGATTTCCTCTCAACAGATTTTTGGCAAAAAGTCTGTGGATCAAATAAAATTTCCATGAAAAAGTTTCTCAAAAAATCTGTCGTTCGGAATCGACTTTAAACTATGTAAGTCGCACTACTCATGTAGAAAATTAACGCACATAACACAACATAAGTGGTGTGAGACACTAGGTCAATAATCCTGACTGAAGATTATTGTAATTACCAATTAGGTTAGGTGAGGTTAGAGGAAGTGTACTTGTCAGAATTGACCCATTGTACTACGTCCTAGCATCTCACACCACTTATGTTATGTGTAATTACCAATATCTACGTATGTTTGTAAAATTCCCACACAACACTTCAATAATAAATTGTAAACATTGTTGTTTACAAGAAGGCGAAGTCAAGAACATCATCAAGTCTGTTTGCTTTGTCATATAAAAGACTAAAGCAAAGCAGGCGATTGTGTTAGTAAAAGCGCAGTTGAATTTGTGAGAAGACGCGCCATGTTTGAAGAATACAATAACAATCACAACAAGAATAAATGTAAACATTCTTTATAGAGATGCTACGAATATTTGCCTTCAAGAACATTCATTAGACTGTTTACTTTGCCATATAAAAGGTAAAGCAAAGTAGGCGAGTGAGTTAGTAAAAGTGCAGTCTGTCTTGTGTAAAGACGCGGTGCATTTGAAGAGAGTTATCGTGGTTTGTATACTTAGACATGCAAGAAAACGAGAACGGCTTGAAATTTTCCCAAATTTAGTTTTTTGTTCTGAAGTCCAATTGTTGCGGTTAGAAATGAAATCTTATTCTCATGGCTGCTAGGGCTGGCTTCACAGTTGCCTTTTTTAAGTGTATGATGTTATATCTTGGCAATGACATCATGTATGTTGGCCTACAAACGCATACTAAATTGCCGGCAGAAGACTTTTCTTTAACGGCGCCCAAGGGAAATAGTCCAACGGTATTACATAGCAGCTTCTTGGCGATCATTTTGGCTAATTAAACTGACACCAAAGGTTTACTGCAACAAATCAATTAGGGCATGTAGCAAGTTTCTTCATACCGTTGAAGCCAAATAACGCTCGCATCAATACGATTAAGGAGGGTCCGATAAACAATCAAGATGCATCAAAAATTTTGAAAATTTTTAAATTGAAATTTGATTTGATAAGATTACATATATAAAAAATATAACTGTTTACAATTATCCTACTGCTTAATATAACAACAGCAACACCAGCATAAAGAAAATTATAAACGGGTAAACAAAAATCCACAAACAATACTGCAATAAAACAAAAATGCATGTAAACATTCTTTATAGAAATTTTGAGAAACATTTGCCTTCAAGAACATTCATTAGACTCTTTACTTTGCCATATAAAAGGCAAGACAAAGCAGTCAAGTGAGTTAGTAAAAGTCCAGTCAGTCTTGTGTAAAGACACAGTGCATTTGAAGAGAATTATCGCAATTATCGTGTAAAACGGTAAAAAAACATTTTTTGCCACAATAAAAAAGTTTGAAAGGTTCGAGAAATGTAAAAAAAATATATTTTTGGGATCTACTCAACAGAACTTACAACCTAGGCTATGTCATTGGCTAGGGGTTTTAATTTTTTTTATTTTTCGCATTAATTTAAATGAAATGCAGAGCAGGAAAGTACTTGAATTTATGATGCATTAACATAACTTTTTATTCCTTTCGATTACTTCTAATAATTCCATTAAGTTTCGAAATTTTGATACTTTTTTCTTTACAATTTCTATGAATTTATTTCCACGAGTGTTATTCCATTTGTTTGCCTTATGTGAACCCCCCCCCCCTTAAAACCCCTGAGATATTGTCAACATGCAATACAAAGTGTAGCATTTTCTCTTTTAAATTGTATTATAATGCGGTATATTTGTTATTGTAGGTGTATGTACATACATATGTGATAAGCATACATACCCATACACACTCAGACATACACACTTTATCCTATTATCCTTAGATATCCCATTAGGGATATGATAATATGATACGCTCAAGTTCAAATTGTTCTCTTTTTGTCTTGTTTGTCTACATTGGTTCTTCTTTCTACTTTAAATTCCTTAGGGCTGCTGCTGGTTATTCAACCATCCTTTTATTGAATGAATGCGAATGCCTTGTGAGAGCGAAGGGTTTTTACTTCAGTGACAATCACGGGGGTGTGGTGACAGGTTAAAGAGAAACAAAAAAAAAAAATGAAAAGAATCAACCAACCAAAACGACAAATATACAGAAAGATAGACAGACAGACAGACAAAGAAATTCGCTGAATAATAAAAAAAAGAGCAGATAATAAACAAATTTGTTTTTACTTTTCTCTTTTTATCTGTTTATTTGCAAGATTATTATGGGCAAGTGTAAGAGTACGAGAGTGTGTCAAGACAGCGAAACTATAGTGGGTAAAATTATAGCACAATTTTGTTATGTTTTTACCTTCTAAAAACGTTTAACATATGAGCTCGTTGATTGTAAATAAAATAAAAATAAATTTGTGTTTCAGTTTTATTTAAAATTCATTACTGTTCGCTTAATTTTGTGTCTCACTGTTCACAACTTGATGTAAACAACAACAATTGCTTATGTTTGTTATTCCTCTGTTTACACTCTTTGCATAAACAAAAATAGTTACTAAGGAATTATACTGACAGATCTTCAAACTACGATTACTTTCTTCAAACGCATCGCTTCTTTACACAAGACTAACTGAACTTTTACTAACTCACTTGGCTGCTTTGCCTTGCCTTTTATATGGTAAAATAAACAGTCTGATGAGTGTTGTTAAAGACGAATGTTTGTGATTTTGCCTTTTCAAATTCTTTATAAATGTAAACATCGTTGTTTCATTATTGTTGTTTGTGTATTTTGTTTACATTTATTCTTGTAGTGTTTGTTAGTGTATTTTGTTTACCATTTTTCTGTGCTTGTGTTTGTTGTTGTATTTTTGTTTAATTGTTTACCATTTTTTAGGTTAGGTTAGAGGACGTGCACCTGTCGGCCAAGACAAGCACAGTACCCGGTGGTCGAAATTGACCCATTGTACTTACCATTTTTTATGCTTGTGTTTGTTGTTATATTTTTGTTTACTTGTTTACTATTTTAATGTTCAGCGATGTAAAAGGAAAATATCAGTATCTAGACTTTTCATTTTTGTAACAATACTTCACCTTTGAGCGAATTTGTAGTGATATGGGTCTGATAGTAGTTTTGGTTAGGTTAGGCAAAGGTCCCCTCCTTGAGGACCAACGGTTAGGTTATGATTGTACAATTAGCATTCAATCTTAGGATCCCTAAAGGGACCCAAGCTGTTATCGGAATAAATTTTGTTATTGCAAAAGTATTGCAAAACTGGAAAGTTACAGAGAAGGTTTTCTCTGGGCTACTCTTCTTTCTAGTATGGCAAGGTAGTCCCAGCCTCCGGGCATAAGATCGGGTTTCACATTTCTATTGTACCAGCCTGTATTTTCTTGTTACCCCAATGTCCAGAAACTCATATGAGATAGCCATAGCCATTAACTCTCTATCCCTTTACGATAATAGACTGCCGACATTCTTGGCCAACCTTAGATGTGGTGGACTACACACTCTCTAGAAATTTAAATTACCTTTAATAAATAGGCGTATTCCTCCATTTGATATTCTCCAGCCCATATGTACAGCAGAGAAAACTATGGGAGAGTTGTAGGTTCGGTTAGCTACTGTTCGGTTTTGCTTTCGCGATTTGACAGTTGGTCCTGACCCCCCAGTTTGTCACCTCTATGGCCTCATCGATGGATGGGTCAGGAAGGAAGAGCAGAGACGTTGGGGGAACGGATCGAATTGTTTTGTTTCTAGGCATCTATGGCCTGCTGTGGACAGCAAGAGGACAGAGTGGCTGCTGGGCTTGGTTAAGGCCAGCTTAAGGTTGGTTGTCGGTTTTATCACGGGCCACTGCGAGATTGAGTCGCTGACGGGGATCTGTAACAGATCCCAGCCGGACTATTGCAGGGTATGTTGCGATGAGGAGGAATTGGAGACTGTCGAACATCTCCTTTGTTCAAACGCATCGCTTCTTTACACAAGACTGACTGAACTTTTACTAACTCACTTGGCTGCTTTGCCTTGCCATTTATATGGTACACACTTTGCATAAACAATAATAATTACAAAGCAATTATATTAACAAATCTTCAAACTACGATTACTTTTATCAAACGCATGGCTTCTTTACACAAGACTAACTGAACTAACTGACTAACTAACTCACATGGCTGCTTTGCCTTGCCTTTTATATGGTAAAGTAAACAGTCTGATGAGTGTTGTTAAAGACGATTATTTGTGACTTTGCCTTTTCAAATTCTTTATAAATGTAAACAACGTTGTTTCATTTTTGTTGTTTGTGTATTTTGTTTACATTTATTCTTGTAGTGTTTGTTAGTGTATTTTGTTTACCATTTTTTATGCTGGTGTTTGTTGTTATATTTTTGTTTAATTGTTTACCATTTTTAGGTTAGGTTAGAGGACGTGCACCTGTCGGTCAAGACAAGCACAGTACCCGGAGATCGAAATTGACCCATTGTACTTAACATTTTTTATGCTTGTGTTTGTTGTTGTATTTTTGTTTAATTGTTTACCATTTTAATGTTCAGCGTTGTAAAAGCAAAACATCAGTATTTAGAGTTTTCATTTTCGTAACAGTATTTTAGAACTTCATCTTCACCTTTAAGCGGCTTTGCAATAATATGGGTCTGACAGTCTGTAGCTTTTGTTAGGTTAGGCAACGGCCCCTCCTTGAGGATCAAAGTTCGATTAAGACCAACGTTAGGTTATGATGCCACAATTAGGATCCCACAATCTTAGGATCCCTAAAGGCACCCAAGCTCTTAACGAAATGAATGTTGGAAAACTGGAAAGTTACAGAGAAGGTTTTCTCTGGACTCCTCTTCTTTCTAGTATAGCAAGGTAGTTCCAGCCTCCGGGCATAAGACGAACAATTGATCGCGTTTCACACAAACTATTATATCGGGCCAGATATGTAAAGCCTCTCTCTCTCTATTATATTTTCTATTGTACCAGCCTTTGTTTTCTTGTTACCCCAATGTCCAGAAACTCATATGAGAATAGCCATTAGCTCTCTATCCCTTTACGGTAATAGACTGCCGACATTCTTGGCCAATCTTAGATGTGATGGAATACACGCTCTCTAGAAATTTAAAGTGCCGTTAATAAATAGGCGTATGCTTCCATTTGATATTCTATGACTTTAAACTGTAGGTTCCGCCACTCACGTATAAAATTAACGCACACAACATAAGTAATGTGAGAATCTAGGTCGTAATCTTGACTGAAGGGTGAAAGTGAATAAAATTGCCAAGGAAAGCTTACTTTCGAGTTGATGGCCACTTTTCCCGATATTTTGTTGTTAAATCGTGCTGTAGTCTGGCAATACTGGCTTTTCTGTTAAGTAGTGAGAACGGTCAGTTAAGGGCTTACGGACCTATCCTTGTATTTAATAAAATACGGTTATAATGGAAAAGCAATGAAAGAGGGTAAAGAATTCTACGACAGTGTGCTATTTTTTTCAACCTTGCTGTTGCACATTTTCTTTTTTTTCTGTTTTTTTTTGGTATCCTCTTAATGTATTGTTGTTATCCTTTTTGTATCCTTTTGTTTTGTTTCATTTCAAAAAATATTATTTTTTTGTTAACTGTAAAGTGTCATCCCCCTTTTCTTTTTGTTGCTACTACTGCTGTTGTTATTGTTGTTGTTGTAGTTATTGTTGATTATATTTCTGCAGTTGAACTCTCTCTTATAAAAATTGTTAACAAAAAAAAGCAAAAAAACAGAGCATCAGGATCAAGACAGGGACACTTTTTTACGGTTGTTTTATTTCGTTTGCTTTATTGCGTGTGTAGATGTTAAAGGATATGTTTTCTCGGTTTTTTTTTTGCTTTTCATTTAAAAAAAAAGGGAGAAAAAAAAACAAACGAAAGAAGAAAAGGATACAAAACAAATTGTTATGGCAACCGTGTGTCAAAAGGGGTACCCGTATAGTGTAAGTGTAAAAGCGTTTAAGGGAAAGCAAAAAAAAAAAAAGGGTGCCATTGTAAGACTATTACGGCAACTGTTTTATGCCAACCAACCAATCTCATCGCATCCCATTTAAGGATGTCTAAACATTCCTGTTTTCTTGGGATTGTTCTTTAATTCAGTAGAGCTCAGTTGAGTGTTTCTTTCGTTTGTTTTCCTTTCTTTTTTTTTTTTGGTTTTCTTCGTATGAAATAATAAAAAAGTTGTTTAATTTGCTCCTGGCACGCTTGACTGCTGTCAAATTGCTGTCAACAATACCACTAAATACACACACTCAGCCGTACACACTCACACACACATACTCTCAAATTTCTCTCTCTCTCTCTTACACACCCAATAAATAAAATAAAATTCCTTTGCAATCTTTCGCCCAGAGCCTACAGAGCCTATACAGCAGTAAGCCTAACCTTAAGATTTTAAGGAGTCCGTAACGAAAACAGAAAACAAAACAAAAGTTTTTTGTCTGCCACAGGAAAACACAAGAAAATTCTGTTACATTTACTGGCTGTATTATCGATTATTAGGAGTTGTTTTTAATTTTTCCAAAACTCCTTTAGCAATAGCATCAGCCAAAGAAGAAGCAACGAAAAGTTTAGAAATTCCCCTTTAAATAATGACTTTAAATTAATTCAAGTTTAAAAGAAATTTTTTATTATTTTATAAAGGCGGTTCAAGGACTCAAGCGAATATTATTTATTCTCACCATAATGAGGTAAAACATTTGGTCTGTGCATGAATTGAAGCAGAAGAGAGCACATTTTCTCAGTTTCTTACAACCTGCCTTATAAAATGAAAAAATCTAGATTCTAGTATTTGTGTTTCTCCATTAGTTAACATTAAAATTTATAAACAAAAGTTACAGAAACAAAACAATGCAGTAAACAAACCTGTTTACAAATAATCCTACCTCTTAATATAACAACAAACACAAGCATAAACAAAAATGGTAAATAAGTAAACAAAAATCAACAAACAACACTACAAGAATAAACGTAAGCAAAATGCCCAAACAACACTGCATAATAAATGCAGTCATGAACATTCAGCTGGAACTAGAGAAAGGGCAGAGATCAAAGACGGAGAAAAGTTTATGGATTTGAGTCTGTACTGTAAGTGATGGGAAAAACAATAGAGTTTCACATGTAGACAATGCGGGGACATAAGTACCATAAAAGCATCATTGTGAAAGGGTATGTCATAAGCTTTCACCTGAACTGTGTTAAATAATAATGGAAGCAGGGCATGTAGTGTTGGAGAATTTGAAGGCGACTTGAGTTAACTGTTAAGCATTCTCATGGAATACTCTGCCTTATACCTCCAACTGAACCGTAGAGGCATAGTATATTACATTGCGACTCCGGAACATGTAATGAAGATAGCAAAACTATGAATTGCCTTTTGTAAACTAAAATTCTGAATATTTTAGGGAGGATAATATACCAGGCGTCACTCATCTTAGAGGAGCGAACTGAAAGAAAATGAAGAAAAGTTTTTACACAGTAAAGACTTCCCATGGAAAATATCATTGCCACCTATAAACCTTTGCTTAAACAATAATAACTACTAGATCTTGGTAATGGATATCTTCAAACTACGGTCACTTTCTTCAAACCCCCCGCGTTTTCACACAAGACTGGCTGAACTCTTACTAACCTAGTTGCCTGCTTTGATTTGCCTTTTATATGGCACAGTAAACAGTCTGACGAAGGAGAATGTTTATGACTTCGCCTTCTAGAAATCTGTATAAATGTAAACATCATAGTAGATAGTGTGTTGGCTTATTAGACAGTGTTCAAGTCCCCGGTCAGACATCAAAACCGAAATAGAAAAAGAAAATAAATCTTCGGCGACTTGCTCTCATCAGATTTCTTGCAAAAAAAATTCTGAGAGTAAATAAAATTGCCATGAGAAGCTTCTCAAAAATCTTGTCGTTCAGAATCGACTTTAAACTGTAGGGTCCGCCACTTTTATGGATAAAATTAACACAACACAACATGAGTGGTGTTGAGAATAAAATAAGATTTCATTTCTGACTTTAGAACAAAACACTCAATTTGCAAAATTTCAAACAATTTTTATTGCATGTTTTGATATTCAAACCACGATAACTTTCTTCAAATGTAACGTGTCTTTACACAAGACTGATGGAACTTTTACTAACTCACTCGCCTGCTTTGCCTTGCCTTCTATATGGCAAAGTAAACAGTCTGATAAATGTTCTTGAAGTCTAATGTTCGTGACTTTGGATGTTTACATTTATTTCTGTTTTATTGTAATGTCAGTGTCTGTGTATTTTTCTTACGTGTATTCTTGTAGTTTTGTTTGTAGATTTTTGTTTACCATTTTTTTTTTCATGCTGGTGTTTGTTGTTATATTAAGTAGTAGGATAATTTGTAAACAAGTTTGTTTTACTGGATTGTTTTGTTTTTGTAACTTTTATTTAGAATTTAGTATTAAACAATATAAACAGCATCTAGATTGTTTATTTTCATAACAATATTTAGTTAGTAAACAGGATCAAAGGCTTCGTTCTAGAACTTTTAAGTTTAGAGTTTTAATATTTCAACAAAGCTGGGTTTTTGACATTAAGAGGAGGAAAATTTTGTAAGATTTTCAAGCATTTTTTTTAAACTTTTTTCGAGTTTCCTTAGGAGTTTTTTTAAATTTAGTTGTTGTGTTGTTTTGTTAAGCTTAAGAGTGGTTAAAATATTTTATTTTTTATCGGATTTTTTTTTATATTTTTGTATACGACAATGTGTGTGCTAAATTCATTGTAAATATTTCTAATGTTGAATACAAAAGAAAATGAAAAAAAAAAATGGAAATAAAATAAGCAAAGTAAACTGCTTGCTACTGGACAAAACAAAATTTCCCAAACAATACATTGCCAGTGTACATTGTATAACAGGCCATTGTTGCCAGGCTTGCCCCTGTACCATAACGTTATCTCTCTGTCTCGCTTTCTTTATTGCTTTCTTTCTCTCTCCCTTACTTAGAAGATAATACATATGTAAGGCATGATGTCCTTACAGAAAAATATTCCATTTCTTGCTCCTTTCTGTCTTGTTTATGGTCGGTTTAGTTTACGAAAATAATCATAAAAATCTATAACATAACTTAGGGGTACAGAATGTAAGCAAGTAAGTAAGTGGAGGGGCTTGTGAGAAGTATGATATTAGAAAACCAAATACATTTTTTTTTTTTTTAAATATAAATTTGATTTTTATGTAAATTTTCTAAACAGTTTTTCGTTTTAAAAATAATTTTTTTTTGTTGTTTTTGTTGTTGTTTTTATTTAAACTCCCCTACCTACTAACCTTTTATTGCATACGATATAGCCAAGTATTGTTGAAATTGAAAAGGAATCTTAATTTTAACAATAAATACCAAGGAAAACATAACAAAAAACAGAGGGAGAAAGAGAGAGGGGCCACTACTACAACATGTTTCTTTCTGTTCAAGGAGAAGTTAAAGAAGGGAAGGAAAAAAAATCGTAAAATTGTGATGCTTAAAGCAATGATGATGATGATGATGATGATGATGATGATGATGGGTATTCCTAAGGCTATTGAAAATGATTATGAAGATGAGAGTTAAGTTTTACTTTCCCTCCCTCCTTCTTGTTGACCATTATTTCCTGTAACAAGGGTAGTCATCATCATCAGCCTCCAGTAACATTATATAACCCAGGTGCTGCTGCTTGCCATCTTTGTTCTACTTTGTTCTATAATCAATGACCAACTGCCTCTGTTTAGCATTTTATTATAAAAATATTTAAAATAGATTTCTTTCTTTCTTCTTCTTCTTCCTCTTCTTTTTTTTGATTTTCTTAAACTTTAAAAGGAAGTTCTCTGCTGGCTGGCTGGCTGGCTGGCTGGCAGTTTGTCTGATGGCTTTGGTTTGCTTCATTTGCCGCCAGCTGACCCTTTTTTTTGTTTTGTTTTATTCTCTTGTTTAATCTGCATAATTTGTGCAACATGTTGAAAATGAAATTCAATACGCTTCCTATCTCTCTCTCTCTCTCTGTCACACTTTCGCTCTCTTTTTCCCTTTCTCTTTCGCTTTAAAGACATTTACGGTTTGACAACAGGAAGCTGTTTCAGCTTTTGATTTCATTTTCCTGTTTTGTTAGCCGAGAAACCAATTTTTTCCTTTTTTTTTTGATACCTCAAATAGGGGTTAGTGCTGATGGTCATTCTAGAGGCAGTTTTTTATTTTTCAAACGTATACATATTGACCCTAGAAAGCTAAAAATTTCTTTCCGTTACTCTTTATTTTTACTTGTAAAACTGATGGCCTTTATTATGGCAACTCAAATTATCACAAATTTTTTAATTTTTTTAAAAAACACTGACAGTTTTTACACTAATAACTGCCAGTTGAAGTTCCAAGAAATCTTAAGTTTTCTCAGCATTCGGAGCCTCTTCGTTTAAAAGCTTTGCCAGCTTGGGAAAGTGGTTAAGGCCCACTCTTCTAACCTTCTGTACATAAACGTTGTTATTAAAAAAAACTGACTGTTTTTACACTGATAACTGCCAGTTGAAGTTCCAAGAAATCTTAAGATTTCTCAGCATTCGAAGCCTCTTCGTTTGAAAGCTTTGCCTAGCTTGGCAAAGTGATTAAGGCTCACTCGTCTAGTCTTCTATACATAAACGTTCTTATTAACAAAAATACGCTGACAGTTTTTACACTAATAACTGCCAGTTGAAGTTCCAACAAATCTTAAGATTTCTCAGCATCCAACGCCTCTTCGTTTGAAAGCTTTGCCTAGCTTGGCAAAGTGATTAAGGCCCTAGCTTCTCAACATAAACGTTCTTATTAACAAAAAGAAAACACTGACAGTTTTTACACTAATAACTGCCAGTTGAAGCTCCAAGAAATCTTAAGATTTCTTAGCATCCAAAGCTAACACAATGAATTCTCTTCGTTTGAAAGCTTTGCCTAGTGTTTAAGGCCCACTCTTCTAGCCTTCTGTACATAAACGTTCTTATTAAAAAAAAAACTGACAGTTTTTACACTAATAACTGCCAGTTGAAGCTCTAAGAAATCTTAAGTTTTCTCAGCATCCAACGCCTCTTCGCTTTGTCTAGCTTGGCAAAGTGGTTAAGGCCCACTCTTCTAGCCTTCTAAACACAAACGTTATTAACAAAGAAACTGACAGTTTTTACACTAATAACTGCCAGTTGAAGTTCCAAGAAATCCTAAGATTTCTTAGCATCCAAAGCTAACACAATGAATTCTCTTCGTTTGAAAGCTTTGCCTAGCTTGGCAAAGTGATTAAGGCCCACTCTTCTAGGCTTCTAAACATAAACGTTGAATAGCTTAGAAGCACTCCGAGCTCTCAGTTTAATTTTTTTCTTATTAAACCAGCACTCAGGGGATGACCCCTACTCATGCAGTGCATTGTGCAGGTTTTTTAGGAAAGGCGTAAAGAGAGTGGAAAGATGCAAACGGTAAGGAAACGAGTTGCTACTGGTGACTATAAAATGGCCACTGCTATACCTTCACCATTAGATGGTATACAGCAATCGTCCCCAAGAAGCCCGCAGTTTCTCACACCACTTATGTTGTGTGTGTCTTAATTTCATAGAGAAGTGGCGGGACCTAATTGATAAGGTTTTCCATCTCTAACGTTTGCAAATAATATTTGTGATAAAGTCGCCCTAGTCAACTAGGTTATATGTTGGCTTATTAAACGTGAGGCCACTCTTCCAACTGCAGATCAGATATCTCCAACACAATCAAAACGTCTGAAAGAAATATTTCTTCGGCAAACTCAGCGAGCATAATAAAATTGCAATGAAAAGTCTCTCCGGTAGTGTAGCCTACTAGGTTATGTTGTTGGCTGATTAGACATGAGGCCACGGTTCAAATAGTGGGTCAAAACGAAATCTGAAAGCAATATTTCTTCAGCAACTCGTTCTCACAGCAGGAGAAGTGTCTCAATAACCGTAGTCTATTGAAGTAGCTGTAGTCTAGTGAGGTAGCCGTAGTCGAGTGAGGTAGCCGTAGTCTAGAGAGGTAGCCGTAGTCTAGTGAGGTAGCCGTAGTCTAGAGAGGTAGCCGTAGTCTAGTGAAGTAGCCGTAGTCTAGAGAGGTGGCCGTAGTCTAGTGAGGTAGCCGTAGTCTAGTGAAGTAGCCATAGTCTAGTAAGTTAGCCGAAGTCTAGTGAGGTAGCCGTAGAATAGTGAGGTAGCCGTAGTCTAGTGAAGTAGCCGTAGTCTAGTAAGGTAGCCGTAGTCTAGTGAAGTAGCTGTAGTCTAGAGAGGTGGCCGTAGTCTAGTGAGGTAGCCGTAGTCTAGTGAAGTAGCCATAGTCTAGTAAGTTAGCCGAAGTCTAGTGAGGTAGCCGTAGAATAGTGAGGTAGCCGTAGTCTAGTGAAGTAGCCGCAGTCTAGTGAGGTAGCCGTAGTCTAATTAAGTAGTCATACAGGGTGGCTGATATATAATGCAACAAAGTAAGCGCGCTATATTCTTTTAATTTTTTTTTTTTAATTTTATTATTCAAAAGCAAAAAATGTTGAAAATAACATCGAATTTTAGTATCAGTTCATATTTGTTCGAATTGGCCACCTTTGGTACGAATTATGGCCTTCAAACGGCCGACAAAGCCACAACAGGCTGCACAAAAGTGCCTTTGCGGTATTTTGGCCCATTCCCGGCGAAGAGCCGTCCTTGAGATAATCGAAACTTTGGTATTTTTTAGTGAGAACCTTACTCTCCAAAATGATCCAGGCGCAAAAGTCCAACGGATTGAGATCCGGAGATTTTGGTGGCCATTGTGCGGTAGAAATGAAGCGAGGAACCTCCTTTTTAAGCCATTCTTGGTTGCGGCGTGTTGAGTGCGGTGGTGCTGAGTCCGAAATGTTTGTCTGCCCATGGCTTCAATACTATCTTTAAGACATTTTCTCAATAATATTCGGCATTTATTTTGACCCCACGGTCGATGACTATGAGCGGGGAGCGACCATCGCCCGTTACGGCGGCCCACACCATTACCATCGGCAGCGCTTGAGTTCTGGTGGCCAATCGCGGATGTAAATTTTCAGCTAACCTCTTTGGCAAGTAAACCCGATCATTTTGTTTGTTCACAAACTGTTCAATTTGGAATGGTTTCCCATTGGAGAAAACTAAATTCGGTAACTGGCCACTTTCGTGCAAGCGATGTAACTCCTTGGCTCTTTCCAATCTAACTTTTTTTGTTTATCGGTCTTGCTTTTTTGGAACTGCAATGGCTTGGACTAAAGCTCATTTTTCACTATGTGTTGCATTCGTTCTCGCGATATGTTCAGCTCAGCTTTTCTACCACTGCGGCGTGGATTTCGATCAAATCTGGCCTTTACTTTTCGGATCATTTCTGGTGTTGTTACCGTTTTTTTTTTTTCGTCCACCTTTTGGACGCGATGCAACACTACCAGTATCAAGGTAACGAGCAATAATACGAGAAACAAAAGATTTATTCACATTTAAATGCTGGAGGACTTTAACGATAGCCTCCTGTGGTGGTTTTCCAGCCAAATATAAAGCAATCACACTATCACGCTTGAATTCCATTACGAATGCTTTTGTAAGCTTGTAAATAATAATATGAACTGTCCCTGGAATAAATCTGTCAGCTGTCAGACGAGCGGTTTATAAATGATAACAACCTGAAGTTGGTTGCAATACATATCAGCCATCCTGTAGTGTGTTGGCTTATTAGACGTAAAGACTGGGTTCGTATCCCAGGTTAGGCAACAAAAACGAAAATAGGAAAAAAAATATTTCTTCGGGGACTACCTCTCAGCAGAAGAGCTATGAAGAGCTTTTCAAAAATCTGTCATTCGTAGTCGACTTTAAACGGTAGGTAACGCCACTCCGTTACTTTTTTATAAAATGAAAGCACACAATATAAGTGGTTGTGTGAGAAGCTAGGTTGTAATCCTGAATTAAGCATTATAATGCCCGATTATATATGTTCGAATGTATATCCGGCAATTAAGCAAATTTGTTTTTGACCATTAAAATTCTGTGTTAATTCTTAATTCCGTTTTCTAATATTCTTACTCAAAATTTATTGGAATATCAAAGAGATCTGTAACTGTACCAAATTCCTATTCCAAATAATATTTACGTATCCATAGCAAGTTTTTTTTCTTCCAAAAATTTTCATAATTTCTAAAGAAAAAAGACAAAAAGAAAGTAAAGAAAGCAAATATTTTCATAATTTGAATAATTTTGTATTTTTATTCCTGCTTCTTGTTCAAACTAAAATTGTTTAACCTTTGAAATCAAATCTGCCATCCCCGATCATAATTTATTCATTCGTGCTGTCAAAAACCTCTACTTTTTGGAAAACTTTGCTACAATTTTTGTTTTCCTTTTTTTTGTTTTTTATTCTGTCCAAACAATATTTTGAACGTTTAAGTTTTTTTTTAATAAAAAAACAAAATTCAAAACAAAAAAGAAAAAAAATTCTAAGAATAATAATGAAAAGATTTTCAACAAAAATACTTCGTTACTGGCAGTTTTTACCACTCGAACTAGTACTACTACTACAACAACAACAACAACAACCACTACCGCTGGCTAACATTACTACCAACAGTCAGTCAAGTCAGTCAGTCCACTTGATAAATATGCATGAGAATAGAGAGCAAAAATATCAAAAAAATAAAGGAAAAAAAATTCAAATAAAATATTATACAGCATACTTTAAGGATAATACGAAAATATCTAAATATAGGGTTACGTATTAGGTG
Organism: Sarcophaga peregrina; assembly: GCA_014635995.1. Classification (NCBI taxonomy): domain Eukaryota; kingdom Metazoa; phylum Arthropoda; class Insecta; order Diptera; family Sarcophagidae; genus Sarcophaga; species Sarcophaga peregrina. The sequence continues at coordinate 82,963,782 of CM025793.1, read as the reverse complement.
GTTTCAAATCTTGCAAATGTGTCACTCGATTGAATTTTTTCATTTGAAATACGTGGCGGGTAAAAATAATTCCTTAGACCATGGATACATACATAATTGGGCATTACAACTCTTTAGTAAGGACTACAACCCAGCTTCTCACATCATCACTTATGTTGTGTACATTAATTGTATACACAAGTAGCAGAACCTACCGTTGAAAGTCGACGCAGAATTTTAATGGTGCCGGACACACATACCAGGATTATAACCCAGCATCTCAAACCACTGATCTATAAGTGGGGCGTGGCCAACAAGTTAAAGTCGGCTCCGAACGAGAGATTTGAAAAACTTATCTGGCGAAACTTATCTTATTTTTGTCATAAATATGCTAGAATCAGGGGCCAAAGAATTTTATTTTCCTGTTTCGTTTTGATGGAGATGTTTGACCAGGGGATTGAAACGAGGCCTCAGGTCTAATAAGCCAACACAGTACCTTTAAGATTATGGTGATTGCAAGATCTTATAAAGACGTTCTAAATCAATGAAGGCAGGGCAATAGATCGTATGACAGCAGTTCTATGGGTCTTCTTTACAATGGAACTGTCATTGGGCTGTCATTTGAAGGAAATTACTTTGGGAGAAGTGGCATCATCGTTAATTTGTGATTATGAAGGTGGTTGTTTGTAGTTTAAGCTGGGATTGAGTTGAAAATCTTTGCTAACCGAATAATCCCTTAAAGTTAAAGCCTGTTTCAACGAACATTCTCAACCTTACAGACATGACTGCCCGATTTGACGATTTATCATCATTTTGACGATTTTGTACTCCAAAAACATCATATTGACGATGTGACGATTTATGGCCTTATTTTGACGATTTTTAAAAATGAAAAAATTTACATAATTTCCTTTACTTCAGTAGATTAAAACCCACTTTAAGCTTTGTATTTACCTTTACAGTTATTACTATTGCCAAATTTTTCTGTATCTTATGTCCTTAAAAGCCAAAAAACTACAATCTCTGCACATACGAATAGTCCAACTAAAGCACGAATTTTGTCTGTAATGCAGAGAGCGATCCATTGGTCAATCAACCACATACATATGTTTGTGCCCCATTAAAATTTCGATACAACAGTGAAACTAGATCACATTGGAACGATGCTCCAATGAATCTAAGGAGTTCGATACCCTACCGTCATTAACGGACAACTTCACTCTTTCTTCTAAGCGGTCGAGATATTTCAAAATAGTCGTTGAGGCGCCGCCCTATACATAAGAGTTGTATTCCATTCGGTTTCGGATATAAGAGGTTTAAATAATAAGAAAATCAGATAAAGGGAATCATTTCTTACACTCTCTTAAGAAACTACGGTTCTAGCGTATATCACACTGAATTTTCATGCCGATTTTGTGACGATTAGTTTGACGATTTCTATGAACGTGTTTGACGATTTTGGTGATTTTTTTTTGTCTAATATTTGACGATTTGATACTTTATGTATCTGGCAGCTATGCTTACGGACCAAAATGGTGAGAAAAGTGCTGAAAAACTATCTCAAAACAATCGACTGTGGAAACCAATTATCAGACTATCATTTAGAAGACTTTGTATCCAGGAATCTTATGGAAGTAAAAGTATAACCCGAAGTTAGGCCCTTGGAAAACCGATATTCGCAAAGTTATCACCACAATGTCCTGGAAAGTGCTGAAAAACTTACTCAAAATAATCCGTTCTTGCAACCAATCCACAGGCGGCCATTTAGAGGTCGTTGTATCCAGGAATTCAAGGGAAATAAAAGTGTCCCCTGAAGTTACGCCCTTGAAGAACTGATATTCCTCAAGTTATCGCCATCTTAGTAACCACAATGTGCTGAAAAGTGCTGAAAAACTAACTCAAAATAATCAAAAATGGCAACAAATTCACAGTCGGGTATTAAGAAGACATTGTATCCAGGAATTCAAGGGAAATAAAAGTATCCCCTGAAGTTAGGCCCTTGAAAACTGATATTCGTCCCATTATCGCCACCTTACTGACTACAATGTGCTGACAAGTGCTGAAAAACTATCGCAAAATGATAGCCTGTTGCAACCAAGCCACGGGCGGGCATTTATAAGTTGTTATATCCAAGAATTCTAGGGAAATAAAAGTGCCCCCTGAAGTTAGGCACTTGAAAAATTGATATTCGTCAAGTTATCGCCACCTTACTGACCACAATGTGCTGGAAAGTTCTGAAAAACTATCTCCAAATGATCGTTTGTTGGAAGCAATCTACCGGCGGGCATTTAGAAGTCGTTATATCCAGGAATTCCAAGAAAATAAAAGTGCCTCCTGAAGTTAGGCACTTGGAAAACTGATATTCGTCAAGTTATCGAAACCTTACTGACTATAATGTGCTGGCAAGTGCTGAAAAACTATCGCAAAATGACATACTATCGCAACCAAGCCACGGGCGGGCATTTAGAAGTTGTTATATCCAGGAATTCTAGGGAAATAAAAGTGCCCCCTGAAGTTAGGCCTTTGAAAATCTCATATTCGTCAAGTTATCGCCATCTTACTAACCACAATGTGCTGGAAAGTGCTGAAAAACTATCTCAAAATGATCTTCTGTTGTAAACAATCCACAGGCGAGCATTTAGAAGATATCCTGGAATTCAAAGGAAATAAATTGTTTCATCAAAATCATGTTATTTAATTTTCCTATCTCAAAACGGATAACCCTTTATATTTTTGTATGTGTGTGTATGTATAAATAGAACAATAGAGTTCTCTACTTTGACTTTTTCATGTTTGTCTTTCTTTCGTTGAGTAAAAATAAATCTGGTGCCAAAAAATATTTGTTTTTGTTCTTTTTTTTTGCAAAAGGCTTTTCAATAGTTTTCCTCTCTCTTTCACTTTTGCCCGCCCTTTCTTACTCTGTGTCGCCTTGCATTATATTATGTTGGATCTCTTTTATCAATGCTCTCTTTCTCTTTCTCTCTCTCTCTCTCTCTTAAGTTTACTTACTACTAGATTTATACTTGTATTCAATACATATGTCTATGTGTGTGTGTGTACATTTTTAATACTCTTTGTCCTCATTATTATCGTATTGTAACGATTATGGTTTTTATTATTCTGTTTGTGTTGTAGCTTTTTAGGCGCCACTTTATTTTTTGTTTGTTTTGTTGTTGTTGTTGTTATGGCAACAATAATAGACTTTCAAAAAAATTTTATTTTTCTTCTCCCTGTCCTTTACAGTTACCCTCTCTCTTTCTCTCTCTCTCTCTCTCTCTATGGCACTTTCATTGTGTATTTCTTTAGATATCAGTAACGCCATTACCACCACCACTACCAACTGCCACTACAATTTTTACCACTGCTTTGGCTTGCTGTTTCCCCTCTCTCTCTCTCTCTTTCTCCTTGCCTTTCTTTCTATTTCATTAGTTATTGAGTGCTTGCCTATGTTTGTTTATAGATGTGTTTGTATATGTCTATGTATGTGTGTGTATTTGTTTAACAGTAAATAACTGTTCAAATCAGAATCATAACTTACGGAAACAAAAGTTTTTTTTTTGTTTTGTTTTCAGCCGTATTTTATCGTCTAATTTGAATTTGATGACGTTTTCTAGCAATTTTATCATCTTTTTGTTTTTGTTTTTGTTTTCTCTACTCAAAGTGAGTGATTTGTTTTAATATTTCTTTAGTTTTTGTTGTGGAATGACTTCATCCACACTGGCATAATTAATCAAAAAAATATTGTTTCTTTTTTTGCTTTTTGATTTATTTTTGATTATTATTTTTTTGCTTATGACTTAATCCAGAGAGCTTAAATTTAAAATAAATTAAAAATAAAACGAAAGAGAAACAAATTGTCAAAGAGTCTTAAAATATTATTTACTTTAAAAAATATTCTAAAAACAGCATTTTTAAACATAATCTCATAAGAGTATATCAAAACGTTTTTCTTTTGTTGCATTTTTAAATTTAAACAAAACAAATTTCCCTTCCTATATTCTTCTCTTTATAAGAATGTTGCATATTTTTAGGAAAAAAATTTAATTTATTAAGTATTATTTAAACGAAATTATTAGTAATTTTGTATAATTCAAAGACAACAATTTAAATTTCATTTAAACCATATTATGTAATAAAGTACTGAACTGTCGAAATGATTCAAAAACTAAAATATTGCATAGTTATAGGAGGACACATTTTTTACTATGTGTACGTAGAGCATATTTAAGATCCTTCTTCTATTTTTACATTGAGTGAACTTTCTTTAACTAGTACTACTTTTTGTTTATAGATTGTTGATAGTCAATTTTTATTTTTTAAAGTAAATAAGTTGAAATGAATCACTAACTCGAAACAAAATTTTTTTTTGTTTTTGTTTTAGCCGTATTTTATTTCTAATGTGCTTTATGCTTAATGCAATATATCTTTTTTTGGTTCCTACAAATAGCTATTATTTGTTAATTTAAATACTTCATACACTGGCATAATAATCAAAAAAATATTGTTTCTTTTTTGCTTTTTGATTTATTTTGTATTATTTTTTTGCTTATGACTTAATCCAGAGAGCTTAAATTTAAAATAAATTAAAAATAAAACGAAAGAGAAACAAATTGTCAAAGAGTCTTAAAATATTATTTACTTTAAAAAATATTCTAAAAACAGCATTTTTAAACATAATCTCATAAGAGTATATCAAAACGTTTTTCTTTTGTTGCATTTTTAAATTTAAACAAAACAAATTTCCCTTCCTATATTCTTCTCTTTATAAGAATGTTGCATATTTTTAGGAAAAAAATTTAATTTATTAAGTATTATTTAAACGAAATTATTAGTAATTTTGTATAATTCAAAGACAACAATTTAAATTTCATTTAAACCATATTATGTAATAAAGTACTGAACTGTCGAAATGATCAAAAACTAAAATATTGCATAGTTATAGGAGGACACATTTTTTACTATGTGTACGTAGAGCATATTTAATGTTCTTGTATTTTTAAATTCAACTTTCTTTAACTTAAATACTCTCAAAATTTGGTTAAGATGCGCCGAACCGTTCCAAAGTTATAGGGCAAAATCTACTTAAAATACACATTTAGTCGTATGACGCGTGAAAACTTTGAGAGCTTATAACTCAAAACACACTTTTGCGAATTAGAATATTATAGAACGCAGGCGTCGACATATAATTTTGCAACAAATAATTTTAATTGATTATTTTTTATTGAAATTTCTAAACAAACCAGAAATATTGCATATTTTAAGGATATTATTTATTTTTAACCTTAAAATTTGCATTTTTAGCTTACCTTTGTAGCTTTATTGGCTTAATGCAAAATATATTAACTTCATTTCTAGCATTCCATTACAATATTCATAGAGAGCACAATTAATTTTGAAATTGTAATATTTTTATAAAAAGTGTTGCATATTTTTAAGGTAAAAAAAAATTGGTAAACTGATAATATCTTATTTCTGGCTCTATAGATTTAATATGGAAATTTAAAGTCTTCTCTAGACTTACAATTCGATATTTATAAAGAGTAGCTTTAATTTCTCAAATTAAAATATTTTGTGCAAAAAGTGTTGCATACTTTAAGGAATTTTTTTTAAATACAAAATTTATATTTTGAGCATTTATTTCTTCCTTTATGAGTTTAAGAAAAATAAATAAATTAAAAAAAATTTATTGCATACTTAAAGGATTTTTAAATTAAAAAAATTACATTGTGAGCATTAATTTCCTAGTTTATTGGTAAAATATGAAAAATATCAATGGTTTTTGAAAAACAATTCAATATTTTTAAAACCTAACTTTATTTGCTTAAATTAAAATATATTGTATAAAAAGTGTTGCATACTTTTAGGTAAAAATTGTTAAACTTAGGAAATTTTAAGAATTTTCTAGTTCTTTTAAAGAAGTAATAATAATACAATGACTGCCATTTAATTCGTTTGTTAATTTGGCAGTTAGTGGGTAAATAAATTGTATTTTTTAAGGAAATTATATTTGAAATTAAAATGATTTTTTGTTTTTCAATAACTTTTTGATTTAAAAAGCAATATTTTTTTTTTAATTTAGACTGAGGTTGATTGTTTAAATATTTAAATAACTTCTATGATGCTAACTACTTTATTTATTTTTGAAATATTTTTTTTTTTGTTTAATTTACATTTTTTTTTATTTTTATTTTGAAATACAATATTTAAATTTAGGAATAAATTTTTATTTGTCATTTGTCAAATGTTTTTCCCCCTTAGGAGAGTACATATTTATTTTCTTTCTGTGTATTGGTTTCTATTGCCTACATCAAGGCGTTTATAAATTGGTAAACCAACAGAATGTTAACTCATAGGTTATTAAAGGCACACATGGATTCATGAATTCATGGTTTCGTTTCATGTATGCAAGCATGTTTGTATTCAGTTTTGTTTTTAGGGTCCTATTTTTAATTTTCCACAATTTAAATTCTAATATCTATGAATGAATGTGTTTGTATAAATAAATATAACCGCTATGGGATTCAAATTTTATGAATGTCTACCGTGCGTGCGTATGTGAGTGTTTTTGTTTGTATATGCTTGTGTGAGAGCATAAATATTTATACAGCAATGCCATAGACACTGGAGCAACAGTTAACGTTTTTAATATTTTCCGTTCGCTTTTTTTTTGTTTCGTTTATTTTCGGCCATAAAAGCTTCTCTCACTGTCATTTTTCATGCAAAAAAAATGGAGAAAATAAAATAGCAGGGAAAAATGGAAAAATTGAAAATGAAAAATATACAACAACAACAATAACAACAACAAAATCAGAAATAAAAAATGTTTGTTCTCCACATATGGAAGCACTTACATTTATTACTTTGTTCATGGCCTGGCTTTTGTATCTACTTTTAGGAGTTTTTTTTTATTATTATTATCATAGCATTTTAACAAACACACACACACACACCCATACATACATACACTCATACCTATGTATATAACTTTTATATTGCCTTATAATCATCATCATCAGCCTCTCTTTTGTACATTGAAAAGGAAAAGAAATTTAAAAAAAAAAACAAAAAAAATTCCATCATGGCTTATGGCAAACACAGAATTTTTATTCCATAGCATTGGGCTCCACGTTTAAAGCCAATATTCATGCTCCTCTCCATAGTTATTGGAAAGTATGAAGTCAAATGGGGAGTTTTATGAATGCAAAAATAAAAACAAACATTTTTTTTTTAAATGGCAAAACTTTCATTGATTTAATGAAAATGTTCTTTTACTTCTGCCTCCATTTCTTTTTTTTTTGCCATTTCGTTGGCAATTATTTTAATGATTTTTTAAATGAAACCAAAACAACAAAAAATAATGGCAAATAATTTTAAATTTAACTGTTAAAGTTTATTTTATGAAAAGTATGTTTTTGTTCTAAAATTGCAAAAATTATTTTATATTCTTTTGTAATGCAAACTAAAAGAGGTTTTTTTTTAAAAGCCGCCTTTAATTTGTTTAGTTACTCTTTTATACGAACTTATCTCGTTTTATTTTTCCAAATTGTTTAAAACATATTAATATCCCTAAAAGTATGCACAAATTATTTTAAATTCCTTTGTAATTTATACTTAAACTATGTTTTTCTTTTTTTAAGCCGTCTTTAATTTGTTTAGTTACTCTTTTATACGAATTTATCTCGTTTTATTTTTCCAAATTGTTTATAACATATTAATATCCCTAAAAGTATACAAAAATTATTTTAAATTATTTTGTAATTCAAGCTTATTTTTTAGGTGATAACTATGTACACATACATCGTAATATAAATATCCCTAAAAGTATGCAAAACTTATTTGAAATCCTTTATTAATGCAAACTTAAAAGTGTATTTTTTTAAAGCCGCGTATAATTTGTTTAGGTAGCCTATTCTTACAAATTTATCTCGTTTTATTTTAAAATTGAAGAGAAACTGCAATTAGCCCTGAAAGTATACACAGATTATTTGAAATCCTTTTGTAATTCTAACTTAAAAGATATCTTTGTTTTAAAAGCGATGTTTAAATTGTTTAGTTAGTTTTCTTTTGCAAATTTCTTTGATTTTGTTTACAAAATTGTTAGAAAAAAAATATGCACATCCCTAAAAGTATGCAAAAATTATTATATATTCTTTTGTAATGCGAACCTAAAAGGGGACTTTGTTTTAATAGCTACGTTTAATTTGTTTAGGTAGTTTTTTGTGAAGTTTTTGCATTTGATTTTCAAAATTATAAGAAAAAAAATCATCATTATCCCTGAAAGCAGGCAAAAATTATTTTAAATTCATTTGTAATTTTAATTTGTTTATATCTTCTTTTTTACAAACTTTTTAAATTTCATTTTCAATACTATAAAAAAAACATGGATATCCCTAAAAGTATGCAACAATTATTTGAAATTCTTTTCAAATTTAAAAGATGTCTCTGTTTTAAAAGCCATGTTTAATTTGTTTAGGTAGTCTTCTTTTGCGAATTTCTTTGATTTTGTTTACAAAATTTTTAGAAAAACTATGCACATCCCTAAAAGTATGCAGAAATTATTTAAAATCCTTTTGTAATTCGAACTTAAGAGAGGATTAGTCTGGTTTCATTTGTTTTTTTTTTTTGGTTTTTTGTGAATTCATTTTATTTTAATTTCAAAATTGTAGGAAGAAAAAAAAAGATGATTGTCCCTGAAAGTATGCAATAATTATTTTTAATTCTTTTGTTATTCAAACTTTGTTTTAAAAGACACGTTTAAATTGTTTAGATATACTTTTTTACAAATTTTTTATATTTTATTTTATTTAAAATTATGGAAAAATCTATGGATATCCCTAAAAGTATGCAAAAATTATTTGAAGCCCTTTTGTAAATTAAACTTAGAAGAGGAATTTCTTTGAAAGCCGTAGAGAAACTCGCTGTTCTGCCTAAGGTTTGGTCATTCGTGCATCTTAATGCCTATGTGAATTGAAAAATTGCCCTGGAAAGTTTGGCGACGCCGTAAAGCAGTAGGTAATACACACAATATTAGTGGTGAGCGAAACTAGGTTGTAATCCTAGCTAAAAGGTTGTAATTTAATGTGAATTTGTGTTTTTGTTTTGGGTTTTTTTTAGTTACAATTAATTTGTGTTCCTATTCTAGCATCACAGCCATGCTAAACCTTGTTTGTTGTTTTTGGTTAAAATCATTCTCTCTAGAGTTTTTATAATTTTAACTGTTTTACATGTTTTGGCAATATTTCAATAAATTTGTAACATTTTTACTGATTTTTTGTTTTTATTTTCTGCTCATTTTATAAATTACCAGGAGAATATATTTTTTTTGTTATTATTTTTGTAGAATATTTTGGCTCATTTATCTTTTTGTTATAAAAATTTGTTGTTTTTGATTCCTTTTTGTTTAAAACTATGTAACAAACGGCCTTTTGTTTTAGGTTATGTTACAAGATAAATAGTAAAACAATAGCAAAATATCATAAAAAAAAAAATACAAAGAAAAAAAAAAAATTAACCTAAAAAGCATACGAAAAAAAAACTATTAAAACAATCAGGCTAAAATGTCTCTTTAACTAAACAAAAGTCCATAAAAATAATGATTTTTTTAAAACTTTATTTTCTATTTTATTTTGCTATTTTATTTGTTTTGCTATTTTATTACTAAACAATGATAAATTTTTAGGGTTATTTTTGATAAATTGCTAATTTATACCAGCCAGCCATCAGCAGAGAGGGGAGGGTATGGGTTATGGCTTTCGTAAATAGATGTGATTTATTGGTAACATTTTCTTTTTATTTTTTCCATTCTAAACTAAAGGTAATTTGTTGCTAATGCTTGTTGTAAACCGAGTATAAAAAATGTAATAAATTTTTTTTCTTCCAAAGGGCGGCTTTTTTATTTGTTTAAATTAAGGGAGTTGTTAAAAAAAATTATTTTTTTTTTATAAACTTTTAATTTAAAAATAAACTGTTTTTGGTAATCAAATTTGTCAGTTTTAATGGAAATTTAAAAACTTATTAAAGATAGTTAAAAACAATTTTTTTTTTCATTACAATCCTCCAGGAAGTATTTTCACGTAGTTTTTCACATCAATAATGTCGTAAGTTTTAATTTTTTATTCAATAATTGACACATTCGCTGCCAAGGACGAGTATACTCGTTTTGACAGTGCGGGATACTCAGTCAAAGACTCGGCCCTTTTCGGGATACTCGGCCCTACTTTAAATATATTATAACAAGCAAGCTTTTGAATTAGCAATAATTTTTGTGCAAACCAACCATAGCAAATTTCTAAGTGTTGGCAAATTTTCGCAATGTGTCTCGTTTTATTCCATTTACGTGATTTATAATTTTTTTTTTTATAATAAAACTTTCGCAAACACGAAAGAGGATATCAAGTCCTTCTGCCTTCCTATTGCCAACGACGAATATACTCGTCTGCTTGTAAATGATTATGTATGATAATACATGTGCTCCTACCAAGGTTTTGATAAACAATATCACTCAAAATCTAAATGGCAATGGGAATGACTTCATATAATTTAGTCATCAAACGACAGACTTGAGAAACTTCTCAGGGCAAGTTTTCTGTTCATACGGACATCAAGTCACACTAAAGGCCACACTTTAGACAGAACCGAAGCCAAAGAAGTCCAAAGATGACTTATCAATCAATTCAGTATTTCTCTTTGGGAGACGTGCAACACAAGGTATCTAGCAGAGATCAGCAAAGAATTATTTTTTCGGTACTCATAAGTACTCATGATATTTTAAATATAAATGAGTCAGCAATATCGAAATTTATTTATCCTGTCTGATGCATTCATACTCACTATAACATTGATTTATAAGTACTGATTGCAATGAGTATGCGTACAATCTTGACATCAAACTCATACCATTCGAAAAATGTATGATTCACACGCCTACTCATTTAGATTCATAACTTCAGAAAAATACTTAGAAATGATACGAGTGATATGAATCATTCATTACAATTTACAGTCTTTGTTGTTGTTGAATTTACAAAAAAAAAAGAAAGAAAAGACATTGCTGTCACGCAACCTTCAAGTAAGTATTGTAATGTTCTTAAGCGAATCACACTTATTTTACGATTCGTTGTATATGTTGAGCTATGGACAGTCGAACTCAACAATATCATACGTGTTGTTAAGTATGAACACTGATAAGTGCACGAGATAAGTTCCTGGTTATCGGTCGTAAGTCGATTAAGTTGTAAGTGCGAATAGTCGTAAGTCGAATGGGTGTAAGTCGACTTCGAACACAAAGTCAACCTTTGAATATGATTAGTATGAGTATGATAAAAAAAAAATTTGAATGCGAATTAGTATCTGAAATTATCAGTATGACTCGAATCTATTCATGGTTTTGAATACTTATTGCTGATCTCGGGTACCCAGCCAATTCACAAAAATTCACAATATTGTGTTAATCAATCAGAGTTTTAAATTTTGAAAGATTTTGGAAAGTAGAGCCGTATAATATGACTTAGTAGTTTCAACGTTAAGTAATTTGTTGGAAATGAAAAATATTTCCTAAAAAAAACGCCAAGAACTCTGCTAGCATCTGGCCATTTGCTGTCGCAAATGTGTAACGACTATGATGTACTTGCTGGCAAACATCAGGCAAAATTATGGATTACTCTAGGTGAATCAGTGACACAGGATGCCAAGATGAGTTTCCCATTCATTTCTGAAACCCTTGCATGTATAATCCACATTGACTGTCTTTGAATGAATAAAAGCGAACAATAACTTACGTACCAAATCTGTAAGAAGAGAGTGAGAGTATTTTCGTTGAATTCTGTGGGAATACTTAAAGCACTCTTGTGGTTTTCAATCTTTAACTGAGGCTTTACATTCATACGTACATAATTGCTCATTATAGTCCTTCCCATCAGGAACGACCAAGCTTCTCACACCACTAATGTTATGTGTGTGTTTATTTCATATATAAAGGAGGGAGCTACAATTTTAAGTCGACTCAGGAGGGCAGATTTTTCAGTAACTTTACATGCCAGAGTTTTTGTCAGAAAACGTCTGAAAGGAAGTCGCCGTTGAAATATAATTTTTCTTACTTCGTTTTTTTTTTTTGGAAAAGTTCAAACACAAGGTGAACCATAGCCTTTCGTCTAATAAGCCAACACCAGCCTTAAGAACACATCGGAGATGATTTTCAACTCTTAACTATAAGAGTAACAATATTTGCCATTTAGAAGACATCTTGAAAAATTTTAAAATGTTCCGCCATTTATTTTATATTTAACAGCCATTGATAGCAGGCTACCCATTGTATTGGAAACCGATTTGAAAAGAAAATGGAAAACAAAGTCAATTAAACATTATTTTTTTGGTTTAAGCTAAGTTTTAAAACTCTTATGGCAACTTTGCCATACATTTATAAATTTATAGAGATTTCGAGAAGGCGAAGTCAGGAACATTCGCTTTCAAGATAATTCATCAGACTTTTGCCATATAAAACGTAAGGCAAAGCTAGCGAGTGAGCTAGTAAAAGTTCAGTCAGTCTGTTGAATAATTATCTAGTAATTATTATTGTTTATGCAAAGGCTGTAAACAGAGGAATAACAAATAAAGCAATTTTTGTTGTTTACATCAAGTTGTAAACAGTGGCTTACAGAATTAAAGGAATAATAAATAATTGTAATTAAAATTAAGCAAAAAATTTATGTTTATTTTATTTGCAATTTAAGAGCCTGTATTTTAAACTTTTTTAAAAGGTGATAACGTAAGGATATAAACAATTTAAGGAGTCATCTTTACATGGCAATAAATTATTCCAGTACTAAGGCTACCATAGCCTAAATGTATGTAAACTTGCGATAAAGCTAGGAAAGGTTTAATAATCGTTTGTGAATAGAATTTTAAGGACATTATTGATTAAAGTTGTGGAATATTAATAGAAATTATACAAGGTCATTAACAATCTGTTAAGTGATGGTTAAGCCTTGCTGAAACCTAACTTATTGCTTTAGAAATTTAATATGAAAAGAACCAGATGACCCGTGCGAATGTTTCGCACCGTTAGTTGTTATTTTTGTAACATAAAATGAAAATAATTAATAGAAATTTTATTAAAAGTATAAAAATATTAGAAATCATAATATCATCGTACATATTTACATACATATTTGAATACAATGTTAGTGGTAATGACATGACATCATCGTTAACTAAATGCCCGTACGAATCCTTAATACAAACAAAAATATCTTTAAACGTACGCACTCGAGAAAAAGCCACGTATAACTGCCCATGTGAAAAGATCGGTTCTGGTAAATGCAATCCTACCTTTTGAAGGGTTTGACCTTGTGCTCGTATGTATCGTCATAGCAAAAGCAACTTTCACAGGGAATTGTTTTTCGACATTACCAAAATGGCAACTTTATATATTATTATGTGGAATAGCATTACAATTAAGCGACCCTGTTTATCGCCCTTGATCTAACAACTACTACTAAGTATTGCCAAAACACCTTTTTACAACTTAATATGCATATTATATATAACTGACTTAGTAATAAACGGCATTATAGTAAATAGCGGTATTGCCAGATTGAATTTTATACATACTATATTATGTAGAACTGCATTACTATTAAGCGACCCTGTATTACCACACTTGAACAAAAATATATAATCATAATGACAACAGTATTATCATGCAGTTCTGTATAAAATATAATTTTTATCAATGAAAATATTAATTTTTCAAATTCTAATTATTTTTCGCCATTAGTATTAGATATAAGCTTTAAAATGAGATATTATTCATTAAATTTGATGCGGTAGTATGGGAAATATTTGCAACCGACAAAAAAAAAAATGCTTTAGAAATTTAATATGAAAAGAATTGTGTGTGACGATTTAAAAAAATCCTTTAAATTCTTAAACCACAATGCTTATCATTTGCAACGAAAAATGATGTCCTTTTTGGAATACACGAATCATTTCAAAGCATATTATTGGTCAATGCCTAAGCAATTTTTAAGCTGAAAATTTATTTTCTTATTGTATTGTTGTTGCGGAAGGCTGTCTGTCTGTCTGTCTGTGGCTGTAAATCTTTACAAATAAAAAAAAAATTTCCCTTTTTTTCGTACTCATGCCTTGACAATGTAACGTTTTATCGCATTAAACAGAGTTTCAAAAGGATTTCAAATCATTTTGTACTTGTGCTTGGGATTGGGCTTGGGCTCTGATGTGCTGTGCTGTGCTGTGCTGTGCTGTGGCATATAATTCAATTGTCAATCTGATGACGTGCAACATGCTACACATACCATGTACAACAATCGTTGCTGGCATTTTAGCTTTTCTCGGGGTTTTTTTTTAATATCCTTTTTGGTCCTTCCTTTAACGTTAATAAGGCGGCGTGGTTCTTTAAACAGCCAAGCGATGAGAGATGAGCCAGTGTGGTGCATTTGATGGTAAATGATGTTGTCGATGTCGATGATGATGATGGTGATTACAAGGATGTGTACGATTTTCTCTTTCAGTTTTTTTCTCTTTCTATCAATATGTGTCTTATGTGATGATGTAATATTGCAAGTCAAAAGACAATGTTTGCTTGAAGAAAAAAAAAGAAAATCTAAAGGACATGAGGAAAACTTTCTTTTCTTTATTTTTTGATTTGATTTTTTATTTTTTATTGATTTTGTTGTTGAACAAGGCTCATTACAACCATGTTTTATTGTTGTTCTACTGTATGCTTTAGCAAGCAAGTAGTGACCATAAGACATTGTCATCTTTACAACTAAATCTGTGCTCATGTAAACACATCCCCCCCCAGCACAAAAACAACAATAAAGTAAGAAAATCCATTCGAGTTTTTCTTCCATTTTTTTCAATATTCCTTTTAGTAACCAAAGCTGTAGATAAACACAAACATTAGTTGATGTATGTTTGTGTGATGCTCGTATATCCTTTATATCCTTTACATATGTTTTCTGCTTTGCTCGACTCCTCTACTATTACTCTACAAACAAATAACCCACTAAACATTTGATTGTTACATCCCAGTGCATTGTTTGCAATCCATCTCCCTCTCCCTTTCCCTCTCTTTCTTGGTGTCTCTCCCTTTACACATCTGTTACAATAGTTTCAATAACTTTTTTTTTGCTCCTTTTTTTTCAATAAGGATTTTATTTTTTAATTTGAAATCTTTTCACGTCATATGGTTGCCATAGTTTTTCTCTTTCAAGTTTTTCTTTTTCTTCGTAAATATTTTTTTGTTTTTTCGTTCAGCTGACCTGTCACTGATGAGGGTTCATATGTTACAAACTGGTCAATACGTTTGTGATATATGAACCCAGAAATTGTCTTAAAGGCAGTAATTAAAGGATATTGATAAAGCGATAAAAAAATGTAAAAAATTAGCAAATCAACTAAACAAATTAAAAAAAAAAATTATTAAACCAAAGCTTTTTTAAGATTTTAGAAGGGAATACATTACTTCCCATGTTTTATCTCCACCTACATACACAAGTCATCATGTCGACCTGTTATGGGCTCCTAAATTTTTTTAATCTTTAATTCACTCCTCCTAGATGAGTAATGTATAGACAACACTAATCGAATGTGTGTTGGCCTAACAGACGTGGTACAATTTTCTACGATATCCTTGAGTCCCAAAACCCTATTCCTTCTTACTTTATTGGATATTACAATTCCTAGCTTCTCTCACCGATAGTGTTGAATATGTTAGTTTTGTCCAGAAGTGTTGGAATAAAAAGTTTGTTTGTTTTTTTATATATAAAACCAGCACTCAGGGGATGGGCCCCTACTCATACAGTGCATTGAGCAAGTTTTTAGGAAAGGTGGAAAGAGGGAAGATGCGAACGGCAAGGAAACGAGTTGCTGCTAGGTGACTATAAAATGGCCAGAGCTATACCTTCAACATTAGACAGTCTTCAAGAAGCTCGCAGTTTCTCGCACTACTTATGTTGTGTGTGTTAATTTTACACATAAGTGGCGGGACCTACAGTTTAAAGTCGACTCCGAAAGACAGATTTTTTTTCAGAAACTTTTCATAGTAATTTTTACCTTGAGAGCTTTCACCACAATTCTGTTGCCGAAAAAATCCTTTTTGTATTTTTTTATTTTGATGTCTGGCCTGGGACTCGAACCCAGTTTACGGGACTGAGTTTACGTCTAATAAGCCAGCACACTACCTACTAGACCACGGCGACCTCCAAACATTTTGCTCTCAGAAATTTTGTCAAAAGACTTCGAAAAAATATTTCTTTATATACTGTTTAAGTCAAGATGTTTGAAGTGGGGGTTGAACTATAACCTCTCATTTAATAGGGTAGCACACCAGCTACTAGATTACGATGGCAGTCTATAGAAAAGTTTAATGTTAGAAGCCTAAATAAATGCACAACAGCCCAATCGGTACAAAACTTCAAGGGTTCCATTGGAAACCTCCTTATATTTAGACCATTAACCCAAAAAAAAATTTAAAAAATATTTCCTCAGTGACTTCCACTCAGCAATCTTCTGGCAAAGCCTCTTGAGGATGAAATAAAATTGCCATCCGATTTTAAACTATAGGCCAAGCCAGAAATGGGTAAGAATTTATGAACAATTGAATACGTAAGTAAAGTCTCATCTGTAAAATGTTTCAAATATTTAGAAGCTCTTCAAATCTTTTAATGCGTTCCATATATGCCCTACAATTTCTTTTAACCTCCTTAGCAACTCAATGAGATTCGTCTGGTCGAGAGCACACCCGGTCACTTGTATACAAACTTAACAAGCTCTTGGCTTTGTCAGTCCATACCTGAGTTCTCCCAGAGTCTGCCATTATGTCGCAATAGTTTAGTAGGTAGTGTGTTGTCTTATTAGACATAAGTCCATGGTTCAAACCCCAAGTCAGATATTTCCAACAACACAATCATCCGCATTGTGCCACAGTCCTTCATATCAGGGTATATATGCATCCCTGTAAGAATACTTCTTCAAATTAGAAAAAGTAGGATGGAATTAAGAGATTAAATGTGTTGCGGATGGCTGTCTGTCTGTCTGTGGCTGTAAATCTTTACAAATAAAAAAAAATTTCCTTTTTTTGTACTCATGCCTTGACAATGTAACGTTTTATCGCATTAAACAGAGTTTCAAAAGGGATTTCAAATCATTTTGTACTTGTGCTTGGGCTTGGGCTTGGGCTGTGATGTGCTGTGCTGTGGCATATAATTCAATTGTCAATCTGATGACGTGCAACATGCTACACATACCATGTACAACAATCGTTGCTGGCATTTTAGCTTTTCTCGGGGTTTTTTTTTTAATATCCTTTTTGGTCCTTCCTTTAACGTTAATAAGGCGGCGTGGTTCTTTAAACAGCCAAGCGATGAGAGATGAGCCAGTGTGGTGCATTTGATGGTAAATGATGTTGTCCATGTCGATGTCGATGATGATGATGGTGATTACAAGGATGTGTACGATTTTCTCTTTCAGTTTTTTTCTTTTTCTATCAATATGTGTCTTATGTGATGATGTAGTATTGCAAGTCAAAAGACAATGTTTGCTTGAAGAAAAAAAAGAAAATCTAAAGGACATGAGGAAAACTTTCTTTTCTTTATTTTTGATTTGATTTTTTTTATTTTTTATTGATTTTCTTGTTGAACAAGGCTCATTACAACCATGTTTTATTGTTGTTCTACTGTATGCTTTAGCAAGCAAGTAGTGACCATAAGACATTGTCATCTTTACAACTAAATCTGTGCTCATGTAAACACATCCCCCCCAGCACAAAAACAACAATAAAGTAAGAAAATCCATTCGAGTTTTTCTTCCATTTTTTTTCTTTCAATATTCGTTTTAGTAACCAAAGCTGTAGATAAACACAAACATTAGTTGATGTATGTTTGTGTGATGCTCGTATATCCTTTATATCCTTTACATATGTTTTCTGCTTTGCTCTGCGACTCCTCTACTATTACTCTACAAACAAATAACCCACTAAACATTTGATTGTTACATCCCAGTGCATTGTTTGCAATCCATCTCCTTCTTTCTCTCTCTCCTTCTCGGTGTCTCTCTGTGTCCCCCTTTACACATCTGTTACAATAGTTTCAATAACTTTTTTTCTTGCTCCTTTTTTCAATAAGGATTTTATTTTTTAATTTGAAATCTTTTCACGTCATATGGTTGCCATAGTTTTTCTCTTTTCAAGTTTTTCTTTTACTTCGTAAATATTTTTTTGTTTTTTCTTTCAGCTGACCTGTCACTGATGAGGGTTCATATGTTACAAACTGGTCAATAAGTTTGTGATATATGAACCCAGAAATTGTCTTAAAGGCAGTAATTAAAGGATATTGATTAAGCGATAAAAAAAAATATAAAAAATTAGCAGATCAATTAAACAAAATAAAAAGAAGCCCCGAACCCCCTTTTAAGTTTTTCAAAGAGAACATAGGACATGGAGAGTAAGTCCTATCTTCATTTTGTTCTATTATATGCACCCAGGAATGAGATATGCAAACCACTAAAATTCATAAGAAATTCGTGCGTATGTGTACATATTTCCCCAATTCATTTTCTATCTTCTTATACTATGTTCAGACAAGCACTTTTATTGAGTTAATATTAGTTTATTTGGGTACAATATTTAATGTGTTCAGACACATATATACATAATTTGGTAATTCTAAAATGTTTGCAGAAAAGAAAGCCCGTCATTTTTTTTGTTGTTTGTTTGTTTATCGTTATTGACATTTGAGTTGTCAAATATCAATTGAAAGTGTTCGGAAAATTGTAATATGCTCACTGAACCTACTTATGAATTTTTCTCAATATCATAGCAATTTATGAATTTATTGAATAATAATTAATTGACATTTTATATGAAATATTGAGATTCGTAATCACGTTTATTGCGATTTACTCAATATAAGTGCATGTCTGAACATAGTATAAGATTAGTAATGTCTGGTAGTGTGTCATCCGTAAAATATCTGCAAGTGTAGAAATCACTGAAGAAATATTTTCGTTGTGGGATGAGAAGTTTGGCCTGGGGTTCGAACTGAGGCCTCATGACAAATAATAAGACTACGGCGACTACATGCCCTACAATTGCTGTAATCCTCCTTAGCTAGGCAACTCAAAAACATCCATCTGGTCGAGTGTCCATTTGATTACACAGTTCCCTTGTATACAAACTTAACATCGAATTGCGTGTACACCTGAGTTAAAAAGTTTAGTTTCCTGCTGAACATCTCAACAGTGTGTATAAAAATTAATCAACCAGGCTTCGATAGTCTTTATCAGAATATTTCATTAAAAATTACTTCTTATAATAACTTCAAAAAAAAAAAGAAAATTCGTACTCAGATTGTGATAAAATGTGAAACATTATTGGTATCAAATGTTTTGTACTAAAAAAATTGTGCTAAAAAATTTGTACAATAATTTAAATTATTGTTGAAATGAAAAAAAAATTATGTACAAATTTCATACTCATAGGTTGTGGTACAATAGATCGGGTACTAAAAATTTAATGTAAAAAATTTATATCAAAGGTTTGTGTACTAAAAACTAGGTTTTTAAAGATTTGTGTCAAAACTTTAGTACTGAAAGTTTTATGCGAATAAATATACATATAAATAAAGTTTTGTTGCTATAAATTTTTTAGTACTAATAATTTTTAGTATGAAATTTTAAAAACTGCTGCTAAATTTTTAGTACTAAATTTTTTTAGTACTGCTACTGAACTGTTAGTACAAAATTTTTTGTACTGCTATTAATTTTCAGTATTAAATTTTTAGTACTAATTTTTAACATTAATTTTTTTTAGTACACAATACACAATCGAGGCGACGCAAACCGGGGAGTTAGTGTACTACTACTAAACTTTAAGTATTAATTCCTTTAGAGCTGCTACTAAAGTTTTGGTTCTAAATTTTAGATCTTTATTTTTTAAGCACTTAATTTTTTTACATTATTTTTAGTACTAAAATGATATATCGAAATTTTTTCATAGAATTTAGAACCTTGTTTTAATAAATTTTTTAGTACTAATAATTTTTAGTACAAAATTTTTAAAAAACTGCTGCGAAATTTTAAGTACTAAATTTTTTAACAATGCTACTAAATTTATGGTGCTACATTTTTTAAAATTAATAGCAGAATTTTCAGTAAAAAATTTTGTTAGGACTAATTTTTAGCACTAATTTTTTTTAGTAGCAATATTAAATCTTGAGTACTAATACTTTTAGTACTGCTACTAAAGTTTTGGTTCTAAATTTTAGTACTGCTGCTAATCTGTTAGTACTAAAATGTTTAGCTCTGCTACTAAATTTTTAGTACTACATTTTTTAGTAGTGCTCTTAATTTTCAATTCTTAATTTTTAGTACTAATATTTAGCACACATTTCTTACAACAGAATTTTGTGTACTACTTCTTTTAGTACTGCTATTAAAGGTTTGGTTCTAAATTTTAGTACTAAATTTTTAACTATGTACTCAATTTTTTAATATTATTTTTAGCACTAAATATTGAAATTAAATCGTAGTATTTAGTATCGAATTTCAGTATCAAACTTTGGTAGCTGATTTTAGTGGAAAATTTTTTCTCTATAAAAATTAAATTAAATTTTAAAAATTGGCTTATAAAGGTTTGTACTAATTATGCCCAGGAATTGTAAAAATTGGTTTTCCTGAATAGATATTTTTTCCGTAGGACTTACTATAAAGTAATTTACTCCACACAACATGTTCACAAAAAATACTTCTTTTGAAATTCTACAAGAATTTCTATGAAAGCATAAGGATTATATGAGGTGATGTGTAGGGTACCCCATATTAAATTTTTTATATTTGTTTTTAATATTTCTTCTTGTGTATTATTATGTTCGGTCGTTGTCTCTTTTTAGGTTTTTAATTTTTTAAGTCTGTTTATAGAGCATGTGTTTCTGTTTTTTTTTCTTTTTTTTTTGTTGTGATGGTTTTTACTTGAAGACTTTGTAGTACTAAGGCTTCAAGCTTTTTTGATTTTTTTCTTCTTGTTTTTTGTTGTGTTGCAAATGCATAGCATTGCATTGCTCTGCTATTGTATAATCAGCTCTCATACATGGGTTCATGATTTTATTGTACAAAACGAGTGTACATTAGAGGGCAGATAAGTAGTTTGGAATTAAAATTACAAAATGCGCTAAAATAATTACTGCCACGCCCACTTTTTAATTAATTAAGCAGATTCAATTACATCTTTGGTGTTTTTGTTAATGAAATGAAGATAATTTTGAAGAAAATATTACGATAAATATATTGCCACGCCTCCTAAAAAATTAAATTATTTTTGATTAATAAAAAAATTCTAATAAATTTTATTTTTTTTTTCATTTCTTGCAGGTAATTCACATACATTCCAAATAAAACATTTTCATTTCAAATGTATTCGGCTGTAAGTAAAGCTTAATTTTAAGAATTATTTTACCCGATTTAGGATGCAAGATTTGTGGATATATTTCCCAAAAAAACCGAATTTTTATATGAAAACATAATCTCAAAAAGAACCACGCCCACTTATTAAACCTCTGTTAAGGTTTTGTCTGGTTAAAAAATATAACACACGAGTATATTTGATTAAGTGGGCTTCATTCATAAGCCATCAGGCTGTTATTGGAAGTCAGGTTAGACTTTACAAAGTATTTTGAACATGTTGTTCAAAACTCTTACAGAGCCTGAAAATTCCACAAAACATGCTGGAAAATCATGTAGAACCCTATGTCTTATACTTAAATAACTCTTTGTTTGAACATTTACTGTGTCTAGTACACTCTTTAATTCACATGGAAGACACTACAACAATCATAGTTATGATCGCTAACATCAGCATCATAAAATGTTATCATACATACAATACAACCCTTTAGTCAGGATTACCGTACAATGTGTGTATTTTGTTGTGGCCTGCTTGCCTCGTTTACATACATAATTGGTTATTACATACCATTAGTTAGGATTACGCCACTCACTTACACACTTATCTTGTGAGTTTTAATTTTATACACGGTGTATCGTGACCTACAGTTTAACATTATTGTCTGTACTGACAGAACTCCATTAAAGTCGATCAGACCAGGGACGGACTGCCTATCAAGAATAGTAAGTTTTGCTGTATTTCCCTTACAAAAAGTAGCATCTTGTATAGCTTGCTATGGCCAATATAGGGATATTGATAGGCTCCTTATAAAATCAATTTTGTTTTTTATTACAGATTTTCCTTTTAATTTAATATAAAAAAGAATAAATTTTTCTTTTAATTTCCTTTTAAATTTTCCAAATAAAAAATAAAAGGAAAACAGAAAATCTTTTCTAGGAAATAAAATCTATTTCCGTGTAATTATTTCTGTAGCCACAACTGTACACAATGTTTTTGGTCTTTAACATTTCATTGTTCTTTTCTCTCTCTCTCTCTCTCTTTTGCTCTCTGGCATAATATTTGTTAGTGTGTGTGTGTGTGTGTGTGTGTATGTGTGAAGAGAATATTTTCTATTTTTCATTTGATTGTTAACAAATATTTGTATTTGTTGTTGCCAACAAATATTGATTTCTACGATTTATTTTTAAGACGTTTTTTTTGTCTCTCCACCAACAACAGAATCAATTTTTTTGTATGTTGTTTGTGTGTGTGTGTGTGTATTCGTCTTGTGAGCAAATAATTTTTGACGCAAATACAATCGTATTGATCGCTTGAATATGTGTGTGGTTAGAGGAGACACGTTCCCAAATCGTATTTCATTTTTTGGGTTTTCCCATACAAATAAGCATTTTCTCTAAGCATTTCATTTCATTAAGATTTTCTTTTTATTTTTTACGATTTTTTCTTTAAAAACTATAACGATTTAACGTACTTTTCTTAAGTTTTTTTTTTACTTTTTGTGTCCCTTTTTTGATGTTTATTTTATGTAAGATTTGGAGGCCTGTCTGTGCCTTTTTAGTAACAGCCTCTCGTAAAATATTTCCCAATGACAACTTGAAACTTTCCTTCCAATGTTTGTTTCATACGTTTCTCCCCCTTTTGTTAACTTCTCGTCCTTTTTTTGAGCCTGCAAATAATTTTTGCATTTCTGTCAGGTTTTTTTCAGAACAGAAGTAGGTACTCCGGAGGTCAATGCCTCATGACTACCGTTATCCACCACACAGTACATAATTTGTCATAACAAACCTACAGTCAGAATTACAACCAAGCTTCTCACACTACTTATGTTGTGGGTGCTAAATTTTTATACATGAGCGGCATATTTTCTTTTGGGAAACTTTTCAAGGCAATTTTATTTTCGTTCACAGAGTTTTAAAAACCTGCTGTGAGGAGTTACCGAATGAAATATTTCTTTTCATATTTCAGTTTGTTGCAGATGTCTAACCTCGAATTTGGTAGGCGGCCTCACGTCCAATAAGCCAACATACAACCTACTAGGCTATGCTTTATTTTAGGGTCCTCATTCATTGCTATCAACCATGTTTTCGCCTCAGCGTATCTGTGTAACTATTTGTCCTCTTATTATTATTATTTCACAAGAAGTCTCCGTACTCTGGTAGGTGGTGAGTTGTCTTATTAGATGTGAGGCCACGCCAGGTCAGACATATCCAACACCAAACGAAATATGAAAAAATATTCTTAGGCAACTACAGCACAGTTTGTGGCATGACTGCTCACCAAACCCTGAAGTCTGAAGGGCTATGACCTAGCTTCTCATACCACTTATGTTGTGTGCATTAATTTTATCCATAAGTGGCGGGACCTATAGTTTTAAAATAGACTTCGAACGACAGATTTTGGAGAAACTTTTCATGGTAATTTTTATTTCCTCGCAGAGTTTTGGCCAAAAAGCTACGGAGAGCAAGGCGCTGAAGAAATATTCTTCTTTCATCCCAAAAACTATTCCTTTATCACGGCGTGCTATTGTCCTAATTGTCATTTGATTATCAGCGAAGATCATGCTCTTCGTTTAGAAAATACTATTCGATACTCGAAGATCCATTTAGAGACCCAGTCCTATCCGATCTTATCTCTATATTTAGAATCATCCGTTAAGTCAGAAGGCATCTACACTATGCTGTCCTACGACCACGAAAGTCGATCTGCTTTCAGAGAGATGCAATTGTCTGCATTTCGTACGTTAGGCATGCTGACAGAAATTTTCAGAGGGATAGGTAGGGAAGAAATATTTCTTCATATTCTGTTTAGTCAACATAGTATCTACTAAACTATGGAAACTTCTTGTTTATACTACAATATATTAATTTTTTAAACACCTTAAAATATGCAATGATTTTTGATGCTATTTTTCAATTTCTCTTTAAGTGTTATATTTTCTCATCTTTTTTGGGAGAAAAATCGTTTACAATCTTTTTTAAAATAGGCCTTTATTTTGTTTTCCTTCAAGGCTAGATTGTATAATATTCATATAATTTTTAACGCCTTAATATATGCAATAATTTTTTTAATACCGTTTATCCTGATTTTCCGTTTATAAATTAGAAGAGGAGTTGTCAATAATACAATTTGCAGTTTCTTTTTTAAAATAGATCGTTGATTTTTATTGTATAATATTCATATATTTTTAACGCCTTAATATATGCAATAATTTTTTAAAGAAGTTTGTTCTGATTTTCCATTTATGAATTAGAGGAGGAGTTGTCTATAAAAAAATTTTTAGTTTCTCTTTTAAAATAGGTCTTTAAGTTGTTTTCTTTTAAGGCTATATTGTATAATATTTATATATTTTTAACGCCTTAATATATGCAATAATTTTTTGAATGAACTTTCTCCTGATTTTCCATTTGTGAGTTAGATGAGTTTTCTATAAAAAGATTTCTAGGTTCTGTTTTAAAATAGGCCTTTAATGTTGTTTTCCTTTAAGGCTATATTCTATAATATTTATATATTTTTAACCCCTTAATATATGCAATAATTTTTTGAATGAAGTTTCTCCTGATTTTCCATTTGTGATTTAGAGGAGGAGTTGTCTATAAAAAAATGTGTAGTTTCTCTTTTAAAATAGGCCGTTAATGTTGTTTTCCTTTAAGGCTATACTGTATAATATTCATATATTTTTTAACGCCTTAATATATGCAATAAATTTTATTAAATGAAGATTGTCCCGATTTTTCATTTATGAATTAGAAGAGGAGTTGTCAATAAAACAATTTGCAGTCTTTAAGTTGTTTTCCTTTAAGGCTATATTGTATAATATTACTATATTTTTAACGCCTTAATATATGCAATAATTTTTTAATGACATTGTTCTGATTTTCTCTTTATCAAATTGAGGAGTTGTCTATAACAAAATGTGTAGCTTGTCTTTTAAAATAGGCCTTTAATTTTGTTTTCCTACAAGTCTAGACTTGGCTATGTAATATTCATACATTTTTAACGCCTTGAAATATGCAATAGTTTTTCCATCTTCTTTTTTTAAGATTCCTTAATACTTTTGAAGTTTTTATTGAAATTTTCTTTTATGTTTTTGAGAATGATAAATTAAAAAGGAGTTTTTTTATTTCATTTTCTTTTTAATAAAATATCTAGAGTTTGTCAAGTACTTTATTTTAAGAGTTTTCTACTTTACAATTTTCATTTTCTCTTTTATAAAGTTTGTTGTCCATTGTCTGCTTAATTTTTATTTAATTTTCTTCCCAAAAATATTCTAAGTGCATAAACATGTTCTTTGTTGTCGTCGTTGAATTGGTTATTTTTTTTCATTTTCGTTTTGTTCTTTATGCCTTCAGATTTTCTTGACAATTTAAATCCAACAATTAAAAAAGTTGCATGCAAAAAAAATTAGTTTTTTTTTCTACCAGGGATGGGAAAGTGTATTGTTTGTTAAAACATTTAAATTAAAAGGGAATGGCAGTTTTTGTGCTCTCTCTCCATCTCTGTCTCTATTTTTCTACGTTGGTTTTCTGACCAGTTTAACCATACTGCCATTAGTTTAACAAATAAGTAACCAATAGCCAGTACGGTGGTTATATGTGAATAATAGGGAGGCCCACAAACTAAAGGAATAAAATTCTTTAAAAAAAAAAATTTTTTATTGAAACTAGATTTCTTGATTTACTTTTCATAAAAATTTTCTTTTAATTTTTAAAAATTTTTTGGGTTTTTCTTTTACGAATCGGGGCCACCCTAATATATTTTTCATTCCGTCATTTACATTTTAACATACATGCACGCTATAAATGTGAAATCCACAGAAAAAGAAGAGAAAAAAATTTAATGTTTTGAGGGGCAAAAATAACTAAAAACCTCAGGTATTATGTGAAAATAACCTGAAGGTATTTTGTTGCAACTCATCCTTTTGCTGCAACATGCATACATACCCTGCATACATACGATACGTATGCACACACATATTCATACGTTTTTATTTGTTTAGCAATACCAAAGACTATGTTGTACTCGTATTGCCATCATACGTATCCACAAAGCTCAAATAAATTTACTACACATTCGCTCGCCCTCAAAAGCCATCTCTTTTAAACTCACGAATGTATGGCACGAATGAAGTTTCGTTTTTTGTTGATGTTGTTGTTGTTGATATTTCAATGATTTAAAATTGTAGCAGGGAAATGAATTAAAATAACGTGATGGTTGCAGGTCGCACACACACACATACTTAATGAAAATATTTACATTTACACACAGCCAAACAGCCATATAAACATTGAATGAATGAATGGTGATGGTGGTGATGGTGGTGATGGTCAGTGTGTAGTGTTAGTCTGTAATTTAAAATCAACGTCGAGCTGTCTGGCGCCAAAAAAATATTTGTTATTTGGCAAAATATTATGAAGCCTGTGTGTGTGCGTGTCATATACGTATGCATGTATGTGTATATTTACATATGAAATGTGCATACATGCAACAAAAATGTTTGTAATACCCCCGTATTAATACTCACTCACTCGCTCGCTCGCTTTAAACAATTTCAAGCAAAGACTAGCGTGAGTTGTATAGCGAAACCCCTTTAGGAAAAGTAATCATTTGAAAGGGTTGTTGGGAGAGGTGGGGGCCGCATACACGATTGATAAGAAGTTCATAAGAATCTTAAGCAGTAGACTAAAGGCTCTTAAAAACAAAACCATTTCAGTTGAAAGGAAAAATATGCAATCAGTTAAACAATAACCGAATATGGAATAATCGATGACAATAACTAAAAAAATTAAAAAGTTTAAGCAAAATATGCAATGTGACATAAGCTGTGTGGCATGTAGAGCCGTCCTTTTGAAGCTACATTCGTTATTGGGCAGATAATCTAATTGAGGACCGAAGAAGCTGGTAATTACTGTACTCATTGACGTTTCTAGCTTAAAAACTCCTCGAAATAGTGTCTTTTTCCGCAAGGCTTGGTTTCTTATGTGGATTAGTTTCATCCTAAATTGTTGTTTGTTCACGTGCCTTTTTGTTTCTATTTTCACTGTTTACTCGGCAGAATAACAGAATAATCGATTACTTTATACCTAATAATCAATTACTTTATACCGAATAATCAATTACTTTATACCGAATAATCGATTACTTTATACCGAATAATCGATTATTTTATATCTAAACAATTAAATAAAAAGATATGGAAAAGAGTTTGGCGATCTACATATTTACTGTTTAGTCGGATAACTGAGTATCGAATAAAATATATTAGAACTATTTTAAGGAACTCTTACTTACATTCAAATATTTTTTTGATTCTTTAGTTTCTATGTTCACTGTTTACTTGGAAGAATAACAGAATAATCGATTACTGTATACCGAATAATCGATTATTTTATATCTAAACAATTAAATAAAAAGATATGGAAAAGAGTTTGGCGATCTACATATTTACTGTTTAGTCGGATAACTGAGTATCGAATAAAATGTATTAAAATTATTTTAAGGAACTATTACTTGCATTCAAACTTTTTTTTGATTCTTTAGTTTCTATGTTCACTGTTTACTCGGAAGAATAACAGAATAATCGGTTACTTTATACCGAATAATCGAATACTTTATACAGAATAATCGATTACTTGATATCGAATAATCGAATATTTTATACCTAAACAATTAAATAAAAAAGTATGGAAAAGATTTTGGCGATCTACTTTTTCCCTAGTAATACTTTCTTGCATATTTATTGTTTAGTCGGATAACCAAGTATACGAATAAAATACATTGAAAATATTTTAAGGGCCTACACTTGCATACAAACCCATTTTTGGTTCTTTAGCTTCTATATTCACTGTTTACTCGGCAGAATAACAGAATAATCGATTACTGTATACAGAATAAACGATTACTTTGTACCGAATAATCGATTACTTTGTACAGAATAAACGATTACTTTATACAGAATAAACGATTACTTTATACCGAATACCCGATTACTTTATACTGAATAATCGTTTACTTTATAACGAATAATCGATTGTTTTATATCGAATTATCGATTACTTTATAACGAATAATCGATTACTTTTTAACGAATAATCGATTACTTTATAAAGAATAATCGTTTTCTTTATAACGAATAATCGATTGCTTTATATCGAATTATCGATTACTTTATATCTGAACAATTTAATAAAAAGATAGGAAACAAATTTTTTTGATTTAATTTCGTATATATTGTATTGTCGATTAATCGATTAATCAAATAAAAAATTATTAAAAAAATTTGGAGAAAGTACTGCTTGCATATAAAATTTCTCTTTTTAATAGCTTTTGGAATTAATAAAAAATCGAATAATCGAATAAAATTATGAAAAAAATGTTATGATTTTAATAATTTTCAATTTTAATGGTCTCTCTATATTTTTTTCGAAATCTCTGTTTAATAGTTTCTAGACTAAGTAACTACTC
This sequence comes from Sarcophaga peregrina, assembly GCA_014635995.1. NCBI lineage: Eukaryota > Metazoa > Arthropoda > Insecta > Diptera > Sarcophagidae > Sarcophaga > Sarcophaga peregrina. The sequence goes on along the minus strand of CM025793.1, from coordinate 82,934,921 downwards.
GAATAACCGAATAATCAAATAAAATGATGAAAACAATTTTACGATTTTCATAATTTATAACTTTTCTGAATGAAAAATAATCAATTCAACAAGAAATTAATTTTTAAAATTTTTATTTCTTAAATAAGCGATTATTTTCCCTTTTTGTTGATTTATTAATGATTATTTGGCAACTCTAACTTTAAAAACCTTTCAATTGTATTGCTCTTTCCATTAATGTATTGGCACTAATTGTAATTAAATTCCCCATTCTAATAATAAAACAAAAAAATAAAACAACCTCAAGTATGACTCACTTTAAGAAGCATTTGTCGTCCCTCATGTTCTTTATTTCCCATTGGGTATTGGTCTCTTATACACGTGTGTAGTGAAGGTTTTTTTTTATTTCTTTTTTTATTTCATTTTTATTTTGTTGTTGTTTTTGTTTTTGCCTTTAAATATAAGAGCGTTAATGTATAACCAAAGTATGTTTGGGTTAATGTGTGTGTATGTGACAGTAACTGTAGGTTTATTTATGTGTATGTATACGTGAGTAGACGTTTTATATGCTTAAATATTCAAATATGTTTTTACACAAACATACAAACACATACACACACAGACATTTATTTACACTTACACTACAGCATATCAGGCTACTAAAATCTTTGAGAGCCGTTAGTTTGTGTTTAAGTGTGTGTATGTGTATGTGGGGGTATATGTAGTGCATACACATTAAAGTAACAGATATTTATAGTCTTAGTCTCTACCTCTCTCTCTCTCTCTCTCTCTCTCTGTGTGTTTGTATTACAATTATAGGTATGGATTTATGTACGGTATTTATTTAATTGTCTTTATTTCTTGTACATGTGTGAGTGTGCGTGTATGTGTCTTGCTTTCCCTATTGTTATTTTGTTGTGCTGTTGCCTATATTTAGGCTTAATATGTGTGTGCAAAACAGTTCATTCTATACATTCTTGTATTTATTTCGTTTATTATCGGTTTTTTCTGATTTTTTTTGCCTTCCTTACTTAACATTTGAAAGAGTGCGATAGAGGGTGAATACCCTATTATTGCAGGTGGTATTGTAGGGGATATTTTTAGTGTTTTTTTTTATTTTTTGAATTCTTTATTTAAGGGATTTTCTCTCTGTTTTGTATTTTATACCTATGAAAACGTTAAGCCTTCTGCAATGCGTATTTTACGAACAATGTTGCCTTTTAAACATTTAATACTTTGAAACTCATACAATACATGTATTGTATGTACATTGTATGTATTGGTAAGTGTGAGAGACATATTTAGTTACACACTCATGCCTTTAGTATTTATATTGGAAAGCCAGAACGATAGAAAGAGAGAGAGATTGAGAATATGTATGTGCGTGTATAAGAGTTTACGACTTTATTGAAAATTGGATTTTCAATTGGTTTGCAATAACGGAAATTAATTCGGAAAAAGTGAGAATTATACTACAATTTTTTTTCTCTCTCTCTCTTATTTTCTCTTTTTTTTTGTTCTGATTTTTTTGTTTTTGTTATAGTTGTAGTACATAGTTGATTTTTTTTTTAATTTTTATTTGGTTTTATTCGGTATTTATTTTATTTCATTTCATTTATTTAGAGTTGATTGTGTGAAATACCTGTGTATTATATTGGCAACTGTTATACAAATAAAACTACTACAATAGCAGCAACAACAACAACAATAATAAAAATAAAAATTAAATAAATACAAGCAAAAAAAAAAAAACAACAAAAAAAAACTTTCGTAAATAGTTTTTTACAGAGAGAATTCAGAAAAAAAAAAACCATGAAATGGTTCATATATGGGTCATTTCATGTGGTTTATTGAAATATAATTGAAACATTTGAAGGCATAAAAACAGGCACTTACACTCTGCTAATAATGTGTACAGCATGCTTCAGTTCTTTTTGGTGTACAGAATCACCTCAATTACATTGTCTATCTTCAGGATATGGTAGATTATGATTTGAATTTCCTTAAATGTTTGGAAAATTTTTGGTCTAAATGTCCTGTAGTTCCGTGTTCATGTGACCAATAAGGTTATTAAGGAGAAATATTGCGTTCGCAGTAATATAGGCTTCGATAAGAGCTCCTGTATTTCCAGAAATTGCCGCGTGTATAGGGTTCCAAAACTCGTGGATGTGACACTTTTCCTGACAATAGGTTAGATTCAGGCAGAAAGATCACTCACAGACTTTGCGTTTTGAATGGTCTAACGTTGGTTATTATATGCGAAGAGCTTGTGAGCCTTATCCTAGGAGTCAGACAGTTTTAATCCTGACTTAAACTCTTGCAACTTACAGATACAATTTCCTGTACATTCCCGGCATGTGAAGTAAGAGAAAGTTCCAAACTCACTATGATCTTACTCCTACTGTTACTGGTTTTCTTATGGCATTTTCAATACGGTATAAGTTGTCGATGTGACAAGAAGGCATAGATTCACTACCAGACTTTGATATGCATCTTCTCTGGACTATTCTTCTTGGGAAGAAGAAGCCTGTAGCCTGAGGGACTTTATGGAATATGAAGTTTACTAATTTTCCGATTCATCCTGAGGCTAGTTTTATTCTTTACTTTTTATTCCCCTACTTCTTGACTGGGCAGACTTTTATCAGGATATATGTGTTTGAGCATTTTCTCTGTGACTATTCCGCTCTTGGAAGAAGAAGGCCGGTGTGAAGCCTATCCTGAGGGGCTGAGAGAGTTTTAATCCCTTACTTCCACTATATTCTTTACTCCTACACTTTTTATTGTAAGACTTTATCAGAGTATATGCTTTTGAGCACTTGCTCTGTAACTATTCTGTTCTGGTGGGAAGAAGAAGAAGTGTTATATGCCAGGAGCCGATGTGTAGCCTATCCTGAGGGGCTGAGAGGGTTTCAATTCTTTACTTCCAGTTTATTCTTTACTCCTATAGTTTTTACTGTCAGACTTTATTAGGATGTATGCGTTTAAGCATTTTCTCTGTGATTATTCTGTTCTTGGAAGAAGAAGGCCGATATGAAGCCTATCTTGAGGGGTTGAGAGAGTTTTAATCCCTTACTTCCACTATATCCTTTACTCCTACACTTTCTACTGCCAGACTTTATCAGAATATATGCGTTTGAGTATTTTCTCTGTACACTATTCTGTTCTGGGAGGAGGAAGAAGAATAAGGAGAATCTGTCAGTAGCCGATATTTAGACTCTTCTCAGGGTTTGAGAGATTTGTGTTTAAATCCTTTACTTACACATGGTCAATCCCAGTTCTTTATTTTACTTTTACTTTATCGAATCGAATGGATCACAAGATCATAGAATATTTCATACTTTATTGTAATGGTTGTAAACGTTCTCGAACTTGCCAAGCTATCTGGTTAAAGTGCTTAAAAATTTTCTTAGAGTACTACTTTACCTTGTTTTAATTTAAATAGTGTTGCCTAAGCCAATAAGCATCTCCACTATTGCTTTCGTGCGGCTCCCAGTTTGGAATTACGTTTGACACGTGTGCCAGTGTCATCGATGCCATCGTGTAGACATGTTCTGCAGCTTCAAGATCTCTCTTCTTACAGTTTTAGAATGCGCTCCACGTAATTTGCCATTGAGATAAAATTCTTTCTACTCGCAATCATAAACCCGACAATGTTAGAGGCCGCCATGGTTCCAATCGTTGACGTTGCAGTACAGAGCGATAGCTTTGCCAGCGTGCACATTCGAAAACAGTTTCCACTGCATCATATGGCGGCGTGGCTACATGTTCTGTAGCCTCAAGATCTCTCTTCTTCAGTTTTAGAATGCGCTCCACGTAATTCGCCACTGAGGCTTAATTCACTCTATTCGCACTGCTAACGCCAGCAATGTTTGTGGCCGTGATCGTTCCAATTATTGACATCAGTACAGGGTGACAGCTCTGCCAGCGTGCACATTCGAAAACAGTGTGCTCTACATCTGCAATTACTTCCTTTCCTTTCTCATAAAGACGGTAAGGGGAGGCGGTCTTGCCTATTCTGTGCAGATATTTCCTAAAGTATCCGTGACCCGACAGCACTTGTGCAACGTGTAGTAATTTATCTCTCCAAATTTCCGACCAATCTATGGCCTTGTGTCTGGAATAAGCCTCATCGTTCCATTGTCGTTGCCATTTTGAAATGGTCTTTTGCCTGGAGTGACCGGTTATGAGATTTCCAGCCGATTTCGCCTTAAACCAAAAGACATAGAACTTTACCAATTATACGAGAGTCTAGAGCATAAACATTTTGTTCTGTCCAAGTGCTTATGCAGTCTAGAAGTTGCCATGAATTGACCCTTATGTACGGCAATTTTTGTTTAACTTTTTATTTGTAAAAAAATAACAAGAATAAAAAAATCACTTCTAATATTTGTTTACATGTGTGTATGTATGTTTTTTTATGCATATGTATGTATGTGTGTATACATATATAGTATACGTGTGAGTAGTTGTTGTTGTTGTTTTTGTTTTAATTAAATAAAGTGGTTTTAAATCAAGCGCACAAATTAATCAGGAAATTTGTTCGAATAACAAGCAGCAATAAAAACAAAAAAACAAAGAGAGATAGATAGATAGACAGATGGACAGACAGACAGAGAGATATAAAACTATTTGATAAAGTTAAATAAAAACAGAGAGAGATAGAGAGAGAAAACATTTGTAATAACAAATAAAAACAAAACAAAATTATTTAAACAATTCAGAGCAGAACAATAAAAAAAATCAACGAATTTATTTTGATTTTAACCAACAAAAAAATAGGAGGAAAAGAGAACTAATTAGAGACTTAATTTGTTGTTTAAATAATGGTTAGAAAAATTTGTTAACAAAAAGAAAGAAAGAAAGGAAAATTTAATACAAAATTTACAGAAAAAGTTCAGGACAAATAAGTCAATAAATTGTCATCTTCATAGTTTTCATGATTTGGCAGAAAATTCCTTTCCCTTTCCATTTTTTCTTTTAATTTATTGTTGTTTTTATTATTGTATCCTTCAAAAGAAATGATAAACTTTTCTTCTCATCGTTTAGCTCCAAGAAAAAAACGCCATGAAATCACAAATCAAATTATTATTCTGGTCATGGCCCAGCTATTTATCATATCATCATGCATTAGGCAGCTACTCACAGTTAGTTTTTCTTATAAAACTAGGAACAATTCATTAAAGAGTCCCTCTTAGAAAATTAAAGGCATTTTATTTTTCCTCATAAAAAAAAAGAAATTAAGAAACTTATAATCGAGAAGCTTACACCGCTAGGTTACTGTTAGAGCACACTGTAACTCCAGACTGTAACAATTTTATTACAATTTTTGGATGGGTTATGCACTACCCTATGTTCCCTTTTACATACATACATAATTGGCCATTACAACCCTTCAATCAGGATTACGACCTAGCTTCTCACACCACTTATGTTGTGTGGGCGGGACCAACAGTTTAAAGTCGACTCCGTGTAGAAAGATTGGAGCTCTCATCTAACGACTTATGCCGTGGTTGTGCGTCTATTGAAGAGGAGGAAAGTGTAGTTCACTTTCTTTGTAAATGCCCATCTTTTATGAGTTGGTGATGTAGGTTATTTTGCTCTCAATTCCTTGTCAGTTTTACGGAGTTATCATCCCTTGATGTCAAAGATTTGACTTCGTTCATCAAAATCAAAAAACCAACTTGAAGGTTTAGTCAACACAATACCTTCTGGATTACGGCGACACTCTTAGAGTTGAATTCCATAATTCAACTGCAACATGCCGGCACTTGCCGCAGTCTAACGAATTGCTTTTGCACGCTGGCGTATTATTTTCTCTGCAAATATCTCCAACCTGTCTCTGGATATACTGCAATCTAAATGCTATTCACATACATCTTCTAAGTCTCAACTTAGTAGGAGCCTTCCTCTCTGCCTTCTAAGCAGAGAGGACGTTTTGCTATGATCATCACTTTCGTGGATGTGAAAAGAAATTTTTACGGATGGTGCTGAATTTGAGGTCCACTGACCTTCACATACAATATTTCACAATGAAGTGATGATCATTAACCGTGCAATAGTATAGTATGCTGAGTTTGATCAGTATTTCTATATTATTAGTTCTCTGTCACAAGTTCATTACGAGTAATTCTATGAATAAGTATGCCTCTTATATTCGTTAACGATTTAACTTTCCTTTCTAAAAAACAACTCTCTGCTATTAATCACAGACTAACATCTCATCATTGACAACAAACTAGCAACATCGTTATACGTTCAGTTTATTTTTATTTCTCTTCTAACATTACCTTATAGTCCCGTGAGTAACTTTATGATATTCTTTGTCTTACACTTGATACCGTACAATGTGTGTATCTTGTTGTTGTCTGTTTATCTTGTTAGTTTAGTTTTACTTGGTTTACTTTTACATACATACATACATAATTGGTCATTACAATTATCCTTCAATCCTGATTACGATCTAGCTTCCCATACCACATATGTGAGAAGATTTTCAATTTTATTTACTCTCTTAGGGATTTTGCCAGAAATCTGGTAGACGAAGAAAAAAATTTTTTTTTGTACAGCCTTATCAACTTCATTCACAATCCTTTTAAGTAACGATTTAACTTTCTTTTACAAAAATGATCACTGGACTTAGCGCTTACATCTTTCTGCTACTAATCACAGGCTAACATCTCGTTACTGACTGCCTATTCACAACTGACTGGCAACATCATTATACGTTCAGTTTAATCTGCCTTATTTCTTATCTAACAACTTCCCGATCTTTCTTAATGTCTTGATATTGGATTTTTTATTGTTGTATTCTTCCCTTCTCTTATATTCCCTTGAGTAAATTTACGATATTCTTTGTGTTACGCTAAGTACCGTACGATGTGTATATTTTGTTGTTGTCTGTTTGTCTTGTTAGTTTACTTTTATTTCTTTAGTACAATGGGTCAATTCGACCTCCGGGTACTGTACTTGTCACAGTTGACAAGTACACGTCCTCTAACCTTACTTTTATTTTGGTTTACATTTACATTTGCCTTAAAGTAGGCAATTTATCGAAAGTTTTTAAAAACTAAGAAAGCCTTAAAGTAGGCAATTCATCGAGGGTTTTTAAAAATTAAAAATAAATGTAAAACATTTGCTTTAAAGTTTGCAATGAAAAATTGTCTCAAAAAAATCTGTATAGGTTCTATCACTCGTGTATGAAATTAAAACACACAACGTAAGTAATGTGAGAAGCAAAGTCGTAATCCTGAGTGAAGAATTGTAATGACCAATTATATCTGTATGGATGTATGCTATTAAACTACTTAAGAAATTTTATTTCTATTATAATTATTATTTTTTATGGCATATTTTAAGGCTTAATGATAAGTCCATTAATTTGATACAAAAGGGTTAGTTACATAATTTTTTTTCGCTTTTTATTAAAAGCCTTTTTTAAATTATAAGACATTTTATTAATACTTAATAAAATCCTTTCAATTTTCTTTACTTATTGTTATTAAGTTAACCTTAATTTCTTTTTAAATGCCAGCTGTAAATTATGCAACAGTTTTTTGTTGCTTCTGTTTGCAACAAAGTAGGCTTTGAAGCACCAGCTATTAAGGTGCTTTGTTTAGGATCACAGTCAAATGAAAGAAAGTTAAGAAAGGAGCCTTAAAAAGGCTTACACTTTCGAACTCTTTCGCTTTCTCGCTCTCTATCTCTCTCTCTCTCTCTCTGTCTCTTTCTGAGTTTATGGAAGAATATTTTTTTATTATTATTGTGCTCTTTACGTGTCTAAATGTTCATAAACCTTAATACTTTGTCATTTAATATGTTGTTGTAGTATTGGCTTCTGCTATTTTTGCTGTACACAATAAAAATATAATTTCGTGAAATACAATATTCGTTATAGTACAACAATAACAACAACAAAATAAATATATTTTTATGTTCATGTCATTTTCTTTATCAGTTTTATGTTATCTGGTTATTTTTCTTTCATTTTTTTCTTGTTTCTTTTGCTATATTTTTGTGTGTGTTTTGTTAGAGAGTAAGGTTAGGGGGAAGTAGAAGTAAAAAATGAGGACATTGATTACTTTTAACTGCTGCTGCTGCTGCTGCACCCAGTTTAATGTTGTCGTAGTTTTTTTTTTCATTTCATTTCAATTTTTTTCCTTTCTTTTTTGTTCTGTTTGTATTCGTTATCGTTTCAATATATGTGTGTTAACAATTCTAGCCCCACTATACAAAACTCCCATCCCTGGCATTTTGCTTTAATGTCTTTAACACGCTTCATATACAAACAAGCCAGTGAGCAAACAAATATTCTTTATTTCTATCATTCAATACTCATACCCCCCCACTAAATGACGAAACACAAACACATACAAATGCTCTCTCATATCTCACACTCACACTTACACTCACACCAATACTAAGGCACTTATAACTTTGGCGTTTGTTGCCGTTGTCGTAGCTCACTTTGGTCTAGCATAGCATAGCATACTTAGCAGTTAGTTGATGATGACTTTCCTTTATTTTTTCTATTGAGGCGTAAGCAAATGTTAATGGTATTTAGAAGGTTCGCGTGACTTATAACAGCGTATAGGAGCAGCAGAAAAAAATTTAAATGAAAATGAATTAAAAACCTAAGCAGTTAGAAAGAGATAACAATTGATTTTCCTTTTCCCTCGTTTCTCTTTTTTCTCTTTTTTTTTTTTGAATAAAAATTCATAAAAATGCCAACGTTATCGATTTTTATACCATTTTATTATTATATTTTCTTTCTTTCTTTTTCAATTTTTCCCCTTGCTTTCCCTTTCTAATGTTTGTACTCATTTTGTCATATTTAATGGCATACTTTAAGGAGTTTGTTGGCGTTTATATTTTATAGTAGAACACATTATTAGAAAACCAGCATTGAAAATTGTCGACGTTTTTTTTATTAATACTACCAAAAACCAAACGTTTAATACCAAATAAATGCACTTGTTCCTGGCCTTAATATTTTATTTCATCATAAAAATTTCTTCTTTTTTTCTTTTTTTTTTAATATGTTCTTTAACTGCCACAGTATAGCTTGGTAAATAAAAATTTAATAAACAATATTCTCCTAAATATCCTTAAAAACCCAGATAATATTACCATTTTTTAAGTGTAATATTAAATTGGCTCCTAAAAGTCGTCTATGTTTTATGAAAATTTTAAAAACAGTTTTATAATCAAAAGTTGGTTTCAGTAATGCAATACAAACTTAACATTACGCAAATTTATTTTTAGGCTAAAAATCATCAATAATTTAAGGGTAAAACGCCTATTAATATGCCCTGATTTTGAAAAAATGTCGACTAAACAATACCTACATAATTATATTGATACTAAAAGCTAATACCTAGGATTTTAGATTTCGAACACATAGAAAAATAAAACAGGTTTAAAACTATTTATTTTTAATTGTTAAAAATTCCCGATGAATTGCCTATTTTAAGGCTTTCAAAGAAAAACTTTTATATTCTTAATTTTCAAAAGATCTCGATAAATTGCCTACTTTAAGGCAAATGTAAAAGTAAACCAAAATAAAACTGAACTAACACGACATGTCGCTACAGTCTAGTAGGTTGTTGTGATGGCTTATTAGACGTACAGCTAGCGCTCGAGCCCCAGGCCAGAGATCAAAACAAAATACAAAAAATATTTCTTCGCCGATTTCCTCTCAGCAGATTTCTGGCAAAAACTCTGAGGGTAAATAAAAAACTGCCATGAAAAGTTTCTCAAAAAAATCTCTCGTACGGAGTTGACTTTAAACTGTAGGTCCCACCACTTATGAATAAAACTACCACACACAACGTAAGTGGTGGGAGAAATTAGGTCAATAATCCAGACTGAAGGATTGTAATGACCAATTATGTATGTAACAAGACAAACAGACCACAACAAAATACACACATTGTACGGTACTTAGTGTTACACAAAGGATACACATAAAGTTACTTATGGGAATTTAAGAGATGGAGACAAAAAATCCAATATCAACAGATTAATAAAGATCAGGAGGTTGTTAGACAAGATATAAGGCAGATTAAACTGTACGTATAAGGATGTTGCCAGATAGTTGTGAACAGTCAGTCAGTGATGAGATGTTAGTCTGTGATTAATAGCAGAGAGTAGTATTGAAAAGTAAGCGTTTAGTACAGTGGTCTTTTTTGAAAAGGAAAGTTAAATCGTTCCCTAATACGATCATGAATGAAATTAATAAGGTTTTACAACAACAGAAAGTTTTTCTTTGACAGATTTCTGGTAAAATCCCTTTGAGAGGCCATGAAAAACTTCTGAAAAGTCATGTAGTTCGGAGTCGATTTTAAACTGTAGGTCCTCTGCCACTCATGTATAAAATGAACACGCCTAATATAAGCCGGTTTGTATGTAAAAGTAAACCAAATAAAAGTAAACTAACAAGACAAATAGACAACAACAAAGTACACACATTGTACGGTACTTAGGGCTACACAAACAATATCATAAAGTTACTTACGGAAATACAAGAGAAGGAAACATTACAAAGTTTAAAAATCCAATATTAAGATAGATCAGGAAGTTGTTAGATAAGAAATAAGGCAAATTGAACTGAACGTATAACAAGGTTGCCAGTTAGTTGGGAATAGACAATCAGTGATAAGATTTAAAGGATCGTGAATGAAATTGATAAGGCTGTACGAAAAAAAATTTCATCGGCTAACAGATTTCAATCAAGAGCCCTCATGGTATGTAAAAAGTTTCTAAAATAAAATTGCGTCTATTTAAAACTGCAGCTCCCATCTCTTATTAATACAATTAACACACATTACATAAGTGGGGGGAGAAATGAGTTCGTAATCCTGACGCAAGGGCTATAACAATAAAAATCAGAAGTAAATGTTTTCGTAAACGTTTCAAAAAATTTCTCTGCAATTTCCATAAGAAATTTAAATTATCTAAGTTAAGGCATTTAAAATTTTATTGCCTAGTGTAAGGGTTAATTAAAAAGTCTAAAAAGTTTTCTTAAATCACATTATACTTGAAAATTACAGCCCATTTCATGGTTTTTTAATTTGAAAACTTGGGTTCTTGTGTTAACAGACTTATTATTTATTTGTGCCATTTTTTTTTTAACTTTTTAAAAAGGAAACCGTAACAGGCATAAAAACAAAACAATAATTTAAAGATTATGATAAACAAAAAAGTTTCTAAATTAAAGCCTATTTTGCGGCTTTTAATAGAGAAAATTTTTTAAGCAATTTTATAATCTACTTTGAAAAGTTTGTAAAAACGTATATTATTCGAATAATTGTATGATTTTCAACTTCTAAAGAAAAAAAATAAATAAAAAATTATTTTAAATGTTGCATGTTTTTAGGCTTTTTAAGAAATAATTTTTTAAACTTTAGTTAAAATACTATAAATCGTGTTTCCAGAAACACGAAGTGATAAATAGGTTGTATAAAGTTTTAAATCATTATAATCCGCCCAAAAGCAGACAATCAAATTCCATAGAATTTAAAAAGTAAACGTATTTACCTTCAATAAAAATTATGATAAGTTTTCTTTATAACAAAATAGATTTTGAGTATACAAAACCTGCAGTATAGCATTCTGGGTAATAATTTTTAGTTCACCTTGCAAATACACGATAATATTGCACCTATTTTCTCTTTAAGGCGCCGCTCTACAAATATCTTAAAATAGAAAAATGGAAATCATTTTTAAAATTGTTTTTTGTATTCTTTTCCTATGCCCTCTTTCCATATACATAATTTAATTAATTTTACCCCTTAAAGTATGCTTTTAAATTTATTTATTTTTGCTAATATACTAAATCGATTGATTTTATTTAGTTTATTTCTAATCTCGTTCTACTTTTAATGTGTAAATTTAATCAGAAACCCATTTTTAGTCTATTTTTAGGCAAAATTTAGTAAGCATGACTACAGTCAATATTCTTGTTAATCAAGATTTGTTTTAAATTAATTACAGCGTTAATTAAGTTAGTTTCTATGAGTCTCTATTACAGTTTTATTTCAATAGTTATTGTTTTATTTTCAATGAAACTTTTTTTCTATACATTCAATTTTATTTTAATTTCCATTCGATTGCAATCCCATTTTTTATGCTTTAATTTTTTATGTATTTTTTTTTTTGTCACTGATTTGTTGTGCTTTGTTCAGGCGAAAGTGTTATCAATTTATGTTTTACGAACACTAAATGTATACATTTTTTTTCTGTTGCAGTTGAAAATAATAAATGTATAGAATATTAATAAATTAACCCCTTAAAGTAGGCCGGTGAAAATTATAACGTTTTTGTATAGGCAAAGGTTTTTCCTGTGCTAAATGTTTTCAAACTGTTTTCTAAAGCATGTAAAATTTTAATATTCACTTAATGGATAATAACAGGACCAAAATCCTGAAATGGAATTAGAAATTTTGAAAAAACATTAATCCTAAACCAACCTTAATTCAAATATTTAACATATTTAAACATGATCGAATTTTTAAACTTTATTTACAATTCTTTCCTTTGCTTTAAAGCGTAAATTAACTAGTCTTGTTTGTTTACACCTAAAAGTAGGCTATACAATTTTTCTTCACTAATAACATAAAGTAACGCCTTAAAGCACTCTTTAATTATTAACTGCTAAATACTAGAAATTTTAAAATTTTTCTTCCTTTTTCTAAGCACCTTTATGTTGCTCTAGTCTTTTTTACGGCTTCAATTGTGGATTCTATGCACTTCTTCTTGCTTCCTTTACCTTTTTCGATTTATTAATTTTCGATTTTTTAATTTTCGAAAGCTTTGTCTGAGTTATACTTCGATTTTTTTCCAAGCTTCATACCTCTTTAGGGGCGTAGATCTTACATTTGTATTAGAAATGTTTTATTTAACATGCTTAGCCAGCTATGACGGCATTTCTAAACGGTTTTTAAACCGTTAAAGGTCTAACAAGCCACAGCCATCATATTCCATAGTCAATGTAGACATGAAGGTCGCCTTAGTCTACTGTGTAAGGTTATTGACATGAGGCCTGGGTTCATACTCCAGGACAGACATCTCCAACAGAACGAGAATATGAAAAAATATTTCTACGGCGACTTCTTTTCAGCAGTCTTCTGGCAAAAATTCTGTGAGTAAATAAAAATTGCCATGGAAAGTTTCTCAAAAAATTTGGCGCTCAGAATCGACTTTAAACTGTTGATCCCACCGCCATTCACGTATAAAATTAACACGTACATTATGAGGGAAACTAAGTCGTAAAACTAACTGCATATCTAGGCTTTTGGATTGAGTGTAGCTTCGGCTGTGTGGCACGTAGCGCCGTCCTGTTGAAACCGAATATTGCCAATATCCTCCGCTTCAATTTTGTGTACAAAAATTCGTCCAACATGGCCTGATAACGATCGCCTTTGACAGTAACGGCCACTGCTTGCTCATTTGCGAAGAAAAATGGCCCAATAATGCCTCTAGACTAAAATCCGCACCAAACAGTGACTTGTTTTGGGTACGCCGGCTTTTCAATGTATGCGTGAGGGCTTTTTGTGCCCCAAATGCGACAATTTTGCTTGTTTACATACCCGTCAAGATCAAAATGAGCTTCATTTGAAAAGATGATTTTCTGTAAGTCGATCGCAGGCTGACTTAGCGAAGCGAAAATGCGTGTTCATAACCATATTCGTTCAGCGTAAGGATAAAACAAATTATCTGTCAAATCAGACATGAGCTATGTGTTACCATTCACGAAATAAGCACTAGTTGAAAGAAAAAAACGTTAGATGGCGGCCCCAATAGAAAGGTTTCTCAAAGTCATTGAAATCAGAAATATTGGCGACTGTTATTCCATAGGTTGGTTAACTATGATGTGAAACTGGTTTATGTCTGGGATATAATCCAGAAAAAGCACCTAAAAGTTGACTTCAAATTTGAATTACAAAAAATCAAAGTCTTTAGGGGGCCTTTTAGGGGTTAAGATATTTATTTTCATTCTTTATTTTTTTTTTTTTTTTGCTTTAATAGCCAAATAAAAATTCCATCAACTGCCACAATGTAAACATAGTTTTTGCCTTTAACCTCCTCACATCATAAAATCATATTCATTTTTTGTTGTTTTTTGTCTTACTCTTTCACTTTTTTTCTTTCTTTCTTTTTTATTTTTGTTGAGTTATTTCGATGCAAAAAATAATAACAAAAAAATCGCTGAAATTTTTAAATAAACAAATAACAGATTAAATAAAAATAATTGAAAAATATACACTCGCTTATACACACACACACACACATATACACTCACATACATAGAGACATACATTTGTATTAAAAAATAATAATAGATACCCATACCATACACTAACACACATACAGAAATTTACTTACTCAGTTATAGACTAGAATATTTGTATGCAATCAGAAATACACACATCCACACATACATACGTATATAGAGACGTTTGACAGATGACTGGAATAATGGCATTTAAATGTGTGGAAAGTCATTTATTTGCAACAACAAAAAATAAAAAAAATATTAACGGAAAATAACCAACACGAAGAGAGAGTGAAAAAAAATATGGCTGTCCATATATACACACACACGCACACACACATTTACAGAAAAATAAAATGAATATGCATACAGTTATGGACACCAACACTACGGCGCCATTTACAATTGCAAATGGGAATTTTATCACAGGCCAGCCATCATAGCAGTTTAAAAGCGAGAGAGCGAGAGAGAGAGAGAGACAGCATGAGAGAGTGAGAGATTGTGTTGGTAGAAAGGCTAGTAAAAGAAAAATTAATATTTGTATGTGTTCAAATTTTTTTTAAATGGAATTACACTAGAGAGCAAAACTATGTGATGGAAAATATTTCTTTAGAAAATCTTTGTATTCCCTAGAAAGCCAGTGGGGTCATAAGATCCGTAGAAAAACGGCAGAGAAAAATTACATCCGAGTAACTACATAGTCCACATTCTTCATTGAGTTGAGTACAACTCAAAAATATCCCTTTTTTCATATTTCTCGAACCCTTCAAACTTGTTTTATTTGACAAAAACTGGTTTTTTTCTGACTTAAAGCAATAATTTCTGAATTACTCAAACATTTCTGACCCAATTTCGAAAATTTAAATCTTGTTGGAAAGCGGAGAGATGGACCTTTAAAACGGTATACATACATCTATTATTCGACTTAATATGCTATGAGATTTGATGAAGTAAATTTGGAAAATGCGAATTTTTTCATACTTTTTCGAAAATGATCTTCCCTTGAGGGACATTAGTGGTCTGTGAGCAAACAAAAAATTGCCAAGAAAGGTTAGGTTAGGTTAGAGGACGTGTCGGTCAAGACAAGCACAGTACACGGAGGTCGAAATTGACCCATTGTACATTGTCCTTAGGGGAGGAAGGAAAAGAAGGATATAGGAAAGTAGGGAAGGGGAGGGAGAATGGGAAACGGAGGAATGAAAAACAACAGACACAAAATAACAGAGGTTGAGAGTGCGACTGCAATTATGAAGCTCTAGCACCTGTCAACCAGCCAAGAAAAGTTTCTCAAAAAAAAAATCTGTCGTCCTGTGTCGACTTTAATTTGTAGGTTCAGCGACTCACATATAAAATTAACAGTGGCGTGAGAAACTAGGTCCTAATCCTAAAGGATTGTAAGGACCAACGTGTGATCTTTCGCCAAAGTGTCCCATAATAATTGCTATAAGGTTTCTGAGATGGACTGTGATCATGTTATCAATCCATTTTTAAGCTGATATCTAGCTAGTATGTCTACATATGCGATCATGCCATCTGTCTTTACAAATGACAGACTGTAGTGTGACTATTTAATGGAATTTTCCATTTTATCAACGTCTCTAAGGGTATCGGAGTCTATGTCAAGGAATCTATAATATGGCAACCGTCTAACCGTCTCACTATTTTATCCATAGACATTCGTCATTTTTGGACCACGTCTTAGGTATAATGGTCGCTTTACAGTAGGTAATGTGTCTTTACAGATTACCCTAACGGTGGATTCGCATGGCTGCAGTTGTTATTAGCATTATTTCGATCCGAATAGTACCATTAGTAATTGGGTATTGCAAGTAACAATCTAAGAAATAACTGTTTGCGAACATTCAGCTTTCTCGAGTGCATATTTTATGGATGTTATCTAGTGGGTGGAAACCCGTTATCATAATAGCACTTGTTTGATATTTTTTTGAATTGCAAAAACTAGGATCGAAAACAAGTTCAGCCATGACGTAATTGATCTATATATCCAAAATCTTGTCCGTATTTGTGTTTAGTTTTAATTGAAATTCTTTATTATTCGCTTAATTCTATAGGCCACTGTTTACAACTTGATGTAAACAACAACAATTGCTTTATTTGTTATTCCTTTTTGTTAACACGCTTTGCATAAGCAATAACAATTACTAGACAATTGTTCGACAGATCTTTGTAACGGAGATAATCAAACCACGATTATTCTATTCAAACGTACAGCGTCTTTACACAAGACTGACTGAAATTTTACTAACTCTGTCGCCTGTTTTGCCTTGCCTTTTATATAGCAGGGCAAACAGTCTGATGAATACTTTAGAAGGCGAATGAGAAGGGGAATACGCGTTAGGGAGTGTACCAATCAATCGCTTAAGCCGCATCATTTCTACGGGTTATTGAGATATGGGGGAAGTGTAGAAAGAGAGAAGAGAGATTACTTACCTACGAATAACTTCTTCAAAGGCATATGTGGCTTAAATAGATTTTCTCTCGTTTGTCTTACAATTTCTTTACATAAAATTGGCCATTGGATTTACTAAACTTTCAGTGTGATTTTCAGCTTTATTCTAAGGAGATGATGTATTAATGCAAAGTGCTGGTGCTGGAGCACTTGGTAGTTAGGTCTAGGGTATTATGTGGCCTTATAAAGGTCCGCTTTTTTTGCTCAAGTTAGCTGGGAATCCAACGAAGCTGTCTCTTCCTACCAGTGCTATCCAAAATGATATCATTTTGAATTATTTTTAATAAAAAATTTTTTTTTAATTTTTCTATTTTCTATAATTTTAATCACCACTGTTGTTATCTACTTAACATGAGAGTGTGTGCATAATTTAAAAACGAAAACCAACATACAAATTGCATTTCTCTACAACTATGAATTTTTTCCCGGCATATTTTCGTTTTTACATTTTTTATTCATTTAAATAAATTTTTTTTTTTTGTTTTTTAAAAAACGTTCTTTTTTATATTTTAAAAAAATCATTTCTGTGTATATGCATATTTATTTATTTTTTTTTTAATTCTTTTTTTTTCCAAACATATGTTAAGCCATGAATATTTGTAAAATAATTTCCATTTTATTCGAGTTCGAGTGTATTTTTCTTGTCGTTCTTTTGTTTCTTCAACACCAGTGCGCCATTTCCCTTTGGGGTTTTCATATTGCATATAAGTTATGGGCCCATAGTGCATATAAAATTATATTCTTTTTGTTTTTATTGTTGTAATATTACTTTTATTAATTAAAATATATTTGTCAAGTAAACAAAATGATTTTCGTATTTATTGTCATTAAAATCGTAATTGTTTAATAAAGAGTTGTAGAAAAACAAAAGCCAAATGAAATAAAAATCAAAAAAAATTAACTTGAAATTAATTAAAATCCATAAAAATAATTGCTTAGTTAAAGGCCATTGAAAGATAATAAAAGGCTATCAAAAATCAGTCAAAATTTTTATTTGAGTCTAGAAGTACTTCATATATTTTATGTACCATTTTTCACACAAAAATAGTACTTAACAGGTTACTATTGTTATGTTTCTACCTTTTAAAAACGTTTAAAATATGAGCTCGTAGATTTAATTTTAATAAAAATTCTTTATTTTTCGCTTAATTCTATAGGCCACTGTTTACAACTTGATGTAAACAACAACAATTGCTTTGTTTTTTATTCCTTTGTTTACATCCTTTGCATAAACAATAACAATTACTAGACAATGGTTCGACAGATCTTTTTAACGGAGATCTTCAAACCACGATTACGCTCTTCAAACACAACGCGCCTTCATACAAGACTGACTGAATTTTTACTAACTAACTCGCCTGCTTTATTTGATATTCCTCTGTTTTCACCCTTTGCATTAATAATAACAATTACTAAACAATTGTTCGACAGATCTTTGAAACGGATATTTTTAAATCACGATTACTCTCTTCAAACTCATCGCATCTTTACACAAGACTAACTGAACTTTACTCACTCAGTTGCATGCTATGTCTTTGCTTTGTCTTCTATCTGTTGCTGGATGAATGTTCTGATCTTCTTGAAGACGAAATTCTTGAAATTTCTATAAATGCAAACAAAATTATTTACGTGCAAGGTTTTAGATAAGGTGATCCAGTATCATTCGGCCTTATCAACTTCGTGCATCGCAAAAGCGTCCAGTTGCTTGCGTACGCTAAGGACATTCACATTATAGGGCGTAGCAAGCGAGATATCACTTTAGTAATGTTAAACGAGATTCAATGACGATTGGATCTTGAAGTAAATGAGGGCAAAACGAAGTATATGTTATCGACAAGTAGGGATATGCAGCTAATTGGATCTTAGATTATGGCCGATAACTATACTTTCGAGGTAGGCAAGGAATTTTCATGTCTTGGCTTTGCCATTACCATCAAAAATGATGTCAATCTGAAGATCAAATGCAGGATCATTCTTGCCAACAAGTTCTACTATAGTCTCAATAGATAATTGCTTAATAGAGACCTCTCCCGTACGACAAAACTAACACTCTACAAGACGCTTATCCTCCCCGTGCTTCTTTTAGCACAGAGGCATGGACACTATTAAGCAATGGTGCAGCAGCCTTGAGAGTATTCGAGAGAAAAGTCTTACGTAAAATCTTCGCTCCAGTGCGATAATTTCCGCATACGATCCAACAGTGAGACGTGTAGAACTCCTTAACGACATGGACGTTGGGCAGAGTATTCATATGCAGCTTGTTGCGCCAGCTCGGCCAATTCATTCGAATGGAGGGGGCTGCTCCGGTGAGACGGGTATTTGATGCTTAGATTTTGCTTTGAGAGTATTCGAAAGAAAAGTCTTACGTAAGATCTTCGGTCCGGTGCGAATTGGCAATAATTTCCGCATATGATCCATTAGTCAGTTGTGTGAACTCCTCAACGACATGGATGTTGGGCAAAGTATTAACATCCCACGGCTCGGCAATATCGTTCGAATGGAGGTGGATGCTCTGGGCAGACGGGTATTCGATGCGGAGATTTGCAGAAGTCAGCGAAGAGGACGACCTTTTATCCATTGGAAGGACCAAGTCGAGGAAGTCCTGTCATCGATTGGTGTGACCAACTGGCGTAGGCGCACAAGAAGCATAGGCGCCTGGAAGGATGTGTTGCGGCAGGCCAAAATCCGTTAATCAGGTTGTTATGGCTAATTAAGTAAGAAAGTAAGTAAGATTTGCAGAAGTCGGTGAAGAGGATGAACCTATTTATGTTGGAAGGACCAGATCGAGCAAGCCCTGTCATAGATTGTTGTAAACAACTGGAGTAGACGCATAAGAAGTAGAGGCATCCGAAAAAAAATTTTAAAGAAGGCCGAAATCCGTTAATCGGGTTCTTAAATTGGCCAGTTAAGTAATTATTTTTCCAAAAACGTACTTTCTTTCATAAGGTACTTTTTTTTCAACGAGGTTATATTTAAAAAAATGTTCTTCTCTTCCAAAAGTGTACTTTTTAAAAAGTACTTTTTTAAAAAGGTACTTTTATCAAAGAAGTTCTTTTTTAAAAAAATGTTCTTTTCTTCCAAAAGCGTACCTTTATGTCGTAACGACCTTTATGTCGTAATCCTGACTGAAGGGTTGTAATGGCCAATTATGTATGTATGTACCTTTTTAAAAGGCACTTTTTTAAAAAGGTACTTTTATCAACTTTTGAAAAAAAAGTATTTTTCATAAAATTAATGTCTACAAACAAAAATTTTAACTTTTTTTTAGAATCTTTTTTGATAAAATTTTCAAAATCTTCGGTATTTTATAAACGTTAACCTTTTATTCTAATGGCTATTGGGGCTTTACCCTTTACCAAAAACCCATTTGCTGTCTTTCGCATTCTACTTTGTTCCTTCTCACTACAAGGGTACATAGGCCATATCCATATTAATTATTTTATTAAACAAAAATTAAAACAAAAAGAAAAAAAGGCCAAAAATGGATGTTAAAATGGCACTGCAATCAGCCAGCCAGTCAGTCAGCCAGCCAGCCAGCTAGCTAGGCCCCCTGTTTTAATAGAAAAGCAAAAACGAAAAATAATTTTATCGCCTGTTTTTCTTATTTTTTTTTTTTTCATCTCTTGTTTTGTTGTTGTTGTACTTTTATAATAATTTTCCAAAACAGTTTTTATTAACAATTGTTAGCAACTTTTGTAGTTTTTCATAATTATGGATACACTTTCATAAAAATCCCATAAACATGCAACATTGCATGTACACAAGCGGGGGTCTTTGTTTCTTTCTTTCTTTCTCTTAAGGCATTAAAGTGGTTCAAGGAGGAGGAGAAGGAGGAGGAGGAGGAGGAGAAGGCTTAAAACACATACAAAAATTGGTCATAAAATGAAATTTTGGTATCATGAGCGTGTGTTTTTTTAAGTTTTTTTTTTCATTTTATTTTTCGCTTTTATTTTTCGATGGATAATTAAAATAAAAACAAAAAAAATCCAATGAAAATAAAACAATAAAATTAAAGGCAATAATAATGGTACCAACCAACTCCTGCATTGAAAAGCAAGAAAAAAACCTACAATTTGAACACGTTCTTATTTATTTTAATTTTTTTTTCATATTTTTTTCGAATTTTTCAACACTATGGGGCGCCTAATGAATCATTGGCTATTAAAAAAATGGGGGTAAACACACAGCTGGCGGAAATTGTTAAATAAATGCAAACATTTTGTGATTTTCAGTATGTTTTTTCCATATTTTTTTAGGTCAAACGAATTAGTGTTTAAAGGTCCAAAAGGGTAACAGAAAAAAAAACTAAGAAATAACTGATTAAAGTAATTAAAATCAAAAACTACTAAATAATGTACTAAAAGGTAAATAATAAATATTCTTAATTGCGTTATTGGTTTCAAAGGTGATTATAAAAAAAAACCACACACACTTTTTGTGTTCAAAATTATGACGCAACATATTTCCGCCATTTTGTCGCCCTTTTAAAATATTATTACGTTTTTACTTTTTAAAAAAGTTTAAAATATGACCTCATAGATTGCAAATAAAATAAGGAATAAATTTGTCTTTAAATTTTAATTCAAAAATTCTTTATTATTCGCTTAATTCTGTAAGCCACTGTTCACAACTTGATGTATACAACACCAATTGCTTCTCTTTGTTATTCCTCTGTTTATACGCTTTGGATAAATAATAACAATTCTTAAATAATTATTCGACAGAGTTTTTTAATATTTAAACCACGATTATTCTCTTCAAACGAACGCGTCTTCACACAAGACTGATTGATTTTCATTAACTTTGTCTTGCCTTTCATATGGTTAGGTAAACAGTCGGATGAATGTTCTTAAAGGCGAATATTAATGACTTCGCCTTTTCGAAATCTCAATCTCAATATTCTTGTTTCATTATTATTGTTTCTATATTTGGTTTCTAATGGCTGCACCAAAAATTCTGAAATTTTTTGAACTAAAAGTTCATTTGATGAGATCACATACATAAGGAGTGCTTACAAAAAAAAAAACTGGACTTACACTTTACGTTATAGAAATAACGAAAGTGGCGAATTTTTTTCGTTTTATATTTCAATTAAAGTAAATAATATTTTGAATTCTTTTGTGTATAAAATTTTTTTCTCACCCAAGGTCTCAAAGCATTCAACTTTTTGAGCCACTTTTCTTCCAGACATTTTAGGGTGTTTTAGAAAAATACGTATTATTTTATTTGCTTTGTTTTGGTCGGCAAATTCATTTTTTTCTTCCACTTTCATACTTTCTCTCAATATTTAAAGACTCCTTATATTGTTATATTCTTATCTTAGAAATTGTTTTTTTAGTTAACACCTGCGAACCTAGCAATCGTTTTTTGTAAGCGGCGCGGTTTTTCATTGAAAATTTCAATTATTTTTTTACGACATTCTTGTTGAGTGTCCATTTTCAAAAAACTAATTTTCCTATTAACAATGTAACGGTATTCATTTTTTTCAATTATAATAAAAGTTATAAGCTTAAAAGTAGGCCCATTTTTTTCGTTCGCACTCCTTAATAAATACTTTTAATTGGTTTATTGGTTTCATTAGCTTTAAAGTGCTTATAAAAAAAACCACACACACTTTTTGTGTTCAAAATTATGGCGCAACATATTTCCAGATACAATCGATAATGTGCTTAAAAATTGGACCGATCGTGTAGGCTACTAAATGGCCAGCCAAGGCAGCCATTTGAATGAAATTATTTTCCATTATTAACCGCAAAGATTGTACTTTCAAATAAAAAAAAATAAATTTAGGAAAATATTCAGTAGTTGTTTTTGTAAAGCATTTAAAAAAAACAGTTATTTGGCGGACCCTTTAACTGTAGAAAATATCATTGCTTTACAGAAAACTACACTTTCTTGAATGGTTTCTAAAACTTAAATTTCGGTTTGTAGTGCTTTTAACAGTTAATGTAAAAGCAATTCTGAAAGGACCATAAGTGCTAATCATGACCCGTTTTTTGAAGCAATCAGTGACTGATGGTGAAAAGTATATTGACATGGATTCCAAAAATTTTTTTTTTTTTGTATAAAACCAGTACTCAGGGGATCCCTATTCATGCAGTGCATTGTGCAGGTTTTTTAGGAAAGATGGAAAGAGAGAGGTAAGATGCGAACGATAGGAAAACGAGTTGCTGCTGGTGACTGCCAAAATTTTAATGTCGACCTATAACTTTACTTAATTACTTAAATGGTCCCTATATAACAAAACTACCACTCCAACCTAGCCTAAGCTAATCTACTAGACTACGACGACTTCAAATAAGTAAGCACAACCACGAATCTTAAGTGAACTCTTTAGAGTTGATCTGAAACTAAGTGTACTATTGACCTCGGCCGAATTACCATCAGAATTTTTAAATTTCCTGTGAGGCCTGAAAATTTGGAAAGCACGCCAGAGAGCGGTTGTAAAATTGTACCACGAAAAAAAAAATAGGAAGAATGCCTTAAACAATGTGTGCCATCTTCCAACTTCTGCTTTGAAGATCTTTGTCTGAAGAGTGCTATTTCAGTTAGATTGTTGCCAGATCAGAATTATCCTGTTAATTGCTGAAAGCTTAAGTTAGTTGGTGATTCGTTTTCCTTTGGCCAAGTAAGCTTGTTACTTGCTGGTTTAGAAATACCAAGAAAAAGGCTTCTCATGAAAGATCTCTTTGCAGATTATTTCAAGTGTTTTTTGGTTGGTTTTATTGAAAATTTTTTTTTATTTTAAATATTTATCTGCCATATGAACACCATTTTTTCTTCGATTTTAAAAGCATTATCTTCATATTTATAACGTACAAAAATAAAAAAATAAAAAAACGATTACTTGCACTTCACTTGATTTTTTTTTTTAAATTTTATTTTTTCCTTGGATATCCTCCTAACAAATCGCCTTAAGTTTTAAGGATCGCATATTGCAATCTGTTCTGTTACATTTTCGACCCCTGGGCTATACACTTTTCTTGTTATTTTTTCATTTCGTCTAGTGTGGGGGGCATTAAAAACTACAATTTATGTACGTAAAGAAAAATGCAATTCATACGCATTGAGTGTTCAAAAGATTAGCATTTAGTTGTTGTGCCATGGCAGTGTTACAAAAAAAATACAGAAAAAATGATAACGCCCGCCTTGGCATTGTGAATGGAAGAAGAAAAAAAAAATGAGGAAAAAAAATCTCTCCAGTATTTTATATTTAAATTCCAAACAGATCAAATAAAACATTTTTCAACATTTAACACTTAACTTATCAGCAATAAGTTAAAATGCAAGAAAATGCACAAAAAAAATGCAAAAGAAAACCTAGAAGAAAAATATATTTCATGTACAAGTCCTTCTTCTTTTTATTCTTTTTCTTCTTGCCTTTACAAGTTGCCATTACGTTTCCAATTTTGTCATGCAATTTCTTTCTTTCCTCCTCCAACACTCCACTCCACTTATGTTCTCTGTGTTATAAACAAGAATAGAATATTGAAAGGAAACCTTCAAGTTAAGGACAATAGCTAAGGAGGGACACTACTAGGCAGGGTGGCCAGACGTTACTTCAGTTTAAACATTGAAAAACTTAAACTTGTTATTTAAAGGAGTCTAAATACTTTGAAATACTAAAAAATTTTAAGACATATTTGCCTACATAATTGTTTATTACAATACTTAGTTAGGACAACAACCTAGTTTCTCCCACCACATATGTATGTCTGAACAACAGATTGTTTCAGAAAGTCTTCATGTCAATTTTGTTTTGACACTCAAAGATTTTGCCGCAAATCTGCCGAAAGGATGTCGCCTTAAAAATACTTCTTCCATATTTCGTTTTATTGCAAATGTCTGAACTAAGGTTTGAAACCATGGTTTCATGTGCAATTAGTCAACGTACTACCAACTAAACTAGGTTAGTACAGGGACAGCGTTTCACCCGTGACATCACAACGGGCCGCCATGCGTGCTCAAGTGAGCTTTGTAATATCAGAGCTACCACTACGACCTAAGCTAACCTAATCAACTAGACTAGGTCGACTTAATACATAGTTAAACTTAAAGCAATGACGATATCTTAGGTATAGAAATGCTAGAGGACACATACCTCATGCTAAGCAGACTGATGGCAAATATTGCCGGACCTACATATAGGATAAATGAAAATTGATTATGGCGGCGACGAACTCGATATTGCTGTATTTAAGCGAGATATGCGAAGATGCCTTGGAGATTAAATCCAAGCAGAAAATATTAGCAGCATTGCTGCGAACAGGGGCACTAAGAGTTGCCTCGGCCTACAGCAGCAGATAATGCTCTTCATTTTGCCCTTATTCGAGGCTGCCGACCTGCTGTTGCTAGAGCCTATGATGTCGTTGTCAATCATCAGCTTTGCAGGTCCTTAAAAGGGCCCCAATACTCAAGAATTCGTCGGAGAGTTCGATGGTCTTGCCACATCTGGCCAGTTCATTCACTCTGCAGTTTTCCCAAAGCAACTCAATCTATATGTACATTATACCACCCTTAGAGGTCGCCGTGGTCTAGTAGGTATTGTGTTGGCTTATTAGACGAAAGACCCGAGTTCGAATCCCAGGTCAGACATCAAAACGAAAATTTGAAAATAATTTTTCGGTGACTTCCTCTCAGCAGATTTCTGGCAAAAACTCTGAGAGTAAAAAATTGCCATGGAATGCTTCTCAAAAATGTGTCGTTCGGAGTCGACTTTAAACTATAGGTCCCGCCACTCATGTATAAAATTAACGCACACAACATAAGTGGTGTGAGAAGCTAGGACATAGTACAATGGGTCAATTCGACCACCGAGTAATGTACTTGTCAGAATTGACAAGTACACGTCCTCTAACCTAACCTATACCACCCTTTGCCACCCTGTTAAGGTGTTTGCGACAGCCGTAGACCGTCTTGGAGCTCATCACACTGGAGCCCAGGGCCCTGATAGCCGCCTGACTATCGGAGAGTACATATGGTGATGTTTTCTTGAAGGGTGGATAGAAAGTCTTAATTTTCTTAATTCGCAAAAATTTTGGATAGAGATTGTGGTATGTCTTGGGATTTATTAGAACCCAGGATGCTTTGCTTTGTGATGAAACACCAAACCAAGGAATTTCAAAAGCTTAAGGGTTAACAAACTTTTAAAGCCTTCGCAAAAGCAGATTCCCCATTTCAGTACCGTAGAAATGTTGGTATTCTGTTGTTGTAAATAAATTGTAGCAGTAGCTTTGTTTACCAAAGATCACTTGAGTACATATAGCGGCTTATTGTGACGCCTCAGGTAAGGGCAGTTCCAACAAACAAATCGAATAAACTGCTTAGCTTAGGATCTGCACACTAAAATGTGACTCCTCTATAGTGGAAAACAGCCTGAAAGTTTAATAAACGAAGCAATATCCTTGATACAATGGATGATAACTACGTTAAGCCGATAAGGAATTTGAGAGTCAAATAAACTAAATCTGCATATCGTAAGAGATGGAAGTTGAAACAGAAAATGGATTAAAATTTCCTCCTCTTTAGCAGACCCTCAATCTAAACGTAACGGGAGCTGCAGTCTGCTCATGTGTTTTTCCATATCCCAATGGCCTGTAAGCATATCTAATGGAGATGCCTTTGCGATAAACTTTGTATAATTGCTTGGTACGACTTCTGTCCAGGATAGAATTTCTTTTTAGGATCTTAATCTCCGTGGTCTAGTAGGTAGTGTGCTGGCTTATTAGACGTAAAGCCAGGGTTCAAGTCCCAGACCAGACATCAAAAATAAAAAAATACAAAAAAAAAGTATTTTTTCGGCGATTTCTTCTCTTTCTCTTCTTGAAAAGTTTCTCAAAAAATCTGTTGTTCGGAGTCGACTTTAAACTGTAGATCCCACCATTTCTGCATAAAATTAACACACACATAAGTGGTGTGAGAAACTGCGGGCATCTTGTGGACGATTGCTGTAGACTGTCTAATGGTAAAGCTATAGAACTGGCCATTTGATAGTCACCAGCAGCAACTCATTTCCTTACCGTTCGCACCTTTCCTCTCTCTTTCCACCTTTCCTAAAAAACCTGCACAATGCACTGCATAAGTAGGGGTCATCCCCTGAGTGCGGGTTTTATATATATAAAAAAAAAGAACATCTAAGGTAGGACCTAGTGCGTAGTGTGTTGGCTTATTAGACAAAAGACCCGGGTTCGTATCCCAGGTCAGACATCAAAAGGAAAAATATTTCTTCGGCGACTTCCTCTCAGCAGATTTCTGGCAAAGACTCTGAGAGTAACAATTGCCATAAAAAGCTTCTCAAAAATCTGTCGTTCGGAATCGACTTTAAACTGTAGGTCCCGCCACTCATGTATAAAATTAACGCAACCAACATAAGTGGTGTGCGGAGCTAGGTCGTAATCCTGACTGAAGGGTTGTAATGGCCAATTATGTTATGTAAGGTAGGACCTTGGATCCTGTATTTATAGCAGATTTCTTCACAGAATCTTAAGAACATCTAAGGGTGGACCTTGGATTCTGGATTTATACCGGATTTCCTAGAGACTCTATTCCTATGACCATGTCCATGCTGTCTATGTGTAGATGTGGAGGCTCTTGGATTTATACCGGATTTCTGAACAGAATCTTAAGAACATCTAAGGGTGGACCTTGGATTCTGGATTTATACCGGATTTCCTAGAGACTCTATTCCTATGACCATGTCCATGCTGTCTACGTGTAGATGTGGAGGCTCTTGGATTCTGTATTTATACCGGATTACTTAACAGAATCTTAAGAACATCTAAGGGGGGACATTGGATTCTGTATTTATACCGGATTTCTGAACAGAATCTTAAGAACATCTAAGGGTGGACCTTGGATTCTGGATTTATACCGGATTTCCTAGAGACTCTATTCTTAAGACCATGTCCATGCTGTCTATGTGTAGATGTGGAGGATCTTGGATTCTGGATTTATACCGGATTTCTCAACAGAATCTTAAGGACATCTAAGGGGGGACCTGAGATAGAATTTATACTGGATTTCCTAGAGACACTATTCCTAGGACCATGTCCATAATGTCTATGTGTAGATTTGGACGATCTTGGACTCCGTATTTATTCCTGATTTCTCAACAAAATCTTAAGAACATCTAAGGGCAGTCCCTTGGCTTATGGATTTATACCGGATTTCCTGGAGACTCTATTCCTATGGCCATGTCCATGCTGTCTATGCGTAGATGTGGAGGATCTTGGATTCTATATTTATACTAGATTTTTCAACAGGGTCTTAAGAACATCTAAGGGGGGACCTTGGATTCTGGTTTTGTATCGGATTTCCTAGAGACTCTATTCGTATGGCCATGTCCATGCTGCATATGTGTATGTGCGTAAGTGGGTGTATGCGTGAAAAAGTGTCTTCTGTTATGCTATGCCACTAAACATTTGCCATGTCGTTCAATTGTAATCTCTATGACTGTTTTGCAATCTATATAGATACGCCAAGCCAAACCAAACCAAACGAAACCGAACCAAAAAAAAATGGAAAATGGAAAATTTATTTCAGTTGTATTACGTATTACATACTCATTCTGTACATTTTTTTTGTGTCGTTTTTCTACTTTCATTACATTTTTGCTATTTTGCATTGAAAAATGAACAAATGAAAGAGAACCGAAACACGAAAAAAAAAAACTGAAAGAAATGAAAATGAAAATCATGTGAAAATTTGTATAGAATTTGAATTTGAATTCGCAAAAGTGTAAAGCACAACAGACTGGAAGCAGAAAAATACTGACAGCAGACTGAAAATACAAAAAAAAAATGCTGGAACGTAGTGGATTTTTTTTTTTGAAAAAATTAAATAAAAAAATGCCAAAAAAAAAGTTGCAAGATTATCCTTTTAAAATTACAATGATTACGTTCAGTTTTTCACTTTTTTTATTCGATTTTATTTGGGATTATTTTTGTATTTTTTTCTTCGTTTTTTTTCCATTACTTGAGGGGTAAATAAATTTTCAAACATGCAACAGAGCTAGTAGAATAGTTCCCAGCTCTGACTTTTCTTCTTTACTTGTTTCTTTGTTCCTGTTTTTTTTTTGATTGTAGAATGAAAAGTATAGCACCCGTTTTGTTATTTGTAAACGTTAGCATAGCACAGTCAAGCCATGCTAAGTTAAAAAAAAACACAAAAGTTTTCTTAAGTTCGCTGGCATTATTATTCAACTGATGTCAGTCAGTTGAAAAGTAGTTTTTCTATCTTTCTTGTTTATTTTGAAATATTTTATTTCATTTTTTTCTTACGCTTTATTTGTTTTTCTTTAATTTATTGCATTATATTTCTTCTTCATTTCTTTCTTTTTTTTCCATGGGACCCCATTTTTAGTTTTTAAAACTCTACACCCCTGCTACAGCCCAAGTAATTTTATTTAAAAAAAATGAAAGAAATTTGTCTGAGAACTCCTAAGACTGCTAAATAAAATGGTTTTAAAAGAAAGCCATACAAAACTATACTAAAAGTTTGTTTATTAATTAATTGCTTTCACTTTTTTAAAGCCTATGTTATGGCATTTTAAAATAAATTTTTATAAAGTATACTTTAAGGTTGAATTTTAATAAAATACAGCATACCTACACACTTAATTGATTATTACAACCCTTCTCAATAACGATTTAGATCTAACATCTCACAGCACATATCGTCGTCTCCGTTCTACAACATTCTAAGTCGAACAAGTGTGTTTTCACACGCCATACGACTATATGTGTATTCTAAGTAGATTTTTCTCTATAACTTCGGAACGGATCGTCAGATCTTAACCAAATTTTGTTACTATTTAAGTTAGAATTTAAAAATGTGTACTTAGAACATTATAGAATGTAGGCGTCGATATGTCGTGTACGTTAATTTTATTCAGGAAATCATTTATCTTGGCTTCGACGTTACCATTAGAAATTATGTTAGTCTGGAGATCAAGTGCAGGTTTGCTCTTGCCAACAGGCAATTGAGTAGCAGAGACCTCTGTCGTAAGATAAAACTATTACTCTACAAGACGTTTATCCTGCCCGTGCCTCTGAAAATACGTTAATCGGGGTCTTACCGTATTTAAGAAATAGCTCCAGGGCCTACAATATTTTGGATAAAAAAACCTTTCAGAAACACATCATTTGCCAAGGTTGTGTTGGTCTGATAAACAGGAGGAAATTGTTATCCACTTTATTTATCAATGGCCATCTCATATTAGATGCAGATTTAGGTTAATAGACTTTCCACGCATTGTCAGCTTAATGGAGTTATCATCCATTAATACCAAAGACATAGCTTCGTTTACTAAACTTTCAGGTTAGTTTTCAACATAGGGAAGTCGTGCTTTATTAAGCAGCCCCTGCGTTAACCAACTTATTCTTTGAGTTTGCTGGAATTCAGTTAGTACAGGGAAAATGCTTACTTGTGACATCACAACGGGCCCGCTTTGGGTACCTAAGTGAGCTTTGGTATCAAAGCTATCACTTCGACCTAAATGCCTATTACAATTATAAAGCTAAAGATAGATTGAGTTCAGATCGCCGTGGTCTAATAGTAGTGGTAGTGTGCTGGCTTATTAGATGTAAAGTCAGGGTTCGAGTCCCAGGCCAGACATCACAAAAATACAAAATAATACAAAGAGTATTTTCGCGGCGATTTCTTCTCTTTCTCTTCTTGAAAAGTTCCTCAAAAATCTGTCATTCGGAGTCGACTTTAAACTGTAGGTCCCGCCACTTCTGTATAAAATTAACACACACAACATAATTGGTGTGAGAAACTGTGGGTTTCTTGGGGACGATTGCAGTAGACTGTCTAATGGTGACGGTATAGCACTAGCCATTTTATAGTCACCAGCAGCAACGCGTTTCCTTACCGTTCGCATCTTCACTCACTCTTTCCACCTTTCCTAAAAAGCTGCACAATGCACTGCGTGGGTAGGCGCCATTCCCTGAATGCTGGTTTTATAAAAAAAAAAAATTAAATTTAATACCAGGAGTTGGCTTCAATAGCACGGTGATTCTAACGAGCCCATGTATATTACACCGAGGTTTCCAATCTCCCTACAGCGCACTTACAGTGCAAACAATACTGTTTAACGATCTTAAAGAAATGATCTTAAGCTCATCAAATCCAATATTCTTGCTAAAACCACAGTTCCAACAAGACCTATTCAATCTGCTGCTACTGTTGTAATAACCAATTGATATTTCCTGCGTTCCAAGCAATTGTCTTGGTTTGCGTCCTAACTAGCAACATAATAAGTAATAAAAAATAACAGCAAACGACAGCGTTATACTATGTTTACGTATGCAATTTAATTGAGTCAATATTGAGAACAAAATTTTAACCGTTCAGGTATAATAAATATACGCAATATTCAGCTTCCTCAATATTCATTTAACAGCTGGCAAACAAACCAGCTGGTTGTTTCAACAACATTGTTTGTCGTTGTGTTCGGAAGTGTTCGGTTAGTTATAATATGCTCACTAAACAGTCTTATGTCAGTGGTGTATTTAAAGTTTTACTGAATATTATAACAATTACCATTTAATTGAGCAATAATTGAGATTTTATATGAAATATTGAGATCAATTAATGGCGTTAATTGTGATTTACGCAATAAAGATGCATACGTGAACGTAGTATTACGATTGTTAAAGAAATGGAAGGATATTTTCTTTCTGATTGTTTTCAATAAATGTACTCGTACAAGCATTTTTCTTAAAGCATATTTAAAGGCTTAACAAACTTATATAAGTGTAATCCATATATGTATATGCATATGTCATGGACATTATCATGCGATTCAATGGAGATGTCTTTATTTGAAAAGCATAAGTAAAGTTGAAACTTTATTAATAAGTGTCCACCATAACAGAACATAACAGTGGAAACCTTTTAATTGCTATTGGAAGAGTACAACCACAAACTCTTGCATACTTTTAGGTATTGTAACCTATACTTTATACACACATATGTGTGAGTGTAAGTGTGTGTTTGTGTATGTGTATGTGTGAGTGTAAGCTTTTATATGCATTTGTATTACATGACAGTTCGTTTTATTTATTTTTTTTTTTGGTTTCATTCGTTTCGTTCTCTCTGTCTCTCTCTCTCTCTCTCTCTCTTTTTGTTTTGTTTGTACTGTGACTCTACTTATTTTCTCTTTATTTATTTTCATGACATTGCGGATAATCTGACTTGAAAGTTATTTATTTCGTTTGTATTATTTGCGAAATATAAAACCATTGGGTAAGAATAAATGGAGGAATAAAACAAAAGCCATAACGAAAACGAAATAAATATTTATAAAATATTCTCCTTGTTTTTTTTCTTCTTTCCTTCTTTCATTCTTGTTGTTTTTGCTGTCCTTTGTTCTCTTTTGCTAGTATATGGCAACGACGACAAGGGAACATGCCATGAAGAACAAAATGTAGAAGAAGAAGACGAAGACGATGAAGAAGTACGTTATAATAAATGTAACACCATATTAAAGTAATTGCTTCAAGCAGTAGAAGAATAATGGCGAGAAGGGGACAAAGTCTTTCAGTCATACGTGCCTTGGTCTCTTAAATTCAGCTTAAAGAATCTGAAGCTTTAAATAACAAGTAAATTGAACGCCAAAGAATATAAAATTTAGGATTTAATTTTAAAAAATTAATACAAAAAAATTTACTATTTTTTTGATTTTGCAATTAAACACCTTTAAAAGGTATGTTTTTATAAATGAGCCGTTTATTTTGAAATTGGCTTAAGTCCATTTTCATCTTTTATCACGTTGTAGCATTTATAATTTACTAGCTATACCCTGCATGTGTTGCTGCACCCTCAACTATAATAAATTTGAAGGAAAGGCATTACACAAATGTCCAATTAATTTTGAATCATTTTATTGATTTTGCTTCCCGTTGTCCTGATGATTCGATCAGTTTCTAATCTCTTTCCTTGTTGTTCAATTGGTTCATGCGAACGGGTCTCAACGGCATATGCTCAAAGATTTTCCCGTCACAGTGCTCGTCTGATTTTGAGGCTTATAATGCTCTTTTCTTCCGTGCTTGGGTTGTAGGTCGACCAATTGCTTATCATTCATTTTTAATAATTTTCAGTGACGCCATCCATCGGATATTAATCGCACCAATCTCCGTCGACTTATACGTAACAACTTTGTTAAGGAATGCACAGTTTAAGATTTAATTCATTTTAAGCAATTTTCAGTGGCGCCACCTATCGGATATTGGTCATACCAACTTAGAAATGTTCATCGGCTCATGTGCAACAACTTTGCTAAAGATCATAACATAATCAAATGCATAGTTTAAGATTTAATTCATTTTAAGTAATTTTCAGTGGCGCCACCTATCGGATATTGATCATACCAACTTAGAAATCTTCATCGGCTCATGCCAATAACTTTGCTAAAGATCATAACTTGCTGAAATGCATAGTTTACGATTTAATTGATTTTAAGTAATTTTCAGTAGCGCCACCTGCCGGAAATTAGTCACATCTACTTAGAAACCTACCCCGACTCATGCACAACAACTTTGTCTAAAGATCATAACATGATCAAATGCATAGTCTACGATTCTATAAGGTACATACAAACAAACATTCATTTTTATATATATATAGACTATGGGAGGTGACACGCCCACTATAGCCAATCCGCCCATTTTATTCCTATATACGTCAAAGCCGTCCATACAAAATTTAGGGACTCTTGCTGTTTTAGTTTATGAGATATGCAATATTAAATACTTATTGGGTATGAGGGCGTTGGACCACGCCTACTTGAAATTTTAAAATAATAAAATATAGCCTATAGTTCCTTCCAGACATACAGGAAGGTACAGCTAAAATTTTCGAGAAAATCGGTCCAGCCGTTTAGCCGTCTATAGACTTTAAAGAAACCCGCAAACAAATAAACACTAATTCATTTTTATATATATAGATGTGACACGCCTACTATAGCCTATCCACCCATTTTGTTCCTATATACGTCAAAGTCGTCCATACAAAATTTGGAGACTCTTGCTTTTGTAGTTTATGAGATAAGCGATATTAAATACTTATTGGGTATGTGGGCATGGCACTTCGCCTACTTGAAATTTTAAAGTAAAGAATAGCCTATAGTTCCTTCCAGACATACAGGACAGTACTGTTAAAATTTCAAGAAAATCGGTCCAGCCGTTTAGCCGGCTGCAAGTGTTCTAAGTCCACTAAGATTTTAAAGCAGTGACAAAGCTAATTTGAATTATATTTTGATATTAAATTGAAATTTTAAAAAATAATATTTAATTTAAAGAAATTATTAGACCCGCGGTCTAGTAGGTAGTGTGCAGAAAGCCTGTGTTCGAGACATCAGAATAAAAAATACGAAAATATTTTCTCGGCGATTTCTTCTTGAAAAGTTTCTCAAAAAATCTGTCGTTCGGAGTCGATTTTAAACTGTAGGGCCCGTCACTTCTGTATGAAATTAACACACACAACATAAGTGGTGTGAGAATCTGCGGGCTTCTTGGGGACGATTACTGTAGACTGTCTAATGATGAAGGTATAACACTGGCTATTTTATAGTCACCAGCAGCAACTCGTTTCCTTGCCGTTCGCATCTTCTATCTCTCTTTCACCCTTTCCTAAAAGACCTGCACAATGCACTGCATGAGTAGGGGTCATCCCCTGAGTGCTGGTTTTATATAAAAAAATAAGATTGGAAATGTAATGAAATAATTCCGTGAATTGCTATTTATTGTTTGGAAATTTTTTAATAAGTAACCAGTTTAGAAAATTCCTTTAAATCTGGCAATAACTCTACACACACACATATACACTCAAAAGGAAAATGTATTCCAAGGCAGGATAAACCAAAGAAAATAAAAAAAAGGAATGAAAATTTTTGTCCATGTATTGGTATGGGTGAAGTAGTGTTAGTGTTAGTATTTCGCTTACTAATGTAATTTATTAAGTGATAATTTATGTGCTTAACGCTCAAAGGATAACTTTTTCAACGCACTGTTTATACACTTTACACCATACCAGTAGTAGTAGTAGAAGTGAACTGAAATTCTCCAAAAAAAAAAATGAAATGAAATAAAATAAAATAAAACAAAACAAAATAAAGAAGAACCAAAAAAAAGAAAAAGAATTCCTGAATAAAACATTGTATGTGTGAAGTGGATAATGGCAACGCGTGAAATGAACAACCACGACAATATTTAGAGCTTAAAGGTTAGGCAAACAACGACTTTGAAATTGAGCACCAAAAGAAAAAAACCATTTGCCACCAGTTTTCAATATCACAATCGATTCATAAATCTTCCCAAACAAAAATTATCTTCCCCCGAACTCTGCCTCCTAAACAGCAAGCTAACTAGGGTGTCTAATCAAAGCTTCAAACAATAGAAAAAGGTTCGAGTCCGTACTAATCCAATTTAGGGAGTCTACTTAATAGCTCCACTATGATGTCATGAACATCATAATCGTCCTGGTGACAAGCATTTTAATCCAAGATACTCTCAACTATTTATGATTACTTCAATCGAATTTTTATGCAAACAGTACAGTGGGTAACAGACTCCTATTCCCAGTAATTGGGTGAAGGAAATGATGGTCTTAAGCATCCATTCATAAATAGCTGGTTATCACAATCCTATAGCCAGTATATGATCTAACTTTTAACGCCACTTATGTTATCTTGTGTGTTAACTTTATGCATGAAAAGCGGGACCTGTAGTTTAAAGTCGACTTCGAACAACCGATTTTTGAAAAACTTTTCATGACAATTTTTATCTACTCCCACAATTTTTGCCAGAAATCTACTGAGAGATAGTTGTCGAAGAAAACTTTTTTTAAATTCGATTTTTTTGGGGTCTAATGAGCCAACACACGGTTATGTGCTCACTCACATGCCTATCATACTCAGCCACACGCCTATCATACTCAGCCTCACGCCTATCCTGTACATTAGTAGTCTAGTAGGTAGTGCGCTGTCTTATTAGACGTAAGGTCATAGTTTACATGCCAGGTCAGGTATCCTTTCAGTAGATTTATGGCAAATATTCGGAAAGTTAATAAAATTGCCATTAAAAGTCCCTTAAAATAGAAAAAAGTCCTTCGTAATCGACTATAAACTGTAGGCCCCATCACACATGCCTAAAATGAATATAC
Organism: Sarcophaga peregrina; assembly: GCA_014635995.1. Taxonomy (NCBI): domain Eukaryota; kingdom Metazoa; phylum Arthropoda; class Insecta; order Diptera; family Sarcophagidae; genus Sarcophaga; species Sarcophaga peregrina. Next base: position 82,899,036 of record CM025793.1, on the reverse strand, counting down.
ACACGACATAAGTGGTGTGAGAAGCTAGGTTGTAATCCTGACTAAAGGATTATAATGACCAAGTATACATATGATTGAAGTCGCCGTGGTCTAGTGGGTAGTGTGTTGACTTATTAGACAAAAGGCCCGGGTTCGAATCCCAGGTCAGACATCAAAACGAAAAATATTTCTTCGGCGACTTCCTCTCAGCAGATTTCTGGTAAAGACTCTGAGAGTAAAAATTGCCATGAAAAGATTCTCAAAAAATCTGTCGTTCGGAGTCGACTTTAAACTGTAGCTCCTGCCAGTCATGTATAAAATTAGCGCACACAACATAAGTGGTGTGAGAAGCTAGCTCGTAATCCTGACTGAAGGGTTGTAATGGCCAATTATGTATGTATACATATGATTATGTACGTTGTTACGTTTTACCTTTTAAAAGCGTTTAAAATATGAGTTCGTAGATTGCAAATTAAATAAATAAATTGCTGTGTTTAATTTTAATTAAAATTCTTTATTATTCAAACAATTCTGTGTGTCACTGTTAACAACTTGACGTAAACAACAACAATTGCTTTTTTTGTTATTCCTCTGTTTACAGCCTTTGCATAAATAATAACAATTACTAGGTAATTATTAGACAAATTTTTATAACAGAGATCTATAAGACACGATTACTCTCTTCAAACACACCGCGTCTTCACACAAGACTGACAGAATTCTTACTATCCGTTGCCTGCTTTGTCTTGCCTTTTTATATGCCCATTAAAACAGTCTGACGCACATTCTTGAGGTAGAATGTTCATGGTTACGTCTTCGCAAGGAGTATATCGCGGCTTCATTTGTTCATTCTTTGTTGTTGCGTTCTCACTTACTTATCTATTCCCTTTCCTGTCATACTCAAGGTTTTTGTCTCAATGTTAAACGGTGTTACATTGTTACGTTTTTAAAATCGTTTAAAATATGAGTTCATAGGTTACAAATAAAATAAAAATAAATTTCGTGTTTAATTTTAATTAAAATTCTTTATTATTTGCACAATTATTCTGTGTGCCACTGTTAACAACTTGATGTAAACAACAACAATTGCTTTGTTTGCATAAATAATAATAATTACTAGGCAATTATTAGACAAATGTTTATAACAGAGAACTTTAAGCCACAATTACTCTCTTCAAATAAAACGCGTCTTCGCACAAGACTTACTGACCTTCACTTACATCAGTCGCCTGCTTTGCCTTGACAGAGTAAACAATCTAATAAATGTTCTTGAAGGCGAACTTTCATCAGATCGTTCTTTACATTTTTTTCTTTTAGTGTTGTTTTGAGTATTTCATTTACATTTATTATTGTAGTGTTTGTTGTTGTATTTTTGTTTACTTGTTTATCATTTTTTTTAATGCTAGTGTTTGTTGCATTGTTTTGTTTTTGCTGCGGCATGAAGTCTATCTGCAAAGGAACTTTTGATATCGGATGTTAAGTAGAGAAATGATGGCCTGAGTAAAGTGAATTCGGATAAGATAGACTTCTGCAGACTTCTGTCTGCCAAAAAATTACAGTCATGGCGACACAGCTTTTCATTGGTTTAAACCTTAAGTTAGGTGTATTGCTGCTGGTCGTCGTGGGTAGGGTATTTGAAATATTGGCTAGGAATTCCAAATTACTTACGAGCACACACCATATTACTGGCATTATTGTTGTTGTTTAAGTATTAGTGGGTACGTACACAGTGAAAATCTATTCATATTTAAGTGTGTACGTGTTGAATAAGGATTCACAACCAACACAACTACACATGAACAGCGCATTTTTGTCCTTTCTTGTTGCTCCTTTTTTTGCCTTTTTTTTCTCCTAAAACTAAAGTAACAATGGAGACAAATGACATCACAATAGAAAAACTCCTGCTTACATATTCGCATGCTACTCCCTTAACCGAAATAATAATAGAAGGATAACAAAAGGAAGAAAAGCTAGAAACCATTAGAGTCCTTGATGAAGTTGGAATTATCACATACTCATTGTTTACACACACACACATACACACAAAAAAACACGTCATGAAAAACAATGCCACGAAGAAATGTTGAAATACTTTAACACGCTCTTCATCTTCTTTTAGTTATTTAAGGACGATATTTATTTCCCTTCTAAACTAAATATTTCTTCGTCTTCTGTTTTTTTTTCATTCATTGTTCCTTTAGCGTTTTACTGATAATTTATTTATGGTCTTAGTTTTCTGGCAAGTCTTTGTTTGTTTGTTTATTATTTACGTATTCCACGAATACATACATATTTTAAGTTTATTATCCTTGAATCCTTGTAATTCGAGACACATTTTATTTTGTTTTTCCTCTATAAGTCCTTAAATTAATCTTACATGTTTTTTTTGTTTATTCTGTTTTTTTTTTAGGGTCGTTGTAATCGTGATAAACCGCCTTGCAAATATTTTCATCCTCCACAACATTTGAAGGATCAATTATTGATAAATGGCCGCAATCATCTTGCCTTGAAAAATGCATTAATGCAACAAATGGGTATTGCACCAGGACAGCCAGTTATACCAGGACAAGTGCCACAAGTGGTAAGTAATCTTTTATAAACAACAACGAAAGAAAAATCTTTTATAAACAATAAAAATATTCTCTTAACGTCTATGTATGAAAAAAAGGGGGCAAGTTATCGAATCATTCATTTAGTTCATCTCTACCCTTTGTTTACAAAATCGATAACAGGTTTAATAAAACTTTCTGCCTGATTTTCAATTGTATACTAAAAGAAAGATTTTTAATACAAAATCCTGATGATAGTTGGCGAGCCCAGTTAGCTCTGAAGCCCTGCTATATAAGAGATTACAACGAGCCACTATCTGTACTCAATTAAGCTTTGATTTCAAAGCTGTCACTTTTATCTTTCCTTTAAAAAAATTCTAATCCTTTGTCTCCTTTGGTTTATGACACTTTGCTGTTCATATGATATGTTTAAAATCGCCCCCAAAGCCTAGGGGAAAAGAACATGTATATGGCCCACCTAATGTATATTAAAGGAATTCCGATCGTATTTAGCATTTTCAGCTGCGAATTGTTAATGAATCCCAATAAAATCTATCCATTTCTAGACAGGATTTCTGTTAGGCAAAATCATCGAATTAGAATTCCAGTGATACGAATAATCTAGTGGGCGGGATAGCCTTCTTGGTAGTAAGAATTCCAAAACAGTTTTTGCTACGATCGAGTATTACTTAGGAATTGAGATATCACTGGCGAAGCTAATATAGGTGCCAAAGTTAACATCTTTATCATCGTACATAAATACAAGTTATCGACCAAATATCCAAGTCATCGAGAAAAAATATTAAAGCCATCGAATATAAAATGCAAGTTATCGACCAAAATATGCATGTCATCGCCCATAAAATGCAAAACATCTATTAAAAATGTACAATATAACCATAAAACGCAAACCAACAACCAAAATTCAAGTAATTGACCAAAAATATAAAAGTTATCGATTAAAAAATGCAGGTACTCGACAAGAAACATTCATTGCGGTCGAGGATTACTTAGGAACGGAGATATCGTTGGCGAAGTTAATAAAGGCGCTAAAGCTAGTGTTTATCATCGTACATAAATACAAGTCGTCGACCGAAAAATCCAAGTCATCCACAAAAAATATGGGAGCCATTGAATATAAAATTCAAGTTATCGACCACAAAATGCAAGTCATCGGCCAAAAAATGCAAGTCATCGTCCATAAAATGCAAGCCACCGGCGAAAAATTCAAGTAATTGTCCATAAAATTCAATTCATCGACCAAAAAATGCTAGTCCCCGACAAGACAAATGCCAGTCATCGAACAAAAAAAATGCAAGCCATCAACAAAAAAATGCATACGAGTTATCTACCTAAGAAAATGCAAATCATCAATCAGAAAAATATAAGTCATTTACCAAAAAATACAAGTCATCAAAAAATGGTTGCCCTCACCAACAAGTGCAAGTTATCGACAAAAAAAAGGCAAAAACGCGCTTTTTAAATAGAAAATTGTTTATGCTCATTTAAGGAAAGCAATTAACTTCGAAGCGTATACCTCCGGTCCCTAGTAATGCCCGGCAGTAAGGAGATATGTTTTGAAATGCTTGGGACTATGGCCAGAGAGTTCATTAGCTCCAGTTCCCGACTAGAATTATTCTTTAAACGATTTTGCTGGATTTACGTAGGTTATAGCTTGTATCTCCGGTCTTAACTAACGCCCGATTATAAGGAAACCAATTTTAGAATCCTTGTTTCAATAGCTGTCCAACCTCCTAGGCTTGCAAAGTTACACCTTTTTAAAACTTATCGAATTTCGCCCGATTTATAAAAGGCATAGTTACAGTGTTCTAGGCAAAATCACGAGAACACAATTAAAATTGCCATGAAAAGTTTCTGTAGGTCCCAACAGTTCTCTGACTGACTAATTATATGGTGCGTTAGTGAAAATACACCCGAGTAACTACATAGTCCATGTTGTTCAGTTAGTTGAGTAGAACTTAAAAATATTTCTTTTTGATATTTCTCGAACGCTTCAAACTTGCTTTATTTGACAAAAACTGTTTGTTCTGACTTTATGCACAAATTTCTGGATTACTCAAAGATTTCTGAACCGATTTCCAAAATTTAAATCTTGTTGAAAAGGGAAGAGATAGACCTTTAAAACGGTATAGATATTTCTATTATTTGATTTAATCTGCTACGAGATTTGATAAAGTAAATTTGGAAAATTCGATTTTTTTTCATATTTTTCAAGTTTGTCTGTTCACAGTAGCAAACTTTATTTAAAAAGTATGAAGTAAGTGATGACATTCTGAAAGTGTATTATCTTGTGAAGATATTGACAGTTCGTTTGATCAAATCGGACAAAAGTTACGTTATTTATTTAGATAGAGTATATAGAGTCTAACAGTCGTGTTATATTTGTAGGAAAAATTAGACGCCGCTGTCTAATAGGTAGTGTACTGGCTTATTAGCTTTGAGATCTCGACGACTGTGTCTTAGCATATTTCTGGCAAAAATTCCTTGAAAAAATTTTCAAAATATCTGTCGTTCGAGGTAGACTTAAAACTGTAGGTCCCGTTACTCATGTACATAAAGAACATAAGTGGTGGTGTGAGAAGATAGGTTGTAATCCTGACTGAAAGACTGTGATAAAAAAAAATTATGTACGCGTGTACGTAAAGGCCTCGGTTAAAATTCCAGATTATATGGCAACTGCCTATTAGCTTCTTTCTGGCAAAAACTGCGCCGGAAAAGTTCTAAAAAATATATCTTTCATTGAAACCAAATGTTGTTGGTGTACAGATCATACAATTCAAGTTAAAAGAAAGTCGTTATATTTGATCTAATATACTTGTCACTGACAATAATGGCCTGGCCAATATCGATCTTAGCGGAATATGGAACGATGATAACGTCAGTCTAAAATCATTCCGGAAACAGTGACTTTTTCGGCGTAGTCTAGTAAGAAGTGTGTTGGCTTATTAGACATAAGGCCCGAAAATATGAAATATTTCTTCGGCAACTTCCTCTCACCAGATTTCTGGCAAAAACTTTGAGTATCAAAACAAAATTGCCATTTAAAAAGCTTCTCAAAAATCTGTCGTTCGGAGACGACTTTAAATTGTAGGTCCCCGGTACTCATGTATGCACCACTTGTTGCACATATTGCAAGAAGCTAGGTCGTAATCCTGACTGAAGGATTGTAATGACTAATTATGTGTATGGATCTGAAAACAGTGACTTTTTCGGGATGATATTGGATGTCTTGGCATCATTCCAAATAGTCATTCATCTAGAAATGGGTCTCAACACTGAAGAAGGAGTTTTCAATGAACATTACGATCCAATTGCCAGCTGCTACAGAATCTATACAGCGAATACATGTTATTCTTTAGGGCTATTAACCTTCATTTCCTAGATCAATTGAATTTTGTGCAGCGCCTTAGCTTATTAGATGTAAGGCCTCGTTTCAAACCACAGAGTATGTGGCAACTGCCTCTTTCTAAAAAATCTGTCTTTCAGAGATGACTGGAAAGACTAGTCGTGTACTTAAATTAACACACCCAACCTAACTTATGTGAGAAGCTAGGTCATCATCCTAAGGGGGTTGTAAGGAGCAATTTTTTTTTTTAATTTAATTTTACAAAATTAATCCATAAAAGGGAAATCGCCAATATCATGTCCTTTATTTATTTATTTTTTTTTTTATGTTTCTTGTAACGCTAAAAACGTTTAGCCAAACATAATACTCTCAACGCTGAACGTTTTGTGGGACAAAAAAAAATTGTCATCACCATCATCATCACCATCACCATACCAGGGTCATAAAATTTCCCCCAAAAAGAGTGTTAAGTTGCCTTTCAAACGAACAAAACTATGAATATTCATAAGATGGAATATAATAATCACTCTACACACAGTGATTGTATTTTTGCATTTTTTGTTACTGGCGGAATCATGTTGGGTAACCAGGAATAGTTTAAAAAAATTTTTTTTTGACATTTAGCAGCATGTAGTTAAAAAAAAAAAACGACAGACATTTACACACACAGTTAACCACAAAAAACCACCAGAAGAAAAAAACAAAAAAATGAAAGATTATTACCAACCAAGCCAGCCAAACTTGGCTAAAAATAATTCCAACCAAAACCAGTCCAGCACAAAAAGTAAATGGCAGAAGAGGGACAAAAGGGAAGAGAAGAGATGAGAAGAGAAGCGAAGAATTGAATCAAAATAGAGCACTGAGGCAAGAATAAAATGTTATTTAAACACGTAATTTATGTTGTATTGTGTAAAGAGCGGCGAAAAAAAAATGAAAACCCGAAATACAAACGAGTGGGAGAGAAGAAATATATGCACACACAGAGAGAGAGAGAGAGAGAGAGAGCTGTTGTTAAATTATAATTATTTTACCAAAAAAACGAAAAAAAAGCGCGCTAAAATACCCCTTTTTCCCGGCAATATGCAACACCATTGTTTGTATTTAATGCTGCAGTTTTAAAGCTGTTGCTGCTGGTGCTATTTCTGTTGCTTTTACTTGCCAATTGAAGAAGTACATCGCGAGTGTATGCCCTGTTGCCTTTATTAAAATGAAGTCGCCAGCAACCTTGTATTTGCTTTTCATTTTTCTCATTCGTTCTTGGTTTATTTTGTTTGGTTTTTTCTCTTTTTTGGCTACATTTTCATTAATTCATTCAGCACACCCGAATATCCGCATTATAATATTTTATTCATACTCTCCCCGTATACGTACACTCATTCATACATTTTTATTCCAAAGGAACAATATGGGTTAATAGTTGTGGTTAAACAATGTTGGAAAATATGTATCAGCGACCAACCAAAGAACGAAAAAAACAAATAAAAATAAATATCAGGTAGTATATACTCTACTGTATAAGTAAATATTATTTAAATGAATAATATTGCTTGCTTAATACAGTGGCGTACAAAATTAATGACCCCTATACTACCTATATTAATCATCTACAACGTCTGTTCTATGGATACCAACACGTTTATTATAAAATGCAAGATCCTATCGTATTGTAAGACCTTACCCGAGAGGCTTCCCTGTACCTCCGTGCAATACATCGCAGTATTTTCTTTAAAGCCAGATAATGCCTGTGATTTAATTTGAATAATTGTAAAGGATCCGCCAAATAACTTTCTTTTTTGAAAATGCTTTAAAACACAATTTTTCAAATTTCTTTTTTTTTATTGGAAAGTACAATCCTTCCGGTTAATAATGGAAAATAATTTCATTCAAATGACTGCCTCGTATGGCCATGCAGTAGCCTACACGATTGGTCCAATTTTTAACCACATTATCGATTGTGTGCAGCTGTATTTCACCAATAGTTTCACGAATATTGTTCTTTAAAGCGTCAATTGTCTCTGGCTTGTCGGCGTAACACTTATCTTTAAAGGCACTTCACAAATAATAGTTCAACGGTGTCAAGTCGCAGCTTTATAGGCCAAACGACATCATCTTTGCGGCTGATAATGCAATCCTCAAAAACAAGACACAAAACATCAAGTGTAGCTTAGGCTGTAAGGCACGTAGCGCCATCCTGTTGAAACCAAATGTTGCCAATATCCTCCTGTTTAATTTTGGTGAACAAAAGTTCGTTTAACATGGCCCGATAACGATCAATTAATGACTCTGCACCAAAGTCCGCACCAGACAGTGACTCGTTTTGCAAATGCGACAATTTTGCTTGTTTACATATCCGCTAAGACCGAAATGAGCTTCACCGGAAAAGATGATTTTTTTGTGCTAAAATCGGCATCTTCTGTAAGTCGATCGCAGGTCCACTTAGCGAAGCGAAAACGCGTATACTCAACCATATTCGTTCAAAGGAAGGCTGAAACTAATTATCTGTCAAATCAGACATGAGCTAAGTGTTACCATTCCTAATCCCACAAGTAGCAGTGTTATGTTATGTTATCACCTTCTCTAGAAACATTTTAGAAGCTAGGCGAACAAACTACGAGTACATCGGGGAACATGTCATTTGCTCATGTCGACGTGGTCTAGTGGGTAGTGTGTTGGCTTATTAGACAAAAGACCCGGGTTCGAATTCCAGGTCAGACATCAAATATTTCTTCGGCGACTTCCTCTCAGCAGATTTCTGGCAAAGATTCTGAGAGTAAAAATTGCCATGAAAAGCTTCTCAAAAATATGTCGTTCGGAGTCGACTTTAAACTGTAGGCCCCGCCACTCATGTAAGTGGTGTGAGAAGCTAGGTCGTAATCCTGATTGAAGGGTTGTAATGGCCAATTATGTATGTATGTAACGTAATACCGTTGGGAAATCGTTTCGAAGGAATCGAAAAGTTCCTCACGAATATAGATTTTTGGTGCGGTTTACAACCTGGATAACTAAATAGAACTGGTATTAACTGAACACCAAAGGTATCAGCAGGCCAAAGTGTTATGATTTATGACCTTCTGTAGAAGCATTTAAGTAGCTAGGCGGAAAACCTACGATAACGTCAGAGAACTTGTCATTTGCTCATAAAAATAAAGGCCCTAAGACCGTTTGTTTGTTGCCATTAATGGTGTCTCATAAAATCTGTTAATGAAAGCAGTACGTTCCTGTGTCATAGCTCGAATGCATCTATTAAAGCTCTGGCCATTGAAACTTTTTATCTGGAATATAAAAAGTAGTACTACTGGCTATTAATTATACTGTAAGTCCCGAGTTAGATGCAAAATTATTCAACCTAAGAGTATCAGAATTTGAAAACATTACTAAAGCTTAGTGAGACCTATATATCGATTTTTTTGAGGTAATTTTCGACTACTTTTTGGGCGGTATCTCAGCCATAACTTGATGAATGTTGGTTTTTAAAGTGCTCAAGAGTTGAAGGTTTATCTGTGTAAACACGGTCTTTCGCGTAGCCCCCACAAAAAAGTCTGATGGCGTCAAATCGCCTGATCTTGATGGCCAGTTAATATGCGGCCAGGAAATGACTCTTGCAATGAAGCCATTATTCGCTCAAGTTGTGTGGCATGCGGCACCGTCTTGTTGAGACCACATATCCTCCAAATCGTATTCTTCAATAAAAGGCAAAAAAAGTCGATTATCCTATGACCATAATGCTCCGAATTGACGGTAACAGTCGTTTTATCGTCGTTTTCGAAGAAGTAAGATCCAATCACACCTTCGGACTAAACAGCGCACCAAACAGTGACTTTTTCTGGATGTAATGGCCTCTCTTCAATTACTTGAGTATTCTCAGAACCCCAAATACGACAATTTTGCTTATTAACATACCCACCAAGTCTGAAATGTGCTTCATCGCTGAAGAAAATTTTGTTCGAAAAATTGCCCTCCACGGCCTGTTGTTCATCAAGCACACATTCCACGTATCTACGATGTAGTGAATGGTTAGCTGGCTTCAGTTGTTGCTTGAGCTCGACTTTATATGGATATTAATGCAAAATACACCATAATGTGCCGTAAGACAGTCCTTATTCCTGGTAACGACGAGGAATCGACACATTCGGGCAACACTTTTACTTACAATAGCAGTATTTTCAACGGAACGAGCGAAACGATGATGCACAGGCCAATCAAATTTCTTCACAGTTTTGTCAATTGCTTGCGTAGTTGGACGATTATGTAAACCATAATCTCCACTTAAAGCACGATACGTGAATGTGGCAGAATCACCATTTTTGTAGTAGGTTTTGATCATTTTTATGCGTTGTGCGATAGTTAAGGGATCCATTTTCGTCAATCTCTGACTTTCAGACTGAAAAGAAAAAAATTGTTTTCACAACTTAGCTTGACAGGTGGCGAATTCCAGTCCCATACTTTTGAAACCACGAAATGGATAGCCCTTTATGATAAAAATTAAAGATTGTTTCTAAAACAACTAAAAACTCATTCGCTAAATTGTCGCCCTGCCGCCTTCTTCATTTTTAAACAATTAAAGTTTTGCCTTTCATTGTCGACGATTATATTCTGTAAACGGAGCTCCTCTCTATATTTTTATGGCATATAAATCTGTATTTACCCATGTAAGGTCATTGGATTAAGGTGCCAACAAAAACGGCAAAAAGGTGTACGTGTACGTTCACCAACAAAACCAAGCCCAGTGCTTCTTTTTTTGTACGTTTTCAAATTAATTCTTCATCATCGCTTAAGAGTTAAGCAAACTAGGCGAATAAGGCTCATGTATTCATATGCCTTCATAGTAGAACAGAACAGAACTGGAAAAATATGTTAAATTTTGTTGTTGTAACAAGGTAGAGTGTGTGAGAAGATTACGGATATGAATGTTGTTGGTTTTTTTTTTTTATGATTTTTTTGTTGTAACAATATTTTTCTCGCCATTTTGTTTTATTGGTTCCAACAATACATGGATAATGCATTGTTTTGTATTGTAACTGTAACTGCAACTATAACTGTAAATGTAACTGTAAAGCATAAAATAATGGTCGAAAATACAAAGAAAAAGGTAACACACAGGAATAATAAATATTATGGCCATAAATTTTTACGTACCACCCCGAAATGACTTACCAATGCTGGGGAGATTCAATAAAAAACAATAAAAAGTTCAGCAAAGTGATTGTAATCCTGTTAAGTAGGACTGGTGGAAACTCTACAGCGAATAGCAATGAATCCTATAAGGAAGGCTGCATAAGACACATGATTATTGCCTGCAAATAATACTCTTGCCTAGTTCTTATCATCCCCCCCATGAAATCACGATGCCCCCCAAATTTTTCATTCCATCGATCATTCATTCCATCAATCAATCAATCTTTAATTGAATATAATACTCGAATAAAAACTAAAAAAACACTAACTGAAGGTTTATAATCACCCATTATCAATCAATAAATCATACCTTCAATCAACCAATACAGGCAGTGACATTGGACAATTGATTGATTGATAATTCGTGATTATAACCCTTCAGTCAGTGTTTTTTTTTAGTTTTTATCCTAGTATTCTGGCAGCGTATTATATTCAATTAAAGATTGATTGATTGATGGAATGAATGATTGATTAATAATTGATCATTACAACCTTTCAATCAGTATTACATATTCTTACTTACTTATTTAATTGGCCTTCAGCAACACATCCTTCCAAACGCCTCTGCTTCTTACGCGCCTATGCCAGTTGGTCACACCAATCGCTGATAGGGTTTCCTTGATTTGGTCCTTCCAACTGTTGAAACCACTTGTCGTTGGTGTACAGATCATACAATTCAAGTCGAAAGAAATCTGTTCATTTCTGTCTAAAGTACTTGTCACTGCCTGTATTGGTTGACTGACGGTATGATTGATTGACGGTATGATTGATAATTCGTGATTATAACCCGTCAGTCAGTGTTTTTTTTTAGTTTTTATTCTAGTATTCTGGCAGCGTATTATATTCAATTAAAGATTGATTGATTGATGGCATGAATGATTGAATGATTGATTAATAACTGATCATTACAACCTTTCAATCAGTATTACATATTCTTACGCGCCTACGCCAGTTGGTCACACCAATCGATGATAGGGTTCCCTTGATTTGGTCCTTCCAACTGTTGAAACCACTTGTCGTTGGTGTACAGATCATACAATTCAAGTCGAAAGAAATCCATTCATTTCTGTCTAAAGTACTTGTCACTGCCTGTATTGGTTGATTGACGGTATGATTGATTGATTGATAATTCGTGATTATAACCCTTCAGTCAGTGTTTTTTTAGTTTTTATCGTAGTATTCTGGCAGCGTATTATATTCAATTAAAGATTGATTGATTGATGGAATGAATGATTAAATGATTGATTAATAATTGATCATTACAACCTTTCAATCAGTATTACATATCTCTTACTTACTTATTTAATTGGGCTGCCACAACACATTCTTCCAGGCGTCTCTGCTTCTTACGCGCCTACGCCAGTTGGTCACACCAATCGATGAGAGGGTTCCCTTGATTTAGTCCTTCCAACTGTTGAAACCACTTGTCGTTGGTGTACAGATCATACAATTCCAGTCGAAAGAAATCCATTCATTTCTGTCTAAAGTACTTGTCACTGCCTGTATTGGTTGATTGACGGTATGATTGATTGATTGATAATTCGTGATTATAACCCTTCAGTCAATGTTTTTTTAGTTTTTATCCTAGTATTCTGGCAGCGTATTATATTCAATTAAAGATTGCTTGATTGATGGAATGAATGATTGAATGACTGATTAATAATTGATCATTACAACCTTTCAATCAGTATTACATATTCTTACTTACTTATTTAATTGGCCTTCAGCAACACATCCTTTCAGGCGCCTCTGCTTCTTACGCGCCTACGCCAGCTGGTCACACCAATCGATGTCAGGGCTTTCTCGATTTGGTCCTTTCAACTGATACAAGGTCGTTATTTTCGCTGACTTCTAAAGATTTCCACATCAAATACCCATCTCGGTGGAGCATCCTCCTCCATTCGAACGACATGGACGAGCCAGCGCAGCCGCTGGATATTAATACGCTGCACAACGTCAACAAATGTCGTTGGAGAGCTCATTCAGCTCATTGTTGGATCGGATGTGGAAATCATCGCCAAATCGCATTGGACCGAAGATCTTACATACATAATTGGTCATTACAACCCTTCACTCAGGATTACGACCTAGCTTCTCACACCACTTATGTTGTGTGCGTTAATTTTATACATGAGCGGCGGGACCTACAGTTTAAAGTCGACTCCGAACGACAGATTTTTGAGAAACTTTTCATGGCAATTTTTACTCTCAGAGTCTTTGCCAGAAATCTGCTGAGAGGAAGTCGCCGAAGAAATATTTTTCGTTTTGATGTCAGACCTGGGATTCGAACCCGGGCCTCTTGTCTAATAAGTCAATACACTACCCACTAGACCACGCCGAAGATCTTACGTAAGTCTTTTCTCTCGAATACTCTCAAGGGTCCATACCTCTACGCCATCAAGAAGAAGCACGATTAGGATGAACGTCTTGTAGAGTATTAGTTTTGTCTTACGAGAGAGGTCTCTGCTACTCAAGGACGAGTATGACTGTCGCAAAAATTCGCAAAGAGGGTGGTACGTTGTCCCAACAGGTGAAACAGTGCTATGATCTGCATGTACTGTTGAGTGCTGTAACCCTCGTATATTCTAGCAGCTTCAACAAGATAAACGTCATCAACTGTCAAACTTCGGAAGTATCTAAACCAGACATTATATTTACGACCTAAATTTGAAGTATTCCTTGTATGTGGTACAAGCTGCAGCTGAAGCCGAATATACCCTTACAACTGTAGGGTGTAATCATCATAAAAATCGAATAGAAAAGTATTCATAACAGTAACTTGATATTGTTAACCTAACGCTTTTATTTTCATTCTCAAAGCTAAGACTGATTTTATGTTCGTTTTTTATTGCGAAACCATCCATGATTCATAAAAAAATACTACCTATTGAATAAATATATATGTAAGAGGGGAGGGGCCCCATAAAAATAATCATAATAACTTGACTTTTTATATGGAAACCCACAGTGAAATAATTTTTTTTTTCTTTACATTTTTTTAGGCTACAAATCCATATTTAACTGGCATACCTGCTAACACATATAGTCCATATTTTGCACCTGGTCATTTAGTGCCTGCCTTATTGGGTCCTGATCCTACAGCTGTATCACAATTGGGCCCGGTTGTACCGCAAGCGGTACAAGTTGCCCAACAGAAAATACCACGTTCCGATCGATTAGAGGTGAGTTATTTGTTAAAAAGCATGTTTTAAAGAATTTTCTTTAGTTTTTTTTTAAAATTTTTTTTTTTTTAAATAATTTTTATTATTTATAAAAATAAAAATAATAAAAAAAAAATAAAAAAAAACTGTTACTATGTACTTATATAAGTTTTGTATTGTGTTTTTATGTTGTTTTAATTAAATTTATTTATTAAAAAAAATAATAATAATTTTTTTTTATGTTTAAATATATAAAAACGCATGTTTTTTAAACAAAAAAATTTTTATTTTTATAATAAAAAAATAAAAAAATATTATTAATATATATTGTATATATTTTATAATTAAAAAAAAGATCATTTATTTTTTTAATTATTTTTTTATTTATTTTTCATTTTTTTTTTTTTTAATTATTAACAAAAATGTTAAGCTTTTATACAAAAAAAAATTACTTAAAAAATTATTATTAATAATAAGAATAATAATTTATTTATAAATTAATTTTTATAATTTAAATTAATTTTTTATTTATTTTATTTTTTTTTTTTTAATATATCGTAGTCTTGTTTTAATTTATTGTCTAAAATGTATTGAACAAAAAAATTAAATTAAAAACCTTTAAAGAGTATTCACACATTCGTATTTATTTTTGTTAAAAAAAAAATATTCAGGTTTTCTAACATTTTTCTTCTTAAAAACTTAAAACCAATTGGTAAATTGTTACGAATAATTTTAAAAGAATTTTTTTTCGTCTTTAGTTTCGTTTTTTTTATAAATTTTATTTCCTTTCCTTAATTATTTTTTAAAACAAAATCTTGTTTTTTATTTTATTTTCTTTATCCACCTGCTTCGAATGTCCATTTTAAAAGCATTTTTTTTTTTTAAAGAATTTTTAAGTTTAAATTTTTATTTCAAAATCCCTTAATAAAAAATTTTTGCAAAGCTTTTGCCCTAAAAACTGAAAATAAAAATTTAAAAAAAAACTTAAAGGAAAATGGAAAAAGAAAATGAGTTTTTTTTTGTAAAGGAAAATCTAACAAAATTTTTTGAAGGCACTTTTAATTTCTTTATTTAATTCTGAAACACCTTGTTTTTTTAAGTTCTGTTCCTTTGACCCGAATTTTTTTTAATATTTCTGTTCCACAAATAATTGGAGAATCTTAAAATCTTATTTAGCGTCAATACTAGTCCAATACATTTAACCTTCTCTGTAACCAACCAATGAGTGTAGTAGGTTAACACTAGGGATGCCAAACTGGATCGATTTTTAAAAATCCCGGGATTCGGGATTTTGTAAATCCCGATCCCGAAATCCAAAAATCCCGAAAAATCACAATAAAAATCGCGATTTTCTCTCAATAATAAATATATTTTGTTAACAAAATTATTTATATTCCAATTATATCACGATTATATGTCATTAATAATAAAATACAAAAAAGCAAGACAAAAAGTAATAAAAAAAGGATAAATTAAAAAAATAAAAATTATTAATACGTATGCAAATGTATTAATTTTAAGAAAATTATTTGGATTCCACAAAAAGATTAAAGCATCTAACATGTGATCTAATAGGCTTGAACGAAATGTGTTGTCAACATATCCTGCCGTTGTAAAACACTTCTCGCAATCAACATTTGTTGGTAAAATAGTTCCAAGATAGCTGTATACAGCTTGTAAATATTCACCTCTACCACCTCCTGACGTAAATAAATCTATTTCTTTGGACAGTTGAGTATCTAAATCAGTTACCCTATTAATTCGTTTTATAGGGCTTTTGGATTCCTCGATGACATCAAATAATTATTTTTATTAATGGAAGTAGTGGAAGTGGAAGTTTTCCTTATCTGAGATGCTATTATCGAAGTCAAGTGACCTTTTGCAGGGTCAAAATGCATATGAATTCACAATCCCGAAAATCCCGAAAAATCCCGGGACAAGTTTTTAAAAATCCCGGGATTTCCCGATTGGCATCCCTAGTTAACACACTACCTTATTAGACGTGAGGCAATACACAATTCAAAGCCCAGGTCAGACATCTCCAACAAAACGATTTCCTTGGTCCCATGAAAAACTTTTTTGAAACAAATATATCCTTCGAAGTCCACTTTAATTTGTATGTCCTGCCTTTCATGTATAAAATTAATATACACAACTTAAGGGGTATTAAAGGGTCCGCCAAATATCTTTATTTATTTTTAAAATGCCTTAAAAACTACTAGTGACATTTTCTCAAATTTCTTTTTTTGTTTGAAAGTGCAATCTTTCCGGTTAATAATGGAAAATAATTTCATTCAAATGGCTGCTTAGTTGACGGTAGCCCAGAAATAATAGCCCAACGGTGTCAAATCGTAGTTCCGAGGTGGCCAAATGACATCAGCTCTGCGGCTGATAATGCAATCTTCAAAAACAGGACGCAAAACAGCGGCTGTATGGCACGTAGCACCTTCCTGTTGAAACCAAATGTTGCCAATATCCTCCTCTTCAATTTTTGTGTACAAAAATTCGTTCAACGTGGCGCGATAATGATCACCACTGACTGTAACTGCCGCTCCTTGCTCATTTTCGAAGAAAAATGGTCCAATTATGGCTCTGGACCAAAATCCGCATCAAACAGTGACTCGTTTTGGGTACGTCGGCTTTTCAATGTATGCGTGCGGGGTTTCTGTGCCTCAAATGCGACAATTTTGCTTTTTTACATATCCACCAAGATCAAAATGAGCTTCATTTGAAAAGATGAGGTTTTTTTTTTGCCCAAATCGGCATCTTCTGTAAGGCGATCGCAGGCCCACTTAGCGAAGAGAAAACGCGTATACGCAACCATATTCGTTCAGCGGAAGGATGAAACTAATTACCAGTCAAATCAGACATGAACTAAGTGTTACCATTCACGAAGTACTAGTTAAAAAAAAAACGTTAGATTGCGGACCCGATAGAAGCTAGGTTGTGCGAGCAGGAGTAAACGCCAATGACCAATTAAGTAAGCAAGTAATTGGACCAATTTTAGATCTAGTCATCTACACTAGTATAGGGTGTTTCCAAAAAAATATTCACTTATCGCCAAGTTTATTTTATTGTAAGGAAAATTGTTTCATTCGTATAGAAAAATGAAAAAATATATAAAAAATTTTTTTTATTTGTTTTGTATTTTTTTCTAACCATTCGATGTTCTGTTATGTTCTAAATTTGTACTAAAACTAGGCTAAATTGGGTCCATGCCCCATTTTTTTTTTTTTTTGTTACGTTTGTTGTTTTTCTTTTTTGAAATGTTTTATGTTCCAGCACTAATCCGAATGCCATACGCGAATTCTAAAAAAGCCAAGAAGCTTAACAATTGAGCTTAAATTCTAACCACCTATGTACACCACAATCTGGCATGCAAAAGTTTTGCAAACCAAAAAAAATTTAAAGCGTAAACAGCATAATTATTAACCAGTGTTGCGTATGTAACTAAAACCGAATAAAAAAAAAAACAAAAATTCAAAACATTTTTTAAAACAAAAATTTTCTTTTTTTTTATTTTTTTCCAAACAAAACATTGTTTACTTGAATTACCTTGTTGTTCCATTTGTTATCCTGCGTGTCCATGTGAATTAAAAATCAAAAAAAATCAAACACCAAACAAAAATCTTAAAATAAAAAAATTAAATTCAAACACCATGTGCTACAAAAATATTTACACCATGTACAACAACAACAACAACAAATAATTTTTTTATTAAAAAACAAAACCAAAACACTGCTGTTGCTGCTAAAAAAAACAATTAAAAATTTTGCTACAAAAAACATCAACGCTGTGCTAATAAAAAAAATTTAAAAAAAAAATTAAAAAAAAAATAAAAAAAAAACTTTCAATAGGTTTGCCGTGAATTTTTGCGCGGTGCTTGCAAACGTGCCGAATCTGAATGCCGTTTTGCACATCCGCAGGAGAGTGTTGCCAGACACGATGATGGTTCCATTACGGTGTGCATGGACGCCGTAAAAGGTAGATGCACACGTGATCCCTGCCGCTATTTTCATCCTCCCTTGCACCTACAGGCACAATTAAAAGCGGCGCAATCACGCGCCACCGCTGTTGCTGCAGCCGCTGCGGTATGCCAAATTTCTAAAAAAAAAACCAAAAAAAAAACATTTTTTTTTATTATTATTTTTTCAATTTTTTATTGTTTTTTTCTTTTAAACTTTTTTGTTGTTTTTTATTTTTAATTTTTTAAATTTTTTTTATTTTTTTTATTTTTTTTATTTTCAATAATTTTTCTTATACTTGAGAAGAGAAAGAAAAAAACATTGAAAAAATTATGCTTTTCTTAAGTAAATTTTTAAGTTTTGTTTTTAAGTTCTTTTAAAGCCAAATTTTCTTTTTTAATCCTTTAAAGCACTTTGCTTGCACTCTTAACACTCTTAAAACAACACACTTTACAAGGTACACTCTATAATTATTATTATTTTTTTTAAGCATTTAAAATCATTTCAGAAATGTAGTCTTAAGTTCCTAATGAAATTTTTCCATTTTTAATTTAATATGAATCACCCAGTATTGTAGACATTCGTTCGTTCGTTATCCTTGGTAGTTTAACGTAGAGCCAGACATGGTTGTATTTGAAAGCACTTAACGGTTGCATTCACTACACATATAAACGAAAGCATATTCTAAAGTCCTAATCCTTATTTCTCATTTCAATTTCTCTTTGAATCAATATTTTGTTCTTTAAAATATCCTCTCGGAGATATAAGGTATCCATCCCCAAGGATTTTTTGAATCCTCGAATGATTATGTGATAAGCACTTCAGTTTTTTATCGCCTCAATTGTTTCGTTATGGAAATTGGAATATTATTGGCTCCTTCACATTTAACGATGACTTTGGTGACTGGCTCGCCAGTGAATAACATACATACATAATTGGCCATTACAACCCTTCAGTCAGGATTACGACCTAGCTTCTCACACCACTTATGTTGTGTGCGTTAATTTTATCCATATAAGTGGCGGGACCTACAGTTTAAAGTCGACTCCGAACGACAGATTTTTGAGAAGCTTTTCATGGCAATTTTTACTCTCAGAGTCTTTGCCAGAAATCTGCTGAAAGGAAGTCGCCGAAGAAATATTTTTTATTTTTGATGTCTGACCTGGGATTCGAACCCGGGCCTTTTGTCTAATAAGCCAACACACTACCTACTAGACCACGGCGATTTGTACGCCAGTGAATCAAAGCCCTTAAATTATTTTGCTTTATAAAACAGAATGAAAAAAATCGCAAATTGGCCACACTTAAAGAGTGCCCGTATAGGCCACGGTTAGCTACCCTCTAACTTAACCTAACAGTATTCTTGATTCGGCATAACATATACTAAAATTGGAACGATACAGAGAAGATTAGCATGGCCCCTAAGCAAGGATGACACGCAAAATCGGTAAGCGTTCCACAGTTCATATATTTAGGCTATTAAGGCTCTAAGTTCTAACGTAATGAACTCTAAGACAGTGTAAGGGCTGTCGCAGATACCTCGCCAAGATAGCGAAACAATATGATATCCATTATCGTATGAGCGTACTGGGGCACAGTGGTATTCCGGGTAACTGCAGAGCTTATGAACTTGCCAGGCGAGGCACGACCATCGAACTCTAGAATTTTGACAGCCCTATGAGAACCTGTAATCTCATGATTGATACTGCGATCGTCGATTCTGTCAACGAAAGAGTGGGCGACCTCGGACACGGGTAAAACGGCTTGTAAAATCTGGCCAAGGCTGGATGAGGAACGCACAATGAGTCTACTTAAACTCCAAAGAGGCGCTCAGTCTATAGGGTAGCTGATATATAATGCAACAAAGTAAAGCGCTTTATTTTTGTAATTTTTTCTTTTTAATTTTATTGTTCAAAAGCAAAAAAATGTTGGAAATAACATCGAATTTTAGTATCAGTTTAGATTTGTTCGAATTGGCTATCTTTGGTACGAATTATGGCCTTTAAGCGGTCGATAACACCATCACAGGCTGCACGAAAGTGGCTCTGCGGTATTGTAACCCATGCCCGACGAATCGCCGTCTTGAGATGATCGACACTTTGGTATTTTTAAGTGCGAATCTTACTCTCCAAAATGCCCCAGGCGCAAAAGTCTAACGGATAGAGATTCGGAGATTTTGGTGGCCATTGTACGGTAGAAATGAAGCGAGGTACCTCGTTTTTATGCCATTCTTGGTTTACGCGTGCTACGTGCGGTGGTGCTGAGTCCTGTTGGAATGTTTGTCTGCCCAGGCCTTCAACACTGTCTTTAAGACTTTTTCCCGATAATATTCGGCATTTATTTTAACCCCGCGATCGATGAATACTAGTGGGGAGCAACCTTCGGCCGTTACTACGGCCCACACCATTAACATCTGCGGCGTTTGTCTTCTAGGGGCCAATCGCAGATGTAAATTTTCAGCTGACCTCTTTGGCAAGTAAACCCGATCATTTTGTTTGTTCGCAAACTGGTCAATTTGGAATGGCTTCCAATTGGAGAAAACTAAATTCGGTAACTGGCCACTTTCGTGCAAGCGAAGTAACTCCTTAACTCTTTCCAATCTAACTTTTTTTTTATCGGACTTGCTCTTTTGGAACTTTAATGGCTTTAGTCCAGGCTCATTTTTCAATATGTGTTGCATCCAGTCTCACGATATGTTCAGCTCACGAGCAATTTTTCTACATCTGTGGCGGGGATTTCGATCAAATCTGGCCTTCACTTTTCGGATCATTTCTGGTGTTGTTACCGCTTTTAGTCCTCCACTTTTTGGACGCGATGCAATACTGCCAGTATTACGGTAATGGGCAATGGTACGAGAAAGAAAAGATTTATTCACATTGCTGGAGGGCTCTAACGATAACCGCCTATTGTTTTCCAGCAAAATATAAAGCAATCACACTATCACGCTTGAATTCCTTCATGAATAAATTTTTTTCTGAATGCAATAGATCAAAATGCTTTTGTAAGCTTGTAAATAATAAAATGAACTGTCCCTGGGAAAAATCTGTCAGCTGTCAGACGAGCGGTTTACTAATGATAACAACCTGAAGTTGGTTGCAATACATATCAGTCACCCTGTAGTTGTCATTACGGGGCATTGCATTATGGGTACGCATGCGAGGCGCCTTGGTCTTTGATACCTTACTAAAGACTTCTGCAGAAGCTGCAGAGCTGAGGAAGAAGATGAGACTGTCCCTCACCTGCTGGCTACATGCTCGCGCTCTTAGCCAAAAGAGAAGCATGGTACTTGCTACATGAACGATTTGGAGGAACTGTCAAGCCTGAATCGCTTCATCAGAAGCTCCGAGTGGTTTCGAGGCTAGGACATAGTGCTAAGTAACTCCATCTAAATTTTTGTTGGATGTCTAGGATTTATAATTGTCTGGCAGTGTGGGTATTATCTTGCCTTCAATGATCTTCAAGGCGTTTAGCAATTGTATGTGGTCTAATATTCACATCTAACATAATTTTGAAGACGCTATAATCTGATTCAAAACTTTATCGTTCGGAATCGAACCTCATATAAGGCATAACTGGTCTGAGAAGCTATGTTGTAATCCTGGCTTAAAGATAACAATGGCCAGTTAAGTAAAAGTAAAAAGGCGAACCTTTGTCCTGAAGTAAATCAGACCTAAGATTTCGTTATACTTTGCAGAGCTCTAAATGGCTGATCTCCTTTTTTAAACAATTCCTACTTGACCTTAATATTTTCTAGTTTATCCTGATTTCCAATAATTATGCGCCCTTATGTGTATTGTAAGTCGCCGTAATTTAGTAGGTAATGTGAGGCCACTGTTCAATCCCCCGGTCAAAACACCTGCTACAAAACGAAATATGAAGAAATATTTCTTTGAAGACTTACTCTCACCAGATTTCTGACAAAAACCCGGGGTGTAAATTGCCATGAAGTGTTTTTTAAAAAAAAAATCTGTCTTTCGGAATCAACTTAAAAGTGTGGGTCCCCGATTCTCATGTTTAAATATTAATACGATATAAGTGGTGTGAGAAGCTAGGTCGTGATCCTGACTAAAGGGTTATAATGATTAATTATGTGATCTAATGTGTCATGTGTTGGCTTATTAGAAGTGAGTGTTCAATTCCCAGGTCAAAACATCTTCTAGAAAACGAAATATCAGATTTCTGGCAAAAACTCTTGAGAGTAAGTGAAAATTGCCAGAAAAAGTTTCTCAAAAAAATCTGTGTTTGGGAAAATGCGTGTTTGCGGTGTTAAAATTTACTGATTATTGTTATGATAAAATTTATAAAATTAGAATTTTTATATGAAACATTTATTAAATACAAATTTCAATTTAATTTACAATTTAAATGTATTTTTTTTTTATTATTAACTTTAGAATATGCTTTCGCTAATATAATGTGTTCGATATGTTTAAACATGTGGAAACATTTCATAGACAATAGTTTTGTCATATGAAACTCATGCTCAAAATACAAAATAATTAAAAAAAAAAAAATCATTTGTAAACTGAATAGTGGTAAACAGATGTTAAATATTTTAAATAGTTTTGTCAATATTTTAATTTATTTTTTTTTTTTGTTGTTGTTTTTGTATTAAAATTCATATTTATGTTGCGGGGGGAATTTTTAATTTTTTTTGTGTTCTTTCTCTCTACTGCTTTTAGAATATATTTGAGAATAATTTTATACAATTTCATTTCAATTATGATTATATGGAGTACACATATATACACACACAGTGACACTGACACTCACACATACACAAACACACACACACACATGTACATGATGCTTGATAAACAATTACACGGACCTATTCCATGCCTATTAAAAATTATTGAAAATTATTAAACAATTAAACATATTCTCTCATACAAATATTATACAACAATTCCATACACAATAATAGATATTCGAATATTGTTTTTGTTATTGTTATTGTTTTATTATTGATATCACTGCATAGACATATTTTACACGAATACTTTCCGTATTTTGTATTATTTTTTTTTTGTTATTTCTGCTGCCTATACAACTTAATTAACTGAATATTGCCAATGTAGACATTATTATTTACACATTAAATACTTACACACACACACACACAATTTCATTTTTCCAATTATCCCGTTATTGATCTTCTCCTTCTCATCATCCTCACAGCCTTGTCATTGTCCTCTTTGCCTCCTTTTTTTTCAAACTTTTGTCACCAGAAAAGCAAAAATGCAAATAATATGACTTGTTTAATAAGTATTAAAAACCCTAAAAATATGCAACGATTTAAATAAATGATAATTATAATGATTTTCTCTCTCTCTCACTCTCCCTCTCTATCACTCGGTCGTTCGATCTCTCTCAATATTTTTTTTTTATTCTGATTTTATTATGATTGTTGTATTTGTATACATATTATATGAAATTCAACAACAACAATAACAGCAACAACAACAACAAATTAATTTTTATTAAAAACAATTTGTTGATTATTTCCCTATAATTCATAAATAAAATTAAATACAACAACAACAACTACAACAACGCTTCATTTTCCTGTGTCCTGTTTATCTCTCTCTCTCTCCCCCCTGTTTCTCTTATTCATTCTCAATCTGTAAAACAGCGACTTCTGAAAGTAATTTAATATGCCATGAGCGTGAGTTGAATATGATTTACACACGAAAACACTGACAAACTTCGAACAGCATTGGCAAGAAGGACTTAAGTGTCATTGTTTAGGATTTTCCAAGGACAATTTAAGAAATGTTTTACAAACAGATTTATTATGTCTATTAATCTGTAATATACTGACAGGTCTCCAATTGACTAATGATTGATAATTTCTGGCAAAAATTCAATGCCTACACAATCTTTCATTGTGTATACAGTCCTTCACTGTCTATGAAGTCTCTCACTGCCTATACAGCCTCTTACTGTATGTACACCCTCTCACTGTCTACACGGTCTCTCACTGTCTGTACAGCCTCTCACTGTCCATACAGTCTATAGAGCGTCTCACTCTCTATAGTGCCTCTCACTCTCTATAGAGCCTCCCACTCTCTACAGAGCCTCTTACTTTCTATAGAGCCTCTCACTTTCTATAGAGCCTCTCACTGTCTACTCAGCCCTGTCACTGTCTACACAGTCTCGCACTGTCTACAGAGCCTCTCACTGTCTATAGAGCCTCCCACTCTCTACAGAGCCTCTCACTTTCTAAAGAGCCTCTCACTCTCTATAGAGCCTCTCAGTCTCCAAAGAGCCTCTCACTCTCTATTGAGTCTCTCACTCTCTATAGAACCTCTTACTCTCTAAAGAGCCTCTCACTCTCTATAGAAACTCTTTATCTCTATGGAGCCTCACTCTCTACAGAGCCTCTCACTCTTAATAGAGCATCTCACTCTCTATAGAGCCTCTCAC
Organism: Sarcophaga peregrina; assembly: GCA_014635995.1. Taxonomy (NCBI): domain Eukaryota; kingdom Metazoa; phylum Arthropoda; class Insecta; order Diptera; family Sarcophagidae; genus Sarcophaga; species Sarcophaga peregrina. The sequence goes on along the minus strand of CM025793.1, from coordinate 82,874,410 downwards.
TTTCTATAGAGCCTCTCACTGTCTATAGAGCCTCTCACAGTCTTTAGAGCCTCTCACAGTTTGTAGAGCCCCTCACTCTCTATAGAGCCTCTCACTCTCTATAGAGCCTCTCACTCTCTATAGAGTCTCACACTCTCTATAGAGGCTCTCACTCTGTATAGAGGCTCTCACTCTGTATAGAGGCTCTCACTCTCTATAGAGGCTCTCACTCTCTATAGAGGCTCTTACTCCCTATAGAGCCTCTCACAGTTTGTAGAGCCCCTCACTCTCTATAGAGGCTCTCACTCTCTATAGAGGCTCTCACTCTCTATAGAGGCTCTCACTCTCTATAGAGGCTCTCACTCTCTATAGAGGCTCTCACTCTGTATAGAGGCTCTCACTCTCTATAGAGGCTGTCACTCTCTATAGAGGCTCTCACTCTGTATAGAGGCTCTCACTCTCTATAGAGGCTGTCACTCTCTATAGAGGCTCTCACTCTCTATAGAGGCTCTAACTCTCTATAGAGGTTCACACTCTCTATAGAGGCTCTCACTCTCTATAGAGGCTCTCACTCTCTATAGAGGCTCTCACTCTCTATAGAGCCTCTCACTCTCTATAGAGCCTCTCACTTTCTATACAGCCTCTCACTGTCTATACAGCATGTTACTGTCTAAACAGCCTACAGAACCTCTCACTCTCTATAGAGCTCTCACTGTCTCTACAGTCTCTCACTGTCCTCACAGCATGTTACTGTCTAAACTGCCTCTCTTTGTCTACTCAACCTCTCACTGTCTATACAGACTCTTACCTTCAGTCTCTCACTGTATCTTCAGTCACTCACTGTCATTACAATCTCTCACTGTATCTACAGTCTATCACTGTCACTACAGTCTCTCACTGTCACTACAGTCTCTCACTCTTACTACAGTCTCACTGTCTATACAGTCTCTCCATAAGAGACATGGTGGTCAAAAAATTCTTCAGTGATCACTCTGTTAGAAGAGTATCTCCATTCTCTCCTACAGATATTATCGTTCAATAGTCCTATTAAATGGACCCAATCTATCAGTCTCTTTCTTCCATTCTTTCGTATTTGTATAACATAAACTAAATAATTTATAAAAATAATCTTTTACGGATACAAATATGTTACTTGAAAAAACTTCGCGACATGTCATTAAGAACTATGCTACATTAAAAGAGAAATAATTTCAAAAAAATTGTATTTTAGTTCGAGTGAAATTCTTCTGATATTAAGTTATTGCCAAATATTATTGGCAGGGTATGTTGCCGTTGAATATAACTTCAGCACATGCCACGAAAATTACGAAAAAACAGGTTATAAGACGCCAAACAAATATTTGTTCATATTTCGTTTTGTCTTAACGCTTTGATCCACCGCTGCGCGTCTAATAAGCCTACAGTCTACCAACTACATTACCCACTAGACTACCATTTTAATGAAATCCCCATATTCATACTGATAATGCTGTATCAATACATCAAACTGAGCTTGACTAGATACGTCAGATGTGCCATCTAGTCCAATAAGCCGTTTATCCTTTTGAGAATTTTCCCTTACCCGTTGGTAATATGAAAGAATCTTATTGTGACGAAAATGGAAATGATGTCTTACTTTTACATTGTTGTACATTAAAATTGTAAACAAATAGCAACAAAAACAATGAACTTGTTTACATGATAAACAAGTAAACAAACTTATACCGGTAAACAAACTAACAAGGGTATAAAAAAAAATTAAAATAAGTACAACAGCATAAAAATTGGTATAAACAAGTTAACAAAAATACAACAACAAACACTGAAAGAATGTAAATGTAAACAAAATACAGAAATAACAATACATAATGTAAACAATATGTTTACATTTATAGAGATTTCGAGAAGGCAAAGTCATTGAAATCTACGAACTCATATCGATGCCTCCGTTCTATAGCATTCTAAGTCGAAAAAGTGTGTTTTATGTTATGACCTCTCAAAGTTTTCACGAGACTTAGGCGACTCTATGTGTATTCTAAGTAGATTTTTCCCTATAACTTTGAAACGGATCGGCGGACCGTAATCAAATTTTGACAATATTTAAGATAGAGAGCGTAGAATTTAAAAATGGAAGAACATTGAAAACGTTCTAAGTACACTTAGACGTTTTTAAAAGGTAAATACTGTTACTACTTCGCGACTTCATTTTTGGACTGTGTTTGTAATATTTTCTGTGCCCTAATTTTATTTGCTTGTTCTAGACAAGTTTCAGAGATAGCAATAAGTTTTGATTTTATGGCTTTATCATTACAAGATTTTAGGTCTTTTTGTAACGTGTTGCGAATGACAAAAAAGGCATATTTTTGTGTAAATTTTTGTTTTATAAGGAAGACATACCTGATATTGAAAGAAAACTTTGTTAATTCACAACGAAATTAGATTTGTAGAGACATTTTATTTATTTTTCAAAAACCACCAAAAAAAAAATAAATGTCCTTTAAGTCCTTTTTCCTTACTGCAAGCATATAAACTACAATTCTTTTTTCTGTTGTTGTTGTTGTGATAATAATAAATGCATACACAAATAAGCCAGCATATGTACGAGTATGCCAGTGTATTGGAGATACATTTTGGTTGATATTGATTGGATACTTACTTGTATGAACGTGTGAATATGGATATAAAACATGTATAGTCTAGTATATTGTCTAGTCCATAGTCTAGAAAAAATGCTTTTTAAAAAAAGGGGAAAAAAGGGTCAAAAATCTTGAAAAATGTCAGATTTAGTTCATTTTAGTAAGGGGGCACAAAAAGTGGCGAGGTCGCTGAAAAAGTGTCAAATTGCGACTTTAGTCGCTCAACGGTAACGCTGACTGTATACCAAACTCAGCTTTTATTACTTAAGGAGAGTGCCCGAAAAAATTTCTTAAAATTTCGAAATTTTTTGCAAGAAAAAACAAATTTTTTTTTAAATTTTAAAAACATAGGCAATGAAACAATTTTAAAATTTAAAATAACAGTAATTTATTAAAGAAAAAAAATTTTGTTTTTTAACGTACAGTTTCTTTTGACGCCCACTGTATACCTATACATTTTCGTTAAATATTTAATTTAAAATAATTATGATTAAAATAAATTAATAATAAAAAAGGAAATATTGTCTCATCATTTTTTACTTTTTTTTTGTTATTAAATTAACAACGAAGTCCCATAAAATTGTTGCATATTTTGTTTATGGTTTTAATACATTAAAAAACAACAAAAATAAAAATCATTTAAATTGTTATTAATAGCCATACACTCACTGCTCTTAGTAAAGTTATAGAAAATTTTTTAAACAAAAAAATAAAACTTCTTTCTTACCAGCACTCTTTACATTTTCTTGAACACCTTTTTAAAAAGCTTTTAAAGAAAAAATCAATTCAAAAAACTTTTTTTCATTTTTCTTACGGCTTTCCTTATTAGCTTCTTCCTCTTTTTTATTTCTGAGTTTAAGATCTCTTAGCGCTTTGAAAACATATTTTGTTTCCCTGTTTATTTGATATGCTGTTCTCCTTAGCTTAAAAGCTTATAAGTTCGATTTTATTATTATTATTCGTATTATTTTTATATTTAAAAATTTAAATAAAAATTAATCATTGAATTGTATTTGAAAGTAATGCAACAAAATTCTTTGCAATTATAAAATAAAATTCCGAATATTACTTAGATTCTTAGCAATCTAAATTAATCGAAAGCTTTTAGAAAGCTTTTAATAATACCTAGTAAAATACCATAATTATTGTCACTTAGTGTTGTTTAAATATTTTTTAAGTTTTCTTTTTTTTTTACCAATTTTAAAATAAATTTTGCAGTTCAGTCTTAAGATCTTGGGTTTCATAAGAAAGGCATAGCCTTTCCTTTAAAGTCATGCCATAAGCTTTAAGACCTCAAGTTACACAACATATGTAGGACATCAGACCTTAATCCTTTTAACAGAATTGTACTCATTGTATACAATTGCAAACTCATTTAGGCATCAATCCTAGCAAAACCAGTAATGATAAACATTTGCCTTTACAAACGAATTATCTTACTTCTTAATATAACAACAAACACCAGCATAAAAAAAATGGTAAACAAGTAAACAAAAATCCATTAACAGCACTACCATAATAAATGTAAAAAACGATGTTTACAGTTATAAAGATTTCGAGAAGGCAAAGTGATGAATATTCGCCTTCAAAAACATTCATAAGTTTGTTTACTTTGCCACATAAAAGGCAAACCAAAGCAGGCAACTGAGTTAGTAAAAGTTCAGTCAATGTTGTGTGAAGATGCTGTGTGTTTGAATAGAGTAAATATTGTTTGAAAATCTTCCTTATAAAGATCTTTCGAATAATTTACATATGAGCGCATATTTTAAACGCTTTTAAAAGATAAAAACGTAACATTTATGACTCCAGTTCATAATGCTCCTCAATCAATACCCTCTAAGAGGGTATTGCATCTGGTGATCGGTTATAAAGCTCTTCAAAACTCTAAAGAAGGCCTTACATATTAAGAGTTTATAGAGAGCAAACTTTATCCTTTACAACTCTAATAAAGTTGCATTTGGTGTCTTAGACCAGCAATGATTGGATGTGGAAGAACCAAACTAACTTTATATTGTCTATGTTTGGTAATAGAGAGATTATGCAGGTAGTAAGCTATCCTGATCTCAATTGGCTTCCCTTTCACCTCCCACTTAACCACAAAATAGAGTTGGAGGCAGTAAGGCTTAATCCAGTTCTATTCACTGCCATCTTGGATTCTGGGAAGATTTGGAGGCTTAGACCTGCTGTAACATATGGGCTTTACTGATAAAACCAAGAACCCTATATTTTGTGATACTGAGAGTACGCAGGCAGTTATTTTTATTAACAGTTTACATAATGGTTCTGCTTCTGATCTCCCAATGAAACACTGACCTAAACTGGTGACAGTAAATCCCAATGAAATTCTATTCTGGTTCTACTTAGACTATATACAGACTGCTATACAAAAGGAGATTTGAAGGTTTATTAGTGAAACCAAGGACCGTACATTTTGCGGTCATTGTATAGATATATGATGATGCTCAATTATATGATTCCTTTCTTTTAACTTTCTGAACAGAACATTCGATTTCCGTACCCCAACTGGAGATGCTGCCTTTGATACCTTTATACCATTGGCTTTGAATTGCTGATTAGGAGCTGTTGTATAAATATACCATATATTGAGGGTTCTGATAATAAATTTTCATACAGACTGTATCCAATGTTTTGCTGGTGAATGTCATGATTATTCTGAAAGCTATGCTTACTGGGTGTTGAGGTTTACCTCAAAAACCAAGCGGCGATTGTGTTTCTTACGAAAGTCGTCTAGATGACGGATAGTGTCCATATGTTTCTCGAATTTCTTATAGAAACTTCACAATGTAAACATCTGCATAACATGGAGATACCTCAAGAATTTGCATTGCCGTTGTTTGATCATGGAAAGTGCAAAACTCACTATCTCTGACATGTTACAGGGCATAGATTTTTCATTCTGCTTAACGTCGTTGGCAGCAGAGAAGTACTGTCAGCATTTTTCGCAAAAATCTGGCTTTTTTTCATATTTCTATTCGTTTGACCTGAGATTTGGATCATGACCTCACGTCTAATAAGCCAACACACTGCCTACTACACTACGTTAATATCAATTTCACTTCTTTCTCTATGATGCTGTAACAATTGCAGGAATAGGGCACATTCTTACACCAGAATCAATGCTGCATAGGTTGACTGAGACTCATGTTTTAAAGAACTGAGAGCAATAAATTATTTTTTAGTGTAAGCCTTATCGTATCCCAATGCCATTAAGATAGAAGCCGGTCTAATGCTATTAAAGGCTTTGTTTCACTGAGCAGTATAATTAGGAGAGTACGCTCTTCTTAACTACATTAGTTCTTTTACGGAAAACCTGCCTGCATATCTTGTAAATTGACTACCCAGCTATCATATATCTCTGTAGAAATAGAATTAAGTTTTCGACCAGCTATTTAGGCTCTCTCTATATTAAAAGTAGTAATTTTGGTTTTTTATTATTAAAGTAATGTGTGTGTGCGTGTATATAGTTTTTAATAATTTCCCTTCTCATATCTGCTACCCATAAAAAAGTGAAAGTTTAAAAAGTTTTTTTTAATTTAATTTAATTTTTTGTTTCATTTTTTTTTTTGTATAACAATTACCATATATTTGTATGTAAATGTAGTGGAGACATTTCCTTTAGAGGATGTTGTATTAAAAAAAATAAAAAATCAGAAATTGTTTATAATAATTATCATATCATAAATATTTATTAAACCATGTTGAGCGACACTGTATTTGAAAATTATTTAAAAAAAATAAGAGAAAATAAAACATTGAGACAATATTTTTCTTCAGCTAATATGCTGTTCGAATTCGGCTATTAACGCTTCCAAATTGTAGATCCTATTTGTCGTCCATTTACTGGCCTATTGAGGAAACAATTCATGTTTTTATTGATCTTATTCTCACTGACTCGACCTCTAGAGATCTCGACTTACTTACATAATTGGCCATTACAACCATTCAGTGAGGATTATTGACCTAGTTGCTCACACTACTTGTGTTGTGTGTTAATTTTATACATGAGTGGTGGGACCAACAGTTTAAAGTCGACTCCGAACGACAGATTTTTTGTGAAACTTTTCATGGCAATTTTATTTACTCTCAGAGTTTTTGCCAGAAAATGAGAGGAAATCGCCGAAGAAATACTTTTTGGAATCTTATTTTGATGTCTAGCCTGGGACTCGAACCCTGGCTTTACGTCTAATAAGCCAGCACACTACCTTCTAGACCACGGCTTACTTAATTACTCAATATAAAAATTAAGACAGCACTATAGCATCACACGATACCCATTTATACATGCGCATTAGGAGCTACAGACTGAAGGACAAGATTTTAGGAACTTTTCATGGCATTTTTATTAACTCTCAGAGAACTTGCCAGAAAACTGTTTCTTTTAGCAATGTTATTCGGGCATTATTGGACAAGTGCAGCCCTTGCGCTGATCAACTTCTTCCTATTCCCTGATTTGGCGGAATTTGGTTAGTACAGGGCCGCTATGCGTGTTCAAGTGAGCTTTGTGATATCAGAGCTACCACTACCACCTAAACGTAATTATTGGACAATGTTGACGGAATTTTTGTTGTCAAAAATAAAACATCAACGCCATTCGATTTCATTAAGACCGCTCAACATGCTATACAGTCCTCTTAAATAATCGATTTACTGCAGAATTTCTTTCATTAAATTGACTCATCTTCCGTGCTGTTTCAATCCTCTGGTCTAGTTCTATGCTAAGACGTTGGTATAGATATGCCATAATTTCTAAACTTTTTTTTTTACTTTCTGCTGTCTCAACATGGGTTAATCTTTAAGTTTTAGGTGTCTTTATATTTCTTTCATTTCTTTTGTTATTTTATTCTTTTATTATTAAAGCGTTATGGTTTGAAACAATAATTTCTATTTAAAATTGTACAGAAAATTACACCTGTTTAGACGTAACAATAAATTTCCTTAAATAAACATTTCCTTTTTTACTCTATAGAGACTTCTAGTTTACAGTGAAAGACAAAAGAAACTGTACATTAACAAAAATTACACATTAATTAATAAATTACCGTTTATTTATTTTAAAATTGTTTTGTTAGCAGTTTTTAAAATTGAAATAAAATTTCGAAAAATAAAAATTACAAAAAAAAAATTCGAAATATTATAAAAATTTTTTCGGGCACTCTCCTTAAATAGAAAAAGTTGAGTTTGCTAACTGACTACACGGTAAGCCAGTCAAAATACACTTGGCTAATGGCAGAGTGTACGTTCTAAATTTTGTTAAGTAGAACTTAAAAACATTTTTTTTATATTTCTCGAATCCTTCAAACTTGTTTTATTTGATAAAAACGATATTTTTGATAATTTCACATAAAATTATTGATTACCAGAATATTTGTTAAGCTATTTTCAAAATCCAAAGTTTTTTGAAAAGTAGACAGATAAGCCTTTAAAATGGTATGTACAAACATATGGTTCAAACTCATACGTTATGAGTTTGATCGGGTAAACTTGGAAAATATTTTCCTTTTTCTCATTTTTTTTAAGTTTAGCCGTTCTTAATTGTTAATATTAATTAAGAAATATAGAATGAATGATAACATTTCGAAAGTTCCTTATCTTGTGAGGAGTTTGACACTTGGTTTGATAAAATCCGACAAAAATTACTAAAGTTATTATTTAAATAATATAACAGCCGTGTTCTGTTTTTTATGCATGTCATTTCATCAAATCAACCTTTGGTTCAAAAATTTTTGAAAGCTTTTAATGGATCTTGGTTGTTTAATGGATAATGTAACAATTTTACGTTTTCACGAACGACTATCAGAAGTCGGCTAATATTTGTGTTTTTTGCAAATATTAGTATTTCTCTTTGCGCGCAAACATTGATCAAACTTTGGTGGTTGCTCAAGTGCATATATATATTCATATATGTTCCTTTTACTCCTCTAGGGAGCATATTGTGAAATTGACACATTTTGTGATAAACAATCAAGATCCATCAAAAATTCTGAAAATTTTTGAACTAAAAGTTCATTTGATGAGATGATATATTAAAAAAAAATATAATACGGCTGTTATACTATTTATATAATAACTATGATAATTGTTGTGTGATTTGGTCAAACTAATTGCCAATCTCTTCACAAGATAATACAATTTCAGAATATCATCATTTATTTCAAATTTGCTACTAAAAACGGGCAAACTTGAGAAAATATGAAAAAAATTAGTTTTTTCCACATTTACCTCATCAAACTTCAGAGCAAATTAAGCCAAGTAATATCAATTTTGGACATTATTTATTATTATTTCTCTTTGCGCAAACATTGGTCGACCTCTGGTGGTTGGTCAAACTTGAAATTGATACATTTTGTGATAAACAATCAAGATTCGTTAAAAATTCTGTCATTTGATGAGATGACATACATAAAAAATATATCTTAACTGTTATACTACTTATATAATAACTATGGTAATTCTTGTCCGATTTGATCAAACTAAATGCCAATCTCTTTACAAGATAATACACTTTTAGAATGACATCACTTATTTCAAATTTTTTAAAGAAAGATTGCTACTAAAAACGGACAAACTTGAAAAATATGAAAAAAATTCACATTTTCCAGGATTACCTCATCAAACTTCATAGCAAATTAAGTCAAATAATATATATATGTATAGCGTTTGAAAGATCCATCTCTCCCCTTTCTAATAAGGTTTAAATTTTGGTTAACAGTGTAGAAATGTTTGTAAGATCAATAAACTTGTGCAGAAAGCCAAAAAAAAAAAAAATTTTGGTCAAATAAAACAAGTTTGAAGGGTTCAAGAAATATAAAAAAACAAATATTTTTAAGTTTTACTCGACTTATTAGCCGTTATTAGACTGTTTTTAGCCGGGTGTATTTATTTCATTTTTTTTTTATTTTGTACAATTTCTTTTGACTCTCACTGTATATATATGTACGTACATACTATGTAGCCTCCTGTTATCTGCAGAGAAATTATTATTTATCTTGGAAATCATATTTAGAAAGTATTTATTTGTTAAACAACCAAACACACCCAAACTAAACTAAACCAACCAACAATTTCTGAACTCTTGGAATACATTAAAGACAATCAAAGTACATTTGAATACAAAAGTAAAACCAAAAAAAAAAAATTTTTTTTAAACTTTTTTTTACGTTTTCCTTTATACGAGTACAACCAATCATTGTTGAAAAAATTTGTCTTTCTTTTTTTCTTTCATATTTTTGTGTTTTTTTCTTCCTCTTTCTATTGTAATAAAATTCTTATTATCCGAATTTGTTTATGCAAATTTTTTTATTTGTTTTCTGTTTTCAAAAAAAATCCATATTTTGTCGAATATTTTATGTAAAATAAAAAACAAAAAAAAATTGTTTTCTTTTGTTACAAAATTATGGAAAAAAGAATTCCTTGTAAAAATTTAAAAAAAAATTTTTTTTTTTCTTTACGGTATCTAATACCTTTTATAAGCCATTGGTTTTAAATTATTTCCTTTATGCGATACGATAAATTATGATTTCAAATTATTATTTGACTTAAAAAAAAATGGAAATCAAAAGTAAATATGAATGTGTGAAGGTAAAACAAAAATTATTATAGAAAAGATTTTGTTGTATTATTACAAGAAAAACCAAAACAAAAAAAGAAAAATTAAAATTTTTTAAAAGGGAATATGAAAATATCACTTTATTTTTTTTTAACTATTCAGCATACAATATTAAGGGTATTCACAGAAGCTTAATTAAATAGAAAATAAAAGAAAAAACTTATTTTCTTAGTCTAGATAATGCCTAGGTTACACATTTAATAAAAAATTAAAAAAAGAGACTTTAAAATAACATAAGCATTGGGAGGAGCTAGGTTGTAGTCCTGGCTAAATAGTGGTAATAACAAATTAAGAGCAAGAAGAATATTAAGAAATTTTATTATGGTCCTCCGGCGTTTTTACTGCCTAAAGAAATATAATCAACAAAATACCTAGTTCCCCGAGGTAATAAAAATTCCAAAAAGAATGAAAAAAAAAACACCTCAGAATAACATATAGCGGTGGGAGACGCTAGGTTGTTGTTCTCGCTAAATAGTGGTAATAATGAAGAATATTAAGAAATTTTATTATATTCTTTCTAAGGAAGATATAATCACCTAGTTTTAACAAGTAATAAAAAAAAAATTACAAAAAAAAAAAAAAATAGAAAAAACACTACAAAATAACATAAGCGATAGGAGAAGCTAGGTTATAGTCCTAGCTAAATTATGGTAATAACGAATTAAAAGCAAAAATAATTTTAAGAAATCTTATTATGATCCGCAGACATTTTTACTTCTTAGAGAAGATATATTCAATAAAATCACTAGTTTCCACAAGTACTAAAAAATTCAAAAAAAAAGAAAAAAACACTTCAAAATATCACAAGCGATGGGAGAAGCTAGGTTGTAGTCCCGGCTAAATAATAGTAATAACGAGTTAAGAGTAATTATTATAGTTTTCTAGTCTTAAATATTAAACACTATGTTTCCTCAGAAGTCGCCGTGGGTAGTGGGTAGTGTGTTGGCTTATTAGACAAAAGGCCCGGGTTCAAATCCCAGGTCAGACATCAAAACGAAAAAATATTTCTTCGGCGACTTCCTCTCAGCAGATTTCTGGCAAAGACTCTGCGAGTAAAAATTGCCATGAAAAGCTTCTGAAAAAAAATCTGTCGTTCGGAGTCGACTTTAAACTGTAGGTCCCGCCACTCATGTATAAAATTAACGCACTCAACATAAATACTGTGAAAGTTAAGTCGTAATTCTGACTGAAGGGTTGGAATGTATGTATGTATGCTTACAATTACTCCCAATAAAGGATGCCATTATATTTGAATATAGGATATCAAACCTATCGATCTAAGGACTCAGGCTTAATGAGTATAACACGAAAGATGTCAATCCTATTGAACTAAGCAGGTCTGTTGTAACAGAATGCCTGTTATTTATTTTAATCGAAATTTTACCTACAATTAGGATGTGGAAGTCTGAGAGCTTTTACTTAAACATGCTTTATCCGCAATTATTTTTACGCTTAGGAGGAGTATATGTACCTACCTAACCGCATCATAGCGGAAGTCGATACAATCCCCCACTAAATCTGCCCTTCCTCTTTTAGACTCTTTGAGCCCACTCCGGAACTACTTTAGGATTACTTCAAAGTGAAGTCCCTCTGTCCATTTGGCCCCTTTACATCCATATCCACGTCCGAATTGCGCAGCAAAATCTGAGGAGGTCTTTAAACATCCATTGTAATTCTCTCATCTAAGTCAAGTTTCTAAGATTTCAGCAAGGCTCCAGGGCGACTGTAAGATATCGTACTCTAAGACAACATTAAATTGTGGCTGACTTGTGATATAGTCTTTTAAGGTCAACTCACGCTTAGTTCTCACTATCGTGTGGCATCGTATTATTGAAACTAATTATCAACCAGGGCCAGTTTGCGGATTTTAAACGAATAAAAAATACAACAAATTTTTGCTTTGCAGTGCCTTGCTCCATTGTTCTGAATATTGCGTGCTTTATCGTTCCTATACAAGTTTAATAAGCCGGCACACATACCACAGCAACCAGAACAAACAGTAGCAACTCTTGAATAGCCCCTAACCTCATCTTCAGTCTAAATTCCCAAATTCTGTTAAATGACATCAAAAATTAGCTTCTTTGCGGAAAATAATTTTTCGTTAGAAAGACATTTCTTGACAGCAAAATAAGTTTAATACGAATATTCAATAATAACTACGAACATTTTTCGAACACGATGCATTATGTAGCAGGCTTTACCGAGTATTTTTGGCATTGCCACATGTCACGAATTGCTTTTTTTACACTGTTAAACTGAGTATTATTAAAATTCAAACAGTGCACTATTTATTGAGGCGTTTAAGTCAATACTATCCTTTAGAAATATGAAAGATTGTTCAAAGAGGGAGAAGGCTTAGTCAGATCTCTTTATACTACTCTAAAGGTGTCAGGGTGTAGGCGTGAAATTCCCAAACTACAAACCCAATTATCTTGGGATCTTTGTTTTTATTTTTTAAGAAGTTTCAGCTTCAATTTTTTTTTCCAATCATCCATGCAAGGAGCCTTCAAAAGAGTATAAAGTCTGGCAATATAATCTTGGAAATAATTTACCTCTACAATATGAACACCATTAAAAAGGGCCGTTATTGCAAAAGAAGCCCGACATTGCCAGTGAGTTTCAAAAAAAAAACTTTTTTTTATTGGGCAGTGTTATCGACATTGCTCCGGCAGTGATAGATTTTTGAAAAAGTTAACTTTACATTTTTTGTAGCTTATAATAAGGAAAACAAGTTAAAGAAGACTTTAAAGTTCACTTTAGCTAAAGTTAGCTTTAAATAAACCCAACTTTAAAGACAAGGTGTAATATGGGCCTTAAAGGATTTTTGTTTTATAAAAGACAGTAGTTTAGCTCAATTTCAAATGTTTTCTTTTATTTGAATATAACTTAAGTCTGTGAATACCTTTATAAAAATTTATAAATTTCTAAATCTTTTTAATTTTTTTGTAAATTTTTTTTTTTAATATATTACTTAAGCTTTTATTATACAAGCTTTTTTTATACAATAATAATAAGAATAAATATGTTTATAATATTATTAAATTATTTTATTTTATTTAAAATTATTTTATTTCATTAAAGAAAATTATAAATAATTTTTGTTTTTGGTATTTTTTATTAAATATTATAAAGAAAAGCAAATATTCATAATAATTTTATATTTATTTTTTGACTTGAAAGCTTTGCAAAAAGCTTTTAATATTAAAACGGAAAATAATTATTTTATTTTATTTTTTATAAAAAAATTTACCATTTTTAAAAGAAAAATTTCAAGATATTTTCGATACAAAATAATTAAATTATCCATGAAATCATAAATAATTTAAACAGAAACTTAAAGACAAATGAAAAGCTTATTAAGCCTATAATTGGAAGCTTTATAAGATTATTAACTGAATCAGGAAGGTTTTTACAATTTTATAGACTCAGTTTAAATCCATTGCAATGGAAACTGATATTCAAAGAACTTTACTCAGAAATAATATTCAAAGATTCTACAAATATTTTTAAAATATCGGTTTTGTCTGTCTCCTATTATAAAAATTAGAAAGCATCCATAGAAAGCATCCATGTCCTTATACTGGCTAGCTAAACTGTACGAATACACTGGAGAATATTTAATCAAAAGACGCTATGAAACCCCCAACGAATTTCTCCCCCACAGAAACCTCACTCACTTCATAATGCTTTTTGAATCTAAACTAAACATTAGACACGATTAAATGTAACCTTATTTGACTCATATTCTCAACAACCATATCGCCAAGATATGAGGCCTCGATTCAAACCCCACTTCAGATATCTGCAACAAAACGAAACATGAAAAAGTATTTTTACGGCGACCTCCTCTCAGCAGATTTCTGCCAAAAACCCGGAAAGTAAATAAAATTATCATGAAAGGTTTCCCAAAAAAACTGTCGTACGAAATCGACTTTAAACTGTAGGTCCCGCCACTCATAAATAAAATTAACACACCCACTTATGGGTGCTGTGAGAAACTAGGTTGTAATCCTGGCTTAGAATAAACAAAGAAGGAATTCAATTTTAAAAATGAAAGGAAGTCTAAATATTTTATCGTATTTTTCGAAACTTATTTTATTAATAGCCGTCGATTCGTCTGACATTTTAACTTCGCGCTCTTAAGCGAAACTCTGGTTTAATGAGCAAAGTTTCTTACTACAATATCCAATACAACAACCCATTATTTACGGAAGATGTCAATGTTATTGCCTTAAGGACTGCAGTAGTAGATCAATAATAAGCTCCTTAGGCTTAAAAACTGAATGAATTAGACTGAGATGAATTAAAAAAAAAACTCTCAGAAGCAGGAGCAAGGAACAGAATCTAACCAATTCTTTCATCTTAAGCCCCGTCCAGAGATATTCATGTAGTAGAATATCACGGTTATCCTTCCATGTTAAATAAATTGCTTGCTGCGCTAACACTATAATTTGTCTTCGATAGATGATCATTAGAGTCCAAAAGCTAATCGCTCTTTTCTTACTGTATCATTTGGGCATGCAAAAATCATGGATATTTCAGTCCAAAACACAATTGCCTCTATATGGACTTCCAAAAATTTGCAATTAATCTTCAAAACGTAACCTAATCGAGCAAGATTGTTAGCAATAACTTTGTATCCCCCCTTAACAGGCGTTTATAACTTCTCTAAGCTTCACTGGTAGTTATTTAAAAAAAAATGGGAAAATTTTTTATTTTAGCCTTAAAATATGCACATGTAAAGCACATCCTATGAGATATGCTATGAACTAAAGACCATTGAAATTTTTTTACCAAAATTTTGTTTTTAAATCAATACTATCTGTTTAATAAATATAAGAGTGTTATTAAAATAGTGTGTGTTTTCAATCTACTAAGTCCATAAAGCCTCTAAAAATTTAATATCTTAATTTGCTTTAATAAACTTTGATTTTTTTTCAATGCAAAATTATGCAATAACTTGTCAAGCTTTTCTCAGCTGTTACACTTAAACTATTTGCTTTTCTTTATATTAAAAAAAAAAATTTCTAACACTAAGAAAACTTTAACTTTAAGTTAATTTCTTGCTATTTTGTTTATTTTCCTAGAGTCACAGTCTAAGTAAAAAAAAAAAAAAAATTAATTGAAGACTACTTTTAGGTAACAAACCATAGTAATTGGCAGCTAGAATGATTATTAATTTTAGAAAATGAGTGAAACTGTTTACGAAACTGGCCATTTAGATTTCTTTAAATTAATTTTTATACTTTAAATCTAGTTTTATTAGTACTGAGATATTGCCTAAAAGCATATTTTTTGTGTAAATTTGAAATTGTGGCCAAGATTTTTTTGTTTAATTTTGCTCAGAGATAGGCTTTATACAACATAGAAAGTAAACACCAAACGGCAGATTTTCACCATCTGTAGGTGGCAACCCTAACATTCTAGAAACTATTCAAACCGTTACAGAAACTGTTAATTAGTGAAGCAAAGCAATTAAAAAGGTAATTGATAGTGCCATGTTTTTTTTCCATTATTGATTATTATTTTCCTACGATTTATCAAGATTGAAAACTATTCAGGAAGAAATCGACATTGTACGTTAAAACCGCCGTAGTCTAAGAGGTAGTGTGTCGACTTATTAGATATAAGGCCACGGTTCAAACCCTAGGCCAGACATCAAAACGATAATTTGAAAATATATCTTCGGTGCCTTCCTCTCAGCAGATTTCTCTCAAAAGCTCTGAGAGTAAATAAAATTGCCATGAAAAGTTTCTACAAAATCTGTCGTTCGTAGTCGTCTTTAAGCTGTAGGTTTCGCGACCCGTGTATGAAAAGAAAACACACAACACAAGTAGTGTGAGAGACTAGGTTGTAATCCTGACTGTATGTATGCCTACGTTGCTATGATCGGGGCAAGGAAACATTTTCCTTTATTGGAGCTATGAACTCTTTTAACTCAAAGCCCGTTCCTTTAGGAGGATCAGTACTGTGAAGACTATATTTTGCGGGAAAATTCTGATACAAGATTCATCAGTTGACTTTACCTATCTTACAACTCCTTTCTTAACAGTGGCCTGAACAGAAACCGTCCACTCCTTGATTTTTTTTTTAAATGCTTCAGAACGTGACTGAATGATTAGAGTGTAAGGATCAGTTAATAAGTTTCCTAATCCATTCTGTATCTAACGTGTTGACAAAAGATAGATTTTCAAAAAAGAACGGCGTTGTTTAGCGTAGCCTTCAGTATTTAAAATCAATTTAAAACCCGTAAAGTTTCCTTCCAAGTGAAATTCAACGCTAGCAAAAGATGTGCTCAAGACAACTTGAATAGAATGTAAACAGGATAGGACATAGCTATCTTATCTGACTGTCAGGGCGTCAACCTAGTGTGGGTCTTATATATAATCGCGAATATACAATCTCAGGCAGCTAGGTCTTGTAGGAATCCATAATTATGATCAGGCTGGTGAGATAGATATGAGCACAGCTACCATGCAGCTGATAGGGCCAGAAACTTTTTGCGGAATTAACAAAGAGTTTTGTATTGGATATACTGGACAAATGGAAGAATAATAAAAGGCATATGGTCTGCCTAATTATAATGGGAAGAAATTAAGAATAGGAGTAGAAATTGTCTCAAACCTAATCAAGAATCGGTATTGAGTAGATTGAATTATCAGAACACATATTTAGTTTGAATTTATGTGGCTTTAATGTATCCCAGAGGGAACATTTGGTTGCTAATGATCTCCTAGGCAGTTAGTTATCTTTGCTGGTATTGAAAAATATTTAGAAGTTTGTTAGAGCAACTTGTTATAGGAGAGTTTACAAGGTTAATTAAAAAAAAAATAATTTTTTTTACTTCAGACTGTGCCTCATAACTTTTCTTTAAGCATTAACTTTACTTTATCTACCTTTAAACACGTTTACAAATGTGTAAACAATAAAAAAAAAAATTTTTACAATTATTTTTCTCAATTATTTTCTATAATTTTTGTCTACCTTTTTCTTTTTTTTTTCTTCTTCTTTTTTATATTTATTTTCATTTAATTTCTCACCATTTTGTATAAAAAAATAAAATAAAATATCTACGACGTACAACTCAACTGCGTTTTTAAAAATTGAAAACTATTTGCTACGATGGATGGTGCAACATTTTAAAAATTTAACATGAAACTCATATACACACGCACATTTTTTTCATAAAATATCTAATTATTTAAAAAAACCAATCAATTGGGGACTAAAATTAAAAAAAAAAAACCTTTTTAAAATATTTAATAAATTATTTAATAAAAAACATCAATAATATATTAAAAAAAATATATAATGAAAACTAAATATAAAACAAATATTTTTAAACTAATAAAATAATTGATTAATAATTTTTTCAATTAATAATAAATAATTAAACAAAAAAATAAATTTTTATGTTGAAATAAATACATAAAAATAAATATAAAAAAAAATATAATTAAAACTAAATATAAAACAACATAATAAAAAACAAACATTTTCAAACTATTTAATAAAATATTTTATAATACGAAAAAATTATTAAATAATTTGTCAATTAATAATAAATAAATAATAAAAAAAAAATAAATAAATATTAAAAACAAATATAATAACAACTAAATATAAAATAATATATAAATAAACAATTGATAAACAAATTAAAAAAAAAAAAACATTTTTAAACTATTTAAAAATCATTTCATAACACAAAAAAATTAAATATTTTTTTTCCTATAATAATACATAAATAATTAAAAAATATATATAAAAAATAATAAATATATAAATAATAAACAAATAAATAAATATAAAAAAATTAAAATTTAAAAAATTATTTAAATTAAAAAATAATTAATTAATAATTATGTAATAAATAATTAAAATTTATTTAAAACTATAAAAACATTATATAAATGAATAAAATTAAATAAATGAAAATTAAAATTTCTTTCGAAAAATAAACATAATCATTAAAAAAAATATTAACAAAATAAAAAATCTTTTTTAAATATCTAATAAACTTTTATTAAAAAAAATTAATAAAAAAACCTAATAAATAAACATAAAAAAAATTTATTAAAAAATAAATATAATAAAACATTGAATAAATAATTAAAAAAAAAATATATTAAAAATTAAAAATAAAATTAATTGATTATTATGTATAATATCATTAAAAAAAATTTAAAAACTTGAAAAAATTACATAAATTAACAAAATTAAAATTGCTATTTCTATAAAAAAAAAAATAAATTGAAAAAATAAAATAAAAAAAATAAAAAAAAATAAAAAAAAAAAAAAAAAAAAAAAAAAAAAAAAAAAAAAAAAAAAAAAAAACTAAAAAAAATATTAACAAAATAAAAAAAAAATTTAAAATTATTAAACTAAATTAAAAAAAAAATAACTAATAAATAAATATAATAAAAAAATTTGTAATTAACTACAAAATATTTCAATTAAACCCTTAAACTTAAATTAATTAAAACTTTCCTAATTAATTTAAAAAATTCCTTTAAAATCATAAAAAAATTATTTAAAACTACAAAATCATGATATAAATTAATAAAATTAAAATTGAAAATTCTATGAAAAACAAAAAACTAAACAAAAAATTACTAAAAAAATATTAACAAAATAAAAAAAAAATTTTAAAATATTAAATTAAAAAAATTAATTAAAAAAATTCTTTTAAAATCATAAAAAAAAATTATTTAAAAATTCTAAAAACTAATTATTTATTAATTTTTAATCTTTCATTAAACATTACCATTTGAAAAATTAAAAATAATAACAAAATTTCTTTTAAAAATATTTAATTGTTTATAAAAATATTGTTAATATTTAATAAATCATTAAAACAAATATTTTTAAAAACTAATTACTCTCCTTTTTTAATTTTTAATGTTTCATAAAACTTTAAAAATTTTAAAATTATAACTAAAATTCTTAAAAAAAAAAATATTTAATTAACAATAAAAATATTCTAATAAATATATAAATAAATTTAATAAATAAATCGTCAATAATAATATTTAAAAAAATTTTAAAATATTTTTTTAATAAAATTTTTAAATAAAACTATTTAATTAAAAATAAAAATATTTTAATATTTATTAAATTATTAAAACCGATATTAAAAAAATTTAAAAACCCTTAAATATTTTTTTTATAATAAATTAAAAATAAAATTCATTTCTAAAAATATTTAAAAATGATAAAAAAAAAATTATTTTTTAACTTAACATAAAAATAAAATATTAAAAAATAATGTTTTTTTTTGGACATGAAAAAAAATCTTTATAAACTATTATGTGATTAAATCATGCATTAAATTATATTAACGAAATGATTAAATCGAACAATTAAAACAAAAAAATTCATAATTATTAACGGTATATGGGTGCGTGCGCGTGTTTATTTTACTTGATATACTTGTAAACATTTAAACTCTCTCTCTTTGTCCTTCTCTATGTGCGTGTGTATGCGTGTTATTCATTTTACACAAAAAACAAAAATACTTATTTGTATGTGTATGTGTTATTTTGGCATTTATGCGTATGCTTTACAAAAAACTCTTTTTTTATATGCACGCCTGCATATTTATCAATAAATAAATCAATACACTGGCAAAAATAAATGTAAACAATAATCAAACAACAAAAACAACAACAACAACGTAAAATGTTTCCAAAAAAAAAACAACAACAAATAAACTCTATTTGGTGTATATGTATGGCACTCTCTCTTTCTTGTTTTATTTGCAAATACCACACGCTCTTATGCTTACGCATAAATGCACGCACGCACGTACAATACATCCATACATGCACATCCATCCATATGAAATACATGATTACCACTAGACTGCACCTGTTTCTGTTTCCGCTGCTACTTTAACACATCATCAACAACAACAACAACAACACCACCACCACCATCACCAACAACAACAACAACATCATCAACAACAACAACAACCACCGCCTTTACCTGCCACCATCCCCAATTTAACCGGTTCGTCTACACAGCAAACGAATGTAGCCAGTGCAGCTGCCGCTGCTGCGGCTGCCAATGCAGCTGCAGTTGCTGCCTTGACTTTAGGTCAACAACATCCTTTAGAAGTGGGCAAGAAACGTGCTGCCGATACAGACATGTTTCAATTGGTATTAAATTTTTTCTTTTCATTTTCTTTGTTTTTGTTTTGTTTTGTTTTACTTTTCTTTTCTGTTGGTTTTAAAACACACACACACTCTCTCTCTCTCTCTTTGTGTGTCTGTCTCTTTATGTTGTTTCTCTTAATCTCCATCTCACTCTCTTAGTTATTGTTTTTAATTGTTCTTTAGTTTTATGTTGTTGTGTTTCTTATGTGTTGAATTTATTTTATTTTTTTTTTTTAATTCTTTTGCGTATTTCTTTATGTTTATGTGTGTATGAGTGCATGTGCATGTAAGCCTGTGCTATGGTATGGGTTTCATTTATTAAGTATTCGTTTTGTTTTAATAAGAGTGTAAATAACTGTGTTTATTTCTTATTTCTTCTTATGTCTTCTCTATCCATTGTATTTTTATTTTCTTGTGGTTTTACTGTTATAACGCTTTATTTAAATTACTGTTAATAATTAAGGCTTAAAAAATCCTTCTTTCTTCTTATTTCTTATTGCTATTATCCCCGCTAAGTATTTATTTTATTTTCTTTTGTATTTTATTGATAAGAAAAATGCTTTCCTCTCTGCTTCTTGCATATCATATACCCTCTGTATTGTATTCTATTATTACGTATACGCTACATATGCCGTCCACATATTAATATTACTCATACGCCCTGTATATGTATTTAAAACAGAAACATTACTTATACGTCCAGCAACAACAGAAATTTCAATTTTAAAAATTTTTAATCCCTTGCCATAGCTGGGAGATTTGACGATTTATCATCTTTTTGACGATTTTGTGCTCTAAAAATATCATATCGACGACGTTTTTTTTGATGATTTTTGAAAATGAATAATTTACATCAAATTCTTTAATTTAGAATATTAAAAGCTACTTTCAGATTTTTATTTATTTTGTAATTGTTACTGCATATTTCAAATTTAGATTAGCAATAACTAATAACATAACAAAGAACTTCAAAAAGAACTTCAACTTCCGTTGCCGATAATTTTAAAAATTCGATTATAGCTTCTAATATTACCATTATATTATATTATTTAAAATAGGACGAAAATACTCGTCTTGGCCGTATAGGATATCTTCTAAAAGACGAGTATACTCGTTCTATTAATGATTAGAAGCTATAATTGAATTTTTGAAATTATCGGCAACGCCAAATGCTAATTTATGCTCAACTACGATGTTATTTAGGAGTTGAAGTTCTTTAGCTTTGTTATGTTATTTGTTATTGCTATTGTCGATTGGCAAAAAAAAATTATTAATTCAAAAGTAGAACTATTTAAAGAAAAGTTCAGAAGCTATCCTATCGGATGACCAATGTTTTACACACTGCATTATAGGCAGAATTCCTTCTTTAGCCGTAGTACTCCCTCTAGCCACAAGAAGATTAAAAGCGAATGTCCACAAACACTATTCCTTTCTACTGTCTTCCAACTCGTAATAATCAATTATCAATCAATCAATCATAGCATCATCACCAACCCTGAATTTGTAATGATCAATTATCAATCAATCTTGTATTGGCTATAATACGCTGCCAGAATGCTTCCTGATTGAAGGGTTGTAAAGATCAATTACCTATCAATCAATTAATCATTCATTCCATCAATCAATTAATCTTTAATTGAATATAATACGCTGCAGGATAATAAAATTCGGATACAACTAAGAAAACACTGATTGAAGGATTATAATGATCAATTGTCAATCAATCATGAAGTCGCCGTGGTCTAGTGGGTAGTGTGTTATTAGACAAAAGGCCCGGGTTCGAATCCCAGGTCAGACATCAAAACGAAAAAATATTTCTTCGGCGACTTCCTCTCAGCAGATTTCTGGCAAAGACTCTGAGAGTAAAAATTGCCATGAAAAGCTTCTCAAAAATCTGTCGCTCGGAGTCGACTTTAAACTGTAGGTCCCGCCACTCATGTATAAAATTAACGCACACAGCATAAGTGGTGTGAGAAGCTAGGTCGTAATCCTGACTGAAGGGTTGTAATGGCCAATTATGTATGTATTGTCAATCAATCAATTCTGGATTGGCTATAATAATACGCTGCCAGAGTGCTCTATGCTATAAGAGAAGCTGGATCATAGAGTTGAAGGGTTCTGATTGAAGCATTGTAAAGACCAATCATTTATCTATCAATTAATCATGCATTCCATTAATCAGTCAATCTTTGATTGAATATAATACGCAACCGGATACTAAAACTTCTATAAAACTAAGAAAACATTGACTGAAGGGTTGTAATGATCAATTATCAATCAATCAATCATACCATCAGTCATTCAATCCTGGATTGGCTATACTACGCTGCCAGAATACTCTATGCTATGTGAGAAGCTGGATCGTAGGATTGTAAAGTTCTGATTGAAGGGTTGTAAAGACCAACTATCTATCAATCAATTAATCATTCATTCCCTCAATTCAATTAATCTTAAAACTTGGATAACACCAAGTAAACACCGACTGAAGTAATGTAGTGATTAATTATCATTCAGTCAATCTATGATTGAATAAAATACGCCGCCAGAATAGTCGCATAAAACAAAGAATAAACTGATTGAAGGGATTGAATGATCATCTATCAATCACGCCATCAATCAATCAATCCTTGATTAAATAAAATATGCTGCCAGAATACATGCAGAAAACAACAAAAAAAAAACACTTTCATAAAAGAGCCGTTGCATTAATGATTTCCTAGTGCCCCTTGAACTAGACTACGATTTTTTTAATGGTTGAATTAATATAACTCATACGTTACCGTTCAATGCAGACTGTACTTTGAATATTTCTTCTGCCTTCTTAAGCAGAAAATGGTTCATTAAAGTTTTTTATATAAAAAAAAAAATAATTTTTTTAAACATTTACTGCCAGTGCCAGTTAAATTAATTGCTTGTTTGCATTCAGCATATTTTAATATTTTTTTTGTAGGCATTCCATGCACGAATAGTTAAATGTGCGTCTCTGTTTGAATATGTTACAGAGAGAGTTGTAATAAATCACATGAAAAATTGAGTGTTTAATTAATTAATTTAATTAAGTACTTGCAAACAATTAAAACAATTTTTCGTAGTTTTTTTCGTAGTTTTTTTTTTTTGTTTTGTTTGTAATTGAGAAAAATATGAAAATATTTTTAATTACTTCCTGGTTACAAGGACATTGTTTAAGAACGTATAAGTAATGAGTTTGTGCTAACATTTAAGCTTTTTAAGGCATTTTATTTAAGAAAACATTGAATAAATCCTTATAATAGAGCTCAAACTTCAAAACAAAGTTTTTTTTTTTGGTTACAATAAACCCTTTGTATTGAAGTTTTCTTAACCATGGTGCTCCCTTTTTTTTGTTGGATCCCTTCTTTAGTGTATAAAGTCTCATAAAAAGAAAATCTCTTATGATTTTTAATTAATTTTTAACAATTTTTTTTTGTTTTTTTTTTGTTTGTAATTTTAATTTCCAATTTTCTTTACCTTTTTGTGTTTTTGGGTAATTTGTTTAGAGTATTTTAATTATAAACTTTAGAAATTAATTGTTAATCCTTTATAACTATTTGTAAAAAAAGAAAAGCCGTTAACAAAGTAAATTTTTAACAAAAATTGTTTTCTTTCCTTCTCTTTTTTTCTCTTCCCTTTTTTATCCCACAAAAAACAAAAAAAAAAACGAAAAAATCGCCACAAATTTTCTTTACTTCATTAAAATAATAAAAAAAAAAATTTTTAAAAAATCAATTAATCTGTGTGTCTGTGTGCGTGTGACTAATGCTGGGCTATATACCGCCATTGTAACGTTGCTGCGTGTTTCATTTGTAACGTCTTGTCTTGTTAAACTTTGGCAAACTTTTTTAAAAAAAAATTTTTTTTTTCTTGTTGTAAAACTACTACTACAACTACTACTACTATTGCTACATCATCATCAACATTACAACCACTACCAATACTACTACTACTACTATTTGTCCTTCTACTACTACTACTACTACTACCACCATCATTTGTACTATTTCTCAACGTGTTTTGCTTGTTTCCTACAAACCAAACCAAACCAACCCTATTCTACAACCATCATCATCTCATCACTCTTACGCCCCTACTGCCTTGTGTATAAAACAAAAAACCAATTTTCCTTTTGTTCAAATAAAAAGATGGATGTTAAAACGGTTGGTTCATTTTACTATGAAAATTTTGTAAGTACTAAATTAAGTAACACAAAACAAAAATACGAAATACTATTTTAAAGTATTCTTTTCTTAGTTCTTTTTTTTTCTTTTCTTTTTATTTTGTTTTGCTATTCTAAGTGAATTAAAACTTAAATGCTAATTTTAAAAAAGTACCCAATTATGTACCTTTTAGGCCACAATATTCTTTATTTTTTATATATTTTGTATATTATTTTGTAATTGAAAGATTGTAATGATCAATTATTAATCAATCATTCAATCATTCATTCCATCAATCAAGCAATCTTTGTTTGAATGTAATACGCTGCCAGAATACTGAGATGAAAACTAATAAAAACACTGATTGAAGGGTTATAATCATCAATTATCAATTAATTATCAATCAATCATACCGTCAATCAACCAATCTATGTTTGATTAAAATACACTAGCACAATAATCGAATAAATCTAAGAAAACCCTAACAGAAGAATTGGAATAATTAATTATCAATCAATCAAACCTTCCATCAATCAATTAATCCATGATCAATCCTTGCCAGAATACATGGATAAAACAAAACAAACAAAAAAAAAACACTTTCGTTTCAGAAATATTTGTAATTTTTGCGTTTAATGCATGTTAGGGTACAAAAGTGCCATCAATCAATCAATCTACCGTCAATCCATTAATCTATGATTGAATAAAATACACTGCTACCACAATCGAATAATTCTAAGAAAACCCTAACAGAAAAATTGTAATAAACAATTATCAGTCAAGTAAACATTCCATTAATCAATTAACTCATGATCAATCCTTGCCAGAATACAAGGATAAAACAAAAGAAAAAAAAAACACTTTCGGTTCAGAAACAATTGTAATTTTTTCATTTAATGCATGTTAGGGAAGAAAAGTGCAATCAATCATTCAATCATACCGTCAATCAATCAATCTATGATTGAATAAAATACACTTCTACAACAATCAAATAAATCTAAGAAAACCCTAACAGAAAAATTGTAATAAACAATTATCAATCAAGTAATCAATTAACTCATGATCAATCCTTGCCAGAATACAAGGATTAAACAAAAAAAAAAAAAAAACACTTTCGATTCAGAAACAATTGTAACTTTTGCATATAATGCATGTTAGGGCACAAAAGTGCAAGCAATCATATCGTCAATCAATCAATCATACCGTCAATTAATCAATCTATGATTGAATAAAATACACAATAATCGAATAAAATTAAGAAAACCTTTCAGAAGGCTTGTAGTAATCAATTATCACTCAACCAAACATTCCATCAATCAATCAATCCATGATCAATCCTTGCAAGAATATAAGGATAAAACTAAGAAAACAGTTTCGGTTCAGAAACAACCATTACAACCCTTCAGTCAGGATTACGGCCTAGCTTCTCACTGACTTTTATTCCAACAACCTTCTTTTTTCATTAGTTATTATTTCAATTTAATAAATAAATTTTAATACGGAAAAAAGGCCATCTAGTACCATTAAAAAAATTTAAAAAGCTTCAAATATAAAAGGTACCAAAAAATTTGTTTTGTAAATTTAGTACTTTTTTACTCAAAACAAATTTTTATTACTTACTTAGTTTTTAATTAAAATTCTTTATTATTCGCACAATTCTGTGTGCCACTGTTGATGTAAACAAAACAACTGCTTTGTTTGTTATTCCTCTGTTTACACCGTTTGCATAAACAATAACAATTACTAGACAATTGTTCGACTGATCATTGTAACGAAGATCTTCAACCAAGTTTACTTCCACCAAACATACCGCGTCTTCACACAAGACTGACTGAATTTTTACTAATTCAGACGCATGCTTTAGCTTGCCTTTTATATATATACAGTCTGATGAATGTTTTTTTAAAGGCGAGCGTACATGACTTCGCCTTCTTCGTACTAAATTTGGTACTTTTTTAAACGTCTAATTTTTAATTAGAATTATTATTCTTTTTTATAATACTTTGTATAAATTTTTGTAAATGAATAGATAAGTTAAAAAATTTAATTTCTTAGTAAAGTACTTCAATTGGTACTTTTTTTTACTGAAACGGAAGCTTTTTTATTAAAATTAATTAATTAGAAATATAAACAGGAGTTTACATAAAAAGTACTAAAATTGGTACTTCTTAATTTAAAAATACTAAAAGGTTCAAATAAAAATTAAATGTAGTCTAGGTTTTAAATAAAATTTTAGTTGTTAATAAGAAATTTTTAATATAAAAAATAGTACCATAATTGGTTCCTCTTAAGTATTAAAAGATTTAGTTTTCAAAACAAAGTATTTTTTGGTACCACAATAAAGGGTGTTTACCTAGTAAACTTAAAATTTTTAGAACTTTTAAAAAATTTAGTACTTTAAATGCTTTGGTACTTTTTTAATATGTTAGCCTTGGCAAGAGGTACTTTTTGCTACCTTTTTTAATTATAAATTTTTTCTCCTTTTTTCAAATTTAAAAGTTTCAAATTTTCGTTAAATTTAATAATTTATTGTGAATATTTTGATATAAAAGTACTATTTGAATTAGTATATGATTCGTATAGTAATTATTAAAATTTATTTTATTTAGAAAAGTACAATATTGATGCCATTTATGTAGTTCCATATAAAAAAGTACTATTTTCCTAAAGCATACATTTTATTTTTAAAGTTTTCGAAAATAGTACATTTCTGCACACAATTTTAAGCTTTTCTAAAATAGCCTCATGTCTTTATAATTCCAAAATTAAAAAAATTAGTACCTTCTAAAGCATTCTGTAATTTATTATGAACATTTTTATAACAAGAAAAGATGTCTTTTGGTACCTTTTTTATTTGCAAAAGTAAGCTTTTGTAAAAATATAGTACTTTTCTGTTCAATTTATTTTTTTTTTATTAGTTAATAGCTTTAAAATATATATTTATTAAAAAAAAAAAAGTACGTCTTTGGAAACTTATTATAAAAAAGTACTTTTTTGGTACTTTTTAGAATTTTAGTATAATTAAAAAGAAATGTAAGTTTTATTTTAAATATTATGCTTATTTGTTTTTTTTTTTACTTCTGTTTAAGTTTAAATATTTGTTTCTTATGTTTTTGTATAAAAGCTTGACTTATTTTTTAATTTCTTTTTTTTTTTTTTGTATTTTAAAATTATTTTTTTAATTAAAAGTAAAAAAAAAAATTAAAAGTACCTTCATTTTTTTCTTATTTTTCTAAAGGCTTATTCCGGCATGGTGCCCATTAAACGTCCTGCTGCTGAAAAGTCTGGCATTCCTGTGTATCCCGGTGCTACAACATACCAACAATTAATGCAACTACAACAACCATTTGTACCAGTCTCATGTGAGTATCAAACTCAAATTAGCACAAGCTCTACTACTACTGCTCCTACTACTACTACTACTACTATCAATATCAATTGTAATTCTACTACTACTGCTGCTGCTGCTGCTAGTGCTGCTACTACAGCAACAACAACAAGTACAACAACACCATTAGGTGCTAATTTATTACACCACCACCACAACCAACACCACCACCACAACCAACACAACCACCACCACCAAAACCACTACCTTAATCACTTACAACAACACCACAATAATCATAAACATACCAACAACAATTTGTATAATTTTCAAAATCCCAATCAACTACAACACCAACAATTACAATTACAATTACCATCCACACAATCCAATTCCTCTTCCCAACTGATACAACAAACACAACAACAACAACAACAATTATCCCAAATATCCAATATAAATAGTACTTATAATCATTTATCACAACAAACTATTGCTAATAGTAATAATAACTTACAAAATAGTAATCAAAATAATAGTAATAATAATAATAATAGTAGTAGCAACAACAACAACAGCAACAACAACAATAGCAACAATAATAATAATAATTCTCTATCATATATAAATAATAATTTAAATAGTAATCATAGTCTTAAGTTGATAAATTATCCGAATACTTCTACTATTACTACTACTACTGCTACTACAGCTACTACAGCAACTAGTGCTACTATTGCTCTTACCTCTTCCTCAAGTGTAAGTGATAGTAATAGTGTTAGTACAGCTACTACTGCTATTACTACTGCTACTACTACTTCACTTTCACTTTCATCTTCTTCTATTTGTATTTCAAATACTGCTACTGCTACTACTCCTACTACTACTACTCCTTCTAGTACTTCTCCCTTAGCTGCTGCTACTTTAGTAGCAACAACTACAACTTCTACTATTAATACTGATAATACTGATGCTACTGGTATTACTGATACTACTGTAGCAGTAGATAATGCTACAACAACAGCAACAACCACAACGACAGCAACAGCAAGCATTGCTTTAGTTAGTAACAATTACAACAGTAATGATCAAGAGTATGACAGTGAGAATAATAATAATAAGAACACAAATACTACGGATAATAAAGAATCCTTATCGCCGACATCATCATCATCATCATCATCGTCGTCGTCGTCATCACCGACAACAACTGAAGCACAGCGATCGAATCAAGTATCGTTAAATAGCTTATCAGCAGATGATGCACACAATGATGATCAACTTAGTACAGGCATTACTACTTCAAGCTTTAGCTCTTATACTAATAATGCTACAAACATAACCACAACTGCTGCTGCTACTAACCCCCCAAGCAGCTCCACTGATAGCTTAAAATATGTTAATGGTGGTGGTTCCTTTGGCAAAATCGAGAAACCTGCCACAAATGGTACCCACAACAATAATTACAATTTAAATGGTTCAGGCGAAAATATTAACTACCAGCTACTGCATCGACATCTACGCCTACCTCCTCTTCATATTTGAATGGTTATGCGGTTGCCACAAGTCACAATTCAACGGGTATTTTGCCTACACCACCGCCTACTTCCTCGGTGGTGACCAATGCCTATCAGGCCCAACAGAATATGCAAAGATTGTATCAACAGTCGTATAATGCCGCCGTAGCCAATTCGCCTTATGGCAATATAATGGCCTCGTATGGCCATCAGACACCAGTTTCAAGCACCTCAGTCTCAGCCTATTCGACACAGGCTATCACAGTACCTTCGTATACGTATGCGGGCTCTACACCCACAGCCTATGGTTATAGCGCCTATCCATCTGCAGCTCAGGCAGCTGCTGCTGCCAATGCATCAAACTATTATGCCGATGCTGCTGCTTTGGCAAAAGAAGTGGCCCAGAAAAACTATGCCAATGCCTTAAAGGTGGCTAATGCTAATGCCACTTCCTTAACGGGTAAACCTTTAACAGCGGCCGCTGCTGGCTATCCAGGCATGGCAATAAATAAGGCCTATATGGCTGCCGCCGCCGCCGCTGCTCCTGGTCAACAGGTCATGGCACAACATGCAGCTTTTATGCAAGCTCAGGCTCAAGCTCAGGCCCATCAGCAGCAGCAACAGCAACAGGCCGCTGTGGCCGCCATGGCAGGAGCTCAAATGCGTTCCTATGGCACTCTACCATCACCAGCCATTACCCCTACAGTTTCAACACCCGTTCATGCGGCTACCGGCTCTTCTGCCTTATTGCAACGTCCTCCAACAGCTGCTGCTGCCCCTAGTTACTATTCAGCCACGACCAATCCTGCTCTACTAAGAGGACAACCCATGACTTTGCCCGCCGGCCATAATGCCCAAGCTCAATATGCAGCAGCCGCCGCAGCCATGCAACAGCAGCAGCAACAACAGGCAGCCTTCTTCTTTCCGGGCATGATGGCCTCAGCTCCAGGCTATCCGTTTGCGACTATGGGTGCCATACCCACTGCGGCTGGCTTGCCGACAGGCATGGCACCTACAGCCGCTCAATTGGCAGCAGCTTCTGCCTCAACGGCTCAGACAAATAGCGCTTTGGTTTTGAATCCCTATAAGAAAATGAAAACTTCTTAAATGTTGACCTATATGCGCTCTTAACTAATTTTAATAAAGCTTTTCCAAAAGCTTATCAAAATCCCTTGGAATTTTAACAACCATTTAAAACCAAAATTTCCTGATAGCTTTATAAGCATACAGTTGCTATTGGCAAAAGCTTTCAGGAAGTTTTTTGCTTAACAAACAAGTACTTAATTACACGTAAACGAAACGAATTAGGAAAGATAACATAAAACATTTTGTGCCTAGTTTTTAGAAACTTTAATTTTAAATTGTAGACGATATATGTTAGATATCAGGTTGGTCTAGTATATAGCTATAAAAGCTCTCTCTTTTGATTTAATTTATTATAATTTTCGAAAACAAAAAACAAACAAAAACCCGTCAAATTTAAAAGCTCTCTTCTTTATTTATTTTTAAGTTTAGTTTAGATGCTCGAAAACAGAGTAAGCTTTAAAGCTTGCTGTAACAGTTTGAACCAGAAAAATATGAAGGAGTTTATAAAAACAAAGCTTTTATTTAGAAATTACTAGAAGTTTTAAGCTGCTTTCAATATTGGCAGTTATTTTGTAATACCATAAGCTTTTTAAGTTTGTAAAACAAAGCTTAAGACCTATTAATATAAATATTGTGGTTATGTTAAGAGCTTTCAAAATTTTCCAAAATTTAAAATTACTTTAGTAAATTAAACAAACATCATGAATGCTAAACAATTTGAAATTTTAAATTTATAAGTTCCAAGAAGCTTTTTTAATAAGCCTTATATTAGAATCTGCTATACAATATTAGAATATTTTAACTTAAAATTCTCAAACGCAGTCAATATTTATAAATATCACACGACTTTACTTTAAACTTACATTACCACATTACCCTTGTCAAAGCTTAAAAAGAGAAAGCTCTTGCTCTTTTTCCCTTATTAGTTGAATCAATTTACTTAGGTTTTATGAATTGGATAAATGTTTTAAAGTTCCTTTCAAAAAAAAAAAAAAAACAAAAACTATACTTTCTGGTATTAATTTAAATATTGGTTAAAAAGCTACTTCAAATTCTTATAGAGGCAAAGCTTTTCTGTAAAGCTTTCAGTTATTATAACTTACAATTTAGTCATATTATTTTCTGTATAATAATATTATTATATATTGTTAAAACTGATCATATATCTAGAATGATATCTAAGGCTTAAACCTTTTGTTTGAAACAGTATAAAAGCTCTGAAGCTTTAGAAAACATATTTTATTTATTTAGGATGTCTTAATAAAAATTTCTTCAAAGAAAACTTTGTTAATTAAATTAGGTTAACTACATCCTAACTTCACCAAGTTTTAAATTCAAATAGAAAGCTTTAAGCTTTGTAAGGAACACTATATAATTCTAATACCTAATATGAATTATTCAATGATTAACTTTTTTTAAAAGCATATTATAATAGTTATTGGACATGAGTTATTAAAATAGATAAAGAAATTTTTATATTTTTAGTAAAACTTTGAAAGCTTTAAATGGAAAGTTTTAAGCTTTGTAAGGAAAAGTATAAAATCCTAATACCTAATACGAATTATTCAATGATTATCTTTTTTTTTTTTTGAGCATTATATTGGACATGAGTTTTGAATTTTTTCGTAAAGCTTTGAAGGCTTTAAATGGAAATCTTTAAGCTTTGTAAGGAACAGTATAAAATCCTAATACCTAATACGGATTATTTAATGATTATCTTTTTTTAACAAAATTTTGAATTTTTTGTAAAGTTTTGAGGGCTTTAAGCTTTCTAGTGAACGATATCAAATCCTAATACCTAATAGGGATTATTCATAATAGTTATTGCACAGGAGTTATTAAAATATATATAGTAAGAGCGATAAATAATTATTTTTTTTTTGTTTTTTTTTTTTTGTAAAGCTTTGTAGGGCCTTTAAATTTATTGAAATGAAACTTTTTTTTTAAAGCTTTGAAATACAACAACTTTAAACTCTAAAAAATAAAACTGACCACAAATATTTATTTAGATTGGTATATAAAGCTTAAAGCTTACTTAGTAGTAATATATTTGAAAAAAAAAGCTTTGTTTTATAAACTGTTTTTATTGAAGCTATTTCTTGCCTTTTTTTTAATTTCAAAATAAAACAAAAAAATAATTAAGCTTTCCTTACAGCCTAATAATATTTAAAGTTTAGTTTTTACAAACAACTTAAGGACCTCTTTAATATTATTTATAAAAAAAAAAAAATATTTTTTAATTTTTATTATTTTTTATAAATATTTTATAATTTTTGTTTTTAAAAAAAGCCTGCCTTAATTTTGCCATAATTTTTTATTTTTTTTTAATAAATTTCCTTTGTTTTTTTTAATTAAGTTTTTAATTATATAATTTGCCATTTAAATGATAAAAGCTTTTAGCTTTTAGAAAAATTTAGGTTCCTTTTTTAAATGACTTTTAATGGTTTTAATTTAATTTAAATACAATATTTAAACGTATAATAGTTATAAAAATAGTTTTTAAAAGTTAAAAAAATAAAAAGAAATTATATATGAAAACGAAGTACTGTGATAGCTTTTTAAATCTTGTCATAAAAAATAAAAAAACAAAAATATTTTTTTGTTTAAACAATTTGCATAAAATAAAAACTATTAAAATATAATAAAAGAAAAGCTTGACTTAGTACGGCGTTATAAACTTTGAAGCTATTTTAAAAGCAACGAAATTATCTATAGAATTAATTACAACAATATTTAAAAGCTTTTAAGCCTGTCTTTTTTGTGTTTTTTTTTTTGAAAAACGGTTTATAGTTCTACCATGAAAAGAAAAAAAATAAACTAACCATTTGTGTTTTAACTTTAGGTTCCTAACAAATTAATTAATTAATTATAGATTTACTAGATTATATTATAAAACTAAAGCTTTAAAGCTTAATTAATAACAAAAAAAATAAAACAGACGCTTAAGTAGTAATGCCTGCTGCAGTAAGAAAACAAAACAAAGTTTTAAAAGAGAAAACTTTTTCTCTTGAGCTCTCTCGCTCTTCCTCCCTTTCTAAGCTTTAGCTTACAAGCCACAACTTTGCAAAATACGCTAAGACAAAACTAGAAAGCTTTTGCCAAAGCTTACCTAACTATTTCTCTCTCTCTTGTCCTCTCTGTCTTTCTCACTCTCTCTCTCTCTCTCTCTCTCTGAGACTCTTGCTATCTTTCTCTTTGCATTGATACTGTTGTAATTTGTAATATGTTTTCATCATATGTTTGTATGTATGTATGTATGTATAGATGTATGTATGTACATGAGGACTATATACTATATAGCTACATATGTATGTATGTATGTATGTATAATTATGTTTGTAATATTTAATTAAGTATTTAATTAAATTGAAATTGAAAAAAAAACGTAAATTTAATCTAAACTTAGACAACGAATTGTATAAAAAAAAACCGAAACTAAAAACAAAAAAATTATTTTTTAATTTTAAATTTTAAATTTAAATGAACGTCATATGAAACGAATTGAAATTATTTTGTTTTAAAGTTTTTTCTTTTTTTTAATTAATTTTAATTTTAATTCTATTGTTATGTATTAGAGATCTCGCTTATTATTTTTTTTTTTTTAATTAAAAATGTTAAATTTAAATTTAAAAAAAATTTTTTTTTCTTGTTTATTAAGTTTTTAATTAAATGTTTGCCAGTTATTTTGTGCTAGTAATAGTTCTCCTAATTATTTTTTTTATTCTCTTTAATTTAATTTTCTTTCCTTGTTAAAAATATTAAAAAAAAAATTTCTTTTAAAAAAATATTTTGTTGTGCTTAAAAAAAAATCATCTTTTTTAGCCTTTTAAATTATCTTTTTTAAATTAAAAATTATTTTAAAAATTCTTTAATTTCTTCTTTAAAAAAAAAAAATAAAAAAAAAACATTGTTGTAAACTATTAATATTAATTTAAATTGATAATTATTTTTAATTTATAAGCCATTGTAATGTAATAATATTTGCCGAAAACAAAACACAAAAAAAAAATTATAAAAATTAATTTTTTTTTTTTGTATTTATTTTAATTTATTTTGCCTACCCCCAGACTTTGTCTCTCTCTCTTTATCTTTCTCTCTTTGTTTTACTATCACTTATCTTATGTGTTTTCATTTAATTCATTCATTTTAATTGTTTTTAGTAATAATAATCATTTAATTATATAAAAAAAAAATCAATCGTTTAATTAATTAATTAATTACTTAATTATGTTATTAAATATTTTACCATTTTGTTTAGCTTTTAGTCTTTAGTATCTTATAAATGTTTTCTTTGTTAATTTTGTTTAAAAAAAAAATATAAATATAAATAGAATTATATTAAAAAAAAAACAACAACAAAAACAAATTAGTTTTATGTAAAAATCCGAAAAAAAACAAGAAACTTAAATTGGTATCCTTACATATTTATTGATTTAATAAATTAGCTTTTGTTCTTGGCTTTATCCCCATCTCTTTATCTCTATTTCTCTTTTTTTGTTGTATTTTAGTTTTTTTTTTACCATAAATTTTTCCACTATTTTTGGACTTCATCTCAATGTTTATTTGTTAGCAATTAATTTCTTTTGGTTCAGGTCTTGGCTAAAGTTTCAATTGCTCTCTGTCTCTCTCTCTCTCTCTCTTTATCAGTCAGCACTCATTAAAACCGAAATGTAAACGAAAAAAAATTTCAACGATAAACTTTAAAGCTTTAGCTGTTTATACAAAATTTTTTAGAAAGCTTGAAACACATAAGAAAGCTTTGAAGCTTTCAATCGGAAATAGATTTTATTTTCTCCACTTTTTTTTTGTACTTCTTTTAAAATAATTAAATAAATTAAAAATTATTTTTTCTATTATTATTATTTTGCTTCCAATTGCTTCTAATCTCATTGCTTTATTAATTTTTAAAAAGCTTTTATTAAAAATCCTTTACCAAAGCTTAAATTCATTGCTTAAAAACTGCCTTTTTCTTCATAAAAAAAGCACATGTTGGAAAATAGCTGGAGTTCAACCTAACCTACTATTTCCACTATACAAGCTTTTTCGGGCAATCGCAAAGTTATTGCAAGTTTTGAAACGAGATCGTTAACATTTTCAGTGATTATTCAAAAAAAAAACATTGTGGGGAAGATAAAGGGTCGGCCAAATAAGTTTTTTTTTTGAAAATGATTTTAAAAAAAACTCCCGAATATTTTCCCAAATTTCTTTTTTTATTTGAAAGTACAATCCTTCCGGTTAATAATGGAAAATAATTTCATTCAAATGGCCTGCCAATTTTTAAGCACATTATCGATTATGTGCAGCTGTATTTCATCAAATGGCTTCAGGAACAATGTCCTTTAAAGCGTCAATTGTCTCTGGCTTGTCGGCGTAATACTTATCTTTAAAGCCACCCCACAAATAATTGTCCAACGGTGTCAAATCGCAGCGCCGAGGTGCTCAATAATGCGATCTTCAAAAACAGGACACAAAATATCGAGTGTAGTTTCGCCTGTCTGGCACGTAGCGCCGTCGTCATCTTCTTCAATTTTTGTGAACAAAAATTCGTTCAACATGGCCCGATAACGATCGACATTGACTGTAACGGCCACACCTTGGCCGATGGCATACCCAAGCTCTTGGACTTTACTTCATTCTGACTTCAAAAACTCCCACTTCTGTTCAAATGTCCGCAGGCTACACAATCCCTATTCTCAACTATTCTCCATTCACTAGTGACATTGTGACGCATTACCCTAATCCAAAGTGTCTTATTTTATTAGGATATTAGTTTTTTAGCTTTATTTTCCCACTTTTTTTTACTTCATTTCTATCAGTCATCACTCATTAAAAACGAAAAGTAACCAATAAATTTCAACGATAAACTTTAAAGCTTTTACTGTTTATACAAATGTATAGAAAGCTTTTCTTTAAACTATCTTCAAAAATCGTAGCAAAAGAAGCTTTTAAGCGCTGGTGAATCTCGCAGTAGACTTATCTTCCATTATACTTTTGTAAGTCTCCCAATCTCTTTCTTCTGTCTAAGTCAATGTACTTAGGTTCTCACTGTCCAGTTTATAGCAATGCATACTAGACGTCGTGTAGTCGCCGTGCTCTAGTTGGTAGTGTGTTGGCTTATTAGACGTAAGGCCACGGTCAGATATCAAAACGAAAATATGAAAAGAAATATATCGTCGGCGATTTCGTTTCCGCAGATTTCTGGCAAATACTCTGATAGTAAATAAAATTGCCAAATCTCAACAAATCTGTTGTTCGGAGTTGACTTTATACAGTAGGCCCCGCCAATCGTATATAAAACACGCAACAAAAGTGATGTGAGAGGCTAGGTAGTAATCCTGACTGAAGGGTTGTAATGACCAATTAGATACGTATGTATGTGTAACAGTCGTCTTAACTTAGCAGATAGAGTGGTTAGCTTATTAGACGCGAGGTCATAGTTCAAACACTTGGTAAGACATATCCACCAAACAAATTTTATAAAACAAAATGGCTAGAAATCTGCTAATTTAGCAAAAAATCTGTCGTTCAAGATCGACTTTAAATTGTATATGCCGCCACTCATATATAAAATTGGCATGCACATAACATACAGTGGTGTGAGAAGCTAGGTTGCTATCCTAACTAAGCAATGAATAGATTCCCTTAAGGCTTTGGTAAATATGGGTTTTGCAAGCTTTTTCATGAAAGCTTTCGTATTCATTTCTTTTACTAATTTTTAATTGAAAGCATTTTGTTGGTTTAAGTTCGATTTTTTTTTTTTAATTTAAATTTAAGTTTAAAAAAAAAAAATTAAATTTATTTTCATGTTTAATAAATTAAAATAAAAAAAAAAAATTAACACCAAACTTATACATTTAATTCGTAGTGTTATTAAAACATAATTTATATTAAAAAAAAAACAAAAATTAAATTTAGAAACTACAACCATATGCGTCCTTGTTAAGTGTTACTAAAGTTTACCAAAAAAAATTAAAAAAAAAATCATATTTTAATTAAAAGATATTATACGATATATAAATATATAATATTATATACTTAAATTTAAAAATAATAATAATAATTAATATATATATACTTTATATACTATATATGTATATATGTATGTATATATATAGAGATACATATATACTTACAAAAAGCAAGAAATATTTAAAAAATTTTTTTTTAAAAACACAAACGTTTTCTCTTCTCCTCCAACACATAGTTTTTTCTTTAAACAGTAAAGGAAATTACAATGTATTTTTACTTCTGTCACTCACTGTTACAAGCATGTTTAGGTTTTTGAATATAAAAAAAAGAACAAAAATAGATCAAATCTTTTAAAGCTTATTTTTAATGATCTCTTTAGAATAAAAAGCTTTTATTTTTAGCTTAAATTTTAAGATAGAAATTGAAAACAAAAACGAAAATATTTAAAAAGCTTTTCTTATTCTAATTTTCAACTTAAGTTGCTTTGAATGTTTAACAATTATTAACAATTAATTTTTAAATTTTTTTTTCATAAAAACAAACACTAGAATTCATTAAATTTAACAAGAATTTAAAGAAAACATTTACGAAACAAAAAAAATAAAAAATAAATAAAATTAAATCAAGACTTTAATAAGATTTCCCTCCACTGAAAGCAATTATCAATTTGAACGGACATAATATTTCAGTTTAAAAATTTTTTAAATAAAATAAAAACAAATTTCTCTTTAGTTTTAATTAAAATTCCTTATTGTTCCCTTAATTCTATGTGCCACTGTGCACAACTTGATGTATACAACAACAATTGCTTTGTTTGTTATTCCCCTGTTTATACCCTTTGCATAAACAATAACAATCATTAAACAATTATAACACAGATCTTTCTAATGGAGATCTTCAAACCACAATTACTCTCCTCAAACACACTGCGTCTTCACATATGACTGACTGAATTTTTAATAACTTCGTCGCCTGCTTTAGATTGCTTTTTATATGGCAAAGAAAACAGTCCAATGAGTGTTCTTAAAGGCGAACGTTCTTGTAAACATCATTGTTTACATCTATTATTGCTAGTATATTTTTGTTTATTTATTTACCATCTTTTTTATGCTGGTATTTGTTATAAAGATTCCGCCAAAAAGCTGATTTTTTGAAAACGATTTAAAAAAATCTACTGAATATTTCTTTTTTTATTTGAAAGTACAATCCTTACTGTTAATAATGGAAAATAACTTCATTCAAATGGCTGCCACGGTTGGCCATGCAGTAGCCTACACGATCGGTTCAATTTTTAAGCACATTATCGATTGTGTGCAGCTGTATTTCACCAATAGCTTCACGAATATTGTCCTTTAAAGCATCAATTATCTCTGGCTTGTCGGAGTAACACTAATTTTTGACGGTACCCCACAAATAATAGTCGAACAGTGTCAAATCGAAGCTCCGAAGTGGCCAAACGAGATTAGTTCAGCGGTTGATAATACGATCTTTAAAAACAGGGCGCAAAACATCGAATGTAGCTTCGGCTGTGTGGCACATAACACCAAACTGTTGAAACCAAATGTTGCAATATCCTACTCTTCAATTTTTGTAAACAAAAATTCGTTCAACATGGCTCGATAACAATGGCCACTGACTGTAATGGCCACTCCTTGCTCATTTTCGAAGAAAAGTGGCCCAGTTATGCCTCTTGGCTAAAATCCGTACCAAAACAGTGACTAGTTTTGGGTGCGTCGGTCTTTCAATGTATGCGTGCGGGTTTTCTGTGCCCTAAATGCGACAATTTTGCTTGTTTACATATCCGCCAAGATTAAAATGAGCTTCATCGGAAAAGAAGATTTTTTTTTTGTAAAAATCGGCATCTTCTGTAAGTCGACCGCAGGCCCACTTAGCGAAGCGAAAACGCGTATACACAACCATATTCGTTTAATGGTAGGGTAAAACTAATTATCTGTCAAATCAGCCAAGAGCTAAGTGTTACCTTACACGAAAAAAAAACGTTAGATGGCGGACTCTATATATATATATATGTATCACTAGGCGACTTCCCCTCAGCAGATTTCTGTACAAAACTTTAAAAATAAATAAAATTCCAATGAAAAATTTCTCAAAAATCTGTCGTTCGAAGTTGACTTTACTTTGCCACACTCATGTGTGAGAGTGGTGAGAGTGGTGAGAGAAGCTAGGTTGTAATCTTAACTAATGACCAATTGTAAAGGGTACTTCTTTCATTTGTCAAATTGCAAATCTCTGATTTGGTTTAAAAAAAATTTGGCTTAAGAGGATAAAATTGGTAAAGCAGTCCTCTGCATATATTTTAAAACCTTTAAAGCTTTCTTAAAGCGTGCTTATCTTACAGAGAAATTTTATTAAAGTCTTTGAAAATTCAAAATAATATCTAGTTTAACATTATAGAGTTAAAAAACAATTGTAGTTCAACACCTCTAAACAATAAAAGGTAAAATCCGTCCGTTTTTTATTTACTTTAAATCCTTATATCACCATTTGCACTATGGGTAGATGACTATTAAATTCAATAAATTTTTTTATGTTCTTTTTTTTCAATTAAAGAAAATTAATATAATAAAAATGAAGAGAAATATAAATCCAATTTAATATTTTTTTTAAGATATCTACCCATTGTGCAGCTTATGTAGTTATAGGTTTGTCAATCATTTTCTACACACATTTTCAATTTAATTTTTAGTATGTCTTTAATAAAGTTTTACATTTTTTTTTTTTTGTTTTTTTGGTCTTTTAAATATTTTTAATAAAACCAAAAACTATTTAAGAACACTTTACTTTTAAATAAAACAATACATTGAACATGTAGTTTATTTAATAATTTTTTTTTAATTTTTTTTTATTAAAAAATAAAACACACAGAAAACTTGCATGTTTGTTTGTAAAGCGAACTTTAAGTTTGAAACAGAAAATCATTAAAAAAAAATACAAAAAAATAAAAATTAAAAATTATTAACAGAGAAGAAATTAAAATTATATTTGAAAAGATATTCAATAATTTTTAATAATATTTTTTGAAAGCAAAAAAAATAAAAAATTAAAAACAACAAACTGAAAAAAGAAAAACGTAATTTACAAAAATTAAAAAAAGAAATTTAAAAAAAAAATATTAAAAAATTATATGAAAATATAATTAAAAAACAAAAAAACATAAATTAACGAATTATTATATTTAAATGTATAATAAAAAAAAAATATATATTTATTATTATATTTAAAAAAAAATAAAGTAACAACAAGTATATATATATATAATGGATAAACATTATTATTACTATTAATATTAAATATTATTAAAGATTTTAAAGAAATTTAAAACAAAAAAAAAACCAACAATATGCTTTTATTACTCAATTAAAATAGTATACTTCACTACTCTTTACTAATCCAGTACTACTACTACTATTACTACTACTACTCCAACAACAAATACAAATTTTACGTTTGTTCTCTGATGTAATTCGTTAAGAAAAAAGTTAAAAAAAATTTATTTTTTTTATCAGCTTTTTAACTCTCTTTTTCAATTTTCATTTCTTTCGAAAAAAAATTTAATTTTTTTTTATTTTACAAAAAAAAATGTTTTTTTTTGTTACTTTCTGTATGGCTCGATCGATATGCATACACCCACCGTCTTCTGTTACTCTTTCCTTACTTGGAATCATTTAAACTCTCCACCTACACACTTCAGTGATGATCAAGTAAATTTTGTATGTGTTGGATGTTGCCTTATTTATTTGTTTATAACCTTAAAATTCTATTCTGTTTTATTTTTTACTTTTTTTCTGTAAAATTAGTTTTCTTATGCTTAGTTTTTAGTTTCTTTTTTTGCTTTGCACAGTGGTTTGGCTTACAAAAAAATTTTGCACATTAAAAGAAAAAAAAAAATCATTGTTTCGCAATAAAAAAATGTTTAAAAAATTTTTAATATTTAGATTTTTCAAAACCTTTTTAAAAATTTAAAAAAATTTTAAAATTAAATTAAAATATGTATGTTTTAAATTTTTTAAAAATTTTTAAAACTTAAAAAAAAACAATTTTAAATTTTAATTTAAAACAATTTTTTTAAAATTTTAATTTAAAAAAAAAATTAAATTTAATTTTAAAATAATTTTTTATAATTTTTAATATGTTTAAAATTTTAAAAATATTTAAAATTTTAACAATAATTTTTAAAACTTTTAAAATTTTAATTTTAAAATAATTTTTAAAATTTAAAAAAAAAAAATTTAAATTTTAAAAAACATATTTTTAGATTTAATTTTACAAATTTTTTTATAATTTTTATTTAAAATTTAACCTACGTATTTTGAATTAAAAATTAAATTTTAAACATTTTAATCTAAATTTAACACTTTTTTTTTTCCCTTTTACTTAAAAACATAAAATATTTTTAAAAAAATGTTCTACGAGTTAACAATCGATAACCAAAGCGAATTAATTTTCAAACATTGTGTTCACTTTGAATTGACTTACTAGGCCAGATCTTATGAGTTTAAACCTTAGCTCTCTGGAATCTTTAAGATTTTAAAAGCGTTTGCTCATAGATTCGAAATAAAAAAATTATTTGTTTTTAGTTTTAATTAATTTCTTAATTGTTGGCTTAATTCTCTGTGGCACTGTTCCCAACTTGATGTAAACTACAACAATTGCTTTGTTTGTTATTCTTCTGTTTACATCTTTTGCATAAATAATATCTTTATAAGGAAGATCTTCAAACCACGATTATTCTCTTCAAACAGTGTGTCTTAACACAGGACTGACTGAATTTTTACTGACTCGTTGCCTACTTTGCTTTGCCTTTTAAATCGCAGGATAAATAGCGCTCTTGAAGACAAATGATTTTAAAAACGTTTGCAATATGAACTCGTAGTTTGTAAATAAAATCAAAAATAATTTGTGTTTAGTTTTAATTAAATTTCTTTATTGTTCGCACAATTCTGTGTGCCACTGTTCACAACTTGATGTAAACAACAGCAATTGCTTTGTTTGTTATTCCTCTGTTTACATCCTTTGCATAAACAATAACTATTGTTAGACAGATATTTATAAGGGAGATCTTCAAAACACAATTATTCTCTTCAAACAATGCGTCTTTACACAAGACTGACTGAACTTCATTAACTCAGTTGTCTGCTTTGCTTTGCCTTTTATATCGCAGGATAAAGAGTCTGATAAGCGCTATTGAAGGCAAATGACTTCGCCTCTTCTCGCAATCTCTATAAATGTAAATGTGTTGTTTACAACGTGTTCCTTACTTTCTTCT
Organism: Sarcophaga peregrina; assembly: GCA_014635995.1. Taxonomy (NCBI): domain Eukaryota; kingdom Metazoa; phylum Arthropoda; class Insecta; order Diptera; family Sarcophagidae; genus Sarcophaga; species Sarcophaga peregrina. The sequence goes on along the minus strand of CM025793.1, from coordinate 82,831,649 downwards.
ACAAATTGTAAACTTTTACGAACTAAATTTTTAAAGATCGTCTTCAATGTAGTGCGGGCCATGATTTCTTTTATCTTTCCTCACATACATATTCGCAGCATGTCCAAGCCAATGTAGTCACTATGCTTTGCTGCATCTAACGAGAGACATACATGTCAACATAAATCTCGTCGCAACAGTACAGGGAATCACATATTTTTAATCCAACGTTCCTACTTAAACTTGTCATGGCTACTATATTTATCGTGGGTGGTGTCAGAAGCTAAGTTCATATCCTGACTTCAAAATATAATCAAAGAAAAAAAATTTAAATTTTGAAAAATTTGTTTAGTTTGAAGAAAATTTATGTTTTAAAATAAAAAAATAAATCCAAATTTTAAAGCCAAACACTGTGTGCAAAGCCTATACTTGACATACAGTGAGCGTCAAAAGAAAATGTACCTTAAAAAAATACATTAATAAATTAAAAATTGCCAATTTTTAAAATTGAAACAAAAAGAAATTACAAAAAAAATTTCGAAATTTTATAAACATTTTTTCGGGCACTCTCCTTAAGTGATAAAAGTTGAGTTTAGGGATTGTTAGAATTTTAGCCATTGTGTTTAATTTCTATTGACGCTCACTGTTTTAACTTTAACAATTGCAGTTTCATTAAGAATTCTGGTATGAAGTCTTTAGTCATGATCTTATTGAAGCATTTGAGAAAAATAATTTGAAAAAATTTTGTATAAATTTTCATATGAAACTGTAAATGTATTAATTTTTGTTCTCTATCGCCCTCGCTCTTGCTCTTTTTCTATTTAATTTAAGCTTTTTTTCTTTTAATTTTTTTATTTGCTTTATTTTTAGTTTAAATGCTTATCCTTTATACTTCTCTGATCGTTTTTTTTTACAAGAAAAATATTTCACTCTTATGATGATGTTGTTGTAATGGCCAATAATAAAAAAAAATATCTTTGTTTTGTTTGTAATTTGTTTAAACAAAAAAAAAAAACAGCTTTTTTTAATTACTATAATGTCATATATACTACATACCCATATCCATACATAAATATTAAATTAATTATCAATACTTCTACTTCGACTTATTCTTTCTTTCTTTAATTTTTGTTTTTATTTTTGTCAAACCAATTAAATTGATGAATTTCATTTAATTATTATATAATACACGTGAATTAAAAACAACAAGAAAAAAAAACAACAACATACATATATAAATACATAATAAATATCAATATTAATCCCATAATTGTTTGTATGTATAGTAGGCCTGCACTTAGATAATCTGGCTTTTATTACAAAAAAAAAACAAAAAAATTAAAATTAATTTTAAATTAATTTTTATTATTTATAATACAACAGCAGAAAAAACAATTATTATCTTATGACTATGATAACGAAAAAAATTTTGTAGCATAGTTTACAGCGTTATAAGGGGGCAGCAGTATTTTATTTTTGTATAAAAGTATGCTAATAATGTAGTTAAAATTATTGCCTTCTTGTATGTGAAAGCTTTCAATTAAAACAAGCTTTCCTTTTCCTAAAAGTTATAACGTACTTTTAGGGGTTTCCAAAAAATCAATGTGTTCAATGTGAATAATTGTATAGCCGCCTAAAGGTATGCTTAAATGCTTAACATATATTGAATATTAATTCAGAGGTTTAAAGTAGTTTTTTTTATATAAATAATAAGCTTATAAAGCTAAAGCTTCCAAAAAATAAAAGCTTTAAAAGTTGTTTGTTATTGTTTGTGTGTAATTATTTTAAATCTTCATAAATACTATGTAAGCTTTTAAGCTTAACAGTATAAATTTTAAAAAATCATCTAAAGCTTTCATTTAATTATTAATAATACCGTAGTTGAAGATGTATGCTTAAAATATATTTCAGATATTTTTCAAAAGCTTCTAAGTAATGAAAACTTAAATGATATTGTAAATGTTTAGCCAGAATTTATACAAAAAATTTGAATTATAAATTAATTTATAATTAAAATTTATTTCAAAATTTATATAAAACTATATATGCGTAGAATAGGTCTTAGTTATTAACTCTTTGCCATAAAGCTTATTGGAAAGCTGAAAATAATTTTAATAAATCGAAAAAAGCTTATCGGTTCAATGATTTATTTTGTCAAGATTTTGTAGTCCTTTTCGTGTCAAAAAAGTTTAAATAAAAATAAACTAATTTGAACTATAAAACAATGGAAAGCTTTTGTAAAAAGCTTACTTAACTTGAAAGCATGGATAATAAATTTCGTACCCAACTTCTAAGCTTAATTTCAACAGCACTGTTTTCTCGATTGTTGTGAAAATTATCGTGTGACGAGAGAAAATTTTCTTTTAAGTTGTCCACTATAAAAAGTTTCTGGAAAAACTCAAAGCTTTTAAGCCACCCTATTAAGTTAAGGACTATACGTAAAGTAAAGCTTTCAGTGAGTATTTTTGTACTAGATTTTAATTTCCTTGATTGCTTTTGTCATGGTGAATACAGGACTCAAAATTATTCTCCTAAAAGTCTCCCATTACTTATGATAAACCCTGAAAGATAGGCAGCATAATTAGAACTCGTCTAAGAAAAATAAAAATTTACTTTTCTTAAGAAAATTTCTTAAAAAGGGCCTTTCTGGTGTTACCAGATGAAATTAAATGGTTTTGATAGATAGTTTGGCATTAGATTTGTTCTACATAGCAGAATTTTAACGAACATGTCTAGAGGGCCTTTACAAAACTTCCAAAGACCTCTTTACTTCGTTTGAGTTAGTCAATGCTTTGGCTGGGTCTGTCCAACGCAACAAGATTATTGTAGCATCTCGTTGAACATCCTCTTCCAACCGAAAGTAAAAGTCGAGCTAGCCGAGTTTGTTTATATGCTGAAAAACTTGCATCTCGTTAAGGAGCTCATAGAACTCACTCTTATGTTCAGACGAAAATCACCGGAAATGGAAAATCATCATCAACCTAACATACATACATAATTGGCCATTACAACCATTCAGTCAAGATTACGATCTAGCTTCTCACACCACTTATGTTATGTGCGTTAATTTTATATATGAGTGGCGGGACCTACAGTTTTAAAGTCGTCTCCGACAGACAGATTTTTAAGAAGCTTTTCACGGAAATTTTTACTCTCAGAGTCTTTGCCAGAAATCTGCTGAGGGAAAGTCGCCGAAGAAATATTTTTCGTTTTGATGTCTGACCTGGGATTCGAACCCAGGCCTTTAGTCTAATAAGCCTACACACTACCCATTAGACCACGGCGACTTATCATCAACCTAACAGGATCGAAAATCTGCTCTCTAATACTCCAAGGAGAGCTGCATAGTTGCTTTATAGAGTCTGTACTTCCACGCCATAGAGATGTTCAACATTGATGGCCGAGTAAACATTTTTGCCTAGAAATTTGATCTTAAATTCTATAATAGATTCCCCAAAATAAATAAATTCCTTTACACAAGGTATGTTTGTCTGCAGTAAACTGTGTCCTGTACACCGCAATATATCCGAAGTCCTGCCTTTATTTACGGCTTCCATCTGCAGCAAACTTCAGGTCTAATGCACCGAAAACAACGATTATTGCTCGCAATGATATCAATTTCATCGATATGCCAAAGCAACTGTACGCATTTTAAAAAATTTCTGTATGAAAAAATGGAACCCTCTCTAACTGGCGCATATCGGGGTATGATCCTCCTCCTGGGTATGAAACAAGACAAAGAGATTGCAATCATGGGACATAACATACTTTTTTCATGTAAGATTTTGCAAATAAGTTCATGCATGAACAATACCAACTCGTTACCATCATGAAATGAATGTACTATTTCGAATTTATTTCTACGTTCCTTCGAAAAGGACAAAAAGATCTTGATAAACCCAATAGATCAATTTTTATTTCCCATATATTGCTTATATTTTATAAAAATAAAAATTCTTTTATCTACTAAATTCCCTACATAAACATGTTGAAAGAATTAAAATTCAAAAATTTTATTTCTAACAAAAATAAAAATTTTATTTAGAAGTCTGCTTTTAGGCATAGTCTAAATTATTCTTGATTCTTGACAGTTAAGTTGGCTCATTTTAATTCAAATTTACTCTCCTTATTTTCTAAATTAAACATTCGATTTTCAAAAAGCATAGCATACCTTTAGGTTGTCCAAATTAGTAAAAAAAAAAATTGCATACCTTTTAAACCCTTATTCTTGAAAGTTGTAAGGTTAAAATTTACTCTATTGATCTTAAATTAAAGATTTTAATTTTGAAAACTAGTAGCATACCTTTAAGATTACAAAGAGTATTAAATAAATTGCATGCTTTAAGGCTGCAAATTAAATATATAATAATATGGAAGCTAGGATTTGAAATAATTTAAATATAAAAATAAAATTAATAAAAATTTTAATAGGAAGAAAAAACGTCTTTAAAATAGCATACTTTAGGGGAGATTAATTTTTTTTTATTAAAAAGTTAAAATTTTTGCAAATTTTTATGAATATAGTGTTTATTAAGCAAAAATAATTTTAAAAAAGGTATAATGTTTATAAAAAAATTTTAAGAAAAAAAATTTTAGTAGCATAATTTTAGGAGTTTAAAAAATCTTTAATAGCATAAGGAGTTAAAATTTTTGCAATTTTTATGAATATTGTGTTTATTAAGCAAAAATAATTCTAAAGAAGATGTAATATTTATAAATAAAACAATTAGAGTAACATAATTTTAGGAGTTTTTAAATATATAATTAAATATAGCGTAAAAAGTTAAAATTTTTGCAAGTTTTTATGAATATGATATTTATTAAACAAAAATTGTTTAAAATAATTTGAAAAAAATTTAAGTAGCATAATTTTAGGAGTTTTTTTTTAAACAAAAAATCTTAAATAGCATAAATTGTAAAAATTGTATGCAAATTTTTAGGAATATGGTATTTATTAAACAAAAATAATTCTAAAGAAGGTGTAACGTTTATAAATAATTTGAAAAAAATTGAGTGGCATAATTTTAGGAGTTTAAAAAAACTTAAATAGCATAAAGTGATATTTATTAAACAAAAATAATTCTAAAGAAGGTGTAATGTTTATAAATAATTAAAAGAAATTTATAGTAGCATAATTTTAGGGAAAAAAATTATTATAAATTTCTAACACGCGTGTGATATATATTGACATTACAGTAAATTGAAAAAGCTTAAGTTTTTTTTTTCAGGGAAGTCGTTCGATATTTATTTTGTAGTTTTTGAACTCTTGCAAAACCTTAATGGGTCTTAAGCTTCTATAGTAGTTGTTCTTCTTAAATTTGCTCTCTTTTTTCGATATTAAGCTGCTGTTTGTGTTTAGATAACTTCTGCTGTATTTACGATTATTATTGGGAAGTTTGTAGTCCTCTTTTGATACGTAAAAAATAAAAAAATTGAATAGCAAACAAAAAAAAACAATTGTGTTGGCAACTATGAATTTTTACTTATTTTTTATTACAGCATGTCTTAAACTTGTGGTACTTCACCTTAAAATATAAATCATTTATACGACCAAAAAAATAGCTTTTTTTTACAGGTTTAAAAACAAACAAAAAAAATACAAACCAACAAAAACAACAATTCATTTTAATTTTATTGTGTCATTTAGCATGTTTTATAACTAAAAAAAAAATTATGAAAAAAAAATCATATAAAAAGTAAGCGTAAATAAAAATATCTGCACCAAGGTAAGCTGCACTCACTCTCTGGCTCTCAGAATAAAAAAAAAAAACTGTCCATACATTTTGGCTCATATTGGTAGTATGAGGCTTCTACTTGTAACTCTACTTGTGTATCTTGATGAATGTGTTTTATGCTAAAAAAAAATAAAATAAAAAATAAATTATGGAACGTAAGCTTTTTTTATTACTATTTATTACTACTACTACTACTATTATATACAACTATACTATATTATAAATAATTATTTTTTATTTTTATTTTATTTCTTTTTCTAGTCCTTTTTAAATGTTTTTCATTTATTTATTAAATATTTATCATATAATTTTAATTTTTTATTTATTTCTTTACATAAAATAATAATAATAAAAAAAATAAAAAATAAACATTAACGGTTGGTTAATTTTTATTATTATTTCCAGTATTAATTAATTAAATTTATTATTGTGGTATCAACAAACAGACATGAATGATATTTTAATTTTATTTATTTCTTATTTTTTTTTTAATATTTTTTATTATTTTCATGTGTTACTAACCCTACTTTAATAAATAGTGGAAGAGTAAGAAGATTTCAGATTATTGTAGTCTACTTTAAGGAGTTACGCTTTTCTAATATTGAAATATGCTTTTAGGCTTTTCGTTGTTAAGTAAACTACCACAGCTATAACATAATGGCTGTAAAAGCTCTCTCCCTATCTTTTTTTTTTTGTCAAGAAGTATTTTGCGTGCATATTGTCGTTGGAGTCTTAATTAATCGCAAGCCTAGCTATTTTCTTTAAGAGAAGACTATATTTTCCTTAACATAACTTTTATGGAAAATGCAATGAAGGGAACATTTTCCAGACGCCTATTGAACTGGCACATACAGATTTTCAAGGATTTTGCAAAATTGGAAGAAGAATCCATTCCTCTCTCAATAAATAATTCAGGGAAATACAATAACAAGAAAGTATTATGGAGGCCTATTGGTAAGGTTTGGATAGAGAATTTTTTCGGAATCTCCAGCTATAAGTTTCTCAATAATTAATTTAGGTAAACACAATAAACTGGAAGTAGAGGAGGCTTGGCTAGAGAATCCTTTCGGAAGCTGCAATGAAGATATTCTGACACCACAGCATCTTTTTAATGGAAGTATAGTTTAATTAGAAGTATAGTGAGTTTATTTCTATTATTTATGATTTCAGTTTGCATCTATCTCAGACAGGATCAGTCCTTTTTATATGATATTATTTTCCCATATGTTGGTATTAGACGGTGCTATGGACGATATTACTTTTCTTACTGTTTCCGTAAACACTTTGGGAATATCTATATATTCCTAACTAACTTAACCCATTGAATAGTATCAAAAGGTCTCATAGTAAAGTAATTTACATAATGAAGACGTCTTCACGTTCTGCGCAAACATGGCAGATTCTCTGTCGACAACTCTTTAATTCTGAGCCGAATTTCCAGTAGTTGTCCCCACCAACAGCCAAGAGTGATTTCCTTTGGATTTAGAGCAAATTAGGCGAGTCTCCCAGCCTAGTCCACTTTAATTCATATTTACTCTCTTTATCTTAGGTTAAAGATTTTTTTAAACATTTAACATATTTTTAGGATGTTCAAAAGTATTAAATTAATTGCATAATTTAAGGTTGTTAGTAAAAAATAATTGTAAATTAAAAATATAATATAGGAGCATAGATCTGCATTGATTTAAGTACAAAAATACAATTAAAAAAACTTTTAAACAGAAACGAATGAGTGTTGGGGGACTCTTGGAAGTCGTAGGATTTCCTTGAAGAGAAAACCCGGTAGTCTGATAGCAGTCTGACTATCGAAACCTATGGTAATATGTTTCGCAGAGTTGTTGTCATTCTAAATAATCATCATATGCAGAGCACAGGTCAGACTTCTGGATTCTGCTGCAATCGTGGACATTCTTCGCGAATGGGCTAAATCGATCCAAATGCGATGTGATGCGTAACTTTTTTTTAACTGAACAAAGCCTGTACTAATACATTAATCGTAAATTTATTAAACAGATGTTTTAGACCTTTTATGTACTCTTTTAAATTTCTAGTGTACCCTTTACCATTAAACAATCGTTGCCTAATTGAGACAATTGTGTTAGAAATGTTAAGAAGACAACAAGTACGGAGAATTGTAACTAGCTAGGCGACTGCCTCCCTATTTTACCTTACACATAGAATTCTTAATTGATAGTTCTCAGTCATTCCGATAATTTAAGGGAATTGTGGATTCCAACTTAATCAACTTTGTTTAGATACGTTAAAATCTCATTAAACTCTGGTTGCTGAAGAATTCTTCGTTTCAAGGTGTCAAGCAGCGGACTTTGAAAGAGAAGATATTTTACGGTCTTGCCTTTTTATTGCTGCAAAGTTCTGCCAGCCTCTAGACGAAAGCCCTCAGAAACCAGTGTTAAATTCTAAGTACTATTAGGTTCCCAAAATGAATTAGGGCTTGATTTAATAAATATTGTTACGTATTTACATTTTAAAAGCATTTAAAATAAGAACTCGTAGATTGCAAATAAAATCAAAAATAAATCTGAGTTTAGTTTTAATAAAAATTCTTTATTATACGCACAATACTGTGAGCCACTGTTCGCACAACTTTATGAAAACAACAACAATTGCTTTTTTTTTTTGTTATTCATCTGTTTATACAGTTTCCATAAACAATTACAGTTACTAGGCAATTATTGGACTGATCTTCAAACCACGATTACTTTCTTCAAACACACAGCGTCTTCACACAATACTGACTGATTTTTTACTAACTTAGTTGCCTGCTGTGCCTAGCCTTTTATATGGCAAAGTAAACTCTCTGATGAATATTTTTGAAGGCGAATGTTTATGACTTGGCCTTAGCGAACTCTTTATAAATGTAAACATGGTTTTTTTACATTTATTCTTGTAGTATTGTTGGTATAATTTTGTTTACCATTTTTTTTATGCTGGTGTTTATTGTTATATTAAGCAGTGCAATAATTTGTAAACGAGTTTGTTAACTGCATTGAGTTGTTTTTGTAGATTTTGTATATAATTTGAATGTTAGCGATGTATGGGCAAAATGCCAGAATCTAGTGAAGAGATTTTCACGGTCCCTATGCAATTTGTTTCATTATGCTCTACTTGCCTTGGCAATGGCTAAAGTTTGTATATAATTTTGTTGTTATTTCAGAAGAATTACAATCTCAAACGTCGATTCATTGAATTTTCTGTTGCCGATGCCTTTACATGAGCATCGGCTTTATTATTACGCATATTTTAACACTTGAATATCGCATTGTCTTCTGTAAAGGCATGCTTGGCACTCTTGAATAATTTTAAATGTTTTGTACACAACTTCTAGGGACATAGCTTTATTTCCATCGTTTATATGTACATGTATATGTAAGTATATCTACCCATGTTATACTCTGCCACGCCCACTTTAGTATAACTTACTCTTCCATTATTTCTTTATCTTTTTTTACATTTTTTTCTTTACATTTTTTGTTATATTATCATTGAATATCTATCTCTCTCTTTCTCTCTAGTTATAACCATATTATTAGTGTGTAAAATTTAATTGTTTTCTTTTTTAATTTTTTTTTTTAATAATAATTATTAAATTTATTAAAGTGAACGTATATTAACTCAACTTTTTTTATTTTTTTTTTTCTTTTTTTACATCTCCAGGTACGCTTCTACTGTAAAAGCCAATATATAGCAAAAATATAAAAAATAAAATAATGAAATATACATACAAAAAATATATTTTTTTTACATATCAAAGCTCGAACTAATAATAACCATATGATATCAAAAGAAAAACCAAAGAATTCCTCCACCACCCCCTCTCTCATATGTGTTGTAATAAACGTATTGTGTGTATACATAAGTTTAATTATTATTTTGTTTTTTTCTTGATTTCATCAATACCGACATACGATATGTATTTTAATTACCATGTAATTTAACGTAATGCGAGTAATGTTTTTAAAAAAAATTTTTTCTTTTTATTTTTATTTTTTTATTTATTTTTTTTAACTAGAATTTCAGAAAACTATGCTTAAATGTAGTGAAACGCTTGTGTTCTAAAACAAAACAAAAAAAAGTTAACAAAAATACATGAAAAGTAAAGCAACCTCAACCCCGCTAGTAAAGCTTTAAAAAGAATTTGAAAAAAATGAAATGAAAAATCAAAAAACGAAACAAAACTGGAAACATCTACTCCTACTACTACTACTACACATATAATTACACTGACAAAAACAACAACAACAACAACAGCAACTGCACTTGAAAAACTCCTGCTTATTTGGTAAATTTTGAAAAGCACTTTAACACTGTAACTAAACAAAATCTCTCTTATATTTTCTTTCTCTCTCCCTCTCTCTATCTCTCTAAATATATATCTCCCTCTATAAACCATGAAAAAAAATTTTATACATGAACATATTGTATTATAAGAGTATTAAAAAAACAACAAAAACAACAAAAATATGAATAAACAACAGCCCAACACTATACACCACACAAAAGAAATCAAATCAACGCCTTAGTATATGCTTTCATTTATTATGATTATTTTAAATAAATTAACAGTTTTCTTCTACGAAACCACAAACATGTGTGTGCCATACAAGGAAAACAAGTGTTTGTGCCTGTGTGTGCGTGTGTGTGTGTTTTAATCCACAGCACCAGTATAAGAAACCCTAGAAATTGTGGCTTTCTTTTGTGGAACAATTAATTTTTTTCTAGAATTCTCTGTTTTTTTTTTGTCTTGTAATTTATTTGGATTAATATTATCAACGCATGGCTGAATTGTAATAGATATACACACACACACTCACACACACAACTACTTTGTAATTATAAATAAATCTCATACTTTTTTACATTCTTATCCATGGCAATGTGTATGTATCTTGTATTTCTGTTTATTGCCCTAAAAATTAAATTCATTCAGTTCTCCCTCCTTAAAACCGCAAAAAATCTTTTCAATTGGCGATTAACAACAAAAAAAATTTCAAATTTAAATACAAATTTTAGTTGGAATTATAAAATTTTGAACGATAATAAAAAGTTTTACATAATTAAAAGAATTTAAAACATACCCTAAGGATATTACAAAAAAATATAGCATATATTTAGGATTCAATAGAAAATCGTTCGACGATTGTATTATCTATCAACATAAGGTGTAGTAAACAGAATTACATGTTGTTTTAAAAATTAAAACATACCCCAAGGAGCTTTATAAAAAGTATAGCATATATTTGGGAGTCAATAAAAAAATTATTTTATTCGACAAAAATTAATTCATTTTATACAAAAGATTAAATCACCTCTCGACATTAGGTGTAGTGAAAAGAAATCCATTATTTAAATCCAAGGTATTTTAAAAATTATATTTAGACATAAAAATATTTTATTCGAAAATTTTTTGTTCGACAATAAATCTTAAATAAGGGTATTTATAAAAATAAAACAGGACTTTAATATAGCATATATTTAGGAGTCAATAAAGAAATTATTTTATTCGACAAAAATTAATTAATTTTTTTACAACAGATTAAATCACCTCTCGACATAAGGTGTAGTGAAAAGAAATCCATTATTTTACAAAAAACAAATAAAACATACCCTAAGGGTATTTATAAAAATATATAGCATATATTTAGGAGTCAATAAAAAATGATTTTATTCGATCAATTTTTTTCGTTCGACAGACTATAACAACATAAGGTGTAGTAAAAATTATTACATTATGTTTTAAAAATTAAAACATACCCCAAGGGGATTTACAAAAAAATATAACATATATTTAGAGGTTGGTAAAAAAAAATATTTTATTCGACAAAAACTAATTTATTTCGTTCGGCAGGTTAAATCATCTACCAACATAAGGTGTAGTAAAAAGAAATCCATTATTTTTTTCAAAAATTGAAACCTACTCTAAGGGGGATTTAAAAAACTTTGGTATGAAACCTAAATGTCAGTAAAAAAAATAGTTTATTGGACAAAAGTTAATTCAATTTATAAGACAGGTATGTTAAAAGGAAATCCATAATTTTTTAAAAACTAAAGCATACTTTAAGGTGATTTAAAAAATTGTAGCATATATTTAGTAACCAGTAAAAAATTATTTTATTCGACAAAAATTAATTCATTTCATTCGATAAGTTAAATAATCTACCAACAAAAGATCGAGTAAAAAGAAATTTACTATTTTCTTTTTAAATTAAAACGTACCCTAAGGGGATTAAAGAAACTGTACCATATATTTAAGAGTTAGTAAAAAAAAATATTCGATAAAAATTAATTCAATTTATACGACAGGCTAGATCATCGACAAAAATAAGGTGTAGTAAATGGACTTCCATTATTTTTTTCAATAAATTTATTTGTAGCAATTTAGGCGTAAGCGTGACAAACCAATAAAACCTGAAGTTGTACGATTTTGTTCGGAGGTCTTTCAGATCAAGCGTGCATCATGCCGTAGTGCTCTTATCATTCTTGATACCAATGGATGATAACCCAGTTAAGCTGACAAGTAATAGAGAGCCCAAATAACCTAAATTTGCTTCTCGCAAGAGATGGGCATTGACAGAGAATGTGTCAGATAGATTTCTCCTTTTCGGCAGACCCATAAGCAAAAGCTTTTTGATGGAGGCTGCATTCTTTCCGCATGTCTTCCCATTACACAATCACCTCTAAGCATAGCCACTGTGATTGAGGTGACATTGCGATCAAGTTGAAGTAGCTGTAATGCAAAGCAAAATATTGGTTCCGATCCTTATGAAACCCTATTCCAGTTTACCCGAGTGATTAGGCATATCAAAAACAACATCAGAAATCATATACCCAATCGAGGGTTCACGCATCGTAAAGCCAATGGGTATAACCAGAGCAATAATTCACCAATTTTTGGTATGACCATGCCCTTATGGCAATCAGATTCATTACTACATTGGCAGCCACTTCTTTCTTTTACACGTCTGGAAGTAGCTAGTAAATTCTTGTGTACTGTAAATGCATACATACATTATTGATTACTAGAATCCTTCCGTCAGGACAACGACCTAGCTTCTTACAATACTTATGTTGTATGTGCTTATTATTTCCATAAGTGGCGGGGGACCTACAGATTTTTGAGAAACTTTTCCTGGCAATTTAGTTTACTTCCGCAGAGTTTTTGCTAGAAATTTACAGAGAGGAAAAAATGTTTCTTTATATTTCTTGATGTTGAATCCCCGGCTTAAACCGTGTCCTTAGTTTAACAGGGCTTCTATCACCAAATTTTATTTAAGAATTTTTGCTCCCAAAAAGCTGGTTCAAAATTTTTGAATTTTTTAATTCCTCTCATATTTAATTAACAAATTTTGGCTCCTAAAAAGCTGCTTCAAAGTTTTTCATATTTCGCGTTGTTAGAGTCCCGGGTCTAACACGGGTTTTAAACCGTAGCCCTTAGTATACAAAGACTTAGAGGATGGACCACAGGTTTAATAATTCCTTCATATTCAATCACTAAAATTGTATATAAGTTTTTGCGCCCTAAAAAGCTGCTTCAAAGTTTTTCATATTTCGTGTTGTTAGAGCCCCGGGTCCAAACGCGAGTTTAAACCGTGCCCTTAGTATACAAAGACATAGAAGATGGATCGCAGGTTTGATAATTCCTTCATATTAATTAACAAATTTTGTTTATAAATTTTTGATCCTAAAAAGCCGCTTCACAGTTTTTCATATTTCGTGTTGTTGGAAAGCCAGGTCAAATACAGGATTTAAAGCATATCCTTAGCATACTAAGACTTAGAAATTGAACAACAGGTTTAATAATTCCTTCATATTCAATCACTAAAATTGTATATAAGTTTTTGCCCCCAAAAAGCTGCTTCAAAGTTTTATAATTTCAAAACAAATTTTTGATTTCTTTCTCCTTGATTTCAATACCCAATTTACACTGTGCTACTAACCCTACAATATACAACATGTAATATGAAATGTAATTACAACAACTGTAAATCAATAATACTACTCCCCCCCCCATATATTGTATATTCTTTTGATCTATTCTGTATACTTTTTTTTTTCCTATATAAATTTACAGGCTTGTATGTAGTAAGTACTGTTTTAGTATGTAATTTTTGGGAATAATTTTTTCAAATCTTGAATGATAACTTTAAAAAGAAAAGCTTTGTTTTTAAATATTATTTGCCTATACCATATCTAATGAATAACAGCTTTTTATTGTTTTTTTCTTTTTTAAGCTTTATTTTCCAGCAAACTTTGAGTCAAAGCAGCAGCTTATACTGGAAAGCTTTTGTTTTAATTTCATTTTGAAGCGGGAATTGAAAAACACTTTTTTTTTGTTGTATTGAATTTGCACCATTTTACTACATTTTATAACATTTGATTCCTATTTACAGCTGTGATAATTTAAGTATTTTAATAAAGCTTTCAAAGCTTAGTTTTAATGATCGTAAAAGCTTTAATTTTTTTTTATTTTAATATAAAAATATGCTTTAATTTGTAAGCTTTAAGCTTTTAAACCTATTGATTTTATATGCTTAGTTTTAATTTATAAGCTTTTTTTATTCGTATAATTATGCCTTTGAGCTTTAATTTTTTTTTTGTTATTAAAAATTTAATAAAAAAATAAGAAAGAATTGCATAGAAAATCAGCAGATGTTTATTGTAAACGCCCTTAACTTTGTTTATATCATCATCAATTGATTATTAATTTTCCTCTTCAGTTACGATATTTAATGGAAACTCTCTTCCTTTTTTTATTTTTTCTTTCTCAAACTGTAGCACATTATTTGCCAAATTAACTAAAATCACTGATTGTCTAAAGTCCCTTGGGGGCATATTGAATTATACGCCTTTTTTTCTTTGTATTACATACGCCTTTCGATATAGTAATTGCGACAATGTTAAGGGGGAAAAAATGTAATTAACAACCCAATAGGAAATTTACAAAGTGAAAATAGCTTTTGAATTACGAAAAATATTGTTGGTTTTGTCTTTCCATATATGATGGGTTATTACAACGCTTCAGTTATGGTTACAGCCTAGTTTCTTACGCGACTTAATGTTAATGTTTGTAGAAATCTGGTAGAGGAAGTCGCCGTTGAAATATTTTTTCATATTTCGTATTTGTTGGAAATGTTTGATCATGGTTTTGAACCGAGGCCTTATATATAATATGCCAGCAAACTACCTACTAGACAGTTTTCGTCTTTTTTCCTTTTAAAAATAATTTTTTTCTGTGTCCTGCGAAGTTCAATTAAAGAATTCTTCAAATAAATTTTTCTTTATTGAAATTCTGTCCTACATTACATTACAATTTTCACCGTGTCTATATACATCGTGTTTTCGATTGAAACTAATTGGCTATGTCGCCTTTCGTTCTATTTATATTGCATTCATTTTCAGTCTGGCAACTTCCAGAACTTTTGTTGTTGATTTGTTATTGTTATTCTTTTCATTTTTTTTGTTAATACAATTTGACCTTTGTCCTTTTATATTCTCATATTATTTGCTATTTTTGGATTACCTTGTAGTCTATCTAAAATAATCTCCTTTTATTTATTCCATCTTGACAACATAATTTCTGCAAAAAGTGTCTTCATGTGTATTTCTTTTCCAGTACCCCTTATTGGAGCATATGACTTCCATAAAGCATTTCTGCCTTCCGTTTCCCTTTCTTTTAATCTATTTTTGTTGTTCCAGTCAAGCAGGTAATTCGTCTGTTGTATCAAGTTCTAGGATAATAAGTCTGCGCTATCTATAGCTGCTTGGAAACAACGCCCTCCAAATATTTTGGTGTAATGGATATAATCCCAACCCCTTTTTCGCACTGAGAGGCGGCCGTGCTTGCCCTTCCTTTAATGGTATCCCTTTTCTATTTCTAGTTGCATTAGCGAAAATTTTTTCGCCAAAACAGTCTCACTTCAACTCAAAATGTGTCTAAGCCAACGTCTCGTTGGGTGTTAATAAGTCTAAGTCCAGTTTATGTGGCATTTAGCTCATGAGTTCATATATTTAACAAAATACCTCTCTCTCTCTCTTAAAAACCCCCACAGCATCTATATCTACCTATACAAGTAAGCCGAGTTACTGAACCCATGTAACAACATCCGTATTATTGTGATTTTCGTCTTCCTGGTGAAAGTGTTTGCTCTGGCAGCAATGTTGGACGCAGGACCTCTCTGAAACAAAAAGCGATGTAAAGATGATGCGAGTAGTTTTGTATTTTGGTGAAGCCAGTTTTGAGGGATTTGGTATATCCAGAGCCTCTTTTGGACCGTTCAATTACCTCGTTAGTTTTGATTTTCACTCTTTCACACAAAGTCTCAGTAAAAAACCATGGTTTTCGAAACTTAGGCATATTGTTTACGATTTACTTTCTAAAAACTTTTAAAATATAATAAAATAAAAATAAATTTGTGTTTCAGTTTTAATTAAAATACTTTATTGTTCGTAAAATTCTATGTGCCACTCTTCACAACTTGTTGTAAGCAACAACAATTGCTCTTCTTTGTTATTCATCTGTTTACACCTTTTGCATAAACCATAACAATTACTAAGCAATTATACGACAAATTTTTGTAACAGAGGTCTTCAAACTACGATTACTTTCTTCAAACGCAACGCGTCTTTACACAAGACTGACGGAATTTTTACTAACACACTCGCCTGCTTTCTCTTGCCTTTTATAGAGCAGACTAAACAGTCTGATGAATATTTCTGAAGGCAAATGTTCGTTGTTTCACCTTCTCGAAATCTTTATAAATGTATACATCGCTGTTTCATTATTGTTGTTTGTGTTTTTTGTTTACATTTATTCTTGTAGTACAATAAGTGGCAGTACGTTGTAAACTTAGCTTGTTTTGTTCTAACTTTCAAAACGTTAAAGGAAGGACGCTAATTATTTACGTACTTAATTGGTTATTACGACCTAGCTTCTCACACCGCCAATGTTATGTTTTAATTTTTATACATGAGTGGCTTTTGGAGGCTTTTCCCGGCTTCCATTTCCCGGCAAATTTTATTTATTTTGTAAGTTTTTGCCAGCAGACTGCTTACTTTATTCATGATATCTAAGCTGGTGTTTGAGCCACATGCTATACTGCCACCTCCATATAATTTGTCCTTACAACCCTTTAGTCAAGGTTACAACCTAGTTTCTTAAACCATTGATCTAGTGTGTGTTAATTTTTATACATGAGTAGCGGGACTAACAGTTTAAAGTCAACTCCGAACGGCAGATTTTTTGAGAAACTTTTTCTTGGCAATTTTATTTACTTTCGCAGAGTTTTTGTCAGAAATCTGCTGAGAAGAAATCGGAGAAGAAATATTTTTTCATATTTCGTTAGTTGGAGATTTGGTAATGCCTGACATGGGATTTTAATCGAGGCTTCATCCTAGCGCCTCCCACTTTGTGAAGTTATGATGTTGTTTGATGAAACTTACAACGATGATGGGTCTAACGTGGGTACCTGTCCCCGTAGACCTAATCCCACGATGTTCTTCGCACAGGGTGAAATACTGTGCGTCTACCGACGCCCCCCCCAATGTAACAGACTGTTACACCTGAGTACCAATCGAAGCTATGTATTTGGCATGACTTCCCCCTTGGTTAGGAGCGGAGCCTTTCTAAAACTCCTTTCGATCTTTGGATCACGGTACCAGATTGAAAAATGCAACTCCACACCAAGCCCATTAATTAGAGTCTTCCCATAGCCAGAGGGGCCACACCAATAGCCAGGCTGGAACCGAGGTTCCAGGAGCTCCTGACTTCCGTTATACTTTAATTTAATTTTCGGTCAGACCTCGTAATCAAGTCGATTACTGCCAGTTGAACTCGAAACAGTTCGGGACTGGTGGCCCACAATAAAACTGACAATAGAAGTGTGTCCTCACATCGTTCCCATAGCTCTGATCGTGTCTGCCATATGCAACAGGCTCCAATCAGCTCAGATCCAGAATAACGCAGAGTCGCCTTTAAGCAGTATGTTATTGCCCGGGTTATTGCAATGTATGCTAGTCGGAGCTGTTTACAAACTCATTCTGTTTGTCCAAACAATAGTGCCGTAAGTCCACAATGATCTGGCCATCTTGATATGCATCAGATGCATAATTCTCCGCAAGACTTCAGGATTTCGTTGACATTTTGCTTGGGAATGAATGAATCATATTTTGAGTGACACCAGCCTTGTGTCTTTAATTTAAATTTTGAGTTCATCAAAAAGTACTTAAAAGTACCAAAACACTCCTACTAAGCCTATGATTCCCCAAACCAAAATAAAGTTCTTTTACTATTTTTAATTTTAAATCTTAAAACTTCTTACCACACAATGTTCTTCTAAACTTTCTCTTGTAAATTTTCCAAAAACAAAAAAAAACGGCGATTTCACTGATGTGCCCTTAAAGCCCTTTTTTTGTAAGCACTCTGCAGTATTTTCTCACGTTTCGTTTCATTCTTTTTTGCATTTTAATCTCTCGTTGTGCATCATAATTTTCCAACTGGAAATCCAAGCTCTCAACTCTAATGCCAACTGTTATTCTCTGGTATTCTTCTCTTTTCCCTTTTTCGGTTTTCTTTTTTTTTTGGCAATTAGTTGTTCCATCTTTAAGCCAAAAAACAGAAGACAAAAACAAATTTCATTGAGTGGGCTGGTACCATTTTGTTCCATGTTGTTCGCCGTTATAACTTTCGCAAACGTTATGTTGAACAAATTACTCGAGTATCTAAGCACACCCACGAACATGAATGAATTGCCTTGTAAACCTCCAAAAAAACAACAAAACAAAGGCAATAAAAAATGGTACAAAAACGTGAATACTGTAAGAGAGAGAGAGGGGGAGAGAGGGTGAAAGAGCAAGTAGAATTGAACTTAATATTCTTAACAGTGCCATAAAACTGTACGAAGTTACAACTCGACTCCAACAATGTGAGAGTACATGTGGTAGTTGTTGGAATTTTGTATTAGAATGTAACATTAGGGTGACCCCATATGATAGGCGATGAAGATTTTATTTTAAATTAAAGATTCTCATTTGTATGGGAAATCCTTGAAGGAAATTAATCCTAAAGATTTCACAGCTTCGTCCTGAAGTCGTAACACCCTATATCCATGACACTAAGAACGGCCTATCTGCCCTATTTATGCTCATAAAGGCACTCGTGCCTCTACCAACCATACAACGTTCAATATACAACCCATGCAGTATCACGTCAAGCCTTTTGTAGGAAAACATAATAGCACCCATAATTTTCAAATCCTGTGGAGGACTTAAAGTGTTGCTAACTTAATTACCTTTTGTACAATAGCTCAACTTGACCTTCGAGTATTGTACTTGTTTCATTTGACACGCCCTCTCATTTACACGCCCTCTAACCTAACAACCTCTTCATTCCTTTGTATATTTCCTAGACTGTTTAACCATTTCCTTAACAGACAAGCAACACCGGGGAGTAGCTTTTATCTCCAGTAAAAGAAATTCAAGGTATTCAGGGCGGATCGCCTATTCAAATCGTTGAAACTACAGGCTGACTAAGTCAATCCATAGCCTCCTTGATAGCAAAGACTTCGGCCTGGTAAAGCCTTCAATGTTCTGAAATCCTGAAATCCTGAACTGAGTCAAGTTCAAGCCTCCACGAAAATACTCCTAGGCTAACTAAATACCTCCATGTGTGTTGAGTGCATACGTACATACATTATAGGTCATTACAACCCTTCAATCAGGATTATTGACCTAGTTTCTCACACCACTTATGTTGTGTGCGTTAATTTTATACATTGAAGGCGGAACCTACAGTTTAAAATCGACTCCAAACGACAGATTTTTGAGAAGCCTTTGATGACAATTTTTATTTACTCTCAGAGTTTTTACCAAAAATCTGCTGAGAGGAAGTCGCCGAAGAAATATTTTCATATTTTCGTTTTAATGTCAGACCTGGGATTTGAATTCGGGCCTTTTGTCTAATAACTACTATACTACGACTACTGAGTACTTCCATGTAAAAATTATCAACACCACAGGGATAGAATTCGTTTTTGGTTCTCGTCTTGGAACAAGCGATCATGTGATCATGCATGCCAGTCCTTTATTGGGGATTATGAAACATTTTTAAGGTGAACTGAAGACCTCACCGCAATATCCTTATTTGCCAGAGATAATATATTCAAAATTACCCTAGAACAATGTGGTAAGACTATTCTCTGAACTCCCTACAGCATTGTAGATCCTTTTCGGGAAGATCCTCTTCAGGAGATCATATTTTGATCTTGTAAATAACCAATATATGGCCCCTAAAGATAAGGCCACAGTTTCTATCTGAAAATCGGTTGAATTAAATCGAAAAGTGTTACTCACAAATCTTACTAAATACCAATCAAAAAAAGTACATTTTTTTAAAGAATTCCTTTGAATAGAAATCAATAGTTTTCAAAACTATAAAAAATTCAAAATCTAAAATAAAGTACAAAATACTTTTTGATAAAAAATATTGGTACTTTTTGGCGAACGTACATTTAGAAGAACGATAATGTTTGTGAATTCGACAAAATCCCTAAATATTGCTAATTTCAAATGGACAGTTAATTCGAAAAATCAATAACAAATAATTCGAAAAGTACTTTTTTAAATTTAGTACCAAATAATAAGGTCCACTAGAAGCAAAAATTTCTAATATGGAGATAATCTATTACTAAATAAGGGTTTTCAAACTATCGGTTTCAAATAAATTTTTTATGCTTTTTTCATAAAGTTCTTTTAAAGAATTCTGGTACTAACTAAAAGCCATTTCGGGCGGCTTATGAATAACAGGTATTTTAGCTTTCAAAGCTATTGTTAATAAACTTTCGGGAAAGATATCTTTTTTAGGACAATTGGTACTAAGCGATAATTTCAAGCACATTAAGAAAGAAGAAACAAAATTCAAAATTTCAAAACTTATTTAAAAAAGTACTTTTTTAATGAATGTGATACAAAATGGAATATTTTGGAATTGAAAAGAAAACAAAAGTATTGTTGTGCACAAAATATTAAATAAAAAGTACTTTTTAAGAAATTTTGTTACAAAATTAAGAAACAATTTTTTTTAAATTTCAGAACTTATTTGGAAAAGTACTTCTTTTAAGATATGTGCTGAAATAGACAAATTTTCAGATTTGAAAAGAAAACATTGCAGATGCATCACACAAAATATGTTCAGAAAATATTAAATAAAAAATATTTTTGAAAAAGTACTTTTTAAGAAATTCGGCGATTTCCTCTCAACAGATTTGTGGGGGAAAAAAATTGCCATGAAAAATTTCTCAAAAATCTGTCATTCGGAGTCGACTTTAAACTGTCGGTCCCGCTACTAATGCAGAAAATTAACGCACACAACATAAGTAGATTAATAATCCTGACTAAAGGGTTGTAATGGCCAATTATGTATGTTCTGGCACTGGTGTCCTGTCACCACACCTTCTCCATACACAGCGGTAAATTTCTTTCTGGCTTGAACAGCATTTTTAACCAGAAAGATATGTTGAAAATGCTGCTTATCGCTTTCCCTATTTAAAAGGGCACCAACCGAAAACCACTGTCTAGAATTAATTGGAATTTTTCACATTCAAGCCTTACTTTATGAACTCTCAAATCTTTTAAAAATTATACGGCTTAAGTGGGTGCAAAAAAATTCAATTGAATCCCCTGTTGGAAAAAAACGAAATTACTTTCCGAACAACCCAATATCTTATAAAAAAAATTTTGGATTCCCGCAACTCGTTATAATTTTGTTTATCCCTTATGTTCATCCCTAATGCCATGCGGTTGCTTAATGCTACAAATTTTGCTGTGGGCGCATCCCAGCCCTGGCCATTGCACATTGATGATGTACCCAAAAACGAAAAAAATGGGAAATTAAAAAAAACAAGGCGTTAATTTACATTTATTAACTTGTTTAAGGGTGATAATAAAAATGTTTATAAAAAAAATCAACAACAACAACAACAAAAACTTTTATACACATCCCAGACAACAATTCCAATAAGTTTAGTTTGTTTATTAAGGACTGACAATGACACAGACAACCTGTTGGCTTAAAAAGGGTAAAGAAAATGTTTTTATTTTGTGCAATTCTTTTTTTTATTATTAAATGCTGTGTTTTTATTATTTATATTTTAAATATTTTAATTTATTTATTTAATGCTTTAATTGTTTGTATTTGATTGTAATAAATAAAATAATAAAATAATAAAATAAATTAATTAAATTTAATTTACATATTTATTTACATATTTAATAATTAATTTCTACAAAACTTTTTTTCACTTACACAAATCTCTTCTATTCCTTCTTTTTTACATGCTTACATATTGAAAATAATATTTAACAATAAAAAAAAATCAAATGGAATAATAATTTATTTAAAATACGTATTAAATTTTTAATTTTTATTTTTCACTTATCATTAAAATGCATGTTAACAAATCAAATTAAAAAAAACTGCATACAAAACTGCTGCAAATTATGCAAAAATCAACAACAACAATAAACCAAAAAAAAAAAATTATTTTTAAAATAAAATACTAAATTTAATTATTATTGCATGTCTTAATTTTTTTTTTAATAATTTATTTATAATATAAAAAAAAATTATTGTGCAATTAGCTTCTAAGAAAATCCCCATCAATGCTTCTTATGTTATCTACACCGATGAAAGCGGTCAGGTCGGTTCAATTTATTTTTTTTTATTTAATTTTTAAATTTATTTTTCATTTGCTTTAATTTTTTTTTTTCAATTTAAAAAAATCTACCTTAAGTTTCTTGTTTTGTTTGTTAACTTTAAATAATATTTTTAAAATATTTTATTTTTTTTTACTATTTCTTTTTATTTATTTTTTTTTTAAAGAAATCAGCAAGTTTTGTAATAATTTGTATAATAAAATTTTATAAAAAAAAATAATCAAAATAATCAAAAATATTTAAAAAAAAAAAATAGTTTTAAGTTATTTTAACAAAATTTAAAAATTAAAAAAGAAAATGTGATATTTTACAGACCTCAACAACACACCCTTTTTACAGAAAAAAAAAATTAATATTAATTAAATTATAAAAATAATTATTAAATTTATAAAAATATTTTAAAAAAAATTTTTTTATAAAAATTTTGTAACACAAAATAATTTACAAAATATTTTAAACTAGAATTAAGCAACTGCCATCTTTGGATTTCTAAAGATAAAATAATTTTTTCATTATTTTAAGGCTTAAAAAATCAAGAAATTTCTTTACAGCAAAGAAGGTGAATTCAAAAATCTACAAGAATTAAAGGAAATTAAAAACTGCCATCTCTGTAACATCTTTCCACGCAAACAATTAAGCCAGCGTTAGCAATTAAAATCTGCATTGTTACTACAGATCATAATGAGTTTTAATTAAACTTACACTATTAAATAGTATTAAATAATCCCATCCCTGCATATGCCAACTGCCATCTTTGTATTAATTTTTCATAGCGATTGTCTCCATTGAATGACCAATGGATCCAGCAATGTCAATTAAAAACAAACATTATTACAACAAATCATAAATTTACGATTGGTATTAAATAATCCCATCCCTGTATATGCCGATTGCCATCTTTGTAGTAATTTTTTACAGCAATTGTCTCCATTGATCGACCAATGGAGCCAACAGTATGAATTTAATCATAAATTGTTAATACAAATGAAATTTTAATTAAACTTTTAATTGGTTTTTAAAATTCCCATCTCTGGATATGACAACTGCCATCTCTGTTTTAATTTTTCACAGCGATTGTCCCCTTTATCGACCAATGGGGCCAGCAATACTAATTTCAACATTCATTGTTAATACAAATGAAATTTTAAATAAACTTTTAATTGGTTTTTAAAATTCCCATCTCTGCATATGACAACTGCCATTTATGCATAAATTTTTCATAGCGATTGTCCCCCTTTATCGACCAATAAGGCCAGCAATACTAATTTCAACATAAATTGGTAAGAAAAATAAAGTTTTAATTAAACTTTTAATTGGTATTTAAAATTCCCATCTCTGCATATGCCGACTGCCATTTCTGCCATCGACCAATGGGCCCAACAATATCAATTTAAACTTACATTGTTAAGACAAATGAAATTTTAATTAAACTTTTAAATGCTATTAAAAGTTCCCATCCCTGTCTACACACCATACCTATACACTTATCACACATCGTTAATGCCTATAAAAAAGTCTAAAAATGTTCAAAAGTCCCCGAATCTAGGATTACTTTCTCTGCCTAATACAGGTTCTGTAGAAGATCTACAGATTCCAAAATAATACGTTCTTTCAGGCTAAATGCCCACCTCTGCATATACACCAAAGCCACTATATCGTAATTAATGTTTAGTTCTGTTTCTTACCGAAATCTGCCATTAAGACCAAGCAGTATGGGGAAAATTGAGCAGAATCATACATACATACATAATCAGTCTAAACTTTCGAAGAAGCCTATGCCAAGGGCTCTCAATCTCAACCTACTAAGGGCTGGACAGTCACAGAGGAGGTGTTCAATAGTTTCCAACTACTTTTCGTAGCAACATTCCGCGTTAGTCTGGCTGGGATCTGTTCCAGATTCTTGTTATTTGTATTAAAACCAATAACTAACCTCAGACTGGCCTTATCTAAGTCCAGCAGCAAACCTGTTTTCTCCACACTATAAATATCTAGCAAAACCTATAAATATGTCTCAAAACCATTTGAATTGTGAGTATATCAAGGATATCCTTCCAATTTCCACCTCCCTATCTATATTCTATAGAAAGGTTGTTGTCATCGGTGAGTCTGTTCCCTGCTTTGAATTCTCAGAAGGAAATTTAATAGAAAAAGTGGTAAGACTATTCCACCTGCCTAACTGATTTAGATATTCTGAATAGTTTCAATTCCTTACTGTGTTTGAGTTAACCTCATAAGACCTAAGTGCTTAGATGACGAAAAGCCCTAGCTTAAATTCAAGCGGTATTGTTATGTATTATCCTCCATAATTTTTCCTTACAATCCTTCAGTCAGGATTTCGACCTAGCTACAGTGGCTATATTGTATCCGCACAAGAAATCAAAATTAAAATTAAAAATTTTGTTTACAAAATTAATAAAAATATCCAAAAATCTTAAGGGCATGAATTAAAATCTTTATTCTTCTGTTATTCTAATGAATTGAAATTTTAATTGCAATAAAAGTTAGAATTATCCATCTCTGACATATTAATTGCCGATTCAATATAGAAAATATCGCATTATTACGTTTGTAGCTTTTCTCATTGTATAGGGATACGCCATAGTATTCAATCAAGGTATTGTATTGGTTTATTAGACGTAAGGCCACAATTCAAAACCCCACGTCAGATATCTTCAACAAAACGGCGACTTCCTCCCAGCAGATTTGACACAAAAACTCTAGTGAGGACAATAAAATTGCCCTCAAAGATCAAAGATATTCCAGTAATTGGTAGTAGTTCTGCCTCTTTCTACTTTGTCATTAACTCAGTAAAAGTCCAGTCAGTCTTGTGTGAATGAAGCGAAGTTTCAAGATCTTTTGTTTGTTAGATTTTATACATAATTGATCATATAAGCAACAGTTCAGCCAGGATTACGACCTAGTTTCTTACACCGCTTATATTGTGTGTGTGTATTAATTTTATACATGATTGCCGGGGGACCTACAGCCTAGTGCAGTCGAAACTTAAACTTTGTGCCAGAGGTCTAATGAGAGGAAGTTATCGAAGAAAAATGTTTTTTAGTTAAAACGTTAGATGGCAGACCCAATATTTATTTGTATTTTTGAGCTATATTCAACTAACTGAACAACGTGGACTATATAGTTAGGTTAGGTTAGGTTAGAGGACGTGTACTTGTCAATTCTGACAAGTACAGTACTCGGTAGTCGAATTGACCCATTGTACTACGTCCTAGCTTTTCACACCACTTATGTTGTGTGCGTTAATTTTATCCATATAAGTGACGGGACCTACAGTTTAAAGTTGACTCCGAACGACACATTTTTTGAGAAGCATTCCATGGACTATATAGTTACTCAGGTGTATTTTCACTGTTGCACCGTGTAATGGCACAATCTTTTTCTATACTCTTCACTGATTTTTCTTTTTTTTTTCAAGAAATGTTCTCGTTCTTTGTGTCCTTATTTTAAAAAATTGCAAAATAAATTGAAAAAAACAGAATACCTTCTACCTTAATTCTCTTACTTTGTGGGGCAGCCAGTGCTTGCAAGTTTCGTTACTTAAACGTTAAACAATTTATTTTTAATTACACTCTGCTATTTAAAGTACCAATTTATTAAATTATTTATAAGCAAAACTATTTATTTATACTGTTAACAACAAAAATAGTGGAAAAAATAATACAACAATAACAACAACAGTAACAGTAACAACAGCGACAGCAATAACAACAATTACTAGAACTACAACTACCCACTTACAAGAGTATAGTGGGTATAGTTCTTAAACAACGTTCGTTTACTTTTTATTGTTTGTGTTTTAATGCCTGCATTACCATCACCATTACGACCACCACCACCTCCACCACTACCGTACTGGTAATGGTGTTTGTAATTAAATTGACCCTCTTGTTTAAATAGTGAGCCAAACGACCGGACGACGACCAACAAAAACAAAACAAAATATCCCTGCTTCGCTTAAATGATATACAAGTAGTGGTGATGGTGAGTTTATATTCTATTAACAGTTACTTTACTTGCCTGCTTGTAGTTGTTGTAATATTGTAATATGGCAGTTATACAGTTATTATAGTAAAGGAGAGATACATTCGTTCGTAATATAAAGAAACAGTCGGTGACAAAAGAAAAAACGGTAATTAATTGAGGATACTGTAGGAAATTAGTTAGGAATCAATTGATTCAAGAATATTTATTACTGTTGTCTTAAAGAGGCCTATGTTTCCCTCTAAGGAATGATAACTGGTGCCTCAGCATGGTACTTACCATTACCATATTACCTCAAATGCTTATTGCTTTGAATTCTTACATGACGAAAGATCCAATCATGGATTTCTGATCCGAGATTTCCATTTCAATGTACGCGGGACTTGATTGCCAGATAGCATTGTGCCATTCCCTGTACTTCCTGTTCAAGTTAAATTCACCACATCTTTCCATAATGTTCACTTTTACTTGGAAACAACTTTAAAGCTTACATAGTCAACCAGGAAATGTCATTGAATCATCAGATTGCTAACATTGCTCATCTATTCCAAGATTATCTCTTTCCCCCACATTAAGTTCAGATTTAGATTAGAGGACATGTACTTGTCATTGGGACAACTGCAATAGTCGGAGGTCAAAAGGTCAAAATGTCCCATTGTAATAAGTCCTAAAGGAAGGAGAGAGATAGCGAGAGGATAATAAAGGAAAACCGATAGGAAAGGAAGAATAAAGCAAGTGGAGGACTAACACAATTAACAATTCTCAATCAAACTCAAACTATTAATGAATCTATGGAGACCTTTAAAATCGGCACTCGACAAGGTTAGGTTAGGTTAGGTCGGAGTGGTAGCTTTGATATCTCAAAGCTCACTTGAGCACGATTAGCTGCCCGTTGTGATACCACAGGAGAACGCAGTCCCTGTACTGACCAAGTTCCACCAAAATCAGGGAGAAGAAAGAAGCTGGTCAGCACAATGGCTGCACTCTCAACAAAGAGTCCAAACTTTAGAAGAAACCCCTAACCAAAGTCCTCAACCTACTGGTTAGTTACAGAGGAGGTGTTTGATAGTTTCCAACTTCAACTCGTCGCAATGTACCATATAATAGTTCTGCTGGAATCCGTTCCATATCCTTAACAGCGATCTAATCTCGCAGTGCCCCAATAGCTAAACCCAGACTAGCCTTATCTAAGTCCAGCAGCAAACCTTTTTCCCACCCACTATAAATACCTAGCAAAAGTTTAAATTTTCTCAAAACCATTTGAATTGTGAGTATGTCAAGCATATCAGTCCACTCTACTCTTCCTATTCTATAGAAAAGTTTTCATTATGGCTGAGCCCGTTACTTGCCCTGAATTTTCACATGGAGGTTTAATAAAACAACCTGCCTAACTGATTCAGATACTCTGAACAGTTTCAATCTCAGACTATTTTTGGGTTAACCTCATAGGACCTAAGTGCTGTAATGGCGGTCTGACGTGTCAGGCCATATTGATCGGCGATACACACATAAACCCCAGGCGATATTGTCAAGCGATATTGGTATGTATCAGCCTATACCGCTAGAGCAGTCTACACTATCCACTTACAAATTCGTTGATAAATATCTGCCGTGAAGAAGCGTAAGTTGCAATACCTTTAAAACACATCCGCAAGCAACGAAAACCAATAACCCTGTGGTCGTCATAGCCTAGTAGGTTGCGGTTCAAGGCCTAGGTCAGTCATCACGTACAAAACAAAACGAATAGGGATTGTGTAGCAAGCCCAACATGTACATTTCGTGACGTTGAAAATTAATCATCAGAACATATTATTGGAACATGTGTAGTCGCCGCAGTCTGTCTTTCGGAATCCGCTTTAAGCTATAGGTGTCCCACCACTTATATATAAAAATTAATGCACACAACTTAAGTGGTGTGAGAAGCTAAGTAGTAATCCTGATTGAAGGGTTGTAATGACCAATTATGTGCGTATGTATGTAGACCTTTCAAAAGATATTATCAGACGGCTGTCAGGAAATTGGATTCTTACTTGGATATCAAAACACAGAAGTATTCGGAGAAATTGTACAACCGATGAACTAACCAAACATTACAAAACTGACGTACTTTCAGGATAATCCTTTGGTCAGCAAATCTGGCCAAGATTAAATGAATGGCGTACGGAATCAACTAAGTTGCCATAGTTACTGCTGTTCATAGCTTTCTAAAAAACCTGCAGGGACTAAAATTTGTACACTTTAATCGGTTCAGTAGAATGAGGCTCCCTTTTAACGACTTCTGCCGTGTATTCAGATCCGCTGAGGAAGAGCAGACTGTTATTCACTTTCTTGGTCAGTGCCCGTCTCTTGCTAGGTGTAGATATATGTTGTTTGGCTCCCCGTTCTCTATTAGCTTAACGGAACTATCATCTATTGATATAGCTTTCATCGTTCATCAATCTTTCTGGCTGGTTTTCCAGTGCGGGTTAGTCGTGCTTTTGTTGTGTAGCCCTTGCGCTGACTAACTTCTTCCTCTTCTCTGATTTTAGTAGAATTTGGGCAGTACAAGGACTGCGTTTACCCGTGGCATTACAACGGGACGCTATGCGTGCTCAAGTAAGCTTTGTGGTATCAGAGCTACCACTTCGACCTAACTTAAGCTAATCGGTTCAGTGAGTAAGCAATTCATGGAATTTTGAATGATTTTACTCTTCTCGATTCAATATTATCAGCACGACAAAGAAATGTGCGCACCAAAGAGAATATTACTGCTAAAGTGTGAAGTCTTAGCTTCGTTCACAATTCGTGGTTGGTGGATAATTTTATTAACGGATTTTCACTGTGCCTATAATGCTCATCGCGGTTGTTATATATTTGCTTAGTAGGCTTATTGGAAATTGCACTCAGAGTTTCTGCCAGAAGATTACGGAGCAGAAATCGCGGAAAAAATATTTTGTGCGAGATATCTGAGCCTGGTCTAACGCTACAACCACCTAAAGGGTCCGCCAAATAACTTAAATGCTTTAAAAAAACCTATTGAATGTTATCTGAAATTTCTTTGTTTACTTGAAAGTACAATCCTTTCCGTGAAAAATGGCTGCTTCGGCTAGCCACGCAATAGTCTACACGATCGGTTCAATTTTTAAGCACATTAGCTTCACAATGGCTTCACCAATATTGTCCTTTAAAGCGTCAATTACCTCTGGCTTGTCGGCGTAACACTTATCTGTGATGGCACGCCACAAATAATAGTCCAAACTGTGTCAATTCGCAGCTACGAGGTGTCCAAACGACATCAGGTCTGCAGCAGATAATGCGATCTTCAAAAACAGGGCGTAAAACATCAATTTGTGTTATGTGGTTGTGTGTGTCATGTAGCCCCGTCCTGTTGAAACCAAATGTTTAGGTAATCCCGAATTACTTTCATCTGGTACGCTTGAACATTAAAAATTGTCTCTAAAGCTTGTATTACGTCTGTCCACCTCAAACTGTTGAAGGCATTTTTTATATCTAAGGTGGCCAAGTGTACGACCGGTCTCCAATACCCAGGCTGGGCAGATTCAACTGTACTTACTGCCTCCTTTAGAGCTCATATTATAAATCTACCGGGGCGAAATCGGTATTGTCATGTGGAAAGACCTTCCGAAGATTTAATGCTGTCATCAAAACTAGGCTTTATGAGTCTCTCAAACAATTTGCCTGCAGACTCCAGCAAACACACGGGCGAAGATGGCGATTCACGGTCTCCTTTACCCTTGCTGATGACGACAAGTTTTTGTTTCTTCCAAGCGTCTGGAAATATCCCTTCTTTAAGACAGCTGTTATACATTCTTGGCAACGTTTCGGGGCGATTCATTGCTATTTCCTTAATGACCTCTGCTGGAACGCCATCAGGTCAAAAACAGGGCGCAAAACAGCGAGTATAGCTTCGGCTGTGTGACACGTAGCGCCCGTCCTGTTGAAACCAAATGTTGCCAATATCCTCCTCTTCAATTTTTGTAAAAAAAAAATTCGTTCCACATGGCCCGATAACGATCACCATTGACTGTAACGGCCACTCCTTGCTTATTTTAGAAGAAAAATGGCCCAATTATACCTCTGGAAGAAAATCCGCACCAAACAGTGACTCGTTTTGGGTGCGTCAGCTTTTCAATGTATGCGAGCGGGTTTTCAGTGCTTGAAATGCGACAATTTTGCTTGTTTAAATACCCGCCAAGATCAAAATGAGCTTTACCGGAAAAGATGATTTTGTTTTTTGCCAAAATCGGTATCTTCTGTAAGTCGATCTTCAGGGAAGCGATATTACAAAAATGTTGGTAAATATGCTCCTGTCCTAACTGTTCTTATAGTTGTATGTAATACATGCACAGCGTGAAGCTGTACACTAAGCCAGCACTAAAGTACTTATGTACGCCTACCATAAAGACTCATTCGCTTAGCAGTTAGCCTGACCTAACTCCCATTCTACAGTGCAATCATTTCATAGTTCTTTGAGCCAACCGCTGTATTGGCTGTATTTATTAATACAATATTTGTCATTACATAAATAATTGGTCATTACAAAATTTTGACCTAGCTTCGCACACCACTTATGTTGTAGGTCAAGAATGTTAAACTTTACGCACGTAATACAATAGAAGTCTAGTACAATTTTTAGCATATCGTTTCAGCAATTTCTCTCCAATCAAATCCCTTTTATTGATTTTTTTGCATTTTTTTTTGTCACCGACTGTATCAAAAGTCGTTTACAATAGCGTAGTAAAGTATATGACGTTAATAGCCACCTTTTAAAGGGAAAATTCAAAAAACTAGGTTCAGTACTAATTGACACACCTGTATGTATTCACATTTATTTTGATGTCTACATGTAGACATACATACATACGTACATATACATACATACATACACTAAATACATATCTTTTTTAGTTTATATATAATATACTCATACATTTACAAGGTAAAAATTGTGGCAATTTAATGTGGGCGTTCAGTTGGCTCACTGATGACCCATGTTTCCCCTACCATGCCACCACATAGCCATGTTGGTTGAGAAAACTTTTTTTTTGTTGTTTTTGTACCTACGTTTTGTAATCAGTTTAGGATGGTAAAAGGCAAGGAAATGCTGTTGATTATCTCTGTTTATTGTTGTTGTTACAATCGAAGCTAACATACGCCATTACAAGCATACAAACTAGCTAACTAACATGGATAGTTTCGTTTAGTTTAGGTTTGTTTTGTTAGTTTTTTGTACCGTTACAATATAAATTAGGTTAATCAAATTAATTGCGCATCCGCGCCTTTAAACCAAATAAACCGTTATAAATAACAGCGTCGAGCATTTCTTCTTCTATTTCAATTTCATTTTAACGCATTTGTTGGTTTTAATTTCGATTTTTTTTTATTCGCCATCAAATGAAGCGTTGTTCTTAGCAAATATTTAATTTTCACTTGTGTTATAAACAGACAGTCGATGGCATTATAAAAAGTTACAGCTGAAAATAAAAGGTTTTTAAATGATTTAAACGATTTAAATGTGAATTTCAAATGGAATATAAAATCCGTGAATGTAAGATGAATGAAGTCGCCGTGGTCTAGTGGGTAGTGTGTTGGCTTATTAGACAAAAGGCCCGGATTTGAATCCCAGGTTAGACATCAAAACGAAAAAATATTTCTTCGGCGACTTCCTCTTAGCAGATTTCTGGCAAAGACTCTGAGAGTAAAGATTGCCATGAAAAGCTTCTCAAAACAATCTGTCGTTCGGAGTCGACTTTAAACTGTAGGTCCCGCCACTCATGTATAAAAATTAACGCACACAACATAAGTGGTGTGAGAAGCTAGGTCGTAATCCTGACTGAAGGGTTGTAATGGCCAATTATGTATGTATGTATGAATGTAAGATGAAGATGCCATAATTTAAGTAGGATAGAGTGTTCAAACACTAGGTCAGACCTGACCAACAAAACGAAATATGAACAGCAGATTTCTTTGGCGAAGGCTTCCTCTCAGCAGATTTCTGTCAAAAAACCCGAAGAGTAAATAAAAAATTGCCATGAAAAGTTTCTGAATATCTGTCGTTCGGAATCGACTTTACGCTGTAGACCCTCGGCACTCATGTATAAAATTAATACACACAACATGAGTGGTGTGAGTAACTAGGTCGTAATCCTAACTGAAGGGTTATAATGAGCAATTAAAGGGTCGCCAAATAACTCTATTTTTTTGAAAATGCTTTAAAAAAACCTATTGATTATTTTCTTAAATTTCTTTTTTTATTTGAAAGTACAATCCTTCCGGTTAATAATGGAAAATAATTTTATTCAACGGCTAGCTATGCAGTAGCCTATACGATCGGTCCAATTTTTAAGCACGTTATCGATTGTGTGCAGCTGTATTTCAATAATGGCTTCACGAATATTATCCTTTAAAGCGTCAATTGTCTCTGGCTTGTCGTCGATCGCTATTGACTATAACTCCTTGCTCATTTTCGAAGAAAAATGGCCTAATTATGCCTCTGGGTTTTCTGTGCAGCAAATGCCACAATTTTCTTTGTTTACATACCCGCCAAGATCAAAATGAGTTTCATCTGAAAATATGATTTTCTTTGCGCCACAACCGGCATCTGTAAGTCGATCGCAGAAGCGAAGCGAAAACGTATTGGATGGTCTATATTCCTGCAGCGGAAGAATAAAACTAATTATCTGTCAAATCAGACCATTCACGAAATAAGCACTAGTTGAAAAAAAAAACGTTAGATGGTCGGACCCGATATTTATAAGATCCAACAAATATCTGTCCTGGGCTACAAGGAACATGCTTCCTTAAATTGAATAAACAGGATCACTTCTGTTAATGTAAAATTAATTTTGCCAAAGAATAATTGTTAAATTCGCTGTATGGAGGAAGTCTTGTTGGACCCAAACAAGATTTTTGAAACAAATATTCCGTCAGCGTGGCTCAAGAGCTTTTGCCACTAACGTCAGCTGGTCTTTCATTTCGAAATAAGGATGCTGCTAGTTTGTAAGCCGTGCCAATCAAACCATTTTAGTTAATATCATTTCTTTTGGTAGCCATTCAATGGCGAATGTGCTCGATTACTAAAAATCTTTTGATAGGAAAGCTCATCTCTGATCAGTTTTCAATAGGCCTAATAAGCATAATGATCGTTCCCAGTTTTATAGACACTGGTAATATTCTTACATAGAGTTCTCCACAAAGTCAATGGATACGGTCTTTTGTTAGTCTGTCCAGAATAAAGATTCCAACTGTATATGTGTAAAGTTGCCTCGTTTAGCGCTGGAACTTATTGGAACGTATCCCCCGCAGTAAGCGGGTTCTTACTGTATACACATAATTGATCCTTACAACGCTTCAGTCAGCATTATTAGGTAGCTTCTCACACCACTTATATTGTGTTGCTTGATTCCCTTCATCCCTTTTGAACGAAATTGATGTTCTGAACTCTCTCAAGAAGTCTATTCATTCAGGATTCTTGAGTATGCTATTCAATGTTTGCCATTGTTCAGTCGTATATATAAGCGGAACAAGTATTAACTGCTGATCGCATACTGTAAAGTATCTCTAGCGCCCACTTAGATGTGATATCCAAAGCACTAGTAATAACGATGACTGTGATACATTCTTGTAAGCTTTCGTTTTTAACCTTTAACCTTTTGCCATTTCTTTAACCGGAATAAACGTTCTAAACTTCGTTCAGAAGACTCAATTCCTTCAAGATTCTTGAGTAAACGATTTTCAATGCTTGCCTTTGTTCAGTCGTCTATACAAGTGGAACAAGTATTAACGGATAATCGCTTACTGTAAAGGTCCAGTGGGTACAGGACGTAAAGTGTCTCTAGCACCGACATAAATGCGATATCTAAGGCATTAGTAATAACAATGGGCATCATGCATTCTCGTCAGGATCCTTTTTTAACCTTTAACCTTTTACCATTTCTTTAACGGAAATGGATATTCTAAACTTCCTTCAGAAGGCTTTACGTTTTCAGCGTTCTTGAGAAAGCAATATTTCCTGTCATTGACAAGTATTAGCTGCTGATGCCTTATTGTACAGAACCAGTGGGAACAGGACATAAAAAGGCGTTTCTAGCAACGACATAGATGTGATACCCAAAGCACAAGTAATAACGATGGCTGTGATAGATTCTTCTAAGTGTTCTTTTTTTTAACCTTTAACCTCTTTCTATTACTTTAACCGACATGAACGTTCTAAACTTCCTTCAGAATGCTTTATGCCTTCAGGATTCTTGAGAAAGCAATATTTCCCCTCGTTAACAAGTATTAGCTGCTGATTGGAATTGAAATTGTCCTGTTGGAAGTGACATGAAAAGTGGCTCTGGCTGCGACATACATATGTGATACACAGAGCACTAGTTTTTAACGAAGGGCTGTGATACATTTTCTGGACTCATTGTAGTCTCATCTTTATTTGAATCGATAGTACGGTCCATATAATTTAATACTTGAAGATTATTTTATGCAAATGTTGACCGCGACTGCGCCCTAAATTTTGACATACTTTTCCCAACATTTCGGCCGGTATCTCACGAATAAATGCTTCAATGTTGTCTTTTGTCCAATGCATCAATTGAAGCGGGCTTGTCTGTATAGACATGAGCTTTACCATAGCCCCACAAAAAATAGTCTAAAGACATTAAATCGCACGATCTTGACGACCAATTGACCGGTCCCGAACGTAAAATAAAATGTTCACCAAACACGCCTCCCAATAAATCCATTGTTACGCGTGCTGTGTAGCATGTGGCACCCTCTTGTTGAAACCACATGTCATGCAAGTCAAGCTCTTGCATTTTGGACAAAAAAAAAGTTGGATATCATCTCACGGTAGCGCTTACCATTCACAGTTACGTTACGATTCGCAGGATCTTTGAAGAAGCACAGTCTAATGATGCCACCAGCCCATAAACCGCACCAAACTGTGACTTTTTCTGGATGCATTGGTAGCTTTTGCAATGCTTCTGGCTTATCTTCACTTCAATATCGGCAATATTCTGTTTACTTACGTATCCATTATGGATACAAGTGGATCCTTTTTTTATAAAACCAGCATTCAGAGGATGGCCCCTACTCATGCAGTGCACTGTACAGGTATTTAGGAAAGGTGGAAAGGGGGAAGATGCGAACGGCAGGGAAATGAGTTGCTGCTAGGTGACTATAAAACGGCCAGTGCTATACCTTCACCATAAGACAGTCTACAGCAATCGTCCCCAAGGAGCCCGCAGTTTCTCACACTACTTATGTTGTGTGTGTTAATTTTATACAGAAGTGGCGGGACCTACAGTTTAAAGTCGACTCCGAACGACAAATTTTATTTTTTTTGAGGCAATTTTATTTACTCTCAGATCAGTGGATCTTCGGCCAACTTTCCAAGAACCCATTCACCAAAAATTCTGCATTGCGGTAGATCGTTCGGCTTCAATTCTTGCACCAGCTGTACTTTGAAAAGCTTCACACCTAAATCCTTCCACAAAATTTACCACGTTGTTGAGTAACAGAGGCCCAATTGCTGCGAACGGCGACGAATCGTTAATTGATGGTCATCATTAACACTGGCCGATAGACCTGCGCTGCGATATTTTTCTTCAGTTCGCACTCTACGTAAGTGTGGTGGTGGTTTAATGTCCAACAATGTAAATTTGATGCGAAATTTAGTCACTCGAATAGCCGCTGACCATTAAATAGAAGAAGCGCGCGATTAACTTTCTTAGGTTAGAGGACGTGCACTTGTCGGTCAAGACAAGCACAGAAAATTAACTTTCTTAAGAGAGCTTGCATTTTGATAATAAAATTCAATGATTTGCAAGGGTTGTTTGTTTGAAAGACGATTCATGATTGAATTATCGATTAAACTGAAGATGTTTGACTAGGAAACAAAACACGTAACGTGCGTGAACTGTTTAAACCAGTGTTGCCATAAAGATAATAGCTAGTGTGTTGGCTTATTAGATGCAATTCCATGATTCAAAGTCCAGATGAGACATAATTAGAGATTTTCTCTCAGTAGATTTCTGGCAAAAATACTGGGACTGAATAAAATGAAAAGTTTCTCAAAAACCTCTCTTTAGAGAGGACTTTAAACTGTAGGTGCCGTTACTCATGGATAAATTTAACACACATACAATATAAGTAGTGTGATAAACTTGGTTGTAATCCTGACTAAAGGGGTGGCCATTCTTGTGATATTACATACATATACATAATTGGCCATTACAACCCTTCAGTCAGGATTACGACCTAGCTTCTCACACCACTTATGATGTGTGAGTTAATTTTATACAAGAGTGGCGGGACCTACAGTTTAAAGTCGACTCTGAACGACAGATTTTTGAGAAGTTTTTCGTGGCAATTTTTACTCTCAGAGTCTTTGCCAGAAATCTGCTGATAGGAAGTCGCCGAATAAATATTTTTCGTTTTGATGTCTGACCTGGGATTGGAACCCGGGCCTTTTGTCTAATAAGCCAACACACTACCCACTAGACCACGGCGACTTCAATTCTTGTGATATTATCTTGTAATAAATTGAGAAATTCTCATGATTTTAACTTACATTTGTTGTGAGATTAAGTTTAGGAACTTAATTATTTTGCCACGACTGTTATTATATAAACAGTGATAAAAGAAAGGATGACAAGAGTATGATGGCAGCAAAGGTGGTTGAAACTAAACTAAAATTAAAGGCCTGCTAGTGACGGGCAAATGCATTAAAAGCTGGCTGTTTATTTAATGTCAGTCGTCAGTCATCATCACAGTTAATAATGAAAATGTTCTTGATGATAATGGTGATGGTGATGGCTGATGGCAATGGCGTGGCGTTGGTAATGGGGATGATAATGGTGATGTCACAATTTGGTTATTTTTGTAACGAGAAATGACTCGTGTTTGATTGCATAGCGGTTCGAAACCAATATTTAACAATCACTAATGACTGATGTTAATGTTAATGATGATGATGGCAATGGCAATGATGATAATGATGATGATGATTGTAATGGCACTCCCATTTTTAATGTTTCTATTATTATCTACTAAATTACTAGTCATTTATTATTAACTATTTAAAGGGTTTAATAAGAGATTTTCTATACATATTAACAGAAGTGTTTATATTGGGAGAGTATAAGTATTTCATATTATTTTGATGATTATTATTATTGTTATTGCTATATAGATATTAAAGGTATTGTTGTCTTAAAGGTTTTCCTTTCTAAATTAGAATTAAATTTAGTTTAAGTTTAGTTTTTAAGTAAAGCCAAGAACCATGTTTGGAAATTTTCTTAATTTTTGTGTTTTTTTTTTCTTCTTTTTTCCTCCAATTTTTTTAATATTTTTAACAAAAAAAAAAAAACAACAAATTTTTATATAAAAAAACAAACAAAAATGGTTTAATTTGGTTTATTTTTGTTTTTTGTATTTAATTTTTTTTTTTTGTGTTTTTTCTAACAAATCTTAGCAGCCCATAACTCAGATCGGCGGTTATTATATCACACACAGTGTCCAATACTTATAAATGGTACTGTCTATATAATTAGGTAATGATTAATAACAACAACAATAACAATTAAAAAAAAATAAAAATAAATTTTAAATTAAATTAAAAACAAATACAAAATAGAAACCAAACAATACATATGTATTTGCTTATTAAAGCTTTAAGTTTAGCTTAAAAGCTTTTTTTTATATGTATACCATAAAGCTTTAGTTGTGTGCTTACAAAAAATTTTCATTTTGCCTTCAATTAATCAACAACAACAACAACAAAAAAAAACACGTAAATGTTTAGAGATCATAATCCAAAAAAAACAAAAAAAGCTTTTAAGCTTGTTAAACACCAAAGCTTTCTTCTTAATTTTCTAATTTTTAAACAAATTCTAATTGATAATCGTATAATATATAGTATTTTTTAACAACAACTACAACTACAAAAGCTTATTTTTTCTTAAAAAAAAAAACTTTTTTATTCTATTTATTTGTCTTTCTTCTCTCTCTCTCTCGTTCTCTTTTGTTTTTTTTTTTCTCCATGTATTTCTAGTGCCGTCATTTAGGATATGTAACTGTGTGTTTGTTAAAAAGATCTCTTAAATGCAATACCAGCAGAAACCCCGTTTAACCCGGTCTTAATAAAGCTTCACTTTGTAAAACCAAAAACCAAAAACCACAACAAAAAAATCTCGTAAAAAATATTTCAAAAAATAAAAAGCTCCTTAGCACTTCAAAAAACATTCCATTTGAACATTCCATCTTAGAGAAAAAAACAAAATAAAAAACCATAAATTGTGATATTAGAATCAAAAAACCCAACTTAACCCATTAAATGCAAAAAAGCAATTGAAAAATGAAAATGTGAGTTCTGTTATACTGTTACTCTTACTGTTAAATGAAATTAATTTTTAAATTAAATTTAAAAAAAAATATTCTGTTTTAAGTTATAATTTCTTTTAAAATTAGAGGCCAAGCTTTTTTATTTAAGCTTTTCTTATCTTATATTTTTAATAATTCTTTTAATGTCTTAATGTCTCAATAATTTATTTTTTAAAAATCCAAAAAAAAAAATTTTTTTTTTCAAAAACTGGTGTGCGTGTGTTGTTTAGATCTCTTAAACTATTAAAAAAAAAAAATTAAAAAATTATATCTCTCTTAATATACAATAACTTGCTGCTTTCTATCTCAAAAGCTTTCGTAAAGCTTTTTTTGTATTTTTAATTTATAATTTAATTTTTTTTTTTTTTCTTTTAAATTTCTAATTTTAATTTTATTTTTCAAATTTAATTTGAATTTGATCAGAAGCTTAATTTCTTTACAACTAAATATCTAAGCTTTTTATAAATATTTAAGCTTTTTTCTTTATATAAAAAAAAATTATTAAAATATATAGTACAAGTCTATGATTATAAATATTAATTTAAGACACCATTTTTTAAGATGTATTTTAAAAAAATGCTTTAATTTTTGTGAGAATTTAAACGTTTGAGCTTAACGTACAATTTTTTAAAAATAAGAATTTTTATTTATTCTCTCGATATCCTATATATATCCCATGTCCCTCAAGGGAATATCATCTTCGGCTTTTTACACACATACAATACGAACTTCAACAATGTTCGTAAATAAGAGCGTAAAAATCTATTCAGTAGCTTGAAAGCTTTCAGTGAAGCAAGTTCTCGTAGCTTCTTTTTGAAATTTTTTTGTATATTAATTATACACCCAAAGAAAAATTGCAGTAGGATCCGCTATTTTTTTTAATGAGATTCACTAATAACAATGACAAATGATCGCCATTTTTGGAAGAATATTTGTTAAATACGAAGTCCATCTTCCACTACATAAACAGAATACATAATTATTAGGCTACACTTGAAAATATTACTAACAATTTTCCTCAGGGTTTTAAACAAGCCTCTCACAAATACACTCAGATTTTTATTACGTTCTCTTTGTGCCGACGCCTGCCTGTAAATGTCAAAAAGATGTAAAAAATTCATTCTTTATTAAGTGGTGTGAGAAACTGCGGGCTTTTTGGAGACGATTGCTGTAGACTGTCTAATGGTAAAGGTATAGCACTGGCCATTTTATAGTTACCAGCAGCAACTGGTTTCCTTACCGTTCGCATCTTCCCTCTCTCTTTCCGCCTTTCGTAAAAAACCTGCACATTGTTGCATAGAGATAATGCCCGGAATTCTACAATCTTGAGTAAATTTAAAACTCAAAGCCCTAATATTTGAAATGTTATCCCTTGTATTTATTAGAATATTCCTTAAGATCAAGCACTCCATTTAACCTATTTGGAACTGTACGTACAAGTTTGTTTCATGTTTTCTGGTGGCACCATGAGCACGATTTTCGGTTGACTTTTGTTTAAGGTTTAGCGATTACGAACCGTTCTTTCAAATGATCTCCTAAATACTCTGTTGAAGTCATATCGGGACTTCGTGCAAAAGTATTAAGCCTGTGGGAACTTTTTTTTTTGTCCAAATATATGGGAGTACTAAGGCTTTTGCTGTCCATTACAATCCTTCAATAGGGATTATAACCTAACTTTTTACACCACCAATGTTTTGAGTGTTAATTTTATAAACGAACGAGCAGCGACTTACAGTTTAAAGCCGACATTGAACGACAGATTTTTGCGGTTTTGCCAAAAGAATGTTAAATTAAAAATTATTGAAGAATTATTTTTTTATATTACCTGGAGTTTGAATCACGGGTTCGCAACTAAAATTATGGCTGGCTTAGCAAATTCACGTTTCCCCAAAATAAAAGTTGAGTGGCATAAAATCTCAGGATCTAATCAGAATATTAAAAGCCATTAAATGTGGAATTTATTCCTAACCACACTTGTTCCTGATATCTTCCACTTGCCAATGATTTTCAATACTTTTTTTCAGAGACAAGAAGTGACGGGACATTACATGGTACCGTGTATCATTGGGTTATGGACTCGTGTGCTATCTTGTTGAAATCACTTGTCAATGGAATCCAATACTTTCTTTTAGGGAAACAAAAGTCAGGAAACCAATGATTTTCCGATTTTCATTGTTATTGAAATTGTAACGTCCCACTAGTCACCGTGGTCTAGTGGGTAGTGTGTTGGCTTATTAGACAAAAGGCCCGGGTTCGAATCCCAGGTCAGACATCAAAACGAAAAATATTTCTTCGGCGATTTCCTCTCAGCAGATTTCTGGCAAAGACTCTGAGAGTAAAAACATTGCCATGAAGAGCCTCTCAAAAAATCTGTCGTTCGGAGTCGACTTTAAACTGTAGGTCCCGCCACTCATGTATAAAATTAACGTACACAACATAAGTGGTGTGAGAAGCTAGGTCGTAATCCTAGCTGACTGACGGGTTGTAAAGGCCAATTATGTATGTATGTAACGTCCCAAAAATGACTTTGGCTATCAAACCGCATCCATGAGATCGTTTTTTTAGTTTGCATTATTGAACAGCCAATTTCGAAACTTCTGTGTGTTGACGTGCCCATTGAGTCAAAAATATGATCTTCTACATTGTCTCGTTTCACTTCATGTAGCAGTTAAATCTTCAGTAGTTTCCCAACATGAATCTTATGTTAAAACATTTCGGAAAGTAAACAAACATAACCTTTGCGCCAGTTTACACGATAAAGTCAAAGAGAAAATATTAAGGATTCGTTTCCAAAACAAACTAAAATTAATGGCTTCATTGTCTAGTGAAGTATGTTTTGTGGCTCAGTCAGTCTTGTGAACATCTGCGCTGCTAAGATCTCTCGAACAACTGTTATTATAAAGAGTGTGTAAAGAGAAATAACAAACAAGCAGTTGTTGCTGTTTACATCAAGTTTGGAACAGTGGCACATACAGAATTGTGGGAACAATAAAGAACTTAATGAAAACTAATTAATTATAGCGTGATGGTTATGAAAAAATTTTAAAAAATTTATAGAGTAGAACGACAAAGTCAATTTTCAATTCGTATGTTGTCTTACGCGGTGCTTACATACATAGTTTACACGATAGGCTGTCTTCTACACAAAATATTGTGATCAAATACGAATTGGATAAAACAGGTGTAAAATTCGAAAGTGGCAGTAGTCTGGTAGATAGTGTATTGGCTTATTAAGCGTGAGGTCACGCTGGTTCAAACACCAGTTCAGACTTCTGCTAACAGAACGAAATAAGCAAAAAATATTTCTTTGGAGACTTTTTCTCAGTAGATTTTTGGCAAAAACTCGGAGAGTGAAAATAAAATTGCCATGAAAACAATCGAGCGAAAAATCTCTCTACACTTATAGATAAAAATTAACACACACCAACATATGTAAGTGGTGTGAGAAGCTAGAGGATAATCTTGTCTAAAAGGATTGTAATGATCAAGTCATATACGGATTAAATTCGATTACAGCAGCATGTATAGCCTGTTGTTAAGATGGATGGTGTGTGGTGGTTTTGGACCAGATAAATAAGTCTATGGTATAGTACAGTATACAGTTGGAGTAGTACACTTTATTTAAACGTTTAAATTATTTAAAATAATAAAAAAAAAACAAAAATTTAATCATTTCAATTACATACAAGCTATACATTTACAGGTTCCTCTAGATATTTATAAATAATTACGAAAGATTTTTTGTTTAATTGTAAACTTTTCATCGAAATGTTTTTCGAACAAAAAATACTTCTTTTTTAAATAAAAAGTTATTTATAAATACATGTTATATATCATTTAAAAATTAAAAGAATATTAATTTGAAATTATGGCAACATTTTCCAACTAATAGCACCTCCATTTTGGTTGCCAATGGTTCTTTGAATTTCTGTTGTTGAAAACTTTTAGAACTGAGTGTCTTAACTTATTTTATAACGTGGTCTTGTACTGTATTGTATTAAATTTCTAAAAACTCTTTAACTTTCTGTTGACAATAATTTTGAATTTAGTTTTTAAGCAAAAATTTCTTTTTTTTTTACAAAGATAACATTTAAAAAAAGCCTATTTAGCTAAAATTTAAGATGTATGACATGTGTAACGATAAATATTTAAAAAAAAACCAAAGAAAATCATTAGAAAACTATGGCTTAAAGCTTACTTACTTACTTACTTATGAATTTCAATTATTTTTAGTTTATAAGTCTGTAACAAAAAAGAAAAAAACTTATTAGAGTATATTTTATATTTAAAAAAAAGTATATGTTTTTGTTTAATTTTAATTTCTTAAAAAATTACAAAAAAAAATTATCAAAAAATATATTTATTATTAATTAAAATATTTAAAAAGAATTTAAAAAACAAATTTACACATTTTATTAACAATATAGTATGGATAATATAAAACTAATTTTTGCTCTTTTTTCTTTCTTTTTTTTGTCTACTTTTTCTCGTTTCTTTCCTTCTTGTTTTCTATTTTCTTTTATTTTTATTTTAATATATTTTTTTTTTTAAATAAAATTTCAAAAATAAAATAATCCAAATTTAAAAATGTCAATAACTTGAATGGTTTAAAAATAAAATTTATTTAAAAACATTTTTTTTTATTCAAAAAAATTTAAAAAAATATTTTCAAAAAAATCACAAAAAAATCTTCTTTTATTCAAAAACATTTTTTAAAAAAAATTCCTCTAATAAAACTTTAATAAAAAAATTTCAAAATTAATTTATTCCAAAAATAAATTAAATAAAAAAAAAAATTCACAAATTTCTTCAAAATAAATGTTTTTTTTTTTATCGATAAAAATTTTTTCAAAAATTCTTTAAACAAATCCTTTTTCCAAAAATTTCCAAATAAATTTAAAAAAATTATTCAAAAAAAATTTTTTTATTCATTAAATCATGTGAAAAAAAAAATTTATAAAACTTCTTCAAAAAAAAATTTCTTTTTTTATTCGAAAAAATTTTCAAAAATTCATTAAAAAATTAATTTTTTTCAAATTTTTTCCAAAAAAATTATTTACAAAAAATTTGTTTTCTTTATACAAAAAAAAAATTCAAAAATTGTTTAAAAAAATTCATATTTTTAAAAATTTCCAAAAAAAAATTATTCACAAAAAATTTGTTTTTGTTTTATTCCAAAAAATTTTTTCAAACATTTTTTAAAAAACTTCATTTTTCCAAAAAATTCCAAAAAAAATTTTGAAAATTTAAAAAAAAAATTTGTTTTTTTATTCAAAAAAATTAAAAAAAAAATATTTTCAAAAATTCATTAAAAAAAAATTCATTTTTTTCAAACTTTTTTCAAAAAAAATTTATTAAAAAAACAATTTTTTTTAATCATTAAAATTTGTTAAAAAAAATTCTTCAAAAAATTTTATAAAACTTCTTTAAAAAAAAAAAATTGTTTATTTTTTATTAAAAAAATTTTAAAAAACAATTTCAAAAATTCATTTTTTTCAATCTTTTACCAAAAAAAATTGTAAAAACATTATTTATAAAAAATTTTTTTAATTTCTTCAAAAAATTTTTTCAAAACTTCAATAAAAAAATTCATTTTTCAAAAAATTTCCAAATAAATTTTAAAAAAATTTT
The DNA here is from genome assembly GCA_014635995.1 of Sarcophaga peregrina. Lineage (NCBI taxonomy): Eukaryota > Metazoa > Arthropoda > Insecta > Diptera > Sarcophagidae > Sarcophaga > Sarcophaga peregrina. Next base: position 82,787,199 of record CM025793.1, on the reverse strand, counting down.
TAAATTCATTAAAATATGTTAAAAAAAATTCTTCAAAAAAATTTTTATTAAACTTCTTCAAATAAAAATTTGTTTTTTTTATTCAAAAAAAATTTGTAAAAAATTTATAAAAAAAAAACAAAACAAAATTGTAAAAAAATTATTTACAAAAAATTTGTTTTCTTTATACCAAAATATTATTCAAATTCTTAAAAACAAATTCAATTTTTTATTCATTAAAATATGTAAAAAAAAAATCTTCAAAAAAACTAATTTTTTTTATTGAAAAAATTTCAAAAATTCATTAAAAAAAATTCTTCAAAAACAATTTTTATTCATTAATATATGTTAAAAAAATTCCTCAAAAAAAATTTTTTTATTCACAAAAATATGTTAAAAAATCCTTAAAAAAAATTATTTTTTATTCAAAATAATTTATTTATTTTTATTCCATAAAAAATTCTTCAAAAAAAATTATTTTTATTATTCAAAAAAAATTTTCAAATATTGTTTTTTTTATACAAAAAAAAATTTCAAAAAATTTTTTTTTAAAAAATGAATTTTTTTTTCACAAATTTCCAAAAAAAAATTTCAAAATAATTCTTTTTTTCCAAAAATATGTTAAAAAACTCTTCCAAAAAAAATTTTTTTTAATCAAAAAATCAAATAAATTTTATTTTTAATCCAAAAAATATATTTTTAAAAATTCTTCCAAAAAAAAAAAATTTGTTTTGTTTTAATTTTATTAAAAATTTTATTTTCGTTAATAATTGTGCTCGCATCTCGTAAATCTTTATAAATAAATTTTTTTGAAACCTACAACTGCAACCACAACCACAACAATAACAACAACATCTTTTAAACAACAATCTGCAACTACAACAACAACAACAACATCATTTAAATTATTATTAAAAAATGTTAAAAACACTTGCAATCAATACAACCATTCAACGCTCCAAATTAATCCAATTTATCCAAACCAAACACTTCTAACTCAACAACAAAAACAACTACAATAACAACAACAACAAAAACAACCACAACCTTATATCCTTTTTGTCTACTTTCTGTTTCTTTCTATTATTTTATTTTATATTTTTTTGTCTCTTTCTTTTTCTTTTATTATTTGTATTTGATTTGTTTTTTTTTCTAAAAAAATTTTTATTTTTGTAAAAAATCTCTAGTTACTGGACACCCTCCCGGTGTGCCAAGATTTTAATAGATCTATGTGCAGTCGGTTAAATTGTAGATTCGTTCATTTAACTGAAGGTAAGTGCATGCCGCTATATTTAATTTTTAATCGTGTTTTTTTTTAATTTATTTTTTATTTTTTATTTTGGAAATTTTATCTGAATTTTTCATTTTTCTTTTCGTATAATTTCTTAGGCTTTTTATTCTCAATATATTCATACGATATACGATCGATTCGTATATATTTTTGTTCGTTATGACTTTAGTGTATGGTAGTCTTATATATCGAATAATATTTCTTATATTTCGTCGTATTTAGTTTGCTTTCTTTAAAAAAAAAAAATTTCTGATATTTTTTTGCAAAATTTTATTTTAAAAATTATTTTTTTTTTTAAATTTATAAAAACTTTTTTCAAAATTTTTTCAAAATTTAACAACAATTTTTTTTTATTTAAAATCATTCGTTATTATCTTATTGTAAAGAAAAATAAAAAAATCTTAAATTAAAGTTTCTCAAAAATTTTACGTCTTAAAAGTTTAGTTTTTACGACAGAATTTTTTATATAAAAATACTCTTAAGATTTCATAAAAAAAAAAAAAAACTTATTTATATCTCTCAATATATTAATTTTAAGATAAATTTGATTGCCTTCTTTAACCACCAAGACCATCGAAATTAAATCATTTAAAGGGTGGACCATTTAAAAGTTTAAATTTATTATTTTGTTGTGGTGAAGTATAATTGTTCCACTGCCGTAGCTAAGCCTGCGGTACCTCATTCAATTGTAGCAATTTTTGTAGACTTTTTCGAATGTACGGGTGCCATATCTTAGCAATGACATCACAATTAATTGTCTCTGGTTTATCGACACAACACTGTTCCCTTCAGAAAATAGTGCAATGGTATCAAATCACAGCTTCTTAGCGGCCAATTACTACCACCATTTCGTCTAAATAAACCGCCATCGAACTATAGTGGCATGACATATAGTGACTCACAGTGAAAATGGCCCACCAAATAATATTTTTATATTTTTAATATTTTGTTAGAAACCCTTTTTGACTTATTACCGATTTTAAAAGATTAAGAATGGAGTCTACTCACTTGTTTGTGTAACTTTTTTTTAAACAAAAACATTTATTTTATTTTCTTCCGTTTTAATAAATATTAACCAAATACTGATTAATTTTATGGTAGACCATTTTCACTGTTAGTTACTGTATATGGCAAGTTGCACCATATCCTGTTGAAATCATACATCGTTCATCTCTACCACCACATGAAGAGCGGAAAAACAAAAATTGGTTATCGTGGTGCAATAGTTTTCTCCATTAACTGTAATGCTAGCGCCGACCTCATTTTCAAAGAAATATGAGCCAAAGATGCCTCCGCTCCACTAGCCGCATCAAACAGTCACTCGTAACGGTTACATTAGATTCTGTAAGATCACGTGCATGTTTTCTGAGCCCCAAATATGGCAATTTTATTTACTAACCTAGCCACCAAGATATAAATGGGTTTCATCCGAAAAAATGTTTTTTTTTTGGGTCTTTACTTTGGAAATAAATTTCCATTAAGAGAAAATCATTACGATCAGTGGATATCATATACTGAAGATTGTGACAGAATGGTATCACATAAGTATTGTAGATTCGAAATAAACGATGTTTCAAATTTAAGAATATAGATGGCCCGCCCGATAAAATGGACGTGTCCTGTATAAGATACTATTCTGATGGCAAATATGCTACTTCAAGTCCGCCACAATACCACCTGTATACAAAATAAGATTTTTGTGAATTTAAAATCCCGCTATAGGTAAAAGGACAGTAGTGGAAAAAATAATAGGGATTTTATTTTAATTAAATTCAATTTAAAGAGTGGCGGGATCAACAGATTAAAGTCGACTTCAAACGACAGTGCTTGTGGCAGAAGTCTGGTGAGTCACAGAAATTTCTTTCACAAGTCGTTAAGGCCTCACGTCTAAAAAGTCCAAACTATGTCTTGCTCCTGTAGCAATCATTATATTAGCGAACTCGGTCTACGATGTCAGAAAATTAGAAATCAAATAGCTTCGTCTCTTCATTGTAAGAACAGGGCACAGACACATGAGGTGAGAGACAGTCTCTTCCTGTTTCTCAGACCCACAAAATCCTACAGAAATTATTAGTTGGAATTCCAAGTCTTTTGGTGGGTCTATCAAAAGGAAAAGGCCCGTAATGGTTGCCATTCTGCGATGAATGATCATACGATTTAGGGACAGAAGTGAGTCAATAAGTCCTCTTCCTGTTCATGTGTATCCAACAGTGTCTAGCAATATTGCACGTATTCTCCTGCTGCCAACGAGATTAAGCCACCTGATTGAACGGGTGGACAATACCCGAACTAACCGAAGCATTAAGAATGCCCTGTAGCACAATGAAGATAGGTAGCCAGCAATGCAATTTCCAACGATATCCCTATGTCCCGACACCCATATAAGAGTTAGCATAAACAAGAAGAGATTAATTCTTTAGGGAATTATTAGTAGCCTAGCTTTTCTAGTTAATTAGGAAAATAGCGGCATTCAACATGTATTGCACCGCATTTGTATTTTAATATTTTTTTTTTTGGATTTCCTTTCCAACTAGTCTCTTACATTACTTGTATGTCGGATAAACAATTAAGGGGGCCAAAATTGATCATAAGTTTTTAATGCTTTAATACTCGGTCCTGATATATTTCAGACGTAGCCTTGGAATATACGCATTTAATGAGAGATGCTATTTGCAACTGATCCCAATCGAATAATCACTGTCACCCTATCGATGGAACCCTTTCCTAGATGAATGGGCGGGTATGGTATCAAAAAAAAAATTGTTGGATTTGGGACGATACGAAGCCACATGATATACCAGAGCAACCAATGCATATCGAAAACATCACTGTTTGGTATTGATTTTGAGCAGATAACGTTGTTCTGGCTATCACCGTGAATTTGAAGAACTATTGGCCGGTGATTAACAATTTCTTTTGGCCTGTATTAGATGATTTGGATTCCAACAAAATATGTTTTCAACTTTCTGCCACATTGAAGATTTTACTCGCGAGATATGATGATACGGTGGTGGCAATGTGAACTGAAGATGATGTGAACTGGTCATCGAGATATGGCCATTTGATCCTTTTAGACTTATTTATAGGATCTACCCAATAAATGATACAATATTTCATTATAAATTAACGGCATAGTATGGTTTTTATCTAATAGACGAGCAGGCTTCGAAGAGCACTGTTGCAGTATCACCTCTGGAATAACATCTGACTCAGAAGCCTTTGTAAAATTGAGATCTGTAAGAACATATTACATACATAATTGGCCATTACAACCCTTCAGTCAGGATTACGACCTAGCTTCTCACACCACTTATGTTGTGTGCTTTAATTTTATACATGAGTGGCGGGACCTACAGTTTAAAGTCGACTCCGAACGACAGATTTTTGAGAAGCTTTTCATGGCAATTTTTACTCTCAGAGTCTTTGCCAGAAATCTGCTGAGAGGAAGTCGCCGAAGAAATATTTTTTTTTTTTTTCGTTTTGATGTCTGACCTGGGATTCGAACCCGGACCTTTTGTCTAATAAGCCAACACACTACCCACTAGATCACTGGGACTTCTAAGAACATATTGGGTATAGTTAATGCTTGGATACTTTCCGTCTAGAATAAATGGCAGCCAACAAATTTTCAGTGATAATTACATTAAAATTTGCTAGAATTTCTGAAAAGTTAGTTGAAGCGTTGAAGGACTTGAAGGAGGTTACTGCAGTAACTGGAGTTAAATTTTTTTCTCTTGAGAATTTATTACTTTTAAGAGGCTTTAATGCTGCACTAGATGTTTGTGAATAGTACCACATGCTTACTTAATTGATCATTACAAGCCTTTAGTCAGGTTTACAACCTAGCTTCTTACAGCACCCATGTGGTCTTATAAGTTTGCAAGCTTTCCGTTGCCGTTACTGTTTTTTTTTGCATAAAATTGTGAATTTTAATCAATCATACGCTCTATTGATTCAAAATAATTTATAAATTATAATGCTTCTGGACTACAGCTGAATATAGGAGGCTTTTAGGAGACATAAATTAAATTTTTAAATTTTTAAAATTAAATTTAAAAAAAAAAATTTCTTTATTAAGCAGGTATTTTTAAGGTAGTTTTACGAAATCAAATTCAATACAATAAGCTTTGTTTTCCGTTTCTTTGTTTTTTGTTCTGTTACCAAGAATATCACTTAAAACATGCGATAATAAAATGAAAAGTATTTTAGAAAATTAAAAATTAAAAAAAAAAATTTATTAATTGAATTTATCTAATCATTTAAACGATTTTCGTTATTTTATTTCTTTGCTTCTCTTGCCTTAAATTGGAACTGGCATGCGAGCAGACGATAAGGTTGAAGTATGTGATCAACGTGTGGCTGTGTGTCGTGATCATGCCAATGGTCAGTGCAGACGTAAACAATGTAAATATTATCACATACCAATTGTATTGCCGCCCGCTAATATTATGGCAGCATTAATTAATGGCAACAGCAACAGCAACATCAGCAGCAACAATAATAATAATAATAATACTACAACTAATAATAACAACAATAACAATAATACACACAATCAACAGCAGCATACAACTACTATTCAACAACAACAACACAACGACTATGAACAACAATTGAAATTGGCAGCAGTAACAGCAGCAGCAACAACTACATCAGCCGTAACCGAAACATGTGGTGTTGTTATACCATCAACGACAGCAACAATTGCAACAACAAATTATAATAACAATTTAATTATAATTGAACCACATCATCAGCAACATTTCTATACGCCGGCAACAATAAATTACACACAAACAGCATGCTTGCCAACAACGAAAGCCCTGACAACACAAACTAATCTATATCAACAACAGCAGCAGCATCATTCCCAACATCATCAACAACATCATACCCAACATCATCATGCAACAACGCCAACAGCAATACCAACACTATCACATATCTATCATACCTCACAACAACAACAACCACAATATCAACAACAGTTACAATATACAACTGCCAATACAAACTACAATAGCACGCATCATCAACAGCAGCTGCATTATCATCAGCATCATTATCATCATCAACAACACATGCACCATCACCATCAACAACACCAACAACAACAACAACATCATATAACTTCACCTTATTCACCCTCAGCTGCCTCGACCTCATCATCCGCCTCGTCATCATTATCCTGTTCGAAGGCCTGTTCGCCGACATTATCGACGACTACAACACATTCAACAACATCAACAGCCACCATACCTACACCGATGGCAGCTAATTATTTGCCTTTACCGCCAGCAGCGGCAGTAGCTGCTGCAGCAACAGCAGCACCACCATCAGCAACAATCACTGCAACCAGCAATTATCTTAAGGCCCCAACACAACATCAAGCGCCGCCGAATGCCATGACTATAGCCATAGCCACACAAGCGCCTCCAATGGTCTTGGGAACAACAGCTCTCTCCACTAGCAATTATACGGCAAATTGCATTCCAATATTGACACAACCAACCGATGTTACCACTTTAACTGGTGCTCCAGCAACGCTAACAGCCCATCATCCAACACATGCCTTCATATATCCGGCCACAGCGCAGCCGCAACATTAATTATAACAGCCCCTGTTGGCAAAGGGGAAACTATTAACGATTCTCCAACTCGTATTATAAATTATAGGAAAGTAAGTTTCATGTTTTATTTCTTATTAAAATTTAAGTTTTATTTCATTTTTTTGTCCTCTGGTAGAAGGGTTTGTTCACGGGGGAAAGGGTTTAAAAAGATTTTACTAAACTAGGCAGCACTTTGAGAAAATCATTGAAGAACATTTTTTTAAAGAAATTGAAATATTTTTAAAATAATTTACAGAAGTTCATAGAATATTACAATGGAGCCATAAAATGGAGATTATAAATTTAAATTTTTTAAATAAACTTGGCAGCACTTTTATGGACATGTTCAAAAATATTTTGAAAGAAGCACTACGATTTCTCGCAGTTAATTTTTAGAAAAAAAAATAATTTTTTTAAGTAAACAGTTTTGTAAACTAGACAGCACTTTTTGATTTTCTTATTTACATATTTGTAAACTAGGTAGCACTTTTTAAATTTCTTATTTATAAAAGAAGGTAATTTATTAAGGTAATAATTTTACAACAGTTTAAAGATAGTCTTTTAAGATTTAAAATTGTAATTAATATAAATTTGGCAGCACTTTTTGATATGTCCAAAAAAACCTATTGAAAGAAAATCTACGATTTCTCGCAGTATGAAGGATCAGTTAATTTTTAGAAAAAAAACTAATATTTATAAGAAAAAAGTTTTGTAAATTATACAGCACTTTTTGATTTTCTTATTTACAAAAGAAGGTAAGGTTTGAAAAGAGTCTTTCAAGATTTAAAATTGTAATTAATAGAAACTTGGCAGCACTTCTGTATATTGTAAAACAAAACAAAAATTATTTATTGCAATAAGCATTTCTAAAACGATTTCAAATACTTTTTAAAAAGAATCCTATCTGTACTGAAACTTTTAAAATTTAAAAAGAAAATGAATTGAATGTTAAAATAAAAACTAGAAACTAGACAGCACTTTAAGGAAAACTTGACGCAATACCTATTCTTAATATTATTTTAAAAACTTTTTAGAAAGAATTCAGGCAGTACGTAAAGTTTTAAAATTAAAAAAGGAAAAGGATTTAATTTAAAATAAACACCAGAAACTATACAGCACTTTGAAGAAAATTTTAAAAGTTTAATCATTTCTAAGATGTTGGAAATTATTTCAGTTTCTTCTAGCTTCCATCCAATTCGAAGGCAATTAATTGTTAATTGAATCTCCTAAACTTGATTTTCTTTTTTGTTCGTGAACTAGACAGCATTGTAAAGAAAATATTAAATAATCTCTGAGTTATTGGAGTTAATATTATTAAACGTTAAAATATTTTATATTTGAAAATTAAACTACTCAATTCTTGCTCTGCTATACTTACTTATGAAGCACTTAAAATATTTTGCAAAAGTACTGCCCAGTTTTCAATTTTAAATAAAATTTGAAGAATTTTTTAAAATTTATAATTTAACAATAAATGAAATGATGTAAATTTTATAAGAAATAAATAACTATTTAAACGTTTTAATATTATTAATACAAGAGGGTTTAATTTCAAATATAAAAGTGCTGCCAAATTTCTGCACTAGTTCATGGTTGAAAAAATAAAAGTGCTTCCAAATTTATATAGCTTTATATAAATTTAACACAAAAAATTTATTATTTTAATACGTTTAAACATTATTAATACAATAATGTTTATTTTCAAACATAAAAGTACCACCAAGTTTCGATATTTTTATGTAAATTTAATACAAAAAAAATAGTATTTATTTAGAGGCTTAAATATTAAAATGCTGTCAAATTTCTATAATTCTAAGTACATTTAACATACGAAATTTGTTCTTTAAATGATTAAATATTTTTTTGTTGCAATAGAAATTGTTTTAAAAATGAAAGGACTGCCAAGTTTGGTTGAATATTTTTTGTTGCAATAGAAATTGTTTTAAAAAGTAAAAATACTGCCAAGTTTGGATAATTTTGTGTAATTTTAACAAAAAGAAATGTATTTAATTAAAGGCTGAAATATTTTTGCGGCAAAAGTGTTTGTTTTAAAAAATAAAAATGCTGCCAAATTTCTATAATTGTATGTACATTTAATACATAAAATTTATTCTTTAAATGATTAAATATTTTTTTTGTAACAAAAGCGTTTTTTTTTACAAAGTAAAAGTGCTGCCAAGTTTATATATTTTTTAATAGTTACAAAGAATAATTTTTTTTTAATTTAAAAAGTATTTGATAAACTGCTGCTAGATTTGTGGTTTAAATCTGGCAATTGTGAGAAAAAAATCCTTAAAAAGGATTAATTGTCAAATAAAAGTGCTGCCAATTTATATATATTACTGAACTCTTTGTAAACCCTTTGCTTAATGAATACCAAAAAACCTATTTCTGAATACTTTTTTTATTTTTTTTTGTAAAATATTAACTTCACATGAAACACTATAAATTAAAATGAAATGTTCATAATTAAAAAATCTCCAAAATATTTACAAATATTATAAATATTTAATAATCCATAATTAAATATAAAAAATAAATAATAAAAAAAATTATTTCATACCATTCAACAAATGAAATAAAAAATTTAAAAAATCTTTACTTAGATTTTTAATTAGAAATGAATTACTTGAACGAAATCGTTTTATTTAAGCTCCTGCAAACTACTCTTAAAAATCACCTCTCTCTCTCTCTCTCCTATACATTCTCACAGACCCACACTCACGTACACATTTACTAACTCACTGAATCACTTACTAAGTTATCAAGGGTAATTATTAATAACAATTAAAATAAACAATTAAATTAAATAATTGAAACAATTAATATTTAATTACACAAAATTATAAAACAACAACTAGAGTTACACTTTAAATCAAGACACTCACATACTTACACTCTGACACACACAGATACAATAAATAAAAGTGAAAAGTTTATAAAAAAACAAAAATTAAAAAATAAAATTTTTACATTAAAATTTTACTCTAAAATTATACAAAAAAATAATTACAAATACAAACATACATTATAATAAAAAAATAATAATTAAAAAAAAACAAAAATTGAAATTTTCTTAAAAATAAATTTAAAAAAAAAATTAAATAAAAAAAGAAAATATTTAAGAAAAATTTTAAGGAAGAAAATTTAATCAAAATGAACACTTTTTTGAATAAACAATTAAAACGAGGCAAAAAAGAACACAGAAAAAATTCAGAATTATTCAACAAAACAGGAAATATTTTTCAAAATTCAAAAACATTTGAGGAAAAAATTTAAAAAAAAAAAAAAAAATTAAATTTAAAAAAAAAAATCAATTTTATAGAAATTTCTAGAAAATCTAAAATAAAAAGGAAAAAATTCAAAAAAAAAATAAAATTTAAATAAAAAACAGTGCTGTTGAACAATTAAATGTTTATATACATACAAAAATTAAAAATAAAATAAAATAATTGAGGAAAAATAAAACAAATTAAAAGCCAAGTAGAGTTTTTAACCGAAAATTAAAAAAAAAATTAAAAAAAAAAAAAAAAATTAAATAAAAAAAGAAAATATTTAAGAAAAATTTTAAGGAAGAAAATTTAATCAAAATGAACACTTTTTTGAATAAACAATTAAAACGAGGCAAAAAAGAACACAGAAAAAATTCAGAATTATTCAACAAAACAGGAAATATTTTTCAAAATTCAAAAACATTTGAGGAAAAAATTTAAAAAAATAAAAAAAAAAATTAAATTTAAAAAAAAAAATCAATTTTATAGAAATTTCTAGAAAATCTAAAATAAAAAGGAAAAAAATTCAAAAAAAAAATTTAAATAAAAAACAGTGCTGTTGAACAATTAAATGTTTATATACATACAAAAATTAAAAATAAAATAAAATAATTGAGGAAAAATAAAACAAATTAAAAGCCAAGTAGAGTTTTTAACCGAAAATTAAAAAAAAAATTAAAAAAAAAAAAAAAAATTAAATAAAAAAAGAAAATATTTAAGAAAAATTTTAAGGAAGAAAATTTAATCAAAATGAACACTTTTTTGAATAAACAATTAAAACGAGGCAAAAAAGAACACAGAAAAAATTCAGAATTATTCAACAAAACAGGAAATATTTTTCAAAATTCAAAAACATTTGAGGAAAAAATTTAAAAAAATAAAAAAAAAAAATTAAATTTAAAAAAAAAAAATCAATTTTATAGAAATTTCTAGAAAATCTAAAATAAAAAGGAAAAAAATTCAAAAAATAAAACAAATTAAAAGCCAAGTAGAGTTTTTAACCGAAAATAAAAAAAAAATTAAATTAAATTAAAAACCCAGAAACAAAACATAATAGTTTTAAAACAAATTATTTAAATTGTGAAAAAATAAACAACAAAAACCAGAGAAAAACAAACAATTTTTTACCTTTAAACGAGAGTTAAATAAATTAATTTGTTAACGAAATAATTCTCATTAGGTTCATGGTTCATGGAAAATAATACGGAAAGAAGAATTAATTTAAAATTATAAAAAACGGGGGCCCATTTTATTTTTGAATTTCTTCCAAGAAATATCTTTAAAACGTTAAATAAAATATTTCTAAATATCAGTGGAGATTTTTAAAAATTATAAAAAGACGGGTGGCCATTTTATTTTTAAATTTCTTTAAAACAATATGAATAAATTGTTAAAAAAAATATTTCTGAATATCAATGGAGATTTTTAAATAATTTAATAAATTCAACACCAATTTATAGCGCACTATGGCGTACTTTCCTTTTCCACCTATAACACTTCTTCGGTATTCGAATATAATAAACGAGTACTAAATAATTAGAAGACACGCCCCCTTTGTATTTAGATAAATAGAAATTTTAAACATTTTTTGTTTATCGAAAAATAAGTTTGTAGAAAGAGTTTGTTAAAAATAAAGTAAATCTTCTTCTTTATGGGTCAAAGGTCATCTCTGAAATATTTTTTATAGCAATACCCAATAATCCATTCTTCGTTTGCATAGCTTAGTTAAAATAGAAGTTTAAAACATTCAAAAACATGATCAGAAACTACATCTACTTCCTTGTAGGTCAAAGGTCATCTGTGAAAAAAGTTTTATAATAATTTCAAGGGGTCCATTCCCCGTGTGCATGACTCATGTTTAAAACATTCGTAGAATAAGTTCACAAAAATGATTGCACTTGCTTGTGGGTCAAAGGTCAGATCTGGAATACTTTTTATAATCATTTTAATATTTTAAAAATTTAATAGGGCACCATACCCCAAGTTTATGGCTCTGTTAAAATAGGATTTACAAACATAAGTTTTTAAAAACAGGTTGTTAGAAATTAAAGTAAATTTGCTTCCCAAAGGGTCAAAAGTCAGCTCTGGAATACTTTTTATAAACATTTCAATTTCAACACTAAAAGAAAATTTAATAGGTCACCTTACCCTATGGGTATGGCTCTGTTAAAAAAAGAATTTCAAACATTTCTATCGAAAAATAAATTTTTTTAAAACAGGTTGTTTGAAAATAAAATAAATTTCCTTCTCAAAGGGTCAAAGGTCAGCTTTGGAATACTTCTTATAATCATTTTAATTTCAACACTAAAAGAAAATTTAATAGAGAACCACATCCCATATGCATAACTCAGTTAAATTAGAAGTTTCAAACATTTCTATCGAGAAATAAGTTTTTAAAAAAGGTTGTTTGAAAGTAAAGTAAATTTTCTCCTCGAGTGGTCAGAGGTCATCACTCGAATACTTTTTTAAATAATTTCAATTTCAAAACTCATACAAAAATTTAGTTTTTAAAACTATAATAACTCTGAAATTATTAAAAATTTAGGAGCCATTTTAAATGAAATTTTTAAATTTTGATTTTTTTTTTTAATTTAAAAAAATTTTTCAAAAATCTTTTTGTAGACATTTTAAATCATTTTAGAAGGTAGAAATGAATTTTATTTGCTTATAAACTTTGATATTTTTTTAATTTGTCTAAACATAGCCTAATACTATGTTCAGATACTCACTTTTATTGAGTCAATATTCAATTAATTGAGAACAATATGTTAAGTGTTCAAGCATAATATTATACGCAATTCTACTTACTCAATATTCATTTAACAGCTGATAAGCAACAATATTGTTTTTATTTGTTAGTTAATTTTGTCGTTGTTGATATTTGAGTTGTCAAATGAGTCAAATACAGTAACCAGAGGTCATGAATAAACATTAACTGGAAGGCAAGATCATCTACGGCTTTTTAGACACATAGGACACTAACATCAACACTGTTCGTTAAAAAGAGCGTAAAACTGCATTCAGTTGCTTGTCAGCTTTCAGTGAAACAGGTTCTCGTCGCTTCTTTTTGAAATTTTTTTTGTATATCAATTATACACCCGAAGAAAAATGAAGTAGGATCCACTATTTTCCAATGAGATTCACTAATAACAATGACAAATGATCGCCATTTTCGATAGAATATTTGTTAAGTTAAATACGTAGTCTTTAGGGGTTCGGGACTGTACATTTTTTATTTTCCACTAAATAAACTTATTATTAGGTTACATTTGAAAATATTACTAACAATTTTCCTTTGGGTTATACATATGCCTCCACAAATACATTCACATTTTTATCATGTTCTCCTTGTGTTGACGTCTGGATATAAATTTCAAATTTCCGTATGTTTAGCGCTGTTTTGGGGGGCTTACGAGAAATGCACGAATTAAAGCCGATTGTTGCTTAATGGAAAGACAAGACAAAATTGTTTATTGTGATCGGGTATAGATCTATCGGATTAAACTAGTTTTAAATAAATAATACTCCTCTTATATCGTACAAGATTCATCTGTAATGTCCATTTTTTTATTTGGATAAGCTTCGTTTATTACAATTCAATATTAAACTGAGTACTCCTTATAATTCTCATTCAGTTAACATGATTTATTAAACTCTCGCTTTTTGGTGAAAATTGCAAACAAATGTTGACAAGTTTTGTTCACATTTCCATTAACAATAATTAAAGAAAATTAAAGGTTGATGAATTATTTACAAAAAATAAAAATACTGAAAATAAAAACTAAAAAAAAAAACTTTAAAATAGCGTAGTTTAAATAAAAAGAAAAATAAGATTTTTTTTTCTCCAAACTTTAGCAAAGACTTACAAAAAAAAAAAAAATATTTAAAAAGAAAATTAATGAAAAATTTAGTAAAAAAAAAAATTAAAAAATAAATACAACACTAGTGTTCCATATTACTGATTCAAACTAAAAACATAAAACCAAGATTAGAAAATTTGATTTTATTTTGTTATATAAGAAAAGAAAATAAGAAAAACTTAGTAACTAGAAAAAAAAAAACAACAACAATAGATAACAACTCTACAACAACTAAACATGATACAAAAAAAAAAAATGGAAAATAATTTTTAAAAAGTTCTTAATAAAATTAAAAAAAATAATTTTTGAAAAAAAAAATAAAACAATTCCTAATAGTTATTAAAAAAAAAATAAATAAAATAAAAATTAAAAATAAAATAAAAAAAGCAAGTAGAGTTGTTAAAACAGCAACAAAACAAAATGGGAAAAAACAATAAATATTTATAGTAATTACAGAAAAAAAAAACAAAAATAAATAAAAAAAAAAAATTAAATTAAATCAAACTAATCAAAATATTATAAAAATAACAACAACAACAAAAAAATATACAAAAATTAAAAAAAAAAAGTAAAGTCACGTCCTATTTTTGCAACAACGATTTATAACCAAAAATACATGAAGGAAATTTAAACAAAACAAAAATAAAAATATTTTAACAACAACAGTAAAAAATAATAATAAAAAAAAATACTCAAAAAAAAAATCTTTTTTTTTTAACACAAACAACAACAACAAAAAAAAAATTTAAAAACTTTTTTTACAAACAAAACTAAAAGTAAAGGAAAGGAAAAAAAACTACACTGAAAAAAAGAAAAAATTAAAAATAAAAAAATAAATATTTTTTATAAAAATCCAACAAAAACGAAAACACAAAAAAATTATTAAAAAAAAACAATTTATTAAAACAAAAAAAAAAATAAATAAATCAAACAAACAATATTTTACATATTTAATGAAATAAAATATTAAAAAATAAATTATTAAAGGAAAATGGAGAATAATTAAATTTAAAAAAAATAAATAAAAATAAAAAACAACTTCCTAATTTAATTAAAAAATTTATTTTAAAAATATTTCAAAATAAATACAAAAAAAAGTTACTAAAAATTTATGTTTTTTTTTAAATAATTTTTTTTTTAATAAATATTTTATATTTAAATCATATAAATAAATAAATAAAAAAAATATACATTCATATATTACAACAAAAAAATAAAATAAATAAATAAACAATTATTTGTTTATTATTAAGAGAAAACAAAAAATAAAAAATAAAAAATTAATTAAAATATTTATAAAAATAAGTTTATGATTAAAACAGAAACCAAAACCAAAAAAAAACAAAAAAAAAATTATTATACTTAAATGAGGAAATATATAAAAAAAAAGAATTGAAATGTGATCTTTTTTAATACATACATATAAATAAATAAATAAATTAAATTAAATAAAAAAAATAAATAAATTATTAAAAATATTAAAAACATTTACAATACAACACTCTTTAAAATAAAAATAAAACAAAAAAAGAAAGAAGAAGAAAACTTTTTAAAAATATTTGTTTGGTTCATAACCTTACTACTCCTACTGTTTTTTTTTATACCTAATAAAACTTTGGCATAAATTGTATTTTTTTTAAGGACTGGTTATAATTAACGGAAATTATATACGAATCTAAGTTCAAAACATGCAACAATAGTATACCTTAATTAAAAATAAAAAACCTATCTCTTCTCTCACTTCCTTTACAATGAAAAAATTTAATTTTGAAACCCAAATATTTGCTAATTTTTAACAAAATTTTATTTTAATTTTTTTTATATTATTTTACCAGTCCCTTGTAACACTTTAAAAAAAAATCTTTACTTTTTAATATTAAAAAAAACGAAAAACGAAAAACAAAAAATAAATAAAATTACCACACTCGTACAGTAAGAACAATCCACTTTAAAAAAAAAATGTTTACCTTTTTAAATTTTAAAACTAACGATACGATATATGAGAAAACAAAATAAAATCCACACGTCAACTCTTCAAAGCAATCTGATATTAAAACCAAATATGCTGCTTTGTTTACTATATAAAAAAAAAATTTAATTAAAAAAAAAAAAAAAAATTAATTTTAAAGTCTTCGTGAGCCTAAAATTTTAGAATTTCTTCTACATTTCTCCTCCTATAATCCACTTACGGCATGTCAATACAATTGGCCAATTCACACAAGCCGTTGTATCGTTGTATTATACAACAGTGTATACTTGTTCTTGATAATTTTCTTGTAATAATCCGATACACTTATACACACACGTGTTTTTCAAAAGTTGCATTGGTTTCGTGCTATCAAATTGTGTGAATGCCAAAAAAGACATTTCGAATACGAAATACACCACAATACCCTATAGCATTGAGCGTTCACAAACAGCCAAGTGTATTCAATACAACATATACGATACAAAGTCGTGTGAATTGCCCAAATGTATGTACGTATAAATGAAGGCAACTCTCTGGAGGTTGATGTAAATTATGCTGGAAATTACCTGGAAGCTTAACTGTATGCTCGAAGCATATTTGGATTTCAAGGGCTGAGTTGATACAATACTTGAGTATAAAGCTGTTGCCTGTCTTGTGTAGGCAGGAAGAAATTCTACATACGCCCCCTGTACTGTCGACAATTTTCTATAAATTTTTGCACAATTTTTCTTAACGATGCCAATTCATCAAATCAACTTTTTGGAGTGCCCTGTACTTTAGGACATACGTAATCGATTTTTGGCTGAAACAACGTTCCCTGATACAGTTCGACAAGCTCGATCTGAATTGATGCAACACCTTTTATGCTAGTGTTCTGCGTTTAGGAACAGATGTCATTTATTTTTTGAAGGAAGAAGATTTGAAAATCTATTCATGGTGACGAAGATGCCGCTATGGGAACTGGACGGTTTCATCCGGAACTCGAATTATGACAAGGGATCTTACCTCACACTGGGTAACACATACACATATGGCCATCGAGTGAAATTGCCAGGTACCCAATAGCCTAGCAATTTGAAAGAAAGAATCCCTTCTCTAGTGACAGTATAGAAGTACCTCATGCTGAACCAAGATTTATATTAAAACAGGGCTGCCAGAAGGCAATATCTTTCGCTTAATATTGCATTATTTGTATACTAGCATCCTAGGTATACTAGACTTCTACATCCATTGGTTAATTTTCCAGGACTACTTTCTTCATTCTTTGCTTCTTCATGCTAAGAAAATACTTTCGTGTCATCGGACTTCAACGCATGTCATTGGCAAGTCGCGATTTTACTAAAAAATTATCTCCACCTTAGGATTATTGTATCTGGGAACGTGTAGAAAGAAGACTCAGATTATTTTGCATCAAAACGGGTCGTTGAGGTTTCCTACCTTTCCAGAGTAATATTCTTTCCTTCATAGTGCTAAGAAAATAAAAGAAGACTACTAAGACCAGAAAATTACTCTATATGGGATAGCTGTATCCCAGCGGGTATCTTTGATTGCCTTTCCAGAGCAACATTTTCCAAAGTTGCTCTTTTAAATTCATTTTCACTTTTGCCTCCATTTAAATAGCTGAGATCATCGTTGTTCCCATTTAAAGCGATATTTATTATCTTACATTGCCAATGTCTTTGGATATAGATTTGGGATTCTCTTTTTAAGATAAATCAGATAGGCAAGCTTATTGCGTAAATCGCAATAAACGCCATTATTGAGAGCAATATTTCATAAACGAATATTAACTCAATAAAAGTGCCTGTCTCAACATAGTAACCCCTATACTGAGGCCTATAGGGTGTATACCTACCATACGTAGCTTCACTTTTGATAATGTAACGCAGTACGCCGATATACAACAATCAACATGAAACTCTACTCTGTAATGACAATAAAGCGTTTGTTTCCTTGGATTTCGCATAGGCATTAGGAATTTTCGCTTGTTAGAAAATTGTCCTTTGAGTGTTTTGATCGTGTTAATTTTTGATCCGCTTTTTCTTATCTTATCCTAGTAGATAATATTTCTTCATCGATCTTGAAAGCCTATTTCCTATTTCCTTATAATATGTTCAAGTATGCAATTTAATTGAGTGAATATTCGGTTAATTGAGAACAATATTTTAAGGGTTCAGGTATAAAAATATATGCAATATTCAGCTTACTCAGACAGCTACTTGCTTCAACAACATTTTTTTTGTTTTGTCGTTGCTGATATTTGAGTTGCCAAATATCAACAGGAAGTGTTCGGTTACTGTATTTAAAGTTTTACTCAATATTATAACAATTAGCATTTAATTGAGCAATACTTAAATGAGATTTTATATTCAAAATACTTTGTATGAATCCATGATTAGTTTTAAACCTGACAACTGAGGTTTAAATAAATCGAAGTTTTTACAAATACCTGGGGTTTGGAAATAAAAATTAAAGAACAATATTTAAGTGTTTCTGCTAAAATATAGGCACCGAATAGCATATTTGCATTTCAAGGGCTCGGTTATTACAATCCTTGAGTGAAAAGTCATTGCAAATATTTTTTTTTACTTGGAATTGATTTGCCTTGTATGCAGTGTTACATGCAGGACATCTGACGTGAGAACAATTTCAAAAAAAGTGCTTAATTGTTCTGTCAATAAATTTCTATAAATGTTTGAATAATACTGATAAATTTGTAAGCATTTTTGGTATACAAAATTTCAAAAATTATTAAAAATTAATTTTAAAAATTAAATTAATTTTTTTTTACTACAAACTTGAAGCAGCATATTTGTTTTTAATATGTACTCTATTATTAATAAGTTTATAAATATACTTTTTAAATTCCTAAAAAAATAAATGACATAAAAAAAATAACACAAAAATTTTATTAAAATAAATTTAAAAAATAAAAAAAAAATTTAAAAATAATAACAAACAAAACTATGCCTAAATATGTTTCCGTCCATTATAAACAGACCTTAAATGAATATATAAATGAAACCAACAACAACAACAAAATCAAATCTATGCTCATTACTTAACACATACTAATCCTTCTCTATCTCTCTCTTTTCTAAAATTTTTTAAATTTTTTTTTAAATTTTTTTTTAAATAAAAAAATTTTTTATTTCCAAACACCCCCCAAACTAAAACACGAAAAATAATGAAAAAAACAAAAAAAATATTTTGCAAATATAAGCAAAAAAATACAATTTTCTAAAATTATTTTACAACAACAAGTAAACTATTAAATAAATTAAAATTAAAACAAAATAAAATAAAAAACGAAAATATTATACACACTTTCAAAAACAAAAACAATGTAAGTAAAAATAAAGTTACTATTAATTTTTTTTTTAACAAAAAAAAAAAAAAAAAATACTTAAATAAACTATAAAATAAATAATAAAAAATAAAATAAATGAATTTAAAAAATTCTTAAAAAAATAATAGAAATTCAAAATAATAATTAAATGATATCAAAACGAAATATTTAAACAATTAAAAAAATGAAAATAAAAATATAAAATTATTAAATAAAAATTTAAAAATAAAAGAAATATTAAATAAGATTTAAAAAATAAAATAAAAAAACAAATCAACCATGTTCTAAACTTAGCTAAGTAAGTTAACTTAATAATAATAAAAAATAAAATAATAAAATTAAAATTATTCTGAAAAACATAAAATACAAGTAAATAAGGTTATATTGAACACGTAAACAAAATCATGGAAAGACAAACTGGTAATCTACAAACAGTGGCTAACAAAAGTAAGTAATGCATTTTTAATTACAAGTTTTCCGACTGCATTGAAGCAGGGAGTGATAAGAAAGCCAGCTGAAAACAAAAATACAGTACAGTAATGTTAAAATATGAACTCATAGTTTGCAAATATTTAAAAAAATAAATTGTGTTTAAATTTTAATTTAAATTCTTTATTATTCGTTTAATTCTGTATATCACTGTAAACAATTTGATGTATACAACAACAATTACTTTGTTTGTTATTAATCCACATAAACAATAACAATTACTATAAAATTATTCGACAGATGTTCGTAATGGAAACTTTCAAACCACAATTACTCTTTTCAAACACACCGCATCTTCACACAAAACTGACTGAACTTTAACTGACTCACTCGCCTGCTTTGCCTTGCCTATTATATGGCAGGGCAAAACGTCTAATGAACGTTCTTGAGGGCGATTGTTCATGAGTTCTATAAATGTAAACATTATTGTTTACATTTATTATTGTAGTGTTGTTTGTGTATTTTTATTTACCATTTTTTCATGCTGGTGTTTGTTGTTATATTAAGCATATTTTTTTAATGAAAATTTACTTTTGTTAGTTACTGTTTATAAATGCCATTTTGTTTTTTAGATATTTTATTATTAAACATTAATTATGAAAATAAAAACACTTAGACAGACAGAAACAAGAAATTAACACAGATACACTTACGTTTTCTAAAATTTTTCTAAAAAAAAATAATAATTATTAAAACAATAATTATTTATTTTTTAAATAATTATTCAAGATAAAACAAAAATATAAATTGAATAATATTTTTTTGTTATAAATATTTTTTTCTTTTTTTTATTAATTTTTTTAAATAAATATTATTAAAAAAAATTATTATTTAATTATAATTAATTATTAAAAATAATTTTCCTACAATAGAATACAAGAAAATGATTTTAAAATGGTTAATTTATTTTAAAATTATTTATTTTTGATTTTTTTTAAATAAATATTAACAAAGTTTAAAAAAAAGTTATAAAAAACTAAATAAATTTATTTCAAAAATAATAATAAAATTTAAATATTTTTTTTATATACATATAATTAATAAAACAAAAAAAAAAAAACTATTAAATTTTAACAAAAATAATTTTCCTACAATAGTAATATGTAAAAGAAAAATGATTTAAAAAATATTTATTAAAAACATAAATATTTTTTTATAATGTTTATTAATTTAAAATAAAAATAAATTATTTAAAAAATAATTCTACAACAACAACAATTTTTTTTATTTCAATTTTATTATAAAAGATATTTTCAATTTAAATTAAAATAAAATAATTATTAAAATAAATTTTATGTAAAAATATTTTACAAACAAAAAAAAATAAAATAAAAAATATTAAAAAGTAAAATAAAATAATTATTAATTTTTTTTAACGAGAAAGAAAATAAAATTAATAATTATTTTTTGTATAAATATTTTATTTTTAATAATTTATAAATATTAAAATTTTTATTTAAATAACAACATTTAAAAAATATAAAAACAAAAGAAATAAAAAAATAAAATTAGAATACAATGAAATGTTTTTGACTATGATAAGGAACTATGTAATAAATAAAAATAATTAAAAAATATATTTAAAAATATTAAGATTACAATGGAATGGATTAAAAAAATAAAACGAAAAAATAAACAAAAAAAAAATAAAAAAACAAAAAATATATAAAAATAATAATAATTAATTAGAATTATTATTAGGATTTGTAAACTAGATGGAAACTTTTATTTGCCTTAAAGTTTAATTATTAAATAAAACTTAAAATTTAATAATAAAAACTAAAAATTATACATTTAAAAATATTAAAACAAAAAACAAATGAAAAATATTGTCTATATAATTTACATTATATTAATAAATATATTGAATAATTTTTAAAATTAAAAAAAAAAAAACTAAAAACAACAATTATATATGAAAATAATTTTTATTTAAAATTTTCTTATGATTTTTTTTAAGAAATATTTAAAAAAAAAAAAACTAGTTTAATTCAATGAAATAAAACAATAAATTCAATTTATTATAAATTTAAATATTAAAAAAAAAAACAAAATGAAAAAAATTAAATTAAAAAAAAAATAAAGAAAAACAGAAATTAATTTCTAATGAAAATACAATTTTAAGTATTTAACGTTTAGAAACGTGTTTTAACTTTAAGTAATCGAACAAAAACAGTTCATTCACACTGTATTCGTTAATTTGTTGTATTTTTGTTAATTATTTATTTTTAAATAATTATTCAAGATAAAACAAAAAATATAAATTGAATAATATTTTTTTGTTATAAATATTTTTTTCTTTTTTTTATTAATTTTTTTAAATAAATATTATTAAAAAAAATTATTATTTAATTATAATTAATTATTAAAAATAATTTTCCTACAATAGAATACAAGAAAATGATTTTAAAATGGTTAATTTATTTTAAAATTATTTATTTTTGATTTTTTTTAAATAAATATTAACAAAGTTTAAAAAAAAGTTATAAAAAACTAAATAAATTTATTTCAAAATAATAATAAAATTTAAATATTTTTTTTATATACATATAATTAATAAAAAAAAAAAAAAAAAAAACTATTAAATTTTAACAAAAATAATTTTCCTACAATAGTAATATGTAAAAGAAAAATGATTTAAAAAATATTTATTAAAAAATTAAATATTTTTTATAAGTTATGTCATTTCAAATAAACAATAAATTATTTAAAAAATCATTCTACAACAACAACAATTTTTTTTTTATTTAATTGTTTTATAGAAATCATTTCAATTAAAATTCAATAATTAAGAATTATTAAAAAATTTTGATAAAAATATTTTACCAAACACCAAAAAAATAAAATTTAACACAAATATTATAAATTATAAATAAAATAATTATTCCTTCTTTACCGAGAAGACAAACTACAATTTAAATAATTCTTTTTGTATAATATTTTATTTTTATCATTTATCAATATTTAAAATTTTATTTAAATAACAATTTACAAAAAATATAACAACAAAGAATAAAACACTAAAATTTAGAATACCAATGAAATGTTTTTGACATTGATAAGGAACTATGTAATAATAACAATAATTAAAAAATATATTTAAAAATATTAAGATTACAATGGAATGGATAAAAAAATTAAACAGAAACAATAAACAAAAAAAAAATAAAAAAACAAAAATATATAAAATAATAATAATTAATTAGAATTATTATTAGGATTTGTAAACTAGATGGAAACTTTTATTTGCCTTAAAGTTTAATTATTAAATAAAACTTAAAATTTAATAATAAAAACTAAAAATTATACATTTAAAAATATTAAAACAAAAAACAAATGAAAATATTGTCTATATAATTTACATTATATTAATAAATATATTGAATAATTTTTAAAATTAAAAAAAAAAAACTAAAAACAACAATTATATATGAAAATAATTTTTATTTAAAATTTTCTTATGATTTTTTTTAAGAAATATTTAAAAAAAAAAAAACTAGTTTAATTCAATGAAATAAAACAATAAATTCAATTTATTATAAATTTAAATATTAAAAAAAAAAACAAAATGAAAAAAATTAAATTAAAAAAAAAATAAAGAAAAACAGAAATTAATTTCTAATGAAAATACAATTTTAAGTATTTAACGTTTAGAAACGTGTTTTAACTTTAAGTAATCGAACAAAAACAGTTCATTCACACTGTATTCGTTAATTTGTTGTATTTTTGTTAATTATTTTTATTTTTATTTTTTTGAAATTTGTTTTTTATTTTATTATTTTAAATTAAATTTTCAAATGTGATTACGTTGGAATACTTAATAATTTAATTAAGACAAAAAGAATTTTTAAAAAATATTTCAGCAGTGCTAATGGCTATTTCAGCTTCACAAATTATTATAGTTTTACAACAACGTGATGTATACAACAACAATTGCTTTGTTATTAACCTGGATAAACAATAACAATTACTAGATAATTATTCGACAGATGTTTTTAACGGAAACCTTCAAATCATAATTACTCTTTTCGAACACACCGCATCTTCACACAAAACTGACTGAAATTTTACTGACTCACTCGTCTGCTTTACCTTGCCTTTTATATGGCAAAGTAAACAGTCTGATGAATGTTCTTGAAGGCGAATCTTCATATGTTCGCCTTTTCGAAATCTCTATAAATGTAAACTTCATTGTTTACATTTATTATTGTACCGTTGTTTGTATATTTTTGTTTACTTGTTCACCATTTTTGTTATGCTGGTGTTTGTTGCTATGCTATATATTTTATATTTATATATTTTATTGATTTTATTTTTCAAAATTTCGATCGAAATCTCTGCCTTATTAGGTGGAACTTGGCTATTCAGCTTTACCAATTGTTATGGTTTTACCTTTTAAAAACGTTTAAAATATCAACACTAAATTCGATTTAGTTTTAATTCAAATTCTTTATTATTTGAACAATTCTGTGTGACACTGTTTACAACTTGATGTAAACAACAACAATTGGCTATTTTTTTTTAATCTTCTGTTTACACCCTTTGCATAAACAATAACAATTATTAGACACTTATTCCACAGATTTTTGTAACGTAGATCTTCAAACCACGTTTACACTATTCAAACACATCGCGTCTTTACACAAGACTGACTGAACTTTACCCATATTAAAGAAGAATTTCCAGAAATATGCATGCCCGCACAGCATTTGAGTTGCTTTGCAATTATTTTCATATTCTCTTCGTCTACACCATCCATCTATCCAATGCCAGGGACGTCTCTTATGTACTTCAATTCTTGTGCTGTTATTTTGGAGTTGCCTTTAATCCGCTGCAGTGGTTGGCATTGGCATTTAGTTCGTATTTTAATACTGTTCTATATAATCAGAAGCCTCTTGTAAGATCGTGATTTTGTGCTCCAATGTACGTGCCCTCTTATATTGCTTTTGCATCTAGGCATGGAATTTCCAATTACCGTTTTAACTACGTTAACCCTGAAATCAATCTCATGAGTTTTACAATAGCCCTTCCAACTATCTGGCAGCATAATTTGTCTGCATTATTTAAATTTAAATCTACTTTCAAGCATTTTTTGCAACAACAGGATGCTTGTTGTCGCGTTGCCTTTAAAATGTCACTCCCATAAACACCCATGCATTCTATTTTTAACGGATTGCTGTGTTTGCAGCGTTGCGTTTATTGTGTTTATAGCGCAAGAATCGTCGTTAGCATTACAGTGCGTGACGAAATTTTTCGTCCGAAGTATTTCAATATTTAATTTCTGTTTCGTATCGGTTACCTTTCGATAGGTCATAACAGCTACTATAGCGCCTGCATAGCGCACAAGATTCTATTCATTGGGGATTTCCAAACTGAAGAATTTATAGAATTTTTTTTTTGATAGAGCTTCTATAGTGATTATCCGCTGCTAAATAAATTTCTCATAGCTATTTCTGATACCCGGTCCAAATTTTTGGACTAGTTTTTTCCTTGCTGAGTATATATCACGCTCAAAACATGCCTTCTAAAGCCTCAAAAGTTGATTTTGTGTATATTTTTAGGAAGTTATACCCAAGTTCAGGCCTATTGCTGGCCTGCATCAATAAAGTCAAATTATATCATTCACAGTCATGTTCACACGGTAGTTCTAGATGAGTGATATGTAATAGAGTGATGGCTCCTTACTTTAAATATTAATAACTCGGTATTGGTGGGGGTAACTTACAGTGCTTATGACCTACCATTTCGCTGGTATTCTTTAATCAGATTCCCAAACTGATGATTTTATGACAATGACTTTCCCAAATTTGTAAAAGCTTTTTAAGATTTTTAAAGAACCGACATAAAACTGCGGAAGTATACAAACAAACGATTAAAATTTTGTAAAGTTAAAGAAATTTTTAAAACAAATTTTTTTTAATTTAAAAAAAAATACAAAATTAATTAAAAAAATTTTTTTTGGATTAAAAAAATTTTTTAAATTTTTTATTTTTTATTTTTAAACTTTTTGTTACAAAAAAATTATTTAAAAAATTAAAAAAAAACTTTTAATTTTAAAATTTTTTTGAGTTTCCAAAATTGGTAAATTGATTTTAAAATTTTTAAAGAACCGACATAAAACTGCGAAAGTATACATACAAACGATAAAAATTTTGAAAAGTTAAAGAAATTTAAATAATTTTTTTTTTTTTTTAATTTAAAAAAGAGTAAAAAATTAATTTAAAAAATTTTTTTGGATTAAATAAATTTTTTTAAATTTTTATTTTTAAACTTTTTGTTATAAAAAATTATTTAGAAATTCCTTTAGAAATTTTTTTAAATTTATTTTAATTTTTTTTTAAATAAAAAAATTTTTTTTAATAGATTTTTTTTTTTATTAATATTTTAAAATATTTTTTTTAACAAAAATTTAAATGTAAAAAAGTTTTTTATAAATTTTTTTAAAAATAATTGAAATTATTCTGCTTGAAAACAATTTTTAAAATTTATTTTAACTGAAACCAAGTGATAATATCAACGAATTTTAATTATAATATTTTTTATACAGTTTCTTATATGTACCGTTATGTTATTATATTTTTTTTATAAATATAATTTCATGTATTAAACATTTTTATTATTTAGATTAGTTTTTTTTATATAATTTTAGTACATATTTTGTTAAATATTTTATTTAGTGACTTAAGTAACACAAAAAAAACAACTCATTTTCGTTTATTAAATTAATTGTTATTAATTATTTTTTTTTTTTTTTTATATAAGAAAAAAGTATTATTTTTTTAAAACTTGTTATTTTTTAACATTATTTTTTATACACATTATTTTTGTTTTTTTTTTTTTAATATAAAAAATATTTTTAATTTTTTTTTTTTTTTAAATAAAAAAATTTTTTTTAATAGATTTTTTTTATTAATATTTTAAAATATTTTTTTTAACAAAAGTTTAAATTTAAAAAAAGTTTTTCATAAATTTTTTTTAAAAATAATTGAATTATTACTGCTGAAAACATTTTTAAAATTTATTTTCAACTGAAACCAAGTGATAATATCAACGAATTTTAATTATAATATTTTTTATAACAGTTTTCTTATATGTACCGTTATGTTATTATATTTTTTTTATAAATATAATTTCATGTATTAAACATTTTTATTATTTAGATTATTTTTTTTATATAATTTTAGTACATATTTTGTTAAATATTTTATTTAGTGACTTAAGTAACACAAAAAAAACAACTCATTTTCGTTTATTAAATTAATTGTTATTAATTATTTTTTTTTTTTTTTTTTATATAAGAAAAAAGTATTATTTTTTTAAAACTTGTTATTTTGTTAACATTATTTTTTATACACATTATTTTTGTTTTTTTTTTTTTAATATAAAAAATTCTTTATTTTTAATTTTTTTTTTATATAACTTGTAAGCATGTGTATTTTTACGTAAAACGTTTATTAAAAAATCCTACACCAAACCTAAGTGAAATATTAATTAAAAAAAATAATAATTAATAAAAAAAAAAAAAAATTAAAATTAAAATAAAATAAAAAACGAAAATTGTAAACTTAAAAATATTATGGGAAATAAAATTATATATGAAAAGAAGAAAGAATAAAATACCAGAATCATCAAAATATATATATTATTATCCCCCCCTTATATTATTATTATTATTATATTATTTATAAATAAATTAACAAAAAAATAAAAAATAAATAAAAAATATAAAAAAAAACAATCCACAACAAATTTAGTTATTATACATCAACAAAAAAACAACAACAAAAATATTAAAAAAAAAAATAAAACAAAATGAAAATTTAAATTTAAGATTATGAAAACAAAAAAAAAACTAAAAAATAAAACAAATTATGTAAAAGATAATGATTAATAGTTATTTAAAAAGGTGAAACAAATACAACAACAAGAAAAAAAAACAACACATAAGTGAATAAAAAAAAAATAAAATTAAAAAAAAAAATAAAAAAAAGTTGTTTTAATGCCCACCAAAAAAAAAAAATTGAAAAATAAAAAAAAAGAGGTAAGTAGCAACATCATGGAAGACCCTGTCGCCATCATTTTAATTGCAATCTAAAACTGTACACTTAAGCCGAAAAACTGTAAATTTTCTAAAGCACAATAACAGCTGCTGCGTTTTTTGCAGTTTACTAGGCTTTCAAATGTTCACGTTACTATCATGGAGATCGTGAAGATATAGGGAACCTATTTGATTGTTATCAGATTGTTCACAGATGTCAACTATTTGCTGTCAGATTTAGATTATAAGTTCCATGGATTAAATGGCACAAAGTGGTCGCATGTTGTCTTTTTTTGTTTCTTACCGAATAAAGAAAAAAAATAGAGGCTCCCACTATAATCTTTTAGTGTACCACTCAGTCATTCATTTCTTAATGAGACTTTAATGGAATATGAGTAAAATCTAGTTGCTAAAAACCTACCATCTATTTATGGACATAGACTATATAAGAGCGATGCCGTTTACTTTACTTACAACCGCAGTGGACGGTGGCTGGCTACGGGCTAGGGAACCAACCTATGCAATAATGTTTCGGATCTAGACGTTTCATAACTACAGGACCTACAGATTAACGACGACTTCGAACGACTGATTTTTGAGAAACTTTTTATGGCAGGTTTATTTACTCTCAGAATTTTTGCCAGGAATCTGTTAAGAGGTGAACACAATTTTTTTTTCATATTTCGTTTTAATGCCTTACCCGGGATACGAACCCGGGCTTTACGTCTAATAGGCCAACACACTACCTTCTAGACTACAGCGAATCCCATTTACGGACATACGGACCTTACTTACAACAGTGGTGCGAGAACTATGGTCAATAATCCAGAGTGAAAGGTTTTTATGACCAATTAATATATGCATGTAAAGGCCTTGGCAATATATTCGGGTAATAAAGATCAAATATAGGGGAGACAACATTTAAATTGACTACATTGCCATAATAAAAACGTATATGATCGTTGCAGCGACTGTCAGTTTTGAATTCGCTTAGAATACAAATTTTTTTGGTTCTTTCTAGTTCAGGAAACAGCTATCAGCCACTACATATATCAGGTTACGATGTTCTTAGAAAAATTCCATGTCACATCTATATCTTCCATGAGACCATCTTAGAAGTCCTCAGCATTAAATATGTGCAGATTCACATCTATTAAATTGGCAAGAAAGCTCTCGTGTTGACACCTTAGTCTAGTAGGTACTGTTCTAGCTTATTAGGCATGTTACCACGGTTTAAAGCCCAGTTTAGAGATCTTCAACAAAACGAAATATAAGAAAATAATTCGTCGGCAATTGCCTCCCATCAGATTGCTGGCAAAAACTCCGAGAGAATAACTAAAATTTCCAATAAAAAGTTTCTCAATAACGGGACATTCCGAATCGAAAAAAACCTGATTGTCGTTTATATTATTACGTTTTTACCCTTTAAAAACGTTTAAAATCAATTTTTCCCGTATAAAAAGATTGTAAATAAAATAAAAAAAAAAGTGTTTAGTTTTAGTTGAAATTCTTAATTATTCGTACAATTCTAGGTGTCACTGTTCATAACTTGATGTAAACAATAACAATTGCTTTTATTTGTTATTCCTCTGTTTACACTCTTTTGCGGAAACAATAAAAATTGTTCGACAAATCTTTATAAATGAGATATCAAACCCCAATTATTCTCTTCAAGCTCATCGCACGTCTTTACATAAGACTGACTGAATTTTTACTAACTCCATTGCCTGCTTTGCCTTGCCATTTATAATGGAGACGTAAACAGTCTGATGAATATTCTTAAAGTCGAATGTTTGTGGCTTCATCTTTTCGAAATCCCAATAAATGTAAACCATGATTAGTAATCGTAATGATTAGTAGCTTGATTACTTAATTCCTTTTTAATGGTGAAATAATGATTAAAATTACGATTAAAATAGTTAATAATTGATTACGATTACAGTATAATAACAAAATAATCAGACAATTAGTCTAATAATCAAAAGTAATCCAATACTAATCAAATCGTTTTCAATAATTACTTTCAAAATCTTTTAAAATATTTTAAAATAATCAAAAAAATGTTTAAAGCAATTATAGTAAGACCCCGCTTAACGCGAGGTATACGTTGTAATAAGTTCCAGCGATAAACGAAACGGCTTTAGACGAGGCAACTAATAAATCAACTGTGACACAGGTAAGATGCGTTCCCACTGTGATTGCGACGTCAGAAAATACAGTTCAGGAAACTTTTTTCTTACTGTATTGAAAATAGTTTGATTACTTTTGTGATTACTTTTGATTCTTTTTGATTATTAGGCTAATCGTCAGTAATCCGGATTTTTTTCGATTATTTTGTAATCGTAATAAATTAGTAATTCGAAAATATTTTTCATAAAATTATATAATCAGTACGATAATTTTTAAAAAGTAATATAATTGATTACTAATCGTAAAGGAAGTTTAACAAGTATGATGTAAACATCGTTGTTTCATTATGGTTGTTTGTGTACATTTGTTTACATTGATTTTTGCAGGGTTTGTTGTTGCATTTTTGTTTACTTGTTATCCCACTTTTCCATATTTTTTTTTTTTATATTTGTTTTCTTGTTTATTACGTAAACAACGATGTAAACACTAAAAATTCTATCTAATCACAGTTAATATGTTGCATGTTCAACAATTATTTGCCATCATTAATGTCATTATTGTTGTAATTATCATTGTGATGTATTACAGTTGATAGTTGTTGTTTTTTAAATCACAAATTTTTATTCACTTTAAAACATTTTTTTTTTTTAAATTTAAATATCATTGTTATTGCCATTGTACTTGTAGTTGTATTTTTGTTAAAAAAATTTGTGAAAGGATGAAGGATGTTATTTTGGTTACACAAAATGTGATTTAAATTGACAAAAAAAAAGAATCACAAAAAATCACAAAACAAATCCAAAAAAGAATGCATTAAACATGTGTAGAAAGCTTACACACACACTAATACGTATATCCACACAACGTATAAAACAGTAGATATTCATACGAAACTAAAGAGCTACTCCACACACCACCACCACAATGCATACATGAATGTAAATGCTGCGTGTATAGATTGAAACATTCATACTGTTATACTCGTAAAGAGAGAGAAGAGTATCAGATTTTGTTATACTCATTCGTACTCATGCAATCTGTGTGTGTAGGATAGAGCCTATGTATGCGTGTATAGGTGCGTTTAAGCTTATGCTAAAGTGTTGTGTAAATATTGTTTATAACACCATTTTATTTTGTAACAAAACGTTTCCCTTTTTTCACTTACTTACTTGCTCTTTCTCTCTCCCTCTCTCTCTTTCTCTTTGATTTTTTTGTATTACAAATGTAACACAGAAGCCATGGGAAAGAGTTATTCCAAAGAGACACACACATACACACACACACACACTCGTAGGTATATTTACAAATCACAACACAATAACATTAAATACTACATACTATTGTATGTGTGTGCGTGTGTACATCTTACCTACGTAAACTTCTGTGATAGACATTTATACACTGTCATAAACACAATTAATGCTACTGTCGTAAAGCCAAAGTTTGTTTCTTCTGCTATTTAACATTTCACTGGTAATTACTACTCTACGCATACATACATATGCATAGATACACATGTAAATATCTATACGCATACATACAAACATATGTAGAAATATATGCAATCATTACTACATACAATTACTATTTGTATAGATTACAAGCAAATCACAGTGATGCCAGATGTTATTATTCATACTTCTACATACATACATAATTGGCCATTACAACCCTTCAGTCAGGATTACGACCTAGCTTCTCACACCACTTATGTTGTGTGCGTTAATTTTATACATGAGTGGCAGGACCTACGGTGTAATCCTTTGA
This sequence comes from Sarcophaga peregrina, assembly GCA_014635995.1. Lineage (NCBI taxonomy): Eukaryota > Metazoa > Arthropoda > Insecta > Diptera > Sarcophagidae > Sarcophaga > Sarcophaga peregrina. The sequence goes on along the minus strand of CM025793.1, from coordinate 82,755,446 downwards.
CGGACACCAAAATTTTAGGAGTCCTTCCCGTGGGACACTTGCTGTATCTCAGTTATTTGGCAAGATACAATTTATGACATATATACACGTCATGTCCCCCCAGAAACCCTTGTTATGACGTCTATAGACGTCAGTGTCCGTCAAAGGGTTAAAGTCGACTCCGAACGACAGATTTTTGAGAAGCTTTTCATGGCAATTTTTACTCTCAGAGACTTTGCCAGAAATCTGCTGAGAGGAAGTCGCCGAAGAAATATTTTTCGTTTTTATGTCTGACCTGGGATTCATACTCCTAGAATCATTTAATGTCCATTGACAGGGATATAGTTTTCTTCTGCTACGAAATACCCCTGGGTGTGTGACCAACAAATGGAAAACAAGTCCTGCAACTCCTTACTTTAGGGGACATGACCTACAATCCTAAGCTTACATATTCTAAATGTTAAGTATTCCATTGGTTATGCCACATTTGGCCAGTTTATTGGCTCAGTAGCTCTCCGGATTAATATTGATCTGAACTTCTGTTTGGCAAATTCATATGATCCGTAGTTTTTCGAATTACCCATGACCTAACTGTTGTCTGGCTATCCGAAAGTTTACTTCTACAGATTTTGTTATTCTTAATAATATTCACTGCAGCTCATAAGTTCGCCATTTTAGTCTGATTGACTCTGAAATTACTGAGTAGTATTATCGAGTCAGCTATACATATCGTCTCCAAAAATATCAAACAGTCTATGGATATTTACAGATGTAGGTGACACAATTTTTCTATATTTAGTTCTGATTCTTGCTCCTTGAAGAAAAGCTAGCGGGGCTATTAAACTTTAATCCAAATTGGTCCGTAATCTAGTAGGTACTTATATATGTATACACTATTGACTATCGAATACCTCATCTGTAACTGCCCAGTCCTTGATACGTTGAGGACCCTTGGCAGAGCCTTCTTTGGGAGCTTAAATTCAGTATCGAGAGCCGACATCAAGGCTCTCCACAGATTCATTTGTAGCTTAGGCTGGTTGAAAGGTACTAGGACTTCATCAGAGTAGTCGCGCTTCCACCCTTTCTGTTGCGTCTGGTCTGTGTGATTCTTGGTCTCTATCTGACCAGAGTTGGGCATTGGATATATTACGGAAGGCCAGTACAAACGCATGATTCTACGCAGGCATTTGTTAGCGAATACCTGAAGAGACTGGGAATCGCGCAGTGCCATATTCCAAGTTTCGCAACCGTTTAGTAATGTGGATTTAACGTTGAAATTGAAGATTTTAATTTTGCTGCGCCTCGATACGTTCGATGATTTCCAGACAGAGAATTAAGTTGGGCAAAAGCCCAATGAATGATGAATATTATTGAACGCGATTGTTCGTGGTTTCGCTTTCTCGAGATCACTGTAAATGTAAATATCGTTATTTCATTGCTGTTGTAGTGTTTGTTGTTGTATTTTTGTTTACTTGTTTACCAGTTTTTTATGCTGGTGTTTGTTGGTATATTTTTGTTTACTTATTTATCATGTAAACAAGTTCATTGTTTTTGTTTTTATACAACTTGTTTGTAATTTCAATGTTAAAGGATGTAAAAGCAAAATACCAGTACAGTAAGACCTCGTTTAAGGCTGCCCCGCTTAATACTGTTTCAGTATTATCGGATTGCAAATAAAAACGGTCGTGCACTAACAAAAGCGGTGCCCAGTCTAGCGACGGTGTTAGTCTGTTTAGAAAAAAGATTCCTGAACTGTATTTTCCAACGTCGCAATCATAGTGGGAACGCAACTTTCCTGCTTCACTATTTAGATTGCTTAGTTGTCATCAACGTTACTATGTACGTATTAAGTTGCCACGTTTAAGGCTGTTTCGTTTAGCTAAGGAACTTATTGGAACATAATGCGGGGTCTTACTGCATCTAAATATTATTGCGTGTAATTAATTAGCATTCTGAAGACTTGCTTCAGCTGGCAACTTAATAGTTCTCTTGTTTTTTAGGCTCCTCTCTCGAAAGATACTATTCCTAAGCTTGTCTTTAATTTTGGAAATTTTTATGCAAAATTTTCATTCCAAATAATGTGGCCACATCATGTATGGATATGTGCCTTCAACTAGAATTTCATTCGTAACTCCAGCAACAATATGTTTCCGTTTTTGTGTTTGTGTGTGTGTGTGTGTGTGTGCGTTTTTTGTTTTTGTTATTTCTTCAATTTTTTTCGTTTTTTCTTCTCTTTCTGTTTCTCATTCTCTCTCTGTGTGTGTGTGTGAGTGTGAATTGTTAAATCATTTACAATGTATGAGAGTCTGTACATCTGGGCCTGTGTACACATGAAGGGAGAGAGACACTGAGAGAGACAGTTTAATGTCGTGTACGTATGCATGCATGTGTATATGTATGGTAGATGTGTAGGCATTAATTTCCATGTTTATAAGAGTAAGTTTATGTGTATGTGCGTGTGTGTTAGTAGAGTTAAAATACTGAATACACGTTGTATCATAAAATTTTACAATTTAAATCGACGCATTCAATTACTTTAATGCGTACAGAAAATTACAACAACAATACATTTTAATCACACTTTAAGTGACAATTAAAACAATACATATGTACAAACACACATACATACATGTATGTTTGTATGTATGTATATGCATACAATACATACAAACAATTTACAAAAAGAGAAACAGAAACAGAAACAGGAAAAAACAAAATCAAATGCAGGAAAATTTTTTTTTGGAATTTTTTTTTACGTATAAAAGCGAATGATAAAGGGAGAGAGAAAGAGAGAGAGAGGGAGAGAGTGTGGAAGTGAATGCGTGTGTATGTATGCCAATGTTCTTCATCATATGATGATGATGATGATGATGATGATGATGATGATGATGAGTATAATTTAATTAAATTGTGATACAGGCAATAAACATGCGAAAATGTATGCAACATTAAGGACGTCTCCCCCTCTTTAACGTTTAGATGAGTTTAAAAGTGCCAAAGAGAGAATGAGAGAGTGTAAAAGTAATGGTTTATTAACCTTTTTTTATACTTTTTTTTGTATTTTGTTTGAAATGTTCCTAAAAGGTTAGGGTTGAGATTTAACGATTAACAGGTACAAATTTGTTCACAAATTACGTACAAATTTTGTAATCCAGAAATAACATTTGAAAGCATTTTTAAGCACCAAGGGGGCGAGGGAGGAGGTTAATTTGTTATTTAATTTGTATCAACTTGAACGAATAAAATAAGATATTTAAGTGGAGAATTTTTTGTTTTTTATTTTTTTTTTTCAAAGTAATTCATCAAAATCATATTCTTTTTAACAAGGAAAGAGACAAGGTTGATTACTTTTTCTGTGTTGAACCTTAAGTTTGAGTTTCAAGTTAATGATTAAATTGTTAATTTTTTACCTGAGTTCGTAGATTGCAAGTAAAATAAAAATTATTCACCCCTATCGTGAATATTATGGGAATAAATTATTTGGGAGTAAACTTTTATTCCCATCCCAAAAAATCGGTATTGCGAATATATTGGGAGTAAAAGTTTTTATTGTGAATTAGTGAAGACAAAAATTTTTTATTGTAAATTAACTCTCAACAATTTATGAAAGAAAAATATAAATATTTAAAAATGAATAGCGTTTATCTTCGATTTTTGGTGCTGGACGAGGAGAAACAATCTATGGAAAAGTAGTAGAGAAGGGCTATTAGAAATGAAAGCTCTCTGAGCTGAAGTAAGAATTATACACACTTTACAAATACCTACTGAATGTGTCGATGGAAAACCTGCCCCACCGGAAGGTAGCTACCAAAAGTTAGTAGGTAGGCAAATTAATGTCGGTTTGGCGCAGTCTTCATTCAGTGAAGTGCTTTCAGAAGTATTAACAACATTTGAAAGAGTTTTATGTCCTCAGTAGATTGTGTGGCCGTCTTCTGAGGAAATGAAAGATATTGTAAAATGGTTTTAAACAAAATACCAAACTCCAGGTGTTGTGGGTTGTATAGACGGCATACAAGTACGACGATTCGCATCGTCAAAGAACCAACCGATGAAGTATATGCAACCGGAAAGGTTACAGCAGTCTTAATGTTGCGATTGTAAGCATCTGATTTATAGATGTTTAATAAATTCCTTTTTATATTTTATAATTCATTGCTACCATCGCTTCCACCATACAATTAATCTTCTCCTTACTTACATTTGCGTTCCTTAAATAAAACAAAAAATCAACATCAAAACAATTTATAACTTCCATGTTCCCTTCTTGTTCCCATTGGCAGGTGTTGGGAATTAATTCTACAAAATAATTCTTGGGAATAAACATTGGCGATGCCAAATTTTTTTATGTTTGTGAATTCACTCCCAAAAAAATTTTTTGGAAACGATTCACAATAGGAAATGACGAATTTTGGGAATTTTTTTTATGGGAATAGTTATTTGCGATAGGGGTGATTATGTATTTAATTAGAAATCAATCCTTTATTGTTTGCACAATTCCATGTGCAAACTTTAGAATTTCACTTAACCAATAACAATTTACTTCAGTTTTTATTCTTCTTTCCGCGTACGCAATAACAACTATTCGTTATTCTTCTCTGCTTACAATCTTTTTGTAAGCAACACCATAATATTCTCTTCACACAACGTGTCTTATCGAATTCTTACTGAATCCCTCGCGGCGTCTTCACACACGACTGACTGAATTCTAACTCTAGCATTGCTCGCTTTGTCTCGCCATTTATATCGCTGGATCAATAGTGTGATGAATACTCTGGAATGACGGAAATATCCAAAAGTGTAAACAAGTTGTCTTTTCATTTTGTTGTTGCTTGTTTACTTCTCTGCCCGCTGTACTTTGTTGTTGGCTGTTTACATCTTTCTCCCTTATATTTTGTTTTATACTGATATTGTTGCTATTATTTTTGTTTATTCACCGATCTTTTAAATAAGCCCATTATTTTTGTTGCTATATTTTTTTACTTAAGAACGCCATTTCCATTTTCGTAACAAAATCACCTTACTCTACTAGGTATTGTGTTGGCTTATTAGACGTGAGGACATGGTGCAAGCCTTAGGTCAAACATCTCCATAAGTTTGGTTGTAATACTAACCGAAAGGTTGCAATGACCGCTAATCTATTTCAGAATATTGATGCACCTGAATTTAATACAACAATAGTCAAAGACGCAATAGTCTAAACGTAAAGCCCGGGTTCGTATTCCAGATCAGACATCAAAACAAAATGTGAAAAATATATTTGAGAGTAAAAATTGCTATGAAAATCTTCTCAGAAAAAAATTTGTTCTTCGGAGTCGACTTTAAACTGTAGGTTCAGCCACTCATGTATAAAAATTAACGCACACTGCATGAGTGGTGTGAGAAGCTAGGCCATAATCCTAACTTAAGAGTTGTAATGTATGTATGTATGCATGTAATCGTGTTTTGAAGATCTCCGTTACCAAAAATCTGTTAAACAATTGCCTAGTAATTGTTATTGTTTATGCAAAGAGTGTAAACAGAGGAATAACAAACAAAGCAATTGTTGTTGTTTACATCAAGTTGTCAACAGTGGCACACAGAATTGTGCGAATAATAAAGTCAATTTTAAACTGTAGGTCCCGCCACTCATATATAAAAAATAACGCACACAACACGAGTGGTGTGAGAAGTTAGGACGTTGTACATTTGGGACAATTCGACCTCCGGGTACTGTACTTCCCACTAGTATAGGTCCTCCAACCCAGCTAGTGTTGTTTCGACGTTTACGGTATAGAGAGTCTAAGCAGCTTTTGACGCTCTGTGTTACGGCATGTGTTGGGTTGACGTTTACGGTGTGGAGAGTCTATAAAACTCTTGAGGACCTTTGTTAGGGTAGATGTTGTATCGACGTTTACGGTGCACAGAGTATAAGCAGCTGTTGATGACCTTTGTGACGGCAAGAGTTGTGTCGACGTTCACGGTGCAGAAAGTCTAAGAAATTCGTGAAGCCCGTTGTTGCAGCAGGTGTTGTGTCTACGTTTACGGTGTAGAGAGTCTATGAAGCTCTTGGCATTCTTTGTGACGGCAGGTGTTGTGTCGACGTTTACGGAGTAGAGAGTCTATGGAGCTCCTGACGCCCATTGTTAAGGCAGATGTTGTGTCGACGTTTACGGAGTAGAGAGTCTATGGAGCCCTGACGCCCATTGTTAAGGCAGATGTTGTGTCGACGTTTACGGAGTAGAGACTCTATGGAGCTCTTGAGACCCTTTGTTACGGCAGGCGTTGCGTCGACGTTTACGGTATTGAGAAATAAACAGTTCTTGGCGCTCTTTGTTACGGCAGGCGTTGTGTCGACGTTTATGGTGTAGAGAGTCTAAACAGCACTTGACGCCCTTTGTTACGGCAAGAGTTGTGTCGACCTTCACGGTGCAGAAAGTCTAAGAAATTCGTGACGCCCATTGTTACAGCAGGTGTTGTGTCTACGTTTACGGTGTAGAGAGTCTATGAAGCTCTTGGCGTCCTTTGTTACGGCAGGTGTTGTGTCGACGTTTATGGTACAGAGAGTCGAAGCCCTTTGTGACGACTGGTTTTGTGTTTACGGTATAGAGAGTCTATGGAGCTCTTGACGCGTTTGTTACTGCAGGCGTTGTGATGACGTTTATGGTGTAGAGAGTGTAAGCAGCTCTTGAAGCCCTTTGCAGCGGCAAGTGTTGTGTCGACGTTAATAGTGTAGAGAGTCTATCCAGCTCTTGATGGCCTTTGATTTGATGCTGTGGAATCCCAGCATCTGGATCTCTTCGTGGCACGATGGAAATAGGTTCCTGGTTTCAATCATGCATGCATATCCTATAGTTAGATTCCTCGCTTAAGTAATTAGAAAAGAATGGATGGGATGTATCCCATTGCCATATATCCCCAGAGTATTTTTAATTCTTAAAAAATCACTTACAAAGTGTTTTTATTGTTGAAAAATGAAAACCACTTCAAGGAATTTTCCACACACATACACCCACCCTCACTTAACTTTCGAAGGACATAAAAATCCTTTGCTGTCATAATTTATTAACGTAACTGTTAAAGCATAATTAACCATTACATGACTAATGGGGGCATAAATTTATGCTGCTGATGCCATCCTGCCATGCATACCGACCCATCCTCGCAAGTTTAATGCTGTTTTAGTAACTAATTAATGCGGCTTTATTTTACTTTTTCATACTTTGGTTAATAAATTTGTACTCTTTTTATTCTTCTTTGCTCTTATGCTCTTATAAAAACTTCAAAAGTTTTCAAAAGTACGCCGCCCCCACCCCTCGTAAAAGTACAAAGAGAGAGACGGATGGCATCAAAGTAAGAAAATTTTTTTTTAGGAGAGTAAAATCAACAAAATTGAGACGAAGAGAAAAAAAAAGCGCACCACAAGGCATATAAATTTTGTCAAACTTCCATAATTTGAGATCTCAAAAGATGTAAAGTGTTGCAGCAAAAGGCCTCACTCTTAGCAAAAGAAACTGCAGTCGACCACAAATAGTGGCGGCATGGATTGGAGGATGTCTTAAGGAGAACCTCAAAAGAAATTGAAATTTCTTTATGGAAGAGTCCTTGCAGTCAGTGGAGTCACTTATGAGACAGAGTTTGTCTATCTCTCTCTATAACTATGAAAGCAATTACGTATAGGTCATGTGTTTGTGTTGTGTGTGCCTGCATCTTAACGTAATTTTCGGTTTCAGTTTCATTTCCTTTGCATTACGTCTTCCCAACCAACGTTTACCACAATGAGTGGAATAAGTATCGTAAACTTTAGTTTTATTGCCTATAAAAAGAAAGCATTTTAAAATAAGTTGTTGCAGTGACAACAACAATAACAGCAACATTCATTCATGCACTCACTCAGTCAGTCAGTCAGCCATGCTACGAAGTATCCGTCAAGCGCACACAAATACAATAAATGTCTGCGAAAACAAACAAAAAAAAAAAAAATGGAAGAGAATAATGAGGCCAGTTGGAAAATTATTCAAATTTCTTGTACCCAACATAAATGTTTGGCACTTCAATTTAATCGATAAAAAAAAACCCATGGAATCCATTGTTAAAAACTTCTACTGTTTCCAATAAGGCTCCCCGGCAAGTATTCCAGAACCTCAGACCCTTTAGCATATCGAGAGCTAGGTTTTGTATAAAAATTTCCGGCAATCGAAAACTCTTTCGTAACTTTTAAACTAAGAACGTCCAGAATTTTAAAGGACTTACTTTCCCTTTTTATAATAGAACCTCAAAGCCGAAATAGTGCTCAAAATAGGCTTGGCTCTTGACTTTTGTTGTATAAGAAGCTAGGTCGTAATCCCAACTGAAGGGTTGTAATGACCAATTATGTATGTATGTAGGCTATCATTACGTTTTACCACTTCAAAACGTTTAAAATATAATCACGTAGATTGCTTCTTGCGAGCCTATGACAGTTGGTCTTACTAATCAATGACAAGGCTTCCTCAGCTTTGTACTTCCACAGGATACAAAATCGTCCTCTTCGTCAACTTCCGCAGATAGCCGCATTAAATACCCGTCTCGCCGAAGCATCCTCCTCCATGCGAACGACATGGCCGAGCCAGGGCAGACCCTGGATATTAATACGCTGCACAATGTCAATGTCGTTGAGGAGCTCATATAGCTCTCTGTTGGATCGGATGCGGAAATCATAGGCTACTCGCACTGGAATAAATCTATGTTTAGTTTAGTTGAAGTCGCCGTGGTCTAGCAGGTAGTGTGTTGGCTTATTAGACGAAAGGCCCGTGTTTGCATTCCAGGTCAGATATCAAAACGAAAAATATTTCTTCGGCGACTTCCTCTCAGCAGATTTCTGGCAAAGACTCTGAGAGTAAAAATTGCAATGAAAAGCTTCTCAAAAATCTGTCGTTCGGAGTCGACTTTAAACTGTAGGTCCCGCCACTCATGTATAAAATTAACGCACACAACATAAGTGGTGTGAAAAGATAGGACGTAATCCTGACTGAAGGGTTGTAATGGCCAATTATGTATGAATGTATGTAGTTTTAATTAAAATTCTTTATTGTTCGCACAATTCTGTGTGGCACTGTTTACAACTTGATGTAAACAACAACAATTGCTTTGTTTGTTGTTCCTCCGTTTACATGCTTTGCATTAACAATCGCTAAACAATTATTCGACAGATCCTTGTAACGGAGATCTTCAACTCACAATTACTCTATTCAAACACATCGCGTCTTCACACAAAACTGACTGAACTTTTACTAACCCAGTTGTCTGATGAAGCCCAGAAGATCGTTGGACAGCTCAGCAGATTAATGGCGAATATTGGAGGTCCATTATCGGCAAGACAAAGACCCTGATGGAGGTTGGAGTGAAATTTGGGCCGAAACGCTAAAGGTTAAAATGGGGGCAAACTCACTTGTATCAGTACAGAGAAGGGTTACTTTGCGTATCGCGTCGGCATATCGTATAGTGTCTGCTCCAGCCGATAGCTGGTACAATTCCTGCGGATCTGCTAGCAGTAAAGCCGATGGAGATATACAATAAGGCGAAATCGGTTGGAAATCACATAACCGGTCACTTCAGGGAAAACACCTTTACAGAATGGCAACGACGATGGAACGATGAGGATAAAGGAAGATGGACAGCGAGACTTTTTCCGGACACAAAGCTATGGATTGGTCAGAAATTTGAATGCAATCGGGCCATGGATATTTTAGGAAATATCTGCACAGAATGGGCAAGACCTCCACCCCTTACCGTCTTTACGAGGAAGGAGAAGTAATTGATGATGCGAGAGCAAAGTGTTTTCGAATGTGCACGCTGGCAAAGCTATCGCTCTGTACTGGAACGTCAACAATTGAAACGATCACGGCGAGTAGAGAGAATTGGGCCTCAATTGCAAATTACGTGGAGTGCATTCTGAGACTGAAGGAGAGAGATCTTGAGGGTGCAGAACATGTAGGCACGCCGCCATAGATGACACTGGCATACGTATCAAACAAAATTCCAAACAGTAACCTGGACGAAAGGAATTGTGGAAACACTAAGATGTCTCCTCAACTCTCGATACGATCCGGAATCACGGATATGAGAATGTTGGGGCCAAAGGGCCAAAAGGACTGCACTCCTAAGTAATACCTCCAGTGTTCCGGAATGGGCATAACAGTCTTCGAGACGAGGGGAGATTTAGTTGGGTGAGGGCCTCACACACGGAGGAGCTAACGACTTCCTCTATGGTGCGGTTAGGTACATTAATTTTACAATACAGTCAGGATTGGGTAACCAATGTTATGTTATTTTTGGAGCGCGGGACCAGTTAAAAACTGGTTTTGAGAACTTCATGGCTTTGTTTTACTCAAGTCTTTATCTATGGCCCAGTGTTTTGCATGGATAGAACGGGTCTTGTCTAGGAAAACCTTAACCACGCGTAGGTACGTTGATTCTAAATCAATCATTGCTCGTAGCCAATAAATGATTTAAGCAAAGAATTGGTGCTCCATGGCTTGGTAGAGACAATATTTGTTAGCAGGTCTGAGCCCGAAAATCTTACCTACGTCCGTTTCAGAGTTGAGAACCTTTAGGGATGGGGTTTTTCCTTTTGAATTGAGAGTTTGAGATCTCGAATGCCACCTAGATAGTTTTTTTTTTCTCATATAACGGGTCCGCCATCTAACGTGTCTTTTTCGTCTAGTGCTTATTTCGTGAATGGTAACACTTAGCTCATGTCTGATTTGACAGATAATTAGTTTTATCCTTCCGCGTTGTGTATACACGCTTTCGCTTCGCTAAGTGGGCCTGCGATCGACTTACAGAAGATGCCGATTTTGGCAAAAAAATCATCTTTTCAGATGAAGATCATTTTGATCTTGGCGGGTATGTAAACGCAATCCGGACGCGGATATGAGCATGAAGGTGGCCAAAGGGCCAAAAGGATTCCACTTGGAAGTAATGCCACCGAAGTTCCGAAGTGGAACAACAGTCCACGAAACGAGGGGGGATTTAGTGGGTGAGGGCCCGACATACGGAGGATGTGAGGACTTCCTCTATGGTGCGGTTAGGTACATTTACCCCTCCTCGCCGTAAAAAATCATAAAAGGCCTGAAAAAGGCCTTTAAAAATGTCACTAAAACCAAAGTCGGTTGCACTTAAATATTTAACGCACTCAGTGAGCGACGCGTAATAGAAAATTTTGCTGGTAAAATAAACAGGAATTTTTTTCAAACAGTCCGTCTGTACTTCTGTCCTAAGGAAACGGAATTGTTCATGAACGCACCTTTTTTTCTCAGCTATGGCTGCTACGGCTGTTATAACGCACTCGAGTAGATGATGAACAAAAAAGAAAATGGGAAATAAAAAGTGAAAAGTGAAAAGAAAGACAAAAAAATGAATTGCAAAACAAAAAACAGACAACAAAGCCATAAGTTCCGGTCTACGGAGGTTGGTAGGTATGTGTACGTGTGGTAAGGTAGGGAAGATACTTTTTGTGTTGCTCATTTCGTTCTCTTTTTTCCTGGTTTTTGTTTTTGTTTCTTTACAAGTGGTTAAACAGTAATGCGTATAAAAATTAAATGAATGTCCTTTTTAGTTGATTATATTACACATTGAAAGGTAGCCAAGGCAAGGGAAGGCAAGGGAAGGCAAGCCAAACAGAGACAAGCTACATTGTGCCATGCCATGGCACGGCGTGCAGTCAACCATTCATTCTCGGCGACCACAAAATATATATGAAAACGAACGACTACAATAATAATAATAGTCCAGGGATATTAAGTAAATTATTATATACGGACACATACGTACCTACCTCCCTACCTACCTCCCTACCAACCTACCAACCAACCAATAAAAATAAAAACTTTTATGGAATTCGGGGAAAAAAAAATTGTCCAGGGGCAGTTAATAGCGAAATTTAAGAAAATAGTTGAACAACAACAAATGCACACGAAGCTTTTCATTTCACTTCATTTCGATTTCGATTTTTTGTTCTTCTTCTTCTCCTTAAATAGTTGCACGCACTTGCGATAAAATATGGCAGTTTTAGTTGGAAAGAATTCTAGCAGCACTATAGGACTACAGCACTACAGGGCTACTAACATGGCTTATGTGTTTTTTCTTTCCATATTTTGTTGGGAATTTTTCGAAGTTACTTTTTTGGTCTAAGGTATGCGTTGTTCCTTTACAAAACTATTCAAAACTTAATTGTGCGAGCATTGTGTGTAAATATGGCACGATAAACTTGTGGCACAGATTTATGAAACAAAAATTTTATACGCCAGAAAGTTAAGAATGCCAATACACCACCATTAAATCTACTTTTGGAATTACAAAAATTATTTTTTTAATTGTTTACATAAATATAAGCTTTAAAATATCAGCTCTTAGTTTACAAATAAAATAAAAATTTATTTGTGTTTCAATTTCAATTAAAATTCTTTATTATTCCTTTAATTCTGTGTGCCACTGTTCACAACTTGATGTAAACAACAACAATTGCCTCTGTTTGTTATTCTTCTGTTTACACCCAATCAGAATTACTAAATAATTATTCGCTAGATTTCTGTAACGGATATCTTCAAACCACCATTACACTCGTCAAACGTACTGCGTCTTCACACAAGGCTGACTGAATTTTACTCACTTGCCTGCTTTCCTTTGCCTTTTATATGGCAACGTAAATACATACTATTACGAAAGTGGAAATGGTGTTGTTAAAATAATAAACAAAAGCTCCAAAAACAAAACAGCGCACTGTTCACGTGATCAATGAATGAGTAGAAAAATATACCAACAAGAATAAAGGATAAAAAGACGTAAATAATCAACAACAACATGAAGGGAACAAAGAAGTAAACAAGAAACAACAATGTGCAGAATAAAATAGCGAACAGAGAAATAACCCAACAACAACTAATCTACCTGCTCAAATGTAAACAAGAAACAACAAAAATAAGAATAGGTTGTTTACATTTTTAGAATATTCCCGAAGGACGTCATCATCCTTCAAGCGCATTCATCACACTAAAGATCCAGTGATATAAAAGGCAAGCCAAAGCGAGCAAAGATGATTCAGAGTTTGAATTGAATCGTGTAAGACGACGTCACATCGGTAGAGAATTAAAATCTATCGTGGATTCAGAGTTCAGAGTTTGAGTTGAATCAGTCGTTTGTGCAGACGGCACGTTGTATTCGGAGTGTGAATTAAGCTAGTCGTGTATAACACCATTACGTTGGTTGAAGTGATAAATCTTTCGGCTGTGTGCAGACAAGTTGCGTCTGAAGGAAGCATTTGTTAGTGTAGTGCTTACAAAAAGGTTGTGAGCGGAGGATTATCACGAACAAACACATATTGCGAAAATTATCGTTGTATACGTAGAATAAGCTGGAACAGTGGGACAAAAGTTGTGCAGATAATAAAGAATTCATCAAAACTAAACACAAATTTATTTCTACTTTATTTGCAATCTACGAACTCATATTTTTAACGTTTTTAAAAGGTAAAAACGTAACAATACATACATAATTGGTCATTATAACCCTTCAGTCAGGATTCCGATCTAGCTTCTCACACCCACTTAGGTTGTGTGCGTTTTTTTTATAGATGATTGGGAGGACCTACAGTTTAAAGTCGACTCCGAACTATTTTTTGAGAAGCTCTTCATGAGAATTTTTATTTACTCTCAGAGTTTTTGCCAGAAATCTTCTGAGAAGCAGTAGTTATGATGTCTGATCTGGGATACGAAACCGGGCTTTTCGTCTAATAAGCCAACACACTACCTACTAGACTACGGTGACTACGATTACTCTCTTCAAACACATCACGTCTTCACACAAGATTGACTGAACTTTTACTAACTCAGTTTTTTTTTTTTTTATAAAACCAGCACTCAGGGGATGACCCCTACTCATACAGTGCATTGTGTAGGTTTCAGGAAAGGTGGAAAGAGGGAAGATGCGAACGGTAAGGAAACGAGTTGCTGCTGGTGACTATAAAATGGCCAGCGCTATACCTTCACCATTAGACAGTCTACAGTAATCGTCCCCAAGAAGCCCGCAGTTTCTAGAATCAATTATGTTGTGTGTGTTAATTTTATACAGAAGTGGCGGCACCTTCAGTTTAAAGTTGACTCCGAACGACAGATTTTTCAGAACCAAGAAGAGAAAGAGAAGAAATCGCCGAAAAAAATCCTTTTTTTGTATTTTTTTTTATTTTGATGTCTGGCGTGGGACTCGAATCCTGGCTTTACGTCTAATAAGCCAGCACACTACCTACTAGACCACGGTGACTAACTCAGTTGCCACTTTGCCTAGGCTTTTATATAGCAACATATACACTCTGACGTCTGATGAAGCCGCCGTGGTCTAGTAGGTAGTGTGCTGGCTTATTAGACGTAAAGCCAGGCTTCGAGTCCCAGGACAGACATCAAAATAAAATATAAAAAGTATTTCTTCGGCGATTTACTCTCAACTGATTTCTGCCATAAATTCTGAGAGTAAATAAAATTAGCATGAAAAGTTTCTCAAAAATCTGTCGTTCGGAGTCGACTTTAAAACTGTAGGTCCCGCCACTCATGTATAAAATTAACACACACAACATAAGTAGTGTGAGAAATTAGGTCAATAATCAATGACCAATTATGTATGTAAACACTCTGATAAATGTTCTTAAAGCCGAAGCCATGGGCATTCGCCTTCTTACTTACTTACTTAATTGGCCATAACAACCCGATTAACGGATTTCGGCCTGCCGCAACACATCCTTCCAGGCGCTTCTGCTTCTTGCGCGCCTACGCCAATTGGTCACACCAATCGACGACAGGGCTTCCTTGATTTGGTCCTTCCAACGGATACAAGGTCGTCCTCTTCGCCGACTTCCGCAGATCCCCGCATCAAATACTCGTCTCGCCGGAGCATCCTCCTCCATTCGAACGACATGGCCGAGCCAGCGCAGCCGCTGGACATTAATACGCTGTACAACGTCCATGTCGTTGAAGAGCTCATACAGCTCACTGTTGTATCGGATGAGAAAATCATCGCCAACTCACACTAGACCGAAGATCTTACGTAGGACTTTTCTCTCGAATACTCTCAAGATACCAGCATCAGTTCTTAATAGGGTCCATCCTTCTGCGCCATAAAGAAGCACGGGTAGGATGAGCGTCTTACGAGAGAGGCCTCTGCTACTCAATTGCCTATTGAGACCATAATAGCACTTGTTGGCAAGAGTAATCCTGCGCTTGATCTCCAGACTGGCATCATTTTCGGTGGTAACGGCGGAGCCAAGGTAAATGAATTCCTTGACTGTATCAAAAGTATAGTTAATGGCTGTAATTTGTGAATCAATACGCCGCACGGCTCTACTTTTCGATAACATATACTTCGTTTTGCCCTCATTTACTGCCAAACCCATCTTCTTAGACTCCCGTTCAATAGCACTAAAGGCAGCAGTGACATCTCGTTTGGTACGCCCTATGATGTCGATGTCGTCAGCGTACGCGAGCAACTGAACACTTTTTTGAAAAATAGTCCCATTGCGATGCACTCCCGCCTTTCGCAGAACACTCTCCATGACGAAGTTGAAGAAGTCGCATGATAAGGGATCACCTTGTCTGAAACCTCGCACGGTATTAAAAGGTTCGGAGAGGTCCATTCCTACCATGACGGAGCTGCAGGAATTGCTCAACGTCATTCTGCATAGCCTTATCAGCTTCGCAGGTATACCGAGCTCAGACATTGCGGCAAAAACACGATCCCTTATGGGGCTATCGAAAGCAGCCTTTCGAAACCTTTATAAACATAAAGTAAACATCCTTGTTTATATCTATTATTGTAGTGTTGTTTGTGGTTTTTTGTTTACTATTTTTTTACGTTGCTCTGTTTGTTGTTATATTTATTAAGCAGTACAATAATTTGTAAACAAGTTTATTTACTGCATTGTTTTGTTTTTGTAGCTTTCGTTTATAACTTTAATGTTAAAGTACGTAGAAGCAAAACACCAGTGTCTAGATTTATTCATTATCGTAATAATATGTTCCGTATCTTCCATTTCATCTACACAGTTTGGGCAAATAGGGGAGTTAACATGTCCAAATCTGTACAAATATTTCCTGAAGCACCCATGATCAGCCAGGAACTAGGTCACATAGAAGTTTAGCTTGCAATGTTTGTTTCTCATCCACAGAATTATATTGGGGACAAGGTGAAATGTTTATCATCACCTTTAACACATTGATTGCTACGTCATATATTTCCGAACGACACCTGCTGCGTCGTGATGTGCCACGACGTACGTTTCTCTACGGCAGTGATTGTTTTGTTTTCGAGCCTGTAGTTCATATGAATTTTTAAGTGATTTTGAAATAAAGAACCCTTTAATAGCCACTTTTGCAAAAGCATTCATGGGTCTAGGATGATTTTTTGAGGTTTTATAAAGTGAAAAATGTGTGAAATGTATTGTAAGTAAAAATATGTTTGGCCTTCTGGGAAGGGTTTTCGTCAAAATCGCTTGCCAGTCAATGCGTTCGTAACTGCCATTTGTTTTGTGCATGGAAGCCCTTTGTTCCTCTTCTTTTATTGCGAATGTTCTTGGCTTTGCCTTTTCGGGTTCTTTGGAAATGTAAACATCGTTGTTTCATTATTGTTGTTTGTGGATTTTTGTTTACATTTATTCTTGTAGTGTTTGTTGGTATATTTTTGTTTACTTGTTTACCACTTTTTTATGCTGGTGTTTGTTGATATATTACGCAGTGCGATAATTTGTAAACAAGTTTGTTTATGGCATTGTTTGGTTTCTATAGATGTTGTTCCTAATTTTAATGTTAAACTGTCTAATGCAATACATCATTATCTAGATTTTTCCATTTTGGTAAGAGTATAAATCGTTCCCTTCATAATTTAGACTGAGTACTACGACCCTTGTATCACATAAAGTAGCTTCTAACAATTTACATACGCCGGCATTCATGACTGCCGGTTGACTGGCATGAAAATGACGTAAACAAGAGGGTTGAAGACTTCGATAAAAGGTAGTGGGTTGGCTTTTTAGAAAAGAGCCAATGGTTCAATCCCTTATTCATACTTTTTCAATATGAAAACTAAAAATATATTTCTCTGAAAAGAGCTATGAGTTTAAAATAAAATTGCCAGAGAAAGCCTCTCAAAAATCTGTTATTCGGTGGCGAATTTAAACTGTGGATCCCAACATCCATTAATAAAACTAGCTTCACACATCACTTAGGTTGTGAACCTAACTAAAGAGTTGTAATCACCAAATTAAGTAAGCTAAGGGATTTTGCCAAAAGAGCTGTTCATTGCTGATATATTTTCTTTTGTAGACAAAAGTAAAGACGCTTCCTTAGAAGCAGAACAGGCATCTTGGGAATGTAAGGCAATAACTAAGAGGTAGAGGAGCACGATGTTCTTGAAAAATTGCCAGAAAAGGCTTCTTAAAAACCTTCCATTCGGAATGGACTTTAAACTGTGAATCCGCCATCCATTAATAAAATACACACACATACACAACATGAGTGATGTAAGAAGCTAGTTGTAGTAACCAAATTAAGTAACCGACGGGTTTTTCCCAAAAGACCTATTCGTTGCTGATATAATTTCTTTCGGAGTCAAAAGTAACGGTGATTCCTTAGAAGCAGAACAGGCATCTTGGGAATGTAAGACAATAACTAAGAGGCAAAGAAGCCTTGAATTTTGAACATAAGGCACCATTGTATCGACTGCCTTTATTGAAGTGCATCCCACGCTGTCTGACCTAAAGAACTCGATAGCGAACAGGATAAACAATGTCGGAATGAAGCGTTCTGTATTCCATAATCAGAAAATTATAATCCAGATAATGGAGGATGACTAAGGATGACTTAATTCAATAGAGTAACTGGAAAGCCTGCACTTTATTTAAAACCAGCAATAAACTCCTGCATTACTGTGTTATCGACGTTAAATTCTGTTTCACCGGCCATAAAAATTTCTTTTCTTTTTCTCTCTTCATCCAAGCACACCATTTAAAAACAGGCCTCAATTTCTTTATTAACAAACAACCACCATCAGAATTAAATCTTGAAAAATTTTTTTCCATTTTCCAAATTTCCCCATTTTTCCGCATTTAATCTCATATTCTTCCATTATGTCATATGAACCTATGCTCCACAAATGCAAAAATGTTTTGTTGTTTGTTTGTCTACCGGTTAATTAAGTTAAAAAATTATTCACACACACACACACACAAATTTCTCTTTTAACATATTAAAATAGATAACGAAACATATTTGTTACCACCATACGGTTGTAGAAAAAATATCATTTTCAACATGAATTCGCATTTTCCCATTTTCCATCGTGCAAAAAAAAATTTTCATTTCTACACAAATGAATATAATAAACCATAATGTCGCACGGTCTCACTTACTCTCCACTCTCTCTCTCTCTCTCCATTATAACTACAATAATACGCACTCACATACACAGACACACTACGGTTCATCGGCGAAATGGCTTCTGCAACCCAAGGAGTACTGACATCGATGATGCCAAATATAAGAGGATCAAATCCATTTAAAAGGAGAATAACGTCCAAGGTTCTAATGTCAATAATGTTTTATGCTTGCCCAATATGGTCGAAGGAAGCTGTCATCGGTAGTTCCCCAAAGCGCTATTATACAGATTAGAAGTGGTTTCAAGACAGTGTCTGATGAAGTTGGCAAAAACAATATCGATAGACATATTGGCGAATGATACGGGCCTGATATACTTTCACAGTCTCGAGTATCCAGAACATACAGCACATGGCAGTCACGATGAGAGAACAGTTTAAAGGGGAAGATAGGACCTTGTCCCTAATATAGCTCTGTGGATGGAGAACATTGCTAGCTGAACTTCTACGTGACCCAGTTCCTTACTGGTCATGGACGCTTCAGGAAATATCTGCAATTTTTGTATCCCCAAACAGTGTTGATCAGGCAAAAGAATGCGGAGCATATTTTTTATGATGTCTGACCTAGGATACGAAACCGGGCTTTTCATTTAATAAGCCTACCTACTAGACTACGGCGACTACGATTACTCTCTTCAAGCACATCGTGTCTTCACACAAGATTGGCTGAACTTTTACTAACTCATTTTTTTTTTGTATAAAACCAGCACTCAGGAGATGACCCCTACTCATGCAGTGCATTGTGCAGGTTTTTAGGAAAGGTGGAAAGAGGGCAAATGCGAACGGTAAGGAAACGAGTTGCTGCTGATGACTATAAAATGCCCAGTGCCATACCTTCACCATTAGACAGTCTACAGCAATCGTCCCCAAGAAGCCCGCAATTTCTCACACTACTTATATTGTGTGTGTTAAATTTAAAAATAAGTGGCGGGACCTACAGTTTAAAGTCGACTTCGAACGACAGATTTTTGAGAAAATTTTCAAGAAGAGAAAGAGTGGAAATCGCCGAAAAAATCCTATTTTTGTATTTTTTTTTATTTTGATGTCAGGCCTGGAACACGAAGCCTGGCTTTACTTCTAATAAGCCAGCACACTACCTACTAGACCACGGCGACACAAGATTTAGATGGCTCTGGCCAAACCAGCTTATAGGGGAGATGTTGAATTCTGGAATTCTGTGGAGCCAATACAGACAGGATTATGACATAGCTTCTCACACTACTTATGCTGCATGTGTTCATTTTTACGCATGGGTGGCGGGTCGTACAGTTTAAATTCGGTTTTGAATGGCAATTTTATTTTAGCACTCAGAATCTGACGACAGGGAGTCGTAGTAGATATTGTTACGTTTTTGCCTTTTACAACCGTTTAAAATATGAGTTTATAGATTGTAAAAAAAAAGAAAAGTTTTAATTAAAATTCTTTATTATTCCTTTAATTCTGTGTGCCACTGTTTACAACTTGATGTAAACAACAACAATTGCTTTCTTTGTTATTCTTCTCTTTACAACCTTTGCATAAACAATAATAATTACTAGGCAATTATTCGGAGATCTTCAAACCGCAATTACTCTCTTCAAATGCACTGTTTTCACACAAGACTTTACTAACTCGGTTACCTGCTTGGCCTTGCTTTTTATGTTTGTTTTATGTTAACAGTTTGATGAATGTTTTTGAAGGTGGCCATGACTTCGCGTTCTCGAAATCTCTATAAATGTAAACATTTTGTTTAACGTTTCTTATTATAGTGTTTGGTGTTGAATTTCAGTTTACTTGTTTACTATTTTCTTGATGCTTGTGTTTGTCGTTGTATTTTTGTTTACTTGTTTACAATTTTTTTATGCTGGTGTTTGTTGTTATATTAAGCACTACGATAATTTGTAAACAGGTTTGCTTACCCCATTGTTTTGTTTTTGTAGTTTTTGTTTTTAATTTTAAAGTTAAGCGATGTAAAAGCAAAACTTCAGTATCTAGATTTTTTCATTTTCGTAACAAAATGTTACTGAAGTTGCGTAGCTTACTGTTCGCTTACCAGACATGAGACTACGGTTCAAACCCCAAAAATGTGCTAGAAAACTTTCCGAAATTGATTAACCTCTGCTACAAATCTAAATGTGGCCATTTACATTCAATTGTAAAGGCCAGACTGAAGCTTTAGAATTTTAGAATGAAAAAAAACTTCAACGAATTCATGGAATTACAAAACAATAACAAAACCACATCGGATATACATGATCGTTCTAGAACTTGACAAATCGCAATTAAATTAATTATAAAGAGGGCAAAATAGCCATGAAAATTTTCTCAAAAAAAATCTATTGTTTGGAGGTGGCTTTAAACTGTAGGTCCCACCATTTAGGTATAAAATTAACACACACAACATAATTGGTGTGAGAAACTAGGTCAATTATCCAGACTGAAGCGTGGTAATGACCAATTATGTACATATGAAGAGGGCATTTGTTTTCTTTTTAAAGTTTTTAAAGTTAAGCGATGTAAAAGTATCTAGATTTTTCCATTTTCATATTTTCTTTTGGGGGAGATGTCTAACCCGTGACCTCAGTACTCAACACACTACCACTGGACTACCAACTACACTACCTATGACGTATATATGTAGACAACGTAGAATATCCTGCATTAGCCTAAATTTGCCTGAACCCTATAACAAAACAAAACAAAAAATAAAAACAAGAAACCAAAACCGAAAAACCGAAAAAAGTATTCGCCATTATAATATACAAAGAACCGCAAAATATAAAAACACACCGAAAATCTTTATTACGGGGTGCACATTTAAACGAACGAACGAACCAAGCCAACCCAACCAACCGACAAAAACAAAAGAATGAAAACCCAAATCAAAAAATATGTTTTTAAAAAAAGCAACAACAACAACAACAACAGCTAGAACAAGAACAAGAATAATAACAATAACAAAAATTAAATTCATTTCATTCTATAGAAAAACTGTAAAAACGTATAAAAAAAAAACAGAAACAACAACACCTTCTCCATCAGCACCCAGGATCACGAGAGAACAAAAGGAATTCAAGCCAAAGCTGAAGCCATAGCTGAAGCTGAACAACAAAACAAATGAAATAATTTTCTGTAATCAAAAGGTAACGCAGTGTATTAAGTAGCAAATATTGTTTAACTCAACCGAGAAAAAACAACAACAACAACAACAAGAAATTTTAAAAAATAATTTGGAATACGAAAATCCATTCTACGAACGCAAATGCAACCGCATTTATATGGTAGAGTGCGGGTGGCGTATAATAAACGGAATTGTGTGTAGTGGTGGTAGTCAGTCAGTGAGTATACTTAAGGGAATGTTGAATGGAATTAAATGTTACACATACGCACCCATGTCAATGGCAAATTATTGAACATTTCACTGAAGAAGCCACACTAGAAATTGAAAAGAAATAAAAATTAACGTAAATTAGGTTACTAAAGGAGAATAAGAAGGATTTCTTAAGATATTTGTGAATATGATCTTAAGTTATAGAACATAAAGGGTCCGCCAGATAACTTTTTTTTTTTGAAAATGCTTTAAAAAAAACTGCGGAATATTTTCTCAAATTTCTTTTTTTATTTGAAAGTACAATCCTTCCGGTTAATAATGGAAAATAATTGCAGGCAAATGGCTGCCTCGGCTGGCCATTTAGTAGCCTACACGATCGGTCCAATTTTTAAGCACATTATTGATTGTGGGCGGCTGTATTTTACCAAACGGCTTCACGAATATTGTCCTTTAGAGCGTCAATTGTCTCTGGCTTAACGGCGTAGTACTTATCTGTGACGGCTCACCACAAATACTAGTCGAATGGTGTCAAATCGCAGCTCCAAGGTGGCCAAACGACATCAGCTTTGTGGCTGATAATGCCATCTTCAAAAGCAAGGCACAAAACCTCAAGTGTAGCATCGGCTGTGTGGCGTCCTGTTGAAACCAAATGTTGCCAATAGCCTCCTCTTCAATTTTTGTCCACAAAGCCCAATAACGATCGGCATTGACTGTAACGTCCACTTCTCGCTCATTTTCGAAGAAAAATGGTCCAATTAAGCACATTATCGTTTGTGTGCAGCTGTATTTCGCCAATGGCTTCACGAATATTGTCCTCTGGTTTTTCGGCGTAACACTTATCTTTGACGGCACGCCACGAATAATAGTCCAACGGTGTCAAATCGAAGATCTGAGGTGGCCAAACGACATCAGCTCTGCGGCTGATAATGCGAACTTCAAAAACAGGGCGCAAAACATCGAGTGTAACATCGGCTGTGCGGCACGTAGCCCCGTCCTGTTCTCTTCAATTTTTGTAAACAAAAATTCCTTCAACATGGGCCGATAACGATTGCCACTGACTGTAATGGCCATTCCTTGCTCATTTTCGAAGAAAAATGGCCCAATTAAGCACATTATCGATTGTGTGCAGCTGTATTTCATCAATGGCTTCACGAATATTGTCCTCTGGCTTTTCGGCGTAACACTTATCTTTGACGGCACCCCACGAATAAAAGTCAAACGGTGTCAAATCGAAGCTCTGATGTGGCCAAACGACAGCAGCTCTGCGGCTGATAATGCGGTCTTCAAAAACAGCTCGTAAAATATCGAGTGTAACATCGGCAGTGTTGCACGTAGCGCCGTCCTGTTGAAACCAAATGTTGCCAATATCCTTCTCTTCAATATTTGTGAACAAAAATTCGTTCCACAAGGCCCGATAACGATCGCCATTAACTGTAACGGCCACTCCTTATTCATTTTCGAAGAAAAATGCCTTAATTATGCCTCTGGACCAAAATCCGCAACAAACAGTGGCTCGTTTTGGAAGCGTCGCCTTTTCAATGTATGCGGGTTTTCTGTGCCCTAAATGCGCTAATTTTGCTTGTTTACATACCCGCCAAGATCAAAATGAGCTTCACCGAAAAAGATGATTTTTTTTTTGCCAAAATCGGAATCTTCTGTAAGTCGCTCGCAAGTCCACTTAGGGAAGCGAAAACGCATATACATACATACTTATTACACAAAAGCCCAGGGTTCGTATTCCAGATCAGACATCAAAACGAAAAAATATTTCTTCGGCGACTTCCTCTCAGCAGATTTCTGGCAAAACCTCTGAGAGTAAAAATTGCCATGAAAAGTTTCTCAAAAATCTGTCGTTCGGAGTCGACTTTAAACTGTAGGTCCCGCCACTCATGTGTGAAAATTAACGCACACAACATAAGTGGTGTGAGAAGCTAGGTCGTAATCCTGACTGAAGGGTTGTAATGGCCAATTATGTATGTATGTAACGTTGAGGTCCATGCGAAAAAAACACCCAAAGGTGTATATTAAGTCCTAGGCAGTAAACTGTCATTGTTGACTGTTTACCCTGCCATATAAAAGGCAAAGCAAAGCAGTCGACTGAGTTAGTAAAATTCAGTAAGGCTTGTGTAAAGACGCGGTGCGTTTGAAGAGTGTAATCGTGGGCAGGAAGTTGTCATGGTTAACATGGAGCAACATTATGAAAGTTGTGAAAGCCTTAGGGTTGTAGGAGACATTTTTGGGATACCTCAAAAATGGAATGGAATGGCAGCAGTATTAAGGCAAAACTTCATGGCAATAATAATAAGTCAAGAGGAGTGTAGTGCAAAACAATTCTTAACAAATATAATAAAGTAAAGTTGACCTTAATTAGGACAATAAATTTTTAAAAATAATGAACGAATTCAGGGTTCCTTTAAAATTCTTAAATATTTTAAATTTACTACGCAATTACAATGTTAAAGGAAATGCCTTTCAAAAATGTTTGCATTTAAATTGCTGCTGCTAGTGGCTGGTTGGCTGGCTGTTGGCTGCTGGCTGCTACGACCTTTATTTCCAATTTCTTTTCATAGCAAATTTTTGAAGAAAATAACACTTGTGGTACACAAATTCTCATTTTCATTCTTATTCTTATTCTTATTCTGATTCTGATTCTCGTTATGCATAAAAGGCTCGTTTATTATAATAAATAATCGTATAAAAAAAAATATTTGTAAACATACGTACATACGTACGTACGTATGTAAAATATAATATGAGAAGAGGAACAAACTTGTTAAGATGCCTTGACATAAATTATCGTGTGTTCAGTAAATCTTGTTCTTGTGAAGAAACAGAAAAAAAACGAAAGAAAAATATTTTCCTTTCCTTTAACACTTAACAAATAGCAGCAGCCAACAAACAAATGCATGAACAAACAACTAAACGAACAGGTAACCAACCAACCAGTCAGCCAGCCAGCCATCCATCCAGGTAAAGCCAACCAACCAATATTACATGCAAGCGAAGTCAGCTTCACTATATTATTCTGCATCTTCAAAATTGTTGGCAATAATAGTTGAAAAACAACAACAACAACAATAACATGATTATCATGATAAAAATGCAGTACCATCCGCATAAAACATCATTATCAGCATCATTATCCTTAAATTCATGCTGCCATCTACTAGCAGCCAAAGCTGATTACAAGTATTCCTTAGATTTCTTGTTTTTTTCTTTTCTTTACTTTCTCGCAAGCTTAAACAGAGCCAAGGAAACGGAAGGGAATGGTAACAACAAGCATTTGTAACCCCATTTCTCCTTGATATTGTTGTTGTCTTGATGTGATTTTCTCTTTTCTTTTCTTTTCGCATTTTTTGGCACCTAAAAATATGCACCTCTGAGCTTCACTTTCATTCAAATCAAGAAACTCATACACTTACACACACACACATCCTTGCGTATATCCTTAAACAAACATGTCTCTGCTGTATGTGTGTGTTTACCCTTCTCTTTAGTTCTCTGCTTCGTTATGAAGCAAACCATCCACATGCACAGCAGGTTAAAGCCAGAGAAGGCCTGATGGGAGGGGGGAGACGGGGGCAAACAATAGCGGTGAGACTCCTTTTGTTGTAGAAAAAAAAGATGAAGCACAACAAAACCCTACGATTAGTATGAACACATGTTAATGTAGGACCATAAATTCAAAATTGAGCCGCTCTCTGCATCCTGGTTATGTTTCATTGAAGTTTATGGCTTTCAAAGAAAGGCCAGGCCAGGCAAGGCAAGACAAGACACAAGCATCGCATAAAACGAAAGGGAAAACAAAGAATGCAAAGGGAAAACAAATAAAAGAAATTTTGTTCTAGGGCACCCCTAACATAGCATATAAGGGGACTACATTTAGTCTCTCATATCTCTCTCTCTCTTTCTCCTAAAACGACTTTAAAATATTTCGGAAAAATCTGCTGTCTAAACCCTCTACATATCTACGCCTCCATTCTATAACGTTCTAAGTGTACTTAACGTTTTTAATGACAAAATTTGTTTAAGAAGCGTCGATCCGTTCCGAAATTATAGGGAAAAATTTACTTAAAATACACAAAACTTTGGGAGCTTATAACTCAAAACACACTTTTTCGATTTAGAATATTATAGAACGGTGGTGTCGATATGTAGATCTCCTTTTCATATGCATACCAATATGCATGACCTAAAGTAGGGCTTACAACCCACACACTTACCGAACAATTTCAATTGCATGGGCTTTAGACTACTTGAAGAAGTTATGCTTGGTTGTGTGCTTAACAGCATATTATGTGTACCATTACTTTCATACAATAACAACAACAACAAAAATTAAAAAAAAAATAATAATAAAATAAATCAGTCACACTGCACAGTGGGCAAAATTAGGAAATCTAACGAAACATTTAAATTATAAAAAAACCGACAAAATTCAAAACAATAGCGTAAACAAACCTGTTTACAAATTATCGTACAAACACTAGCATAAAAAACTGGTAAACAAATAAACAAAAATACACAAACAAAACTACAAGAATGAATGTAAACAAAATACACAAACAACTTTACAACAATAAAGGTAAACAACAATGTTTACATTTACAGAGATTTCGAGAAGGCGAAATCAAGAACACTCGTCTTTAAGAACATTAATCAGACTGTTTACTTTGCCATATAAAAGGCAATGTAAAGCAGGCAACTGAGTTAGTAAAAGTTCAGTCAGTCTTGTGTGAAAACGCGGTGTGTTTGAAGAGAGTAATCGCGGTTTGAAGATCTCCGTTACAAGGATCTGTCGAATAATTGCCTAGTAATTGTTATTGATTATGCAAAAGGTATAAACAGAGCAATTCTACACAGTGGGCAAAATCAGAAAAATTTTGAAAAACAAATCAAACAAAGTCAAGAATTTCAAGGTAACCCTCATCTCATTTAAGTTTTACTACATTCTACATCTATTGGGATTGTGGTCGCCACTACGAACGATGCCTTAAGATGCCACTGCAAATACGAGGATAACTTCTTCGAAAAGAAGACATCACATACTTTCTTGAATTAAACCTTAATGATCTACTCCAGAGGTCTTTCGACTTTGTCTTAGACCACCCATATTGGGCTTTATTCAAGCTAACGTTTGACATGAACACTCATTGGACCGATGCGATTACGGCTTTCCTAAATTTTTGATTTGAGCAGGATTTGAACCTTAAGTACTCGATTTTGTACTCGAGTATATTACATTCATACACACTTAATTAGTCATTACAACACTTCAGTCTGGATTACTGACCTAGTTTCTCACACCACTTATGTAGTGTGTGTTGTTTTTATACATAAGTGGCGGGGGCCAGCGTTACCGTTGAGACTATAGACTAGACTATAGACTAGACTATAGACTAGTCTATAGACTAGACTATAGACTAGACTACAGACTAGACTACAGACTAGACTATAGACTAGACTACAGACTAGACTACAGACTAGACTACAGACTAGACTACAGACTAGACTACAGACTAGACTACAGACTAGACTACAGATTAGACTACAGACTAGACTACAGAATAGACTATAGACTAGAATACAGACTAGACTACAGACTAGACTACAGACTAGACTATATACTAGACTATATACTAGACTAGAGACTAGACTACAAACTAGACTATATACTAGGCTAGAGACGAGACTATAGACCAGAATACAGATTAGACTACAGACTAGACTATATACTATACTATATACTAGACTATAAACTAGACTAGAGACTAGACTAGAGACTAGACTAGAGACTAGACTAGAGACTAGACTAGAGACTAGACTAGAGACTAGACTAGAGACTAGACTAGAGACTAGACTAGAGACTAGACTATAGACTAGACTATAGTATGGATTTGACTAGACTATAGACTACACTACAGACTAGACTATATTCTAGATTATAAAATAGACTATAGACTAGACTAGAGACTAGACTATAGGCTAGACTAGAGACTAGACTAGAGACTAGACTATAGGCTAGACTAGAGACTAGACTAGAGAGAGGAGACAAGAGAGTAGACTAGAGACTAGACTACAGACTAGACTATAGACTAAACTATAGACTAGACTATAGACTAGACTATAGACATTTTCTTTTCTTTTAAAAATGTTTCTCCTTTTTAATGCCAAAATATACTTTTTGTGGCACTTTTATTTCAAAAATCCCCAGGGCGGGGGCCCTGAAGTTAAATGTTGACTCCGTACGACAGATTGTTTTGCGAAACTGAATTTTTGCCAAAAATCTGATGAGACGATCTCGCCGAAGAAATAATTTTTGTATTTTGTTTTGATGTCTAGCTAGTAAAACTTGAGAATCGGATTCTTTGATGGGAATACGTAAACGCTTTCCCATACGAGCTGCCATATATACAGATTGGCCTACTACCCACTATACTGGTAGGCAGCCTACTGGACAACTATTGACTACATTGAAATTTGCTGATTTGATGTTTTAATGTAAACAACGATGTTTTAATGTCAACACCGATGTTTTAATGTAAACAACGAAGTTTTAATGTAAACAACGATGTTTTAATGTAAACAACAGTGTTTTAATGTAAACAACGATGTTTAAATGTAAACAACGATGTTTTAGTGTAAACAACGATCTTTTAATGTAAATAACGATGTTTTAATGTAAACAACGATGTTTTAATGTAAACAACGATGTTTAAATGTAAACAACGATGTTTAAATGTAAACAACGATGTTTTAGTGTAAACAACGATCTTTTAATGTAAATAACGATGTTTTAATGTAAACAACGATGTTTTAATGTAAACAACGATGTTTAAATGTAAACAACGATGTTTTAGTGTAAACAACGATCTTTTAATGTAAATAACGATGTTTTAATGTAAACAACGATGTTTTAATGTAAACAACGATGTTTAAATGTAAACAACGATGTTTAAATGTAAACAACGATGTTTTAGTGTAAACAACGATCTTTTAATGTAAATAACGATGTTTTAATGTAAACAACGATGTTTTAATGTAAAAAACGATGTTTTAATGTAAACAACAATGTTTTAATGTAAACAACGATGTTTTGAGGTAAACAGCAATGTTTTAATGTAAACAACGATGTTTAAATTTAAACAACGATGTTTTAATGTAAACAACGATGTTTACATTTATAGAGATTTCGAGAAATCCTGATCATTCGACTTCAAGAAGATTAATCAGACTGTTTACTCTGCCATATAATAGGCAAGGCAAAGCAGGCGACGGAGTTAGTAAAAGTTCAGTCAGCCTTGTGTGAAGACGCGATATATTTAAAGGGAGTTATAAAGATTTGTCTTATAATTGTCTAGTTATTGCGGTTAGTTTTTGTTTATGCAAAGATTGTTAACAAAGGAATAACAAAAAAAGGTAATTGTTGTTGTTTACATCAAGTTGTGTATAGTGGCACATATAACTGTGCGAATAATAAAGAATTTTAATTAAAACTGAAACAAAAATTTATTTTTATTACGTTTTTAATCTACGAGCTCATATTTTAAAAGGTTTTAAAAAGAAAAAACGTAACAGTCTGTTTACACTGACAGTAAAACAACGTACACTACCTACGGTAGAGCTAAAGCTATGACATCCAACCCGAAATTTAACAAAATGTTACCATCTTTAGATGGTAACACTTACACATGTATTCTCGCTCTTTCCCATACTAATTTACTAAAAAACGAAATAAAAAAGGATGTGAGAGAGAGAGAGAGAGAGAGAGCGAGAAAAAAGGAAAACAAAAGAAATGTTGCATTGTTAAAGGCATTACCAGAGGGTATACACACATAAATGTATTTACAGAGGTGGACAAACCTATACGTTTCTGTACACATACCTTGGATGTGTACAGACATTGATGAAGAACCCATACAGCCAGCCATAAACGAATATTTATGGTTGCTGTGGCTCTGGTTGGGTGTATGTAGAGAAGTGTTATAGAATATATTACACACACTAATAAAATCATGTGAACCTATTGGAGAGCCATACACACACACACCTATGAGAGTATGAAGATACAGTTATTTAATATAATAATTCACTCACATACACATGTGTAAACATTTCCATTTCCATTCAGGTGGGTCGTACTGTAAGTTGTAATGTAAGGACGAGTTGAAATTTTTTTGTATTTAAAATAAAAATATAAAATGAGGGCCTATTTATCAATTAATTTACTATGCAATTGACAGACCATGGATTCACGGTTTCCATTCCAATTTTGAGGAAAATGGACACAAGGCTTCCAAGTCGGTTAGATTGATTAGACCTAAATTGTTCCTTTTGGAAATGCTTAAAAAAGCGGTGAATACTTGCAGAAGACTATGTGAGACATTTTTACGGAAACTAGGCATCACCCTAACAGGGTGGATAGCTCTCGGAGACATTTTTTTTTATAACTTTACGAGCTAAAGGTTGGAAAATCTTCGAAAGGCATTGGTAGTCCGGCCTAACAAAGTGCACGATTCGCCGCAAGACTTACTTCCGGCTTGCTAAATGCATACGTACTAAAACCAATCTAGTTCGTCACACTTTCAACCATTTGACAACCCCCCCCCCCCCGGGACCACAATCAAGTATTACTTCGGTGGTGGTGGAGATTCAGCGAATGCTGCCTTCAAATTCCGCTGACCTTGCTTTCTCAGCCAATCTTTGCTGCGTTAATACATTCCGTGCGAACACACATACTGCGTTCCAATTGTCACATGAGATTAACATCAGGTTAACTCGGGCAGGTATTCTCGGGCGTTACTTGGAATCCTATTGATCTCTCCAGGCAATTTCGTTGAACAGAATATCGTGGGCAATTAAAGAAAACATGCTCCGCCGTCTTCCTTTCATTACGGCATTCTGGGCATGCCTTATCCATGTCATGACCAAACTTATAGAGATAAGCCCTGTAACATCATCCATGAACCGTTAGGAACTGTGTCAGATGGAAGTTCACCTGACCGTGTCTTCTTTTTGTCCATACGCCTATGCTTGGTATGAGTCTGTGGGTCCATCTTCCCTTAGTGGAATTGAACCAGTCCTGCTGCCATCTATCCATAGCATTATCAGTTAGTTGGACAGGGTTCGAAAAATCTGTTCCTCTCTTTACGTCATATTTCCTGCTCTCTATATCCACTACTAGCTTCAGGGGCATCATCCCCGCAATCACTAACGCTGCATCGGTAGACACCGTTCGGACATATTAGAAGCTAAACGTGAGTTTTTGTAAAGCAAAGAAGTCACATCAATGCAAATAGCAGACGTTTTAGATAATTTTCCTAGCGAGGTCCTAAATCGAGCATCTAATAAGCCAACACACTACCTACTAGACTACAGCGACTTTGTCCATTTAGGAAGTTCAATTCTTCTCGTAAACGGTACTTTGGTTGTAAAACGTCATCATGTCCTTTGGTTGTGTATGAATGCCTGATGAAATTGCCTGAAAAGACATTGACCGCTAAGGATGTGTAAAGGACTGGAAAAAGGAAATCGAAGAATATCCAAGCTTTCAAGCGAAAAGCCTAAGGCTAAAGCTTGCTTGACATTTCAAATCAGTTAGGCGACAGAAAAATATTGTTTGCGGCACTAACTTCATGCAACTAACATCCTAATTTAATCCGAAACCTTTATCGAACGGTTTCAAACGTGATTACAAAGTTTTTTTTCTCCATAAATCATGTTACGTGTCTTTAGAAGATGACCCTCCTAATATCCATACTTTATGTTCTCATATAGGGCATATGTAATGCATTTGTTTTCTAATATCCACATTGTATAACTTGTTTCAAGTACACGAGTATGTATACTCGTGTATGTATGTATTTATGCATAGGTGCCTGAGTACAAACATGCATACATGCACTCATAAATAAAAATGTAATAAAGAAAACATAAAAATTACGCCATGGATTCATATGAAAACATTATTGAGTAGCAGATTGTACTCAACAATATTTTACTTACTCACACATGCACACAATATAGGGTAAAGAGAGAGAAAGAGGGGGAGAATAAGTATCAGAGATCAGCAATGAATCGTTTTCTCGCTACTCATAACCACTCATGAAATTTTGAGTATCAATGAGGCAACAATATTGAAATTTCACTACGTACTCAGATTCATTCATACTCACTATAACGTTAATTTACAGTACAAGTTGCAATGAGTTTGCATACAACTTTGCCATCAAACTCATACCATACGAAATATGTTTGATCCGCAAGCCTACACATTTCGATTCATAACTTTAGCAAAAATACTTGTAATACTCTTACAAAAAAGGAAATGTTGTTCTTAAAATGATAAACAAAAGCATCAAAAATAATGGACTTGTTTACATGATCAACGAATAAACAATAATAAACACCATCAACATAAAAAAACGGTATTAAGTAGTAAACAGGCAACCAGAACACTGCAAGCAACTTGTTTACATTGAAAGAGATTTCACAAAGGCGAAGACATTCTCCTTTAAAAGCATTCATCAGACTCTGCTTACCTTGCGCTATATAAAAGGCAAGACAAAGCAAACAACGGCAATTCCGAAAGAATTCAGTCAGTCTTGTGTGAAGACACATTCTGTGTGAAGAGAATAATTTATGGTTTGAAAATCTCCTCCGCATTAAAGATCTAACGAACAATTGTTGTTGCGTATGAGGAAAAGTGTAAAAGGAGAATAACAATTAAAGTAAATTGTTGTTGTTGTTTAAGTTAAATCATCAAAGGTTGCACACGGAATTGTGTGAACAATAAAGAATTGGAATTAAAAATAAACACAAATTTATTTTTATTTTTAATTGCAATTGCCATCATCAATTTGTGTCTGCTCTGTATACATACATAATTGGCCATTACAACCCTTCAGTGAGGATTACGACCTAGCTTCTCACACCACTTATGTTGTGTGCGTTAATTTTATCCATATAAGTGGCGGGACCTACAGTTTAAAGTCGACACCGAACGATAGATTTTTGAGAAGCTTTTCATGGCAATTTTTACTCTCACAGTCTTTGCCAGAAATTTGCTGAGAGGAAGTCGCCGAAGAAATATTTTTCGTTTTGATGTCTGACCTGGGATAGGTTTGCTCTGTATAGGACCACCAATATTGGCCATAAGCCCGTTAAGTAAGAAAGTAACCTTAGCAGGCTTCGTTGTAGCGTGTTGTATCTTAGCCCAGAACGTCAGTCTAAGATCCAGTCGAATGGCAAGCTAGTTCCCCACTTTCCGCGTAAGAAGTCTCAACTTCGTTTTCTCCGTCCTACGTCTAAGTCCTCTGTCCGCTAGCCATATCTTCATTCTTATTATCACCTGGTTAAACTTCCTTGTAGCATTTGCAACATTCCGAGCCACAATTATGGCCGCAACGTCATCGGCATATCCAGTAAGATCTAAGCCATCTGTTATCTCAATGCGAGACACTACGATCCATAGGTCAGGACAAAGAATTGATTCTTAAGCTGCAGCAGACGCAACCTGTCTGTGGGTTATGGTGGGTCAATCTCAACAATATCATACATACATACATAATTGGCCATTACAACCCTTCAGTCAGGATTACGACCTAGCTTCTCACACCACTTATGTTCTGTGCGTTAATTTTATACATGAGTGGCGGGACCTACAGTTTAAAGTCGACTCCGAACGACAGATTTTTGAGAAGCTTTTCATGGCAATTTTTACTCTCAGAGTCTTTGCCAGAAATCTGCTGAGAGGAAGTCGCCGAAGAAATATTTTTTTCGTTTTGATGTCTGACCTGGTATTCGAACCCGGGTCTTTTGTCTAATAAGCCAACACACTACCCACTAGATCACGGCAACTTCAATATCATACGTGTTGTTAAGTATGAATACTGATAAGTACTTCAAACTTTGAATACGAGTACAGAGGGGGTTCCATGATATTAAAATCAGTGTAAGTATCAGATATTATGAGTATGATTCGATTCTACTCATCATTTTGAATGTTAGGGGTTCGTTAGATGATCTTAAATTAAATATAAATGCGTGCGTTTAAGTATCAAAAATGTATGAGTATGATTCGATTCTTTTTGAATACTCATTGCTGATCTCTGATAAGTATGCTTTGGGGTAGAGTGTTTGAAGTTGCTGTGGTGTAGTAGGTAGTGTGTTGGCTTGTTAATCAAAAGGCCCGAGTACGAATTCCAGGTTAGGCATCAAAACGAAAATATTTCTTCGGCGACTTCCTCTTAGCAAATTTGTGGCAAAAACTCTGAAGGTCAAAATGAAATTCCCATGAAAAAGGTTCTCAAAAATCTATCATTCTAAGACGACTTTAAACTGTAGGTTCCAACACTCATAGATAAAAATTAACGCACACAACATAAGTGATGTGAGAAGCTAAGGCGTAATCCTGACTGAATAATTGTAATGGCCAATTATGTATGTATGTGTGTGTGAGTACATATCAGAAGTATTAGAAATTATGAGTATGATTCGATTCTACTCATCATTTTGAATACTTATTGCTGATGTTTGATGGGTATGTGTTGAGGTAGAGTGTTTAGGTATTAAATTCGTTTTCTTCTCATCCCTTCTCTTCTCTTCTTACATTTCTTTTGTATTTTCTTACAATATCTTGCTTAAAGTTTTTCATTTTTATCGTGTAACCTTTTGCTTCTTCTTTTTTTTTATTTTTGCCTTCTCTTCTCAGATTTTTATGGTTGCAGAAAAACAAACGTCGTCACATGTTTGAATATTTCATAGACGGCAAGAGTAAAATAATAGTAGAGTACTAAGCACTAGTGTATGGGTATGTGTGTGTGTGTTATATTTGCCATTGAATTAAAAAAACACAAATGAAAATATAAAAAGAAGAAGAAGAAAAAGAATAAGAAGAAGAAGATGAAGATTTGGTTTCAAGAATCTACCACAAGTAGGTGATACTAACTAAACATTAATGCCTGTTTTAAGTAAGTAGCTTAAGGGGGTACTTTACATTGCTTAAATACATGCATACATACGTACATACATGCATACACACATACATACATACATACAATATATGTATGAGAGAATACATCATAATAATATTATGCATGCAGATGCATGCATCAGTTTGTGCCACCACACGTGTGTGTATTAAATTCTAAAGTCTTCTCTACAGGTTTTGCTGCTCAGTGAGAGAGTGGGAGTGAAAGTACTTGCTGCTTGAGGGGGGAAAAATTGAAAAAAAAAATTTTGAATTGTTTTGTTTCAAATGAAAACAAATATTTAATTTGGCAATATCTACAGGTAATGTAGTGATGTGGCAAACAGAGCATAAGTTATTGGATGGCAAATATTAAAATATTCACACGGAATATATTAAACAAAACAGAGGCTAAACCACATCCATGACATCCCAAAAGAATGTAAAAAAATCATGAAATTTTTAAAGCTTCAAAACACAAAGGCATAATAGCCTTCGTTATATAAAGGGACCGCCAAATAACTTTTTTTTTGAAATGCTTTAAAAAGAAACTGCGGAATATTTTGTAAAATTTCTTTTTTTATTTCAAAGTACAATCCTTCCGCTTAATAATGGAAAATAATTTCATTCAAATGGCTGCCTTGGCTGGCCATTTAGTAGCCTACACGATCGGTCCAATTTTTAAGCACAGTATCGATTGTGTGCAGCTGTATTTCACCACCAATGGCTTCATGAATATTGTCCTTTAAAGCATCAATTGTCTGTGGTTTGTCTGCGTAACACTTATCTTTGACAATTAATAGTACAACGGTGTCAAATCGCAGCTCCGAGGTGGCCAAACGACATTAGCTCTGCGACTGATAATGCGATCTTCAAGAACAGGCCCAAGACATCAAGTGCGCCGTTCTGTTGAAACCAAATGTTGCCAATAACCTCCTCTTCAATTTTTGTAAACAAAAATTCCTTCAACACAGGCCGATAACGATCGCCATTGACTGTAACGGCCACTCGTTGCTCATTTTCGAAGAAAAATGGTCCAATTAAGCACATTATCGATTGTGAGTAGCTGTATTTCACCAATGGCTTCACGAATATTGTCCTCTGGCTTTTCGGCGTAACACTTATCTTTGACGGCTCGCCACAAATAATAGTCCAACGGCGTCAAATCGAAGATCTGAGGTGGCCAAACGACATCAGCTCTGCGGCTGATAATGAGAACTTCAAAAACAGGGCGCAAAACGGCGACTGTAGCTTCGGCTGTGTGGCACGTAGCCTCGTCCTGTTGAAACCAAATGTTGCTAATGGTCTCCTCTTCATTTTTTGTAAACAAAATTTCCTTCAACATGGGCCGATAACGATCGCCACTGACTGTAATGGCCACTCCTTGTTCTTTTTCGAAGAAAAATTACCCAATTATGCTTCTGAACCTAAATCCGCACCAAACAGTGACTCGTTTTGGATGCGTCGGCTATTCAATGTATGCTTGCGGGTTTTCTGTGCTCCAAGTGGGACAATTTTGCTTGTTTACATAACCGCCAAGATCAAAATAAACTTCTCCTGAAAAAATGATTTTTTTTTGGCAAAATCGGCATCTTTTGTAAGTCAATCGTAGGTCCACTCAGCGAATCGAAAACGCGTATACACAACCATATTCGTTCAGCGGAAGGGGTGAAACTAATTATCTGTCAAATCAGGCATGAGCTAAGTGTTACCATTCACGAAATGAGCACAAGTTGCAAAAAAAAAAAAACGTTAGATGGCGGACCCTACAGTTTGGAACTGAATTTTGCAAAAATTTAAACCAATAAACTGTCTCAACGCATTAATATACTTTGCCATGCAATTTATGACAGGCTAACCTTTGTTGAAGTCGCCGTGGTCTAGTGGGTAGTGTGTTGTCTTATTAGACGAAAGGCCCGGGTTCGAATCCCATGTCAGACATCCAAAACGAAAAATATTTCTTCGGCGACTTCCTCTCAGCAGATTTCTGGCAAAGACTCTGAGAGTAAAAATAAAATTGCCATGAAAAAGCTTCTCAAAAATCTGTCGTTCGGAGTCGACTTTAAACTGTAGGTCCCGCCACTTATGTATAAAATTAACGCACACAACATAAGTGGTGTGAGAAGCTAGGTCGTAATCCTGACTGAAGGGCTGTAATGGCCAATTATGTATGTATGTAACCTTTGTTCTTTAAGGCTTAACACCTTTTTTGGTGAGCAGCCTTAGGTTAGATTAGGTCGGAGTGGTAGTTCTGAAATTACAAAGCTCACTCGAGCACGCATAGCGGCCGGTTGTGATACCACGAGTGAAAAGCACGACTACCCCGCACTGAAAAACAAGCCAGAAAGTTTGTTAAACGCGAAGCTATCTCTTTGATATCAATAGCGTTTTTTTGGTGAGCAGCTTTATTATCTGTAAAGAATTCTTGTATCCTTCCATAGGAATTTGCCTGAAATACTGGATTTACACCAGAGACCAGCAATGAGTATTTAAAGTATTTAAAGAGATGAATATAATCGAATCATACTCATACATTTCTGATACTTATACGCACGCATTTATAGTTAATTTAATATCATGGAACGAGCCTCTAGTATTCAAAGTGATGATAATTTCTGATACTTACACTTATTTTAATATCATGGAACCCCCTCTACTCGTATTCAAAGTTTGAAGTACTCATCAGTGTTTATGCTTAACAACAAGTATGATGTTGTTACCTGCAACTTTTCATAACTCAATATATCTACTAAGAACAAAATAAGTATGAGTCGCGTACGTACACTAAAATACTCAACAGAAGGTTGTGTGTTTATCCTAGTTGCTGCTCTGTCCTTTTTATGCATGTGTCCCTTTTTTCTTTTGTTGTAAATGCAACAACAGCTAAGACTGTAAATTTTGATGAATGATTCGAATCTCTCGAAGTTATGAATCTAAATGAGTAGGCTTATAAATCAAACATATTTTGAATGGTATGAGTTTGATGTCAACAACAATCTATACTTCTAAATCAATGTTGCAGTGAGTACGAATGAATCAGAGTAGTCATGAGTGCTTATGAGTAGCGAAAAAACGATTCATCACTCATCTCTGGTTTACATACATAATTTGTCCTTTAGGCAGGATTACGATCTGGCTTCTCACACCCCTTGGATTGGGTTTCTTAATTGTATACATGAATGGCGGGATCGAACAATTTAAAGCCGATTCCGATCGTTGGATTTTTGAGAAACTTTCCATGATAATTTTTTTATTTATTTTCAAAGAGGTTTTTTGCCAGAAATCTGCTGAGATGTAGAAAAATTTTTTTTCTTACGGCATGCTATTGGAGATATCTGACTTGGAGATATCTGATTTGAAGCAGGGCCTCATGTCTAATAAGTCAATACATTACGTTTTACAAAGCACTAAGTATAGTTCAAGCAATTTAGTTGAATTTTTAATATAATCATGTTAACCCACTGTTGTTGAAGTCGCCGTAGCTTAGTATAGTAAGTTGGTTTACTGGACATGAGACCACGTTTCAAATTCCATATTTTAGATAGCTTCAGAAAGGCGATATATGAAAAAAAAATATTTCTTCGATGCCTTCCTCTCCTCAGATATCAGACAGAAACTCTCTGAAAATAAAAATAAAATTTCCATGAAAAGTTTTTCGTTCGGAAATCTGTCATTCGGAATCGACTGTAAACTGTAGATACCGCAACTGATGTATAAAAGTAAGCACTTACATCATAAGTGGTGGGAGAAGCTAGGTCGTAATCTTAACTGATGGGTTTTAATGACCATGTAAGTATTTCACGAAGTGAGTTTTTTTCTTGTTTATTGTACATCAACGAATATGTCCATGCGGATAAGACCATAATGCCTCATATTGCCGGAAATGTAAGAAAAAAAAGGGCTTGAAAACTATCCGCAATTAATCAATCTCTGATGCCAATCTAGGGGAGGCCATTTACATTATATTGTCTTTCATATTTAAAGGCTAGACTTAAGCATTGTAATGAACTAAAAAATCCATAGAAATCATGGAATTATTTGTATTTTTTGTTCAACACTGTAGATTTAAAAAACAATAACAAAACTATATAGGAAGTAAATGACTGTTCTAGAACTTGACAAATCGAAATTAAATTAATTATGAAGAGGGTGAATATCACTGTTATCAGTTAATTGTAGTAAAATCAAGAGTTATACATGGTTTTGGAGTATATGTACTTCTAGATGTTTAACCTCCTTACCAGTACTTATAAATCAACGTTGTGGTGAGTATGAATGAATCAGACAGAGTAGTTAAATTTTAATATTGCTGACTCACTTTTAAATTCAAAATTTCATAAGTACTTAAGAGTAGTGAAAAAACGATTCATTACTGAACCGGCCATCTGGGGACTCAAGTTTATAAATTGAAAGTCAATTTTAAGTGAACCAAATAGTTTAAGATGAAATAGGCCCTATATTCTTTTAATATTGTAAATAATTTCTGATTGATTAAATAAATAAAAAGTGAAATGAGTTTAGTTTTCCTAAATCTGTTTATTTTTAATAAAATTTACACAAAAGAAATTTTATTCCCTAGTTTTGCTTGCATAAAAAATAAATTATCCGGCTTGTGTGTGTGTATCTTCTTGCATTTTCATTTCATATAGTATATGAAAAAAGTATTCGTCTTTTTTTGCCATTCATGAAGTAATAATGCCTTATGAATGTAATTGTTGATGCATTTATCTTTTTTTTTTATAAAAACTTTAATTATTTATTTTTAATTTCTTTGTAAGACTCTAGGGAACAGGAGGAGAGGCAGCAAGTGATAGGAAATCAAGGCAAGTTTATGAGAGAAAAAAAAAACAGAGAAAAATGGAAAGGAAAATAAAAATGAAACTGAAACTAGTTTTACTAACTACTATGTAAACTTTGGCAACCATTATGTTGTATTTATAAATACATATTCAAACACATACACACACACACACACACAAATACATGGAAAACTATTTAGCCAAAGTATGATAAAAAAAACACGAGAAAATATTCTTCAAGTAAAATGTTAGTTTTATAAACTATAACTTAATAAATGAAATGAACTAGAAAATACTCATACACACACTCACACATACACAGAAAAATATTTATTACTTTACAGACACACACACAACACATGCATACATATACACTTATCAGAATTCATTCGTACACTAGATTGCTGTGTTGTCTTTGTGTATTTATTGAGATGAAGAGAGTAATAAATTTGATTCAATTAAAAACTAATCAAACTTATAACATTAAAACCATACATACACACAGATACACACACACACACACATCAGCAACAGTAGCCGATATAAGTATGCTACTCTCCTCCCCAAGCTTGGTTGTATTTCATACAGGGTGGCTGGATATGTATTACAACCAACTTCAGGTTGTTATCATTTTTAAATCGCTAGTCTGACAGCTGAAGTCGCCGCAGTCTAGTAGGTAGTGTGTTGGCTTATTAGACAAAAGGCCCGGGTTCGAATCCCAGGTCAGACATCAAAACCAAAAATATATCTTTGGCGACTTCCTCTCAGCAGATTTCTGGCAAAGACTCTGAGAGTAAAAATTGCCATGAAAAGCTTCACAAAAATCTATCGTTCTAAGGCGACTTTAAACTGTCCCATCACTCATAGATAAAATTAACGCACACAACATAAGTGGTGTGAGAAGCTAGGTCGTAATCCTGACTGAAGGGTTGTAACGGCCAATTATGTATGTATGTAGTCTGACAGCTGACAGATTTATTTCCAGTGACAGTTCATTTTATTATTTACAAGCTTACAAAAGCATTCGTGGTGGAATTCAAGCGTGATAGTGTGATTGCTTTATATTTGGCTGGAAAACCGCCACAGGTGGCTATCATTAGAGCCCTCCAGCATTTAAATGTGAATAAATCTTTTGTTTCTCGTAACATTTCTCTCCGTCTGCCAGACTACTGCAGCGTGTTTAGTGGTGGAGGTGATGGCAATTTACCGGGCCGCTCAATGGATCCTCGTCAACGATGCTCCTTTCATTCGCGTCTCGATCTTTTCAGACAGTCAGGCCGCGATAAGATCTCTGTCAGGTTTCGTGTTTAACTCTAGGATCGTTAGGGAATGACGCCGCTGTCTCGAACTTATCTCGAGGCGCTTCACCGGTGTTTCTCTGGTGTGGGTACCCGGGCACAGTGATATTCCGGGAAATTGTGTTCCGGAATCCCCTTCTGTTAAATTGGGTATGCCACTTGCCTCGGTCAAGTTTACCATTACGCGGAGGTTCCTTCGGGACGCCAACCTATTCTGGGTCAGTGAGGAGTCCTGCTCCACCGCTAGACTCACCTGGCCCAGGATGGACTTGGTCTCGAACGTGATGTCATCTCGACTATAATAGCCGTGCTTACGGGTCATTGCATCATGGGTAGACACGCTGAGAGAATGAGGCTCCCTTTTAATGGCTTCTGGTGTGGATGCAGGTCCACTAAGGAAGAAGAAACTGTTATTTACTTTCTTTGCCAGTGCCCGTCTCTTGCTAGGTGTAGATATAGGTTATTTGGCTCCTCATTCCTTGTTAGCTTAACGGAGCTATCATCTATCTATGGATCTCAAGGATATAGCTTCGTTCATCAAACTTTCTGGCTGGTTTTCCAATGCGGGGTAATCGTGCATTTGTTGTACAGCCCTTGCGCTGACCAACTTCTTCCTTTTCCCTGATTTGACGGAGCTTGGTTAGTACAGGGAGTGCGTTCACCTGTGGCATCACAACGGGCCGCCATGCGTGCTCAAGTGAGCTTTGTGATATCAGAGCTACCACTCCGACCTAACCTAACCTAACTTACCGTTGCTCGTTACCGTGATACTGGCAGTGTTCCATCGCGTCCAAAAAGTGGACGAAAAAAAAAACGATAACAACACCAGAAATGATCCGAAAAGTGAAGGCTGGATTAAATGGACTAAAGCCATTGAAGTTCCAAAAATTGCAAAGGCTCACCGATGGACAAAAAAAAGTTAGATCGGAAAGAGTCAAGAAGTTAATTCGTTTGCACGAAAGTGGCCAGTTACCGAGTTTGGTTTTCTCCAATAAGAAGCCATTCCAAATTGAGCAGTTTGTAAACTTTGCAAAGAGGTCAGCTGAAAATTTACAATTGCGATTGGCCACCAGAACTCAAGCGCCGGCGATGGTAATGGTGTGGGCCGACGTAACGGCCGATGGCCGTAACGCTCGTATTCATTGACCGTGGAGTGAAAATAAATGTCGAATATTTTCGGGAAAATTAAAGACAGTATTGGAGCCCTGGAAAGACAAATATATCAGCCGGAAACCATGGACATTCTAACAGAACTCAGAAGCATCGCACTCAACACGGTGTCAACCAAGAATGGCTTAAAAAGGAGGCCACCAAAATCTCCGAATCTCAATCCGTAGGACTTTTGCGCCTGATGCATTTTGGAGAGTAAGGTTCTCATTAAAAAATACCAAGGTTAGGTTAGGTTAGAGGACGTGTACTTGTCAATTCTGACAAGTACAGTACTCGGTAGTCGAATACTACTACGTCCTAGCTTCTCACACCACTTATGTTGTGTGCGTTAATTTTATACTTGAGTGGCGGGGGACCTACAGTTTAAAGTCGACTCCGAACAACACATATTTTGAGAAGCATTCCATGGCAATTTTTTACTCTCAGAGATTTTGCCAGAAATCTGCTGAGAGGAAGTCACCGAAAAATTATTTTCAAATGTCTGACCTGGGATTCGAACTCGGGTCTTTCGTCTAATAAGCCAAAACACAACCTACTAGACCAAGGCGACCTCTAAAAAATACCAAAGTGTCGATCATCTCAAGACGTCGCTTCGCCGGAAATTGGCCAAAATACCGCAGAGCCACTTTCGTGCAGCCTGTGATGGCTTTATGGGCCGTTTGAAGGTCATAATTCGTGTTAAAGGTGGCCAATTCGAACAAATCTAAACTGATTCTAAAATTTGATGTTATTTCCAATATCATTTGCTTTTGAACAATAATAGCGCTTTACTTTGTTGGATTATATATCAGCCACCCTGTATATTTGCCTTCAATGGATTCCTAAAGTTTATTCAGTACAATCGCACACTGGCATACTGTTATACTAGGAAAAAGTATAAGAGAGTGAGAGAGAGAGAGTAAGAGAGAGTGAGAGAGAGTGAAAGAGAGAGAGTGAGAGATAGAATATTATTATTATTATTATTATTATTGGGTATTGAGTTTAAATAGCAAATAAAAACTTATTGGCAAAATTTTGTGCAAATACTCGTATTATATATACTCTCTCGTATTGTGTATTGATATGTGGGGGGGTATTATTGCCATAAAAAGAGTATAAGTAAACGCCAGCCAGAAAATAGCAGTGAAGTGTGTAGCAAATCAAGTGCACATATTATAAATCGTAAAAATAAAATAAAATATTCTGTTCAGCAATGAAAATGAAAAAAAATATTTTAATTGATGAAATACACCAATTATGTATTGTTTGACCAAAAATTGGTTAATAAAAGCACTCGCACACTCACTTATACACTCATTTATACACTCTTTACCGCATACAAACACTTTTAATACTCTACTTGAATGCATATTTATTTAAAAATTATGGTAAATGTTAGGTTAGGTTTGGTCATAACATTTTGATGATGATTTTAAAATTTTCAATGCTTAATTTAATAATCAAATAAAGAAGTTTTAACATCAAATTTTATTTGAATTTTTTCATTTTCTTTTAAAATTGCCACAACGATAAAAAGAT
The DNA here is from genome assembly GCA_014635995.1 of Sarcophaga peregrina. Taxonomy (NCBI): domain Eukaryota; kingdom Metazoa; phylum Arthropoda; class Insecta; order Diptera; family Sarcophagidae; genus Sarcophaga; species Sarcophaga peregrina. The sequence goes on along the minus strand of CM025793.1, from coordinate 82,711,972 downwards.
GTAATAAAGTGGCACAGAATATTTGAATACTGGTGGAATTGGCTATATCCTCTTTAATATTTGGATTTACAATAAGTCCGGTTGATTTCCGTTACATTAGACATAGACAGGATTACGACCTAGCTTCTCATACCACTCATGTCGTCTGTTTTTATACATGAGTGGCGGAACCTAGAGTTTAATGTCGCTTCCGAGCGACAGATTTTTTGAGAAGCTTTTCATGGCAATTGTATTTATTCTCAGACTGTTTGCCAGAATTCTATTGAAATTTTTTTTCATATTACGTTCTGATCTGGTATACGAACCCGGGCTTTATATCTAATAAGCCAACACACAACCTACTATACGTGAATAGCGGGACCTACAGTTTAATGTCGACTCCGAATGACAGACTTTTTGAGAAGCTTTTCATAGAAGGTTTATTTATTCTCCGAGTTTTTGCCAGAAATCTGATGATACCCGATACGCCTCATTAATATGACAAAATTTCGGAGATTTGCCTTCTGGACGTAAATACTATATGAACAGAATTTATTGGATTTGATAGAATTTCTATCCTGTCCGAACCTTTTGATACCGTGCGAGGTTTCAGACAAGGCGACCCCTTATCATGCGACCTCTTCAACTTCGTCATGGCGAGTGTTCTGCGAAAGGCGGGAGTGCATCGCAATGGCACTATTTTCTCCAAAAAGTGTCCAGTTGCTTGCGTACACTGACGACATCGACATCATAGGGCTTAGCAAACGAGATATCACTGCTGCCTTTAGTGCTATTGAACGGGAGTCTAAGAAGATGGGTCTGGCAGTAAATGAGGGCAAAACGAAGTACATGTTATCGACAAGTAGAGCCGTGCGGCGTATTGATTCTCAAATTACAGCCGATATAGTCAAGGAATTCATTTACCTTGGTAAATTTAGGTAGGTAATTGAGTAGCAGAGACCACTCTCGTAAAACGAAACTATTACTCTACAAGACGCTTATCTTACTCATGCTTCCTTATAGCGCAGAAGCATGAATCCTATTAAGAACTGATGCTGCTATCTTGAGAGTATTCGAGAGAAAAGTCCTACGTAAGATCTTCGGTCCAGTGAGAGTTGGCGATGATTTTCGCATCCGATTCAGCAGTGTGCTGTATGAGCTCCTCAACGACATGGACGTTGTACAGCGTATTAACATCCGGCGGCTGCGCTAGCTCGGCTATGACGTTCGAATGGAAGAGGATACTCCGCTGAGACGAGTATTTGATGTGGGGATCTGCGGTAGTCGGCGAAGAGGACGACCTTGTAGCCGTTGGAAGGACCAAATCGGGGAAGCCTTGTCATCGATTGGTGTGACCAACTGGCGTAGGCGCGCAAGAAGCAGAGGCGGCTGGAAGGATGTGTTGCGGCAGGCCGTAATCCGTTAATCGGAGAATTTCTATTTATTTAACTATTGCTCCAGGTCATAGGTAGAAGTTTACAATTTCATGTTCTTTCTCCAACTCTATTCCGTATACACATTAGCGATTGCCTTTCTTCAACTTTTAATTTTATCCATTCTTTTACAGACGACAGCAACATTTGCCGTTCGTATTCTTTTGTATTTGTAGTCCGAGCACTTTGGAGCTTGATTCGAACAGATCCGAATCTCCAATCTGGTGTCGGATGAATAAGATCGATTTCAGTACGCTAAAGACCCATTCATACATACATAATTGGTCATGACAATCCTTCAGTCAGGATTACAACCTAACTTCTCACACCGCTTATGTTGTCCATGTGTGTCCATTAAATGAGTGGCGGGACCTATAGTTTAAATTCGACTCCCGAGCTACATATTTTTTAGAAGCTTTTCTTTGCGATTTTATTTTAACATTCTGAGTTTTTGCCAGAAATCTGCTGAGGGAAAATCGCCGAAGAAATATTTTCATATTTTCGTTTTGATGTCCGACCTGGGATTTGAACTCGGGCCTTAAGTCTTATAAGCCAACAAACTATCTAGTAAACTAGCGACTTCTGAAGACCCAGTGTTGTTTATTGACACATAAGCACAGCAACAATATTGCCTTATCTGCATCTATGTACATATATGTTCCTTTTGCTCTTCTAGGGGAATAGGGCCGCCACCTACCTTAATCTATGGGTGGAGTAAATAGTAGGGAACCAGAAGTTATGTACGTGCAGGCAATGAAAATTCATTACGATGTTCGCTAAAAACAGCACATTTTTTGCGGTGTCAAAGGAAACATTTAAGTCCTTCGGATTCTGAAGACGATGCACGAAATACTTCACTTTCTCGGATCTTCTTACTATTTACAGCACTTATGTATATTCGACCGATAATGTAATACAACTTTCATATATGGGCCAGTGCCCCAAAGGCTTTTTTGAGGCTTCTCGATTGCATACAAGAGCGGACGAAGGTGCTCATTAAAACCGTTGGAGTATCCAACTCTATTGATTCAGTGGAGCATAGTTGCTACTACAATGGATTATGTTCGAGAGAAATAAGGTGAATTGGTCACAAGAATCATGTATTCGTATGTAATACTTGTCTTTCTTGGCAAGCACACACCTTTATGCACACTCCGTTGCAGACAAAATTCATTCTTTAGCCGTACTATTCATATGTGGAATTTCCCTTTCTGTTGAGGTCTTTCCTGATGATATAAAAAGATTCAAATCTAATGTTCCCAGACGCTACTTCCTTTTTCCAGCTTCCCATTACATATTTTCCTAGATTAAATACAATGCACTGCATAAGTAGGGGTTATCCCCATGTTCACAAAAGCTTCTCCCTCTTTCCTGCTTACCATAACATATTTTCCTAGTTCACTGAATAAGTAGGGGTTATCCCCATGTTCACCAAAGCTTTTCCCTCTTTCCTGCTTCCCATTACATATTTTCCTAGTTTAAATACAATGCACTGCATAAGTAGGGGTTATCCCCATGCTCACAAAAGCTACTCCCTCTTTCCTGCTTACCATAACATATTTTTTTAGCTTAAATTCAATGCACTGCATGAATAGGAGTCGTCCCCTGAGCGCTGGTAGTAAAAAAAAAAATAGTCAGGACTACAACCTAGCATCTCACGCAACTTATTTTGTGTGTGCTACTTTTATATATCACTGGCGGCGTGACCTACAGTTTAAAGTCGCCTTCAGAGGACAAATTCTTTGGGAAACTTTTCTTGGCAATTTTATTTAACTTCAGAGCTTTTGACTGAAATCTGTTTTGTTCGATATGTTTGACCTGGGCTATGAACCCTGGCCTCAGGTCTAATAAACCAACACACAATTTTCTAGAATCCTCCCCCCTAGGATTCGCCAGTTATTAGGGAATGCTTATTGGACAGTTTAATGAAGGTAAGAGGTATTCTTATCATTACACGTGGATTGTTATGCGTGAGATACAGTATTCCCTCGATTAACGTTGTTTCGATTAAAAAAAATTTCCTTCCCTTCAACATCGATTTGCGTCGTCATACGATTTATGTCGGCTCTGTTGTTTATAAACAAAACAGTAGGTAGTGTGCTGGTTTATTAAATGTAAAGCCAGGGTTCGAGCCCCAGGCCAGACATCAAAATAAAATCGGCTATTTATTCTCAGCAGGTTTCTGGCAAAAACTCTGAGAGTAAATAAAATGTCATGAAAAGTGCATCTGATAGTATGAGTTCTTTGAAATTCGATTTACGTCGTTTCGATTTACGTCGCCTTTTTCCGGTACATTCTACGACGTAAATCGAGGGATTACTGTAGTACAATATCTACACAATTATTCGTGATAAAAATTGTTAGTTTGTGGTAATCATGTTTGAAACTATTCTGTATCTAGGGTCGATCAAAAGAGTTGCTGCAGATATGAACACGTAAAGGATCTGCAGCTTTTCGGTTAAAAAAAACTGCCGGAAGGTGAAAGGCTGTCCTAAGGACAAGCTGTTTGGAAAAGAAATTTTAAAAACTACCTTATTTCGAAGTTTAGAACCATTTATCTCAGACTTGCAGTGATCGTCATCAGCTGCGTCGAGTGGTGCTTCCACTAAAACAATCCCTCCTCCTTCTGGGGATACTCCCTTCCCGGGACGGCTATCTGCATTACTTCGGGAAGGGCCCAGAACGACGTCCAGTTAAGGACCGTTGTCTACTCTCCTACGTCTGGGTACGCCATATTTGAAGCCAGCTTCATGCTATTGGTTCGTCTTCTCATGTATCATTCCGTTGTATTGTATCAAGGTTGAACTTCTTTCTGCGGAGTACATATTCAACGTATCTTCTCACAGCGTTCCATTTCCTCTCACTATCGAGCATTGCGTTCACAATGGTGTCGGGTGTAAATTCGCCAATTTGTTCCATCAACATGTTCTTCTCGTCTTGCCATTTAATTCAATGGAAGAATGTGTCTTCAACGTCGTCACTCATTTCCTCGCAATAAATGCAGCCAGGATCAGTCACCTTGCCCATACAGTATAGGTATTTTCGGAAATAGCCATGACCAGAGAGAAACTGGGTCAGAAAATAGTTAGTTTTCCCAAAGGTTCTCCGTATCCATGCCTCTATAGATGGAATAAGTTTGTAAGTCCATCTTCCGCATGTTTCCTCGGTCCATCTATTTTGCCACCGCCGTAGTGTTTGAGATCTGAGATCTGCGCTACTAATGGGAAGATTTTCTCTCTTCGTTCTCCAAGATTTTCTTCGCTCAAATGCCTGCAGGTCAATAGGTATCTCACCGGCGATCACTAGGACTGCGGCGCCCGATACTGTGCGGTAGGCCGAGGCAACTCTTAATGCCGCTGTTCGCAGCATCGCTGCTAATATTTTTCGCTTAGATTTAATCTCCAGCGCATCTCCCCATATCTCGCTTCCGTATAGCAATATCGAGTTTGTCGCCGCCATAATCAATTTTCGTTTGGCCTGTGTTGGTTCGCCAATATTTGCCATCATCCTGCTTAGCATGCCCGTTAGTTTCGCTGCCTTGGTAGCTGCATGCTGTATTTGGGCCCAATAATTAAGTCTGCAGTCGTGTCTTATGCCCAAATATCTAACTGCCCTTTTTATGACCAGTGACACATCACCTATCTGTCTACCAATTTCGAGTGGAATGTGAGCCATTGTCATCAGTATGACCTCAGTCTTGTTCTTTGCAAGCTCTAGACCATGATCCTCAAGCCATATCTGAGTGCTTATCATGATTCGATTCAGTTTTCTCCTGGCATCCTTAATGTCGCGCGCTGAAATGCCTGACACTATATCATCCGCGTATGCCACGGGGTATGTGTCCTCTGGCATTTCTATACCTAAGATTTTGTCATAGCTTAGGTTCTAGAGATCTGGACCAAGAATAGATCCCTGAGCTGCACCAAACATGATCTCCACGACCCTTCGGCCATCGGGTGTGTCATATAGAAGCTTGCGATCCTTCAGATAGCTGCGTAATATTCTCAGAAGGTATATAGGAATACGAAATCTTTCTCGTAGTGCCTTAATAATATCCTCCCATCATAGGCTGTTGAAAGCATTCTAACTAAAATTAACTATAAATATGAAACCAATTAATTTCATATCCTTATTTCTGCTGGTAGAGTGTGTTAGTCCATCAGAAAAATATAAAACTTTTATCTTTTAAGGATTTAATGTCGACCGAAAATATGTTCAATGTCCTGTATTCATACGATTGTAATAAATTCCTTTTTGCTTTCCTCCTTATCCATCCTTTAAACAATTTTCTCTTCATATCCCTAAATGGGTTGTGCTCTTTTCTGTATGCTTTCCTTGGCATTCTCTTTTAATTTAACACGAGAATTTGTGAACCTTGACCAATTGGTTGGTGAGTAAATGAACGGAACTTTTAGTTTCCCCATCCACTTCACTTTTTTTTTTTTGGCAAAAGAAAACTAAAATCCATTACGATCAAATTAAATAAATTACCTTTTTATGTTCTCTCCTACTATCCTACTCTCACACTCTCCTGCTCTTGCTCCCTCTCTCTCTCTCTTTGTGTCCTTCCATTCCTGTCTATAGCTCAGAGAGAGAATTTTAGTTTCTTTCTTTTGCTTTACATGAGTGCATGGACAATATAAATTTTAAGGATTTATAATGTAAAGGACTTTATAAGTTGTGTATGTGTGTGTGTGTGCATAAATGCGTAAAAGTCTTAAAGAAAAAGGATTATTAAGAAAGTGTGCATGTGTGTGTGTAAAACAATTTAAACGATTTTATTCTCTGCTTGAAATTTGCAACAAAAATTAAGAAAAAGAACAGAAAAGAAAACATTGAGTATAGAATGTAAAACGAAAATGAAAACGAAAAAGAAAAAATTGAATTCAAATGGAATGGAAAAGCAGGATTGATTGGAAAACTTACGAGTCAAAATCAAAACTTAAACTCAAACTCAAACTGAAGCTGTAGCAGTAGCAACTGCTAAAACTTATAATGGAAAGTTAAGTGTGAAAAAAATGCAATCAAAACTCTCACTTTAAAAATCAATATGTGGGACACATGGTACTTAAAATTTTTACAGCAATTTATTGTAAGAGATTAGGCTTTGAAAAGCTTTATTATGAGTATTTTATACTATAACAAATTTGCTTCCCTTTGAAACTTAAAAATTTTAAATTGAAATAAATTTTTTACACTTTCTGGGTCTTTCTTAATCTAACTTCATAATTTTATGAAATGATTCTTTTGCTTGAAAGATTAAACATCATGAAATATACTCCAAAACCATAAATAACTCTTGTTTTTACTACAATTAACTGATAACAATGCTATCCACCCTCTTCAGAATTAATTTAATTTTAATTTGGTCATCTACTTCCTATATAGTTTTGTTATTGTTTTGTAAATCTACAGTTGAACAAAAAATACAAATAATTCCCTGATTTCCATGAAGTTTTTAGTTCATTACAATTACTTAAGTCTAGCCTTTACATATGAAAGACAATTTAATGTAAATGGCCTCCCCTGAATTGGCATCAGAGATTGATTAAATGCGAATAGTTTTCAAGTCCTTTGTTTTCTTACATTTCCGGCCATATGAGGTGTTATGGTCTTATCCGCATGGATATGTTCGTTGACGTACAATAAAAAAGAAAAAAACTAACCTAGTGAAATATTTACATGGTCATTAAAACCCATCAGTTAAGATTAGGACCTAGCTTCTCCCACCACTTATGCTGTAAATGCTAACTTTTACACATCAGTAGCGTTATCTACAGTTTACAGTCGATTCCGAATGACAGATTTCCGAACGACAAACTTTTTCATGGCAATTTTATTTTTACTTTCAGAGAGTTTCTGCCTGATATCTGAGGAGAGGAAGGCATCGAAGAAAAATTTTTTCATATATCGCCTTTCTGAAGCTATCTAAAACATGGGATTTGAACCGGGGTCTCATGTCCGGTAATCCAACACACAATACTAACCTACGTCGACTTCAACAGTAGTGGGTTAACATGATTATATTAAAAATTCAACTAAATTGCTTGAACAATACTTAGTGCTTTGTAAAACGTAGTGGGGTGACTTATTAAACCTGAGGCCCTGCTTCAAATACCAAGTCAGCTATCTCCAATAGAATGCCGTAAGAAAAATATTTTTTTCTACATCTCAGCAGATTTCTTGGAAAAGCTCTGTGAAAGTAAATAAAAAAAATTATCATGAAAAGTTTCTCAAAACTCTAACGTTCGGAATCGGCTTTAAACTGTAGGGTTCCGCCATTCAGGTATAAAATTCACAAACCCAATCCAAAAGGTTGTGAAAGGCCAGATTGTAATCCTGCCTAAAGGACAAATTATGTATGTAAACCAGAGATAAGCGATGAATCGTTTTTTCGCTACTCAATAGCACTCATGACTATTATGACTCATTCGTACACACTACAACTTTGATTTCGAAGTATAGGTTGCAATGAGTATGCATACAACGTTGACATCAAACTCATACCATTAGAAATATGTTTGATTCATAAGCCTACTTGATTAAATTCATGACTTTACAAAAGTACTTGTAATCCTTATATAAAGCCAAGGTTCAAACAACAACAACAAAACGAAATATGGAACAAATATTTGTTTGACGACTTCCTCTCACCATTGCAATGAAAAAGTTTCTTTAAAATCTATCGTTTATAGTCGACTTTAAACTGATATGGTGTGGTGGAAGAAACTAGATTGTAATCCTGAAGTATTGTAATGATCAATTACGCCACGTAAGTATCGAAGCTAATCTTCTCTATGGCATTCACTTCTGGTGGGTATACCTCAATAAAGTGTAGGAGTGTAGGAAACTCCTTTTTCAAGGAGGAAATCTTTTGGTACACAGCTTAACTTATGCGGTGAGGGAAGCCAGGTTGTAATACTGACTGAGTAATTGAAAGTTTGACGTTCAAGTAAGGTCATCCATTAAATCTAAGTTAGCACCATGCAAAGTGAATATTTGATTGTTAGACTGCTTGGAAGAGGATCGATAAAATGACAGAAAAGTGTTTGAAGGATATAGAATAGCTATGACAATAACAAGAACAAAATATATAATTCTCTGGCTGTCAATTGATAAGCATTTGAGTGTTTCGAACACCAACATTCACCTTCAAGAACATTCATCAGACTATTTTTCCAGCTATATAAAATGCAAGAAAAGGCAGGCTAGAGAGTTAGTAAAAGTTCAGTCAGTCTTGTGTAAAGATGCGGTGCGTTTGAAAAGAATAATCGTAGTTTGAAGATCTTCGTTACCAAAGATCTATAGAACAATTATCTAGTAATTGTTATGGTTTGTGCAAAGGCTGTAAACAGAGGAATAACTGTTTACCCCACCATATAAAAGGCACGACAAAGCAGGCAAGTGAGTTAGTAAAAGTTCAGTCAGTCTTTTGTAAAGACGCTGTGTGTTGAAAGAATGTAATCGTAATTTAAAGATTTCTGTTGCCAAATATCTGTTAAACAATTATCTAGTAATTGTTATTGTTAATGCAAAGGCTATAAACAGAGGAATAACTGTTTAACCAGCCATATAAAAGGCACGACAAAGCAGGCAAGTGAGTTAGTAAAAGTTCAGTCAGTCTTGTGTAAAGATGCGGTGCGTTTGAAAAGAATAATCGTAGTTTGAAGATCTTCGTTACCAAAGATCTATAGAACAATTATCTAGTAATTGTTATGGTTTGTGCAAAGGCTGTAAACAGAGGAATAACTGTTTACCCCACCATATAAAAGGCACGACAAAGCAGGCAAGTGAGTTAGTAAAAGTTCAGTCAGTCTTGTGTAAAGACGCTGTGTGTTGAAAGAATGTAATCGTAATTTAAAGATTTCTGTTGCCAAATATCTGTTAAACAATTATCTAGTAATTGTTATTGTCAATGCAATGGCTATAAACAGAGGAATAACTGTTTAACCAGCCATATAAAAGGCACGACAAAGCAGGCAAGTGAGTTAGTAAAAGTTCAGTCAGTCTTGTGTAAAATGCGGTATGTTGAAAGAAAGTAATCGTAATTTAAAGATTTATGTTACCAAAGATCTGTTAAACAATTATCTAGTAATTGTTATTGTTAATGCAAAGGCTATAAACAGAGGAATAACTGTTTACACAGCCATATAAAAGGCACGACAAAGCAGGCAAGTGAGTTAGTAAAAGTTCAGTCAGTCTTGTGTAAAGATGCGGTGCGTTTGAAAAGAATAATCGTAGTTTGAAGATCTTCGTTACCAAAGATCTATAGAACAATTATCTAGTAATTGTTATGGTTTGTGCAAAGGCTGTAAACAGAGGAATAACTGTTTACCCCACCATATAAAAGGCACGACAAAGCAGGCAAGTGAGTTAGTAAAAGTTCAGTCAGTCTTGTGTAAAGACGCAGTGTGTTGAAAGAATGTAATCGTAATTAAAGATTTCTGTTGCCAAATATCTGTTAAACAATTATCTAGTAATTGTTATTGTCCAAATATCTGTACATTTATTTGGTTAATGCAAATGCTATAAACAGCGGAAGAACTGTTTACAACAGCCATATAAAAGGCACAGACAAAGCAGGGCAAGTGAGCTAGAATAAAAGTTCAGTCAGTCTTGTGTAAAGACGCAGGTGTGTTGAAAGAAAGTAATCGTAATTTAAAGATTTATGTTACCAAAGATCTGTTAAACAATTATCTAGTAATTGTTATTGTTAATGCAAAGGCTATAAACAGAGGAATAACTGTTTACACAGCCATATAAAAGGCAAGTGAGCTAGTAAAAGTTCAGTCAGTCTTGTGTAAAGACGCGCGGTGCATTTGAAAAGAGTAATCGTGGTTTAAAGATCTCCGTTACAAAGATCTATCGAACAATTGCCTAGTAATTGTTATGGTTTGTGCAAAGGCTATAAACAGAGGAATAACTGTTTAACCAGCCATATAAAGGCACGACAAAGCAGGCAAATGAGTTAGTAAAAGTTCAGTCAGTCTTGTGTAAAGACGCGGTGCGTTGAAAGAAAGTAATCGTAATTTAAAGATTTCTGTTACCAAAGATCTGTTAAACAATTATCTAGTAATTGTTATTGTTAATGCAAAGGCTATAAACAGAGGAATAACTGTTTACACAGCCATATAAAAGGCAAGAGAAAGCAGGCAAGTGAGCTAGTAAAAGTTCAGTCAGTCTTGTGTAAAGACGCGCGGTGCATTTGAAAAGAGTAATCGTGGTTTAAAGATCTCCGTTACAAAGATCTGTCGAATAATTATCTAGTAATTGTTATTGTTTATGCAAAGGCTGTAAACAGAGGAATAACGCACAAAGCAATTGTTGTTGTTTACAGCAAGTTGTGAATATAGAATTGTATTGCAATCTTCGAGCTTATATTTCAAATGCTTTTAAAAAGTAAAATTACACCAAGAATATTCAATGTAAAAACAAAATATTCCTCGTAGTTCTTTTTTATATTTTAACAAAATCTTCTCACCGATAATGATCTTCCATTACTATAGGCCACAGATGCTAGATATAGCCGCAATATTTTTAACCCAACAAGAAAAATTTTGTTAAGAAATATTTCTAAGCTTATTGGGAAACCTAATGGATAAGTTATGTCATCGTTTGGGTCTGATAAATGGCACTGCAATTGTTTAGATACGACTCATGAACAGATCCTGATATGTAATGCAAAATTTGAAACAACATTTGTGTTTACACTTTCGTGGGAAGGGACTCCCTCCCCTCGTTTTTGTTGTTGTCACTTTTTTAAGGAAATATTTAAATCTACTTCCAAGTTATAAAGAGAAATCGATGAACTTTTCCAATATCAAAACTTGTACACATCAATACGAGAAAAAATTATTTTCACCAACTTTTGTTTTTCTTTTTTCTATCATGAATTACTTTCTTTCTCTCCCTTTCTCTCTCTCTCTCTCTCTCTCTCTCTGTGTACTGGTTTTTATTCTGTTTTTCCTTTGGTTTTCCTATGTGTGTGTTTCTCTTTCAAAGCCCAACTCCTTGTAAAACTTTTGATTTTGAATAAAAATGTCATTATTATGACAATAATAACAACAACAAAAACAAATTCCAAATAAAATGAAATGAAATATTGATCAGGAATGTCAACGTCATGTTCTCCTTCCTTTTTTTTTTTTGATTTTTTGTATTGCGAACAACATTTTCAACAACTTCATTTGCCTACCTACCGAAGCCTGAAATTCCTGTACGTGTACTAGTGCATTGGCAGTTGGTAGTTGCCTTAATAAGACGCAAGTATTTGTAAAAGTATTTGTTTGTATTGGTGGGGGGATAGGTAGGTGAACCCAAAAGTTCACAATACAAATACTTAAGCAAAGCAAAAAGTAGTGCCAAATCTATAGAATGGAGAGAGAAGAGTTAAGAAGTTGTGTAGTGCATACAACACCTGTTAGCTGCATGCTGAGTATTGCTATCGCGATAACGTTGGTTTGACAGCTGAACTGTCAAATTGTATTGACATTTGTGGCTCGGAATATCGAAGAGGCTAAAAGAAAGGTCAACCAGGTGATAATAACAAAGACATGATTCGAGGACAGAGGACTTAGACGTAGGACGGAGAAAACGAAGTTGAGACTTCTTACGAAGAAGTGTATACCGCTGGAAATCGACATCACGACATGCGACACTACTCTGACGAGGCAGAAATTGGTCAACTGCTTGAAGTCGCCGTGGTCTAGTGGGTAGTGTGTTGGCTTATGAGAAGAAAGGCCCGGGTTCGAATCCCAGGTCAGACATCAAAACGAAAAAATATTTCTTCGGCGACTTCCTCTCAGCAGATTTCTGGCAAAGACTCTGAGAGTAAAAATTGCTATGAAAAGGTTCTCAAAAATCTGTCGTTCGGAGTCGACTTTAAACTGTAGGTCCCGCCACTTATATGGATAAAATTAACGCACACAACATACGTGGTGTGAGAAGCTAGGTCGTAATCCTCACTCAAGGGTTGTAATGGCCAATTATGTATGTATGTATGTACCCTGGCATTCGACTGAACCCTACATACACCACGCTGCAACGAAAGCAGCTAAGGTTACCTCCATGTTTAGCGGGCTTATACCCAATATTGGTGGTCCTATACAGAGCAGACTCAGATTGATGATGGCAATAACGGCCTCTAATTTGCTTTACGGCGGCAGTGAGGTCTGGGCAAAGGCATTGAAGGCCGATTGTAGAAAGAAAATTTTACCATCGGTACAAGAACCGCTGCACTTAGAGTGGCCTCGGCATATAGGACTATATCCTAAGTCAGCAATACTAGGAATTAGTAGCGTAATACCCAAAGCTCTACAGGCAAGCGAATGGAGGAGAGCATGGGAGGCTAAAAATCTGCACGGAGAGACAGTAAATGTCGACGACGCCAGAAAACGCACCATACAACAATGGCAAGAGGAATGGAACACTGAAACGAGTGGTAGATGGACGGCAAAACTTCTACCAGACATTACCCGCTGGATGGAGAGGAAATTTGGCGAGGTTAATTACTATCCAAAGTCGCCGTAGTCTAGTAGGTAGTGTGTAGGGTTATTAGAAGTAAAGTCAGGGTATGAGCCCCAGACCAGGCTAGACATCAAAATGAAAATATTTCGTTGTTAACTTCCTCTCAGCAGAGTTCTGGCAAAAACTCTGAGATTCAAATTAAAATTACCGGACGCGGATATAAATGTAAAGAGGCCAAATGGCCCGACGGACTCCACTTTGAAGTAAAACCACCTTAGTTCTGGAGTGAGCAAAAAGAGTTTAAAAGAGGGAGAAATTTAGTGAGTGAGGGTACCCGCACACAGGGTATAGTGACGACTACACCTGTGGTGCGATTAGGTACATTTACTCCTCCTCAGCGTAAAAAAAAGCTCTCTAACTCTATTGTCAAGTCCATTTTACGACAAACATAATCGACATAGTGAGTAAGCATCACTATCTCAGCAGCACAAAGAATTATAAATAATGCAGAAAATATTGCTTCCTATAGAAATCTTTAATGGTCCGCCGAGATATGTTTACCCTGCCATATAAAAAGCAAGACAAAGCAGACAAGTGAGTTAGTAAAAATTCAGTCAATCTTGTGTAAAGACGCGGTGCATTTTAAGAGAGTAATCATGGTTTGAAGATCTTCGTTATTAAGTTCTGTCGTATAATTGTCTAGTAATTGTTATGGTTCATGCAAAGGGTTTAAACAGAGTAATAAAAAAACAAAGCAATTGTTGTTGTTTACATCAAGTTGTGAATAGTGGCACACAGAATTGTATTTCAATCTACGAGCAATAATAATAATTTTAGTTTTAATTGTAACAGACAAACCATCCCTCGTAGTTTTTTTATTTATTTTTTAAGTCAACAAAATTTTCTCTCCGATAATGATCTTCCATTACTACAGGCTACAGATGCTGCATTGTAGCCGCAATATTTTTAACGCACCCAGAAAACTTTTTACACATGGCAAGTGGAATAACAACCGAAGGACAGACGAACAAAAAAATAGGAATAAAAGCCCCTGAAACCAACCATAGGTTTAAGGTTAAATAATGAATGACAAAATTCCCTCAAGTGAGAGGCTAAAAAGTTGCAATGGTGTTGCATCAGAGGTGATGGTGTATAAAGCCTCAATCAAACTGTTGTGAAATGTTAGAAACATTTGATTGACTCCTGCACTCACTCACTCCCACTCACTCTCATTCACTCTCTCTCTCTCACTGCATTTAGTTTCGTATTTCCGATGATGATATGGAAATAAATACAGGGGGTATCAGTTCTTAAAACTAAAATTTCTTAAGAAGAACAAACGAAAACAATTTCATTCGTTTCGTATTCATTTCGCATTTGAATTGTAAGTGAATGGCAGTGGTAAGGTGAAAAAGTACTCACGGCTGCAGTGGCAATGGAATGATTTGCATAAATTTAAAAGTTTTAAAATGATTTTCTATGGTTTTGTGCTTATCGCAGAACACCCTTTAAGATCTTCTAAAAAGATGAAGAATCTTGTCACGCAAAGTGAGACGGCTCCTCCAAGCCTATTGCCCCACCCAGCACTTGGTTCATATACGCAAGTATTTCCAACTGGGATGCATTAATGCTTTATAGTTACCAAGAATCGTATATAAGGTTCTTACAGGCAACACTTCTCTACTCTGCTGCAAGGCGATGACGACATCAATACCGCCTCTAGAGATGATATTCCGAACCCGATCGATGATGACGGCGTGGAGATTCCGCCGCCTAGCCATGAAGAGGTTAAAGTCGCGATTATGCGACTTAAAAACAACAAAGCGGCTGAATTGTTTAAGACCGGATGTAATGAGTTGGTAGGGCGCATGCACCAGTTCATCTACAAAATATGGCTAGAGGAAAGTATGCCCAACGATTGGAACCTTAGTGTCCTCTGTCCCGTCCTGAAAAAGGGAGACCCTACGATATGCGCCAACTACAGGGGTATAAGCCTTCTCCCTATCGCATATAAGGTTCTTACAGGCGTATTGTGTGAACGACTGAAGCCACTCGTCAAAACACTGATTGGACCTTATCAGTGGGGCTTCAGACCTGGCAAATCCACCATCGACCAGATCTTCACACTACGCCAAATCCTGGAAAAGACCCACGAAAATCAAGTCGACTTACACCATCTTTTTGTCGCCTATAAGGCTGCTTTCGATAGCCCCGTAAGGGATCGTGTTTTTGCCGCAATGTCTGAGCTCGGTATACCTGCGAAGCTGATAAGGCTATGCAGAATGACGTTGAGCAATTCCTGCAGCTCCGTCAAGGTAGGAATGGACCTCTCCGAACCTTTTGATATCGTGCAAGGTTTCAGACAAGGCGATGCCTTATCATGCGACCTCTTCAACTTCGTCATGGAGAGTGTTCTGCGAAAAGCGGAAGTGCATCGCAATGGGACTATTTTTCAAAAAAGTGTCCAGTTGCTTGCGTACGCTGACGACATCGACATCATAGGGCGTACCAAACGAGATGTCACTGCTGCCTTTAGTGCTATTGAACGGGAGTCTAAAAAGATGGGTTTGGCAGTAAATGAGGGCAAAACGAAGTATATGTTATCGATAAGTAGAGCCCTGCGGCGTATTGATTCACAAATTACGGCCGATAACTATACTTTTGATACAGTCAAGGAATTCATTTACCTTGGCTCCGCTGTTACCACCGAAAATGATGTCAGTCTGGATATTAAACGTAGGATTACTCTTGCCAACAGGTGCTATTATGGTCTCAATAGGCAATTGAGTAGCAGAGAGCTCTCTCGCAAGACGAAACTAATACTCTACAAGACGCTCATCATACCCGTGCTTCTTTATGGCGCAGAAGCATGGACACCTATTAAGAACTGATGCAGCTGCCTTGGAGTATTCGAGAGAAAAGTCCTACGTAAGATCTTCGGTCCAGTGCGAGTTGGCGATGATTTTCGCATCCGATTCAACATTGGGCTGTATGAGCTCCTCAACGACATGTCGTTCGAATGGAGGAGGATGCTCCGGCGAGACGAGTATTTGATGCGGGGATCTGCGGAAGTCAGCGAAGAGGACGACCTTGTATCCGTTGGAAGGACCAAAACGAGGAAGCCCTGTCATCGATTGGTGTGACCAATTGGCGTAGGCGCGCAAAAAGCAGAAGCGCCTGGAAGGATGTGTTGCGGCAGGCCGAAATCCGCTAATCGGGTTGTTATGCCCAATTAAGTAAGTAAGTTACCAAGAATTCTTTTCCGTTAATTCATTGTCATAGTTACAGAATCTACTTGCTGGGTCTGGGACAAATCCGTTTTCAAAAATAGATACACTTTGAGACTACAAGGCCCCTTCACAATACAGCTTATCAACCTCAGATTATTTCTTTGTAGGCTGCCACACGATTCCAATCTCCTCTTGTTGTAATTATCCAACAAAAGTTTTGATTGCCTCTGACCCACTAAGTTTTGCCTTCCGTTGAATATATTACTCCAAACATTCGCCCTCACTCCACAAAGGAATTCTGGGCCCATTAACGCTGTAAAAGCTTCGCTTCTCACAAGCTCATCTGTTTGCATTCAACATTTGCCCTAACTCCACAAAGGAATTCTGGACCCATTAACGCTGTAAAAGCTTCGCTCCTCACAAGCTCGTCTGCTTGGAAATTGCAAAGATTTTCCACATGACCTGCCTGCCTAACTAGCTGCTTGAGTTTCCTCAGACAGTGTCATAAATCCTCTTAAGAGTCGAATGCTTGAATAGTGGTCTGACTGTCAGACAACATATTTAGGCATTCCAAACCTTCAGTCACGGTTACGACCTAGGTTCTTACACTACTTAAGTTGCGTGTGTTAATTTTATCTTTGAATGTCAGGATCTGTAGTTTAAAGACGACTTCTTGAGAGGCATTTTCATGGTAAATTTTTTATTTACTCTCCTGGTTTTTGCCAGAAATCTGTTGAGGGGAAGTTGCCGTTGAAATATTTTTTTCAGATTTCCTTTGATCTGCCGTTGGGTTCGAACCTCACATAAGTAGTGTGAGAAGCTAGGTGGTAATCCTAGGTTAGGTTAGGTTAGGTTAGAGAACGTGTACTTGTCAACTGTGACAAGTACAGTTCCCGGAGGTCGAATTGACCCATTGTACAACGTCTTAGCTTCTCACAACACTCGTGTTTTATGTATTAATTTTATCTATAAGTGGCGGGACCTACAGTTTAAAGTCGACTCGATTTTTGAGAAGCTTTTTATGGCAATTTTATTTTGACACTCAGAGTTTTTGCCAGAAATCTGCTGAGAGGAAGTCGCCGCAGAAATATTTTCAAATTTTCGTTTTAACGTCTGGCCTGGAATTTGAACTCGGGCTTTTCGTCTAATAAGTCAACATACTACCTACTAGACTACGGTGTCTAGGTTCTAATCCTAACTAAAGGGTTGTAATGATGAATGTTATATATGTGTTATGAAATAACTTTTTCCCCTACCCAATATAATATAGAATTCATTGCAATAAGTTGTTGCAGTACTTACGGCCTGTTTTTCTTCCTTTTTCTTCTTCGTTTTTTCTTTCTTTCCTAGTTTGTGTAATCCTATGAATTTTATTTTTAGTTCACATACAAATTAAAAACCATGGATCGGGAGATGTATCCAACTCCTACACATTGCCTTCAAAAAGTTTTTTGCTGGGGAGTAAATTATTTAAACTTTTTGCCCAGAAAGTCAAAGATGGTGATGCAAAAAGTTTAAAGTTTTACAGGCAACAACAGCTACAACATAGAGATGAATTTGTATGACTGACTTGTTTGTATCACTTGGAAATCCAATGGCATTTGCAAAAGGGGAGAGGGGGTTTTCCCCTCTTCAAGAAAGAGAGAAAGAAAATAAAGAACTCCTTCGGATAAAGAATGACAACGGCAAGTACACTTGTCGTAGGAGACAGTTGGCCAGAAATTGGAAAAGCAGTAGAAAAGAAGGGAGGGGGATTGGGGCGGACGTAAACAGGCAAGTCATAGTAAAAGTCAAGTATTTTAAAATTTGCCACCCTCCTACGTAAAGAAAGAAACTAGGAAAACATTATAAAAACTAAATGATATCGAATGGATATTATTTTTATAACAAATATTCTAAAATTCTTCAATACTCGCATGTAGGAGCAGTGGCTAGTGGAAACTAGGGAAGGGGCAACAAGTTTTTATTGTCCTTTTTTCAGTACGTTTTTTCGTTCTTTATCTTTCAAGATAAAAAAAAAACGAAAGAAAAAGAGAAAAGTTTGGTCGACATTTACGTTCACACACTGCTTATTTGCATGGGCATCACTCAGTTGTAAGGGGGAGTGGGGGGAGGGGAAAGTGACAGAAAGAGTGAGAGAGAAAGAGAAGATCATCCTTGTGATTTTGCATAAAATATTGAAATTCCATGTTAAGTGGCACTTAATGCAAATACCTAAGAATCATAGAAGTTGCATAGGACAGCAGTGGCGTAGCCAATAATAGTTCATATAAAGGGGGCATTAGATTCCCCTTTGTTTTTAAAGGTCATCAAGTTGTCCCCTTTTGCGATAAACTAATATCTGATTTCAATATATATCGGGTCTTTCATTAAAAGCTTACGGTTTTTAAATTTGAACAAAACAAAAAGTGTGTATGAGTCGCCTTAGTCTAGTAGGGTAGTGCATTGACTTATTAGACATGAGGTCACGGTTCAAAATCCGGGTCAGACGTCTCCAAGGAAACGAAATTGTTTATGATAGAATCGATCACAATTACGATCAGTTCCCAACTGCTCCAGTGCCAATTTAGGTAACACAAGTCTTTGTCTGTAGTCATGTACCTTTAGTTCGTGACTCAATTAAATTTTGACTGACTCGGTATCACCTGCATACTCGCATGGACAGCGGCAAAACAAAGTAAATAACTGACAACTAATTTGACAGTTCGAGCTTCAACAAGTTGTCAAAATACCTGTTGGAAGACACGATACTTTAAAAATGATTTCCTGAACCTGATCTCCAGATTTAGGCGCGATGCCTCAAGTTAAAGTCGCTTATTAATCATGAAGGGTATCCAATTCTATTGATTCACTGAAGCATCAGTACAATGTGGTTTGTATTTCACAGTTCTATCTCTACTACAATATTCCCGAAAATCTCCTATTTTCATGTTGCATCTGTTTTTCTGCAGGGCACATATGTTTTTAGTCAATTGGCCAGGGTATCGCACACTGCATTCCAGACTAAATTCGTTCTTTAGCCGGTTTATACGTGCTTGGAATAGAGATCTTTCCTCTTATTTATAATAAAAAAGGATTTAAATCTTACATCGGGAAACACTACTTTCTTCTACTGTTTTCTCTCCCTTAACCTATTTTCCAAGTTCTAATACAATGCACGACATAAGTAGGGGCCATTACCTGAGTGTTTACTTTATTGAAAAAAAAGACAAAAAACACGACCTTCCAGAACATACAACATTAAAAATAGGGGACATCCCCTGAGTGTTTAGTTTATAGAAAAAGCCCTCGACCTTCCAGAACATACAACATTAAGACTAGGGGCCATCCCCTGAGTATTTACTTTATAGCGACAAAAAACCCTCTACCTTCCAGAACATACAACATTAAGAATAGGGACCATCCCCTGAATTTTACTTTACAGAAGCAAAAAAACAAAATATTCGGCCTTCCAGAACAAACAACATTAAGACAAGGTGCCATCCCCTGAGTATTTACTTTATAGAAACAAAAAACTCTCTACCTTCCCGAACATACAAAATTAAGAATAGGGGCCATCCCCCGAGTGTTTACTTTATAGAAACAAAAAAAAGCACTCGACCTTTTAGAACATACAACATTAAGAATAGGGGCCATCCCCTGAGTATTTACTTTACAGAAACAAAAGAAAAACACTCGACGTTCCAGAACATACAACATTAAGAATAGGGGCCATCGCCTGAGTGTTTACTTTATAGAAACAAAAAAAAAAGCACTCGACCTTCCAGAACATACAACATTAAGAAAAAGGGCCATCCCCTGAGTATTTACTTTACAGAAACAAAATAAAAACACTCGATGTTCCAGAACATACAAAATTAAGAATAGGGGCCATCCCCCGTGTTTACTTTATAGAAACAAAAAAAAAAGCACTCGACCTTTTAGAACATACAACATTAAGAATAGGGGCCATCCCCTGAGTATTTACTTTACAGAAACAAAAGAAAAACACTCGACGTTCCAGAACATACAACATTAAGAATAGGGGCCATCCCCTGAGTATTTACTTTACAGAAACAAAAGAAAAACAATCGACGTTCCAGAACATACAACATTAAGAATAGGGGCCATCCCCTGAGTAGTTACTTTATAGAAACAAAAAACCCTCTACCTTCCTGAACATACAAGATTAAGAATAGGGGCCATCCCCTGAGTGTTTACTTTATAGAAACACAAAACCCTCTACCTTTCAGAACATACAACATTAAGAATAGGGGCCATCCTCTGAGTATTTACTTTACAGAAACAAAAAAACAAAATATTCGACCTTCCAGAACATACAACATAAAGACTAGGGGCCATCCCCTGAGTGTTTACTTTATAGAAACAAAAAAAAAGCCCTCGACCTTCCAGAACATACAAAATTAAGAATAGGGGCCATCCCCTGAGTGTTTACTTTATAGAAACAAAAAAAAAAACACTAGAAGTGTTAGAACTGACAACGTTAAGAAACAAGACGGTTGCGATCATTGTTGGAACTGTGATCGCAACAGATACAACAACTCCGGACACTTTTTTTATGAAGTACAGGCTTTTGGGGGAAAAATATCTTTTATTCAGCTCAGCACTCATTCACCAACTTTTCGCCAAGATGATCAAGTTCTTTAGAACAATTTTGTTCATGAGATGAATACGTCTTGCTATGTCTCCGGTAGTATTTGCAGACGAACGAAATTGGATCGCATAATAGGCTCTTAAAGCACCCGAGTGCCTCCAATGCATATTGTGAGAAAAGAAGATCTTAAGAATTTAATCCGTACCATACAGGTTCAATACACAGTTTGTCTGTGTAGAGTGTTGCATAGAGAGGCCTTCCTGACCCTCTTGTATCATTCTTGAATTCCTTCTCGGTTTAGTCTCTTTCATACGATCGTAAGTCATATCGGTAGTGCTAGCAGATGAAATCCGATCGTGTGAAAGGCGTTTAAAACACCCGACTAACTATCTGCAGTGCATGACAGACAGATGCTATCGGGGCACTGCCTTTACGCGGAAGGGGAAGTAATTGATGATACAACGCACACAGTTTTCGAATGTGGACGCTGGCAGAGCTATCGCTCTGTTCTAACGACAATAATTGTAACGATCACGGCCGTTAACATTGTCGGGGTCATGATTGCGAGTAGAGAAAATTGGGCCTCATTGGCGAATTACCTGAAGAAGAGATGACACTGGCACACTTGCCAAACGAAATTCCAAACAGGGACCAAGGGAATAGCGGATACTGTCTCCTTAACAATCGATACGCAATAATCCGGAATCGAATATACGCACGCTGGGGCCAAAGGGCCAAAAGGACTCCACTCCGAAGTAATGCAACCTGTAGTTCCGGAGTGAGCACAACAAGTCTACGAGAAGAAGGGGGGGATTTAGTGGGTGAACGCCCCAGACACGGAGGATGTGACGCCTTCCTCTATGGTGCGGTTAAGTACATTTATCCCTCATCGGCGTAAAAAAAAATCTGAATTGCAATTGCGGGAAAATGGAACCAAACCAAATGAGTTCATACAGCTTCAGTACTCAGTATTCCACTGTGTAGAGTGTTGCATGGAGGGCCACTTCTGTCCCTATTTAATCGTTCTTGAATTCCTTCTTTGTTTAGCCTTCTCTTCCGCTTAGATATCACACGCTACTGTAATTATTTGTAAGTATTTTAAGTTGTTGGTATTTTTGTTGTAGGTATAGTTGTTGTTGTTGTTGTGTGTAGTGTGTAATATAAAGTACAATTTGATAAAGTAGTGACAGAGGGGTTAAGTTGTCTAGAGTTAAGGAAATGCAAAAAATATTCAAAATATTCAATGTTTTCTGCCAATATACATACAGACAGACAGACATACACCTACACATGGACATACAAATACAGAGATTATAGCAACAATACTGGTGGCATCTTCAACCATAAGAATAACAATAACAACAACAAACATTGAAGATGTATTACCTCAAAGAAGCCATTCGTTTTAAAACCCAACTCAACCATGATAGATTCGAACTCCACAACATGGAGAGGAAGAGATAGAATCCCCTTCAGCAATGGTTGTTGGGCGGTTGAAAAGCACGCTGCTGAAGGTAATAAATATGCGGTATTACTCCATCCTCCCCGTGCTTCTTTATGGCGCAGACGAATGGTCACTATTAAGCACTGATGTAGCAGCCTTGTATTCAAGAGAAAAGTCCTACGTAAGATCTCGGGTCAATGTGATTTGGCATTGAATTCCCCGCATCTGATCCAAAAAAAGCTGCATGAGCTCCCTAACGACATGGACGTTTTGGACATGGAAGAAGATGCTTTGGCAAAAAGGGAAATTGATGCGGGGATTTGCGGAATTCGACATTGGAAGGACCAAATAGAGAAAGCTCTCTCATGGATTTGTGTGACCAACTGGGGAAGGCACGCAAGAAGCAGAGACGCCAGGAAGAATGTGTTAAGGCTGACGGAATCCGTTAATGCTCCTGAGAGACGGGTAATTGGTGCGGGGATCTGCGGAATTCGACATTGGAAGGACCAAATAGAGAAAGCTCTCTCATGGATTTTTGTGACCAACTGGGAAAGGCACGCAAGAAGCAGAGGCGCCTGGAAGAATGTGTTAAGGCTGAACGAAATCCGTTAATGCTCAAGAGAGACGGGTATTTAATGCGGTAACCTGTGGATGTCGACGAAGAGGACGATCTTGTTTCCATTGAAAGGACCAAATCGAGAAAGCCCTGTCATCGATTGCGGTGACCAACTGGCGAAGGCGAGCAAGTAAAAGAGACGTCCAAAATCCATTAATCGGGTTGTTAATGGCCAATTAGCGGGTGATTTTTTTACTTTAGGCCTTTGATGTTTGCTAGTTCATCACAAGCGTATATTTCATGGAAATCATGGCATTTAACAATTAAAACTTATGTTTGGTTAGATATCGCCGTAGTCTACTAAGGAGCGTGCTGGCTTATTAGCCATGAGACCTCTGTTCAAGCTTCGGGCCAGACATAAAAAGTATAGAGCAGCATGCCGAACAAGTACATAACCTAGTAAGTATTTTGATGTCCGTACGTGAATCATACTTATTTTGTGATTCCATGTAAAGGGTCCGCCGAATAACGTTCTTTTTTTAAATGCTTTAAAAAAGAAACTTCCGAATATTTTCTCAAATTTCTTTTTTTATAAAAGTACAATCCTTTCGGTTAATAATGGAAAATAATTTCATGGCTGTCTCGGCCGGCCATGCAGTAGCCTACACGATCGGCTCAATTTTAAAGCACATTATCGATTGTGTGCAGCTGTATTTCACCATATGGCTTCACGAATATTGTCCTTTAAGGCGTCAATTGTCTTTGGCTTGTCGGCGTAACACTTATCTTTAACGGCTCGCCACAAATAATTGTCCAACGGTGTCAAACCGCAGCTCCGAGTTGGCCAAAAGACATCAGTTCTGCGGCTGATAATGCGATCTTCAAAAACAGAGCGCAAACCATCGAGTGTAGCTTCGGTTGTTGAAACCAAATGTTGCCAATAACATCCTCTTCAATTTTTGTGAACAAAAATTCATTCCACAAGGCCCGATAACGATCGCCACTGACTGTAATGGCCACTCCTTTCCCATTTTCGAAGAAAAATGGCTTAATTATGCCGCTGGATCAAAATCCGCACCAAACAGTGCCTAGTTTTGGTTGCGTCGGCTTTTCTATGTATGTCTGCGGGTTTTCTGCCCCTAAATGCGACAATTTTGCTTGTTTACATACTCGCCAAGATCAAAATAAACTTCATCTGAAAAGATGTTTTTTTTTGCCAAAATTAGCATCTTCTTTATGTCGATCGCAGGTCCACTTAGCGAAGCGAAAACGCGTATACACAACCATATTCGTTCAGCGGAAGGATAAAACTAATTACCTGTCAAATCGGACATGAGCTATGAGTTACCATTCACAAAATAAGCACTAGTTGAAAAAAAAACGTTAGTTGGCGGAGTCGATATTTTAGTATTCGTACGCGAATGATACTTAATTTGTGCTTCGTGGATATGTTAAGATATGGAGAGAGTCGAACTTAACATTATCATAAGCATTGTTAAGTATGAATACTGATGTGGTACTTCAAACATTGTATGGGAGTAGAGGTTCGTTCCATGATATTAAAATAAGTATGAATGCGTGCTTATAAGTATTAGAAATGTATGAGTATGTTTCGTTTCCACTTATCTGCTGATCTCTGTTCCATAAACAACATTTGAAGGTTTTTAACCGTTTGTAGCGTATAACACGAAGTGGTGAATAAAAGTGTTGAATAAACTCCCCCAGTTTTTAAGATAAAAATCTCTATTTATAGTCATCGTTCATACATCCTTAAAATGCTTTAAAATTTATTTTTTGTATTTACATGTATGTGTGAGTGTTAAGTGTGAATGCGAGTGTGTTTGTTATAACAAAACCAAAGTAAGTTGGAAGCGTGTGAGAAGTCTAAAGTGCTAGTGTTCGTGTTGGTGTTTCTGTTGCTGTTGGTGTCGATCTTGTCTTCTTTTATCAATTTTATTTTTTAAGCCATTTTGTGTGTTCGAGTGTATGTGTTTATGTTTTGCCAAAACGAAGGGGTTTTTTGGGTTTGGGTGTGTGTGTGTAGTGTGTTTGTGTTTTACAGTGATTTGATGTCTGTAAAAGCGATTGAATTGTAATGAAATCTGATGTGGCATAAAATACCAGCATCAATATTGGCAACTTTTAAAAAAACACGCACGCTTACACAGTTACACACTAACACTTACAAAACGATTATATTTTAAATTCATATACACAGAACACAGCATAGCGCAACACAGCACACATACTTTTACAACATTTTTTTCGGGGATTATATTTTCGCCTCGTTTTTTTGCTTTTTGTTTCGTTTCGTGTATTTATTTCGACTGCTAGTCAGTCAGTCAGCCAGTAAGTGAACGAATGTCTCACTCACACACTTACACATTCATTGCAAGTGAATTGTTTGGGAAAAATTGTTCCTAAAATCCAGTCAATCGTTTGGCTTCATGTTGCTTCGTTTTCTTCTTATTCTGTTACACGAATTGTATGGCTGTAGTGGCAGAGATGATGGTGTCGCTATTGCCGCTATTGCTGTTACTCTAATGGCTGCTGTTTTGTATTGAAGTTTTGTTGTTTTTTCTCTGTGCTGTACTTTGCTGTTCAATAAGCGACATGTTGTAGCCTGTTTTCTGTTTGTTTTTTTTTTTTTGTGTTTCTCCTTTAACTGAGATTTTTCGATTTTGTTTCCTTCTATTATGGTTTTACTTGGTATTTCCTGGTTTAGCGGGCGGATGTTTAAAATATTGTTTAACTTTATCATCATCATCCTCATCGTCTTTATCTTCTCTTCTCAGTTCACTTCTATGGAGACGAGTTAATATTTCTTTGATTTACTTCTGGCTGTTATCGTTTCGATGACGATTTTTGTTGTTGATCAACTTTATTTGAATTTTCTTTTGCTATTTTTGTTTTTTGTTTTCCATGATGGGAAATTCATGGAAATTCTCATAACATTTATTGGCAAAATAAATTTTTGGTAAAATTTGTGGTTAAAAACAATACAAATTTTAATATGACTAGATAACCCGTGCGAATATTTCGCACCGTTAGTTGTCATTTTTGTAACATAAAAATAATTGCCAAAACAGCTTTTTACAACTTAATATGCATATTATATATAACTGACTTAGTAATAAATGGCAGTTTAGTAAATAGCGGTATTGCCAGAATGGATTTTAATACATACTATGATATTATGTAGAACTGCATTACTATTAAGCGACCCTGTATTAGCACACTTGAACAAAAACATATAATCATAATGACAACAGTATTATCATGCAGTTCTATATAAAATATAATTTTTATCAATGAAAATATTAATTTTTCAATTTCTAATTATTTTTCGCCATTAGTGTTAGATATAAGCTTTAAAATGAGATATCATTCATTAAATTTGATGCGGTGGTATGGGAGATATTTGCAACCGACAAAAAAATGTGCTTTAGAAATAATATATATGATTAGAAATCATAATATATCATACATATTTACATACATAAATACATATATTTAAATGCTTTTTTAATACTTCTTTGAATACAATATTAGAGGTAATCACACGACATTATCGTTAACTTTTTGCCCGTACGAATCCTTAATACAAACAAAAATATCTTTAAACATACGAACTCGAGAAAAAGCCACGTATTACTACCCATGTGAAAAGACCGGTTCTGGTAAATACAATCCTACCTTTTGAAGGGTTTGACCTTGTGCTTTGTTTATCGTAATAGCAAAACCAACATTCACAGGGAATTGTATTCGTGTCATTCGGAAAGACACAGTTGGATCAGAAGGTGTAAGCTTGTTTCGGGGTATAAGTACAGTTCTATCGATATGAATAATTTTTGCTGATATGATGTGCGCTCCCAAGTTTGTTACGATTAGCCAGGTACCATTTACTAAACCGTATTACTACACTTCTTATGTTTATCGCACTTGATCTAACAACTACTGCCCAGTATTGCCAAAACATCTTTTTGCAACTTAATATGCATATTGTATATAACTGACTTAGTAATAAACGGCATTATAGTAAATAGCGGTATTGCCAGAATGGATTTTAATACATACTTTGTATATTATGTAGAACTGCATTACTATTAAGCGACCCTGTATTAGCACATTTGAACAAAAACATATAATCATAATGACAACAGTATTATCATTCAGTTCTTTATAAAATATAATTTTTTCAATTTCTAATTATTTTTCGCCATTAGTGTGAGATATAAGCTTTAAAATGAGATATCATTCATTAAATTTGATTGGGTTCTATGGGAGATATTTGCAACCGACAAAATAAAGTGCTTTAGAAATAATATATATGTTACTCTAGGACTAATGGCTTCTATCGGGTCACCCATCTAACGTTTTTCTTTTTTTTTCTAAACTAAAGCTTATTTCATGAATGGTAACACGTAGCTCATGTCTAATTTGACAGATAATTAGTTTTATCCTTCCGCTGAACGAATAATCGTATGGTTGTGTATATCCTTGGACAACGCTGGGAAATATTGCAACATTACTTTGAAAATCATGGTAATGTTGCAGAATGTTTGCGAAAATTGCGAACGGATTTTGAAAGAAGAGAAGCATCGTCAGCTCCGTATGTTCGTTATCTTGTGAAAGAAGTGAAAAAAACTGGCATCCTCATCGATAAACCAAAGCGTGAAAAGCCAAACACGTACGTACACCCGAGGATATTACTCTGTAGGAGAAAGTGTGCGTGAAGCACCATCAACATCAATTCACCGTCGTTCTCAACAATTGAACATTTCGGAGATATCATTGAGACGAATTTTGCATAAAGGCCTTGGTTTGAAGCCATACAAAGTCCAATTGTTTCAGAAGTTGAAGCCAATTGACCATCTAATGCATTTTCGCTTCGCTAAGTGGACCTGCGATCGACTTACAGAAGAAGCCGATCTTAGCAAAAAAAAAAAAATCACCTTTTCAGATGAAGCTCATTTCGCTCTTGGCGGGTATGTAAAAAAGCAAAATTTTCGCATTTGGGGCACAGAAAACTCGCATGCATACATTGAAAAGCCAACGCACCCAAAACGAGTCACTTTTTGGTGCAGATTTTGGTCCAGAGGCATAATTGAGCCATTTTTCTTCGAAAATGAGCAAGGAGTGGCCGTTACAGTCAATGGCGATCGTTATCAAGCCATGTTGAACAAATTTTTGTTCACAAAAATTAAAGAGGAGGATATTGGCAACATTTGGTTTCAACAGGATTGCACTAAGTGCGACAGACCCAAAGCTACACTCGATGTTTTGCGCCCTGTTTTTGAAGATCGCATTATCAGCCGCAGAGCTGATGTCATTTGGCCCGTTCGGAGCTGCGATTTGACACTGTTGAACTATTATTTGTGGCGAGCCGTCAAAGATAAATGTTACGCCGACAAGCCAGAGACAATTGACGCTTTAAAGGACAATACTCGTGAAGACATTTGGTGAAATACAGCTGCACACAAGCGATAATGTACTTAAAAATTGGACCGATCATGTAGGCTACTGTATGGCCAGCCGAGACAGCCATGAAATTATTTTCCCTTATTAACCGGAAGGATTGTACTTTCAAATAAAAAAAGAAATTTGAGAAAATATTCAGAAGTTTCTTTTTTAAAGCATTTTCAAAAAAAAAAAAGTTATTTGGCCGAACCTTTCGTTAGACAACGACACCAACTTTCGTAGAAAACCCACCTCCAGCGATTAGAAAGACTTTTAGGTCAATGGGTTAGAATATGAACAAACAAAATTATCAAATTTGAATTTGAAATTCAGGAAATATCACTCTCTGGTAAGGATTTTAGGCTGGCAATACTCTCTGCTCATATTTCATTGAGAACAATATTGGACAGACTATCACTGTCAACGGCAAGCACTACCACTATCATCATCTTTTGGTTCGAATTGTTTGATATTTGGACACCTAAAATGGGCCCATTCCGGATGACTACACGGTACGTGAACAAACAAAATAATCGAATAATACCTTCTAAAAAATTTACCCTTTAGTAAGGACTTTGGGCAAATGATGTCATCGGTCCATGTTTCCTAGAGTACGATGGTGTTCAGATCATCAGTGTTAACGGAGAGCGCTATAGATCGGTGATTACCACCTACTTTTGCCCTGCATTATATGATCTGGACACTTACGACGTCTGACTTCAACAGAATGGCACTACTTATGATCATCACAAGTGAAAGTGATTTCAATTGATCACCCAGATCATGGGATTTAACAACCGTTAGCCATTTTTAGTGGGGTTTTCTTAAGTCGCATGTGTAAGCCACAAACCATTGCGATACTCAAAGTCAAATTCAATCTGTTTTATGCATTAGAGTCACAGAAAATCGAGCATAATGATATCAAGATATCTCACACGTACATACAAAATTAGTCATTACAACCCTTCAGTCAAGATTACACCCTAGCTTCTCACACCACTTAGGTTGAAACTCGACACCTTACCGTTGAAATTCCACTCCGTATGACAAAGTCTTAAAAGTTTTTGCCAGAAATATAAGGAGAAATATAATGGGGGTTTGAAACGTGACCTCACGTCTAACAAGTCAAGACATTACCTACTAGACTCGGACAATTACAGATGTTGGTTTATTAAAACTTAAGGATGAGAAGCGGTTCATGAAAGACCTTTTTTTCAACGAAAAAAAGCCAAGACGACAGTAGGCAGAAAACTCTCTGTTCCAGAGTCCTTTAAAATAAAGAAACTGGATTTGTGAAATGAGGATGACGCCAAAGCGAATTTATCAACGTTCAAGAAGCCATGACTAGATAACTAGTGGTATGAGAAACTGGGTTTTAAGCCTGACTAAAGGGCTATAATGACTAATTATGTATGTATTGTTACAAAAATGAAAATGGCGTTTTGCTTTTACATCGATTACCATTAAAATTATAAATAAAAGCTACAAAAGCAAAACAATGAACTTGTTTACATGATGAAAAAAATAAACAAAAATATACCAACAAAACACTAGAATAAAAAATGATAAACAAGTAAACAATAATACAACAACAAACACTACAAGAATAAACATTAACAAAATACATACATACATACATAATTGGCCATTACAATCCTTCAGTCAGGATTAGGACCTAGCTTCTCACACCACTTATGTTGTGTGCGTTAATTTTATGCATGAGTGGCGGAACCTACTGTTTAAAGTCGACTCCTTTCATGCTTTTCATGGCAATTTTTTACTCTCAGAGTCTTTGCCAGAAATCTGCTGAGAGGGAGTCGCCGACGAAATATTTTTCGTTTTGATGTCTGACCTGGGATTCGAATCCGGGCCGTTCGTCTAATAAGCCAACACACAACCTACTAGACCACGACGACTTCATTCGATTAACAAAATACACAGACAACAATAATGAAACAACGATGTTGAGTTTGATAGAGATCTTGAGAAGGCGAAGCCACAAACATTTACCTTCAAGACCATTCATCCGACTGTTTCTCCAGCTATATAAAAGGCAAAGCAAAGCAGGCAACAAGGTGAATAAAAGTACAGTCGTTGAGTGCGAATAAAGTAATTGAAGATCTCCGTTATAAAGATCTGTCGTATAATTGTGATTGTTACAGGAATAACAAACAAAGCAATTGTTGTTGTTTACATCAAGTTGTGAACAGTGGCACATAGAATTAAGCGAATAATAAAGAATTTAAATTAAAATTAAATGGAAATTTATTTTTATTTTAAAATCTCATATTTTAAAGTAACAGTATGTATGTGAAAGTAGAAGTCGTCGTGGTCTAGTGGGTAGTGTGTTGGCTTATTAGACAAAAGACCCGGGTTCGAATCCCAGGTCAGACATCAAAACGACAAATATTTCTTCGGCGACTTCCTCTCTCAGCAGATTTCTGGCAAAGACTCGGAGAGTAAAAATTGCCATGAAAAGCTTCTCAAAAATCTGTCGTTCGGAGTCGACTTTAAACTGTAGGTCCCGCCACTTATGTATAAAATTAACGCACACAACATAAGTGGTGTGAGAAGCTAGGTCGTAATCGTGACTGGAGGGTTGTAATGGCCAATTATGTATGTATGTGAAAACTAGTCCCCGTAGTCTAGCAGACAAAGTGTTGGCTTAATAGATATGAAGGCTTGATTCAAACCCTATGTCAGACATTTTCAACAAAACGGAATATGAAAAAAGGAATATTTTTACGGGGACTTCCTCTCAGCAGACTTCTATCAAGAACTCTGAGAGTAAATCAAAAATCTGTCGTTCGGAGTCGACTTTAAACTGTAGGTCCCGCTGTTCATGTATAAAATTAATACAAACAACATTAGTGATGTGAGAAGCTAGGTGGTAATACTGAATGAAGGGTTGTAATGCCCAATTATGGTGATGGACATTTGAATTTTAAATTTAAATTGAATTTTATTTTCTATGATTGACAGAACATCGACTGAAATTAAGTTATGTTATGTTGCAAGCCTTGTTATCCTTTGCTTAGGTGAAATATCGTTACAAAAAGGAATTTGAAAAAGTTTTTCTTTTTTTTTGCGCTTTTGGGTTTCCTAACATTGTAGTAGTCCCTTCTAATTTGTTACAAATTAGCCACTAATTTTTACTGAAATCCTTGAGAGAGAGATTAAATATAACATTTTGGCTTTTGAAACTTGTATTTGGGTTTTCCCCCTTTTTCTCTTTTTTCGCTCTCTCTCTCTCTCACTCAATATCTGTTAACCCAAATCAAAATTAAAACTTTGATTTGTAACACATGAAAAGCCAAAAAAAAAGGGGGAAGGGGAGGCCAAAGGGGGAATAAAAACATGAAATCAACTTGAATTTTAATTCAATCAAATGAAAAAGAAAAAAGGAAACTAAACTTAAAAAATACTAGGAACAGAGAAAGAAAGAAAAAAGAAAGAAAGAATCTGTGCTTCCTTGCTTGCTAAGGACGAAACATAAATTTTGATAAGAAAACTACGAAAAAACAAAAAAAAAAATTCATGAAAATTGAAAGAAAAACTTGAAAGAAAAATAGAACGAAAGAAAGAAGGAAAAGAAATTATTTTCACTTGCTTTGGACAACACACAGCTGTTGTGTAAAATCAAAATTAATTACATTCCTTAACCTTAAGCTCAATGGACTAAATAAGCACACTACGCTACGTTGATAACGACGCAGTCAACGGACGTACAATGAAGACGGACGTACAATGAAGACGGACGTACGTTTAAATGAAAAATCGAAAATTCTACAAAAGTACTTTAGATGGCAACCATACAACAACAACAATCGCCATACCAGATAAGATACCAAATAGAAAGCAAAGGAAAAAGCGAAAAAGTAGGAAAAAAAATCGCTTAACATTTAGGAAAATTAAGTTGCCACCATTACCCTGGCCATTAGCCGTATTTCATTCTCTTTTCCCTATGCCACCTCCCTCCAAATAATTTTCTATTTGTGTGAGGCCAAATCACTTTCATTTTGCCAGGTTTAACGTCACCTCCGTTTTGCCTCCACAACATTTAATAAAAAATTGCTTCCTCTTTCCCTTTCTTCTCTTTCTCTTCCTCTTTTTTTGTAATACAACACCCCCTTGTGCTTTACCTACCGGAGGTTTATCATTTGTTGGTTAAAAATGAAACAATAACAACGTTAATAACCCCTAAATACCAACTAAATCCGAGAAATAAAAGAAGAAAAGCCAAAAAAAAAATGTGAAAGAAAAGCAGAAACTAAAAGTAGTGAAGGCAATTGAAAAGGTATGGAAAGAGAAAACCCATTAGGAAATTGAGCACTTATTAACAATTTCCTTTAGGCTTCAATATTGTTAAAATAAAAATAAACTAGATAACCCGTGCGAATATTTCGCACCGTTAGTTGTCATTTTTGTAACATAAAAATAATTGCCAAAACAGCTTTTTACAACTTAATATGCAGATTATATATAACTGACTTAGTAATAAACGGCATTATAGTAAATAGCGGTATTGCCAGAATGGATTTTAATACATACTATGTATATTATGTAGAACTGCATTACTATTAAGCGACCCTGTATTAGAACGCTTGAACAAAAACATGTCATCACAATGACAACAGTACTATCATGCAGTTCTATATAAAATATAATTTTTATCAATGAAAATATTAATTTTTCAATTTCTAAGTATTTTTTGCCATTAGTGTTAGATATAAGCTTTAAAATGAGATATCATTCATTAAATTTGATGCGGTGGTATGGGAGATATTTGCAACCGACAAAAAAATGTGCTTTAGAAATAATATATACTAGATGACCCGTGCGAATATTTCGCACTGTTAGTTGTCATTTTTGTAACATAAAATGAAAATAATTAACTACTGCAAAGTATTGCCAAAACATATTATATATAACTGACTTAGTAATAAACGGCATTATAGTAAATAGCGGTATTGCCAGAATGAATTTTAATACATACTTTATTATATAGAACAAAATTACTATTAAGTGACCCTGTCTTAGCACACTTGAACAAAAACATATAATCATAATGACAACAATATTATCATGCAGTTCTATATAAAATATAATTTTTATCAATGAAAATATTAATTTTTCAATTTCTAATTATTTTTCGCCATTAGTGTTATATATATAAGCTTTAAAATGAGATATAATTCATTAAAATTGATGCGTGGTATGGGAGATATTTGCAACCGGCAAAAAAAAGTGCTTTAGAAATAATATATATGATTTGTATTTAGTTTTAATTATAATTCCTTAATATTCGCTTAATTTTGTGTGTCACTGTTCACAACTTGATGTAAACAACAACAATTGCTTGTGTTTGTTATTACACGTTTTACAGATTTTGTAAAAACAATAACAATTACTAGATAATTGTTCGACTGATCTTTGTAACGGAGATCTTCTCCTACTCTTTTTCTTATTTTTCTCAATGATCTATCTATTACTTCGAATCCTATTTACTCTTTTGCGGATGACAGCAGCATTTGTCATTCATATTTATTTGATCGGAGGCCGAGCCTTTTGGAGATTGGGGCAAGGAGGTCGAACATGAATGACGCACTCACAGGTGACCTGATAGCAATCTCTGAGTGGGGTCGCGCGAACAGGGTCGATTTCATTGCGCTTAAGACCCAATGTTGTTTTTTTGACACACCGGCGTTATGCTGGCTCTGGTGTTCTGTCATCTGTATTTATGGGTAATGTAAATATTGAGGAGGCGGATGCTCTTCATGTTCTAGGCATGAGAATTAGTTGTGATGCTCGTTGGAACGATCACATTTTTCGAGTGTCGAAGGAAGCATTCAAGTGCCTTGGTTTTTTGAAACGGTGCAGGAAATACTTCTCTCCATCCGACCTTCTTAATATATACAGGACCTTTATCCGACCCCGGATGTAGTATAACTCTCATAGTATGGGCCGGGTGCTTCAAAGTCTATTTTGAAGCCTCTCGACCGCGTACAGGAGAGGGCGAAGGTGCTTATTAATGACAGTAGGGTATCCAACTCTATTGATTCGTTGAAGCATCGTCGCAATGTGGCGTGTGTTTCATTGTTCTATCGGTAGTATAATGGGAGGTGTTCTCGGGAGATAAGGGGCTTGGTTCCCGACAGCCACATATTTTTACGTGGTACTCGATCTTCTCACAGAGCACATCCTTTTATGGTTGATTGTTTAGTGAACCGCACAATGCATTACAGGGAGAATTAATTTTTTGCTCGCTTGTGGAATGATCTTCCTGCGAGAGTTTTTCCCGTCAATTACAATATTGGTGAATTTAAATCGAATGTCCATAAACACTACTCCATCTTTCCTCCTTCCTATAACCTATTTTCCTAAACCTGCACAATGCACTGCATGAATAGGGGCCATCCCCTGAGTGTTGGTTTTATGAAAAAAAAAAAAATAATAAAATAAAACCACTATTACTCTCTTCAAATGCACCGCGTCTTCACACAAGACTGACTGAACTTTAACTAACTCACTTGCCTGCTTTGTCTTGCTTTTTATATGGCTAGGTAAACACTATGATGAATGTTCTTGAAGGTGAATATTCGTGGCTTAACCAGAACGAAATACTCAGAAGTTCATCACGTAATAGGCAGAGAATTACATGGAGTGGGAAATTTAAAAATGCAATCTTGAAGAAAAATGGTTTGAATTTTTTGCAGAATTTATTCTCTTGTTGTGAAGTCCAATTGTTCCGGTTAGAAATGGAATATCCTTTTATTTATATTGATGCCGCGACTGGCTTCATAGTACTTCATTTGATCTGAACAATTTTTGCACACTTTTTCAAGTGTACAGAGTCGTATCTCGGCAAGGGCATCACGCATTAATGGCCTGTATGCGATATATTGTCCCCCCACAGAAAATAGTCCAACGATGTCAAATAGTAGCTTCCTGGAGGCCTAATCATCATTTCGGCTAATTCAATGGTCAAATAAACTATATACCTTCTGAGAATATTACGCAGCTATCAGAAGGATCGCAAGCTTCTATATGACACACCCGATGGCCGAAGGGCCGAGGAGATCACGTCTGGTGCAGCTCAGTTATCTATTCTTGGTCCAGATCTCTAGAACCTAAGCTATGACAAAATCTTAGGTATAGAAATGCCAGAGGACACATACCTCGTGGGATACGCGGATGATATAGTGTCAGTCATTTCAGCGCGCGACATTGCGGATGCCAGGAGAAAACTGAATCGAGTCATGATAAGGACTCAGATATGGCATGAGGATCATGGTCTAGAGCTTGCAAAGAACAAGACTGAGGTCATACTGATGACAATGGCTCACATTCCACTCGAAATTGGTAGGCAGATAGGTGATGTGTCACTGGTCACAAAAAGGGCAGTTAGATATTTGGGCATAAGACTCGACTGCGGACTTAATTATTGGGCCCAAATTCAGCATGCAGCTACCAAGGCAGTGAAACTAACGGTCATGCTAAGCAGGATGATGGCAAATATTGGCGGACCAACACAGGCCAAGCGGAAATTGATTATGGCGGCGACGAACTCGATATTGCTGTACGGAAGCGAGATAAGGGGAGATGCGCTGGAGATTAAATCTAAGCGGAAAATATTAGCAGGGCTGCAGCGAACAGCGGCATTAAGAGTTGCCTCGGCCTACCATAGAGTATCTCGCCGCAGTCCTAGTGATCGCCGGTGAGATACCTATTGACCTGCAGGCATTTGAGCGAAGAAAATCTTGGAGAACGAAGAGGGAAAATCTTCCCATTAGTAGCGCAGATCTCAGATCTCAAACACTACGGCGATGGCAAAGTAGGTGGAACGAGGAAACATGCGGAAGATGGACTTATAAACTTATTCCATCTATAGAGGCATGGATACGGAGAACTTTTGGGGAAACTAACTATTTTCTGACCCAGTTTCTCTCTAGTCATGGTAATTTCCAAAAATACCTATACCGTATGGGCAAGGTGACTGATCCTGGCTGCATTTATTGCGAGGATATAAGTGACGACGTTGAACACACATTCTTCCATTGCATTAAATGGCAAGACGAGATGAAGATGTTGATGGAACAAATTGGCGAATTTACACCCGACACCATTGTGAACGCAATGCACGAAAGTGAGATGAAATGGAAATGGAACGCTGTGAAAAGATACGTTGAATATGTACTCCGCAGAAAGAAGTTCGACCTTGTTACAATACAACGGAATGATACATGAGAAGATGAGCCAATAGCTTGAAGCTGGCTTCAAATATGGCGTACCCAGACGTGGGAGAGTAGACAACGGTCCTTAACTGGACGTCGTTATGGGCCGTTCCCGAAGTAATGCAGATAGCCGTCCCGGGAAGGGAGTATCCCCAGAAGGAGGAGAGATTGTTTTAGTGGAAGCAGCTCTTTTTCATAGTAATTTAGGGGCCAATGATGCCTCCACTCTACCAGCCGCACCAAACAGTCACGCGTAATCATACCGCGCGTCTTCACACAAGACTGACTGAACTATTGCTAATTCAGTTGACTGATTGATAAGCAGGATTACGTGCTTGATAAGGACCAATACTTGATTTATAAGCTCGTATATTGTTTAGATATCGATCAAGGCCCTTAATGTGTTTTCGTGACAGGCAGAACACCTACTATGACTATTGCTGTATAAGCCATAATACTGCAATCATGATTTAGAGTACTACCCTCAACTATACAGGGTCTTCCAATAATGCTCGAAATCCATAAAGGCAATTTACTTCAGAATTTTGCTAGAAAATGTGCTTTAAGGCTTCATTCACACCATTACATAATATAAGTTTAGACATTGCCGCAATCTAGTAGGCAATATGCCACTTAAAGCCACGGTTTAAACTCCCAGGTCAGACATCCTTAACAAAACGAAGTCTGAAAAGAAATATTTCACTTTCTCTGAGCTGATTTCTGGCAAAAACTTTTTGAGTGTGAAAACAAAAACTCTCATGAAAAAGTTGCTCACAAAGCTGTCATTCACAATCGAATTTAAACTGTATGTCCCGCCGCCACTTACTTTCTTTCAACCCTATGCTTGATATATGTTCTGGATCACAAATCTTAAGAGAAAAAAAACTCAGATTCAGGAAAATTAATTGACAGTACAAGCATAGAAGTTGCAGAATGCTCATGACGACAAGCTAAGGCCTGCACATCTGAGACAAAAGGAAAAGACTTAAGATATGGAGTACGTCAATCAAAGATTGACAGTGATTGATTGATTGTTCAAATTGCTTAACATCGTTGAGAGGTTATTATTTTGCATGATTTGATTTGGATGTAAGAAAACTTCTGGTGAGGTAGGCGCAGCTTAATCTTTGTGGACTCTGTTATGCCAACTTGTAAGTCCATCAAGCAAGAATTTGAAAGATAAATAACTCGTTGGAAAATATCCATTCATTCCAACTGGACTCTTTAAGATATTAAAACACAATTCATGGCTAAACACTGGCAGGCAGACACAATTAAAATACGAAATAAATTTATTTTTCGTTAAGTTTTTGGACTATTTAAGCCCATCATCTCAACTCGTTAAGGCTGACTGCCAGCCAGCCAACCAACGAGCCAGCCAGCTAGTCAGTAAGGCTGGCGGCTTATTAATAGTTTTCAACCTGATGATGATAATGACGACAATGCTGACACAATTATGCCAGAACTTTAATGTTGAATGCCATATTGAATGTAAAAAGAAGAGACTTGAGAGGAAAATTTAAAAGCAGAGAAAATTTTAAGTTTTATGTTGCAAAATGGAAAATTGTTTATTGATTGACCTTGGGCTAATTGATTGACAAGGGATGAAGAGCTACCTTGTTAGCTTAACGGAATTATCAGTCATTGATATCAAGGATAAGGCTTTCAGGATTCCTCCCGGTTTCCAGCTTAGGGAAATCGTGCTTTTAGTATGCAGCTCCAGCGCCTACCAATTTCTTTGATTAGTTCGGTGGACTGCCCTTACCTGTGGCTTCAAAATGCGCCGCTTTGCGAGCTCAAGTGAGCTTTAGTATCAAAGCAACCGCTCAAACCTAACCTAGCCGAAGTAAATAGGCCACCAAGAGCATGCGACCTGACGATATCAAGCCTTTTATTTAGCCAGGTCACAGTGTATGTTCCGAAATTTCCTGACATTGGAGCATCTGAAGATCAGCATTCGTCAACCAAAATGCTCGAAGAATACTTAAGCTAGACTCCTTAATTAATCCAGAGGCTATAATTTAAATAGCATTTTCTATCGCACATAAGTCTAGCAGGTCGAAGTCTAGCAGGCTGGGAGTAAGTTGGCTTATTAGGCGGGAGGCCAAGGTTTAAAACCCTCGAAATTTGAATATTTCTTCGGTGACATCCTCTCAGCAGATTTCTGGCAAAAACTCTGAGTATCAGAATAAAATTGCCATGATAAGTTAGCTCAGAAATCTTTTGTTCGACGTCGTCTTTTAATAGTGGATCCCGAAAAATCCGAAATCTAATACCAATCTCGTACGAGCTACTTAAGTGCTCGAATGAAAATAAACGGCTCGGCTCTGAGACTCCCGAAGGAGACAAAGTACTTGGGTTTCTTTCATCCTCCCAGCAGATTTCTGGTAAAACCTCTGAATGTCGGAATAAAATTGCCATGAAAAGCTTGAAAAGTTGCTCAGAAATCTTTCGTTCAAAGTTCGTAGATCCCGCAAATCCCAAATCTAATATCAATCTCATAGAATCTAAGCTCTCAAATGAAAATGAACGGATCGGCTCTGAGACTCTCAAAGACGACACGGTACTAGAGTATCATTCTATACTTCAAACTGTTCTGGAAAAGGAACATCGGTGAGAGGATGAGGAAGGCGTTGAATGCTTAATATGTCGACACAGAACCCCCCCCCCTCTCCTGGCTTCCAGGTTACAGTGGCACAGAGAGAAACGAAGAAGAGGATGAACTGGCACGTAAGTGAACAGAGATGTTTGAGGAGAGGAGTTTAAGCGCTTCTACAAGAATACCTTTTCAAATTTGGAAAAAGCAACAAGGAATTCAACAAACCGTGGATGGTTCAAAGTATCTGTTGTTGACAAATTTCAAAATTGATGTGCCGAGCATGATGGACAGCTGGAGAACCAAGGAACTACTTTAGGATAGAGCACGTGTACTTGTCAAATAAGGCAAGTTCAGTATCCGGAAGTCGAATTAATCCATTGTACAAGTAAGAAGTCGGCGAAGTCACCATGGTCTAGTAGGTAGTGTGTTGGCTTATTAGACGAAAGGCTCGAGTTCGTATCCCAGGTCAGACACCAAAACGAAAAATATTTATTCGGCGACTTCCTCCCAGCAGATGTCTGGCAAAGACTCTGAGAGTAAAAGTTGCCATTAAAAGCTTCTCAAAAATCTGTCATTCGGAGTCGACTTTAAACTGTAGGTCCCGCCTCTCATGTATAAAATTAACGCACACAACATAAGTGGTGTGAGAAACTAGGTCGTAATCCTGACTGAAGGGTTATAATGGCCAATTATGTAACATGAAAATCAACAAACCGTGGGTGATCCAAAGTATCTGACAAATTTCAAAAATGATGTGCCCAGCATGATAGACAGCGAGAGAACCAAGGAACTACTTAGGTTAGAAGACGTGTACTTGTCAATGCAGACAAGTACAGTCCACAGAGGTCCAATTAACCCATTGTACAACTAGGAACTACTTGAGTTCGACAAGAATATGTTCTGCATTCTAAAGTGGAAATTCTTACAGGACACTGAGCTGATGGCAGTTTCACTGACAGGCTCGATCTACCCTACCAAGATTACTGCAGAAGCTGCGATGATGTAGGGAAAACGAAATTGGTACAACACCTTTTATACGAGGGTACTGCACTTCAGAACAGATGGAATTGGATATTGAGTGACAGAACGTTTGAAATTCAAGTTTCATGGAAATCACAGTTTAGTGGGTAATTGTAAGATATGTGGCTACAAAGTCCAGTAGGGGTTGCAAGTTCAATTCCCTTATATGTAGGATCTATTTTGCTACAATGGTTGTAAGTCTTTGTTAATACGCTCCTAAGAATTAGAATCTATTGTTACGAAAATGGAAATGGTGTTGTTAAAATAATAAACAAAATAATGGACTTGATCACGTGATCAATGAATAAGTAAAAAAAATATAGCAACAAAAATAATGGGATTGTTTACAAGATCAATGAATAAACAAAAATAATAGCAACAAAATCTGTGTAAAAAAAAATAAGAGATAAAAATGTAAACAACCAACAACAAAATCCAGGGGACAAAAAAATAAACAAGCAAATACAAAGTGAAGCATAAAAAAAGAATAGCAGATAGACAAATACACAAGCAACAACTACTCTGCCGGGACGAATGTAAACAAGATACACAAACGAAAATAGAAAGAAGTTATTTACATTTTTGGATGCTTCTTGAAGACATTCTCCTTCAAAAGCATTCATTGGACTGCTGACCTGACCCGTGCAATATAAAAAGCAAGACAAAGCGAGCAATGATGGAGTTCGAATTAAATCGTTAAAGTTGTGTGTAAAGACGTCACGTTGAACTCAGAGTGAGAATACAATCATTTGCGTGCGAAGACATGGGATTGAGTTATAATTCAGTCAGTCTTGCGTACAGACAAGTTGTGCGTGAAGAAAACAGTTGTTTGCAAGTGTTGAAAGCAAAAGTGTTGTGCTTGCAAAAAATGTTGTGAGCAGAGAAGAATTACGAATAGTTGTTATTACGTAGCGGAAGAGCGTAAAAGAAGAATAAAAACTGAAGTAAATTGTTATTGTGTAAATCAATGTCCAACAGTGGCACACGGAATTGTGGATACAATAAGGAATTGATTTAAAACTCATAGTATTTTCAACATTTTTAAAGAGGTTCTCCTTAAAGAAAGTATTGATGAACTGATGTTAAAAATGCATATTAAAGATACGAATTAATTTTCCAAGGCTTTGTGGATTCTATTGTTTTGCATGCTTTCTTTCCTTAAGGCTTCAAATCTA
Source organism: Sarcophaga peregrina (assembly GCA_014635995.1). Classification (NCBI taxonomy): domain Eukaryota; kingdom Metazoa; phylum Arthropoda; class Insecta; order Diptera; family Sarcophagidae; genus Sarcophaga; species Sarcophaga peregrina. The sequence continues at coordinate 82,670,782 of CM025793.1, read as the reverse complement.
AATTACCATTATGCGATACACAAAAGTAGAATCTTTTTTTTTTTTTTTGGACAATTCCAAGAAATTCAGATTAAATGGAGACCATGAACAAGAAATGAAGAAAAAAAACAGAAAAAAAAAGAGAATAACATGACAGTGACCTGCTGTGCAAATTAAGTTTCATAACACACAGTGAGAAGCAAATAAAACTCAAACATTGTGATACACAATGAAATATAAACTGATACTCTCGCATACTGGTAGGTATGTTGCACAGATAAACAAAATATTAAAGGATAACACTGACACTGACACTGACAGTACACTGAAAGAAATATTTGATTGGATTAAAGGAAAATATGTTTGCCATGCACTAACAGAAATATTGAGGATTAAAAGAAATTATTATTTTTTTTTAATTTCTAGGGGTTAAATTAAATCAAAAAAAATTTTTTTTAATTCTCAATTGATCTTTTCTCTCAGTGTAGATACTTTTACTTTAATATGATGGCTTTAACCCAATGGTTTATCCACAAACACACATCCATCTATATATGTATATATAAATATACAAGGATGTATTGTATGTATTTGAAAACTGTGTATAAACAACCGTAAGCCATGGCCATAATGTTAAATTTGATGATTATACACAGTGCAACAGTGGAAATATACCCAAGTAACAACATATTCCATATGGTTCAGTTATTGGAGTAGAACTCAAAAATACTCTTTTCATATTGCTTGAACCCTCCAAATTTGTTTCATTTGACAAAAACTGTTTATTCTGACCTTACACACAAATTTCTCAATTACTCAAACATTTCTTAACCAATTTCCAAAAACTGTTTTTTCTGGACTTTACTTATAAATTTCAAGATTACTCAAACATTTCTAAACCGATTTCCAAAATTTAAATCTTGTTGGAAAGGGAAGAAATGGGCCTTGAAAACGGTATACATATATCTATTATTTGACTTAATATTCTATGAGATTTGATGGGTTAAACTTGGAAAATGCGTATTTTTTTCATATTTTTTCAAGTTTGTACGTTCATAGTAGCAAACTTTACTAAGAAAGTATCAAATAAGTGATAACATTCTGAAAGTCTATTATCTTTTGAAGAGATTAAATTGTATAAAAATTACTATAGTTATTTTATAAATAGTAGAACAGTCGTGTTATATTTTTTATATAAACATCCCATCAAATGAACTTTTAGTTCAAATATTTTCAAAATTTTTAATGGATTTTGATTGTTTGCCGGAAGATGTAAAACAATTTGACGTTTGCACGACTTCCAGAAGTCAGGTAATATTTGTGTTTTTTTTTCGCATATATTATTATTTCTCTTTGCGCAAACATTAGCCAACTTCTGGTGGCTGCTCAAACTTGGAATTGACACATTTTGTGATAAACAATCCAGATTCATTAAAAATTCTGAAAATTTTTGAACCGAAAGTTGAGTTTGATAAAATCCCACTCATATATAAAAAATATATCAAAACTGTTATGCTATTTAAATAATAACTACAGTAATTTTTTACCGATTTGATCAAACGAAGTATGAACCTGTTCACAACATAATGAACTTTAAGAATGTTACCACTTATTTCATATTTTTAAGTAAAGTTTGGTAGTATGGAAGGACAAACTTGAAAAAATATGAAAAAATTCGCATTTTCCAAATTTACCTCGTCAAACCACATAGCAAATTAAGTCAAATAATAGATATAGGTATACCGTTATAAAGATCCATCCCTCCGCTTTCCAACAAGATTTAAATATTGGAAATCGGGTCAGAAATGTTTGAGTAATCCAGAAATTTCTGCATGAAGTCAAAAAAAAAAACAGTTTTCGTCAAATAAAAAAAGTTTGAAGGGTACGAGAAATATTAAAAAAAAAAATATATTTGACATCTACTCAACAAAACTCACAACCTACACTACGACATTAGCCGGGAATATTTAATTTCTTTTATTTTGTCGCACAGTGTTATTTGTGTTGTGTTTGAAGAAATAAGGATGATGATGAAGACAATGAATGACTGTGCTGAAAATGACAATGATGATGCTGCTGATGATGATGATTTTCATTATTTTAATATCATTTGAAATAAATGAGGAAATATTGTTTAAATTTCTATTGATTTCATCAACATAAACTGATTCAGGTTAGGTAGTCCGACTATTGTTTGATGAAAAAAATACACGAAAACAAATTTCATGCTGGCAATATTGTTTCGTATTGAAAACTTGTTGTTGCAAAGGACAATTTCATTATTAGAAGAACATCACGAGAGAGAGAGAGAGAGAACTTAACCAATTCTTGTAAACCTTAACTCGGCACACAGCACCGAGATTGATTTCTGGCGTTTATTGACAGCGTGTTAAGAACGGCACAATTTGTGTGAGTGAGTTGAAACCTAACTCTGGACACAGCACTGAGATAGACAATTGCATATGTTGTGCGCGTTAATTTTATCCATATAAGTGGCGGGACCTACAGTTTAAAGTCGACTCCGAACGACAGATTTTATGAGAAGCTTTTCATGGCAATTTTTACTCTCAGAGTCTTTGCCAGAAATCTGCTGAGAGGAAGTCGGCGAAGAAATATTTTTCGTTTTGATGTCTAACCTGGGATACGAAGAACCCGGGCCTTTCGTCTAATAAGCCAACACACTACCCACTAGACCACGACGACTTCAACAACAATTACAAACATCCCAATTCTTATGAGCGTATTAACTAAGACTTAAGCTCGTTGTAGTAAAATAGATCGCAGTACTTGTAAGGGAATTGAACTCGTAACCCCTATTGGACTTTGTAGCTAGATGTGTTACAATTACCCATTAAACTGTGATTTCCGGGAAACTTGAATTTCAAACGTTTTGTCACTTAATAGCCAATTACGTCTGTTCTGAAGTGCAGAGCCGTGCCTCGCATAAAAGGTGTAGTACCAATTCCGTTTCGTCCACATCACGACAGCTTGTCAAGCATGTCAGTGAAACTGCCATCAGCGCAGTTTCCCGTTAAAATATCCACTTTAGAATGCAAAAACCATTTTTTTGTTGAACTCAAGTAGTTCCTAGTTGTATAATGGGTCAATTCAACCTCCGGGTACTCATTTTATTTGACAAGTACACATCCTCTAACCTAAGCAGTTCCTTGGTTCTACCGCTGTTTCTCATACAGAGCACATCAGTTTTGAAATTTTTCAACAACGGATACTTTGGACCAGTTTGTTGAATTCCTTGTTTCTTTTTCCAAATTTGAAAAGGTATTCTTATAGAAGCGCTTAAACTCCTCTTCCCAAACATCGTCGTTCCCTTTCGTGCTAGTTCATCCTTTTTATCGTTTCGCTTTGTGGAAAAGTAACCTGAAAGGCAGTAGAGGCGGGAGGGTTCTGTGTCGACATATTAAGCATTCATCACCTTCCTCATCCTCTCCTCCATGTTCCTTTTCCAGGACAGTTTGGAGACCAGCATAATACCCAAGTACCGCGTCTCCTTTGACAATCTCAAAGCCGATTCGTTCACTTTCATTTGAGCACTTAGCTTCTATTAGATTTGGGATTTACGGGATCTACAATTAAAAGACGACTTCGAAGGATAGATTTCTGAGAAACTTTTCATACCTTCCATGGCAATTTTATTTTGACATTCAGAGTTTTTGCCAGAAAACTGCTGGGAGGTTGAATCAAACCCAAGTACTTTGCCTCCTTTGAGAGTCTAACAGCCGATCCGTTCATTTTCATTTCAACACTTAGCTCCTATGAGATTGACTTTAGGTTTGGGATTTGCGGGATCTACAATTAAAAGACGACTGCGAACGATAGATTTCTGGGAAACTTTTCATACTTTTCATGACAATTTTATTCCGAAATTCGGAGGTTTTACCAGAAATCTGCTGGGAGTATGAATGAAACCCAAGTACTTTCTCTCCTTCGGGAGTCTCAGAGCCGACCCGTTTATTTTCATTCGAGCACTTAAGTAGCTCCTATGAGATTGGTATTAGATTTGGGATATGCGGAATCTATAGTTAAAAGACGACTTCGAAGGATAGATTTTTTAACAAACTTTTCATGGCTATTTTATTCTGATACTCAGAGTTTTTGCCAGAAATCTGCTGACAGGACATCACCGAAGAAATATTCGAATTTCGTTTTGTTGAACATATTAAACTCTGGTTTTAAACTGTGGTGTCCCGCCTAATAAGCCAACTTACTCCCAGCCTGCTAGACTTCGGCGACTAATACATTGTCATTATGAACGAAATAAAATGTTATTTCACTGAACGCCTATGGACTAATTAAAGAGTCTAGCTTATATTATGTTCAGATATGGAATTTTATTGAATCAATATTCAATTAATTGAGTAAAGTATATTAAGTGTTCAGACATAATAATATACGCAATTCAGCTTACTAAATATTCATATGTCAGCTGTTAAACAACAAAATTATTTTTATTTTGGTCGCGAAAATTAGGGTTATTGGACATTTGAGTTATCAAATATCAATTGAAACTGTTCTGAAAATTGTTATATGCTCACTGAGCGTACTTACATGACAGTGTTGTATTTTATGTTTTATTCAATATTATAAAATTTGCGTATATATTGCGCAATAATTAATAGAAACTTTATATGTAATATTGAACTCAATAATGGCGTTTATTGCGATTTACGATTTACTCAATATTATAAAAATTTGCGTATTTATTGCGCAATAATTAATAGAAACTTTATATGTAATATTGAACTCAATAATGGCGTTTATTGCGTTATTGCGTTTATTGTGCATATCTGAGAACCGTATTAGGTATTCTTCGAGCACAATATAGACAATCTGTGACATGGCTACATAAAACGCATGACATCATCAAATCACATGATCTTGGTGGCATACTGAACGAATTCCATCAAACTAGAGAAGAAGTTGGTCAACGAAAGGACACTCCTAATGAAATACGTTTAGACTAGACTATAGACTAGACTATAGACTAGACTATAGACTAGACTATAGACTAGACTATAGACTAGACTATAGACTAGACTATAGACTAGACTATAGACTAGACTATAGACTAGACTAGACTATAGACTAGACTATAGACTAGACTATAGACTAGACTATAGACTAGACTATAGACTAGACTAGACTGGAGACTAGGCTATAGACTAGACTGGAGACTAGACTATAGACTAGACTGGAGACTAGACTGGAGACTAGACTATAGACTAGACTGTAGACTAAACTATAGACTAGACTGGAGACTAGACTGGAGACTACACTGGAGACTAGACTGGAGACTAGACTACAGACTAGACTATAGACATTTTCTTTTCGTTTAAAAATATTTCCCCTTTTTACTGCCAAAATACACTTTTTGTGCGACTTTTTTTTCAAAAATCCCCTTTTTATGCGACTTCTTAAAAATGTCCAGCGGTAACGCTGATTGACAGTACTTTCCTTTCTTTCAGTGTATTTTAATGTTTTGAATACAATTTCAATTTGTGTTAGGGGATACTAAATAAATACATTTCCATGCATACATACATACATACACACGTTTTAGTACAGAATATGGAAGTTTAAGCACACTAAACACACGTAGAGAGCAACCTTAGTGAGTAGGTGGGCGAGTGAGCAAGTGAGTGAGTAGAGTCAGTGAGTGAATAGAGTATGAAACTAAACAAGATTAATTATACCTGAAATGTTAGTCAGTTATTGTTAAAGCTTTTTGACTTTCGACTCTGAGACACAAATGGTTACAACTGTTCCTTCTTGATATTTGAAACTGGAAACGTGTGTGTATGATAGTGTTGGTTGCTGTGTTGTTGCCAATGCTAAAAACTCCTGCTATTTTCCTACAATATTTTGGCACTTTTGCTGCTTAATGTTGTTTGTCTGCTTTCTTGTTCTTTCGTTTCTTTTATTTTGACATTAAAAGTGCTAGAGGAGGAGGAGGTAGAATGGCTACTGTTCGCTTACAATGCTTGTGTCCTTATGGTTTTCTTGTTTTTCTTTTTCCTTTTCATTCTGTTAAATCTCTACATGCCTGCTTTAACTGCTCAGCCATCTTAAGGTACCGAATATCAAACTAAACAACTGAACCGAACAAACAAAGTTGGAAGATTAATGAGTTGCTGTTCTATCATTTAGTTGAAGTGTTTGTTTCCATGTTTGCTTTGCTTCCTAGCAAGTGTCCTTGATTTTTCTATACAAACAACAACAAAAAAATTCAACATCATTCTCCTTTCTCTTGCTAATGTTTCGGCCTTCCTTTGAATTACACTTTAGCCCAGGCTTTGTTGGTTGGACTATTAAACTGTTTGCATTGAATTCAATAAAAATTACTTTTTTTATGTCTTGGACGAAAACTATTCATAACAATTTGTGTTAAAATTTTCAATTTGTCATTAAGAGCAACAACAACAACAATAATGGCAAAAACCGCTGCACGCTGACTACCTATTGCCTGAAAATTATTTCCCTTAATGATGATAAGAAAAGTAAATGTTGGCTAACAAGTAATGACCACAGCCAGCCAGTGTTACCGCCGCCACTGTTTTATTTAAAATTTATTTACTTCTTTTATTAGTTATCACATTTTGTCTTCTACTGCAGTGAGAGTAAGAGCATATACATATATGCTTGTATTTATTACATAGTATATATATGTACGTATGTTTCTGCATTTACTTATTCTTTTGCTCTTATTGAACCGTTGCTTAATAACGGTTCTATCTACTGATCATCTACTTCTTTAAAAAGCATTGTATATGATGACCAGTGGCTTTTATGAGTTGGTCAAAGGAACAGTGAAAACAAATTGTTTTAAAGCGTCGGAAGAATATTAAACATTGTTAAATTCTAAGTAATGAAATAAATTGGAATTAATACTTGTTGCTTTTAAAAGTTGTTTTTTTAATTAAATCAAACTCTGAAGCCACAGTTCTTTAAAACAATTTGGTGTGTTTTTAATTAAAATAAAATAAATTTTGTGCATTTTTACAAAAAATTAATCCTGTTAAATTAGACAAAATAAAATGTCGCAAACCGATTTTAATTGTAATAAATGTGATCTAAAAGACACCGAACGCATGGTGCAATGCGACTCTTGCGACAAGTGGTTTCATTTTGAGTGCGTTGGAGTAAATAGTGACGTCGCCAATATTAGCTGGAATTGCTCCTGTGATACTAATCAGCCTGTCGCGATTAAAAATAGTGCATCCACCGCCACATCGCAAACCATGCCACCAGTTAATGCTGGTGCTGAGTTTACTGCAGGTTTACGAGCAGCCTCATCCTCTGCAGGCCAAATGTCCACACCACTTACAGATGTGCCCGGTCCATCGTTAAGAGGAAATACTGTACAACCACAAACTAATGTTGGCCCTAATAAAGGTGCATATAAAAAAGCACAAATGCAGTCAATGCAAGTACAGGGAAACAGCAATGTACAATGTGAAACAACAACGGCCCCAGCAAAGGAAGTGTCAACAATTTTAAGTGGTCTACATATGCAAAACAATTTTGCAAGCCAGTGTGGCCCGCAAACGTCGTCCAGTTTTTTGTCATCTCATACTCAACTTCAGTTGCAGATGCTGGAAGAAGAAAAGGAGCTACAAAGGAAATATTTGGAGAAGAAATATACTATCCTGGCTCAAGGTGATGTAAGCCAAGCTTCAAATTCCTTTTTTAATACTTCTTCTTTCCAGCCAACGTCATCTCAAATTGCTGCAAGGCAGGTAATACCTAAAGAGTTACCCAATTTCGACGGTAATCCAGAAGACTGGCCGCTGTTTATCAGTAACTATAGAAACAGTACTGAGATAGCAGGCTACACTGATGGTGAAAACCTAATGCGATTACAGTCGTGTCTACGTGGTCGTGCAAAGGAGCTGGTGAAAAGCAAATTACTCATCCCGTCTATGGTGAATGAAATTATTCAAACCCTTGAGATGTGTTTCGGTCGTCCAGAGCATATTCTTGACAGCATGATAGAAAAAGCAACAAAAATCCCTCCACTTAAGGACAGGCTTGATAGCATAATCGAATATGCACTCACCGTACGAAATATTTGCTCAACGATGGAGGCGTGTAATTTAGTGGCCCATTTAAATAATCCGTTGCTGGTGAAAACTTTGGTGGATAAATTACCTAACAACCATAAGCTAAGTTGGGCGATGCACGTAAAGGATGACAAGGTTCCTGTGGTGAAATCTTTCAGCGATTGGATATACAATATAGCAGCCGCCGCGAGCCAAGTCGTGTCCCCAATAGGTAGCAAAAAGACTGCCTCAGTAAATAATCATTCGGCTCAAGCACACAGCAGCAAATTACTTTGTGTCGTTTGTAAAAGTGAGGAGCATAAAATTCAAAATTGTGGTGAATTCCAGTCCTTAAATTTAGATGCCAAATGGAATGTTGTAAAAGAAAATAAATTGTGCCGTCAGTGTTTAAATTCTCATCGCCGTAAGTGTTTCTCTAAAAAAGTGTGTGATATAAATAATTGTGGCTCAAAGCATCACCCTTTATTGCATAAATACACAATAACGGTAAACCCTGTTAAACTACCAGCACCGTCGCGAAGTGGAAGTGTAAATGCTCACAACGACCGTCATAAAGATAGACAGTGTTTCAGAATTCTCCCAATTCGTATTTACTGCAAGAGTGGCTCTGTAGCAACGTTCGCATTTTTAGATGAGGGTTCATCAGTGACCCTAATTGAGCAAAGCCTTTTTAACCAATTGGGACTTACCGGCAAGCAAGAACCTTTGGAACTACGGTGGACTGGCGATACTACTCGATCTGAAAACAACTCAGTCAGAATTAATATTGAAGTGTCTAGCTCCGAAGGTGATAGCAGGTTCACACTTTATGATGTTCATACAGTGGGTAATCTTGGTCTGCCCATACAGTCTTTGAACTTTGAGGAGATAGTGAGAGACAACGCCCATCTTAAAGGTTTGCCAATACAGTCGTACTCAAACGCTAAACCGATGGTTCTAATTGGGCTTAACAATTGGAGACTGGCAGTTCCTTTAAAAATAAGAGAAGGTGCACGCGATCAGCCCATTGCCACAAAGACTCGCCTAGGATGGACCCTGCAAGGTAGTGGTACAGATCCAAGAAATATTTCGTCCCTAAATATTCATACATGCGAATGCGAGAATCGGTATAGAACGCTACACGATGAAGTTAAGGAATACTTTGGCCTCGAGGCGCCTGAGGAGAAAAATATTTTGTCGCCCGAGAACAACAAGGCTATGAAAATACTTAAATCTACAGCCATAAAGAAGAATCAACAATTTGAAGTCGCTCTGCTCTGGAAGGATGAGGTCCCACAATTGCCCGAAAGTTATGAGGTAGCCCGCCATCGTTTAACGTGTCTCCAGAAGAAATTCAAAAAGGATCCCCAGTTACAACAGACTATGCAAGCGGAAATCGATAAACTTATTTCTAAAGGCTACGCCCGAAGGGTGTCAGAAGGTGAAATGTTTTCATATGTAGGTCGCACCTGGTATTTACCTATTTTTGTTGCCCTTAATCCGAATAAACCCGGTAAAGTTCGTCTAGTCTGGGACGCAGCTGCAAAGTCGCACAATAAATCTTTAAATGACTTTTTAATTTGTGGTCCTGATTTACTTACGTCACTTTTCAACATTCTAATAGAGTTTCGAGTGGGACAAATAGCAATCTGTGGTGATATAGCTGAAATGTTCCATCGTATCAATGTTAAAGACGAGGACATGCACGCTCAGCGATTTTTGTGGCTCGAAAATGGGGACTTATGCGTTTACGTAATGAAAGCCCTGACCTTTGGTATCAGCTGCGCACCCTGTATCGCTCACTTTGTGCGAAATAGAAACGCGGATGATTTTTAAATTTGTATCCCCGAGCCGTAAGATCTATACAATGGTACCACTACATGGACGATTTTATTGATAGTGTAGACAGCGAGGAAGAAGCGAGGGAGCTAGCGGTTCAGGTTCGTTTGATTCACTCAGCTGGTGGGTTTCATATGAGAAACTGGGTCACCAATTCTGCCAAAGTAAGGCAGCACCTGTCTGATGATGGTTCAACAACTCAAGCCTCGTTTAAAGCCATTGAAAAAATCCTTGGTATGTATTGGGAATCTAATAATGACGTTTTCCAGTATAATTCTAGATTTTCGAGGCTTCGAAGAGACGTGTTCCAACCCCATGTGCTCCCAACTAAAAGAGAAGTTCTTCAAGTCCTAATGTCTATTTTCGATCCACTGGGATTCGTTTCCCATTACACCATTGGCCTGAAAATAGTTCTACAGGACATATGGCGATCAGGCATAAAATGGGACGACGAATTAAACGAAGATCTTTTCCCGAAATGGTCCTCATGGTTGTCCAACTTGACCAAGATTTCATCCATCATCATTCCCCGTTGCTACTCTGGGCTCCTGAAAGCTACTAAAAATGTCCAGCTGCACACATTTGTCGACGCCGGTGAAAATGCATATGCTGCGGTATGCTACTTTAGAGTCCAGAGTAATGAAAGCATCGATGTACGAATTGTAGCGGCCAAAACAAAAGTCACCCCATTAAAGCCTATATCCATACCTCGGCTAGAACTTCAAGCGGCATTAATTGGCTCCAGACTGGCATCTAAAATCGTAACGCAACACGTCTTAATTGTGAGGAATGCTTCTATTGGTCCGATTCTAAAACTGTTCTTAAATGCTCTCAATGGATCCTAAAGAAAAACTTCAAGGCTTTTTCCAAAATTTAAATCTTGTTGGAAAGGGAAGAAATGGGCCTTGAAAACTGTATACATATATCTATTATTTGACTTAATATTCTATGAGATTTGATGGGTTAAACTTGAAAAATGCGTATTTTTTTCATATTTTTTCAAGTTTGTACGTTCATAGTAGCAAACTTTACTAAGAAAGTATGAAATAAGTGATAACATTCTGAAAGTCTATTATCTTTTGAAGAGATTAACACTTCGTTTGATCAAATTGTATAAAAATTACTATAGTTATTATATAAATAGTAGAACAGTCGTGTAATATTTTTTATATATAGCATCTTATCAAATGATCTTTTAGTTCAAAAATTTTTAGAATTTTTAATGGATTCTGATTGTTTGCCGGAAGATGTAAAACAATTTGACGTTTGCACGACTTCCAGAAGTCAGGTAATATTTGTGTTTTTTTTCGCATATATTATTATTTCTCTTTGCGCAAACATTAGCCAACTTCTGGTAACTGCTCAAACGTAAAATTGATGCATTTTGTGATAAGCAATCCAGAACCATTAAAAATTCAGAAAATTTTTTAACCAAAAGTTGAGTTTGATAGAATCCCACTCATATATAAAAAATATAACTCGCTTGTTAAACTATTTATATAATAACTACAGTAATTTTTGACCGATTTGATCAAACAAAGTGTCAATCTCTTCACAACATAATGGAGTTTCAGAATGTTATCACTTATTTTATACTTTGAAAGTAAAGTTTGGTACTATGGAAGGACAAACTTGAAAAAATAAAAAAAAAAAAGGATTTTTCAAATTTAACTCGTCAAACCACATAGCAAATTAAGTCAAATAATAGCTATAAGTATACCGTTATAAAGGTCCTTCTCTTCCCTTTCCAACAAGATTTAAATAATGGAAATCTGGTCAGAAATGTTTGAGTAATCCAGAAATTTCTGCATGAAGTCCAAAAAAAAACAGTTTTTGTCAAATAAAAAAAGTTTGAAGGGTACGAGAAATATTAAAAAAAAAAATTATTTTTGTGATCAAACAAAACTCACAACCTACACTACGACATTAGCCGGGAATATTTAATTTCCTTTATTTTGTTGCACAGTGTTATTTGTGTTGTGTTTGAAGAAATAAGGATGATGATGAAGACAATGAATGACTGTGCTGAAAATGACAATAATGATGCTGCTGATGATGATGATTTTCATTATTTTAATATCATTTGAAATAAATGAGGAAATATTGTTTAAATTTCTATTGATTTCATCAACATAAACTGATTCAGGTTAGGTAGTCCGACTATTGTTTGATGAAAAAAAATACACGAAAACAAATTTCATGGTGGCAGAATTGTTTCGTATTGAAAACTTGTTGTTGCAAAGGTCAATTTCATTATTAGAAGAACATCACGAGATGCAGGGTTCAATCAATTTCTGTGAACCTTAACTCTGCACACAGCACCGAGACAGATTTCTGACGTTCATTGACAGCGAATTAAGAGCACTACAAATTTATGTTCATTACAGTGTTGACTTACTTAACGTGAGTCAGACCGTGAATTGAAACCTAACTCTGCACACAGCACTGAGAAATATTTCTGACGTTCATTGACAGCATGTTGAGAGCAGCAAAATTTATATCCATTACAGGTGACATTTACACTGAGTCTAATAGGCAGGGTGTTGACTCACTTAACGTGAGCCCGACCATGAGTTCAAACCTAACTGTGCACACCGCACTGACAAATATTTATGACGTTCATTGGCAGCGTGTTGAGACCAGCACAAGTTATATCCATTACAGTTGACATTTACACTGAGTCTAGTAGGCAGGGTGTTGACTCACTTAACGTGAGACAGACCGTGAATTCAAACCTAACTCTGAACACAGCACTGAGACAGATTTCTGACGTTCACTGATAGCGTGTCGAGAGCAGGAAAATTTATATCCATTACGGGTGACATTTACACTGAGTCTAATAGGCAGGGTGTTGACTCGCTTAACGTGAGCCCGACCGTGAGTTCAAACCTAACTCTGCACACCGCACTGAGAAATATTTCTGACGTTCATTGGCAGCGTGTTGAGACCAGCACAAGTTATATCCATTACAGTTGACATTTACACTGAGTCTAGTAGGCAGGGTGTTGACTCACTTAACGTGAGACAGACCGTGATTTCAAACCTAACTCTGCATACAGCACTGAGACAGATTTCTGACGTTCACTGATAGCGTGTTAAGAGCAGCACAAGTTATATCCATTACGGGTGAAATTTACACTGAGTCTAATAGGCAGGGTGCTGACTCACTTAACGTGAGCCCGAACGTGAGTTCAAACCTAACTCTGAACTCAGCACTAAGATCTCTGACATTGACTGACAATGTGCTGTGGGCAACAAAATGTATGTCCATTATATGCAAAGCTCACTTGAGCACGCATAGTGGCCCGTTGTGATGCCACGGGTAAACGCAGTCTCTGTTCTGACCAAGTTGCACCACAATCAGGGAAAAGGAAGAAGTTGGTCAGCGCAAGGTGTAACGCCACAGGTAGGCGCAGTTCCTGTATTGACCGAATTCCACTAAACTAGAGAAGAAGTTGGTCAACGAAAGGGCACTCCTAATGAAATACGTATAACATCTGACAGCCTTACCAAATCCCCAACTTATTTGAAGCCTATTAACAGGACTTTCTTTTCTTTCAGTGTAATTTAATGTTTTGAATACAATTTCAATTTGTGTTAGGGGATACTAAATAAATACATTTCCATGCATACATACATACGCACGTTTTAGTACAGAATATGTAAGTTTAAGCACACTAAACACACGTAGAGAGCAACCTAAGTGAGTAGGTGGGCGAGCAACCAAGTGAGTGAGTGAGTGAGAGAGTGAGTGAGTGAATAGAGTATGAAACTAAACAAGATTAATTATACCTGAAATGTTAGTCAGTTATTGTTAAAGCTTTTTGACTTTCGACTCTGAGACACAAATGGTTACAACTGCTCCTTGATATTTGAAACTGTAAACGTGTGTGTATGGGATGGTGTTGGTTGCTGTGTTGTTGCCAATGCTAAAAACTCCTGCTATTTTCCTACAATATTTTGGCACTTTTGCTGCTTAATGTTGTTTGTCTGCTTTCTTGTTCTTTCGTTTCTTTTATTTTGACATTAAAAGTGCTAGAGGAGGAGGAGGTAAAATGGCTACTGTTCGCTTACAATGCTTGTGTCCTTATGGTTTTCTTGTTTTTCTTTTTCCTTTTCATTCTGTTAAATCTCTACATGCCTGCTTTAACTGCTCAGCCATCTTAAGGTACCGAATATCAAACTAAACAACTGAACCGAACAAACAAAGTTGGAAGATTAATGAGTTGCTGTTCTATCATTTAGTTGAAGTGTTTGTTTCCATGTTTGCTTTGCTTCCTAGCAAGTGTCCTTGATTTTTCTATACAAACAACAACAAAAAAATTCAACATCATTCTCCTTTCTCTTGCTAATGTTTCGGCCTTCTTTGTACATTGCCAGCTTTTTGGTTGGACTATAAACCTTGAAAAAAAAATTACTTTTTTATGCTTGGCAAAAATATTAAAAATTGTTAAATTTTCAAGTAAGAAAATAAATTGGAATAATACTGTACCTTTAAAAGTTTTTTTTAATAAATCAAAGTTGACCCACAGCCAGTATTCCTTAAGTGAAGTGAGTTTTAACTCGGTTTCATACATAATCGTTAATGATTAAGTTATGACAACATTATAAGCAGAGAGTGAATAAAAAAGAGCTTCCACTAATTTTCTCTCTCATTTTGTGATGTAAAGCTAGAAGAAATGTACGTATATAAGAGACCAGCAATGAACATTCAAAGAGATGAGTGGAATCGAATCATACTCATAGTTTATGATACTTATACGCACGCATTCATACTTATTTTAATATCAAGGAACGAGCCTCTACACATATTAAAAGTTTAAAGTACTCATCGTACTCAGTCGTAACAACACGTATGATGTTGTTCAATTCGACCCTTCACAACTCTCAACATATACACCAAGGATCAGAAATGAAGCGTTTTTTCGCTACTCCTTAAATTTTGAATATAAGTGAGTCATACATACCCGTCAGTCATACAAACCCGTCAGTTAGGATTATTGACCAAGTTTCTCACACCACTTATGTTGTATGTGTTAATTTTATACATGAGTAGCGGGACCTACAGTTTAAAGTTGGCTCCGAACGACAGATTTTATGAGTAACTTTTCATGGGAATTTTATTTACTCTCAGAGTCTTTGCCAGACATCTGCTGAGAGGAAATCGCCTATGAAATACATTGTATTTTGTTTTGATGTCTGGCCTGGGACTCGAACCCTGGCTTTTGCATTTAATAAGCCAACACACTACCTACTAGACCACGGCGACCACAAGTCAAGCCAAATGAGTCAATAATGAAATTAAACTACTCTGACTCATTAATACTCGCTACAACATTGATTTATAAGTAAAGATTGCAAAGAGTATGCATACAACGTTGGGCGTTAAACCTATAACCTTCGAAATATGTTTGTTTCATACGCCTACACATTCGGATTCATAAATTTAGAGCAAAGCTTAGAAATGATTCGAGATTTACCGACTTAGTTGCTGTTGCATTTACAAAAGAAGAAAAAAGAAAAGACAAAGACAGCAAGCCAAGCAAACTCACAACCTTCTACCGAATATTATGGTAATCGTACTCGAATCATACAAATTTTATGCTTCGTATACTACGTCATAAGTCATGGAGAGTCGAAGTCAAAAAAATTGTAAGTATTTTTAAGTATAAGTACGACGAGTATTTTATACTTTGAATATAAGTAGTATGAGTATGATATTAAAATAAGTATGAATGCTTATAAGTAACTGAAATTAAAAGTACGACTCGAATCTACTTATCGTTTTGGATACTCGTTGCGGATCTTCGATGTATCCGGAATCACGAAATAAGTATGATTGGCGTACGAACACCAAAATATTTACTAGACGGTTGTATATTTGCTCTGCTTCCTGCTCTTTTTTCTTTTTGGTAAATGCAACAACCACTAAGACTGTTAATTTCCACGAGTGATTCAAATTACTCGAATCATGAATTAAATAAAAGAAACAATATGAAAAGTACAAAAAAAAAATTAATTTAAAAAATATTTAAAATATTATAAAATATTTAAAATATAAAAACAAGCTCAAAAAAATTTAAAAAAATATATATTTGAACACAAATTTGATCATTCAAAACCTTTTAATTAAACTCATGCAAAATTTTCTTCTTAAAATCACCACAACACTACTGTAGTATTATTCTTTAAACAGTAGTATTAGAGTTTTTCTTATTAGATAGCAGTTTGATATTTTCTATCTCTTTCTTACAAACCACAATGCTACAGCAAATTACAAATGAAATATATTGTGTTGGTTTTCAAAATAATTATGAAACTCACCTTTTAAGAACTGCTCATCCACTTACACTCTCTCTTTCTTTTTGTTGTTGCAATGCAAATTAGCGCTGCTACGCACACACATTTCAAAATACACATATGCCTATACGACATGCGGGTGCATGAATCAGCGTACACACCACAAAAAAAAACACTTTTTCATTTTCAAGGCCATATACTAACAACAACACAACATTGATTTTTTTTTTATTTACATAAACCGGTTACTCTGCTTTTGTACTCCAGCTAGGGAGTTTTCATATTTTATTTCTTATTAGAAATTTTTTTGTGGTTGTTGTTGCTTCTATTTTTTTACATTCGAGGCCTTGCTCTTACAAAAACACTTCTCTTATATTTGCTTTTTGCTAATTTCTTTTTCTACATATGTACATGCATACTCTCTTACTGTTGTACACCATTTTGAAAATTTTCTAAAGATTTCTATTGACCGAGAAATAAAGAAATTTACTTAAAACCTTTGTATTCTTTTAGCATTTTAATATTAATTATTAATAAACAATTACACACACAATACATATATTATTTTATTAACAGAACTTTATATTTTTTCCTATAAGCAAACTTTATTTTATTAAATTTACTTTCAATTTTCAACCGGAAACACTCCCACTTCCACCTTTTTCAATAACATAAAAATTACAACTAACAGGCTGTCGGCTTTTTTTGTTCTTTTTAAAGCAATTGACTCAAATAACATCAATTAATAACATGACAATAACAACAACAATTGCATGCAACTTCATATAAAATTGAGTGCATATGATCTTCTTTACCTATACATAAACAAAAAATTCAAAAAATGTTAACAAATTATGACCAAAACCTTCTAACATTAACAACACCAATAAGCACTATGTTAATTCAAGCACACAACAACAAGAACAAACACAATGTGTTTGATTGCCTGTTACATTTGCTTTGCTAATCTTCGTAAAGAATATACGACACGAGTGGATCATTTCATAAAAAACTTAACGAAATGTTAACCAAATTACAGCACCGTTCAACATGCCTTATACATCAACGCATTGTTATTGTAAATGAAAAGAATAAACAAATCAATGTTATGTGTGTGGTCAAACAGTGTTAAGAAGATTTTTTGCACTCATACATTGCCTAGAGCAAACAAAACTCTCTCTTTCTTTCTGTTCTTTAACATAAAATGCATGCTGAACAACCAAAAAAAAACAAAAACAAACAACAACAAATTCTCTCTTATTATTTTTATGCTTCCTCTTATTATGTCTTTAGCAATAAGAAACAAAAACAATAAAAACAACAACATATTTCTAGTCCGCTATGTAGTTTTATTAGGTGCATATGCGATTATTATTCATTCATTCTTTCATTACGCATTAATAATTTCCTTTAATTACAATGTGAGTTGAAAAACTGTCATGCATCCGCTTTCATGCTTCTTCAATTGTTATTCATGCAAAGTCCTAATGGTCTTCACCCACAGCATTCAAGGTTAATGCAATGTAAGTGTTAAAAAAACAACAGAAAACAAACTACGACTTCATGCACACACAAATTCTTTCGCTTTGTTATTCATGCATTCATTCACAATACGAAATGGTCTTCTAGCGCACTAACCATATGTTGCACACATACAATGTAAAACTTTCAAGCATTCGGCTTCATGCGAAAATGCTTCTTCTATATTATTGTGTGACGAAAGAGTGTTAATTGTAACATTGTTTGACGACAAACCAAAATAACATTGATTTGTTGTTGTTGTTTTTTTTACAATACAGTGCATGTTGAACGGTGCTGTAATTTGGTTAACATTTCGTTAAGTTTTTTATGAAATGATCGGCTCGTGTCTTATATTATTTACGAAGATTAGCAAAGCAAATGTAACAGGCAATCAAACACATTGTGTTTGTTCTTGTTGTTGTTGTGTGCTTGAATTAACATAGTGTTCTTTGGTGTTAGTAATGTTAGAAGCTTTTTGTCATAATTTGTTAACATTTTTTGAATTTTTTGTTTATGTATAGGTAAAGAAGATCATATGCACTCAATTTTATATGAAGATGCATGCAATTGCTGTTGTTACTGTCATGTTATTGGATTGATGTTATTTGAGTCAATTGCTTTGAAAAGAACAACAAAGCCGGCGGCCTGTTAGTAGTAATTTTTATGTTATTGAGGAAGGTGTAAGTGGAAGTGTTTCCGGTTGAAAATTGAAATGTAAATTTAATAAAATAAAGTTTTCTTATAAAGAATAAAAGTTTTTGTTAATAAAACAACAAATGTATTGTGTGTGTAATTGTTTATTAATAATTAAT
Source organism: Sarcophaga peregrina (assembly GCA_014635995.1). Taxonomy (NCBI): domain Eukaryota; kingdom Metazoa; phylum Arthropoda; class Insecta; order Diptera; family Sarcophagidae; genus Sarcophaga; species Sarcophaga peregrina. The sequence continues at coordinate 82,652,274 of CM025793.1, read as the reverse complement.
ATTAAAATGCTAAAAGAATACAAAGGTTTTAAGTAAATTTCTTTCTTTGTTGTTCAATAAAAATCTTTAGAAAACTTTCAATATGGTGTACAACAGTAAGAGAGTGTACATACATATGTTGAAAAAAAAATTAGCAAAAAGCAAATGTAACTGAAGCGTTTTTGTAAGAGCAAGGCCTAGAATGTAAAAAAATATAAAAGCAACAACAACCACAAAAAAGTTCTAATAAGTAATAAAATATGAAAACTCCCTAGCTGGAGTACAAAAGCAGAGTAACCAATCGGTTTATGTAAATAAAAAAAAAATAAATGTTGTGTTGTTGTTAGTATATGGCCTTGAAAGTGAAAAAGTGTTTTTGTTTTTGTGGTGTGTACGCAAATTCATGCACCCGCTTGTCGTATAGGCATTTATTTTGAAATGAGTGTGTGTAGCAGCGCTAATTTGCATTGCAACAACGAAGAGAAAGAGTGAGTGTGAGTGGATGAGCAGTTCCTAAAAGGTGAGTTTCATAATTATTTTGAAAACCAACACAATTTATTTAATTTGTAATTTGCTGTAGCATTGTGGTTTGCAAGAAAGAGATAGAAAATATCAAACTGCTATCTAATAAAAAAAACACTAACACTACTGTTTAAAATTTAATACTACGGTAGTGTTGTGGTGATTTTAAGAAACAAATTTTGCATGAATTTAATCATAAGGCTTGATTAAAAGGTTTTGAATGATCAACTTTATGTTCAAATACATTTTTTTTTAATTTTTTTTTGAGTTTGTTTTTATATTTTAAATAGTTTTTAATATTTTAAATATTTTTTAAAATTAATTTTTATTTTTTTTTTTTTTTTTGTACTTTTCATATTGTTTCTTTTATTTAATTTATGATTCGAGTGATTTGAATCATTCATGAAAATTAACCGACTTAGTTGTTGTTGCATTTACAAAAAAGAAAAAAGAGACACATAAACAAAGAAAAACAGAGTAGGAAAAAGAGCAAACACAACTTTCTAGTAAATATTTTGGTGTTCGAACGCCAATCATACTTATTTCGTGATTCGTGTATATCAGAGATCAGCAACGAGTATTCAAAACGATGAGTAGATTCGAGTCATACTTATAATTTCAAATACTTATACGCATTCATACTTATTTTAATATTATACTCATACTACTTATATTCAAAGTATGAAATACTCGTCGTACTTATACTTAAAAATACTTACAATGTTGTTGATTTCGACTCTCCATGAACTCAATGTATAAACGAAGCATAAAATTACAGTCAAACTCACTCGGTTATAATGAATTCTCCGTTAAAAGGAACTACTTTAAGTGGTCCCAGTAATTAAATTTCATACATTTTACCTTTTTTATAACGAACCCTCAGAAAGAACTTTGAAGTATGGCAATAGTCTTTACTTTTATTTAATATGGCAGCATTATAACTCAGTATCATTAATCAGCTGCTAGATAAAAAGAATAAACACATATTTTTTGTTTTTAATAAATGAAAAAAATACTTTTTGTTTTTAATAAATGAAAAAAATTCTTTGTATTTTATATTTTTTGCTATGACTTCACCCCGTTTATTAACAACTTTGCCTATAACGAAGTATATTTTCTGGTCCCACGGAGGTCGTTCTAACCGGGTTTGACTGTAGTATGATTCGAGTACGATTACCATAATATTCGGTAGAGGGTTGTGTGTTTGCTTTGCTTGCTGTCTTTGTCTTTTCTGATTTTCTTCTTTAGTAAATGCAACAACAACTAAGTCTGTAAATCTCGAATCATTTCTAAGCATTGCTCCAAATTTATGAATCGGAATGTGTACGCATTTGAATCAAACATATTTCGAATGTTATGGGTTTGATGTCAACGTTGTACTCATACTCATTGGTACTTATACTTATAAATCAATGTTGTAGCAAGTACGAATGAATCAGAGTAGTTGAGTATTAATACAGTTGAGTCACTCATACTCAAAATTGCGTGAGTATTTATGAGTAGTGAAAAAACGATTCATTACTGATCCTTGGTGTGTATGTTGAGAGTTATGGAGGGTCGAATTGAACAACATCATACGTGTTGTTAAGTCTGAATACTTATGAGTACTATAAACTTTTAATATGATAAGAGAGGGTTCCTTGGTATTAAAATAAGTATAAATGCGTGCGTATAAGTATCATAAATGCGATCATTGTTGTTCTCTGCTTCTGTAACACGAACGCTTGTCTGTGTCTGTGAATTGTTATATTTTGTATAGGTCCCAGTGGTATTCTAACTTGGAAAGTAAAATTCTTGTTCGTTTTCTTCCTGTGTTGTTGTATTTCGTATGTAGTTGTAATCGTTTGTTATTGGTTTGTAGATTATTTTGCTGCAAGTGTAGTTGTCTGTTGTTCTCTTCATCTATTCCTTGAGCAGTTTTAATAAACAAAAATCCTATTGAAACGGTTAAGCTGTTAAATTTGTTGTTGATCAACATTGCAAGGGGCTAGCAAGAAGACAACCAGGAGTACAAAACTATGTAGTTTTGCTGCTTCTGTTAACTGCTATCAATAGTTGGAGTTGCTGTAAAGATTTTTTTCTCTTGTTCTTTTTTTTTCTTAATTCTTTTCCTAGTGTTGTAATGTTTTTAATGTTGCTGTTGTTGTTGTTATTTTTGCCTTTCAATTGTTGTGCGCGTATGTATGCATGGCTAAGGGAAGTCTTGGTTTTTTTTACTCGTGAATGAATAGTTTATTGTTGCTATTGTTGTTGTTGTTATTGTTTTCCTTTTTTTGTATGTTTTATGTTGTCTTCTATGCTGGAGACTTTTATTCAATTCTTTTCTATTTTTTCACATTTTCATTTCGTGTGTCTTTTTGTTGTTGTTGTGGTTGCCAGCCAGCCAGCCAGTATCGTTGATGTTAATGCCACAGTCTGTCCTATTACCACTGCCATTACCATTGACTGGTATTGCCAATGCTTTTACTATTGCTCTGGTGAATATTGCTCTGGATGTTATCTATCAGTTGTTGTTCGATTAACTATTATTTTTTTTACCGTTTGTTTTGTAACGTTGTTTCTATTGTTGTTACATTGCTGTTGTTAGTTTTCCCCATTGGGGTATTAAATTGTAGGGTGAATGTGTGTGTGTGTATGTGATTGTTTTTCTTATTTCTTCCCCCATACCGTTACCGTTGGTGTTTCTGATTCTTTTCTTTTCTCTTTTGGTATTGTTTTCCATTAAATATGAGCTAGTATTTTATACCAATCGGGAAATCCCGAAACTCGAAATCCCCGGATTTTCGGGATTCACAAAATCCCGAATCCCCGAATCCCTGGGATTTTTCGGGATTGTAAATTCCTATGTATTTTGACCCTACAAAAGACCATGAAAAAAAAATTCTATATCACTTGACATCGATAAAAGCTTCTCAGATGAGGAAAACCTCACTTCCTTACTTACTTAATTGGCCATAACAACACGATTAACGGATTTCGGCCTGCCGCAACACATCCTTCCAGGCGCCTCTGCTTCTTGCGCGCCTATGCCAATTGGTCACACCAATCGATGACATGGCTTCCTCGATTTGGTCCTTCCAACGGATATAAGATCGTCCTCTTCGCCGACTTCCGCAGATCCCCGCATCAAATACTCGTCTCGCCGGAGCATCCTCCTCCATTCGAACGACATGACCGAGCCAGCGCAGCTGCTGGATATTAATACGCTGTACAACGTCCATGTCGTTGAGGAGCTCATACAGCTCACTGTTGTATCGGATGCGAAAATCATCGCCAACTCGCACTGGACCGAAGATCTTACGTAGGACTTTTCTCTCGAATGCTCTCAAGGCAGCTGCATCAGTTTTTAATAGGGTCCATGCTTCTGCGCCATAAAGAAGCATGAGTAGAGTATTAGGCGTCTTGTAGAGTATTAGTTTTGTCTTGCGAGAGAGCTCTCTGCTACTCAATTGCCTGTTGAGACCATAATAGCACCTGTTGGCAAGAGTAATCCTGCGCTTGATCTCCAAACTGACATCATTTTCGGTGGTAACGGCGGAGCCAAGGTAAATGAATTCCTTGACTATATCAAAAGTATAGTTATCGGCCGTATTTTGAGAATCAATACGAAGTACAGCTCTACTTGTCGATAACATATACTTCGTTTTGCCCTCATTTACTGACAGACCCATCTTCTTAGACTCCCGTTCAATAGCACTAAAGGCAGCAGTGACATCTCGTTTGGTACGCGTTATGATGTCGATATTGTCAGTGTACGCAAGCAATTGGAAACTTTTTTGAAAAATAGTGCCATTACGATGCACTCCCGCCTTTCGCAGAACACTCTCCATGACGAAGTTGAAGAGGTCGCATGATAAGGGATCGCCTTGTCTGAAACCTCGCACGGTATCAAAAGGTTCGGAGAGGTCCATTTCTACCTTGACGGAGCTGCAGAAATTGCTCAACGTCATTCTGCATAGCCTTATCAGCTTCGCAGGTATACCGAGTTCAGACATTGCGGCAAAAATACGATCCCTTATGGGGCTATCAAAAGCAGCCTTATAGTCGACAAAAAGATGGTCTGTGTCGACTTGATTTTCGTGGGTCTTTTCCAGGATTTGGCATAGTGTGAAGATCGATGGTGGTCTTGCCAGGTCTGAAGCCGTACTGATAAGATCCAATCAGTGTTTTCACGAGTGCCTTCAGTCGTTCACACAATACGCCTGTAAGAACCTTATATGCGATAGGGAGAAGGCTTATACCCCTGTAGTTGGCGCATATTGTAGGGTCTCCCTTTTTCAGGACAGGACAAAGGACACTGAGGTTCCAATCGTTGGGCATACTTTCCTCTAGCCATATTTTGTAGATGAGCTGGTGCATGCGCCCTACCAACTCATTACATCCGGTCTTAAACAATTCAGCGGGTAGGACCATCAGGACCTGCCGCGTTGTTGTTTTTAAGTCGCATAATCGCAACTTTAACCTCTTCATGGCTAGGCGGCGGAATCTCCACACCGTCATCATCGATCGGGTTCGGAACATCATCTCTAGAAGCGGTATTGATGTCGTTATCGCCTTGCAGCAGAGTAGAGAAGTGTTTCCTCCACAACCTCAGCACCCCTTGCGGTTCTACCCCTCGGTCAGACGCTTAACCTTTTGATAAAATTTTCGTGCGTCATTCCCACATCTGTACATCTCGACTTCTTCACGCTCACGCCTTTCCTGCTCCCTCTTCTTGCGTCTGAAAATGCGTCTCTCATCCCTTCTCCGCTCTCTGTAATTTTCGACAATGGCTCGCGTAGCCTCACTTCCATTGATAAAAAAAAAGTTGTTTGATGCCATCGAAGATTGCAAAAGCTCTATAAAATAGGGTAGGGTAACTGATTTAGTTACTCAACTGTCCAAAGAATAAGAATTGTTTACATCAGGAGATAGTAGAGTTGGAATCCAAATAATTTTCTTAAAACTAATGCATACATACATACATAATTGGCCATTACAACCCTTCAGTCAGGATTACGACCTAGCTTCTCACACCACTTATGTTGTGTGCGTTAATTTTATCCATATAAGTGGCGGTGGACCTACAGTTTAAATTCGTCTTAGAACGATAGATTTTTGAGAAGCTTTTTCATGGCAATTTTATTTTGACACTCAGAGTCTTTGCCAGAAATCTGCTGAGAGGAAGTCGCCGAAGAAATATTTTTCGTTTTGATGTCTGACCTGGGATACGAACCCGGGCCTTTTGTCTAATAAGCCAACACACCCACCTTACTAGACCACGGCAATTTCATATGCATATGAATTTACAAAATCCCGAATCCTGTGATTTTTAAAAATCGATACGGTTTGGCATCCCTAGTACGTACGTATATGGGTGTTGTTTGTGTATGCAGTTGTCTCTATTGGTTGCAACTATTGCTGCTGCAAGTAAATGAAAATTTGATTCAATTACTAAGCAATTATTGTTTACGTTATAAACTACTCTTCTCCTCTCTCTCTCTCTTTGTTTATTCCATTCCATCTCTCTCTTAATTGCAATTCGAGTGGCATTATTGTGATTAAATGTTACCCTGAGTTAATCCACTCTTCTAATATTGTTTTTCTTTTCCTTGCCTTTATTATTGTTATTGTGCTGTTATTACTACTCCTTCGAGCTTATTTTTCTTCGATTATAAGAAGATGAAGAAAACAAAAAAACCTCCCCAGTCAAGTTATTGCAAACAAACAAATCAACTTCTTGCAACTAATTTTTTATAGAAAAATCAACCATTAGAAGCACTTGACTGTACACAGAACAATTTACTCGTACCTAGTAAAGCAGCCAGCATTTGCCATGCAAGTGGCCCATGCAATCAAGTAGTGGAGTGAAGCGGAGTGTAGTGGATAGTGAAACTAAAGTTTTTCCTTCTTCTTCTTCGTCTTACAAATGAGTTCATATTTGTTTAATTTGCGATTTAAAAAATTAAAAAAAAAAAAAATTATCTCCAATGCGGGTAAAACTGTCTTCAATTTGAGTAGCAAACAATAGAAAAACAAATAAAAATTCAATTGTCTCGAGTGATGTTAGAAAACCGATTATAAATGGCCACAAATCGAAGCAGAATAATTTTAAGGCTTTAATGGCAGTCTTATTTAAAGAGTAGTAAAGACTAAAAGAGACGTCCAGCGATGTTCGGCGGTAACTAGAGGGCATCCAATAAGGTACCTTCATTTTAAAGACATATTGATGCCACTATGTGCCCGCCACGGCTGCTCAAATTCAAAATTTCGAATTTTCATGACTTTTGTGCTCAAGTCAGGCTCAATGTGACTAACGGCATGTGTCATGTTGACTTTGAGAGCCACTGTGGAATGGTACTCATGTACAAAATTTTGAACACACGCACAACATAAGTGCAATGAGCAGTTACGTAGTAATCATGAATGAAGGAATATAATAACCAATTATGTACAGTAGCGAGCACAAAAAATGCAACACTGTGCCATATGATCTTTAATAAGATCTGTTTCAAAATAACGGTAACTAATTTATCTATTTTCTTTTGCTGTTAATTCTTTCAATTAAAAGTTTTCAAAGTAACCACAGTTTATTCCAAATTCTGCTTTAAAAAGTTAAATATTTTTGAATTAGTGAAAAAAGTGCAAATTTTTAGCGAGCAAAAAAAATGCAACATAATAAAAAAAAATAGTTAAAGTAAGTTATTTATTTAATTATAATTGAAAATTTCTTAAATAAGTTATACAACATGTGTTTTGTAATAGAAGCAGCTCTCAGCTCTCAGCTGACAGCAAAACTGCAATCATTAAAGCCTTAGAAGAAGGAAAATCCATGCGTGAAGTTGGACACCTCTTTGGTGTAAATCAATCAACCGTATGTCGGATTAAATCTCGATTTTCCTTGAGAAATAGTGTGGAAAGGAAACCAGGTAGTGGTAATCCTCGAAAAACTACCTCTCGCCAAGACCGCCAGATGATTGCACTGGTTAAAAAACGTCCACGAAAGACCGCAGTGGACGTTCCTAATTTCGCAAATGAGCAAATGGGAGTCTCTATAGGCGTTCACACTGTTCGCCGTAGGTTGAAAGAGGCTAATTTGCATGCGAGACGACCCGCAAAGAAACCTCTCATCAGTGCAATCAATAAAAAGAAGCGCCTGGAATTTGTAAAACGTTACAAGGATTGGTCAAATGAACAATGGGCTAAAGCCTTGTGGAGCGATGAAAGCAAATTTAATTTGTTTGGCTCCGATGGGATAAATTTTGAAGACCGCCTGGACAGAGATATTCTCCAAGATATCAACTTCCAACCGTAAAACATGGCGGTGGATCAATAATGGTGTGGGGTAAGGAACGATATGTTTAAAAAAAATTATTGATTTTACGTCACGTATTTACAGGTGCGTTTTCCCGTGATGGGGTAGGTCCCTTAACTCAAATCGAAGGAAAAATGGACGCCAAGAAGTACTGTGAAATCCTTGGAGAACAAATGCTTCCTCATCTGAGGGAAAAAATGCCTCCTGGTAGCATATTCCAACAGGATAACGATCCAAAGCACTCAAGTCGCTTAGCTCGAAACTTTTTAAGCGACAATGATGTCAATGTTTTGGATTGGCCATCACAGTCTCCCGATCTAAACCCCATAGAAAATCTATGGGAGCTATTAGATCGGGAAGTTAAGAGGAAACATCCGTCAAATAAGAGGCAATTAGAAGAAATTTTGAAAAGTGAATGGGAGAAAATATCCATTAACACATTAATAGCTTTAGTCGACTCTATGCCTTCTAGATTGCAAGAAGTCATAAAAAATAAGGGCTACGCCACTAAATATTAATTTTAAGATTTTTTTTTGTAAGATTTACTATTTAATTTAAATAAACACATTAAAATTTATGCTGTTGCATTTTTATTGCTCCCATGAAATTCGCACTCTTTTTAATAAATGACAAAATGACAAAATAATATATCATTAATTAAAAATATTTACATAATGTTATTGATAATAGGTATCTATAACTGTAGGGATTAATAACCCAAAGAAATATTTTGAACTGGTCACCATTGTTTTTAAAATTATCGCACTTAAAGATAATTTTACCCAACGTTGCATTTTTTGTGCTCGCTACTGTATGTATTGTTACTCTTCCCCTTTTAAGAACGTTTCAAATATGAGCTCATAGATTGCTGATAAAATAAAAATAAATTTGTTCACAACTTTATGTAAACAACAACAATTGCTTTCTTTTGTTTACAATTACAATTAGTACACAAAATTTTTCGACAAATTTTTGTAACGGAGATCTTCAAAACACGATTAATCTCTTCAAACATAACGCGTCTTTACACAAGACTGACTGAAATTTTACAAACTCAGTCGCCTGCTTTGCCTTTTTATGGCAACGTAAACAGTTAAATGAATATTCTTGAAGGTGAATATATGTGGCTTCGCCTTCGCAAGATCTGCATTTTGTTTGCATTTATTCTTGTAGTGTTTGTTTTTGTATTTTTGTTTAATTCTTTACCATTTCTTTATGCTGGTGTTAGTTATTGTTTTAAGCAGTACGATAATTTGTAAACAGATTTGTTTACTCCATTGTTTTGTTTTTGTAGATTTTGATTACAATTTGAATGTCAAACAATGTAATAGCAAAACTCTAGGATCTAAATATTTTTCATTTTAAATGCAATATAATGGGTGATTTTTTAAGAGCTATAGGAAAATTGTTCAAAAAAAAAAAACATAAAATTCAGATTTATTTGAATCGATAGTACGGTCCATATAATTTAATACTTGAAGATTATTTTATGCAAATGTTGACCGCGACTGCGCCTCAAATGGTCCATCCGCTTAGTTAAATTTTGGCATACTTTTTCTAACATTTCGGCCGGTATCTCACGAATTAAAGCTTCACTGTTGTCTTCCAATGCGTCAATTAAAACGGGCTTGTCTGTATAGACATGAGCTTTAACATAGACCCACAAAAAATAGTCTAAAGGCGTTAAATCGCACGATCTAGGCGGCCAATTGACCGGTCCCGAAAGTGAAATAAAATGTTCACCGAACTCGCCTCTCAATAACACCATTGCTACGCGTACTGTGTGTCATGTAGCATCGTCTTGTTGAAACCACATGGCATGCATGACAAGCTCTTGCATTTTGGGTAAAAAAAAGTTGGATATCATCTCACGGTAGCCCTCAATATTCAGTTACGTTACGATTCGCAGCATCTTTGAAAAAGTACGGTCCAATGATGCCACCCGTCCATAAACCGTACCAAACTGTGATGCATTGGTAGCTTTTGCAATGTTTCTGAATGATCTTCACTCCAAAATCGACAATATTCTGCTTATTTACGTATCCATTGAGCCAAAAATAAGCTTCGTCGCTGAACACACATTTTCGTTAAAGAAGTGGATCTTTTTTTTAAAACCAGCACTCAGAGGATGGCCTGGCCCCTACTCATGCAGTGCATAGTGCAGGTTTTTAGGAAAGGTGGAAAGAGGGAAGATGCGAACGGCAAGGAAATGAGTTGCTGCTAGGTGACTATAAAATGGCCAGTGCTATACCTTCACCATTATCATCATAATCGTCCCCAAGAAGTCCGCAGTTTCTTACACTACTTATGTTGTGTGCGTTAATTTTATACATAAGTGGCGGGACCTACAGTTTAAAGTCGACTCCGAACGACAAATTTTTTTTTTTTTTGAGGAACTTTTTAGGCAATTTTATTTACTCTCAGATCTCAGATCAGTGGATCTTCGACCAACTTTCCAAGAGCCTATTCACTAAAAATTCTGCGTAGCGGTAGGTTCGTTCAATTCTTGCATCAGCTGTATTTTGAAAGGCTTCACACCTAAATCCTTCCGCAAAATTTTCATTGTTGTTGAGTAACAGAGGCCCAATTGCTGCGTACGGCAACAAATCGATAATTGATGGTCATCATTAACACTGGCCGTTACAGTTCGAACTCTACATAAGAGTGTTTGTGATTTAATGTCCAATAACGTAAATTTGGTGCGAAATTCAGTCAATATTGCCCGAATAGCCGCTTCAGTGGGTCGATTAAACTCACCATAAAAAGGAAGAAGCGCGCAATGAACTTGCTTAACAAAGCACGCATTTTGATAATAAAATTCAATTATTTGCAAGCGTTGTTCGTTTGTAAGACGATTCATGGTTAAATTATCGACCAAATTGAAGTTGTTTGACAGCGAAACAAAACACGAAACGTGCGTCAGATGTTTATACCAGTGTTGCCAAAAAGATAATAGCTGAAATAATCACCCGTTACAATTTTAAAACATTTTTTAAATTTTATTTAAAATAATCTAAATGACCATAGCTCGCCTATATAAACTAACTAGATGACCCGTGCGAATATTTCGCACCATTAGTTGTCATTTTTGTAACATAAAAATAATTGCCAAAACAGCTTTTTACAACTTAATATGCATATTATATATAACTGACTTAGTAATAAACGGCATTATAGTAAATAGCGGTATTGCCAGAATGGATTTTAATACATACTATATTATGTAGAACTGCATTACTATTAAGCGACTCTGTATTAGCACCCTAAACAAAAACATGTCATCACAATGACAACAGTATTATCATTCAGTTCTATATAAAATATAATTTTTATCAATGAAAATATTAATTTTTCAATTTCTAATTATTTTTCGCCATTAGTGTTAGATATGAGCTTTAAAATGAGATATCATTCATTAAATTTGATGCGGTAGGTATGGGAGATATTTGCAACCGACAAAAAAAGTGCTTTAGAAATAATATAATATGATGATGCGTCCAGTAATTGCTGTAGCCCCTTACTTAAAAAGACTTTTGATTTCATTTCACAAAATTAAAAAACGAAAAAAACTCTTTTATAGACTTTTTAATTGCGCCATAATTTATCAGAAAAAAATATAAAAAAAAACTAGGCCATAAAATGTGAAAAAGCGGACACACATACGCTGTACACAGTCGTCCATATGATACAAAAATATTGTGTGTGGTGGAGGGGGGGGGGGTCATAAACAAAATACTTTCAAAAAACAAAACAGAAAAACATTGTTTTTGTCAATTACTGTAGGGTATGATATGATCACTCATAACTGTCTGTTATCTAAACCATGCCATTCCATACCAGCTAGTTTGTTTAAAAGTTTCTTCTTCTCTCTCTCCTTTTCTTTCTCTTTTTTCGTCTTTCGTCTTTTTTCAGTTGAAGTTTTTTATCAAAAAAAAATTTTTTTTCTTCTATTTTTTTTTGTCATTTAAGCCATGTTTTACATGGAAACAAACAAAAATCCTTAACACAGGCTGGAGGTCGTAAAGGGTTCTACTCTTAGCATTGGAATACACTCGCAACAGCAACAAGAATGAAAAAAATCGGAAAAAACAAAACGAGAACGAACGAACAAACTCTTTCGAGCATAAAATGTTGTCTTGTATGACAGTAAATAATTTTGCTGGTGGAAATGCCCGGACAACACCAACAACATTAAATGCCATCCAACTACGACAACTATTTCCAGCTACTGGCACTACAAACCCAAACACACACACACACACACTCTAGTGCTCTGTACTTGGTCCACTACTATAAAAAATAATGTACGATGGAGTGCTTTGACTGCGATTGCCAAACGGGACTACAATTGTAGGCTTTGCAGATGACATTGCCATAGTCTCGGTAGCTAAGATGGTACAAGAAATAGAGGAGAAAACTAACACAGCGATTCGAAATGTTGGGGCATGACTGGATGAGTTAGGTTTGACACTTGCTGCACATAAAACGGAAGCCGTTTTAATAAGCGGCCGGAAGATAGTGGAGAAGATGAAAGTGACCGCTGGAGGCACAGAAATCGAATCAAAGAGGGCAATAAAATATCTGGGAGTGATTATTGACAACAGGTTGAACTTCAAGGAGCACGTAAAATACATCGGCGAAAAGGCATCCGAAACGCAGGGAGCACTGGCGAGGATGATGCCAAATATTGGAGGACCAGGTCCATTCAAGAGGAGGATAATTTCAGTGGTAGTAACGTCGATAATGCTATATGCTTGCCCCATATGGTCGGGGGCACTTCCCAGTGTCTGATGAAGCGGGTATTGGTATTGGCAAAGACAATACCAATAGACATATTGGCGAATGAGATGAGGCGGATATACTTTCACCGTCTCGGGAATCCAGGACGTACAGCGGCTATAAGAGCAGAGGAAAGAATGATTTCCATGCACAAATGGCACGATGGAAGAGCAGTTTAAAGGGAACATTTCAGCTTGTCCCTTCTATAACTCCTTGGATGGAGAACAAACATTGCGAGTTGAATTATTACGTGACCCAGTTCCTAACTGGTCATGGATGTTTCAGCTTGTCCCTTCTATAACCCCCTTGGATGGAAAACAAACATTGCGAGTTGAATTATTACGTGACCCAGTTCCTAACTGGTCATGGATGTTTTAGGAAGTTCCAGCACAGATTTGGACATGATACTTCAGCCTATATGCCCAAACTGTGTAGACGAAGAGGAAGATGCGGAGCATATTCTAACATGCTGCCCCAGGTTTAGATGGCCCGGAGAAACTAGATTAGGAAAAAACCGGCTCATGGAGGAGCTGTTGAATTCTAGGACGCTATGGAGCCAATACAGCCGAAGTAATGATAGTACTCCGAAGAATGGAGGAACGAAGGCGAAATTTGAGATGATGGAATAAAGCTTTCGAGCTAACTAGCCCCCCGCGAAGTAATACCTTACGGCAGTCCCGCAGGGATGGTGAATCGTGCATGCTTTTGTCGGAACAAAAGTATCTTTAGAAGATTTACCACCTCTGGCTCAAGGCAAAACAAAAAAAAAAAACACCCTAGTGCTCTTTTTCCAACAAATGTTCAACAATTGTTGTAAAAAAATACTTTTTTTTTGGTTTTTGTTGTTGTTGTTGTTGTTGGTAACTGACCGTATATACAAACAGAATTGAATGCAATACTGACAGTTAGTCAAACAGTCTGGCAATCTGGTAGTCAAACTGCCAGCCAGCCATTCCGTCATCCAACCATGCAGCTAAACAATGCTTTGTTAGATTATTTATCTCTCTCTCTCTCTCTCTCCCTCTGCATATATGTGTGTGTGTGTCTGTGCTTATGTTTGAACCATCATGTTCGGATATATTGGCAACACCACATTTGTGTACTTCATTATTTGGATTTCAATGTCTTTTGTTTTCAACATTTTCTCTTCCTCTTCTTTCTTTGTTTTTCTTCCTTTTTTTTCTTCTTTTCTTTTTTGCATTTTTATTGTCATTGTTCTATTGTCATTTCCCCCCAACCCCAATCCTGGTTGCTGAAACTCGCTCTTATTTAAAATCGCATACAAAATGGATTGATTGTCTCGCCAGTTGTTGTTGTTGTTGTTGGAGTAGCATAAGAAACGTGTGTTGCATCCGTCAGCCAGTTACTTCCACTAGCACTTTTCCAATTTTCTTTCGTTTCTTGCTTTCTTTTTTGTTTCTGTTTTTCCCTCTCCTCGCAACAAATTCACTTGAGTTTAGTTTTATTTTAAAGAATATACGAGGTATGAGTGTAAAAGTAAATAGAAAACAAAATTTAAATTTAATTCGAATTTAAAGTTCCGCACAAACTTTATGAGCCTAAAAACACGATCTCAAGGTCTTCTCCTCATAATACATTAAGGCAACCTCTTTATCCTTGCCCTGCATCAGCACTAATATTAAAGAAAGATCAGGCCTCACCATCTGTTGAGAGAAAAAGTGAGACCCAATCAAAAATCTGCACATGGCCAAATGTTTCCAGCAATGAGTATTCAAAAAAAAGATGAGTAGAATCGGATCATACTCATAAATTCTGATACTTATAAGCACGTATTCATACTTATTTCAATATCATGGAGGCCCTCCCTACTCATATTCATGTGCTGTTGAGAGGAAAAGTGAGACTCAATCAAAAATCTGCACATGAGTATTCAAAAAAATATGAGTAGAATCGGATCATACTCATAAATTCTGATACTTATAAGCACGTATTCATAATTACTTCATGAGAGAAATTAATTCATGACAGAAAAAGTGAGAAAAGTGAGTTTCCAGGAATTAGTATTCAAAAAATTATGAGTAGAATCGGATCATACTCATAAATTCTGATAAATTTTTATAAACACGTACTCATACTTGTTTCAATATCAAGGAGGCCCTCTCTGCTCATATACATGAGAGAAAAAGTGAGAAAAGTTGTGAGAAAAGTGAGTTTCCAGCAATGAGTATTCAAAAAAAGATGAGTAGGATCGGATCATACTCATAAATTCTGATAAAGTCTTATAAGCACGTACTCATACTTGTTTTAATATCAAGGAGGCCCTCTCTGCTCATATATATGAGAGAAAAAGTGAGAAAAGTGAGTTTCCAGCAATGAGTATTCAAAAAAAGATGAGTAGGATCGGATCATACTCATAAATTCCGATATTTATAAGCACGTATTCATACTTATTTCAATATCATTGAGGCCCTCCCTACTCATATTCAAAGTTTGTAGTACTCATCATACTTAACAACACTTATAATGTGATTGATTTCGACTCTCCATAACTCTCAACATATACACGAAGCACAAAAATAAGTATGAATCGCATAAGAACACTAAAATACTTGTAAGAAGGTTGCGTTTCTGTATAAAATTAACACACACAAGTTAAGTGGTGTGAGAAACTGCGGGCTTCTTGGGGACGATTGCTGTAGATTGTCTAATGGTGAAGGTATAGCACTGACCAACTTGTTTCCTTACCGTTCGCATCTTCCCTCTTTCCACCTTTCCTAAATCTGCACAATGCACTGCATGAGTAGGGGCCATCCCCTGAGTGCTGGTTTTATAAAAAAAAAAAAAAATGCCTTCACCAACACGTAAAATTACTGCTCCTGGGAACATGTTTAATTGGCTATTACAACCTCTTTAGTCGGTATTACAACCTAGCTTCTCACACCACTTATGTCGTGTACAGTTTAAAGTCAACTTCAAACGGTAGATTTTTTTGATTTACTCTCCAAGAGTTTTTGCTACAAATCTGTTAAGGTAAGAAGTTGTCGAAGAACTATTTTTTCAGATTTCTTTCTGCCGTAGATGTCTGACTTGGGGTCGTGTTTTAATGCTGACCTCCAGACCTAATAAGCCAGCACACTGCCTACTAGAATGAGGCGACTTTCTGATATCTTTTCATGCAATTACGCCAATTATTAAAACGAGGTTTGAACACATAACATGATTACAATAATAACAACCTCCATTGAACGAAAAGAATCAGATCAGTTTAAGAATGCGGAGCGTCTCTGGAGGAGACATTAAAGAAAACAATAAAGATGACGGGCTACAAAGACTGTAATAATGTAAACAACAATAATTGCTTTTCTTTCTAGACAATTATTCCGCAGATCTTTGTAACGGAGATTTTCAAGAGCATTGCGTCTTCACACAAGAGTGACTGAACTTTTACTAACTCATTCGCCTGCTTTGCCTTGCTTTTTATATGACAAGGTAAACAGTCCAATGAATATTCTTGTAGAAAAATGTACTTTTTAAAAACGTTTAAAATATAAGCTTGTAGATCGCAAATAAAATAAAAATAAATTTTTTATTTAGTTTTAATTAAAATTCTTTATTATTTCGCACAATTCTGTGTTCCGCTATACACAACTTGATGTAAACAACAACAATTGCTTTGTTTGTTGTGCTTCTGTTTATACCATTTGCAAAAAACAATACCAATTACTAGGCAATTATCTCTTTCTTTGTAATGGAGATCTTCAAACCATGATTACTTTTTTCAAATGCAACGCGTCTTTACACAAGAGTGACTGAACATATACTAACTCAGTTACCTTCAAAGTTATTGTAAATTAAATGTTAAATTTGCAAGTAGGCTTCCTTTAATTTAACATACTTTTCAAGCCACCCATGGTTTTTAAAGTAAACTAGACTGAACTGAACTGAACTCCAGTGTATTGTTTTCAATTTGATTTGAATTTTGTTTTGTTTTGCCAGTTTTTTTTTAAGAATCATTTGTTTAACTCCGCTTTTTTTAGATTTTTTTTTCAATTTTATTTACTGTGCTGCCACAACATTATCGCCAACAATGTGGCTGGCAACAGCAGCAGCAACAGCAGTTATTGTTGACTGACTGCCATTGTCTTTGTTGGCTAAAGTAAGTTCAAGTTTTTTTTTGTTGTTGTTTTTTGAGGTTTGTTTAGAAGGATATTTTTGCAATCCTTTTGCTTTACAATACAATAAAAACAACAATAAAAAGAACCTACAAAAACTTATTTGTGCTGTTTCAACTTGTTTGTTTAATACTTTCTTTCTAAACAGTTAGTCAGTCAGCTCAGTCAATCATTCATTCATTCATTCATACACTTTAGCATACTTTCAGTCATTCAGTCATTCATCCTGTTCCTTTATTTATTCCCCTGAAGTGTGTTCTTTTTATTTTCTCTTCTCTGTTGTGTTTTACTCTCTCAATCTACTCGAATGTCTTTGCGCTTTTGTCAAGTGTTTTTTGCTCAATTAATGCAATTAAAGAAAGAAGGATTCAAAAACAAAAAAAAACAAACAAAAAAAGGAAGAAGGAATTCCCTGTTTCTTATGCTAATTTGTAAAACTTAATCTGTTTCGTAGCATAGGATACGTACGTTCATACGTACGTTTAAAGTTTTCTTCATCGTTTTTCTTCATTTCTTTTCTCTTTTGTTTTCAATTTTTCACTTTCTGCAGCATTTAAATCCTTTTCCTTTCTCTCTCTCTCTCTTCCTTTTTACAAAAGACTTGTCTTGTAAAGAAGTTCTAAAGAAGTTAAGAATAAATAAAGGACGTGGATTCTCATCGTTTGTAATATATAAACGCTGAATAATAGCTTCTCTTTTCTGTGCCTGTGTCTGTGTTCTATGTTGTCTTCCAATATTTCTATCCTTGATTGTAAAGTTCAATGCTAAAGGATAATAAATTGTTATCCAAGGCAAAAACAATTAGTAAAATTGAGCGAAACTAAACGATTTTTTTTTTTTGAATTATTAAAATACTCCTAGTCCCACAAGATATTTGGGGAGCATTCCCATATTGTTTAGCTTACAGGCGTTTAGTTGCTCTATCATTTATTAATTTCCTAAATTTTTTAAATTTTATTTTATGGCTACACCTTTAAACTCAATTGATTACTACATACCAGAGATCAGCAATGAGTATTCAAAAAATATAAGTAGATCGAATCATACTCATACATTTCTGATACTTATAAGCACGCATTCATACTTACTTACTAACTTAATTGGCCATTAGTAATCCAATTAACGGATTTCGGCCTGCCGCAACGCATTCTTCCAGATGCCTCTACTTCTTGCGCGAATCAGCAATGAGTATTCAAAAAAGATAAGTAGAATCGAATCATACTCATACATTTCTGATACTTATATGCACGCATTCGTACTTACTAACTAACTTAATTGGCCATTAATAACCCAATTAACGGATTTCGGCCTGCCGCAACGCATTCTGCCAGGCGCCTCTCCTTCTTGCGTGCTTACGCCAATTGGTTACACTAATCGATGTCAAGGCTTCCCCGACTTGGTCCTTCCACCGGATATAAGGTCGTGCTCTTCGCCTATTTCCTTAAATCTCTGCTTTAAATATACTCCTCCATTCGAACGACTTGACCGAACCAGCGCGGCTGGATATTAATACGCTGCACAACGTCGTCTATTTCATTAGGGAGCTCATAACGCTCATTGCCAACTCACATCCTACCGAAGATCTTACATAAACTTAGAAGACAAAGATATTATGTGGTTGCCATATGCCCCAAAGAAGACTATCGAACGAACATCGTTTGTTGTGTGCGTTAATTTTATCCATATAAGTGGCGAGACCTACAGTTTAAAGTCGACTCCGAACGACAGATTTTTGAGAAGCTTTTCATGGCAATTTTTACTCTCAGAGTCTTTCCCGGAAATCTGCTGAGAGGAAGTTGTCGAAGAAATATTTTTTCGTTTTCGATGTCTGACCTGGGATTCGAACCCGGGCCTTTTGTCTAATAAGCCAACACACTACCCACTAGACCACGGCGACTTCTGCATTACTCCTACTCAGACTTAAACCATTTTGAGGTTCCAATGAATCCACAAAACATCATAATGTTAGTAAATGCCAGGTAATTCAAGCTGTTCAGAGTTTGTGTATCTATGTAACGCGGTCTAAATACCGATTGGAATAATCGGGTGTATATTACATTGGCTTGGGGTACTTGACAATCAATATCTGCTGGAGCTTCTCTATAGCTAGAAAAAGAGAGCAGCGATAATTGATTTGCAGATAGTGGATATTAGAGGTCTAAGTCGCTTTATCAGAATCTTTGGATAGTTCCAGTCCTTCACCTATTGGCAACACGGCAACGATAATTGATTTGTAGATAGTGGATATTAGAAGTCTAAGTCGCTTTATCAGAATCTTTGGATAGTTCCAGTCCGTCACCTATTGGCAACACGGGCAGCGATAATTGATTTGCAGATAGTGGATATTAGAAGTCTAAGACGCTTTATCAGAATCTTTGGATAGTTCCAGTCCTTCACCTATTGGCAACACGGCAGCGCATCATTTATTTGCAGATAGTGGATATTTACGAAGTCTAGGACCGCTTTTTATCAGAATCATTTAGATACGTTCCAGTCCTTTACCTATTGGGAACACGGCAGCGATAATTGATTTTGTAGATAGATGGATATACTAACTAACTTAATTGGCCATTAATAACCCAATTAACGGATTTCGGCCTGCCGCAACGCATTCTGCCAGGCGCCTCTCCTTCTTGCGTGCTTACGCCAATTGGTTACACTAATCGATGTCAAGGCTTCCCCGACTTGGTCCTTCCACCGGATATAAGGTCGTGCTCTTCGCCTATTTCCTTAAATCTCTGCTTTAAATATACTCCTCCATTCGAACGACTTGACCGAACCAGCGCGGCTGGATATTAATACGCTGCACAACGTCGTCTATTTCATTAGGGAGCTCATAACGCTCATTGCCAACTCACATCCTACCGAAGATCTTACATAAACTTAGAAGACAAAGATATTATGTGGTTGCCATATGCCCCAAAGAAGACTATCGAACGAACATCGTTTGTTGTGTGCGTTAATTTTATCCATATAAGTGGCGAGACCTACAGTTTAAAGTCGACTCCGAACGACAGATTTTTGAGAAGCTTTTCATGGCAATTTTTACTCTCAGAGTCTTTCCCGGAAATCTGCTGAGAGGAAGTTGTCGAAGAAATATTTTTTCGTTTTCGATGTCTGACCTGGGATTCGAACCCGGGCCTTTTGTCTAATAAGCCAACACACTACCCACTAGACCACGGCGACTTCTGCATTACTCCTACTCAGACTTAAACCATTTTGAGGTTCCAATGAATCCACAAAACATCATAATGTTAGTAAATGCCAGGTAATTCAAGCTGTTCAGAGTTTGTGTATCTATGTAACGCGGTCTAAATACCGATTGGAATAATCGGGTGTATATTACATTGGCTTGGGGTACTTGACAATCAATATCTGCTGGAGCTTCTCTATAGCTAGAAAAAGAGAGCAGCGATAATTGATTTGCAGATAGTGGATATTAGAGGTCTAAGTCGCTTTATCAGAATCTTTGGATAATTCCAGTCCTTCACCTATTGGCAACACGGCAACGATAATTGATTTGTAGATAGTGGATATTAGAAGTCTAAGTCGCTTTATCAGAATCTTTGGATAGTTCCAGTCCGTCACCTATTGGCAACACGGCAGCGATAATTGATTTGCAGATAGTGGATATTAGAAGTCTAAGACGCTTTATCAGAATCTTTGGATAGTTCCAGTCCTTCACCTATTGGCAACACGGCAGCGATAATTGATTTGCAGATAGTGGATATTAGAAGTCTAGGACGCTTTATCAGAATCTTTAGATAGTTCCAGTCCTTTACCTATTGGGAACACGGCAGCGATAATTGATTTGTAGATAGTGGATATTAGAAGTCTAAGTCGCTTTATCAGAATCTTTGGATAGTTCCAGTCCTTCACCTATTGGGAACACGGCAGCGATAATTGATTTGTAGATAGTGGATATTAGAAGTCTAAGTCGCTTTATCAGAATCTTTGGATAGTTCCAGTCCTTCACCTATTGGGAACACGGCAACGATAATTGATTTGTAGATAGTGGATATTAGAAGTCTAAGACGCTTTATCGGAATCTTTGGATAGTTCCAGTCCTTCACCTATTGGCAACACGGCAGCGATAATTGATTTGTAGATAGTGGATATTAGAAATCTAAGACGCTTTATCAGAATCTTTGGATAGTTCCAGTCCTTCACCTATTGGGAACACGGCAGCGATAATTGATTTGTAGATAGTGGATATTAGAAGTCTAAGTCGCCTTATCAGAATCTTTGGATAGTTCCAGTCCTTCACCTATTGGGAACACGGCAGCGATAATTGATTTGTAGATAGTGGATGTTAGAAGTCTACGACGCTTTATCAGAATCTTTGGATAGTTCCAGTCCTTCACCTATTGGCAACACGGCAGCGATAATTGATTTGTAGATAGTGGATATTAGAAGTCTAGGACGCTTTATCAGAATCTTTAGATAGTTCCAGTCCTTCACCTATTGGGAACACGGCAGCGATAATTGATTTGTAGATAGTGGATGTTAGAAGTCTACGACGCTTTATCAGAATCTTTGGATAGTTCTAGTCCTTCACCTATTGGGAACACGGCAACGATAATTGATTTGTAGATAGTGGATATTAGAAGTCTAAGACGCTTTATCAGAATCTTTGGATAGTTCCAGTCCTTCACCTATTGGGAACACGGCAACGATAATTGATTTGTAGATAGTGGATATTAGAAGTCTAAGTCGCTTTATCAGAATCTTTGGATAGTTCCAGTCCTTCACCTATTGGGAACACGGCAGCGATAATTGATTTGTAGATAGTGGATGTTAGAAGTCTACGACGCTTTATCAGAATCTTTGGATAGTTCCAGTCCTTCACCTATTGGGAACACGGCAACGATAATTGATTTGTAGATAGTGGATATTAGAAGTCTAAGACGCTTTATCGGAATCTTTGGATAGTTCCAGTCCTTCACCTATTGGCAACACGGCAGCGATAATTGATTTGTAGATAGTGGATATTAGAAGTCTAAGACGCTTTATCAGAATCTTTGGATAGTTCCAGTCCTTCACCTATTGGGAACACGGCAGCGATAATTGATTTGTAGATAGTGGATATTAGAAGTCTAAGTCGCCTTATCAGAATCTTTGGATAGTTCCAGTCCTTCACCTATTGGGAACACGGCAGCGATAATTGATTTGTAGATAGTGGATGTTAGAAGTCTACGACGCTTTATCAGAATCTTTGGATAGTTCTAGTCCTTCACCTATTGGGAACACGGCAACGATAATTGATTTGTTGATAGTGGATGTTAGAAGTCTACGACGCTTTATCAGAATCTTTGGATAGTTCCAGTCCTTCACCTATTGGGAACACGGCAACGATAATTGATTTGTAGATAGTGGATGTTAGAAGTCTACGACGCTTTATCAGAATCTTTGGATAGTTCCAGTCCTTCACCTATTGGGAACACGGCAGCGATAATTGATTTGTAGATAGTGGATGTTAGAAGTCTACGACGCTTTATCAGAATCTTTGGATAGTTCCAGTCCTTCACCTATTGGGAACACGGCAGCGATAATTGATTTGTAGATAGTGGATGTTAGAAGTCTACGACGCTTTATCAGAATCTTTGGATAGTTCCAGTCCTTCACCTATTGGGAACACGGCAACGATAATTGATTTGTAGATAGTGGATAGTTAGAAGTCTAAGACGCTTTATCAGAATCTTTGGATAGTTCCAGTCCTTCACCTATTGGGAACACGGCAGCGATAATTGATTTGTAGATAGTGGATATTAGAAGTCTAAGACGCTTATCAGAATCTTTGGATAGTTCCAGTCCTTCACCTATTGGGAACACCGGCAACGATAATTGATTTGTAGATAGTGGATGTTAGAATGTCTACAGACGCTTTATCAGAATCTTTGGATAGTTCCAGTCCTCACCTATGGGAACACGGCAGCGATAATTGATTTGTAGATAGTGGATGTTAGAAGTCTACGCGCTTTATTCAGAATCTTTGGATAGTTCCAGTCCTTCACCTATTGGGAACAAGGCAGCGATAATTGATTTTGTTGATAGTGGATGTTAGAAGTCTACGACGCTTATCAGAATCTTTGGATAGTTCCAGTCCTTCACCTATTGGGAACACGGCAACGATAATTGATTTGTAGATAGTCGGATATTAGAAGTCTAAGTACGCCTTTATCAGAATCTTTGGATAGTTCCAGTCCTTCACCTATTGGGAACACGGCAACGATAATTGATTTGTAGATAGTGGATGTTAGAAGTCTACGACGCTTTATCAGAATCTTTGGATAGTTCTAGTCCTTCACCTATTGGGAACACGGCAAGCGATAATTGATTTGTAGATAGTGGATGTTAGAAGTCTACGACGCTTTATCAGAATCTTTGGATAGTTCCAGTCCTTCACCTATTGGGAACACGGCAACGATAATTGATTTGTAGATAGTGGATGTTAGAAGTCTACGACGCTTTATCAGAATCTTTGGATAGTTCCAGTCCTTCACCTATTGGGAACACGGCAGCGATAATTGATTTGTAGATAGTGGATATTAGAAGTCTAAGACGCTTATCAGAATCTTTGGATAGTTCCAGTCCTTCACCTATTGGGAACACGGCAACGATAATTGATTTGTAGATAGTGGATAGTTAGAAGTCTACGACGCTTTATCAGAATCTTTGGATAGTTCCAGTCCTTCACCTATTGGAACACGGCAACGATAATTGATTTGTAGATAGTGGATATTAGAAGTCTACGACGCTTTATCAGAATCTTTGAATAGTTCCAGTCCTTCACCTATTGGGAACACGGCAACGATAATTGATTTGTAGATAGTGGATATTAGAAGTCTACGACGCTTTATCAGAATCTTTGGATAGTTCCCGTCCTTCACCTATTGGGAACACGGCAGCGATAATTGATTTGTAGATAGTGGATATTAGAAGTCTAAGACGCTTTATCAGAATCTTTAGATAGTACCAGTCCTTCGCCTATTGGGAACAGGGCAACGATAATTGATTTCTAGATAGTGGATATTAGAAGTCTAAGACGCTTTATCAGAATCTTTGGATAGTTCCAGTCCTTCACCTATTGGGAACACGGCAGCGATAATTGATTTGCAGATAGTGGATATTAGAAGTCTAAGACGCTTTATTAGAATCTTTGGATAGTTCCAGTCCTTCACCTATTGGCAACACGGCAGCGATAATTGATTTGTAGATAGTGGATATTAGAAGTCTAAGACGCTTTATCAGAATCTTTGGATAGTTCCAGTGCTACACACGGGTTAAGTGTGTCTATTACTACTTTTTGATTTGAAAATCACCTTTATCTTCCTAACCCAATACAAATAAGTATTTTCACGCATTCCCCCCGTTATATAGGAAAATATTCTCTCTCTCTCTCACTCTCAGAAGTCAATTTTAATTGATGCGTCGTAAATCGTTTGACTTTCTTGTTACTTAGCAATGACATTTTAAAACATAAAGTTACACTTTGAAAATGATTTTTTTAATGCTAAATAATGCCCCATCACCGTTACAATTTTCATATGAAATTTTCCTTGGCTTTTTTCTGCTTTATTTTTAGAGAAGAAAAATTGTTTTTTTTTATTTGCCAAATACAATAAAAAAAACAACAGATAAGTTCTTGAATACGAGTGTAAAGAAAACATATTCAAAATTTATCATGTGACAACACATGTGCATCACGGAGCAGAGTGTATACAAAAAAGATTTTTCACGGTACACGTTAATTTCTTTCTGTCTTTCTTTCTATATTTTCGGTCTTCTGCTAAAAAGTCGTATCTTTATAAAGCAATTCTGGTGGAAAAGTACACATACAAAGCACAAACAAAAAACATTAAACAGCAATGGTAACGGTAAAAACGATGAATAGAATGACAAAAAACAACAAAAAAAATGGAATTATTATATAGACAACAACAACAACAATAGAAAAACAAGGTATAAAACAGAAGCGGCGAATTTGTATACGCTGACTGCGTAAGTCATACGAAACAAACAAGAAATTCGTAAATTTTAATAAAAAAAAAATTAAACACACATATACACACACCTTCATAAAAAGGAATTTTTTTTTGTTCAAAGAAGAAAACAAAAATAATCATTGCATACACTTAGGGGACATGGAAAAAAAACTGTACAAACACTGTCAAATATACATTTTCAATGGCATACACACACTCTCATATGCATACATGAGCTTAAATACACATTTTGACGCGTCATGTGGTTTTTAACTGTAACAGTATTGAAGCATAAACAGGCACAGGCACAAGCACAGGCACACAAAAGCCATTTTTGCACATACACATACGCTCATGTACTGATATTTAGTCTTTGCTTCGCTGTTGCTCTCGGTGTTTTAATGCGAACAACGACGACGAGAGGTAAACAAAACACAGGCACAGGCACAGGCACACAAAACCAGTTTTGCACATACACATACGCTCATGTAACGATACTGACTCTTTGCTTCGCTGTTGCTTTCGTTGTTTTAATGCGAACAACGACGACGACGAGAGATAAACAAACAAAAACACAGGAAAACTCGTATTCAACACAATGGCTTATTTTTCTCCATATGTAGACATATACAGGCACACACACTCACACGTACACTCTCGTACACTTTACGATAACTGCCGCCATTATAATGTAAGAGCAACAACGTGTATATTGAGAGCCCCCACATACGAGTATAAGCAGAAAAGTGGTAGAGTGGTAGCAACTGCAAGAAGGAAAGTTAAGCAAGGAAAAGAAATCGTAGAGTAACTAAGCATGCATTTTGGTAGTAGAAAATGCCAAAGGCTGATGTTATTTTCACACACACACACATGCATGCATATATGCATGTAGACATGCATCTTTACTACTCGAAAGGGAAAAATGCTTAAATCTTACAAATTTTTCTTTTTTTGGATTTACTACACCAGCATAATAGGTTTGTAGGTAAAGCAGAAGGTTAGTTTCCTATAAAGTTACCGGGATCTTATAAAATCCCCTACAAACACTTTTTCCTCTGATACCGCAACACAGTAATATTCCGCGTTACTAACTAGGCGGGCACAACTATCGAACTCTTCAACAAATTCTCGACTTTGGGAATTCCCATGAGAACCTGTAGGCTTATAATTGTCAGTAACAAATGCGATGCCTCGTACACGGCTAGAAAGGCGAGATGGAGGGCTTGATGAAGGGCACCCAGTAAGCCTGCTTAAACTGCATAGTTGTCGAGGTCATTGCGAGACATTGCTTTACAAGCAGACGTCGCCACAAAGGGAACATAATAAAAATGTGAGTGTATTTGTGGTATAACCCAGAGGAAAATTGTTAGTAATATTTTCAAGTGCAACCCAATAATACGTTTTTGTAGAGGAAAATGGAAAATGTACAGCGCCAAAACCCTAAAGACTGCGTATTTAACTTGACAAATATTCTTCAAAAAATGGAGATCATTTCTCATTCTTATTAGAGAATCTCATTAGCAAATAGTAAATCCTACTGTAATTTTTCGTCGGGTGTACGATTGATATACGAAAAAATTTCAAAAAGAAGCAATGAGAACCTGTTTCACTGAAAGCTGATAAGCAACTGAATGCATTTTTATGCTCCTTTTAACGAACATTGTTGAAGTTCGTGACCTATGTGGGTAAAAAGCCGAAGATGATCTTCCCCTGAGGGACATTGGTGCTCATGATTTCAATTGAAATCTGCAGAGATAATGAAGAAGAGGAGACTGTCCTTCATCTGCTGGGTGCAATGACCGGCACTTTATTAAAGCAGAAAAAGGTACTTCAGTACTTACCATATGGCTGATCTGAAGAAACTGTCACGGATTGGCATTGCCAATCTAAGTTGCTTCAATAGGAGTTCCGAGTAGGTTCTTCTGATACCATTTATGCCGTGTCGAATTACACAGCCCAGCAAATGCGGATTTTTTTGTTGTGCAAATAAGATGGCTCCAGGTGTTTCCGAAGGCATTTTGCGCCCTGATTGGTGTATAAAATTACACAGTCCTGCATGGATTTTGCAAATAAGATGGCTCCAGGTGTTTCCGAAGGCATTTTGCGCTCTGATTACGAATCTAGGTTCAAAAACTTTCCACCACGTCAGGTTTTCGAGAAAAAGGGGACTGAAACCCCTAAAAATAGCATTTTTTGCCATTTTTGAAGAATTATAGAGGTAAACACTGACGTGCTAGAACCACCGCTATTATCAGAAATTTACAATTGATCGTTGCTCTTTAAAATGAGCCCAAAGCCAAACCCTTAAATTAGGAGGTACTTTAAAACACCTGGAGCCATCTTATTTGCAAAACCCATGCAGGACTGTGTAATTTTATACACCAACCTACAGCTTACAGTCGTCTCTGAAAGACAGATTTTTTGAGAAACTTTTCATGGCAATTTCAATTAGTCACAGAGTTTTTGCCAGTAAGTAATCTCCAGAGAGGAAGTCGCCGTTGAAATAGCTTTTCATATTTCGTTCTGTTGGAAATGATTAACTTGGCGCTTAAAACGAGGCCTCATGTTTAAAAAGTCAACACACTACTAGACCTATTAGACTTCGGCCACTTCATTATATTTGAATACATAATTGGCCATTACAACCCTTCAGGCAGGATTACGGCCTAGCTTATCACACCACTTATGTTGTGTGGGTTAATTTCTAAATATGAACAGGGGGCCTACAGTTTAACATCGAGTCCGAACTACAGATTTTTTTATATTCGAATTGTGGGCACAAATTATAGCCTGTCTATGGCTCTCTTACATATGGGATCAGTTTTAGCAGTTTTATCCTCCAGGTATTGCCACGATTTCAATTTTTGATCCACGTCAATAACTGGCATCTGGTTCCTGGTTCTATAACCTGGAAAGCAAAATATTGTGATTGTAAACCAGCAGATCAAATCAAGTCGGACGATTACATTTCAGGGCCATATTGAAAGCATTTCGTCTTCATTTGATTCGATTGATTTTCCGTCACCAGTGTTACCACACTGTGCTTGTACCCCTAGGAGACTATGCATCATAATAACACCCAGAAGAGGAGACAATATGCCCTCTTATGATAAGCCTTGAATTATAACAAATGAAATGTAGTCAGGTACCCTTTCCAAACCGATTTAAGATTTGATTAATTGCTACGGTAAGGATCATGGGCTGGATCTACTCTGCAGTCATTGTCTGGATCTATCTCCTACACCGTGTTGCCTTCTGGTGGACTGATCCGGACAAGCGGCACAATATCAGACTCCTGGACGGAGTCAAAAGGTCCGCAACTATCCGTATCACTGGTGCTCTACACCCCAGCCCACAAAGGCCTTGTTCGCTATACTTAACTGGTTTCCTAAAAGCTCCTCGCTAAGCAGGTGGTTAGGTTCACTGCGACAAGACTCAATGCCCGGTCTCGTTGGCGCGTCGTTCCCTCTATTTTGGAGATTGACCCTGGTGTCCTACTGGATATCGATTATCTCAATGGGGAGTATTGTTTTGAAAGGGTTTTCAATATCCTGATTCCTAGCAGAAGCGATTAGACCTATGATATGACCGTCCCCCTGGGACTTCTAGATGTAAAGATCGACGGCTTTCAAATTCGATTGCGGGGTGAGCAGCGGAGTCAACTCTGGGAGATGGGACTTGGACATTTCACTCCGGCTGTCTTCCTACTGCAGCTTGTTCCAGGCGGGGGTAATGGCCACGGATCCTCACATACGGAGTTCCTTTCGCCCGCATTTCAATCTTCTCTGATAGCCAGGAAGCGATAAAGTCCCTATCTGCCCTTTGACTCGGAGGAACTTGATCAGTACAGGCACTGCGTTCACCTGTGGCGCCACTACGTGCCGCTATGCGCGCTCAAGTGACCTAACTTAACGGAATAAGGCATCATACAGTCGGTCTACAGCGTCTGTTTTGCTCTGTTGATGCTTTTTTTTTGCATCAACAAGACAAGACTCAATGCCCGGTCTCGTTTGCGCGTCGTCTCCTCTATTTTGGAGATTGACCCGGTTTGATATCGATTATGTCAATATGGAATATTGTTTTGAAAGGGGTTTCAATGTCCTGATTCTTAGCAGAAGCGATTGGACCTATGATATGACCGTCCCCTCGGGACTCCTAGATGTAAAGACCGACGGCTTCAAATTCGATTGCGGGGTGGGCAGCGGAGTCTACTCTGGGAGATTGAACTTGGACATTTCACTCCGGCTGTGTTCCTATTGCTGTGTGTTCCAGGCCATGAATCCTCGCATACGGAGTTCCTTTCACCCGCATTTCAATCTTTTCTGATAGCCAGGAAGCGATAAAGTCTCTGTCTGCCCCTTGACTCGGAGGAACTTGGTCAGTACAGGGACTGTGTTCACCTGTGGCGCCTTTACGAGCCGCTATGCGTGCTCAAGTGAGCTAACTTAACGGCATAAGGCATCATACAGTCGGTCTACAGCGTCTGTTTTGCTCTGTTGATGCTTTTTTTTTTTGCTTTTCTTTTCTGTTTTTATGGTGTTTTCCCGATGTGGGCTAACTTTTAAAAAATAATTTCTTTTTCTTTTTGTTTTTATTAGAATATGAATGTATGTGTGTGTGTATGTGTGTTTTTATTGTTATTGTTGTTGTCTTTTGTTCAGCTTCTAGTAGGAGCATTTTTAATTTCATTTTATTTGCAACAGCAACTGCAACACAACAAAGTTGTAAACAACTGCTGCTGCTGTTTTTACAACAACAAATGCATTCAAAAAAACAACTTCCAGAAAAGGGTTCCAAAGAATACAAAAGAAAATGAAAACTTTATGGGGAACCTTTTATTTTTTTAAATGATATTTCCTTGGTAGTGATGCATCATATATGATGGCAGAGAGAGCAATTCAACTGAATTGATTAATAAAGAACTCCTCTATTTAAATTTTTAATCACAATGGATTACAAATGAAGGTCGTGAGTTAATTTAATCACAACTACACTAGGCCACATGCATAGGAAATATGGATTTTATAGAAAATCTGCGGCAGGCATTAATAATACTGAAGGAAGTGATGGTTGACATCGTGACCATAGCCCAGCCGTTATAATTCCATCTGCCGTCAGTTCAAGGGGAAGAAATTCTCCTTCAAGTTTACAAAGCAATTCCAACTGCTTAACAGACATACATACATAATTGGCCATTACAACCCTTCAGTCAGGATTACGACCTAGCGTCTCACACCACTTATGTTGTGTGCGTTAATTTTTTTATACATGAGTGGCGGGACCTACAGTTTAAAGTCGACTCCGAACGACAGATTTTTTGAGAAGCTTTTCATGGCAATTTTTACTCTCAGAGTCTTTGCCAGAAATCTGCTGAGAGGAAGTCACCGAAGAAATATTT
Source organism: Sarcophaga peregrina (assembly GCA_014635995.1). Lineage (NCBI taxonomy): Eukaryota > Metazoa > Arthropoda > Insecta > Diptera > Sarcophagidae > Sarcophaga > Sarcophaga peregrina. The sequence goes on along the minus strand of CM025793.1, from coordinate 82,622,184 downwards.
TTTCGTTTTTAATGTCTGATCTGGGATTCGAACCCGGGCCTTTTGTCTAATAAGCCAACACACTACCCATTAGACCACGGCGACTTAACAGAAGATAGTGGCGTACAGGGTACAAAAAGGTATTAAAGATAACATGAGATAGGCAGCTTTCTAGCCTAACCTAAGCTGCACGAATCAATCTTGGCTATGCATTACAATAAAACAATTTCTACTTGGAGAAAATGAAATATTTGTACGAAATATGTCTTCCATAAATAGGGCAAAAATCGACAAAAATTAAAGGAGAAGTGGTTTTCGGACATAATGGGTTTTACAGCCATAGTCTAAAGGATTCCAAAACAGCTTTTCTTACAGTCGTGCATTACTTAAGACCGGAGATATAGGCGTCGAAGCCAATAATTTTATCAAATGAGCGAAAAACAGTTCTCTATCGGATAAAATCGGATAGAAAATGGCCTTAGCCGTGTCCTCAAGGATTCCAAAACAGCTTTCCTTACGGTCGTGCATTACATAAGATCGGAGATATAGGCGTCGAGCCAATAATTTTATCAAATGAGCGAAAAAATGTTCTCTATCGGGTAAAATCGAATAAAAATGGCCTTCGCCGTGTACTTGCCAATTCTGACAAGTACAGTACTCGGTGGTCGAATTGACCCATTGTATTACGTCTAAGCTTTTCACACCACTTATGTTGTATGCGTTAATTTTATACATAAGTGGCGGGACCTACAGTTTTAAGTCAACTCCGAACGACACATTTTTTGAGAAGCATTCCATGGAAATTTTTTTACTCTTAGAGTTTTTGCCAGAAATCTGCTGAGAGGAAGTCACCGAAAAATTATTTTCAAATTTTCGTTTTGATGTCTGACCTGGGATTTGAACTCGAGTCTTTCGTCTAATAAGCCAACACACTACCTACTAGACCACGGCGACCTCGATATCGCTTAACTTGTTTACAAATTATTGCACTGCTTAATATAACAACAAACACAAGCATAAAAAATGATAAACAAAAAAACAAAAATACAACAACAAACACCAACACAAAAATGGTAAACAAAAATATACCAACAACACTACAATAATAAACGTAAATAACGATAGAGATTTCAAGAAGGCGTTCGTCTTCAAGAACATTCATCCGACTGTTTACCCTGCCATATAAAAGGCAAGACAAAGCAGGCAACTGAAATAGTAAAAGTTCATTCAGTATTGTGTGAAGACGCAATTCATTTAAAGAGAGTAATTGTGGTTTGAAGATCTCCGTTCTAATATTTTTAAACCTCCAAAAAGTATGCAAAATAACCTTTAAAGTTTTGTATTCTATTTTAAAGCAATAATCAATGTGAAATTAAAAATATCGGAAAAGGAAGAAGCTTTAATTTGATTCAAATACAGCGATGATCTTAACTGGACATCAGCATAAAATTCCAAACTACAGTGTGTGGAGAAACGTAACAAGATTAGCTTAAGCTTAGTAGTGGATTATCCTTGAACATCGAGATGCCACTTAGGACAGTATTAAGGTCTAACCTGTATATCAAACATTTCCTATAGAAAACTAATGCAACTTCAGAAGTAATCTTCCTGCTGAAGTAATTGTGATACAGGCGCATTCAGTCAACGATAACAGCAAATGAGAGTTTAAGAATCCCCACATCTTCTTAACTCCAGCAGACCACCTTTAGGGAAATGCCAAGACTATCGACATGACCTGCAATAAGACAGCAACAGTGGAAACTGTTAAAGGAGCCACCAACATTCGCCTTCAAGAACATTCATCAGACTGTTTCAACTGTCATATAAAGGGTAAAGCAAAGTAGACGATCGGAGTTAGTAAAAGTTCTGTCATTCCTTAGTGAAGACGCGGTGTGTTTTTAGAGAGTAATTGTGGTTTGAAGATCTCCGTTACAAAGATCTGTCGAACAATTGTCTAGTAATTGTTATTGTTTATAAAAGGGGTGTAAACAAAGGAATAACAAACAAAGCAATTGTTGTTGTTTACATTAAGTTGTGAACAGTGGCATACATACATACATACATAATTGGCCATTACAACCCTTCAGTCAGGATTAGCTTCTCACACCACTTATGTTGTGTGCGTTAATTTTTATACATGAGTGGCGGGACCTACAGTTTAAGGTCGACTCCGAACGACAGATTTTTTTGAGAAGCTTTTCATGGCAATTTTTACTCTCAGAGTCCTTGCCAGAAATCTGCTGAAAGGAAGTCGCCGAAGAAATATTTTTTCGTTTTCGATGTCTGACCTGGGATTCGAACCCGGGCCTTTTGTCTAATAAGCCAACACAGTACCCACTAGACCACGGCGACTTCTACAGTGGCATACAGAACTGTAATTTCTGCGTGTGATAATGTTAGAACATAGCCAAACGCACATTTTAAATTCAATCGATTGATTTGGTTCAATCGTATCAAATTAAAGTTTACTTTGTCTTCAAATACCAGATTTTCGACATTTAAAACTCTCGGGAAGCTTTCCTAGCTCAAAAACTAGATGCCCAAACAGTTTTTCCCTTAAAAAAAATCCTTCATCACAGCACTCAGACATATACTCTAGAGAATTTATAACGTTAAAGGGTACCACTTTGTCGGTTGTGGTGTCCCCCCTGATAAACTTTCTTTTCTTATTTCTGTTTTACATGAAATCTTATACACTCGCTGTAATTTTGACAACGACATTAAGACAGTAAAAGAGATTTTTTTTCTCCTTCTCTTTCTCTTTTGAAGGTTGCCTGCATCCTTTATGATACACCACCTTCAAAAGTTGTTGTTATCGTGTGTTGTATGTATATTTCCAGGGTTTCTTATCCATCTCCATAGATGAGTTGTATTGCTGTGCTGCCATACTGTTGGGTTTTTGTTACCACTCTCACAGACTAACGACATGCAAAAAATGTTTTGTCAACTATCAAGTTTACATTGCAACACAAACACGTTTTTGTTGTAAAAGAATTTTTGGCAACAGCAACAACAACAACATTTACATCAACTGTAATGCAAAGGGGAGAAAGAGAGAGAGAGAGAGAGACAGGAAAAATGAAAGAAGACTTGATATGTCCCAACAAAATTTTTTTTAATTTTTTTCTTATATTTTTTGGGGTCTCATGTAGTTGTTCTGGTTGGTTGCATGTTACCATATACTATACGTGGGTTGTGTTACAAGGCTTCAAACAGCTGTTACGAAAGTGAAAAATCCAAATACTAAAGCTTTCCTTTTACATCGCTTACCATTACAATTGTAAACAAAAGCTATAAAAACAAAACAATGCAGTAAACAAACTTGTTTACAAATTAGCGCATTGCTTAATATAACAACAAACACTGGCATAAAAAAATGCTAAACAAGTAAACAAAAATACAAAAACAAACACTACAAGAATAAATGTAAACATGGTTGTTTACATTTACATTATAGAGATTTCGAGAAGAAGAAGTCATGAACATTACCCTAAAGACTACAAGAATACATGCAAACAAAATGCACAAACAATACTACAAGAATAAATGTAAACAAAAATCTACAAACAACACAACAAGAATAAATGTAAACATGGTTGTAAAAATTCAGTCAGTATTTGTGTGAAGACAAACAGCACAACAAGAATAAATGTTAACAAAATACACAAACAACAAGAATGAAACCAATTATGTTAACATTTTTAGAGATCTCGAAAAGATTATTCATCAAACTGTTTCCGTTGCCATATAAAAGGCAAAGCAAAGCAGGCAAGTGAGTTAGTAAAAGTTCAGTCAGTCTGTCTTGTGTGAAGAAGCGGTGTGTTTGAAGAGAGTAATCTTGGTATGAAGATCTCCATTACAAACATCTGTCCAGTAATTTTCTAGTAATTTTTATTGTTTATGCGAAGGAATAACAAAGAAAAGCAATTGTTGTTGTTTACATCAAGTTTTGAACAGCGGATCAAAAAGAACTGTGCGTATACCAGCTCATATTTGAAACGTTTTTAAAAGATGAAACAATGTTTTTGCCAATAAATTTATCAAACAACCCACTTATACAACTCTATCACTGTGTATCTCTTTCTATCTAGCGTTGGAGTTCTCTGCTGCAATTCATATAGTAGATATTTAGCCCCACTCCCCCTCCCCGGACCCCTTTTTTAAATGTTTCTTTTTTTATCCTTGTTATTGTTGTTGTTGTTGTTGCTTTATTTGGTTACTCTTGTTATAAGCTGCTTAAAAATGTTATTTTTAGTTTTGCTCGCTCGAAAGCCTTAAGCTCTTGTTCTGACATCAACTCTCTCTCACTCACTCATACACACACACACACACACACACATACACGCACGAGCACATATTTAAATGGAAAAGAGATAAAAAAAACATTTTTTTTCTTTTGCATATTGTTTGGCGCTGATGCCGCTTCTACCCATATTTTTGCAACCAAAAACACAAAAAAACAAATTTTTGTAACACACAAACAACAAAATCAAAACAAACAACAAAAAAAAATCCTGTAAAAAGTCCTGAACTGAAAAAGAATCGTTTAAAGAACGTTAAAATGCTGGGGCAAACAAACAAAAAAAAAAACAAAAAAATTACGCCAAAAAGTATGTGACTGCGACAATTGATAACAAAAGTTATTTTTAGACCCGTGTAATGTGCATAAGTTTCAGTTTACAGTTACAGATTAAAACGGTATGAGGCCATCTAAAAACAGGAATTCAAGTTGTTGGAGTCCAAAAAAGTGTAAAAATTGCGTACCTCTGAACAGGTAAAACAGGTTTAATGAACTTGTAAAATAAAAAATTGCTGTCCCAACCGCTTGGTATACACCAAGAAGTCTTTTCTTTTGATTTATTTCGTTTCTTATTGCAAATTTTCTCAATTTTTCCAACAGTAAAATACTTTTTTTAGTTCTTTAAAGTACTTTAACGTAATTTTAAAAAGAAATCCTTTTTAAAAACAGTTTTTCAACTCCTAAAAGTATGCTTTACTTTTTATCATAATATAGGAAAAGCCAGGAGAGTGAAAATGCTTTAGACAGCCCGATTTTCTGATTGGACATCTACTTAAAGACAAAGGACAGCCATAGTATTTGAGGAAAACAAAGCCGAAGTATTTGTAAAATAATCTCGGCTCCTTTAGATATGTTACAATATTTTCAGTCTCCCAAAAATATGCACCTACTTAAAGCCAAAGGACAGCCATTGTATTTGAGGAAACAAAGCCGTAAAAAGCCGTTGTAAAATAATCTCGGCTCCTTTAGATATGTTACAATATTTTCAGCCTCCCAAAAGTATGCAAAGTAACCGTTAAAGTTTTGTATTCTATTTTAAAGCAATAATCAATGTGAAATTAAAAATATCGGATAAGGGAATAGTTTCAAATTGATTTAAATACAGTGAAGTTCTTAACTGAATATCAGCATAAAGTCCCAAGACCACAGTGTGTGCAGAAGCTTAACAAGATTAGCTTAGGTTTAGTAAAGGATTACCCTTGAACATTGAGCTGCCATTGAGCTGAACATTGAGCTGCTGAACATTGAGCTGCTGAACAGTGTTAAAGGTGTAACATACATACATAATTGGCCATTACAACCCTTCGGTCAGGATTACGACCTGGCTTCTCACACCACTTATGTTGTGTGCGTTAATTTTATCCATATAAGTGGCGGGACCTACAGTTTAAAGTCGACTCCGAACGACAGATTTTTGAGAAGCTTTTCATGGCAATTTTTACTCTCAGAGTCTTTGCCAGAAATCTGCTGAGAGGAAGTCGCCGAAGAAATATTTTTTCGTTTTCGATGTCTGACCTGGGATACGAACCCGGGCCTTTCGTCTAATAAGCCAACACACTACCCACTAGACCACGGTGACTTCTTAAGGTGTAACACCAATCTTTAATCTGGATGCTGTAGTGATCGTTATGCAGGAGCGTTCAGTCAACAACAACTGCAAATGAGAGTTTAAGAATCCCCGTATCTGAATAGCAAAGGCACATGAGAGGAAAAACACTCACCCCTAGCTCCATAGCTTCAAAAACTATCGACATGACTTACACGAGGTTATCAGCCGTGGATATCGTAAACTGTGCGATAAATAACCATGCGATTTAAGCACAAAAGTTAATCAGTCTAGCCTTCTTATCTATAAAAGTCAACATAGTTTCTCACGCCACTTATGTTGTGTGTGTTGAGTTCATACATAAGTGGTGGGACCAAAGTTTAAAGTCGATTCCGAACGACAGATTTAAGAGAAACTTTCCAAGGCAATTTGTTATTTGCACTTAGTCTCGCAACGATGTTGAGTCTCCCTGTAGATCAAGCGGAAAACTCCGAGATTAACTATTGAATACCTATGTCCAGTAATAACGTAGAATATGTAATCTCTGTAACAGTCCTGACCTGTTCATTAGCAATGCAATTGCCAGCCATCGCCATTCCTATGTTCTGGAATCCATACAATTGTTGCCGTTGAATGATTCGAAATTTTCTTGAGAAATCCCAGACTTGCACGAACGAGAATGAATGTCGAAGTGGCCTTCGTTAAGGGCTAAATCCCAATCTGGCTGTTGGAGTAAATTAAGAAATTTTCCACAATCCGACTAGCAAATCACCACTTCCAAAATGGCCATGGCTTACGTCTGCAACGACTGCACCACTGCAGGTAAAATACTAAAGTTTAGCATTAGAATCCTTACCTCAACTTACTTTATCCTACAGTTTGGAGTCATGCAACTGAAACGGCAACGGTTTTGGAATCCATTTCTATCCAGACACTGAAACATTGGAGAACATTAAACTCCGTCTGAGTATTATTGCGAACAAGAATGGCAGAACGGACTTTAAGTTATTGGGAAAAAATTGTTTCCTTTATGACTTTTCCAGCCACGAAGTGTCTTCAAGTCTTTCACGGTCTTTCTGTTCTGTGAGTTTCTATCGATTATTATTAGAGGGCCGACAGTGGGTTTCTATTTGCAAAGTCAGATTTTCCGCATCCGTTTAAATACTGAGCTGCTTGAGTTTCTCAGTGACATGGAAATTGTATAGCGTATTAATGGCTGGCTCAGCCATGTCGTTCAAATGGAGGAGGATGCTCCGGCAAGACAAAAGCCACGAACATTCGCCTTCAAGAACATTCATCAGACTGTTTAAATTGCTATATAAAAGGCAAGGCAAAGTAGGCGATCGGAGTTAGTAAAAGTTCTGTCAGTCTTGTGTGAAGACGCGGTGTAGTTGAAGAGAGTAATCTAGATTTCAAGATATCCGTTACAAAGATCTGTCGATTAATTGTCTATTAATTGTTATTGTTTATACAAAGAGTGTAAACAAAGGAATAACAAACAAAGCAATTGTTGTTGTTTACATCAGGTTGTGAAGTGGCACACAGAATTAAGCGAATAACAACGAGCTTTAATTAAAACTAAACACAAATTTATTTGCAATCTAGGAGCTTATATTTTAAACGCTTTTAAAAGGTAAAAAGGACTTGTTTTTAAAATTACTCAACACCATTGACCAGGATCTAAGCCGATGACAAAAGTCTTTCCCATGCCACTATTCAACAAAGGAGGGGAGCTTAAGAATAAATAGAAAAAAAATATGTCTTGAATAGGAATGTGGTCTTTTACCTCAAATTCTAATTGAGAACAATTACTGACACTCCACCTACTACTGGAAACAAATGCCAGCCTTTATTTACTTATCTTGGAACACAAGAACAATAAAAACAAAGGAAAAGGAATTCACACTAATTTTTACACCCCTGAACAATAGCAACACAATAGCGGTTACACAGAAGAATGAAGAAGAACTGGTGACTCCTAACTGCTAACTGGTAACTTCCATTTAAACACACCTCTGTGATTATATTCAATAAACATAACCTCAACCTAGCTAGAAACAAAGACGGCGTTAACAACAATAATTGCAACAAAAATATACAAAAAAGTAGAGGAGCATAAATATGAATAAAAAGAACAAAAGAAAGTGGAAACAAATAACAATAATAAGCGAAAATGTTAAGCTTAAAATAATACGAAAATGCACTGAAAGAAAAACAGAAAAAAAGTAAGGTTAGGAACGTTTAGAGGTCTAGGAAGTCCTTACAGGGCCCATATTAAATTAAAGACGACTTCAAAGCATATAACTGCCATATGGATTCCTTTGTAGTATCGATAGTAGCTATTACACATACAAAACTGTTCAATATGGCCCTTTAGCCAAGACAACAACCTAGTTTCTCACACCCCGTACGCTGTGTGTGTTAATTTCATACATAAGTGCCGGGGACCTACAGTTTAAAATCAACTACGAACGACAAATTTGTTTGAGAAACTTTTCATGGCAATTTTTATTTACTATCCAGGTTTTTGCCAGAAATCTGCTTAGACGAAGTAGTATTTCTTTTAGTTGGAAATGGCTAATCTGGGGTTTGAACTAAGGCTTCACGTCTTATAAGAAAACACACTACCTACTAGACTATGCCGATTACCTAATAGTAGCTATTCAACCATACATACATAGATACATAATTGGCCATTACAACCCTTCAGTCAGGGATTACGACCTAGCTTCTCACTTCACTTATGTTGTGTGCGTTAATTTTATCCATATAAGTGGCGGGATCTACAGTTTTAAAGTCGACTCCGAACGACAGATTTTTGAGAAGCTTTTCATGGCAATTTTATTTACTCTCAGAGTCTTTGCCAGAAATCTGCTGAGAGAGGAAGTCGCCGAAGAAATATATTTCGTTTTGATGTCTAACCTGGGATTCGAACCCGGGTCTTTTGTCTAATAAGCGAACACACTACCCACTAGACCATGGCGACTTCAACCATACAATTATAATCCACGAATAGCATCTTTGTGGCGGTAGTTTTACGGCTACTTGGATTCTAACCAAACCAACCATGACAGGAAAGATGTTCTGTGAAGTTCCCAGACTTCTCGTTATTTCCGTTTCTGCAGAAGCCATTGTAAGACACGTTCTGCTAAGTTACCCAAGAATCATACAAGGTTGTCAAGTGTTGGGCAATGACAGAGAAGATGTTCTGCAGTGTCTCCTGAGGTATTTCTAAGATCCCACAATCCAGTATCGCATTATAACTGCTATCAGGTTCCTAAGCTAAACTCTGGTCAGGTTTAAATGAAAATTTTATTCTGTACATAATCATGTCGAACAGATCTGATCTGAGACCAGGCGGGCCCATTGCCCCATTTTTCTTTTGCAAATGAGTGAAACTAGTGTGGTCGCCGTGGTCTAGTAGGTGGTGTGTTGGCTTATTAGACGAAAGACCCGAGTTCGAAGTCCAGGTCAGATATCAAAACGAAAATTTGAAAATAATTTTTCGGTGACTTTCTTCCTCTCAGCAGATTTCTGGCAAATACTCTGAGAGTAAAAAAATTGTCATGTTCGGAGTCGACTTTAAACTGTAGGTCCCGCCACTCGTGTATAAAATTAACGCACACAACATAAGTGGTGTGAGAAGCTAGGACGTAGTACAATGGGTCAATTCGACCACCGAGTACTGTACTTGTCAGAATTGGCAAGTACATGTCCTCTTACCTAACCTAACCTATGAGTGAAACTGTTTGTTTATACTGAACTCGGCGACTTCCTCTCAACTGTCATCGGGTAAAAACTCTAAAAGTAAAAGAAATTTGTCCACAAAATTTTAGTTCGAAAGTGACTTTAAACTGTACGTCATCCCACTCATGCCTACAATTAACACGCACAACATGGTTGCTGTGATAAGCTAGATTGTAAACCCGGCTAAAAAATTTTGTTCGAAAATTTGCCATCCGCCGTCTGTTGTTCAAGCAACCATTCCACGTTTCTACGAAATTGTGAATGGTCAGCTGGCTTCAGTTGTTGCGTAAGCTGGACTTTATATGGATGTAGGCGTAGATCTAAATGTAAAATACGCCATAATATGGCGTTTCCTATTCCCCCTCCCCTTCCCTACTTTTCTATATCATCCATTTCCTTCCTCCCCTAAGGACAATGTACAATGGGTCAATTTCGACCTCCGGGTACTGTGCTTGTCTTGACCGACAGGTGAACCGACAGGTGAACCTAACTTAACATGGCGTAAGACAGTCCTAATGCCTGAGAACGACAAGGAATCGACATATTCGGGTCTTCGGCAACACTTTCACTTACAATAGCGATATTTTCAGCGGAACGAGCGAAACGATGATGATGCACGGTCCTTTCAATATTTCTAACCACTCCAGTCCCTTCATATTTCTTCACAATTTTGCCAATTGCTTGCGTGGTTGGACAATTAGGTTAGGTTAGGTTAGAGGACGTGTACTTGTCAATTCTGCCAAGTACAGTTACCCGGTGGTCGAATTGACCCATTGTACAACGTCCTAGCTTCTCACACCACTTATGTTGTAGGCGTTAATTTTATACATGAGTAGCGGGGGACCTGCAGTTTAAAGTCGACTCCGAACGACACATTTTTTGAGAAGTATTCCATGGCAGTTTTTTACTCTCAGAGTTTTTGCCAGAAATCTGCTGAGAGGAAGTCACCGAAAAATTATTTTCACTTTTTTTGTTTTGATGTCTGACCTAGGATTCGAACTCGGGTCCTTCGTCTAATAAACCAACACACTACCTACTAGACCACGGCGACTTGTAGTTGGACGATTCTGTAAACCATAATCTCCTCTCTTAAAGCACGTTACGTGGCTGTGGCAGAATCGCCATTTTTGTAGCAGGTTTTGATCATTTTTAAGCGTTGTTGTGATAGTCAAGCGATCGCGATCCATTTTCGTTAATGTCAGACTTTCAATTGACAAGAAAAAATTGGTTTCACAACTTAGTTTGACGGATGTCGAATTCCAATCCCATACTTTTGAAACCACGAAATGGATAGCCCTTTATTTGCATTTTCGCCTTTAAGGACTTACACAGATTTGATCATAAAATCAGTTCGACCACCGGAGCCATGCTTATAGATCATATCATTGTGGAAACACACGCGTAAAGAATGCAATCCCCTTCTAACGATTTCGGTCGTAGTTGTAAATCTGCTGAGGCAGAGGAAACTGTTATCCACTTGCTTTGTCATTGCGAGGTGGTCTACAAAACCAACTTAACGGAGTTATCATCCATTGACGTCAAGGATACATACATACATAATTGGCCATTACAACCCTTCAGTCAGGATTACGACCTAGTCTCTCACACCACTTATGTAGTGTGCGTTAATTTAATGCATAAGTGGCAGGACCTACAGTTTAAAGTCGACTCCGAACGACAGATTTTTGAGAAGCTTTTCATGGCAATTTTTACTCTCAGAGTCTTTGCCAGAAATCTGCTGAGAGGAAGTCGCCGACGAAATATTTTTCGTTTTAATGTCTGACCTGGGATTTGAACCCGGGCCTTTTGTCTAATAAGCCAACACACTATCTACTAGACCACGGCGACCTCATTGCGAGGTACAGATTTTTGGGCTCTCCAATCCTTGTCAGCTTAACGGCGTTATCATCCATTGACGTCAAGGATATTGTTGCGTTTATTAAGCTTCCAGGCTGGTTTTCCAGTGTAATGGATAGCTGCTGCTTTTAATGAGCAGCCCTTGCGCTAACCAACTTCTTCGTTAATTTGGTGGAATTCGGTCAGTGTGGCATCACAACGGGCCGCTACACATGTTCAAGTGAGCTTTGGTCAAGCAAATCTATCACTACGACTGATGCTAACCTATCACGGGGGCTGGTAAAGAGAATCTTTGGCAGTTTTACTGATGATGTATCCTGGATAGATCAGTTTTCTGAATTTCAAAATTCTTAAGTAACTCCTTACGATTCTCTTAAGCACATTTTCTCAGTGTAAGGGCTGCTCATTCTTAAAAGCTTTTCCCCTCTATAAATTCTTTTTTTTCGTATTTATTTTTATTTTTTCTTTGTGTTAGCCAACCTGGCCATAAATATCAAAAAAAAAAAGAAGAAGAAGAAAAAAATACGTGGCAACATGTATAAACGTGCGTTTTTCCGTTATTATTGTTGCTGCTGCCATTTCAACTGCGTTTTTTTTTCAACCATATTTGCTTACCAGGCTAGAATTATAATAAAATAAGAGAGTATGTTTCATATTTCCGTTTCCCTTTTATTGTCCTCTTTTTTTTTCTCCTGTTCTCTTTCTTCTTCTTCTGTGCACTTAAACAACGAATACAACAACTGTTTGTCTTTCAGCTCTTTGTTGTTGTTGTTGTTTTTATATTTTAAAAAGTTGAAAGTTTTATTTTTCAGTTTTATTACGTTGCCACGTCTAAATTTTAAAAAAATAAAAAAAAACTGGCAGCAATAAACTACTGCTGCCACCCACTAACTTTTCCTTGCATATGGAATACACCCAATAGGAAAGTTATGGCAAGCAATAATACAAGATTTCTTATTTCAAAAAACAAAAACAATGCAGTAAACAAACTTGTTTACAAATTATCGTAATGCATAATGTAACAACAAACACCAGCATATGAAAAATGGCGAGCAAGTAAAAAAAATAGAAGTCGCCGTGGTCTAGTGGGTAGTGTGTTGGCTTATTAGATGAAAGGCCCGGGTTCGTATCCCAGGTCAGACATCAAAACGAAAAATATTTCTTCGGCGACTTCCTCTCAGCAGATTTATGGCAAAGACTCTGAGAGTAAAAAAAAAATTGCCATGAAAAGCTTCTCAAAAATCTGTCGTTCGGAGTCGACTTTAAACTGTAGGTCCTGCCGCTCATGTATAAAATTAACGCACATAACATAAGTTGTGTGAGAAGCTAGGTCGTAATCCTGACTGAAGGGTTGTAATGGCCAATTATGTATGTATGTAAGTAAACAAAATTATACCAACAAACACCAGCATAAAAAATGTAAAGTAAACAAAAATATAACAACACTACTACAAGAATAAATGTAAACAAAATACACAAACAACAATAATGAAACAACGATGTTTACATTTATAGAGATTTGAAGAAGGTAAAGCCTCGAACTTTCGCCTTCAAGAACATTTATCAGACTGTTTACATTGCCATATAAAATTAAAGGCAAGCATAGCTGCCAGATTTGAAGATTTTGTACTCCAAAAACGAGAGTCTAACAAGATGGGTCTGGCAGTAAATGAGGTCAAAACGAAGTATATGTTATCGATAAGTAGAGCCGTGCGACGTATTGATTCTCAAATTACGGCCGATAACTATACTTTTGATACAGTCAAGGAATTCATTTACCTTGGCTTCGGCCGTTACCACCGAAAATGATGTCAGTCTGGAGATCAAGCGCAGGATTGCTCTTGCCAACAGGTGCTATTATGGTGTCAATAGGCAATTGGGTAGCAGAGATTTCTCTCGCAAGACAAAACTAATACTCTACAAGACGCTCATCATACCCGTGCTTCTTTATGGCGCAGAAGCATGGACCCTATTAAGAACTGATGCAGCTGCCTTGAAAGTATTCAAGAGAAAAGTCCTACGTAAGATCTTCGGTCCAGTGCGAGTTGGCGATGATTTTCGCATCCGATACAACAGTGAGCCGTATGAGCTCCTCAACGACATGGACGTTGTACAGCGTATGAATATCCAGCGGCTGCGCTGGCTCGGTCATGTCGTTCGAATGGAGGAGGATGCTCCGGCGAGACAAGTATTTGATGCGGGGATCTGCGGAAGTCGGCGAAGAGGACGACCTTGTATCCGTTGGAAGGACCAAATCGAAGAAGCCCTGTCATCGATTGGTGTGACCAATTGGCGTAGGCGCGCAAGAAGCAGAGGCGCCTTGAAGGATGTGTTGCGGCAGGCCGAAATCCGTTAATCGGGTTGTTATGGCCAATTAAGTAAGTAAGAAGTGCTCCATATATCATATTGGCGTGATGTAACGATTTATGCCCTTATTTTGACGAATTTTTTCCGGTATCTTACATCTTTTTCATCTCTTAAATTCCAAAAAATTACAATCTCTGGACGAAGGAAGTTTCACACACGAATAGTCTATCAAATTAACGAATTTTGTTTATAATACGGTATGCCATTCAGAATCCAATCGACCACATACGTCTGTGCCTGCTGCGAAAGGGGAGAGTTTTATGTAGAAATACATGATTTTCGGGAACAATTCCCTTATTTCGCTCGAACAAAATCTGTTATAATAGCAATAGAACAGTGAAAAACAAACCACATTGCAACGATGCTCCAATGAACTCATAGAGTTCGATACCCTACCGTCATTAAAGGGCAACTTTGCCCTCTCTCTTGTAGGTGGTTGAGATGTCTCAAAATAGACGTTAAGGCACTGGCCTATACTCTCTTAAGAAGCTAAATGTGTCACTCTGAAAAGGCAAGGCAAAGCAAACGAGTGAGTCAGTAAAAGTTCAGTCAGACTTGTGTGAAGATTCGGTGTGCTTAAAGAAAACAATCGTGGTTTGAATATCTCCTTTTGTTTATTAAACCTGCACTCAGAGGATGGCCCCTACTCATGCAGTGCATTGGCCAGTGCTATACCTTCACCATTTGACAGTCTACAGCATTCGTCCCCAAGAAGCCCGCAGTTTCTCACACCACTTATGTTGTGTGTGTTAATTTTATACAGAAGTGGCGGGACCTACAGTTAAAAGTCGACTCCGAACAGATTTTTGAGAAAGAAGAGAAAGAGAAGAAACCGCCGAAAAAATACTTTTTACGCCTAATAAGCCAGCACACTACCTACTAGACCATGGCGACCCCTTTACAAAGTTCTGTCTAACAATTGATTGTAATTGGTCCTTACAACAATAATCCTGAAAGTTTCAAGTCGACTTCGAACGACATATTTTTTTGAGAAACTTTTCATGGTTGGTTTTTTATTACTCTTTGAGTTTTTGCCAGAAATCTGCTGAAGAAATACTTTTTGTATTTTGTTTTGGTGTCTGGTATGAGGCTCGTAGCCTGGCTTTACGTCTAATAAGTCACTACACTATCTACTAGACTACGGCGACAATCCATCACACTAGCTTACCTTGCCATATAAATGGTAAGGCAAAGCATGCAGCGAGGTTAGTAAAAGTTCAGTCAGTCTTGTGTGAAGACGCGGTGTGTTTAAAAAGAGTAAAAACATTTTTTCAACTCCTAAAAGTATGCTTTACTTTTGATCATAATATAGGAAAAGCCAGGAGAGTGAAAATGCTTTAGACAGACCGATTTTCTGATTGGACACCTACTTAAAGACAAAGGACAGACAAAGCAATATGGGGAAACAAAGCCGAAGTATTTGTAAAATAATCTCGGCTCCTTTAGATATGTTACAATATTTTCAGCCTCTCAAAAGTATGCAAAGTAACCTTTAAAGTTTTGTATTCTATTTTAAAGCAAGAAACAATGTGAAATTAAAAACATTGGAAAAGGGAAAATCTTCAATTTGATTTAAATCAGCGATGTTCTTAACTGAATATCAGCATAAAGTCCCAAACTACAGTATGTAGATAAACTTAACAAGATTACCTTAGGTTTAGTAGTGGATTCTCCATGGACATCGAGCTGCCACTTAGAACAGTATTAAAATCTAGTCCGTATACTAAACATTTCGTATAGAAAACCAATTCAACTCCAGAAGTAATCTTGCTGCTGAAGCAATTTTTATACAGGAGCATAAGAATCACTGCATCTTTATGGCAAGGTCACAGGAGGTGAAAAATATTGTCTGCTTTAGGTCATTAGCTCCAGAACACATTTGATGGAATGCCAAGACAATCGACTTGACTTGCATTAAGACAGCAACAATGGAAAACCCAAACTGTTGACACAGCCACGAATATTGACCTTCAAGAACATTTAGCAAACTGTTTAAACTGCCATATAAAATGCAAGGTAAAGCAGACGAGCGAGTTAGTAAAAGTTCAGTCAGTGTTGTGTGAAGACGCAGTATGTTTAAAGAGAATAAACGTGGTTTGAAGATATTCATTACAGAGATCTGTCGAATAATTGCCTAGTAATTGTTATTGTTTATACAAGTGTTATAAACAGAGGAATAACAAACAAAGCAATTGTTGTTGTTTACATCAAGTTGTGAATAGTAGTACACAGAATTAAGCGTATAATAAAGAATTTTTATTAAAATTGAATGGAAATTTATTTTTATTTTATTTACAATCTACGAGGTTTTATTTTAAACGTTCTTAAAAGGAAATAAAGGAAGTCGCCGTGGTCTAGTGGGTAGTGTGTTGGCTTATTAGCCAAAAGGCCCGGGTTCGAAACCCAGGTCAGACATCAAACCGAAAAATATTTCTTCGGCGACTTCCTCTCAGCAGATTTCTGGCAAAGACTCTGAGAGTAAATAAAATTGCCATGAAAAGCTTCTTAAAAAATCTGTCGTTAGGAGTCGACTTTAAACTGTAGGTCCCGCCACTTATATGGATAAAATTAACGCACACAACATAAGTGGTGTGAGAAGCTAGGTCGTAATCCTGACTGAAGAGTTGTAATGGCCAATTATGTATGTATGTATGTAAAAGGTAAATAGGCAACAATACGATAATTTGCAAACGATGTTCGTTCGATAGTCTTCTTTGGGGCATATGGCTACCACATAACATCTTTGTCTCCTAAGTTTATGACATAATGCCTAGGCTAATTTTTTCTTCTAAAAACTGGCAATTACTTTGTTTACTTAACTTAATCCATGTGTTTTGTAAAAATTCCTATAATTTTCCTATAGGCCCTGTTTGACGTAAACGGAATATAAACTTAAATTGCATACCGTTTTTCCGTTGCTCCGTTGTTGTTTTTTTTTGTTGCTTTTTTTCTATAAATTTTCTTATTTTATTTGCCATGTTGTACTTCTGTTCTTTTTTTTTTTTGCTCTTCTCGTAATTCATGACATTCACGACTAAACACACACACACAAACACACATACATGCGAGCGAGAGAGCGAGCACGTTCATAAACACAAAGTATTTACATACGACAGACACTCTATACAACTTTGGCGTCTCATTGTAAGTTCCCTGCCAGCAATTTTGTAGTCGACTACGAAAGTAATCGACTTTAAGTTAACTTTTGTAGACTGACTATAAGCTAACTACAATTCAATGCAGCACTTCCTTAGAATTCGGAATTCGATTACGAAAATAGCACACTTTTAGATAACTTTTTTAGACTAACTATAAGCTGACTATAATGTAATGCAGAACTCACCCAAATACGAAACGTTTATTTATTATTGAGAGCTTCTTGTTTGTGAGATTTGTTTTCTCTCTGTTCTCTCTTTTACCAGATCAGACTTTCTATGAGTTTGTTTTTAGACTAATTATAAGCTAACTACAATGTTATGCAGAATTTCCCCATAATTTAAAGTGTTCATGCTATTTCTGATAATATTGTTTTTTCGATTGCACCTTTTTCTGAACTATTTTTAGATTAACTAATAGTTAATTGAAATGTTATGCAGAATTTATTCAAAATGAACCCGTTATTTTTTTATTCTCTTTTTTTACAGTTTAAATTCTTTTATATTGTGAAATTAAAATCAGTTCTGTGCGTGCTTTTAAGTGATATTATAGTTGTAAAAATTATATAATTTTTATTGTGTAAAATGAGTGATTCCAGTAGAAGAAATTTAAAAAGACTTTTTAAAAAAGAAAAAAATAAATTTTTAAATAATTTAAAAAATAATAGTTCAGATAATTGTAATTGAATGTAAGTATTAATTTAATTGTACATGTTATAATTAGTAAATAATGTATTTATAGATAACAAGGGAAAGAATTGTTGCCAAGGATGTACAAATATTAAAGAACTTCTTCAAGAAAAGTTTAAAGAAATGAACAGTAAGTAAAATCATATTAAACACATTTAAATTTTATTAAATATATTACTTTTCATTAATAAGACGTTTATCATAAGACGTTGATCAGGTAAATGTGATAAAGACTTTATTAAAAGGGCGGTTACAAAATACACTCACGGATGTTATTTCGAGCACTGTATGCATGGAAGTTAATGTTGAGGGAGTGCATGGAAAAAAGCGGCTAAAAGATTTCCACGCTTTCTTTCAAGCCTTAATAGGTAAGCAATACATTAAAAAGAAATGTATTTTTCTAATTACTTATATTTTAAATAGATGCTTGTCGATCGATTGGGTCTGATGATGCAGAAAAAAACATCAGAAATGCATTGAAAATATTCAAAAAACGCCACATTCACGCAGAATGTATTAAAAATAAAAGAAAAAATTAATTTAGAATATATTTGAATTTAATTATAAGTAAATGAAGTTATTAATTGTTTTCTTTTTTATAACTATACGAGTGTATATTTTGTTTCTTTTTATTATATAAAATAAATAAAACACTTAAAAAATTAAAATGTTTTCAATAGTTGTGTTTTTTTCGAAGTTTATATAAATTTTTATATTTTAATGTCTGACTTTAAGTTACTTAAAAATTAGCCAACTTTAAGCTATCTTTGAACTAGCTAACTTTAAACTAACTATTACATAACTGACTTTAAGTTAGTCAAAAATTAGCTAACTTTAAACTAACTATTATATAACTGATTTTAAGTTAGTTGAAAAGTTATGCAGAGTCGGACAATTGACTACTGCCAATGACACCACCATGTTAAAATAGTCAGTTGGTCCCATTCAAAATAATCTAAGAGTCAACCACAACTAGCTGAGAAAAAGTTAACTTATAATGCATTAAAAGTTAGTTGAGTTGCCGGCAGGGTTGAAACAAAAACAAATACAAACGTATGTGCACTTACACTTATAAACGGTAAAACTTACATCCCTGTAGGAAATCAAACTAATTTTAAAGTAACTTGAAACTGGTTTTTTATTAAGCACAACTAGTTGATTAAGTGACATGACATTTTTCCTTGTTGCCGACTCATTATTTTAACATAGGCATGTCCTAGGCGGTAGTCAATTGGTCATCTCTGCATGACTTTTAAATTGACTACAAATTATTTATTTTTCAAACAATTTGTAGTTAAATAAAATATAGTCAAATTAAATATTTGTTTATACTAAATTATTTAAAAACCAGTTTTTTTTTTAATTCAATTTTAAATAGTTTTATTTATATTATATTATATACATACACATATATTTATATATTATTTCTAAAGCACTTTTTTTTGTCGGTTGCAAATATCTCCCATACCACCGCATCATATTTAATGAATGATATCTCATTTTAAAGCTTATATCTCACACTAATGGCGAAAAATAATTAGAAATTTAAAAATTAATATTTTCATTGATAAAAATTATATTTTATATAGAACTGCATGATAATACTGTTGTCATTATGATGACATGTTTTTGTTCAAGTGTGCTAAGACAGGGTCACTTAATAGTAATTTTGTTCTACATAATATAGTATGTATTAAAATCCATTCTGGCAATACCGCTATTTACTATAATGCCGTTTATTACTAAGTCAGTTATATATAATCTGCATATTAAGTTGTAAAAAGCTGTTTTCGCAATTATTTTTATGTTACAAAAATGACAACTAACGGTGCGAAATATTCGCACGGGTCATGTAGTATTCATATATAGATATAATTATTATAATACAAAAAAAAAATTAGTTAATTAAATTAAAAGAAAACTAGATGACCCGTGCAAATATTTCGCACCATTAGTTGTCATTTTTGTAACATAAAACGAAAATAATTTATAGAAATTTTATTAAAAGTATAAAAATAATATCATTATACATATTTACATAAATACTAGGGATGCCAAACGGGATCGATTTTTAAAAATCCCGGAATTTCGGGATTCGGGATTTCTCGATTGGCATTGCTAATACATACATATGTTTAAATGCTTTTATAATTCTTCTTTGAATACAATGTTAAAGGTAATGACATAATCATCGTTAGCTTTTTGCCCCTACGAATTCTTAATACAAACAAAAATATCTTTAAACGTACACACTCGAGGAAAAGCTATGTATAACTGCCCATGTGAAAAGACCGGTTCTGGTAAATGCAATCCTACCTTTAGAAGGATTTGACCTTGTGCTTTGTTTATCGTCATAGCAAAAGCAACTTTCACAGGGAATTGTTTTCGTGTCATTCGGCCAGAATGAATTTTAATACATACTATATTATGTAGAACTGCATTACTATTAAGCGACCCTGTATTAGCACACTTGAACAAAAAACATATAATCATAATGTCAACAGTATTATCATGCAGTTCTATATAAAATATAATTTTTATCAATGAAAATATTAATTTTTCAATTTCTAATTATTTTTCGCCATTAGTATTAGATATAAGCTTTAAAATGAGATATCATTCATTAAATTTGATGCGGTGGTATGGGAGATATTAGCAACCGACAAAAAAAGTGCTTTAGAAGTAATATATATGATGATTTTTACGATTGTACAAGATGCTTACCAGCAGTGCTCAGATAAATGCTCTTCATAATTGCTAGTACAAGTATAGATTTGGTATATACACACAGTGCTTTATTTAGATTTTTAATGAACTATTTTATTTCATTATCATTTCAATATCACTTTTATAGATTTTACTAGCAAACACGGCGAACTCCGTTTCGCCACCAGATGATTCGTCTTATTTAATATTTCGTTTGGTGATTAAAAGATGAAGAAAATTTTTTTTTGTTTTATATATGAAAAGGAAAAATTTTATTTCATTTCACAACAGTAATGAATTCACTTCGATTACAATATCAAGAGTTATTTAGTTGAAGTTCTCTAAGTAAATGAAAGTGAATCCAAAGTAAATACTGAATCGAAGCGTTATACGTGTCCGCAAATTATCCGTTTCATTGAAGTGCTCTTTGTTAAACCACATTTTTTGTTTTTTGGGCTGACGTTAATACAAACAAAGCGGATGGTTTTCCAACTCGTGAACACGCAATGTATAACTGCCCATGTGAAAAACAATGATTTTCTAAATTTATCCCGCGATTGGCCTTACGAGCAATTCTTGCCGCAAAGAATAATAATGTACGCGCACTAAATTGCACCATTGAATCAAAAATTGCTGTCGATTTGGTGACATACAAATCCGTTGATTCCGTAACAAATCCCGATGATGTAGATGTAAATTATCCAACGGAGTTTTTGAACTCTCTGGAGTTACCAGGATTTCCACCACATCACTTGCAACTCAAAGTTGGTACAGTTATTATGATATTGCGTAATTTGAATCCACCGCGACTTTGCAACGACTTGACATCATATCAGCTGAAATTCCTGATCCATTCACTGATCCCCATCTACACGACATTGTGACGACACAGATGGTGTATGGACCGTGCGGTGCAATAGATACATTATCGCCTTGCATGGCTGATGGAAAGTACACAAAACGATATCCGCGACAGTTAGTGGCGTTCAAAAGAAGATAATGGTCGAACATCAAAGTTAAAGTTCAAAATCAAGAGATTGAGATCGGAAATGAATTCATTGTACCATATTGCCCGCTGAGCGCCATCTACTTAAAATATTAGTTTGTAGTACATGCTATGTATTAGAGATGGCGGTGTATGTGAAAAAAGATTTTCCCGCTTTTCTGTTGAAATTTTTCCTTTCCAACAAATCGAAAACCGTGAAAATCGGTTCGTGCGTTCTGGAGTTATAACGTCAGGAAGGAAAACCCGACTTATTTTTATGTAGTAGATTATAAATTTGCAATATTTACTTGGGTTTTTCCCTTTTTTTTTTAATAAAATTAAGCACCACCTAAAAACCGTATTTGCTGTGATTGACATTTGATTTACCGAGACATGCTCTTCCTTTGTTTTATTATTGTTTTCTTACATTTTCTTATTTTGCTTTCCTTTTTTCATTCTTAATTTTGTTTCTATTCAATATGTTAGTTAATATTTATAATTTGCTTTTTATCAACCGACCACTTTATTTACTACAGGGATATGCTAGCTTATATACACACACACACACACAGATGTATTTGTAGACTAATAGACAGAAGAAATAAAAACGACAAACAACATTCTTAAAATCATGTGTGAGTAGTAGAAGTAGTTTTAGTACGCTTCCCCCCCCCCCCCCCCCCCCAACGTTCGTTTCTTTGCTTTCATAATATTTAAGCTTTATTTGTAAGTGTATAGTATGCATAGGTGTATGTATGTATAGGTGTATGTGTTTGTTGTTTTTCTATGTATTTAAAACGGCATATTTCCGTTTTATTCTTTCAGTGTTGCTCAGTGTCTTTTTTACAGCCTGTTTGTATAACTTTAAGTGCAATTGTATGCTATGCTCTTGTGTGCGTGTGTATGTGTTCTTTCTTATACGATTTCCCACTCTCTCTCTAAGTGTTGTGTGTGTGTGTGTGTGTGTGTTTCATTCGCTTACTACAATGCCTTTTTTTTGTTAGACAGTTTCTAGCGTTAAGGTTCACACAGGAGGTGCTGTGGCACATATGCGACATTTATAAATTTATAACCACTTCAAGTACTACAATAACAACAATTACAACAACAACTACAACAACTCGTTTACAACAAGACACAATGAAAGAAAGGCAAAAACTGCTGCACAATTTAAATGAACTTTAAGTTGCTTCCAGAACACAAAGCAAACAAAAAAAAAACTAAAAAAAAGAGAGAGAGGAAAAAATGTAGCGGAAAAAAAAACTTCTTCAAGTACAATGCAAATGTACCGTACAATGTGTGTATACGGGAGTGTATGGTATGCAACATACTTATAAACTTCATTTTAATTTTAATTTTTCATTTTTTTGTTTATATTTCTAGTTAAACTGACTCTCATTTAATATTATAATGTTTGGATGGATAGAATTTCTGTGTATTAAATTTCCAAATTAAAATCATTAAAATTGAATGACTTAAGCATAGGGCAGAGAAGTGTGTGTATATGTAGGTGGCGTAGAAGAAGTTACGTAATTTCTAACCGCAGAAGGAAATTACGCAGGAGACACTGCAGAACATCTTCTCTGTCATTGTCCAACACTTGACAACCTTGGATGATTTTTGGGTAACTTAGCAGAACGTGTCTTACAATGGCTTCTGCAGAAACGAAAATAACGAGAAGTCTGGGAACATCACAGAACATCTTTCCTGTCATGGTTGGTTTGGTTAGAATCCAAGTGGTCGTAAAACTACCGCCACAAAGATGCTATTCATGGATTATAATTGTATGGTTGAATAGCTACTATTAGGTAATCGGCATAGTCTAGTAGGTAGTGTGTTTTCTTATAAGACGTGAGGCCTTAGTTCAAACCCCAGATTAGGCATTTCCAACTAAAAGAAATACTACTTCGTCTAAGCAGATTTCTGGCAAAAACCTGGATAGTAAATAAAAATTGCCATGAAAAGTTTCTCAAACAAATTTGTCGTTCAGAATCGATTTTAAACTGTAGGTCCCTGGCACTTATGTATGAAATTAACACACACAGCGTACGGGGTGTGAGAAACTAGGTTGTTGTCTTGGCTAAAGGGCCATATTGAACAATTATGTATGTGTAATAGTTAGTATCGATACTACAAAGGAATCCATATGGCAGTTATAGGCTTTGAAGTCTTCTTTTATTTAATCTGGGCCATATAAGGGCTTCCTAGACCTCTAAACGTTCCTAACCTTACTTTTTTTTTGATTTTCTTTCAGTGTATTTTCGTATTATTTTAAACTTAACATTTTCGCTTATTATTGTTATTTGTTTCCACTTTCTTTTGTTCTTTTTATTCATATTTATCCTTCTCTACTTTTTTGTATATTGTTGTTGCAATTATTGTTGTTAACGCCGTCTTTGTTTCTAGCTAGGTTGAGGTTATGTTTATAGAATATAATCACAGAGGTGTGTTTAAATGGAAGTTACCAGTTACCAGTTAGGAGTCACCAGTTCTTCTTTCTTCTGTGTAACCACTATTGTGTTGCCAATGTTCAGGGGTGCAAAAATTAGTGTGAATTCCTTTCCTATATCATGATAATAAAGAATTTACATGCATAACCATATCGTTAAGAGCAGAAGAAACGTAATTCAATATGAAAGTGTTAATAAAATTCGAAAAGAAAATTGTTATAATTTAAAATCGTTTTCTTCAGCTAAAATAAATTGCTTTTATTGAGGATTTGTTGCTGAACGGGTGCAAGGATGCTCTAAGGCCACCTACATAGATATGGGGAAGAGCAAAAGTTTATTAAGGCTTCGAGAAGCTAAGGAAACATGTTTCCTAAAACTACAAGGACGCTATAAGGCCGTCTAAAGACGATAACAACACCAACAACATCAATACAATATGCTTTAAAAGTAAACATACAGTGATGATGACCTTTTTCCCAAAACGAAATTGTAGCAATTGAAACAGGGCAGCAGGGCTTGCCTGGGTGCTATTATGAAAAGAGAAAATTTTTTCGTTTATTTTTTGTGGAACAAAAACAACAAAATTTATTGGAATTCTACGTAGAAATACTAACTAAACTAAAGGCTTAGGCTTCCTAGCTATTGAAACATATTTAGGCGTGTAACTATACTGAGATTTACTGCGTTTGTGAAGCACAATCCCACAATCTTGTACTGTCCATGATAGGAAGGGGCATAGAATATGAAATTTCTTTTCTTATTTGAAAGTACAATCCTTCCGGTTAATAAAGGGAAAATAATTTCATTCAAATGGCTGCCTCGCCTGGCCATGCAGTAGCCTAAACGATCGTTTCAGTTTTTCAGCACATTATCGATTAAGTGCAGCTTTATTTCACCAATGGCTTCACGAATATTGTCGATTAAAGCGTCAATTGTCTCTAGCTTATCGGCGTAACACTTATCTTTGACGTCACACCACAAATAATTGTCCAACGGTGTCAATTCGCAGCTACGCGGTGGCCAAATGGCATCAGCTCTGCTGCAGATAATGCGATCTTCAAAAACAGGGCGCAAAACATCAACTTGTGTTAAGTGGTTGTGTGTGTCATGTAGCGCCGTCCTGTTGAAACCAAATGTTTAGGTAATCCCGAATTACTTTCATCTGGTACGCTGGAACATTAAAAATTGTCTCTAAAGCTTGTATTACGTCCGTCCACCTCAAACTGTTGAAGGCATTTTTTATATCTAAGGTCGCCAAGTGTACGACCGATCTCGAATACCCAGACTGGGCAGATTCAATTGTACTTACGACCTCCTTTAGAGCTCGTATTGTAAATCTAACGGGGTGAAATCGGTATTGTCGTGTGGAAAGACCTTCCGAAGATCTAATGCTGTCATCAAAACTAGGCTTTATGAGCCTCGCAAACAATTTGCCTGCAGAATCCAGTAAACATACGGGCCTGTATGAAGATGGCGATTCTCGGCCTCCTTTACCATTGCTGATGACGACAAGTTTTTGTTTCTTCCAAGCGTCTGGAAATAACCCTTCTTTAAGAACGTTTCGGGGCGGTTCACTCCTATTTCCTTAATGACATCTGCTGGAACGCCGTCAGGTCAAAAACAGGGCCCAAAACATCGAGTGTAGCTTCGGCTGTGTGGCCCGTAGCGCCGTCCTGTTTGAAACCAAATGTTGCCAATATTCTCCTCTTCAATTTTTGTGAACAAAAATTCGTTCAACATGGCCCGATAAAAATCGCCATTGACTGTAACGGCCACTCCTTGCTCATTCTCGAAGAAAAATCCGCATCAAACAGCGACTCGTTTTGAGTGCGTCGGCTTTTCAGTGTATGCGTGCAGATTTTCTGTGCCCCAAATGCGATAATTTTGCTTGTTTACATACCCGCCAAGATCAAAATGAACTTCATCTGAAAAGATGATTTTTTTTCGAAACACATTGGTATGGTTCCATCCAACGTTCAACGGAAGGTTAAAACTAATTATCTGTCAAATCACACATAAGCTAAGTGTTATCATTCACGAAATAAGCACTAGTTAAAAAAAAAACGTTAGATGGCAGACCCTATATAAGAATAAATGTAAACAAATTACACAAATAACAATAATGAAACAACGATTCGCTTTTATGAACATTCATCAGACTGTTTACTTGGCCATATAAAAGACAAAACAAAGCAGGCAAGTGAGCCAGTAAAAGTTCAGTCAGTCTTGTGTGAAGACACGGTGTGTTTAGAGAGAGTAATTGTGGCTTAAAGATCTCCGTTACAAAAGATCTGTCGCACAATTGCCTAGTAATTATTATTGTTTATGTACAGGTTATAAGCAGCGCAACAACAAAGGAAAGTAATTCTTGTTGTTTACATAAAGTTGTAAACAGAATAGTGCGTACAATAAAGAATTTAATTAAAATTAAACACAAATTTATTTTTATTTGTTGTTAAAAGCTAAAAACGTAACGTAACGTAACGTAAGAGATTTTCTATCTTTAATCTACTGGATTCCTCAAATAAGTAAAGAGGTTATCCATCGCTAACCCTATTTAACCGTTCCCTTTGCTTGAGCTTTTTCAGTAGGGGGCATTACAAGTGTCAGATGTTCTAAAAGGTATTCTAATGTTCTCAAGTACATTGTCCTCTCCTCAATGGGACCATGTAAGAAACACTGGATGTAGAACTTCAACAATAGGCCTTCAACAAGTGAGCACAGATGGAAAAATATCGATTGAACTGCTGAATAATTATACTTAACATGTTGAAGGAACCTGACAACAAGGTCAGAGGTCAACAATTTATATTCAAGAATTGACAATATGGTCAAAAAGCAAAGCAAAGCGTTTGATAATGGTTTCATGAATACCCTGAGGTCTGAACCTAAACAGATGTATTCATTAAACTTCTTGCCAACTATCTGAAAGAGAGAGAGAGAGAGAGTATTCTATGCAGAAAGGATTAAGGAAGCATATGTACATACAAAATTCATCATTACAAATCTTCTGTCATGATTGCAACTTAGCGTCTCACACCACTAATGTTGTGTGCGTTAATTTTATACATGAAGGGCGGTAATTACAGTTTAAATTCGACTCCGAACGACCAACTTTTTGAGAAACGTTTCATGAGAATCTTATTTTCGCTTAGAGTTATGTTAGCGGACGTGTACCTGTCAAACAAGACAAGTACAGGACCTGGAGGTCGAACTGACTCATTATACAAATCGTTCAGAGTTTATAACATAAATCTGCTAACAGGAAGTCGCGGAAATATTTTTGTTAGAATCATGGCGACTACTAAAACTGCAATTACAACTTGCAAAATGTATACAGGCTATACAACATGGTAAGCAAACTACCTCAATTCTATGGAGCTGCAGTTTGGCGATTAGTTTCGGAAAAAGTAATCATCAAATTCAGATCAAAAGTATTGTTACGTTCTTACCTTTTAAAGACGTTTAAAATATGATCTCGTAGATTGGAGATAAAATGCATAAACAATAATAATTAATAGGCAATTATTCGAGAGATCTTCGAACCAAACCTTCAAACCCACCGACTCTTCACACAAGACTGACAGAACTTTTACTAACTCGTTCGCCTGCTTCGCCTTGCCTATTATAAACTAAACTGTCTAAACTAACTGCAGGCATGTTTACTAGAAAATTATTGCACAGATTTTTCTAATGGAGATCTTCAAACCACGATTACTCTCTTCAAACCCACCGCGTCATCACAAAAGACTGACTGAATTTTTACTAACTCACTCGTCTGCTTTGCTTTGCCTTTTATATGGCAACGTAAACAGTTTGATGAATAATCTTCGTGGCTTTGACTTCTTAAGATCTCTAAAAATGTAAACATAATTGGTTTCATTATTGTTGTTTGTGTATTTTGTTAACATTTATTCATGTTGTGCTGTTTGTCTTCACACAAATACTAACTGAACTTTTACTAAATCGCTCGCCTGCTTTGTCTTGCCTTTTATATGGCCGAGTAAACAATCTTATGAATGTTCTTGCAGGCTAATGTTCAAGACTTCGCCTTCTCAAAATCTCTGCAAATGTTAACATCGTTGTTTATATTTATTCTTGTAGTGTTTGTTGTTGTATTTTTGTTTACTTGTTTACCATTTGTTTTATTGCTGGTGTTTGTTGTTGTATTAAGCAGTACAATAATTTGTAAACAAACTTGTTTACTGCATTGTTTTTGGTTTTTTGTAGGTTTTGTTTATAGTTTTAATGAAAGTAAAATAAAATTAGATGTCGCCGTGGCCTAGTAGGAAGTGTGTTGGCCTATTAGACAAAAGGCCCGGGTTCGAATCCCAGGTTAGACATCAAACCGAAAAATATTTCTTCGGCGACTTCCTCTGGCCAATTATGTATGTATTGAGTATGTATGTATTGAGTTCAATAATGGCGTTTATTGCAATTTACGCAATAAAACTGCCTGTCTGAACATAGTATCACCTAAGGCTGCAAAAAATTACCAAAACGCCACCACAACACTTTTTTAACACCTTGAATCTCTTGGATTACTGATGACAATGGCTCATATCCCACTCGAGATTGGTATGCAGATAGGTGATGTGTCACTGGTCACAAAAAGGCAGTTAGATATTTGGGCATAAGACTCGACTGCAGACTTAATTATTGGGCCCAAATACAGCATGCAGCTACCAAGGCAGCAAAACTAACGGGCATGCTAAGCAGGATGATTGACGGACAAACACAGGCCAAACGAAAATTGATTATGGCGGCGACGAACCGGATATTGCTGTACGGAAGTGAGATATGGGGAGATGCGCTGGAGATTACACTGCGGAAAATATTAGCAGCGGTGCAGCGAACAGCGGCATTAAGAGTTGCCTCGGCCTACCGCAGTCCTAGTGATCACCGGTGAGATACCTATTGACCTGCAGGCATTTGAGCGAAATAAATCTTGGAGAACGAAGAAGGAAAATCTTCCCATTAGTGGCGCAGATCTCAGATCTCAAACACTACTGCGATGGCAAAGTAGATGGAACGAGGAAACATGTGGAAGATGGACTTATAAACTTATCTCATCTATAGAGGCATGGATACGGAGAACCTTTGGGGAAACGTAACTATTTTCTGACCCAGTTTCTCTCTGGTCATGGTTATTTCCGAAAATACCTATACCGTGTGGCCAAGGTGACTGATCCAGGCTGCATTTATTGCGAGGAAATGAGTGACGACGTTGAACACACATTCTGCCATTGCATTAAATGGTAAGACGAGAAGAACATGTTGATGGAACAAATTGGTGAATTTACACCCGACACCATTGTAAACGCAATGCTCGAAAGTGAGATGAAATGGAAATGGAACGCTGTGAGAAGATACGTTGAATATGTACTCCGCAAAAAGAAGTTCGACCTTGATACAATACAACGGAATGATACATGAGAAGACGAGCCAATAGCATGAAGCTGGCTGCAAATATGACGTATCCAGACATGGGAGAGTAGACAACGGTCCTTAAGTGGACGTCGTTATGGGCTCTTCCCGAAGTAATGCAGATAGCCGTCCCGGGAAGGGAGTATCCCCAGAAGGAGGAGGGATTGTTTTAGTGGAAGCACCACTCGACGCAGCTGATGACGATCACTGCAAGTGTGAAGGCATTTTGAAGCCTACCTCACACGCCAAAAAAAAATGTATTTATTGCGCAATAATTAATTGAAACTTTATATGAAATATTGAGTTCAATAAGTCGCCGTGGTCTAGCGGGTAGTGTGTTGGCTTATTAGACAAAAGGCCCGGGTTCGACATCAAAACGAAAAAATATTTCTTCGGCGACTTCCTCTGGCCAATTATGTATGTATGTATTGAGTTCAATAATGACGTTTATTGTGTTTACGCAATAAAAGTGCCTGTCTGAACATAGTATAACGCCACCACAACCTTTGTTTTATCACGTTGCACCAAGGAATTACGAAAAAATATCTCTTTTATCGAATGGTACGAATACCCTACACTTTCTAAATATATATTTTGATCTTTCACTTCTTTTTGGCTGAAAAACTGTCAGTTAATTGAACGATGAATTAAATTTGTGTCACAAATTTAAATTTCTCTTCAAAATTTCCTAGCATTTCCATTTGATTTCTAAACACACAAACGAACAAAAAAACGAGAATATTTTGTCCAATAAATGTCATTCAAATGTTAATTTCTTAATTCAAGTGACAGCGAGAGACCGAAAGAGAGAGAGATAGAGAGTGAGTGAGTAAAAGTGAGCGTGACAAAATACAATAATTTAATATTTCCTTCATATTTCCTTATATTTATTCCAAAAATAAACTCGGAAAAAAAGACAGCAGCAACCATGCATTCACACAACTACTCGTATTGTGCATGGCAATCAGTGACCAAATCAGTATTGGACTCTTGGTAAATGGTGCATTGTCACATATTAACGTAATTAGTTTAGGACAAGTGAGTGTGTCTCTGTGTGTACACACACATAGAGTAATACAAACACATGTTAATATAATGGCTACCAGTTGTAATTGTTGGTTTTGTTTGGTACTTTTCTCTCTCTCTCTTTATACGGAGGCCTATTTCAGTCGGCGTGAGTACTTCTATGTGAGTGTGTGGATATGTCTGCTTAGGTTCAAGTTTCAAATGTAAATTGTGAATATAAACGGCGGCGGTTGTTCTGGTAAACGAGATATTGCAACACACACACACACCATACAACTTAACTGTCAATGCAACATGCATCCATGCACGCACTCACGCACTCATGACTCTCTTGCATGCCCCCGCCCCCCTCCCAGCAAGAGCACATAGTGTCTTGTTACAATCATTGTTTTGAGGCAATGCAATTGCAATCCGTTTTCTAGTTGCATTGCATACGTATTAGTTTACGTTTGTCCGTATGCGTAATGCGTAGAGAGTAGAAGGTACAAATTCTCTAAAGGCTTTTGCAATGTGTGTTGCAAGTGCACCCCTTTACAGGTGTATGAGTGAGTACGTGCACAAGTGTTTACGTGCATATGTGCTTGAGACCAAACCATCTAACATGTATGGATGTGTGTAACATTGTAACTCATGTTGTAACAATAGAGTAGACAAAAGCAGAACTTTAAAATGCTTCACTCTTGCCCACTCATCATAAATGAAAAGTTTATCACCTATGTTGAGCTGCTAGGGTACCCAATGGATTTATTTTCTTTACATTTATTCTTGTAGTCCTTATTTATTGTTGTATTTTTGTTTACTTGTTTATTATTTTTTTTTTTTTTTTGAGGGCGCCGTGCTCTAGTAGGTAGTGTGCTGGCTTATTAAACGTAAAGCTAGGGTTCGAGTCCCAAGCCAGACATCAAAACAAAATACAAAAAGTATTTCTTGGGCGATTTCCTCTCAGCAGATTTCTGGCAAAAACTCTGCGAGTAAAAAAAAAACATGCCATGAAAAGTTTCTCAAAAACCTGTCGTTCGGAGTCGACTTTAAACTGTAGGTCCCGCCACTTATGTATAAAATTAACACACACAACATAAGTGTAGTGTGAGAAACTAGGTCAATAATCCTGACTGAAGGGTTGTAATGACCAATTATGTATGTATGTATGTTTATTATTTTTTATTGCTAGTGTTTGTTGTTGCATTTTTGTTTACATGTTTACCATTTTTTATGCAAAAATTTGTTTACTTGTTTACCATTTTAACTTTAAGTGATGTCAAAGCAAAACAAAATATGATTTTGATATGCCATTCGTTCCTGGTGATACTTCCTGGTATTTAAACTCCCATCTCATACAAAGTGCAGCCCCTTAGGTACAAAGACTGTACTTATATGTGCCATTATAACGGGCCGCTCCGCAAACTGAAATGAGTTTAGGTATTCTCATCCAGGAGACACAAATTTTTTAATTTCGAAAGTTTCTTCTCTCTCTCTCTCACTCTCTCGTAATTGATACTACAATGGTCTTCCACGGGGTTAACAATTCATATTTCCATCTATTTATACTTGAATAGGACCTTAGTTACAGGGCGACTGATATATAATGCAACACACTATAACGCTATATTAAAAGCAAAAAATTTTGGAAATAACATCAAAATTTTAGAATCAGTTTAGATTTGTTCGAATTGGCCACCTTTGGTACAAACTATGGCCTTCAGACAGCCGACAAAGCCATCACAGGCTGCATGAAAGTGACTCTGCGGTATTTTGGCCTATTCGCGGTGAAGCGCAGTATTGTGATGATCGACACTTTGGTATTTTTTTAGTGAGAACCTTACTCTCCAAAATGCCTTAGGCACAAAAGTCCAACGGATTGAATTCCGGAGATTTTGGTGGCTATTAGGCGATAGAAATGAAGCGAGGAATCTCCTTTTTAAGTCATTCTTGGTTGATGCGTGCTGAGTGCGGTGGTGCTGAGTCCTGTTGGAATATCCGTGGTCTCCGGATGAAATGTTTCTCTGCCCAGGGCTTCAATACTGTCTTTAAGACATTTTCCCGATAATATTCGGCTTTTATTTTGACCAAACAGTGAATACGAGCGGGAAGCGACCATCGGCCATTACGGCGACCCACACCATTACCATCGGCGGCACTGGAGTTCTATTGGCCAATCGCAGGTGTAAATTTTCAGCTGACCTCTTTGACAAGTAAACCCGAACATTTAGTTTGTTCCCAAACTGCTCAATTTGGAATAGTTTCCCGTTGGAGAAAATCAAATTCGGTAACTGGCCACTTTCGTGCAAGCGAATTAACTCCTTGGCTCTTTGCAGTCTAACTTTTTTTTTGTCCATCGGTGAGCTCTTGCACTTTTTCGAACTTGAATGGCTTTAGTCCAAGCTCATTT
The DNA here is from genome assembly GCA_014635995.1 of Sarcophaga peregrina. Taxonomy (NCBI): domain Eukaryota; kingdom Metazoa; phylum Arthropoda; class Insecta; order Diptera; family Sarcophagidae; genus Sarcophaga; species Sarcophaga peregrina. Next base: position 82,589,560 of record CM025793.1, on the reverse strand, counting down.
TTCAATATGTGTTGCATCCGTTCCCGCGATATGTTCAGCTCACGAGCAATTTTTCTACCCCGGCGGCGTGGATTTCGATCAAATCTGGCCTTTACTTTTCGGATCATTTCTGGTGCTGTTACCGTTTTCTTCGTCTGCTTTTTGGACGTGATGCCACACTGCCAGTATCACGGTAACGAGCAATGGTACGAGAAACAAAAGATTTATTCATATTTAAATACTGGGGGGCTCTAAGTTAGGTTAGGTTAGAGGACGTGTACTTGTACAATTCTGACAAGTGCAGTACTCGGTGGTCGAATTGACCCATTGTACTACGTCCTAGCTTCTCACACCACTTACGTTGTGTGCGTTAATTTTATACATGAGTCGTGGGGGACCTACAGTTTAAAGTCGACTCCGAACGACACATTTTTTGAGAAGCATTCCATGGCAATTTTTTTACTCTCAGAGATTTTGCCAGAAATCTGCTGAGAGGAAGTCACCGAAAAATTATTGTCAAATTTTTTGTTTTGATGTCTGACCTGGGATTCGAACTCGGGTCTTTCGTCTAATAAGCCAACACACTACCTACTAGACCACGGCGACCTCAACGATAGCCACCTGTGGTGGTTTTCCAGCCAAATATAAAGCAATCAAGCTTAAATTCTATCACGAATAACTTTTTTTTTCTGAATGCAAAAGATCAAAATGCTTTTGTAGGTTAGGTTAGGTTAGAGGACGTGCACCTGTCGGTCAAGACAAGCACAGTACCCGGAGGTCGAAATTGACCCATTGTACATTGTCCTTAGGGCAGGAAGGAAATGGAGGATATAGGAATGTAGGGAAGGGGAGGAAAATGCTTTTGTAAGCTTGTAAATAAATCTGTCAGCTGTCAGACAAGCGGTTTACAAATAATAACAACCTGAAGTTAGTTGCAATACATATCAGCTAACCTGTCATTGCCATATTCTAAACTACATGGCATACACTCGACATACAGCCAATGAATGCATTCCTTTAAATATTTTATTTCATACCTGAATGTAAACGAATTTAAAACGCAGTAATATACATGTGAGAATATTTGCTCTGTGTGTGTGTGTAACTGTGTTTATTTTGTGGTCAACATTCATATAGTCCCCACACACACACACATACATTTGCATAGAGAAAAAGTCACCAAATGCCCTTGTATTTCTCAGTGTACGTAAGAGAATTTTTATTATTTTCTATAGCCAGAGAGAGAGAGAGAGAGTGTGAGAATGAACATGATCAGAACAGAAAGAGTCCAATAACAAAATGCTGTGAGTGTGTTAGTGTTAATAGTAAGAGTATAAGCATGAGTTTGAACGAACGTGTGCAACAATACAAACCGTATGAGGCCACTGCTTATTGGTGTCTGTGGTAATGGAATATTTTGTGTATTCCAGTTGAGTGTATACGCGTGTCATTCATGTATGGATGCTACTGTCAAGTTACATGCTGTTGTGCATACAAGTATGTAGCCATGCATGCATGCATGCATGTACGTATGTGTGTATGGATTTTAGGTAAAGCAGCAGCAGCAGCAGCAGCAGCATTTGGATCTATTTCTTCTTATTCATTCGTTCTCCCATACATTTTTGGTTTGTGGACGATTTTATTTGTAAAGCAAAACAGGACTTCACATGTACATTCACATACAAGCACTCATGTGTGCGACTCTCTCTCTTTTCTGGGGAATTCATTGGACAATATGACATTATGATGATGTCCAATGTTGTTGTGTTTTTTTTTGTTTTAGTTTGTTTTGGTAACACATCGATAACTGCATCATTTTCCCTTTTATTCATTGGGTTTTTTCTGTTGTTGTTGTATTCGTATTTCGTTTTATTTTTTAAAATATTGTTACTGTTGGTTTTTGGTTTCACTCTCTCTCCTTCTCTCTTTCTCTCTCTCTCTCTCTGTGTGTGTGCTTTTCTAAAATATCAAATCCTCTATCGTATTTTGAAGTTTAGTAGCCGTTTTCTGTTTGTGGTTGTGTCTGAATATTATCGTGTTTTTCTGGTTACATCGGTTTGTAATTGCAGGGGAGTATTGTAATAACATTGTGTGTGATTGTTGTTAGCATAGCGAATTAGTATTTTGAAGGTGTAACAATCAGAGAGAAGGTGTAGTAAAAAGGGGAATTTATTGCCTTTTTTTCTTTCCAAGTTTCGAATTTTTTTTCGGTTCAATTTCCAAACAGAAACCGATCTAAGTGGGTCAGTCCATTTATCCATAAGCACCAACCAATCGTAGTCACTGTCGTAGTCTAGTAGATAGTGTGTTAACTTACTAGACATAAGGCCACGGTCCAAACTCCAGGTCAGACATCACCAACTATACGAAATGAAATGAAAAAAAATTTGGGGGGTATTTTTCAGATTTCTAGCAAAAAAAAAACTTTAAAAAACTGTTAAGAACAGCTTCTTAAAAAATCTGTCATTCAAAATGGACTTAAAACAGTTTTTTTTACGCCGAGGAGGGGCAAATGTACTTAACCGCACCACGTCACGTTCTCCGTGTATGGGGCCCTCACCCACCAAACCCCCTGCTCGTACCGTGGACTGTTGTGCCCACTTCGGAACTACGGTGGTATTACTTTGGAGTGGAGTCCTTTTGGCCCTTGGCCGCCTTCATGCTCACATCCGCGTCCGGACTGCGTAATGAAGGTTGAGGAGACTTCTAATTGTCTCCACTATTTCCTTCCGTCCAAGTTCCCGACTGGGACCTCGTTTGACACGTGAGCTAGTGTCAACTACGCCGGCGTGCCCACATGCTCAGCAGCCTCCAGGTCTCTCTTCTTCAGTCTCAGAATGCGCTCCACGTAATTCGCCACTGAGGCCCAATTCTCTCTGCTCGCAATCATAACCCCGACAATGTTAGCGGCCGTTATCGTTCCGATCATCGACGTCAGTACAGAGCGATAGCTCTGCCAGCGTACACATTCGAAGATAGTGTGTTCCGCATTATCTATTACCTCCCCTTCCTCGTAAAGGCAGTAAGGGGATGTGGTCTTGCCCATTCTGTTTAGATATTTCCGAAAATATCCGTGGCCCGATAGCATCTGTGTAACGTAATAATTTACTTCTCCAAATTTCCGACAGATCCATGGCTTTATTTCCGGAATAAGTCTCGCCGTCCACCTTCCTCTATCCTCGTCGTTTCATCGTCGTTGCCATTCTGAAATGGTGTTTTCCCTGAAGTGACCGGTTATGTGGCTTCCAGCCGATTTTGCCTTATAAATCTTCATCCGCTCTGCTGCCAGTAAATCGACAGGGATTGTACCTGCTATCACAAGTACGGCTGGGACGGACACCGTACGATATGCCGACGCGATACGTAGTGCAGCCGTTCTCTGTACCGATAGAAGTAAGTTCGCCCGTTTTCCAACCCCTAGCGTTTCGGCCCAAATTTCGCTTCGAACATCCATCAGGAGTCTCTGTCTCGCCGGTAGCGGGCCTCCAATATTCGCCATTAATCTGCTGAGCTGCCCTACGATCTTCCGGGCTTTGTCAGCCGAGTACTGAATCTGGTATGAACATTTCAGCCTGCGGTCCAGCCTTATTCCCAGGTATCTTACCGAGCTCTTGGTCCTAATTACTTCGCTTCCAATACTCATGTCCACCTGTAAGGGGATACGGCGACTAGTGATCAGCAGTAATTCCGTTTTATGCTTGGCCAGGTCTAGGCCATGGGAATCCAACCTTCTTTCCGTCCTTAGCAGGACACGTCTCAGTTTTCGCTGCGCCTCTTCCGTATTCCTGGCCGTGATAACGGCTGCAATATCATCTGCGTATCCAACCAAAAAAGTTCCATCTGGCATATCCTCTCTTAGAATTCCATCATAGTTAACGTTCTATAGGTCGGGGCCAAGGATAGATCCCTGTGCCGCTCCTGATGTTATATGTTTCACCCTTGGTTCCGAGTAATAGCTGTCTGTTACTCAAATAACTACTTATCATGGCCAGAATGTAGTTTGGTACCAAAGCAAGCAGTAGCGCTAGCCTTGTAGAGCTACTCCCACGTTGTGTGACCATCGCCGCTTCTGTCACCTCTCTCAAGGCGTCAATGGTAGACCGACCGGGTCGAAATCCATATTGTCTGGCAGACAGTCCGCCACTATTCTCAATAGCCGCAGTAAGCCGTAGCTTACTATTTTAAATGCTTCCAAGTCTTTTTCAGATGTGAAAATGAACATTTCTTCTGAAAAGTGTTCTGCACTACGCGAAAGTAGTTGGCAACCCTGCAATATAACTTATATTATCATTAGCCATTAGGAACACAATTTGCGTGACGTCATTAATTCCACATGCGCAGAAAGTTTTAATTTTAAGTGCGTGATGGCGTAGTCTTTAGTTTATCATTCTTGATATGAACTTAACTTAACTTACAACATAAGTGTTATGAGAAATTAGATCATAATCCTGGCTGAAGGATTATAATGACCAATTAGGTATGTATTGTTAGGAAAAAGAAAAATCTAGATCCTGGTATTTTGCTTTTACATTAAAATTAGAAGCAAAAACTAAAACAAAAACATAACAATGTAGTAAACAAACCTGTTAACAAATTACCGTACTGCGTAATACAACAACAAACACCAGAAATAAAAAAACATAAAAAAGTAAACAAAAATACACAAACAACACTACAACAATAAATGTAAACAACGAAATTTCGAGAATACGAAGCCATGAACATTCGCCTTCAAGAACATTCATCAGACTGTTTACTCTGAGATATAAACGGCAAGGCAAAGTAGGCGACAAGAATAGAAATTTTTAACCGCTGAACTGTTGTCATGTTCCTTCATTTTTTACATGAACAGTGCTCACTCGATCAAAGTCGATCTTTTTTCAACTGTGTGCTCACTTATAACGGGACCGCCAAATAGCCCTAGCCAACTGAATATTTTCTTAAATTTCTTTTTTTATTTGAAAGTACAATTCTTCTGGTTAATAAAGGGAAAATAATTTCATTCAAATGGCTGCCTCGCCTGGCCATGCAGTAGCTTACACGATCGGTTCAATTTTTAAGCACATTATCGATTGTGTGCAGCAGTATTTCACCAATGGCTTCACGAATATTGTCCTTTAAAGCGTCAATTGTCTCTGGCTTGTCGGCGTAACACTTATCTTTGACGGCACCCCAAAAATAATAGTCCAAAAGTGTCAAAACGCAGCTCCGAGGTGGCCAAACGATATCAACTCTGCGGCTGATAATGCGATCTTCAAGAACAGGGCGTAAAACATCAAACTTATATAGGATCCGCCATCTAACGTTTTTTTATCAACTAGTAACACTTAGCTAATGTCTGATTTGACAGATAATTAGTTTTATACTTCCGCTGAACGAATATGGTTCCATCCAATACGTTTTCGTTTAGCTCAGTGGGCCTGTGATCGACTTACAGAAGACGCCGATTTTTGCAAAAAAAAAATCATCTTTTCAGATGAAGCTTATTTTGATCTTGGCGGGTATGTAAACAAGCAGAATTGTTGCCTTTAGGGCACAGAAAACCAGCACGGATACCTTGAAAAGCCGACGCACCCAAAATGAGTCACTGTTTGGTGCGGATTTTGATCCAGAGGCATGATTGGGCCATTTTTTCTTCGAAAAAGAGCAAGGAGTGGTCGTTACAGTCAATGACGATCGTTATCGAGCTATGTTGAACGAATTTTTGTTCGTAAAAAATTGAAGAGGAGAATATTGGCAACATTTGGTTTTGAACAGGACGGCGCTACATGTCACACAGCCGAGCTACACTCGCTGTTTTGCGCCCTTTTTTCGACCTGATGGCGTTCCAGCAGAGATCATTAAGGAAATAGCAATGAATCGCCACGAAACGTTGCTAGGAATATATAACAGCTGTCTTAAAGTAGGGATATTTCCAGACGCTTGGAAGAAACAAAAACTTGTCCTTATCGGCAAGGGTAAAGGGGACCGAGAATCGCCATCTTCATACAGGCCCGTGTGTTTGCTGGATTCTGCAGCAAATTGTTTGAGAGGCTCATAAAGCCTAGCTTAGATGAAGCCAATAAATCCTCGGGAGGTCTTTCCACGCGACAATATGGATTTCGCCCCGGAAGATCTACAATACAAGCTCTAAAGGAGGTAGTAAGTACCAGTTGAATCTGCCCAGTCTGGGTATTCGAGACCGGTCGTACGCTTGGCGACCTTAGATATAAAAAGTGCCTTCAACAGTTTGAGGTGGACGGATGTAATACAAGCTTTAGAGAAAATTTTTTATGTTCCAGCGTACCAGATGAAAGTAATTCGGGATTACCTAAACATTTGGTTTCAACAGGACGGCGCTACATGACACACACAACCACTTAACACAAGTTGATGTTTTGCGCCCTGTTTTTGAAGATCGCATTATCTGCAGCAGAGCTGATGCCATTTGGCCACCGCGTAGCTGCGAATTGACACCGTTGGACAATTATTTGTGGTGTGACGTCAAAGATAAGTGTTACGCCGATAAGCTAGAGACAATTGACGCTTTAATCGACAATATTCGTGAAGCCATTGGTGAAATAAAGCTGCACTTAATCGATAATGTGCTGAAAAACTGAAACGATCGTTTAGGCTACTGCATGGCCAGGCGAGGCAGCCATTTGAATGAAATTATTTTCCCTTTATTAACCGGAAGGATTGTACTTTCAAATAAAAAAAGAATTTTGGGAAAATATTCAAAAGGCGGACCCTTTATTTCATATGCTTTGTCCCTTCCTATCATGGATAGTACAAGATTGTGCGATTGTGCTTCACAAACGCAGTCAATCTCAGTATATTTACACGCTCAAATATGTTTCAATAGGTAGGAAGCCTAAGCCTTTAGTTTAGTTAGCATTTCTACGTAGAATTTCAATAAATTTTTGTGTTTGTTTTCCAAACGAAAAAATTTCCTCTTTTCACAATAGCACCTAGGCAAGACCCTGCTGCCTGGTTTCAATTGCTTCAATTTCGTTTTGGGAAAAAAAAGGTCATCATCACCGTATGTTTACTTTTAATGCATATTGTATTGATGTTGTTGGTGTTGTTATCGTCGGCTTTTGGGTAGCACCAGTTCCCATGTAAATTTTGTTGTTCAATAATTTTGTTTCTTTTTTTTTTCTTCCTCATATTGTTGTTGTTATTGTTGATGTTATTGTTGTTGTTAATCATGTAAGTTTACATTTGTAACCAAAATACGTTGTTGTGTCCTTATTCATGTGTTCCAATATGGTTGTTGTTGTTGTTGTTTTTGTTTCTGTTTTATTATTCGTTATTGTTAATGTTGATATTTATGGTTGTTGTTGTTGTAATTGTTGTTTACATTGAAAGTATTTTTGTGGTGCTAGGGCAAGTGTTGTTTTTGTTGTTGTTGTTGGTAAATGTCATTTGAGTTTTGTGCATACACTTGCAGTTGATATTTCTTTGTTGTTGTTGTTGTTGCATAGAACTTAACAATTGTCACAATAGATTAAACGAAATTACAAATACAGTAGAGGGCTACTAAATAGCAAAACATGCTTAGATTTCCTTTTCCTACTGGTTTACTACATATTTCCAGATCTTTTAGTACGAGGCTACTTAACACAAAATTTAAGAGAATTTTGTCGTTACTTAGTACAATCACAAACCATTCGTCTTCACATCGCTTTAATTACCAGATAGAAACGGCTCTACGGTAGCCTCGGCAAGTCTGTGTGAAATTTACGATATAAGTTTTGGGCGCCTGTAGGTCGCCGTGGTCTAGTAGTTCGAATTCCAGGTCAGGCATCAAAACGAAAATATGAAAATAATTTTTCGGTGACTTCCTCTCAGCAGATTTCTGGCAAAAATTCTGAGAGTAAAAAATTGCCATGAAATGCTTCTCAAAAAAATGTATCGTTCGGAGTCGACTTTAAACTGTAGGTCCCCTGCCACTCATGTATAAAATTAACGCACACAACATAAGTGGTGTGAGAAGCTAGGACGTAGTACAATGGGTCAATTCGACCACCGAGTACTGTACTTGTCAGAATTGACAAGTACACGTCTTCTAACCTAACCTAACCTAGTACAAGGCTACTTAACACAGATTTTAACAGAATTTTATTGTTATTTAGCGTAGTTACAAACCATTCGTCTTCATTTTGCTTCAGTTACCACATAGAAACGGGCCTTAATGTCCACCATATTCACTACGGCAGTCCCAACAAATCTGTGTAGGCGAATAACATCACAAAGAAGGAAATGAGGGAAACCTTCTCATTTACAGCAGAAGACCACTAAATAGCAAAAACATGTTTGGATTCCTTTCCGTTCTTTAGCACAGTCACAAACCATTTGTCTCCACTTCGCTTTTAATTACCAAATAGAAACGGCTCTACGGTTGTCCCGACAAATCTGTGTACAATTTACGATATAAGTTAAGCGGGCCTGTAATGCATCAATGCCCAAAGACAGCAATACAGAGCGAGAGCAGCCCGCTTACTGGTAGACGAATAACATTGAAAATATGGGGAAAACCTGCACACTTACAGCAGAAGGCCACTAAATAGCAAAAACTTGATCGAATTCCTTTCCGTTCTTTAGTACAGTCACAAACCACTCGTCTTCACTTCCTTTTTATTACCAGATAGAAACGGCTGTACGAGGATCAGTCCACTTTTTCATAAACAGCGACCACCATAGCCCCGGCAAATCTGTGTACAATTTACGATATAAATTTAGGGCGCCTGTAATGCATCAATGCCCAAAGGCAGCAATACATATTGAAAGCAGCCCGGTTAGTAATAGACCAATAACATCGAAAGCGTGGGGAAAACCTGCTCACTTACAGCAGAAGGCCACTAAATAGCAAAAACTTGTTCAAATTCCTTTCTGTTCTTTACTACAGTCACAAACCATTCGTCTTCACTTCGCTTTAATTACCAGATAGAAACGGCTCTACGAGGGTCAGTCCACTTTTTCATAAACAGCGATTACCATACACCATACGAAAGCCTCGGCAAATCTGTGTACAAATTACGATATAAGTTAAGGACCCTTGTAATGCATCAATGCCCAAAGGCAGCAAGGCAGAGCGAGAGTAGCTCGTCTGCTGGTAGACGAATAACATCGCAAACATAATGAAAACCTGCTCACTTACAGCAGAAGGCCACTAAATAGCAGTACAGTCACAAACCATTTCTCTCCACTTCGCTTTAATTACCAGATAGAAACGGTTCTTTACGGGTCAGTCCACTTTTTCATAAACAGCGACCACTATATCCTCGACAAATCTGTGTACAATTTACGACATAAGTTAAGGGCGTCTGTAATGCATTAATTCCCAAAGGCAGCAAGACAGAGCGAGAGTAGTCCGTTTACTGGTAGACGAATAACATAGCAAACATGAGGAATACCTGCTTATTTACAGCAGAAGGCGACTAAACACGTTTGGATTCCTTTCTGTTCTTTAGTACAGTCACAAACCATTCGTCTTCACTTCGCTTTAATTACCAGAAAGGGCTCTACGGTAGCCTCGGCAAATCTTTACGATATAAGTTAAGCGGGCCTGTAATGCATCAATGCCCAAAGCCAGCAATACAGAGCGAGAGCAGCCCGCTTACTGGTAGACGAATAACATTAGAAACATGAGAAGAACCTGCTCACTTACAGCAGAAGCCACTAAATAGCAAAAAATTTTCGGATTCCTTTCAGTTCTTTAGCACAGTCACAAACCATTCATCTCCACTTCGCTTTAATTACCAGATAGAAACGGCTCTTCAAGGATCAGTTCACTTTTTCGTAAACAGTGACCACCATAGCCTCGGCAAATCTGTGTACAATTTACGATATAAGTTAAGGACGTATGTAATGCATCAATGCCCAAAGGCAGCAAGGCAGAACGAGAGTAGCTCGTCTACTGGTAGACGAATAACATCGCAAACATAATGAAAACCTGCTCACTTACAGCAGAAGGCGACTAAATAGCAAAAACACGTTTGGATTCCTTTCCGTTCGTTAGTACAGTCAGAAACCATTCATCTCCTCTTCGCTTTTAATTAGCAGATAGAAACGGCTCCACGAGGATCAGTCCACTTTTTCATAAACAGCGACTACCATACACCACACGAAGGCCTCGGCAAATCTGTGTACTAAATACAATATAAGTTAAGGGCTCTTGTAATGCCTCAATGTCCAAAGTCAACATCGCAAACATGATGAAAACCTGCTCGCTTATAGCAGAAGGCCAGTCCTGGTTTAGTATTTTAGAGCGCGAATTTTTTAAGAGAATTTTTTTGTTCTTTAGTACAGTCACAAACCATCCGTTTCTATTTTTTTATTGTTTCAATTCTGTTAACATAGCTTAGCAGTTGATTAGCAAACTGTAGCTGGTACAGAGTAACGCCTTGCCTGAAAGGATATTAAGGGCAGTTGTAAGGAATTTGATTCCTTTAGTCCTTCTATTTCTCTTTTAACTGAAATTTTTCTTCTTTAGCACAATCACAAACCATGCGTATCTCTCTCTTTCTCTCTCTCTCTCTACTTTCCATCGAATTTCTTTGCTGCTTTTCAGTTCTTTTAATAAAGCTTACCAAGAGATTACCAAACTCTAGCTGGCACTATGATCAGAGAGTAACTGTCGCTTTCGCCTACAAAATAACGTCTTCCGTGAAAGGGAAACGGTATTGAGGGTAGTTGTAATGAATTTTAATCATTCTGTCCTATTATTTCCTTCTTTGCATATGCTGCTAAGGCCAACTTCTTCGGCTAGTGCAGAGACTTACCACAGAGGTCATCCAGTGATTCAACGGGCCGCTTATGTGTACTCAAGTGAGCTTTGGTAATCAGCCTAACTATGTAATGCTTCCTGACCAGAGTTTCCAAGATCAAAGAATACCCTCTACGGATTTTTAATTATTTGCAGAGCAATTAAAGCCTTTTACTTCCGAAAACTCAAACAAAACCATGAATTTTTCCCCCTCCGATAGGATTCAGCGCCTTTGCTGCAGACATTTCCTCCTACAAAAGCAAAGAAGACAGTTTGCTGGCATCAAATAAAAGGTAATGTGTTGATCGAGGTTTAAAACCTTGCTTAAATATCTCAAACCTAAAGAAATATGAAAAAATATTTCAGCGGTGACATCCTCTCTCAGCAGATTTCTAGCAAAAACTCTGTAAGCAAAATAATATGGCCATGTAAAGTTTCTGTAAAAAATCTATCATTCGGAGTCTACTTTAAACTGCAGTTTCCATAAGTTCGGAGATCTTCAAACCACTATTACTCTCTTCAAACACACAGCATCTTTACACAAAACTGACTGAACTTTTACTGATTCACTTGCGAGCTTTACCTTGCCTTTTATATAGCAAAGTAAACAGTCTGATGAATGTTCTTAAAGGCAAGGTCGCCTTCTTGAGATCTCTATAATGGCTCTCTATTTAGATAGTTTTTTTTCTCTTCTATTTTTTTAAACACCACTGTAAATAATTGTACATATTCATGAAATTTTCAGTCTTCAAATTTTAATTGAATTTTGAAAATTTTCTGTTTCTATTGGCAAAAATTTAAAACATAGATGTGGAGGAAGTGTTGGAGGAGCAGGCGCCCGGTGTTTGGGGTGTGTGTGTGTGTATAGCACAAAAGAATGAAAATTATTTCAAAGATTAGTTACTCAATTTCAAATGGTCTTTTCTATTGAAAAGATTAAACAGTTTAATTGAAATTGATTGTTCAGGGTTATGAATTGAAGTCCACCTGCCTGCTGTGTGGGATTCTGACGTTTGTAAGTAACATTTCAATGGTAAATGCTACAAGAAAAATTCTTTAAAATTCTTTCTCTTAAGTGAAATTGTCTCCAAATGGAATAAGGAGAGGCATACTCATAGGAAGAAAAGGCCAACTTAAGTCCTCATGTTTTTGAGACGAATATTGTTGAAATGGTTTAGAATACTTTTCTGTATTACTCTTCAATTCTAAATATTTCCTTGAATAGTTTTTAATAGCCTGGGAATCTGTATGTACCCATGACTACGAAAGATCTTAAAAAATACCCTTGCGGAATGGCCGGAATCCTGAAGAGTCGTCCAAAAATATTAAAATTTAAATTTATGAAAGCGAATATGGAGCTATACAGAAATAAGCTTGCCATTAAAGTTAGGTTAGGTTAGGTTAGAAGTCGCCGTGGTCTAATAGGTAGTGTGTTGACTTATTAGACGAAAGGCCCGGGTTCGAATCCCCGGTCAGTCATCAAAACGAAAAATATTTTTTCGGCGACTTCCTCTCAACAGATTTCTGGCAAAGACTCTGAGAGTAAAAAATTGTCATGAAAAGCTTCTTAAAAATCTGTCCTTCGGAGTCGACTTTAAACTGTCCCCCGCCACTTATATGGATAAAATTAACGCACACAACATAAGTGGTGTGAGAAGCTAGGTCGTAATCCTGACTGAAGTGTTGTAATGGCCAATAGCTTAGTGTCCACTTGGAATTCCTGTTGGAGTGCGAACTGTTTTCTTGTCAAACTGAAGCAGTCCTTTGGATTTCCTGCTGGAAATGTAAGTTAGGTTATGAAACATCTTTGAAGTACAAGGTACGATATAGGCCAGCATTTAAATGTATTCTGATATACAAATGGACATAAACTTGGGGATCAAACATTCCTGAAAACATACCAAACAGATTTCGGAATAAACCTGGCTGTTACTGCAATCTATATATTGAATAGCAAAGGCAAGGATGCTAGTGCTATGCCACAAAGTTAGTTCAAGTATCGAGCCCTGTAAAATGGCGTCTGTATATTGTGAAACCCTAGACTAGTTCTTATAGTTACAGGCAAGTTTCCTTGGTGACCCTTATCACCGGTTGTATTACCCAGTTTGAGGTAAACCCCCTGATCAAGATCCATTATTAATGGCTTTGAACCACCCAGAGCTCCGTATGAAACCGGTCAGTTCCCATAGTGAAACGTTCTCCACCATGTCCAGATTTTCAAACGTTCTGACACCCAAAAACCGATGACCTCTATTCTGCCAGTGTAATTACGTCCTCTTTGGCAATATTTCGAGACTGTGACTGTATTAATACTGAAATCTCTAGAAGAGCGTAAGCTCTATCTGAATTTACAGTTTATTTTTTATAGTTTTTGACGTCTTAACCTATGTAATATTCATTTAGATCGATTATCATTACTTTTACATTGAGAAACAAGAAGAACGACAAATAAAACTTGCCTGACAAGATTTTTCTGAATGACGGCTTTGTGAATGAAGGATTTGTAAATGATGGCCATGTGAATAAGAGCTTTGTGAAACAAGGCTTCTTGAATGACGGGTATCTGAATGACGGTTTTGTTAAGGAAGGCTTTCTGTACGAAGGTTTTCTGAATGATGGTTTTCTGAATGAAGGCTTTGTGAATGAAGGCTTTGTGAATGAAGACTTTGTGAATGAAGACTTTGTGAATGATGGCTTTGTGGATGAAGGATTTGTGAAAGGCGGTTTTCTGAACGACGGTTTTGTGAATGACGCTTTTCTGAATGAAGGCTTTGTGAATGACGGCTCCTTGAATCAGGGCTTTGTTAATGACGACCTTGTTAACGATGGCTTCGTGAATGATGACTTTGTGAATGACGTCTTTGTGGATGCGGTCTTTGTGAATGAGGCCTTTGTGAATGAGGGCTTTGTGAATGACGGGTTTTGTGAATGACGGCTTTGTGAATGAGGGCTTTATAAATTACAGCTTTTTCTCAAAAATCTGTCGTTTGGAGTCGACTGTAAACTGTGGGTCCCGCCACTTATATATAAAATTAACACACACAACACAAGTGGCGTGAGAAGCTACGTCGTAATCCTGACTGAAGGGTTGTAATGACCAACTATGTTTGTATATATGAATGACGACTTTGTGAATGAAGGTTTTATGAATGACGGTTTTCTAAATGAAGGCTCTGTGAATGACAGCTCTCTGAATGAGCGCTTTGTGAACGACGGCTTTGTGGATGAATGCCTTATTAACGAGGTATTTCTGAATGATGGCTTTCTGAATAAAGGCTTTGTAAATGACGGATTTGTGAATGATGGCTTGCTGATTGACGGCTTTGTGAATGACGGCTCTGCGAATGACGGCTTTGTTGTTAACGGCTCTGTGAATGACGGCTTTGTGAATGATGGCTTTGTGAATGAAGGTTTTATGAATGATGGTTTTCTGAATGAAGACTGTGTGGATAACTGCTTTGTGAATAACGGGTTTGGGAATGAAAGGTTTGTGAATGAAAACTTTATGAATGATAGCTTTGTGAATGAAGGCTTTCTGAATGACGGCTTTCTGACTGACGGCTTTCTGACTGACGGCTTTCTGAATGACGACTTTGTGAATGACGGCTTTGTGAATGAAGGATTTGTGAATGATGGCTTTCTGAATGACGGCTTTCTAAATTACGACTTTGTGAATGACGGCTTTCTGAAAGAAGCCTTTGTGAAAGACGCCTTTCTGAATCAAGGCTTTGTGAATGACAGGTTTGTGATTGACGGATTTGTGAATGAGGGCTTTGTGAATGGCGCCCTTCATAATGACGACTTTCTCAATGACGACTTCGTGAACTGCTGAAAAGACTATTTTTTCCTTACGTTCACTAATGGACGTCTTTCTCAAGTGATTGATAACAAACTAAACAAAATGAACATTCGATTTCAAAAATATTTTTGCTTTCATTTTCATCTTTAAATCTCTAATCCGAAGCGATTTAAGACAATCTCTTTAAAACGTTACAATAAAGTTGGATTACAACACACACAATTTTTTCTTTTTTTCGAAACGTTAAAGCTTTAAACCACTTTTCCTATCCCCCCCCTCTCGCCCATAGCCTAAATCTTTTTATAACCATTAAAGGTCGACAAATGATACAAACGCACTTATTTGGCATCTGTATGTACTCGTATGTATGTATGTATGTATGGTATGGTATGTACAAAAATATAGAACATACAAGCAAACGTATTTGTTTCATTGAAACCCCAAATATTAATTTTGTTTCCTACATATGGTCGTTGTTCAAAAAATTCTATTTCATTGCTATACCTACGCTGTGTACGAGTGTATGTGTAACATTTTCTATATGAAAACAACAAACATTGAAAATATTTTTTCCTTGTGTTGTTTTTGTTAACCAACATCACTTATTTGAATGTCCAGCAGTATCCCTTACCTACCACCCTCCAAAAAAAAAAAAAAAGACTGGCATAGCAAAGCCTGTGTTCAACCATTAGACTCATGCTGAGCTGGTATTTTATTTTTGGTTTTCTCTTAACAAACAGTAGGAGAGAGAGGAGGTGAAGGTGGAGGTGGTAGTGATCCACCAAATGGCCGAACAGACCAAACGAGACAACCAACCAACCGTACTGATTCAAAACAACAGCAACAACAACAATAAGGATCTACACTAACAACACAATTATATTCTCATGATTTTTACTCAAATGAATACCTGTGGTCCACCATGATGGCAACAAGATTTGTCAACACACACACACATACATACACACTTCAACACACCAGTTATCTACAAACTCAACACAAACCTTACTTGCCCATACACATTTACGGCTCTGCGAATGACGGCTTTGTGGTTAACGGCTTTGTGAATGACAGCTCTATGAATGAGGGCTTTGTGAATTATGGATTGTGAATGACGGCTTTTTGAACGAAGGCTTTGTGAATAACGGCTTTGTGAATAATAGATTTGGAATGACAGCTTTGTAAATGATGGCTTTATGAATAACGGCTTTGTGAATGTCGGGTTTTTGAATGACGGCTTTGTGAATGAGGGCTTTGTGAATGGCGCCTTTCTTAATGATGACTTTGTGAATGACGGCTTTGTGAATGACGGCTTTGTGAATGACGGTTTTGTGAATGACGGCTTTATGAATGACGGCTTTGTGAATGACGGCTTTGTGAATGAAGGCTTTCTGAATGCAAGACTGTGTGGATAACTGCTTTGTGAATACGGGTTTGGAATGAAAGGTTTGTGAATGAAAACTTTATGAATGATAGCTTTGTGAATGAAGGCTTTATGAATGACGGCTTTCTGACTGACGGCTTTCTGACTGACGGCCTTTCTGAATGACGGACTTTGTGAATGACGGCTTTGTGAATGAAGGATTTGTGAATGATGGCTTTCTGAATGACGGCTTTCTAAATTACGACTTTGTGAATGACGGCTTTCTGAAAGAAGCCTTTGTGAAAGACGCCTTTCTGAATCAAGGCTTTGTGAATGACAGGTTTGTGATTGACGGATTTGTGAATGAGGGCTTTGTGAATGGCGCCCTTCATAATGACGACTTTCTCAATGACGACTTCGTGAACTGCTGAAAAGACTATTTTTTCCTTACGTTCACTAATGGACGTCTTTCTCAAGTGATTGATAACAAACTAAACAAAATGAACATTCGATTTCAAAAATATTTTTGCTTTCATTTTCATCTTCAAATCTCTAATCCGAAGCTGATTTAAGACAATCTCTTTAAAACGTTACAATAAAGTTGGATTACAACACACACAATTTTTTCTTTTTTTTCGAAACGTTAAAGCTTTAAACCACTTTTCCTATCCCCCCCCTCTCGCCCATAGCCTAAATCTTTTTATAACCATTAAAGGTCGACAAATGATACAAACGCACTTATTTGGCATCTGTATGTACTCGTATGTATGTATGTATGTATGTATGGTATGTACAAAAATATAGAACATACAAGCAAACGTATTTGTTTCATTGAAACCCCAAATATTAATTTTGTTTCCTACATATGGTCGTTGTTCAAAAAATTCTATTTCATTGCTATACCTACGCTGTGTACGAGTGTATGTGTAACATTTTCTATATGAAAACAACAAACATTGAAAATATTTTTTCCTTGTGTTGTTTTTGTTAACCAACATCACTTATTTGAATGTCCAGCAGTATCCTACCTACCACCCTCCAAAAAAAAGACTGGCATAGCAAGCCTGTGTTCAACCATTAGACTCATGCTGAGCTGGTATTTTATTTTTGGTTTTCTCTTAACAAACAGTAGGAGAGAGAGGAGGTGAAGGTGGAGGTGGTAGTGATCCACCAAATGGCCGAACAGACCAAACGAGACAACCAACCAACCGTACTGATTCAAACACAGCAACAACAACAATAAGGATCTACACTAAACAACACAATTATATTCTCATGATTTTTACTCAAATGAATACCTGTGGTCCACCATGATGGCAACAAGATTTGTCAACACACACACACATACATACACACTTCAACACACCAGTTATCTACAAACTCAACACAAACCTTACTTGCCCATACACATTTACCTTGTGGTAGTAGATGGAGGATATATTAGAAACAAAAAAACCAAACGTTGAACAAAATTAAAGAGAAGAAATGGCGGGGGGTGGTGGGGAAAGAAATAAAATTTCCCAAAATTGTTGTAGTTGTTGGTAATTTTTTTTCAGCCATACTGGACAGTTTTTTTCCGTTTTTTTTGTTGGTTTTATTTTTTGTGTTGCTTTTGCCATTGAAGAGGAGAACTTAATTGTATAAATGCTCTCTAAAGCAGTTGAATGAAAAATGTTACCGTTTATTTGTGTTGTTGTTGTTGCTGGTGAGTTGCAATGTGATAAATGCAATGTGTATACTATAGCAGTATGAAATATAAAAAATATTTTTTTTCTTGCATTTCATACGTGTATCACTGTGAAATATTTCACTCTATCTCCCTCTCTCTCTCCCACCTATATTTCTTTTTCTTTTTATGAAGAATAGAAGAATAAGTACCAAAATGTGTACAGCAACATACAAAAAAATTGGTAAAAAAATTGCAAGAAAAACTTTTTCAAAAAATTGAGATTTAGCGAGTAAAACTGTTAAAGAATTATAAACAAAAATCCTTAATTGGATAAATTTGCAATAAAACCGTTAATTTTTTCTTTTTTTTTTTGAGTTACGAAAAGGAAGAATTTTCTCTTGTTCTTAGGTTTAAATTGACCTCGGGATACTGTATTCCGGATACTGTACTCTGGATACTGTACTCCGGATACTGTACTCCGGGTACTGTATGCCAAATACTCTATGCCGGATACTGGTTTTCGGATACTGTACTCCGGGTACTGTATGCCGCATACTGTATTCCGGATACTGTACTCCGGGTACTGTATTCCGGATTCTGTACTCCGGGTACTGTATGCCGCATACTGTATGACGGATACTGTACTTTGGATACTGTATGACGGATACTGTGTTCTGGATACTGTATGCCGCATACTGGTTTTCGGATACTGTACTCCGGGGACTGTATGCCGCATACTGTATGCCGGATACTGTATTTTGGATACGGTATTCTGGATACTGTATGCCGCATACTGGTTTTCGGATACTGTATTCTGGATACTGTACTCCGGGTGCTGTATGCCGCATACTGTATTCCGGATACTGTACTCCGGGTACTGTACTCCGAGTACTGTATTCCGGATACTGTACTCCGGGTACTGTACTCCGGGTACTGTATTTGCCTTGATTGACAGGTACACGTCCTCTAACCTAAACTTGAATTCTCTTGAGAGTCGATAACTAATGGCAGGAAATTTTTTATCACACACAAATGTAATCCCTTGCAAATCTCTTTATTACACCAAGACTACATCTTCAATAACTATGCTATTTTTTCTTTTCCACTAAGAAAGGGTAAACATACCTCTAACCATACCATAGGGGAAGTTGTCACTTCCCCGTGTGTGGGGCTCTCACCCACTAAATATCCCCTTCTTCTCGTGGACTGTTTTTCCTTTTTAGTTTCTTTTTTTTTGCTTGTAAGGTAGGGTTCTAAATGCCTTTGCACTTACAGTGACCATCGTCAACTGCGTCAAGTGAAGCTTCCTACTCCTCCTATTCTGGAGGTACTCCTTTCCCAAGACGGGTATCTGCATTACTTCGGGAAGGACCCGGAATGACGTCCTGTTAAGGATTGTTGTCTACTCTCCGACGTCTGGGTACCCCATATTTGCAGCCAGCTTCAGGCTATTGGCTCTTCTTATCATGTGTCAGGGTTGACCTTCTTCCTGCGGAGTACACATTCAACGTATCTTCTCACAGCCATGATGTAGGCTTGTTGTAAGCTCATCTAACTTTCTAGTAAGTTACAGACTTTCTTTACTTCTTTTAGTCGAAACCTCTGAGTTGCTGTTGGCAGTTGGTTTGGAGCCCACTGTCAAAGAGTTTTAGAAACGTTTCCGAAAGGACTGATAAGTCTGGTTGCTTTCACGAATGCCGTCTTATCAATTTTGCAGAAGACAGCTTTAGACACAAAGAATCCTGATCTCCGTAGAATACACAATTCCCTGTTCTTATTATCAATGACGCTGAATATGAGATTCAATGTGAGATTGCTACCACATCCTTTCACATGGCATAGAGATATCTTATATCCTCAGTAGTTCCAACTTGTGGGTGCCTCGTGGAGAAGATATCACTTTAATGAGTTCTTTGAGAGCTTGTTGGTGCCACGTGGCCCCTTTAATAAGCTCTTTGAGAGTGCTTGCACACGATTGTTATGATAGCTTCTTCATTACGACACGCCTCTTGATGCGGTGCCATTACGTTGCTCTGCGAAGACTGGCATCTATAGCAAGTGATAGTGAGACTACAAACGTACTGTTACATTTTTACCTTTTAAAAATGTTTAAAATATAAGCATCTGCACTTAGTTTTAATTAAAATTCTTTATTATTCGCTTAATTCTGTGTACACCACTGTTCACAACTTGATGTAAACAACAACAATTGCTTTTCTTTGTTATTTTTTTTCTTATACCGTTTGCACAAACAATAACAATTATTGGACAATTATTCGACAGATCTTTGTAACGGAGATCTTCAAACCATTATTACACTCTTCACACACACCGCATCTTCACACAAGACTGACTGAACTTTAACTAACCCAGTTGCCTGCTTTGTTTTGCCTTTTATATGGCAAAGTAAACAATCTGATGAATGTTCTTGAAAACGAACGCCTTCTTGAAATCTCTATCGTTGTTTACGTTTATTATTGTAGTGTTGTTGGTATATTTCAGGTACAGGTCAGGCATCAAAACGAAAAAATATTTCTTCGGCGACTTCCTCTCTGCAGATTTCTGGCAAAGACTCTGAGAGTAAAAATTGCCATGAAAAGCTTCTCAAAAATCTGTCGTTCGGAGTCGACTTTAAACTGTAGGTCCCGCCACTCATGTATAAAATTAACGCACACAAAATAAGTGGTGTGAGAAGCTAGGCCGTAATCCTGACTGAAGGGTTGTAATGGCCAATTATGTATGTATGTATGTTGGTATATTTTTGTTTACTGGTTTACCATTTTGTTGTTGGTGTTTGTTGTTGTAATTTTGTTTGCTTGTTTACCGTTTTTATGCTGTTGTTTTTTGTTATATTAAACAGTGGGATAATTTGTAAACAAGTTTGTTTATCACTTTAATGTTAAGCGATGCTTGCCTTGCCTTTTATATGGCAAAGTAAACAGTCTGAATAATCTTCTTGAAGATGAACGTTCATGATTTCGCTCTTCTTCTTGTAGCGTTTATTGTTGTATTTTTGTTTACTTGTTTTTACCTTCTTTTTGTGCTGGTATTTGTTGTTATATTAAACATTACGATAATTTGTAAACACGTTTGTTTACTACATTGTTTTGTGTTTACAATTGTAATGTTAAGCGATGTCAAAACAAAACACCAGTATCTAGTATTTTATAATTTAATTTGTGAATAATTTCAACGAATCCTTTGGATGGATATTCGATTCTATTCGTTTGAATTCAATTAATTTTTCGTTTAATTTCATATAGTCCTTCCGTAACAAAATCGTTTGCACATGCCAAGCCATACAATTGGGCAATAATTCTTTGCTAGTAAAACGATAACAACAACAACGAGAGTACAGATATGCAACAAAAAAAATACAACAACAATTGAACCATGACTAGATGAGAGAGATGTCATGTCAATTGGCATAAAATCATGCGTCATGCTTTAAGTGTCAATGGGGTCAGCAAAGGTTGCCATCAAATAATGGAGCGAGGATTACCCAAAACGATATTCGCAAAAAGAAAACGAAAATTTTAAATCGAAAATTATTCAAATTATTGTTATTGTTGTTGATGTTGTTGTTGTTCGAAACTATTATTTTTGAATTTCAACAACGTTTTCGTTGTTTTCGTCTTTTTTTCTCATGCCAGTTTAGTTTCCTTTTCGTTTTTCTTTTTTTTTTTTTGGTTTTCATTTGCATTTCTTGAGTCGTAAAACTCAAATGCTGAATGCCATTATTGTTGTTGTTGTCGTTGTAGTTGTTGTTGTTGCCACCGTCATCGATATAAACGACAGGATATAACCACAATTGCATCAAAGGAATCCATAGGATATTCTTATTTTCTTGATATGATGCCATCCATACCATATTAATCTGTTTTTTTTTTTTTTTTTTAGCTATGCGAGCTAAGGTTGGAAAATCTTCGAAAGACCTTGGTAGCCCGGCCTACCAAAGTGCACGATTCGCCGCAAGACTTACTCTCGGCTTGCTAAGCGCATACGTACTAAAAAACCAACCTCATCACACACTTTCAACCATTCGCCCCCCCCGGGACCACAATCAAGTATTACTTCGGGGGGGTGGTGATTCAGCGAATGCTGCCTTCAAATTCCGCTGATCTTGCTCTCTCAGCCAATCTTTGCTGCGTCAATACATTCCGTGCGAAAACACATACTGCGTTCCAATTGTCACTTGAGATTAACATCAGGTTTACTATATTCTCGGGCGTTACCTGGAATCCTATTGATCTCTCCAGGCAATTTCGTTGAGCAGAATATCGCGGGCAATTAAAGAAAACATGCTCCGCCGTCTCCCTTTCATCACGGCATTCTGGGCATGCCTCATCGACGTCGTGACCAAACTTATAGAGATAAGCCCTATAACAACCATGGCCCGTTAGCAACTGAGTCAGGTGGAAGTTCACCTGACCGTGTCTTCTTTTTGTCCATACGCCTATGCTCGGTAAGAGTCTGTGGGTCCATCTTCCCTTAGTGGAATTGGACCAATCCTGCTGCCATCTATCCATAGCATCATCCACTAACTGACCTGGGTTGGAAAGATCCAATCCCCTCCTCGTGTCATGTTTCCTCCTTTCTAAATCTACTACTAGCTTCAGGGGCATCATCCCCGCAATCACGAACGCTGCATCAGTAGACACCGTGCGGAAGGCAGAAATTACCCTGAGAGCTGATCTCCTGTAGGCTCCTTCCATTCCTGCTCTATAGGTCCTCTTATCCATGGCCCCGGCCCATATAGGGGCTGCATATATAGCGACTGATGTCACAACCTTCATCAGTAACCGCCTCCTCTCTTGTTTTGGGCCTCCTAGGTTAGGCATTATTCGAGCAAGTGCATTTGTTGTCGCCGCGCACTTTTCGCCGATGTACGTCAAGTGTTCCCTAAACGTAAGCCTGTTATCAATCATTACTCCCAGATATTTAATCGCCTGTTTTGATGTTATGCGCTGATCACCTACCGTTATTGTAATAAACTCCATCCTCTTCCTACTGCTTATAAGTAGCACATTCGTCTTGTGATCAGCAAGTTTGAGACCTATTCCCGTGATCCAGCTCCTGACTATGCCAACCGCAGTGTTACACGTTCTCACCAATTCATCCAAATGTTTTCCTCTTATCACCAGGGCAATATCATCCGCAAAACCAATGATTTGTGTACCTCTAGGGAGTCTAAGCCTAAGTACACCATCATACATGACATTCCATAGTATTGGGCCCAGCACGGAACCTTGCGGGACCCCCGCTGATACCGTATATGACCTCCTGCCAACATCTGTGTCATATAAGAGCACTCTATCCTTAAAGTAGTCTCTAATAAGCTCCATCAAGTAATTCGGTGTATCCTTCCCATCTA
Organism: Sarcophaga peregrina; assembly: GCA_014635995.1. Classification (NCBI taxonomy): domain Eukaryota; kingdom Metazoa; phylum Arthropoda; class Insecta; order Diptera; family Sarcophagidae; genus Sarcophaga; species Sarcophaga peregrina. Next base: position 82,566,626 of record CM025793.1, on the reverse strand, counting down.
GGGCTGCTAAAGTGGTATCCCAATCCGCAGAGTTGAATGCGTTTTTGACATCCAGGGTGATGATAGCGCAGTACTCCTTGTCGCCATTAAGCCAGCGCTCACCGCTGATAGCATCCTTTGCTATTGTCATAGCCATCTCTATTGCATCTATCGTGGACCGGGCTTTCCGGAAACCAAATTGGCGATCCGACAAGCCGTCTTCTCCCAAGAATTCTTCCAGTCTCCTACAAATTATCCTCTCCAAAAGTTTCCCAGCTGTGTCAATCATACAGAGCGGGCGGTATCCCGATGCATCATGCGCGTTGTTACCCTTTGGAATGAGAACCAGTCTCTGCCTTTTCCATATCCTAGGGAATGTCCTTTCCTGAATACAAGCGTCAAACACTTGTCTAAACAGCTCAGTGTTACTTTTAATGGCCTCCTTAAGCGCAATGTTTGGGATCCCGTCGATCCCCGGTGCTTTATTGAGTTTCATGTCCACACAGACTGCTTCCAATTCTTGCCTGCTAACTCGTGGGATTTCCTCAGGTGACCGCATATCTCGCACGGAGTATGTGATTTCGGCCTTGCGCGGAAAAAGCTCCGCGACAATTGATTGCAGCTTAGCCGCATCTGTCGTTGCTGGTGGTCGGAAGCAGTTCAGCTTTCTCATCACCACCTTGTATCCAGTTCCCCAGGGATTCTCGTCCACATCGGCGCACATTTCCCTGTAGCACCTTCTCTTGCTATGCGCAATTGCTCCATTAAGGCTGGTCCTACATCTTCTATATCTTTCCCGTAGTTCCGCAAATTCTGCACGGCCTCTGGCTCTTTGGAACAACCGCCGTGCGCGGTTACATTCACGCCTTAAATCTGCTATATCCGCGTTCCACCAATATATGTGCTTCTTCCTAGGCAGGTGACGCCTCCTTGCCATAGATGCGTTGCAAGCCTCCGCTATGGAGCGCATTAATTCCGTCGCCTTGTCATTCGCATTCCCGGACAACCGAGTGTCCTCCAATGTGAGGACAAAAGTTTCCCTATCAAAAGTGGAGTCTTTCCAAAGAGGATTCGGCGGTGCTGGAGGAACGTTACGTTCCGTAGAGCGTTCCCGGATCTCAGTAATAATAGCCTGGTGGTCGCTATGTGTATAGGTGTCAGACACCATCCAGGTAGATAAGGTCGCCAGGGAGTCGCTGACGAATGTCAGATCAATTTTAGAGCAGCGTCCATTTCTCGAAAATGTGTCCTTGTCACCACTATTAAGTAAAACAACCTCTAACGTTGCAAATGCGTCAAGTAGGCATTCTCCTCTTGGGTTCGTATAAGCCGAGCCCCACTCCACTGCCCAAGCATTGAAGTCCCCGGCAATTACCACAGGCCTCAGGTTCCTCGCTTCATTAACGATGTCATCTATTCTGCATCTAAAGTCTTCTATTGATAGGCTAGGGGGAAGATAACAGCTGAGGAAATGTACCCCATTAACGGTACATTTCACAAAGCTTTCCCACCTGTTGTCGATATTTCCCATTGGGAATTTTCCACAGGACCATATCGAGGCCCTGTTACACTTACTGACTATCCAACGTTGGTTTCCAGGCGCTCTGTAATGCTCGCTCAGTATTGTCAAGTCTATCTTCTGTTCACGCACCGTCTGATTAAGAAGCTCCTGCGCCGCTTCACAATGATTCAAGTTCAACTGCAGGATTCTCATTTACCTGCGTATGTCAACTTCCGTCGTGCTGCCAGGTAATGTGCGCACTTATGTCCACCCGTGATATGCTTCGCGTCAGCATCCGGATCGCCTCTACAGAGAAGGCAGTGAGGGTCGCGACCACAGGTCTTGGCAAAGTGACCCTGCCCTCCGCACTTGAAGCAGTGTTTGGACCAGTCGCTATTACTGCGACACTTTCCTGCCACATGCCCGAACTCCAGGCACTTGAAACATCTCTTCGGAGTTACTTTCCTCAATAAGCGGCAAACTGTCCAACCTACTCGCAGTTTACCAACCTCTTCTGCCCTGCTTGCCAGCCTCACAGGGATTGCGATTATCGCCGTTCTAGTACCCCCTGGAACGTTTCTGATCGTCTTGAGAGCCGTCGGTTGTATTTCACCGATTTGGTCCCTCCATGCGGCGATTATTTCGTCCTCGGTTGTTACTTCATCCAAGTATCTTAGTTCGAATGTGGCCTCCTCAGTTATTGTTCTGACCTCTATCTCCTCGGCCAATAAGCTCCTTAGCTTAGAACGGTGCATCTCCGTAGCCACCTCGGTTGATCTTCTAAACTCCAGGAGGATTTCGCCCCTCTGCGTCTTCTTCACCAGTTGGACATCCTCACCAACTGATTTAAGCTCTGGGGCATTCCTGACCTTTCTTAGGATGTCGGCAAAAGATAGGTTCTCGGTTGGCTTTATTATCACTGCTTCCGGTCTTGGAGGTTTCCTGCGCTTCCTAGTTTTCACGATCCAATCGTTGTGCTCCTGGGTGTCTTCATCTGCCGCTGCAGGCACTACCATAGCCTGGTTATTAGTAGTTGCTGGTTTCGCCGTTGAGTCACTAGCCCCAGTCTCGGCGGCAGGCTTAATTTGTCCACGAGGACGGGCTGTTCTAGTCTTCTTCGGTGGTGTTCCCCTAGGTTTTTCCAATTCATCTCTCTGCCTCTTAGAAATACAGGGCGTTTGCTGTTGCAGGATCGTCTGTGTGCTTCTATCGTTGGTTTTGACCTTCTTCTCCTGCTCTGCTCCTTTATCCTTAGCGGCCTGCTGGTATAGTGACGATATAGAAGCCACTAAATCACGCATCGCTTGGTGTATGGACCTTCTTCCTCCGCCCATCATCTCTACTAGTTCCGAAATTTTATCGCCTAGCTTGGTGAAATCATCCACCTCCTTTTCAGGAGCTTTGCTCCTCTGTAACTCCGGTGGTGACGAGAGAGATCTCTCGCCATTCTGCTTCAGCGGTGGTGAGTGGAGCAACCTCGAAGCCCTCCGGAAAGGATTCAGGAAAGGGCTGTCCTGCTGAATCTCCTTTGCACCCTCGGTGCCGGCTGGAGAAGTAACGCCTATAAGTTCTTGATTTTGTTTTATTATATTAGATTCCATTCTATTGGGTCCCAACTTGAAGCCGTTGTCTTGGATCCGTTGTGTAGTTACCCTTGTTGTGGTCCCATGGTTATCTTTGCAATGCAGGGAGGCCATGCGAGGGTTGACACAAGTCCTCATGAGAGCATGTGTTCAGAGCCAGACCGGGAGCTAAACAGAAGAGATTCTTAACTGCCCCTACACCCCAACTCAACGGGACGAATCCAAGATCGTTCTCCAAGGCTTGCCAGGTTTTAACGGGACGGAGACAGATATCGTATTAGCCTGAAAGCCGTCTGGGCCAGGTTTCACCCCAGTCCATATTGGTAACAGATTACTCCATCTGCCAGCCCATGTCATCAAATCCAAATGTTGCAGTATAGTCCAGTATGCCATAATCAGAATCTTACTGGTATCAATTCTGATGCCTATACAGTTAGGCTCCGATCATTCACATCCGTAGGGAGCGCGTTCACACGCATGCTGGTCCATGGTTCCCACGGTGTCACCGTGATATCACGGTAGTTCAATACTTTGAGCGGCATTGTTTCGCTTGAAGCATCAGTGTCATCGGGTATATGCAAGACTTTTAATCCGCACCCTCTACTTCTGCCCTCCCATTTAGTCGCCTTTTACGACAAGCAGGGAAGCACTGTGGTAGTATTCTATTCCGCTACTCACACGGTGTGATCATATTAATCTGTGTGAATGTGTGTGTGTGTGTGTGTATTTCAAAATTTTAAATTTACAAGAATGTATGTGTGTGCTTGAGTGTGTGTGTGTGTGCTTATTCATGCATGTCAAGCGTTGTTTTAAACAAAACCATGAAATAGTAGAGCGCAGTTAAAATAGACATTTGTTTACGCACACACACACAAACAGCATCACAACGTAACTTTACCCAGTAGCGAGGCTCAATTGAAAAGTTATTAAAAAAAAAAACCGAAGGTAGAAACAGGGTGGTGTTATCAATACTTACTTACTTAATTGGCCATAACAACCCGATTAACGGATTTCGGCCTGTCGCAATACATCCTTCCAGACGCTTCTGCTTCTTGCGCGCCTACCCCAGTTGGTCACACCAATCGATGACAGGGCTTCCTCGACTTGGTCCTTCCAACGGATACAAGGTCGTCCTCTACGCCGACTTCCGCAGATCCCCGCATCAAATACTCGTCTCGCCGGAGCATCCTCCTCCATTCGAACGACATGGCCGAGCCAGCGCAGCCGCTGGATATTAATACGCTGCACAACGTCTATGTCGTTGAGGAGCTCATACAGCTCACTGTTGTATCGGATGCGAAAATCATCGCCAACTCGCACAGGACCGAAGATCTTACGTAGGACTTTCCTCTCAAATACCCTCAAGGCTGCTGCATCAGTTCTTAATAGGGTCCATGCCTCTGCGCCATAAAGAAGCACGGGTAAGATGAGCGTCTTGTAGAGTATTAATTTTGTCGCACGAGAGAGGTCTCTGCTGCTCAATTGCCTATTGAGACCATAGTAGCACCTGTTGGCAAGAGTAATCCTGCGTTTGATCTCCAGACTGACATCATTTTCGGTGGTAACGGCGGAGCCAAGGTAAATGAATTCCTTGACTGTATCAAAAGTATAGTTATCGGCCGTAATCTGAGAATCAATACGCCGCACGTCTCTACTTGTCGACAACATATACTTCGTTTTGCCCTCATTTATTGCCAGACCCATCTTCTTAGACTCCTGTTCAATAGCGCTAAAGGCAGCAGTAACATCTCGCTTGGTACGCCCTATGATGTCGATGTCGTCAGCGTACGCAATCAACTGGAAACTTTTTTGAAAAATAGTCCCATTGCGATTCACTCCTGCCTTTCGCAGAACACTCTCCATGACGAAGTTGAAGAGGTCGCATGATAAGGGGTCGCCTTGTCTGAGACCTCGCACGGTATCAAAAGGTTCGGAGAGGTCCATTCCTACCTTGACGGAGCTGCAGGAATTGCTCAACGTCATTCTGCATAGCCTTATCAGCTTCGTAGGTATACCGAGCTCAGACATTGCGGTATAAACACGATCCCTTATGGGGCTATCGAAGGCTGCCTTATAGTCGACAAAAAGATGGTGTGTGTCGACTTGTTTTTCGTGGGCCTTTTCCAGGATTTGGCGCAGTGTGAAGATCTGGTCTATGGTGGATTTGCCAGGTCTGAAGCCGCACTGATAAGATCCAATCAGTGTTTTCACGAGTGGCTTCAGTCGTTCACACAATACGCCTGTAAGAACCTTTGGTGTTATCAATATTCTAACGAAAATGGAAAATCTAGATCCTGGTGTTTTGCTTTTACATCACTACAACAGTAACAGAATGATAAACAAGTAAACAAAAATACAACAACAAACACTACAAGAATGTAAATGTAAACAAAACAACACAAACAACAATAGTGAAACAACAATGTTTACATTTATACAGAGCTCGAGAAGGCAAAGCAACGAAGATTCGACTTGAAGAACATTCATCAGACTGTTTACTTACTTAACTTAATTGCAACCCTTTAATAAGGATTACGACCTAGTTTCTCACACCAATGAGGCTCTCTTTTAACGCGTTCTGCCGTGGATGCAGGTTTTTTCTTTTTATTAAATCAGCACTTAGGGGATGACCCCTACTCATGCAATACATTGTACAGGTTTAGGAAAGATGGAAAGAGGGTTGATGCGAACGGTAAGGAAACGATTTACTGCTGGTGACTATAAAATGGCCAAAGCTATACCTTCACCATTAGACAGTATACAGCAATCATCCCCAAGTAGCCTGCAGTTTCTCACACCACTTATGTTGTGTGCGTTAAGCTTTTCATCTAATAATCCGACACAATACCTACTAGACTACGATGACTTCTATCAGACTGCTTACTCTGCCATATAAAAAAGCAAAGCAATGCAAACGAGTGAGTTAGTAAAGTTCAGTCAGTCTTGTGTAAAGACGCGGATGTTTGAAGAGCTCTCCATTATAAAGATCTGTCGAACAATTGCCTAGTAATTGTTATTGTTTATGCAAAGTGTAAGTAGATTGTTAGGTAGAGGTGGCTGCCTATCTATTTTGAGGTCGCCATAGTATAGTAGGTAGTGTGTTGGCTTATTAGAATCCCAGGTCAGACATCAAAACGAAAAATTTGAAAATAATTTTTCGGTGGCTTCCTCTCAGCAGATTTCTGGCAAAAACTCTGAGAGTGAAAATTGCCTGAAAAACTTCTCAAAAAATGTGTCGTTCGGAGTCGACTTTAAACTGTAGCTCCCCGCCACTTATACGGATAAAATTAACGCACACAACATAAGTGGTGTGAGAAGCTAGGATGTAGTACAATGGGTCAATTCGACCACCGAGTACTGTATTTGTCAGAATTGACAAGCACACGTCCTCTAACCTAACCTAATCTAACCTAAGATAGTTAAATGGTTACACTTGGGCTACATAGGGCTTATTTTTACCACAGTTTCCCCTATTCTTTAGTTTCCTAACTTAGACTGCCAATGTCAGTTCTTATCAGTTCCTCTAGTTCATCCGTATAGTAGGCGTCAAAGTAAAATTTTTCTTCTTTGACAATGTACCGAACATGTACTCAGCAAGTGAAGCGTAGTCTTCTCCAGTCCACTAACTCTACAGATCTTGTAGAAGCCTTTAGTAAGGTGTTCATGACCCAATATGCGTCGCATGCCAACCCATAATGCAATGCCCAGTAACGATCCCTACAACCATACATATCGGGTCCCTTTGGAGTTTAGGCAGACTTACCGTGAGCCCTTCATCTAGGTTTGGCCATATCATCTACACCATTATACTCGTGCCCATTTACCGTTTACACAATCGATAATCGCATTACCGATTATGAGCCAACAGCTTCTCATAGGGATTGCCAGAGTCAAATATTCATCGGAGTATTTGATGGCTGCCCCGGTATCGTAGGCATGGCTGAGTGGACGTTGTATCGGTGTTTGAAGGGGACTTTATAAGGTCCAGAGATCTTTATAGGAATCTAACCTTCTGCTCTGCAAATCAAAAATTCCTAAGATTTGAGGGATTTTCTCTCGCGCAGTAGCAAAGATGCATATCTGCATGGATGGACTCGACGATCGCATTATCAATTATGGGCCTACAGGTTCTCATAGGGATTTACAGAGTCAATTATTCATTCGAGAGTTTGATGCCCGCAATATCACTATGCCCCGGTTTCATAGGCATGGGCAGGAAGTCATTGTATCGGTATTTGAAATGGAGTTTATAAGGTCCAGAGATCTTTATAGGAATCTAACCTTCTGTTCTACCATCAAATCTACTATGCCCGACAATGTGAGCGGCCGTTATCGTTCCGATCATCGACGTCAGTGCAGAGCGATAGCTCTGCCAGCGTGCACATTCGAAGATAATGTTTTCCGCATCATCTATTACCTCCCCTTTCTCGTAAAGGCAGTCAGGGGAGGTGGTCTTGCCCATTCTGTTGAGATATTTCTTAAAATATCCGTAGCCCGATAGCATCTGTGTAACGTAATAATTTACTTCTCCAAATTTCCGACAGATCCATGGGTTTATTTCCGGAATAAGTCTCGCCGTCCACCTTCCTCTATCCTCGTCGTTCCATCGTCGTTGCGATTCTGAAATGGTGTTTTCCCTGAAGTGACCGGTTATGTGGTTTCCAGCCGATTTCGCCTTATAAATCTTCATCCGCTCTGCTGCCAGTAGATCGACAGGGATTGTACCTGCTATCACCTGCCATCAAAAATCCATAAGATTTGAGGCTTTTTCTCTCGCGTTTGAGGAAAGATCCATGTCTGTATGGATGGACTCGACGATGGCATTATCAATTATGGGCCTATAGGTTCTCATAGGGATTCCCAGAGTCAAGTATTCATTGGAGAGTTTGATACCCGCAATATCACTATGCCCCGGTTTAAAATGCATGGCTAAGAAGGCGTTGTATCGGTATTTGAAGGGGACTTTATAAGTTCCAGAGATCTTTTTCTTTTCTTTCGCGAAGTAGCAAACATACATGTCTGCATGAATGGACTCGACGATGGCATTTTCAATTACAAGCCTAAAGCTTCTCACAGGGATTCATAGAGTCGAACATCCATTGGAATATCGTTCAACTACCTCATTGAGATATCTACGACAGCTGTTCGCCATCTTGGAGTTTATCATGTTGGAATTTCAAGCCTTGATACCTGCCTAGCTAACAGAAAGTATAATAATCCGTTTCCAATAAATAAGTTCGAGGCTTTACAAGTTCTTCAAAACACGGCACAGAACGTTAGAACAAAGTTTTGACTATTTTTTAGGTTACTTTCAAATATAACCACTTAGCTTCGCTCTACCATAAGAATAAACGTGAAACCACAAATGGAGTAAATGACAAATAGAGTGTAGAAATTTTCTACAAACTATTCCACTTCACATGTAAACAATAATGCAACAACAAACGTACATACTATGGCATAAAATACATGCTTCAAGTGTCCTTATGCCACAGCATTTTCAGCCCATAACCAGCGCCAATATACTCGTACAAGCAGAGATAGAAGCGTATAACAAGGCTAAAATAACAACAATGAATCAAATAGGGAAGCGCAGTCAAGCAATGCAATAAACTGACAAACACACATACTAACTCTCTCTCTCTCTCGCTCTCTCACTCTCTTGCTCTTTCTCTTTTTATGTCTTCAGTTGACATTCAAAACCGAGTTTCTTACAATCTAAACGTTAAAAGGATACGTAGCAAGCTTGTGTTGTGCATAACTCTCTATGCAAAGAAATTAAAGACTAACAAAAAGAGAGAGAAGGAGAGAAAGAGAGAGAAAAGAAGAGAGAGAGAATAGATTGCATGTGTGTGTTAGTATATATGTGGGTATATATGGTATGATGTGATAATAAGATGCAATTGGCTAGAAGGTTTTTGTGCAAGTACGGAGGCGTAAGGAAAAGAAATCAAAAGTTCTCAACTAAAGTGGAAACAAGACACATAAATGGAGTCAGAAATGAAGGCTAAACTGAATCAATGGCTGTGAGAATATGTTGGCAACAAATTACTTACGGCCTAAGTATAAATTTAAATGGATTGGCATGAGATAGATTCCTTGAATGCAAAGTTATTTCGTCGTTTTGTAGGATTCAAGCGATTAGCCTACGAATTAAGCTCTCAATGAAATAATAAAACGTTTGCTTAGGCATTAAAGTCAAATTTTTTATTATTCACACAATAACTGTTTACAACTTGATGTAAACAACAACAATTGCTTTATTTGTTATTCCTCTGTTTACAAACTTTGCATAAACAATAACAATTACTAAACAATTATACGACAGACCCTTGTAGAGGTCAAACTACGATTACTTTCTTTAAACGCACTGTGTCTTCACACAAGATTGACTGAATTTCACTCACTCCAGCCACCTGCTTTGCCTTGCATTTTATATGGTAATGTAAACAGTCTGATGCATATTCTTAAAGGCAAGATCTCTAAAAATGTAAACATCGTTGTTTCATTATTGTTGTTGATGTATTTTTGTTTACATTTATTATTGTAGTGTTTGTTATTATATTTTTGTTTACTTGTTTAGCATTTTTTTATGCTGGTATTTGTTGTTGTATTTTTGTTTAGAATTTTCATGTGAAGCCATGTAAAAAGCACCGCAGAACGCCACAAGCCTGGTTAACAAATTTCAAAAATACTATAGCCAACAGGAAAACCAAAGAACTATTTAAGTTCGACAAGAAAACAGTTCGCACTCCAACAGGAATTCCAACTGGACACTAAGCTATTGGTCAATACAACGGTTCAGTCAGGATTACGACCTAGCTTCTCACACCACTTATGTTGTGGGCGTTAATTTAATACATAAGTGACGGAACCTATAGTTTAAAGTCGCCTCCGAACGACAGATTTTTTGAGAAGTTATTCAGGCAATTTTTACTCTGCGAGTTTTTGCCAGAAATCTGCTGAGAGGAAGTCGCCGAAGAAATATTTTCAAATTTTCGTTTTGATATTGGACCTGGAATTCGAACGCGGGCCTTTTTGTTTAATAAGAAAACCAACACACTACCTACTAGACCACAACGACTTCTTGACAGAGGATATGCCCGGCTTTATTACACAAAGTGGCTGACGGTCTTCGCCTACGTGTCCCGTCCTCTGTAGACATTATACGAGGGGCAACTAGATTAACGTACATACCTAACTACTAAGAAATGTGGGACAAAAACCTCATACAAAGTATTTCGGCGAGAGAAAAAAGAGAAGTATAGCCCCTCCCGGTTTAATATTCGACCACTCTTCTACTTCGAATCCAAACAATGGGGTTTGGATTGTGGCCTTACATCCATAAAGCCAATACAGTACCTACAATCCGTAACGAGTACAATCCATTCTCCCATTTAACTGAAATGGTTTGGATTCCCGTCTTCAAACTTTCTATTTGAGTTGACAGTGATCAAGCACTCGTACAGATAGGGTGTTTTTTTTTTTTACGCTGAGGAGGGGCAAATGTACCTAACCGCACCATAGAGGAAGTCGTCACATCCTCCGTGTGTGGGGCCCTCACCCACTAAATCCCCCCCTCGTACCGTGGACTGTTGTGTCCACTCCGGAACTATGGTGGTATTACTTCGAAGTGGAGTCCTTTTTGGCCCTTTGGCCGCCTTCATGCTCACATCTGCGTCCGGACTGCGTAATGAAGGTTGGGGAGACTTCTAATTGTCTCCACTATTCCTTCCGTCCAAGCTCCCGACTTGGACATCGTTTGACACGTGAGCTAGTGTCATCTATGCCGGCGTGCCCGCCTGCTCCGCAGCCTCCAGATCTCTCTTCTCCAGTCTCAGAATGCGCTCCACATAATTCGCCACTGAGGCCCAATTCTCTCTGCTCGCAATCATAACCCCGACAATGTTAGCGGCCATTATCGTTCCGATCATCGACGTCAGTGCAGAGCTATAGCTCTGCCAGGCTACACATTCGAAGCTAGTGTGTTCCGCATCATCTATTACCTCCCCTTCCTCGTAAAGGCAGCCATTCTGTTGAGATATTTCCTAATACACATCTGTGTAACGTAATAATTTACTTCTCCAAATTACCGACAGATCCATGGCTTTATTTCCGGGATAAGTCTCGCCGTCCACCATCCTCTATCCTCGTCGTTCCATCGTCGTTGCCATTCTGAAATGGTGTTTTCCCTGAAGTGATCGGTTATGTGGTTTCCAGGCGATTTCGCCTTATAAATCTTCATCCGCTCTGCTGCCAGTAAATCGACAGGGATTGTACCTGCTATCACAAGTACGGCTGGGGCGGACACCGTACGATATGCCGACGCGATACGTAGTGCAGCCGTTCTCTGTACCGCTAGAAGTAAGTTCACCCGTTTTTCAACCCCTAGCGTTTCGGCCCAAATTTCGCTCCCATAGAGCATAATGCTGCTTCCAACATCAATCAGGAGTCTCCGTCTCGCTGGTAGCGGGCCTCCAATATTCGCCATTAATCTGCTGAGATGCCCGACGATCTTCCGGGCTTTGTCAGCCGAGTATTGAATCTGGTATGAAAATTTCAGCCTGGGGTCCAGCCTTATTCCCAGGTATCTTACCGAGCTCTTGGTCCTAATTACCTCGCTTCCAATACTCATGTCCATCTGTAGGATACGGCGACTAGTGATCAGCACTAATTCTGTTTTATGCTTGGAGAGGTCTAGGCAATGGGAATCCAACCATCTTTCCGTCCTTAGCAGGACACGTCTCAGTTTTCGCTGCGCCTCTTCCGTATTCCTGGCCGTGATAACGACTGCAATATCATCTGCGTATGCAACCAAAAAAGTTCCATCTGGCATGTCCTCTCTTAGAATTCTATCGTAGTTAACGTTCCATAGGTCGGGGCCAAGGATAGATCTCTGTGCCGCTCCTGATGTTATATATTTCACCCTTGGTCCCGAGCTTGTGTTATACAACAGCTGTCTGTTACTCAAATAACTACTTATCATGGCCAGAATGTAGTTTGGTACCGAGAAATTGAATTCCAAAGCATTTAATACATCGCTCCATCTTAGACTGTTAAACGCGTTTCTAATGACCAAAGTCGCAAGCAGTAGCGCTGGGCTTGTAGAGCTACTCCTACGTTGTGTGACCATATGAGCCAACAGGTTCTCATAGGGATTTCCAGAATTCAAATATTCATCGAAGTGTTTGATGGCTGCCCCGGTATCATAGGCATGGCAGAGAAAACGTTGTATCGGTATTTGAAGGGGACTTTTTAAGGTCAGAGGATCTTTATAGGAACCTAACCTTTGGCTCTACCGTCAAATATATTATGCTGGTGAAGCAAATCAAAAATCTATAAGATTTGAGGGTTTTCCTCTCGCGTAGTAGCAAAGATGTATGTCTGCATGAATGGACTCAACGGACGCATTATTAATTACGGGCCTACAGCTTCTCATAGGGATTCCCAGAATCAATTAGGGTGTAAGGCTGTAGCATGGCCATGGAGTTTAATCTGATTGCAACAAGACTTTGCAGCTGATCTAGGAGAGCTTAGCATGACGTACAGTGTTCTAGTTGGTGTAGATTGAGGCACTAGCTCTGAATCTTGAAGTAGCATTGTTTTGCAGCTGCTCACCACCAGATGAACTAACTTTTGCCTTGTATATCCGCAATGTGATGAATGCCAACAGCTTGGCGTAAGATAAAGAAGGCCATGTAAGCCTTTAGATTACTTTTAAGGATAATCTGTTCCGGTACGAGTTTGTCTTCAAAGACAGCAGTGTCAGGTATTTGACATTAGGGGACTAAACCTTCAAAACTGCTGTGACGATGCTTTATTTGAGTTTCTTATTATATCTCTTCCTCTTTCTTATAACCCACTAGAATAATAAAGTTTTACAACCGATGATTACATACATACATAATTGGCCATTACAACCCTTCAGTCAGGATTACGACCTAGCTTGTCACACCACTTGTGTTGTGTGCTTTAATTTTATCCATATAAGTGGCGGGGGACCTACAGTTTAAAGTCGACTCCGAACGGCAGATTTTTGAGAAGCTTTTCATGGCAATTTTTTTTTTTACTCTCAGAGTCTTTGCCAGAAATCTACTGAGAGGAAGTCGCCGAAGAAATATTTTTCGTTATGATGTCTGACCTGGGATTCGAACCCGGGCCTTTTGTCTAATAAGCCAACACACTACCCAATAGACCACGGCGACTTCATTTACGGCATTGTCATTTAGTTGACGTTAGGGGACTAAACCTTCAAAACTCCTATTACGAAGTATAACACATTACGAAGCTTTATTTGAATTTCTCATTATATCTCTTCCTTATAATCCACTGGAATAATGAAGTCTTACAACTGATGTTCACATTCTTCTACCTGTACTGCCTTATCCTCAAGCTTTATATACCATGATCTGGATTTCAGGGCAATTTATGCATAATTTACGTGCACTTTAATGCGTTTGCAAATGCCAACAACAATTTATTTTTAGAACCACAGCCCAGAGTATGTTTTCAAAAAGTCGCCAGTCTTATAGGATATTATACGTGAACTCATTTTACTTAACCTTGTTCGGAATAAGGGAAAAACAGGCGTTTTTCAAAAAAAGAGGCAATTTTATTGAGCAGAAAATTACAAAAGAACATAAATGCCCTGAAAAACAAAAAATTTGCCTTCAAAATCAATTATTTAAACCCAGATGGCGAGATGACTAAGAAAAGGTCGCATATGGGTGCCTGATATGGTATCATATGGTAACAGATAATCTGTGTATGAGTGTGTATGACTTTCTTTATTTCATTTTCCAAGTCAATTGGAAGAAGGTGCAACACGTTTTAAATTCGCATCATATGCGGTGTATGTGGCTTTATGATTTACGTTCAACCAGGCGGCAATAATGAATTATTTATGTTGAGTTCTTTTCTTCTCTTTTATTCTTAGATCTTCTTATTTTTTTGTTCTTTTTTTGTTCTTTTCTTATGTTGTTTTTCGTACTTTTAACAATTTCATAGAATTTTTATTGTTTTTTTGTAGCAAAAGAACTGCACTACACGGAGTAGTACTCTTGGGTAGTGTTGTTCTACAAATTTTCCATCAAGACAATGGCAGTAAAAAACGGGCATAGTTTTCTGAAAGAAAAACTGTAAACAAGCAAAATTGTGTATTTGGGTCACAGAAAAACCACGCATACATTGAAAGCAGACGCAGTGAGTGGTAGTAGTGTTGGCTTATTAGACAAAAGGCCCGGGTTCGAATCCAGGTCAGACATTAAACGAAAAATATTTCTTCGGCGACTTCCTCTCTCAGCAGATTTCTGGCAAAGACTTGAGAGCAAAATTGCCATGAAAAGCTTCTCAAAAATCTGTCGTCGGAGTCGACTTTAAACTGTAGATCAGAATTCACAAGTACACGTCCTCCAACCTAACCTAGAATGCCCTCCGATTGCTGGCAGTAAGGTTTACTCCCTGCCCAAGTAGTTGAAATGCGACCAAGTATTTAATTCCGGCAAGAACTAAGGCCACACATAATAAACTGAAGTGTACGGTTAGGAAGCCTCAAATTATATAGGCCCCTGATGCTGACATTAAGAGTAACTCCCACCCTATTACTTATTATGCATTTACGTGTTTCTTCTTGGATGAATCAATGCCACACAAATTTGATTCGATGAAACGGATTTGAATTCTGTACAATGTTCTGTACCCATGCAATGCATAATCAAGGGGGCTTATAATGCCCTCTGAATGCTGGCAGTAAGATTTAATAACCGCGCAAGTAAGTTATTATTTGCACACAAGTCATTATTTGCGCACAAGTGTTTAATTCCGGCATGAACTAATGTTCCTTGAGTGTACAATGCACGGTTAGAACCCTATATATGGGTTTCACTATAATGAAGCTGCTGATGCTAGCATTAAAACTAACTCCCAGTCCAGTACTTGATGTGCATTCAAGTATTTCCTTTTTTGATGTATTAATGTCATATATATGGGATATGAAGCGGTTCCCATGCTATTTACAGTTTCTAGAGTGTACAACACACGCTCCTAAGATAATCAAATCAATAATCAAATCTATTCTCACTATCATTGCCTGAAAGTTTAGATTGTTTCTGTCACATCATCAATCAGATAATTGGCCATTCAACCCTTCAGTCAGGATTACGACCTAGCTTCTTACACCACTTATGCTGTGTGGGTTAATTTTATCCACATAAGTGGCGGGACCTACAGTTTAAAGTCGACTCCGAACGACAGATTTTTGAGAAGCTTTTCATGGCAATTTTATTTTGACACTCAGAGTCCTTGCCAGTATTCTGCTGAGAGGAACTCGCCGAAGAAATATTTTTTCGTTTTCGATGTCTGACCTGGGATTCAAACCCGGGCCTTTTGTCTAATAAGCCAACACACTACCCACTAGACCACGGGGACTTCTCATACCATCAATCATTTCATGCAAATACAAACCATTCTTCCCATTGAAACGTAATGGCAGCGTGAAAGCTCCCCTACTGGCAAGCTTGTCTGGGTCCTGAAATCATATATTGCCTGAGGCTAAGTAAATGGTAATGCTTTCAGACGCTCTCTCGGGAATTTCGATTCATTCAAGTGAGCAAATGCTGGCCTTACATTCGGTTAATATTGCTATAGTGCTATCTGAGGTCGCCGTGGTCTAGTAGGTAGTGTGCTGGCTTATTAGACGAAAAGCCTGGGTTCGAGTCCCAGGCCAGACATCAAAACAAAGTACAAAAAGTATTTCCTCGGGGATTTCCTCTCAGCAGATTTCTGGCAAAGACTCTGAGAGTAAAAATTGCCTTGAAAAGTTTCTCAAAAAATCTGTCGTTCGGAGTCGACTTTAAACTGTAGGTCCCGCCGCCATTCTTGTATAAAATTAACACACACAACATAAGTAGTGTGAGAAACTCGGTCAATAATCCTGACTGAAGGGTTGTAATGACCAATTATGTATGTATGTAGACACTCTCTCTAGGCAATTTCGATTCATTCAAGTGAGCAAATGCTGGCCTTACTTTCGGTTAATATTGCTATAGGTCAACCTCAGTTTAGATGAGCACATCTTTCGATTTTATAAAGTTTCGCTTGGAAAATACCTAATTTACCATTTTAGGCCCAAACACTACCTAATAACTCCTCCTTACTTACAAAACTTGTTTACAAATTATTACACTGCTTAATATAACAACAAACACCAGAATAAAAAATAGTAAACAAGTAAACAAAAAAATGCAATAACAAATGTAAGCAATAATGTTTACATTAATAGAGATCAAGAGAAGGCGAAGTCACGAATATTAGCCTCCAAGAACATTCATCAGACTGTTTACATTGCCATATAAAAGGCAAGGTAAAACTCGCAAGTGAATCAGTAAAAGTTCAGTCAGTCTTGTGTAAAGACGCGGTGCAATTGAAGAGAGTAATCGTGGTTTGAAAATGCAAAAAAGTCCTTAAAAAATAAGCAATTATGATACAGAAATATGCTATTAGAGAGCATATTATGAATATGCAAAAATATGCTCTTAAAAATCACAAGAATTTCTGCTAATTTTACATATCCAAACCTCTTACCATACCTACATAGCCATAACCTATAAAGTACAGTTAGTTTTTAAAGCATAAAATGTGCATAAAATGTGCATATTGTTGTATGTACATGGCTTCACCATATGTTTCTTGGCAACTTTTGTTCGAAACATTAAGAAATTTTTATTTTCTTCCTGCTCTGCCATCTTAAAGTAAGAAATTTTTGGAGTGTAAAATTGCCTGGGCATACTGGCATAGTAAGACTTATTTTCTATACTCTGTAGGTGTGTGAGATTTTAAGGCATTCGTTTTAAGTTTTTAAGCCTTAAAAATATTTTTTAATTGAATTTTACTTTAAAAAAATAATTTTTTTTTTGTTTTTTTTGATAGAATTTTACAGTCTCAGTGTCCAATTGTTAAAATTAATTACCCTTAAACGATATTTGCATAGGAGAGAAATTAACTTGAATCATAAACGCAGAATGCATACATACTTACGAGTACATATATGAGTTATATGCATGAAAATCCTATTCTTTATGTCTCTTTCGCTCTCTCTCTCTCTCTCTCTTTCTCTTTCTAATCCTTTATAAATTAACAATATCTAAAACATACTCGCACATACCTATATGAGTCCATACATACTGCGTAAAAGCATACAAATGGATTTCTAAAGGGGAGTACTTTTAAGGGAAGTAGTTTTCAATCATATTTTCTTATACTTCGAGTACCGTCTAAGTACTTTTCCCAAATGCTATGACTTTCACAAACAAATTCTCATGGTGACCGATATATGTTACCCAGTGTAATGGATGAAGGTTAAGCCACCCGGCGATCATCCAATGCAATGGGTGATTTTTAAGGGCTATAGGAAAATTTTTCAAATCAAAAAACTCATAAAATTCAGAAAAATGCATGAAGTCCTTATTTGAATCGATAGTACAGTCCGTATAATTTGTGCGACTGCGTATAAATGGTCCATCCGCTTAGTTCAATTTTGGCATACACTTTCCAACATTGCGGCCGTTATCTTACGAATAAATGTTTCACTGCTGTCTTCCAATGCGTCAATTAAAGCGGGCTTGCCTATATAACCATGAACTTTAACATAGCCCTACCTAGACCTATCTAGGCTACCAATTAAGCGGTCCCGAATGTGAAATAAAATGTTTACCGAATTTGTCTCTCAATAAGTCCATTGTTACGAGTGCTGTGTGGCAAGTGGCACTGTCTTGTTGAAATCACATGTCATTCAAGTCAAGCTCTTGCATTTTGGGCCAAAAAAAGGTGGATATCATCTCACGCTAGCGCTCACCATGCACAGTTACATTACAATTCACAGCTGCTTTGAACGAGTACAGTCCAATGATGCCACATCAGCCCATAAACCGCACCAAACTGTGACATTTTCTAGATGAATTGGTGGCTTTTGCAATGCTTCTAGCTAATTTTTACTCCAAAATCGGCAATATTCTGCTTATTTACGTATCCATTGAGCCAAAAATGAGCTTCGTCGCTGAGCATAATTTTTCGATAAAGAAATGGATCTTCGGCCTACTTTCCAAGAACAGATTCACCAAAAATTCTGCGTTGCGGTAGATCGTTCGGCTTCAATTCTTGCAGCAGCTGTATTTTGAAAGGCTTCACACCTAAATCCTTCCGCAAAATTTTCCACGTCGTTGAGTAACAGAGGCCCAATTGCTGCGAACGGCAACGATGGTGATGATCATTCACACTGGCCAATACAACTGCGAAACTTTCTTCAGTTCCCACTCTATGTTAGCGTGTAGGTGGTTTAATGTCCAACAATGTCACAATAGCCCGAATAGCCGCTTCAGTGGGTCGATTAAACTCACCATAAAAAGGAAGAAGCGCGCAATGAACTTCCTTAACAGAGAACGCATTTTGATAATAAAATTCAAGGATTTGCAAGGGTTGTCCGTTTGTAAGACGATTTGAAGACGTTTGACTGTGAAACAATACACGAAACGTGCGTGAGCTGTTTAAACCAGTGTTGCCAAAAAGATAAAATTTAAAAAATCGTTTTTAAATATATCACATCAGGACTTGATTTTCTAACTTCAAAAGCAATTTTTTCCATATGGAAACATGGCCTCACACAAGCATGAAACCATAGAAGAAATTCAATTATCAACACCTAAATGGCATACCCTATATGTAGGAATATTTATAAAATGAAAAATAGTTTCATTGAAATTCATTTATACGAATATGAAATTGGTTTTTGTATGCAGCATATGCCTGAAGACTTTAGTAAACTTGTTTTCTTCTTCTTTTTTTTTTTTAATTAAATTTAAAATTGAAATTTTAAAGGAAAAAAAATGAAAAACTCAACTACATACACACACGCACAAAACATAACAATTGGCCAACACATATACAAACACTTCCACACTGAGAACTTGGTTTTCAAAAATCAAGTAAAATTAACTGGAATTTTAAATGTTTCATGCTGCCATAGAAAAGAATTCATTAGGGTGGCACATAAATTTAGGAGATATTTTTAAAATCAGAGCGGACGAACAATCTTCGATGAACTCTCGACATTTGGGATCCACGACCATGGAACTCTTTGATGAATTCTCGACATTGGGGATCCACGACAATCGGGGGGGTTCCAAAACCGTCGAATTCTTTGATGAATTCTCGACATTGGGGATACAAAACCGTCGAATTCTTTGATGAATTCTCGACATTTGGGATCCACGACCATGGAACTCTTTGATGAATTTGCGACATTTGGAATTCACGACCATCGAACTCTTTGATGAATTCTCGAAATTGGGGATCCACGACCACCGAATTCTTTGATGAATTCTCGACATTGGGGATCCAAAACCGTCGAATTCTTTGATGAATTCTCGAAATTGGGGATCCAAAACCGTCGAATTCTTTGATGAATTCTCGACATTGGGGATCCACGAGCATCGAATTCTTTGATGAATTGTCGAAATTGGAGATCCACGACAATCGAACTCTTTGATGAATTCTCGACATTGGGGATCCACGACCATCGAATTCTTTGATGAATTCTCGACATTGGGAATCCACGACAATCGAACTCTTTGATGAATTCTCTACATTGGGGATCCAAAACCGTCGAATTCTTTGATGAATTCTCGACATTGGGGATCCACGACAATTGAACTCTTTGATGAATTCTCGACATTGGGGATCCACGACAACCGAACTCTTTGATGAATTCTCGAAATTGGGGTTCCAAAACCATCGAATTCTTTGATGAATTTTCGACATTAGGGATCCACGACAATCGAATTCTTTGATGAATTCTCGACCATCGATCCACGACCATAGAACTCTCTGTTGAATTCTGGACATTGCCGATTCACGACCGTCGAACTCTCAGATGAATGCTCGACATTGGGGGATCCCTATGGGAACCTGCAAGCTTACAATTGGCAATGCAATCCTTGCCAGCAGTATCAGAGCGGTTGGGTACACAGACAGAACGACACAGAAAATCTAGCCAAGGATTCGCTTAAACTCCAAAGAAGCAAGCTAAGCACTATTGTCGTTGTTATTAGGGGGCATGCAAGGCACAATCGCCGTACAGGACAGCATTCACGCGAAAATGTGACTCCTCGGATTCAGTAAGCTTTTCAAACATGCTGATCGGTTTCACTAGGTTTCTTTCATAATTGGCCATTACCGCCCTTCAGTCAGGGTTACGACCTAGCTTCTTACACCACTTATGTGGTGTGCGTTAATTTTATACATGAGTAGCGGGACCTACAGTTTAATGTCGACTCCGAACGACAGATTTTTGAGAAGCTTTTCATGACAATTTTACTCTCAGAGTCTTTGCCAGAAATCTGCTGAGAGGAAGTCGCCGAAGAAATATTTTTCATTTTTGATGTCTGCGCTGGGATTCGAACCCGGATCTAATAAGCCAAAACACGTGTGTTGAATATTCAATCCAAACTGAAGGTACGTCCAAAGCACAGAAGTAGAGAATAAACCCCAACTGATAGTTTATATCGCTCTTTGGGAACGCTATATTTATAATTGCCATAGTCTAGTAGGCCAACTAATGAAATAAAATTAAAAAAATTGCAAAGGCGACTTCCTCTCAGCAGAAAATCCTGGCAAAAACTCTCTGAGAGTAAATAAAATTACCGTGAAGAATTTCTCAAAAATCTGTCGTTCAAAGTGGACTTTGAGATGTAGGTCACGCCACTCGTGTTTAAAAATTATTGCACACAACATTAATGATGTAAGAAACTAGGTTGTAATCTCGGCTAGAGGGCTGTAGTTTTTTTTGTCTTGGGCCGGAGGTGATTACCTTCGACAGATACTTTTGTTCCAACAAAAGCATCTACGATTCACCTTCATCACTGGTGCCAACACACTAAACCCACCCCCTATACACTTTAACCACTCTCCCCGTAAGGTATTACTTCGCGGGGGGCTGGTTAGCTCCAAAGCTTTATCACATTAAGTCACTTTTCGCTTTTGTTTCTTCAGTCTTCAGAGTTCTAGCATAACTTCAACCATTCTCCATAGAATACTACAATTCAACAGCTCTTCCATTATCCGCTTTGGTCCTAAACTCGTTTCTCCGGGCTATCTAAATCTGGGGCAGCCTGTTGGAATATGTTCCGCATCTTCCTCCTTATCTACACAGTTTGGGTATATTGGGGATGTGTCATGATCAAATCTGTGCTGGAACTTCCTGAAGCACCCATGACCCGTCAGGAACTGGGTCACGCAGTAGTTCAGCTCGCAATGTTTGTTCTTCAACCAAAGGGTTATACCAGGGACAAGGCGTAATGTCCGTTTTCCTTTTAAACTGCTCTCTTATTGTGACTGCCATCTATGCTTGGAAGTCCTTCGTTCCTCCGCTTTTATAGCTGCTATTTGTGCCGTGTACTCGAGCCGGCGAAGGTATATCCGCCTTATCTCATCCGCCAATATGTCTATTGATATTGTCTTTGCCAATACCAATACCGCTTCATTAGACACTGTCCTGAAGCCATTTATCTGTCTAATCGCGCTTAGACAATACATCGAGGACAGTATTCGTCTTGTCGTCCCCACGGAGAGTACCTTCGGGCAAGCATATAGCATTATCGCTGTTACGACGGCTAAAATTATCCTCCTTTTGAGTGGAACTGGTCCTCCAATATTTGGTATCATCTTAGCCAGTGCTAACTGCGTTTCAGATGCCTTTTCACCGAAATATTTTACTCCTTGAAATTCAATCTGTCCTCGATAATCACTGCCAGGTGTTTTATGCCCCCCTTCGATTCAATCTTTGTGCCTCCAACGGCCACTTCCATCTTCTCCACTATCTTCCGGCCGCTTATTAAGACGGCCTCCGTTTTATGTGCAGCAAGTGTCAAACCTAACTCATCCAGTCATACCCCAAACATTTTGAATCGCTGTGTTAGTTTTCTCCTCTATTTCTTGTACAGTGTTAGCTACCGAGACTATGGCAATGTCATCTGCAAAGCCCAGAATTGTAGTCCCGTTTGGCAAACACAGTCGAAATACTTCATCGTACATAATGTTCCATAGTAGTGGGCCAAGTATAGAGCCCTGCGGTACAGGGCCGCCGTCACTAAATGTTCCTGTTTCGAATCTCCATTAAGTATGGCGGCGTTGCCATGTTAAAGAGGGCTCTCAAAATCCGCCAATTATGGATGCAAGGCTTATTGGTATCGGACACCTTGCAAATGATTTCTGTAGGAACTGTTGTAATGAGGAGCAGGATGGGACTGTTGTTCACCTATTGTGTACATGCAAGACACTTTGTTGGAGAAGAAAAAGGCATCTGGGTGTCTACTTTATAAAGGATCTGAATGAACTGTCATGCAGTCTCTCTATTGGCAGTCTGCAACACATCATCGAAAGCTCCAAACGGTTCCAGGACTAGGGGAAATTATTAAACTTTGGTATTACAAAGGACCCCGTGGCCACTTCTGCCTATCTATGTACATACCTACCCACCTCCAAAATGCTTGAAGACCCTTTGAAAAAATTTAATTTCCTTGTGAATTTCATTTTCTAAATAAAATCTTAACCGGGCTAATAATTAAAGCCTCTGACTGTGTGTGAATCTGAGAGAATGTTAGAAAGTTAATCGATTAGAATGTAAAACAAAAACAAAAAAAATTACAGCCACTGCAAGATATCAACAATAATGGCAATAAAGGCAACAACATCTAGTCTAACAGCAGCAGTAACAACAACAACAACAACAACAACAAGTAGCAACAACATGAGTGAGCAACACAAGCAAAATTTAATGGCCAAACATTAAGAAAATGAAGATGAAGATGAAGTCTTACAAAAATTTGCTGTTAATCAATAATCGATTTTAAATTCAAATATACGAGGGTTGTGTGAGAAATCACAGGCATTTTTTTATTTACTTCAAAGATCTATTGATGCCGGTATATCTTATAAGGAGGAGTACAACACTTCCCCGGCTATGCAATTCTCTCTGACACAGATCGATGTCAAGAATCGCTGTAGTTTTTTGTGGGCTTGTGCAACTGATACCTGCGACTTAAGCAAGCTCCGCAAGAAAAAGTCTAATGGGCTGAAATTCCATGCTCTCAGTGGCCAGTTAACATCACAAGACATGATCATGCATTCGTGCAGAATATCGTATGTAACTATACGTCTTTGGTGTCCTGATCATTCAATTCGGGCCAAAAGTAGTTGGTAATCATCGATCAATAGCGCTATATATAGGTCACCTCAGCAGGCATAGCGGCCCTTTGTGATGCCACAGGTAAGCGCAGTTCCAATACTGACCAAATTCCAAGGAACTAATAGAAGAAATTGGCCAGCTCAGGAGCTGCACACTAAAAGCACATCTCCCCTAAGTTGGAAAGCCAACGGAAACTTTAATAAGCGACGCTATGTCCTTGACATCAACGGATGATACTTCCGTTAAGTTAACAAGGAATTAAGAGCCAAATAATCTAAAGCCGCGCCTCACGGGTAATGGGCATTGGCAGAGAAGGAGTACCTCTGTAGTAGTGGTCCACAGGGATCTGCATTCTTTCCGCATATCTTGCCATAACGCAGTGACTTGTAAGCATAGCCACTATGATCGAGATGGCCTAACGATCGAGTTTGATCTTTTACCCATAATAGGCCAAGTGAGTTTGGCACTTAAGCATGATTCCTCAATTATCCACGATAGGTTGGTGTACCGAAAGAATTCTTGTCTAATGGCCAATTTAACTGAGTTGTGTAGCATACAATTCGTTTAAAGGACCACTGCAGTTTGTAGCGTACTCTGCATACAAATGCGTCTTAAGAAAACTCTCCTATACAGAGAGTAACGAGGTCAAATTCTACTATTTCGGGTGGCCAGTTTATATCACCACCATGTGATTAAGCGATTGACCCTCAAAACACTCGCTTAGATTATGTATGGCACGTGAAATCGTGCTATTTAAGCCGCATATCATTGACCAAAGTAGTTCTCAAAGAAATATGAACGCTATAACCCATTCGCCAAAATATCCACACAAAAGAGTAACTGTTTCCGCATGCATTGAACTACAATGAATGGAAATGTTTACACAGTTCGACATTATCAGTTTGTCATTCTTAGTTTGACAATTTCAATTTGAGATTTTCAGTTTGACA
This sequence comes from Sarcophaga peregrina, assembly GCA_014635995.1. NCBI lineage: Eukaryota > Metazoa > Arthropoda > Insecta > Diptera > Sarcophagidae > Sarcophaga > Sarcophaga peregrina. The sequence goes on along the minus strand of CM025793.1, from coordinate 82,542,377 downwards.
TTCCTAGTTTGACATTCTCGGTAAAACATTCTCAATTTGATACTCCCAATCTCGGCGAAACATTCTCAGTTTGTCATTCTTAGTTTGACATTCTCAGTTTAAAACTCTCAGTTGGACATGCTCAGGGAAATATTCTCCATTTGACATTTTCAACTTGTGGTTCTTAGTTTGACATTCTGTTAATGTCGTCAATATCTTGGCTCCTCCGTTACCACCAAAAATGATGTCAGTCTGGAGATCAAGCGCGGGATCATTCTTGCCAACAGTCAATAGGCAATTAAGTAATAGGGACCTCTCTCGTGCGACAAACCTAATACTCTACAAGACGCTCATCTTCCCAATCTGAGTTTTTCATTCTCCGATTGTCGTTCTGAGTTTGACATTCTTAGTTTGACGTTCTCAATTTTACATTCTCAGTTTGACATTCTCAGTTTGACATTCTCAGTTTGACATTCCTAGTTTGACATTCTCCGATTGACATTCTTAGTTTGACATTCTGAATTTGACATTCTCAGTTTGACGTTCTCAATTTGACATTCGCCGATTGACATTCTTAGTTTGACATTATCAATTTGGCAATTCTAGTTTGACGTTATTAATTTGACATTCTCAGTTTGTCGTTCCTAGTTTAACATTCTCAGTTTGACATTTTCAAGGAAATATTCTCCATTTGGCAGTCTCAGTTTGACGTTCTCAATTTGATATTCTCAGTTTGACGTTCTCTGATAGACATTCTTCGTTTGACATACTCAGTTTGACATTCCCAGTTTAACATTCTCAGTTTGACAATCCCAGTTTGACATTCTGAATTTGACATTCTTAGTTTGACGTTCTCAATTTGACATTCTCAGTTTGACGTTCTCAATTTGACATTCTCAGTTTGACATTCTGAGTTTGACATTCTCAGTTTGACATTCTTAGTTAAACGTTATCAATTTGACATTCTTAGTTTGATATTCTCAGTTTGATGTTTTCAATTTGACATTCTCAGTTTGACACTGTGAGTTTGTCATTCTTAGTTTGTTATTCTCAGTTTAACGCTCTCAATTCGACATTCTCGATTTGACATTCTTAGTTTGACATTCTCCGATTGACATTCTTAGTTTGACATTCTCAGTTTGACGTTCTCAATTTGACATTCTTAGTTTGACATTCTTAGTTTGATATTCTCAGTTTGACATTCTTAGTTTGACCTCTCAGTTTGTCATTCTTAGTTTGACATTCTCAGTTTAGTTTAGTTTGACATTCTTAGTTTGACATTCTCAGTTTGACATTCTCAGTTTGACATTCTCAGTTTGACATTCGCAGTTTGACATTCTCAGTTTGTCGCTATTAGTTTGACAGCTGGTAAACCAAAGTTATCGATATCGATTGTTCTCTTGCAGTTTAAAAAACCTTCTTCACAAGAAGCTAAAATGGAATTCTGTAGCTACCCAGTGTATACTTCTACTTTCACAAGTTCTACTAACCTGTACTTATTCTAACCACCCTCGTATATTTAGATAAATGCTTTTATCCATATAAATCGGCAAAGTTCTTAGTATCTGGATGTATGTATGGCGTTGTATGTATGTATGTATGTATGTGTGTGCAATGATGCTATTAGAATTGAAAATACAGTTTATTTGTTAAAGTGTTTCGACACTCATTCATTCATTCATTTACTCACTTACACACACACACATACACTTACATTTTCCTATATGTAATGAAAATACAAGAGACACAGGATAATACCGAGTGTGTGTGGCTGTGTAGTACAGACATAGTATATTTATATGTAATTAAGTAAATGTAAATGTCAATGTGTAAGTGTAAGTGTGAGTGTGTGAGTGTATGAGTGTATTTGTGTGTCTGTTTTGCTATTCTAAACCAATTTTTCTATTAAAATCAACAAAAAAATTAGAAACATTTCTTGTCTCTAAACACTTTTTAAATAAAATTCGAATCGGGGGGGTTTGTGTATGTGTGTGTATGTAAGTGTAAGTGTCCTTAAAGAAAATTTTGAAATCTATAGGACTATCTCTCTCTCTCTCTCTCTCTCTATCTGTCTGTCTGTTGGCTTGTCCCTTTACTAATGATGTTGATGTTGATACTGATGCTGATGCCAATATTGTTGTTATTGTTCAAGTTTGTATTGTCAGAGATGGAATTTGTTTTTGTTGTTGTTGTTCTTTCTTTAGTAACTTTACGTAGGTAATGTTACAATTTGTTTTTGTTTTGTTGTTGTTGTTATATTTCCTAACTCCGTAGGTCTAAAAGATCAACATTTTAAAGAGCAAGTAAATGATTTCTCTTGTTATCCTTCTTTATATGTATTGTGTGTGTGTGTGTGGTTGGTTTATATTTAATGAATGATTTCAAATAGAATACCAAGCCACTCAAATCTAAAATAAAACGTACAAACACATCCATACACACACACACACTCAAACACTTGTTTACACTTCCGTTTTTGTATGTGTTAAGAGGTATATCCTGTCTGTCTGTCTCTCTTATAAAATAAAAACTCTTAACAAATGTCAAAATGACAACAAAATAAAAGCCATAAAATGGCAGAGAGGGAGAGATAGAGAGACTGTGTGTGTGTGTGTGTGTTTGTGCCTTATAGGGCAAAGGTTAAGAATATATTGACCATCGTTTGAAAACAATTTGTGTTTATTTATGTGATGGTTGTGGTTGGGCCACAAGGCAGCTGTTACTTCTGTTACTTCGTTTCGATTTCTTATGTTCTTCTGTATTTCACTTCTCCTTTCTTCTATGGAAGGAGGCTTGACCCCCCTCCTTCCATAGAAGACATAGAAGGACATAAAAACAAAAACATTTATGGTTCACACTTGAAGTGTATTCAATTGAAAGACCCCCAAAAAGCCCCCCTCCCCCCATTTAAATTTCAGAAAATGTATTAACAACAGCAGGAGGAAAACTTCTCCTTCCAAATGGTATCGTATCCTCTAAAAATATTTTATTTAAGCCGGCTTAAGTTTACCTAAGTAATGAATACAGATTACAGATTATAGCAACTTCGAAAAGGCGAAGTCATGAACATTCGCCTGCAAGTACATTCATCAGACTGTATACTCTGCCATATAAAAGGCAAGACAAAGCAGCCGAGTTAGTTAGTAAAGTTCAGTCAGTCTTGTGTGAAGACGCAGTGCGTTTGAAAAGTGTAATCGTGGTTTGAAGATCTCTGTTACAAAGTTCTGCATAACAATTGTCTAGTGGCAGACTGTTAATTCTGTTACTTCGTTTCGATTTCTTATGTTCTTCTGTATTTCACTTCTCCTTTCTTCTAAAAAGGGGGAGGGGGGCTAAGGGACATAAAAACAAAGACATTTATGGTTCACACTTGAAGTGTATTCAATTGATAACCCCCCAAAAAAGCCCTTCTCCTTTCAAATTATCTTCTTGTCTTTAAAAATATTTTATTTAAGACAGCTTAAGCTTACTTGATAGTCGCCGTGGTCTAGTAGGTAGTGTGTTGGCTTATTAGGCGAAAGGCCCGAGTTCGTATCCCAGGTGAGACATCAAAACGAAAAATATTACTTCGGCGACTTCCTCTCTCAGCAGATTTCTGGCAAAGACTCTAAGAGTAAAAATTGCCATGAAAAGCTTCTCAAAAATCTGTCGTTCGGAGTCGACTTTAAACTGTAGGTCCTGCCACTTATATGGATAGAATTAACGCACACAACATAAGTGGTGTGAGAAGCTAGGTCGTAATCCTGACTGAAGGGTTCTAATGGCCAATTATGTATGTAAGCTTACTTAAGCAATGAATACAGTCAGAGTTGCCGTAGTCTAGTAGGCCAGACGTAGTCAAACTTCAGGACAAAGACCTCCAGCAAAATGAAATACGAAAGAAAATTTTAGCGTCATAAAAAGTTTCTCAAAACTCTGTCGTTCAGAGTCGAATTTAAACTGTAGATTCCGCCACTTGTGTATAAAACTTAAGACACACAACATAAGTAGTCTGGGAAACGAGGTTCTAATCCCGACTAAAGGGTTGTAATGACCAAATTATCTATGTATTGTTACGAAAATAGAAAATTCTTGATTACAACAACAAAAAAAAAAATTGGTAAACAAGTAAACAAAAATACAACAACAAACATACCACAAGAAAAAACGTAGACAACGGTGTTTACATTTATAGAGACTTCGAGAAGCTGAAGTCATGAACGTTCGCCTGCAAGAACATAAAAGGCAAGACAAAGCAAGCAAGCGAATTAATAAGAGAGTTATCGTTGTTGGAAGATCTGGGTTAGTAATTGTTATTGTTTACGCAAAAAGTGTAAACAAAAGAATAACAAAAAAAAAAAAATAGGCAATTGTTGTTGTTTACATCAAGTTGGGAATAGTGGCGCACACAGAATTAAAACTAAGCACAGATTTATTTTTATTTTATTTGCAATATACGAACTAATATTCTAAACTTTTTTTAATGGTAAAAACGTAAAAACATAATGCAGTGAAAGTTGTCGTAGTCTAGGTCATAGTCTAGTCATTAGATGTGAGGCCTCGGTTTAAACTCGAGGTCAGACATCTCCAACACAAAAAAAAATATGAAAAAATATTTAAACGGCAACTTTTTCTAGCAAAAACTCTGAGTTTCTCAAGAATCTGTCGTTCGAAGTCGACTTTAAACAGTAGCTCCGGCATACTGCGACTTATGAGAACCACACAAGAAGATTAGACTTGTCTTGCACAATCGCAACTGTTTGTGTTCATAACATTAAATTACGAGAAAACTATGTAGGGTGTTGGTCGATCGTTTATTAAACCAATGGACCCGAATTTATCCACCACATTGGGAATAGTCCTATGGGTAGGGCGGTAAGAGTAAATAGTACGAAAAAAGTTTTCAATCCAACTTCAAGCCATCATATAACCGAAGTTCTTTGGCTTTGCCAGAGCCGGTACCACGAAGTTTATTTTGCAGCTACTCTACTATGAACAAAGGAGAACGAAGGAGGTAATTTATGATAGTAAAGTATTCAACTCTAGGAATTCATTAGACTACTGTTGTAATGTGTAGGAGTTACATGGACTTCCTACACAGTATACATCGACCTCTGAGGCTTAGAGTGCGGAAGAAAAGCCGAACGAATTAGCCCGAAAGAGATCAGAGATGTCCGTGGAGGAGACAATAAAGGGGTTATATGTGTGCCTCTACAGGAATACGTTTCCAAATTGGAAAAAGTAGTATGGAATTGAACAAAACGGGGCTGATCCGAATTTTAAAGCTGCTGTGCAGTGAACAGCAAAAAAATCAGGGAACTACTTGAGTTCGAAAAGGGAAGGGTTAGCACTTTAATAGGAATTCGGGACACTGCGCTATTGGCAATTTCACTAACAAGTTCGGTCTGCAGAAGCTGCCATGATGTAGACGAAACAGAATCGATGCAACATCCCTTATGCGAGTGCCATGTAAGTCAAAACAAAATTCATTTGGGTTTTTGAGTGACAGAACGTTTAAAGATCTGGGCATGGCGGCAAGCATGCCACTGAGGGAACTGGTCGGTTTCATCCGAAGCTCAGGATGCTTCAAAACCCCCACTAACAAACACGCTGCCATGATGTGGACAAAATCGAATTGGTGCAACATCCTTTATGCGAGTGCCTTGTAAGTCAAAACAAAATTCATTTGGGGATTTTGAGTGACAGAACGTTTAAAGATCTGGACATGGTGGCAAGCGTGCCACTAAGGGAACTGGTCGACTTCATCCGAAGCCCAGGGTGGTTCAAAACCACCACTAACAAATGACGACAGTGAGCCATCGCGTTAGCTTGCTTGTGAACGGCAAAGTAACCCTTTAGCCTAACCTAAGCATCCCCGAGGAGGGGCAAATGTACCTCACCGCACCATAGAGGAAGTCGTCACGTCCTCCGTGTGTGGGGCCCTCACCCACTAAATCCCCCTTCGTACCGTGAACTGTTGTGTCCACTCCGGAACTATGGTGGTATTACTTCGGAGTGGAGTCCTTTTAGCCTTTGGCAGCCTTCATGCTCACATCCGCGTCCGGACTGCGTAATGAAGGTTGGGGAGACTTCTAATTGTCTCCACTATTCCTTCCGTCCAAGCTCCCGACTGGGACCTCGTTTGACGCGTGAGCTAGTGTCATTTATGCCGGCGTGCCCATATGCTCCGCCGCCTCCAGATCTCTCTTCTTCAGTCTCAGAATGTGCTCCACGTAATTCGCCACTGAGGCCCAATTCTCTCTGTTCGCAATCATAACCCCGACAATGTTAGCGGCCGTTATCGTTCCGATCATCGACGTCAGTGCAGAGCGATAGCTCTGCCAGAGTACACATTCGAAGATAGTGTGTTCCTCATTATCTATTACCTCCCCTTCCTCGTAAAGGCAGTAACGGGAGGTGGTCTTGCCCATTCTGTTCAGATATTTCTTAAAATATCCGTGGCCCGATAGCATCTGTGTAACGTAATAATTTACTTCTCCAAATTTCCGACAGATCCATGGCTTTATTTCCGGAATAAGTCTTGCTGTCCACCTTCCTCTATCCTCGTCGTTCCATCGTCGTTGCCATTCTGAAATAGTGTTTTCCCTGAAGTGACCGTAACAGTAACCTAAGCAATGTTAGGTCTTAAGAGAACGAAGCCATCTTCTGTGCAAATAATTCTATTGATATGTTGTGGATGGAAATGCCTAGGCTCATAATGTATGTATGTCCTCCCTGGAGGACGGCCACTTCTACCAACCTATCTACCTACCTACAAGTAAAAGCAGGCGGCACAGGCGTATTTCTATGCTTCCTGGACTTTCACAACCATCACCAGAGAAAACCTCGCCATGAAAGTGACAACATGATGAGTACTCTTGAATGTCCTTTCGAGCTGACGGACACTTCTACTAGCCTATCTGCCTATTAAATACAGGCAACTTTCCACTTGATTTCTGATGAGTAAAAGGAGCGAGTACAATGTATTTCTATGCTTCCTTCCAGTTTCTGGACCACCTCTCGAGAATACCTAAACATTCGAGCAGTCTTTATTTTGGAAAGTCTTCTTTGGAGTTGGATCTGGAGAATGTGGAAATTGGAAGTGCTTTAAAATTTCTTTTCCTTCATACCATGGGTGACTCTGAAGTGAACTCTTTCAATTGAAACCCCCCAACTGCACAGATCAAAACATTTATTTGAAGCATACCAACTGAAATCTTCGAGGTCGCCGTGGTCTAGTAGGTAGAGTGTTGCCTTATTAGACGGAAGATCCGAGTTCGAATCCCAGGTCAGACATCAAAACGAAAATTTGAAAATAATTTTTCGGTGACTTCCTTCCTCTCAGAAGATTTCTGGCAAAAACTCTGAGAGTAAAATAATTGCCATGGAATGCTTCTCAAAAATAATGTGTCGTTCGGAGTCGACTTCAAACTGTAGGTCCCCCGCCACTTCTGTATAAAATTAACGCACACAACATAAGTGATGTGAGAAGCTAGGACGTAGTACAATGGGTCAATTCGATCACCGAGTACTGTACTTGTCAGGATTGACAAGTACACGTGCTCTAACCTAACCTAACCTAACTGAAATCTTCTCTTGTTCTTGTTTCTGTTTCCAATTCCAATTGAATCTTGAAATTCCCAAATAAAAGAAACCTTAAAACACATCCTCTCATCTCCTAAATACCTTTACAGGGAAACAAACATATTTTTACAGGCTAGTCAATACAGTAGAACCTCGTTTAGTAGGAATGTTTAAGGAACCATTAAAAATCTTGGACTTCTCTACACAGTTTTCAACCTGCGTAATGTGTAGCTACTGTTTTTTTTTTTATAGCTATGCGAGCTAAAGGTTGGGAAATCTTCGAAAGACCTTGGTAGCCCGGGGTCTACCAAAGTGCACGATTCGCCGCAAGACTTACTCTCGGCTTGCTAAAGGCATACGTACTAAAACCGTCACACTTTCAATCGCTGTCCACTACCTTCATCAGTAGCCGTCTCCTCTCCTGTCTTTGGCCTCCTAGGTTAGGCATTAATCGGGCAAGTACACATGCGGTCGCCGCACATTTTTGGCCGATGTACGACAGGTGTTCCCTAAACGTAAGCCTGTTGTGAATTATCACTCCCAGATATTTAATCGCCTGCTTTGATGATATGCCCTGGTCACCTACTGTTATGGTAATAAATTCTATCTTCTTCCTCCGGCTTACAAGGAGTACATCCGTTTTGTATGTGTAGCCACTGTATGTAGCAACGTGCATGTGTCATATTACAGGACAACACCAGAGTTATGTTGGCTTCACTCACACACATACGTGTGTGCGGGCTTCGTCCTTTACATTCTCACACACACATGGATTTATAATTTCAAAATATGTTTTCAAGTTTTATGAGCTTAACATACTCGAGTGCATATGTATGGCTGCGTGTGTGTATATTTTTTTCACAATTGTAAGTCCGTCCAACTATAGCTTCAACCACTTATGACCTCACCTTCCTCCACTTCCACACATCTTGTGGCCATAATCAAAGACTACAAACCACTTGAATTTATTTGTTTTTTTTTTTTACCTTCTCACACACACCACCCGCCTGCCTCTTTCCCATTTTGTTTTGGGTTCATATCTGATGGAGCACATGATTATGATGGCCATTATGATGTTGATAATGATGATAATGAAGGTGACCCCGATGTTTTTATAGAGAAAACTTAAGAACGACACTCAATGGTCTTTAGTCTATTGTCGTTTAACAATTGACCACAAATTCTGACACTCTGAACCGAAAAAGGTAAGATACACGAGTTGTATACAAGCTGTACACAAGCACACATGTTTACTTTAAAATACATACACTGACACCCACTGACTCACATCACTAGATACACTTGAATGTTAGTGAAGTGAGTGGCAGTTGGATATACCAGAGCATTAAAAATTATTTTCAGATTAAAAGAATGCGAAAATTTGTTTAAAAAAAAATGGAAAACAAATTGAAAAGAGATTCAGGCTCTGACCTAACTGTCTGTCATATCTCAAGCAATATAAACTTGAGGTATATGACCTATGGCCCCAAAAAACTAGACAGAGTAGGTCAGGGAATATGTATTTAGGATTTCGCCTTTCTTTTAGTCTGCATGATCACTGCTGGCTTTTCCTTGGCATATTACAAACAACGGAATATCTAGTGGGTAACGGAAAATTTCCTAAATTACTCGGACCGTCAGTCGGCGATTAAAGTTTTTACGACTGTCACCTCACTGTCATTAAACTTCCATGAATGCCGGGGATTTTTCAAAGAAATATCGAGTCATTGTTAAGCTGTCACAGACAAGTTTCCTTGGTGGCCCATATGGGCCATTGTGTTACCCATGCAATGATCCGTTAGTGGGGTTTGACCAATCCTAAGCTCTAGTAAAAACCGGTTAGTTCCCTTAGTGCCACGTTCGCCACCATGGCCAGATCTTCAAACGTTCTGTCACTCAAAAACCGATGGCGTATGTTTTGAATTACAGGGTACTCACATAATACATGTTGTGTCGATTGCGTTTCTTCCATATTCCGGCATGTTCTGCAGTAATCCTGGTGGGGTAAAGAAAGCTTGCCAACGTTACCGAATATAGCGTCGTGTCCCATTGGACAGTTCGTTTGTTTTTTTCCTAACCCTCTATGCCATGAAGTCGTCCGTGGTCTAGTAGGTAGCGTGTTGGCTTATTAGACGAAAGGCCCGGGTTCGAATCCCAGGTCAGACATCGAAAACGAAATTATTTCTTCGGCGACTTCCTCTCTCAGCAGATTTCAGGCAAAGACTCTGTGAGTAAAAAAATGTCATGAAAAGCTTCTCAAAAATCTGTCGTTCGGAGTCGAATTTTAAACTGTAGGTCCCGCCCCTCATGTAAAAAATTAACGCACACAACATAAGTGGTGTGAGAAGCTAGGTCGTAATCCTGACTAAAGGCCAATTATGTATGTATGTATCGAGTCATTAAAGGTTAATCCTTATATGTATGCAAGGAAATTAAGATATCATCAATCTGGTTCATCAACCTTTTAGATTATCTTACTATTCTTTTGTTAGCTAACTAGCCTTTCGATGTATCAGTTTCTCAATCAATGGACAACCTAGCCATTTCTTCCTGAGCATCCATAAGCAAAAACACGATCCACTGTCTCTTTTGTCTCTTCACATAACCTATAGTCATTAGAGATATCCTTGTTCTATCTGTTGATCCCATGCAAAGCTCTCATCTTTCTACTACTCATTAGATTGGAACTAGTTTCTAGTAAATGCAGTTTTGGACTTCGATCTCTTGCAAATTCCCAAACCGATCTAATATTCGTTGCACGATCAGTAAGTAAAACGAAGATTTTCTCAGTAATTTCAAAGAAAAGGCCTGTCATTAGGTTAGGTTAGTTTTTAGTGCCGGACCCCCAGCAAATGAAGAAGTCCCCACTTAGGCCAGCACTTAGGACCATTGTGATACCACAATTAATCCTATCCGAAAGAAAACCATTCATTTATTCATTCCCTAGAGAAAACCATTCCGAGACCAAAATAAATTTTGCTTTTGCAGCACTCTTGATATTAGTGAGCTCGGTAAACGATATCAGAAAGTGAGAGATTAGTAACCATCGTCTCTTCATTACAAAAGCAGGACTCTGACCATGAGGTGAAAAATTGTCCCTTCATTCTCCTCAGACCCACAGCTCCTACAGAAGTTATTAGTTGGAATGTCAAGACTTTCGGTGAGAAAGTGAGAGATTAGGAACCTGTATCTCTTCACGACCAGAGCAGGGCACTAATACATTAGGTGAAAAACAGTCACTTCTTCCACCTCAGACCCACAGCTTCCGCAGAAGTTATTAATTGGAATGCCAAGACTTTCGGTGAGGAAATGAGAGATCAGGAACTTGTATCTCTTCACGACCAGAGCAGGGCACTAACACATGAGGTGAAAAACAGTCACTTCTTCCACCTCAGACCCACAGCTTTCGCAGAAGTCATTAACTGGAATGCCAAGACTTTCGGTGAGGAAATGAGAGATCAGGAACTTGTATCTCTTCACGACCAGAGCAGGGCACTAACACATGAGGTGAAAAACAGTCACTTCTTCCACCTCAGACCCACAGCTTCCGCAGAAGTTATTAGTTGGAATGCCAAGACTTTCGGTGAGAAAGTGAGAGATCAGGAACCTGTATCTCTTCACGACCAGAGCAGGGCACTAATACATTAGGTGAAAAACAGTCACTTCTTCCACCTCAGACCCACAGCTTCCGCAGAAGTTATTAATTGGAATGCCAAGACTTTCGGTGAGGAAATGAGAGATCAGGAACTTGTATCTCTTCACGACCAGAGCAGGGCACTAACACATGAGGTGAAAAACAGTCACTTCTTCGACCTCAGACCCACAGCTTTCGCAGAAGTCATTAACTGGAATGCCAAGACTTTCGGTGAGGAAGTGAGAAATCAGGAACTTGTATCTCTTCACGACCAGAGCAGGGCACTAACACATGAGGTGGAAAACAGTCACTTCTTCCATCTCAGAACCACAGCTTCCGCAGAAGTTATTAATTGGAATGCCGAGTCTTTCGGCATGTTTATTAAAAAGACAATGGGCCTTAAGGATCGCTTACGATTTAAGGAAAACTGTTCCCGAATCTAGAGAGTTCATCTGCCATTTCATTACCAGTAACGTCACAGTAACTAGTAAAATCTACATTTTCACACACGTTTGATAAGTGAAACGAAGTTTTATTAAAAAAATTCCAAGGAATAGGCCCATTATTGGTTTCCTTAATCTCACTTCTGTCGTTACTAAGAAAATAGGACTACCCAGTTCATCTTTAACTTCGTTGCCAGTAATATTGCAATGACCAGGTGCCTAGAAAAATTTAATTCCAAGTTCCGATATAAGTTCGCTTAACAGAGTTTTACACTCCGAGATCAGTATGTTCATACAAAACCTATTACTAATACTCTACAAGATGCTCATCCTTCCCGTGCTCCTTTATGTGGCTGAAGCTTGGACTCTAATGCTGCAGCTTTAAAAGTTTTCGAGAAAAAATCTTACGTAAGATCTGGCGATCTGGAAAATGACGATGATTTCCACATTCGATCCAACAATGAAGTGTATAAGCTCCTCAACCATGTGAACGTTGTGAAGTGTATTAATATCCAGCGGCTGAGCTGGCTCAGCCGGGGATGCTCCGGCGAGGCGGGCATTTAATGGAGGGATTTGCGGAAGTCGCTGAAGGGAACAACCTTATTTTATGTTTGAAGAACCAAATCGGGAAAGCTGTGTCATCAACTGAAGTGACCAACTAAAGAAGGAGCTCAAGAAGCAAAGATGTTGGTAGGATGTTTTAAAGTAGGCCGAAATCAGATAGTCAGGGTCGTTCATGGCCAATTACTTATGTAAATGAGTAATAACTGTAGGTAGAAATCGTTACTATTAAGCACTACGGTACGCTTTCTTTTATAGTTTCAAGGCCTTAAAACCTTCTGAAAGTTACTACATCCTTCTAACACATCGCGACTGGGAAGCCTCCGTAAAGAAAGCCCAGCCATCGGATAGCTTATCAAGCATTAGGACATTCGGTGTATCACAGAAAACAACTGTTGTGGCCATGTAATCCGTCGTATCCGTCAAACACGTCACATCCGTCACAGCTAACAAAAAAAAGTAAATTTTATCACGCAGAAGACATTAGTTTGTGGTCGATTGGCCAGCGGAACGCACTATGCATTACAAGGAAAATTAATTCTTCAGCCGCACAACTCCTATAAGGAGAATATTCTTCTGTCACTTACAATGTAGAAACAGTACAATGCACTGCATAAGTAGGGGCTATCCCCTACATGTTGATTGATTATAAAAACAATCGGCACTGAATAGATCTCCTGGAATGTCAATGAAATAGAATTTTACCTGTTCCAGGCTAAGTATTCCATCAACGCTTAAATAATTTTTAAGGCTCTAGTGAGTGTATAAATCTCTAGTGAGCTAAGTAGTAGGGACTAAGTATTCCAGCAACTCTTAAATAATCTTGAGGCTCTACTGAGTGTATAAATGTCTACTGAGCTAAGTAGCAGGTTAGGTTAGGTTAGCGGGTAGCTTTCCGTTCACAGGCAAATTCATTCGATAGCCTATATGGCCCATTGTGTTATCCTGTGTAAGGTAAGCCGACGTTGTCATGAGCCGTTAGTGGTGGGTTTGAACCACAATAAGCTAAGGATGGAACTGACCAGCTATTTTAGTGACACTTTCGCCCCCATGCTTAGATCTTTAAACGTTCTTTTACTCATAAACCGATGAAGCTCTCGCTTAAAAAGATGTTGTGCCGATTCCGTTGGCTTTATATCACGGCTTCGGCAGTAATCCTGGTGGAGCAGACCGGGCTTGTCAGCTTAAACTGCCAATAGCACAGTGTCTTGTTAGCTTTTTATTGCTGTTAACTTGCGAACCGTAGTAAATATATTCAAGTCCACTTAAGCAACGCCCAAGAAATTAAATAAATTAAGAGGCGTATTCACAGGGATTTTTTAAAATTTATGAAAAAAAAGAGGAAAGCCCCTCCGTTCAACAAAATTTATGGAATTATTCTTATCATTCCATATCAATCCTCAAGTTCTCCATAATGCCAATCATTTAAAATTCTTTAAATTCATGACCCTAAACGGTAAGTGAGTGAATCATCCGAACAATTTGAAAAAAATAAAATAAAAATTCACTGCAATTTATAAAAAAAAGAAATTAAAAAAAAGAATTAAAAAAAAATTAAACTCGCCCGAGCAGGGACTTGAACCCTGGACCCTTGGATTAAAAGTCCAATGCTCTACCGACTGACCTACCCGGGCATATGTTTGCTCTTGTCTTATAAAAAGTCACACAGTAACACAACACATTGTGTTATCGTTGTGATCTCAAAACACGAAACCTATTCGTAAGTAAGTGTATAACTGTGTAGGTATAGCTCTTTCTCTCTCTCTCTCTTGGACTAGAATTCATTTGTGCTGTTGTGTTAAAACATTTGAAAAAAAACATTGTTTTTGTGTTTGTTTTGTTTTTGTTATTCTTGGGTTGTTTAATAGCATTTGCTGGCATATGTGGAAGTGTTTGTATTTGTTTACAATTTTTTTTATTTGCAGCTACAGTTGTTGTTGTTGTTGTTATTTTATAAGATTAAAAGCAATTTGATAAAAATAAATTCAATTAACTGGAAATTGATAAACTTTTATTGTGTTCACACACATATTATTATTATTATTATTGTATTATTATTGTATTCCTATGCTATTGTATTGAAATTAATTTTTTTTTATATTTAATTTTAATTTTTTTATTTTATTTTATTTTTTTTTTTTTATAATTTTTATTTATAATGTGTTAATTTAACTTGTTGCTTTTATTATTAGATTGGGAAATAATAAATAAAAAATAAAAATAAAAACAAATTAAACTAAAAATAAATAAAAAATTAAAAATGTAGAAAATTCTACAATAAAAACTATTTCCTCTCTGTACTATTTTGTTGTTGTTGCCATTGTCGATATTAAATTCGAATTTCGAAAGATTTTGCATGAATTTAATTGAAAGAAAAATTCTTAAAAACAAATTTAAACAAATTTAATATAAAATTATGGTTTTTAATCCTCTGGTCAACTTTTCTGTTAGAAAATTGCCACAGTAAACTCGCGAAAACGTGAACAATTGAAAATGTGAACGTCTCAGAAACGTGAACACTTGAAAGTGTGAACGTCTCAGAAACCTAAACACTTGAAAGTGTGAACGTCTCAGAAACGTGAACACTTGAAAGTGTAAACGTCTCAGAAACGTGAACAAATTTCTTTTTCCACAAAGTATTCTAAAACGTGAACAAAATCTGAAAGCTCTGAAACGTGAACTCTTTTTAAATTGTGAAATCTTTAGAAATTCACGATTAAATTAAAGAAACTGATTGCGGTTTTAATACCAGTGACGGATGGCTTCAAAAATTGAACTAAGGTTTAGTGTTCGGCTTCTTAAAATTTTCGGCGAAAAGATTCCGCGACATGTTGGTCCACTTAAGGAGAAGTTAAAAGCAAAAATGGAAGAAATCTTTCTCTGTGTGAAGATCAGCTTTATAAAGCTCATAATTCCGATTTATATTGGAAGCAGTTGCCGTAAAAAAGGTCATCATCATCATCATTCACGGGCTGTTCAAATGCATCGGGAACTCACAAACTTAGGTTAGGTTAGAGGACGTGTACCTGTCGGCCAAGACAAGCACAGTACGCGGAGGTTGAAATTGACCCATTGTACATTGTCCTTAGAAGAGGAAGGAAATAGAGAATATAGGAATGTAGATAAGGTGAGGAAGAATGGGAAACGGTGGAATTACAAAGAAAGAAACAGACACAAAACAGAAGAGGTAGAGAGTGCGACTACACTAATGAAACCCTAGCACCTCTCAACAAGCCCAAGCTGCTAATGAATCTGTGGAGAGCCTTGATGTCGGCTCTCGACACAGAACTCAAGTTCTCAAAGAAGGCCCTGCCAGGGTCCTCAACCTCAACCTACCAAGGGATGGGCAGTTACAGAGAAGCAATCGTAAAATTCAAAACAAATCGAGAGAGCTAAGAGTATTTAAATGTTAATTGGAGACAATTTTTTCAGGGATACTGGAAATGGTAAAACGATTCCTCCTCAAACCACGTTGGCTTTATAATTGTATTCACCATAATTTCACCAACCTTCTAAGGGCTGGGCAGTTGCAGGGGAGATGTTCGATAGTCTCCAACTCCTCATCGCAACATACCCTACAATAGTCCGGCTGTGATCTATTCCAGATCCCCGTCAGCGACTTAATCTTGCAGTGCTTATCGATGTGAATTACCGATAAGAATTATCGATGTGAATTACCGATAAGAATTATCGATATGAATTATCGATGTGAATTATCGATAGGAATTATCGATATGAATTATCGATAAGAATTATCGATAGGAATTATCGATATGAATTATCGATATGTATTATCGATATGAATAATCGATAAGAATTATCGATATGAATTAGCGATATGAATTATCGATGTGAATTATCGATAAGAATTATCGATATGAATTATCGATGTGTATTATCGATGTGAATTATCGATCTCTATTATCGATGTGAATTATCCGAATCTAGTTTTATTTGTTTCTCTTTTTTTAATTACAATTCCATTCAGAAAGCTTTTTAAATTTCCCTTTTTATTTTACCATTTCACCTTATCTTATCTATTGTTGTCTGTATTTTAAACTAATTTTCCCCCATCATTTGCACTTCATTTGTTAAAAAAGTTTTCTTTTCCAATTATCCACACAACGGGAAAAAGAGAGAATTTTTAAATAATTTGCCTATAAATAGGTGCCGTTACTTTGTGGCCCTTTTAAAAACAGCGGAAGGACATTCACGCTTAACACACACACACCCACATGCTTCAAGTATGTTTGAGTAACAGTAAGTGGGTTGCGTGAGTGAATTTGTTTTGGTTTGGATTTTCGGTATTCACTTGTAGGCTTTTGCCTATTTGAACCAGTTTTAAGAGAGAAAGAGAGAGAGACACACACAGATATTGACCATTATAATGCCGAAGATTAAAAGTAATTATGGTCTTAGGGAAAATTGTAATTTTGTGTTGATTTAAACACTACCACCATTCCAGGAAGTTAATGTAGTAAATGGAAGGGAGGGGGGGTAAGGGTATCTAGTCCGTTTAATTCAATAGAAAATTCCTTTTATTAGCCTGTATGTACTCCAGCTGCAGTGGTAACGGATATAATTGATTTTCTTTTTTAGTAACAGATTTTAAGCTTTATTGACTAGAAGCTTATAGTAATTATTATTGCTGGGAGAGTAGTATTAAATAACAGTACATCATAGCTGTGGAAAGCTTCAAAATGTATCCATTTGCGGCTCCCATGGATCTTGTTATATAATATGAAGGGCAATAGGACCGAAAAATCCTTCCAAAATACTATCTGCTTTCAGGGCCATTGATCTTATTTCCCTTGGTCGTTACAACCCTTCAGTTAGGATTACGATCTAGCTTCTCGCACCAGCTTAGGTCTGGAAAACATGCAACATGTTCAGAATACTAGATATAGGGTCTGCCAAATAACTTTTTTTTTTTGAAAGATGCTTTAAAAACAAAACTTCTGAATATTTCTCAAATTTCTTTTTCTATTTGAAACTACAATCCTTCCGTTTAATAACGGAAAATATTTTCATTCAAATGGCTGCCTTGGCTGGCCATGCAATAGGCCACACGATCGGTTCAATTTTTAATCACATAATCGATTGTGTACAGCTGTGTTTCACCAAATGGCTTCACGAATATTGTCCTATAAAACGTCAATTGTCTCTGGCTTGTCGGCGTAACACTTATCTTTGACGGCTCCCCACAAATAATAGTCCAACGGTGTCAAATCGCAGCTCTGAGGTGACCAAACCATATCAGCTCTGCGGCTGATAATACATACATAATTGGCCATTACAACCCTTCAGTCAAGACTACGACCTAGCTTCTCACACCACTTATGTTGTGTGCATTAATTTTATCCATATAAGTGGCGGGACCTACAGTTTAAAGTCGACTCCGAACGACAGATTTCTGAGAAGCTTTTCATGGCAATTTTATTTACTCTCAGAGTCTTTGCCAGAAATCTGCTGAGAGAAAGTCGCCGATAAAATATTTTTCGTTTTTGATGTCTGACCTGGGATACGACCGCGGGTCTTTTGTCTAATAAGCCAACACACTACCCACTAGACCACGGCGACTTCCTGCAGCTGATAATGCGATCTTCAAAAACGGGGCGCAAAACATGGAGTGTAGCTTCAACTGTGTGGCCCGTAGCGCCGTCCTATTGAAACCAAATGTTGTTAATATCCTCCTCTTCAATTTTTGTGAACAAAAATTCGTTTAACATGGCTTGATAACGATCGAAATTAAATGTAACGGCTACTCCTTGCTCATTTTCGAAGAAAAAATGGCCAAATTATGCCTCTGGACCAAAATCCGCATCAAACAGTGACACGTTTTGGGTGCGTCGGCTTTTCAATATATACGTGGGGGTTTTCTGTGCCCCAAAAGCGATAATCTTCTGTAAGCCCACTTAGCAAAGCGAAAACCCATTGGATGGCACCATATTCGTTCAGCGGAAGGATAAAACTAATTATCTGTCAAATCAGACATGAACTAAGTGTTACCATTCACGAAATAAGCACTAGTTGAAAAAAACATTAGATGGCGGGCCCGATAGCTCCTCACATCATTTATGTCTGGAAAACATAGAAAATGCTCAGAATACTGTGATCTTTTCTGTCAGTGAAAATAAAGTTTTTGTTATTGCCTAAGAGAAAGAGTGGATATGCATCGAATCATATTGGTTATACGCATTACGGTTAAATCAGGAGCTGTTAGGATGCATAAGAGGAAATATCGGTACAACAACTTCCTAGTGACTGCCCTGCATTACGCCAGCTTAGTCGTAGCCATCTAGGCGTATGTATTTCCCATTATCTCGGCTTTTTCTAGCACGTTTCACTAACAAATCTTGTAAATTTTATCAAGAATACTGCCCAGCTTCCATGAAGTTTAAATGCCCTACATTTCTCAGGGAGAAAACCACTCCTGTATTCTATGGAAAAACAGGAAGAGGAAGGGTACTTCTTGCAAAGTCCTCTTCTATCAAGACTATGTTGCAGTCTAAGAATACTCAATAAGTGAAGAAATGCTCAAAACTGAAAACTTTAAAGCCATAAAAAAAACGATGCAAGTTATCGATGCAATACGATCTTTAAAAGTATTTTAAAATAATGCCTCAAAACAAGCCTTTAAAAATTAAATTGTACAGAGAATTACAGCAGAAAGAAAAAGCAACAACAAACAACAAGTGAAGAAATACTCAAAACTGTAAACTTTAAAGCCATGAAAAAAAAACGATGCAAGTTATCGATACAAATTCTTTAAAAGTATTTTAAAATATTGCCTCAAAACAAGCCTTTAAAAATTAAATTGTACAGAGAATTACAGCAGAAATAAAAAAACAACAACAAAATTATCCTGTTACCTCTGCCTGAGAACATTTTGTGTCACAATATTCTGGAATTGGGTACGCAATTCAATTCATTTTCTTTTAATCTCACTTTTCATAGGGAATAATATTTTCACACACACACACACACAATGTTTTTAAATTTTAAAACGAAGCCAACACTAGCAGGCTGGCTACCCCCAAAGCAAAACAAAACGTAAAAAACGAGAGAGAATGAGAAGAGGAAAGAGATTATATTGAAAAACTCAATAGGAGGCAACATAAAAAGAAATTTTATAAAGCAAATTACAGGCACAAACCTAGACACACGTATACATACATTTACACATACATAGGCAAGTCACGTAAATATGCAAAATTTTCCAAAAATAGACACAATGCCACTTTCACTGTAGACTCTGTCTCTCTCTCACTCTCTGTGGCTCCTTTGTATTCCCTTACAAACATGCAGAAACACACACGCACTCATACACTAAATTTTAAATGCATTGGCATAGGCACTAGCAAATATTCATTACTTTTGCCTGTTTGCCTGCTGTTGTTGTTGTTGTTGTTATTGTATATCATGTTGGAACAGCTACAAACACAAATGCATACAAAGCAAAAGAAGAAACAAAAAATTTGGAGATTCTGTTGCATTTTAATAAACATGCAAAAGCCCATATACTCATATTCTCTTACTCTCCCTTGTGCTCTGCTCTCTCTCACACTCACACTCACTCTCTCACCGACATACTCTCATACACAATAGCCGTATTTACGCATAAAAATTTAAAACACAAACAGATTGAAATACTTTCGGTGACTGTTGTTGCTGGACAAAATGTAAACAAACGAACGTATGAACGTATAAACGAACGAGCGAACGAAAGGGTTTTGGCTATTCGGCGGAGGAAGAGTAGCAGGAGAAAAAGGAATTGCCACTATGGCTTGTAATGTAAGCGAATTCATATTGAAATTACTAAACAACGTAGAGGCCTTTTGGGGATTTAAATTGAGGGATGTGAGTCACTCATTCATCTTAAGCCTTTTAGCAGCAAGAGAGCACCGAAAGTAATACTGTGAGCACCCGTTATAAGCCATCAGCTTTTCGTAGATTGAACTTATATGGAAAGCAGTTATAATTTGAATACTAAGCTGTTCTAGAAACCGACTACACTTAATGGAATGAAAAAGATGTTGGAGGATAAATGGAACCTTAAACTGAAAATGACTCATTGAATCTATCCAGCATTGGTAAAACTAGTATTAATCGATGCCTACTATGATGGGAATGAATCGGCAGAACAGGTAACCTGAATCTGATAACCTAAATCAAAAGATGAGGAAGTTTAAAATGGAATTTTCATTAGACCTTTAAGGATACCTGCATTGAATAACTCTTCTAGGGCATTGCCAGATTGCATCGCTGTCAAAGATCTGAAACTGATTCGAGCCGGACTATTGCAGGGTTTTGATGCGATGCAGAGAAGTTGTAAACTATCGTACATCTCTTCCGCAACTGTCCAGCCAATAGTATATTTAGGGTCGAAGACCCTCGGCAGATGCTTCCTAAAATTGGTGGGTACCTCGAATCTTTACATTAGGACCCCCTTTGGAAACATATAACTTCGTAATACCCAAAGTAGTTATAAATTATTCGAACGCCTATAATTCGGCTTCGATTCGGATTCTTTACATTAGGACCCCCTTTGAAAACATAGAACTTCGTAATAGCCGAAGTAGTTATGAATTATTCGAATGCCTATTAATCGGCTTCGGATATGGATAAAATAACGCTGAAAAAATCTGCCAGATGCTACACGAAAAGTTTTTCTCAAATTTCTTAGTAAAACACTCTGTATTACTATATTGTTGGATTCATTACTGTACTTGGGACACATGGAAACTTGGTGTAAAGACAACTATATTCTTCAACTATTGGGGATATGCCCAGTGCTATGACTTGGGTGTTTACTATGTGGACAATTAAAATGATTTGTGCCTTCTTATAAATTCTTAAGCATTTGTTTACGTAATTCATGATTACCGTACGATGTGTGTATTTTGTTGTTGTCTGTTTGTCTTCTTTGTTTAGTATGTTTAGTTGGTTTTTTTTATTGTCTGCTTAACAATTTTAGGCAATTCACACGACTTCGTAAGGTTGATATTGTAACACTTGGTTATTTATATTTCGTATTCCGTATGTATTTTTTTTGGCATTCACACAATTTGATAGCCCGAAACCAGTAAAGCTTTTAAAAACATATGAAAAGTGTGTATAAGTGTATCGGATTTTTACAACGACTTGGGTGAATTGGCCAAATATATTTGCCTAATGCTTCCTTTGTGCTTATAATGCTTCTGTATTTCGTTTATAACAATTCACTGCCTCTTTTGGCCAAATTTATTTCACTTTTATCTAAGCGTTTAAGCATACTCGTATTACAATTATTTTTTTCTTATATTTTTATAAATTATATCCCATAGTGCAGTAGTTTGGCTTGAGATTCTCCTATCTGATGAGGTTTTATTTGAGTTTAATTGTTTTTTATTGTTGTTGTTGTTGCTGCTGTTGCATTACTTTTGTTCATGAGTTTTTTTTTGGTTTTGTGAGGCTACAAAGATGGACAATTTCATATTTTGTTATACTTATTAAAGGACAATTGTTAAAAGCACACACACACACAGACAGACAGAAAACAAATATCATTGATAGAGTTGTGAATATTATCCCACCACTACCACTACCATTACCACTGCCACCACTTATAATACTCATGTCCTCAGAAACACAATCGTATACGTATGTGCACGCACATAACGGGTGATTTTTCTTTCTGTTTAATCCAAGAAACTAAATATTAAGCCTTGCGCATGATTTACCGTTAGATGACGTAGTTGGGCTATTTTAAAAGTTGCCAAGTCTTTTTCATATGAAAAGTGTATGCACTACGTGAAAGTAGTTGGCAGCCCTGCAATATAACTTATATTATCATTAGCCAATAGGAACACAATTTGCATGACGTCATTGATTCCACATGCGCAGAAAGTTTTAATTTTGTGTACGTGATGGCGTAATCTTTAGTTTATCATTCTTGGTTTAATCCATGAGTAATGCTGGCAAGTCACTGATTCTAAATTCGTTCAGCTTCCTTACTGTGGAAAAATTGTCTTCAGCTGCAAAATTCATAAGGTAGCCGAGCAAACAAAATTGCCGAATTTGTTGTGAAGAGTCTTCAGAAACTGTTCGAGAGCTACGAACCAGAGATCAGCAACGAGTATTCAAAACGATAAGTCATACTTATTGCAATATGATACTCATACTACTCATACTCAAAGTTGAAAGTACTCGTCGTATTCATACTTAACAATACGCATGATGTTATTGACTTCGACTCGTCTCTACTTAACAGTTACACGAACCACAAAATAAGTATGATTCGCGTACGAGCACTGCAATACTCACAAGAAGATTGTGTGTGTTGCTTTGCTTGTTGCTTTTGTCTTTCCTTTCTTCTTTGTTTGTATATGCAACAATAACAAAGACTGTAAATTTTGATGAATGATTCAAATCACTCGAATCACTTATAAGTATTATAAGAATTTTTCTAAATTTATGAATCAGAATGAGTCTTTCTTCTCTAAGTTTGTAAATGCAACAATAACCAAGACTGTGACTCGAATCCTTTATAAGTACTATAAGTATTTATCTAAATTTATGAATCAGAATGAGCAGGCGTATAAATCAAACATATTTCAAATGTTTTGAGTTTAATGTCTACGTTGTACTCATACCGATTGCAAGATGTACTTATAAATCAATATTGTAGCGTGTACGAATGAATCAGAGTAGTTGAATCTCAATTCTGTTGATTCAGTCATACTCAAAATTGCATGAGTGCTTTTGAGTAGCGGAATGAGTCTTTCTTCTCTTCGTTTGTAAATGCAACAATAACCAAAATTGTGACTCGAATCCTTTATAAGTACTGTAAGTATTTTTCTAAATTTATGAATCTTAATGAGTAGGCATATGAATCAAAGAAATTTCGAATGTTTTGAGTTTGATGTCAACGTTCTACTCATATTGATTGCTACTTAGACTTATAAATCAATATTGTAGCGAGTACGAATGAATCAGAGTAGTTGAATCTCAATTCTGTTGATTCAGTCATACTCAAAATTGCATGAGTTCTTTTGAGTAGCGGAATGAGTCTTTCTCCTCTTCGTTTGTAAATGCAACAATAACCAAGACTGTGACACGAATCCTTTATAAGTACTATAAGTATTTTTCTAAATTTATGAATCTGAATGAGTAGGCATATGAATCAAAGAAATTTTGAATGTTTTGAGTTTGATGTCAACGTTGTACTCGTACTCGTTGCAACTTATACTTATAAATCAATATTGTAGCGTGTACGAATGAATCAGAGTAGTAGAATTTCAATTATGTTGATTCAGCCGTACTCAAAATTGCATGAGTGCTTGTGAGTAGCGGAAAAACGATTCACTACGAAGGCATCCTGATGTTTATGGATGCCAGCATTATTGAATCGTTCATCTGCAAGATCTATAAACTACGCAGCGTTATAGTTAGTGGTGGTATAAGGCTCCGTGCGACAATTATTGACTTCTCTTTTGCCAGAAATGGAAAAATTCGAATCGATTCGTAGTACACCGTACGTGATACCACAAATTAAGACACAGATTTGATCAGTAATTAATCTTATATTTGGAAACAATTCATTGGTCACCAAGATTATTAAATTTCACCCTGCCAACCATTACATACATACATAATTGGCCATTACAACCCTTTAGTCAGGATTACAACCTAGCTTCTCACACCACTTATGTTGTGTGCGTTAATTTTATCCATATAAGTGGCGGGACCTACAGTTTTAAAGTCGACTCCGAACGACAGATTTTTGAGAAGCTTTTCATGGCAATTTTTACTCTCAGAGTCTTTGCCAGAAATCTGCTGAGAGAGGAAGTCGCCGAAGAAATATTTTTCGTTTTGATGTCTGACCTGGGATTCGAACTCGGGCCTTTCGTCTAATAAGCCAACACACTACCCACTAGACCACGGCGACCATTACTCTTTGTAGAAATTCTTAGAATAGCTCGTGTACAAATATAATTCAGACACAATTCAGACCTTAAAAGACAACGGGTCACTTGCTCTGGGTGGTTTATCGACTGAAATGCTTGAAAAAACGATGGATGACATAGAATTGTTACGTTTTTACTTTTCAAAAACGTTTAAAATATAAGCTCGTAGATTGTAAATAAAATAAAAATAAATTTTGTGTTTCAGTTTTAATTAAAATTCTCTATTATTCGTATAATTCTGTGTGCCACTGTTTACAACTTGATGTAAACAACAACAACAATTGCTTTGTTTGTTATTCATCTTTGCAATCTTTTGCGTTAACAATAACAATTGTTGCGATAGATGTTTCTTGAAACCACAATTACTCATTCCAAACGCATTGCGTCTTCACACAAGATTGACTGAACTTCACTAACCTAGTTGCCCGCATTGCTTTGCCTTTTATATGGCAAAGTAAACAATCTAATGAATGTTCTTGAAGGCGAATGTTCTTGGATTTGCCTTCTCGATATATATTTTGTTTACATTTATTTTTGTAGTAATTGTTGTTGTATTTTTGTTTACCATTTTTTTAATGCTGGTTTTTTTGTTTGATTTTTTTCAAAAGATTTAAAGTAATCACCCGTTATAAGGATAATTTCAAAACATTTGCAGGTTTTCAATTTTTAAATTTGTTTGTATATATGTATGTATGTGTGTATATATATGTATGTATGTATTGGTAAAGAGAAAATATTTAATTGAAATAATTTACTTTATGCTTTTGGGAGTTTTGGGAATTAAATTTGCACTCTTCAATATTTGTATACGTATGTAAACATATGTACGTGTATTTGAAATAAATTTTTTTTTATGCCTGTATATGTATTCAAATACACATACATACGTATACAATTATAATACATGAGTTTATATGAATATTGAATTGAATTTTAATGTGGCAACAACCCCATTCAGTCATATAATAACTACAGCAACAACATCAACAATAATAATAATATTGAGTTCAATATGTTGTGTTCAATAAATTTATTAATTTATTATATTTAGCACAAACACATACACTTACACACATACATACATATGTATACAAGAGAGAGAGAGAGAGAGAATGTCTATAATTATACAAATAAATGCATATGCAAGCAGTCATCAAACACTTGACTATACTCTCACACACACACACACACATAAATGTATATATCTATGTATGTATGTATGCATATATATACAGTAAGCGTCAGAAGAAAGTGTACATTAAGGATAAAATTCTAACAACAACGATTTAAGGAGAGCGCCCGAAAAAATTTGACAATATTTTGAAATTTTTTTTTGTTTTTTTTTTTAAATAATTTAATGTTACACCTTTAATGTACGCTTTCTTTTGACGCTCACTGTATGTATATAGAGTGTTAAATATTATTTGACATGTATTTTTGGGATACTTAAACCATTTTTACATTTCAAATCTCAATTTTTTCTTTATTACATTTGGTTTTTGTTGTTTTATATAAGGTGGGCCATCTATGGGTTTAGGTTAGGTTAGGTTAGGTCGTAGTGGTAGCTCTGAAACTGGCACTGAGACGGGCACTGGCAAAGAAAGTGAATAACGCTCTCCTCTTCCTCAGTGGACCTGCATCCACGGCAGAAGTCGTTAAAAGGGAGCCTCATTCTCCCGGCGTGCCTACCCATGATGCAATGACCCGTAAGCACGGCCACTACAGTCGAGATGACATCACGACCGAGACTAAGTAATCGGTTGGTACGACTTCCATCCATCCTGGGCCAGGTAAGTCTAGCGGTGGAGCAGGACTCCTCATTGACACAGGATAGGTTGGCGTCCCGAAGGAACCTCCGCGCAATGGTCAACTTGACCGAGGCAAGTGGCATACCCATCTCAACAGAAGAGGATTCACGAAGGAGCGCACCAGCTCTGGCGAGCTCGTCGGCCCTACAGTTTCACGGAATATCACTGTGCCCACACCAGAGAGACACCGGTGAAGCGCCCCGAGACTAGGTCGAGACAGCGGCGACATTCCCTAACGATCCTAGAGTTGATCACGAACCCTGACAGAGATCTTATCGCAGCCTGACTGTCCGAAAAGATCGAGACGCGACTGAAAGGAGCATCGTTAACAAGGATCCATTGAGCGGCCCGGTAAATTGCCATCACCTCCGCAGACGGAGAGAAATATTCAGGTCCAGTTTCCTAGAATAGACACCACTTTCGACCCCAACCTCGAGTTTAGAGCCGTCAGTATATATATCCAGGACATCCGGGGGGACGATCGTATCAGGATTCCAGTCATCCCTACTCGGAATCAGAGAGTGGAAACATCTATCAAGACAATGTTCAGCAGGGAAAAAGTCCATGTTCCCAGGGACCACCGGGTCAATCTCCAGAATTGTGGAGTGACCAGAAGGTACAATGTGCCAACGAGAGAGAGCATTAAGTCCAGTCGCAGCAAACTTGGCCACCTGCTTTGCGAGAAGCATAGTAGCACTGCGAACAAGGCTTTCGTGGAGGTGGAGCGTAGAGCACCAGTTATATGAATGGCGGCAGACCTTCTGACCTTGTCAAGAAGTCTGACGTTATATTGTCTGTCCAGAGCAGTCCACCAGAACGCAACACCGTATGGGTTTAAATTTGAACCATTTGTTATTTCGAATCTGGCAATACTTTTATCATTTTATTCTTTCACAAAATTCCCGTGCTCTTTTTAGTGCGCAAAGGCATTGACACTATAATGCAATGAAACAGCAGCCTTGAGAGTATTCGAGAGAACAGGCTTACGAAAGATCTTCGGTCCAGTACAAATGGGTGATGTTTTCCGCATTTGATTCAACAGAGTGGACTGTTTAAGCTTGTCAATGATGTGGACATTGTGAGACATATTAACATGAAGTTGCCGTGGTGTACCTACCAACTACCTGTGTGTTTTGGCTTATAAGACGAAAGGCCCGAGTTTTTTCTTTCTTTTTAATAAAACCAGCGCTCAGGGGATGACCCCTACGCATGCAGTGCATTGTACAGGTTTTAAAAGGAAAGGTGGAAAGAAAGAGGAAAAATGTGAACGCTAAGGAAACGAGTTGCTGTTGGCGAAAACTCTGAGTGTAAAAATTGCCATGAAAAGCTTCTCCAAAAAATCTGTCGTTCGGAATCGACTTTAAACTGTGTAGATCCCCGACCATTTAATGGTTTCAAAATCAATGACCTAACACGGCTTATTATAGGGATCGTTTAACAATCAAAAAAAATGCATAAAAAATAGTTAAAAATTATTGCAAATTAGTATACGAAATAGAACATTTTTGAGGAGCTATGCTAAAGACCGCTTTTACGCGGATAGTCCCCTTCAAATTATAGCCTAAGTTTGGCAAAATTGCCACGAAAAGCTTCTCCAAAAAATCTATCGTTCGGGGTCGACTTTAAACTGTTAGAGTTCCCACCACTTATATGGATAAAATTAACGCACACAACATAAGTGGTGTGAAAAGCTAGGTCGTAATCCCTGATAGAAGGGTTGTAATGACCAATTAGGTATGTGACATTCAGCGGCTAAGCTGGCTCAGTAATGTCGAATGGAGGAGGATGCTACGGTGAGACGGATGTTTGATGCGGGGATCTGTGGAAGTCAGCGAAAGGCACGACTTTGTTTGCTTTGCGTTGGAAGGGTCAAATTAAAGAAGCACTGTCATCTATTAGGGTGACCAACTATCATAGGCGCACAAGAAGCAGAGAGTCCTGAAAGGAGGCCGAAATCCGTTAATCGGGTTGTTAATGGCCTATTAAGTAAGTAAGTAAGAACGTAATGAATCGATTTACGCTTGAGCCACGTTTTGGATTTATTGGGCCAACGAGAAGCTGCACGATGATGTTAAAAAAAAAAAAGTCATCTTTACGGATAAAGTGAATTTTCGTCTTGATAGCAACGTTAATCAGCAAAATTCCCGTATTTGGGGCTCAGAAAACCAACACCTGGTCTTACACAGGCCAATGCCAGCATTACGAGTGACTGTTTGGTGAAGCTCGCCGTGGTCTAGTAGGTAGTGTGTTGGCTTATTAGACGAAAGGCCCGGGTCCGTATCCCAGGTCAGACATCAAAACGAAAAAGTATTTTTTCGGCGACTTCCTCTCAGCAGATTTCTGGCAAAGACTCTGAGAGTTAAAAATTGCCACGAAATGCTTCTCAAAAATCTGTCGTTCGGAGTCGACTTTAAACTGTAGGTCCCGCCACTCATGTATAAAATTAACGCACTCAACACAAGTGGTGTAAGAAGCTAGGTCGTAATCCTGACTGAAGGGTTGTAATGGCCAATTATGTATGTATGTATGTTTGGTGAAGCTTGTGGAGCGGAGACATCATTGGCCTATATTTCTTTGAAAATTAGGGCTGTGCAACCATGATAACCGATTTTGTTATACCCCCCTTCACGATATTGATGTGAACGATGTTTGGCTTCAACAGGATGTGGAGCAATTTGCCACACATCTCATGCTACAACCGATTGATGGCCGTTTAATTAGCCGAAATGGTAATGCCAATTGGCCGCCAAGAAGTTGCGATTCGATACCGTTAAACTATTTTCTGTGGGCCGCCATTAAAGAAATGTGTTATGCCGACAAAACAGAGATTGTAAGCCAATATTCGTGATGCCTTTGTTGAGGTACAGTTTACGAAAAAGTTCATAAAAATTGGTTCGATCAAATCAGTTACTAAGAGGCCAGCCCCTATGAATAAAATAATATTCCACTTATAATTGGAATTTCAAATCGTTTCTGTTTGAAATAAGTAGGTAGGTAGGTAGAGGTGGCGGCCCGTCCAAGAAAAATTTTGAAGGACCCACTTAAGCCACATTGGATCCCCTACTAATTATTCCCCACTCTATTTCCTAGTTATTACTATCCCCTAATCTCGAAACTACTCGGAGCTCCTGATGAAGCGATTCAGCGATTTTGTTTGAAATTACAAATTTAAATCTTTAAATGGCCCACCCTATAGCTGTAGTTACTAGTTTTTTTTTGGCAAAAATATATTTGAAAATTCAATTTTAATTTTGGCCATAAATTGTTAAAACTAACAAACTACCACCCATGGCCACCACTATTGCCAACATCAACGCAATTGAAATTGCCACTGCAGTTGCTGCTACTCAACTGTCAAATAATTTAAATGTTCATTTTTGAAAATTTTCATTCTATTACCCACACTGGTTTAGTTTGATTATAAAATATTTCATAAGGACTTATAAAGTGAATCAATTAAAATGAAATGTTCGAGAAAAAAATTCGAAAAAAATAGAAAATAATTATCGTGGGTCCTATAAGTAGCCTTTGCTCCTCAATAAATTTCCTAAATAAATTTCTATTCTGGGCCCATGCATTCACTTCACTACAATTCCTTCCACTGACTATTGTTTACTTCTGCTTTAATGTGTATTCTGCACGTGCGTGTAGGCGCTGTCCCCTTCTTATATTCCCTAGCGGATTGCATTCTAAGAGTATGGACGTTCCAATGCCATTTGCATCTCTTTATATCCACCAATAACCTCAATTGATCCATATTTTGCCAAAGTCTAAAGTTAGTACAGGGACTACGTTTTACCCATGGCATCACAACGGGCCGCCATGCATGCTCAAGTGAGCTTTGCGATATCATAGCTACCACTGCGACCTAACCTAACCTGCCAAAGCCTCTGATGGAAAATAGTTCTCCATCAGAATGCATGCAGTTCAGGAACATTTGTATACTTCGTATAGCACCAGTAACAGCCGTAGAAGAAAGCGAAAACTAGCTGACCCGGCGAACTTCGTCCCGCCAAAAATTGATTTTTTTATCGTCCAAAACAGGTCACATTATACATTTATTGTAATAAGCTGCCTGACGATGTTGTAGTTGTTGTAATCCCTCTACAGACATACATATTACATACCTATATGAGTAGTTACAAATCATCGAATTAGAAGACTTATAGGTATCACTTAAAGGGGCAAGATTACCACGCCCATTTTTGGTTAGTTTGTCAATATCGATTCTACGAACTTACCCACCAATTTACATTCATCTACAATCCCTATGTTCTTAAATATTAAATTCTAAAGATTTGCCACGCCTACTTTTTGCTATATTGATTTTTTTTTTTAAACCATCAAAACCTGAAAAGCTTTCGAACAAAAAAAATGCTTAAAATCGAGTTATAGATAGCACTTGAAGGGGAAGGGTTGTCACGCCCATTTTTAGTGGAATTGTCGATATCAACTCTACGAACTTACACACCAAATTCGTATTCGTCTACGATCAATATGTACCTAAATATTTTATTTTAACGATTTGCCACGCCTTCTTAACATTTTCGCCCTCTCCTGTACGCGGTCGAGAAACTTCAGAATAGACTTTGGAGCACCGGCCCATACATGGGAGTTGTACTCCATTCGGGGTCGGATAAAGGTCCTGTAAATAGTAAGAAGGTCGGATGGAGTGAAGTATTTCCTGCACCGTTTCAAAAAACCAAGGCACTTGAATGCTTCCTTCGACACTCGAAAAATGTGATCATTCCAACGAGCATCACAACTAATTCTCATGCCCAGAACATCAAGAGTATCCGCCTCCTCAATCTTTACATTACACATAAATACAGATGACAGAACACCAGAGCCAGCATCACGCCGGTATGTCAAAAAAACAACATTGGGTCTGGCGTGCATTGAAATCGACCCTGTTCGCGCTGCCCCACTCAGAGATTGCTATCAGGTCACCTGTGAGTGTGTCATTCATGTTCGACCTCCTTGCCCCAATCCCCAAAAGGCTCGGCCTCCGATCAAATGAATATGAATGACAAATGTTGCTGTCATCCGCAAAGGAGTAAATAGGATACGAAGTAATAGATAGAAGATCATTGAGAAAAATAAGAAAAAGAGTAGGAGAAAGAACAGAGCCCTGCGGTACCCCTGAATTTATACTGAACTTGTCGGAAAAGACGCCAACTATAACCACTCTAATAGTGCGATCTTTGAGAAAGCTCGATATAAATCGAGAGAAGTGACTACCGACACCAAAAGCAATTAACTTCGATACCAGAGCCTCATGCCAGACCCTATCAAACGCTATTAACCTGATACTGGAATCAGTAGAATATTAGAATTTTTTAAGAAATAAATTCCAGGAAGAGAGCATACGTCTACTCTCGGTGAACCTTTGATAAAACTCAGAGAATATGGATTCTCTTCCAAAATCCGCACCTGTTGAAACATTTGCCCCCCTGAAAATAAAATTTTTTTGTTGTTTTTCTGTTGCAATTTTTTTTTTAAGAATTAAATCTATTAAATACTTTTTATTACCCATAAAACGTCATCTAGTAAAAATTTATTTCAAATTAAAAAAAGAAACTCTTCTTTACTTAAGTTTTAAAATGCAATTCAAATTCTTATTGATTTCAGTTTCTATTTCATTTTAAACTCTGCAATCACAAAAAAAAATTATTCAAAACGAAAGCAAATAGAAACAAAAAAAATTCAGAACGATTATAACCGAAAACGTAATGCCCTACAAAAAAATGTTCTTTTTTAAACGCTAGTAACAGTAGGTGTGTGATATACTGCTTCCCCTCGGCTTTTCTGGTGCATAAATGAAGCTGAATTTAGGTTGACTCTTTCGCTTTCAGGGGGCGATTTAATAGTTGGTCCTAACCCCCCAGTCTGTCACCTCTATGGCCTCATCGATGGATAGGTCAGGGAGGAAGAGCAGAGGTGTTGGGGTAACGGATCGGGTTGTTCTGTTTCTAGACGTCTATGGCCTGCTGTGGACAGTAAGAGAACAGATTGGCTGCTAGGCTTGATCAAGGCCAGCTTAAGATTGATTGTCGGTTTCCCAGCCGGACTATTGCAGGGAATGTTGCGATGAGGAGGAGTTGGAGACTGTCGAACATCTCCTCTGCAACTGCCCAGCCCTTGGTAAGGCATCTGGTTGAGAGGTGCTAGGGCTTCATAAGTGTAGTCGCGCTCTCACCCTATTTTGTTTTGTGTCTGTTTCTTTATGTGTAGTTCCTCCGTTTCCCATTCTCCCTCCCCTTCCCTACATTCCTATATCCTCTATTTCCTTCTTCCCCTAAGGACAATGTGCAGTGGGTCAATTACGACCTCCAAGTACTATGCTTATCTTGACCGACAGGTACTCTACTTACTTACTTAATTGGCCATAACAACCCGATTAACGGATTTCGGCCTGCCGCAACACATCCTTCCAGGCGCTTCTGCTTCTTGCGCGTCTACGCCAATTGGTCACACCAATCGATGACAGGGCTTCCCCGATTTGGCCTTCCAACGGATACAAGGTCGTCCTCTTCGCCGACTTCCGCAGATCCCCGCATCAAATACCAGTCTCGCCGGAGCATCCTCCTCCATTCGAACGACATGGCCAGCGCAGCCGCTGGATATTAATACGCTGTACAACGTCCATGTCGTTGAGGAGCTCATACAGCTCACTGCACCGAAGATCTTACGTAGGACTTTTCTCTCGAATACTCTCAAGGCAGCTGCATCAGTTCTTAATAGGGTCCATGCTTCTGCGCCATATAGAAGCACGGGTAGGATGAGCGTCTTTTGAGAGAGGTCTCAGCTACTCAGTTGCCTATTGAGACCATAATAGCACCTGTTGACAGGTACTCTAACCTAACCAAAAAACCACTCTCCTCACATCTCTTGCCTACAAGCTGCCATTTTGTGATCCCACTCGAACTATTGCAGGGGTAGTTAGAGACAATCGAACTCCTCCTCTGTAACTGCCCAGCACTTGGTAGATGGAGGACCCTTGGCAGGGCCTTCTTTGAGAACTTGTGTTCTCTGTCGAAAGGCGACATCAAGGCTCTCCACATATTTATTAGTGGCTTAGGCTTGTTAAGAGATGCTAGGACTTCATCGGTGTAGTTGAGCTCTCCCACCCTTTTTCTTGTGTCTGGTCTGTGTGATTCCTCCAATTCCCCCCCTCCCCTAACTATATGCCCTCCTTTCATCCAATTTCCGCTATTTCCTTCCCTCTCCAAGGACGTTGTACAATGGATCAATTTCGACCTCCGGATAATTAACTTGTCTTAACTGACAAGTACACGTCCTCTAACTTAACCTAATCTAGGATTACAACCTAGCTTCTCACACTACTTATGTGAGGCTACGATTTTAAGCCTACGCCAGACCAAAGAAAATCTGAAAAAAATATTTCTAGGGCGATTTGCTCTCAGCAGATTTCTGGCAAAAACCAGGAGAGTAAATAAAAAATTTACCATGAAAATGCCTCTCAAGAAGTCGTCTTTAAACTACAGGTCCTGACATTCACGAATAAAAATTTACAAACACAACACACATAAGTGGTGTGAGAAGATAGGTCGTAACCGTGACTGAAGGTTTGGAATGCCTAAATATGTTATCTAACCTAGGTTGACTCTGAGGATTTTCCTGATTTATTCCTTATCCGAATATATCTCCGGCTTATGAAAAAAAAATCTCGGTGGCTTGATTATATCACCTTCTCTTGTGATAAGCATGCCTTGAAAACCCTCGTATTGAAAGTCCAAAGCGGCATGAACGCCGTGTGGCATGTAACGCCGTCCACTACTATTTAACATAGTTTTGTATACGACCCTTGGTTAGGTTAGGTTAGGTCGTAGTGGTAGCTCTGATATCACAAAGCTCACTTGAGCACGCATGGCGGCCCGTTATGATGCCACGGGTGAAACGACCCTTGGAATAGGCAACAAAAATTACAAGGACGTAATATGCTGTTAGAAAGATAGTCTATATCGAGGCCACCGTTCTATAACATTCTAAGTCGCAAAAGTGTGTTTTGAGTTATGAGCTCTAAAAGTTTTCACGCGCCATAAGACTGTATGTGTATTCAAGGTAAAGTTTTCCCTATAACTTCGGAACGGATGGGCGGATCTTAACAAAATTTTGACGGTGATTTGCCCGCTGAAGCTTTAACAAGATGGCCGTTATCAATTGTCAAATTTCTGAACTTCCTATTGGAACAGCCAATACGTGTAACTCGAGCACAAAGAGAAAAGTTTAAGTGGTTGAAGCGGACGTTAGTTCAATCGATATGACATTATCGTATAAACGTGGCTCAGATAAAGGAAACACGCTTAAATTTTGAACCTCAATTCAACTCTGAATTGTCAGCTATCACAAGTGTTTGTCAATTGACAGTTTTAATATGGGTTTGACAGCCATTCAGCAGTGATTTGAGGAGTAACTAGAAAAGCAAGTGAACGTTTTTGAGTCTTGTTTTTGGTGTAAAAATTCATGTCCTAAGTAAGGCTAAGTTTGATGTTTGCCATAGGAATTCTCCCTCGTGTAAGTGGTCGCACACGTATATGAGTTGATTAAGTACAAGTGAATAATGTAGGGTATCATAATAATTTACATACTCTCTGTGATGGTGATTATTGAATAGAAAAATTTGCATTACAAATTTCCTTCTCTATTTTTTTTTGCTTTATACTTTGCCAATATCTTTAAGATACAAACTGCCACACAGAGATGGAAACACGTACATACACGCACCAAGAGATATTCATAGAAAGGCTTCCCAGCAACCATTTATTTTAATTTGTTTGT
Source organism: Sarcophaga peregrina (assembly GCA_014635995.1). NCBI lineage: Eukaryota > Metazoa > Arthropoda > Insecta > Diptera > Sarcophagidae > Sarcophaga > Sarcophaga peregrina. The sequence goes on along the minus strand of CM025793.1, from coordinate 82,507,639 downwards.
TGACACAGTGATTAATTTAACATTATCATGGAGTTCTTATTAGATCCTAATGGTAGGCAAAGCCTAGAGGTACAGCTACTACATACACACATAATTAGCCATTACAACCCTTCAGTCAGGATTACGACCTAGCTTCTCACACCACTTATGTTGTGTGCGCTAATTTCATACATGAGTGTCGGGACCTACAGTTTAAAGTCGACTCCGAACGACAGATTTTTGAGAAGCTTTTCATGGCAATTTTTACTCTCAGAGTCTTTGCCAGAAATCTGCTGAGAGGAAGCCGCCGAAGAAATATTTTTCGTTTTGATGTCTGACATGGGATACGAACCCGGGCCTTTTGTCTAATAAGCCAACACACCACCCACTAGACCACGGCGACTTCAGCTACTATCTGGGAAAAAAAAGCCCACGAGTATGAAAGGTAGACGACTACTAATCACGCCTCATACCGTATAGCAGTTCCACTAGGTTGGGTCCTAGCTATAGGGGATATTTTATTTGGTAAGAGTCCGATATTCTTAATGGGCACCGAAGCCTTTGGAGGGTTCATAACTGCAATACAAAAAACAAATTTTTACTGAGAACCCCACAAGCCCCCGGTTTTTTATTTTATAAAGTTTCCTATACTATTTCGTAAAGCCGGCTGCTTTAAGTGGAATATCATAGGGAAAGTTAAAAGGCGAACTATTAGTTTATGGTGACATAAAGAACCTATCGTCCGGTCGAAGTCCATATTTCAAATTCCCCACTTAATTCCTTAAGATGGAATTATAATTTGGAGTTCTTTGGACAACTCATTGATGAAATTGAAAAACTAGGTTGTAGTCCTGACTAAGGTTTGTCAGGACAGTCAGATTTAATGCTAAATGTTCTCAACTTCAAATCAATTTTAAGAACCAAGTCCACAAAAATAATTACTGGAACATATTCTTGGTGTCTGTAGAACATTAATGCATCCCAAGAAAAGACACTTCAATAATGGCTAGGCAGGGAGTTGCCATTTTAGATTCTGAAATTTGCCTTGGAAGTCGTTGTAGTCTAGTAGGTAATTTGTTGGCTTATTAGATGTGAGGCCACGGTTCAGACCCCAGGTCAGATATCCCTTAACAAAACGAAATATGAAGAAATATTCTACGTAGCTATACTATCAGCAGATTTCTGGCAAAAATTCGGGGCGTTAGATAACATAAAATTGCCATGAAAAGTTTTTTCAAAAATCTATGGTTTGGCAGCGACTTTTTAAACTGTAGTTTCCGCCACTCATGTATACATAAGCTTAACATAGGCCACATAAATGGTACGAGAATCTTGGTCGTAATCGAGACTGAAGGATTTGATCCTTCCATTATTTAAGATTTATTTAAACAGCCACACGCTGTTCACAATTTTTTTTTTTTTTTTTGTAATTCTTTCTAGCAAATACGGAAATTTCATTGTTCAATACGGAGTCACGTCTCATCACTGAATGGCTTTACACGACTGACCGGTAGCTCCATTTATACTTCGCTATTCTATGCCTAGTAACTCCGCCATATTTCTATGAAAATGTTACTTTTATTGAATTTTTTCATCTTTGTTTTGATGCTTTCTCGTAAATTCCTAAGCATTTGTTCGTTCAATTATTTTTACCATACCATGTGTGTATTATGTTGTTGTCTGATTGTCTTAACTTAATTCTGCCACAAAGCTGATATAACTTTGCGTAGGACTCCTCCAGTAATTTTCAATTTAATCACACAGGGATGGAGTAATACCGCGCTAGTTATTAAAAGGCGTAAAGTCGCTTATCACTAGACAAAGCCTAAGCCTGGTCGCTGGACAAATCTTCGCTCTCAAAACAAGTATCGATTATAGGAAGTATTATTTGAGCAATCGTGACTGTATTGCATTTCAATAACATCTTTGCAATCCCATCAACTCCTAGAAACTTGTATTCCTTAAGACTGTTTACTGAACTCGTGATCTCCTCTATACGATGGATTCCTGTAAAGTTTCAGCTACCCACCCGACTTCATTTGTGGTCGTTTGCAGCGGCGAGAAACTTGTGGATTATCACGGTTTTTAAAATCCCGTTGTTGGATTTCAGTGTATACCCAAACATGCAAAGCTTCCTTTAAAATGTTGTCTACCGTTGTCTATTCTCCCACGTCTGTGTACGCCATATTTGAAGCCAGCTTCATGCTATTGGCTCGTCTTTTCATGTATCATTCCGTTGTATTGTATCAAGGTCCAACTTCTTTCTGCAAAGCACATATTCAACGTATCTTCTCACAGCGTTCCATTTCATCTCACTTTCGAGCATTGCGTTCACAATGGTGGCGGGTGTAAATTCTCCAATTTGTTCCATCAATATGTTCTTCTCGTCTTGCCATTTAATGCAATGGAAGAATGTGTGTTCAACGTTGTCACTCATTTTCTCGCAATAAATGCAGCCAGGATCAGTCACCTTGCCCATACGGTATAGGTATTTTCGGAAATAACCATGACCAGAGAGAAACTGGGTCAGAAAATAGTTAGTTTCCCCAAAGGTTCTCCGTATCCATGCCCCTATAGATGGAATAAGTTTATAAGTCCATCTTCCGCATGTTTCCTCGTTCCATCTACTTTGCCATCGCCGTAGTGTTTGAGATCTGAGATCTGCGCTACTAATGGGAAGATTTTCCCTCTTCATTCTCCAAGATTTTCTTCGCTCAAATGCCTGCAGGTCAATAGCTATCTCACCGGCGATCACTAGGACTGCGGCGCCCGATACTGTGCCGCTGTTCGCTGCACTGCTGCTAATATTTTCCGCTTAGATTTAATCTCCAGCGCATCTCCCCATATCTCGCTTCCGTACAGCAAGATCGGGTTCGTCGCCATAAGTGGTGTGAGAAACTGCGGGCTTCTTGGAAACGATTGCTGCAGACTGTCTAATGGTGAAGGTATAGTACTGGCCATTTTATAGTCACCAGCAGCAACTCGTTTCCTTACCGTTCGCATTTTCCCTCTCTCTTTCCACCTTTCCCAAAAAAACCTGCACAATGCACAGCATGAGTAGGGGTCATCCCCTGAGTGCTGGTTTTATAAAAAAAAAAAGAAAAACTATCGCCAATTGATGTCAAGGATATAGCCTCGTTTATCAAGCTTAAGGGCTGGTTTAACAGCGCAGTGTAGTCCACCTGCCCTAGTTCGGAGGAACTTGGCAGCACAGTGGCTGCATTGTGGCGTCTCTACGGGCTGCTATGCGTGCTCAAGTGAGTTTTTGTTATCAAAATTACCACACAAACCTTACCTAACCTAACCCCTTTTGCCGAGAGATTTATCAGCATCCAATAAAAATGTTTGCTGGGTATACAGAGGCCTGATCTGCTACTGTTTGTAAACGTTTGATAGTCAATAGAAACGAAGCAAAGTTTTTGCAACAGAATTTTATTTTATTTTTTCTTTCTCTCTCTCTCTCTCCTTTTTTTTATGCAGAATTTTATTATTTTAATTTGAAAATATCAAATCGAATATATTTCTGGTGTTGTTGTTGTTGTTGTCTTGGTATTTATAAAAGGAGCCAATAGCTTAGGAAAACGGATGCGGATACAAAACAGACAGAAAGACAGAAAGAGAGTGAATGAATGAATGTTAAAAGTGTTAGAAAACAGAATAGAAATTAATTAAGAAGTGTCAAAATAGCTTTGAAAATATTTTCCAAAATCAATTTTTCTCTTTAAAATACACAAACAACACACACACACAGGCACACATACGCAATTTTATTTAAAAGGATAATTTACATTTTATAAAAGCGATTGAAAGACACTCAGAGAGAAAGAGAGAGAGAGAGAGAGAGACACAGAGAGAGAGAGTGAGAGAGTGAAAGAAAAGGATAGAAGAATAAATAAAAATAAAATGAAATCATCTCTAACGCAGTAATATTTTGTATGTGTTTTCTATTTGCATACATCGGTATGTATGTACAGTGTACTCTCTCTTAAGCGGACACCTATGGGATTGACAATTTTGTCCGCATTAGAGAGAAATATTTCTTCCATAAAATTTTTTTGGTACTGAAACTACTTACTTACTTACTTACTTAATTGACCATAACAACCCGATTAACGGAGTTCGGCCTGCCGCAACACATCCTTCCAGGCGCCTCTGCTTCTTGCGCGCCACGCCAATTGATGACAGGGCTTCCTCGATTTGGTCCTTCCAACGGATATAAGGTTGTCCTCTTCGCCGACTTCCGCAGATCCCCGCATCAAATACTCGTCTCGCCGGAGCATCCTTCTCCATTCGAACGACATGACCGAGCCAGCGCAGCCGCTGAATATTAATACGCTGTACAACGACCATGGCGTTGAGGAGCTCATACAGCTCACTGTTGAATCGAATGCGAAAATCATCGCCAACTCGCACTGCACCGAAGATCTTACATACATAAATGGCCATTACAACCCTTCAGTCAGAATTACGACCTAACTTCTCACATCACTTATGTTGTGTGCGTTAATTTTATACGTGAGTGGCGGGACCTACAGTTTAAAGTCGACTCCGAACGACAGATTTTTGAGAAGCTCTTCATGGCAATTTTTACTCTCAGAGTCTTTGCCAGAAATCTGCTGAGAGCAAGTCGCCGAAGAAATATTTTTTCGCTTTGATGTCTGACCTGGGATTCGAACCCGGGCCTTTTGTCTAATAAGCCAACACACTACCCACTAGACCACGGCGACTTCCACCTAAGATCTTACGTAGGACTTTTCTCTCGAATACTCTCAAGGCAGCTGCATCAGTTCTTAATAGGGTCCATGCTGCTGCGCCATAAAGAAGCACGGGTAGGATGAGCGTCTTGTGAGAGAGGTCTCTGCTACTCAATTGCCTATTGTGAACATAATAGCACCTGTTGGCAAGAGTAACCCTGCTTGATCTCCAGACTGACATCATTTTCGGTGGTAACGGCGGAGCCAAGGTAAATGAATTCCTTGACTGGTATAGTATAGTTATCGGCCATAATTTGAGAATCAAAATGCCGGACGGCTCTACTTATCGATAACATATACTTCGTTTTGTCCCCTTATTTACTGCCAGACCCATCTTCTTAGACTCCCGTTCAATAGCACCAAAGGCAGCAGTGACATCTCGTTTGCTACGCCCTATGTTGTCGATGTCATCAGCGTACGCAAGCAATTGGACACTTTTTATTGCAGCTATTGCAACTTTATTGAAGTAAAAATATGTCTTTATAATTCAAACGACTTTATTGGAATGAAAAATTATTTCATGTAAAAGCTAAATTATAAAAATTTCAAAGGTTACTAAGATATGGAGTATATATAAAAAAACTGAGTTTATATTAGAAAAGTGAATGTTATTACTACAACACTCCTCCTCATTCACTTTAAGCTACATTTTCCACGAAAATAATCGTGTTTAATTGGCGACAACGGCTTCGTTAAAATGTCAGCTATCATCTCCTCTGTAGGACAATAGCTTACTGATATGATACCCTTCTTCACCAAATCTTTTGTCATTTTGTATCTCGTATCCATATGCTTCGTTCTACAGGAAAATTTATCGTCATTCAAAAGTCGCAAACAGCTTTGATTATCATTTAGGAGAGCTATTGGTTCATTCATTGGTTGTTGCAAATCTTCCAGTAATTGTCTAAGCCATTTTGCCTCTTTTGCTGATTCGGATAATGAAATATATTCCGCTTCACATGTTGAAGAAGCAACCAGTGTTTGCTTTTGACAAGACCAAGAAACAGTTCCACCATTGTACAGAAATATTCGGCCACTATTAGATTTTCTTTCAATTCTATCTTCAGCCCAGTTCGCGTCAGCATATCCAATTAATTTTTTGTTCATTATCTTTGTTGCTTAAATTCAATTTTAAATTTACTGTTGATTTTAAATATTTTAAAACACGCTTACACTGTATCCAGTCTTCATTACTAGGCCGTGATACTTTTTGTGCTAAAATACTTACAGCTGCTGAGATATCAGGTCTGGTGTTAACGGAAATATATAAAAGATGTCCAATCAATTTGCGATACATAATATTATTTTCAAGATAATTAGTATCTCCTCCTTTTCCGTAACATAAGTCCAATGGGGTTCTCACGGATTTTGCATCTTGTAGCCCAAATTCAATAACTGTTTTATTTATATAACTTGATTGACAAATTTGATAGTTGCTATCGAAATCTTTCGATATTTGAATTCCCAAATAATGTTTCACATATCTCTTTTATACCACATTCAACAATTTTAAAACCATCAGCTAAGTTTTCCGAAAACATCTTCCTTATGGCTTCAGGATCACGATGTCCCAGCTTTCGATGCCATACATGAATACAGTTATTATTATGTTGAATTAAAACATTTATTTTATCATGTTGACGTAAAATATACATTTCTCCTTCGATATCAGCCATACCAATATTGTTACCATTCAAATTAATGCAGCAAATATTTTTATTAAATGTTACATCAAAACCGAATCTCGTTAACTGTCTTATTGAAATTATATTTCCCACTAAACTAGGTGCATATAAAACCTCCTTTGCGAAAAATTTATGCTCCTTACCGTATTTATCATAAAACATCAGTTCACCTGAACCAATGCCTTCAATAGCAACTTTTTCACCATTAGCCAGTTCAATATGACTCTTGTAAGATTCATCCAATTCTTGAAAAAATTTGTAATCGTTGACAGCATGACGAGTAGCACCTGAATCAACTAGCCAACAAGATAAATACTTATTCTTACCAAACTTGAAAAGATAATCTGAATTAGATTTTTCCTCCATAGAATTGATTCTGCTGAAATTATTTTCTGGTCCTTGTTTCCGTTTCCAGTTTTTATATTTCATATAATTTTTCTTTCGATGACCGGGTTTCTTACAAAAATAGCAAACACCGCCAGGCTTAGCAACAACCTTCAAAATAGCATCACTCACTACGCCTCCATTAGCATGCAAACGCCTTTCATATTCGGCGATAATTTTCTGTTGAACAAAAGCAAAGTTAATTTCATCTTCTTTTCTGGATTCTAGAGATGTTATAAGAGTATCGTAGCCCTCCGGCAAACTGCTCAGCAACATAGCAGCACTCCATTTATCAGATAAGGCTTCCTCACCAACATCATGCAATTTTGTAAATAACTCGTTCATTGTATTAATATGGACTATCGCATTGCCACCTTCCTCCAATTTTAACGAACAAATGTTCCTCATTAAATGCACTTTATTAAACAGAGTATTCTTTTCGTGATAATTTTTCAAACTATCCCACATTTCTCTTGCCGTTTTGGAGTTTCTTATATGGCAAAGTTGGTCATCCATCACAAGCAATCCAATGGTTCCTCTGGCCTCATCATCTTTGGTGTCCCATTCGTCAATCACTGCCTTGTTCTCCATCACATTATTTGTAAACTTAGGTTCAGGACGGCTACCTTCAATCACCAGCTTCCATAAATTTTGCTTTCTCAATAGTAGTTCCATTTTGAACTTCCAATTGACGTAATTTTCATTGTTTAATTTATTAAATTTTGCTTTTGTGTCCGTCATCTTTATTTAATTTTATTTTAAAATAAACTTTATCTTGGTTAAACGCTTTATTTTTGACTTTATGTCCTTTATTTTTCGCTTGAATTTTCTGGAAACTTCATATGCATAGGCCCATAACCTATTGCAGCTATTGCAACTTTATTGAAGTAAAAATATGTCTTTATAATTCAAACGACTTTATTGGAATGAAAAATTATTTCATGTAAAAGCTAAATTATAAAAATTTCAAAGGTTACTAAGATATGGAGTATATATAAAAAAACTGAGTTTATATTAGAAAAGTGAATGTTATTACTACAACACTTTTTTTGAAAAATAATGCCATTACGATGCACTCCCGCCTTTTGCAGAACACTCTCCATGACGAATTTGAAGAGGTTGCATGATAAGGGATCGCCTTGTCTGAAACCTCGCACGATATCAAAAGGTTCGGAGGTGCAGAAATTGCTCAACGTCATTCTGCATTGCCTTACCAGCTTCGCAGGTATACCGAGCTCAGACATTGCGGCAAAAACACGATCCCTTATGGAGCTATCTAAAGCAGCCTGATTGGCGACAAAAAGATGGTGTAAGTCGACTTAATTTTCGTGGATATTTTCCAGCATTTGGCGTAGTATGAATATGGTGGTCGATGGTGGACTTGCCAGGTCTGAAGCCGCAATCAGTGTTTTGACGAGTGACTTCAGTCGTTCACACAATACGCCTGTAAGAACCTTATATGCGATAGGGAGAAGGTTTATATACCTCTATAGTTGACGCATATCGTAGGGTTTCCCTTTTTCAGGACAGGACAGAGGACACTGAGGTTCCAATCGTTGCCCATACTTTCCTCTAGCCATATTTTGTAGATGTGCATGGTGCATGCGCCCTACCAACTCATTACATCCGGTCTTAAACAATTCAGCGGGTAGGGCCATCAGGACCTGCCGCTTTGTTGTTTTTAAGTCGCATAATCGCGACTTTAACCTCTTCATGGCTAGGCGGCGGGATCTCTACGCCGTCATCATTGATCGGGTTCGAAACATCATCTCTAGAGGCGGTATTGATGTCGTCATCGCCATGCAGCATAGTAGAGAAGTGTTTTCTCCACAACCTCAGCACCCCTTCGGCTGCACTACGTATCGCGTCGGCATATCGTACGGTGTCCGCCCCAGCCGTATTTGTGATAGCAGGTACAATCCCTGTCGATCTACTGGCAGCAGAACGGATGAAGATTTATAAGGCGAAATCGGCTGGAAACCACATAACCGGTCACTTCAGGGAAAACACCATCTCAGAATGGCAACGACAATGGAACGACGAGGATAGAGGAAGGTGGACGGAGAGGAGACTCATTCCGGAAATAAAGCCAAGGATCTGTCGGAAATTTGGAGAAGTAAATTTTTATGTTACACAGATGCTATCGGGCCACGGATATTTTAGGAAATATCTCAACAGAATGGGAAAGACCACCTCCCCTTACTGCCTTTACGAAGAAGGGCAGGTAATAGATGATGCGGAACACACTATCTTCGAATGTGCACGCTGGCAGAGCTATCGCTCTGCACTGACGTCGATGATCGGAACGATAACGGCCGCTAACATTGTCGGGGATATGATTGCGAGCAGAGAGAATTGGGCCTCAGTGGCGAAATACGCGGAGCGCATTCTGAGACTGAAGAAGAGAGATCTGGAGGCTGTGGAGCAGGCGGGCACGCCGGCATAGATGACACTAGCTCACGTGTCAAACGAGGTCCCAGTTGGGAGCTTGGACGGAAGGAAATAGTGGAGACAATTATTAGTCTCCTCAACCTTAATTACGCAGTCCGGACGCGGATGTGAGCATGAAGGCTGCCAAAGGGCCAAAAGGACTCCACTCCGAAGTAATACCACTGCAGTTCCGGAGTGGACACAACAGTCCACGGTACGAGGTGGGGATTTAGTGGGTGAGGGCCCCACACACGGAGGACGTGACGACTTCCTCTATGGTGCGGTTAGGTACATTTGCCCCTCCTCGGCGGATCTGTAACCAGGTTTCCATTCTCATCCATGCAGAATGAAAATACTGTAAATATAGTGTCCGGTTATTGAAGGTGTCCGCTTAAGAGGGTTGTCCGTTAGAAGAGAGTACACTGTATAAATGTTTGTATATTTGTTAGTATTCTTGTTCTTTCTTTCTCTAAGTGTATTGCATAAATTGCAAAATAAAATATTGAAAATGCCAAATGAAATTGACATGACATATAAAATATTTTCACATACAGACATACATACACATATACAAGCATATGTATGTATGTATGTATGTACATATGTATGTATATGTGCCTGTGTATGTGTGCGTATTTTAAAAAGGACAACATGTCGTTTTCCTCAATAAGGATATTAAGAAAATATGTTCGTGAGTATTTTTAAACAAAATTCTTTAACAGACAGTATAGCAAAGAGCAAAAGAGAGAGAGAGAGAGAGAGAGAGCGAGAGAGCGAAAGAGAGCAAGAAGTATGGCAACTATTTTGTAATTGTTAATTTAATAAATGACAAACATTTAAACCATAAAATACAACAACAACAACACCTACAAATAACATACAAAATACTACTAATAATACTAATCAGGGGTACAGTGGGCAACAAAAGCAGAGACATAGTAAAACCAATAAATGCATGAAGATTTAATTCGAATATGTCAATAGGTCCTATTGGTATGATCGTAGCAAACCAAGTTATTTTTTATTTCAACGATACGATACCTTACAAAAGATCAAGACACCTCTCCTAAAGGGTCCGCCAAATAACCTTTTTTTTGAAAATGGTTTAAAAAAAAGCCAACTGAATATTTTCTCAATTTTTTTTTTTTTATTTGAAAGTACAATTTTTCCGTTTAATAATGGAAGATAATTTCATTCAAATGGCTACCTCGGCTGGTCATGCAGTAGCCTATATGAGCGGTCCAAATTTTAAACACATTATCGATTATGTGCAGCTGTATTTCACCAAATGGCTTCACCAATATTGTCCTTTAAAACGTCAATTGTCTCTGGCTTATCGGCGTAACACTTATATTTGGCGGCTCGCCACAAACAATAGTTCAACGGTGTCAAATCCCAGCTCCGAGGTGGCCAAGCGACATCAGCTCTGCGATCTTCAAAAACAGGGCGAAAAACATCGAGTGTAGCACGTAGCGCCGTCCTATTGAAGTCAAATGTTGTCAATATCCTCCTCTTCAATTTTTGTGAACAAATATTTGTTCAACATGGCCCGATAACAAACGCCATTGACTGTAACGACCACGGCTTGCTCATTTTCGAAGAAAAATGGCCCAATTATGTTTCTGGATCAAAATCCGCATCAAACAGTGGCTCGTTTTGGGTTCATCGGTTTTTCAATGTATGCGTGCGGGTTTTCTGTGCCCTAAATGCGATAATTTTGCTTGTTTACATACCCGCCCAAGATCAAAATGGGCTTCATCTGAAAAGATGTTTTTTTTTGCCAAAATCGGCAACTTCTGTAAGTCGATCGCAGGCCCACTTTGCGAAGCGAAAGCGTGTATACACAACGCGGAAGGATAAAACTAATTACCGGTCAAATCAGCCATGACCTAAGTGTTACCATTCACGACTTAAGCACTAGAAGAAAAACAAAAACGTTAGATGGCGGACCCGATATATGAGAAAAAAAAACTATCTAGGTGGCATTCGGGATCTCAAACTCTCAATTCAGAAGGAAAACCTCCATCCCTAAAGGTTCTCACCTCTGAAAGGGACGTAGGTAAGATTTTCTGGCTCAGAACCCCTATCATATATTGTCTCTACCAAGCCATGGTGGCACCAACCTTACTTTATGGTACGGTATTGAACGGTTTTTGAGTTCCAATGCCACTGGCGGCTGATAGACAGTCAGCTGTTTTGATCACAAGTTTATTCTGTTGCTCTCCTAAATCGTTTTTTGCTATACCCAATTGGCTTAGCTTTGAACCTGCTTGATTTTAGAATCAATGTGCCTAACCACACCATTGAGGAAGTCGTCACATGCTCCGTGTGTGGTGCCCTCACCCACAAAATCTCTCCTCGTCTCGTAGACCGTTGTGACCACTCCGGAACCATGGTAGTATTACTTCGGATTGGAGTCCTTTTGGCCATTTGGCCCCTGCTTACTCATATCCGCGTCTGGATTGCGTATCGAAAGTTGAGGAGACATCTAAGTGTCTCCACTATTTCCTCTCGATTGGCTTCCGAAAGGAATTTCGTTTGACACGTGTACTAGTGTCATCTATGCCAGCGTGCCTACATGTTCTCAAGATCTCTCTTCCTCAGTCTTAGAATACATACATACATACATACATAATTGGCCATTACAACCCTTCAGTCAGGATTACGACCTAGCTTCTCACACCACTTATGTTGTGTGCGTTAATTTTATACGTGAGTGGTGGGACCTACAGTTTAAAGTCGACTCCGAACGACAGATTATTGAGAAGCTTTTCATGGCAATTTTTACTTTCAGAGTCTTTGCCAGAAATCTGCTGAGAGGAAGTCGCCGAAAAAATATTTTTCGTTTTGATGTCTGCCCTGGGATTCGAACCCGGGCCTTTTGTCTAATAAGCCAACACACTACCTACTAGACCACGGCGAACCTTAGAATACGCTTCACGTAATTCGCCACTGAGGCCCAATTCTTTCTACTTGCAATCATAACTCCGACAATGTTAACGGCCGTGATCGTTCCCTTAGATTAGGTTAGCTTAGAGGACGTGTACCTGTCAATCAAGACAAGTACAGTACCCGGTGGTCGAATTGACCCATTGTACAACGTCCTAAAAGAGGGAAGGATAATATAGGCGATAGGATGAAAGGAGGATATGTAGGAAAGGGAGAGGGGGCGAAGGAAATTTCCTTTTAAATCTCTTGATTTACGCGAACAGCAGCCAGGCTGTGATTAAGTCCGGTCCCTAATAATTGTTTGTTCGACGTTCATCCTCGTCCTCGTCCATGAATGCCGAGAACTTTTCAGGGAAATTTATAGATTCACAGACTGCTGTGAGATGGGTCCCGGGATGTAGGGATATCAAGAAATATTGCATTGCTAACAACTGATCAAAGCTAGTGGTACGGCTTTCACAATCTCGGACTAGGCATAAATATACCGATGGCGTTTTACAATATTGCTAGATTCTATTGCATTTGTATGGATAAGAAGAGGACTGATGCACTTCTAACCTCAAATCGTATGGTCAGTTTCTCACAATTGAGATTCACGGGGCATTATCCTATTAAAAAGCATACACCTATTGGCTTTTCGTTCCCTTAAATGGTTTCTGCTCGAGCTTTGGATCGAAGGAGAAGAAAGAGACAAGAATTACTGCACAATAGGTAGAATTATTTTGAAAGGTCAGTTTCCCCGGATTGACTAGTGATTGTGAGTATCACAATGATCCTAACATCTGGTAGGACCTTGTCCTTCATTATCCTAAATAGTTCAACCTGCCGCTCTTCAGAATGATATTTGAGACTGGTCAGCTTTATAGGCATTTTTTTTTATGTAATTTGTACGTATCGGAATTGGTTACCGAGATCATGCGATGGGACTGAGTTAGACTATGTTTTTGTAGGGTTTTCGTAACACGCATATGTAAGTGAATAAGGACCACTGCGGTCCTCAAAGGTAACATAGTTTAATTTACGCTTTAGTCATGGAAAATTAAACTCTTCAATTGCGTTCCCATCCAGAGAATGTCAGAATGTTTTCGATGTCGAATGGATCCATTCAGAGAAAAAGAAGCGGATATTTGAGTCTTAAATAAGATAACTCTGGTCTGGCTTAAACATAAGGCTGATTTTATAGCGCCGGGGGATTTAAATTGATCTCCCCAATCTCTTTTACATCTTCTTTTGTAAGAATGTTTTCAACGACGAATGGATCCAATTGAAGTTATGTAAACGTCTTACGTACCCCTTAAAAAGTGTGGTCCAATACTTGGCAAAAAGATTAGACTCATGATTGCATATCTATGTATCAAACTAATATGAGGCCCCAAGGTCAACATAAAAAACGCTTATTTTTTAATAATAAAACACTTGCAGTCAACTCACTCCTGAGGGGGCTGGAACAATCTGGCAATGAGGTCATAGCTTACGCTGACGACATTGCCTTTGCCGCGTCGGGAATTTGTCCGCGGACACTGTCGGACAAGTTGAACTTGGCGCTGTCAATCGTGTTGGGCTGGTGTTGGGATTTTGGACTATCTAATAACCCCTCTAAAACCGATACGATTCTTTTTACGATGAAATATATAATTCCGACCTTCTCCCTTCCCAGCATAGGTGGGACCAGACTCACGTTGAGTCCCGAGGTCAAATATCTGGGCCTGATCCTCGATCCCAAACTGAACTCAAGGGCGAATCTTGCTGCTAGTGCACGCAAGGCGGCATGTGCTGCCTACTGCTGCAGTAGGGCGGTCGGAACCAGATGGGGTCTTCGCCCAAGGATCATGCGTTGGATATATTCCACGGTCATCGAACCCAACCTCTTATACGGTGTTGCGTTCTGGTGGACTGCTCTGGACAGACAATATAACGTCAGACTTCTTGACAAGGTCAGAAGGTCTGCCGCCATTCATATAACTGGTGCTCTACGCACCACCCCCACGAAAGCCTTGTTCGCAATGCTAAACTGGCTCCCTACTGTGCTTTTCGTAAAGCAGGTGGCCAAGTTTGCTGCGACTAGACTTAATGCTCTTTCTCGTTGGCACATTGTACCTTCTGGTCACTCCACAATTCTGGAGATTGACCCAGTGGTCCCTGGGAACATGGACTTTTTCCCTGCTGATAAGATCTCTGTCAGGTTTCGTGATCAACTCTAGGATCGTTAGGGAATGTCGCCACTGTCTCGACCTAGTCTCGGGGCGCTTTACCGATGTCTTTCTGGTGTGGGTCCCCGGGCACAGTGATATTCCGGAAAACTGTAAAGCCGACGAGCTCGCCAGAACTGGTGCGCTTCTTCCGGAATCCTCTTCTGTTGAGTTGGGTATGCCACTTGCCTCGGTCAAGTTGACCATTGCGCGGAGATTCCTTCGAGACGCCAACCTATCCTGGGTTAATGAGGAGTTCTGCTCCACCGCTAGACTTACCTAGCCCAGGATGGATGGGAGGCGTACCAACCGATTACTTGGTCTCGGTCGTGATGTCATCTCCACTGTAGTGGCCGTGCTTACGGGTCATTGCATCATGGGTAGGCACGCCGAGAGAATGAGGCTCCCTTTTAACGACTTCTGCCGTGGATGCAGGTCCACTGCCAAAGAGGAAACTGTTATTCACTTTCTTTGCCAGTGCCCGTCTCTTGCTAGGTGTAGATATAGGTTATTTGGCTCCTCATTCCTTGTTAGCTTAACGGAGCTATCATCTATTGATATCAAGGATATAGCTTCGTTCATCAAATTTTCTGGCTGGTTTTCCAGTACGGGATAGTCGCGCTTTTGTTGTGCAGTCCTTGCGCTGATCAACTTCTTCCTTTCCCTGATTTGGCGGAACTTGGTTAGTACAGGGACTGCGTTTTACCCGTGGCATCACAACGGGTCGCCATGCATGCTCAAGTGAGCATTGTGATATCAGAGCTACCACTACGACCTAATCTAACCTAATAATAAAACAAAAATCGTATAATTTTTAAAACTTTTTCTTTTGAACTGCTTAAAGTAATAAAAACAACAGCATATTTTATTACTAAATTAATTACAATTAAATAAAATTGTTCAAATTATATTGTGTTTAATTTTAATTTACCACCCATCCAGTAACAAAGCATTTAGAACACAACACAACACAATACAAACCGTAGAATACACCATGCATTTAAGAATACAACACCAATGTGGTGAGTTAAGCCAGTCGTTTTAACACAATAACAGCATATGTGTTGCTATTTCAATTGCAAATACCAAACAATACGTACATGTTCACCATTGGCAATAAATAACAATTCAAAAGACGTTCATATTGTAGGGGATGTAGCTCAGTGGTAGAGCGTTCGCTTTGCATGTGAAAGGCCCCGGGTTCGATCCCCGGCATCTCCAAGTGAATTTATTTTTATTTTTATTATTCTTAAGGTATTTATAATTCTTTTTACAAAGAAATAAAAAATTATTTGTTGTTATTATTTTTGATGCTTGAAAAAATTTTGTTTTCACTTATCTTGCCTATATGTATACATATGGCATTTGCCACCACTACACCAACAAGCAGAGTGGCGCAGTGGAAGCGTGCTGGGCCCATAACCCAGAGGTCCGAGGATCGAAACCTTGCTCTGCTAGAAAAATGCCCGAAAGTGGAGGGTGACTTTTTTTTATTTTTAATATTTAAAACGACTTTTATAGGTTTTACTGTAAAATAATAGAATTTTTAAATGCTTTGGAATACTGTACGCTTGGATGAGACGCCACGTATCGATTCTCCCGGATTTTAGACGTTTTATTCTAATCAGCCTTATGCCGAAACTACACCAAAACCGTAAAAAGAAAATATCTCGGATTTAAAGCGGATGACTGACCCCAGATTTAAGAACAAGGGTTCGGGTTGGAACTTTGTTCGGTAGGAACGTTAAGTTTTTTATGTCGTGTGATTTTGTAAGGGGCAGGAAAGATTTTTGTATGAAGGATACGATCCACTCTTCAATCGACGACGAAATGATATACTCGTATGCTTACAGCAGAATATTTCATTGTAGTCGAAAATTCCCAGCGATGCACAGGTCACATCCGTATGACGATGGTTTAAGCGGGTTAATATTCAATTTGGGTACCTTGCTTTTATTAATAAGCACATTGGATCTCTGCCGAACTTAGCGTCGAAGCCATTTTAAGCCGAATAAATTTATGTCGTGTAGATAATATGGATAATGTCGTCCACAGACACTAACCGATAAACTCAATATTTTAATAAGCCCTTTGAATCTCTTCTGTACTCAGTCGTGAAGCCATTTTCAGCCGAATGGTATAAAGAGTATTGCTCTAAACACAATAAAGGCAGAGCAGTAAACGCAGCCACCTTTTAGAAATAACTCTGCGGTATTTTGTCACATTCCCGGCTAAGCGCCGTCTTGAGATGATCGACACTTTGGTATTTTTTAGTGAAAACCTTAGGTTAGGTTAGGTTAGAGGACGTGTACTTGTCAATTCTGACAAGTACAGTACTCGGTGGTCGAATTGACCCATTGTACTACGTCCTAGCTTCTCACACCACTTATGTTGTGTGCGTTAATTTTATACATGAGTGGCGGGACCTACAGTTTAAAGTCGACTCCGAACGATACATTTTTTTGAGAAGCATTCCATGGCATTTTTTTACTCTCAGAGTTTTTGCCAGAAATCTGATGCGAGGAAGTCACCGAAAAATTATTTTCAAATTTTCGTTTTGATGTCTGACCTGGGATTCGAACTCGGGTCTTTCGTCTAATAAGCCAACACACTACCTACTAGACCACGGCGACTTAGTGAAAACCTTACTCTCCAAAATGCCCCAGGCGCAAAAGTCCAACGGATTGAGATTCGAAGATTTTGGTGGCCATTAGGCGGTAGAAATGAAGCGAGGAACCTCTTTTTCAAGCATGCTGAGTGCCATCGCACTAAACGCACTGAGTCCTATTGGAATGTCTGTGCCGAAATGTTTATCTGCCCAGGGCTTCAATAAAGGCATTAATTTTAACCCCACGACCGATGAATACGAGCGGGCAGCGAACATCGGCCGTTACGGCGCCCCTTACAATTACCATCGGCGGCGCTTGAGTTCTGGTGACCAATCGCCGGTGTAAATTTTCAGCTGACCTCTTTGCCAAGTAAACCCGATCATTTTGTTTGTTCACAAACTGCTCAATTTCGAATAGTTTCTCATTTCAGAAAAACAAATTCGGTAACTGGCCACTTTCGTGCAAGCGAATTAACTCCTTGGCTGTTTCCAGTCTAACTTTATTTTTCAATCGGTAAGCTCTTGCACTTTTTCGAACTTGAATGGCTTTAGTCCAATCTCATTTTTCAATATGTGATGCATCCGTTCTCGCGTTCAGCTCACGAGCAATTTTCTACCCAGGCGGCATGGATTTCCATCAAATCTGGCCTTCTCTTTTCGGATAATTTCTGGTGCTGTTACCGTTTTTTTTTTTTCATTCACTTTTTGGACGCGATGCAACACTGCCAGTATCACGGTAACGAGCAATGGTACGAGAAACAAAAGATTTCTTCACATTTAAATGCTGGAGGGTTCTAACGATAGCCACCTGTGGCTATCACGCTTGAATTCCCTATCACGAATAACTTTTTTTCTAAATGCAATAGATCAAAATGCTTTTGTAAGCTTGTAAATAATAAAATGAACTGTCACTGGAATAAATTTGTCAGCTGTCAGACGAGCGGTTTACAAATGATAACAACCTGAAGTTGGTTGCAGTACAAATCATTCAACCAGTAGTTTCTCATCAATGAGGCTTTCAAACGATTAAAAAATTTCGAATAAAACGAAGGAATAAAAAATTTTAAGTTAAAAATTAGGAAGCGCTTAATGAATGAAGGTTAAATAACTGGTTTAGAGACATATCCGTAGTGAATCAGAAGCATTTCTTAAGAAATTCCTTTTCTGTCTATAGCCAATGAGTTCTGCTCTTCTTTTGTGCTTTGATTTTGTGGCCATCTAAGGGTAATTTCTTTTTCTCTCTTCTCCAATATTTTATTCCCTTTGGGAAATTCCAGAATTTGGATTCAATTGAAATTCAATCGTTCGTTGGCGTTTCTTAGCACGCTCTATTAGGTTCTTTTTTTCATCTTCGCCACCCGGCTAAAATACGATTCAATCCAAAGGAATGTTGTTGCATCCAAAAGGTGTTTGGAAACAATTTTTGGACTAAAAACATACACAAAAAATTTGACTCAAAGGAAAAAGTCTTTCCTAAAGAGAGGAAGAGAGAGAGAGTAAGCCAGGAAAAACAAAAATAATGGCATTCCTTTGGTCAGTCATTCAAAGCAATGCTGAACACAGCTCTACGACTCCTGTTACCAATTTAATGAAGGAAAATTCAGACAACACAGCCTGACTGTCAGAGAGAAAGAGGAGCGAAAGAGAGAATAAGAGCGGTGGAAAGCAGTGGGAAGAAAACTAAAATAAATTTCTTTAAATTGCGTAGAAAATAAGTTTTCCATTGGCTGTTATAGAATATGCTGCACTCAGTGTCAGCCTCAGTGTCTGTGTTTCCCCATAATTTCACTTTAATATGCCCTAAGAATTCTTAACCCATTTCCATTCCTAGGCTACATACATATTCGCTCTCTTATGCGTCTATTTGCGTGTGTGTGTGAAAGAAAGAAAGTGAGCAAGAGAGTGAGTGAGCGAGAGTGAGTGCGTGAGAGAGAGTGAGTCCCTTTGTAAAGCTTCCTTTCAAGTTTATTTAATGCATCCGTTATGTATCTGTGATACTTTATACTGGGCACACCATATTTTTTTATTTTCTTTCTTTCTTTTTTTTTTTTTTGTCGATTTCAGTTTTTCTTCTTTCTTTTCGTTCGTTCATTTGCGTTCACCAGTTTTCTTATTTTATTTAAACGTCGGCGAAAACTTTATAATCCGTTAATTATTTGTCTTATGCCAAGTTAGCGAAATTTTATTGCAGTCTTCTTTAAGTCTTCTTTTATTTTTTTCTTTCTTTCTTTCATTTCTTCTTAAATTTATAATTTGTGCTCTCCTTGAATGCTACAGCCAGCTGAATGGTAGCCTTGGTTATTGCATTGATTTGTCAAAGCCTTCAAACGGGTCATTGAAAGGGGGGTCCTAGCCTCTTAGCATGTGATCTTAAGTGTATCTTAATTTATGAATACAATTTACTTACCGACTCTGTTGTTCCTTGTACCCCACTTTATGTAAAAATTCTTTGTTTCTCGAAATCATCCTCCTTAGTTCTCCTTAGCGTAACAACAGTTATTTTGCTAAGAAGCCTAGCTTTAGGTGTACTAAGCCAAAGTACCTGTAACGATAAGAAAAAGTTTTAGAAAAATATTCGTAAAAGATTCGTAAAAGATTCGTAAAAGATTCGTAAAAGATTTGTAAAAAGTACTAGAAGTTCCTATATAATAAGAGGGTCCCCTATATTAAGTCCCTTTATTACGCCAAGAGAAAGAGACTAATAGCTGGGCAGACAGTCATACAGCAATCAAAGCACTAGGATTCCACCTCGTCAAAACAAAGTCTGTCAAAAGTTGCATGAATTCCGCCTCTTCTGGGTTCCGGGTTCCTTCGGCATAGAGGCTTCCGGAACGGATCGAAAATGTCTAAGGAAGGGACAATAGAGGGGATATATACTGCGTCGAGATCCGCATAGATTCTCTACTGGGTTCCGCGCCATTGTGACATAGAAGAGAACGAAAAGACGGACCAACTGGCACGGAAAGGATCGAAAATATCTAGGGAAGAAACGATAGAGGGGATATATGCCCTTACAAGAATACTTTTTCGAATTGGAAAAAAGCAGCATGAAATTTAACAAAACATAGATGATCCAACATACCTGGTTACATAACACATACATAATTGGCCATTACAATCCTTCTTCAGTCAGGATTACGACCTAGCTTCTCACACCACTTATGTTGTGTGCGTTAATTTTATCCATATAAGTGGCGGGGGACATACAGTTTTTAAAGTCGGCTCCGAACGACAGATTTTTTGAGAAGCTTTTCATGGCAATTTTTACTCTCAGAGTCTTTGCCAGAAATCTGCTGAGAGGAAGTCGCCGAAGAAATATTTTTCGTTTTTGATGTCTGACCTGGTATACGAAGAACCCGGGCCTTTCGTCTAATAAGCCAACACACTACCTACTAGACCACGGTTGCTGAATTTTAAAACTACCGGCAAAAACACCAGGGAACTACTTGAGATCGACAACGGGATTTCCAACGGAACACAGCGCTATAAGGCAGGATTACTGCAAAAGCTGCCAGGATGTGGAAGGAATGGAATCAGTACAAGAGTCTTTATTTAAGTGACCTGCACTCCAAAACAGTGGTTATCGGCATTAAGATGACAGAACGTTGGAAGATCAGGGCATGGTGGCGAACGTGTCACTAAGTTAAACTGGCCGGTTTCACTCGTAGCGCGGAGTGGTTCAAATCTACCACTAACGAATCACGGTAAGGGAACTTACCTTACACTGGGTAACGCAATGGATTATATAGGAACCACCAAATGAATTTGTCTGTACACGGCAAGCTATACGCTGTACTAACCTAACCTATACAAATCAGCTGAAAATTTTGAATGTCTACTCAAGTCAGTGCAGCTTAAATAGGTCAGCTGCAGTAGCTCTTATGTAACTATAAGACTGTCTTATGACGAGAGCCAAAGGTACTACTATATGAGTATTCTAAGTAGTTCTAAGAGTTCCCTATAACTTGGGAACGGATCGGCGCATTTTAACCAAAATGTGACAGTATTTAAGTTAGAGAACGTTGAATTTAAAAATGTGAGAATATTAAAAACGTTCTAAGAACACTTAGAACGTTATAGAATGGAGGCGTCGCCATATAGTATTATAACGGGCCGCTATGAGACCTCGCGATCTATCCTAGATCTTTAGACTAATGAAATCCCAGGGCAGTTAATTGGATAGCTAGATAAGATACCTAGGTTAGGTTAGGTTAGGTTAGAGGACGTGCACCTGTCGGTCAAGACAAGCACAGTACCAGGAGGTCGAAATTGACCCTTTGTACATTGTCCTCAGAGGAGGAACGAAAAGGAGGATATAGGAAAATAGGGAAGGGGAGGGAGAATGGGAAATGGAGGAATGAAAAACAACAGACACAAAACAACAGAGGTTGAGAGTGCGACTACACTTATGAAGCCCTAGCACCAATCAACCAGCCCAAGCTGCTAATGAATCTGTGGAGAGCCTTGATGTCGGCTCTCGACACAGAACTCAAGTTCTCAAAGAAGGCCCTGCCAAGGGTCCTCAACCTACCAAGGGCTGGGCAGTTGCAGAGGAGATGTTCGACAGTCTCCAACTCCTCCTCATCGCAACATACCCTGCAATAGTCCGGCTGGGATCTGTTCCAGATCCCCGTCAGCGACCTAATCTCGCAGTGCCCCGTGATAAAACCGACAACCAACCTTAAGCTGGCCTTAACCAAGCCCAGCAGCCACTCTGTCCTCTTGCTGTCCGCAGCAGGCCATAGATGCCTAGAAACAGAACAACCCGATCCGTTTCCCCAACGTCTCTGCTCTTCCCTCCTGACCCATCCATCGATGAGGCTATAGAGCGGACAGACTGGGGGTCAGGACCAACTGGGAGGTCAAAAAGATACCTAAGTTGGACACCTAGACACAACCATGCACCTAGTATTGGAGGGCCATCCGCATTTGAAATATAAACTCTAAACTTTCGAATGTTAAGCTTGTCCCGATTGTTCTTCACTTGTAGCTCACTTGGATATCACTCTACGACCGTTTTTTATTCTGTTCTTAAAATACAAAGAATATATTCCTTACGCATAATAATAATCTGCCGTCTTGCTGTACCATATAACATGCCTGCCCCTCCCGCCCGCCACCAATTCCTTGCTGGTGAACTTGAGTGTCCTATTTCTCAATGATTCTGGATGCGAGCAGAAGAAGAAAAATAAAACAAAAAAACAAAGACTTTTAACTGCCAACACAGTCTTATTTACGAGTTCTTCTAATGCGGATGACTCCGCTCCCCACTTATTTTTTTACTTATTCTTTGATTTATACCAAAGAATAGGGGGGTATGGAGTGGAATGGAGAATATGATGCGACGGCATATAAATATCAACTGCACAGATATTTATTCCTTTAATGTTTAAATTTAATTCATCGGTACGTTATGGCCAACTGGTGGCATTTACTGTTTGTCTAAGGGATAATGGCGTGGCGCTCTCTGGCAGTGTTTGCGGTGGCAAAGTAATAAGTGCTCTGGTGAAAATTGCTTGTACGGCTTAAGGTAAGCATGTTAGCCCAGGGGGGGGGGCTTTATCAGGGTGGCAGTGTAACAAAACTTTAAATAAAATCTTGGAAATGCTAACAGGAGTGCCATGGCGTTATATTTCCTTGCAATGGAATACCTTTAATTGGAATTTACGTTCTACGTTCAGGTTTCGTTCACAAGGCGAATTTTAAATTATTGTTTTGGCTTATGAAACGACGAAAAATAGATTTTGTAAATCACAATAAACAACAACAAATACGTTAAAAATAAAATTAAAATTTTAACAATTTTTTTAGGACGCAAAAACAGCTGTTAGGGGGACTTATGCCCTAGCCTTTAGATATCTAGAGTCAGTAAAAAAAGAAAACTGTTTGGCAATCATTCAACGGTTACAAAATTGGGAGGGGGGGGGGGGGGGGGGAATGGCAGCTTTATAGAAAACAAAGCTCTCTTGGCTATACCTAGCTGCCAATTGAGTGACTCTGAATACGATCTAAGCAGTCAGGAACTTTTCCTCGAATAATATTCCCTGTGAAGAAGAAGACAGTCACAGTATGAAGCCATAAGACATTACGGCAGAAAATTCTCACGCACTTAATCAATATATAGCTGCCGATTGCCGTTGTCTATCCCAGGTCAGGCACGAAATATGAAAAAATTAAATACTTCTTAGGCGACTTCCTCTCAGCAGATTTCTGGCCAAGACTCTGAGAGTAAAAATTGCCATGAAAAGCGTCTCAAAAATCTGTCGCTCGGAGTCGACTTTAAACTGTAGGTCCCGCCACTCATGTATAAAATTAACGCACACAACATAAGTGGTATGAGAAGCTAGGTCGTAATCCTGAATGAAGGGTTGTAATGGCCAATTATGTATATATGTACTCAGAGTAAATAAATCTGCCAATAAACCTGTCGTTCGGAGTCGACGTTACACTCTAGGTCCCGCCACTCACATGTAAAATTAACGCACACAACATAAGTGGTGTAAGAAGCTAGCCGTAATCCTGAATGAAGGGTTGTAATGGCCAATTCTGTACGTTATGTATGTAGCTGTCCTTAGTCCAGGGCTTAACGTGATTATCACCATAATAGCACCCCCCATGGTGCTCAAAGAATGGGTGGAAACAATGCGCCTACCAGCGCCCTTACGCACTATAATGCAACCCTCCCAATGCATTATTTCATCACCATACGTGCGTACCAATTCGAAGCCTTGCATTTAGACAAGACTTCCCTCTTTGTTTGGGATGGGAGACTATCTAAACTCTGCTTTTCACAGTGGTTGAGAGTGCAACGCCACACCGAGCTTGCGATTTTCCCGCGATTTAGGTGTAAACCACAGCCACCACGTTGCTTTCACAAGGGGCTTCCTTATCAATATCGGATAGAGACAAGTCTCTATGGCTCCCGACACCCGTTGTATCAGAATTAAGCCTCCGATTGAGCTTCACTGTCCAGTTTGCTACCAGTTGAATCCCAAATAGTTCGGAACTGGTAACCCTTTTAAACGCGACGTATGTAGCTGTCAAAGACGATTGGTTTAACGTGGGTAACAGTCCGCATAGACCTAATTATACGGTGCTCTTTGCACAGGGTGAAATACAATGCGTCTACCAATGCCCCCAAATGAAACAGACTTTTTCGCCTGAGTACCAATTCGTAGCCATGTATTTGGACATGACTTCCCCCTTGGTTAGGAGCCGTGCCTATCTTAAACTCCTTCCGATATTTAGGTCACGGCACCCGGTTGAAAAAATGCAATTCCACACCGAGCTTATTAACTGGACTATTGTATGTAGCTGTCAGTTGTAACACTACATGAAGACTGCCTCAAAACTAAGTAAGAAAGCATCGAGAAAGGAGAGCTTATGATGAACTTACCAACAACCCGGCGCAGAAGTCATTAGCAGGTACTTGAAGTATTTCCGAGTGCACACATGACAAATACTCATACATCGTTGAAAGGGTTAAATATAACTGAATGACCCATAGCCTGATCTGAGTAGTCAGAAACTTAACTTGAAGTGCACCGTGGTCTAGTAGGTCTTATGTTGGCTTATTAGACATAAACCCACGGTTCAAACCCCAGGTCAGACATATCAAGCAGAACTCTATGAAGCAGAACTCTTAGAAGATGGATTTTAGACGATTTACAGAGTTAGTAACAAAATCAGATAGGGAATAGTTGGACTGTAAAAACGTGGAAATAGAATAGGGAAACGTTGAAAATTCGTTCTATGCTTTAAGGTTCTCATGGAAGAGAGGAAGAGGAGGGGGAAAAGATGGGAGGATCCAAACATATATTAAAATATAGAGTATCAAAGGTTATGGAAAGATCAACTATAGACTAATCCAGTCCTTGAACGGTCGCGCCCGGCCAGAATTACTGCAGAAGCTGTTAGGATGTGGAAGAAACGAAATAAAGCGAGGGCTCAGCGCATCAAAACAGGGCTTCAGAATATAAGGAGCGTTTCTTCTACGTCCCTGATTTCAACAATTTCTTCAGCTAAGTTAACTCTTTCGAGCCAGCTCTCTAATTAGAACGATATATGAAAATTATTGCACCCCCAAACGTTATTAATATCAGTGCACTACACTATTGGAGGACTCGTAGAGGTCCCTCCCCCATTTGTTTATTACTTGACAATGATTTTGCTGTAAGACTGATGCGGCACTAAGAACTGGTTTGAATTATGTATTGATCCTGGATATTTTAAATTGACAATAACAAAACAAACAATGAGTTTCTAGAAGTTGACAAACTGCTGAAATGTAACGTTATCGTTAAGTGAAAGCAAGAAGCTTAAGGTAATACGGAAATCCATAGGAAATACGAGTTTTTTTTAATAAAAACGTAACAATATAGAGTCTGTTCGCCAATAATACCCAGAAGATGGAAATAGGCCTTCAATACCACAAACTCTCTTTATTTTTATAAAATTTTTACAATTTTCCCATGAAACTTAAATGGTTTTTAAAAATTTGTTGAAATCAGGCAGACAACAAAGAAAATTATTTAAAAACTCTCTCCCTCTCTCTCTCTCCCTCTCTCTCTCTCTCCCTCTCTCTCTCCCTCTCTCTCTCTCTCTCTCCCTCTCTCTCTCTCTCTCTCTCTCTCTCTTTCTCCCAACCATATTTAGTGTACGTATGTATGTGTTTAAAAATAATTAATAATTCCACATCATTATTGAAATGAAAAACTAATCCAAGTACAGTCGTACTCCGATAATTTGAACTTCCATTACTTGAAGTCTCTATAAGTTGAAACACATCTCGTGGCAGCAGCATCTAGATCGTTTGTAAATTTACTTCCCAAAGTTGAAGTTTCTCCAAGTTGAAGTTTTTTAATGGAGAATAGTGATTCAATTTATAGAAGTTCCACTGTAAATATTAAAGGAAAAATAAAAATAAAATTGAAATTTATTTCTTAAGAAAAATTATGCAAAATAAACTAAAAAAAAAATAACAGAAATTCGCCGGCATAATCAAAATATTGTCTCTGGATAGCTTTATCCTGGCAATTGCCTGGTATTTTACTAGTAGGAAGTGAGAGAGAGAGAGAGAGAGAAAATTGAAGAGAAAGAGAGAAGAAGAATAGTAGTTCTGTTTACATTTTAATTAAATTTAACACTGAACACTGATATGCATTAATTCATTACTAGAATATCTTTGTAAAATATTCTCCTTATTTTTCATCCTCTTCTTCCTTTTGTGCTATATTTTGTATTACTGTAGCAGGTTTTCTTTTTTGCATTTACAGTGTAACGAGGCATAAGTTTAACAATTCATGAAACTTGAAATTAAAAAATTAACATATCATTTCCAAGGTCTTTATAGTAATCCCTTTCGTTTTTAACCCATCTGTCAGAAGTCCGACAACATATCTTTAATGTGTGCGCGATTTTTAACGCGTTCGATTTTTGACGTTTGCAAATTTTGACCATCAAACAAGATTTAAATGAAGGAATCTATAGTGCTGATTCGTGCTAATTTAATAGGTAGTGTGTTGGCATATTTAACATAAGATCACGGTTGAAATCTTAGGTCAGATATTTCCAACAAAACGAAAAAAGAAAAATATTTTTTGGACGACATCCGTTCAGTAGATTTCTGGTAAAAACTCTGAGTGCCTTTCCCGGCAATGCCCTTGAGAAAGCTACAAATCTGTTGAGAAAGATTCGACTCACTGACCAAATCACGATTCGAGGCAGATGTCAATCCTATATATATGTGGAAAGATTTCCCTTTTGAATGTTAGCTCAACGTTAACACTCTCGTCCACGAATGTTGGGAATTTCTCTTGGAAAACTCGTAGCAAAGCTAACTATTATATGGGTTTCGAGCTTGTAAACATATTATCAGAAATCTGCGTTACCGATGACTAGCCCAGAGAGCATACATCTGGATTAGAATTCGAATTCGGGTGTAGAACCTACAAATATCTAAGCGCCTTTGATGTGGGCGTATTACAGAAGATGCATCGAGTCACTTATATTTTTTTTTTTTTACGCCGAGGAGGGGCAAATGTACCTACCGCACCATAGAAGAAGTTGTCACGTCCTCCGTGTGTGGGGCCCTCACCCACTAAATCCCCACCTCGTACCGTAGACTGTTGTGCGAACTCCGGAACTACGGATGTATTACTTCGGAGTGGAGTCCTTTTGGCCCTTTGGCAGCCGCGTCCGGACTGCGTAATGAAGGTTGAGGAGACTAATAATTGTCTCCACTATTTCCTTCCGTCCAAGTTCCCGACTGGGACCTCATTTGACACGTGAGCTAGTGTCATCTATGTCATCTTCAGTCTCAGAATGCGCTCCACGTACTTCGCCACTGAGGCCCAATTCTCTCTGCTCGCAATCATAATCCCGACAATGTTAGCGACCGTTATCGTTCCGATCATCGACGTCAGTGCAGAGCGGTAGCTCTGCCAGCGTAAACATTCGAAGATTGTGTGTTCTGCATCATCTATTACCTCCCCTTCTTCGTAAAGGCAGTAAGGGGAGGTGGTCTTTCCCATTCTGTTGAGATATTTCCTAAAATATCTGTGGCCCGATAGCATCTGTGTAACATAAAAATTTACTTCTCCAAATTTCAGACAGATCCATGGCTTTATTTCCGGAATAAGTCTCGCCGTTCACCTTCCTCTATCCTCGTCGTTCCATCGTCGTTGCTATTCTGAAATGGTGTTTTCCCTGAAGTGACTGGTTATGTGATTTCCAGCCGATTTTGCCTTATAAATCTTCATCCGCTCTGCTGCCAGTAGATCGAACCGAGTTACTTATATTAGCAACACGGTTGTAAAGGTGGCTCAACGCATTTAACTCTTTCTAGTCATGAGGTATTTTAATATGAAAAATGGAAACATTGGAGAACGTTTGAGAGTCTTAAGGGATCTTCTATGTTATCCGAGCCATGTTCAGAGTATATTACTTCACCAAGACCAATTGCCTTCAGAAACGTTCGCACTCTATCAACTTTAAGTCATGCTCTCAGTTGTAAGGCGTCATGGGACGCAAGGAGAATATGGGATCATAATTATATTATATATTGCCGACAATTTAGGCGACCAGTTATATGCCTTTATACTTTCGGACAGTGAAGTAGCTTTTAAAGTTTTTGAGTTGAACCTTACCTTCTCAATATATTAGAGAACGATAACACCGTTACATTGGATTTTAAGGAGCTAGGAAAGTAATAAAATGGCAGACTATCCGAATAAACGATGTGTATATTTACTCCAGCGATGTTTTATGAAAAACTTTGGAAGCGAAATGAAATATTTAAACACCGGGAAGCTGACCAGTGACTGAACAAATGATTCCTAATTTCCAATGAGAAAATCTCGAATAATCTATATTCGCTAAGTAGAACAGACTTGAGTGCCCTGGTAGTTTCGTGGGTAGCGTGCTAGACTATTAGCATGAGGGTTGTGGGTTCGATTCCCAGCATAGACTCTAGTCTGTGACACTACAACGAGTATATGATCGAAGTTCCTCAGCTCGTATATAATTAGAATATAATTTATAATTGGATTGTAATTAATAAATAAAATAAAAAGAAATAAAAGAACAGACTTAAGCCCCTTTAATCGGATAATCTTAAAAACCTGAAGTACCACATGAACAAAATTGGTATCTCCGAGATCAACGTCTCTAATGAAAGTTCAGAACGTATTCTTTGAGAATGTCCTGTACTCGGTGGGGCTTCCACCCAGCCGTAGTTGTGATAGCAGGTACAATCCTTGTGGATCTGCTGGCAGCAGAGCGGATGGAGATTTTTAAGGCGAAATCGGCTGGAAATCACTTAACCGGTCACTTTAGGGAAAACCCCTTACTGCCTTTACGAGGAAGTGGAGGTAATTGATGATGCAGAACATACTATCTTCGAATGTGTACGGTGGCACAGCTATCGCTCTGCACTGGCGTCGATGATCGGAACGACAACGGCCGCTAACATTCTCGCGGTTATGATTGCGAGCAGGCAGAATTGGGCATCAGTGGCGAATTGCGTGGAGCGCATTCTGAGACTGAAGAAGAGAGATGTGGAGGAGCATGTAGGCACGCCGGCATAGATGACTCTAGCTCACGTGTCAAACGAGGTGCCATCCGAGAGCTTGGACGATAGAAATAGTGGAGACTTTTAGAAGTCTCCTCAACCTTCAATATGCAATCCGGACTCGGATGTGAGCATGAAGGCGGCCAAAGAGCCAAAAGGACTCCACTCTGAAGTAATACCACCGTAGTTCCGGAGTGGGCACAACAATCCACGGTAGGAGAAGGGGATTTGGTGGGTGAGAGCGCCACGCACGGAGGACGTGACGACTTCTCTATGGTGCGGTGAGATACATTTGCCCCTCCTTGGCGTAAAAAAAATCACCTTCAGATAGGTTGTAGAATTCAAAACCTCGAATAGCGCTTGAGTTCCTTAAGTGCTATAGGTATGGGATACTTGTCTGATAGGCATTGCTAGAGATTTTTAGCAGCGAATCAAACACTTAAAATTGTTCATCCCCACTTCCTATTAAAGGGGGCACCTCAAAATAATTTCTATAGGAAGTTTTTAACTTTTATAATAGCCCTTAGCCTTGTCCTTCTTTAGAGGAGTTTACAACGTCTGAGATGAGTTATGACTCTTCTGTCATGACTATGACATTTATGTTGCGTGTGTTAATTTTATACATGGCGGGACCTACAGTTTAAAGTCGATTCCGAACGAAAGATTTTTTGAGAAACTTTTCATGGCAAAATTTTATTTACTCTCAGAGTTTATCACAGAAATCTGCGGAGAGGAAGTCGCCGTTGAATATTTTTAGTATCACATTTTACTCGAAACGTTTAACTTGGAGTTTGAACCGACTACCTACTAGACTACGACTACTTTGTCGGCTATAATGTCATCCCTAAAACGTTGGAATCTTGATTAAACACGCTAAAGTGTTCCTTTATTTCCTACAAGCCTTGAAATTATTATTTCTACTGATTGGCGGGACCTACAGTTTAAAGTCGATTCCGAACGACAGATTTTTTGAGAAATTTTTTGTGGCAAATTTCATTTACTCTCAGAGTTTATCATAGAAATTTGCTGAGAGGAAGTCGCCGTTGAAATATTTTTAGTATCTCATTTTACTCGAGACGTTTAACCTGAAGTTTAAACCGACTACCTAGTAGACTACGACTACTTTGTCGGATATAATGTCATCCCTAAAACGTTGGAATCTTGATTAAACACGCTAAAGTGTTCCTTTATTTCCTACAAGCCTTGAAATTATTATTTCTACCGATTAATTATCCTTTTACAGTCAGTACAGGCACGATTAGAGTGATGATTTTGATAGTGTTAGGGGCATCCTAGCGTATAATAATTGCTTATTAAATGAGTATCTCAACACGGCGTCAGTGCAAACTGATAAACATGGAAA
This sequence comes from Sarcophaga peregrina, assembly GCA_014635995.1. Lineage (NCBI taxonomy): Eukaryota > Metazoa > Arthropoda > Insecta > Diptera > Sarcophagidae > Sarcophaga > Sarcophaga peregrina. Next base: position 82,477,228 of record CM025793.1, on the reverse strand, counting down.
TTGAATATGGAATGGTCAACCATTATAGTGCCCTCGAAAGGAGTATTCAAAAGATCTGTGTCATTGAATATATAGCACGGTTATGAACCATTTCATTGAACCACAATATATCTATCACCCTGTATGTTTAGTGGAAATAAAAGTTTTTGTTTGTATATTTAGCTCAGCACTTTTGCTCTGTATTAATCGGCTAAAAGCTGTAATTTATTAGCATTTTCTTTTGCTTGGGTGTTTATCTTTGAAAGCCTTCTTCTTCTTAGACTCCAATTTCATCTTCATCGGTATGCAGAGGCCAACAAAAAAGGAAAGAAAACTAAACGAAGCAATAGTGCTTATTGCTTGCCTTCTTTGTTCTTTTTTTTTTGGGAGAATTTTTGCAATTTGGCCAAAAATAAAAATGTTAAATGGAACAGCAGCAGCAGCAACGGCTGCATGCATTTTAACTTACCTTAGCTAAGGCCCAGCTAAGTTTTGTTTAAAGGCACCAGGTAATGAGAGAGAATAGAGAGAGAAGAGAGTGGAAGACTTTCGACTACTTTTGGCTGTGCACTAATTCGAAGCCAAAAAGTTTTCTATTTTTCTTTATCAAACACAAAAAACAAAAAAGAACAGAATAGAAATGAAGAAAAAGAGAAAAAGGAGAAGCGAAACGAAACGTATCTTATAAGAAAGACAAGCAAATAAGAAAACTTAGCTAAAGGTTTTTAGATTTGTTCGTTTCTTTCTATTTTTTTAACGCTTAAATGTCTGCAATGTTTTCTTAAATTTTCCAACTGCCTGAAAGTATGCAATCAGCTATAACTATGCACACCTGTGTTTGCCAATTTAACTCAGAGCAGCCAAGCAAGCTGTACTAGCTAGCTTGCTAAGACGGCCATAAGAGTTTTTTTTTTCTTTTTTTGCCTTAAGCCGGAGGTGGTAAATCTTCAAAGATACCTTTGTTCCAATAAAAGCATGCACCATTCACCATCCTTGGTGCCTACGTATTAAAACCCACCCCTTATACACATCAACCACTCTCCCCCCGCGGGACTGCCGCAAGGTATTACTTCGCGGTTGGCTGGTTAGCTCGAAAGCTTTATCACATCATCTCAAATTTCGGCTTCGTTCCTCCAACCTTCGGAGGACTATCATTACTTCCGCCATTTTCTGGCTGTATTGGCTCCATAGCGTTCTAGAGTTCAACAGCTCCTCCATGAGTCGATTTGGTCCTAATCTATTTTCTCCAGGCCATATAAACCTGGGGCAGCATGTAAGAATATGCTCCGCATCTTCCTCTTCATTTACACAGTTTGGACATATAGGGGAAGTATTATGTCGAAATCTGGGGCAGCATACTAGAATATGCTCCGCGTCTTCCTCTTCATCTACACAGTTTGAACATATAGAGGAAGTATCATGTCCAAATCTGTACAGGTACTTCCTAAAACATCCATGACCAGTTAGAAATTGGGTCACATAATAATTCAACTCGCAATGTTTGTTCTCCATCCAAGGGGACAAGCTGAAATGTCCATCTTTCCTTTAAACTGCTCTCCCATCGTGACTGCCATTTGTGCTTTTATAGCCGCTGTCCGTCCTGGACAGCGGTCTAGTAGGTAGTGTGCTGGCTTATTAGACTTAAAGCCAGGGTTCAAGTCCCCGGCCAGACATCAAAATAAAATACAAAAAGTATTTTTTCGGCGATTTCCTCTCAGCAGATTTCTGGCAAAAACTGAGTAAAAATAAAATTGCCATGGAAAGTTTCTCAAAAATCTGTCGTTCGGAGTCGACTTTAAACTGTAGGTGCCGTCAATTATGTATAAAATTAACACAAACAACATAAGTAGTGTGAGAAACTAGGTTAATAATCCTGACTGAAGGGTTGTAATGACCAATTATGTATGTATGTATGTCCGTCCTTGTCTCTCGAGACGGCGGAAGTATATGCGGCTCATCTCATCCGCCAATATGTCTATTGGTATTGTCTTTGCCAATACCAATACCGCTTCATCAGACACTGTCCTGAAGCCACTTATCCGTCTAATCGCGCTTAGACAATACACCGAGGACAGTATTCTCCTTGTCGACCCCACGGAGAGAGCCTCCGACCATATGGGGCAAGCATTTAGCATTATCGACGTTATTACCGCTGAAGTTATCCTCCTCTTAAATGGACCTGGTCCTCCAATATTTGGCATCATCCTTGCCAGTGCTCCCTGCTGCGTTACAGATGCCTTTTCGCCTATGTATTTTACGTGCTCCTTGATGTTCAACCTGTCATCAACAATCACTCCCAAGTATTTTATTGCCCTCTTTGATACGATCTCTGTGCCTCCAACTGGCCATAAGTGTGACGTGGAAGGGTGCTCCTCGTGTGTGTGTCGTGTAGATGGTAATCCTGATGGTGCATGCAATTTCAAAATTTGCTCTTTTTCCATTTGCTCTTTTGCCAACTTGCCAAACTATGCATCATTATATGCCTGCTGCGTTCTTCCTCTTCTCTCTCTCTCTCTCTCTCTCTCTCTCTCTCACTCTCTCTGTTGAGTCTCTTAAAAATAGAATTCCGTTGCTTGCATTTCATTTTCCAAGCATTTTAAGTGCAGCAGGTATTTTGTATGCATTTAATTTGAGCTATTTCGGGGGCAAAAAAAAATGATTTCATCGAGTATTCATTCTATAAATATGCATATTATTCTTCTTCTTCTTCTTCTCATTCTCATGCCTCGTTATTTTATATTTTGGCCGCTGATGCTCATTTTATGCGCATTTCATTTCAATTCATTTTATTTGAAAGAAGTTGGACTTTTTGACTTTCAATGCATTTTAAATTGAACTCGCAATAGGTGTACGTTTCGTTTTTAGGAATTCCTTTTCTAGTCCAACATTTTTTTTATTTTTTTTGTGCATAAAAATTAAATAAAAATGCTAAAGAGCAAACGACTGCAGGATATCAATTTAATGAAATTTTCCGAAAGGTAACAGTCAGACAGACAAACCACATTGAACAGTATGATAGGCCATTTAGATTCCTTTATGCCCTAATGTCCATGTAACTATAGTCGTACATACTTTAGCAAATTTATTATAATTGCAAGCGAATTAGAAAGTATAGGCATTTCCTAAGTAATCAGTTAAATTTTTCCCGAATAATGCCTACAAACGATGGCACATATCGGAGCAAAAGTTCAGTCAGTCTTGTGTAAAGACTGCGGTGTGTTTCAAGCGAGTAATCGTAGTTTGAAGATCTCCATTATAAAGATCTGTCGAACAAATAACTAGTAATTGTTACTCTCTGTGCAAAAAAAAGTGCAAAGATAAATTACAAAAAAAGGGAATTGTTGTTGTCTACATCAAGTTGTGAACAGTGGCTCACAGAATTGTTCAAATAATAAAGAATTTTAAATAAAACTAAAAGCCCCTATCATATATCGATGTATCGATATACATATATTGATATCGATATAACCAAATATCGATATATTATGACTTCTGTCAAAACGTTTAGGACAGGGCAGAGAAGGAAGAGGATGGTAGGACATCCTTTTAGAGAGCATCGTAAAACCTGACAGAAGGTTTTTAGGAGATATAAAAAGTCGTTCGGAAGAAAGAAAGTGCGAGGAGAATATTTGAGACAAGAATTAGCAGTCTTAGACGTAGAGGACAATTTGTTTGCATTCGATCGATGAAATAAAAGATAACTTGTCGTAGATTAGATTGACTAACTGGCAAGAGCTTGTTCGTTAAAAGTGCCTGCGGCAGGCCGTAGTCTGATAAACTGTTTTTATGGCCTGCTGAGTTATTTAGCTCTTTCTCTCACTCTCTCTATCTCTCCTTCTCTCTTTATCTCAATCTTTCGCTCTCTAACTCACTTTTGAATCTCTTTCTCTCTCTCTGTCTCTCTCTACCTCCCTCCATCTCTCTATCTCCCTCTATATCTCTCTCTATTGCTCTCTATCTCTCTCTCTCTATATATATCTCCCTCTCTCCATCGCTTTCTATCCCTAGCTCGTCCTCTCTCCATCGCTTTCTATCTCTAGCTCTTCCTCTCTCTATCGCTCTCTCTATCGCTCTTTCTATCGCTCTTTCTATCGCTCTCTCTATCTCTCTATCTATATTTCTCCCACTCTTTATCGCTTCCTCTATCTCTCTATTTCCGCCTCTCTCTCTCTCTCTCTATCACTCTCTATATATATCTCTCTATTTCTCTTTAACTCTTTCTATTCCTCTCTGTCTCTATCCCTCTATCTCTCTCTCTCTATCGCTCTCTATCTCTACCTCTCTCTATCGTTACACCTATCTATTTTTCTCTACTTCTGTCTCTCTCTCTATCTCTTTCTATATATATCTCTCTATCTTTCTCTAACTTTTTCTATCCCTCTCTACCTCTATCCCTATCCCTATCACTCTCTCTCTCTATCGCTCACTATCTATCTCTCCCTCTATCTCTCCCTCTCTCTGTCGCTACCTCTCTCTATCGCTATCTCTATCTCTCTATTTCTGTCTCTCTCTCCATCTCTCTCTCTCTCTATCGCTCTCTGTCTCTAGCTTTCCCTCTCACTATCACTCCCTCTATCGCTCTCTCTATCGCTCTCTCTATCGCTCTCTCTATCGCTCTCTCTATAGCTCTCTCTATCGCTCTTTCTATCGCTCTCTCTATATCTCTTCCACTCTCTATCGCTTCCTCTATCTCTCTATTTCCGCCTCTCTTCTATCTCTCTCTATCGCTCTCTATCTCTCTCTCTCTATCTCTACCTCTCTCTATCGCTACTTCTATCTCTTTCTCTCTACTTCTGTCTCTCTCTATATATATCTCTCTATCTTTCTCTAACTTTTTCTATCCCTCTCTACCTCTTTCCCTATCCCTATCACTCTCTCTCTATCGCTCTCTCTCTCTATATATATCTCTCTATCTTTCTCTAACTTTTTCTATCCCTCTCTACCTCTATCCCTATCCCTATCACTTTCTCTCTATCGCTCATTATCTATCTCTCCCTCTATCTCTCCCTCTCTCTGTCGCTACCTCTCTCTGTCGCTATCTCTATTTCTCTATTTCTGTCTCTCTCTCCATCTCTCTCAATATATATCGCTCTATCTCTCTCTAACTCTTTTTATCCCTCTCACTCACTCTCTCTCTCTGTCTTAAAGACGCTTTTAATCATTCTTCGCGAATCTGGAAGAGTCTATTACAAAAAAAAAAAACGGTAAACCAAATGTCGTTCATTTAAAGGGAAAGAGAAACCCCTCATTCACTCACACTTCAATGACTATGACGACAAGAAGGCGATAAAAATATTCGTTACGAGTTACAAAAGCAGGAACACATCTGGAGAAAGGGGCAGGGGAAATTTTGCAATATTTTTGGATGGGTGGCTGTCTGTCTGTCTGTCCCTCTATCTGTCTGTCTGTATGCCTGTTTATTTATATCATTTACCAAATTTGTATGAATTCATGAAATATTGTCAATTAAACAATGCCATGGAGTATGAAGATACAGAGGCAAACAGAGATAAGGCGAAAAAGCAAGAGAGAGTGAGAGTGAGTGGTTGTGGAGTGGACAACCGGTAGACCAAAACAATGGTTATGGAATGAAATGAAAATATGAATTCATCATTATGAACGTACATTTATGGTTGTAAGTGTATGGGTTGTAAATGAAACAGATGGTTAAATGAATGAGCGTATTAATACGAGTATTTTGTATAAGTGTGAGAGAGAGAGAGAGAGAGAGAGCGAGAGTAGAACAGTAGAACCTCTCGCAGTTTGTTATATAAAGCATACTTTTAGGAGAGCTTTTGAAGTATATTTTCAGCATACTTTTGACTGTTAACACTTCTCTCTCTCTCTCTCTCTCTCTCGCTGTATATGTGTGTGTGTAAATGTACGTGTGCATTAATATGTCCTGTGAATATGTTTGATTATCAACTGTAACTGTAAATTTCCATTCGAATGAATATGAATGACCAGCAAAGTAGGATATACCTTTTGATTACGAGGACTATGTCCATATGGAAAGAGATTTGTTTTGTGTTTTTTTCTTCATTTTCATTTTCATTTTTGCTCATGTTTTGCTCTTTAGTTGTTACTACCGCCACTGCTACTACTACCACCATCGTTGTTTTGTTTCTGCCTATTGTACAACTGAATATCTGGACGTCTGTCTGTCTGCCTGTCCATTCGTCTGTAGTGAATTTGTATACAAATATGGCATAAGATATGATAAAATGTACTAAGGCCCCATTTCCCCTCCATTTGCTTATTCAATCACATGCATTCACTCATATGAATAAGGCCCACATAAAACATGCATTTGGTGGATAGTGGGAGGCATAAGGAGATACACATTAATGTATTGACATTAATGTTAAACGATGGATACACGATACAGTGGGTGGTATGCAGATATGAACTGCAAGAAAAAGTGCTATGAATAAAGGAAAGCTACTGAGATAGTTTGAAAAATATTTTTACAACTCCGAGGTACATCAGGGGGATTCCAGTTTTGGCATACCTTAGGTTACCTTAGGTTGCGTTAGAGGACGTGTACTTGTCAACTGTGACAAGTACAGTACCCGGAGATTGAATTGACCCATTGTACAACGTCCTAGCTTCATACAACACTCATGTTGTGTGTGTTAATTTTATACATGAGTGGCGGCCGGGCCCTACAGTTTTAAGTCGACTCCGAATGACAGATTTTTTAAAGAAGTTTTTCATGGCAATTTTGACTCTCAGAGTTTTTGCTAGAAGAAATATTTTCATATCTTCGCTTTGATGTCTGGCCTGGGATTCGAAACTCGGGCCTTCCCCGTCTAATAAGCTAACACACTACCCACTAGACTACGACAACTTCATATTGACTCTTAGGTTAGGTTCGGTTAGGTTAGGTTAGGTTAGAGGACGTGTACTTGTCAGTTCTGACAAGTACAGTACTCGGTGGTCGGAGTGACCCATTGTACTACGTCCTGGCTTCACACAACACTCATGTTGTGTGTGTTAATTTTATACATGAGTGGCGGCGGGACCTACAGTTTTAAGTCGACTCCGAATGACAGATTTTTTGAAGAAGTTTTTCAAGGCAATTTTGACTCTCAGAGTTTTTGCCAGAAATCTGTTGAGAGGAAGTCGCCGAAGAAATATTTTCACATTTTCGTTTTGATGTCTGACCTGGGATTCGATCTCGGGCCTTCCGCCTAATAAGCCAACACACTACTCTTAGAGATTCGCAAAGAATGGTTAAAAGTGTCTTTAGGAGAGAGAACTGAATAACTCAGCTGACCATAAAAGCCGTTTACCAGATTTCGGCCTGTCGAACTAGTCCAGTTAGTCAAACTAATCTATGACACGATTTTTTTCTTTGGTCTTTCGATAGCAAATAAGTTAAACTCTACGCCTAAGCCTGTTTATTCTTGTCGCTTTTCCTTCCGGACGACATTAAATATTTGCTAAGGAACTTCTCTCAGGTGTTATGGTGCTGTCTAGACAATAAAATATTTAATAGAAGAAGGAAAGGAATTCTTTGGAAGAATATCATGTGATGACGTAATGCTTAATAGTCCTCTTCAGTGCTTATGATCTACCGTTTATAAATGATCCCATGGAGAAGGCTCTGCACATGCTATTAGGTTAGGTTAGGTCGTAGTGATAGTTTTGATATTACAAAGCTTATTTGAGCATGCATAGTGGCCCGTTGTAGTGCCACAGGAGAACGCAGTTCCTGTACTCACCAAGTTCCACCAAAATTACGAAAAAGAAAGCAGCTGGTCAGTGCAAGGGCTGCACAATAAAAGCACGACTACTCCGCTTTGGAAAATCAGCCTTAAAGCTTGATAAACGAAACTATATTCTCGATATCAATAGGTTATGGCTCGGTCAAGAAATTGAGAGCCAAATAACCTATATTTACACCTAGCAAGAGAAGGGGACTGACAAAGAAAGTGGTGGACAACAGTCTCCTCTTCCTCAGCGGATCTGCATCTGCATCCACGGCAGAAGCCGTTAAAAGGGAGCCTCATTCTTTCCGGGTGTCTACCCATGACGCAATGACCTGTAAGCGCGGCAGTTGTAGTCAAGATGATGTAACGACCCAGACTAAGTAATTGGTTAATACGCCTTCTATTCATCAAGGCCCAGGTGAGCCTAGCGGTGGAGCAGTACTCCTCATTGACCCAGGATAGGTTGGCGTCCCGAAGAAATTTCCGCGCAATGTCCAAAGCAATACCTTTGAGGCGAATGGTTAGTTTGCATTCGGCTACCACGATTAGCTACTATACTCAGAGGGTATTGAGCTCTCTGTACTGAGCAATTCCATTGAAAATCTTCGAAACACATGTGAGTGAGCGAAAAAGGCTCTACCCAAACTAATATTCGTGACAAAGTTGATAGTGCAGTGAGATAGTCGCTGTAGTCTAGTAGATAGTATGTTGGTTTATTAGACATGAGGCCACGGTTCAAACCCTAGCTTAGGCAGCTAACACCAAATGAAATATAAACACATATTTAGACGGCGACTTCCTCTCTCAGCAGATTTCTGGCAAAAAAAAAAAATCTGTCCTTAAAACTATAGGATCCACCACTTATATGGATAAAATTGGCACACACAACTTAAGTGGTGTGAGAAGTTAGGTTGTAAACCTGACTGAAGGGGTGTAATGGTCAATTACATATGTAATCATCTGAAACTGGAATTTTAGTCAGTTTGTCCCAGTCCACGAGAAAAATTCAGGCCATTTCAAAATGGCTACGACTTACTGCAGACATAAAGCCATGGATTAGTCGGAAATTTGGAGAGGTAAATTACTACGTTACGCAAATGCTATCGGGGTACGGACATTTTAGGAAATATCTGCACAGAATGAGCCTGACCGCCTCCCCCCTTACTGTCTTTACGAGGAAGGGGAAGTAATCGATTATGCAGGACACACTATCTTCGAATGTGCACGCTGCCAGACCTATCCCTCTGTACTGAAGCCAATAATTGGAGCGATCACGGCCACTAACATTGTGGGGGTTATGTTTGCGAGTAGAGAAAATTGGGCCTCAGTGGCGAATTACGTAGAGCGTATCCTGACACTGAAGAAGAGAGATCTTGAGGCTGCAGAACATATAGTCACGTCGGCATAGATGACACTCGCACGGGTTCTTCGTATCCCACATCAAAACGAAAAATAAATATCTGCACAGAATGGACAAGACCGAAAGGGGAAGTAACCGATGATGCGGAACACACTGTTTTCGAATCTGCACGCTGGCAAAGCTATCGCTCCGTACTGACGTCAACGATTGAAACGATCACGGCCGCTAACATTGTCGGAGTTATGATTGCGAGTAGAGAGAATTTGGGCATCAGTGGCGCATTACATGGAGCGCATCCAAAGACTGATGAAGAAAAAAGATCTGGAGGCTGAAGAACATGTAGGCACGCCGGCATAGATGACACTAGCTCCCGTGTCAAAGCAAAAAATCTCAGTCGGGAATCTGGGCGAAAGGAATAGTGGAGACACTTAGAAGTCTCTTCAACCTTCAATATGCAATCCGGACACGGACATGAGCATGAAGCTGGCCAAAGGGCCAAAAGGACTCCTCTTCGAAGTAATACCACCGTTGTTCCAGAGTGGTGCACAACAGTGCAAGGGAAGAGGTGGCGGGGGAATTAGGTCGGAGGCTGTGACGACATCCTCTATGGTGAGGTTAGGTACATTTACCCCTTCTCGACGTAAAAAAAAAGATCACCTTCAGATAGGTTGTGCGAATAGCGCTTGAGTTCCTTAAGTGCTATAGGTATGGGATACTTGTCTTCGGCGACTTCCTCTCAGCAGATTTCTGGCAAAGACTCTGAGAGTAAATAAAATTGCCATGAAAAGCTTCTCAAAAATCTGTCGTTCGGAGTCGACATTAAAACTGTAGGTCCCCGCCACTTATATGGATAAAATTAACGCATGCAACTTAAGTGGAGTGATAAGCTAGGTCGTAATCAAGACTGAAGGGTTGGAATCAAGACAACGTTTTTTCACTGTACTTGCACAGTCTGTGTAAGTGAGTGATTGAGTGAGTGTGAGTTAGTGAGTGTATGTTTAAAAGAGTATACTTTTGCAATATTTATGAAATGAAAAGACAACGTTTTTTCAGTGTACTTGCACAGTCTGTGTGAATAAATGAGTGAGTGTGAGTGTGAGTGAGTGTGAGTTAGTGAGTATGAGTATGAGTGTGAGTGTATGTTTAAAAGACTATACTTTTTCAATATTTATGAAATGAAAAGACAACGTTTTTTCAGTGTACTTGCACAGTCTGTGTGAGTGAGTGAGTGTGAGTTAGTGAGTGAGTGTGAGTGTATGTTTAAAAGAGTATACTTTTGCAATATTTATGAAATGAAAAAGTAAACAAAACAAACAAAAAAAATTGTTCCTCTTTTTTCGCTGAACAATGAAGTGAAATGAAATGAATTCATCATCAACGTACGTCAAACAGTTGTCACACAATCATCATCATCATCGTCATCCTCATCATCTTCAACAATAAACGACATTCTCTACTTTCAACGCCTGCTATCAAATTGTCGCCAAAAGTGGGAGTATGTGTCAGCAGGCTTGGCATACAGTAGTGCACTAGTAATGGTTGTTATGCAGCAGTAAAGAGAGAGAACGAGAAAGAGAGAGAGAGAGAAAGACAAGTAAGCCATCTCTTCTTGTTCTTCTGGTTGTTGTCTTTAATAATAGTTGCGGTCTATTAAACGCAAAAAAAAAACAACAAAAAAAATTTAAGGAAAAGTGAAAATAAATTTTTTATTTCAATTTATAAACATAAAATCCCACTCATCGTCAACTTCATTATCCAAATTATGATTTTCATCATCATTATCATCACTTTCCTGACGTTGTCTTCCATTCTCTCTTCAGTACGCTTAACATTGTCAGGAAAAAAACGAAATTATCGTTGCATTATAAATCCAAAGAGAGAAAGAGAAAGAGAGAGAAGGAGAGGGAGAGGGAGAGACTGTGAAAAATCAATTTGAAATTCCAACTAAAAGTTGAAAATAAAGTGTTAAAATGCCTTTGGGATTACTCATCATAAAAACATGAACAGACAACCCACACAGTGTGGCTGAGAGAAAGAGGAGAGAAGGAATTAAAAAATATTTAAAAAAAAAACAAAAAAAAAAAAGTTCCATTAAAAATTAGTTTAAAAACCCGTTAGACTACAGTAGCACTTAAATATGATGTGAGTAACGGTAAACGATTTCAATAGCAGATGACGTACAAACTCAACTACAGTAAGACCACGCTTAATGCGCGAAATACGTTCCAATATGTTGCAGCGCTAAACGAAACACCGTTAAACGAAGCAGCTTAACACGTACTCATATAACTTCGGGAAATAAAGTTCGAATCTTTGTTCTGGATAGGGCAACAAAAGATCGTTGATCGAAAAGATCCATAGTATACACCGTCACAATATATGGTGCACCACAAGTATCAATACAATGCCCGATTTAGGGGAATCCCAACACTCTACCGCGTAACACTGAAACAGCGTTAAGCGGGGTCTTACTGTACAAGTTAAAATAGAGGCGCTACATTTACGAATTCAAAACGAATATTAATTAGAGTCTGTAGCTCCTTTTCGATTCGAATTTAACGCATAACGAATGGTAGCTCTGAATCAAAAAGTTCAGTTGAGCACGTTTAGCAGCTCGTTGTGACGCCACAGGTGAACGTACTGGCCAAGTTCAACCAAAACCATAGAAGAGAAAGAAGTCAGTCAGCGCAAGAGCTGTATGTCAAAAGCACGACTACGCTATGCTGGAAAACCAGCTAGAAAGTTTAATAAATGAACCTGACAATGGAGAGATGAGCACTGACAAAGAAAGTGGTTAACTTCCTCAGTAGATCTGCACCCACGGTAGAAATCGTTAAATGGTGCCGAATCCTTTTCGCGTGTTTAACCATAACACAATAAGCTGTAAGCATGGCCACTGTGATTAAGATTATGCTACTACCAAGCCCAAGTAACTGGTTGGTACGCCTTCTATCCATTAGGGGCCAGATGAGCCTAGCGGTGCAGCAGAACTAATCATTGCCCAGGATATGTTGGCATCTCAAAGGAATTTCCACGCAATAGCCAACATCAACGAGGCAAATGACATACCAAGTTGCAGATGCTATCGGATCACCGAAATTTTAGGAAATATCTTCACAGAATAGACAAGTTAGGTTGTCGGAGTTATGATTCCGAGAAGAGAGAATTGGGCCTCAGTGACGAATTACATGGAGCGCATCCTAAGACTGAAGAAGAAAGATCTGGAGGCTGTAGAACATGTGTGCACGCCGGCATAGATGACACTAGCTTACGTGTCAAAGGAAATTTCAGTCGGGAATCTGGGCGAAAGGAATAGTGGAGACACTTAGAAGTCTCCTCAACCTTCAATATGCAATCCGGACGCAGATATGAGCATGAAGGTGGCCAAAGGGCCAAAAGGACGTTACTTCGAAGTAATAACACCGTTAGTACGGAGTGGGGCACAACAGTCCAAGGGACGAGGTAGCGGGGGATTTAGTGCGGAGAATGTGACCGCATCCTCTATGGTGCGGTTAGGTACATTTACCCCTCCTCGGCGTAAAAAAAAAAAATCACCTTCAGATAGGTTGTGGAATTCAAAACCTCGAATAGCGCTTGAGTTCCTTAAGTGCTATAGGTATGGGATACTTGTCTGATAAACATTGCCAGAGATTTCTAGCAGCGAACCAAACACTTAAATTTATTCATCCAGACTTCCTATTAAAGGGGGCACCTCAAAATAATTTCTATAAGAAGTTTTTATCTTTTATAAGCGTCCTTAGCCTTGTCCTTCTTTAGAGGAGTGGACAACGTCTGAGATGAGTTATAATCTGTCTGTCATGATTATGACATGTTGTGTGTGTTAATTTCATACACGATTGGCGGGACCTACAGTTTAAAGTCTATTCCGAACGACAGATTTTTTGAGAAACTTTTTGTGGCAAATTTCATTTACACTCAGAGTTTATCATAGAGAGGAAGTCGCCGTTGAAATATTTTTAGTATCTCATTTTACTCGAGACGTTTAACATGGAGTTTGAACCGATTACCTACTAGACAAAACGACTACTTTGTCGGCTTTAATGTCTTCCCTAAAACGTTTGAATCTCAATTAAACCACGATAAAGTGTTCCTTTATTTCCTTCAAGCTCCGAAATTATTATTTCTAACGGTTAATTATCATTTTACAGTCAGTACAGGCACGATTACATACATAATTGGCCATTACAACCCTTCAGTCAGGATACGACCTAGCTTCTCACATCACTTATGTTGTGTGCGTTAATTTTATACATGAGTGACGGGGGCCTACAGTTTAATGTCAATTCCAAACGACAGATTTTTGAGAAGCTTTTCATGGCAATTTTTATTCTCAGAGTCTTTGCCAGAAATCTGCTGAGAGGAAGTCGCCGAAGAAATATTTTTTCGTTTTGATGTCTGACCTGGGATACGAACCCGGGCCTTTTGTCTAATAAGCCAACACACTACCCACTAGACCACGGCGTCTTCAGGCACGATTAGAGATGATTTTGATGATGATTTTGATAGTGTTAGAGGCATCCTAGCGGATAATAATTGCAGCATCGGGACAATGACCAACATACTAACTACTAGGCTAGACTACCTTTTCCTACAACTTAAACGAAATCTAATGTAAACGTCGTACGTCGTTAGGTTAGGTTAGTGATAGGTTGGCCAGCACAGGATCTGCACGTGCCAGTGTCTCCTAAACTTTGTAGAAAAATGTTTTCGTAATTCAATTAAAAAACAAACAAAAACTGTTGCTACCATTGCAGTTGCTGCTTCGGTTGTGTTCGTGATGGTACTGTTGCTGCTGGTACTGTTGCTGCTGCTAAAGTAACTGTTTATTGTAGTTTTTAATTCAATTAAATACCACAATAACAACAAACAAACTCTATTCAACACAAAAAAGGGAAAAAAGAAAGAAGAATGAAAAGAAAAAGGAAATAAAATCAGATTCCAAAAATACAAATACAAGTTCAAATGGGTATGAGTATGAGAGTGTATGTGTATGTGTTAAAGAGTGTACATTTGCGAAAGTGACAATGACAACGTCGATGATGAAAATATTGTTGATGTTGATGTGGCTGTTGCTGTTGATGTTGATGTGGCTGTTGCTGTTGCTGTGTTGATGATGATGAGTAGCCAGTGAATATTTCATTTACTGGCGGGCGGGCAGTTTCTTTTTTATTCTGTTTTTTGCTGTTGCTGTTCTTGATGTTTGATGATAATGACCAAATGTTGTTCATTCATTAAGTTTTTCTTTCTCATTTTTAACTCCTCACCCGGTTACATTCCTCTAAGGATTTCAGGGCTCTCTCACTCTCACTCTCACTCTCTCTCTCTCTCTTTCTCTCTCTCTATCACATTGATGGTTGGTTAATGGCTATTTGTGATAAAAAAAAAATTTTTTTTGTTGTTGTTGTTGTTGTTGTTATTGTGCCATTTCAAAGTCTATAAAAATAATTTGTGTGTGTATTTGTTGTTGTTGTTGTTGTTGTTACCCAAGAATTTTTACACTTGAGCTAGTCGTGAAATATCGTTTGGCGAATTGTGTTAGAGGACTACGAGTACAACTGTTTTATTCCAATAGAATGGTGGTGTTGGTGATACTGATGATGATGCTGCTGCTAGTGATGATGATGATGATTTTGATATGCTTGAATATTGGCCAACATTTAATTTCCGTCTCTCTCTCTGTTAGTATCTCCTGTATATCTGTGATGTATTTTTCTCTTAAAAAAAAAATTTTTTTTCTGTTCTTTTCCTTTTCCTTGAATGTTTTAAATTAGAAAAATAGCCTCAGGAACACAGGGAGGGGTGTACAGCATAGGTATACAATGTGATACAACAAAAAAAAAAAGAAGTTAAGTTAATGGACAAATTGAATCTGTTTAACAATGTTAATAGCCAACCAACCATTCAACCATCTGAATAACCATACAAACCACCAACTAACCATAGAACAATAACAATAAATAAAGCGTTTAAATATTACACCCCCCCCCCCCCACTTGTTCACTTAAATTCTTTACTTTCAATGTAAATGTTCATTGATAGGGACAGGTGGTAACTCTATTAATAATTGAATCTTCTAAGAATTTTTTTTTTGTTTTTTAACAATTGAAATGAATAATCAATTGAACAACATTTCATGTTCGAAATAAATGGCCATTTAACACATCTTAAATGCTAAATGAATCTTAAAAGAAGAAGAAGAAAATAAATACGTATGTATCGGGTCCTCCATCTAACGTTTTTTCTTCAACCAGTGCTTATTTCGTAAATGATAACATTGCTCTTGGCAATGACGAAAGGCCCGGGTTCTTCGTATCCCAGGTCAGACATCAAAACGAAAAATATTTCTAGGGCGACTTCCACTCAGCAGATTTCTGGCAAAGACTCTGAGAGTAAATAAAATTGCCATGAAAAGCTTCTCAAAAATCTGTCGTTCGGAGTCGACTTTAAACTGTAGGTCCCGCCACTCATGAATAAAATTAACGCACACAACTTAAGTGGAGTGCGAAGCTGGGTCGTAATCCTGACTGAAGGGTTGTAATGGCCAATTATGTATGTATGTCAGTCAGAATTACTATTTAACTTCTCACACCACTTATGTTGTGTGTGTGTGTGTTAATTTTGTACATGAGTGGCGAGACCCTACTGTTTAAAGTCGACTTTAAACTGTTGGGTCTTGCATTTTGTTCGAAGTCAGAGGCTGGTTAGCTGCTTTCTGACGGAGCTTTGTAGTCTCAAAGGACGTCTTGAATCCTGAGTGTTAGTGCTTTCAACTGATAAGCTTCTTTGATTTCCAGTTTAATATTCCTTTAAGGACACTGCATGATTAAAAATCCTTTTTTCTTTTTTTTGTTCTGTTTTTTTAGTTTCTTAAAGTTAAAATTCATTACCAACATAAACGTTAAAGTTTTGCGTTCCTTATCTCTGGGAAAACTCTCTTCCTCTTTCTCCTAAATGTTGTTCGCCAGTCCAGCAAATTAACTGGAGCTAAACTTTTACTGTGTAAAGCAATTGCAATTGAATCAAATGAATATTGCGGTGGGTTCTACTGACTTATTAAAGTGAAACGAGCAATAATAACTTGAAGTCTGAATAATTAAAGAAATTAAAATCCATGAATAAGAAAATGACCAAATGGCTACGCAGTTTTTGCAAAGAAAACAAATATAAACGGACCGGCTGGCTGCCCGAGAATGCACGCCACCACTAATGAGTTTGGCTTACAAACAACACAAGCAACTGGGAAGACGGAAGCAGAGAACAAGGGATATTGGCAAGAAAAAGAAAACTACGTACGTACATTAAAGGTTCAATTAGTCGTGACTTTACCATAACGCTGTAGTCGTAACATAATCCATTACCGTAAATTTACTGTTAGCAGCATCAGCGCTGCCATGACCATAAACAGCTGTTTATGTTAATTGCACATACTTTTTTTCCATAAGTACAAAAGCAAACAGAAAAAAAATGTGTAAATTCACCAACCAGCTGTTTATGGTTATGGAGAGAACCAAAATTCAATTGGAACATATGGTTATCGTTATGACTATGGCATTATGGTAAGTCACCTATAATCGAAAACTGTGATGTCCATAAAGTTGGTTAAAACAGCTAATATATATGGTTATGGTTAAGTCACGACTAATTGAACCTTAAGGAATCCACATTCACATTTGCATCCTTTTTAAAAGGATATTTTGTGTGTTAGCAGAGTTAAATAATAGAAACCAATAGTAATCCAGCTCTCCTACTCTTCTTACTGGCATTCATTCATTCATTCGTTCATTTACTAGAGTTTCTTTCAATTATTATTACCCAGTAAGAGTTAACAGTGAAAAGAGAAAAGCAAGGAGAGCCAGAAAGAAGTAGTAGGAGATGAAGAAACTTAAGAAACTTTCTAGTTCCAAGAGTTACTCGCCATTTTGTTTTTGTTTTTTTTGCGTGTCTCTTCTAATGAGATTAGAATCTACTAATGTTTGCAACTATTTTCAAAGAAATTGCACAAATAAGTACAGTTAAATGTGCCTTTATGAGAGAAAGAGACAGCGAGAGAGAGAGCAAGAAAAAGTAAAGCAAATTTAAATAAGGCTTGTTTAGCTTACATACATAGCTCCACAGTATAATAATATTCGCTTAATCTAAACACCTCTTGCTGCCTCTCCTTTGCCTCTCCTTTGCCACTTTCTCTCTGTCCTTTATACGATTACAGGATGCATTTTGCCATAAGATTTCTTGCAAGAAATTAAATCCATAAAAGGACTGCCAAGTACACGAAGAAGTGTTCTTGCAAAAGTTTACTTAGGTTTTTTTTCTTATTTTTTGTTTTGTTTTCATATTTCCTTTCTTTTAAAATCCCAACAGGCAAACGGCCAACATTTGAAATGTTTTACTGCATTGCCAACCGAAGTCAACGTCATAGCATTTTGCAGCATTCATCCAAGACAAGTAGCATTGTGTAGTAACTGTCTGTTGGCCATCTGGCATTACAACAGGAGAAAAATGTCTTGGAAAATATTATTGCAACACTTACACTTTTGATTGGCCTGGCCTGGCGTGGCGTGGTCTGGGCAGCCGCCTGTTTGTCTAAGCAAAGACAACGTATAATACACGCCTTGTTCACACATTAATTGTTCTGGCATTCCGCGGGGAATTAACACATTTCTGTTGTTGCCGTTGACTTAACAACACTTTACAAAATATCATCACACACCGAAATTGATTGTAATGATCTTTCAAATGAAATGAACTCTTGAAGCCAGGAAAATTGTTTGCTGGCAAAAGAGTGTTTGACAGCTCTGCTAACATAGGCAATATTTGAAGCCCGATATTTGAAGTTCCAAAATTATTTGGGAGATACGATTTATTGTGCGTTATTAGGCAGAGCTAGTGAAATATTTTTATTTCATTAGTTAAACTATTTGCCGCAATGTCTGAGCTCGGTATACTTGCGAAGCTGATAAGGCTAAGGAGAATGACGTTGAGCAATTCCTGCAGCTCCGTCAAGGTAGGAATGGACCTCTCCGAACCTTTTGATACCGTGCGAGGTTTCAGACAAGGCGATCCCTTCAACTTCGTCATGGAGAGTGTTCTGCGAAAGGCGGGAGTGAATCGCAATGGCACTATTTTTCAAAAAAGTGTCCAGTTGCTTGCGTACGCTGACGACATCGACATCATAGGGCCTACCAAACGAGATGTCACTGCTGCTTTTAGTGCTATTGAACGGGAGTCTAAGAAGATGGGTCTGGCAGTAAATAAGGGCAAAACGAAGTATATGTTATCGACAAGTAGAACCGTGCGGCGTATTGATTCTCAAATTACGGCCGATAACTATACTTTTGATATAGTCAAGGAATTCATTTACCTGGGCTTCGCCGTTACCACCGAAAATGATGTCAGTCTGGAGATCAAGCGCAGGATTACTCTTGCCAACAGGTGCTATTATGGTCTCAATAGGCAATTGAGTAGCAGAGACCTCTCTCCCAAGACGAAGCTAATACTCTACAAGACGCTCATCCTACCCGTGCTTCTTTATGGCGCAGAAGCATGGACCATATTAAGAACTGATGCAGCTGCCTTAAGAGTATTCGAGAGAAAAGTCCTACGTAAGATCTTCGGTCCAGTGCAAGTTGGCGATGATTTTCGCATCCGATTTAACAGTGAGCTGTATGAGCTCCTCAACAACATGGATGTTGTACAGCGTATTAATATCCAGCGGCTGCGCTGGCTCGGTCATGTCGTTCGAATGGAGGAGGATGCTCCGGCGAGACGAGTATTTGATGCGGGAATCTGCGGAAGTCAACGAAGAGGACGACCTTGTATCCGTTGGAAGGACCAAATCGAGGAAGCTCTGTCATCGATTGGTGTGACCAATTGGCGTAGGCGCGCAAGAAGCAGAAGCGCCTGGAAGGATGTGTTGCGTCAGGCCGAAATCCGTTAATCGGGTTGTTATGGCCAATTAAGAAAGTAAGTAAGTATAAGAATATATTGAAAAATATAAGTGTCCCTATTATTTTTTACAGGCCTTTATTTTACATTTTTTTAAGAATTTTGCGGAGCTGAAAAATGTAAGTGTTTTTATTATTTTTTCCCGAATTTTTTAAGAATTTTTTTTAACAAATTTGGAAAAGATGTTTTGTGACAGTGTAAACACTTTTTGTTTTGGCTATGCGTCTTATAGCGGGCTTCTTCTTCCAAGTTTTTTTTTTTTGTCTTTTTCCCTTATGCTTTGAATGAATTTTCCGCCGGTTACGTTTTTAGCTTCAACAGTGTGGTAAAACAACTCTTCCGTTTTCGTTTTTTTTCGCGCATTTTTACCACTCTTATCGGTTTAATTAGTTTTCGAAAAACTTTTATTTGCGCTTTTCGCAAAAAAAAAAACGAATGAACAAATTTTTCTACGCTTTCTTTGCTTTCTTTGCTTCTATTTTTTAAGCAAATAATTTCACAAACATTATTTGAAGAAGAAAACATAAAAAGCAGCAACAAAATGCTGCAGCTGGGGAGATTTTATTTTTTTTTATCTAAAATTAATAAAAAAAACAACAACAGAAGCAGGACAGAGAGCATATTTCTTTGTTTAACTACAGATAACATTGAACATATACTCCCCACGTACCCCACTGCTACATAAATAAACACTTTTGGGCCACCTACTTACTCTCCATACACATGAGGGCAGGAGAGGAAAAAGTTTAAATTTTAAATGACATGTAAATAGTCATGTGGGTAAATGATGGCTGTACATATATACAGTAGCGAGCACAAAAAATGCAACACTGTGCCATATGATCTTTAATAAGATCTGTTTCAAAATAACGGTAACTAATTTATCTATTTTCTTTTGCTGTTAATTCTTTCAATTATAAGTTTTCAAAGTAACCACAGTTTATTCCAAATTCTGCTTTAAAAAGTTAGATATTTTTGAATTAGTGAAAAAAGTGCAACATTTTTAGCGAGCAAAAAAAATGCAACATAATAAAAAAATAGTTAAAGTAAGTTATTTATTTAATTATAATTGAAAATTTCTTAAATAAGTTATACAACATGTGTTTTGTAATAGAAGCAGCTCTCAGCTGACAGCAAAACTGCAATCATTAAAGCCTTAGAAGAAGGAAAATCCATGCGTGAAGTTGGACACCTCTTTGGTGTAAATCAATCAACCGTATGTCGGATTAAATCTCGATTTTCCTTGAGAAATAGTGTGGAAAGGAAACCAGGTAGTGGTAATCCTCGAAAAACTACCTCTCGCCAAGACCGCCAGATGATTGCACTGGTTAAAAAAGATCCACGAAAGACCGCAGTGGACGTTGCTAATTTCGCAAATGAGCAAATGGGAGTCTCTATAGGCGTTCACACTGTTCGCCGTAGGTTGAAAGAGGCTAATTTGCATGCGAGACGACCCGCAAAGAAACCTCTCATCAGTGCAATCAATAAAAAGAAGCGCCTGGAATTTGCAAAACGTTACAAGGATTGGTCAAATGAACAATGGGCTAAAGTCTTGTGGAGCGATGAATGCAAATTTAATTTGTTTGGCTCCGTTGGGATAAAGTTTGTTCGAAGACCGCCTGGACAGAGATATTCTCCAAGATATCAACTTCCAACCGTAAAACATGGCGGTGGATCAATAATGGTGTGGGGTAAGGAACGATATGTTTAAAAAAAATTATTGATTTTACGTCACGTATTTACAGGTGCGTTTTCCCGTGATGGGGTAGGTCCCTTAACTCAAATCCTTGGAGAACACATGCTTCCTCATCTTCCAATAGGATAACGATCCAAAGCACTCAAGTCGCTTAGCTCGAAACTTTTTAAGCGACAATGATGTCAACGTTTTGGATTGGCCATCACAGTCTCCCGATCTAAACCCCATAGAAAATCTATGGGAGCTATTAGATCGGGAAGTTAAGAGGAAACATCCGTCAAATAAGAGGCAATTAGGAGAAATTTTGAAAAGTGAATGGGAGAAAATATCCATTAACAGCTTTAGTCGACTCTATGCCTTCTAGGTTGCAAGAAGTCATAAAAAATAAGGGCTACGCCACTAAATATTAATTTTAAGATTTTTTTTTTGTAAGAATTACTATTTAATTTAAATAAACACATTAAAATTTATGCTGTTGCATTTTTATTGCTCCCATGAAATTCGCACTCTTTGTAATAAATGACAAAATAATATATCATTAATTAAAAATATTTACATGCATGTTATTGATAATAGGTATCTACAACTGTAGGGATTAATAACCCAAAGAAATATTTTGAACTGGTCACCATTGTTTTTAAAATTATCGCACTTAAAGATAATTTTACCCAACGTTGCATTTTTTGTGCTCGCTACTGTATGTATCTGTCCGTATCTCAGTGTATACATACATGCCTTTATAGAGGACCCCGAGGACCAAAAATGAAACAAGAAAAGTGTCTCAGCAAATGCATACAGAGGAGGTGTACATATATTTTATGTGGCCATTAAATAAAATGGCCATTAAAAACTGAAAGTTTCCTTTTTCTTTTCTCAGTTTTATTTTATTTTTGGCCCACAAATTATTCTCAAATGTATACGCAAATATTGCCACTTACCGCTCCGTACACTGTCACACACAATTCTAAACAGTTTTAAATGACCCCCAAAAATATATTTTTTTTTTTGAGGTTAAATATACCGTTAATTATAATCAAAGTATATACTACTGCCCACACACAAGTATATTAAAAGTAAATTAAGAGAGAATTATAATAAAAATTAAAATAATATCAAAAGTTATTCCAAAAAATATTCAAGAGTTGTGTGGTTAAAACTCATGAAAATAAAAGTCAATCCCTGGTATACAGTGGAGAACAAAATTATTTGCATGTAAGGGGTTTACGTAATATGGTATTGTTATGAAAATAGATAAATCAAGGTACTGGTGCTTTACTTTTACATTCTTTAACACTAAAATTATAAACAAAAGCTACAAAAACAAACAAAAAAATGGTAAACAATGAACTTGTTTACAAATTATCGCATTGCATAATATAGCAACTATAGCTTTTACATCCTTTAACACTAAAATTATAAATAAAAGCTTTAAAAACAAACAAAAAAATGGTAAACAATGAACTTGTTTACAAATTATCGCACTGCTTAATATAGCAACAAACGGCAGCATAAAAAAGTGTTAAACAAATAAACAAAACTATGCCAACAATTACTACACGAATAAATGTAAACAAAATACACAAACAACAATAATAAAACAACAATGTTTACTTTTACAGAGATCTCGAGAAGGCGAAGTCACGAACATTCCTCTTCAAGAACATTAATTAGATTGTTTACATACATACATAATTGGCCATTACAACCCTTCAGTCAGGATTACGACCTAGCTTCTTACACCACTTATGTTGTATGCGTTAATTTTATACCTAAGTGGCGGGCCCTACAGTTTTAAAGTCGACTCCGAACGACAGATTTCTGAGAAGCTTTTCATGGCAATTTTTACGTTTTTTCGTTTTGATGTCTGACCTGGGATTCGAACCCGGGCCTTTCGTCTAATAAGTCAACACACTACCCACTAGATCACGGCGACTTCCAGATTGTTTAGTATGCCATATAAAAATCAGGGCAAAGCAGGCGAATGATTTAATGAAGTTCAGTCAGTCTTGTGTGCAGACGCGATGCGTTTGAACACAATACAACAATAATGAAACAACGATGTTTACTCTTATAGAGATCTCAAGAAGGCAAAGTCACCAACATTTCTCTTCAAGAACATTAATCAGATTGTTTACTATGCCATATAAAAATCAAGGCAAAGCAGGCGAATGATTTAATGAAGTTCAGTCAGTCTTGTGTGCAGACGCGGTGCCTATGAAGGCAATATAACAATAATGAAACAACGATGTTTACGAAGTCGAGGAAGCGAAGTCATGAACAATCGCCCTCAAGAACATTTATCAGACTATTTACTCTGCCATATCCCCGCCTGTCATGCGGGAGACCGGGGTTCAATTCCCCTTCGGGGAGCCATTTTTTCTTAGGTCGCCGTGGTCTAGTAGGTAGTGTGTTGGCTTATTAGACGAAAAGACCCGAGTTCGAATCCCAGGTCAGACATCAAAACGAAAATTTGAAAATAATTTTTCAGTGACTTCCTCTCAGCAGATTTCTGGCAAAAACCCTGAGAGTAAAAAAATTGCCACGGAATGCTTCTCAAAAAATGTATCGTCGACTTTAAACTGTAGGTCTCGCCACTTAGATGTATAAAATTAACGCACACAACATAAGTAGTGTGAGAAGCTAGGACGTAGTACAATGGGTCAATTCGGCCACCGAGTACTGTACTTGTCAGAATTGACAAGTACACGTCCTCTAACCTAACCTAACCTAACCTTCTCTGCCATATAAAAAGCAAGGCAACGGAGTTGGTAAAAGTTCAGTCAGCCTTGTGTAAAGACGCAGTGTGTTTTAAGAGAATAATCGTGGTTTGAACCTCTCCTATACAAAGATCTGTCAAACAATTGACTAGTAGCTGTTATTGTTTATGCAAAAACTGTGAACATAAGAATAAAAAACAAAGCAAGTGTTCTTGTTTACATCAAGTAGAGAACAGTGGTACACAGAATTGTGCGAATAGTAAAGAATTTGAATTAAAACTAAACTCAAATTTATTTTTATTTTATTTTTTTTTTTTTTTATTAAAACCAACACTCAGGGGATGGCCCCTATTCATGCAGTGCATTGTGCAGATTTAGGAAAATATGTTATAGGAAGGAGGAAAGAGGGAGTAGTGTGAAAAACTCTCGCAGGAAGATCATTCCACATGCGAGCAGTGCGGGCAAAAAATGAATTCTCCCTGTAATGCATTGTGCGGTTCACTGGACAATCAACCACAAAAGGATGTGCTCTGTGAGAAGCTCGAGTACCACGTAAAAATATGTGATTATCGGGAACCAAGCCCCTTATCTCTCGAGAACATACCGATAGTACCGATAGAACAATGAAACACACGCCACATTGCGACGATGCTTCAACGAATCAATAGAGTTGGATACCCTACTGTCAATAATAAGCACCTTCGCCTGTACGCGGTCTCCTGTACGCGGTCGAGAAGCTTCAAAATAGACTTTGAAGCACCGGCCCATACATGAGAGTTGTACTCCATCCGGGGTCGGATAAAGGTCCTGTATATAGTAAGAAGGTCGGATGGAGTGAAGTATTTCCTCCACCGTTTCAAAAAACCAAGCCACTTGAATGCTTCCTTCGACACTCGAAAAATGTGATCGTTGAAATCGACGGGCACATATTTTAAACGGTTTTAAAAGATAAAAACGTAACTGTTCTGATTTTTAATACCATAGGACAACAACAAGTATTGAAGCTCTTCTTCATTCTCATAACTGTTTTATAAGCTCCTTCTGCTATTTTTTTGCAACATTGTACCCAAAATTTCTACTTAAATGTTTAAGATTTCAAAACGTTTTAACATTTTGGCCATAAAAATCTAATCCTTCGTACCTCTAACTCATACACTCTCTATCAATTAAAAAAAAAGTGTTCAATTCCAAAGGATACTTTTTCTTGCAATTAAAACTTTTCCAATGAGATCAACCTGTTGTTGTCCATTGAACAACAGCAACAACAACAATAAAAAAGATATTAAATTTACGCACAATTAATGCAATAAAAATTGGAACAAATAAACGGATAAAGGGGAGTCATTTTCTTCCCCAACAAAAACAACAATAGCAGCAAAAGCCAAAAATCTGCCAATTTTTAACACCAAAAGTGTGTCTCTCTTGTTTTTGGTTTTTTTTAATTATTTCTTCACACTTTTATGTTTTGTTTTGTTGTTGGAGTTTGTGTTGTTGTTGTTGTTACTGTTTTTGTTTTCATCATCATTAGCTTTATTCACATAAAATGGCTTCATTAAAATAATTGACGATGAAAACTCCAGACACCATTAAAATCATTATAGTCACCCCGACAACAGCAACAAGAACACAAACTACATCAACAACGATTGTAACCGATGTAATACTCACACACTCACTCACTCACCCACTCACTCACTGCAAATGACAATGGCAGTGCGGTGAAAGTAACAGTAGAGAACAACTAAACCTACCGTTAGGGAAACATCACTACCAGCATATACGACTTCATTGTCAGTCTAATGCGGTTTATGGTTACCCTACGCTTTGAGTGTTAAGGTTTAGTGTATGGGAGCTGAATGCAATTGGAGACTAATATTGACGTCAACAACTGGGTCTTTTAACAGGCACTTCTGTTTTTTGACAGTTGCCACTGGCCATCTTATCGAATTAGTCATTCATTCAGTCATCATTGACGGATACAGCATTCAACAGCACAAGCACTTCGCCAATTTTATAATCACCACAGTCGTCCTAGCGAGAGTGCTACTACAATGTGGTCGATAATCATCGTCCAAATCGTTCTATCGAAAGAACTATTCGAACTATCAGAGTGGTGGATCAAATTAACATTAACTATTGGCTCTTCCAACAGGCACTTGTATTTTTTGACAGTTGCCACTGGCCATCTTATGGAATTAGTCATTCATTCAGTCATCATTGACGGATACAGCATTCAACAGTACAGGCACTTTGCCCATTTTATAATCACCACAGTCGTCCTAGCGAGAGTGTTACTCGCAATGTAGTCGATAATCATCGTCTTAATCGTCCTATCGAAACAACTATTCGAAATATCAGAGTGGTGGTTCGATTCACTAGATTCATAGGCCACTAGTTCGCTAAAAGATCGGCCAACACCAATACAACGACGAAACGTGGTATCCGTGACAGCATGTAGGAGCATTCGAGACAGTGGATTCCTCGCCGCTCCCAAGAATTCGAAATTTTCGCAGATCACAACTTTTCATTTTGACACCCACACATAATGTCAGTTGATACAGGTTCTGAGGGTAAACAACCACAGATAACGTCGTGTTTTCGTTGAATTGCCTGTGGAGCAGTTGAGGTAAATTTTCCTCGAAAAATAATCTTCAACATTGAGAACCCTTTCTGGGCAAATAATTTTATGCACATTAAATCCAAGGCTGTCCCATTCTATATCGAAAAACTCACAGTTTGGTGTGGATTACGGTTTTGGCGGCATCATGTGGTACCTTTTTCTTGAGGGTCGGTCATTGGTGAGCTCATGACTGTTAGCCTCAAACACTATAGGTCGTTGATTACCAACGTTCTTTTTTCCCAAGTGGATAATATGGACAACACTAACGAGTATTCTGCACTAACGATTTGAGGGTTAAGGAGCTATGAACTAGCCATCGACATCGTGAGATTTGCTTGTGTGTTAGACTTTTTCTTGCGAGCTTGATTCACAGAAACCGTGGCGACTGTGCGTTTAAGTGAGGTTAACTTTAGTACAGATTGACTAACTCATTCCCATACTATTGACAATTCCTGGGTAGGTAGGAAGTATCACTTGATTGATACTGAATGAATAATTCCTTGGGATTGAATACCATATAGGTTATATTCTGAAGATAAGTTGCGAAACTTCTCAAAAGCCTGGGTTGCGGTCTGCTAGAGCCTATCAACCACCTAAAATGGGTTTCCTCCTTCACTGCCTATGCAAACCTATTTTTGATCACTTCGCAATATTCTTAATATCCAGGAGCATGACTGCAAACTCCTAAAAGCCAGGAGTAAATAATTCTACGAGACCATCATTCACTTAAAATGTGTTACACAGTTTCCTCCTAGAACATTGCCCATGTAAACCTATTTTTAATCACTTTACTGTCAACATCTGCGTTCGCAATATTTTAAATATCCTGGAGCATGGCTGCAACACCTTTCTGGAGCCTATAAAAAGCTTAAAAAATGCTGCATAATTTCCTCATCCTCACTGTCCATACACCCTTTACATAACCTACCTTTAATCATTTCCTCTATGCGACAAATTCAACAACCAATTTCACGTTTTGCATTGTAAAGCACATTGTCTTAACGACTATAACTGCTGTAGGGTTCGATAACCAATTTTAACACCAACAGTAACAACAAACGACAACAACAAAAGAGGTCAAAAATTATTATAACGGTATTGCAAAAATAAACACGAAAATAAAGATGTTCGTCCCTTTTGTTCATTTGCACGTAACCGTACGTACGTCCAGTTCGAGAAAGTTTATGGACGAAAACCTGACGCACACATACACATACATCCACCACCACCTTCGCTTTACAATTAAAACTTAAAACAACAATAACAACAAGCCGAACCATATTTTATGGATAAAAGCAACAACTACAAAAACTGGCAATGAGAACAACAAACTGAATATAATAAAGTAACAGAGTAATAATGCCAGCAACAATAACAAGAACAACAACAAGGACACATTATAAGAGAATAATTACGGTAATTATTAAAAAGTTTTCTTTAACAACAAATAGCAATAACAACAACATCAACATTGACTAATTTTTATAGGAAAATACGTTTAAAACTCTGCAACCGAACAACATCAACAACTCGAACTCCAACAGCATCATCGGCATTGACATCAACAGCTATCCAGACTACAAAGCCAGCCAACCAGCCAGCCAGCCAACTAGCCGACCAAGCGAGCAACCAACAGCATCAGCTACACAGTAGCCGCACATTCAAATACCTGTGTGCTATGTACCAATGTATAACAGTAAAACAGTAAAAACAAAAACAACATCACAGCAATGGAAAAGAAAAGAAACAAAAAAAGGGATCAACAGACAGGATGATGGGATTTTTTTTTTAGAAAAGTTTGTTTATGGTAAAAATTATGTTGTTGTTGCTGTTTGGTATTGGTATCACACGTTCTGTCTCTTTCCCTTTCTTTTTAGTGTTTGCAAGCAATTTTAAAACAATGCCCTTCTCATTATGAAGACCAATAGATGCTGAAAACTATTATGATGATAGAGTTGGCAGTGGAGGGTAAAAGATTACAAAATAAAATTATTTTCCAATCGCTAAAGTTATTAAAAAAAAAATTGGAAGAGGAAGAGAAAATCTGTAACGGCTTTAACCTTTTCATGACACTTTTACTTGATGTTCCATATTTTTTGTTGTTGTTTTCTGGTTTTTGCCTTGACGTTGAGCAAAAGTTTTACGGCTTTGATAAAAGTGAAGAAAACAATTCATTTTCAATTTCATGGACAAAATTTAATGGAAGGACATAAATTATGATTTTTGGAATGGTAAATTCGTTGTCCTTTTTAAATAAGGAGGACCTTAAAATCAGGCAAGCGATTGGCCATATGTCGTATCGCATACACGCATGGTGGGTATAGGAAAGCATTTCACACGCCTAGACGTCAATTCACTGTTTACAACAGTAAGACTTTGATACGAAGCCAGCTTACCAGCCACTCGAGTTGAGTTTTATTTACTTAAACGACCGTCATCATCGTCGTGTACAAGATCTTCGGATAATTCTTCAGCAGAATCCGTTGTTGAATCGAATAAAGACTATAAATAGTTCAACCTAGAACGTCCTGAACACAATATTTGATTTTAGAACAAGAAGTTTTGGTTTGAAGTTCCGCAGGTATATCTGGGATGTATACCGATGGCTTCAAAATGCCAGACAGAATAGACTGTGGTTCTGGTATTAAAATTTCGGTTGTCTTGCAACGGTAGTGCTTGCCATGCAGGGATTATTGCCATGTTGATTTACTCAAACAGACACGCTGTGATTAGGTTCTTAAAGCACACCTCTTCAACGCCGATCTTCCTCCATAAATGTCGAGGATTTCTCAAGGAAATTTCAATTCAATCAAACGTTTAGTTCATTCAAACATTCCAGCACAAAGGGATAAATTTGAAAATTGCTTTGCTGCTAAACTGGACAGGACAGGAGATAACAATTTTTGAAATTCAACAGGGACTCCTAGTTTTAACAGGGACTCTGACATTAAACACGGCCTTTACTAGACTTCATACACTTTGCTCATGCTACAGAGAAGCTCAACTTTCTTGGAAGAAGGAAGTTACGTACAATATTGTTAGACTCTGCTGAACTTATGGTATTAATTAAAAGAGAACTGATACACTTCTGTCCTTAAATTGTTTGGCTTTATATCCTGGAATTCTGACTCTCACGAGCAACAAATGACGACTACAAGCGATATGAGTCGGTGGACAGAAAAAAACTATATTTCTCCCACTTTCTATCACCCATAACTGAACTTTCCAGTCAGATTGATTTCCTTTAACGAATAGTCCTTTGAGGATACTCGGGTTGAATATGAACTGTGGTATCACAATGATGTAAAATTCGGATAAAAGTGAGACTTAAACGAAAAGAAAGCTCAAAATGCATTAGATATTGGCAGCAGACCTTGCGTCCAAATGTGGATGACAAGGTCACATAGCGAACTGGATTATTATCTCACACTGATCCTCTGCGATCCAGCAATACTTTCTGGTCGTAAAAGATCTTCTACACCGGCTAATAACAAAATCAGACGCTTATGCATGATGAACCATGCTGGAACTTATGTTCAAGACGGACTACTTAACTTGGTAGCAATCCCCTTACGTTCGAAATAAAATGAGAACAATGCCAAGCAAAGGCTTCGATGTTAGGATCAAGATGGTGAGAGTGATTACTGCTCTCTGAGTAATAAGAGCTTATTTTAGGAGAATAATTTCTTGTAATCAATTGTAGCAGCAAAGAATCTTTTCTAGTTGTAGAGCCGCGTCTAGTAGGCAGTGTCTTGGCTAATTAGAGGCAAGACCACGGTTCAAACCCCAGATCAAACACTGGCAGAAAATCGAAAAAATTCCTTCGGCGACTTCCTCTTGACAGATTTCTGGCAAAAACCCGCAAAGTAAAATTGACATGAAAAGTTCCTCAAAAATCTGTCGTTCGGAACCGACTGTAAACTGTACGCCCCGCCAATCATGTATTAAATTAACACACACAACATAAGCGATATGAGAAGCGTTAGGTTGTAGTCCTTACTGAAGGGTAATTGTAGAGCCGAGTTTAAAGCTGAAATAACCCGCTAACAATGCAAGCTAAAAGAAGAAAAAGAAATTCGATTAAATTGCTTAAATTTTTCTGCAATTTAATGTCTATTTAACACGCAATATATGTATCCGTAACGCCATAATGAACACTAATATGTGTCCTCTGTGTATAATAAATTTTTAAACATACGTGGAGGACGGACGCACAAATAAAATCATAAATTCTATGTTCCACAAAATATTTTTGAAAGTGTTAAATCCGTGAAATGTTTTTGTCACCAAAATCAACCACCAGTGAGCGGTGGAGCACCTATTTAAGACTATACCAGCAGCTATTGCTACTAACCCACATACACACGCATTATTTGAATAACAGAACAGAACCGCCTTCCCCCCCCCCCCCCCTCAACAAAAAACAAAATAATAATAACATTAAAAGTTGCTCCTAGTCAAACTCATTGGAGCGGAAACGGAAGTGTGTTGTGGTGTTTTTCCGAGTTTTTTTTTTTTTGTGAAAATTATGTCAGCGTTTTTATGTTTTAAAACTTATTTTAATTTTTATTTTAATTATAAGGGATTTGCTTATGTTTTTATACTGTATAAGGTGTAGTGAAAAGAAATCCAGAAAGAATGCTAAAGCAATCGCGATCTTTTTTTCCACCAACTGAATTATTCACCATAACCTCAAACAATATTGAGGTTAAGTTGTTCATTGACTCACAAGTCTAACATTAATATGACACCGGAACTATTGGGCTATTTTAGCAGTTTACAAATCTCTTTTATGGCAAGGCTATTTTTATTTGAAGCGTTATGAATATGAGTATCCAAATTTTTAGCACGGAAATTAGAGTAGTTTAACGAAATTTACTGAAATATTGATATCACAAACAGATGGGGTTTTTCACACGAAATGTTGAGACCGCAAAAATAGATTCCAATGAATTTAAGAAAATTCATCAGACTGTTTACCCTGCCATATAAAAGGCAACACAGCTAACTGAGTTAGTAAAAGATCAGTCAGTCTTGTGTGATGACGCGGTGCCTTTGAAAAGAGTAATCGTGGTTTGAAGATATCCGTTACAAAGATCTGCCGAATAATTGCCTATAAAAGTTATGGTTTATGCAAAGGCTGTAAACAGAGGAATAACAAACAAAGCAATTGTTGTTGTATACATAAAGTTGTAAACAGTGGCACACAGAATTGTCCGAATAATAAGGAATTTTAATTGAAACTAAACACAAATTTATTTTTATTGTATTTGCAATCTACGAGCTGATATTTTAAACGTAACAATACGTTGTCATTCCTCTCTCATTAACAAAGGAAAGACGGCATAGTAAAGCCACTTGTCTGGAGACCCGACAAATCTGTTCCGCCATTAATATTTGCAGAACAAAATATGGATTAAATCACGGGAAAATACATCAAAGGGACTGGATTGTAGTCATAGTGGAACACTGGCCTCTATGTACTAACGCAAGGAGGGTGAAAGTACGAAAGCGACAGAACATCTTTATAGTTCTGTCAAACACTAATTATTATTTAAAGAAGGTTTCTAGGGGTGGTGAATTTCTCGAATACAAACCAGTGTTTAATATAAGCAACGAAGGTAAAAGAATGGACTGCAAAAATACGAGAAAGCGCTACTACAATCTTTTTGCCTAATCACTTCTCAACCAAAATGTATGGGGACCCCTAATATCTTTGTCTTCTCGACAAAGAGCCTAAGCCTTCGAAGAACCAGCCCTAGTCCAGGATGCTCAACATCAACCAACTAAGAGCTGTACAGTTGCAAAGGAGATGTTCCATAGTCTCCAACTTGTCCTCATCGCAACATACTTTGTAATCGTCCGGCAGTGACCTGTTCCAGATCCTAGTTAACGATCTAATTTCGCAGTTTCATAACTAACCTCAGACTGTTTTTATCTAAGACCAGCAGCAAATTTGTCTATAGCAGGCCATAGACAATAAATAGCATCCCGATCCACCTCCCGTCCTCAAGGCCTCTGCTCTTCCCCCCTTAAACTATCCAGTGACCTTAGAAGTGGCAGATTGGGGAATCTGCGGAATTAGATCGCTGGCAAGGCTCTGGAACTAATCCCAACCCGACTGCTGCAGGGCATATTGCG
Organism: Sarcophaga peregrina; assembly: GCA_014635995.1. Lineage (NCBI taxonomy): Eukaryota > Metazoa > Arthropoda > Insecta > Diptera > Sarcophagidae > Sarcophaga > Sarcophaga peregrina. The sequence continues at coordinate 82,445,037 of CM025793.1, read as the reverse complement.
ATGAGAAGGAGTTGGAAACTTTCAAACACCTCCTTTGTCCAACTGCCCAGTCCTTAGTAAGTTGAGTTTAAGGTCCCTGGGCAGTGGCATTTTCGAATATTGCAGTCTCTGTTGAGAACGACATTAGGGTTCTGCATAGATACATAAATATATTGAACTGGTTGAAAAGTGCTAGGGCATCAAGTCCTTTCCTCTTTCCCCTTAAACTATCCAGTGATGAGACCTTAGGAAAGGCAGATTGGAGAATGAAGACCAACTATCAATTTACACTTAGGAAGTGAACTTAATCCAGCGAGAGCATAAGCTAAGTCACTGCGGAGTATACTGCTATGTCCCGGAAACCAGCTATGTTAACGACCGCCAACGAAGATTATAAGATTCGAAATTTGAAGTGGCTCTACTAGCCATAGCCTCTGTAGCCTTTAAGAGACCAAAAATCTCTGCCTGAAACTCTTAAAAAAAACAAAACTTTTGCATGCTTTGAAGTCGCCGTGATCTAGTAGGTAGGGTGCTGGCTTATTAGACGTAAAGCCAGTGTTCATGGCACTGGCCAGACATCAAAAATAAAAAAAATACAAAAAAAAGTATCTTTTCGGGGATTTCTTCTCTTTCTCTTGTTGTTTCTCAAAAATCTGTCGTTCGGAATCGACTTTAAACGGAAGGCCCCACCGCCGCTGCTGAATAAAATTAACACACACAACATAAGTGGTGTGAGAAACTGCGGGCTTCTTGGGGACGATTGTTGTAGACTGTCTAATGGTGAAGTTATAGCACTGGCCATTTTATAGTCACCAGCAGCAACTCGTTTCCTTGCCGTTCGCATCCTCCCTCTCTCTTTCCACCTGCAACATGCACAATGCACTGCATGAGTAGGGGTCATCCCCTGAGTGCAGGTTTAATAATAAAAAAAAAAAAAAAAAATGTAAAAGCAAAATACTAGTATCTAGATCAACAAATGTACCGTAAACCTACCGATACTTCATGTATTCCTACCAAAGGGGGTCAAATGATCCCTTGCGGTATTTAAGGTAGATTACCTATATATTTCTCGGTAAAAAAAATTAAATCGTGGAAAACACATTCGATGTATTTTGTAGTAAAAGTCGTAAAGGCAAATGGCGTTGTGATAATGTTATTTTAAAGAAATTCTGACAAGAAGTTCAAAATGGATCTTTTGACCCGTCCATGGTAGGTTTAGTGTTAATTATGAAATTGGCGTTGGGCAACTAATCTCAATTTTCATCCATTAATCGTATCTTGCGATGAGATTAATTTCTGAATGAATTAATAAAATTATTGAATTTCAAACGATACCTATCCACATGAAATCCAAGAGGGACCAAGAGCATAGCGAAATAGTCACTATTGGTTGTGAATTTTGGGCATGCGGCGTCATTGTCAAAGTGTTTTATTCAGAAAGACTGTGTTGCTGTAAGGCAATGAAAATTATTACTCCTAGATAATACTGGTTCTAACATTCTTAATATTTTCTGCAAGTGATTACAGAGGAGCTTTCTTCTGAAGTAAGGAGTGCGTACGAAAAAAAATTGGCCTACTGTAAAGCTTATAACTTTTATCATAATTGAAAAAAAAGTAAAATGTTTTTGTTAGTCATCTGTTTCAAAATTCACGTGCTGAATTTCATTGCAATAGCAAAATTAGTTTTTTGAAAATGGGCACCCAACAAGAATGTCGTAAAAAAACAATTGAAAAACCGCGCCGCTTACAAAAAACAATTGCTGGGTTCGCAGGTGTTAACCAAAAAAAAAACAGTTTCTTAGGTAAGAATAAAACAATATAAGGAGCCTTTGAGTATTGAGAGAAAGAGTGAAAGTGGATAATACGTATAGTGAAACATGTCTGGAAGAAAAGTGGCTCAAAAAATTGAATGCTCTGAGACCTTGGAAAGTAAAAAATTGTTATACACAAAAGAATTCAAATATTATTTACTTTAATTGAAATATAAAACAAAAAAAATCCGGCACTTAGTTTTATTTCTATAACGAAAAGTGAAGTCCAGTTTTTTTCGTGCACACTCCTTAAATTCCTATGAATAGTACTCAACACTTAGATGGGATTTTCCCTACGTTTTTATACAGGCCTTAAGGCGAGCCTCCATGTAAAATCTTAGGCTCAGGTCTGTCTCTTATCGGATATCTAAAAGGCTAAAAAGTAACGCAGGCGTATCTCAAAAGTCCTGACTTACACAACACTTCTGTCATGGATTACAAATCATGGCCATTTGTTTATTGATAACAAAAATCGATTGTTTAGATTTGAAAATGTTTTTATTTTCGGTTTTAATATTTACAAACTTGTGTGTGTATTTTTATTGCTCAATTCAGAAATTATAATTTTCGATACAAAATGTGATTTCAAACACCTGCAGCACAGCTGAAGATTGCATTGTTTTTGCATAATGTATGATGGGGATTATACGACTAAATTAAAGCGAGATAACTACGGCTTATAATACAAAAGCGATAAAGAAAGAACTTAAGAAACAAAGATAAAAAGGGGAGGGGAGGGGGGAAAGATTAAATTATATTGTTAAAGTAATATAATAAATTGCAAACGAATGAAAATCACAAAATTAAAAAAAAACGTATTTAAAAAATATAATTTGAATCTGTGTGAAGGATAAAAAAAAACCTGAGTAAAATCAAATTTGCAACGTACAGATGTAGAAAAAAAAGTGGGGCTAGAGAAGAAGAAGAAGTGCTATTACTTAAACTATTTTTTTAATAAAACTTAAAAATTATTTGATTGTTGTTTTCAACTGGACAATATGTCAGTTTTTATACAAAACAAAAATATACCATCGATCGATGGTATTTATCTTTGTAAATTTACTAAGGCACCACAAACAATAAGTATCTCATTGAGATACTGATATAATAAGGGCTCCTGTGTAGCTAACGGTTGGAGGATCTTAAATTCATGCAAACGATTCACCATATGTCGTATTTGTCGACGACACACCGTATCGCGTACACGCATAGTGGGTATAGAGAAGTTTTTCACACGCCTAGACGTCAATTCACTGTTAACAACAGTGAGACTTTGATGTGAGGCCAGCTCACCGGCCACTCGTGTTGACGTGTATTTACTTAAACGTCCCTCATCTTCGGCATCATCGTTCTGTACAAGATCATCGGATGATTCGTCGGCAGAATCTGTTGTTGAATCGGTTTCACCATTATTTGTAGTATTTTGCAGAGATTGTTGATGCGTTCGTTTCAATGATTTTGGTTTGCGTTTACGTCGGATCGCCTTACCCGGATCAGCGACTAATGATAAATATTTGGGTATAACATCGGTGAAATTTGCCGCTTTAAAGATTAATAGATCATCATGATGGCCGACATATGCTTCGGAGATATAGGATATAACGCCTGAAAGAGTAAATTTAATTTAATGCATCGTTTAATAATCGTTTTAATAGGTTTAGCAAAACATGCAAGCACACAAATATATATACACACACACAAAACCACTAGCGTAAATTTATTTTTTTTTACCCCGACTCACTTTACCGGCTTTAAGAATTTGCCTATCTCCTTCATTTTCCGCTCTCACTCTATTCAAATTTGAATTTTCAGTTTGTCATTTTGACCTCTGCATATTGTACTTGTCGCAATGACAAGTAAACCTCCTCCAACGAAAGCTAATCTAGCCCATAGTGTAATCTGAAGAGACATTCACATTCCTGACCTGTAAGACATAATAACATCCTGCACTGGTTAAACAGAGGACTAAGCCTGAAAAGCGTAGGCTAAAATTCCTAAACACTAGCAAACTACATACGTAACCGCGAACAACATATACGTGATATGATCTTTAAAAATATAAATGTTAGGCCTTAATAAATATTTCCAAATAAATTTTTCATACACAAAAAGTAATAAAAAATAAAAATTTAAACGAAAATTACTTTTCATACAAAACAAAAAGGTTGTGTTCATTCGAAAACAATGTCTTTAAGTCTACATATTAATAAAAATTAAAATATCAATTTTTTTGCAGAGTATAAAGACTTAAATTTTAAAGATTTGCTTAAACTATAAATAAAAAGTTTTATCTCGCACTTACCATTTAAATTTATGCTTAAAATAAATTTATAATTTGTACAATCGATCTGTAACGGACTAGTTGGCATATCAGTTTCCACACATTCAATCAGCGACTGGACATACGATAAATTTGGCCTAAAGGGAAATGGTAAATTTTTATGTCGTTCATAGTATTTCTTACTATCTGGCCAACGTATCAGATAACGTAGATATCGTGCCAATCTAACTACTGTTTTGGCAAATATTTGCTGAATTTCACCTTCGGTCATTTCAAAGTACTCTGCCAGCAGTGAGAAATCTTCATTTTGCTTCAATTTCTTAAGCGTTAAATAACAATCCACTAAACTTAAATTGCCTGTGGTACAAACAACATTTTTAATGAGCGGTAAACAGTTCGCTTGGACACCCAAATGAACTTGTGGATTTTTTTCAATTAATTCTAGGGTAACAGTACGTATAGTACGTTTAGGTACTTCACGTTTTATAAATATTGTGGGACGTCTGACTTGTACTGTAGATGTGGCATTCGTCAATATCGAAGAGCTACCGTTGGTGGTATGCAATGTATTGTTATTATTTGATCCTGTAGTAGCTTTTATAATGGTATTTGGTGGCAAAGAACTAATGGCAGCACCCAATTGTTGCTGTTTCTTGACGGCGGCTGCAGTGTTAGAACCACCAATCGTAGGTTGCCACTGGAAACTGGTTAGAGGAGTGCCGGCCGAGGCCATAGTTTGTAGTGAATATTTGGTAGATTTAAAAGCGGGTTCTGCTACAAAATATAAAAAATTTCTTCGATTATTGACTCAATATGATAAGTGCACACTCGTCAAGCTTACCTCCAGTTGTAGTGCCAGTACGTTTCATGGCCGGTTTTATAATAGCGGGTATTTTATTGATAACTAGGCCGGAACCTCCTTCTATCTTAATGAAAGGTTTCTATGGATTAAAATTAAAATACAAATCAATGAAAAATCACTTATTTTAACATAAATTTTTCGATTTATTTATTTGTGACTAGAATCTCAAGGCTTCAATGGTTTTACATTTTCCCTTTCTGTTTTAGTTTTATTGTCTCATCTACATACCTATAAATACTTTTCTTATATTATTGTTGAATTTTAAAACATTATTTTTAATAATTGATTACAAATTTAAAACAAAATTTAGTTTATTTTAAGAAATTTATTTAAAATGGAAATAAATTTCCTTTACAGCCAACTTGCAACGCGTGTTGAAAATATTTTAATATTTCTAATAAGTCTATAGTTGTCTCTATCTCTCTTATACAATTTTAATGGAGTAAACAGAAATATCATAAGACTGTTGAAATCATAAGATAAATTCACCATAAAAATTATTTAGTAAAACAGAGATGTTATAAAGATTGTCAAGAAAGACTTTTTGACATGGAAAGAAAGTTAACGAACATTTAATTTAATTATTCATTCTAAGTGTTGGCAACCTCATATTATCAAAGAAAACAACCAACAAATATTACACCATAATCTAAAGCAGGAGTGGTGAATAAATATATTTTTAGAAATATAATATGCAACCAGCGTTGCAAAATAGAAATTTTGAAATAGTACTGAAAGAGTACTTTTTTGCTTCAAATGGTAGTTTTATAAAATTATATTTATTTTTATACTTTAAGTACGTAGTGATGTTTTTCATAACAAAACAAAAAAAACAGTTGATTCGAAATGAAATTTAGTCAAAAATGTCAGAACGGATTCGTTGCGAATGAACCATTCATTCAGTACATCTATTTATGGTAATACAGTACTAATTTCAAGTAACGGCACTTTGGTGAGTTTCTATTTTATTCACCACAGCGGATAAATTCACTTTTTGTAAAAACTCACCACGCTATGAAAATAGTTATCTTTACTTCTCGTTTTTTTTTTGTTTGTTTTTTTCATTTTGTCCGAACTGTTCAATTGTTTTTGTTTTGTCTAACCTGGGTATTGAACATTGACCCGTTGCGCGTCTTTTAACACTACAATTAGACAGACAGACCACCCACATAAGTATTCTTACGGGGCTTAAAAAATCTTACTTAATAAACCCGGAAAAGGAAAAAGAATGTGCGAATTATTTTAAAATTATATTTATTTTTGAACGAACTAAAAAGACAGAGTTGATGAAATAGTGTTGAAAGCTTGGCAGAGGTACAGCGGTATTATAGAAATGAAAAAGTACTAAAAATATACAAAAGTCCTAAATTTTTCAACACTGAAAAAAATACAAAAGTACTAAATTTTTCAACACTGAGATATATGCACAAAACCTAATCAGAACGACCTTTCTTTCTTTCCTTTGCATATACTTAAATATTTATTTATTTACCTTCCCAACATTTTCCACTACAGGATCCTTCCGTTCCTGTTTTAAAGCAGGATTCGAGGTGGTCTGCAATTTGCTTTTAACAAGTATAGCTGGCGTGGCTGTAGTCTCGCCCGTGGCTGTTTTTCTATATTTTACTACCGTTAAAGCCATTTTGTTGTTGTCTTTTGTTATTCGTACTGAAATTTATTTATATGCAATATAACAACAATGCAAAAAAATGGGGATGACCTGCCCCAGTTATTGCGCCAATTATTTATTCTTTTTCACTGTAGAAAAACACTGAATCTTTTGCAAAATTTAACTACATTTACGATTTATTATTGTCTGTAAATTTGATAAGATTTGTTTTGTGCAATATAATATTGATTAAATTTAAATATAACTCTTTCTATTAATATATATTTTCTTGCGAAAATTTTGTTGTTGTTATTCTTTCACTTGCAAAAAAATGACTGATAAAAATTACAACTAGTTATCTCTTTCGTTCGTACAGGGTTTTAAGATAAATTCCCCATTAAAAATTATTTTTAGTAAAACAGAGCTGTTATAAAAGAGGATTGCCAATGTTTCCATCTGTTCGTTTGTGTTCATTCTCAATTTTCTCCGTGTAAGTGGTGCAACGCTTGCACTGACTAGTTTTTCCCCAGCTTGGTGGAACTTGTTCAGTACAGGGACTGGCTATTCATTTCGCCCATTACCTCCACGTAAGCAAGATTTTATTGATTGTGCATTTTTGCTGCGTGCCTGTAGCCTGACCGCGTGTGATCGATAGGAGAGAGAGAGCCAACCCCACGGGATCCTCCACTCACCTCTAAAATAATGGAGGCTCACAATAAAAGGCGTAAAGTGATGATGTTTTTCGAATGTGGTGGGTTTTAGAAATCGTGATGACTTTATAACGTGTGAAGAAGTATACTGAAATTCAACAAAGTGCCTTTGCTATATAAAAAAGATAGTGCATTACCACAGTTCACTGTACTATTAGTGGCTAATCGGTGCGTGTCTGAAATTATTTTTTTCTCTTTCCATTAGCAAAGCCATTGGATTAATAAATATTCACCATTCGCCACGATGAAAAGATGGTGAGAATAAACGGACGGAGCTAATAATAATCATAGTCGAATCCAAAATGCAGCCGCCGTTAAGCAGTACTTAGTGATTGACGGCTGTACTAAACAGGGTTGGCAAAAATTCATTTTTCATCAGTATATTTTTTTTTCAAGTAACGAATGTTAAAAATTAAAACTACTAATTCAGAAAATGGCGCGAGAAAAATGTTGAGCGTACGAAAATCGGCAAAGAACACCAGATTAATAGCATGTACGCGAAACTACTAAAGGTAAATTCTGCATCTAGTGTTTAACTTTCTTCAACTAACTGAGTTTCTAGCGGAATAAATCCCTTCCTGATGAAAACTAATTGCAGGAAGGAAATTTGGTCTAACCCGGACTAAGAAAAAACTGAACTGGATTCTTGATACAGATGTACCGGTATCCGCTATATTAAATAACACCCTGAGCAAATTGGGATCACCCCATACTTTTTTTTAACGTTTGCCGATATAAAATAGTTTATAAAGAGGGTACGCCATAGAAACTTGATGATGCAATGAATAAGATTGTCAAAGCGGGACGCTACAAGAAAAACTAAATTCAGTGAAGAATAGTAACTCATGTGAATGTGGAACCGAAGACTACGTTGATCAAAACTTATAACAAATATGCAAATAACGAAAGGCATCGCTTTAATAGCGATGTAATAGATGGTGACAGTAAATGGACATGTTCTGTCACCGAGAGAGCAAAAACGACAAGGCTGACGCATCCAAAACCTTACAAACATTGGCAGGCAAGTATTCTTGACGTTTTAAATTCTATATGAAAAACAAGTTTGTATATATAGAGAGCCAGCCTAAGCCCTATTTATGTCCAATGTGAAACTTATGCTACTTTTTCGATATTCTATACTAGAGAATAACATGACAACTGCGATGTCGGGACACGTTGACACAACGGATCCAAATTTGAAATAAAACGAACAAATGTGCATATATAATTCCATTAATCCTAGAAAGGAAATCAGCGGTTGATATAGCTGGCCACACAAATCAAGGCAGAGAGGCTGATGCTCTAACTTCGGAATTACAGCTGGATATGCTACGCGGTGAGTTCAAAATTTTAATTTTCCTTTTAAATGCTATTTTATCGAGATAGTTTTCTAACATTCTACTTACGAGTTTTCTCCATTATCTTTTTCTAAGCTTGAACACTTTTTACAATATCAAAAACTTTTTGTCTAACATCCCCGTTTGATTTAATTCTGAAGCTTGTGAATACTCTCAGAGGGTATTCATCCTAATAGAAGTATTTATTATCTTTCTATATTCCCATTCTCCCACCCCATACCTACATTCCTATATTTCCTTCCTCCCCTAAGGACGATGTACAATGGGTCAATTTCGACCTCCGGGTACTGTGCTTGTCTTGACCGACAAGTGCACATCCTCCAACCTAACCTAACCTACTATATTCTTCGACTTTGTCACACGATTTCTATGTTGTTTAGATAACATTAGTCTAGAATTTTGATTCTCGACTGCTGGTTAAAAAAAAGTAAACGATAGACTAACTAATTTTTCTGCCTTATCAAATAAGTCTTTCCAGTCTCTGTTTCTGATTACTAGGACTGTATTGTCTGTAGAACATATTTTTTTAAAATCCTCAGTTGGCAATCTGTAGATGGTGGCATTCATTTGCACGTTCATTCAAGAGAATGGCACTTGCGTTGTCCCTCTGTCTCTATTCTGCTGATATTTTAGACCTTTACCGCCATTATGTTGTTGTTGTTCTTATAAATGCTCTTTTGTATTCAAAAGTGTTTTCCTGTTAAATAGAAAGATGATTTGGTAAGGGATGTTAGGTGATAGGTAATAGGTAATAGGAAAAAAATTGCTCAATCAGTAGGTGGTAGAATCCCAGGCAGTTGAAGTTGAAGAGGTGGGCTGGGTTATTAAGCTTTAATACCATTCCGGGAACAATCTTCTTTGGAAAAAAGTCGAGAATACTCTCAGATCCAGTCAACTAAATATACTAGATCTTGTGTTCTTGGTTCGCCGTGGTCTAGTAGGGAGTGTGTTGGCTTATTAGACGAAAGGCCCGGGTTCGAATCCCAGGTCAGACATTAAAACGAAAAATATTTCTTCGGCGACTTCCTCTCAATAGATTCTGGCAAAGACTCTGAGAGTAAAAATTGCAATCAAAAGCTTCTCAAAAATCTGTCGTTCGGAGTCGACTTTAAACTATAGATCCCGCCACTCATGTATAAAATTAAGGCACACAACATAAGTGGTGTGAGGGTTGTAATGGCCAACTATGTATGTCTATATATGTGTGTTCTTGGATATTGTATGTGAATGTCAGAAATAGCGGATAAATGTTCGTTTAGTATCCTGCTGATCGGTGGATATTTTTAGCTTCTAAGACCGCCAACTGACTTGTAATGCACATATAATGATAACTGCTCTAGATATCAGCATTAGAAATCCTCTTAGATGAGACTTGGTGAGGTTAGGATGAGTTTTAAACGTTTAATTAAGTAGACAAAGTATATACGCGCTATTATGTATGTGAATTCCGTTGCTTTCCCACGTATTGGTTTTTCTATAATTCTCGAAATATCTAATAGCATGCACAATCGACTAGGGTTTTTAAGAAGGCTAGAGAGTTCAGATCACTTGTGATTTGCTAGCTTAGAAATCGTTCCTTATATTGTTGTTGTAGTTGCAAAGTCGGTTTATCCAACCATGTCATCTCAGATCTTTTCCTTCAGAGCATAGAACTACTACTAAGACTACTAAGCTTTACCTTTTCCTTGTTGAATGCACCACAAACTTTTATAGCTCCAGGAGAAGAAATATGCCTCAGTTCAGGAGATAGTTAGTCAGTGATTTGGCAGGCAATTATTTCTTTTTTTTTCATTTTCTTTTTTATAGCAGTGTGATCAACAATAATAATGTGAATATTACATTACAATTGGTGTGCCCTGTATAATAAAGTTGAACTGTTGTTATAATGAAAAGTAGCCAGCCAGAGATAAAAGATATCCAGCGAATGTGATTTATTTGAAATTACAGACAATTGCCTGATAATTTGGGTCAAAGTACTTTAAAAAAATCGTGTTTATTTCCAACAATTTAACAACAACAACAATAAATTATTGAAATTGTTACAGTTTACGCAAATGGTGATTATAATTGGAAATAATTAAAATTATTACAATCAAAAACAATTGTTGTTGCTCCATATGTACACCAATAGCAAAAGAAATATGATGAACAATTGTATCGACAAAGATGTAATCAATCACCCTAAAAATAATTTGTATTACAATCAGCCAGGCCTTTTTAAGGTAGTCGCACTCTTAACCTCTTTTTGTTTTGTGTCTGTTTCTTTATATGTAATTCCTCCGTTTCCCATTCTCCCTTCCCTATATTCCTATATCCTCTATTTCCTTCCTCCCCTAAGGACAATGTACAATGGATCAATTTCGACCTCCGGGTACTGTGCTTGTCTTGACCGACAGGTGCACGTCCTCTAACCTAACCTAACCTAACCTAAGATCAAATCAGATCTTATACTTTATTGCTTTTCGACTATTGTTTGGACATTTTATCAATCAATCAGGGAAGACAATAATGAAGTTTATCTAGGATGTTATTGTTTCTCTTGTTAAGTCTGGCCTAAACTTTTACAACGATTTCGAAAACTTCGAAAGCAGCGTAGGTTTAAGCACTCTACATTAAAAAATAGGTTTTAATGGCAATAAAATTTCAAATCCTCGTGTAACTCTGTGAATACTTATAGTCCCCTATACTTTACGACTTCTTATAACTGTTTTTAAATAAAAATTAATCTTTTGTTTTTTGAACTTTTTTCTGTTTCCGGTTAGTCACACTCCCCACCTATATTTTTGTAATTATATTTACTTTTCAAATACATGTAATCATCGTCTTTAATTACGAATTTATCTTCAATACCACTTTACAATCGTGTCGTGTGTCTCTTATAAACACTTACAGATCGATAAATACAAAAAAAGAAAAAAAAGAATAGAATTAAATAAATAAATTGTTAATTAAAAGTCATTCATTATATTGAAGTATTGATGCTTTGAAGTGTGAGTTTTTATTGTCAATTTTTAATTGTTGTAAAGAGTACAACATGATCATTATATTGCTTCTATTGGTTCAAATGTTTTTTTATTTTTATTTTTAAATTGAATTTTTGCATTATAAACGTTAGTTTTCAATTTATTTTTAATACCCTACAACATCATGGATCGTGTTGGAGGTATGCCATGTTTGAGCTAATGTTTGTAACAGTTTTAAATAAATATGTAGTACAACGTTTAATCAAATTTTTCTTTCCATTGGCTGAAGGACAATTATCTTACTGATTCGAATAAAAGTTTGAAGGCGAAAGAATTTCAGAAAATGTCCTCTACGGACAAATCCTAGTATATTTAAGGATATAATTTCCTCAGTTTTGGAAACCCTGTTGGAGATAGCTATACATATATGTTCATTCAGAGGCTGGGATGTAAACAACATGGCCATTAAAGGAAGATCAGTAAAAAAACCCTTCCATACAGACTCACTTTACCCCCTATGTGAATAGATCTTAGGGTGGCAAAGTAGGTTAGGTTAGGTTAGAGGACGTGCACCAGTCGGTTAAGACAAACACAGTACCCGGAGGTCGAAATTGACCCATTGTATATTGTCTTCAGGTAAGGAGAGGGAGAGTGGGAAACGGAGGAATTACATGTAAAGAAACAGATACAAAACAAAAGAGGTTGAGAGTACGACTACACTTATTAAGCCCTAGCACTTCTCAATCAGCCCAAGCTGCTAATGAATCTGTGAAAGCCTTGATGTCGGCTCTCGACACAAAACTCAAGTTCTCAAAGAAGGCCCTGCCAAGGGTCCTTAACCTCAACCTACCAAGGGCTGGGCAGTTGCAGAGGAGACGTTCGACAGTCTCCAACTCCTCCTCATCGCAACATACCCTGTAATAGTCCGGCTGGGATCTGGAACAGACCTGTCAGCGACCTAATCTCGCAGTGCCCCGAAATGGCAAAGTATATTCTCTCACAATATGCTTAAACAATGAGGAAGCCTTCAATAATCTTAAAATCGATGCAATGAGCCAATCCCTAACTGAGTTTAAAATTCACTAAAGGATCGATGAATAAAATTCTGTCCACCTCTTACCACTATCCTCTGAGTATATCAACTGACGAAAGCCTTTAACAATTCGCAGGAGTGTGCGAGGCAAGAATCCAGAGCATTCTATGGACACAACTTACAATTGGGCACGACTTGGGGATCTGAATGTGAACCTGAACGAAACGGAAACATGCTTTTCTATAAGGACAAGGAAGATCGCTTATCGTACCATTTCACGCTTTCGTACGTCGTTGTTATTTTGGATCCGAATGTGAAATGAGTCAACATCAGGAGTATACGACAACAAAAGCCCACAGTTGGTGATTCACATATAGAAAAGGTAAAAAATTAAATGGGGCCCAATTCCGAATATGACACATTGGCTCTGCAGAAGCGTACATAAAACTTAAGTTTCAGTAGTAGTGTGTTCGATATTGATGGATAGAATGGAAACAATACTGTTTAACCAATCGATTGTGATACCGATTCGATAAGAGGCGGCACTTACAACGTATTATTCTCTGGGGAATTGCTAAATGAATCCATCTGAGTCGCAATCACCAAAATATTATGGAGACACTGGGCGGATACTCGTTTAACGCGATATTATCGGAGCAAGATGCCCAACAAATCAATCGCGGTCAATTGCACAACTTTGAATGCAGATCGAAATTCTTAGTTAAACGAATCCATCGCCCAGATATTGTGGGAGAATCGGACCTAGTGGTCTAGATAGACCTGGTATTCAGAATTCCAAAATAGTTTTTGTTACGGTGGTCGGGCATTGCTTACGAATGGAGATATCGATGGCGAAGCTTATAGAGGCGATGAAGCTAATAGCTGTATTTTTTTAGTAATTAACGCAAAAAATGCAATTTTCGACCAAAAAATGCAAGTTATCGACAAAAACATTACAGTCATAGACCAAAAATTGCAAGTCATCGACCAAAAAATGCAAGTTATCGACCAAAACATTAAAGTCATGGACCAAAAATTGCAAGTTATTGACCAAAAAATGCAAGTTATCGAATAGTAATATGCAAGTCATCGACCAAAAAATGCACCTCATCGACCGAAAATGTGCAAGACATTGAAAACCTGTTTCCAAATCCTTGAAACTATGGCTAACCAACACACTAGGTCCCATTTCCCCACTATTTTCATTTTTATCCTATTTTGCCCGATTTAACGCCCAACCGTAGCTCAGGCTTAAACTCATCTATTATGTAGAATGGTTTCTAGTCATCTCTTACCGTTGTTAAATTATAAAACCATTACTGTATACCTATTATCGTTGGTTTTTTTTCTTGCACGTGTTTTGTTTTTGTTGTTGTTTTGTTATTGTTTTTGTTTAATGGTATTTTTAAAAACATATTTTTACCACTTGTTGGACTGTTTGGTTAACTGTTTGACTTGGGTTTTTACTGCATATTATTTTTGCTATTGTTGTTGTTGTCGGTTTTGTTTATAAGTCTGTCCCTCAATATGTCCATACAAATAACTTGTCTGTCTCTCTTTCTCTCTGTTAATGTTTATAATTGTTTTTGTTTGTATGGCCTCACCAATAGCGGATAAATTTGAAAAGAAAAATTACTTCTATGTGTTTATTGTTGGCATTGCTGTTGTTGTTGTTATTGCAATTTTATTTTCTTATATTTTGTTTGTTTACGATTTCGATTTACTACATACACCGATATATTAGCTTTATGGAGTACACAAATACAAGTAATTTTTGTTGTGTTTTTAATTTTATTAGTATTATTACGATACTATTGTTGTTGTAGCTGTTTGTGTATGAGTATGTTATTGCTTGCACTGTTTTTTGTTTTTTTTTTTTTTCATATAAAAATTTTGTTTTGAAATAATTTGTCTTGAAAAGAGCACAAACCCAAGTAGAGTATAATTTTAGCGCTTTTTGTTAACGGACGTCTGGAGAACGGATAAAAGCGTTTAAAAGAAAAATTTCTTAAAAAAAAAACAGTTTTCATAAGAAAAATAAATTAAAATTATTATAAAATAAATAATAATAATACGGTAAACGGGTACGATAACGGTTAATAAAAGTGAAGTGAAATAAATTGATGTGGGGAAATGTGTGGGATACCAATACTATGAGTAATTGGGCTTTTAGTCAATAAAAATAAAATAAAAAAATTATAAAAAAAATATTAAATAAAAAACAATAAAAAAGTTTAATTAAAAAATAGAAATAAACGAAATGATTTATTACGTTTAAATCATAAAAAAATTATTTAAACAAATACCTATTGAAGAAAATATTTTCGTGAATTCAATATTTACATTCATAATTTTCATGTTTATAACAAAGTACGTATAATAATAATGTTTAATTTCCATAAACATAATAAAAAAAAGCCATACAATAAAACCAAAAAAACCTTTAAAATAATCAAAACAACCAAATAAAAATATTTCTTCATTAATTTCTAAAAGGAAAACAAATACGATAATTCTCTTATAACACATAAAAATTATGCATTAAAATTCATTGCCAGAGAGAGACTCCAAAAAAAGAAAATAAGTTTTAAAAATCCACAATATATTTACTCGTAAATTTTATATAATTTTCTTTGAAAGCAAGACACCCTCCTTGGGATCGTATAACTAACGCAAAACATCTCCTACTTACACGATTTTTCGCATTCTAACTCCTGTCCTAAATCTTAGAGTATCGTACGCCGCCAACGATTTCTTAAGCCTTAAGAATTCTGTTCTAGTGCCATTCTCGTTAGACTATCAGAATTCTTTCTGGACAATCCATATTATGCGGCATTTGTTGATGACTATCTGTAGTTTTTGCGTGAAGGTGTTCGAAACTAGTTTAGTTTCGCTTTCGCACCACAGAGTTGACTTTACAGAACCCTTGAACAAGAATGATAAACTAAAGATTACGCCTTGCGCATGATTTCCCGTTAGATGACGTAGTTGGGCTATTTTAAAGGTTGCCGAGTCTTTTTCATATGTGAAAATGAACATTTCTTCCGAAAAGTGTATGCACTACGTGAAAGTAGTTGGCAACCCTGCAATATACATACATACATAATTGGCCATTACAACCCTTCAGTTAGGATTACGACCTAGCTTCTCACACCACTTATGTTGTGTCCGTTAATTTTATACATGAGTGGCGGGACCTACAGTTTAAAGTCGACTCCGAACGACAGATTTTTGAGAAGCTTTTCATGGCAATTTTTACTCTCAGAGTTTTTGCCAGAAATTTGCTGAGAGGAAGTCTCCGAAGAAATATTTTTCGTTTTGATGTCTGACCTGGGATTCGAACCCGGGCCTTTTGTCTAATAAGCCAACACACTGCTCGCTAGACCACGACGACTTCGACCCTGCAATATAACTTACATTATCATTAGCCAATAGGAACAGAATTTGCGTGACGTCATTGATTCAACATGTGCAGAAATTGTGTGCGTGATGGTGTAATCTTTAGTTTATCATTCTTGAGCCTTGAATATTCTAAGCTTGGTTTGTTTGAATATTTGTGAGTTTCCCTGATACTGATTGTCATTTTCCGAATCTTGATCCGCTTTTCTTTTTACGTCTCATGCCCTTATTTGTTTGTAATTAATAGTACTGCGTCCTTTTCTTTAAAAGTCTTCCAGTTTTAATTGAAGATCTTGTACGTGAATACACAATCCACTTAGAATGAGAGACTCCATCTCTGAATAGACCTCATTTATCATATTGCTAAGCATGCTGGCGAATAGTTAAGATGCTAGGGGATATCCTTCTTTTATTTAAGCGTTTAGTGTGAAATATTTGACTGATATTCCTCTCGTAAAGAACTGAGAGCTATACATCCTTGTACTTCTTTGGAATCTTGTAATTAAGGCATTTTTTTACTTTACTTGATTGCGAGCAGCAATCAGAACTCTTTCTAAACTCCCTTCTTTGGCTCTCTCGGTAGTTTTGTGTTAATCTCATATAAAATCCTGTTTACATGAACATTAAAAGGAAATACTAGCTAGAGCAGGCACACTTTACAGCATTTCCCAAAATTGTAGAGTTTGCTGATTCTGTCTAAGGAACCACTTGATGATGTCATGCCAGAGTTGCCTTCCACAGTTTCTATGGCTCTCGTCTTCACTATCACATTCATCGGACTTAAATATAACAGAGCCTCTAGAGAAGCTGTTACAACTACTCATGCCAATCTCTTGATCTTATTCAACTCCAGTTGAGCTGTATTTTTGCTCGAGTTAATCATCAATGGAAAACCACTAACAAAGTAGCAGGTTTGTTGTTTATATAAAGTGGGTTAAACCTAGACATTCTATTTGTACGCAAATAAAGTGACGAAATCAAAAGATCTTCGATAAATACATATGAAGTGCTACTTAGTGCTTTTACTTATATGGATTTGAAATTTGTATGCGAATGCCAATATTAAACCTCAAGTAAGCTAACTAAGCTTAACTGCAAACCTGTCTTTATTAAAGGAGACTAATGCAACATAATGCTGAATCTGATGGTGTTTTCTTTTCTACAAAGAAAATGTTACCCTCTTACAAGGTGCATTAAAAAAATTTTTGACCAACCCTGTTGTAATGCCATATTAAATTTTAAAAAAGGGTATGCCCTGTGTTTGCCGCGGCGGCTGTTGGTTTTAGATCTAAAAATATTTTGTATTTTTTGATTTCTTTTCAATAATAAATCGCTAATTTCTCAACTATATTTTTTGAGAGCTTTTTTTTTTTAAACAAAAAAAAAAAACATTTTAACACTGTTCTAACATTGAATGCAATTTTTTATATTACAGACCATGTAGCTTTAATTATATAATGTTTCCTTAAGGTTACTTAACAAAACAATAAAAAAATTCACTTCAAATTGGATAACAATACCAGACATACATACATAATTGGTCATTAGAACCCATCAGTCAGGATTATTGACCTAGTTTCTCACACCACTTATGTTGTGTCCGTTAATTTTATACATGAGTAGCGGGACCTACAGTTTAAAGTCGACTCCGAACGACAGATTTTATGAGAAACTTTTCATGGCAATTTTATTTATGCTCTCAGAGTTTTTGCCAGAAATCTGCTAAGAGGAAATCGCCGAAAAAATACTTTTTGTATTTTGTTTTGATGTCTGGTTTGGGACTCGAACCCTGGCTTTAACGTCTAATAAGCCAACACACTACCCGCTAGACCACGGCGACCGACAACAATACCAGACGAGTTTTTTAAGTATCATTTGGTAGCCTTATGAATAAACAAAAGTCATCTGCTTTACAGGGCATTATCAGCACTCTCGATTTATACAGGGCATAAAATGCAATGCCCTCCACCATTGGCAAGGGCGAAGTATTTAGAATAAAACATCCCACCTTTTTAGAGGGCGAAACATTTTTAAGAAACAAACGCAAAATTGCATTTTGCCTTAATAAAATGCACATTTTTTGGTAGAAAAGAAAACACCATGAGTGATATTTAGGGCGGCACACTGAAAGCTAGAAGCCTAGCATATTCACTCATATCTGTTTAGGTGAAGGAAACAATAGAGCGTTTACTCTGTAGAAGTGTTATGTTGGCAAAAATACAAAGATAAATGTTAATGGAAGCCTTTATTAGACCTGAGCCGGTTTGGTAACTGGTCATCGGTTAGGTTTAGCCTAGGTTATTATGATCTCCCTAGTACTGATAATAACTATCTACATATCTGTACTCGAAAAACATCAACTACAACAAAAACAAAAAAGATATCATCTTTAAAATATTCCTTAAGAGGTTTTAAAAATAATCATCCAGTATTTTTAAATACTTAATTTTGTTTAAATATTTACTTTTTTGCTAAAAATAAATATAAACACAAATGTTTATTAAATATGAAAATGAAATCGAACAAATTATAACGCTTGTACGTATGAATATTTATTTAAGCCAACATTTTAAAAATTACTTTTCTTAACATTTTTTTTTTTTTCTTGGCTTTTATTAACAAAAAAATTTAATAATTGGTATTTAATTATTGGCATTTTCATTTCATTGCTCTCTTTGTTATTTATTTAATTATTTCTTTTTTATCTTTCGTTCTTTTTAATATTTGGGGCGAAAATAAACATAATCTGTGTTCACATTTTAATGACTTTTTAACGGTCTTTTTTTAAAAAATGTTTACAAGCGGAAAAAATTGAAAAAGTAAACAAAAGTTAAATGCAAATACAACAAAATATTAAACAAATTGAGTTTACTAATATGGCTTATGGTGATTTCCATAATTAAACAGACATAATTTAATGGTGTCTTCTTTTTAAAAATGTTTCGCCCTCTAAAAGGGTGGTGTGTTTTATTCTATATAATTCGCCCTTGCCAATGGTGGAGGGCATTGCATTTTATGCCCTGTATAAATCGAGAGTGCTTATAATGCCCTGTAAAGCAGATGACTTTTGTTTATTCATAGGGATACCAGATGATATTTAAATAAGTCGTCTGGTATTGTTATCCAATTTAAAGTGAATTTTTTCATTGTTTTGTTAAGTAACCTTAAGGAAACATTATATAATGAAAGCTATATGGTCCGTAATATAAAAAATTGCATTCAATGTTAGAACAGTGTTAAAATGGTTTTTTTTTTTTGTTTAAAAAAAGCTCTAAAAAATAAAGTTGAAAAATTAGCGATCTGGCACCTAGCACCTTTTTCATATTTACATTTTTTTTATTGAAAACAAATCAAAAATACAATATATTTTTAGATCTAAAACCTTTTTTTTTTTTAAATATATATATTGCTGCATCTATTTTATTTGCGTAAATTGAAATAAATCAATTATTAGATTCTTCTCAAATAAAAAATGGCCATTACAACAGGGTTGGTCAAAAATTTTTTTAATGCACCTTGTAAGAGAGTGACATTTTCTTTGTAGAAAAGAAAACACCATAAGATGGTTGGATACTCCCACAATATGTGAATACCAGTATTATAATCGTTTAGGGGATATTAAATATCAATTAAATTATTTTAGTAAATTTTGTTTGGCTTAATGTGATCACCCCTACTATTTAATGCTTGAATAATTATAAAATTAAAAAATAAAATTAAATATTTTTTATATACAAGCAAGCCAAATGCAATAAATATCATTAGTATTCTGAAAATGATTATTTTTTTTTATTTATTTATTAAACGTTTATAAATTTCTAGTCAGCAAATGATAAACAATTTTTAGTTTTAAATTTTTTTTTTATCATTTCATTGTCATTACGTCAATGATTTTTAGGCGTTCTTTTTTCAATTGATGTACATATTACAACAACAAAAATTGTTTAACTTTAATGATATGTTAATGATAATGTGAAAACATTTAATGATAACGATAAAAAATATGGATATTCATCCATCGAAGTATTTTAATACAAATAAAATTTATCGTTCAAATGTCTCTCATTGACTTTTATGAAATCAGTTGCAAATAATAAAATTTATTGTCATTTTTTTTGGGCAATGGACAACTCTAAACAAGCTACTGTTTAGTAGATAATGTGCTGGCTTATTAGACGTAATACCACAGTTCGAACTCCAGGTCAAACATCTCCAACAAATATGACACTCATACTACTCATACTCAAAGTTAGAAGTACTCGCCGTATTCATACTTAACACTACGCATGATGTTATTGACTTCGATTCGTCTCTACTTAACATTTACACGAAGCACAAAATAAGTATGATTCGCTTACGAACACTACTATACTCACAAGAAGAGTGTGTGTATGCTTTGCTTGTTGTCTTTGTCTTTCCTTTCTTCTTTGTTTGTATATGCAAGAACAACAAAGGTTGTAAATTTTGATGAATGATTCAAGCCACTCGAATCACATATAAGTATTATATTATAAGTAGTTTTATGAATCAGAATGAGTAGGCGTATGAATCAAACACATTTTTAATCTTGTGAGTTTGATGTGAACGTTGTACTCATACTCATTGTAACCTGTACTTATTAATCAATGTTGTAGCGAGTACGAATGAATCAGAGTAGTTGAATGTCAATTCTTGATTCACTCATTCTCAAAATTGCATGAGTGCTTATGAGTGGCGGAAAAATGATTCTTTGCTGATTTCTGGTACTTACCCACTAAATTGCATTCGCCTACGATCACTATGTCCTTAAATATTCAATTTTAAAGGTTTGCCACGCCTACCTTTTGCTATATCGAATTTTTTTTGAAACATCTAAACCTGGTAAGTTTTCGACCAAAAAAAAAAAAAAAGAATGGTTGAAAACGCTTCAGTAGTATAAGAGTTATAGGCATCACTTGAAGGGGGAGGGTTGTCACGCCCATTTTTTGCAGGATTGTCGATATCGACTCTACGAACTTAGCTACTTTATTCGTCTATGATCAATATGTTCCTAAATATTCAATTTTAACGGTTTTGCCACGCCCTCTTAACATTTAGGGATATGAAAAATAGATGATGTTCGATTTTCAGACCCACCCGATATGCACACAGAATTTTATGGAAATCGGTCGATCCATGTCAGAGGAGTTTAACTACTAACACCGTGACAGGAGAATTTTATATATTAGATTTTCAATATGGCAACTTTAAATATAAACAAAATGAGCATATACAACAAAAACGAAGCCTTCCAAGTACCACTGCGTTTAAAAACACTTGAGCAGTATTATCGACATTGCTCCAGAACTGCCATATTTTAGAAAAAGTTAACTTTATTTTTATCATTAGGTTATAATAACAAAAAGAAGTTAAAGGTGACTTTAAAATTCACTCTAGCTAAAGCCTTTAAGTAAACCCAACTTTAACGGGGAGTTGTAATAAAGGCCCTTAGAGTGTGTAATTGGCAATTTCGATAACAGAATTAATTTATTTTTTTTTATTCCATTAAGGAATATACCATAGATAGATTCGTTCTCAGAGCAATGCCCTTATCTTCATATTGTTCCTTTACTTTGGTTTCTGTTAGTTTAAGTTAGATTAATTTTGGAGTGGCTTCGTAGACCATCACTTTATTGGTGATGCCAATCATCATACAATTATAACTTCTGGCCGATAGTCTTGGGGAGGTGAGAATTCTATTCCAATCACCTTTGGTTAGACACTTTTTGTCAATTTACTTCAGTTTCATTAACTTAGGTTTTCCAAGTAAAGGGCTTATTGGTATATTGCGTCAGATTCGGTTATTCGGTTATTTTTCCCATTGACTGCTACTTTTTCTCAAGACAAGGCGCTGCCTGACCTTCCTAAAATCTTCATTGTTAATGTTATCCTCTTCGTTAAGGTCAGAGATCAAGTGGGTTCCTGAATTTCGTGAATTGTTCCTGAAATTCGTGAATTGTTGAGAGGACCTAATCATTCTATTAATGTCAGGTATCAGATGGGATCCTTCGTAAATTGTTGAGAGGAGCTGACCTCTCAGTTACGGTTAGATAACATTGAGAAGAGGATAAAAATCGCTTAATTTTCTTTTTAACTTGTTCACCTTAGGCACTCACTCCCAGCACCTCTAAAGAAAATAATATCAGCCAATCTTCGATTTTTCTTCAACTTGCGTCCACCTCTCACACAAATATGTCTTTACAAAATTTCGGAGAATTCAATGCCATTTTTTTAAGCTATTCGAAGGTATAGGATACATTATCAGATTGGAAATAGCTTGATAATGCACCCTAATGACTGTAGTAGTATTAGTACTTGACAATGAAGCTAAGGATGAACGAATGGCCTGAAAATCCATTTGAGTTAGGTTAGGTTAGAGGACGTGCACCTGTCCGTCAAGACAAGCACAGTACCCGGAGGTCGAAATTGACCCATTGCACATAGGGGAGGAAGGAAATAGAGGATATAGGAATGTAGGTAAGGGGAGAGAGAATGGGAAACGGAGGAATTACATATAAAGAAACAGACACAAAACAAAAGAGTTTGAGAGTGCGATTACACTTATGAAGCTCTAGCACTTCTCAACCAGCCCAAGCTGCTAATGAATCTGTAGAGAGCCTTGATGTCGACTCTCGACACACAACTTAAGCTCTCAAAGAAGGCCCTGCCAAGGGGCCTCAACCTACTGGGCAGTTGCAGAGGAGATGTTCGACAGTCTCCAGCTGCATACCCTGCAAAAGTCCGGCTGGGATCTATTCCAGATCCCCGTCAACGACCTAATCTCGCAGTGCCCCGTGATAAAGCCGACAACCAACCTTAAGTTGGCCTTAACCAAGCCCAGCAGCCACTCTGTCTTCTTGCTGTCTACAGCAGGCCATAGACGCCTAGAAACAGAACAACTCGATCCGTTCCCCCAACGCCTTTACTCTTCCCTGCTGACCCATCCATCGATGAGGCCATAGAGGTGGCAGACTGGGGGGTCAGGACCAACTGTCAAATCGCCACATGAAAGCGAACCTAACCTAGCGAGGGAATCCGCCGTCTCATTGCCCAGTATTCCGCTGTGATCCGGAACCCAGCATAGACGGATGCGGTCTGGTCCAAAACTCCTCAATGACTCTTTGCACTCGCGAACAAGCCGTGATCCATTTGAGTTAACCTTCGTACCTTGAGGAATTGTTATATCTTTGAAAACTGAAATTATTCTGTAAATTTATTCGATTTATAAATTAAGTTTTTGTTTATTTTCTTTGTGGTCAAAAAAAAGCTGTCAAAATGTTGACATTTCAGACATTTACATTCGTTAGCTTTATGGGTAGCATTCACATCAAATAGTAGCGACATTATGGAATGACATTTCAAATAGCCAACATGTAGGTCCAGCTTGAAATCTTTTTTTTTCATTATTCAACAATTCTCCATTGTTTCGTTGATTTATAATGGAAAGCCAATCGCTTTTTTTTATCGATATTGTATGTACATTGTGTATGTAAAATTAAATTATAAACGACTGTAGGTGCCATGCCAAATTAAAAATAGTAAAAAAAATTTGGCAATAAAATTTACATTTTTTTACACAACTTTTATGAAATCAACATGTGAACGATATGAACAGATTTTAATTTTTTTTTTTGTTTTTTTGTCAAAGATAAGAATTTCAAAATTTCGACAGCAAATGTAGGTGGGTGGAGTTACTGCCTGCAAATATCTCCGTCTTAGTTTTAATTATTTCAGCATGTTTTTTTGGCCTAATGAAGAATGTCAAAAGAAAAGATAAAACATTTCACAGACATTTCTAGATTTCACACAATTTTAATCTGCATTGTATGGTTTTTTTAATTTTGTTTTCTGTTTTGTGTTTAGAGGCAATTAAAATTGATTAAAAAAATTCAATAATAATTATCGAAAAAACACAAAACAAAACAAAAAACATTTGAAATATTGTATGACTGTTACATGGACTGAGTGATCATACTATGTTTAGACATGCACTTATATTGAGCAAAATCGCAATAAACGGCATTATTGATCTCAATATTTCATATAAAATTTCAATTAATAATTGGTCCATAAATTCATAAATTGTTATAATATTGATTAAAACATCAAATACAACACTTGTCATAAGTACGTTCAGTGAGCATATTACATTTTTCCGAACACTTTCTATTGACTCAAACGTAAACAACGACAGTGCCATAAGCAAAAGCTTTCTTTTTGCTAGCTATCCCAGATTATCAAATTTTATTTCTCATCTTCTGAGAAAATCCACTTTGGGTAAAAGTAGTCCCTATTAACCGCCACAGCTCGGCGTTTCGCGTCGTCATAGCAAATATTTTCGGAGCGCCCTGGTCGTCTGTGGGTAGTGTCACTAAGTGAGAGTCTGGGTTCGATTCCACAGATGTCTGTGACACTTCACGAGCGTATGGTCGAGTTACTCGTATAGAATTAGATTATTTGTCATGTAGTAAATAATTAATAAACATCTTTTCCTTTTGCCACTAATTTTCGCGATTAAATTGAAGCAATCAGCTGTTTTGTTTACCAGCTGTCAAATAAATTTTCGTATATTATATGTCTGAACGCTAAAAATATTATTCTCAATATACCGAATATTGATTTAATAAAAGTGCATGTCTGAACTGAGACATGGTTTAATTGAATTGTAATTTTAGTTTTTGTTTTATTTTATTCATTAAATTTTCCTATTAAAGGTATTAAAGCGTAAAGAACGTGTTCGATTGTAATTTAATACATTTTTTATTACATTAATTTCAAATGGTATACCCCCCACCATGGAATTTTTATTATTAGCGAAATAATTACTCATTATTGCTATGAATAATATATCGAGGGTGGTGTAGAAATATTTGCACGTTACACTCTAACGTTTTCACCATTTAGAAAAAACCTCTATTTGATTTTAATTAAAATTTTATTATTATTCGCACAATTCTGTGTTTCACTGTTCGGAACTTTATGTAAACAACAACAATTACTTTGTTCGTTATGCCTCTGTTTACACCCTTTGCATAAACAATAACAATTTCTAGACAATTGTTCCAAAGATCTTTGTAACGGAGATCTTCAAACCATGATTTCTCCCTTCAAACACAGCGTCTTTACACAAGACGGACTGAACTTTTACTAACTCACTCTTCTGCTTTGCCTTGCCTTTTGTATGGCAGTGTATTCATGCTGAGGTCAGACATCAAAACGAAAAATATTTCTTCGGCGACTTCCTCTCAGCAGATTTCTGGCAAAGACTCTGAGAGTAAAAATTGCCATGAAAAGCTTCTCAAAATCTGTCGTTTGGAGTCGACTTTAAAACTGTAGGTCCTGCCACCTATATGGATAAAATTAACCCACATAACTTAAGTGGAGTAGAAGCTAGGTCGTAATCCTGACTGAAGGGTTGTAATGGCCAATTATTATGTATGTATGTATGTATTCACTCTGATGAATGTTCGTGAAGGGGAATGTTCGTATTCGTGTTCATTATTATTGTTTGTATATTTTGTTTACATTTATTCTTGTGGTGTTTGTTGTTGTATTTTTGTTTATATGTTTATCATTTTTTTATGCTAGTGTTTGTTGTTATATTAAGCAATACGATAATTTGTAAACAAGTTCATTGTTTTGTTTTTGCTTTGTTTTAAACGATGTAAAAGCCAAACGCCAGTATCTATATTCCGACATTTTCCTAAAACTACAATGAAGTCAAGAAGAGACAATTGTTCTAAAGTGCCTTACGAACCAGTTAAGATGTCTGTTAGCTTTCAGATCCTGAAAAAATATACGCACAAATATTTAACTAGGTTGTCGGAACATTACATGAATCTTACTTGGTCTGCAACCTTCTACATACAGGTCACACGGTCAGACCAAAGTACCGTATTAAGACACTGAATCACAGGAATATCATAATATCCAGAGATTTACATTTTAAAAATTGTTGGCCGAGATAGCGATAATGCGACAATGTGCTAATCTAAGTCCAAGCATGTCTAAGCCTTTGGGTTATTGGCCACTTTAAGTATATAGGTTTCTGTTGCTTGAAATGTCGGGCGATTGTTCTACACCGAGAAAATGTCGGATTAAGTAAAAAAAAGTCTCAAGACGTAAGGGCAATGCCTATATACACTATTGCATCCATAATAACCCTTTAGTTAAAATTCCGGACTAGTGATTTTATTATAAATGCAAGAAAACTATACAGCTTGCCATGTGCTACCATTCGGCTATCTCGTTGAATATCTCCGATTTGTATTCATACATAACTGGTCATTACAACCTTTCAGTTAGGGTTACGACCTAGCTTCTCACACCCCTTATGTTGTGTTGTGTATGTTAATTTTGATGAGCACTAATTTTACTTGAGTAGTGGAAACTACAGTTTAAAGTCAACTCCGAACGACAGATTTTTGAGAAACTTTTCATGGTAATTTTATTTACTCTCAGAGTTTGCCAGAAATCTGCAGAGAGGAAGACGCCGTTGAAATGTTTTTTTCATATTTCGTTTCGTTTCAGATATCTGACTTAGGGTTTGAGCCGTGGCCTCACGTCTACTTACTACAAGACTTTGGCATCTTCGTGAGATAAGATATAAAATACTTCAGGATAAAAACACGATCACGTTAGAATCTATTTTCCCCTAGTTTTTAGCGGAGTGCCATAAGCTTCACTTAAGACCGCCTATGATATAGAGTCATAGTATAAACTATGTAGAAGTAATATGGATAAGATTGTTACAAATTTTGTATCTTTTAAGCGTCTGGTGATGCGAATAGGCCAATTTATTTTCTTGGCCTATTAACCTACTTGGCACTGTCCTCTGTAGGAAAACACAGTTACTTCAAACATGATCGTTTCTACTAGTCTTTCTTAGGACCTTGAAGAGGCTGCTCACTTGAGGAGAGGTTTTTCTTCGAGATTATTATTGAATAGATGGGCAAATAAAGTCGGCGTAGTCTAGTAGTAGTAGTTGCTTAAGTAAATAAGATGGACAACCGAATTTATTTCGCAGTCAATTCTGTTGCAGGCCTCGTAACTTTCACGTTTTTTCATTTAACATGATTTCTATACGACAATATTATGATTTTCATTATAGTCTGACAAGATGATCTATGGTTTTCTAAATAAATCTGTGTTCCTTGTTATTAGTTTTGTGGTTTTCGAATATTATTTTCATTTCAATAGGGGTTTCATACTTAAATGCAACAAACTTACATGTTTTGGGTAAATTCATTATTTTTGTTAATTTGTAATAAATTTTAAACGAATTTTATTTAATAATTGGTTTAAAAATTTAAATGGGTTTCTTACAATAAAAAGTAATAGAATTCAGAACTTTCGAGGAAAAGGCGATTAAAGGCGAATTGTTTTCTTAGGGTTTTTAATATTTTTAGCTGTAACAGCACATCAATTACTTGAAAAGGCTAAGGTTAGCGGAAAACTTGCCATTCACAGGTGGCCATATGACCCATTCTGTTACCTAGTGTGTTGTCCGTTAGTAGTGGGTTTGAACCATCCCGAGCTCCGGATGTGAAACTAGCCAGTTCCCTCAGCGGCACGGTGACCACCATGCCCAGATTGTCAAACGTTCTGTCACCCAAAAACCGATGACGTCTGTCACTCGCATAAAAGGTGTTGCACCGATTCCGTTTCCTCCACAACATAGCAACTTCTCTAGAAATCCTGGAGGGACAGACCGAGCTTGTCAGCTTGTCACTGACAATAGTACAGTGTCTCGTTAGAATTCCTGTTACAATGCGAAGCGTTCTCTAGTCAAACTTAAGTAGTTCCCTGGTTTTCCCGCTGCTAGATATATCAGTTTTGAAATTTGGAAACCCTTTGACATGCCGACCACCCAAGGTTTGTTGAATTCCATGCTACTTTTTCCAATTTGGAAAAGTATACCTGTAGAGGGGCATATATCCACTCTATTGTCTCCTTCTCAGACATCTCCGCTCCCTTCCGTATCATGTCTTATGCCTTATCGTTTCCAACCGATTTTTCTCGTATGGAAGTGTGTGAATTGTATGTTCATCCGAAAGCAGTCTCTGGTACCATGTAGTCACATCTAAAACCTGGATGATTAGGTTCTAGTTAATGCTGTATTGAAGCGCGGTCCATCGTACATGGCCTTGGTATATCTGAGGACTTAAGCCCCAGAGTAGTTCTAGCAGAAACGTTCCGGATGATAAGGGTTTACGTACTAAATACTAAATAGATTTTTTGTATTTACGCGATTAATCGAATACCAAATTGAGGTGAATTTAGATTAGTTTAGGCACAGTACCCGGTGGTCGAAATTGACCCATTGTACATTGTCCTTAAGGGAGGAAGGAAATAGAGGATATAGGAATGTAGGGAAGGGGAGGGAGAATGGGAAACGGAGGAATTACACAGAAAGAAACAGACACAAAACAAAAGAGGTTGAGAGTGCGACTACACTTATGAAGCCCTACCACCTCTCAACCAGCCCAAACTGCTAATGAATCTGTGGAGAGCCTTGATGTCGGTTCTCGACACAGAACACAAGTTCACAAAGAAGGCCCTGCCAAGGGTCCTTAACCTCAACCTACCAAGCGCTGGGCAGTTGCAGAGGAGATGTTCGACAGTCTCCAACTCCTCCTCATCGCAACATACCCTGCAATAGTCCGGCTGGGATCTGTTCCAGATCCCCGTCAACAACCTAATGTCGCAGTGCCTCGTGATAAAACCGACAACCAATCTTATGCTGGTCTTAACCAAGCCCAGCAGCCACTCTGTCCTCTTGCCGTCCACAGCAGGCCATAGACGCCTAGAAACAGAACAACCCGATCCGTTCCCCCAACGCCTCTGCTCTTCCCTCCTGACCCATCCATCGATGTGGCCATGGAGGTGGCAGACTGGGGGGTCAGGACCAACAGTCAAATCGCCACCTGAAAGCGAACCTAACCTAGCGAGGGCATCCGCCATCACATTGCCCAGTATTCCGCTGTGACCCGGAATCCAGCATAGACGGATACAGTCCGGTCCACAACTCCTCAATGACTCTTTGCACTCGCGAACGAGCCGTGATTTGCACCAAACCGACGCAATGGCCCTAAAAGGGCAGTCTGAATTTAATGCAACCCTGATCTAATGAAGTGTGACGATTTTCATTTGTATTTTCATGTATCTCCCACCTAATTACGTAAGTGAAGATAGTGAAACCTATTGTTATGTCCTATTGGTATGTCAAGCAAAATCATTTGACGTTAAAATCTAAGAACATACAACCGCAGCATAGTGACTACCCCTAATGGTAATTTAAAATTCATAAATTCTTATTTGTTTTTTCTCTGCATCAAATCATTAAAAATCACACACACATTTAATTAAAAATTTATTCACTCTTCGAATAAATGTTTTCAAATCGAATACAAAACCAACAACAACACAAAAGCCTAATACAACAAATCTCATATAAAGTTATCAATGACTGACTTTTAACGATCAATATTGTGAAGAAAGAAAGAAAAAAAAAATGGGGAGGATAAAAACAGAAAAACAACTACAAACGCCTAAAATATCAACTCTTACAGAAAGAGATTCGAGTCTACACTACTACATGCATTCACAGCTTAGGCGGACAGAGTATAGACTTTGTTTGAATCAGATTCAGACTTGTTTGATAAACATTTCACGTACGTCCTCTAGTTACTATATTAACAAGTGACTTAAAGTTGTGACTGGACATAAATTAACGCCAAATGGCGATCGGATACGAGAACACAGATTCATTCATTATTTCATTTTATCTCTCTCACTCACTCTTTTCTCACTCACTCACTCTGTGTGTGTCTATCTTTACTTTGATTTTGATCTTCTAATGGTGGTAGACACAGCACCATAATTGTCTGCACACTAAACTAAAGTTAGTATTTTGTAGAGGGGGAGGGGGGGAAAGGAAAAACTAGACCATGTTTACCTTACGTGCGATTACCAATTTCTCTAGACGATGAGACGATTTTTTATTGCCACTCTTGTAAATAAATAAATACAAATGAATATGAATGAATGTAATAAATTTTATTTTAAAGACATTTAAATGCCCATAAATCTATGCCTAAAAAGAAAAACAAAATTTTTTTTTCATAAATTATACAGGGTGTCCCCATCTTATAGTTTTTTTTTTTCAAAAAATTTTTAAAGCAAGCGATTCATTGTTAAAATGCCAGTACCGCCTATTTTTTAAGTTAAATGCTAGAGTATGAGTATGATTTTGAAGTCTATTGTTTATTATTGTTCTGAAATAAAAAAAACGCTAAAAAACCAATTATTTGAGAAACATTTTTAAACAATTCTAATGATTTTCATTGGTCAATTGTAATTGCAATTGTTAAAAAAAAAACAAAGTGATTCCAATAAACAACACAAAATAAAAGTAAACATTGTTGCCGTATAGACTTAAATAAAGGCTACAGGATTGCCACCTCAACTAAAAATTCTATAGGCCATTATTACAACTTGCCGTCAAATAAAGAAAAGATTTTAACGGCCAGATAAATTGTTTTTTATTATAAGTGAGCGTTAAGCACAAGGGAGGATCATCCTACCTCTAACTTTTAAAGTTAAGTTTATGCTTGAACTTGTCATATTCTTTATTATTTTCAATATGGCAACTTCAAATATAAACAATATGAGCATATACAACAAAAAAAAAACTAAGCCCATCGTTGCCACTACGTTTAAAAAACTTGTTTAATTGTGCTTTTACACACGAGACTATTTTTTGAGCCGCACAATTTTTGTTCTTTCAGTCACACACGAGACTATTTCATCTGGCATAAAATTATATACAAATACTCTGCTTTGTCTGTATTAGTGTTTTCTTTACAGCTCAACGCTCAACGAAAGCCTAAATATGCTCTATACAAAAAGTTATGCCATCAAAAAACCGGATCACAGCGGAATGCTGGGCAATGAGACGGCGGATGCCTCCGCTAGCTTAGGTTCGCTTTCAGGTGCCGATTTGACAGTTGGTCCTGACCCCCAGTCCGCCACCTCTATGGCCTCATCGATGGATGGGTCAGGAGGGAGGAGCAGAGACGTTGGAGGAACGGATCGGGTTGTTCTGTTTCTAGGCGTCTATGGCCTGCTGTGGACAGCAAGAGGATAGAGTGCCTGCCGGGCTTGGTTAAGGCCAGCTTAAGGTTGTTTATCGGTTTTATCACGGGGCACTGCGAGATTAGGTCGCTGACGAGGATCTGGAACAGATCCCAGCCGGACTATTGCAGGGTATATTTCGATGACTAGGAGTTGGAGACTGTCAAACATCTCCTCTGCAACTGCCCAGCCCTTGGTAGGTTGAGGTTAAGGACCCTTGGCAGGGCCTTCTTTGAGAGCTTGAGTTCTGTGTCGAGAGCCGACATCAAGGCTCTCCACAGATTCATTAGCAGCTTGGGCTGGTTGAGAGGTGCTAGGGCCTTCATAAGTGTAGTCGCACTCTCATCATATTTTGCTTTGTGTCTGTTTCTTTATGTGTAGTTCCTCCGTTTCCCATTCTCCCTCCCCTTACCTACATTCCTATATCCTCTATTTCCTTCCTCTCCTAAGGACAATATACAATGGGTCAATTTCGACCTCCGCGTACTGTGCTTGTCTTGACCGACGGGTGCACGTCCTCTAACCTAACCTAACCTAAAAAGCACTCTCCTCACATCTCTTGCCTACAAGTTGCCATTTTGTGCCAGCATAATTCTGTTCGTGTGTGATTGCCTATTGAGCAGTGTTATCGGCATTGCTCCGGCACTGCCATATTTTTGAACAAGTTAAATTTATTTTATCTGTAAGTTGTAATAACGAAAATAAGTTAAAGGTAACCTTTAGCTAAAGGTACCTGTTAGGGATATTTTCAGAGAATTTCCCGCCACCCATCAGTGTAGTTGTCGACGCCGTGACGTGGCATTGCATTATGATTGCATTGGTCTGAGGCACATTGCAAATAATTTCCGTAGAAACTGCAGAGGTCAGGAGGAGCATGAATCTGTTCTTCAACTACTGGGAACATGCCCGGCACTATGTTAAAGGAAGAAGAGGCATCTTGGTGCCTACTGTATCGATGATCTCGGTGATGTATCGAACACTAACATTGGCAGCTTGAGTCGCTTTATTAGAAGCTCTAATTGGTTCCAAGACTAGGGGATGTCCTAATTGGGTCCATCTGAATTCCTTGGGAGAACGGCCGCCCCTACATACCTACCTGCTTAATAAGGTAGAATTTTTCATACATATGATGTGTTAGATGTAAAGCTGTCGCTGTTGCAAGAAAACCTTATCAGCTTTTACATGGGGAATATGTGGAATTGTAATCACCTAAAATCAATCATCACATTATTTATTAATTAACTGCTTAATATTGGCACGAGATTATGGGAAAACATAATAACTAATTATCGTCTGAAGTACAGCAACGGCAGAACAGACAGAAATTAGAAAGATTATTGCTTGTCGATAACTAGTACAAACCTTGTTTTGGATATAATTATGAAAATTATAAAGGGTAAGGTGGGATTAATTAGTAATACGGTGTACGGTGTAAAAGTTTCAATCTATTATTGCGCAATAAATACGCGAATTGTTATAATATTGAGTAAAACTTAAAATGCAGCACTGTCATAAGTGTGTTTAGTGAGCATATTACAATTTACCCAACACTTTCTGTTGATATTTGACAACTCAAATGTCAAATACCGACAAACGAAAACTAATAAACTAACCAACAACACTAATTTTCGCGATCAAAATAAAAACAATGTTGTTGTAAAATTAATATTGAGTTAACTGAATTGCGTATATTATTATGTCTGAACATTTAAAATATTGTACTCAATTAATCGAACATTGACTCAATAAAAGTGCATATGTGAACATAGTATAAGAATTAATATCAAGTGTTGTAAAAGATTTTTATAGGTTAGGTTAGAGGACGTGCACCTGTCGGTCAAGACAAGCACAGTACCCGGAGGTCGAAATTGACCCATTGTACATTGTCCTTAGGGGAGGAAGGAAGGAGGATATAGGAATGTAGGTAAGAGGAGGGAGAATGGGAAACGGAGGAATTACACAGAAAGAAACAGACACAAAATACAAGAGGGTGAGAGTGCGACTACACTCATGAAGCCCTAACACCTCTCAACCTGCCCAAGCTACTAATGAACCTGTGGAGAGCCTTGATGTCGGCCCTCGACACAGAACTCAAGCTCTCAAAGAAGGCCCTGCCAAGGGTCGTCAACCTACCAAGGGCTGGGCAGTTGCAGAGGAGATGTTTGACAGTCTCTACAAGATTTTTATAAGAAGGATATAAATTTCGGTTCAAGAAATTATAAGGAAAGAGGTGGTCTGATCCAAGGCATGTATCGTAAAGCCTTCTATGCAATATTAACATTGTAGACGTGGCATCATATAACAAAACCGAAACATTCCCTTTTATTTACTAAATTGAATCGTTATGGTGTATCGTAAACATTATAAGAACGTGTAAAGCGGGCTTTTTCTGTTTTTTTTTTTTTCAATATTTATACGTGATTTGTTTAATTGCAATAAAATGTTTCAATAAACACATACAACATACGTGGATATTGTTGTAAACTGCATTCGGTTGCATTTTTCTATGATTGTTAATAAAATTTTCTTCCATTTATAAGAGATTTCTTTCTTATTTCAACATAATCCAACTAAATTTGGTTGTGGATTAAATGGTCATTTGGTATCCCTAGAGGTTTTATTGCAATAAAAAAAATAAAATGTATCTGATCATTTGTAAATTGTATTTAACAAGCTTGTGCGTACCCCGTAAAAGTCAGTCAGTCAGCCCCAGTCTATCTCGCAGTCAGTATAATGTTATAACAAGTATTTACAAGCATCCAAAAAAATAAAAAAAAAACTATTGGTATAGAAGTGTTACCAATTGATTGGAACTACTATTTAAGCAGTAGCTTAAAAGAATGAAATATTAAAATAAAATTAAATTAAAAAAGAAATACACCTAGTTGGGGTTGGGGGGCTTTGAGGTGTCACGTTTAATTTATTATCATTTAAGTCCATTAATAGAAATCGCCGCAATTTAATAGGTAGCGTGTTAGCTTATTAGACGTTAGATCACTATTCAAACCCCAGATCAGACACCTCCAACAAAACGAAATTTGAATATTTCTTTGGCGACTTCCTCTTAGCAGATATCTGGCAAAGACTCAAAAGAGTAAATAAATTTGCCATAAAAAGTTTCTCAAAAATCTATCGTTTCGAGTCGACTTTAAACTGTAGATCCCGCCTCATATATAAAATTAACATACACAACATAGGTTTGGTTACGTTGGATTGGTAGCTTTGGTACCAAAAGCACACTTGAGCACGCATAGTGGCCCGTTGTGACGACACAGGTAAATGCAGTCTCTGTACTGACCAAGTTCTTCTAAATCAGGAACAAAAGTTGCAGATTTAAAGCACGAATACCGCATTCTGGGAAACCATCCCGAAAATTTGATAAACGATGCTATAACCTTGACATCAATGGACGGTAGCTCCCGTCAAGCTGATAATGATTGAAGAACTAAATAAACTATACCTGCACCTCGCAAGAGATGGGCATTGACAAAGAAAGTAGATAACTAGGGTTCGCCGTGGTCTAGTAGGTAGTGTGCTAGGCTTATTAGACGTAAAGCCAGGGTTCGAACGTCAGGCCAGACATCAAAAATAAAAAAAAAAATACAGAAAGTATTTTTTCGGCGATTTCTTCTCTTTCTCTTTTTGTTTCTCAAAAATTTGTCGTTCGGAGTGGACTTTAAACTGTAGGTACCGCCACTTCTGTATAAAATTAACACACACAACTTGTTTCCTTACCGTTCGCAACTTCCCTCTTTCTACCTTTCCTAAACCTGCACAATGCACTGCATGAGTAGGGGTCATCCCCTGAATGCTGGTTTAATTAAAAAAAACCCCAACTGTACCGAAAAGTAGTGATAATCTACCACAAAATAATTCAAATTTTGAGCGTAAATGTATTTCAAATCCTTAGATTTGGAATTGGAATCAAGAAGACCACAATCGAAAATCGAATGGTCATCCCCTGAGTGCTGGTTTAACCAAAAAAAAAAAAAAACAGACTCCTCTTCCTTAGCAGATCTGCACCCACGGCACAAGTCGTTAGATGGGAGTTGCATTCTTTCCGAATGTCTGCCCTTAATACAATAATCTGTAATTGAGATGACGTTACGACCAAGACCAAATAACTAGACCAAATAATTAGTGTGCCTTTCTATCCATTGAGGGCCAAGTTAACCTACTGGTGAAGCATGACCCTTCATTGAAACAGGATGAGTTGGCGTCTCGAAAGAATTTCCGCGCGATGACCAGCTTGAGGTAAGCGGTATCGCCAAGTCGTCTGAAGAGGATTCCGGAAGTTGTACACCAGCCCTGGCGAATACTTGCTGTCCACGGGGACCCAAATAAATGTTACACTGAAGTGCCTAGTTAGAAGGTCGAGATAGCCACGACATTCCCTGCCGATCCTGAAGTTATTCACAACGTACGACAGAGATCGTACACAACATAAGTGATGTGAGAAACTAGGACGTAATCCTGACTGAAGGCCCTATTGTGAATGACCAATTATGTACGTATGTCGTCTTTAAGTTCATTAATTTGTCGGAATCTCGTTTTTTTATAAGAAAACATCTTTTAAAATGTCTGCCTTTGAAATACGACACGAATGTATGTACTTCTGTTGCCACAAAATTTATGACAACAAGTGCATTTCTTATCGCGAACATAAACATGAATTGAAAATTGTTTTTTATGGCGAAAATGGTTTGTGTTTTTCTTCTCTCTCTCTCTCTCTCTCACTCATTCTGATTTGTAAACACTTGTCGAAAATTATACCCTACAAGGAGTATTATTAATATGCTAGGCACACCTCCGAACTTATTGTACATCCATGTAAGTGTGTGTCCAGTGATTTATGTAAGATTGGTTAAAATAATGTTAAAAACCATATTGGCAACATTGTATTTAAGTTTGTACATGAAATGAATTTTAAATGTATTAGTAGGCGTGGCATATCCACACATCTATCAATGCATCTAGACTAATTTATTAATTAAAACTTAGGAAGAATCTTTTGGGTGATGCCTTAGAACAAAAGAGTCTAACTTCCAATGAAAATTATAGGAATGTATGACGAAAACCTGAAGAGTAATGAGCTGAATTTTCAATCTAACCTAAAAGTGACATTAATTAATTGGCATATCTGGACATAGCTATCTTCTCATAAGGAAAATACATTTGTTTTCAACGACACTCAATGTAAAACTGGTATAGACAAGATAAATTTCCCCTAAACTATGCAAGAGTGCAAAATAGTCCCAATAAAACTACCTCTAGTCCCTTTAAGAAGGAGCATAGGGCTTTCACAAATATATTATAGGACATTTACAAATCCTATGAAAAGAGAGTTGTCATATGTCGTTGCCTACACACAACGCTCTTTGTGAAAATTTATTGTGCTGTTGTATTGAGAATACATACATACATAATTGACCTTTACAACCCTTTAGTCAGGGTTACGACCTAACTTCTCACGCCACTTATGTTGTGTGCGTTAATTTTATACATGACTGGCGGGACCTACAGTTTAAAGTCGACTCCGAACGACAGATTTTTGAGAAGCTTTTCATGGCAATTTTTACTCTCATAGTCTTTGCCAGAAATATACTGAGAGGAAGTCGCCAAAGAAATTTTTTTCGTTTTGATGTCTGACCTGGGCCTTTCGTCTAATAAGCCAACACACTACCTACTAGACCACGGCGACTTGTATTGAGAAAATAGTGACAAAACTTGTCCTTTGAATCGTCATACAATGTTGGCTATCCCTTAAAGTAAGAAGGGGGAAGGTCTTATTTAAGCCCGCATTTAGATGCATTGTAATACCACAATCTATTTTACCTGGGTTCTTGAAGAATGTCATGGCAAAGGCGGGGCACTGCAACAAGAGGTGGGAGAAAATCTCTTCGTCCTCCTCATATGCACACCTAAGGATCACCAGAAGTTTGTTAGTCCTCTCTTTGTGCATACGTGTCTAGCAACATAGTACGATCCTCCTGCCGCCAAAGAGATTGAGTCTCTTCGTAACACGCTTGGATAATGTTGAAATTAACTGAGGCAATCGTATACCTATACCCTATAACATGTAGGAGATAGCGAGCTCAGTAGTTGCCCTGGCCAGCTAACAATTTCTAAACGTATACCTATGCCCTGGAGTAATCCGAATAATTTGAATAATCCGAAATTTCTTTTGAATAATTCGAAATTTCTCTGAGAAATCCTCGCCATCTATTAGGTTGTTCGAAGTGGCAGCTTTGATTACTAAAGTTAACTTGAGCAAACAGTTAAGCGCAAACCCTCCAAAACAGATCAGAGAAATTGAAGCACAACTACCCTATTCGGGAAACAAGCCTGCAAATTTAATAAACGAAGCTATATACTTGATATTAGTGGAGAGTTAAATAACCTAAATCTGTACCTTCCAAGAGATGTGCATTGACAAAGAAAGTGGATAAATAGCTTTCTCCTCTTCAGAAAACCCCCAACCCGCGGCAGAAGTTGTTGATGGGATGGGACGCAGTTCTTCCGCATGTTTTCCCATAAGATAATGGCCTGTAAGCCAGCCCATGTGAGCGGGATGACACTGCACTCAAATTTGTGTATTTGGGTGGTATGCCTTCTGTCGGTCATTGTCCAAGTGTGTCTTTCAGTGGAATAAGAATAAGTTCAATTGTAGATGGCTCCGGAAGAAGTGTGCTTGCACAAGCAAGCTTATCGGCTTTACAGATGCTTAGATTGTTGCATTGTGCCCAGGAACCGAGATAAGTCAGACACTGAAGTGCCTTGAGTGAGCGCCGAGACAATGGCGATACTCTCTAACGAGTTTACGCTTTGCGATAAGTTACGGCATTTGCGCAACACAACCATAATTTCCCGATCCATCAATTCATTAAAATCGCTTCCAATACAAACCTCACATTCCAAATGGTTAAGTTAGAAACCGTGGTACATAAATAATTGGCCATTACAACCCTTCAGTTAGGATTACGGCCTACCTTCACACTACATTAATGCTGTGTGTTAATTTTATACATGAGTAGCGGGACCTACAGTTTTAAAGTCTACACCGAACGACAGATTTTTGAGAAACTTTCCGTTGTAATTTTATTCACTTTCAGCGTG
Organism: Sarcophaga peregrina; assembly: GCA_014635995.1. Lineage (NCBI taxonomy): Eukaryota > Metazoa > Arthropoda > Insecta > Diptera > Sarcophagidae > Sarcophaga > Sarcophaga peregrina. Next base: position 82,406,763 of record CM025793.1, on the reverse strand, counting down.
TTTGCCAGAAATCTGCTGAGAGGAAGTCGCCGAAGAAATATTTTTTCATATTTCGTTGGAGATGTTTGACCTGGGATTTGAACCGTAGTCTTACGTCTAGTAAGCCAACACACTACCTACTGGAGGACCAGGTCCATTCAAGAGGAGGATAATTCCAGCGGTAGTAATGTCGATAATGCTAAATGCTTGCCCCATATGATCGGAGGCACTCTCCGTGGGTTCGACAAGGAGAATACTGTCCTCGGTGTATCGTCTAAGCGCGATTAGTCGGGTGAGTGGCTTCAGGACAGTGTCTGATGAAGCAGTATAGACATATTGGCGGATGGGATGAGACGGATATACTTTCGCCGTCTCGAGAGTCCAGGACGGACAGCGGCTATAAAAGCGAAGGAAAGAAGGACTTCCATGCAGAAATGGCAGTCACGATGGGAGAACAGTTTAAAGGGAAGATGGACATTTCAGCTTGTCCCTTCTATAACCCCTTTGATGGAGAACAAACATTGCGAGTTGAATTACTACGTGACCCAGTTCCTAACTGGTCATGGATGTTTTAGGAAGTACCTGCACAGATTTGGACATGACACTTCCCCTATATGTTCAAACTGTGTAGATAAAGAGAAAGATGCGGAGCATATTCTAGTATGCTGCCCCAGATTTAGATGGCCCGGAGAAACTAGATTAGGACCAAACCGGCTCATGGAGGAGCTGTTGAATTGTAGGACGCTATGAAGCCAATACAGCCAGAAAATGGCTGAAGTAATGATGGTACTCCGAAGGTTGGAAGAACGAAGACGAAATTTGATATGATGTGATAAAGCTTTCGAGCTAACCAGCCCCCCGCGATGTAATACCTTACGGCAGTCACGCGGAGGGGAAAATGGTCGAAGTGTAGGGGGTGGGTTAGTACGTAGGCACCAGTGATGGTGAATCATGCATGCTTTTGTCGGAACAAAGGTATCTTTTGAAGATTTACCACCTCCGGCCCGTAATGAAAGTTTTTGCATTTTACAGCGTGTTAACTCTTGCCTCGCAATAAAATTCAAAATCTAAACCATCAGGGAAGAATTTAAAATGCCCCCGATATAGTAGTAGGCAGACATTTGCTTAAGTATCAATCCGTATACAAATTTCTGAAAATAATTGTTGTGTTTGCAGGGTAACACTTTAAAGTGCACAAACCCATACCCTGCATTAAGTGTTGAAAAGTGAAAAAAAACCAAAATTTTTCTAAATGCCACTTTTTTTCCACAATGTTTATTGATTTAATGTGCAACATGTTTTCAAAGATTGATTAATAAAAAAAAAATACAATTTACAACAACAATAAATTTAAAATAACATAAAACATAACCTGTAACTGGCTGGTAAATGTAAAAACCATTAATTTCACGTACATACTACGTATAAATTATGATTTTCTAAATTTGATTAAGGCACACAAGGCCAAAACCATTAGAAGTGCTATAAAACCCAACGATATGAATAAAAGTAAAGATTTTGTTTGACCCACAAAACTAGTAGAGGAATGATTCGATATTTGATCATTTAACGAATCTTCCCCATGGGGCATAATAACTTTAAATGAGATTTTAGAGATTTCCGATATTTCTGAACTATTATTTGTTGAATTGGCGGCTAGCATATCCCGTTTGCGTCTAATTCTCCCAGAAGTATTTGGATTATTACATTGCTCCTCTTGATTGATAAAACAATCGTTGTATTCCAAACAGCCTGTAATACGCATTGACATGATAACATCTTCACCACTTCTCATGCCCTGGAACATGACCGCTTTAAATGGTAATTTGAAGCCGAGAGGAGCATCAAATGAGGGTGCTTGTGTGCATACACCTTGCATGGAGGGGTTCAGGCAACCTCGTGAGGTAATCAATTGTACATTGTTAAGTATTTCACCAGATGGTGATATACGTTGCAAGCTAACATCCGTTAGTTTGGTGTAATTCCAACCTGCATATGGTAAAAAGGATAGAGAAAAATTTACAATAGAGTCACCACTTCATTTTCCTTTCTTTTTTTAATTTGTAAAACCTACCATCTCCTGTTAAAACATGTGCCCTCAATAGTAAATCTTCTCCCAATTGTACAGCATCATTAGCTTTCACATGTCGGGCATAACCTTGACGTGTTTTCCTTAAAAGTTCAATGTGGGTGCGGAAGGGATTTTGTGTGCCACCTTTAGCATAAGTGCCTAGGCTGCGGGCTTGTCTGAAATTTTTGTTTTATTCGTAACAATTAAAAAATATTTTCCTACTTTCTTGCCTACTATCAACTTACGCATCATTTGCCACACCCATTTTAAGGGCATGAGTTTTAACCGCAACTCTGCTTTGTGATTTACAATGCAACGTCAATATATTGTCCGTTGCCGTGCGCATACCTCTTATGGCGGGAAAACGTAAACGTAAACACAAATCTGTGTCACACTGTAAAACACCACAGCGTTGGAAATCTTCCCCAGCTATATCGATTACCACATAACTTTTCTGCAATTTCACTTCACAACGCTTATCGCTGGAATCATTATCTACACTGGGCGTGGCACTTAAGAAGTTATCAATTTTTAAAACTGCCCGAAAATAACCATTCGTTTTAGGCTGTTGCTGTAAACAACGCATTTCATGTATCCTTAAACGCAAGGCAGGAACAGAATTATCATTAGGCTGTTGTAAAGAGAATTGCTGCCTTGATGGTGGCAAATAACCAGGTGCCGGTGTAGACAAGGGTTGATTAAAGGGTGTATCAGCAGCTACTATAATTGGTGGAGATGGCCTATTATAATCATAACCCTGAGCTGGTGGTGATTGCTCTGGTATTAAGGGATCGTTATTTATAGGTGGCAAGATGAATTGATCATTGTTAATGGGCGGTATTAGTTCTGGTGGATCAACTACTACTATAGCTTGCGGTGGTCTAAGTGTAGTAGTTGTTGTCGTGGTACTGGTAGTTGTTGGTTTCTGATAAACGTAGCCTCCATTGAATGGATCATATTGTTGATTTCTGGAAATTAAGATTTTAAATTAAAAGATTAGGTTTTAAAGGGCTTACAATATTGATTAACAAAGAGATTGAAAAAAAATTTAAATTGTAGGCTTGTCAGATATACAATTTCATGGCTATGGGAGTTATTTTGAACTCTAAAACTTGAAAATTTTTAATGAATTTACAGTCTTAAATAAAGTGAATGTAAAAAATATGCATGGCCCTATTTGTGGCATTTCACTGTCTCTTCAAGACGACAATTTCAAAAATCTAGCCTAGCTCGCCAAATAAGAACTACGACATACCCTTAAGCGGAAGGCATCCTAAACGAACTAAAAGCCATAATTTCACGCTGAACTGACAGGAAACCGAATTTTTTTTTGTAAAACCAGCACTTAGGGGATGGCCCCTACTCGTGCAGTGCATTGTGCAGGTTTTTTTGAGAAAGGTGGAAAGTGGGCAGATTCGAACGGCAAGGAAACGAGTTGCTGCTAGGTGCCTATAAAATGGCCAGTGTTATACCTTCACCATTAGACAGTCTACAGCAATCGTCCCCAAGAAGCCCGCAGTTTCTCACACCACTTATGTTGTGTACGTTAATTTTATACAGAAATGGCGGGGGACCTACAGTTTAAAGTCGACTCCGAACGACATATTTTTGAGAATTTTCATATAACGTAGGTTATAGGCTGATGAAGCCTATAGTTTCTAGAGTGGATAGCTTTGCTGCAATATTTGCTGGCTTTGCAGCATGCAAGTGCTGTATCTTCTTCAGTATGGGTAATAGGAATCTGAAATTTGACGAAAGGGTATATTGATGCTCTTTGCAACGAATCCCTGATACAGCCCGGCATGCAGTAGGTATTGATGTTAATCTTATAGTTCACCTTTCGAAATAAAGGCAGACCCTGAATTTATTTACTATGATGATGATAAAACCTCTGATTCTAAACCTTGAGCTGCACAAATTCGTTTGTAAGAATAAGCGAAATTTAAGGGCTTGCTGTGGTACGTGAGACCAGGGTCATGACACCGTGGTTCAAAACCTATGCTAAACATCTCCAACAAAATGAAATACGATAAATCATTTCTTCGGTGAATTCCTCTCAGTAGAGTTCTAGTAAAAACCATGAGAGTAAATAAAATTGCCATGGAATGCTTCTCAAAAGCCTGTCGTTCGGAGTTGACCCGCCACTAATGTATCAAATTAATACACACACACTATGAGTGGTGGTCTTAATTTTCCCTGAGGGGTTGTAAGGACCAATTATATATGTGGTGTCTAAAGTAGCTACCCACTAGATAGGAATACGTTAAGAAAGAAAAAAATCCAATGCCGAAAGTGTAGTGGTACTACATACAATGCATTACCGGAGCGGCAATTATTTGAGCATATATCAGATGGTAACCCTACCACCCTAGAACTTGAATGAAACTTTGAAGAACGCAAAAGAAATAATAACAAAATGTTGGAGATGTCTTGTTCCAGTCAGTCTTCAGTAATCAATCAATGCTGAAGATTGAGTAAAATTTGTAAAGTAAAGAAATTAAGATTTGTAAAGTAGAGGAGAACGAAAAGGCGGATGAACTGGCACTGAGGAGATAGTAGATATCTTAACAGGAGACGATAGAGGGGATATATGTACCTCTACATGAATACTTTTTCAATTGTAAAAAGCAGCATTTCAAGGAACCGTGGGTGGTCCAACATAAATGGTTGCCGGATTTCAAAACTGCTGTGTTCAGTAGTGTACAGAAGGAAAGCCAGGAAACTACTTGAATGCTAAAATAGAACGGTTCACGCTCTAACAAGAATTCTAACGGGATACTGTGCTATTGGCAATTCCGCTGACAATCTCAATCTGGCCCACCAGGACTACTGCAGAAGAGGAAACGCATTTTTCGATGACAGAATGTTCGAATGAATAGGGCACGGTGGCGAGGAGCGCTACTCTATATAACATCTGAGCTCTTGAAACTACTTGCGTTCGACAAGAGAAAGGTTCGCACTCTAACAAGAATTCTAACGGGACACTGTGCTATTGGCAATTCCGCTGACAATCTCAGTCTGGCCCACTAGGACTACTGCAGAAGAGGAAACGCATTTTTGGATGACAGAATGTTTGAATGAAAAGGGCACGGTGGCGAGGAGCTCTACTCTATTTAACATCTGAGCTCTTGAAACTACTTGCGTTCGACAAGAGAAAGGTTCGCACTCTAACAAGAATTCTAACGGGACACTGTGCTATTGGCAATTCCGCTGACAATCTCAGTCTGGCCCACCAGGACTACTGCAGAAGAGGAAACGCATTTTTGGATGACAGAATGTTTGAATGAATAGGGCACGGTGGCGAGGAGCTCTACTCTAGATAGAATCTGAGCTGTTGAAACTACTTGAGTTCGACAAGAGAAAGGTTCGCATTCTAACAAGAATTCTAATGGGACATTGTGCTATTGGCAATTCCGCTGACAATCTCAGTCTGGCCCACCATGACTACTGCAGAAGAGGAAACGCATTTTTTGGTGAGAGAATGTCTGAAGAGTAGGGCATGGTGGCGAGGAGCCCTACTCTCGATAACATCGGGGCTCAATTACGAATGAATATTTTGTTGAAAAAAACATGATTTTGGCGTAACTAAAATTTAAATACTTTACCCCTGTTGTGGACTTTCATAATTGGGCCTCTCATCAAACGGTGCTGGTGGTAAATATTGCTTATGTAGTGGTATAAAATTACGATAATCACGTTGATCCTTTACACTGCGATTTTCAACAATTTCCGGTAATAATAATTCTGTGGTGCTTGATACTGGAGCAATAGGGGCTGGTGTCACGATATCAGAGGGGCCAATAAGACCACCACCACCACCACCAACAGAGGAAGGTGGTGCGGCATACAGTGATGTAAGGCCTGGTTGAAATGCCGGTTGCAACACTGGATGATATTGATGTTGGTGTTGCTGTTGAAAATAACTAAATTGCCCTGGATGGGTATACAAATGCGATGCATCCTGATAGGATATGCGTATAAAGGCAATGACGTTTAAAATTATTAAAAATTTTGTCGAATATGACATATTGATGATACACTTTCAACTACTGAACGAATTTGAAAATGTTCAACGTTTTTATAAGTAAAACTAAACAAAATAATATTAAAAAGAGTTTCTGAAGAAAAATTTATGGCAAAAGCGTGATTAAACCAATTGGCTTACGCACTTTTTCTTTAAATTTAATTTAAGTTTTTACAAAAAGCCCTGTAGTTTAATTAGGCTTTGAAAATCACGTTTTATATGTCCTCTACTTGACCAAAAAAAAATCAACAGAAGAATAACTTTCCTTTGTCACGAATTCTTTTGTTTTAAAAGAAATTGAAATTCATTTAAAGGTCTATTTGAAATGAAATTCATATTAATGCAGGTCAAGTTCTAGTTGCCTCACACTGGGTAATATAATGGGTCTTAGGGGCCCAACGAATAAACTTCCAAACCCGCTAACCTGACCTAACCACGTCAAGTCCACTCTAAAGAAAATGATTATAATTCATATCAGTTGCCAAGCCAACCTTGCGATTTATGCCTCTTCTAAATCGAAAAGAAATTATGCGAGTAACTTTGTATTGGGTTATCCATTTAACGGTTTTAAAATCAATGGCCTGCCTGACACGGCTTATTATGGATCGTTTAACAACCAAAAAATGCATAAAAATAATTCAAAAATATTGCAAATTCCTACAAAATAGAACATTATTAAGGAACTATGCTAAAGACCGCTTTTACGCGAATAATCCCCGTCAAATTATAATTATTATAGCCTAAGTCTGACAAAATTGCCATGCAAAAGTTTCTCATAAATCTGTCCGTTCGGAATCAACTTTAAACTATAGGTACCGCCTTTTATGTATAAAATTAACACACACAACATAAGTGGTGTGAGAAACTGCGGGCTTCTTGGGGACGATTGTTGTAGACTGTCTAATGGTGAAGGTATAGCGCTGGCCATTTTATAGTCGCCAGTAGCAATTCATTTCCTTACCGTTCGCATCTTCCCTCTGCACTGCATGAGTAGGGGTCATCCTCTGAGTGCTGGTTTAATTATTATTATTTATTTATTTACTAGCAGATTGTACCCGGCCTTGCGCGGGTTATAAAAATATCAATAAATAAAAATCCGATTTCGAAACCGGCTTCTTACAAAATGCAATTTTCAAATTATTCGAAAACCGGTTTATCAAATAACCCAGATTTTGTTGAATACTAAATATAAATGCATGATATATGCCCGTTTTCCGGCCCTATCCATATTTTTGGGCCCCTTTTGGTCCAACTTTATAAACGAAACACCTCCAATAGCTATTTGGGAAACATAACCAAGCTAAATTGTAAAAAATACTTTTAAACCCATAAAACACAGTATTTATGCATAAAAGTATTAATTTTCGCCCAAAAAAGTTCGAACTATATCCCAAATTTCAAGAAAATCGGCCCAGGCGTTCGGACGTGATTGCCTAACAAACAAACAAAAAACGGACTTACAATATATATTAGGATTAGGATAACCTGCACTCAATTTGCCCGTTTTCAGGCCCTTTCCCCCTTTTTGGATCGCTTTTGGTTCTACTTTAGAAACGGAATACCTCTAAAAGCTATTTGGGAAACTTAACCTAGCGAAATTGTAAAAAATTAGCTATTATATAGGTATATAGGATATTAGGATTAACACACACAACCAACATAAGTAGTGTGAGAAACTAGGTCAATAATCCTGACTGATGGGTTGTAATGATCAACTATGTATGTAAACCATAAGTGGCAGCTTATAAATGGTACTCTTACAATGGTTCTCTCTTCATTTGTGTTTCGTAGAGCTCAAGTATATCTATTCCTTTTTTTAATTATTCAATTTTTTTCTTTTTAATTAAAAATCACTCAATTTTTTTAATCGCTTATTAAAATATTTCAACTAATATTGTAGAATGTCTACACAGCCTTAGATTTAAAATTGTGAAGGGCAAAAAAGCTTGTGCTTAATTTAAATCGTTTTAATCCGATTTGATTTCTAGTTTTTGTAAAACTTCAAATTTTTTTTGTATTTTTTTTCTTACATTCGAATTCTTTGGTTGCATTTAAAATAAATTAATTAATTTCATTGCGTTTTCTTGATAAAACCGCTTTTTGTAATCGCTTTTTACAAAAACTAAACGAATGAAAAAAATTTTTGAACATGAAATGGGAACCTTCCGAATCTTTTTAACAAGTTTGAGTTTTTTTTTTTTTTTGCAATACGAGAGTAGTATGGATATTACATGCACAAATATTAATTTATTTTGATTTTTGTTTGTTAATTTTTTTAACTTTTTTCTACTTGCCACCACTATTCTGTAATTTAAGTGAAATAAAAATTTGAGGCAACAAAAAAGTTTTGAAATTTATTACAAAAATTTTAACCTAACCAAAATGCACCTCTTAGGATGATTAATCAAATTCTGGCTAGAGGAAAATTTTATAAAGACTTTAAAAATAGTTAACGAGAAGAGTAATTCCGAAAGTAGTCCAGCAGAGTTTCTGAAGGGATTCGAACCCACAACCCTCACATACATACATAATTGGTCATTATAACCCATCAGTCAGGATTATTGGCCTAGTTTCTCACACTACTTATGTTGTGTGTGTTAATTTTATACATGAGTAGCGGGACCTACAGTTTAAAGTCGACTCCGAACGACAGATTTTATGAGAAACTTTTCATGGCAATTTTTATTTACTCTCAGAGTTTTTGCCAGAAATCTGCTGAGAGGAAATCACCGAAAAAATACTTTTTTTTGGATTTTGTTTTGATGTCTGGCCTGGGACTTGAACCCTGGCTTTTTCGTCTAATAAGCCAACACACTACCTACTAGACCACGGCGACTTCCCACCACCCTCACAGGAGTCTTAATTACCAAGGGCTCTGCTGAATTTTATGCTTTCTAATAAATATTCATGGGGTGGAATGCATGCAAACAATGTAGTGTCTGATTTGGGGTCAACCAGGACAATCCTTGTCTTGCTACAGTATTCAAGTTGACACGCAGCCCCTCGCGGCCCTTCCTGGGTGACATTTTAGTATCCGCTAGATATTAACTAATGCGTGCAACGAAGTCCAATCCCCTGGACGTTAAATTTGGGTTATGCGTAGAGCTTGGAATCCACCACCTAACAATTTCATTCAATAAAAACTACGACAATAGCCTCTAAAAAGATCCCCTCAAAAGTTGACGACCATGGCTAACGTTTAAAGCACAACGATTTAAGAATTCCGTGTGAGTTAGCGCTAATTTCCTTATACGATCTAACAATGAGCTGATGAACGACATAGATGTTGTGCACCGTATTCATTTCCAGCGGTTGCGCTGACTCGGCCCTGTATCACAAAATGAACCTCTTAGGATGATTAATCGAATTCTGGCCAGAGGAAAATGTTACAAAGACTATAACAAGAATTAACGTGAAGAGTAATTCCGAGAAGACTACCAAATACCATATGCACAATGTAGTCCAGCAGAGTCTCTGAAGGGAATCGAACCCACAACCCTCACACGAGTCTTAATTACCAAGGGCTCTGCCGAATTTTATGCTTTCTAATTAATATTCATGGGGTGAAATGCATGCAAACAAGGTAGTGTCTGATTTGTGGTCAACCAGGACAATCCCTGTCTTGCTGCAGTATTCAAGTTGACACGCAGCCCCTCGTGACCCCTCCTAGGTGACATTTTAGCATCCGTTAGATGTTAACTAATGCGTGCAGTCCAATCCCCTGGACGTTAAATTTGGGTTATGCGTAGAGCTTGGAATCCACCACCTAACAATTTCTTTCAATAAAAACTACGACAATAGCCTCTAAAAAGATCCCCTCAAAAGTTGACGACCATGGCTAACGTTTAAAGCACAACGATTTAAGAATTCCGTGTGAGTTAGCGCTAATTTCCTTATACGATCTAACAATGAGCTGATGAACGACATAGATGTTGTGCAGCGTATTCATTTCCAGCGGTTGCGCTGGCTCGGCCCTGTATCACAAAATGAACCTCTTAGGATGATTAATCGAATTCTGGCCAGAGGAAAATGTTACAAAGACTATAACAAGAATTAACGTGAAGAGTAATTCCGAGAAGACTACCAAATACCATATGCACAATGTAGTCCAGCAGAGTCTCTGAAGGGAATCGAACCCACAACCCTCACCCGAGTCTTAATTACCAAGGGCTCTGCTGAATTTTATGCTTTCTAATTAATATTCATGGGGTGAAATGCATGCAAACAAGGTAGTGTCTGATTTGTGGTCAACCAGGACAATCCCTGTCTTGCTGCAGTATTCAAGTTGACACGCAACCCCTCGTGACATTTTAGCATCCGTTAGATGTTAACTAATGCGTGCAGTCCAATCCCCTGGACGTTAAATTTGGGTTATGCGTAGAGCTTGGAATCCACCATATAAAAATTTCATTTAATGAAAACTACGACAATAGCCTCTAAAAAGATCCCCTCAAAAGTTGACGACCATGGCAAACGTTTAAAGAACGATTTAAGAATTCCGTGTGAGTTAGCGCTAATTTCCTTATACGATCTAACAATGAGCTGATGAACGACATAGATGTTGTGCAGCGTATTCATTTCCAGCGGTTGCGCTGGCTCGGCCCTGTATCACAAAATGAACCTCTTAGGATGATTAATCGAATTCTGGCCAGAGGAAAATGTTACAAAGACTATAACAAGAATTAACGTGAAGAGTAATTCCGAGAAGACTACCAAATACCATATGCACAATGTAGTCCAGCAGAGTCTCTGAAGGGAATCGAACCCACAACCCTCACCCGAGTCTTAATTACCAAGGGCTCTGCTGAATTTTATGCCTGGCGTTAAATTTGGGTTATGCGTAGAGCTTGGAATCCACCATATAAAAATTTCATTTAATGAAAAGTACGACAATAGCCTCTAAAAAGATCCCCTCAAAAGTTGACGACCATGGCAAACGTTTAAAGAACGATTTAAGAATTCCTTGCGAGTTAGCGATAATTTCCTTATACGATCTAACAATGAGCTGATGAACGACATAGACGTTGTGCAGCGTATTATCTTTCGAACGGAGGAGGATGTTCCGACGGAACGTGTATTTGATGCGTGGAACTGCGGAAGTCGACTAACAAGACGACCATGTATGTGTTGGAAGGATCAAATCAAGGAAGCCCTGTCATCGATTCGTGTGACCAACTGGCGTAGGCGCGTAAGAAGCAAAGGCGCCTCAAAGGATGTGTTGCGGCAAACCGAAATCCGTTAATTGAGTTGTTAATGGCCAATTATGTACAATAAATAACATTCATTATGTTACGGAAATTGGCTTGCGTGGGTATCACGGGTGCTCTAAAGTCCACGCCTCAGACTGGCCTCGAGGTCAACTTGTTCTTCAAACAGATCGCTGCTAGAACTTCACTGATGCTTAAGTTCTCAGAAATATTTAAGCCATGTAGGGAGGGTACCCGCTAACCTAACCTTAATTATAAACCGAAACTTATCAATACTGATACTGTTAACCTTAGAACCTTGCAGAAGAACTAGTGCTTTTTAACGACACTATGAGTGCTTTTTTGTGTGTGAGGTAGGGTTTAAAATGCCTTCGCACTTACAGTGACCGCCGTCAACTGCGTCGAGTGGTGCTTCCACTAAAACAAGCCCTCCTCCTCTTCTGGGGATACTCCCTTCCCGGGGCGGCTATCTGCATTACTTCGGGAAGGCCCAGAACGATGTCCAGGACCGTTGTATACTCTCCCACGTCTGGGTACGCCATATTTGAAACTAGCTTTATGCTATTGACTAGTCATCTCATGTATCATTCCGTTGTACTGTGTCAAGGTCGAAGTTGTTTCTGCGGAGTACAATAAATGCAGCCAGGACTGGTCATCTTGCCCATGCGGTATAGGTATTTTCAGATATAACCATGACCCGAAAGAAACTGGGTCAGAAAATAGTTAGTTTCCCCAAAGTTTTTCCCCATCCATGCCGTCTATAGACGGAATAAGTTTATAAGTCCATATTCCGCATGTTTCCTCACTCCATCTACTTTGCCATCGTTCTCGAAGATTTTCTTCGCTCAAATGCCAGCAAGTCAATAGGTATCCCATCGGCAATCACTAGGACTGCGGCGCACGATACGGTGCGGTAGGCCTTGGCAACTCTTAGTGCCGCTATTCGCTGCACCGTTGCTAATATTTTCCGCTTAAATTTAATCTCCAGCGCACCTCCCCATATCTCGCTTCCGTACATCAATATCGAGTTCGTCGCCGCCATAATCAACTTTCGTTTGGCCTGTATTTGTCCGACAATATTTGGCATCAGTTTGCTTAGCATCCCCGTTAGTTTCGCTGCCTTGGTAGCTGTATGCTGTATTTGGGTCCAATAATTAAGTCTACAGTCGAGTCTTATGCCTCAATATCTAACTGCCTTTTTTGTGACCAGTGACACAAGAGTGCTTAAGCGGCTAGCCGAGGCGGTAGGCCGAGGCAACTCTTAGTGCCGCTATTCGCTGCACCGCTGCTAATATTTTCCACTTAAATTTAATCTCCAGCGCACCTCCCCATATCTCGCTTCCGTACATCAATATCGAGTTCGTCGCCGCCATAATCAACTTTCGTTTGCCCTTTATTTGTCCGGCAATATTTGGCATCAGTCTGCATAGCATACCCATTAGTTTCGCTGCCTTGGTAGCTGCATGCTGTATTGGAGCCCAATAATTAAGTCTACAGTCGAGTCTTATGCCCAGATATCTAATTGCGTTTTTTGTGACCAGTGACACAAGAGTGCTTAAGCGGGTACATTTTATAACAAACTTCGGGAGCTATTAAATCAAGTCTAATCAACACCAATGGAATTGTGCCGGACTGTAACGGGAGGATATAAAAAAAAGTAATGCAATTAACTTAAAATTACGATTATTAACTATGGAGAGACAGTCAGATTCGACTGGCAAGATAAGATGATAAGTTCAATAATATCAACTTATTACTTTTATATCAAATAATATGAATACCTTCAAATATAGAACAGGGGTGTATAGAATATCTCTGCACACATTACTTTATGACATTATTAAGCACGATAAATTTAAAAAATGCCACTAACTAACCATAACGGTAATTTCATATCTAAAATTATTGTGTTATTATGATTTTAGCCATTTGTGGAAACGTTTGGCTTGTAGACAATGTACGCTGGTATACTGCATAGGCTTAAGGCAAGTAAATAAAATAAAAAGTTGTAACGCATGCGTAGCAGCTAAGAATGTATGTGAGTATGTATATTGTATTCATCCGTATAAACATGCGCATAGGAGTACACTGAGAAAAATTTTCTGTTTTGATTGAGGTCCTATTTATAAAAAAAAACTAATAGTCGACCATAGGTGCTTGCATAAGATTTCTACGTAAGATATATGGAACAATTTGCGTCGGCGGTGAATCTCGTTATTGCAGGAACTTTGACCTGAAGGAAAACATGCTAAGGGACCTTTGAAAAACGATACTGTGGTTTGAGAAATTGATAAATATGTGCACAAGATTGAAACTCGTGAAATTCTATATTAAGCTTGGCTTATGGCCCAGTCGGCATGCGCTAAATGGTCAACCATCACTAGGGGCTAAAACCCAAATATGAAATGGATGCATAAATACCTTCCAAATACTGTTTTGATGAGCCGCTATGTTAGGTTTAGGTTAGGGGACGCGTACTTGTCAAAGCCGACAAGTACAGTACCCGGAGGTCAAGTTCACCCATTAAAAAAAACGTCCTTAAGATAAGAGGTTAATAGAAAAGATAGGAAACGAGGCGAGAAAGTAGGAAAGGGAGAATAAGGAATTATGCAAAACAATAAATACACAAGAGAAGCCTCTCAACCAGTCAAGCTAATCATGAATGATTAGCTCTCGACACAGAATTTAAACGCTCAAAGAAGCCCTTGCCAAGGATCCTCTACATACCAAGGTCTGAACAGTTACAGAGAAGCTGTTCGATAGTCTTCAACTCGTCCGCTTCTCGACATACCCTGAAATAATTTGGCTGGGATCTGTTCCAGATCCTTGTAATTGACCTTATCGCGCAGTGCCTCATAATAAACCCAATAACTGACCTTAAACTGCCCTTATCTAAGCTCAGTAGTCAACCTTTTCAAACATTGTATGTAGCAGGCCATAGACATCTAGAAACATAACCATCCGATCCATTCTCCCAACGTCTCTACTCTTCCCCCTGACTTTAATTGATGAAGCCATAGAAGTGGCATATTGCTAGAAAGCCTAATACTCACTGAGGTAACTAAGTGTCAGTGAGGCTCCGTTATAATCAGATCAATCCCTGATTGCAAACCATCCGATAAGCACGGGTCGCTTAACACTCCAGATTAGGGATTATACGCGATCGGGCGGGTTAAAAAGATAACTCCAGACATCAATTCGAAGACAGTCCTCTCAAGATATTAAGGTAACTTTTAGTCATGCACCACATCCACAACATGTTGAGGATAGGTACACTTTAGCTTCCACATCGCGACAATATTATTACCCAGGGGGGATCTAATGTTAGCTATTGGATCAAGGACTCAAAAACTTACAGATGGGCACTTAAGATCTGAAATATATTTTTGCTCATTTCAAAAAAACAATTAGTTTCGATGTCTATATCTCCGGTCTCAAGTATCGCTTGAACGTAAGAAGACCTCTTTTTTTTTTTTTTTTTTTTTTTACGAACGTCCCCGGCCACACACTAACCCACCCTCACCCGACCGCGGAGGGCTCGTCCCCATTCCGTAGGGACACGTACACACCACAGTCCGGACTGTAGCGGGAAAGGGAAAAGCTATGGCTACTAGAACATATAAACAGCTACAGAACTTAATCACAAGCTGAACAAAAAAAAACAGAACTATCTAAGACTAGAACAAAAATACGTTTTTATACGATAATTTATAAATTACTGCGTGAATACAAGCTACGTTTTATGTTACAAACACTACTATTAAAATCTATAGAATTATAATGCGAATTAAAATCATTACATATTCTCCGGAAAGGAAAATGACATGCATAATTCGATCTATAAACATCTAAGGAAAGAGGACGATAGTGCCGTGTAAATCTTGCAGGAATGCTGAAATTCAGGTTAGAAAGCAAAAACTCAGAGTCGATATCACCTTTAACCAGATTAAAAATAAAACAAACACCTAAAACAGACCTTCTACGTTCCAGAGTTGGAAGTTTTACCAAAGCTAATCTATCCTCATACGACGGAAGCCCATTGGTGTAATCCCATCCTAAGCCACGTAAACAGAATAATAAAAACTGTCTCTGCACAGACTCGATTGAATCACTATGACAACGATAGTATGGATTCCAAATAACAGACGCGTACTCCAAAATAGGCCTAACAAGTGAAATGTACAGTAGTTTTGTTATATAAGGATCAATGAATTCCCTAGCCCATCTTTTCACAAAACCAAGAACAGCTCGAGCCTTGCCAATCATCAAACTAATATGATCAATAAAAGACAATTTAATATCCAATAATACTCCTAAATCAAGATATAAAGGCACAGCTTCCAAAGGGCAAGAATTAATCATATAAGTGGACGAGATTACACCCAGGCGAGAGAAAACCATGCATTTACATTTTCTCAAATTAAGATCCATTAAATTTATCCTGCACCAAGTAACAAACAAATCAATATTTCGCTGAAGAACAGCCTGGCCATGATCATCATCAAAAGTATAAAATAATTTAACGTCATCAGCATACATCAGAATATTACAATCAGAAAGAGCAGAAGGAAGATCATTCAGAAACAATAAAAACAGTAAAGGACCCAAATGGCTACCCTGCGGAACACCAGAAGTAACACATACAGTCTTAGACAATACATTCCTAAACAATACCCTCTGAGTCCTAAGGGAGAGGTAAGAGTCTAGCCAACGAAGAATAATATCAGGAATACCTATTAGCGAAAGTTTAAGAAGCAAAATTCTATGATCAACCCTATCAAAAGCTTTACTGAAATCAGTATAAATTACATCAGTCCGAGCACCGACAAGAAAGCCCCTGAAAACATGTGTAGTAAATTCAAGAAGATTTGTGACAGTCGACCTGCCTTTCAAAAAACCATGCTGGAAAGGAGCTATTAAAGATCTTGTATTAAAAAAGAGATAATCGGTCACTAGTTTCTCCATCAACTTGGGAATAGCACTTAGCTTGGCAATACCCCTGTAATTGGAAATATTAGATTTATTACCCGACTTGTGCAAAGGAATTATGAACGAACTCTTCCAAATAGATGGAAAATGACCAACACTCAGAAGCCTATTGAATATAAAGGTCAAAGGACCACTCAAGACAACAGCACATTTTCTTAAAATACAGGCCGGGACCCCGTCAGGGCCCGGCAAGAATGTAAGTTTCAGTCCAGACAAAGCATCAAGAACAGACTCCTCATCAAATGAGTATATGTTAGGAATAGAGACACTTCCCACAGAATAAGGATACCCGCCACTCAGATCAGGGCCCGGGTCCAACTGCCTATAAGTAGACTGAAAGAAGTCAGCAAACATATTCGAAATATCAAGGTGACTGGAGGATGATAGATCCCCGTAAAACATCTCAGTAGGAAACAAAGATGATTTACGTTTTGCCCGAACGAAGTCGTAAAACGACTTAGGATCATTAGCGAAATTCGACTTGACTCGAGTCATATATTCCTCATAACAGTAATGATTCATTCTACGATAATCCGCACGCGCCCTAGAATAAAGAGCATAATCAATATCAGAACCTGATCTAACAAACTTTTTAAATAATTTCGATTTCCTATTCCTCAACCTTGACAGTCTAGCCGAATTCCATGGAGGACCAGAACGCTCCAAACGACTTTTTACCAATGGAACACACTTCCCAAAACATTTAAATAATACATCATAAAAGTCACCCAAGATCCTGTCAAGTGCAAGAGAGTCGTACGGTGGCGAGATAAGTACAGACGACCAATCAACAGAGGACAGAAGTGTATTCAAGCGACCAAAGTCCGTACGATGGAAATTAAAACGCCTCTCATTATCAAATGAGCGATCAATTACAGGAGGTGAACAAAGATCAACTTCAATAGAAAGTAACAACGTAGGATGATAACTATCCTCGGGAATAGATAAAGGATCAATGCGAAATAAAGAAGAAATACTTGGATCCTCCAAAAACACAAGGTCCAAAATTCTCCCCATTGAATTAAATACACCATTAACTTGGAAAAGACCTAGATCACACATAGCGGACAGAATTTCATCATAGAATGGAACTGAAGAACATGGCACCAATGACCCAGACTCAGGTGAAAAATTCCAAGATATATGAGGAAGATTAAAATCACCAAGAACTACAATAATCCCCTCTTGCCCCATTGAATCCATTACCTTAGAAATCAAATCAAAGTGAGCCCTATAAATATGAATGTCAGCACCAGGAGGAATATATGAACAAGTAATGTAAATAGACTTCCCACGATTATAGACCCTAACGCAAATAAACTCAATATCCTCCGAGGAACTAAAATCAATTAATTCAGATGAGTATTTAGAGCAAATTGAAATAAGAACACCACCACCATTTCTTAACTTCCTATCTCGTCTATAAATATTAAAATTACTAGACAAAATCTCAGAATCAAAAATATCACAATTCAGCCAAGTCTCAGTAAAAGCAATTACATCAAATTCAAAATCAAAACTACTATTATAAAGCGAAGAAAGTTTAGACCTAAGTCCACGAACATTTTGATAAGCAATTCCAAAATTAAAAGACAATT
The DNA here is from genome assembly GCA_014635995.1 of Sarcophaga peregrina. Classification (NCBI taxonomy): domain Eukaryota; kingdom Metazoa; phylum Arthropoda; class Insecta; order Diptera; family Sarcophagidae; genus Sarcophaga; species Sarcophaga peregrina. The sequence continues at coordinate 82,388,895 of CM025793.1, read as the reverse complement.
TAGAAGCTAGTTTTTTCGAGAAATAGAACCAGGCAAATCAACACCATTCCTACGATGACCCAGCCTGAATACAAATTCACGTACCAATACACCCTGTGGCCAGAATGCAGGATCAACAATTTCACCAAACTTTTCATCAGCAACATATAATTTAAATGAAGAAATGCTACTATCCAAGGATGACCTCAACTTATAGCAACCAAACTCAAAAGGCTCTCTAATCTTCGATTCAACAAAGCCTTTAATATCATCAACCGAAGTATCGCGAGAAAGACGTGACACAAAAATTGTTTTTTTAGGTTTAACTACCACTAGTTCCTTTGGAGCAGAAGTAACTAAACTAGCGGTCACTACGGATGAGTACGAACCAGATGACGGTTTAGAAGATGACTGAGAAGTGACATCAATCGGAGGTAAAGGTAAAGGAGTATACCTGGATTCATCATTTACGGACACAGGAGGATTAATTGAAATTGGAGTTTTTAAAGATTGTGGAGGATGGGGTTCACGATATACATTATTACTATTCATCTCAGCAATATTGGAAGATTGAACATTAAAATCGGATGCAGAGTTGCATGAAGGCACAGAAACAATTGCTGGGTCGTCACGTTTATCTTTATTTATATTTCTTGCAGACTTACGACGTTTTGGGGAAGACTGTGGAGGAGATTTTAAATTATCGAAAGATTTAAAATCATCAAACAATTTTTTGAATTATATTTTTGCTCATTTCAAAAAAACAATTAGTTTCGATGTCTATATCTCCGGTCTCAAGTATCGCTTGAACGTAAGAAGACCTCTTTTTTAGCTCTTGAGACTAAGGCCCATCAGCCTACTAGGTTCGTATTCCCCACTAGGTTAATATAGATAAATATATATATAGAGCACTTTTGTTTGGTAATTTGGAAAAAAAAGTTAGGTTAGGTAAGAGGACGTGCACCTGTCGGTCAAGACAAGCACAGTACCCGGAGGACCGAAATCGACCCATTTTACATTGTCCTTAGGGGAGGAAGGAAATAGAGGATATAGGAATGTAGGTAAGGGCAGGGAGAATGGCAAACGGAGGAATTACACAGAAAGAATCAGACACAAAACAAAAGAGGTTGAGAGCGCGACTACACTTATGAAGCCCTAGCACCTCTCAACCAGCCCAAGCTGCTAATGAATCTGTGGATACCCTTGATGTCGGCTCTCGACACAGAACTCAAGCTCTCAAAGAAGGCCCTGCCAAGGGTCCTCAGCCTACCAAAGTTCCAGAGGAGATGTTCGATAGTCTCTAATTCCTCCTCATCGCAACAACCCTGCAATAGTCCGGCTGGGATCTGTTCCAGATCCCCGTCAGCGACCTAATCTCGCAGTGCCCCGTGATAAAACTGACAACCAATCTTAAGCTGGCCTTAACTAAGCCCAGCAGCCAATCTGTTCTCTTACTGTCCACAGCAGGCCATAGACGTCTAGAAAAAGGACAACCCGATCCGTTTCCCGAACGCCTCTGCTCTTCCCTCCTGACACATCCATCGATGAGGCCATAGAGGTGGCAGACTGAGGGGTAAAAAAAAAGTTAGCTTCGTCGACTATATCGCCCATTCCATGGCGCCTTTTCTGAGTTTTTCCTTTACTTTCAATATTTCTTTCAGTGTAAATCCTTACCAATTCAGTGAATGTATTTCACATTGTTTATAGCGGGCAGGTGTGTTTATGAATTATGGTTGCTGCTCAAAGAAAAATGTCAACTAAAAATGCGCTGTCATTAGTAGTTGTCATCAAATACGTACATGAGGATTAAAATGAATGTTTAAATGAATAGGAAAATTTAAAATATAATAAATAAATAAATCATACCCCTTCAAACATACGTATATACATTCATATAAATATTAAACTATTGGAAAATAATGATTTGTATGACAAGTTATCCATAAATGTTTGCTGGCTCTCTCTACTCGCATGCAACAAAAGCCAGACGACTGGCCGGTTGGTCTTATATATTTAGCTTAATATAGAATTGAACTATGCGGCATTTTATTTATTATTGTCTATAAGTTAATAAATTAAGATAAGAAATTTATACGATAGCATACATAAATGTTTACAAAACAATTCATTTTTATCTTCGATTTAACTTGGCCATTTGGTTGGTCGTACGTTATTAAGCAACGGGTGGTAAAACTTTTCAAATATTATTGTGAATTGTGTAAACATCTTTATAAAATTTGCTTAATTACCAAATAAAGGTGACATCAAATATTCGTTTTTAAAGTGATCGATTACTTAAGAGAGAACAGAGAATTTGAAAAAGAAAAGAAAAAAAAACATATGAAATGTCAAAAGTATTTGGCATTGACTGATTTCCTATGTAAACTTCCAAAAACTCTTTCAAATCTGTGTCTTTAAAATAAATTTCTTGCCACAAACGGCTATTTAAACTGGTTGAACAAACTATTACACACACACCGCTTATAATGTTTTAAGTTAAAACGTTAAATAAGATTAAAAAAAATTGAAATTGAATGTGGAGTTTTTTGTGGGGTCTGTAATATTAACAAGCTTATCAAACCGTATGCGTAGTCTGCTTAACTTGTGCAAAATTATCAAAATTTGATTACATATTCGGACTGCGTTTGCTACGCTTGTAGGGTTTAATGATTAAATCTTGAGAATGATATTTTCAGGAATCAGAAAATAAAAGCTCCTGTCAAAATACTATTCCTTAGGAAGATAATTGAGGGTTAATGTAGCCGTAGGATTAACCTCCAAAAGAGAAGAATACCGAGGAAGTATGATACGCCATCAAGACAAGGAATTGAGTCCAGTCGCGCCGTGTTTGGCTGTTTATTTAGAAAGAAGCGCGGTGGAAATTCAGTTCAGCATTCCAAACAAGGCTTTTGGTAGTAGTGGTACGTAAAACACCAGTGCTATGATTAGCTGCAGATCTTCTGACCTTGTCAAGAGGTCTGATATTATGTTGTCTGTACAGAGAAGTCTACCAGAAAATAGTTCAATATAGTAGGGTGGGTTCGATGACTGCAAAATAGATCCAGTGTGTGATGTCGCAACTGCTCTGCTGCTGTAGTAACCAGCACAAGCCGTTTCGCGCGCTCTGCCTTCCAAGTTCGAATCACTGTGATAACTTTGTTGGTTGGCAACCTCGGCCATTGAGGATCTTTAGAGTCGCCTAAGGATTGGATTTTCGCTCTCTATCGGGGGCGGTGAGGAATCTGATCCGGGGGAATGGTAACAAGCCTTGGTTTATGTTAGGTTAGATCGTAGTGGTAGCTCTGATATCACAAAGCTCACTTGAGCACGCATGGAGGCCCGTTGTGATGCCACGGGTGAAACGCTGTCCCTGTACTAACCAAGTTCCGCCAAATCACGGAAAGGAAGAAGTTGATCAGCGCAAGGGCTGCACAAGCCTTGGTTTACACCAGACAATCCTACTGATAGTTCTCTTGTAGGAGCTTTAAAGGCAGCAGGTCGCAGCAGGCTACTTCTTTAATATACACTTCGAACCACTCTGCATTGCGTTAACTTGATGAAAGACCGCGGTTGGAGGCCGTGTGTCCTCGAAAAACGGTAATTTTAGTCGGCCCTGATGCCTGCACAACAGTAGCAGAGACCAAGAGGAGGATGAGGCGACACTGGGGACCAGTTTCGAGACTGGCACGAAGTCCACGTTGGTTGGGGACAGATGATAAGACACAGACCGGGTAATATTCAACGGTCTTCTTAACCGAATCTACACAACCAACTCAACGTTGTTGGGCAAGAAACTTACACTGAAGCCTGTCTAGATTTTAGCGGGGCGGAGACAGCTCTACCCCTAATCTGAAACTGTTCAACACAAGGGGCTCCATCTAAATCTGCGTGCTATTACGCGCATAAGCAACTACAAGGCATTCAAATCAAAAACGAGGGCGAATGAGGTCGTCACCTGATTTTAAGGGGTGTATATTGACTCCCTTGTCCAAACCCTTAGTGTTTGATAAAAGGCGGGACCAAGTTGAGTAGGATGTAATAATGTCACGCATTAACGGTGTTAATACGGAGGATAGACGCCAATGCCTCCGTAAAAGCAATAATCATTTACAGCTTGATCCCTACTATTTGATGAATAGTGTGGGGGTAGCGGGGAAGCAAATAAAATAAAATATTGCCGAGAATAATAAAAAATCAATCGATTAGATTATTTAATATTTATTTGAGTACATACAAACGTACCTTACAATTCGGGGGTGGATTTTACAATAATCTCTTTTTGTTTTATATTCATAACAATTCTGTCATATAATTAACTATTCACAATCACACCACACGGTTGTACAAAAAACTTAAGTTAAGCTTAAGATTAGGGTGGCCAGCGTGAACATCCCGCCCCCCTTGCAACATTGCAATAAGAGGACCAAGAAGTCACCTGGCCAGAGATTAACAGATTAACAATTCAGAATATAATTCATATTTTATAGTAAATTCAAGTAAAAGAGAGAATAAAAAGAGATTTCAAATTGGAAAAATATGATTACATGAAATAATAAGGAAAAAGGAGCTTAGCACGTTGATTCCGATGGTAGGCGCCGATGTCGCATTAGAAACATCTACGACAGTCCCATTACTGGTGAAAAGTTGACCTGCGCACGTGCACGTTTTCTTAAGAGCCTGGTTGTGGGTTGTGCTCTTCTTCTTTGTCTGGAGTCAACAGCAATCACGGTTGTCGTTATCATGGCGTTCGACAGATAGCTCACGGGGTATTAAATGCTCTGTAAATGAAAACGATAGACGCACAACAGGAAACGAGAGATATCGAATTAGTAATGCTCAGAATTAGGAAGCGACACGAGCGTCACAATTAGCCGTGTTAGAACGCCATTGGCAGTTCGAACTTCGGCCATTCGCACTTCGAATCAGGGACAAAATAAACCTGTTCGATTCAACTAAATTTTGGGGTTAATTGTCATGCAAAAGACAATATGATCGACACCAACGAAATTTCCTAGATGATTTTTCTTACGAGTAAAAATTATCATAGGCCATCAACCTTATGTGGAGATTTCATGTGATTCCAATTGTCAGTGCCTACCTGGTCCACGATAACGATACTCGATTTGCCACAAAAGTTGGCCAATGGCACGGGGGTTTTTGAAATCAGGACAGAACGATAGTCGTAACTGTTCCACAAAGGTAAGATCCAGCTTCTTGCGAAGTGAAAATACCATTTTTTGCCAATAGAGTTGCATCGCAGAGCTCTCAACGGGGTAAAGTTTACACTTATACAGGCACAACTTTTGCTTTGGCAGCGAGCAAGTGGGTGATAAATTCACCAGACGGGGTTAGGACTCTACTATACAGAATGGCAGCATATGCTTTCTCAGAAGCATCACAAATTGCATGAAGTACTTCACGCTGAGGGTTAAAACTAACCCAACGAGGGATGTTAATCCTGTCGATGTACGAATAATCATCGACAAATTCGAGCCATCTGTTAAACGTCATGGGTTTCAAACATTCGCCACAATCTGTTCTGCTTTTACAACTTTGTCGCATAACAATTTTAGCAACTAGGATTTTAGGTGCCACTCACCCAACGGGGTCAAACAGCTTTGGCTATTTGAAAAAAGACAGAAAGTTTTGTGACTACAGGGAAATAGGGCGTTGGAGCTGGCTTGAAGCAAAATGTATCAATGCTCGCATTCCAACGTAAACCCAGAGTTTAAGCGGTGCTGGCGTCTGACAATTTCAAAAATTCGGAATCTAGTAGGTATTCGGGTAACACAAGAGAAAATATGAGTGATGGGAGTTAAAACGACATGAGGAGGAGAATAAAATAGTCATGATCGGCGAGAGGTCTAGGGAAAGATATTCACCAATTACTTCCTCGTATGAGGTTTCAATCTCGGGGCTCTGGAGCAATCAGATCTCCTACATTGAGCAAACGCACCTTTACGAGATCCACCAAGTCTCAAGTCTGTAGGGATTTTAGACTTTAAGGGTAACAAATTTAACTGACTTGTTTTGCCAGTTACAATCCAACCGAACACGGTTCGTTGGGCGATCAAAGGATTTTTGGAGTCCTTTCGAAATCCGGAAAGCATTATCTGGGGGTATACATCTCCACCCAATAGCAAATCCATATGCGCATATTTAAAATCTGTTAACGGGAGATCGGGTGCATCAAAATCAGCATACTTCGCTAACGAACATGTGGGTAATTGACCAGTGAGCTTTTCGACAACATAAGCCACTGTGGTCAATTTAAACGATGGATCAATTGGAGACCGTAATGAAACATTACAAACTTTTGTTGAGTTTGCTACCACTTTGCCATTAAGGCCCACAATAGTGGCAGCAGGTGCCGAATAGGTTGGAAGATCTAGCTTCCGTTGTAACTTTCGAGAGATGAAAGTAGCTTGAGATGCTGGGTCAATCAGAGCTCTCGCTGAAAATATGGCATTATTCAACTTTATATTAACGTTGGCAGTTCCTAACAGCACTGTTGAAGACGGGGTGGACTGTATTCGGGTAGCGAAGTTTTGAAAAGGTCGAGAAGCAGCGGATGGGGCATTATCCACTTCATTTCGCTTTTGTACAGGAGAAGTCCGAGGGAATTCCAAAGAACTGTCTGGGTTAAAAGGGTTAGCGAGGTTAGTTCCTGTCTTTAGTTCCTCCCGGGGGGGAGATTCGATACGATGAAGTAGCGAATGATGTTTTTGTTTGCAAATATAGCAAACATTTGAGCTCTGGCATCTTTTGAACTCATGCGAGGCAGCCAAACAATTCGTGCAGCATTTATGCTTTCTAACGGTCGCCAAACGATCACAAACCGTCATTCGTAAAAAGTCCGAACACAAACGAATGGGGTGATCTTCATTGCAAACTGGACATTTGCTTTTAGGTAAGTTAGGGGCCACAGTCGCCCCAAAAGTTCGAGAGTTAACAGAACTGCTTTGGCTATTAAACCGTGCAGTACCTTGGGAGAAATTGTGGCTGCCAATAATGTCCGATACTGATTCGAGTGTTCGGTATCTGGCAGTCAGGAACTCATCCATCTTGCTCCATTTAGGTAAGTCTGAGCAAGGCCCTTGAGATTGCTCCCAAAGACCAAGAGTGTGTTCGGGAAGTCTAGTAGAGCAAATATAAACAAAGATGATATCCCAGTTCTGAGTTTCTATGCCCAGCAACGACAAATTCGCTACACAATCATTAATTGTCCGCTGCAAATTCGTGATGGAAGGGCCATATTCTTCGGATATAGAGGAGAGGTTAAATAGGGTTTTCAATTGAGAATTCACTAAAACGCGTTTATTCTCATACCGATCTACAAGGTTCTGCCACGCCATGTCGAAACCATCATTCGTCATGGGGCAGGTTCGAATAACGTCCCTCGCCTCACCTTCTGTCTTTTGTAAAAGGTAATACATCCTTTGGATGTTACTAATATGGGGGTTGGTCCCATAAATGGCCGAAAACATGTCCCTAAACGTTGGCCAAGATGCGTAGTCACCAGCAAAGGTTGGGGTGTCACAGGGGGGAAGATGTATCGGAATACTATTTGTAGGGGGGTTCGAAGCCTTGCTCTTAAGGCTATCTGTCAACCCATCAATGACCGAGATGCATTGAAAATATATCGTATATCCCGACATATACTTGGCCTTCAAGTCTTTAGAAGATACCTTGGTATCCTCGGCACTGTCCAATAAGTCCTCGTAAGTGTCACGAAACGCTTCCCACAAACGGGTTAGTTCCTGTCGATGGACACTCAGAGTATGAACAGAATGTTCTTCCTTAGGGATAGCCTGAATGAAACTCTCAAAATCGGCTAAGCGATTAAAGTTCCTCGTTAGGTTTCTTAATGCGGCCATTTTACTACAACTGGGATCAAGAAAAGGTGGTAAAAAAAACTCAAAATAAAAGGAGAACGATAAAATAAGGATGTTCACGAAAGGGGGCTACTAAATGCAAAATTCCGAATAGTAGCAAACGAGAAAATTTGAAAACGCGTGAAAAAAAAGCCGAAAATTTTAAAGAAATACGAATACAATCCCAAAAATAAGAAAAAGGGAAATATTTAGAACTGCTAGTTCAATACGAAATTAATCCGAGAAATGGAGAAAAGATAATATGTTCGAATACCGATTTACAAGGGAAAATTATCGAATCCCCAAAATAAAAAAATATTAAAATCGCGATTAAAATGGTTATTAAAAATATTAACAATCAAATCTTCCCTTTGAAATATATATATAAAATATAATAAGAATATGTATAGGAAATAAACAATATATGTGTATATATTTTCCTCTAATTAAATAAAAAGAAAAGAAATGTCTCAAAGCAAACAAAAATATAAAATAATGTAATCACAATGTAATAGGTGCAAGAATATAAGATATTTGAAACAGCGGCCACCTTATTCTGTGACAACCTTCCAGCTGTTTATAAAGCAAGTAAACAAAAACAACACGCAAGATCAACGAACTCTGTGTTGTTAGTGTATTTTTTCCGTTTATTTTTATTTTCTTGCTCTTTATTATCCTTATATTCTTACACTTCACTGAGACACTTCACTAAATTTTTTATTTCTTTTGTTTTTTTTTTTGCTTATTTTCACACTAATATTTCACGGCAAAATTGATGTGTGTTTTTACATACCTTGTAAACAATAAAAATTAATTAGGGGATAGAAATTATTTGAACAAATCCAAAACGGAGAAAAGGCTGTAGTTTCCAGCAACAAATATGCAATGGAGCGAACTTCGAGTAAATCTGCAAAGAGATTCTCGTCGAATATTTTATTTTATTTTTTAGGGGATGATTATCCGGCTCGAGTGGACCAAAATGTGGGGGTAGCGGGGAAGCAAATAAAATAAAATATTGCCGAGAATAATAAAAAATCAATCGATTAGATTATTTAATATTTATTTGAGTACATACAAACGTACCTTACAATTCGGGGGTGGATTTTACAATAATCTCTTTTTGTTTTATATTCATAACAATTCTGTCATATAATTAACTATTCACAATCACACCACACGGTTGTATCCATAGGTCACTGGTTCATATCCGGTTCGAAGGACCAAAATGTGGGGGTAGCGGGGAAGCAAATAAAATAAAATATTGCCGAGAATAATAAAAAATCAATCGATTAGATTATTTAATATTTATTTGAGTACATACAAACGTACCTTACAATTCGGGGGTGGATTTTACAATAATCTCTTTTTGTTTTATATTCATAACAATTCTGTCATATAATTAACTATTCACAATCACACCACACGGTTGTACAAAGATAAGTAGACATACGACATTATTGTTTGGTTCATATGTTACGCCGACGAAAACATTCGCGGTTTGGAACGCATTGTATTAGTCTGTAACGGTCGCTCACAATTGTGAGATACTTAGAAAAGATGTTCAAACATTTGACCAATGTCTCCTTAGCCATGCCTTATAATTCGTTTGCAGGCGCTCTAAGGATTTTCTGATTTAAGTATTAAAAATATAATAATTTTATGTGGTCAATTTATTTTAAATTAAGGACAAATGTCCGTAATTCAAATTTACATTTTTTTTTTGCATATTCGTGCTATCCATCATTTAACTTAAATAACGACGCCTTCTAAATATCTCCCCTATGGCAACTATGCTTTATAATTGTCATTTGCTCTCATTTCTCTTGGGATTAATAAGAGTTATAAGGTGATGCATGCGATATGAGCAATTAAAACCTAACAACAGAGACATACTCGTTCTCCCTCTCTCCCTCTTTCTTTCTTTATCACAATTTTTCTCTATTTAGTTTGTTTACATTTTAACAAATTTGTTTTCTATTCGCCTTTTAATCGAAATAATTTTATTTTTTTTCCATTAGACTGGTATATCGCGGTTTGTACTAATTAAAGTCGCTTGTTTATGGTTTCGTGCAACAACCATAAAGAGTTTTAAATTAATTGTTACTACATGAGATGAAAATCAATTTTTAAAATGTTGTTGTAAAAGTATTGCCATTTTTAAATGGCAACTGAAAAAGAAGACATTAGCGGATAAATGAATCATTATCATATGCCGCAAATATATGCCTTATAAGAAATATGCAACTTTCTTTAAACAAAATAAATGTCTTAATTTGATTTGACAAATTTGTTTTGAACTCCATTTTGTATTAAAATGTACGTATTTGAACAGTAGAACGAGAAATAATTTTCATAAATATGTATGACGGTGACTCTCTAACAAAGTATCGTAGAGAATGATTACAAGCAGTAGGAGAAGAAAAGAAAAAAACGATGGAATCTTCTCGTTTCTTTCCTGAAGAGTTTACGGTAATGATCCGAAAAGAAACATTTCGTAGATACCCGCCAGTTTGTGGCCCTAACTACATTTGCGTCCGACTCTAACGTCAAATCTATCACCTGTTTCCGGTTCTTACAAAGGAATGTGGACCTCTTGCCCTCTATTGTATATAAAAGTCACGAGTTGAAAATTAAATCGAAAAAGGACTTACCTCTTCCGCTTATGTCTGTGTTTCCCCATACGGTGTTGTTGTTGTAGCAGTTCCGCTGCAGGCTCCGGAAGAATATCTCTGCAGACATAAGATAATTATGTAGTTTATGTATGCCTTGTATTTGATGATGAATATGTTAGAGATGGAATTATATATTATTAGTCGTGTATGTATGTAGTCATCGTTATGTGGTTAGTCCTAAGAAGTCCGCTACTGTCGTTGGATTCAGCCACAAGTCAATGGGTCGCAGGATTGTCCATTTTGCTGTACAACTAAAAAGATGCACTGGTTCATGTGGTACTTGATTGAATGAGGGGCAGCAATCCAAAGCCCCCGGGATGATCCTTATCCTATAGCTGATGAGGATGTTCGCCCATCCTGACCTTAGCTGGGACAGGGTGGTTCTGGTAACCCTTGGTAGTTTTTTTTTTTTGGCGTGTGAGGTAGGGTTCAAAATGCCTTCGCACTTGCAGTGATCGTCGTCAGCTGCGTCGGGTGGTGCTTCCACTAAAACAATCCCTCCTCCTGCTGAGGATACTCCCTTCCCGGGACGGCTATCTGTGTTACTTTGGGAAGGGCCCAGAACGACGTCCAGTAAAGGACCGTTGTCTACTCTCCCACGTCTGAGTACGCCATATTTGAAGCCAGCTTCATGCTATTGGCTCGTCTTCTCATATATCATTCTGTTGTATTGTATCAAGGTCGAACTTCTTTCTGCGGAGTACATATTCAACGTATCTTCTCACAGCGTTCCATTTCGTCTCACTTTCGAGCATTGCGTAAATTGACCAATTTGTTCCATCAACATGTTCTTCTCGTCTTGCCATTTAATGCAATGGAAGAATGTGTGTTCAACGTCGTCACTCATTTCCTCGCAATAAATGCAGCCAGGATCAGTCACCTTGCCCATACGGTATAGGTATTTTCGGAAATAACCATGACCAGAGAGAAACTGGGTCAGAAAACAGTTAGTTTACCCAAAGGTTCTCCATATCCATGCCTCTATAGATGGAATAAGTCCATAAGTACATCTTCCGCTTTCTACTAGCTTTCTGGACCGCAGATCTGAAAGAGAATAACGTTAATTACTTTACTGAAAAGCATGCAGGTCCTTAACTTACTGGTTGTCGTGACTGACAGGCTCCTGCCTGTTCCCATATGACCAATGCACAAGGTGCTTGAAGGTAGGTGGTGACGACTCCTCGTCTTCGTATGGTGCTTCTCACCTCTGCTGTTGATGTTTGTTCTTCTCCATACGATGTGGTGGGTGGGCGTTGGTATCACATCCTATCAAAACCATATGCCTGTTCCTATGTGACCAATGCACCAGGTGCCTGAAGGTATAGCAGATATGCGGATTCTATCAGAAAACCGTACCATACCCACGGTAAGCTCTGGACCGCAGATCTGAAAGAGAATAACGTTAATTACTTTACTGGAAAGTATGCAGGCCCTTAACTTACTGTTTGCTGGTAAGACAAGAAATTCTACACCCTTCTACTCTACTCTCAAGAACTCTGTCTCTTACAAACCAGGACTCTTGGATCAGGACCACATCCAGGTTATCCTTGTGAACCTTGTTAAGTTGCAATATATTTATTTGGACATTAAATTTAGTTTTTAAAACTCTTCCTAGCTCTGCAGTAATGTGTGATAAATTCCTTTCATTACAGCAATCTTCTCAAATATCATGCCCAATTCAATGCCTCACTACAACAATGAAAATTTCCAACAAAATGGTTTTGGTAACAATAACTACGGCTCGTCGAATTTCTTGTCGCCAAACAGTATAAACGATCGCCAATCCCTACTGAATAGCCAAGCAAGACGAAAATTCAGTTTTCCTGCTACACTGCATTCAGCCTCTTTATTGGAGGTAAATCAGAATTCAACACGACGACGTTTAAGTAATGTTAGCGATGTGGTAACAAGAAAATTATCGTATACCATAGGCTGGAAAGCAGCGCAAATTCCGGCACAAGATATTATAACACAGGTAGGGTGTAGAAAATAGTTAAAAAAAGGTTTTTTGTAATAAAAAAAATTTCCTTTTTAATTCTAGGGACGCTGTTTGTGTGGCCAGTATATAAAAAGACGACTGCGCAGATCGGGATTATTTAATAAGAAACTGGGCCTGCAACGTATACGCAGTATTTTGGGTACATCAACCATGGCGGTAGTGCGAGAAGTATTTCCAGCTGTAATGGTGGTAAGTGAAAAAATCTTTGCCAACAGTGTAATCCAGTAATATATTAAAATATTACCTTGTAGTTAGGCGATGAGCTAGAACGTATGCATCCTCGTATATATACTGGAGTAGCTCGGCAAATATGCCGTAATCCTGGTGGTGAATTTCAATCGGCCGACACCGTTATTCTGCTTTTAAGTGCTATTGCTAGAGATCTTTTTCGTTTGGATATAACATGGAGTAAAATTGTTTCACTATTTGCCATAGCCGGTGGTTTATCGGTGGATTGTGTACGTCAAGGTCATCCTGAATATTTGCCCAAACTAATGCAAAGTGTATCGGATGTTATCGAAGATGAACTAGTACCCTGGATAAATGAAAATGGTGGTTGGGTAAGTATTCCACTTAACAGGTATTGACATTAAAATTTTATTTTTAATAAATTCTAAATTTTTTTATTTAGATTGGCATTAATAATCATGTTCATCCAGCTACAAATAAATTGAACCCCCTGGAATGGACCACAATTATTGTAGGCAGTGTATTTGGTTTATTTTTAATTTACATTTTAATACGATTTTTATTAACGTATTTAATACCGAAAGTTTATCAGCGTATAACTGGTAAATAAAGTATTTCTGTATATAAATGTTAAATAAATAAAAACAGAAAAACAATTTTAAAAAATAACGACTTTTTCTGAAGGTAAAAGCTTCACTGTTTAACAAAAATTCATGTTAAGATCAAAATCTTACAGGTGAAAAAGCTTTTCATTTTAAATTTGTTTAACAGTATTGCCGCTGTAGAAATTTAATACAAAAGCTTATAGTAGATTAACCTATTGGGGGTAAGAAAGTACAAAAAGGTTCTCAATTGATATCATGTTTCGTAATTAATTTTTCCCATTTTTATTGCGGGCTTGTGGATTTCTTCTTAAGATCTACGTTTTTTTTTTACGCCGAGGGGGGGCAAATGTACCTAACCGCACTATAGAGGAAGTCGTCACGTTCTCCGTGTGTGGGGCCCTCACCCGCTAAATCCCCTTCATGCCGTGGACTGTTGTGCCTACTCCGGAACTACGGTGGTATTACTTCGGAGTGGAGTCCTTTTGGCCCTTTGACCGCCTTCATGCTCACATCCGCATCCGGACTGCGTATTGTAGGTTGAGGAGACTTCCAATTGTCTCCACTATTCCTTTCGTCCAAGCTCTCGACTGGGACCTCGTTTGACACGTGACCTAGTGGCTTCTATGACGGCGTGCCTACACGCTTCGCAGCCTCCAAATCTCTCTTCTTCAGTCTCAGAATGCGCTTCACGTAATTCGCCACTGAGGCCCAATTCTTCCTGCTCGTAATCATAACCCCAACAATGTTAGCGGCAGTTATCGTTCCGATCATCAACGTCAGTGCAGCGTTCACATTCGAAGATAGTGTGTTCTGCATCATCTATTACCTCCCCTTCCTCGTAAAGGTAGTAAGGGGAGGTGGTCTTGCCCATTTTGTTCAGATATTTCCTAAAATATCCGTGGCCCGATAGCATCTGTGTAATATAATAATTAATAATAATAATTAATAATATGTAAAATAATAATTAATAATATAATAATTAATAATTTACTTTTCCAAATTTCCAACAGATCCATGGCTTTATTTCCGGAATAAGTCCTGCCGTCCACCTTCCTCAATCCTCGTCGTTCCATCGTCGTTGCCATACTGAAATGGTGTTTTCCCTGAAGTGACCGGTTATGTGATTTCCAGCCGAGTTCGCCTTATAAAGAAGATCTACATGTTGCAGTTCTTCTTAGACATCAGCGTCTCACCCTAATGCTTTTCTATGAGTATTCGCCGAACGACGATGTCTTCTCATCCGATATTCTTCTAAACATGTATACTGGAATAGGACCTATGCCCCCCTTCTCAGCCCGGCAAGCATTTATTCAATGTTATTTTTTTTAAGGTCTTGGGCATTAATACTATTATGACTACGACAGTTATTTTCTACAGGAGTTCTAAATTGAAGAAATTTGTATTGCCCAAGGTTAACGAGTTCTAGCTGCACCAGCTACCTTTGGTGAATTTCAGGGTATGTAATTTGTAAGTCTGCCCCTGTAAACGTAAGTTTGCACCTATTTTCGGACGTGATCTATGTAATTCGCTGGACGTCAAACTATCTTCATAGATTACTCGAAAATGAATGAATAAAACTGTTTCACAGGTCCCAAAGTCTGTAGTGTACTCCAAACTAACATGTTAACCATATCACTAAGACAGCGGAGCGGATTGCGCCTGGTGATTTGATAACTATCCGTGCATCAGACTGTCTTTATTCAGAAAGGCACTCACAAGGTTTTCGGAAAGGCTTTGTATGGTTATGTATAGGCCCTGAAGTGTTTAAAGTACTTCAAACTGACATATTAGCGATCACTAAAGCATTGGAACGGATTTTTTTTTATTAAACCAGCACTCAGGGGATAACCCCTACTCATGTAGTGCATTGTGCAGGTTTAGGAAAGCTGGAAAGAGGGAAGATGCGAACGGTAAGACAAGCAGTTGCTGCAGGTGACTATAAAATAGCCAGTGGGGTCGCCGTGGTCTAGTAGGTAGTGTGGCGGCTTATTAGACGTAAAGCCAGGGTTCGAGTCCCAGGTCAGACATCAAAATATAAAATACAAAAAGTATTTTTTCGGCGATTTCTTCTCTTTCACTTCTTGAAAAGTTTCTCAAAAAAAAAATCTGTCGTTTGGAGTTGACTTTAAAAACTGTATAAAATTAACACACACAACATAAGTGGTGTGAGAAACTGCGGGCTTCTTGGTCTATTGGACTGTTCTTGGTCTATGTGAATAGTCAGACACAGATTGAGTATCAGGACAGCTATCTCTGCGTGCAGAAACATAAAAACTAGGTTTTAGAAAGGCGTTGTATTGTTATGTATAGACCATGAAGTCTGTAAAGTACTTTAAACTGACATATTAGGCATTGGAGAGAATTGCATCTGGTAATTGGGTACCTATGTGAAAAGTCAGAATGTCAGAGATTGGGTATCAGGATAGCTCTCTCTCTCTCTCTCTGTGCAGATATATTCACAAGATTTTCGGAAAGGCATTGTATGGTTATGTATAGGCCCTTAAGCGTCAGCGATCACTAAAGCAGCGGAGTGGATTGCGAGATAGGCAAACTATTAATACAAATAGTCAAACTGTCTTATAGTCACACCACCCTCTATGTGCTGAAAGGTAGTCACATGGTTCTCGAAAAGTCTCAGTGTGGTCATGCGCTGGGTTCTGGAACATTATGACGCATAAAGCAATAAGGTTGCAGATGAGCTGGCGTGAAATAGAGTAGCGAACTTCGTGGTTAATAGTTCCTTTGAGATACTTTTTTGGACTGATCGATCAGGTGATCTGGCAAAAAGTGAAAACTTCCTGGTGTTCTAAAGGGGAATGCAGATTTACCGTTCTAAAACGAAATGGGTATTGAACTTGGATAAGGAATCTATTAAAACCCAGATAGGTGAGTCATTGGCAAACAACTGTCAACTTTATTAATATAAAAAAAATACTTAAAAGCAGTAATTTCAAACCACTGTTTGCATAGCACTATACTCTCTTTCACATACTCTTCTTACTCCCTATTGCGCTTAGCTTCATTACTGTTACTTTGACTAATTCATACTGTTATGGCTACATTTAACATTTCCTCTCACTTATACATATAAACACAATCAAATACTGCTGTTTGGCGCTTCTCACTAAACTTGGAGAAATAAACAACAGTCACACTCACTTACTCACTCACAATCATTCGGTTTGTGAAAGATCTATCGCGATCTTTACAACGGCGGCAGTGAATGAAAAAGAAAAAAAAATCAAATCAAATAAAATAAAACGAATAAGAAATAAAATAAATAAATAAATAAAACTCGAATATTTTTACTGGTTTTTTGTTGTTGTTTCTTTTATTTTTATTTTCCGTGTGTATTTTTGTTATTTTTTTTTTAAGCTTTAAACACATCTCGTACTTACTCTTTGATTAGCACGAGAGACTAGAGTTGATTTTTATTCAAAGATTTTTGTTAAATTTATTAAAAAAAAATAAGAAAACAAAATAAGAACAAATGATTGAAATTAAACAGAATTAATATAATTAAATAATTAAGCATCAGAATTCCAGCTGATGTAAATAAAATTAAGGTAAATAATGAATTTTTCAAATGGAATTTACTACAGGTTTGTGTTTTGTATCTAAAAAAATATAAAAACTTTTAATTTTTATTATTAAATCAAACAATTGAAAATATCCAGTGAGTGTACGAAAAGTCTAAGGTTACCCACGTAAGTCAACTGAATTGGAACAGACACAGACAAAAAAAAAAATTGAATAGAACTCAGAAACAACATCTCAACTCCCAGTGGAAAAGCAAACGTCTGCAGATGGTGATGTGCTTAAAAGCGGGCCTATTTATTTAGCAACATTCCGGACGACTAGAAAAATATTTGAAGCGTAACACAACACAACACAGACGACAACAACTAAATAAACACAGTGATTTAGAAAATTCTTTATAAATTTTCCACAACAATATCATCAGTGCACCAGAGTACAGAAGCAGAGCAGGGTGTATATAATAAAACAGCAGCAATTTTATTATTATTTTTAACATTTACACAATTTGTTAAATAACAAGGCACGTATGCCTTCACCACCGTGTACCCCACGCTCTATACGCACAACACCCGCCTTTCCACCAGCTCCCAAATTAGCTCGGGCGAAATTAAAATCATCTTCTTTAGATCATGAAATATTTTTAACATCAAATCGCAAATTAAGACCTTTGCAAACAAGTTCCTCGGTAGAATGGCATCATCACCAGCAACAATTTCCGCATCAAACTTCAGCCCATACAATACCACGCACCGGTTCCACCTCATCTATAGCCAGTAGCATACAGTTTCCATCCTCTTTAGCGGCAGCCAATAATTATCAGGATTTTAAATTGGAAATCATTAATCAGGTGAGTGAATGAGTCTTAAACTGTATTAGTTAATAGCTAAGAAGTTGGTAGAAACCGTACTATTTTGTGCCTTTTAAATTCCATCTTCAACGGTTTGGTCTTATCCAAGCCAATCGATCCTCAAGGAAATTTGAAAATGCTGCCGTAGAGTAGAATATTTTTTCATATATCATTTTGTTGGAGATGGCTGAAATGGCTTTTGAACTGTGGCCGTCTCCTAAGCCAAAACACTACCTACTAAACTACGATGACTAAACTCCAGTATATTCCCTAGTTTCAATCCCTCACTGTAGCAGCGAAGTCTTCACAACAAAACTCTAGCCATTGCTGTAGGTCATCATGGCTATTAACTCTGCCATTTCCGCATAAATGTTATGACGTAAGTTGTAACAGTTTTCCAGACAAACTAACCCAACAAACACTCAAACTTTTAAGATTTCCTACCTAAGCAATACCATGGTTACACAATGTACTCAAATAAGCTGCGAGCTCCTGTATAATACCTAATTTGGTTTCAACATTTCTCTGGTGATATCGTTCTTAGTGTATCTATCACCAGGAGAATGGTCCTGCTATGTGATAATCTGGCTTTGTTTATGCAATCGTTCATCTGTTCTCCAATTGCTTAATGAAACGACTTCTTCAACTGATGGGCTGAATACTGATAGTATGTCGGTATTTCCCTACATTATACGCCTATGTTTGGGCTACCTTATTACAATTATAACAGCCACGAAGAGGTGATATTATATTTACAGGATATCTCTATAATGTCCGCTCCAAGCCAACTGACCTGACAAATTTTGGAATATAAGGAGAATACCCTGCCTAGCACCTTATATAGACCCAGAATTTTCCTTCTAGGATACATTAATGCCTCACAAGTTGCAAAAATATCTTCTAATAATTCATTCTCATCATTACAAAATTTACATGTTGGGTTCGAAACGGTTGACGACCTGAACAAGTGTGCTTTGAATCTAGAGACAGAAGACTAAACTAGAGTTATTCCCGGATATTCTGAAGCCTGATACAATATATCTTATTATGACTTCAAAACAAAAGTCTTACTTGCTTCAAACTCATTCATCAGCGGTGATAAAGCTTCCTCCACGCGAGTTTATTTATATATTCCTTGGCGCTAATTCCTATACGAATAGGACGATATGCAAGGTAATCATATAATCCATGCCAAGCTGATTTAATATCCCCAGATAGTCTCATACTGTTTTCGAATTAACTTCAGAAGATGCGAATGCTTGGATAATGGCGTGATTGTTAAATAATATTGTTATGTCCCATCGTTTGTATATTCTATCCCAGTTAAACTGAACACAAATTTCAATGGCATTGATTACAGCTTGGAAAATATCCGCGAGTTTCTCATACGTTTAGAATACTTTATTCTGGAATCAAAATCTGCCGCTCATGAACTTCCTTTATGTTTAGCCTTAAACCAACGGAGACAGCAATATCCTGGAATAATGTTAACTGTGGTTTGCATATCCGTAAATATGCAAATACCGATCGAATAACTTTGCTCCTACAATTTGACATGCAGTCCTTTACGTTATGTTTCTTTTGTAATCCGTAATCCATTTCTTTTTATTCCTTTTACAAAGAAGTTGAAATTATTGGGGACTATTTTGCCTGTAAGTTCTTTTCATAGAGAAAGATGCCTAAGAGTTAATTAAGTATTCGTTTAGATAAATTCCTGTTAGACATGAAAAACTCAACCATTTAGAATGCATAAATTGGAATCAATTGGAACTTCATTTCATTTGTCTAGTTCAAAAGGTATGTGTATATAGATCAAGCTCTTCTGCACTGTGAAAACTGGCCATTGTTAGATGATCGCATGCCTATTATAAGCTGGTGATTGTTTCCAATTTAATCTATTGATGCGGAATATTTAAACATTTAATATTTTTATTGACTTGACACCGATCTATCTATCTCTCGACTAATTGATAAGAATTTTTTAGCATTCAAAACCTGACATTATAATTCGCTTAATAGACTACCGAGTATAATGCTTTTGTGTACTCTGTACCTTCAATTTTGAAAACATTTGTGGGTGTTTCCACAAGTCAATGTGGGTTCGATCCTCCATAAGTTTATCAACCCATATACGTCCGTTTCCTCTTCTTCTTTCGTTTGTATTTCTATGGCTTTAAGTTAAAGAATAATTTGTTATATTCTTTCACATTTGTTTACTTTAGCATTTGAATTCTTTTTTTGTTTTTTTTTCGGTTTTTTTTTTATTTTCATATTTTGTGTACTTTTTTATGAGGCGAACGTTTTTATTTTTTTCTGTGCCATTTTTCCTGATAAAGCTGTTTAAATAATCACTTTAGATTATTTTTTTTTTCGTTTTCGTGTTTAGGACTGTTTTAGTTTATTTTTTATATTTTTTGATTTTTGCAAATTAATTTAATTATTTACTTTAGTAAATTTAAATGTAGAAATATTGCTGCTGACTTTTGTAGAACACTTGGCAGTAAATCATCGTCATCATCATCATCATCGGCTAAAGATTCTTTCTAATTGTTTATACTCGCTTTGTAAGAGTATAATTTATGGTTAATTTATGTTGTTGTTATTGTTATTATGGAATTAGAATTTCTTTTTATTTATTGTTGTTGTGGATTGATTTGTTGTGGATTTATTTTTAAATCAAATATTATTGTCTAGACCACAGATCTTGATTTTATTATTGCAAATAAGAAATCGAATAGAAAGAAATATTCAATTAAATCTAGTAAAATAAAAAATTACAAAGCGAGAGGGAGGTGGAGCTAATTTAAATTAAAACATGAAAAATTTAAATAAAATACCTAAACGTTACAGTGTTTTAAGCTTGTTAGAGGAGAAGGCTTCTTTACATAAAATGATTTGTACTATCGTCTCACTTTTATAATTAAAACTAGAGCCATTACATACTGCCGTTGCAATGTTACGGTGGCTTTATGGTGTAAATGGCAAAAAATATCCGTGTTTCTACAGATTTTACACCTTGAAAAAAGTTTTACGGAGGTTGAAACAAACTTTGATCTGAAGTAGCAATTTTACAATCAAGCTTTGGTTATCAAAGATGTGCAGGATCTGATCTTAATATCAATCATGGCATTTTAATTGAATTACTTCGGTCAATCACTTTAATTGTTCACAATACAGAAAATGTTTGGCCAGGTTGTACGAGCATACAGCAACCATCGCCCTTTCCTATCCCACCAGACACACATATATCACTGCCTTTTTGGATGACAGTCCTATCTTCGCCTTTTATTCGAAATTTACTTTGTCCATAACCTTTTTCGCACGTTACTATCATGTATGCTTCATTTTTTATCGCTCCTAATCATTCTATTAAAAATCCCACGATCACGTTATGTGACAAGCAATTCAAGTTGGAGAAATCAGCATAAAATCCAACAAACCGTAAGTGGTCCAACATTTGTGCTTGTCGAATTTCAAAACGGCTATATCCGGCAGTGGGGAGATGGAAAACTAAGGAACTATTTAAGTTCTATAAGAGAATAGTTCGCATTCTAACAGGACATATAGGCCGTTTCCCGACAAGCTCGGCCTGGCTTATCTGGATTACTGCAAAAGCTATGGAAGAAACGGAATCGGTACACCTTTAATGTGAATCCTGCCCTGCACTTCAGAAGAAACGCCATATATTTTTCAGTGAGAGAACATTTGTATATATGAGCCTGGTAGCGAACGTGACACTAAGGGAATTGGCCAGTCTCATCTGAAGCTCAAAATGAAATTAATTATGAGAAGCAAGCTACCTGCTAACCTAATCTAATCAACTTATCTGCTATTTATATATTGTTCACTAAACTAGTTAAGGTAAGACTTACTACGGTATTCGAGTAACGAAGTAATTCGAAGTAACGAAGCAAATTCGTTACCTATACGATGTTAAATGTGATCAAGGGGTACTGGACATCTCTATATTATGAGATGGTAAATCGTTTACCCTTCCCTTTATGCATACCATAGGGGCACGCAAGCAGTTGAAATAATATGGAAATTATTAGGCAAGAAAACACAGGCTTCACACAAACTTTGGCCACATCATTGGCAATCCAAGCATATTTGTGGTATATACATACATACATATATGATATTCAATATGATTAAGGAATGCTAGGCATCTCTATACGAGATGGCAAGTCATTAATATATTACCACTTACCTGGATGCACAGAGACGCAAGCACGGATAATAATAGCCAAACAAATGGAGCCACCCACTGATTTTTACTGTTTTTGGTTGCAGTACAGCCGTTCCAATTGCCTCGTTTTAAGAGGAGGTTGATTTCTCTCCAAGATGTATAGCTCCACTTTGATCGACAGAACTAGAACATGCTAGAACACAGCAGAATCCTTTTCACATTTATTGAGTGAGACTTGACTGTTCAATAATGTTCTAAACATTTTCTATTGGTTCCAATGAGTTCTAATTTGATTTCAATGAACTTTTTCTTTTTGATTTATCACTGTGCGAGTTTAATATTCAAATTTATGTGGAAAAATTATGCTTACTCGATACCACAGAACATGCACAGAAGGGAAAACTTTGACGTTTGACAACCTCACTTAGCATAATTTTACATAATTTTTTAGAGAGAGACAAAAAATGTATTATACGTTTTGCAAAGCAAATGTGTTAGAAGCAACAGATATACAGAGTGAAAACTGGTGGATAAAGTTGAAAAATTAAATGTAAACAAACATTGATTTTGAGTTAAAAAAGGGAAAATTTTGAATATTTTTTAATTTCTTCAATGAAAAGTTTAAAGATTCTTAAATATTTAATTATTAATCGAAATGTATGCAGTTTTTGGTCGTAATGAATATAGTTTCTTGCGCAAACGGTATGTAAGAAACTAAATAAATCAAGATCAAATAAGTCCTATTACTCATAAAATTTTTTTCTTGCTGAACTTTGTGTATATTACTAGTATTTATTAATTTCTTGAATGAAAAAGTTAAAATTCGGTAATTTTTTTATTATTAATCGAACTCTTAGCATCTTCTCTTAACAATGAAACAAGTTCCGTGTGTAAAAGATAAGTAGAAATAAAAATATAACTAAATATATGCTCATAACTTTTTGATTCAGGAGTTTGTGAATATACCTCTCAATTGGTTTAATACTAAGTTTGTGACAATCGCTGAAATGTGTCACCAAATACATTAGTTCCGTATTACGTTTCCTCAATACAACAGTTCATTTCCTTTCACAAATAGTCTATTATTTTACAAAAATATCATAAATTTCTACCAAATTAGAAAATAAAAACCCACCCTAAAAATTAACTAACATAAATAAACAAAACATAAATAATCAGACAGGGACAGAAATACTTTTTGGTAATATTTGCTGTCCCTTTCACCAAAATTATGTAAACGTCAAAATTCCGTTTCCATTCTGTACGTCTTCTGTGCTCGATACGGCTTATTAGAAATTAATTTTTTTGTTGTGTTAAAAAAAAATAAAATGGCCTCTTAAGAAGCCATTACTAACGAAAAAACAGGGTTGTTTAACAAAATAGTGTTGTATAACGATCCTCTTTTGTTCGTCTGTTCTGAATCTTTATTTGAACGTATCCCCGCGTTAAGCGGGGTATTACTGTGCAACAAAACAAATAAGAATGACAACAATAACAAAACAAATTGATTGATATTCTCTGAAGTTCACTTGGAAGATAAAAAAAAAAATATCGTATAATAAATAATTCAGTTTTTTTCTCACTTTACGTACAAATAAGGTCGCAAGTTCAGAAAAGATATTAAAAATTATTGTATTTATTTGTTGTTTGTTAAAAGAAAACACTGGCATACATACATATATCATGTATGTACATTTGTGTAATAGGTACGTATGTATATTCCACTTCCCAAAGTGTACTCGGTGTCCCAAAGCTTTGTTCTCTAAATAGCCTGACAAAAAGTAATTAATTGTTCTGTGAAACGCATTGTTTATGGAAATTGTAACATTTTGTTGTTATTTCCTTAAACAAAAACCATAAGCAATTATTATAAATTAAAATATCATATAAAATGTGTTCAGAAAAAAATCATTAAATTGTTTCACACTACAGATTTTATTTTAAAATTTAATTTTTCATTTAAAATCATAAAAATAATGAAATTCTCAAAATATTATGCGTTAACAAACAATATGCCCTGATCAAATGTTTTAAATAATTTATTTAAAGATTCGAAAACAAATTTTTATTTTCTAATCTCAATTATCTTTTAAAATTATTTATTTATGTATGTACGTACGTGTGTACATGCACGTACATACAAACCGTCTATAATAAAAATAGTGTGCGGTTAAAAGTATGCACACTTAATAAATGATGTTGTTTTTAATGAAGTAAACATTTAAAGAACAATACGAATACAATTAACAAAATCCAACTGAATTATTGTTTAACCAATCCATACAGTGCGTTTAAAATGTAACCGCATATCATTGGTTCACAAAAATTCAAAACCTAACCTCAAATTCTAATATCGAGGCAGGATAATAACAGAATATCCTTGCACCTTCTTGGCATCATATTCATCATGCATCTTGGTTATTTGTTGAGCTGTCTTTTTACTTTACTACTTTGGCAAGATAATTTTTAAACAATTTTAATTATTGTAATTTCAGGGAAAATGCCTTTGCGGACAATATATACGGGCTCGCTTAAGACGCGCAGGATTTTTAAATCGTAAAACCATACAGAGACTACGTTGTATATTAGAACCTTCATCCGAAGTAGTATACGAAGTGTTTCCAGCCTTAAATAGTGTGAGTTTGATGCAATTATGTATCCTATGTCCATGTTTTAATAAACCTTAACCTTTTTTTGTTGTTATCGTTTTCAGATGGGTGAAGAACTGGAACGTATGCATCCACGAATTTATACAAATGTATCGCGACAATTGTCAAGGGCCCCCTATGGCGAATTGGTGGACAGTGATACAGCTCCAATGCTATTAAATCTGGTGGCGAAAGAGCTATTCTCCCGCAGCAACAAGGATAAGGAACGTATAACATGGGCAAAAATAATCTCAGTATTTGCTGTATGTGGTGGCTTTGCCATTGACTGCGTAAGACAGGGCCATTATGACTATTTACAGTTTTTAGTTGATGGTGTTGCGGAAATAATTGAGGATGACTTGGTCCACTGGTTGGCTGAACGTGGTGGCTGGTTAGGTTTACAGCAGCATATACGACCAAAGGAATCACAGCACTTTAGTTTTCTAGATTGGCTAACCCTATTCGTGGCCATATCGGCAAGTCTATATGTCGTAGCGAATTTCTTTAAACACATTGGTTGTCATTGCTATTCGTTATTATTTTAATTCTTCCTTTTGTTCTTTTCTTCTTTTTTCTTCTCTTATCCTTTTAGTTTTATTATATTTTATTGTATGAATCCTTAAATTATTAATTTTACAAACGATTGTATTTAATTTTTTTGTAATTTAAATTAATTGTTGGTTTTGTTTTAAATTGTTATTATCATTCTTGAATTATTATTTAATTATAATTTATATTTAATTATAATACGAAATACGTTCTCTTAGTCACTATTATTATTATAATAATAATAAATACATAATTTTTCAAAACTATTTAAAGAACTTTTACTTTAAATTTCAATTAAATCAAAAAAAATTGGCGACCGGAACTTGTCTGTGCCTTATTCCGGCCATTTATGTGATTCCATCCTTGTCTAGGGGAGTGCTAACTGGCTCTCCTTTTCAACTACACAAATCTAATTTTTTTCTTTAAGGTACTTATATCGTTAAATATATAAAAAAGCATGTGAGAATTATAATTGATTAACGAAAATAAATATAAGCAGTTTTGCAAACTTACCTTACTGGTGGAAAGCCAAAGCTATTATTGAAAATGGTTTATGACTTGGCTAAACGAAATATTAATTGTAATCATTGCCATTTTTCATAACTCACTGTTATCTGTATTGCCAGCACTTAATTACTTTTTAGTTACAAAGTTCTAACTTTGGCCGTCTGGGGGTAGTGGGGCGCATATAAACGAAAGTATCCCTAATAGATCCTTGGTGTTAATTGCCCGATTCTGAAAAATGAAAACGCCTTGATATTATTTGAGCAATTAAACCCACTCGCCAAGACCTTATCGGTGCGGACGGCTAGAAAATATGCCGTCTGGGGGTAGTGGGGCGCATGTAGACGAAATGTATCCCTGATAGATCCTTGGTGTTAATTGCCCGATTCTGAAAAATGAAAACGCCTTAATATTATTTGAACAATTAAACCCACTTGCCAAGACCTTATCGGTGCGGACGGCTGGAAAATATGCCGTCTGGGGGTAGTGGGGGGCATGTAGACGAAATGTATCCCTGATAGATCCTTGGTGTTAATTCCCCGATTCTGAAAAATGAAAACGCCTTGATATTAATTGAACAATTAAACCCACTCGCCAAGACCTTATCGGTGCGGACGGCTGGACTTTGAAAAAATTCTGCTGTTCCGACCATTTCGGAAAGGATCTCTCCGAACCTAATGATATGGAGCGATGTATCTGAGGAAGAAGGTATTTAACGCCATTTCTTTTGAACGAGTACTTGCCATCGGTACAAGTACAATACCCGATCCATTGTAATACGAACTAAAGGAGAGAGAGGGAGGATAGTAAAGGAGATTATGAAAGGAGAAAGAGGTGGGAAAAGGCATATAAGGAGACTGAGAAAAAACAAACCACAAAAAAACAAGGCAACACGACTAAGTCTTGAAGTCCTAGTACTTCTCATATTATAACATATTTATGGGTCACCCAAAACACCAGACAAAAATGAACTTATGTTCCCACGCCACCCCGATGTCTCCAAGCGTGTTGTCTTCAGTTCAGCTAAATTGGGCTCACCATCGAAAATGGTGGTTGCTCCAGCCTATCAAGGCTTCATGCCTTTAGGCTGTCGGCTCTTGACAAAGAGTCTAAACGTTAAGAGAGTTGTTATTGCTATATAACGGGTGTTTACCAAAGTGAGAGAGAGCAGTATAATATAGTCAATATTACGTTGTCGACAATTAGGAACGAGCGGTTTGTATGCGAATTTCTAATTTTTATTGGTGAGAAAAAAAATTTGGAATTTACAAGGAAAAACATTTTCCCCATGCTATTTAGCAAACTTTATTAAACAAACATATTATATTTTACTAAACATATTGTAAATAATAACTTATAAATTAATTTAAGTATGTTTTTATGTGTAAAATAAAAAAAAAAAAAACAATTATGATTTCACAAGGTTTGAAGAATTTAATTTTATGAAAAGTGTTAAGTTAATTGAGGGGGCGGGGAGGGAGGAATTTAATTTAAAACGAATAACAAATACAAAAATACTAATTAATATTTGTGCATTCAATGATAAAAGGAATAGAGAGGTTAGTAATGCGTACATGCATATAAGCAGCAAGTTTAATAAGGCATTAGTTAATTCCTTTCCAAGAAAGATGCAATCAAATATTTACGAGTGTAACAAAAAAGAAAAAACTTAACTAAAGAAGTAATAAAAAGTGTGACTTGTCCAATGAATATTATTACATTAAATGGAACATTGAAAATATTAAGGATGATTTTTTTTCAACTTACAAAACTAAAAATTTATTTATAAACTAATAGGTAATAAAGGTTAAGAATAAAAAACGAAACAAAAAAACCAAAAGATTAATCCTTTTGTGTAAATATATAAAGAATAGAAATACGTTTCAATTACATTTTACTTTTCTCATTGGCCACGGTCTCTAGACGTTCTATGATTTTACTTAAATCCATTTCCTTATTGATTTTTAAATACATGGTCTTACGTACTTCATGGAAGGACAACCATTCAGGCACTTGTTTGGCCATAAGTTTTAAATGTGTTTCAATTTCCTGTATGGTCAAGCAAGTGCGGAAACTATTTTGAATTTTCTTGATAATAACTTCTTGGGTTAGCACACCTTTGCGTTCGGTTATAAATACATTACGCAAATGACGGGCTAATTCTGGCAGGCGGGAATATATGGCAGCCTCTTGATCCTGTGAAGGTCTACGCGTAATAGTATCTAAAGCTTTGGCCGCCTGTTTAGCACGTATTCTTTCCAGCAATGACTTGGGTATACCCTTTAATAGATTTGAAGTATCATTGGCTACTGTATCTGTACTTTCCACCGTTGATGTTGCAGTTGCTGTTATATTTGATGTTTGTTTATCACTGCTTGTATTTGTGGAACTGTCCACTTTTTTAATAATCTCTTCGCTTGCCGTACTTGCTTTCAAATTCTTAAGATTCTCTACCTTTACTTTATCGGCTTCCAGCTTGGCTTCATAACGTTCCATTACTCTTTCCATGGGCGTGGCACAATTGAATAGATTACGTGCAGTCGATAATATATCCTTGGCCGAAGAATATTTCTCCACATTAGGCGGCTGTGGCAAATGGCCCAATGGAATTTCAGCACAATTTTCCAAATCAAAATCTGGATGCCAACGCGTTACCTTTTCTTTGGGTATAGAAAGAGGGGGATCCAAAGATTTCAAAAACATGTCGTGTTCATTTTTCACTTTCTCCAACAAGGCATTCTGGAATTTCTGCAATCTTTCAGTCATTATATGAGGATTCATGGCATTAATTTGACCTGTAGCCATTACATCATCCTCATCGATTTTACTTAGTTTCATTTTATCCGGCAGATTTTCTACATTGGGTGTAATAACCAATTGGAAATAATCGGCCTTTGACGTGGAACCATAATTGCGCATTTTCATTTGGGTAAATATAAACGCATCGGGATAAAGGTGTTTTATTTGAGCCAAATGCGATTCATGGAAATTCTTACGCATCATTCTCTGTACAGCCGGTTTTAACTTTTTGAATGTTATACACTCCTTACGATTGTGGAACATTGCACATACGGAATCAACAGCTTTGAAAATTTCAATCAAATGGCGATATTTATAGGGTAAGGGTAATTGGCCAGCTTTGCTGGTTTCAGCCAAGGACATGAAGCGTTGATAGGCTGGAGCAACCACCATTTTCGATGGTGAGCCCAATTTAGCTGGACTGAAGAGAACACGCTTGGAGACATCGGTGTGGCGTGGGGACATAAGTTCATTTTTGTCTGGTGTTTTAGGTGGTAGTTTGGTGGGTGTCTTAAAGGTCTTTGAGGGGCTAAAATAAAAAAGAAAACATCATAATTTCATGAAATTTAAATTGTTTTAAATATTTTTTTTTTACAAAGAAGAATTTCTGATTTGATATGTTGGTATACTGTTGTCGTTTAAATATAAAACAAAATATGGCCAAGGAGATAAAGTTCTAATTTGGGGTTTGATTATGATATTCGATATACGTAAACTAAGCGTTAATCAATAATCCAAGAAACTAAAACAATAGACTCATAAATTAAAATTAAAAACTTCTAGGAACCCATAGATGATGTCTCAAACAGAGCTAGTGCTCAGTAACTAACCTTAATTACGAACGAATACCTTTAACCTTATTTTACCGATTATTGAATTCTAATAAGAACGGAAGATCTCTTATGCTTACAAATATACTAAATCTATTGCCATAACACAAATTAAAAGCATTTTCACTTTATGCAAAGCAAGGGAGCCAACGATCAGCACCCAAAATTGGCCTTCTGTAGCCCACTAGATTACAAGTGCATGCTCATGTACTCCTCATACAGAGAACTCTGTATATCTTGTTCAAAACAAATGTTGGATACTTTTTTTTTATTATTCGAATATCTATATACCGTCTACAGTATCTTATGGACTTGCAATTAACGACTACCACGGCTGCAAAAAAAAATACTGGATACGTCACTTTCACCAGTTGATCTGTATGAGCAAAAACCCATGTCTCCCATTTATTGATTTAATTGTGAAAGAACATTCTTTTGTGAATAAATAGGAGGCAGGTAGGATCTTAATTTATCAGAATAAAGTGAGTAGTTCAAGTCAGACTAATATCCAGTATTAAAGCTTGGCTCTGATCTTTGTTATTTGGTTATCCTTTCACCATAAGCGATTTTAAATTCCTCAGAGGTGCTTTTGTCAAACGTTAGGCTTGCAAGCGACATTACCTTCACACTTCCTATAAAATGACAGTGATGTAACCGCCTCAAACGAATGAATGAATGAAGAAGGGACTAAATGCTTTCTACCAGAGTAGGAACTCCATAGGTAAGAACTGGGGTCTTCCGCCTAGAGCCATTCGCTGGATATATCTGGCGATTGTTAAACCAGTTATTACTTATGGCTGTGTTGTCTGGTGGTGTGCCTTAAATAAGAGTTTTCAACGGAAAATCTTGGGTAAGGTTCAGCGGATTGCCTCTTTGCCCTCAGGCTGCTCTTGATACTATGCTCTGTCTGACACCGATTGAATTATATGTCATATGGTCATATGTATATGGTGTTGGCGGAACGGATCGGGTTGTTCTGTTTCTAGGCGTCTATGGCCTGCTGTGGACAGCAAGAGGACAGAGTGGCTGCTGGGCTTGGTTAACGCCAGCTTAAGGTTGGTTGCCGGTTTTATCACGGGGCAGTGCGAGATTAGGTCGCTGACGGGGATCTGAAATAGATCCCAGCCGGGCTATTGCAGGGTATGTTGCGATGAGGAGGAGTTAGAGACTGTCGAACATCTCCTCTGCAACTGCCCAGCCCTTGGTAGGTTGAGGTTAAGGACCCTTGGCAGGGCCTTCTTTGAGAGCTTGAGTTCTGTGTCGAGAGCCGACATCAATGTTCTCCACAGAATCATTAGCAGCTTGGGCTGGTTGAGAGGCGCTAGGGCTTCGTAAGTGTAGTCGCACTCTCACCCTCTTTTGTTTTGTGTGTCTGTTTCTTTCTGTGTAATTCCTCCGTTTCCCATTCTCCCTCCCCTTACCTACATTGCTATATTTCCTTCCTCCCCTAAGGACAAAGTACAATGGGTCAATTTCGACCTCCGGGTACTGTGCTTGTCTTGACCGACAGGTGTACGTCCTCTAACCTATACTAACCGCCTCAAATAAAAAAATCCCTGTGGGTAAAGAACCTTTCATAATGGTTA
Organism: Sarcophaga peregrina; assembly: GCA_014635995.1. Classification (NCBI taxonomy): domain Eukaryota; kingdom Metazoa; phylum Arthropoda; class Insecta; order Diptera; family Sarcophagidae; genus Sarcophaga; species Sarcophaga peregrina. The sequence continues at coordinate 82,358,085 of CM025793.1, read as the reverse complement.
AAAATCGATTTTAAATCAGAATTCTTAGGTTTACCTCACAAATAACAGGCAATTGATAAGAAGAACCAAAATTCTGTATTAATGTGACTCCTATACGTTGCGATTAACTGTACAATATGTTGAAGCAACGGTTGATCGTCTTATTCAACCCATTTTACATATAAATTGTTATTGTAGCAATGTATTGGTCGTTGATTGAATGAAAATTAAAATTTTTTGAGCGTCAACCAGCCGACGGCCTACCAGCTATTCAACCTAACAATTCTACAAACTGAAAATTATACAGCCAGTCACAACCCATCAGAATATCTTTTTCGTAACCTTAGATTATCGAAATATAAAAAAAAATATATGAAATCTTAGATTTTTCAATGCCTAAATTTATACCCAATTTTGTAGGCATCACAGCCGACATTTAATTTATAAAATTTTAACAACAAAATATTTTATAAACAATAAACAACTTGGGGTTGCTAAGAAAAGATCAAAGGAATAGTGTGTGTGTATGCGTAGTGGTGTGTTTCTACATTATGCTTAAGAAACTTCAAAATTTTTCTCAGCTACGATATACATTAGGTAGACGATAGAAAGAAACCAGTTTTCAAATAGCGACGGCTCAACTTATCTTCTTGACTCTTAAGAAAATATTTCTCTAAAAAAAAAAACAACAAAGTAAACAAAATTTTTTTTTGGTATACTATTTAGTAACGGTCAAAAAACAACCCCCAGAGATAAAAAATAATATACTACATATTCCTTAGAAAGGAAAACATAAAGGAGATATTAAAAGAAAGAAGAAAATAATTACTTTCAACAAAACAACAACAACACAAGAATAACTGTGTATGTGTATGTATATAATGCATACATAGGCTTCAATTTATTATTGTAATTAATTGTAACCGTCAAAAATAGTTACTTATATACAATACTTGTTTATAGCGTATATGTAAGAAGAAAAAACTGAAAAACAAACAATCAACAACGAAAAGAACAATGTGAAGATCAAAATATAATAAACATTGTAAACATACGGTGAAGTTGGTTGTTATATCTGCATTTTCATTAACTTCTTTATGGAAATAAAGCAAAAGTAAGCAGAAATTTTTGATAAAAATGAAAAATTATTACATAAAATTTAAATTGAAGAACTAAAGTAGTAAAATCTTATAACAAGTATTCCAATAATATGACAAAGAATTCAATACATGTATGTGTGAGTGTGTGAACACATGTATAGGACAAATTCGAAAGGCGATAGTCCTTTTTTCTACATTAAATAAAGATACAAAGCAAATTTGTATATAAAGTTCTATATTTGTAAGGTTAGCTAGTTAGCTTATATCGGTTTATTGGTTTATTTCCCTTCTTTTCTTTAGTGTGACCTCAATAATTGTCTTTATAAAAAAAGAAAAGAACTTTAAATCAACCGGGTTTTTTTTTGCTTAAATCATATTTTATAGGCCACTATGTACTATTATTATAGAAATAAATTAAACAATGTCAAACAAAATTAATAATATACATACCTACATATCGTACATATCGCATGTATATTGTTATGAATATTATTTAATACATATTTACGTTGCATTTATTTTGTAAGAAATGGAACGGGAATATTGGACAAAATGTTTTCCAATGGGATAGGTCATGATTAAAGAAAATATATTACATAAAGCGTAAAAGAAAAAATATAAAGAAATTTAAAACCTAATTCAGTAAGGCAAGTAATTTCAGTTTGATCGAAAATTCATATGAAAAACATTCACTACCTGTACTAACAGTTTTCAGTTCGTTTTGTACAAATTTTCCGTCCCTTTAGATTCATTTGTTCGCTTTACAAAAGCAAAAGGTCAATGAAATTAAATACAATGTTTTGGAAAATATTATTGATTCCCAAGGCAATAATTCTGAAGTCGTTTTACTGAACGGAATGCCTGTGAATAGCTTCTTGTAACTTCTTGTTAGAACATCAGGTATAAACAAACGTTCATTGTTCCCACTTCACAAAAAAAATATATGAAAACACGGAATGGCTTCTATTTCATTTACTTTTAAACAAAATTATCAATGTTCCCATTTTTTCTATAAACACTCGCGAATACATTTTATCTTTTTAAACCACTAGTTATCAAATCAAACATTCTTTTAAATAAAATTTTTTGTGGTATTTCTACCAAATTTTAAAATATTAAAATAAAAATGAAAAAGAAAAACTTACCTTGCTAGAACTTCCAATTCAATCGTATCGAATTCTTTCAATTGTACTACTGGTGTCTTCTTAGCTGGCGAATGGATATCCTCTTTCAGCTTACGATTACGTTCCTCTTGGGCCTTGCGTGTCTTTTCCAATTCTTGAATGCGGGCCAGAGAGGCTTTTAATTCTTGTAGTTTGGCACTACGTGTTATTTTAGTTTTCACTTCGTCGAAATTCAATTCTTTTTTAACCATAGATTTAATTTCACCCTGCTTAAGAGGAGTATTTGATCCTTTTATGATTTGTTTGGTGGGTGTCTTAAGGCCCTTCGCAACATTGTTGGCATTATTTTTGGCCGTGAATGCTGTTATTAAATTGTTGGTTGGTGTTTGTTCATTTTGTTTTTGTTTAGTATTATTATTAGACTTTGGAGTCTTGGTAACCTTTTTACGTGGTGATAGAGAACCCTTTTTAATAAATTGCACTAACTTTTGTTGTTGCTCGACTTTTTCTTCAATTTTGGCCATCTTTTTGGGTGATAGACCACTATCAGGAATCTGTGATGGATCCTGTATACCAATACGTTTAACCACTGTAGATGATCGTAACGAACGTGTACGCATACCCTTAAAGGTTGTAATATCATCTTGATGATCTTGTAATTGTTCTGTAGAAGTAGTTTCAGTAATAGGGGGAGTAGTAGCAGTTGATTCCGTGTCATTCAGAAGACGCTAGAAATTAAGTTCAAAGAATTAAACACAAAATATTAACCAATCACTAACACAATCACAATTACACATATTTATACACTTTATCACTTTCTCTGATTGTTGCCCTTACAAAACAAAATGCTACAACACAAACAATCAGACAACAACCACGATGCACCAATTTGAGAGACAAAGAGAGAGGGAGAGGCTCTCTAGAATGCACAACCAGCGTTTTGGGGTGACTTCAATTCTTTTTTTAAATAAAACAAAAGACGCCGCATTATCAGAAATTCCTTTACATCGTGGCGTCTGTTTTAATTCTTTTAGAAAATGCATTTAATTTTACCAAAATAGGATAATTACTTACTTTATTTTTAATACTGGTCACATCATCTGCCGCAGCACGTTTCCTAGTATTAAAGAAGGCAGCTATAGAAGGTTGAGCCATTTTAATTTTCTTTTGAACTTTTTCTTTTTAATAAATTTTTAAATTTAATATAAGCTTTAGTCGAAATTATTCTATTTTAAACGCGGGTTTATTTGTCTTTATTTAATTTCTTTTCAATCCTTAAAATTGTTTCTTCTTTTTTCTTAGTACGCAGCAAATGTGTGCTTGATGAAGTAATAATTAATATGAATAGTTTCTGCTTCTCTACCACACGTCTTGGTGTTATCCCGCTTAAATTTCGACTGACAAGAGTTTTTCCCTCCAAAAGTTCAGTCACTACACACGACGATGACGTTGACGTTTAGTTGACGTTTCCAAAAGCCTCTGTCAACGTCGTTGCAAACGCGCCAAAAAATTTTTGCTTGTTTTTGTTTATATTCTAGTATTTCATACGAATGTAGTGGTGGTGGGTAAATGCAATCAGCTGGTAGTATGATGGTGAGAAATAATCAGCTGTGGTAAACAATTATAAATATAATATCCACCATATGCATACCAACACATATAAATAGCGTAAAATTACTAAAATGAAAGAGAGAAAAGTGATGTCAACTAAATGCGTTTTTGCATTGTTTCAGTGATCTTTTTCGGAAGCTATTATGCATACAATGCATTCTATTTTTATAATTCTAATATTTATATCATAATGATTTAATAATTCTAATTAAATACTTATAAATATTCAAAAATAGAAAACTAATCAAGATATAGAGTTGGTTTTTTAATAATTTCTAGGTGATATTTTTTATATTCATTTTTGCCTTCAAACCTTTTTCAGCTTGATCAAGATCACCTAGGACGATATATATTATTTTCCTCTTTCTTTAGTTTCTTGGATATTAATAATACGAAATATGTATACTTTTAAAATTTCAGTAACCTCAATCAACTGGCTATGAGTGTAAACTAATAGATGAATCGAAAATCATGAAGTCCAGAGTTTCTTTTTTTAACGGGAATCTCAGAACTAGTGTCCCTGACAACGGCAAAATCTATCCAGTTTATTTTATCTATAGCTAGGATGATTTGCAGAGGAGTCATATGAAGTATCATAGCCTTCGGATTGGGTTGTTCTGTTTCTAGACGTCTATGGCTTGCTGTGGACAACAAGAGAACAGAGTGGCTGCAGTCGCTGCGAGATTAGGTCGCTGATGGGGATCTGGAACAGATCCCAGCCGGACTATTGCAGGGTATGTTGCGATGAGGAGGGTTTAGAGACTGTCGAACATCTCCTCTGTAACTGTCCAGCCCTTGGTAGGTTGAGGACCCTTGGCAGGGCCTTCTTTGAGAGCTTGAGTTCTGTGTCGCGAGCCGACATCAAGGCTCTCCACAGATGCATTAGCAGCTTGGGCTGGTTGAGATGTGCTGTTTCTTTATGTAATTACTCCGTTTCCCCTTCTCACTCCCCTTACCAACATTCCTATATCCAATATTCCATTCTCCCTCCCCTTCCCTACATTCCTACATCCTCTATTTCCTTCCTCCCCTGAGGACAATGTACAATGGGTCAAATTCGACCTCCGGGTACTCTGCTTGTCTTGATTGACAGGTGCATGTCCTCTAACCTAACCATCATAGCCTTGGAGTTCTAATGAAAAATTATTTTTCGTTGTCAATTTGTATATTCCTCGGGAAATAAAAGAAACTAAATTTGTATAAAACAAATACTGGAAAGCTAAATCCATTCACTTATTGTTACTTGGAACGTAATAGCAAAGGAAGGATTTTTAATAAAATCGCGTTTTTCACCAATTACACTGACCCTCTAGGATATAACATTTGACAACACTTAAAGTGCAATGAAAGAACAATAATATAAAGAATATAATAAAGAAAATATTTTCTTTTTTCATTATACGCACTTTACTAGCAATACTACTTCGTATATTGTTTTTTATGATTTAATTAACAAATGTTTTATACTCACAATTGTTCTGGAAAGATGTACTGCTTATAAGAATTTGGGTTGATGTTTAATGTTCTCTAAATTCACTATTTGCTGTGGTGGCGTTGAAGGTCTTGCTAGTGGTGATAATGGCAGACGCCCTGTATATGGTGAATTTTTGTTTGTAGGTGTGTGTCTTTGATTAATAGGGGCATTTTGTACATTGTATTGTGGTGAATTATATTGTAGCATATGATTTTCGTTTTCCACTTCGTCATTTGCATTATTATTTTCATTATTGTCTTCCGGCAAGAGGCGATATTTTTTTAAATATTTATAGGAGGCGTTCGATATATCAGATGGTCCTTTCTCAAATTTGTTTTCTGGTGATCTTATTGGAGCTGCTGGCAAATTTGGTGGAGTAGCGGCAACCCCACAATCCATATCTAATTCCTTTAATAATTCAGCTAACTTTTCACTGGGTAAATATTTTAAAGCCAATTCGTTCATAGCCAAGCTAGTGTCGGAAGCAGACCTAGTTATAACAGCAGGCTCTTTGTCTTCACTATTTCGATAATTTGAAGTAGAAGGAAACACTTCCACATTCTCTTGTAACCGTTGGGTTTGTGGAGAATTTGGCTGATAGGTAGTCGATTGTGCAATTGGTTTACCTTTAGGTGATTGTTGAGCATTGTTGCAGGATTTTAGATGTTGTATAAATTTATTTCTAGGAGCTGTCTGGGGCAAAACTTGATCTAGATGTGCAGGACACGCGCCGCTAGGGTAGGGTGGATGGTCTGAAAGGAAATTAAAATTGTATAAAACAATTATGAAAGTAATATGGCAAAGTCCTACGATATAAAACTCTTTACTACGCTCTTTAGTTAGGTTTGTTAAAACATTCCGAGGTATACTTAAAGATAATTAAAGAGATTAGCATGATTAAGATAAAATAACACATTCTGTGGATAGAAATTTATTAGGTTTTTAGCTTCATAAACTGATGATTATGCAAGAAATTATGGAAACCCCAAAACAACAAATAAATCTGTGTAGCCATTATTGTATATCCTTTAACTAATCTTATATAGCTCTATATGGAGAAGCAACCTGCCGAAATACCCCGGGCCCTGTTACTAATTGTAAAGAATACAATACTTACGGTCTTCTGCAATTCCTATTTGTACAGCAGCATCACAGGTCTGGGGTTTTGATGACATTTGTAGAGTAGAATTAAGTATAAATGTCTCTAGAACTTTTAAAATGCGTTGTTGGTCGTGTTTCAGCTCTTCTAACATTTGACGGACATCTTCAATGTCCTTTCTAGTAACAAAATTTGACCATGGTACATTACCGGGAGTATGTACATCCTGAAGCATATCTAAAGCCTTGTCAGTTTGGGTACCAGCGCATATTGTTAAGACATCGCCAGAATTTGATTTAATTGATGGTACTAATGCTTGTGGCAGAGGCTGAATTGATGGCATTTGCGGTATTTGGGAATAGTCTGGCTGAGGGTTACAGCTATCCAAGCTGCGGCGATACATTATGGGATTATTTGTTGTAGTCACCCCGCTATTACTAGATTGAACGGCCGTTGGGATTGTTGAGCACAGAGCGATGGATCTAAAGGGATATAAATTTGTTGTCGATGTACTGTAGTTTTGCGCCATCGCATTGTTATTATTAAGATTGTCTTGCAATTGTAACTTGGGTTCGGTAACTAAATTTGGCGGAAAAGTTACTTTCGGCAACATTTGTTTTTTCCATGCTGCATATGTTGGCTGGGCATTATGTGTTAATTGCATACCCTTATTAATATCATGTTGGTTTTGACTATTTGATTCTTGTTGGCCAAATAAAATAGATACCTCGGGCACTTGTGGCCTTACAATTCCCTCCGTTGATCCAAGTGGTACAGCTGCACTCGGTTTAGGTGCCATGCGTGGTAACATGTCTTCAGTTTCGGGTTGAAACATTTTTTATTTAATTATTATTTTCAGTAATTATATACAATTTAAGCAATTATTAATATTTTATTTATAGTTTTCAATTTGATAAAACTTAATACACAATTATAGAAAAATACGCGTGAATACAATAACAATTTCAAATAAGATCTTGTAATTAATAATGAGTGGTGAATAAGACGATATTTATACAGAATTGTATTTTTATAGGGTTGCCCACTTTCATATCAATAACACGTTGTGTTATTATAATGTACATATTTAAAATGATTAATAATTATAAATTAATATCTATAAATTGCTATACTAAATAAGAATTAATTTAAAAAGTATTTATTTTTATTCTAGATGTAAAATACATGAAAAAAAATTACCCTCCAAAAAAATTCACCTTTGTTCAATATTAAAATTTCACCTCTTGTTGTCTAACTGTCAAAATCATATGTTTAGGTGATATGAGAAAGAAAACAAAAATTTAGTTTTATCCGCGTGAAGTTAGATGTAAACAATATATTTTAGTTGATTTTATTTAAAAATTCAAATTTTAATATAAATTTCAAGAAATTTAGCAATTAGTTAACTGCCTTAATTACAATTAAATAAAAAAAATAGTTAAAATTATGGCAGGTGAATATGTTTCGCGTATAAATAACAACAAATCATACGGTCAATGTGGCACTTTAAGAATTTTCCATTGTTCTTAAAAATTTTTTCTTTTGTAGACGAAACGGCTGATTTAATAGAGGAAACTAATGACAGTGAAGGAGAATGTTGGATATATTATGCCAAAGAATCGGAGACGGAAGATGAAACACAAGCAAACAATTTTAATAATGAAAGTAATGAACATGACATAATTTATATAGACTCCGCGGAAATGGTATCAAACGATGACAATGACCTGCCATTTACTTACAAGGATGATGAAAACGATTATAATACCTGCAATGCCAATGATCTGTCAAATAATAATGAAAACAATGAAGTGGAAAGAGTTAATGACACAGAGGAACTAGATAATATTGATGACTTGAGCAAGCATAGTTTAATTTTAAGGGAAACTATTGATGAAAATGGCCAACTGGTCAAAGGGTATTTTTGCCAGCAGTGCAATTTAGCATTTAACACTGTTGAAGATTTCCTAGCCTACCATTCTTGTGCTGATGATATAGATAACGAAAATGAAGCAGCCCAGCCAACGGCATCTACAGGTGGTAAATTATGGGATTTAGTAGAAGATTTGGATGAGATTGAAGAAGATCACAGTGAATCAACAATTATGGAAATGAAGCCAAATATAAATGCTGTTGATGCAGACGATGAACGTTATTTTTGTTGTCATTGTCAGCAAGTATTCAAGGATTTGAATACAGCCGAATACCATCAGTGCAGCAATGAATTGCAAAACACTGAAAATCCAGAAGAGGTAGACGATTATTTTCAATAATTTATACCTAAAACTTATGTTTTCTTATATGTATTTCTAGTCACCATTTTTGGAAACCACTGATAACAATGTCTATAGATGTCATTTATGTGATAAGGATTATTCATCATTGCGATCCTTTAGTAATCACCAACGCTGGCATAAAAAGTCCATAGAACAATTGGGTTATACGAAAACGTTACATAAAGTGGAAGCTGTATGTGAAATCTGTAATACTATATTTGAATCCGAAAAGAATTTAAAGTAAGTTTTTTCTTTTACCATATTAATGAACTTCTGCTATTAGCAGTCAATTTAGTTGGTTAGTTACACGAACATACAACCTTTCGGTTAGGATTACAACCTAGCTTCTCAGACCATTTACGTTGTGTATGTTAATTGTATACATAGTGGCGGGACCTACAGCTTAAAATCGACTTTGAACAATACATTTTTGAGAAACTTTTTCATGGCAATGTTATTTTGACACTTTGACAGTTTTTGCCAGAATTTTGCTGAGAGGAATATACCGAAGAAATACTTTTTCATGGATTTTAATACATACTATATTATGTAGAACTGCATTACTATTAAACGACCTTTTATTATCACACTTGAACAAAAACATATAATCATAATTACAACAGTATTATCATCAGTTCTATATAAAATATAATTTTTTATCAATGAAAATATTAATTTTTCAATTTCTAATTATTTTTCGCCATTAGTGTTAGATATAAGCTTTAAAATGAGATATCATTCATTAAATTTGATGCGGTGGTATGGGAGATATTTTCAACCGACAAAAAAAAGTGCTTTAGAAATAATATATATGATGGATTTTAATTAGGATTTATGTAGAACTGCATTGCTAGTAAACGACCCTGTATTACCATACTTGAACAAAAACATACATATAATCATAATGAGAACAGTATTATCATCAGTTCTATATAAAATATAATTTTTATCAATGAAAATATTAATTTTTCAATTTCTAATTATTTTTCGCCATTAGTAGTAGATATAAGCTTTAAAATGAGATATCATTCATTAAATTTGATGCGGTGGTATGGGAGATATTTGCAACCGACAAAAAAGTGCTTTAGAAATAATATATATGATGATACGATAATAGAAGGGTGTATTATGCTTACCAGGCAGTGTGCTGATTATGCGCAAGTGAACAAAATATTGAATTTTAAGCAATTTATATTTCGTTTTGTTGGAGATGTGCGACCTAGGATTAGAACTGTGGTCTCACGTCTAATAAGCCAACACTGCCTAGACTACGGCTAAGACGACAGTTGGGCAATTAGAATAGCTATTCGAAAGCTGAAGAGTTCAAAACTCAGCTATAAAATAATAGTTATTAGAAGTCTGTATTCAGGATTATGGCTTGGCTTCTCAGATATAGGCGTTATGTTTTTTTTCTTCTTAGCAGTATTTTTTCATTAAAAACACTTTGCTGTGAAAATAAAATTAATCACTTTCATTTATTTCCAAAGATTACACATGAAGATGCACAAAAAGCATGCTGTTAAAACGATACAGGACGCATTACCCGTAGGAGCTCAAACTGAATACAATGAATTGAATCAATTTTTTTGTGAAATATGTAATAAAAGGTAAACATTTTGTAACATATTAAATTATGTATACTGAACTTATAAATTCATATTTAAGTTTCGATCAAAAACTGCTAATGATACACAAAAATATGCATCAAAATGTTGAAGAATACGTTTGTGGCAAATGTAATAAACAATTCGAGAATTTACCCAGCTATGAAATACACCTACAAATGCATATTGATAATATGAACAATAATGTCCAAAGGGATGGTCCTTCGACGTCAAGTCAAACTGCAGGTATAACCACGACAAAGGATGGTAAACGAAAGCATGCCTGTCAATATTGTGGCAAAGAATTCCAGCGACCCTATGAAAAGGTTAAACATGAACGTATCCATACCGGTGAAAAGCCCTATGAATGCGAAGTGTGTGGCAAAACCTTTAGAGTTTCCTATTCGTTAACGTTGCATTTGAGGACACATACCGACATACGGCCGTATGTTTGTGCCACATGTAATAAACGCTTTAAACAGCAATCGGTTTATGTACATCATATGAAGACGCATGTTAATGAGCGTGGCTATAAATGTGATATATGCGGCAAAAGTTTTCGTACATCGGTGCAATTAAGTGGACATAAAAATATTCATAGTAAACCCTATAATTGCACAGAATGTAATCGACCATTTGCCTCCTTATATGCCGTTAAAATTCATATGAAAACACATAACAAGTGCCATAAATCGAATAAGAATTTAAAAAATCGCTGCAGTATTTGTGGTGCTTCATATGCCCGCTTATTTGCATTAAGATTTCACATTAAAGAACAACATGGCATAGACGTTGATCCTACACAGTTATTGGAAGCTGCAAATGCAGCTGCAAATACAGCTGAACTGCACAAAGATTTGGATGTTGAGACGGCCATACTAATGAATGCCGCTCATGAGGCTAGCAATCAACAGATGCATTTCATAAATGCCGATAATGAGGAGGACGATGATGAACACGATGACATTGAAAGGGAAAATGATGAGGAGGACGATGAAGTATTAAGAAATCAAGTGGATCATGAAGAAAATATAGAAAATCCTATACCTAATAGTGGCTATATAGACGAAACTGAAGCAGCCACCCAAACAATTTTAAATGCTGATGAAGTGAGTTGTATTTGTGTCCTTTTTTAATTCTTCTTACTAACTATATATTCTTTTATTTGTTTTTCAGATTAATGTTGATAATTTTCATACGGAAGAAATAATAACCGATTGGCTGTCTAAATAGTAAAAAGTTTTTTGTTCGATTGTTTTTTTTTTTAATTTAATTTAATTTTTTTTTTGTAAAGAATACTTAAGTATTAAGTGTTGTAGAAAGAATTTGTTGATATTAAGAGGATAACAATATAAAAAGTGTTTAAACAAATAAAAAAGACGTAAAAGACATAAAATGCTATCTGTTGGGGATTAAATTATTTTACTCCTAAACCTCACAAAAGCTTTTAACAGCTAGTCGATCATTCACTTTGCATTTGACTGTCGCATTCAAAGCAGTGTAGAATATCTCCAACCATAGGCAATCGAGAATTTTAAAGCAATTGCTTTGCTTAATTTAATAATTTTGAATTAATAACATACAGTGGGTGACAAAACAATGGAAACTTTTTCAAAAATTTATTTATATGCTCTAATCAGACAAAATTTGAAATTGGAAAGAAAAAAATTGGAAATTGCAGTTCATTAGTATGCATAAAAAAATATAAAAAAGCTATATTATTGAAGTGTTGAACCTTCGCCAAAATGATAAGTGTTTACAGTTCTTGACTCAAAAAATGTTCTAATAATTTTTTAAAGTTCTGATTTGTTAAGTCCAGCCCTTGGTAGGTTGAGGACCCTTGGCAGGACCTTCTTTGAGAGCTTGAGTTCTGTGTCGAGAGCCGACATCAAGTCTCTCCACAGATTTATTAGCAGCTTGGGCTGGTTGAGAGGTGCTAGGGCTTCATGAGTGTAGTCGCGCTCTCACCCTCTTTTGTTTTGTGTCTGTTTCTTTATGTAATTCCTCCGTTTCCCATTCTCACTCTCCTTACCAACATTCCTATATTCTATATTTCCTTCCTCCCCTGAGGACAATGTACAATGGGTCAATTTCGATCTCCGGGTACTGTGCTTGTCTTGACCGACAGGTGCACGTCCTCTAACCTAAGTCCATATTTATCAGATATTGGTTCTTCTTTACTGAAATTCATCATTGAAATCGTTTTTTATTAATAAACAGCACTTGCGAACTTCTTAAGAATATTTTTAATTTTTAGTGCAATTTTGAAAAAGTTTCCTTTGTTTTGTCACCCACTTGACTTTATTTGTATCCTTATCAGTTTCAAACATGATTTACGATTACTACAATGCTTAATATTACGATAGGTTAGATTAGGTTTGAGAATACGTCCTTGTAAATACGTCCTAGAGGAGAGAGAGTGGATAATGAAGAAGATAGGGAAATTGGAAAAGGAGAAGAGGTAGGAAAGGGATGATGATAGAAGGAGGAGAAAAATATGACCACAAACACATGAAAGACCGTAACTGCAACCTTTATGCTTTAGTTACTTCTCAACCAACTCAACCTATTTAAGAATCTATCAAAAGCCTTTAAAGAAAACTCTGTTCAGGGTCCCCAACCTACTAAGGGCTGGACAGTTGCAGAAGAGGTGTTCGATAGTTTCGCACTTCGTAACATACCCTGCCATAGTATGACTGGAATCTGTTCTACATCCTTGTCAGCGATCTAATATTGCAGTGACCATTCCATTCTAGGTACCTTCAGTTTTACAGCTTGTCTTCGATTATCTGACGTATATACTCTCTGTGACTGCCCAGTTTTATTGGTAAACGGTAAACACCTTGGAAGGGCGTTTAATACCTCTATCGGGTGTATTACTTTTCAATTCTGACAAGAACAGTACTCGGTGGTCGAATTGACCCATTGTACAACGTCCTAGCTTCCCACACTACTTATGTTGTGTGCGTTAATTTTATACATGAGTGGCGGGACCTACAGTTTAAAGTCGACTCCGAACGACAGATTTTATGAGAAATTTTTCATGGCAATTTTATTTACTCTCAGAGTTTTTGCCTTCAGTTTTACAGTATGTCTTCGATTATCTGACGCATATACTCTCTGTGACTGCCCCAGTTTTATTGGTAGACGGTAAACACTTTGGAAGAGAGTTTAATACCTCTGTCGGGTGTATTAAGGCCCTACTTAATACTACTAAGGTTAGCTTAGAGGACGTGTACTTGTCAATTCTGACAAGTACAGTACTCGGTGGTCGAATTGACCCATTGTACAACGTCCTAGCTTCCCACACTACTTATGTTGTGTGCGTTAATTTTATACATGAGTGGCCTGGGACCTACAGTTTAAAGTCGACTCCGAATGACACATTTTTGATAAACATTTCATAGCAATTTTTACTCTCAGAGTTTTTGCCAGAAATCTGCGGAAATCTGATGTTTGACCTGGGATTCTAACTCAGGCCTTTCGTCTAATAAGCCAACACACAACCTACTAGACCACGGCGACTAATACTACTTAAATACTTTAATAATTAATTGGATAATGCCACACCTTATATTACAACACTTGCTTCGAAAAATTATCTTACTTAGCGGTAGACAGACTGAATATGTTTCATAAAACAACATTAGCATATAATTAATTATAAATAAATCAAAAAATAAGTTATTTTGTATATTTTGATTGTTAAATCTAAATTTTTTATTTCTCAGTTTCATAATTGTATGTTACTCGTTTAAAACATAATTGCATTTAAGGAAATCAATTCAAGCAAAAAATAAGTAATAAAATACAGCACTTTATAAATAATAAAAAAAAACATCAAAATACATGAAATATTTCAGTTTCAAATTTCACTGCATCATGCAGTGTGCAAACATTAATTTATAAGAAAATAGAAAGAACAGAAAAAAAAAAACAAGAAACAAGACGAAATTAAATGCAAATTAAACGAAATAATTAAATAAAAATAAACATAAAAATGTTATATAATTTATGTATGTATATATCGTATAAGAATATTGGAATAATATTGCAAAATTAATTATTTTATAATGTTAGTTGTAGTTTTCTTTCTAAGTGGTTAAAACAATACGTGTTTACGTGTTGTTTTGCAACCAATTATCGTAAATAAACTTGTAGTTCGTTAGCTGATTGTATAAGCACCTTTAAGCCGGGCATAAAACCAGCACATTGAGAAAAATCAGAACCGAAAGCGATTTGAGTATGAACCTGCAAGGCATTACCATAGTCACCAATTTGTAAATATTGAATAATTTGATTTAAAGCATCTATAGTAGCAGGATGAAGCTGAAAAAAAAAGCAAAATAATATAAAATTTGTAAAACAATTAAATAAAAAGCACAACTTACACGACCATCTCTTAAGCAATCGTAGAGATTTTCCAGCCGTTTATTAACATCCACAAATTTACGTTTGGTACGCTTTAAATATAAAAAACAAAACAAAGTCCATTTTCATCATACATACACATAAACATTTCAATTAACAATTAATTTATTTATTATTTTACCGGATCATTAGCTGTATTCAAGCAATTAGTTTTCAATTCTTCCAATACTGTTTGCAAATAGATGTACTCTTCTGGCAGTGGTGGCTTCTCCTTAGGCGGCTCTGGTTGCCGTTGACTCATTTGGGATTGTGGCGGTTTGTTAGATGATTGATCCGGATATCCCATCATGCCCTGTTGAGCGGCATTATTTTGCCAAGATTGTGTTTGTGGTGGCTGCTGTTGTGTCGGTATAGCCGATGTCTGAAAGTTCATATTCATCGGTTGGTTAGGCAAATTGTTATTTTGAATTTGTGTAGCTGGATTATAATATGAACCAGTACCCATCATGGGTGGCTGTGTAGGATTTAATATATTTGTTTGTTGTTGTTGTTGTGGTCCAGCTTGTGAGATTGGTGGTGGCGGCATGCCAGGCATACCGTGCTGCTGTATATATAAAAAGTGTTGATTAGGTAAGAATTTCAATTGTTTATATAGCATATAAGGTGCAGTAAAAACAAATTCATTGTTTTTTTTTTTCGAAGCTAAAAACCCTTGTTAATAAAAACAAAACTATTCAGAAACTCCTCCGGAATTAAAATTTTCACAAAATTATTTTAACTACCGGTATCTAGAGCTTAGCTTATCGATTAAGAACATTTATTGCCTTAACATGGCCAATTTGAGGAGAGTGGAGGAAGGAATTAATAGTTTTGACTTAGAAAATCACGTAAAAGTAAATGATTACCACAGTACACTTCTTGATTACTGATTCTGGCTTGTCAAATAGTTGCACTGTATCACAGTTCTAGTACCAGGACCATGTTGTAAGTGACCTATTTATTATCATCAATAGTAAGCATTCAGCTTAGTTGTGAATCGGTTTTATTGAAATTCAACAGCCATATGGAACTTTGGTCCATGAGATTTTATTTCGTTATTTCTTTTTCTAACCAACAGACCGCAGTCGGACTATTGCAGGCTATGTTGCGTTGAGGAGGGTTTGGAAACTATCGAACGCCTCCTCAGCAACTATTTAGCCCTTAGTAGATGCTTCTTCGAAGGTTTGGACTCTCCGTCAAGAGCTGACGTTAAGGATCTCCACAGATTCTTAAATAGGTTGAGCTGGTTGAGAAGTGCGAGGCCATCAAGGTTCTAGACTCGCTCTCTTGTGTGTTTGTGGTCCATCTTTTTCCTCCATCTCTTTTACAATCCCTCTCCTATCTATTCTCCTTTTTAAATTTTCCTATCTCCTTCACTTCACTGTTGACCTCTGGATATTGTACTTGCCACAATTACAAGTACATGTCCTGTCTCTCTTCTAGGACGAATTTATAATGGTTCATATTGACCTCTGGATATTGTACTTGTCACAATTACAAGTACATGTCCTCAAACCTAACTTAATCAATAGAGTTTGTAATAAATAGATGAGAAGACCCGATGTTTTCATAATTTTATTTACATTTTCAGAGATAATACTCTTCCGGCCAGATACCCTAATAGATGTTAACTTTCCAAGGCCATTGTAGACATCCCGACTAAACGTCATGAGACTTTGCTTTTGCATATGCGACAGATATACAGGAAATGTAGTTTCAGGCTCTACCTTATTTATATAAAACCTGCAGAAAGGAAGAACACAAGACCTAGTTAACCCTGGACGGTTACACTTCATCGAATCGACGAAGCTCATTTAAACTTTATCTCTCTTTTATGTTCGACCATATTTTGTTCTTTTTTCCGACAACGTTATTTGATAATAAAAGCTTGCAGTCAGTAGGTGTACTGTACAGAAATGTACGTCCAGGATTAAAAAAATTGGGTGGCCCGGATACGTTCCCTCACAATAAGGTTTCGTAATCAGTCAACATTGTTTATAAAAAGAGCAGAATTTGCTCAAACACAAAAGAATTATATGAAAAAGAGTAAATGAGCTGCATCGGTTCGACGAACAGTAACCAATTAGGGCGAAAGTGTTCGTCGATTCAACGAAGAGTAACCTTAATGTATAAAATAGAAGAGTAACCGTCTAGGGTTAAAGCACATATCAAGATCGTCTGCCCAGATTGTCTACCCATTTTTAGTATGCTTTCTACTATAGAACGGTCGGGCTTGGGATATAATAGCCTACAAATTTTGCAATCGCCCATTTGTGATCATTTGGAGCACAAAACCTATTTAAATATGCGGCTCATTGCTTTGGATTTTCGACTTCATCAAGAGTAAATGAGCTGCATCGGTTCGACGCACAGTAACCAATTAGGGTGAAAGTGTTTGTCGATTTAACGAAGAGTAATCTTAATGTATAAAATAGAAGAGTAATCGTCTAGGGTTAAAGCACATATCAAGATCGTCTACCCAGAATGGTCGGGCTTAGGATATAATAGCCTACAAATTTTGCAATCGCCCATTTGTGACCATTTGCAGCATAAAACCTATTTAAATATGCGGCTCATTGGCTTGCATTTTTGACTTCATCGAAAATATTTTTCCGTTAGTAGTCGCGGGATTAAAAATTGGAGCCAACAGTAACCAATGAGGGCGAAAGTGTTCGTCGATTCAACGAAGAGTAATCTTAATGTACAAAATAGAAGAGTAACCGTCTAGGGTTAAAGCACATATCAAGATCGTCTACCCAGTTTTAGTATGTTTTCTACTATAGAACGGTCTGCCCTGGAATATAATAGCCAACAAATATTGGAATCGCCCATTTGTCATTATTTGAGTTTATTGGCTTGCATTTTCGACTTCATCGAAGAAAATCGGTGAAATATAACATAATTTTCTCGTTGCTAGTCATGGGATTAAAAACTAAAGCTTCTAAGAGACAACGATACATACATACATTACATCTTTAATTGGTCATTACAGAACTTCAGTCAGGATTACGACCTAGCTTCTTAGACCACTTATGTTGTGCGTGTTAATTTTATCCATAAGTGGCGGAACCTACAGTTTAAAGTCGACTCCGAATGACAGATTTTTTGAGAAACTTTTCATGACAACTTTGTTTTTCTCAGAGTTTATTGCCAGAAATCTGTTGAGAGTAAAGTCGCCGAAGAATTTTTGTTTTTTTTTTTCATATTTCGTTTTGATGTCTAACCTAGGGTTTTAAACGTAGCCTCGTGTCTAGTAAACCAACGCACTATCTACTAGACTATGTAGGCTTCATAAAGCATAAAGACTATTCAAATTTTGGGCTCATTGGAGGAAGGATATAATTTACGACATAATTTTCCCGTTTCTAATCGCGGGATTACAAATTTGAGTTAAACAATCACAAAATAAAGCTTTCTAATCAACTACTATTGTGAAGCAAGACACAAGATGTAAATGATTAAAGTCACCTAATGAAAAACTAATGAATTTTGTTTTTCGTTACACCATAAACTAACCTGTTGATAATGAGCATTAGGATCCATATAACCGTTTTGATTTTGATTTGGATCAACACCAAACAATGGATGAGTAATTGGGGCTGCAGCAGCTACAGTTTCAACTTTTTTAGGCTAAAATATTAATAAACAAAGCAAAAAAAATTAATTATTTAATGGAATTCGAAATGTTATTCAAAGAAAAAACAAAGTGAAAATAATTTTTATTTAAAATAAAGCACTAAACACAATTCTAAAAGTGTTAGTTTTTTAATGTTAGAAGGATAACATATAAAAACATTTAATTAAATTAAATTAAAACCAAAAAGGAAGAAAGAAAAAACATTTTTCACCAAGTTCTAAGCCAGTATTTTTTGATTCTTTAAGAAAAAAAAAATATTTTTTTTTTTATTTTTCGAACTTTACAACACTGATTGATAATCGAATGAATACACTTGACATTAAAATGTACATTAGGCCGTGTGCTACTACTGTATACATAGTAATATTGTATTAAAGAATTAAAATCTGATACTTCGGTTGGTGAAAAATATACAAATTTAGTGCAGCATTAAATAAATCACAGGCAAAATAAAAACGAAACACAAACAAAATTTAACAACATTTGCAGGTTTTTCGAATACCTGATATAGTGGAGAATTCTGAAAGTTATTGGAAGAAGTGATGGTAGAAGAAGAAGAAGTAAAAGTATTGAAATCATTGCTAATATTTGCATTTAAAATATTAATAGAATCGTTATAATTACTATCAATAAAGTTAAAATTATTATCCTTTTCATGATTAATTATTTTTTGCCATTTTCGAGTGCCCGCATGTTGAGCAGACATTTCATTTTTTGTCTGTGCATAAAAATACGTGTTCTACGCGCCATGGAACAATTTATAGAAGACATATGGTAGGTAAAAGAAATTTAAACAGAAAATTAATATCACAAAAGAAATGAAAAAAGAAAAAAAATTTAACAAAAAAATGCCAGTGAAATTAAAATAAGCAAAAAAAAAATGAGAAATTTATCCCAATCATCTGTTCTATAGCTAAAAAAACTCCTGATAATTGAATTGAAGAATAGAACATCTTACCTGTCTGGTTGTTTTTAAAGCAGGAGGATCATTCCAACCTGGGGGTGGTGTGGGATTACGTTGGATGGTTGATGGTGGTGGTGGTGGTACAGCTGCTTGTGCTGTTTCTATAGGAGCTACACCGGGCCATATAGGAGTTGTTGGCAAAGGGAGTAGGATTAAAGGTAGGTTGCATTATTGAAGGAGCTGGTGCTGATATGGGATTGGCATTAAATGGTGTTGTATTAAAGGAATTAGGCGCCATTGTTGATTGTGGCATTGGTGCCGGATTATAAGTATTTCCGTAACCACCCATAGGGCCACCGGTTGGTGCAGCAACAGAAGGATCTAAAACATATTTGTTTCTAGAAGTTAAACCGGTACCCGATGAGGTACCACCCTGGGAACTAGCCGTACTAAGGGGACGTGGTGGCTGAGATAAATTTTCATTAACCGTAGGTGGTTTTATACTAGCTGGTATAGCAGAGCCGGGATTAAATATGGCCGGTGGCACAGTTGGAACAGTATTACTTGCTGTTAAAGGTTGCGTGCCAAATGGCGATGTCATGGGATTATTTACAGGATTAGCATTCCAGTTGTTAGCTGTTGTTGATAGTGGTGGTGGTGCATATGGATTTGCTACTAATGGTGGCATAGCTGCTGGAGCATTTGTGCCCATATAGCCGCCCATATTACTATTGTTCGGCATTTGAGAGAATGAACCTCTAGGCTGTTGTTGTTGTTGTTGACGTTGATATATATTTTGCTGTTGCATTGGCATTTGCGTCTGTTTCGCTTGTGTAGGCTGTACAATATTACAAATTCTTTGCTTTAAATCATCCAAATCAGGATGACTGGCAGTGGCTTTAATTTCCATAATATAGGCCAAAGCAGCTGTAAAGGCTCCTTGAGCTACCAATAGACCACCATATTCTTTTATAAAGTCCGCCACTTTTGTATTCAATTCAACGGCTATGCCTTGCTCCTCTAATGACTTATTCATTAACATAACAATTTCAGCTAATTCTTGCAATTCTTCTGTAGTTAATTTATAATTGGAATTTTGATTTTCCAATTGTTTTAATTGATACCAAGCCAATACCAATTTATCAATGTTGCCAGCACAAATATAACATAACATGGCATTGCGGGTATACTCGATATTTGAACTTGAGGAAGATTCATTTAACAAACGATCGCCCAACTTTTCACATATATCAACAACTCGCCGTTCACTATGTCTAAGGGCAGCTACTAAAGCTTCTTTCCATGAGTCTATGGTACAACGGGTAACAAAGTCCAACCAATCGCGTGTTATTAAAGCCGAAATAACATTTGATAGTTCATTTTGTTGTTCTTGCAAAGTAGTTGTTTTGAACTTTAGTCAAAAACTCAATGCCAGCCGTTGAGGCAATAATAAAAGCCTCCGCAGTACGTTTAGAATTTAAACATAAATGTACAGCGGCCTCCAAATTACCAGTAAGTATTGCTTCAGTAATAAGGCTATCAGCATCTATACAAATAGAAAGTTTAAGAAGGAAATTTTATTCTTTTGGATTTATTTATTTTGTATATCAAATAACTTACGATCGCCACTTGGAATCTTAAATTGTGGCAAAGGCTTTTGTACATCCTCACTATTTACATCTTTCTGGGCAGCAGCTAAACCATCAAAAACTGTATTATTATTATCGAACTGGTTGCTATAAATGAAATTATAACATAAAATTAGAAATCTTTTGTAGTACGTACGTAAGTAAATAAAACTTATTTAACAAATAATTGATGTTTGATGCATTTATTTATCCTTAAGCGCTTACCGTATAACTATTTGTGCTTCCATCAGTGCTTTGATCACATTCAACATCCGTTGAATCACTCTTTTTGTTTTATTTTTGTGTGTGTTATTTAATGGTATGAAATTTTATTTGAATAAATATTATAAAGTGATATAAGAAAAACAAATCAGTGAATGTGATATAGTTTTATATTTCTTTATATTTTAATAAAATAGAAACGCGGCTTTATCACGACCATGATAAGAAGCTGTGTTAACTATTCGAAATTGTGTTTTTCAAAATAATGTAATACAATGTGAAAACTACAGTAGAGATAAGAACAAAACTCAAAACTCAATTGAGAGGGGCTGCATTTAAGTGCAGAAAACTTTATAGTTAAAAGAATGATAAGCCACGTGGAGTTTTTCTTATCAGTTTGTCCTTAGCAATAACATTAAAAACTATATTAAACTAGCTTAAATAGCCTAAATAGAATTAAATAAATATCTGCTATAAAATTAGTTTTAAAAACTTACATGATTAAGCTGACCAATGCGATTACATAAAAACTCTACATCTTGTTGTTGGTCTTGCTGATTGGTTTCTTCCTCGGGCAAGTATTTAGAAAATTTTCCATCGATATCCTCTTTATTAAAACCTAAAGAATATGATTTTTCACACATTAGCAACCAGTCTTATCATGACTTTATTGTAAATAAATTACCTAATAAATTTAAAATTTCTTCCTTGGGATTACGTTCAAAATTGGCTTTAATAAAATACCATAAATAACGACCATTTTGATCGGTCATTTCATCAGCTTTTTGCCGGCAATACTCAACAAAGTTGGCTTCACCTAAAGATTTTTCTAAAGCTTTGGCTTTTTCCACCAACACCGGCTCAGTAGTGACTTGAGATATGTTAATTGTTTTCGATTTATTGTTAAACGATACTAGTTTACCACCAAACTGAAATTAAAGATTTTTTCAATTAAAAAACCAGATTAATTTCCTTCATTTGCTGTATTCATTTCGTTTATACTTACGCCAAATGTAACGCCACAAGGTTTCTTTATCCATTTGGGAGCATATTTTAAATCTTGGTATACCACAGGTGCCGTTTGTTGTGGCATAGGAGCTTGAGCAAACTGATCCATACCCGGAAAGGAATCGGCAATTTTATTTGCTGTTTGCACCTGTTGCTGAACGCCACCAAAGAGTGAATAAATTGATACATTGCCATCCAAACTGGAACTGGCAATTAGGGCAGGATTTCTGGGACACCATTGCACATCTGAGTACCAAGTGGCTGTGGTGGCAACTTCAGACAAAATTTCACCCTCAGCAGCCTGTGTATTAGGATTCCAACAGAAAATGCGATTATCTTTACCGCAAGAGACCATCAAGTCAATATCACGTGGACACCAAGACATGCCCAGTATACCGCGCTGATGTATTTGCATGGTCTTAGCCGGAGCAGTAGCGTAACGCAAATCCCACAATTGCACAACTGGTGCCTGATCATCTTCCGAAGCTAGCCAAACTTGGGTAGCAACTTCTGGATGCCATTGTATAGCATGCCAACGTACCCGTGATTGGGTATCGGAAAGTTTAATAATCTGTTCACTTTTACGCAAATCCCAGATAACGCATCTTGAACTGAATACTGAAGCCAAAATATGTTGCACCTGTCCGATTCCAGGCTACATTCTTAACATCTTCGAACGGTTGAGTCTTAGTGCCGGGATTCATATGGGTAGTGGTGTTATTAAGATCCCATATGAAAATTTCAGATTCTGAAGCACACGAAGCCAACAAATTTGTTTGGAAGGGATTAAAATCAAGACCACTTACAGGTCCGGTATGCTTATCTTGTCGGGCAATAAGACCATCTTCATTTGCCAACATTTTTGCCGGAGAATATATCATAACATGACCTCCCTCACAACCACCTACAATTAGGCCATTACGATGTGTAGAACCGAAGCCGGTAGGACTCCATATCAGTTTTTGAAATCTAAAAGTAATTCATTTTAATGCCATTTAACAAGAATGAAAAAAAAAACTTATTTTCTTACCTATACTGGCTGGGAAGGGAAGCTTTTAGTTCCAAATCGTAGCTAGGATCGCTGAAATTAGTCGAAAATATTTCCAATGTAGAATTTACATTCGAATCGAGTTGTTGAGCTGCAGTGCCGGCTGCCAAGTAAATGGGATGCTGAGGCAGTGGTGACCAGGCAATGTTTACAGTCTTCTGCAACTCTTTTATTTTCATCTTGACTCTCAAACAAAAGGATAACTAAACAAAATAGTAATCGAAACTTAATAATCTTGAATATTATTTAAAAAAAGAAAAACAATTTCAAAATTGTGTCACTAAAGTTTATAAGAAAATCTGTTTATTGTTGGCACCAATTAAAAATGTCCCCGTCATCAATTTCTGTTCTCTTGCGTCTCTCTTTGTTTTTTCGTTCATTTTATTCGTAAATGTTTTTGTTTTGCTTTCAAAACTAATATTTGCAACAAATATTATTGAATTATTTTCAAAGTACCTTTAAATAAAAATGATTATAAGGTATTTATACAATTTAATAAATATAAATTGCTAAAAAAAATGAAAAAATTATCTGCCGACGTATATTTATCGATGTTCTCAGTTCTGCGGTAAAATAAAATCTGACAGCAGTGGTGAATAGAAAATAATTGTAAAATATTTAGTAATAGATTATTTCCCTGTTACACTTAGAGAAATTGGTAGCAAAGTTGGCGATAATGGTAAGTGAACTATTCGATTATGCCTTGAATATCAGCTGTAAATAAAAAACATATTAGATTAGAAATAATAATTAAACACACCTTAAATAGCATATAATAATTTAGGTTACAATATCTCTACTGAAAATTAGATTAGGTACAATCAATAGGAATAAGGTCAATCATTCTTTCTAACGAGCATTAAATAATTGAAGAACCTACCAGTTCATCAACAATACGCAAAACAATGGCAAAATATGTGGTGAATTTATCCGGTGTGGTGAATAAAATCGAAACTCACCAAAGTACCGTTATTAGAACTGGTACTATATTATAATATATACATGTACTGTATAAAATTTTCACATCTGTTAGTGGAGTCATTCACCGGTGTACTGAACAATGTTGCCATTGTGTCATGTTTTATTTAAAATTCTAAAAAATTCTAAAAATTGTACATAAAATAATAAAATTTAAATTTATTTGTAAATAAATTTTTGAATAATTTCTTTCTTTTATGTTTTATTCCAAAATACTTGAAAATTGGAAATTCGTTGTCGAAATATTTATAATTTTCTTTTTCAAAACATTTCAGTACTATTTTATTACTACAGATTTTATGGTTTGTGGTTTTCAACTATAAACCCGAGGTACTAACGTATGTATGATCGCTTTTAAATTACGAAAGGTTGCCGAATGCTAAATGAATGAGTATTAAGTTAGTTTTTCTTTTCCATTCCTTACAGTATAAGTATAAATAAAAATATTTTTATGAAAGTACCATTTGGAGCAAAAAGGTACTCTTTCAATTATAGCACAGTACTATTTCAATTTTGCAACACTTATTTAAAGAAAAGGAAATTCACCATGCACAACTAATTCACCAATACAAAGTTGCATCTTTTGAGTACACTTGTTGTACACCACACACAATTGTTATTTTTTACACTTTTTTTTATTACTTTTAATCAATAGTTGACTGAGAATTTCGTTCGGTGTTTTTGGGAAGAAAGATATCAAATCAAGATATTTTTGTGGTGCAAAAGAAGAAATAGAAAATTGAGTTCTATTTTAGTGTTCATAAAAAGTTTCGTTTTAAATTTTATTTTTATAATTCCTACTTTTTATAAAAGAAAAAAGTTGGAATTAAAACAATTTAATAAATTAACGAACAGAACTTGGTATAAAATTAACCAACAAACAAATTAAAAATCAATTAATTTGCATAAAGGGAATTATAACCAAAAGATAGAACGTAATTTCAAAAGCCATCTGAAATAAAAGAAAATTTTAAGAGCAATAAAGAAAAAATAAAAAAAGAAGTGACAAGGAGATAAAGAGAGAGTGAGAAGAGAAGCGAGAAAAATAAAACGCACAAATAAATGAATTGAATTGTGAAAAAAGTGTTCTTCTTATTGTAAGAAATAAATAAAGAAGTGGCCATAATTAATACTAATACTCCTAACAAAGAATACACAAACGTACATATATACTATTTATAATATATATATAAATAATTACAAAATAGATAAGTCGATTTGTGTGTGTGTGTATAAGTTTATTGTTGTTCCATCTATTATAAACATTATGTTGATCTCGTGCAAATGTTTAAATTTTATTGCTGCCAGCAATAATCAACGACAAAAGCAACAGCCAACCCAAACGCAGCATGTTTCCGTGCAGACTGAGCAGCAGCAGCAGCAGCAACAGCAACAGCCGGCTGCATCAACAGCAGCTGTTGCAACAGCTGACTTAAAGGAGAATAGCGGTATAACAGTAGCAGCTGTTGCTTTGCAACCATCATCGAGTGATTGCAGCAATACATTGGTTGCAACGTCTTCCAACAATAACAACAATATAATTGCTAATTCCAGTAAAGGTGATCATAACGAAACGTTTTGTTTAACAAACGCTTTAAGGCAGGCTTTCTTGCAAAAATATCCCAGGAATTTTATATTTTATTCACAGTGTGTCGATTTCTTTAAACAGGTAAATATTCGATATTTGCATAAATTATTTGTTTTAACCGTTATTGTGCGATTTTACTACTCCTAACAAAAACGCTATTTTGTTCGATAACTTTTTACTATTTTGAAAGTAATCAAATTAGATTTCTGTCATAGCAAATTTTACCACTATGGGAAAGGATATTTTCAAAAATTATCTTTCCAGAGAAATCTATCTTTTATATTAAATTACCAGAAAGAAATTACAAGGTTGGCAGTTATAGTAACAGGACCGTACGTACTATTTTTGCTTTTTTAATAGACGTATTTTATAGCGGCTAAACATCACAAACTCAAGACATGCTAACGCGTGATCCCGGCAATGTAATCTAATACAACTCAAGCTATGTGTAGGTAGCTATCTTCAAAATAAATAAATAATAGAGTAAATACCTATAAGAAAACAAATAAAATTAGTTTCCTAAATCTTTATGTAAAATACAAAGCTTTTAACGTGATTGTTCGTTCTTTCATAATCAGTACCCCCCCCCAAACGCCATATCATTTCTTAACTTTTTTCGTCTATTTAGCAGATTACTAGAAAGTACGTGCCGAATTTCACGTTGTTCTCTTTGACTTATTTTATTTTCATTTTATTTTTCTATGTTTTAAGACTTAAAAAAAATTAATTTTATGCATTTCAGAATAAGATTTTATATGAATTATACTGGACTAGATGACCCGTGCGGATATTTCGCAACCTTTAGTTGTCATTTTTGTAACATAAAATGAAAATAATTAATAGAAATTTTATTAAAATATTTGAAATCATAATATATCACACATATTTACACACATACATACATATGTTAAAATGCTTTTATAATTCCCTCTTTGAATACAATGTTAGAGGTAATGACATGATCATCGCTAACTTTTTGTCCGTAAGAATCCTTAATACAAACAAAAATATCTTTAAACGTACGCACACGAGAAAAAGTCATGTATAACTGCCCGGTTCGGCAAATATAATCCTACCTTTTGAAGGGTTTGACCTTGTGCTTTGTTTATCGTCATAGCAATAGCAACTTTCACAGGGAATTGTTTTCGTGTAATTCGGAAAGGCACAGTTGGATCAGAAGGTATAAGATTGATTCGGGGTATGAGTACAGTTTTATCGGAATGAATAATTTTTGCTGATATGCTGTGCTCTCCCAAGTTTGTTACGATTAGCCTAGTACCATTTATTAACCCCTGTTTAGCATTAAGATTTCTGATTAACATTATAATTGCATTTGTCTTTTCAAATGCACGTTATTTATATTCTTACGTTGTACTTTATCTTTTTAACTGTTAAATATCAGCTGATACTAACGACATTACCAAAATGGCTTTTACAACTTTATATATTATTATGTGGAATAGCATTACAATTAAGCGACCCTGTTTATCGCATTTGATCTAACAACTGCAGCAAAGTATTGCCAAAACAGCTTTTTACAACTTAATATGCATATTATATCTAACTGACTTAGTAATAATCAGTATTATAGTAAATAGCGGTACTACCAGAATGGATTTTAATGCATACTATATTTTGTAGAACTGCATTACTTTTAAGCGACCCTGTATTACCATACTTGAACAAAAACATATAATCATAATGACAACAGTATTACCATGCAGTTCTATATAAAATATAATTTTTTATCAATGAAAATATTCATTTTTCAATTTCTATTTATTTTTTGCCATTAGTGTTACATATAAGCTTTAAAATGAGATATCGTTCATTAAATTTGATGCGGTAGTATGGGAGATATTTGTAACCGACAAAAAAAAAGTGCTTTAGAAATAATATATATGATGATGATTATTAAGTATATTAAAGTTAACTCTAAAATAATTAAGAATTTGTTTAATAAATGCCCTAATCCTACTGCCAACTATACTGGATACTGGCTTAAAATCAGAAATTATGATCTATGGACCTGACATAAAAATAAGTTAAACCCAAATTTATACAAAATTTTTATATATTTAAACTTTCTATTTTAATAACCAAACAAAAAAGTAGATTTTTGATTATAAATATGATTCTTAAATATGATACATACATACATATGTATATGTATGTATACATATACAAATAAAGCAACTAAATCTATTTTCAAAAAATTAATAAAAGCTCAAATTAAATCGAAATTTAATTGTATAAAATTTTTTTTATAATTTATTTGTTAAAAAAAAAAAAATACAGAAATACTCAAAAAATACCAAAAGATATTATAAAATTGAAAACAAAATCTGTTATGTACTATAATATTTCTAATTGTAAACAAATTATAGCACAAAATATAATCAACGATAAAAAGCAAACATCAAATGAAATCCCAGAATATAAAAATACTCGTACAATCAATTCAACAAACTAAAATACTCACACTCACTCTTATATAGTCAAATTAAACCATAATAATGAAAAAGACAACAACAAAAAAAAAATATACTAAAAAACAAAAAAATAAAACGAAAATTCAAAACAACAATAGTTAAGTTTTTTTTTTTTGTTATAATAAAAAAATATATACATACCTACATATATACATACATATGCTCATACATATATAGAAACGACTCGACAATAAAAATTTCCGATGAGAATTGTTGTTGGTTTTTGTTTCTTTTTTTTTAAGTAAAAAAAACGTAAACAAATTTATAAATGTGTCTGTTAAATATATTTACATTCATATATACATACATATACACAATCTTATATACATACATACGTATACATATATATATATAGCACAGTTATTTATATGTATACATTTGAATATACATATATATGTATGTATGTATGTGTAAATATTAAATTATTTGTCGAGCTCCTCTTTAGTAGGCTAAATAATAATATTATTGTCTACAAAATGGGCAATTCGTATAAACACGTTTTTTTTTTTATTTTGTATTTTGTTTTTTGTTTTCTTGTATTTAATAATTATTACCATATGTGTTTAATATTTGGAATGAGGGTGATAAAGAAAGGGTTTGGCGCAGGCAGTTGTGTTTTGTGTTAATGTAAATATTTATACACTTAAAAGGGCCAGTTTTTAAATGGCCTTAATAGAGAGAGAGACTAAGAAATAAGAGAGAGAACTAACAAGCAAATTTATAAAAATTTTTAACCATTTTAACTTTTTGTATAAAAAATATTATGAAATCTCTTTAGCCACTTTCATTATTTAGTATTTTGTCTTTAAGTAAAAACAATAAAGTATAAATAATTATGATTTTCTATAGTACAGTAGAACTTCGACAATCCGGACACATACATATAGTTTTAGGCACGTTCGAATTATCGAGCTGTCCAGACTATAGCAATGAAAATTATTAAAGTAACTAGCAGATTGTACCCGGCGTTGCTCGGGTTATAAAAATAACAATAAATAAAAATCCGGTTTCGAAACCGGCTTCTTAAAAAATGCAATTTTTCAAATTATTCGGAAACCGGTTTATCAAACAACCTAGTTTTTTGAATACTTTAAGTCCTAAATAGAAGTCGCCGTGGTCTAGTGGGTAGTGTGTTGGTTTATTAGACGAAAGGCCCGGGTTCGAATCCCAGGTTAGACATCAAAACGAAAAATATTTCTTCGGCGACTTCCTCTCAGCAGATTTCCGGCAAAGACTGTGAGAGTAAAAATTGCCATGAAAAGCTTCTCAAAAATCTGTCGTTCGGAGTCGACTTTAAACTGTAGGTCCCGCCACTCATGTATAAACTTAACGCACAGAACATAAGTGGTGTGAGGAGCTAGGTCGTAATCCTGACTGAAGGGTTTTAATGGCCAATTATGTATGTATGTAAGTCCTAAATATAAATGCATGCAATTTGCCCGTTTTTCGCCCCTTTTGGACCCCTTTTGGTTCAACTTTATAAACGGAACACCTCCAATAGTTATTTGGGAAACTTAACCAAGCTAAATCTTAAAAAATTACCAATTACCATTTTTTCTCCCTTTGTTCCATTTCTTCTCCCCTTTTGGTTCAAATTTTGAAAAGATTTATAGCCTATAAACCTTCACCGACAAAAGCTCGATCTATATTCCAAATTTCAAGAAACTCGGTCTAGATGTTCAGGCGTGATTGGCTAACAAACAAAAAAACAGACTTACAGAAAGATTTATAATATATATTAGGATTATTTCTAAAGCACTTTTTTTTTGTCGGTTGCAAATATCTCCCATACCACAGCATCAAATTTAATTAACGATATCTCATTTTAAAGCTTATATCTAACACTAATGACGAAAAATAATTAGAAATTGAAAAATTAATATTTTCATTGATAAAAATGATATTTTATATAGAACTGCATGATAATACTGTTCTCATTATGATTATATTTATTTTTTAAGATCTACAATACAATTACAAATTATATTATAATCATATACGAGCTGAGTAACTTCGACCAAATGCCCGGTGTAGTGTCACAGACCAGAGCCTCTGGTGGAAATCGAAGCCACGACCCTCACGCTAATAGTCTAGCACACTACCCACTAGACTACCAGGGCGCTCTCATTATGATTATATGTTTTTGTTCAAGTGTGGTAATACAGGGAAGCTTAATAGTAGCGCAGTTCTACATAATATACATACATAATTGGTCATTACAACCCTTCAGTCTGGATTATTAACCTAGTTTCTCACACTACTTATGTTGTGTGTGTTAATTTTATACATAAGTGGCGGGACCTACAGTTTAAAGTCGACTCCGAACGACAGATTTTTGTTTTCAGAAACTTTTTATGGCAATTTTATTTATACTCCCAGAGTATTTGCCAGAAATCTGCTGAGAAGAAAAAGCCGAAAAACACTTTTTGTATTTTGATGTCTGGCCTGGGGCTCCAACCCTGGCTTTTACGTCTAATAAGCCAGCACACTACCTACTAGACCACGGCGGCTTCCAATCTATCCCATTCAAGTCATATATGCATTATTTTCTTTGATTTATTGCTCTCTTACATAGAAATCGTATTAGAAAAAAAGAGGGAAAAACAGTCAAAAACATAAGCCAAACTAGAAAACCGATTCAGAAATATACCACAATCAAAATCCCAAGTCAAACTCTAAAGCTTATTAAAAATTTCTTACCAGATAATTTTCGGAATTAAAATATTGGCTTTTGCGAAACTATTCTGAATATCAATTCTCATTTAAACCGATTAATTCATGATAATGGAACTTAATGCTTAACTGTCTGTTAGAACCATTATAATCATTTTATAGCTTTACAGCTGGAGGAGAGCTTCGAATATACGTTATCTTTAAGTCGTCTTCTGCCTGGGTTGTCTATCTCGTTCACCTTAGTCGCCTGATACCACTGATGAATTTGTTGGTAATGGACGTTGAGCTTTCATATACTTTACTATGTCCTCTTATAGTTTTAACAAGTCGACGTTACTGTTTTGGGCATAATCACTCTTTGGGTCTTGTATTAGATCGAATGTTTTATGTAGAAATTCTTTTTAGACTTCTTAGTTACTTATGTACATATATTCCAATATTTCATATCGTTGTCGAAAATCGAAATCCACTTTTTCTTTGTATGAATGGGATAAATTTTTTTTATTGCGGAATAAAAACATTTGAATTCGAAAAACTTCGAATGTTTTTAATCTGTTCATTGCTATTAATATTAATTTTTGTAATACAGAATACAAAATAGAAATTTATAAATATTGTTTCTCATATTCCTAATAGATAAACGATATTTATTTTTGATTTCTATTTACATTTTATTTTTAATTACAATAAATATACATGTCTACGTATATATAAATTTTTTTTTCTACTTTCAAGTGCAATAGTTACTTTACACCTGCTTCCAAAGTTCAATGAACTTTATAGGTTATTAGTTTCCATTTTTTTTTTTTTTATATAAAATTGTTTTTTTTTTGTGATTTTAAAAAAAATTTTCCATTTAATTAAGTTTTTAAACAACCTTTAAATATTCAATTGTCATTAAATAAATGCATGTAAAATAATATAAAAATTAATGTTAATTACATATCAAAATCAGAAAAAAAACAAACAAAATTTTTAATAGTTCATAAACTAGGGAATTAGATGAAAAGAAAATAATTAAAAAATATGGGAAATTTGCCAAAAACAAAAAAAAATTTAAGCAATTGAAACGCGTAAATACGAAGGCTGTTTGAAAAGTGTACATACTTTCAAAAAAATTAAGTTATTTTAAGCGAATTCCATTGAACATTTTTCTATAGTTTTTCCAAAATTCCAAAACCCGCATTTGTTATTGTGATTTTAGTTATTTTAACACCTTGACACTGACAACTGCAAGATAACTCCTATTTACTCTTTTGTGGATGACAGCAATATTTGTCATTCATATTCATTTGATCGGTGGCCGAGCCTTTTGGAGATTGGGGCAAGGAGGTCGAACATGAATGACGCACTCACAGGTGACCTGATAACAATCTTTGAGTGGGGCCGCGCGAACAGGGTCGATTTCAATGCGCTTAAGACCCAATGTTTTTTTTTTTTGACACACCGGCGTGATGCTGGCGCTGGTGTTCTGTCATCTGTATCTATGTATAATGTAAATATTGTGGAGGCGGATGCTCTTAATGTTCTGGACATGAGAATTAGTTGTGATGCTTGTTGGAACGATCACATTTTTCGAGTGTCGAAGGAAGCATTCAAGTGCCTTGGTTTTATGAAACGGTGCAGAAAATACTTCACTCCATCCGACCTTCTTACTATTTACAGGACCTTTATCCGACCCCGAATGGAGTACAACTCTCATGTATGGGCCGGGTGCTTCAAAATCTATTTTGAAGCTTCTCGACAGCGTACAGGAGAGGACGAAGGTGCTTATTAATGACAGAAGGGTATCAATTCTATTTATTCATTGGAGCATCGTCGCAATGTGGCGTGAGTTTCATTGTTCTATCGGTACTGTAATGGGAGGTGTTCTCGAGAGATAAGGGGCTTGGTTTCCCGATAATCACATATTTTTACGTGGTACTCGAGCTTCTCGCAGAGCACATCCTTTTGTGGTTGATTGCCCAGTGAACCGCACAATGCATTACAGGGAGAATTCATTTTTTGCCCGCACTGCTCGCTTATGGAATGATCTTCCTGTGAAGGTTTTTCCCGTCAATTACGATATTGGTAAGTTTAAATCAAATGTCCACAAACACTACTCCCTCTTTCCAACTTCCTATAACCTATTTTCCTAAATCTGCATAATGCACTGCATTAATAGGGGCCATCCCCTGAGTGTTGGTTATTATAAAAAAAAAAAAACTCGTAGATCGGGTTCCCTTCGCGGATAATAACTACGAGTTATCTCGTACTCACTAAGGTGAAAACATTAAATTGTTGACCAGTTTTCTGAAAATTGCCGTGGCA
Organism: Sarcophaga peregrina; assembly: GCA_014635995.1. Lineage (NCBI taxonomy): Eukaryota > Metazoa > Arthropoda > Insecta > Diptera > Sarcophagidae > Sarcophaga > Sarcophaga peregrina. Next base: position 82,324,920 of record CM025793.1, on the reverse strand, counting down.
GTCAATGTGTTAATTTAATAAGTTCGACTAGGCAAAGGGGAAATTTCATCATTTATGAGAGTGATAGAAGCTATCTTACAGAAATTGCTTTTTTTTATTATTAAAACCCTTACATATATTTTATATCAGATAAATATACAATCTGGTTCATCTAGTTTATAAATAATTTGTCTGTTCAAATTGTTTACATTGCATTTCAGCATTTCAGCGGTTTAATATAGAAAATGTGTATCTAAATTTATTTTTATTTTTATAAGTAACGGAAAAAACAAGCAGTTTAAAAGTAAATTTATTAGGAAATTAATATCAAGAACCGAGATTTGCCACCCAACGAATCTGTTTTTTGGTTCAATAGGTACGTTATCAAGCAGCCTGAAAAAGTAACTCAAAATACGAACTGTTGGCTGCGGATTATTGGCCACTGACATCATTGTAACGCACTTCTTCTAAAACAATGAAAATTTGCTTTTTGAAAGAGTTTGGTAAGCCCCAAACCTGCTGATTCGAAATTATTCATCATATATTTACACCTTTGAGTTTATTTTATGGGAAACATTTCCCCTATTTTCTTAAAATTAATTTGGATTTTGGTTTACATTTACTTTCATTAATCTTTTAAAATTGGGATTACACAGCCCTGCATGGGTTTTGCAAATAAGATGGCTCCAGTTGTTTCCCGAAGGCATTTTGTGTGCTGAACACGAATTCAAAAAATTTCCATCACGTCAGGTTTTCTAGAAAAGGGGGTTGAAACCCCTAAAAATATTGTTTTAGACCATTTTTGAAAAATTGTAGAGCTAAACACTGACGTGCTAGAACCATCACTGTTGTCAGAAATTAACAAATGATCTTTGCGTTTTAAAATGAGCCCAAAGCCAAATTAATAGTAAAGTAGGGAGTTTTTTTTATATATAAAACCAACACTCAGGGGATGGCCCCTACTCATACAGTTCATTGTGCAGGTTTGGGAAAATAGGTTATAGGAAGGTGGAAAGAGGGAGTAGTGTTTGTGGACATTCGATTTAAACTTACCAATATCGTAATTGACGGGAAAAACCTTCGCAGTAAGATCATTCTACAAGCGAGCAGTGCGGGCAAAAAATGAATTCTCCCTGTAATGCATTGTGCGGTTCATTGGACAATCAACCACAAAAGGATGTGCTCTGCGAGAAGCTCGAGTACTACGTAAAAATATGTGATTATCGGGAATCAAGCCCCTTATCTCTCGAGAACACCTCCTATTATAGTACCGATAGAACAATGAAACACACGCCACATTGCGACGATGCTCCAACGAAACAATAGAGTTGGATACCCTACTGTCATTAATAAGCAGCTTCGCCCTCTCCTGTACGCGGTCGAGAGGCTTCAAAATAGACTTTGAAGCACCCGGCCCATACATGAGAGTTTTACTCCATCCGGGGTCGGATAAAGGTTCTGTAAATAGTAAGAAGGTCGGATGGAGTGAAGTATTTTCTGCGCCGTTTAAAAAAACTTAGGCACTTGAATGCTTCCTTCGACACTCGAAAAATGTGATCGTTCCAACGAGCATCACAACTAATTCTCATGCCTCAATATTTGCATTACCCATAGATACAGATGACAGAACACCAGTGCAAGTTGGTTTATGTCAAGGGGTACAAGAGAAAAACAAACACATTACCGAGGTCCTCAAAAATTAATCAGATTTACATGAAAATTGTCACTCAAGGGTTGTTCTTTTTGGGGTCGCTGATTACAGATCTTCATTCAGGTATAAAAAAATTCCGCCATTTTGTATTGAAGTCTTCATTTTATAATTTGAAGAACCATGAACCAAATTTTGATTTGCTCTCCTCAATTATTAATTGAAATACATCTGTATTGGAGAGTGTGCAATGATAATATATATCCCCGATGTATTCACCCTATATCGTTAATATCTTGCCTATTGCGTATTGGATTTCAAAATTTTAAATGTTTCTGGTTTATGGGAAATAACCCAAGAGAATTAAATAGTTGGTAGATTTTAAATTAAAGTTTTATTCCGAAAACATTTTGTTTTTAATGTATCTCTTGTTTATTTTATTTCAGGCTATTGGTCCATTATCGGATTTAACTATAAATAATGTCAGTCAAAGAGATCTCATTTATAGTTTAACATTGGACGTACCGGAATCACAAAGCTCATCGTGTACTCGTTCATTATGGCAACTGAGTATTTGCAGCAATTGCAATGCTGTACTCTGTGCTAAACGTCTTCAAAATGATTCGCCACAATTCTTCATAAATTGTGGTCTTTTAACCAACAATGAGGAACTATCACAAAAGAGAGCCGATAAATCGTTTTCTGATACCTTTGGTATATTGATTATGGATCATCCGAAATTGGAAATAGCAGCAAACAATCAAAATCATAATAATAGCGCCAATTTAACGATTGGTTCGTTATCGACGTCCTTTGCTTCTTCGGTTGCCGCCAATCATTTGGATTCGAAACAATTTCGCTTGCGGCAATTGCAGGCAAATTTACAACAACGTTTACAACGTGAAATTGCCGAAACCGATGAACGTATTCAACGTTATACGGCACAACAATTTGCTTTGTTGAAAAACTTTCGTGAAAAATCCGAACAGGAATATCAAATGCTTGTGACTTTAATACAATGTATACCCGATCAGCAATCAAATGAATGGCTTGATCGTCTACCACCGACTTTAGATGTTAGCAATAACGGTGGCAATTTGACGTATGGTGTCGCCAGGAGACGTAACACCATTTCAAGTCGCCGCGAATTGAATACGGCACCAAGTACTCCAACTTCAATACTACCACCGAATAATATTTTCGCATTAAATAGAGAGAGTCAGGTGAAAAACTCTTCTTTGACTGCCATGCCAAATTCACCTTCAAGTGCCATAGTAACTGAAGTAGCAACAACAAATAATACTCGCTCACCACCAAGTGGTGGTGTGGTAGAGCAGTCACTGCTACTACGCCAACAACTGTTGTTAGCGGTAGTTCTGCTCTCAATCGTAAAATGTCAAATTTCGATACGCCACCTGCTACACCCGAAGCAATACCCATGAGTGTAGGCAATAGTCCAACATTTCGTCAACAACAAAATCTTACATTTGTTAATCAGCAACAATCGTTTCAACAACAATTTCCAACACCCACCATTGAGACTGCCGACGATTGTCTATTCGAACTGGAAGGTGTCGACAGCAGCACAGCTGTTCCACAACCGCATCGTACCATGTTTTTGCAAAATCCACCATCACCAATGCGTCTCCAACAAATGCAACAGCCACACAATGTGCCACATCATTTACTGCCAAATTCCAACAGTAACAGCTATCAGCGTCATCTGAATTATATTAATACACAATCCGAAAATCATATGAGCGATTTAGATGAAAGTGATGGTGCTGAAGAAGCCGAAGGTATGTATTAATTAATTGAATATTCATTCCGCTAGAGATTGTTTTGTATTCTCAAAATTTATTAATTTTTCAATATATATTCCATCCTTTTAGATGCTTTAGATTTGGATACCTCAATGCCTATTGCTACTCCACAAAGACGTGCTAATTCGAAATCTGCAGCACAAGCAGCCAATTTTGCTAAAAGCCTACCCATAGAAATTGCGAACTCACCTTTGGCAGTTGGTCGCAGTTATATGGCCACTTTAGAGTCTGACGAAGATGTAAGTTCCATACACAGAGCAGTATTACGGTATAGTAAAATAAATCCATTCCATAAATCCATATAAACCTTCAGTTTGGATTACGACCTAGCTTCTGAGACCACTTATGTTGTGTGGGTTACTTCTATCCATCAGTAGCGGGACCTACAGTTTAATGTCGACTCCGAATCATTGATTTTTGAGAAACTTTTCATGGCATTTTTATTTAATCTCCCAGAGTTTTCGCCAGAAATCTGCTAAGAGGAAGTCCCCAAAGAAATATTTTTTCTGACCTCGGTTTTGAACCTTGGCCTCACATCTAGTAAGTCTAACGCACTACCTACTAGACTACGACGACTACTTTGTAGGCAATTCTCCCTAAAACATTCTTATAGATTTTGTTAATGCAACTATTTGCCATAGCCAGGAACAGGTGGTAGGTATTAGGTTAGGTTAGAAGACCTGTACATGTTGACTGAGACAAGTACAGTACCTGGAGGTCGAATATACCCTTTGTACAACGTCCTTAAAAAGGAAGGATAATAGAAGGGATAGGATAGGAAAAAGGAGAGGAAGTAGGGAAGGGAGAAAGGGAAGCGGAGGAATTACACAGACCAAAAACAAAACAAAAAGGATGATGAAGTCCTAGGACTTCTTAACTATCTCAAGCTACTAATTTGAATCTGTCGAGAGCCGACATCACGGCATCACGACATCAGAATTCACACCCTCAAAGAAGCCCCTGCCAAGGGTCCTCAACCCCCACTTGCTAAGGGCTGGGCAGTTACAGAGGAGGTCTTCAACTCCTCATCGCAACATATATGGTACGTATTTATATAAGCATGATGATGGCAAATATTGGCGGACCAACACAGGCCAAATGAAAGTTGATTATGGCGGCGACGAATTCGATATTGCTGTACGGAAGCGAGAAATGGGGAGATGCGCTGGAGATTAAATCTAAGCTGAAAATATTAGCAGCGGTGCGCGCAGCGAACAGCGGCATTAAGAGTTGCCTCGGCCTACCGCACAGTATCGGGCGCCGCAGTCCTACTGATCGCCGGTAAGATACCTATTGACCTGCTGGCATTTGAGCGTAGAAAATTCTTGTAGAATAAAGATGGAAAATCTTCTAATTAGTAGCGCAGATCTCAGATCTCAAACACTACGGCGATGGCAAAGTAGATGGAGCGAGGAAACATGCGGAAGATGGACTTATGGATTTATTCCATCAATAGAGGCATGGATACGGAGAACCTTTGGGGAAACTAACTATCTTTTTACCCAGTTTCTCTCTGGTCATGGTTATTTCCGAAAATAGCTATACCGTATGGGCAAGGTGACTGATCCTGGCTGCATTTATTTCGAGGAAAGGAGTGACGACGTTGAACACACATTCTTCCATTGCATTAAATGGCAAGACGAGAAGAACATGTTGATGGAACAAATTGGTGAATTTACACCCGACACCATTGTGAACGCAATGCTCGAAAGTGAGACGAAATGGAACGCTGTGAGAAGATACGTTGAATATGTACTACGCAGAAAGAAAGTTCGACCTTGACACAATACAACGGAATGATACATGAGAAGACGAGCCAATAGCATGAAGCTGCCTTCCAATATGGCGTACCCAGACGTGGGAGAGTAGACAACGGTCCTTAGCTGGATGTTGTTCTGGGCCCTTTCCAAACTAGTGCAGATAGCCGTCCCGGGAAGGGAGTATCCCCAGAAGGAGGAGGGATTGTTTTAGTGGAAGCACCACTCGCCACAGCTGACGACGATCACTGCAAGTTCGAAGGCATTTTGAACCCTACCTCACACGCCAAAAAAAAAAATCTATGCGTATTTAATATCAGATCCAAATAATAGAGGGGCACATCCACCCTAGATTTCAGCTGCTCAGAAACGGCACTGAATAATTACTTACATAACATATATACATAATTGGTCATTAGAACCCATCAGTCAGGACTATTGACCTAGTTTCTCACACCACTTATGTTATGTGTGTTAATTTTATCCATATAAGTAGCGGGACCTACAGTTTAAAGTCGACTCCGAATAACAGATTTTATGAGAAACTTTTCCTGGCAATTTTATTTATACTCTCAGAGTTTTTGCCAGAAATCTGCTGAGAGAAAATCGCCGAAAAAATACATTTTGTATTTTGTTTTGATGTCTGGCCTGGGACTCGAACCCTGGCTTTTATGTCTAATAAGCCAACACACTACCTACTAGACCACGGCGACTTCCTATTGTACAACGTCCTTAAAAAGGAAGGATAATAGAAGGGATAGGATAGGAAAAAGGAGAGGAAGTAGGGAAGGGAGAAAAGGAAGCGGAGGAATTACACAGACCTAAAACAAAATAAAAACAAAGAACGCGACTTCCTAGGACTTCTTAATCATCTCAAGCTGCTAATCTGAACCTGAGGAGAGCCTTGATGTCGCCTCTCGACACAGAATTCAAAGAAGCTCCTGCCAAGGATCCTCAACCACCACTTGCTAAGGGCTGGGCAGTTACAGAGGAGGTCTTCAACTCCTCATAGCAACATATGTGCGTATTTAATGGCAGATGCAAACATATATACATTGTCAAAATTGACAACAACAACAAAGGAATATAAAACAATGACAATAATGCGGCTAGATAATCAACGACAATATCAAAATTGTATGCGATAGATTTGAGCTGCTCAGAAACGGCACTGAATAATTACTTACCACTTTGAAATTGTCTTGATGGAACACAATTCTCATTCTATTTGCCAATAAGCATAACGCGACTAGATAGTAAACGATAGTAATCGTATACGATTGATTTGAGCTGCACTAGGTAATTGTAAATCGATTTTTTAAAACTGCTTATCTTTCTGGCTTACACAACAGAGTACTAAAGCACTCTAAATGGAAAATAATGGATTTCATTTTTTACTATATCTTTTAATAACATATTGTTGGAACATTATTAATCGTGTATCTTTTTAGGAACTTGACAATAATGTCGATATAGCAGCCAGCATTAAAGCTTTAGCTAAAAGCGTCCATGGTGAGGCAGTGTTTGGTGACTTGCCTAGACCACGTTTACGTTCACAAATTTAAATAACGCTATTTTAAGATGACCCAATTATCGAAATGACTTTTAATTTTTATTTTATTTTTCATATTGACGCTATTTGAGCAAAACAGAAAATTTAGTTTTAAGTTTTTACCTTTTTTTTTTTCTTTTTCACATGCTCTAAAGAATGTCTTCTTTTTTACATTACGTTTAATTATGTGTAATAATTTTCTTTTATTATTTCTTTTTTTTAATTGTTAGTTTTTATAGAATTGATGAATAATAATATTGTTTAAGATTTTGCAAAAATACATACATACAGTACATATTTATATTTATATTTTGTAATACACAAAATAATAAATGAAATATTTTTTTATTGATGCATAAAATATTCTAAAAAATAATTACAACAACTTGACCATGCTCATCTTTTTTTTTGGTAATTACATTACACAAAAAATACCACATTTAAACCATATATGTAAACATCTTTATTATCTTTAAGGTGTTTTGTTAACAAAAAAAAAAAAAATATATAAAATATATATAAAATGCGTTTTAATAAATGTTTATATAAGAAATGAAATGTTTTTTCTATGTGCTTAATAAAAACTCAGTTAATAAACGATTATAAATATTAACTCTAAATATTAAATTGTCTACTTATTTGATTTATTGTTCCCTGATTATCTATATTAATATGTCTTCCTTCATTTACATGGACAATAACGGCTAAAATTCAATGTCCTGTGGTTACTCCTATACTATACATACATAATTGGTCATTACAACCCTTTAGTCAGGATTATTGACCTAGTTTCTCACACCACTTATGTTGTGTGTGTTAATATTAGTCCATATAAGTAGCGGGGACCTACAGTTTAAAGTCGACTCCGAACGACAGATGTTATGAGAAACTTTTCATGGCAATTTTATTTTTACTCTCGAGAGTTTTTGCCAGAAATCTGCTGAGGGGAAATCGCCGAAGAAATACTTTCAGTATTTTGTTTTGATGTCGAACCCTGGCTTTACGTCTAATAAGCCAATACACTACCTACTAGACTCGTTCGCGAGTGCAAAGAGTCGTTGAGGAGTTTTGGACCGGACCGTATCCGTCTATACTGGGTTCCGGGTCACAGCGGAATACTGGGCAATGAGACGGCGGATGCCCTCGCTAGGTTAGGTTCGCTTGCAGGTGGCGATTTGACAGTTGGTCCTAACCCCCCAAGTCTGCCACCTCTATGACCTCATCGATGGATAGGTCAGGAGGGGAGAGGCAGAGGCGTTGGGGAAACGGATCGGGTTGTTCTGTTTCTAGGCGTCTATGGCCTGTTGTGGACAGCAAGAGGACATAGTGGCTGCTGGGCGTGGTTAAGGCCAACTTAAGGTTGGTTGTCGGTTTTATCACGGAGCACTGCGAGATCTGTTCCAGACCCCAGCCGGACTATTGCACGGTATGTTGAGATAAGGCGGAGTTGGAGACTGTCGAACATCTCCTCTGCAACTGCCCAGCCCTTGGTAGGTTGAGGATCCTTGGCAGGGCCTTCTTTGAGAGCTTGAGTTCTGTGTCGAGAGCCGACATCAAGGCTCTCCACAGTTTCATTAGCAGCTTGGGCTGGTTGAGAGGTGCTAGGGCTTCATAAGTGTAGTCGCACTCTCAACCTCTTTTTTCTGTGTCTGTTTCTTTCTGTGTAATTCCTCGGTTTCCCATTCTCCCTCCCCTTCCCTACATTCCTATGTCCTCTATTTCCTTCCTCCCCTAAGGACAATGTACAATAGGTCAATTTCTACTTCCGGGTACTGTGCTTGTCTTGACCGACAGCTGCATGTCCTCTAACCTAACCTACTAGACTATGGCGACTACCTGAACTATACGTTGAGGATTAATAACTATTCGGTTTACAAATAATCACATTTTTTTAAAGTTAAAACCTTGGGTATACTTATTATTGACAATTCTATTGATTTATGAGAACACCACCGCAAAGAGCCTTAATTCAATATCCATATTTTCGAAAATCGTATAGTTTTACGTTGAACACGTCTGTCACGAAAATCCCATCCCTTTGAGGTTCAATGGCCAGTGGATGACACACTGCATTACAGACAGAATTTGTTTTTTTAGCAGTATTATACTGATTCCAATATATGTAAACATTTTATTCCCTTTCCTTCCTTCCTTATCCTGTTTGCCTTGTATCCAATACAATGCAGTCCTAAACTCTTACACGTAAAAGGACAAACCTTTTTAAAATTTTTCGTATCTTACGTAATAGTTTAATAAATTCTTGCAATACCAGTGAAAAGTTTATTATAATCTTATTAAATTATAAAAATATTTGTGGTATAATTTATATTTAAATTTGAAAATAATTGCTTATATTTGGTGAATAACAATTTTGTATAAAGATTTTGAAAAAAAAAATGTAAAAATAAACAAATTACTAAAATTTTATTTAATCGACCCAGTCGGTATCATTGGAGTCATCTTCATCCTCTTCTGATGTGGCGGCAGTATGTTGAGCACGACCCTTGGCACCCACAGGTGGCGGTGGTATTAGAGATGATAGACGGGATATAACAGGATTGCCACTAGGCGTATTAGATACAGTATTATTGTTATTGATATTCTTATTGCTATTTTCAGTGTTATCCTTTAAGCCAGATATCCCTTTACGGCGCATCAACAGTTTATTATGTAAATCGGCCATAAGATCTCCACCTTGTGAAGTACGTGAATTTGAGGTTTTAGCTACTGCTGTATTGGAGGTAGTATTACCAATGTCATCTTTATTATTTATAGCTACGGGCGCTGCAGCAGTACTGCGTAAATGTGCTTTGCCTATACCTCCAGCATTACGTATGGCGGCCATTAATTCAGAACGAGTATCTGAACCTGGCTGGGTGGAATGAGTTTTGACTTTATTATTCTGATGAGTGTTAGCTTGAGAGGATTGTTCTTGCAAAACTGGTGGTGGCGGCGGAGGAGGCGGTGGTGGTGTAGATGTCATTGCAGTATTTATGGCTGGCAATGGTGGTGGTGGAGGTGGAACACTTACGTTTGTCGTTCCCTTAGCTGTATCATTATTTACTTCGGATTTATCATTATCTTTCATAAGATCACTTAAGTCGGGTAAATTTTCTACAGCTAAGGCCAAAGATGGTGCAATCTTTTGTTTTGCTTCCTGGCTCTCATAGCGCAGATCATCAGCTATACCCGGCAAGTCTGGTAAATCCAAAGGCAAATCTAATTCTGGTGCTTCACTTAGTTTTGGTGTATACTTTAAACCACCCGATGGAGTCAATTTTTCATTACGTCGATTAGCTAAAGAATGTGGAGCTGGCTCTAATATTTGTTTTATTGAATTTTGCTGATTCTGAATCTGTTGTTGACGTTTACCCTTAAATAGTTTCACCCGTTTCCATGCATCTGTCTCATCATCACATTCTTTTAAGTTATATACACTATAATCCGTGTTGAATAATAATACTGAGGGTATAGACCTCAAGTCAGAGGGCATATTACCCAAATTTTGATTTTGTTTGATGCTACAACGTTCTTTCTCCACAAAATTTTCTGCTAATTTGGTAGTATTTTCTCTTACATGGAAAAATATTAATTTCTCATTGACATTGGGTAAATTTGCCTCAATCTTACTTTGTATTTGGTAATTCTTAATGGATTCACTATCAGATTTGAGTTCAGTTTTATCATCTACGTCAAATGTTACTGGCAGATCTCTGAAAATGTTTGTAGCAGGAAATCTAGCTGGTGCATAAATGTGTATGGCTTTACGCGTGCCCTGTAGACTGTTAATTTTTTCTTGAGACTTCTTTATACGTTCCTGCAGTTCATTTACTTTGACATTATTTTTTTCAATACGTTTGTCAATACGACCAAAAATGGTAGAAATTGTTTTTTGTAGACAATCAAGGGCGTAGGCTGCTTGAGTTATAGTTTCTTCATGACGTAGATCAGGAGGAATTATTGGCACCTTAAACATATTGTTCGATATCTAGGACGGAAAATACAATTCTTATTAGATCTTATAGAAAATATAATAATTCGATTGCGTTTAATTAAAAAAAAAAATCCAACAAAATTCATGCAATCATCCCGGTTTATGTAGTAGTAGTATTGCACTATTAATGAAACAGCTGAGCGGAGACGAATTTGCAAGTAAAAACAAAGATAAAAAATAAACAAAGTCGCAACAAGAGTTGCCAGGCTTTATTATATAGTGGATGGTGTAAGAAATACCAGAAACTTTATTGATTTGGATATGATTATGGATAACATTAACACACACAACTTGGGTGATATGATCAATTAAGAAAGCAAAATCGATTTTATTGTCTTGACACTCTTTAATTGTCCAATATTGGGCTTTCCATTAAATTCTTTAATTAGACTGTGGTTTTCTGTAAAATTCAGTAGGTACGGTGACCCTAGTAATTTCACGAAACGCATGCATCACAAAGTTACTTGATGGATTGAACTAACGCCGTTGCAGATTGTTGTGGCCGGCATATGGAAATCTTTGTTTCCTTTTAATTTTCAAGTATGTTGCTTTTTTAACACTGCAATTGCATTTTTGCATCTGTGAAAGAAAGTGATTATTTTAATTGGTGTTTATTATTTGTATACATGAAGACTGTTTCAGAAGCCGCTTTAGACTATAATATAATTGATAATCATCGAAAATATAAAAGTTTGTTAAAGAAAATGAATTTATTAATGGACTATCTGGGTAAGTCTTTTCTTGGAAGTTAAGTCAATCAAAAAAAAAAGTTATTTTTGGCAACGACGTAGATAAGCCTTGCCTTGGTTGTTTCTTGGATTTAATTGTTTTTAAAAAACTTCAATCATTTTTGAATTAAAATTTTTAGCTCCAGATAAGAAATAGCAGAAATCTCACAATTATATATTTATAGTTTAGTAGGCAAATCGTTTTTACCCCGGAAAACCAACATCAGGTCGGAGTAAATTCTGCTTTTGCGGCAATGCTTATATTAGAGAACTTAAAGGACCGCCAAGTTCATGTGAAAAAGTTGAGTTTTTCGATAATGACTAGTAGAAGTTACATTTACGTACTATTGTCCAAAGTGTTAGGCCTTTAGATACTGACTTGAAGACATTGAATTCTGTAGGGGCAGTATGCTTTTGTCCCAGTTGCCTTGCCAATTTCTAACTTTACGAATTTTTATTTCTTTTCAAATAATAATTTATTTAAAATATTTATAAAACACTTTCAGAGCAGTGCTTCAAAATTATGGTGGTCGTGGTAGCGGCTGAGATACTGAGACGTTTTGGCCGCATTATTTATGAATACATTCGATGCGGAAAATACTATGAGCCTGAACACAGACTATTAACAATAGTAAAAAGATGTTTGAGTGTAAATTCAGCAACAATAACAGCTTTCATAGTGTTTGTTATATTGGCGATTTTGATTATAATTACGCGCAATAGTCTTCCGTCTATATACTCTTTCTCATTTATGCCTCTTTATTGGATATTTATCGGCTTTGGCTTTGCTAACTCTCACATGTACTATGCCGATTTCATTCGGGAATCGCATGGTTTAGATTACGCAGAAGGAATGGCTTCGAATTACTTTCATGGATATTTAAAATTAATATTGCCTGCACATACCGGTGAGTCAGGTCTTAGGGAACGTATGGAGTTATACGAGTCTAAGCACAATGTTACATTTGCATTGAAACGGCTCTTTATAATGGTACCCAATACCTTATTTATCAATTCAAAAATAGAGAGTGAATATTTGCAGAAAAACGGAGTGCATGTAAGTAATATCTCGTATACTAATGATGACATATGAAATGAAAAAAATTTTCCATTCGGAAAAATAGTCTATATTTCAGTTAACATTTAGGTTTAGTAAAGAAAACAAACAAACAAATTCATGCAGTAGATCTTTTAAATTAATTCATTTTTATTTTAAACCTTGCAAAGGATTAAGGACTGAGATTAAGTCTAAGTGAACATAATATTTTTAAATTCGTAATTATAATTTTTTTTTTTTATATACAAGCCTTTAGAAACTGTAATTAAAAATCGTGCTGGTGTCGCAAGACCTTTTAAAAATGACGTATATCGCTTTAATGAGCCTTTAAATGGGAAATACTATTATGTTGCTATGGAAGGTGCTACTCCAATGTTGTCCTTTTTTGAAGCTTTAAATTTTCAACCTTCCACGACGTGGCAAATGAAAGAGATGAAAAGAGAAATTTTATTAAAGTTTTGTAAACATTTAAAATACTTGCTTAAAAAATGGCCTGAAACAGAAGGAAAAGCTGAAGTAGTGCTTTATAACAGTAAGTTTTTACTAAAGTTTATTTGATAAATATTTACTTATAATCGTTGAAATATTTCACCGTCTTCTTTTATGTAGGCTATCTACCAAACGGTGAACCTCAAGATGTGGGAAAAGTCTTGTTAAGCCATATTACTAATTTATGGGATCAGGGACAAAAGTAGAATTCAACTGTACATTTTAACTTTAATTTAATTTATTTTTTTTAAATGATTTTTTTTAGTCAATAAGATTAGAAATCTTGTGGCTGATTATATTCTGTAAAACTGTTTTTTTAAGTTTTGATATTATATTTTCTAAGGTAGAAAATATTTTTTTATGTATTTCGATACGAGCATGATGAATTATTTTGTTTGTTAATGTACAATATATTTAAAATCAAAGTACCCAGTTGACTAATAAGATAGTAAGATTAATTATTTTACATATTATGCTATATAAACGAAACTCATAGAGAATATTATATGATTAAACCTCTCTAAAAAAAACTAACCAAAAAGAAACAAAAAATTATGTGTACACAACTATATTAAAATAATAGTAGTTATAGCATTTACTTATTTTTGAAATCTTTTCGAGTTTCATTTTTAAATGAAAAATAAACACAAAATTTTTAATGTATATGGTTACTATTTGTTTGAGTCTACAGCTTATGGCGTAAGTAGTCTCTTAAGTACTCCTAAAAATACATCAAAGACGTTTAATCTGATGATCTCTTCACTACGGAACTTGATATTTCCAAAAAAAAACTCTCTAAATACTGGAAATGGATTTTATTCAATCGATTTTTTCTGATCTAAATTAAAAATACTAACTGTAAATAGATTTTATTATTAATGACCCAATATCATATTGTCGATGACATCTGTGAAATCGATTTCATTAGATTGCTCCATATTTTCTGATGAATCGCTAAGGACGTCTTGCTCTTTCAATTTTGCTTGAGCCATAGCCAACATACGTCTCTTCCATTTCTCATAGTCTTCTATCTCTGTACGTACTTTTTCACCGCTATTTAGTTTTTTTAAGCAGTTGTCATCATTTTGTAGTAATTGGTGTTCTGTATTCGCATATTTTTAATTTGTTATCCATGGCATCATTGTAGTGTTTAGCAATAAATTTTTCCCATCTTTGTTCCAAATGCTGCCATTGTGCGGGTTTTAGATTACTGAATGGTATTAATTTTGATTTCGACACCTTTTGTTTGCACAATTTACAAGCCATAAATACAGCCATGGCTGCATACTGTGGGTGACTGATGTCTACATCGATTGACTGTCCACTAACTGCGATCTTTTTGTAAAGCTCTAAAAGTTCTTCAGCTTTTTTGGCTATTTGACTAAGACTTAATTGTATGCAGATGTCGTTAATGCCCACCAATTTATTAAGATCTAATAACTTTTCAAACATTCTTTTGTTATTGGCATAATGGGATTTACGCAAACTGGATAGTTTAAGGGCTTGTTCCTAGAGTTGTAAATATGTAGATAAATTTTATTATGAAGCTTTGAATTTTAATCAATGTATCCAATCAAGTTTACCTTATCAAATGAGATTCCCATTAGATTAGCTGCCATATCCGCACATAACACAATTTTGCCATATTCATTTATTTGCAGTGGTACATTAGTTGAACGCAATTCCAGTAATCTAACCAATTCTGTGGTTTTCCTAAAATTTTAATTTGTCCGTGCATTTATATACGTATTTTTGGATTTTTTTTATATAAACTTACTCTAAAATGTTTGGCTCATCTTTTAAACCCATTTTGGTAAGTAATTGTTCAACTAAAGTTGTCATGGTTGCTGTTTTTTTAATGTTAAGATCAAGGTTAAATTCTTTTTTCTTTGTAAAAATGATTATTTTGCAGAAATATTCTTAAGAAATTCTTGCTTATTGGTTTTGTTTACCTTTATTTTAGCAAAAAAAAAACAAACAATTGGCGCCAAGCTGAAATACTGTAATGCCAATAAGATCAAAGTTATAGGGTTGTTAATAATTACCTAAAGTAGCGTTTTTATTTTTGGGAATTTTAGAAAAGCTTGTACTAAAACATTAAAAACCCTGAACCTTAACTAATTATAATAATATTTTTGCAAATCAAAATAACAAATTCTTAAATTAATTAAATAAATAATAAGACGATATCAAAAAATTATATAAAAAAATCCCTTTAACATAAACGCTATTTTGTATTTTTAAAAGATTTAGCGCTTTAAAACACATTTCTTCAATATGGCAACTTCATTTGTTGATCAGCTGTCCGCAAGATATTTGAGGCAGCATCCTAGATAAAATAGTTTTAGTGTTGTTGGAATTAAGAAAATTATTATCGTTTCTTTAAATAAAAATTATTAAAGTATAAAATTGAAATAATTTTAATTAAAAAAATTACTATTTGTAAATTGTAAATCATGAAAAAAAGAGTGATAGTGAAAAAGGTAAAATAGATAACGAGGAAATCTGCATCACATTTCTAAAATATTGAGGGGAAAAAAATATGTATTATAAATTAATTTACTTTTTACTAAAATCTATTTTGTATTATAAATCATAAATTAAATCATAGTCTAATTTAACCTTTTAAAATAAATCCATTTCTTGTAGATTGCGTATAGAGTGTGAAAAAGTTTTTATGTTTTTTTTTTGTTCATAATCCCCCCAAAGTGTTTTTTGTTTAAAAAAGAAATTATTTATAATGGTGGAAGTAGAGGAATCGGTAAGTTTAACTATTGGAAATTACTATTATATTTTTATTGGTGTATAAATAACTAAATACACTGATAAAAAAAACATTTAAACATTTAAAATCATATATATACATATTTATATACTTTTACAATTCAAATTTTAATTAAATTTCGTTAGTTTTGCATTTGCATTATTTCAGTCGTTCACATAATATTATATGACCTTTAAACATCATGTTGATGATAAGATTTTACAATGTCTGTCAACTGAACTTGAAAACATGAAGAAACATTTTCTCAACCACTTTATATTGATCTAATCGGTCTGTATCACTTCCTACTATTTTATTTTGTAAACATTTTTCCTCAAAAAAAGCTTTCTTTTATAAGTTTCTAGCCTATTTAATACATTTCCGTTACTATAAACCAGCATAAGACACTTGGTTACATCCTTTAAATATGGTTTCAGTACTGTTGTGGTATTACCATGAGCCATATGCGAGCCATTTATCTTCTTGGATTGGCTGCCAACTCCGTTTTCTTTTTTACCTTTAGTACTGTTATTTTACAGTATAACAAATATTATACTGTACTACTCCTGACAACATAGGGAGTTAAAAAACAACATCCCAATAATACATTAAATTATCCTTTATTTAAGACAATTGTTGATAATGTGGGTATGCGTTGGTCAAACCGAAAAAGAGCAGTGACTTTGTTTTGATAAAATGTATATGTATAGGGTGTAGTAAGAAGAAATAAGTTATTGTATTATACTAGGATTAGTGGATGTCATCTCGACTGTAATGGCCGTGCTTACAGGGTCATTGCATTATGGGTAGGACACGCCGAGAGAATAAGGCTCCCTTTTAACGACTTCTGCCGTGGATGCAGGTCCACTGAGGAAGAGGAAAGCGTTATTCACTTTCTTTGCCAGTGCCCGTCTCTTGCTAGGTGTAGATATAGGTTATTTGGCTCCCCATTCCTTGTTAGCTTAACGGAGCTATCATCTATTGATGTCAAGGATATAGCTTCGTTCATCAAATTTTCTGGCTGGTTTTCCAGTACGGGGTAGTCGTGCTTTTGTTGTGCAGCCCTTGTGTTGATCAACTTCTTCCTTTCCCTGACTTGGTTAGTACTGTGTTTAAACCGTGGCATCACAACAGGCCGCCATGCGTGCTCAAGTGAGCTTTGTCATATCAGAGCTACCACTACGACCTAACCTAACCTAACTAGGATTAGTGACAAAGACAAAATTTTGTACCAAAAGTAGTTCTTTTTTATGTTTTTAATACTTTTACTCTAGAATTGTTTGTATGTTTGACAATAATGGACAGTATTGAAGTAAAGTTAAAACAAATTTTCAATTTTCTTTTGATATTAGCAAAAATAGGAAAGTCAAGCCAAATAGACATAGTAATGGACAGTATTGAAGTGAAGTTAAGACAAATTTTCTTTTGATATTAGCAAACAGGTACAATTTTGGAATGGAGTTCCAACCATCATGGCAGCTACTGAAAGTTGTCAAATACTTGAATAAGTCCATCTGCGAATTACTGCTGAATTAATAATTTACTATTACGATCTATTTTCCTACGATCAAAGTCTTAGTTTGGACTTTTACTAACAATAGTAGATATTGGAAGTCCATTTTACATGCATTTCCAGACCTGGTCACCTATGCTAGTATATGCCATATAATGTTATTGGTCAAAATTGTACTTCTGTCTTCTTCTAGTCTTCTGCTGAAGGGAATATATGAGATATGCATGATAGGAATTGCATTGAAAATGATAAGTTTTCATTAAAATCAATAGATTTATGTGCTGAATTGGTATCATTCTTAATATATTTAATAAAGCCTTCAGTTTTATGGCATGTAACGAAATTATCTTTACTACAAATTACGAAGTTTACTAGACTTTTAGTCAAGGAAATCTGGATACAGATTTTATGCGGCGTTTTAATTATATCAGTACCTTTAAAATATAAAAATTTTACAATTATATTATAACAATCAGTAGTTATAACGAATTGTTGTTTTGCAACGAACAGAATCTCTGCTTATAACGAACTCTCTTCTAGGTTCCATACATTAAAATCGATTTCAAATCTCAAAAATCCTTAAACATACCGGAAATTATAAGATGTCTTTAAATAAAAAAGAAAAAGAAAATAAATCTTATGAGGATTTGTAACACTTTGGGTAAGACATGTGTACTTAACCTCTTAAAGCCTATAAAAAAAAATGTTGTTTTTTTGTAACCGTTTTGACTAATCGATTTTTTCAAAATATTAATGTCTACTTACATACAAATATACATATATGCACCTACACTTGTATCCAATATTTCAACTGTCAATAACTGCATCATAATATAAGATTTTTTTTCATTCATAAATTAATAACATTTAATAACACAACATAAAATTAAGAAATAAGCATGGCTATTAGTTAATAAATGGAGAAAAGTAAAAATATGATGTAATCCTCCTTTCTGTTTAGAAGAAATCATCCTTAAGACGTTCCATTGATAATGGCATACCAACAACGGCCAACTTATATAACTATACGGGTCGTATGCGTGAACTCATTGAAGCCTACAATGCAGCAGTTTCAATAATATATCCGAAATTTCCGTGGTATATCTATCCCGGTTATTTGCAGTATGCTATTTATCAACGTTATATGAAGTATTTTAAGGACAAATACCGCCTAGTACCGATACCAAATACGTTATACGAATATTTAATTAAAAACGAACTAATCAAATCGGAACATATCGCGTTTGCTTCCGAAGATATATATGAAGAATATGCCGAATCCGATGAAGTAAATTTTGTCAATCTTATTGTTAGTTGCGGCGTACAAGGTTGTACTAATGCCAGGCAAGTACGTATAACGACCAATGGAGAGGAAAAGAAGGAAGGTGAAACTCTACTGAAACAGATATTAAATAAAGCTCCGCATACTTTGGTGTCCCAAATAAGACCATTGAAGATATGCCAAAATAATTGTATATTCGTGCAGGTAATTAAATATAACATCCGTAAGAAGAAATCCATTAATTTTGCATGAAATTGAAGACAAATATAAGCATACGATAATAGTTTAATCCAATGATTCAAAAGATGGCCCCAACCAGCTTAACTATTTTTAAGGATTGGCCTTTTAGAGCTCGCTACTTGGACGCACAACGACATCTATTTTAGAATATTAAGGATTTCTTTTTACTTACATACAATTTATGGTTTACAAAGTTTAACATCTCCTTTCTTGATGCCTTAGGAAAATTTCTATTCCAATTTAATGGATCGTTTTGAAGTAACCAATACTAGTGTATTGAAAGCAAAGTTATGGGCTAAATTAGAACATCTTAAAGAAGATCAAACTATACCAAACATTTCAACAAAGGCCCATATCTATCTACTAAATAACCCTTATGAACTACCGCCAGAACTTTCGGAATTGATTTTAAGTAATTACTTTAATACGCCCCGTATATTACATCGAGGACATACGTATCGCATTGAAGTTAATGCCGAACTGATTGGAACATCACAGTATGCTCATTACTATTTAATATTTGCCTATATGAAATTCGTACACTTTCGTTGTGTCCACTTAGAAGTGAAGGGTTGTGAATTTGAAATGCAAGCTGTAGTCGCTAAAGGTTTTACTAACCTTGTACAGATTGCTAATACTCATCAGTTCTTACCACGGCAATATTTGGATGATCTGACCATTGTAGAAGGATATCCTTTGGGTTTAAGGACCTCATACGAATGTTTACGCTCATCGATAGATGCTTTTTTGCCCCGGAAAACAACGTGCTTATCCTCGAAACATATCTTTCCCATGTTTATGTTACAAGGCGAACGCGGTGCAGGGCAAAACAAAACTTGTAAATGCTGTAGCCCGTGACTTGGGTATGCATTTGTTTGGTGTAGATTGTGCAGAAATTGTCTCTCAAATTCCCTCGCATACAGAAATGAAATTAAAAGCCGTTTTTGCTAAAAGCCAAAACAGTGAGCCATTGTTAATCTGTTTTCATAATTTTGAGGTAAATATTTGGAAAACATTTAAGTACTCTTTTGTGCTACTCTCGTTTATATATGTATGTACATCGTATATTGTTGGTTTCAGATTTTTGGCATTGATAATGAGGGTAATGAAGATTTACGCCTATTGGCTGCTTTTCAAGTTCAAACTCAGGAACTTTTTTCCCATAATCGCAAGCATCCGGTCATTATTGTTGCCTTAACCAGCGAGAAACAAGTTAAACCAATGATACAGCGTATGTTTTTGGAAGTGATACGCCTAGAGAATCCTTCTAAGGATGAAAGATATGAAATTTTAAAATGGTTACATAAAAAGGAATTATTTAAGAATAAGATTTTCAATTTGAAAGATCTTACGAAACTGCCTTTATATGCTTTAGATATGCAAGAAAGATTTCTAACTAAACTGCAAACAAATTGGATAAACGATAAAAAGGTTTTAAGCGAGGTGGCTGATAAATCACAAGGATTTCTTTTAGGTGATCTGCAGTTATTGCACAATAATGCTGTCAGACAGCAAAGTGAAAATGAAGACAATTCACTTAACTTTGAACATTTTGCTTATTATTTGAATATAATGCAGTCATCGTTCGCTGATAGTTTGGGCGCCCCTAAAGTTCCAAAGGTTTTGTGGTCAGATATTGGTGGTCTGGCCAAATTGAAAGATGAAATTCAATCCAGTATCGGCTTGCCTTTGAAACACGTCCATTTAATGGGTAAAAACCTTAGACGTTCAGGTATCCTTTTGTATGGTCCACCGGGAACAGGCAAGACATTAGTGGCGAAAGCAGTGGCAACGGAATGTAATTTAAGTTTCCTTTCGGTACAAGGCCCTGAGTTACTCAATATGTACGTGGGCCAAAGTGAACAAAATGTTAGAGAAGTGTTTGCACGTGCCCGTTCAGCGGCTCCGTGTGTATTATTTTTGGATGAATTAGATTCACTAGCACCTAATCGTGGTGTAGCTGGAGATTCTGGAGGTGTAATGGATCGTGTTGTTTCTCAATTATTAGCCGAAATGGATGGCATGGGCGGTGATGCCAGTAAACCCATTTTTATTTTAGCTGCCACTAATCGACCCGATTTAATAGATCCTGCTCTATTAAGACCTGGACGTTTTGATAAGCTTTTCTATGTTGGTCCTTGTTCTACATCTGACGACAAGGCGTCTGTACTGGAAGCCCAAACAAGACGGTTCAAGCTGGCCAATAACTTGCAATATGCGTGAAATTGCTGAGAAACTAAAAGGCGAAATGTCAGGTGCCGATTTATACTTCTATATGCTCGAATGCCTGGCTATCAGCTGTACGTCGGACCATTGATCGTCATTTAAAGGGTAACTTATTTTTTATTATTTTAATACTAACTTCACTCACAAAATTATTGTTTTCAACTGTAGGAGACTTGGAAGATGAAGACTTAATCGCCGACAATGTTGTCGTTGAAGTGGAAGATTTTACGAAATCATTTGGCAAATTTATACCCTCTATTAGCAGGCAAGACTTGGAGTATTTTAATAAATTAAAATCATCATATGGCGTTTAAAATTCAAAAAAAAAAAAACTGCGAATTTATTTTATTTTTTTTAATACAATTTCACTGCAAAAACACATAAAATGTTGGCTTTAATTAGGTATTGGTTTTGTTGTTTATTTAATAAAATGTTAATATTTTTTATTATAATCTTTGTTTTCTTTTTCTAATTAATATTTTTTTTTTATTAAAAAAGCACAACTACGTTTGCAATATTTTACATATTTCGCACAAACTATCAATAATTATTCATACATACATGCGTAGAAATTATAAATAAGAAATGAAATTAATTAATATAATTAATTGTAAGGATAAAATCAAATTAAACAAATCTATGTTATAAGGAGCCAAGCATGGGTTTGCGTCCAGGCCAAGCTTCTTTGGCATACTTCTTCTTTTGGGGTCCAGAACTGTTGGAGACATCCGTTTGTAAATGATGATCTTCGTATCGTGCTATAGTAAAAGTAAAACAAAAAAAATTTGTTAAATAGAACTTAAACATGAAAAATCTTTAATCAAAAAGATCCTCTAAAACGTGGTAATTTGTAATATGGATTCATTAAGAACTTACCATTAGCATTTGCCAAAGCCAACTTTTGAGCCACACCAGAATTGGTAGGCAGTGAGTTGATTGGCTCGGCCATAGGTGTAACGTCCGGTGCTGGATTTGGCAATAGTAATCCCAATTTTGCTCCAATAGCTAATGGGCCCGTAACATCAAATTCAGATGTTGGCCGAGTAGCATGCGTTTCATGTGTAATTGCTGGTATTCCTTGATATAATGACGAAGGAGATGATGGCATTGCATTAGTAGGTGAATTTGGATTGTTACCGACATTTTTCATATGCTCCTGATAGCTTTGTTGAAATAATTGATGAGGATTCGTGTTATGCGCCGATGTAGGTGCTAATGTGGTAGGGGCTGAAATGCCCATATTTGAACCATCGTAACGAGAACGTTTAGCAGGCACTACTGTGGTTTGTATTAAATTTCTAAAACGTCCCACATTAGGATCAACATCCTCAGGATTTATAATAATTTCTTCGTCGTTAAACGTTACATTACGACGTTTACGGGAAACTTTATTCTAAAAAAAGTACATGCTAAAGGTTTTATAAGAATATTAGGGATTAACTAATTATGAACATACCTTTCTTATATCATCAGCTATACCCAACATAGATATTCTACGATTATGGGCAGTATTATATTCCGTAAGATTCTATTTAACAAAAAAAAATTATTAAAAATATTTACAAACTCTAAATTTGTCATAATTTACATCTAATTCCGTTTGCGTTTCCGGCAGTCCCAATAATGCCCCATCACTTGTTTCGCTCATTGGTATATCTTCCATTATACTGTTGCGCTGGCCAGCAGATGGTCTTTCGCGCAAAATATAACGTCTTGTGGAGGCACCAAAATGAAATGTACTATTAACATGCAGTTGTGTAGGTTTATGAGCTTCCAAACGTAAAGTTCCTATAAAAGTACCATGGGCTACGAAGGCCAGAAATGATTTTAAAACTGTTCGCAAACTAAAACAAATCTATAAGACTCACTTGATCCCAGATCCACTAAATATGCAATATTTAAATGCTTGTGATACACAAAGGCTGCATGAACACGCGAACATGAGGCGTGGTCTATACAAAAATCGTTCATTTGAGCATTGCGCCCAAAGAGATAACACTTTTTCTCATCCACCATTAGCTTCTGTACCAATTTATCATCTTTAAGGACATCCAAATGCAGGCCTGTCGGTGGTTTGCCGGCCCTTTGCAACACCATAAATGAGTGAATAACAATTCATTTGCTTTAGTTTTGTTACTTACCAAGAAGGTATTTCATAGTTATTAGCCATATTACGCTGGACAATTTTTAATTCATCAAACAACACCAGAAATTGTTAGTGTATTGCAATAAATTAGCAAAAAAAAATTAAAATTGTTTCCTTTTTTGCAGCCTCTTTCGAAAATTGTCAATTTTAATAACGACCCTGTTATTGGCAGTGGAACTTTTAGAGATGCCAGATATATTTTATATTACACTTTAAAAAATTATCCGTAAATACTTGATGAATGATCTAACGTATAAGCAATACGAATTAGATTTAATTCCTAGCTTTCTTGTGCTGAAGTATAAGGGGCTTGATTACTGCTAACGTAAAAGTTAAGCTCTCTAGACCCAATATATTTTACATATATTACATGATCTTCGTTGACAGTCAGGCTGCCCTTAGGGCCATTGCGTCAGTCTGGTGCAAATCACGGCTCGTTCGCGAGTGCAAAGAATCGTTGAGGAGTTTTGGACCGGACCGTATCCGTCTATGCTGGGTTCCGGGTCACAGCGGAATACTGGGCAATGAGACGGCGGATGCCTTCGCTAGATTAGGTTCGCTTTCAGATGGCGATTTGACAGTTGGTCATGACCTCCCAGTCTCTATGGTCTCATCGATGGATGGGTCAGGAGGGAAGAGCAGTGACGTTGGGGGAACGGATCGCGTTGTTCTGTTTCTAGGCGTCTATGGCCTGCTGTAGACAGCAAGAGGACAGAGTAGCTGCTGGGCTTGGTTAAGGCCAGCTTAAGGTTGGTTGTCGGTTTTATCACGGGGCACTGCGAGATTAGGTCGCTGATGGGGATCTGGAACAGATCCCAGCCGGACTATTGCAGGGTATGTTGCGATGAGGAGGAGTTGGAGACTGTCGAACATCTCCTCTGCAACTGCCCAGCCCTTGATAGGTTGAGGACCCTTGGCAGGGCCTTCTTTGAGAACTTGAGTTCTGTGTCGAGAGCCGACATCAAGGCTCTCCACGGATTCATTAGCAGCTTGGGATGGTTGAAAGGTACTAGGGCTTCATAAGTGTAGTCGCACTCTCAACCTCTCTTGTTTTGTGTCTGTTTCTTTACATTCCTCCGTTTCCCATTCTCCCTCCCCTTCCCTACATTCCTATATCCTCCATTTCCTTCCTCCCATAAGGACAATGTACAATGGTTCAATTTCGACCTCCGGGTACTGTGCTTGTCTTGACCGACAGGTGCACGTCCTCTAACCTAACCTAACCTAGACCCAATATAATCAAGAGAGGTACCGCCCATGAAACTTATTATTCTTCCTTATGACACTGTCTCATCATTTCATCTAGAGATCTTTAGTTAGCCTTACTCAAGTTGGACGACGTGTATATTCCTTCCAAGACTTTCCTAGCTATAAGTTACCACGTATTGTATTTCACTAGCACTTTATTTTTTTTAAACATCAACGAAAAGAAAGTTAAGAAAACTAAAACAATTTTTACATTTTACAACTATGGGAAAAACGTGGGAACGGTATGACATCTCTTATATTTTTAACACCAGTTAAAAGTTGTAAATAACGTTCAAAACCCATGCCAAAACCGCCTGTGGGTACACCGCCATATTTTCTCAATTCCAAATACCATTCTAAACCTTGAGGTAAATGCGGATGATTTCTTAATATTTCATCGTTGCTTTCACGCAAACTACCGCCACAAAGTTCTCCCACTGTAGGCATTAGTAAGTCTAAGGCATGGACCAAGGAAGGATCTTCACGCGATTGCTTCATGTAGAAAGGTTTCTGTTGGGCAGGCCAGTCTACAACAAAAACAGGACTTTTGCAATGGTCAACCAAAAAAAGTTCCTGCTCTTTGGAGAAACCTTCATTAGGTGTCAGAGCTGTTTTAAAAGCACTTTTATTTTTCAATAAAATATCTAGAGCTTCGTTGTAACTTAGAATGGGCCATGTTTTTCTTAACCAATCGAAAGAAGCCAAATTTTCACCTGAATGCTCTTTATGACAAATCTCTAGATCTTCGAAGTTTGCATCAAATAATTTTTGTGTTGTTTGCTTAAGCAATTTCTCCATAAATGCACAAAGTTGATTTATAGTATCTAGATGGACTAATTCTGCTTCGAACATGTAAAACTCGGACAAATGTAGCGGCGATTTACAATTCTCAGCTCTAAAGGCTGGCCCCAAGCAATATGTGTTACCTAAACCGTACGACATGGCTTCTAAATGTAATTGACCAGACACTGTTAGATACACTTTATTGTCAAAATAACTGTCCTCCAAGCAATGTCCGGACGAGACATTTGTTTTAGCAGTTCTTTCGAGTCAGGGTGCACTGTAAATACCTAGAAATATGATATTGATAAAAGGGAAACATATACGATAATTAACATAATTACCTCCCCAGCACCCTCACAGTCATTCGTTGTCAAAACTGGTGTGCTAATTTGCACAAAGTTATTTTCATCCATAAAATCATGTATAGCCTTTTGGGCTTTATGCCTTAAACGCATTGTGGCTGCAAAAACATTAGAACGTGAACGTAAATGCAAGTATTCTCTTAGATATTCAGGAGGATGTTTCTGCTTAGGAGAGAAAGGATATCCTTCAGTTAAGTGACCATCAGCTGCAAAGAAGAATTATATTAAATATCCATTTTACATTAGAAAAACTTAAATATAAGAAAATTATATTTACACCTAGCAAATCTACTTCTTGGGCATGCAACTCGTAATGACCATGAGGAGCCAGTTGAACTTTTCCTACTGCTCTTATCAAACTGCCGGTTGTTATTGTTTTTGTAGTATCATTTTTAGGTAAAACTATTTGGAACTTTTGTGCTGTGGATCCATCATTAACATCCAAAAATACATTATTTTTTAATCTTCTTATATTTTTTATCCATCCCTTAAAAATGTAAACAAAACTTGCATTATAACCTTATATTCTGCATTGTATCAGCTTTTAAGGAACTTACACGAACTCCCAAAGTGTCTCCAGGTTGATTAGTCTTAGTTATTGTATTAATACGCTGAAAATTACTACAAGTCCTTTTAACAAATAACATTTTTAATATTAATTTAAAAAGATCTAATTATATTATATTTTTTTACTAAGGCCGGCGTAAAACAGTGTTGAATAATGTATGAACAACAGCTGTATTGTAAAGTATGTAACCAGATCGTTTCAATTATATATTTGCCCTTAAAAAGCGCTTATTTTCTAAAGACTACTTTCTGTAAGTAGACGATAAAATAAATAAACATAATGAAATTATAAAGCATTTTGTTAATTCTTTGATCAGCCAACTAAAAGTTTATATTTTCTATTGCATTAATTGCGATATATGTAATAAATTAAAATTTCTATATTTTATTGCATTATTTTTTATTCCTAAACTATTTTCAATACAGTGTGGCAACATTATATCAAGCATTTATATATAGTAGGGTGTCACAGTATATTAAATATTGTAAACTGAATAATTTAATAGAATTTTAAATATTGCAACATTTTATTGAAGCAGTGTTTGTGTTTTTTTGTTTTGTATCTTTCAATATTCAAAATGATAATAATTTTAACACTTTAACTTAAATTAATTACTTTATTTATGTATTTCATAAAGACATCAAAGTGGCTTTAATTCTTAAAACGTAAAATATAACGGTATATATACAGTTATACAGCATATTAACATTTTACTTGCTCCTTCAATTTTTATATTGTGTTTTGTGTTTTACGCAGTTTTTCTAAATATAATTTTAAAAAGTGTAATAAATTTAGTAAATTTTGTGTTGTGATTTTTTTAATTTAAAAAAGTTATAGCTTTGCGTATTCGGATTCATGCACCACCATATTTCTTTTAATGTCACTCAATTTTTGACAACCGGTCAGTGCCATTGTTATATCAAAATCTTTTTTTAACACCATTAACATATCTCTGACGCCAGCTTCGCCACCACAACCTAAACCCCAAATAGCTGGGCGTCCTAGAAACACCATTTTGGCTCCTAAAGCTATAGCCTTGAAAACATCATCGCCATGTCGAATACCACCATCCAACATAACAATCATATCGTCTCCGACAGCTCTGACAATTTCGGGTAATGCTTCTATAGGAGCTGGAACACCATCCAACTGACGTCCACCATGATTAGAGACAATTACACCAGAGCAGCCGAACTCTCGGGCTAAAATAGCATCTTCAGCGGTAAGAATACCTTTCACTATAACCGGGAGATGAGTTAGTTTAACTAGCCACTCGACGTCTTTCCAAGTGAGAGTTGCATCAAATTGACTGGATACATATTCATTAATTCCAGAAGTACCGTCTTCACTGCGAACACCATCCGATTGTGATGAATTCGTTTGGAAATTAGCTAAACGCAAATGTGAAGGTAAACAAAAGTTGTTACGAACATCTGACCAACGTTGTCCAAAAATCGGAGCATCGACTGTAAGAACTAAAGCCTTATAATTACATTTTTCAACGCGTCGAACCATTTGTTCAGTTAACGTTCTAAAAATAGTAAATAAAACGTAATAAAGTATTTCGCAATATATAATATAAATTGGAGAGATATTCACCGATCCTTATAAACATAGAGCTGAAACCATTTGTTTGTGTATGGCGCCGCTTGTGCCACCTCTTCTATAGACATAGTTGCCAAGGTACTCAAAATGAAAATTGAGCCCATTTCGCCAGCAGCTTTTGCATTACCGCCTTCACCATCAGGATGTGCCATTTTCTGCATAGCTGTTGGTGCAATACCTACCGGCCATTTCAAATCGCAACCTAAGACCCTGCACGATGTATTCACTTGAGAAACATCCCGTAAGCAGCGAGGACGCAACCGCAATCTAAGCGCACCTCAAAATATCTTTCGGTAAGTTTTGTTTATTTTTATTAATTCATTTATCCGTACCTCTTAAAAGCTTCTCTATTTAGTTTTAAACTAAATTGTTCACCTGCACCACTACGATAATAGTCTAAAGCTTTTTTTTCTATGACTTGATGGGCGATATCCTCAAAATCTGTTACACTAACATATGGAGGAGCCATTTTTTTTTAGCAATATTTAATTCAAAATTATTTAACACTTGCGTTTTGTATAAAGGTCCATCTAAGACTGATATTTTTCATCATTTATTTATTCAAAATCTTTTTTTTTATTAACGATAATAAATTCAGCCTCTCATTAATAGTGATAAGCTTTGTTATCATTTGCAATGAACAAATAAAAATATAAATGTACATAGACAAAACTACAAATTATCTCGTAGGTTTAAATGTTTTATATAAAATTGTCTCATTTGCATTCTCTTTAGGTTGTACGAAAAGGGATAGAGTGCAGATTGTGACCTTTAAACATTTTACACTCGAAATTTTTATTTAAATCATAACAAATTATGCGAATAATTGTTATAGATTGAAAATTGTGATTAAAAGTTTCTTCAGCCGTTTCTGAACTTAGCTGTGAACCAATTGAAAATTGATGCTTTCTGATTTTTCCAAGAACAACCCAGCTATAGTCGGTCAGACTGCTTATACGTTGCACCACAGCTATTTATTGAAATCGTTAGTTAGTATCACTGACAAGTATTTAATTATGAAAAAAAATGTTTGAACTATGAATTTGCATTAAATTCAGTACCTTAACAAATTCTTTTACTTTTAAATCATTAAAGTTTTCTTAAAAGAAAGTAAATATTAAACATTTTTTAAACTAAACATCGCGATAAAAATGTGTCTGAAGTTTAAGTTTTTTAGAATTTATCACATAAAGTGCAAATGGATGCTGTAATCGATATTGAAATTAATCTATTACATTTTCTAATAATTTCCATATATTTGAATATAACCAAAGAAATTTGTACATGGTTACATACATACGTATGTATGTAAATCAATTTTACTTTGAAATTTGTTTTGCTTTGCTTGCGGACGGATTTAAACATATAGTCCATCAATATGATTTTAACTCTTATGTGTATACAGTATTCCCTCAATTTACGTTGTTTCGATTAACGTCAAAAATTTCGTTCCTTTAAACTTCGATTTGCGTCGTTATTCGATTTACGTCGCCTTACCGTTGTTTATAAACAAAATCAGGGGACTTCCCTTTTAAAAGAAATTCAATACATAGAATAAAAATTTAATTATTTTAGATTTTTTTTTTTTTTGAAAATGTACACAAATAAATGCACCTGATAGTAAGAGTTCTTGAAATTCGATTTACGTCGCATTTTTCCGGAACATCCTACGACGTAAATCGAGGGAATACTGTACTTTTTTAATGAATTTCCCGCATTGGCTAATATCTTCCATTCTTTTCAAATCAATCAAAGGAATTGTGCACACATGAATGACTCCGCTTTAGTTTTTGAAACTTGTTCCTTTAACAGATTTTTAACAATTAGATGGATTATTAGCGTGGTTTTTATATAAATTTGGGTACTTCGATATTAAAAAACACTAAGTGAATGAAGATTTTATTTTTTATATTTTTTTTTGGTAAAACCAGTGCTCATGGGATGGCCCCTACTCATGCATTGCATTGTGCAGGTTTAGGAAAATAGGTTATAGGAAGGTGGAAAGAGGTAGTAGTGTTTGTGGACATTAGATTTAAACTTACCAAATATTGCAATTGACGGTATAAGGGTCAATTGAAAGACAAACGCCCTACCTCAAGATGCGAACGGCAAGGAAACGAGTTGCTGCTAGGTAACTATAAAATGACCAGTGCTATACCTTCACCACTAGACAGTCTACAGCAATCGTCCTCAAGAAGCCCGCATTATGGTAATTCTCAATAGTAATTATTAGCTGCTCAAATACTTGTTAAAGGACATCAACTGATTTGCCTCTTAAGCTATCAAAAATATTACCACCCTTCCTATAAATTTTTGTTTGATATATCAAAATTCTAGGTTCCATATTAGTGTAGTAATATCCTTGTATTCAAAAAATTAATACTCTATTGACTTTCAGCCATAACGACGATGTGTTTTTAATTGATCAAAATTCATATAAAATTAAAATAAAGAGTAGAATTTAAATTTCATTATCACTATCATCTTCATTTTTGAATGCTTCACCGGCCTCAATAGCCATCTTATGCCATGGCACGGGATTAAGACGATGTAAACCATTAGTTTCTTTACCCACCAAACTCATTTCATAACGGAAATCTTTATCCTTTAATTCATCGTGAACTTGATATATGCTAAAAATAATAAAATAAAATTCATTAGTTTGATGTAATTGAATACAAGTTAATGGGAAAGCTATTTGAGAAAATTCCCATAACGTATTGTACTTACATTTTACCAGCATTTTGTACCAAATCTTCTGTAGACATTTCTGGAAAATTGAATTTTTCCATTTCGGTTTTAGCCTGTTGTTTCGCCTTGCCACTGGCACAAGCAAAATAACCAAATGACGAGCCAGATGGTTCAATTTTATATAATTGTGCACCTTGATTTTCATCCCAAGCTGATAATAATACAGAGACGCCAAATGGTCTCACGGCACTGTACAAGGTATAAGCATGTACATAGGCAGCAATACGTTCTGTTAATTGTTTTAATGGTATGGTTCGTTCAAATTGTTGTCTGTAGTTGGCCGCTTCTTGTCTAGCAATATCAACAATATAGCGACCATCAGCCAATAAGCCAGCAATGGCTAAACCAATGTTTTTGTCTACTGTAAAGATTCGTGCTCCGGCATCTTGTTCATACAAAGAACTCGTAACAATCTTTTCCACCGCCAAAACAACTCCATCTTTTCCCCGTAAACCAATAACGGTACCACTTTTCTCAACAGCTTTACCAGCATAATCTATTTGGAATACCCGTCCGTCCGGTGAAAATTGTGAAGCTGATAAATCATACTAGAAAAGCATAATAATTTAAAATTCGTTTTCTAATATTTGCTTCATTCATTTATATACTCACGCCTGTTCCAATTGAGCTCATTTTTTAATATTTTTTCACTAAAGTTTACTCGAGAAATAATTTACAATTATATTTGCAAAAATTGTTTGGATGATGATTTGACGGCTTTTTGTTTAGTTTACTTTAAGGTTATGTTAAAACTTTTGACAGTCTTAATTTTCGACTTTTCATTGTTCAAATGTTGCCAGATCAAATATTAAATAAAAAAACGATTAATTTTGGTCTACTTATGTCAGTCGCTGGGATTTGTTGCACTGTTTTATTGATATTTTTTAAAATCATTTAATGACATAGCTTTGGCAACTCTATCATATGGTGTATATATAAATGCAAATATGGCATCATCATGTATTGCACATGTTGGTAGTTTATTTATGTTTTTTATACTCTTTTATTCAACACGCGAATTGTAATAAAAATTTAAAAATAAGTGAAAAAATTTATATGAAATGGCTTTAAATATTAGTGAGAAAAGGTAAACATAAATAAATAAAAAAAAACTTCTTAAATTAAATAAAAAAATACTTTGTCGCATTTATAGTTATGCGTTGGAAACACGTTACGCGAATTTCTACTGCTGGTGGTGATGTCGCTTGGAGCAAAGATGGCAAGTGGATTTTCTGTTTAAATGGCTCGGAAATATCGAAAGTTGAAGTCGAAACAGGTTTAGTGTCACGTTCGTACGGTTTAAACTATAATGAACAGGGGGAGAAAATCTCTAGCGAAGAGGACGATGAAACTGAAGACCAGATTTATTGCTTTGATCTGTCCCCCACACAAGAATATATAGTTACAGTGCATCGTAGCAGTTTGGTGAGATTATGGCATTTGTCGTCGGGTAAAGTGGAGAAGTTATGGAAAAGTCAACATCGCGGTCCTGTCGTTAAGGTAGTTTTTAATGCCGATGGTCACTTAATTTGTACTAGTGGAGCGGATTCTACATTGAGAATATGGGACTATGAAAACAGTAGATGTGTGGCAGTTTTGAAGGACTTCACGGGACCTTCCGTTTTGTTACAATTTCATCCCAATCCTAGCAAATTGGAAATATATGCTGCTGGTTCAGATAATTGTATTTATAAATGGAATTATGATACAAAAACTTTGGAAGCAAAAATGAAGGGCCATTTGTCACAGGTAACAGCATTTGCATTTGCCGACTCTACGACAGAATGTGGAATTTCTAGCTTCCGCAAGTCGTGACAAGGTTCTGATAATTTGGCAAATCAGCGATGGCAAACAAGTAAAAGTAATACCATTATATGAAGAGTTAGTTGGCGTAATATATTCAAATCCCCAAACCATTATTGTAGCCGGAGCTAAAGGAAACTTAAAGCAAATTTCAAGTAAAACAGGAAAAATATCTACGCTTATTGAGTGCCAGGAGGAAGAATACGAAATCACAACACTTATGTTTAACAGTACGAATATTCAATTGGCTTTTGTTACAGCAGATCATAATA
Organism: Sarcophaga peregrina; assembly: GCA_014635995.1. Classification (NCBI taxonomy): domain Eukaryota; kingdom Metazoa; phylum Arthropoda; class Insecta; order Diptera; family Sarcophagidae; genus Sarcophaga; species Sarcophaga peregrina. The sequence continues at coordinate 82,292,330 of CM025793.1, read as the reverse complement.
TTTTAATTTTTAAGTTTGAATCTGCTGATAAATTGAAATGTTTTAAGCAGCTCATAGGCTTCAATGACGAAATACTCGATGTATGTTTTGTGGGAGAACAAGAAGAATTTTTAGCCCTGGCTACCAATAGTAAACACATTAAATTGTATGATATAAACAACCACATGAATTGTAATATTGTAATGGGCCATAAAGATACTGTCATGTCTTTATCAACGCCTGGTTCAAGTGACTTACTGTTATCAGCTGGAAAAGATTTTACTATTATCCTGTGGCAATTGAATAAAGAAAACGCTAGCTTAATATGTTTAGCTAAACATATAAATAGCCATACTGCTACTATTGGTTGCATATCTTTCGCTTATAATAATACAAACTGTTTTGCCTCTGTCTGCCAAAGCGGCAGCTTAAAGGTGTGGACTTTAAAAGGTAAAACGAAACAACATGATGAATATCAATTTGCCGTCAAGTATGCTGCTGTGGCGCACGATAAAGAAGTTAATTGCGTTGCCTTTTCTCCCAATAACAAAATAATAGCCACTGCTTCTCAAGATAAAACAGCTAAGTTGTGGTCAGCAGAGAGCCATAGTACATTAGGTACCTTAAAAGGTCATACGCGAGGTGTTTGGTGTGTTCGTTTTTCCCCCACTGATCAAATTGTGTTGACCACTTCCTCTGATTGCAGTTTACGTCTTTGGTCTTTATCAAATCTATCGTGTCTGAAACGTCTAGAGCAAACAGCAACTGTTCTAAAAGCGGAATTTATTGATCATGGCAAATATATATTATCTTCAGGTTCGGATGGTCTTTTAAAATTGTGGAATATAAAAACCAATGCCTGCATACAAACCCTTGACGAACATGATGATCGTGTTTGGTCTTTGGCTGTTTCATCAAAAACACACAAATACTTTTTCAGCGCTGCTGCCGATTCTAAACTTTTAAAATGGAAAGACATAACAGAGGAAAGTAAAAATGCCGAAATTGATAAACGCCAGGAAATGCTACAACAAGAACAGACATTGCAATTGCTTTTGCATCAAAGCAATAAATTGAAAAAAGCCTTTAAGTTGGCCCTAAAATTAGGCAAACCGAAAGTTTCCTATAATATTCTTAATCAATATATAAGACAACGTGATTATGATTCGATACACGAAATGATTTCAGATTTGAATAACGATCAAAAGGTTGTCCTATTGGATCATGTTAAAGTGTGGAGTTGTAATTCCAGGCACTCTCAGGTATCCAGTGTCGTTCTGCAACAGCTATTAATGGAAATGATGGTTGATACGAAAATGCAACGCATATTAAATTCTAAAAATATTGTAGAAATTGTAACACCCTATGTACAGCGTCATTTTAAACGCCTTACAGAGCTTAAGAAGGAATTAAATTTCTTAGATTTTATTGTTGAAAGTATGTAATTGAATATATTTTTTTTTAAATTAATTTGAAATTGTGTTGTTTTTGAAAAAATTAACAATTCGTTATTATATTTGATAGCCACTAAGTGGTTATCAAGAAGGTAGTGTCCTCAATTTCTTCACCTAGGTCCAAGTAAACGTTTCTCTCCATGTAAGACTAAAATAACTGGCAATTAGGCGGACAACTGAATATTAAGATTCAATTAAACCCAAGTTGAGTGTTAAGGCGATTTTAATTGAATGCTATTCAGCTTTCATTATAAGCGACACTACTGATCACGCAATCAATTACCGGAAAATTTGTAGTTATCCACAAGAATCATCTTAATAGCATCCGTGGCAAAGGAAGCAGATGCTTTTCTTTACCAATCTCCAATATAACAAGAGCAGACCAACAACATACAATCGCCTCAAATAAAGAAATCGTGTCCTTCAAGGATCGTATCTGAAAAATAATATGTCGGTGAACATGGTTAGATATTGAAAATTTCGAAAAAATAATAAAAATCATAGAGTCTGACTGTCGTGTTGTCCCAATTTCGAATTTCTAAAAGTAAATCATTGGGTCAGACATCAAAACGAAAAATATTTCTTCAGCGACTTCCTCTCAGCAGATTTCTGGCAAAGACTCTAAGAGTAAAAATTGCCATGAAAAGCTTCCCAAAAATCTGTCGTTCGGAGTCGACTTTAAACTGTAGGTCCCGCCACTCATGTATAAAATTAACGCACACAACATAAGTGGTGTAAGAAGCTAGGTCGTAATCCTGACTGAAGGGTTGTAATGGCCAATTATGCATGTAAATCATTGGGTTAAAAGTACGTGAGATAGTCGCAAGGACTATCGTGTATACACAAAATAGTTCACATACTCTACTGAAAGTTCTCGGACAACGTCCGTCTAGTTTAATAGATGATAATTTCTGATACTTATAGGCCCTGAAGTCGCCGTGGTCTAGTAGGTAGTGTGCTGGCTTATTAGACGTAAAGCCAGGGTTTGAGTTCCAAACCAGACATCAAAATAAAATACAAAAAGTATTTTTTCGGCGATTTCTTCTCAGCAGATTTCTGGCAAAAACTCTAAGAGTAAATAAAATTGGCATGAAAAGTTTCTCAAAAATCTGTCGTTCGGAGTCGACTTTAAACTGTAGGTCCCGCCACTTGTGTACAAAATTAACACACACAACATAAGTAGTGTGAGAAACTAGGTCAATAGTCCTGACTGAAGGATTGTAATGACCAATTATGTATGTATGTAGGCTCAATTCAGACGAGAACAATTTTTAGTCGCACAATTTTTCTTCTTTTCAAATCACACCGGATGAATATTAGTTTCGCAGAAATGTATGTATTAGCGTTCTTGCATTAATTTGATGTTTTCAAAATGTTCATGTATTAGTTTTGTGCTGATGATGCGCGGATATAGCTGGTGGAAACTTTACGCCACCGAAAAATCATTCCCTACACCCCTCTTGCCTATAAACTATCATTTTACGCCGACACAATTGTTCTTGTGTAAATATACTCATACGCATTAATGCTTATTTCAATATTATACTTATATTCAAAGTTGGAAGTACTCATCGTACTCATACTTAATAATACGCTTGATGTTGATTTCGACTCTCGTTTAGTTAGCATTTACAAGAATCAGAAAATAAATATGACTCGTGTTCGAACCAGAGATCAGCAATGAATCATTTTTTGCTACTTATAAGTACTCATGAAATTTTGAGTACGAGTGAGTCAACAGTATTGAAATTTACCTACTCTGATTCATTCGTACTCGTTACAACTTCGAATCATTCATCAAAATTTATAGTCTTAGTTGTTGTTATATTTACAAACAAGGAAGTACGAACACCACAATACTCACAAGAATGTTCTGTGTTTGCTTAACTTGTTGTCTTTGTGTTTTTCCTTCTTCTGTTTTGTGAAAGCAACAACGACAAAGACTGTAACTCGAATCATTTATAAGTATTTTTCTAAATTTAAGAATCTGAATGAGTAGGCGTATGAATCAAACATATCTGGAATGGTGTGAGTTGATGTCCACGTTGTACTCATACTCATTGCAACGTGAACTTACAAATCAATGTTGTAGAATACGAATAAATCAGAGTAGTTGAGTTTCAATACAATTCGAATAACTCGAATCATTTATAAATATTTTTCTAAATCTATGAATCTGAATGAGTAGGCGCTTGAATCAAACATATTTCTGCTGTTAAGAGTTTAATGCTGATTTCAACGTTGTACTCATACTCATTGCAAACTGAACTTACAAATCAATGTCGTAGTGAGTACGAATGAATAAGATTAGTTAAATTTCAATACCGTTGACTTACTTATACTCAAAATTTGATAACTACTTATGAGTAGCGAAAAAAAAAACAATTCATTACTGATCCCTGGTACGGTGCCAAATAAAGCCTTCAATTTCATGGTGCTCATAGTACCATGCTTTGTTCAATCCTAATATATAATATAAATCTGTTTTTTTGTCAGCCAATCGCGCCTGAACGCCTGGACCGATTTTCTTGAAATGTGGGATATAGAACGGGCTTTTGTCGGTGCAGGTTATAGGTTATAAATCTTTTCGAAATTTTGACCAAAAGGGGAGAAAAAATGGGACAAATGGGGAAGAAATAGTAATAGGTAATTATTACGATTTAGCTTGGTTAAGTTTCCCAAATAGCTATTGGAGGTGTTCCGTTTATTAAGTTGGACCAAAATAGGTACAAAAAGGGGGAAAGGGACCGAAAGTATGCAAATTGAGTGCAGGTTATGTTAATCCTAATATATATTATAAATCTTTTTGTGATTGGCTAACAAAATCACGCCTGAACGCCTGGACCGATTTGCTTGAAATTTGGAATATAGATCGAGCTTTTTTCGGTGCCTATATATAAGTTATAAATCTTTTCAAAGGGGACAAAAAATGGTAATTGGTAATTTAATACGATTTAGCTTGATTAAGTTTCTCAAATAGCTGTTGTGGAGGTATTCCGTTTCTAAAGTTGAACCAAAATAGGTTCAAAAAGGGGGAAAGGGGCGAAAAAATAACCCGCGCAACGCCGGCTAAAATCTGCTAGTAAGAAATAAAAATCAACATTTCGTTAAAATATTTTTTTTACGTTTCTTTTATTCATTTATTTATTATTCTTTTATTAACTGATCGTTAAATTAAACTTTTCACAAAAAAGAAATACAATTATTTTTATTAAAAATCGATATAAAAATAAAAAATAAAAAAAACACTTTAAAGAACTTAAAGAAACAAAACGAAAAGTATATTTCGTAAAAAAAAAAACTACAAATAATAATAGAAGTTAACAACACTTAACAATTACTATATATAATATATATATATATAAAAAAGAGGACTCATTTACTTTTTAAACGATGAACAATAAAAAAAATATTAAATTAGGTAAAAAACGAAATTATAATTGGGGGGGGGGGGGGTATATAATTTACAAAACTTACAGCTTGAATTGTGCGTATAGATTTGGAGCAAAGCAAGACAATGTATGTACAATTTATATACTAGACTTGAAATAAAAATATAAAAACAATATTTAAGAGCAAATAATTAATTAAAATTTTTGTTTTTGTTTTGAATTTTAAAGCTTATATATAGTATATAAACGTATTACATCATGATGTCATTTATTTTTGAACTTTTATTGGCCTTTTATAGCGTTATCACTGGTACTTTTCTTTTAGTTACTATAATAAATTGTTTGTATTTAAAGTGATTTGTATAAAGATATCTAAAAACACGCTCGCATAAACATATATAAATTGATATTTTGTTTTTTTAAATAGTATATTTTACTATAACTAAATTGAATGAGAGAGGGATTAGGTAGGGGGGAGATGACATATGTATGTATGCATGTACTTATATGATCGTTCGATAATTATCGGTTATTCTCTATTATTATTTACTCTACAATCATTAATAAGTCATCGCCTTCCAATTTCATGCCATTAATAACTTCCAACTTTTTAACAACACCCGCCTGAGGAGCCTGTACAACCATTTCCATTTTCATAGCTGACAAGACAACCAAAGGTTGGCCCTTTTCCACTTTGTCACCTTCCTTAACACGTACATCGATGACAGTACCAGGCATAGGAGCACCAACTTCGCTCTTGTTCAGCTTAGAGGCTTTAGGATGAATGTGCAATTCCTATAAAAAGAAAACAAAACAAAACAACAAAAATCAATTAAATGTCGTTTAGGTAGCAAATATCGAAAAAACAATAATTACCTTTGAAGCTTCCTTATCACGAATCAATACAGATCTCAATTGACCGTTCATTTCGAAGAACACTTCACGTTCACCATTAGGTGTCAAGTCTTCTGACATGGCCAATGTCTTAACGCTTAATGTTTTACCTCTCTCAAGATTTACTTCGAATTCTTCACCCACTTTAGGACCAGTCAAGAAAATACGTGTGTCCAATTTATCAACGGGACCATAAGATTCACGGAAATGCAAGTATTCTTCGGTAACAGCGGGATACAAAGCAGCGGACATAACATCGCGATCGGTAATATTAGGATGAGAATCTTTAAGATCCTTCTTGAGTTTGTCAAAGTCCAAGGAGGCCAAATTCTCTCCAGGGCGGCCCTCAATGCGTGGCATATCCTTCAACACACGCGAACGCAATGGTTCGGGGAAGCCACCATGAGGTATACCAATTGAACCCTGCAAGAATTCGACAACCGACTTGGGGAATGACAACTCTTCAGCCTTTTCCAATACTTGATCAGCTTGTAACTTATTCTGAACCATAAATTGGGCCAAATCTCCAACAACCTTAGAAGAGGGAGTAACCTTAATGATATCGCCCAACAACAAATTGGCTTCTCTGTAGGATTTCTTGACATCCTCGAATAAGTCACCCAAACCCAAAGAGAAGGCTTGGAACTGCAAATTGGTATATTGACCGCCGGGAATTTCATTCATGTAGACATCAGCATTGCCCGACTTCATGGTAGTGGTACATTCAAATGGTGCATACAAAGTACGAGTCTGTTCCCAGTAGGCTGAGTATTCAGAAACATCACTCAAGGCAAATTGTGTATCCAATGGAGTTCCCTGCAATGAGGCCACTATAGCACCCATACTAGGCTGGGAAGTCATACCGGACATGGAATCTACAGCCACATCAACAACATCGGCTCCGGCTTCAGCACAAGCTAACATAGAGGCAACACCAGCACCAGAGGTATCGTGGGTATGAATATGAATTGGTACATCGGGATGTTTGTCACGAATGGCAGAGATCAATAAACTGAATGATGAAAACTAAATATGAAATATTGTTTCTAAATATTGGATTGTCAACGTGTTTACTTACGTGGCAGCTTGTGGTTTCAATAAACCAGCCATATCCTTAATACACAACACATGAGTACCAGCCTTAACCAACTCATCAGCTAAGTTGGTATAATATTTAAGATCATATTTGGTACGAGTGGGATCACTAACATCACCAGTATAAGAGATGGCAGCTTCAACAACACCACCAGCCTTGCCGGCAGCTTCCATACCCAAAATCAAATTGGGCAAGTAGTTCAAAGAATCGAAGACACGGAAAATATCCATACCAGTTTGAACCTTAATAAGTAATAAACAATAGGAATCTATTAAAAATCATCTATAAAAGCCATCGAGCTATGCTATGGACTTACAGCCAATTCACAGAATTTATAGACAACATTATCGGGATAGTTTGTATAACCGACAGCATTAGCACCTCTCAACAACATTTGGAATGGAATATTTGGTATCATTTTACGCATCTCTTCCAAACGCTCCCAAGGACATTCATGCAAGAAACGAAGTGCCACATCAAAAGTGGCACCACCCCAATTTTCCAACGAATACAAGTTATTAAATTTATTTGCAACATAGGGGGATATCTTCAAAAGATCATGAGAACGAACACGGGTGGCCAATAACGACTGATGGGCATCTCTGTAGGTGGTGTCCATCAACATTAAATTCTTACGGGAGCGGACTTCTTTAGCGAATGCTTCCGGACCTTGACTAGTCAAAATGTGGCGAAGACCTTTTGGTGGTTCGGTGACTAAATATTTTGTGTTTAGTTAGGGGGGGGGATGGAAATAAAATAATTATTACAAAGAAATACTTTTTATGAATAGATTAAGCTTTAGATGTTAGCACAGAAACAAACCCTCTTAAGGATAAGGTTAATAATGAAAATTTTGAAAAAAAAAGTATTTTACAAGACCAAGTCCAAGAAAAAAGTACACAAAACATAAAAGTTATTTACAAAATTATAAGCAAAAAAAGAATATGTATTAATGATTAAGAAATATCAAATGTTTTTATAATTGGTATACATATGTGTATGCATGTTTGGATATCGTTGTAGAAAGGACGGATAAAAGTTTAAATTTAATTACGAAAAATGATGCAATAATTTTCGAAAACTTTCTTCTCTTTAGCGATTAATTTCCACTAAAAATGCAAATACGAAATTGGAAGTCACATTAAAAGTGTTCTTTAATAGTTTTCTATTCCAAAAAAGGGAGAAGTATTGTAATGGATATGCCAAGTTCACCGACCTTTGATCCTTTAGAAAAACACTTTAACCTTAATACGTTAGAGGGGGTTATTCGATATTTTGCTGAAGGCATTTTACAAATAGTACAGATAGTTTCGAAAATCGTAGTGTAATAAAAGTGTATGTACAGTCAATGAAAAAATTCTGCGTACACCGCTTTATGTGAAGTCGCTGTGGTCTAGTAGGTAGTGTGTTGGCTTATTAGACGTAAAAGCCAGGGTTCGAATCCCAGGCCAGACATCAAAACAAAGTACAAAAAAGTATTTTTTCGGCGATTTCCTCTCAGCGGATTTCTGGCAAAAACTCTGAGAGTATAAATAAAATTGCCATGAAAAGTTTCTCATAAAATCGACTTTTAACTGTAGGTCCCGCTACTTATATGGATAAAATTAACACACACAACATAAGTGGTGTGAGAAACTAGGTCAATAATCCTGACGGATGGGTTCTAATGATCAATTATGTATATGTATGTATGCTCTATGTAAACTTTTTCAAGTCTAATTTTTTCATTATTTTTCTAGTAATTTCTAGATTATATTTTTTTATAATCCTTTTTGTCTTCAAACACTTTTAATTGTACCTTAAACAACGCTATAATGCCTTTTTAATTTGATAAAAATCGCAAGGAAAAAGACTACATACAATAGTGAACGTAGACTTTTTGCTTTGACTGTACATAACTTTCAAATTCCTATACATATTACATACAGTCAATCCTCCTTTAATGTGGTACTCTCAGAACACGGTTTCCATATAACGGGCGATGCTCTCAAAACACGGTTTCAATATAACGCGCGATGCTCTTAGAACACGGTTTACATATAACGTGGTTTTAACGTAACGCGGATTTGAAACTGCGACAGCCCTCGTAAAAAGCGGCACTCTTACAACTCGGTTAACGTTTAATAACATTCCATAAGATATTAGTAATATCAGTTTTTTTTGCCACAAAAGCGCAGCCGAGATATACACTGAACGTCATTAGTGAGTCAACAGCTTTTTATAAGAAATATGCTTGTAGCACAACAATAATTTTGTTTTTTTGTTTTTGTTTTAACATTTTATAATTAATAAATAAACGTTTTTATTTTTAGAAATTTATTGGACTATTCTCATTTACTTTTCTCGCTATCGTAAGGAAATGAATTACTGTCAGTGTGCACAAGACATTCCTGCTAGTTATCCTTCACCGAATGCACTACTGTAGTGTACACTTTTCTGTTGCCCTTGATTTAACGAGTGCACCGAAATGTGTATTTCTCATTTATTCAATGTTTACAACAACAGCACTTGTTTGCCTGTGAAGTAACGGAACTATGTTTTGTGTTTCCATACAATGCGGTAGATGGTTTCCATATAGAACACATTTCGAATTAGTATGGGTTGTACGGTTAAATCCGAGTGTCTTATAGCGCGTTTCCATACAACGCGGTATGCTTGCACCGCGTTATAGGAGGGTTGACTGTATATAAATACTATTTGATAGTGAAAATGGAATAAAAATTTACGAATTTTATTTTATTATTGATTTTTTTTCAAACTCCGTAGAAGTGTAATATTGGACTAAAAGCCGAGATTGAGACGGAGTATTTCAAAATTCACTTAATATTACACAAACCTAAATTGTACACTTCATGAAAACAATTTAGGATCATTATTATACAAAAATTTCTTTTTAACAACTGAATTTCGACGTTGATTTTATTATTTTGGCTCGATACGAATTTGTATAGCTTCTCCGCTTTTTATGTAAGAATCAAATTATTTAAATGAAACGAAAAGTGTATAAGCAACTTGACTATATTTATTGTCTTAGTTATTGGTTTTCGATTTTAACTAAAACAATTTAAAGAAATTTAAACTTTTATCCATCCTTCGATGTAAATTTTATGGTGATTGTTTTTCATTCATTTTTTTTTTGTTTTTTTTTGTATCACAACACTTCCAAAAACATTATAACATACCTTTAGCTTCACCACGTTCTTCACGTTCTATTGCCTCGGGTGATAAATCTTCACGATTTAAGAAATTTCATTTCATTGAAGAACGTTGGTAATTTTTGTAAGTGGTGGCCACATTTATGGAAATTTTTTTTTGTTTTGTTAATAGGCACAACAATTGCAATGGCGTTTATGGTATCAAGTGATTAATGATGTTTAAAGATTTTTGGTTTTATTTTTTTTTTGGCAGTGTATTAATAACAAAATGCAACATATAAAAGAAAAGTAAATTAAAAAAAAAATTAAGAAAATAATGTAACAAATAAAGCTTAAACAAAAAGATTAATACGAGTGTTATAAAACAAACAACCACACTCACAAACAAATATTTAAAACAACATTTATTTGGAATTATCACTTTCGAAACTAATATAAGATTATGAGTGTGGCTGTTCGAAAGATATAAGCGTTGAGGAAGAAAAATCGAAAGCTAAGAAAATTTGAAATCGGAAAGTACATATGCCCAGTCTTACAAAAGTTTACATACGATTAAAAAAAAGAACCAATACGCATGTAAAAAGTAAATTATCCCTATAAATGCCAATACAAAATTCGTAATTGATATAAACGTGACGATAAACAGGACGTACAATGGGTATATTACTTGTAAAGTACAAGTACCCCCTAAGATAAACGTTGTCAAATTAAAACAAACGACGTTAATGATGAGTCAGAGATAAAGAATAAGAAATATCCACCTAATCAATTACGATAAACTGTGTCCAAATTAGGAACTTAAGCAAACATTTGAAATATATTGCATTGCAAATAAAGAGAGCAAATTAAATTGAAAATGAAGTTCTAGGAATATCAGCTTTTCATCAATCCAGTCCTAGATCCATGATTAAAATAATAGAGGCTCAAACTAAACAAGGCTAGAATACGTCTAAAGCTAATCAAATTGTAATATAAAGCACTAAAACCGTAAAAATTTAAAGAAAAATCAGCTTATCATCAACGGATTTGTAGATCCACGAAACTAAACTAGGCTAGAAAACGTCTAAATCTAATAAAATTGTAATAGAACGCACTAAAACCATAAAAATAATGGTCCAAGTGGTGCACCCATTGTTAAACTTTTGGATTTGGACAAAAATCAGCTTATCATCAACGGATTTGTAGATCCACGTTTAAAATAACAGAGGCTCAAACTAAACTAGGCTAGAATACGCCTAAAGCTAATAAAATTGTAATATAAAGCACTAAAACCGTAAAAATAGTGGTCAAAGTGGTGCACCATCCATTGTTAAAGTGATGGATTTGGGGAAAAATATTGTTATTCATCGATAGAATTACGAAACTTTCATCAAAACGAAAAACGTTTAACAATGACGTCTAGGACGAAGCGTATAAAATCAAAAATGAAGTTGGCAAAATAAGGTTAACAAATGCAACAAGTAAGATGATAGCTTAGAAGCGTAGGATAGAATAACTATTGCTGAAGTATTTGGTTAAGAAGGAAATTCAATTCAAAATTTTCGATAACTTAATCTTCAAAGACTCTATATGACGTCAATTACAGCTCTCCAAAAGTTTCAGAAGTTAAAATGGGTTTAACCAACTAAAGACAAACTTTATTCTTGGCAAACTAAGGTTAAGAAATGGAACAAGTAAAACGATAGCTTTAGATGCGTAGAATAGAATAACTATTGCTGAAGTGCTTGGTTAAGTAGGAAATTCAATAATTAATCAGGATTTTTAATGGAAAACTCAATCATCAAAGACTCTATATGACGTCAATTACAGATCTCCAAAAGTTTCAAAAGTGAAACCTAACCTAACCTAGGTTTAAATTTTCAATACGAACCAAAATTAAAAAGTCTGAAGAATCTAAACAAATATTTACAGGGAGATATGTAAACGTTTGAAAGATTATTTATATATAGACAGAGAATTGCTAAACTAAAGACTTTGTTTGGTTAAACATTATGGTGTTTCCAACTTTAGAAAGTCTATTAAAACCAACCACAGTATAAATACTTAACTACCAAACTCTCCTTTCACATCTACAGAAAGTCTGTGATCTAAATAAAATCGTATGTAAACATTCTTGTCTTTCCAAACTGTTTAGAAAACCTAGCTAATCATTAAAAAAAATTAAGTTTTTCCCGTATTTGTGGAATATTTAAACCTGTAACGTGATAAAGAATACGAAAATTATTGATCTAAAGTTGCGCTAGAAGAAATTAACATTTTTCACATAAAAGTCGTAAAGAAGTCGCCCAAAATGAAGCCTTAAAAACTATGAAACATGAGGTTAGAAATCAGAACATAAAACGAAAAAACTCTCGAAAGCCATTCCTTTTTCAAGTAAAGCCAGTTCAAAATATTTTTTTTTCTTTTGTTTGAAATGCAGCAACAACATGAACACCAAAAAAAAAACCCATTTTATCCGTACTTACCTAAAGGAACATTAGGTACATGGGGATTAATTTCGGCAGGTTTCAGATTTGTAGCCAATGGTGTTTGAGGTCCATTCACCAATACTTCACCCAAATAGTTGAGCAATTTTTGAGCACGATTTTGTGAGTGACGGAATTTAAACAATTGTGGATGCTCATCGATGAAGTATGTATCGAGGACACCGTGAAGGAATTTTTGATTTTCCAATACGTTAAGTAAGAATGGAATATTCGTTTTGACACCTCGAATACGGAATTCACGTAAGGCACGATTCATCTTGGATGCAGAGCTTTGTAAATCTGTGGCATGTGAGATAATTTTGACTAGCAATGAATCATAGTAGGGTGAGATAATGGCACCGGCAAAGGCTGAGGCACTGTCCAAACGTATACCCATACCCTCACCGGAACGGAAGACTTCGATACGACCGGTACTGGGTTGGAAATCATTGGCAGGATCTTCGGTGGTAACGCGACACTGTATAGCATAGCCACGGGGTTGAATTTTCTCTTGTGTATAGCCAAGTTCAGGTAAGGGTCATTCCTTCGGCCACACGAATTTGTGATTGTACCAAATCGATGCCGGTAATTTCTTCAGTAACCGTGTGCTCAACTTGTAGACGGGCATTCACTTCAATAAAGTAGAAATTTCCAGATTCGTCACATAAGAATTCAACAGTACCGGCATTTTCATAGCCGACATGTCTAGCCAAACGTACAGCAGCTTCGGTCATTTTGTCACGTACTTCCAAAGGCAAACGAGGAGCAGGAGCAATTTCCACTACCTTCTGATGACGACGTTGTACGGAACAATCACGTTCGTACAAGTGAACTACATTGCCGGCTTTGTCACCCAACAATTGTACTTCAATGTGACGTGGACGTTCAATAAACTTTTCGATAAACATGGCACCGTTACCGAAAGCAGCCTTAGCTTCTGAACTGGCACGTTCAAACATTTCCTCCGACTTCATCCATTTTGCGTACTACACGCATACCACGACCGCCACCACCATAGGCAGCCTTAAAGATAACGGGTAAGCCGTGTTTCTTGCAGAATTCCATGGCTTCTTCTTTGGTGGTTACGGGACCATCAGTACCGGGCACAATGGGACGCCAGCTTCAATGGCAGCAATACGAGCAGCGACTTTGTCACCCATCTGTTGTACAACCTTGGGTGAGGGACCAATGAAACGAAGACCAGCATCAATGACAGCCTGAGCAAAATCACTGCGTTCCGAAAGGAAACCATAACCGGGATGCACAGCATCAACATCGTTTTCCTTACAGACGCGTATAATTTCTGGAATGTTTAAATATGCTTCAACTGGTGGCAAGCCCTTTGCCCTACCAAGTAGGCTTCATCGGCCTTTTGACGATGCATATGCATTTTGTCTTGTTCCGAATATATGGCCACCGATTTAATGCCCAATTCGGTACAGGCACGGAAAACACGTATGGCAATTTCACCACGATTAGCCACCAATACGGAACGTATGGGCTTATATTCAACCTAAATATATAATACGAGTAAGGATAAAACAATTATTGTTAGATGTGTTAAGTTAGTTAGGATAGGGTTAGGCGTGTCAAATGTTTATTACCTGTGTGGAATAGGCATTTCTATTGTAGAGGTATACACGGATTCTGGGTGTTGTCTGTCGTAAAGACTTAAAGGCCGTTTGAGCTACACCGAACAACATTTTTTATATATTTTTTTTTAAATTCTGAAAATAAAAATGGAAATTCATTTAGTGTGTGTTTAAAAATATTAAATCCAGAAGCAGTTAATAGAGGCTAAAGTGATGAATTAAAAAATAATGATTGAATGTAGTAAAATAACTACAACAATAATCGATTTACTTCGTTATTCTTATCGCACAACTATTCGCTAGATCTTTACAACGGCAATCTTCAAACCACGACTGTTTTGTGAACACGCAACTTCACACAAGGCTGACTGAATTCTTACTGACTGGTTGTCTGCTTTGTCCAGCCTTTTTATATGCAAGAATCAGTCCGGTAATGTCATTCTTGAAGTGGAACGTTCGGGATTTCGCCTTCTCGAGAATTCTATCACAACACATTGCTTGTTGTTGCGTTTGCTTACTTGTCTTTTCTCATAAATTCGATGTGTGTTAGTGTAACTGGTAGCTGTGAGATACAATTGAATTTTCTTTGGTCACTTGAAAGATCTACTGAAGTCCTTATGTGTGGAATATTAGATTTCGGTTGCGGTTTCTGTTGGTGGAGCGTATCCGAATTGTCAACGACTCTGGCTTATAAATCAGGCTGAATTTGGTCAATGGCATGGGTTATGTTGACTTTAAGGACAGATTGCCTACAGTAATTGATATTGCAGAATATTTAATGTGGCTGAACTTGTCTGAAACGTTTTATGTTGATAACAGAACTCAATAGTAATCACATGGTAGCTTGGCCAATTTACTGTAAAACGTTCTGCTTTACATTGTTCTTGATCAAAAACATTCCAATGATGCCCTTAGATCATGAACTCTATCAAACATTTCATCTTTTATTAAAGATAACATTTTGATAGAGATTCATAGCAGTACATATGCAGGACATTGGTTATTACAATAGTTTTGGGCAGGATTACAACCTAGTTTCTTATAATAGTAATGTTGTGTGTGTTAATTTGGTTAATGTGCAGGTTTTTAAAGATTTAAAGAATCTTGATCCTGACCTCCCACTCTGCCACCTCTATGGCCTCATCGATGGATGGGTCAGGAGGGAAGAGCTGAGGCGTTGGGGAATCGGATCGGGTTATTCTGTTTTTAGACATATATGGCCTGCTATGGACAGCAAGAGGAGAGAGTGGCTGCTGTGCTTGGTTAAGGCCAGCTTAAGGTTGGTTGTCGGTTTTATCACGGGGCACTGCGAGATTAGGTCGTTGACGGGGATCTGGATCAGATCCCAGCCGGACTATTGCAGGGTATGTTGCGATGAGGAGGAGTTGGAGACTGTCGAACATCTCCTCTGCAACTGCCCAGCCCTCGGTAGGTTGAGGACCCTTGGCAGGGTCTTCTTTGAGAGCTTGAGTTCTGTGTCGAGAGCCGACATCAATGCTCTACACAGAATCATTAGCAGCTTAGGCTGGTTGCTTTGTGTCTGTTTCTTTCTGTGTAATTCCTTCGTTTTCCATTCTCCCTCCCCTTACCTACATTTCTCTATCCTCTATTTCCTTCCTCCCCTAAGGACAATGTACACTGGGTCAATTTCGAACTCTGGGTACTGTCCTTGTCTTGACCGACAGCTGCACGTCCTCTAACCTAACCTAAAGAATCTTTACGATTGAAACGTTCTGTTACCCAAAACCCTTATGACCCTTAAATTAAGAATACAATGTAAAGAATTGAAAGTCATTTTGGGGATTTGCATTTAAAATCTCTCTAATTTCGTGGGTTAATATAAATCGTTTGTTTTTTTCCATAAATTAAATTCTAAAATAAATTTAATCACATGATTGCTCCACACACACAAAATAAAATAAAAGTGTTTCCAATTTGTTTCAAAATGTTTTTTTTTTCTCATTTAAATATTGTTGGCCTTAAAATGCATTTCGAATTAACTTGAACTTGAGACATGTGTTTCCATTATAAAATAACGTCGATTACAACAACAACAAAAAATCACCAGACTAAATGATCTTCAGGCATAATATAAACATGCATAGATTAATGAATGAATAAATTTACATTTTAAAAATTTATTTTTATTAACCCCAACCGGTTTAGAAAGAAATTTTTGAAAAAAACTTTATGAAAAAAGAAATTCAATTAAATTAACTGCGGCGGCATTCCTCCGTTTCCCATTCTCCCTCCCCTTACCTACATTCCTACATCCTCTCCTAAGGACAATGTACAATGGGTCACTTTCGACCTCGGGGTACACGTCCTCTAACCTAACTATGTCGGCATATTTCATGAAGGCAAAATGATGGTAAAGTCATTAACATTATAGGAGATTGTTTTTAATTAGAGTTTATAGGTACTATTGTTCCTAAAAGTAAGGCATAAATATTTCTACCTGTGATACCTGTGACCATTCAATTGATTACACCTTTTTCCTATGTACGCATGAATGTTTGTATGTCTTTATAGTTCACAATAATCATAAATTTATTTAAAAATTTATGATTGTAATTGCTTAAAGCAATCACCATATAATATACAATGAATACCCAATAAATAATTGCCTTGTTTACATGGTCTATAACGCCTTTACACAAACTATAGAAGAAGGATCTCTTACAAACACAAACAATAACTTTTCATAGTCAATCCCTTTTAACTAAGAAAATCGTAATTACAGTCCATATATACAGTGCATGTATTCATATTTTACAAGACAAGACACACCCTTTAGATAAAATATGTTCTGTTTGTGTAATTAAATATACAATCTCATCGGTCAATATTGATGGAATAATTTTGCTAAAAGAATAAAAGAAAATTCTATTTATATGACATGTTAAACATGAAAGTACACCCATGGTTATAGCAATAGGTACACTATATAAATAAAAATATCACCATATCCTTAATCATTAAAAATAGGTATGAGGAAATACATACAGTGGACAGCAAAAGTCTTTGTACGGTCTTTTCATGTTTTTCATGAAACAAGAAAAAAAAAGGGAAGAGTTTCAGATGACTCCATAGGTATCCGCAAGGAGAACCCTGAGAAAATTTAAAATTCAAAGGCCATATATCTGGAAATGTTATCCCTTGTATTCAGTAGAATATCCCTTAAGGTCAAGCACTCCCATTAAGATTGTGGGACCTTTTTTTTTGTCAAAATATCTTAGAGTACTAAGACTTTTGAGACAATTTAATACAAATAAATTTATCATAAAAAATAATGTCATTCTAAAAGATAAAGGACAGCTAAATTTGCCAATAGCCAATTACATACATATGTAGTTTCATTCGACGCCCTGTACTTCAGAATAGACGTTATAGGGTTTGATGTCACGAATTAATCTTAAGGTTAGGTTAGGTTAGAGGGACGTGCACTTGGTTGTCAAGACAAGTACAGCAGTACCCGGAAGGCAAAATTGACCTCCCATTTAATTTCTAGGGGGAAGGAACTAGAATATATAGGAATGTAAGGTAAGGGGAGGGAGAATGGAAAACGGAGAGAATCTTACAGAAAGAAACAGACACAAAACAAAAGATGGTGAGAGCGCGGACTTAAATTTATGAAGGACCAACCAGCCCAAGCTGCTTAATGAATCTGTGGAGAGCCTTGATGTCGGCTCTCGACACAGAACTCAAGCTCTCAAAGAAGGCCCTGCTAAGGGGTCCTCAACCGCAATTTACCAAGGGCTGGGCAGTTGCAGAGGCGATGTTCGACAGTCTCTAACTCCTCCTCATCGCAACATACCATGCAATAGTCCGGTTGGAATCTGTTTCAGATCCCAGTCAGCGACCTAGTCTCTCAGTGCCCCGTAATAAAACCGACAATCAACCTTAAGCTGGTCGTAACCAAGCCCAGCAGCCAATCTGTTCTCTCACTGTCCACAACAGGCCAGAGACGTCTAAAAAAACCCGATCCGTTCTCCCCAACGCCTCTGCTCTTCCCTCCTAACCAATCCATCGATGAGGCCATAGAGGTGGCAAAGTGGGAGGTCAAGACCAACTGTCACATCGCCACCTGAAAGCGCAATCATTCGACATTACTTCGTCTTCTTTACAAGAATCAATAATAAATGAAGTTGGATTCCAATCTTACTTAATTATTTTCTATTATAAATCTAATGACAATAACATGTTTTCGTTTCTGTTTCCATAATACGTATGTATGTAAACAAAATAATTAATATTTAAATGTCATCATTAGAACAGTGACAGTGCATTACATGTTCGCTTCACATTTTTAACAACAAACGTCATTACGATTGCAATTATTATTGCTAATCTGTTTGGAATTACAAATCTCTGTTAAAAAATTTCTCAATTTAATTGACTCACTCACTATTACTGTCACTGCTATTCGTGATTTAGAAATGAAAGCTTTTTTTTTTTAGTAAATAAAAATAATTAATTGACAAGCATTGTATTGATTTAAGAGCGGCAGTGTATAAAATAAAATTTTAAAACAATTAATTCTTAATTAACAACAACAACAACTCTTACTGATATGTTTGTTATCGAAGAATAATGTAGTCTGGCGATAATATAATTTATTATGGCGGCATAATTCGAAGTGGCCTTCATTTTAATTTGGAAAGGTGAGATAAAGAAAACATTAAATAGTTTGATGAAATAAATTTAGTCTACTTAAGGGAAAGTTTTTATAAACTTAATTTTTTCATTTTTCAATGTTTCCTTCGAGATAGGGTCCGCCCCAGCCACCTAACTTAACTTTATTTTTTTGATTAAATATGTAAAATATACTCGATTCTTAACACGTTCGCTGCCACGGCAATTATCAGAAAACTGGTAAAAAAAACTACGATTTTCTTTACATTAGTAAGTACGAGATAACTCGGTCCCCTAGAAGGGAATGCAATCTACGACTCAACGCCTCCGTTCTATAAGATTCTAAATTGAAAAAGTGTGTTTTAAGTTATGAGCTCTAAACGTTTTCATGCGCTATAACTTTGGAATGGATGGGCGCATCTTAACCAAATTTTGACAGTATTTAAGTTAGTACAACGTTAAGAACGTTATAGAATGGAGGCGTCGATATGAAAAATATTTTTGTTAAAAGCATTTATATTTCAGGCTTTTATAATTTTGATACATAATCGTTATCACCTTAATGTTTTGAATTTTTAAGCCCTCATTAATTAATTGATGTGTTTTCTAATTGAAGCGGAGAATTATAATCTTATCTTTTAATCACAATAACAACAACAACCATTTAACAAACTATTGATGATAGTAATTATAAAAAAACAAAATACAGTCAAACTCGTTTATAACGAATTCTTGGTTATTACGTACAAATTGTCAAGACCCAAGGTTTTAATAACAATTTTCATACAAAAAACTTTGTTTATTACGAACTCGTTTATAACGAATTCTCGGTGAAAAGGACCTACTTTAAATGGGCCCCAGTAATTAAATTTCATACATTTTACCTTTTTTTTTATAACGAATCCTCAGAAATAACTTTGAAGTGTGGCAATAGTCTTTACTTTTAATTAATATGGCAGCATTAAATTATAAGTCAGCATCTTAAATCAGCTAATAGGTAAAAAGAACACATATTTTTGGTTTTTAATAAAAAAAAAAATACTTTTTGTTTTTAATAAATGATAAAAAATTATTTCTATTTTATATTTTTTTCTATGACTTCAGCCTGGTTTTAAAGAACTTTGCCTATAACGAACTATTTTTCTGGTACCACGGAGTTCGTTATAACCGGGTTTGACTGTACAAACAAATATATCACGCGAGATATATTAAAAATTATATTCGAAAATATTCCTTTTAATAGACAATTATTATAAATATTAATGAAATTAACAGAATATTAGTATTGAAAAGTATTATTATTTAAATGAACTTCCTGCTATTGTATAGGTGTGTATCTATGTACATAATGAAAATATGTTTATTTTTAGATATATAAACAATTGTAGTAAACAAAACGTAAAACGTTTATTTATTTTTTAAAAATTTTTACACTCTATACCGGCAGTTATGTCTATAATACTTGTTAATTTGGTTAAGTGCCAGAGTAATTATTTAAAAATGAAATTCTTCTTTTTGTTACAATACATATTAAGTACGTTTGTCTGTTAATATTTTTAATAATAATAGGATTATTGTACATACATACTAGAGGTGTACACAGACATATATATTGCATTTTTCTCAAGACCGAATATTGATTGTAGCTGCAAATATAAATAAGTGTGAAGCAGAGATAGAGTACAAAAAACAACTGCACTCGTAAACCATTGTACAACAGTATAAAAAAGAATTGTGTGAAGTGGGCAACAAAAATATTGTACTCCTCATAGAGTCACAACATGCATTTCTTTTTATGCTCTTGGCAACCGAACATTTTCGTCTACACCAGCATTGCCAGTAACTTTTTTAAACTTTTTATTTCTGGGGAAAAACCTGTTTTTACACTACTGATATTCATATGGCAATTCTGAAAATGTAGCTTCAGTAGTAAAATATACTTTTACAATACAAAGCATAGTTCCGTTACTTCACATTCAAACGAGTGCTGTTGTTGTATTCATTGAATAAATGAGAAATACACATTTCAGTGCACTCGTAAAATCAAGAGCAACAGAAAAGAGTAGACTACAGTATTGCATTCGGTGAAGGGTAAGCTAGCAGAATGTCTTGTGCACACCCCTAGTATGCATTTATATTGGTGTACTAAGACTTTTGTTGTCCACTGTATATATAATGCATGTAGTAAATAAAAAATTTCATGTACATGAATAAAATATATAGAAAATGTACTGGACTAAAAAAGAATTAAATTTGAAATTGATAATTTACTATGAAACACTGTATAAGAGGCAGGGGGAGTGCTAAAAAGTTAAACGTTTTTTTCGGTAGAAAGTTATTCCCAACATTGTTGTATTTAAGAACAAAATAAAATCAAAATAATCACAGACAATATACAGTATCGGACAAAACATTTGCAACTACTATAGCGATTTTATAATTAGCTCAAATAAAAGACACGGGCTAATCAAATTGTAATTTTATATTACTTACAAGACCAAAGGAACCCTTATCTGCGATATTCAATAAAATTATTTTAATTTCTTCTATAGATAGACATTTTTAAAACTTAAAAGAAAAATAGTCACTTTTTCTGTAAGACAAAACAATTGCAACTTAAAAATATTTCACGGAAAATATTTTTTTGCTCAATATTTCGTAGCGGAATCCTTACTATCTATTATGGTTTTGCAACTTCGTGGCATCGACTCTATTAAATGATTAATAGTAGCCTGTGGAATAGCATACCGCGCATTTTTAATCCGATAAAGCAACTCGTCACCATTTTGGACGTTATTGCGATCAATCCGCTGTTTTACAATTGATGAGATATTTTCTACTGTGTTCAGGACCAATGAATGAGGTGGCCGCTCCATAAGATTAATATTTTTTGCCTAAACCAAGTTTCTACTACCTTAAAAGTGTGTTTCAGATCATTGTCTTGTTGACACGTCCAATGTAAAGGCATTATTTACCAATCAGCATATGGCAATATAATCTGTTCAAAGATGTTTTTGTACGACCATTTATCCATTATTCCATCAGTACGATCAAGTGGGCCCAAACCATTGTCAGAAAAACATCCCCAGGCCATGACACGACCGCCTCCATGTTTGACGGGCCTTACACAAAATTCTTTTTGTACTCCTTTTCCTTTTGGTCGCCTAACTCGAGTTATGCCATCACTAGCGATTATTTGAAATTTGATTCGTCACTGAAAAGAACGTTTTTCCTTTGGTTTACTGGACAGTAATCAAAATTCAATATTATTGCTCGAGTTAGGCGACCAAAAGGAAAAGGAGTACAAAAAGAATTTTGTGTAAACCCCGTCAAACATGGAGGCGGTCGTGTCATGGCCTGGGGATGCTTTTCTGCCAATGGTTTGGGCCCACTTGATCGTATTGATGGACTAATGGATAAATGGTCGTACAAAAACATCTTTGAACAGATTATATTGCCATATGCTGATTGGTAAATAATGCCTTTACATTGGACGTGTCAACAAGACAATGATCTGAAACACACTTTTAAGGTAGTAGAAACTTGGTTTAGGCAAAAAATATTAATCTTATGGAGCGGCCACCTCATTCATTGGTCCTGAACACAGTAGAAAATATCTCATCAATTGTAAAACAGCGGATTGATCGCAATAACGTCCAAAATGGTGACGAGTTGCTTTATCGGATTAAAAATGCGCGGTATGCTATTCCACAGGCTACTATTAATCATTTAATAGAGTCGATGCCACGAAGTTGCAAAACCATAATAGATAGTAAGGATTCCGCTACGAAATATTGAGCAAAAAAATATTTTCCGTGAAATATTTTTAAGTTGCAATTGTTTTGTCTTACAGAAAAAGTGACTATTTTTCTTTTAAGTTTTAAAAATGTCTATCTATAGAAGAAATTAAAATAATTTTTATTGAATATCGCAGATGAGGTTCCTTTTGTCTTGTAAGTAATGTAAAAATTACAATTTGATTAGCCCGTGTCTTTTATTTGAGCTAATTATAAAATCGCTATAGTGGTTGCAAATGTTTTGTCCGATACTGTACATAACTTCTCTCAGACACTATGATTCATTTGTGGTTGCATGTTTTAAAATGTTTAATTAATAAATTTTATTTTAAATGAGTTTATATTTTGCAATAAAATGTGTATTACTGTTGTTGTTGTTGCTGTTGCTTAAATGCTGCTAATTAATGTATTTTCCATTCACTTTTGTTACAATTGTTATAATCAAATAATAACCAGTATTGTATTGTGGTTCAATGAACAAATAAATAAAAAATAAATTTAATAACCATGAAAATAATAAAAAAAAAAACCTTCCAAATATATAGATTGTAATAAAATAAATTCTGTAATAAAATAATTTTTAACATTTTCTAATTTCACAAATCGTAAAATACCCTTTAACAATCGTTTTTTGTTTTTCATGCTACAATTCCGTTTAAATTTTTAATGAGATAGCATTAAATTGTTCAATATTTTATATTAGGATTGTTTATGAACATTTTTATATTTTAATTTCTATTTAATAAGCAAAAAAATGTGTTTAAAAAATGTATACATACCGACACCAATTTGTTAATTTATAACCACAAGGTGTTAAGCCATAAAAATGTCTGAATTGAAATGAGTCGTTGTAAAATATGGTAATTTGAACGAATCGTTTGCAAAACAACTGTAAATAATTCATCTTATCGATTAGAGTTACTTAACAGAAATGTAGGGACAGCCCTCCAATAAAAATTACAACGTTGAACTTCTCACTAAAGTTATGAAATCGGTTACGATACAGAGTTTACATTTTTTTTTTATTTTTTTTATTAAACCTGCACTCAGGGGATGACCCCTACTCATGCAGTGCATTGTGCAGGTTTTAGGAAAGGTGGACAGAGGGAAGATGCGAACGGTAAGGAAACGAGTTGCTGCTGGTGGCTATAAAATGGCCAGTGCTATACCTTCACCATTAGACAGTCTACAGCAATTGTCCCCTAGAAGCCCGCAGTTTCTCACATCACTTATATTGTGTTTGTTAATTTTATACAGAAGTGGCGGGACCTACAGTTTAAAGCTGACTCCGAACGACAGATTTTTGAGAAACTTTTCAAGAAGAGGAAGAGAAAAAATCGCCGAAAAAATACTTTTTTATTTTGATGTCTGGCCTGGGATTAGAACCCTGGCTTTATGTCTAATAAGCCAGCACACTACCTACTAGACCACGGCGAACACATTGTATACTTCTCCCTGCAAAAGTCTTTTTTATGATACCGCATTCGTTTCCATCTCAACGTATGTATGTCTGTAGTACACAGTTGGTCATTACAACCCTTTAGTCTTTATTACAATTTAGCTACTCACACCATTTATATTGTGGGTGTGGCAAATTTATACGTGAGTGGCGGGGGACTACAGTTTAAATTCAACTTCGTACGACAGATTTTTTTGAAAAACTTTTGTTATCAATTTGATTTACTCTCTCAAAGTTTTGGGCAGAAATCTGTTCTTTGAGAGAGTTTGATTTGGGGTCTGATTACTTGTCAGACAATACGAGCATTCAACACTTGTCACATTAGTTCCTCTCAAACTAATCTTGTTAGCAGGTTCGCTACTAGAATTACGAGCAGGGAGGGCTGATCCTCTGACATGTCCTACACCCGGGTATGTGAAAATCCACTCAGCGTGTTCTAAACTTAAGAACAAAACTACTAGACTTAAATTTCACCAAAGGGTTTGATTTTAGGACGTCTCTTCTGCTACCTAATCTCTTCGGGATCTCCAACTATTAACATTTCTATGACAGCCAAATGAAAAACATATACGAGTAGACCAAGTTGAAATGTTGATAACTGATATCTAAGCCTAATTAAATATACTTTCGTAACACTAATAGGCTTATTCAATGATCATGTCGTTTCGTATCTTTTTGTTGATTTATCTAATTAGCACTGCTCTCGAGCAAATAAACGGGGTACCTTGCACCTGCCGTGTGCTGTCTGAACCTTCAATAGATGTGTGATACCATATGTATCTTATCTTACTTGTATACGTTTAGATGTATGTATTCAACTATCAGACGATCTTAGCTAGCGCCTAGTTAATTTCCGTATACGTAGTAGTTAATTTTCTTATCTTCATTCAACCATGCTGTGAGATCGTTTAGAATTAGAACGTAGTCTAACGTAACAGTATTGGGATTTACTCGTCTTCTAGACGTTTTAACAATGACAATAGCTGATAACTCTTCTAGTAGAAATTTACAATTAGCGGATAAGATATTTTTTATTATCTTTATGTTTTAAATTTTTATTTTTTCATTAACAAATGTGGGGGGTGTTAATGTGAGGTTTTATTCCTAAATAAATGTGTGACAAAATTAATGCGTGTTCGAATTATGCGTGATTTTAACTTTGTATTGTCGCCGGAGTTATTGTTTACTCTACTATATTTATTATCTATCTATTCAGGGGTATTAAAAACACCTGTTGTTTGCTAATATAACTTAGTTTTGTTTAACATTTCTTTCGAATACATTTTAACAAAAACGTGCAGTTTGGTTTCGCGGTTAATAAAACATTTGTAAACATTCTAACAATTGCCCTAATTATATTAGTTTTGTGGATTTTGTCATTAGCATCATTATCCCATAGCAGGAACTCATTTCCTTGTTATTCGTATCTTCCCTCTTTCCACCTTTCCTAAACCTGCACAATGAGTAGGGGCCCTCCCCTGAGTGCTGGTTTTATAAAAATAAAAAAAATATATCGTACGAGTGTTATTAGAATTAAATGATACCTAAGCAGTGAAGTTGCCGTGGTCTTGTAGTAGGGTATTGGATTATTAGACGTAAAGCCATTTTTTAAACACCAGGTCACACATCTCCAACAAAATAAACTGTAGGTCCCCACTAGGAATGCCAATCGGGAAATCCAGAATCCCGGGATTTTTAAAAAATTTGTCCCGGTATTTACGAGATCGTGGATTCATATGTATTTTGACCTTGACCCTGCAAAAGGTTCTAAAAAAAAAATTCTATATCACTCGACTTCGATAATAGCATTCCAGATGAGGGCAACCCTAGTTCCATTGCTAAAAAGTTATTTGATAAGTATTTAATATCGCATATCTCATAAACTGCAACAGCTAGAGTCACCAAATTTTATATGGACGACTTTGGGGCGTATATATGCACAAAATGGGCGGATTGTATATAGTGGGCGTGTCACCTCCCATAGTCAATATATATAAAAATGAATGTTTGTTTGTAATGTACCTTATAGGATTGTAAACTATGCATTTGATCATGTTATAATCTTTAGACAAGTTATTGCACATAAGCCAGGGTAGATTTCTAAGATGGTATGACCAATAACCGATAGGTGGCATCACTGAAAATTACTTAAAATGAATTAAATCGTAAACTGTGCATTTAATCATGTTATGATCTTCAGCAAAGTTGTTGCGCATGAGCCGACGAAGATTTCTAAGTTGGTGTGACCAATTTCCAATAGGTGGTACTGTAATTAATTTGAACTTTGAGGTTTTATTGTCACAATTGAACTGCCTTTATTAATATTTTATTTCTATTTTTATACCTAAAACTTAACGAATAAACTACTTAGACTAACAGTGACTGTACTACATAAGTGATGTCACTATAGTAGCTTTGAAAATGACCCAAAATGAATTAAATCTTAAACTGTCCATTCTTTAACAAAGTTGTTACGTATAAGTCGACGGAGCCGATGGATGGCGACACTGAAAATTATTCAAAATGAATGAGCACGGAAGAAAAGAGCATTACGAGCCTCAGAATCAGACGAGCACTGTGACCGGAAAATTTTCGAGTATATGCTGCTGAGACCCATTCGCATGAACCAAATGAACAACGAGAAATGAGATTAGAAACTGATTGATTGCGTACTACTCAGGCCCGTCCATTTGAATCATCAGGACAACGGGAAACAAAATCAATAAAATGATTCAAAATTAATTGGACATTTGTGAAATGCATTTCCTTCAAATTTGATTTTATATGGGGGCGCAGCAACACGTATAGGGTACAGCTAATACAAATATAAATGTAAAGCGATATTTAACCGGTTTTTAAACAAAATTTTAACGCATAATATGCCACTACTTAGGGTCATTATATTTTTATGGTTTTATTTTTATTTTTTCTTTTCTATCAAAATACATAAATTATATAAGACGATCCCCTTAAAATGTTTTTTTTTTTTTTTAAATAGTGGTTATACTGGTACATCTTCTTCTCTATTTATTAAAAAAAAACACAAATGACTAGTTAGTTTATAATCTTTTTAAATATTAAAAAATCTAAAAATAATTTAATTTGAATTTCTTGTTTTTTTCCATTATAAATTCTAATGCTAGACATTAAAAAAAAAGTCATTAAACAAAATGTAGATAAGTTTGATTTTATTTCAGTTTTTTCTTGGTTTTTGTTACTTTTATTTTATTCATAAAATTAATGAACTTGTTGTTTATTAACACAACACACATACGAGGCCAGTTTGAGTAGAGCAGCAGCGTACAGTTTTTTTTATGCCAGTACATACTCGCACATAGCACTGTACACAACACACATAGTCGTCTGAAAAAGACGAGCCCCCAGTATTTTTTTTTTATACAATGATGTGTGCGATAAAAAAATCCATAAGTGGTGGTTTTTGTTTTTTGGAATTTTTTTATTAATTTATTCAATTCCATTCTTTTCTCTTCATTTCTCTGGCTATTGTTGGTGAAAAAAGAAAAAATTATCATAATTTTTAAATAAAACTCTGTTTGAACTTTAGACTTTAAATTCTTTCTTTTTTTTCAATTTTGTGCAAAATCATTGCGCGTGTTGCAAAGGAAGTTTGTAGTTAAAAAAAGAAAAATCATAAACAAAGATTTTGTAAATATTTATCCAAATTGAATCTCATTTATTTTAAATATTTGTTTAATAACAATAACAAATTTAAAATCTTCTAAAACCGTTTCAATGTTTTATTATTTCGTTGTGGCCTTAATTATTTACTGAATTTATTTTCATTATCATTTCATTCTTTTTTTATCTTTAAAGTTAAAATTTTAAATTTTGTTTATTTGCACACGTTTTTCTTGCTTTATGCCAAAACGATATATTTAATGGCAAATGATTGTCTTTTTGTAAAAATAATTGTTGTATTTGGGGAGTCTATAGTGGTGAGTAAATGTTTTTTTTTAGCACGTTCACTGGCGCGGCAATTTTCATTAAACTCGCCAAAAAAAACGACAATTTGATTTTTTCACATGAGTGAGTACGAGATAACTCGTAGTTTGGGGGCCTAGTAAGGAACACAATCGTAGTCGGCAGTCAATATGTTAAAATTAACATGCCAGTAAGTAAATAAAGGACTTGACAAGGCAAAGACATGAGGATACGAAGAATTATTTTTTTTTTTTTAATAAAACCAGCACTTAGGGGATGGCCCCTACTCATATAGTGCTGTGAAGGTTTTTAGGAAAAATGGAAAGAGGGAAAATGCAAACGATAAGGAAACGTGTTGCTGCTAGGTGACTATAAAATGGCCAGTGCTATACCCTCTCACAGACAAAATCACGAATCAAAACGGGTCAGACATCAAAACGAATTTGTGAAAAAATATTTCTTCGGCGACCGCCTCTTAGCAGATTTTTGACGATAACTCTGAGAGTAAATAAAATTGCCATGAAAGGCTTCTCAAAAATCTGTCGTTCAGAGTCGTCTTTAAACTGTAGATCCCGCCAATTATGTATCAACGTGAAACACACAACATAAGTGGTATGTAAAGCTAGGTCGTAATCCTAACTAGAGGGTTTTAATGGCCAATTATTTATGTATGTATTATAAATGTGCGCAAGACATATAAAATTGCACACTATTGCATTTTTCTCAAGACCGAATACTGATTGTAGCTCCAAATATAAATAAGTGTGAAGCAAAGATAGTGTAAAAAAAAAACAACTGCACTTGTAAACCATTATACAACACTATAAAAGAGAATTGTGTAAAGTGGGCAACAAAAATATTGTACTCCTCATAGAATCACAACATGCATTTCTTTTTTTTGCTCTCGGCAACCGAACATCTCTGTCGATGCGCCAGCATTGCCAGTAACTTTTTTAAACTTTTTATTTCTGGGGAAAAACCTGTTTTTACACTACTGATATTCATATGGCAATACTGAAAATGTAGCTTCAGTACAATACAAACCATAGTTCCGTTATTTCACAGGCAAACGAGTGCTGTTGTTGTATACATTGAATAAATGAGAAATACACATTTCAGTGCACTCGTGAAATCAAGAGCAACAGAAAAGTGTACACTACAGTTTTGCATTCAGTGAAGGGTAAGCTAGCAGAATGTCTTGTGCACACCTCTAATTGACACATAACATTGTGTTTGCTTTCTATAAATCATTATTTCAAATATATTCAGATTTTAGCCATATTCAGTAAGAAAATGTGGGTTTACTTCTAAATCCCATAAGTGACAGCGGGAGCCAGTTGTCATTTCACGAAATATAAAAGCAGTTTTCTAAAATGACAGCGTATTTGAAATGTTTCATTGATGTAAAACACAACTGAATGACAATTGATATCAATTGAAAAAATAAAACCAAAAATATAGGGTGAGTGAGTGTTACATTTACATCTTGAAGTGGTGGGGAACAATTGTTTTGCTTCACAAGCAATTTAACAGCTGACAGTTGTGTTGTGGTCAGTTTTGATTTGTCATTGTGTATAGTCAACCTTAACAGAGTCTGTTATTGAGTTTTATTTTATTATTTGACTTTTTTAATATTGTCACAAAGCATGCGATTCCCTTTTAAACATTAATAGTGTGCAATTATATTTCCAGAAAAGTCACGTTAGTTAATATGGCTTATTGGTGCTACAGTAAATCAAAGCTTTTTAAATGGAACGCATAGGTTCTTGGATAATCAAACTATTTGTAGAGAGACCAGAAAAATCTGGCGTGTTATGAATAAGGACAAAACAAAATCTTCAGTAAATCTAATTATATCTTGGAAACCTAATAGCTGTTATAACAAAACACTAGGTCCGCCCGGAGATTAAGAATACCTCACAACGACTTCTGCAGAAGCTGTAATGACAAGGATAAAGGAAACAACAGATTATAGAACATTCGTTACGGATGCCAGCACAACAAAGCCTCCTTTAAACCTAAGCAGCGTCTTGGAAACTTTATAACTTTTATAACAGAACACAAGGCTTTGTATGCTAACGTCCGGAGATTAGGAATACCTCATAACGACTTCTGCAGAAGCTGCAATGACAAGGAAGAAGGGAACAACAGATTACTAAACATCCATTATTGATATGGGCTTGCAGTAGATCTAATCAACTTCTTGAGAACCCTGTAGCTGTTATAACAGGAGAAAGAACTCCGCATGCAAACACCCGGACATAAGGAATACCTTACAACGGCATCTGAGGAAACTATAAGCTTCTGCAGAAGCTGTAATGGAAAGGAAGAAGGAAACAGATCACAGAACATCCGTTACGTATATAAGGACAACAAGATCTGCTTCAACAGGACTCTGTATGCACACGCTCGGAGATTGGGAATACATTACATTGACTTCTGTAAAAGCTATAAAGACAATGAAAAAGGAAACAGGCCACAGAATATTCCTTATGGATATGGGCACAGCAAAATTTGCATTAAACTAGACCAGTGTCTTGATAACCTAATAGCTGTTACAGGATATTGACCCTAGTATTCAAACGGTCGGAGATTAGAAGTACCTCACAACGGCTTCTGCAGAAGCTTTAATGATAACGAAGAAGGAAACAGACCATAAAATATCGTGTCAATATCTAGCACTTTTTTTTTTATAAAACCAGCACTCAGGGGATGACCCCTACTCATGCAGTGCATTGTGCAGGTATTTAGGAAAGACGGAAAGAGAGAGGGAAGAAGCGAACGGTAAAGAAACGAGTTGTTGCTGGTGACTATAAAATGGCCAGTGCTATACCATCACCATTAGACAGCCTACAGCAATTGTCCCCAAAAAGCCCGCAGTTTCTCACATCACTTATATTGTGTGTATTAACTTTATACAGAAGTGGCGGGACCTACAGTTTAAAGTCGACTCCGAACGATAGATTTTTGAGAAACAAGAAGAGAAAGAGAAGAAGTCGCCGAAAAAAGGAAAGAAGTCGCCGAAAAAATATTTTCTTTTTATTTTTGATGTCTGGCCTTGGGACCCAAAGACGAAACAAGCAGCCAGAGTTTGTTGACAAAACGTGCCTAGAAGAAAAGGTAATTTAAATAGAACCCACATCTTTATAAAATACCTCACAATGACATCTGCAAAAGCTGTAATGACAAGGAGAAAGGAAATAACAGATTACAGAACATCTCCTCGATACGAAATATTCGCAAGCCACCAGACTTTGTTGAGAAAAGGTGTCTAGACAAAGGTCTAAGGCGACAGAACTAACATTTCTTTATAGAACTATGGGCCAAGGTTGAGGAATTCTAGCCGGAAATTATAATTGATAGACAGAATTGTAATCGGTGTTTGCAGTCTTTAAAGAAAACTGTCCCGCATTATTGGATGGCGAATTAAGTAAACTTATCACCAATCCTCGCCGTGAAACTATCCTGAGTCTCACGTATAATAAGTAAGAAGTGTACAAGTACAGTCGCCGTGGTCTAGTAAGTAGTGTACTGGCTTATTAGACGTAAAAGCCAGGGCTCGAGTCCCAGGCCAGACATTAAAACAAAATACAAAAAATACTTCCACGGCGATTTCTTCTCAGCAGATTTCTGGCAAAAACTCTGGGACTAAATATAATTGCCATGAAAAGTTTCTCAAAAAAAAATCTGTCGTTCGGAGTCGACTTTAAACTATAGGTCCCGCTACTTATATGGAAAAAATTAACTCACACAGCATAAGTAGTGTAAGAAACTAGGTCAATAATCCTGACTGATGGGTTCTAATGACCAATTATGTATGTTATATAACCAGACTTTATTGGGAGAACGTGTCCTAGACAAAGGTCTAAGGGGACAGAACTCACATTTCTTTATAGAACTATGGGCCAAGGTTGAGAAATTCTAGCGAGAAATTATAATTGTAATTGGTGTTAAAACGGCACATTATAGGACCCAAGTAAGCTTTAAACTTTTAAAGAAAACTGTCCCGCATTATTGAATGAGGAATTAAGTAAACTTATTACCAATTGTCGTCGTGATAGTATGCCGAGTCTACTAGGTTATAATTTATTTAGTTCTGCCTTAAAATTTTTAACATAAAATAATTATTTTATTATAAAAAAAGTAATAAAAAAATAAAAAAAATTAAATTTTTTATAGGAAATGTTTTAAGTGTTTTTCCGATAATAATAATCATTATAACGAGACGATAACAAAATTATTATTTGAAATTCTTTTCAATAATTTTCAATAATTAAGTACAAAGCCAATGATTTATTAGTAAATTATTTATAAGAATTTATAAAAAATACAAAAAATATTTTAAGTGGGCCACCACCAACCAGTGTACTTTAAATGAAAAAAAAAAAATTGATTATTTTATCAGGGTATAGGGTATGGTATGGTGGTATATTTTAAACATTCTTTTTTATTATAAATTTAAAGAAAAATACAACAAAAAAACTTTAATAAAATGCAACTATATTAAGCTTGAAAAAGGAACACTAACACACCACACTACAGTCCTATCACTTCTCAGCAGTAAATGTTACGATTACGATTGGAATCTGGACTTTGGCTATTGAAAAGTGTCAATTCAATGTTGTTTGTTGTATTTTTATTTTTTTTAATGAATACAAATATAAATATTGTCTAGTGCTATTGAAAATATTGAAATAAAAAAAAATTAATTTTTTTCTTTTCACTTGTTATTAAAATAAATTCATGATAACAAGTGTTTTTTTTTTTTTTGTTTTTATTAGTTTGAAAGGAAAAAAAAAATGATAATAAACGATTTTTGTATTACACAGAGATAAGATTAAAATATTTGTTGTATTTTTTAATATAAAATAATAAAAGATTGTTTTTTTTTATATATAAAACCAGCACTCAGGGGATGAGCCCTACTCATGCAGTGCATTGTGCAGGTTTTTTAGGAAAGGTGGAAAAAGAGAGGGAAGATGCGAACAGTAAGGAATCCTATATCCTCTATTTCCTTCCTCCCCTAAGGACAATGTACAATGAGTCAATTTCGACCTCCGGGTATTGTGCTTGTCTTGACCGACAGGTGCACGTCCTCTAACCTAGCCTAACCTAAGGAGTCGAGTTGCTGCTGGTGACTATAAAATAGCCAGTGCTATACCTTCACCATTAGACAGTCTACAGCATTCGTCTCCAAGAAGCTCGCAGTTTCTCACACCACTTATGTTGTGTGTGTTAATTTTATGCAGAAGTGACGGGATCTACAGTTTAAAGTCGACTCCGAACGACAGATTTTTGAGCAACAAGAAGAAATCGCCGTAAAAATACTTTTTGTATTTTTATTATTTGTGTTTGTAAAAGGGGAAATAAAAAAATTATATATATTATATCTAAAGCACTTATTTTTGTCAGTTGCAAATATCTCCCATACCACCGCATCAAATTTAATGAACGATATCTCATTTTAAAGCTTATATCTAATACTAATGGCAAAAAATAATTAGAAATTAAAAAATTAATATTTTCATTGATAAAAATTATATTTTATATAGAACTGCATAATAATACTGTTGTCATTGTGATTATATGTTTTCGTTCAAGTGTGCTGATACAGGGTCGCTTAATAGTAATGCAGTTCTACATAATATAGTATGTATGTATTAAAATCTATTCTGGCAATACCGCTATTTACTATAATGCCGTTTATTACTAAGTCAGTTATATATGTATAATATGCATATTAAATTGTAAAACGCTGTTTTGGCAATACTTTGCAGTAGTTGTTAGATTAAGTGCGATAAACAGGGTCGCTTAATTGTAATGCTATTCCACATAATAATATATAAAGTTGTAAAAGCCATTTTGGTAATGCCGTTATTGTCATGGTTTGTTTTATGAAGTGAAGTAATACGGTGTCTTTTAATATATAACATATATATAGTGTCGGCTGATATTTAACAGTTAAAAAGATTTTCAGAAGAATAAGAATAAAAATAACGTGTAAAGTAAGAATATAAATAACGTGCATTTGAAAAGACAAATGCAATTATAATGTTAATCATAAATCTTAATACTAAACAGGAGGTAATAAATCGTACCAGGCTAATCGTAACAAACTTGGGAGAGCACATCATATCAGCAAAAATTATTCATATCGATAGAACTGTACTCATACACCGAATTAACGTTACGCCTTCTGATCCGACTGTACCTTTCCGAATGGCACGAAAACAATTCCCTGTGAAAGTTGCTTTTGCTATGACGATAGACAAAGCACAAGGTCAAACCCTTCAAAAGGTAGGATTGTATTTACCAGAACCGGTGTTTTTACATGGGCAGTTATACGTGACTTTTTCTCGAGTGTGTAGGGTTAAAAATATTTTTGTTTGTATTAGGGATTCGTACGGGCAAAAAGTTAACGATGATCATGTCATTACCTCTAACATTGTATTCAAAGAAGTATTATTATTATTTTTTTTATTATACCTGCACTCAGGGGATGAGCCCTACTCATGCAGTGCATTGTGCAGTTTTAGGAAAGGTGGAAAGAGGGAAGATGCGAACGGTAAGGAAACGAGTTGCTGCATTTAAACATATGTATGTAAATATGTATGATGATATTATGATTTCTAATATTTTTATACTTTTAATAAAATTTCTATTAATTATTTACGTTTTATGTTACAAAAATGACAACTAACGGTGCGAAATATTTGCACGGGTCATCTAGTTAATTTAAAATAAATAAAAAAAATCCTCTAATTTTGTAAAAAATATTACAAAATTTTAAACATTTTAAGCACCCATTATTTCTAATGACCTATCCACTATAAGGCCTTTGAAAACAAAACTTGTGATTTCATTTGCCAACTTTTAATTTCTTTTTATTTAGTATTTGATTTATTTTTATAGTCTATGCATGATGATGTTTAATTTAAAATTTTATTTTTATTCTTTTTTATATAATTTTTTTTTTGAAATACTTGCTTTTGACCTTTCACTATAAAAATTGTTGAGATTAGTACAGATAACGTCCGTTTTATTGTTGTTGTAAAGACGCATGTCTATATTCTTTTTTGTTTTTTAAAAATTAAAATTTAATTTCTTCAATTACCTCAAAATAATATTTATAAAGAAAATTTCTTATTTAATTTGGCACACTTAATTATATAACGGGTGAATTTTTTATTTTGTTTCACTAGTATTAAAAATATTCATGACATGTGGGGCAAAACTAGAATTGTTCAGTAAGGTTTGTCATAATTTGGCTTAAGAAAATTAACAAATGAATTTAAATTCATTAAATTTTATTGTCAAAAATTGTGGCTAGGTAAGTAGTAACATACATACATAATTGGTCATTACAACCCTTCAGTTAGGATTATTGACCTAGTTTCTCACACTACTTATGTTGTGTGTGTTAATTTTATCCATATAAGTGGCGAGACCTACAGTTTAAAGTCGACTCTGAACGATAGATTTTTGAGAAGCTTGTCATGGCTATTTTATTTATACTCTCAGAGTTTTTGCCAAAAATCTGCTGAGAGGAAATCGCCGTAAAAATACTTTTTTTTTTGTATTTTGTTTTGATGTCTGGCCTGGGACTCGAATCCTGGCTTTACGTCTAATAAGCCAGCACACTACCTGCTAGACCACGGCGACTTCACGTGAGTGGTAATATTGTTACGAAAATGGAAATGGTGTTATGATAAATGATAAAAAAAAGTTCCAAAAACAAAAACAATGAATGGACTTGTTTACATGATCAACGAATAAACAAAAATATAACAACAGGATCAATATAAAATAAAAGGGATAAAGTAGTAAACAGGCAACAACAACTCCGCAAGGACAAACGTAAACAAACAACAATATCGTAAACAACTTGTTTAAAGGGATTTCGCTAAGGCAAAGATATTCTCCTTTAAGTGCATACATCAGACTACTTAGCCTAAAAATATAAAAAGCAATACAGAACATGCAACGAGGATACAGAAAGAATTCAGGCAGTCTTGTGTGAAGATACGTTGCGTGTGAAGATCTCTGTTATAAAGGTCTATTGAATAATTGCTATTGTATACACGAAAGAGTGTAAAGAATAATAACTATTAAAGCAAATTGTTGTTGTTTACGTCATGTCGTGAAAGGTGACACACGGAATTGTGCGAACAATAAAGAATTGATTTAAAACTAAACAAAAATTTATTTTATTTGCAATCTACGAACTCATATTTTTAATGTTTTTAAAAGGGGTAAAAAACGTAACAATATGTTTCTAAAAATATTTACAGTGACGAAGCACATTTTTACCTTAATATGGTTAAAAAATCACCCGTTATACATTCATTATATATTATTGTTGTAATATTTTTTGATTTTCACTTTCATTGATCTTTTTTTTTAAATTATTTTAATTTCGTAACTTGTTATGTATACATAGAGAGGTGAAAATCATGGCAAACATATTTGTTTTTAATTTACTATAGTCTTCTTATCCTACTCAAGGATCTTAATTCGTTAAAATTGCTAAAAAGTTGTAGCTTTTATCCTATAGGTTAGGTTAGGTTAGAGGACGTGTACTTGTCAATTCTGACAAGTACAGTACTCGGTGATCGATTTGACCCATTGTACAACGTCCTAGCTTCTCACACCACTTATGTTGTGTGTGTTAATTTCATACCTGTGTAGCGGAACCTACAGTTTAAAGTCGACTCCGAACGACAGATTTTATGAGAAACTTTTCATGCCAATTTTATTTTTACTCTCAGAGTTTTTGCCAGAAATCTGCTGAGAAGAAATCGCCGAAAAAATACTTTTTTTGTATTTTGTTTTGATGTCTGGACGACTGGGACTCGAACCATGGCTTTTATCTATCTATTCATTCATCATTATTTCTTACCGTGTGTGTTAATTTTAAAACTTAATTCATATCACGAGTATTATTTTTGTAAACAAACCCCGCAAAAATCAGTAACGCCAAAATGATAAATTATTTTGCATTGATTATTTTGTTTTTAAAAATTAAATATTTACAGAATATCATTTAAATTAATTGTCACTAGTTAAACAGTTAAAGGTCAAAAGCTAAAAATAACAGAAAACATGTGTACTAGGGAGAGTGTGTCTACACATGGTTAAACACGACAAAGTTGTTGCTTGAATAGAAGATGAAAACGAGGAAAATTGATTTTTCTTCAAAGACAAAATAAGAGCAAAACAGAATGTTAAAAAGCCGTATAAAAATACGCAATAAGAAAAGAAAAAAAAATTGTTGTAATAAAGAAAAGAAATTGCAAAAAAAACAACAAAACGTCACCACTGGTCACTACAATTTAAAAATCATTTTTTTTTTAATTTTTTTTTATGTCGAATCATGACACAAAAGAAAAAAAATCTAATGAAAAATAATTTTATAGACCCTCGTGATTTTATTATTGTGAGTGAATATTTTCGCTTAAATGACAATAAATTAACTGAAATCACAACAACAAGTACGTATTCAAGTTTTCTATTAATAAAATAAAAAAATATCTAAAAATTTATAAATTTTTTTTTATCATTTTCAATATGTTTTTATCGCATAAAAAAGAATGAGAAATGAGGAAGCACATGTTATTTTATTAAATAAAAATGGAAAGAATGAATACGAAAGAAAAAAGAAAATTGAGAAAATTTAAAAGATAATTCTGTAATGGAACTTGAAATCCTTAAGCAGTACTTATTAAATTATAAAGCGTTATTATTACTAACTAGATGACCCGTGCGAATATTTCGCACCGTTAGTTGTCATTTTTGTAACATAAAATGAAAATAATTAATAGAAATTTTATTAAAAGTATTAAAATATTAGAAATCATAATATATGTATCATACATATTTACATACATATGTTTAAATGCTTTTATAATACTTTTTTGAATACAATGTTCGAGGTAATGACATGATCATCGTTAACTTTTTGCACGTACGAATCCTTAATACAAACAAAAATATCTTTAAACGTATGCACTCGAGAAAACTACGTATAACGGCCCATGTGAAAAGACCGGTTTTGGTTAATACAATCCTACCTTTTAAAGGGTTCGACCTAGTGCTTTGTTTATCGTCATAGCAAAAGCAACTTTCACAGGGAATTGTTTTCGTGTCATTCGGAAAGGCACAGTTGGATCGATCAGAAGGTGTAAGGTTGATTCGGGGTATGAGTACACTTTTATCGCTATGATATGATGTGCTCTCCCAAGTTTGTTACGATTAGCCTGGTACCATTTACTAACCCGTATTACTACACTTCATAAAACAATGTCATGACAATAACGACATTACCAAAATGGATTTTACAACTTTATATATTAGTATGTGGAATAGCATTACAATTAAGCGACCCTGTTTATCGCACTTGATCTAAAAACTACTTCAAAGAGTTGCCAAAACAGCTTTTTACAACTTAATATGCATATTATTTATAACTGACTTAGTAATAAACGGCATTGCCACAATGGATTTTAATACATACTATATTATGTAGAATTGCATTACTATTAAGCAACCCTGTATTACCACACTTGAACAAAAACATATAATCGTAATGACAACAGAATTATCATGCAGTTCTATATAAAATATAATTTTTATCAATGAAAATATTAATTTTTCAATTTCTAATTATTTTTTGCCATTAGTATTAGATATAAGCTTTAAAATGAGATATCATTCATTAAATTTGATGCAGTGGTATGGGAGATATTTGCAACCGACAAAAAACCGGCTTCAGAAATAATATATATATTTTGAAGTAACCTTTATTGTCCGTAAATATAAAATTTGTTGGGCAACGAAATATGAGTTCAAATCAAAACATATTGTTTATAGACTACAAATCTTTTCAAAATTTTGACCAAAAGGGGAGAAAATATGGGACAAATGGGGGAAAAATGGTAATAGGTAATTTTTTACGATTTGCTTGGTTAAGTTGCCCAAATAGCTTTTGGAGATGTTCCCTTTCTAAAGTTGAACCAAAAGGGGTCCAAAAAGGGGAAAGGGGCTGAAAACGGGCAAATTGAGTGCAGGTTATCCTAATCCTAAGATATATTATAAATCTTTCTGTAAGCTTGTTTTTTTTTGGTTGTTAGCCAACAGGCCGGAACGCCTGGACCGATTTTCTTGAAATTTGGGATATAGATCGAGCTTTTGTCGGTGCAAGTTATAAGCTATAAATCTTTTCACAATTTTGACCAAAACGACGGGAAAAATAGGACAAAGGGAGAAAAAATGGTAATAGGTAATTTTATACGATTGTTGACAGTTCTGATCTGACAATTTTAATGACAAAGATTCACCAAGTTCGGGATGACCGGTTGAAGCGGATAAAGATGCGATAAAAGCATGAGTTGATGCCAACCGGCGAATTAACAACATGTTAGATCGTATTGATGTTAAATTTTTCAAATTCAATATAATTTAATAGAAGTCGCCGAGGTCTAGTAGGTAGTGTGGTGGCTTATTAGACGAAAGGTGACATTCTCTCTGCGAATTTCTAACAAAACTCTGAAAGTTTCCCTAAGTTTCTCAAAAATTTGTCTTTCGGAGTTTAGATTAAACTGTAGGTCCCCGTCATTCATGTATAAAATTAACAAACACAGCATAAGAGGTGTGAGAAGCTAGGTCATAATTCAGACTAAGGGATTATAATGACCAATTAATTATATATGTTTGCATGTATATCGTAAAATAATTATATAGTCGAACTTCTATTGCTTGAATTTTCTTTAAGTTGAACCAAAGCAACAGCACCTTGGAGAGAACTTCTATCAGGTTTTACTTCTTTAACTTGAAGTTGTTATAAGCTTAAGCTTTTTTCTGGATAATGGTAATTCAATTTATAGAAGTTTGACTGTAGTAGCTGTTACAATCGGCTCTTATAAAACCCAAGAGGACTATGTTTTTTAGGGTCAACTGGTCACTTTAATCTAACCTAACTTAATAGGCCCAATGGAAACGAGAAGTAAAACGTTATTAAATACAATATATTGCACAAAATTATGGGATTACTTAAAATATTACAAATGTATTCTTCAACTAAACTATGAAACAAAACAATTGTTGACCAGGGAGA
Organism: Sarcophaga peregrina; assembly: GCA_014635995.1. Lineage (NCBI taxonomy): Eukaryota > Metazoa > Arthropoda > Insecta > Diptera > Sarcophagidae > Sarcophaga > Sarcophaga peregrina. The sequence goes on along the minus strand of CM025793.1, from coordinate 82,252,358 downwards.
CTCGCTTTTTGAGGTTATGAATAATAAACTTCCGAACATTTACATAGTGTTCTGTTTGTATTTCAATTGAGAATTGAGTTTCCACTGTTTTTGCATTTATTTTTTTTAATTGCGGCTTGTATGGTTAACAATAAAAAGCATTTGTTTGTAATATTAGGTTTCTAGAAATTTAATATTTGACGTTACTAATTAATTTATTATACTACTTAACGCCATTATTACTACATATAAGTGATCACAAAGTGATTTATTGAATTGTTAAAGTAAAGTAAGGGTTTTATTATAGGATGTAATGCAATGGTTTTTAAAAATTTGTAGTAAAAAAAATCAATTATTCAATTTGATTTTTTTTTATTTAATTTTATTTTCTGCATTTAATAAAATGTAAATTCTTGTCTGACATAATTTGTATTAGACTGATAGACATAGAAAAACGTTAACAAAGAAACGAACAAACAAATATTGTTAAAACCGCAAAAATGTAAAATTTTTAAATTGAAATTTAAAAAAAAGGGAACGAAAAAAGTATAAAGACCAAATAATTATGCAATTATATATGGTGTGTATATATTGAAAAAAATAAATAAATAAATAAAGAACGACATATCCACAAATATATTGTATAATAAATAAAATATTAAACAATGTACGTAACGTAAAGAGTGCGATTTATAACAGAAAACATTGTAATACAAATTGTTAATTTATTGGATATTGTAAAGTAAAATACCCTTTTAAAATGCAAATGAGTATATAAAAGATTAATTGAAATTTTCCACATGTCGTTTGTTATCACCTAATATCTAAAATTCCTTACTAGACTAATGAATAATTCCACAAAGGAATAGAAAAAAGTGGTATTGAATCTATTATACTGTTATACTATGTTCAGATATGCACTTTTATTAAATCAATATTCAATTTATTGAGAACAATATTTTTAGCGTTCAGACGTACGAAAATTTATTTGACATCATCTGGTAAACAAAACAGCTGATTGTTTCAACAACATTGCTTTTAATTTAATCGCAAAAATAAGAGCCAACATTTGTTTTTTTATAACATTGGAAAAGGTATTACTAATGATTAACAGAAACGCCGAGCTGTTGCGGTTAATAGGGACTACTTGTGACTTCAAAGTGGCTTTCTTTAGAAGGATCTGAAATAAAAATTTGATAATATTGGATAGGAGATTAAGTCGTTGACGGGATCTGTTCCAGATCCAGCCGGACTATTGTAGGGTATTTTGCGATGAGGAGGAGTTGGAGACTGTCGAACATCTCCTCTGTAACTGCCCAGCCCTTGGTAGGTGGAGGACCCTTGGCAGGGCCTTCTTTGAGAGCTTGAGTTCTGAGTCGAGAGCCGACATCACACGGCTCTCCACAGATTCATTAGCAGCTTGGGCAGGTTGAGAGGTGCTAGGGCTTCATAAGTGTAGTCGCACGCTCAACCTCTTTTGTTTTGTGTCTGTTTCATTATATGTAATTCCTCCGTTTCCCATTCTCCCTCCCCTTACGTACATTCCTATATCCTCTATTTCCTTCTTCCCATAAGGACAATGTGCAATGGGTCAATTTCGATCTCTGGGTACTGTGATTGTCTTGACCGACAGGTGCACGTACTCAACTTAACCTAAGTGGTCAGTACACAAAGTGGTGGTCAAAGAGGTCCATTATCATAAAGTGATGAATGTGCTTAAAATTCCCATGATTGATTAAATAATACTTAACCGAAAATTGGACATACAAATAGACGAACGTATGAAATCTTTTGTCTTATAAAAACAGGGCATTCATTTTTACTTAGATGCATCCAGAAAACACAAACAAAGTTGAGTGTTTTTCATATAAACAGATGAACGATTTTACACGTTTGTCTTATAAAAATAGGCCCTAAACTAAAGGGTGTTATTGGCTTATTTAGAGAAGTTGGATGTTTTTCGATTAGTATGAATATTTCACTCTTAATGTCTTCACAACTAGTACCAAAGTAAAGACGTAAGGATCAAAAAATCTACTAAAGCACTACTGTAAATAATAGATTTTGCGTTGCCAGATGGCAACCGAAAAAAAAAATGTTTATAAACAGTGCAATTTTTAAATTGCCGGTTACCGTCTCTAATACTATTTTCGGATGCTGGCAATACAATCGAGACTTAGTTGCCATCTACTATTAAGCCATAAGGCGAGAGCTTTTTATACACCACTCTTTGCCATTCACAACATGCTTGCTTGCTATACCAATTGTCACTGTTATAATCCTGCCCGTATGGTTTTTTTTTTAATAGAGACTAAAAGTTTAATTGTTTCTATTGGAAAACTAAAGTATATTTCGCAAGGAAAATTTTATGATTTTAAAAGGTTTCTTTTGGGACAAAAACATACAAATAAAAAAAAATTAAATGTTAATTAAGTTCTTATCATTTTTATGTGAACAAAAAGTCTGAAGAAGACAATAAAAACTAAAACATATTCACTATGATGTGTGTGTGTATGTGTGGCGTGTGAGTACGTTGCCAACATAAACGGCAGACAAAACATACGCATTAATAATCTTATTGAGCCACTGCGTAAGTACATGGAAATTACCAGCAAGTGTGTATGTATGTGTGTGTGTATATTCCATAATTTGACAATTCATCACTGTTTGGCGTATTTTGCACATAAAAACCGGCGATAAGTTTTTGGTCATTCAAAAAAAATTATTCTTTTTTTATTTTTCAAGTTTACATTAGAGGTCAATAGAAATATGTATACATGTATGGATGTATGTATGTGTGTACATATGTGGCGTGTAAATTTTTCCACATGTTTATTGTTTTTCATTGAAAATCAAAAATTCTTTTATACAAAATCTTTAATAAAATAACATGTGTTTTCTAAGGGTGTTTTGTTTTTTTCATTTTCTTTTGCTTTTTTTTTTGACTTACCTCTTCTTTTTGATAATCCAAATGTAATTGACGTAACTTTTTTTTTCTTTCTGCACAGCTTTTTGTTGTTGTTCTCGCTTTTTTTTATGTTTTAATTACTTTTGTAACTTTTGTAAAATATACGTATTTTGTATTGTTTAAAATCCTCTTGTAAAAGAAATTGTCTTAATTTGCACGGCAATGAAAATTGCTAATGAAATTTTTTTTTCAAGTAAAGACAAGTAAAAAAAAAAGAAGAAAAAAATTAGTAGAATAAAGAGAGAAAAGAGAAAAAAAAAATCAAATAATAATTTTCAATATGTACATATGTAAACGATTGCATAAAATGTTACAAAATTAATTAACAAATTGTTAATTACGAGAAACCAAACGAAATAATAATAATTATGAAAAGAAATTATATAACTTTTCTTCCTTTTTTTTAATCTTAAAATTCACATAAGATTTAATACGCAATTAAAAAATTATTAAAAATTTTTCTTTAAACACACTAACCAAATATAAGAAACAATTCTTTTTTTTTTAAATATTTTATTTAATATAAAACACTCCCTTTGGTTCTTAAAAAGACGACCCACTCGTGCCAAAGTCTCACGACCGACTAACTAAATGACAAAATGCAAAGCGAAAATCTATAGATTTTACTTGCAAAACGAAAAGTAAAACACACATCGAATAATTATTAACACACAAACAACAAAACGTGGTGTAGTTTTTTTTTATACACACAAAATGTAAACAACAACACTTAACACATGTTCTAAAATATTCTCTAAAAGCAACGAGAAATCTCTTAACGAGAGTATTGGAGAAATCATGTGGAGAGAGAGTTTATGGCGAGAGCTCCCAAGAAAAAAATGATAACAGTTACATACTACATTTGTTTACAACTCACTGTTGACGTTATTGTTGTTGTTATTTTGGGGCAGATAAATGTGCATGTTTATACACACTATATACCAACAAAGCTTTAACATTGCTCTTGGAATGTATGTACATATACATACACATAGTTATATAGATAATATTTAAATAAAAGAAAAATAAAAGCTTTTTTCCATTACCTGAAAATGCTAGCATAACAATAACAATGTTAAGAATGTATTTCACCGGTATTGGGTGGATGAATTTGTGTTTTATTTACCAAAAAAAAAATATAGAAAAAAAACCGGTATTTTAAATTGTATTGTATATTTTAAAATGTATATTCACATATATACGTGGTTAGATTTATAATGTTTTATAATATTGCCACGAAATAAAAAAATAGATTAACTTGTGCGTGATGTACATACATATGTTAAGATTGTATTTTTAATGAATTCCACTAGCGATTAAGGATATCAGTAGCATTATCCATTCGAAAGATAATGGATACAAAGAATATATTTGTATAATCATTATCTAATCGTAATCAATCTTTTAGCAATAAACATGGTACTAAAGCCGGAGGTCCACACCACGCATTCTACGCGGGTGTCAAAAAAGAATAATGAATGTATTTATATGGTGCAAGTTACACGCACAAATGCGTAGGATGTCATGACGCATAGAACGCGTAAAGTAAATCTACTTTATACTTTTGTAAGCATCACAAGCGGCGCGCGTACAAAACAGCTGACTTTGACAAGTTGTTTGGTTTTAATTTATTTAAATTTTTCAAAGAACAGTAGAGGAAAAATTAATCGAAGCTGTGAAAAAACATGAAGTCCTATATAAAAAAGCTCGCTTGTTTATAGGAATCAATTTTTTTTTAAATTATATTCACAAACTCAATTAATTCTATAAATTCTTTAAAAAATTCAATTTCATTTGCCATTTTTGTACGAAATAGTTTATTCAAGTATTTTCAATCAAATGTTTTTATTTTGTTAACAGCTGATCAAAACAAACATTGACGCGTAAAAAGCGTTGCATGTAACTTGAAGCGTAGGACGCGAAGAACGTATGAAACGCACGCAACGCTTTGATACGAAAACGCGTGGTGTGGACTTCCAGATTAAATCCTATGCCGATACAATCACACTAAACGATGGAGATCTCTTCAATAAAGTCCCAGTTAGCCAAACGTCCACGAAAGGTACATACGTTCGTGTTTATCGTATGGAGAGCAATGTAAATGCTTACCGAAATTACATTGCGGTTTGGTAATCGTTGTCATTGTTTTTAATATGCTTATGAGAGATCTATCGCCTTAATCAGAAGTGTGAACTTGTTAAGCAATTGCCTAATGCCTGCACTGGACCAAACATTAATACAATATAAAAACTTTCGATAACCTGGAATAAGATTATTCAATAGTAATTTCAATAGATATCAAGCAAATTGAAAAAGTCAAAAGATAATAAAGCCGACCATAATAATTATCACAACTAAAAATTTAAATATAAGTTAAGTGCCAGAGAACGTTGCCTTTCTAGACATTATTACGGCCTAAGTTGTGCTAGAAGTCTCCGTGGTCTAGTAGGTAGTGTGCTGGCTTATTAGACGTAAAGCCAGGGTTCGAGTCCTAGGCCAGACATTAAAATAAAATACAAAAAGTATTTTTTCGTCGATTTCTTCTCAGCAGATTTCTGGCAAAAACTCTGAGAGTAAATAAAATTGCCATGTAAAGTTTCTGAACAAAATCTGTCGTTCGTAGCCTATTTTAAATTGTTGGTCCCGCCACTTATGTAAAAAATTAACACACAACACAACATAAGTAGTCTGAGAAACTAGATCAATAATCCAGACTGAAGGGTTGTAATGACCAATTATGTATGTATGTAAGTTGTGCTACAGTAATCGGGTGTTCTAAGGAGCTAACTCAGATTCAACTGTTGCAGTAAAATTCCACATCCGTCATTTGTCAGTGAAAATTATTTCTAAACAAGTGTGTTGGTTTATTAGATGTGAGCCCACGGTTTAAGTACCAGGACAGATATCTCCAACAAAACGAAATAAGAAAGGAATACTTCTCGATAGACTTCCTCTCAGCAGATTTCTGGAAAAATCTCAGGAGAAAATAAAAAATTGCTACGAAAACTTTCTCGAAAAAAAAAATCTGTCTTTCGGAGCCAACTTTAAACTGTATGTCTCGGCACTATTAGACATGAGTCCACGGTTCAAACACCAGGTCAGTTGTCTCCCATAAAACGAAATATGAAAGGAATATTTCTTCGGCGGCTTATTCGCAGCAGATTTCTGGACAAAAACTCTAAGAGAAAATAAAAAACCGAAAAATATCCTGTCTTTCGGAGTCATCTTTAAACCGTATGTCACGGAAGTAATGTGTAAAATTAACACACGCAACATAAATGGTGTGAGAAGCTAGGTCATAATCCTGACTGACCAGGGTTGTAATGTTCAATTATGTCATGTACGTCGCCTCGGAAATGTAAACCTTTATCACAATATTATCGATGAATGAAAAATATTCATATTTATCTAGAGAGTTGCCAACTGTATCGTCTGTTGCTAAAATTCATGTTCATCATTCACTTTTAATGGAAATTAATGCTATTATTGTTGTAAAAAAAAGTACAAATAAACAAATACAAAATAATAATAACAACAATAATAAGAGAAATCGAATACTTGCGCTTGACATTGCTCTTTAGTTTATAACTGGCACACACTAAACAAGCATAATGTTAATATTAACAATAACAACACAAACAATTATTTTAAGTGAGCAAGCAATAACTGATAACAGAAACAACAAAACAATAAACAAATTAAATGTCAAATCGTATGATTTGCTTGGCTGTGCGCTCTCTCGTTCCTTCGGGTTATAAATTTGTTGACGATTTTATTAGGTTTTTTTTGCATAATCTCCAATGTCTAATATCTGCTTATGTATACACATACATATTTGTACATGAGTACAGTCATTCATCTATCCACATACACATACATACAAATATATCTCTGAGGGTTTGTGATTAAAAATAAATTATCACAGAGAATAAAAAAAAAAAAATTATGTCTCCACACACATACATATGTTTATGTACATAAGTACGTATGTATATGTAATTGGAGAAAACAAACAACATTGTCTAATGAAATTAACTGCCAGTATTGCATACGATTCTGCAAAATAAATAAATATTTTGTGAAAAATTAAAAAAAAAAAGATCATAAAAAATTTTAAATTTATGATTGAAATGCTTTAACGACAAGGAATTTTTTTTTTTTTGTGAAATCTCAGAATGATTAGAGAGAAATAAAATAGACGACAATAAAAAAACGTGTGCACATCTGTCACGATTTTAGATTTCTGTTTTAATAAGATTAAGTGTTGCCAACTAGATTTTGGTACATAGGAAATTCCCTTTTATTAAAGGATCAATTTTAAAAATGCAGCAATCGAATCGGATTTGGTTTAGAGGCCTTAAGGGGACCAGCAATATACGTGGAATAATTCAATCCACAATCAGTTCCTATATTCTTTGTTATCTATTTCTTTAACTATATGTATTTATATTTTGTATCGCCTTATAGTCCATTGTTTAAAACTCATAAAGATAATCTTAAACTTTATAAACAAAAGAAACAAGCCAAGCCCACTTAAATAATTGAGGGATAAATGATAAGAAATTGTCCTTTGATCCTAAAGAGTCAAAAATATGTGATGTGTTGCATTCTGTACTTTCAAAACTGCTGATTGCATACAATTTATATACAATAACTCATCTGTACGTATGTATATATGTATGTATACAGAATCGTTTTACGGCATCATGCTGAATTTTCTTTAATTTTAAAATTTTTTCCACTTCTTAAGAAGTGATCTTTGAACAGCGTACTCTTGTATTTGGTGTTAAAACACATTATGGTGATTAAACATTACGGTAATGTATAGAGTTGCCAACACATTTTTGCATAGGCTTCATGATATTGAATCAATACTGATGCTAAGCGCGTAGTGTCAGTTTTCACTTTTCGCGCATTACAAGATCATAATGGTCATCATATTGAACTTGAACCTTGCACAGTAGGAATTGGCATGTTTTTAAAGAAATCTGAAAGTCTGCATTGTAGATGTGGCTAGACCAATACATAATTTCAATGTTCACACTTTCACAAAAATATTACGTATGTTAGAGAAAGCGTGGCAGATTATCCAAGCAATGAGACCAATCCTACGGATAATTATGGCATATTCTGAACTTATAGCTATTAAACCTGGTAGTTTACAATGTCGTAGATTTTTTTTACTTTTTAAATAAAACCAGCACTCAGGGAATGACCCCTACTCATGCAGTGCATTGTGCAGGTTTTTTAGGAAAGGTGGAAAGAGAGAGGGAAGATGTGAACGGTAAGGAAACGAGTTGCTGCTGGTGACTATAAAATGACCAGTGCTATACCTGCACCATTATACAGTCTACAGCAATCGTCCCCAGGAAGCCCGCAGTTTCTCACACCACTTATGTTGTGTGTGTGTTAATTTTATGCAGAAGTGGTGGGACCTACAGTTTAAAGTCGACTTCGAACGACAGATTTTTGAGAAACTAGAAGAGAAAGAGAGGAAATCGCCGTGATCGCTTTTTGTATTTTTTTATTTTTGATGTCTGGCCTGGGACTCGAACCCTGGCTTTACGTCTAATAAGCCAATACACTACCTACTAGATCACAATGTATGTTAATTGCGGTGTAGACCAACGAGTTATCAATGTTAATTTATCAAATAAAATTCTCTGTAGCAATGAAGCTCATTTCTCACTTGCTGGTCTATTCAAAATGTAAAATTGTTGCATTTACGAACCAAAGAACCCCAAAAAGATTGTAGAAAAGCCATTCCATCTGGAAAAATTAAGTGTTTAATGCGCATTATTGTCATCGGAAGATCCGATTTCGCCATTTCAATTTAAGCGGCTTTTTTGACAACATTAATGGGTGCATGTGATTTGATGCCTTTCAGCACGGCATAGACCATCGTCTCACCTCAATGCGGATAATTCCCTTTATGGTGGTAAAGTTCATCCAGTTGTCTTGAAAATATCACCCGAAATGTGTGAAAAGGTGGATCGTCTACTGCAACCAATCCAGAGGCAGTCATTTAAAAGAGATTGTATTTCGTCAAATTTTAGACCTGTCATGCAGTACAGCAAAATCCAGAGAGAAAGCAATTGCTATTAAAGCATGGTAGCCGATAGAAGGTAAAAATAATTCCCAATTACACTGTTCGAATGAACTAGCACTGTATAAATCTCCCCTGATTGTCTGACTATATTTCGAGAGCTTATAATAGATGATACCATCCTCCAAGTGTTACTGCAGCTTTTCTCATACGGGTTTATGAGATTCGAATCCATTTTTCATTGTCCTTAGGGTTTCTATACTAGAATGACTCTTTTTTGAGACGTGCAAGCGGAACTTCATACAAAATCATTTTGCAACATCTCGAAAGCACAGATTAGCCAAACGTATACGGAACGTAACGGCAAGTACGTTCGTTTTTAGCATATGAAAGGTCATGTAAATGTTTACCGATTTTACATTACAGTACGGTAATCGCTGTCATTACTTTTCGTATTCTAAAAAAGAACGAACGTTTGACCTTGTGCTTTGTTTAAAAGTAACTTTCACAGGGAATTGTTTTCGTGTCATTCGGAAAGGTACAGTTAGGTCAGAAGGTGTAAGCCTGTTTCGGGGTATGAGTACAGTTCTATCGGTATGAATAATTTTTGCTGATATGTTGTGCTCTCCCAAGTTTGTTACGATTTGCCTAGTACCATTTATTAACCCCTGTTTAGCATTAAGATTTCTGATTAACATTATAATTGCATTTGTCTTTTCAAATGCACGTTATTTATATTCTTACGTTGCACGTTATTTTTATTCTTATTTTTCTGAAAATATTTTTAATTGTTAAATATGAGCTGACACTAAAAACATTACCAAAATGGCTTTTACAACTTTATATATTATTATGTGGAATAGCATTACAATTAAGCGACCCTATTTATCGCACTTGATGTAACAACTCCTGCAAAGTATTGCCAAAACAGCTTTTTACAACTTAATACACATATTATATATATTGCCAGAATAGATTTTCATACATACTATATTATGTAGAATTGAAATCATGCTTTTTGACTCCGTTAAGTCCCAGTCTGGGTCATTTAGGCCAAAAACCACAACGTTCTTCAATGCTAACACAACCTAAACTATCGGTCAAATTCAACCCGATTTATGTATCATAAACTGGGGAAATTGAAGATTTTAGATAAGCTCCACACACAGAAGCTTTAGGCATTAGAGTAGGTTAGGTTAGTTTAATGTGGTAGCTTTATACTAAAAGCTAACTTGAGCACGCATAGCGGACCGTTGTGGCTCCACAGTTGAACGCAGTCCCTCTACTGACCAAGTTCTCCAAGCCAATAAGGGCTGCATATTTAAAGCACGACTACCCTTCGCTGGAACACCAGCCAGAAAGTTAAACTGTGGCGTACATTTAAACGATTTTATATTTTACTCATGACGCCGCCATAATCTAATGGGTTGTGTGTTGGCATATTAGACGTAGGGCCACGGATCAAACACCTGCTGCAACATCTCCACCATAACGAAATATGAAGAAACTAGATGACCAGAATGAATTTTAATATGTAGAACTGCATTACTATTAAGCGACCCTGTTATTAGCACACTTGAACAAAAACATATAATCATAATGACAACAGTATTATTATGCAGTTCTATATAAAATATAATTTTTATCAATGAAAATATTAATTTTTCAATTTCTAAATATTTTTTGCCATTAGTGCCATTAGTGTTAGATATAAGCTTTCAAATAAGATATCATTCATTAAATTTGATGCGGTAGTATGGGAGATATTTGCAACCAACAAAAAAAAGTGCTTTAGAAATAATATATATGATTCAATCTCTCCATTGTATATATAAGTTTAAGAATTTGTATATTTAAAAGCAGACTTAACGTACGACTACAACAACAACAAAACTAATATTCATAAAGTTTGAAAGATAATTAATCGAAATTCGAATTAGTATTACTAGGCACGTGTTGAGTGTGCTTGGTTGTCTTATTTATTTATTTATCTTTATCTTTTATATTCAAAATCATTTTAACATATGTTTGATTATACATATTTGTTGTTGTTTATTGTTATTGTTATTACTGTTAATTTTGTTAATGGCTAGCACGACTGTGCTCTTATCTGAAGTGGAACAAAGAAAACAAGCACACGCCTCCATTTCGCACCTCATCGTAGAGAGAACAACGACCAACAAGTATAAAAATAGTTTCCATTTACTCACTGTCATAATTGTCAAGCAGAAGTGTCAGTAGTGTTATCTTTGCATAAATAACGGTTTGTGATTAAAATATAAACCGAATGCTGTTGATAATAAGCAAGTCCAAGACTTACAGTCGATTTAGTTGGTTTTACCAGTGCTCTGGCACGGTTATTAAAAGCTTGAATTAAACATTTTGAGTATAAATTTTAGCCAGTTTTGCCAAAAACTAATGATGAGGAACAGACTGCCCACTATTTTTACGTATATATTTTTCAATTTCCCGGAATGTCACTGTGCCCGGGTACCCGCACCAATGAGACACTGGTGAAGCATCCAGAAAGAAGTTCGAGACAGCGGCAATATTCCCTAATGATCCTAGAGTTATTCACGAAACCCGATAGAGATCTTATCGCAGCCTGTTTATTAGGAAAGACCGAAACGCAATTGAGAGGAGCACCGTTGACGAGAATCCATTGAGCGGCCCGGTAAATTGCCATCACCTCCGCCTGAAACACGCTGCAGTAGTTCGGCAGACGGAGAGGAATGTTCAGTTTCCCAGAATATACACCGCTTTTAACCCCAGTTTAGAGCCGTCGGTATATATATATCCAGGACTTCCAGGTGAGACGACCGTATTAGGATTTCAGTCATCCCTATTCGGAATCAGAAGGTGGAAACGTCTGTCAAGACAATATTCAGGAGGGAAGGATTTTGTAAAATTTAATTTAAAGAACATTGAGGCATTAAAAGACTGTATTGGTGATACAGAGTATTGTCGAACGGAGAAAACTCCAACTTCACAATTCCTCTTTTAGTCATCTGTGGAGATCCCCATGTTAAAGCCATTGATAGGATTGCTCCGATATGCGTGTGATTCGATTTCTGCCTTAAACTAGTTAAGTTCCGGTGTACAGCAAATGTACGCTAACACCCAATACTCTAGAAGTATACACACACATACAGACATATACACACCTCATTATATCTTCTATAAACCCTTGAATGGAGAACAAACATTGCGAGTTGAATTATTACCTGATCCAGTTCCTAACTGGTCATGGATGTTTTAGGAAGTATCTGCTCAGATTTGGACATGATACTTCTTCTATATGTCCAAACTGTGTAGATGAAGAGGAAGATGCAGAGCATATTCTAGTATGCTGCCCCAGATTTAGATGGCCCGGAGAACCTAGATTAGGACCAAACCGGCTCATGGAGGAGCTGTTGAACTCTAGGACGCTATGGAGCCAATATAGCCAGAAAATGACCGAAGTAATGATAGTACACCGAAGGTTGGAGGAACGAAGGCGAAATTTGAGATAAAGTGATAAAGCTTTCGAGCTAAAGAGCCCCCCGCGAAGTAATACCTTACGGCAGTCCTGCGGGGGAGTGGGAAATGGTCGGAGTGTTGAGGGTGGGTTAGTACGTAGGCACCAGTGATCGTGAATCGTGCATGCTTTTGTCGGAACAAAGGTATCTTTGAAGATTTACCACATCCGGCCCAAGGCAAAAAAAAAACACCTCATTACATCTCTTCAGTCAGTGTTACGACCTAGTTTCTCACACCGCTTATGTTGCGTGTGTTAATTTTATACATAAGTGACAGGACCTATAGTTTAAAGTCGATTCCGAACGACAGATTTTTGAGAAACTTTTCATGGCAGTTTCATTTACTCTCAAAGTTTTTTGCTAGAAATCTGCTGAGAGGAATTTAACGAAGATATGTTCTCTCATATTGTCGTTTTGACGTCTGACCTGGGGATTGAACCGGAGGTTTACGTCTAATAAGCCAACATACCACTTACGAGACTATGACGATTTCTAGAAGTACAATTAAATTTAAATTGAAGATCCCCTGTCGCAATAGAGATGGTTTGTTGATTGCAAAAAAGGAGGGAACACTTTGTGTATTCCATATTGAGTTAGGTTAGGTTAGAGGACGTGCACCTGTCGGTCAAGACAAGCACAGTACCCGAGGTCGAAATTGACCCATTGTACATTGTCCTTAGGGGAGGAAGGAAATGGAGGATATAGGAATGTAGGGAAAGGGAGGGAGAATGGGAAACGGAGGAATTACATGTAAAGAAACAGACACAAAACAAAAGAGGCTGAGAGTGTGACTACACTTATAAAGCCCTAGCACCTCTCAACCAGCCCAAGCTGCTAATGAATCTGTGGAGAGCCTTGATGTCGGCTCTCGACACAGAACTCAAGTTCTCAAAGAAGGTCCTGCCAAGGGTCCTCAACCTACCAAGGGCTGGGCAGTTGCAGTGGATTGAGTTAGATAATTGGATTCAAGTTTCTTTTACAAGTTTATTATGGGCAGTCGGTTGACTATATAATGATCCCGTCATTTTTTTTTATTAAATATGTTGGTTTATATACAATAAGATTCATATACAACAGAAAATTAAACAAAAATTTTTAAATTTTAAAGATGTTTTAATATTCGAAAGAAAAATTAAAATTAACGGTACCAACGGTTTCTCCCTTTTTACCCCAATTCACCATTTTCCGTGAAAAAAAGCTTTTATGATGGCAATGCTCTTTAAATTTTAGTTTCAAAATGTTACCGCATTGTGTAACGTTTTTTAAAGTCTGGCATCTCATAAAAGAAAAGCTTAATAGTTAAACGCAAAAAGTTTTTCCTCTTCGCTTATTATACGTAATTGAAAAGTGAGGTTATTACTTCTATAAAGTTGAATTGTTGTGTTGACATGGTCCTGTGGCGCAATGGATAACGCGTCTGACTACGGATCAGAAGATTCCAGGTTCGACTCCTGGCAGGATCGCAACTTTCTTTTTTATATTTTGTTTCGAGTTTTTTTTTTCTTTTTGGTTTTGTTTTATAAATTTCTAAAACTAAAGTTCATTTAAGATCATTGAATGGAATGAAAATAGTAAAAGTGTAGTTTATTCATCGTATTCAATAAAATATGATTTATTGCTCAATTATTTATTGATTGAAATGATGATTATGTGGGGCGTTGCTGTTGTAATAAAATGCTTCTGCTCTCGCTAGTGTTTGCTTTACAAACGTGATTGATGGATCCATCATATACACTATTAAACGTAAGTAGAGAGTTTTATGTTTTGAAGTTTGTTGACTGACTGCCATTAATTGGCCCAATATTTATTGAGCGCAATATGTTGCTGTTTACATTAAAGCTCATTGGACTTGTAAATGGGATATTTAATAAAAGAAACTGTAAGTTTGAGATCAAATCAAAACTTCAAAAAGAAGGGCATCTATCTAGAACAATAGATTTTTAAAAGGTTCTGCTAAATTGTCAAGAGCATTATTAATCGTCTTAGGGCCATTATTACAACTTCCCCTTAAAGTTGGGTTTAGTTAAAGGTAACTTTAGCTAAAGCGAACTTTAAAGTCACATTTAACTTATTTGCGTTGTTACAACCTTATGATAAAATAAAGTCACAATAAAATAAAGTGGCTACGATGAGCTTCTTTTCTTCTTGTTGTACATGCTCATATTTTAAAAGGTCCTGTTAAATTGTCAACAGCATTATTAATCGTCTTAGGACCGTTATTACAACTTGTGGTTAAAATTAATTAAAGTTAACTTTAGCTAAAGTGAGCTTCAAAGTCACCTTTAACTTCTTTTCGTTATTATAACCTAAAACGATAAAATAAAGTCAACTTTTTAAAAAGAATATGACAATACCGGAGCAATGTAACGTCGATAACACTGCTCAATTAAACACAGTGGCAACGTCGGGCTTCTTTTTTTTGCTGTACATGCTTAGTTTGTTTATAATTGAAGTTGTCATATTGAAAATAATATGGCAAGTTCAAACATGACTTTAAAAGTTACCAGGAGTATGATCCTCCCTTTAGCTTAATGGCCACTTCCACCTTATTGTCCACTTATAATAATGAAAAACGATTTATTTGCCAATTAAAATCTTCCCTTTAGTTAACGGCAAGTGATAATAATAATAATGGGCCTTAGAGATATATAACTCGGAATCACTAGGACAAGCTTTCAAACAATCACTAAAAATTGTTTTCAATTGTCTCAAACATTTCTCCAATTTTCAAAATTAATTAATTAAATTAATTAGTTCTTTAGACGGAATCTTGGCCTAGGGAACCTAGCCCAGTATTAATCGAAACCTTTTGATTTTTAATTTAACGAATATATTTACGATTTAAGTAATTTTGTTAGTTTAATTAATTTTTAAAATTAATTAAACTAATTAATTAATTAAATTAAAAATCGTAATTAAATTAATTAAACTTAATTAAACTAATTAATTTAATTTAAACTAATTAATTAATTTAACTAATTGATTAATTAAACTAATTAATTATAAAATTTTCCGAATTTTGGCTCTGTGCTGTAGATTGAATCTTTGTCTAGGGGTCTTAGCCCAATATTAATGAAAACATTTTGATTTTTAATTTAACGATTTTACGATTTGAATAATTTTGTTAGTTTAATTAGTTTAATTAATTAGTTCATTTAATTAATTAGTTAATTAATTCCGTAATTTTGTTAGTTTAATTAATTAATTACTTCAATTAATTAGTTAATTAACTATTCGTTCGTTAAATTGAAAATCAAAAGATTTTGATTAATACTGGGCTAAGACACCTTGGCAAAGATCCAGTCTAAAGAACAGTGCCAAAATTTGGAATATTTACAGATTCAGAGGACTAAAGAGTATTTGGGAATATTACATGAAACGTTGCCTCAACGTTACCTTTAATTCGCTTACAATTATCGGAACAATATCCTCCATAGATTAGGTGGCAGACCCCCTCAAAGAAAGAGTTCGCACATTGTGATACTACAATTATTGCTACCCGGGAGTCAATATCTAAATTAACCGCTGCAATGGGAATATCGCTGTAGTCTAGTAGGTAGGGTGTTGGCTTATTAGACGTAAAGTCCTAATTCAAATCCCAGGTCAAACATCGAAACGAAAATATGTTTTCATATTTCTTCGGCGACTTTCTCTCAGCAGATTTCTGGCAAAAACTCTGAGAGTAAATAAAATTGCCATGAAAATCTTCTCAAAAATCTGTCGTTCGGAATCGACTTTAAACTGTAGGTCCCCGCCACTCATGTATAAAAATTAACGCACAGAAGATGAGTGGTGTGAGAAGCTTAAACATGGCGGAGAATGCCAGGCCCGTACCGACCTCGCCCAACTCATCAGTAATACAATTTCCAACGATATGATAGGTTCCAGAATTCATATAAAGCTTACGTTTAAATGATTCGAAATTTCTCCGAGAAATCCGCGGCATATTATTTTTCTTAATAACCAAATTATTGAAAACCATCGGACGACCAACGGATAATTACCAAACCTACTTTGTTAGCCTATGTGACCCTACGAATTGGCTTCGAATAAGAGATGCAGTGATACTAATCAAAACATATCATGGAAACCTGAATATTGGATTTGTGTACATGACCCCACTTCGAGAATAAGTACTGGAAAACAGAAGGTGTATATAGACTTTTTTCTTTGACTGTATAAGTGTGACAACAGCGAAAAGTCACTTACTTTTACAGGGACTTTATAAGAAATATAAAAAAAAAAAAATTCTTTTCAAAGTCAATATTTTTCCTGCTTCCGTTTTTAGGTAAAACTGGTCAATGTTGTTGATTGAAATTCGATTTAAATCGATAAATCTCCTCTCTCCCATACTGTTTTTCACTTATCGTTTTTTTTTTTTTGTCTTTTTCTTTGAAACCTTTATTGATTGAATGACTGGCTATGGCTGTATTTTTTATCATTTAAAAAATAAAAAATAATTAAATTATGCAAATTGTCTAGAGAGTAAACATCGTATGTACATAGATACATAAAGTTATTATATACACTGTATTTACATATTTATGCCCATATGTACATATGTATACGGAGATATTGTCTGCTTCTACATACATATGTTGGTGGGGACTATTAAGAAGATACGAGTGGTGTTTTCATATGAACGTGATTAAATTTGCATTAAAAATTGTCAGTTATCGTTACTTTTTTTATATTTTGTGATAACAATTATAATTTCTGTTCAAGTAAATGTTTTATGCTTGACATAAAGTGTAAATTATACAGTGGAGAAGAAAATTGTTGGTACATACTATGTTTATAAGCAGAGTTAAACGCAAGGGTGCCACACCAAACCAACATAGCTTTTAAAGGCCGTCGTGATAAGTTAATAGAATGAAGCGATATGAACCAAATTATATAGGATAACACAAAAACAATTTTTGGTTATTATTATAGCTAGATGTACCTATACATATTTTTATTAAATCTGTACGAGAGCTTATCTTCATTATAAACGAAATTTTTTCAAATGAAACTGAAGTGATAAAATCTCAATTGGTTTTCCTTTTGTAACTCTAAAAATTTATTGGGTTTTAGACTGATAAATAGAAAATAATGAACCTATTAGGAATAAATGCTGAGATAACTAAGACTAATTACAATATCGGGTTTAATCATTGTTACGAAAATGGAAATGCTGTTATTAAAACGATAAACAAAAGCTCCAAAATCAAAATAATGGACTTGTTCACGTGATCAACGAATAAGTAAAAATATAGCAACAAAAACAATGGATTTGTTTACAAGATCGATGGATAAACAAAAATATGGCGACAACATCTGTATAAAAAAAAATATAAGGGATAAAGATGTAAACAGCCAACAACAAAGTGCAGCGGACAAAGAAGTAAACAAGCAAAAATAAAGTGCAGTGTGAAAAAAAATATACCGGATAGACAAATACACAAGCAACAACTACTCTGCCTGGACGAATGTAAACCAGATACACAAACAACAATAATGAAAATAAGTTGTTTACATTTTCAGATGTTTCTCGAAGACATTCTTCTTCAAATGCATTCATCAGAATGCTAATCCTTGTGATATAAAAGGCAAGACAGAATAGGCAATGGCAATTCAGACAAAATTCAGTCAGTCGTATGTGAAGCCGACACGTGTGTGTGAAGAGAATAATTGCGGTGTTACTTACAAAAAGGTTGTAAGCTGAGAAGAATAACGAACAGTTGTTATTGCGACGCGAAAGAGTGTGAAAGAAGAATAACAATTAAAATAAATTGTTATTGTGTAAAGAATCGATCTAAAATTAAACACATATTTATTTGCAATCTACCTATCCAAGGTCAAAGATCAATCTAATTCTACTGGCAGACTCACTTGGCGAACGATAGATAGAAGGCGCATCAACCAACTACTCAAACTTGTTCGCAATGTTATCTCGATCACTGTGGCCATGCTTAGAAGTCATTGCGTTATGAGAAGACGCGGGAAAGACTGCAGATCTATCAGACGATTTTTATGGAAGAAATTCCGGTTTTTGTTCCGAATCAAAGGTTGAAGACGTGTAAGATATGCTAGGCTCTCTATTTTGTTTAAAATGAAGAGAATAGCTGGTTTCCACAATTCACAGCTGTCTACCAAAAGCTAGACTATAAACTCTTTAGGAGTGAGTACACTCTCGGCTTTCCTTGATATAGAGGGGGCCTTCTATTGAGAAATTCATTAAGGGATACACATGCCCCAGATTTTCTGGTGCGGTTTATAACCCACATGTTGGGTAATAGAATAATCCGATCGAATCTGGGTGAATGTTCTATTGTCAAGCGCACGGCCAGGAGTACATCGTAGGGGGGAGTATTATCCTCTCTCTTGTGGCTTTTGATGGTCTGAGATTTCTGCAAAGTAGAGGCTTTAAGGTTGTGGCATATGCCGACGATGTGGCTATTCTGGTGGGTGGAAAATTTTTCAAACGGTGGGGAAACTGATGGAGTCTTCTTTTAAAATATTGTCCTCTTGGGCAACGAACTGTGTGGTCTGGGTATAAATCCAAATAAGACGGACCTCGTTTTGTTCTCGCGTAGGTTAGGTTAGAGGACGTGCACCTATCGGTCAAGACAAGCACAGTACCCGGAGGTCGAAATTGACCCATTGTATCTCGCGTAGGTACAAGATTGAAACCTTCAGGTTGCCGAGGTTACTTATATATTTATATATAAATAAAACAAATATTTAAACAAAACAAACAAACTCAAGATCAACAATGTCTCATGAACATTTTCCTCATCACTGTTAAAAACTAAAACTGCTGTTAAATCGAACAGAATGTTAAATTTTAGTTTAACAGGCCACTACACTACTGCACAACTCCACAATAATAAACGTTACTTTTCAATTGTATGGGGTTTTTCTTAAAAAAATTAACATAAAATGCCGTTATAGTTGGCAAATTTATACTCAATAGAGTAAACCACCATCAAACACACACATACTAACAAACATAAACTTCTAAACACTGACTTAACAGAAGACAGGCATTGTTTTGTTTTTACGTACATATGTACGTACAATTTATTTAGTGGCTTGACCAATAAACACCATTAATTCGTTTATACATGTGTGAGTGTGTACGAGACGAGATTGTTTTTGGGGTTTTTATTCATAATTTGTGTTCAGTTGCCCAGCAGAGGTTTGTGGAAATGGAAGCATAAAAATAATAAAAGAAATTGAAAATAATTTTACAAAATAATTTTGTGTATGGAAATTAAGAAATTCAAAAAAAGAAGAATTTAATTTAATTTTGAAAATTAATAATTAAAAAAAAAGAAAAAAGAATAAAAGCAAGCACAACAATTATAATAAAAATAATAACATAGTGGTGGTGGCTACATAATAATACAATATTGTGTTCTGTTTGGAAATTGAATGTTCTCAGCAAAAATTTAATTGTTTTTGTAATTTGTTTGCTTATTGTTGTTTTTGCAATACGTAGTTGCATGTAAACAAAGCTTATGTTGGATATTGTTGCAAAACAAAAATCGAATTGAATTGGAAATGGAAATGCATTTTGGCAAAAAATTAATTGGAATTTGAAATGCCTTTGAAAGAAAGAAAAAAATAAAAACAAATTAATTTTGTAATGCATTAAAATCAATTAAAAAAAATATATAGTAGATACTACCAAGTAATAGAATTGTTTAATTGTTAAATAAAATCAAAACTAAATAAAAAAACAAAACAATGAATTTAAAAAGTCCACCGCCTTTTCTAACATTCATTAAAATAAGGCAACTAATGCAGTTGCTGTTGGTGTTTTGTATTGTTTTTTATGTAAATTCATCGGATACCACAATAGCAGCTTTAAACTCACAAAACAACCGCAAATCAAGCAGTTTAAATAGTCAACATTATAAGTTTACTGATAATTCATACAATGCCAAGGACAACAACAATATCAACAACAATAATACCAACAACAATAATAACGACAATGTTTCTAGCAAGAGCAACGGCAATGGCAATGACAACAATTCTTATAATAGCTACTATGGAGGCGATAATAGCGAAAGTAGCAATACGGATACAATAGCAACAGAACAAAACTCTACTCCAACTAAAAACAAACCTCCTCCTCATATAATATTTATTTTAGCCGATGATTTGGTAAGTTTTGTTTTCTTTATCTTTAAGAAAAATGTTATGCATGTGTGTACGCAAAAAAGAAAAGGAAAGTACCGGAAATTGTATTTATTTTAGGCAAAAATCTAAAAACTTAAATCAGGAATGCTTGCGTAAAGTACTTTTTATTTTATTGACGTAAAATAAACGTAAACTTGATCGATTTAAATACCTTAGGTTAGGTTAGAGGACGTGCACTTGTCGGTCAAGACAAGCACAGTACCCGGAGGTCGAAATTGACCCATTGTACATTGTCCTTAGGGGAGGAAGGAAATAGGAGGATATAGGGAAATAGGGAAGGGGAAGGAGAATGGGAAACGGAAGAATATGAAAAACAACAGACACAAAACAACAGAGGTTGCGCCCAAGCTGCTAATGAATCTGTGGAGAGCCTTGATTTCGGCTCTCGACACAGAACTCAAGTTCTCAAAGAAGGCCCTGCCAAGGGTCCTCAACCTCAACCTACCAAGGGCTGGGCAGTTGCAGAGGAGATGTTCGACAGTCTCCAACTCCTCCTCATCGCAACATACACTGCAATTGTCCGGCAGGGATCTGTTCCAGATCCCCGTCAGCGACCTACTCCCGCAGTGCACCGTGATAAAACCAACAACTAACCTTAAGCTGGCCTTAACCAAACCCAGCAGCCACTCTGTCCTCTTGCTGTCCACAGCGGGTCATAGACGCCTAGAAACAGAACATACCTTATTAAGTAATTTTTTTATTAATTGTGATCTAAATTATCCTTCTTGCATTATTAAGAGCCCAAAGTTTAAATAAAGCCAGCAATACTAACGCTAAAAACGAATATCGAAGAATTAAAGGGTTCGCCAAATAACTTTTCTTTTTTTTTGAAAATGCTTAAAAAACTTCTAAATATTTTCTCAAATTTCTTTTATTATTTGAAAGTACAATCCTTCCGGCTAATAATGGAAAATAATTTCGTTTAAATGGCTTCCTCGGCTGGTCATACAGTAGCCTACACGATCAGTCCAATTTTTAAGCACATTATCGCTGTAAGCAGCCGTATTTCACCAATGGCTTCACGAATATTGGCCTTTAAAGGGTCAATTGTCTCTGGCTAGTCGGCGTAACACTTATCTTTGACGGCACCCTACAAATAATAATCGAACGGTGTCAAATCGCAGCTCCGAGATGGCCAAACGACATCAGCTCTGGGGCTGATAATGCTATCTTCAAAAACAGAGCGCAAAACATCGAATGTAGCTTCGGCTGTGTGACACGTAGCGCCTTTCTGTTAATATCAGATGTTGCCAATATCCTCCTCTTTAATTTTTGTGAACAAAAATTCGTTCAACATGGCCCGATAACTATCGCCATTGACTGTAACAGCCACTCCTTGCTTATTTCCGAAGAAAAATGCCCCAATTATGCCTCTGGAACAAAATCTGCACCAAACAGTGCCTCATTTTGGGTGCGGGTTTTCTGTGCCCCAAATGCGACAATTTTGCTTTTTTAAATACCCACACACAATCGATAATGTGCTTAAAAATTGGATCGATCGTGTGGTCTACTGTATGGCCAGCCGAGGCAGCCATTTGAATGAAATTATTTTCCATTATTAACCGGAAGGATTGTACTTTCAAATAAAAACAAGAAATTTGAGAAAATATTCAGTAGCTTATTTTTTACTAGTGCCCTAAACAGAATTAGCATTGATTCCCATCAAATGAATTTAGATGAGAGAATAATCTCATGTGTTTTTTTTTGCCTTGGGCCGGAGGTAGTAAATCTTCAAAGATACCTTTGTTCCGACAAAAGCATGTACGATTCACCATCCCTGGTGCCTACGTACTAACCCACCCCCTACACTCCGACCATTTTCCCCCCCCGCGGGACTGCCGTAAGGTATTACTTCGCGGGGGGCTGGTTAGCTCAAAAGCTTTATCACTTTATCTCAAAATTCGCCTTCGTTCCTCCAACCTTCGGTGTACTATCATTACTTCAGCCATTTTCTGACTGTATTGGCTCCATAGCGTCCTAGAATTCAACAGCTCCTCCATGAGCCGGTTTGGTCCTAATCCAGTTTCTCCGGGCCATCTAAATCTGGGGCAGCATACTAGAATACGCTCCGCATCTTCCTCTTCATCTACACAGTTTGGACATATAGGGGAAGTATTATGTCCAAATCTGTGCAGGTACTTCCTAAAACGTCCATGACCAGTTAGGAACTGGGTCACGTAATAATTCAACTCGCAATGTTTGTTCTCCATGTGTGTTAAGTTATCTGTGAAAGATATTCTTTTTTTTACAGTAAATGTTAAGTTAACAGAGACTATTATGTTAACATAATTGAAAATTTTGAAAAAGTATAAAAAGAAAATCGATTAAAATTCTTGAAAAATAGGAAAAAATTATAAGAAAAACGAAGAAAATCCTTTGAATGGACCCCTTAGGGGATGAACATCTTCGGCTTTGGGGATGAACATCTTCGGCTTTTTACACACATAAGACAAGAACATCAACAATGTTCGTTAAAAAAAAAAGCGTAAAATTGCATTCAGTTGCTTGTCAGCTTCTAAAAAAGAAGATTCATTTCGCTTTTCAATTATACACCCAAAAAAATATTACAGTAGGATTCACTAATATTCAACGAGAGATTATCTTGATTTTTGGAAGAATATTTGTCAAGTTAATACGCAGGCTTTAGGGATTTGGTACTGGACATTTTCCATTTTCCATTACAAAAACATAATTTTAGGTTACACTTTAAAAATTACTAACATTTTTCCTCTGGGTTATACACATGGCTCACACAAATACAATCACATTTTTATTATGTTCTCTTTGTGCCGACGTCTGAAACAGGGGGTAAATCTGTTGTCCATTGACATATTGTTCATCGATTTACTATTTGATTAGAAATATGAGTTCTATTAAGAATTTTTTTTTTTGAAAATTCCGAATATTTCAGAATTTGTAATTCGAAGATATTGTGACAGCAGAAAATCATGTGGCCCATTAGCTCAGTTGGTTAGAGCGTCGTGCTAATAACGCGAAGGTCGCGGGTTCGATCCCCTCATGGGCCAGTAACACATTTTTTTATATAAAATTATAATTTTTAAATAAATTTTTTAATTTAAATGCATATCAAATTATGATATGATTATGCCCTAACACGTCCTCTCTATTTACAATTGTTTTTTACATGAATTGAAAATTAATTTATTTATAATTTTTAGGGCTTCAATGATCTCAGCTTTCGTGGTTCATCGCAAATACCAACACCGAATATCGATGCTTTAGCATTTTCAGGCATAATATTGAATCGATATTATGTTAATCCGATATGTACACCATCAAGGTCGGCCCTAATGACAGGGAAATATCCCATACATACAGGTGTGAACATTACATAAGAAACAGATCCTAAATATCTAAAATTCTTATGTCATACTTTACTACTAACTAGGCATGCAGCATACTGTGCTTTATGGTGCGGAACCACGAGGACTGCCTTTAAATGAGAAACTAATGCCCCAGTATTTTAATGATCTTGGGTATGTTTACTTTTTTTTTAACTTTAAATGAAGTACAATAAATTGATTGGGAAATAAATTTTCAGTTATTCCTCCCACATAGCCGGTAAATGGCATTTGGGTCATTATAAACGTGTTTATACACCACTATTCCGTGGTTTTCGCAGCCATGTAGGCTATTGGACAGGCCATCATGATTATTTTGATCACACTGCCGAGGAATCACACCAGTGGGGTTTAGATTTGAGGGATGGTAATTAAAATGAAGATGTATTAAACAGATGTAGTATAAATAATTCAAATTGTTTTCTATTTTTAAGGTCTAAATGTTGGATATGATTTGCATGGCAAATATACAACCGATTTGGTAACAGAAGAATCTTTACGGGTCATATCAAATCATAATACCTCACAACCTTTGTTTCTATACGTAGCCCATGCTGCTGTACATTCGGGTAATCCTTATAATCCATTACCGGCTCCAGATGATGCCGTGTCTAGAATGCAACACATTGACAATTATAATAGAAGAAAGTATGCGGGTGAGTGTTTAACACAAAATTATTGATTAACTCACTAATAACTTTCATATTAAAAGAGCCGTGAGACTTTAGAATGCTAGACAAAGTGGCCAATCACCATTGAAATTTTAGACGCTATTATTAAAGAAACAAACAATTAGTCAATAGGTCTGTTCCTATTTTCACATTATCTTACAAATATCACAGCGTTGAATTTTTAGTGGACAGACTCCTTAAAACTAATATCAAAAGAAGTGTTCGGTAAAATCCAAGTGGATCAACAGACCAAAGTGGAAACAACTTTACGAATTCTGTTTGTAAACCGAATGCGGTAATCACTCGACTTACGTTGCAGTTGGTTCCAAAAAAACGGAGACGTAAATCGAATTTCATAGTGCTCATACTACAAAGTAGTTTGTTTTTAACAACGGACTTAAAAAGTTACAGTAATCCCTCGAATTACGTTGCAGTTGGTTCCCAAAATCGAATGACGACGCAAATTGAAGGTAGAAGAAACTAAAAACTTGACGACGTAAATCGAAACAATCGAGGTGGTGTAAATCGAAGGATTACTATAGTCTTTCTCTATAGAGGCCCATACATTAGAACCAAAATATTCTATCGTGCTCAATAATACTATTTACGTTCACTTAAAGTAATTGTAAATTAGAACACACTTTCTTATTATCAAATGAAAACCTCTATTATTTGAGATAGTAAAGAATTTCCAATGAAGTACGGAATAAAATACCATGACCAGAGCAGGGCACTGTCACATGAAGTGATAGACAGTCTCTTCCTCCTCCTCAGGCCCATTGCTTCTAGAGAAGTCATTCGTTGAAATGCCAAGTCTTTCGGCATAACTACCAAAAGGACACTTAGGCCAGCATTTTGGGTCCAATGTGATACCACAATTAATTTAAACCGGGGATCAACCATTCCCTAGAGAAAATCGTTTGCTATTGTAGCAATCTTTATACTATAGAGCTTGGTTAACGATGTCAGAAATTTCGAGGGCAGAAAACTCCATCTAAACATGACAAGAGCAGGGTACTGACACATGATGTGATAGATAGTCTCCTCCTTCTCCTCAGACCCACTGAAACGAATCTATACCCTTGATATCAATAAATGATAGTTCCGTCAAGCTGACAATAAATGGAGAGTCAAATAACCTACATCTACACCTAGCAAGAGACGGGCAAAAGTGGATAACAGCCTCCTTTTCCTTAGCGGATCTGCATCCACGGCAGAAGTCATTAAATGGGAGCCTCTTTCTTTTCGCGTGTCTACCCATGACTCAATCACCTGTAAGCACGGCCACTGTGGCGAAATGACGTGACGACCAAAACCATGTACACCTTTTACCCATCAAGGGCCAGGTGAGTCTAGCGATGGAGCAGGTCTCCTCATTGAACCAGGATAGGTTGGCGTCCGGAAAGAATTTTCGCGCAATGTTCAACTTGACCGAGGCAAGTGACAGCGGTAATACATGCGCTCATTTAATTGGAGACAATTCGCTTACGAAAAAGACAATTACGAGATCGTATTGAGGGTTACAAAGAGTAAGAGTAATCTCGCGAGTATGATAATATTCTATTTAGATTACGGTGATGTATGAAAATTTAGGATACAAAAATGCTTTTTGAATATTATATCTTGCTGTTGCCCTTCAGAATACGGCACTAACAATACAAGGATTTCAAAATATTCCATAGAGAATACAATTTTTTAAAGTTGAAACATCAGATATAATTGGTCTTTACAATACTTTAGTCAGGATTACGATGTAGTTTCTGATACTTATGTTGTGTTTACTAATTTTGTACATAAGGGGCGGGATCTATAGTATAAATTATACTCCGAACGACATAATTTTGTGAGAAACTTTTCATGGCAATTTTATTTACGCTCAGAGTTTTTGCCAGAAATCTGTTGAGAGGAAGTCGCCGTAGAAATATTTTTTATAGGTTAGGTTAAGATAGATGACGTGTACTTGGCAAACAAGACAAGTACAGTACCCGGAGGTCGAACTGATCCCTCCTAATGGAGGGCAGGAGGAGAAAGGAGGGTATGTATAAAAAAAGGGGGAGGGGAAGTAGGAAGCGGAGGAATCACACAGACCAGACACAACAAAAAGGGTGGGAGAGCGCAACTACACCGATGAAAACCTAGCACCTCACAACCAGCCTAAGCCACTAATGAATCTGTGGAGAGCCTTGATGTCGGCTCTCGATACTGAATTCAAGTTCTCAAAGAAAGCCCTGCCAAAGGTCCTCAGTCTCAGAGTAGGAAGCGGAGGAATCACACAGACCAGACACAACAAAAAGGGTAGGAGAGCGCAACTATACCGATGAATTACTAGCACCTCTCAACCAGCCTAAGCCACTAATGAATCTGTGGAGAGCCTTGATATCGGCTCTCGATACTGAATTCAAGCTCTCAAAGAAGGCCCTGCCAAGGCTCCTCAATTTCAATCTACCAAGGGCTGGGCAGTTACAGAGGAGGTGTTCGATGGTCTCCAACTCCTCGTCATCGCAATATGCCTTGCCTCCGGCTAGGATCGGTCCCCGTCAGCGACCTAATCTCGCAGTGCCCCGTGATAAAACCGATTTCTTTTATATTTCGTTTACATTTTTAAACAGTGGATTAAGCTGCTGAACGAAATTTCAAGAGATTTAGCTCTTAATTTTAGTAATTATTCCAAGCAAATAAACAAATAGATTTACCATTTATAAAATGTTCAGGTTGAGGGTGGTATTAAATTAAGATAATCTAAAATCCAATTTAATTTATCTTCACCAAGAAATAAAAAAAAGTAATAATAACAAACAGACTGACTGGTATGCTCGTACAGCATGCAATTATTCCTCTAGTTACCCTCGTTTCATTTGATGTCAGCAATTAAATCATATTTCTGCAACAAAACAATCATTCCACAACACAGTCTCTGTCTTGTATCTGTTCCCACAACACCATGGCTACGCCACACACTTATTCAGAAAAACGTTGAACCTACGAAAACCCATCACTAATTACTGAATTCACATTGACACAGTCAATCTCTGTGGTAATGCTTGCGACACGTATATGTATTATCAACGACGTCAGTGTCTTACATACTTTTGTACATAAAAAATGTTTTTATTTTTCATAATTCTTCAATTTCAGCAATGGTTACAAAACTAGATGAATCAGTTGGCCTGATAGTGCAACAATTGCAAAAGCAAAAAATGCTTAACGAATCGATTATAATCTTTAGTACGGATAATGGTGGACCAGCTGAGGGTTTCAATCTAAATCATGCTTCTAATTGGCCTTTACGCGGTGTTAAGAATACTTTATGGGAGGGTGGTGTAAGGGGAGCTGGTTTAATATGGTCTCCGATGTTAAATAAAACAAGAAGAGTGGCTGAACAAACTATTCACATAGTCGATTGGATACCGACATTACTAACAGCCATCAGGGGAGAACAATCTCAATCGTAAGTTTTAATTTTTTTGCTTTAGAAATTTGATTTTAATTTTTTACCACTTACCTTCAATTTTCCTTTCGTTTTGGCTTTCATTTACTCCAGTAACTTGGATGGCATTAGCATTTGGCAAGCTTTATCGAATGATGAAGTATCTCCACGCAAATCAATTCTACATAATATCGATGACATTTGGGGTAGTTCGGCTTTAGCGAGAGGCGATTGGAAATTAGTTAAGGGTACTAATTATAAAGGTGCTTGGGATGGATGGTATGGTCCAGCGGGTAATCGTGATGCACGTTCATATGATTATAAGGCCATACGGAATTGTTATAGTGGTCGTGCTTTGCAAGCAATAAATATGCTGCCTACTAACGCGGATATTACCCGCATGCGCAGTGAATCGAATATCGATTGTTCTGCTCGTATGGCCTATTTGAAACAGGGCACTGTTTGTAAGCCCTTAATCCAGCCCTGTTTGTTTAATGTCCGCGATGATCCCTGTGAAAGATATAATTTAGCACAGAAGTAAGTAAACGAATACAATATTTTAATTAATTTTCATAAAATAAAAATGCTAAGAATAAAATTAGCAAAGAATTAGAACTTACAACAGAAAATATATGCCATTAAATTGGGTTACAAACAATCTTTACAATATAATTAGAATTATTCCAGAATACATCAGAATCCGGTTCCACATTAATTGAATTTTTCTTGGATTAGAATTACAATATTCGAATACTTAACTGGGATACTTCATTTAAAGTTGAAGAACAAGAAGAGTTACACACATCGATTCCATTAGAACAGTCAGAAAGCTTTATGAACCTTGATTCTGATAAAACAATTTTTCCATGACTCTTGTCGGGATAGAGCTACATTCAGGCATTGGACAAACAAGGATAGAAACAACACTTAAAATTACGTTTCCTTAAATAGCCTTAATTTAGAAAGAAAGCATAAATCAGACGTTATATAGGAACTGCTCGTTATTCTAAAAGAAAGGATAAGTTAAAACGCATGCCATTGTAAGATATTTTCTATACTGAACCAACTAAACGAATGGAGCTTCGTCAGGATAGTTGCCACTAACTACGCGCAATCGCAAGAAGGTATTCTTTACATATATAGCTGTTTACGGTTGATTAGCCGTCAATTGTTGCAAGTCCCGCTGTGTACTTAATACTTACAATCGTTTAGCGTAAGATGGAATCATGTCCTAGATGTCTCCTTTAAAGCGGCCCAAGTCCTGGACAAATCTGTTTAAATGTTCTAGATGACATGATAAGAAAGATTGTCTGATCAGCAATATGTTATATTGCCTTCGTTATAGAGTCAGAAACGAATTGCATAGTTAACAAAGGAGCGACGAACTATTGGCTTGACGCTGCTGTCAAAGTCTCTTTATTCATACACTTTGAGGTTCTTTATTCTCATTTGTTCCTTGTTCTCATTTTCTGGTTGATATAAAAAGTCTCACAGAGTCGTGTGCCCATGTGATTTTAATTATAAAAAAAGTAGACTCGATTTTATAGCATGGAATTGGGCACACAGGATCCTTTGTTGAAGTTCTTTATCCTCATTTGTTCCGTACACTTCGAGGTTGATTATCATCATTTGTTCCTTGTTCCATGTCCTCATTTTCTGGTTAATATTCTAAGTTTCACAGATTCGAGTGCCCATGTGATTTTGATTATAAAAAAAGAAGACTCGTTTTCATAGCATGGAATTGGGCCCACAAGGTTCTTTCTTGAAGTCCTATGTCCTCATTTGTTCCATACACTTCGAAGTCCTTTATCCTCATTTGTTCCTTGTTCATGTGCTCATTTTCCGGTTGATACATAAAGTCTCACAGATCCGGTTGCCCATGTGATTTTAATTATAAAAAAAGTACTCAATTTTATGGTATAGGATTGGGCACGCCAAATAAGTACGTTATCGAATACCATCCAAAGAATATTATGGATTTTAACCATCAGGATATAGTAATCTTCGAAAAACATCCAGTTCCATTTTTACTTTATTGGCAATGACTAACATCTTTAGAATATACTTAAAACATGAAGTTCGAGTCCACCTTATAATATCTGTTGAATAAAAAGAAATGATACAACATATAGAAGGAGCGGACCATTGGTTGTCTATTTTAAATGTTTTTATATACAGACTTCTGCATTAAGAGATCCTTAATTTATTTAGAGACCACTGACACTAGACGGCTTAACGTGTATAACTTTACTCGAAAAGACTTGTACCTTATGCACATACTAAATAGGGCAATAGCAACATCGCCTGCGTACAAAAGTGTTTAGGAAATGCGGTCTAGTTGTATAAGCAGGCAGAAGTAATAATTCTTCTTCATTCATTCATTCTTCAAGTTTGAAAATCAGCTACTTTCCACATCCTAGTGCTACGTACATTTCATAGAATCAAGCAGTTTGTAACACATTTACAGTGAGCGTTAAAAGAAACCGTAAAATAAACTCAACTTTTAGTAATTAAAGAGAGTGCCCGAAAAAATTTGACAATATTTTGAAATTTTTTGTAATTTTCTTTTGTTTCAATTCTACAAACTGGTAATGAAACAATTTTAAAATAGAAATAATAAATATAGCTTCTTTTGACGCCCACTGTAGTAGGTTACATTTCATCCAATGTGTATAACACATGTGCAGCCAATACATGTTCAACCGATTAGTATACTTATTAACAACTTTTAACTTTTGAAAAATTTAATTCGTATTTCAATTTTCAGATCAACAATAATAAGATAAAATAATTTTCTTTTTTTTTTGTTTCAGATACCCTAATATTTTAAATGCCTTATTAGAAGAATTAGCGTATTTTAATAGCACAGCAGTACCGCCTACAAATCAACCTTTAGATCCTCGTGGAAATCCTAATCTTTGGAATTATACTTGGACAAATTTTGGAGATTATGAAGAATATCGACAATCCTATATGATTGTAGGTGACTTTTAAAAACTCACAATATTTTTAGGACCCATTGATTTCAGAATAAAACAAAGCTTAATAAATAATCTTAATATGTAGAGATTTTATAAAAATATTTATTTATTTTAAAATAAAATATGTATTTAAAAAGTATGTAAACAGTCCTGTCTCTGTAAGTTTCTAAGTCCTCAAGATATAATTTAGTTAATAATTGATTAATTTGTATTTTTGCAAAACAATATCGACAATATCGAATCAAATCAAATTAAAAATACATTCGAAAAATGTAAATAAAATTTGTAATGAAGTTTGGCAAAAGAAAAGCAAAAACAAATTAAATTTGTAATGCATTTTTATAAAATCATATATATTATTTCTAAAGCACTTATTTTTGTCGGTTGGAAATATCTCCCATACCACTGCATCAAATTTAATGAACGATATCTCATTTTAAAGCTTATATCTAATACTAATGGCAAAAAATAATTAGAAATTGAAAAATTAATATTTTCAGTGATAAAAATTATATTTTATATAGAACTGCATGATAATACTATTGTCATTATGATTATATGTTTTTGTTCAAGTATGGTAATACAGGGTCGCTTAATAGTAATGCAGTTCTACATAATAGAGTATGTATTAAAATCCATTCTGGCAATACCGCTATTTACTATAATGTCGTTTATTACTAAGTCAGTAAGATATGTAATATGCATATTAAACTGTAAAAAGCTGTTTTGGCAATACTCTGCAGTAGTTGTTAGATCAAGTGCGGTAAACAGGGTCGCTTAATTGTAATGCTATTCCACATAATAATATATAAAGTTGTAAAAGCCATTTTGGTAATGTCGTTAGTGTCAGCTGATATTTAACAGTTAAAAAGGTTTTAAGAAGAATAAGAACCATAATCAAATCATTGATTATGAATGGCAATCAGACTAGAGTTGAGTTACCAGTTGCTAAACACAATATATAAATTGGTATTATAAAGGGTCCGCCAAATAATTCTTTTTTAATGCTTAAAACATTTTTTTTCTCGAATTTCTTGTTTTTATTTGCAAGTACAACCCTTCCGGTTAATAATGGAAAATAATTTCATTCAAATGGCTGCCTCGGCAGGCCATGCAGTTGCCTACACGATCTGTCTAATTTTTAAGCATATTATCGATTATGTGCAGCTGTATTTCACCAATGGCTTTACGAATATTGTCCTTTAAAGCATCAATTGTCTCTGGCTACAAACAATTGCTTTTCGTAAAGACAATACCCTTTCACTAGCTTGGTGTGATACAAGAGTAGTTACATGTGGACTGATTAATGTGAGCACCGCCGTGAGGCATATCTCACGTGTGTCAGAGAACACATAGTGAATATAATGCGTAGACCAACGCCCCCACTTTCATGCTGCAAACACTGGCTGCAATACTGCAAGTGGGTACCAATTCGAAGTCATGATATTTGGGCATGACTCCCCTCCTTTTATTTAGGGGTCGGAGACAATCTAAACTCCTTTTAATGCGTTAAGAGTGTAACGCCACATCGTACTGACACACTCCCCGCGATTTGAGTCTAAACCACAGCCACCACATTTCTCCTCATCATTGCCAGACAGGGACAAGTCCCTGGGGGCTCTCGACACCCGTGGTATCAGATTAAGACCTCTGGTCAGGCTTCGTAGCCAAGCAAGACCAGATTGCTGTCAGTTGAACCCCAAATAGTTCCTGACTGGTAGCCTCTTCCGACAAGTATGGTGATCACTGTGGTAGTATTCCCTTTCCGCTACCGCACGGGGAACCAGAGTAGTTACAGTGCTAAGTACTTTTTACACATCCGATTCACAATATATCCAAAGGAGACCTGCAAGGGCTAGAGGAAGAAACATAGAAAGTCGTGCGCCAACATTAACACAAGAACCAAAGTAAAAAAAACCAATCGTTATAGTTAATTATAATAAATACGTGGATATACGTACCTCTTCGTACTGATTCATAAGAATAACAATTAAGTGGTGGAGAAAACTATTTTTCTGGGAGCTAGAAGGGGGGGCTATTATAAATTCATATGTCTTGTATAAAGAGTGGATTGTAAAGAACGTAAAAGTAGCAATGAGTCATATGAAGTACAGAAAAACTTTGCTCATGTCACTCATTGGAGGCTTTAGTTGCAGTACCGCGCCTACGACAGATTCAGAGCAACGTCTCGATGAAACCCCTCACTTTATTTATTTACAACCGGCGGGGAAGGGCAAAGATTGTGCTGTATCTTCTAATCGAACAATCGAAAAATAAATAGAAAAAAGACTTGGAATGGAAAGGTTTAAAATCTTTTTTCCAACTTTTATTTAAAAATTAGGAAAGAAAATTATGCACTATTTTCATCTCTAAATAGAAATAAGATTTTTCGAAATTTCTGAATCTAGTAAAAATTTGTTATTCGATGATAATTTGAGGCCCCGCGATCATGTGGCCCATTAGCTCAGTTGGTTAGAGCGTCGTGCTAATAACGCGAAGGTCGCGGGTTCGATCCCCTCATGGGCCAATTTCTGTTTTTTTTTCGGTATTTTTAAAATAAATTTTTTTTGGGATTTTCCATTTTTTAGGGTTACAATGATGTCGGCTTTTGTGGATCAATGCAAATACCTACACCCAATATTGATGCTTTATCATTTTCAAGCATAATATTAAATCGATATTACGTCGCTTCGATATGTACACCGTCCAGGTCAGCATTAATGACAGGGAAATATCCCATACATACAGGTGTGAACATTACGCAAGAAACAGATTCTAAATATCTAAAATTCTTATGCCATACTTTACTACTAACTAGGCATGCAGCATACTGTGCTTTATGGTGCGAAACCACGTCGCCTGCCTTTAAATGAGAAACTAATGTCACAGTATTTTAATGATCTAGGGTATGTTTACTCTTTTTTAACTTTAAATGAAGTACAATAAATTCATTTTGAAATAAATTTACAGTTATTCCTCCCACATAGCCGGTAAATGGCATTTGGGCCACTATAAACGTGTTTACACACCACTATTTCGTGGTTTTCGCAGCCATGTAGGCTACTGGACGGGCCATCATGATTATTTTGATCACACTGTCGAGGAATCACACCAATGGGGTTTAGATTTGAGGGATGGTAATTAAACTGAAGATATATTAAACAGATTAAGTATAAATAATTCAAATATTTTCTATTTTTAAGGTCTAAATGTTGGATATGATTTGCATGGCAAATATACAACCGGTTTGGTAACAGAAGAATCTTTACGGGTCATATCAAATCATAATACCTCACAACCTTTGTTTCTATATGTAGCCCATGCTGCTGTACATTCGGGAAATCCTTATAATCCATTACCGGCTCCAGATGATGCTGTGTCTAGAATGCAACACATTGACAATTATAATAGAAGAAAGTATGCCGGTGAGTGTTTAACATAAAACGATTGAGCTTAACTCACTAATAGCTTTCATATTAAAAGAGCCGTGAGACTTTAGAATGCTAGAGAAAATGGCCAATCACCATTGAAATTTTAGTCGCTATAATTAATGAAACAAACAATTACGTCAATAAGTCTATTCCTAATTGATACTATTCCTATTTTCACATTATCTTACAAATATCATAGCGTTGAATTTTTAGTGGACAGAGTCCTTAAAACTAATATCAAAAGAAGTGTTCGAAAAAATCCAAGTGAATCAACTCGTCCAAGTGGATACGACTTTACGAATTCTGTTTGTCAACCTAATACAGCAATCACTCGAATTCCATTGCAGTTGGTTTCAAAAAAAAGGCGACGTAAATCGAACTTCATATTGCTTATTCTACAAAGTGCTATGTTTTTAACAAGGGACTTAAAAAGTTACAGTAATCCCTCGATTTACGTTGCAGTTGGTTCCAAAAAAAAAAATCCTAATAACCATTACCGGCTCCAGATGCTTTTGTGCTGACAAAAATAGAAGAAAGTAAGCAGATGAGTTTTACATTCAAATTTCTTTATAATTTATGGTTTACGTATGACAATACTTTGGTTTTCATAAGTACACTGTATGGTTATTTTCTACTGCTATTAGTAAAGATATTTAGGTGGTCAGTAGATCTCGAAAACTTAACCTATGAACCATGTAGCTAAACATATTAAATTCGTTTAATAGGAATAGCTAGCCTGCCACCTTTCAACCAACAATAGTTTTTCTATTAACGGAGACGATATTAATTTATCATTAAAACCATAGAATGACAGACCTTTGTGTGCTATCAAATGCTTTCTGAACCTGTATTATTTTCAGTGTAAACAATAAGATTTACCCTTTATTAAATATTCGGGTTGATAAGTATAAACAATACAAAAATTTTCATTTATCTCCAAAAAGAAATAAACTGACTAACTGTCGGGCATACTCGTCGTACTGCATGCAATTATTCCTCTAGTTACTCTCGTTTCATTTGATGTCAGCAATTAAATCATATTTCTGCAACAAAACAATCATTCCACAACACAGTCTCTGTCTTGTAATTGTTCCCACAACACCATGGCTACGCCACACACTTATTCAGAAAAACGTTGAACCTACGAAAACCCATCACTAATTACTGAATTCACATTGACACAGTCAATCACCGTAGAAATGCTTACGACACATTAGTTCATCGTCGCCAGTTTCTGTACATATTTATGTACATACGAAATACTTGTAATTATAATTAATAAATTATTATTATATTCACTGTTGTATCATAAATTTAATTGAAAATCTTTAAAAAATATTAAATTTGGGAGAAGAAACTGTTGAAACTTCTTTTGGATTTTTCCCAATTTCAGCAATGGTAGTTGGTAACTTAGTGAGGAAATTGCAGCTACAAAACATGCTTAACGACTCGATTATAATCGTAAGTACGGATAATGGTGGATCAGCTAAGGGTTTCAATCGAAATTATGCTTCCAATTGGCCTCTACGTGGTGTAAAGAATACTTATTGGGAGGGTGGTGTAAGAGGAGTTGGTTTACTATGGTCACCTAGGTTTAATAAAAGACAAAGACTGGCTAACCAGGTTATACATATAACCGATTGGCTACCTACTTTACTAACAGCCATCAAGGGAGAGCAATCTCAGCTGTAAGTTTAATTTTTTTTTTAAATTTAATTTTATTTTTTCCATGCTTACCTTGGATTTTCCTTTATTTTTGACTTAGCAACTCTACCAGTAACGTGGATGGCATTAGCATTTGGCAAGTTTTATCGAATGATGAAATATCTCCACGCAAATCAATACTCCATATTATCGATGATATTTGGAGCAGTTCGGCTTTAACATCACGAAATTGGAAATTAATTAAGGGTACTAATTATAACGGTACTTGAGATATGTGGTATGGTCCTGCGGGTGATCGTAATGCTAGTTCTTATGATTATAAAGCCATAAATAGTTGGAACACTGGTCGTGCTTTACAGGCTATAAACATGCTGCCCTTTACTGTGGATATTACTCGTATGCGCAGTGAATCGAATATTGATTGTAAGAGCTCTTCGAAAGATTGCAAGCCTTTAATCCGACCTTGTTTATTTAATGTTGAAGTGGATCCCTGTGAAAAATATAATTTAGCAAAGATGTAAGTAAATATGGTAGAAAAGAAGAAAGAAATATGGTTTTAAAATATAAAGAAGTACTTTAAAATTTATTTTCAAATAGTCTTTTACAATAATTAGAGTTAATGAATGAAATTAAAATTAATATCTGTCGGCCTCTAATTGAACTTTAAGAACGCCAAAGTTAACTATGTATTCTGAAATTTATAGAACTTACAAGTTTATATTCTAAATTGTGATCAATAATGATTGAGGTATAGATTGATTACTCCTTCACGTCTCCCTTTTTTCGTACTGAATGCAATACATTTCGAGACTGATTGTACAGAGATCTATACAGACGATCCAAATCAAATTTTGCAAAGTTATTCCCGCATCTGATGAACAACATGTTATACTGTAACCATCAAAACGAAAAATTGTCTAATTTTAGGTTATAAAAAGGCTTTAGTATTACGGAATATATTGTAATTTGAAAATCTTAAAAGATGTCAATAATATACATACAAAAGACAAAATAATATTAGGAACCTCTCACCGAAACAGCGAAATATTCTACCAGGATACGTGTACATGAAGGTATTGTTGGTCTAGCAAGGCTATATGCTACTCATTTTACCTAATATATGTTGTTCTAGCCTAGCGAAAGATTATAAATTAAACCGATTTAGACTAAATTAACTTTCGACAGTTCAATAGCATCAAATTCATAGCGTATATGTATAGGTTAAAAGATTCTTTCCAATATTTATTAAAAATAAAGAAAGAAAACTATGTACATATTAAAATAAACGATACAAACTAAAAATTAAGAACTAACTATGCACCAATTTTATCTCTAAATAGAATTAAGATTTTTCGAAATTTCTGAATCTAGTAAAAATTTGTTATTCGAAGATAATTTGAGGCCCCGCGATCATGTGGCCCATTAGCTCAGTTGGTTAGAGCGTCGTGCTAATAACGCGAAGGTCGCGGGTTCGATCCCCTCATGGGCCAGTTTCTGTTTTTTTGTTTTTTTTTTTATTTTAATTTTTTATTTTAATTTTTATTTTAATTTTTATTTTAATTTTTTATTTTAATTTTTATTTTAATTTTTTAATATTCATAAAATAAATCTTGTTTGGTAGAGGATAATCGGTTAAGCTTTTTAATTTGCAGACAGAGGTTTGCCTGCTATTAAATGCTTTCTGGGTCTGTATGATTTTCAGTGTAAACAATAAGTTTACCCGTTATTAAATATTCGGTTTGATAAGTATAAACAATACAAAAATTTTCATTTACCTTCACCAAAAAGAAAAAAAACTGACTGACTGTCGGGCATACTTACCGCACTGCATGCAATTATTCCTCCAGTTACTCTCGTTTCATTTGATGTCAGCAATTAAATCATATTTCTGCAACAAAACAATCATTCCACAACAGTCTCTGTCTTGTATTGGTTCCCACCACAACACCATGGCTACGCCACACACTTATTTGAAAAACGGTGAACCTAGGAAAACCCATCACTAATTACTGAATTCACATTGACTGTGGAAATGTCGTTAGTGCCTGACATACTTATGTATGTATATACGAAATACTTGTAATTATAATTAATAAATTATTATTATATTTACTGTATCATAAATTTAATTGAAAATCTTTTAAAAATATTAAATTTGGAAGAAGAAACTGTTGAAACTTCTTTTGGATTTTTCCCAATTCCAGCAATGGTTACAAAACTAGACAAGTCAGTTGGTTGCATAGTGAAGAAGTTGCAGGAACAAAACATGCTTAACGACTGGATTATAATCTTTAGTATGAATAGGGTTGGACCAGCTGAGGATTTCAATCAAAATTATGCTTCCAATGGGCCCCTACGTGCTGTTAAGAATACTTATTGGGAGGGTGGTGTAAGACAAGCTGATTTAGTATGGTCTCCTAAATTAGATAAAGCAGAGAAAGGCTGGTCAAACTATACGTATAGGCGATTGAATACCTGCATTACTAATAGCCATCAAGGGAGAGAGATTTCAGATGTAAGCTTTTCTTTTTAAATTTGATTTTTGATTTTTTTTTTACATTTACCTTGATTTTCGTCTTCAGCGCTACCAGTAACTTAGATGGCACTAGCATTTAGTGCCCTTTATGTAATGATGCCATATCTCCACTCATATCAATTCTACGATTGGAAAACAATTAAGGGTAGTAATTACAATCGCAATGATTGTTCTTATGATTATAAAGCCATAACAGTGATCGTGCTTTACAGACTATAAACATGCTGTCCACTTCTGCTGATCACAGAATAACCCGAGTGCACACGGGATTTTGACAGTTAATCCAGTACTGAGCAAAGGGCAGCAAATATTACTAAAAAGTATTTCTGTCTCTCTCTCTCTCTTTCTTTCTGATTGTCTGTCTGTCTTGTTTATTAGGTTAGGTTAGGTTAGAGGACGTGCACCTGTCGGTCAAAACAAGCACAGTACCTGGAGTTCGAAATTGACCCATTGTACATTGTCCTTAGGGGGAGGAAGAAAATAAAGGTTATAGTAATATAGATAAGGGGAGGGAGAATAGGAAACGGAGGAATTACACATTTTGTTTGTTTTTTAGATTTCGGGAATTTAGAGGTATGTTCACAAATTCCTGAAAAAAAAAGTTGTGAGTATATATTTTGAGTAAAACTTTTGTCGAAGTCGCCGTGGAAGGAAGGGAATTTGCTTAGAGTTCGATTAATAATGAAAAATTTACCGAATTTTAACTTTTTCATTCAAGAAATTAATAAATACTGGTAATATAGCCAAAGTTCTACAAGAAATAATATTTATAAGCAATATGTCTTATTTGATCTTGATGTAATTAGCTTCTTACAAACCTTTTCCGCAAGAAACTATATTCATTGCGACCAAAAACGAAACACTTTTTCTACTTTATCCGCCAGTTTTCACTCTGTATATCTATTGCTTCTAACACATTTCCTTTTCAAAACTTATAACATTTTTTTCTCCCTCTAAAAAAACGATGACGGCTGCTGATATTAGCGTTTATAAATTCTGATTACTCGGTCCTGCGGATATTACACGCTGCGCAGTGAATCAAATATCGATTCTTCTAGGCGTATGAGATATTTGAAAAGGGGTACTGTTTGTAGGAACTTTATCCACGCTTGTTCGTTCAATGCCAAAGTTCATACCTGCAAAAAATATAAATTTAACAGAAAGTTAATTAAAGAAATAAAATATTTACAAATTTTTATCATGATCAGCAGCAATGAAAAATAGTTTTCAAATACGATAAAGGGATTTAAAATTTAATTTCAAACAATAAAATTACAATTCGCTTTAAGAAATAGTTATTAAGCCGATATCGTTTTTTTTTTTTATTATTATTAAACCAGCACTCAGAGGATGACCCCTACTCATGCAGTGCAAGTTTAGGAAAAGTGGAAAGAGGGAAGATGCAAACTATAAGGAAATAAGTTGCTACTGGTGACTTTAAAATAGCCAGTGCTATACCGTCACCATTAGACAGTCTACAGCAATCGTAACCAAGAAGCCCGCAGTCTCTCACACCACTTATGTTGTGTGTGTTAATTTTTACAGAAGTGGCGGGACCTACAGTTTTTAAAGTAGACTCCAGTACAAATTGATTGGCCACTGTACACCTCACCAAAACGAAAGATTGAATAATTTTAGGATCTATAGAGGCTAAAGTATTACTGAGTACATTATAATTTGAAAATCTTAAAAGGTGACTATACTATACTTACGTAATAAAGAGAAAGTTATGTTTGAAACATCTCACCGAAATTGCGAAATATTCTACCAGGATACCAGGTATTGTTGGTCTAGCAAGGCTATATGCTACTTATTTCCCCTAATATATGTTTTTCTACCCTAGCGAAAGATTATAAATTAAACCGATTTAGGCTAAATTAACTTTCGACAGTTCAATAGGATCAAATTCCTTGCGTATACCTATAATTCACTGTCTTAGTCTTGAAATACTTGCTATGGTACTACAACTGCAACATACACAACCCGTGGCAGTAGGTATACCACATTGCTGTCCAAACTTTCCACACTATAGTGATCTTCATAGCTGACGTTATTGCACTATAAGGATGTTGTTCCATTTAATAGAGTTAGTAATCTTAAAATAACTTCAAAAATGAAAACTTCTATTTAACAATAACAACAAAAAATTATTAAAAATATTTCAATACTTTATTTCAGACATTCTGACATTTTAAATATGTTATTAGAGGAATTAAATGGTTTTAATAAAATAGCAGTACTGCCCACAAATAAACCTTTAGATCCTCGTGGAGATCCCAAAAGTTGGAACAACATTTGGAAGTCATGGTCGACAATTCATTATTGCTGTGCATCATTTTAAATCAGGACAGAATTTAATTTTAAAATAAAACTATAATAAATAATACTAGATGACCCGTGCGAATATTTCGCACCGTTAGTTGTCATTTTTGTAACATAAAATGTAAATAATTAATAGAAATTTTATTAAAAGTATAAAAATATTAGAAATCATAATATCATCATACATATTTACATACATACATTCATACATATGTTTAAATGATTTTATAATACTTTTTTGAATACAATGTTAGAGGTAATGACATGATCATCGTTAATTTTTAGCCCGTACGAATCCTTAATACAAACAAAAATATCTTTAAACGTATGCACACGAGTAAAAGTCACGTATAACTGCCCAAGTGAAAAGACCGGTTCTGGTTAATACAATCCTATCTTTTAAAGGGTTCGACCTTGTGCTTTGTTTATCGTCATAGCAAAGGAACTTTCACAGGGAATTGTTTTCATGTCATTCGGAAAGGCGCAGTTTGATCAGAAGGTGTAAGTTTGGTTCGGGGTATGAGTACAGTTTTATCGCTATGATATGATGTGCTTTGCCATATTTGTTACGATTAGCCTGGTACCATGTATTAACTCGTATTACTACACTTCATAAAACAAACAATGTCATGACAACAACGACATTACCAAAATGGCTTTTACAACTTTATATATTATGTGGAATAGCATTACAATTAAGCGACCCTGTTTATCGGACTTGATCTAACAACTACTACAAAGTATTGCCAAAACAGCTTTTTACAACTTAATATGCATATTATTTATAACTGACTTAGTAATAAACGGCATTGGCACAATAGATTTTAATACATACTATATTATGTAGAACCGCATTACTATTAAGCAATCCTGTATTACCACACTTGAACAAAAACATATAATCATAAGAACAACAGTATTATCATGCAGTTCTATATAAAATATAATTTTTATCAATGAAAATATTAATTTTTCAATTTCTAATTATTTTTTGCCATTAGTACTAGATATAAGCTTTAAAATGAGATATCGTTCATTAAATTTGATGCGGTGGTATGGGAGATATTTGCAACCGACAAAAAAAGTGCTTTAGAAATAATATATATGAGGATGATTATTTTATAAAAAGAAATATTTATTTATTTCGTATCGTTTCATTTCGTCACATCATTCGTAAATATAAGGCAAATTGCTAAATAA
Source organism: Sarcophaga peregrina (assembly GCA_014635995.1). NCBI lineage: Eukaryota > Metazoa > Arthropoda > Insecta > Diptera > Sarcophagidae > Sarcophaga > Sarcophaga peregrina. The sequence continues at coordinate 82,210,059 of CM025793.1, read as the reverse complement.
ACTTAAAATTATTATAATAATTATAATTTTTTTGTTTCATTTTTTTTTTGTAGTCCTTTAGATAAAAAAGGACTGGGGTTTTCTTTAATGGATGTTGTCTAGTTATTAACTACAATAAAAATAAAATAATGAAATAATGAAAGTGCTAGAAATGACAGTGATAGTTTATGAAAAATGAAGATTAAAAATTAAAATATTTCTTTAAAAATAAAATATTTTTTAAAATTATGAAATTGTTGCTATAGAGTTTATAAAATATGCCACATCGTTTGTTTTGTGTTTTGTCTTTAAGTTAAAGTATAAAAAAAAAATTCTTAAAATTAAAAAAATTATTTAAAAAAAAAAAACTAGATTTTAAGAAATAGTCTAGAAAAAATAGCCTTAAATTTGAGTAAAATTCAAATTCTTAAATTCCTTCGAAGATATTAGTTTTAACGTTAGTCCTTAGGGAAAGAAGCCTGAAATGTCATCATCATGTAAATGGAGGATTTAAAAAGTTGTGATATTTTTTGTTTTAATAACGATAACCACTGCCATCATTATCACCATTTTGTCCACCAGATCCGAAACCATTTGATCCTTGTTGGTCATAGTTATAGCCACCATTACCACCACCACTTCCGCCACCAGTTGCGTCCTCCATTGCCATTGCGATAACCTCCACTGCCGCCAGCCATTGCCATTACCACGTCCACCACCATTACCGCCGCCATTGGGACGACCACTTGAGTAACCTTGGCCATTGTTAAATTGACCTCCTCCACTACCACTACCACCACCACCGCCATTACGTCTGCCACCGCCTTGGCCGTTACTATAGCCATTGCCGTTACCGCCTCCGCCTGGAGCACCGCTTGAGTAGCCATTAGCACCTAAATCTTGACCACCAGGTCTGCCACCGCTGTAACCATTTGAGCCTAAACTTTGGCTGCCACCACCTCCACCTCCATTACGTCCACCGCTTGAATAACCATTACCACCGCCATTACCATTGCCATTGGGACGACCACTTGAATAGCCATTAGCTCCCAAATCTTGTCCGGAACTATAACCGCCACCACCACCAGATCCACCAGAACCGCTACCGCCGCCATTTTGTTCATAATCATAACCACCAGCACCGCCAGCTCCACCGCCACCGCCGCCTCCTTGGCCACCTTCAATAGCATCACCTTCGTAACGAACTTGTGGACGATAACCCTCTTGATCGGCTTCATATTCGACAATCTACAAAAAGAATGACATTTAAGGTTGTATTTTGTTCTATGTACTGTGAAACACGGAATGGATTAGTATTTACCAAGTGGTTTTTAATTTTTGAATAATTTTAAATGTTGCTGGGAAGTGTTATAATTTTTGACAGGACACCGTGAATAGCGCCCATTAAATCTTTATGACAAATCCGTTTGATACCAGGGTTAATATACTCAAGGGTTAATACTTAAGTTTAATAGTGAAAATTATGTATTTAAAGGGATTGTTAGGGATTTTTTTGCGAAGTTATTCCCCTTCATACAAACGCTTTAATTGGTGCGACACAGCTCTGAAATTTTATTCCATGAGAACAGACTTTTAATGAAATTGCCTTCAAGATAACAACTAAAGTATTCTCCGGATATAGGAACTTAGAAAAAGTGCTAGCAGGATAGTGCTCATCGAAATCCTATACTTGCGAACAAATAGCCGCATATCATTCAAGCTGATTTCTAGTTGTGTCTCATTGATAGTCAAAGAGGACTTTAAACAATTTTTACAGCTCGGTTTTGTTGGGCCCATGTGTCATTTCGCGATCTCTGCGAAGAAATTGCTGAAGGGAATGGATCCGCAGTAGACTTTACAGACCCAGTTAAGAGTCCTATTGTAGCTTTAACTAGGCAGAGAATCAGACAGTTAACTCGTACGAGGCTGAAGGGGATGGATCCGCAGTAGACATTATAGATACAGTCTAGAGCTTTACTGAAGCTTTAACTAGGCAGAGAAGCAGACAGTTGACTCGGACGAGGCTGAAGGGGATAGATCCGCAGTCGACTTTATAGACACAGTCTAAAGCTTTATTGTAGCTTTAACTAGGCAGAGAAGCAGACAGTTGACTCGCACGAGGCTGAAGGGGATGGATCCGCAGTAGACTTTATAGACACAGTCTAAAGCTTTATTGTAGCATTAACTAGGCAGAAAAGCAGATAGTTGACTGGCACTAGGCTGAAGGGGATGGATCCGCAGTAGACTTTATAGACACAGTAAAGAGTCCTATTGTAACATTAATTAGGCATAAAATGAGTCAGTTGACTCGCACGAGACCTGCAATAGCTTAAATTAGTAGAAGAGTTTTACAAAAGGCGAACATTAGTGGATTGTAAGTCTTCTACCGAGCATCAGATTGTCTAAACTTCCGTGCTACTAAGCGAAATAATAATTAAATTTGATAATAAATAATGGAAGTTTGCTTCCAAATAAAATTGCCATGACAAATTAAAAAAAAAATATCGACTTTAAACTGTAGGTTTCGCCACTATACAAGTGAGGTAATAAGCTAGGTCATAATCCTAGCTGAAAAACTTTAATTACTGTAACTAAAAGTACGGAAACGAAAATAGAAAATAATAATATCGGGGACTCATAGTTAAAATGAACAGACAATATAAGTGAGGTGATGAGCTAGTTCATAATCCTAGCTGAAAAACTTTAATTACTGTAACTGAAAGAACGGAAACAAAAATAGAAAACAGTAATAAGGGGGGACGTCGCCCTAGTCTTATTTTATTTATTTTTTTATTAAACCTGCACTCAGGGGATGACCCCTACCCATGCAGCGCATTGTGCAGGTTTAGGAAAGATGGAAAGAGGGAACATGCGAACGGAAACGAGTTGCTACAGGTCTAGTAGGTAGTTTGTTGTCTTATTAGACATGAAGGCCCGAATTCAAATCCCAGGTCACACATCAAAATGAAAATATTTCTTAGGCGACTTCCTCTCTGTATATTTCTAGCAAAAACTCTGCGAGTAAATAAAATTGCCATGAAGCGTTGCTCAAAAATCTGTCGTTCGGAGTAGACTTTTAACTGTTGATGCAGCCGCCCATGTATAAAATTAATAAACACAACTTAAGTGATGTGATAAGCTAGTAGTTCGTAATCCTGACTGAAGGGTTGTAATAACAAATTATGTACGTAATATGGGGGACACAAGGATGCTTTGGATAGCGATATTATTCCTTAAAAGGAATATTTAATATTTATATTAGAAGTGAGCTAACCGTCGAAAGAATATGTTATTTGAACTCTCTAAGCTCAACATTATATGCTTGGCTTAAAGCCACACTATTAACGCACCTTGTTAATATCCATAATGTCCTAAATTTAATACTAATTTACTATTTACTTCTAGTTTTATTATTATTTGTTGTTAATTTATTCTTACTTGCTTTCTGCCATCGGGTAATAATACATTATATTGTCCAGTGGCAAAGTCACCATCACGCATTTCGGAATGACCAAACGATAAACCACTTGGAGCATCATCCACTTGATAACTAAATTCATATTTAGCTGGTTCCTATTTTCAAAAAAAAATAATAATAAAACAACAACAACAACTTTCAAAATTTATTCCATTTCAATTTCAATACGTGAGTGGAGAGTCTAGTGTATGGTATTGTAAGCGCACCAACCAAAAGCAACATTTTTTTTTGTTGTTTAAAAATAATTTTGAAAGCGTTTGTTATTCGTTTGTTTTGTTTTTTCTTCTGTTTTTGTTGTTTAGAAACCAAGTGGTGAATGTATTATTAGTGGTGGAGGTGAATTATTTTTTTTTTGTTTATTTTGTTTTTCATTATTTTGTGTATAATAAGTGGATTCGAAAATCGTTTCTTATTTTTATTATTAAAGTGCAGCGTGTGGTGCATTACCAGGAACTGGTGTAATTTTTCAATTGTTTTTTTTTTTTTTTAAAGCAAGTAAGATTTTTTTGTTTTCATTTGTTTTTTTGTCTAAGCTGTTAAAAATTGTTTCATTTTATATTTTTTAGAGGTTAAAAAATGAGGTTATAAATAGTTTAAGCTTTTAAATAAAAATATTTGAAATAATTTTTTATAATAATAAAAATAAAAAAGTTTTGAAAACTTAAGCATCTCTTTTAAACGATATTAGATTTATATTTGAGTAATTTTAAAGTGCCCTATATTTGTAAAAAAATATTTATTCGTTTGTCAAACAGAAACATTACTCTAATGCCGAAGAAACTTAGGATAAAAATGATTTTTTAATATTTCAAATGGGTTTGACAACCGTGGTGGAAAGTAAATATTAATTAACGGCTATTCTATCCTAACCTATACATTTATTGTGATTAGACTTAACCAGAATAGTTACAGTAAAAATCAAAAGTATTGAAATCGATCGTATAAAGGGCGTACCCCACTCCATTTAACCACCTATTTGATTGAAAACTAAAATCATTGGGTGTCGTACTTTCCCTGCAAAAATTTTATACATATTCGTTTATAAATATAAACTAGCATGACAATTTAAGGTCTTTAGGCTGGTTTAATAATTTTAATTTTGAGCAATATATTGCACAATACGAAATGTGCGTCCTTAGCATCCTTCAAACAATGTAAACATTTACAATTAAATTTTTATTGGTAACTAATTATCGAATGATCGCTTCTACTTCAGATACATACATAGATACATAATTGCTCATTACAACCCTTCAACCTGAATAATTGACCTAGTTTCTCACACCACTTATGTTGTGTGTGTTAATTGTATACATAAGTGGCGGGACCTACATTTTTAAGTCGACTCCGAACGACAAATTTTTTTTGAAAACTTTTCACGGCAATTTTATTTACTCTCAGAGTTTTTGCCAGAAATCTGCTGAGAGGAAATCGCCGTAAAAATACTTTTTATATTTTATTTCGATGTATGGCCTGGTGCTCGAACCCTGGCTTTATATCTAATAAGTCAACACACTACCTACTAGACTACAGCGACTTCTACTTCAGATATATACTTTAATTGAGTCAATATTCACTTAATTGAGTACAATATTTAAAGTGTTCAGACATAATAATATATGCAATTCATTTTGAAAAATTTCTTTTGTAGTTGCCAGTAGACAGTCAACGAAACTTAAGATTATTTTGTATTACGTTCACAAATATATTTGTAACGTACACTTTTAATTTAACGACATGACGTTTACAATAGCAAGTCTTTAAAATTTTAGAGATATGTTCTTACATTGTGTGTGAAAAATCTCGGTGATGCAACTTTGTGGAAAACTTTTTAGGACAGGGAAAGTATAGTTTAGCTTGGATGCAATTTATTTTGAAAATAGCTAGTGATATTACAAACAAATATACGTATCATTAAATAGCTTCAATAATGCACTCCATAATCGTCTGAAAAAAAGAAACGAAATATGAAAAAATATTAATACGGCGACTTCCTCTCAGCAGGTTTCTGGCAAAAAATCTGTGAATGAATGAAATTACCACGAAAAGCTTCTCAAGAATCTGTCGTTCGAAGTCGACTTTAAACTGTAGATCCTGTCATTTATTTAGAATATAAGTGCTGTGAGAATCTAGATCGTAATCCTTACTGAAAGGATGTAACTAATGACTAATATTATGTGTCTATGTTTCGAAATTATTTTAAATTTTAGTATTCTAAGACATATTCGATGTAATACTTGATTTTTCTTATGCGTATTATTTGGAATTAGTCTGCTATTGTTTGTAGCAACTGTGATATGGTGATTTGAAAGAAATCAAAGTCTAAGTAACTATTGATCCAATGAGCAATAAGTAATTCAGACCAGAATATGGTTATATTTATGGAAATGCGCTTAAGTTCTTACAGTTCTCAGCTGGATAGTCTTTTTATAACATATTATGAGAGCATTTAAGTTTTTTTTTTGTGAACGATTTGAAAATAATAAAAATTTGGAAGTGATTTTGTAAGATTCTTATGTTTTTCTCCATTAATTTAATGATTCAATTACTGATGGAAATAAAAAAAATTGGAAAATTAATTCCTTTTTTCAATTCTAATAAATAATGGCTTTGTTAAATAATAAAAAATTATTAAAATAATTATTAGGAATGCCGGAATGTATGGCTTCTCAAAAATTGAAGCTACTTGACAACATTAACATGATCAAACATTTCTCTATTTGGGACAGTATTTCTCTACGGCTAATTGTGATTTTATGCTGTCAAAATGTATTGAATTTGATCGAAGTTGGACCACATATCTTACTAACAAAATGTTCAGAATTTGGCCAATTTTTTGATTAGATTATGATTAGAATAAGAGGCAGAGTCTCTTTTGCACAGATAACAAAAAATTTTCCCACATTTTTTTTATTTTTCTATGGAATTATTCTGCAAAGTTTTCTACGAAGTGTTTTTGTTCGAAAAATCATTAATTCATGCTGTTAAATTAAATAAAAATTTTTTGTTTAATGCTTATAACCACAAAGCGTTTAAATTATTATGGGAGAGAAAAAAAGAAAGAAATTTTACTTACATTGCTTCCATCATCGCCATTATATCCACCGGAGCCGCTACCACCTCCACGACCGCCACCGCTACCACCACCGCCGCCATTGCCATTTTGACTGTAATCATAACCATTATTGCCACCGGAACCACCACCGCGTCCACCACTACCACCACCATTGCCCTGGTTGGGAGGTAAATAATCCTGATTGGGTTGACCGCCGCGGCCGCCACCGCCGCCGCCATTGCGACCAGCTGAACCAGAGGCTGGGGGACCATAACTATCAGAAGGACGACCAGAGCCGGATCCAGAACCACCTTGGCCAGGAGCGCCATAAGTTGAGGAGGGTCTGCCACCGCCGTTACCATTAGAACCACCAGCACCGGGGGCACCATAAGTCGAAGAAGGTCTGCCACCACCTGAACCACCACCATTGCCATTAGATCCGCCAAAGCCAGGAGCGCCATAAGTAGAGGAAGGTCTACCACCGCCTGAACTACCGCCATTACCATTAGATCCGCCGAAGCCAGGGGCACCGTAAGTAGAAGAGGGTCTGCCTCCAGAACCACCACCGCCATTACCGTTTGATCCAGGAGCGCCATAAGTTGAAGAAGGTCTACCACCACCTGAGCCACCACCACTACCACCACCATTGCCGCCGCCAGGAGCACCATAGGTAGATGAGGGTCTACCACCTCCATTGCCATTAGAACCGCCATTGGGTGCTCCATAGGTAGAAGAAGGTCTACCACCGCCGCCTGCCGCCTCCACCGCCACCATTACTGCCGCCACCTATGCCAGGGGCTCCATAGGTTGAAGATGGCGATCCGCCACCACCACCACTACCAAAACCAGGAGCGCCGTACGAGTCTGAGGGAGCTAAGGGTGAACCACCACCACCACCACCGCCAGAACCTCCGCCGCTACCACTGCCACCACCAGAGCCGCTGCCAGGCGCACCATAAGTATTGGAAGGAGGTAAATACGAATTGACGGGTGGTTCTGGTTTTGCCACCACAACCAATGTCGTTAACACTAAACACACGCACACTAATTTTAACATATTTTTCTAATTTTTTTCTATTTTTTTTTTGCTTTAAATTTTCGAAATATTTCACTTAGATTGACACAAACGTTTACAAGATTTTTCTTCTTCTTCTTTTTTTTTTGAAAGAAGGGTGGGTGTTAAGTTAAAAAAAAAGATAAAAAACAGGATTTAAAAACAATCCTGTTCTAAGGGTTTTTTTTTTGTATGTTTTAATCGTTTATCGTGGATGTTATTAAGAAAATAAAATTTTTTTAATGTTTTTGTTGTTTTCAATTCCTAACGATTTCTAATGCCATAAACCGTTGTAATGAAAATCTAAATTGAAACTGATGTTTTAAACAAAAATGTTCAAATATTTATATAAAAATGCTTTTGGTTAATACGAAGCAGAAGAATACAAAAATACTTTAAATTACATTCATCCATCCAATCCATCCATTCATCCAATGATCCATCTATTCATTCAAACATTCATATGTATGTACGTACGTACGTACATTCATTCATTTAAACATTCATAAAATGTTACACATATAGAAAAAAAGAAGAAGAAGAAGACGTAGTCTAGTCTAGGAGACTTAGCTGCTAGTCTTTAGTTTTGTTCGTCATACTAGCCCTAGACAACAAGCGAGAGGATTTTGGTAATGCAAACAAAATTATAATTTTTTTCTTCTTTTTTTTTGTATTTGAATTGCTCTTCTGTTTTAGAAGAAGTAAAAATTTTAGAAGTTACTAGTTATACGAGTGAAGAAACAAAAGGCGAAAACAAAAAAAAAAACAAAAAAAAAAAACCGGAGTCATGTCTTTGACAACTACGTCACCTTAGATTAGTTAAGAGCCAGACAATATACAATCACTCGTGCCACATGTTAAACTTCATGTGTTCATGTCTTAAGAGACCGCCAACTATCTAAGACAAACAGTCTGCCAGACAACAATAAAAAAAAATTAAAACAGAAATTTTAAAATATGAATTCATAGATCCAAATATTTCTACAGTATCTAGAGCAAGATTGCAGCCATTGCGCTGATCAACTTCTTCCTTTTCCTGATTTGGCAGAACTTGGTTAGTACAGGGACTGCGTTCCACCCGTGGCATCACAACGGGCCGCCATGCGTCCTCAAGTCAGCTTTGTGATATCAGAGCTACCACTACGACCTAACCTAGAGCAAGAAGTCCGATGTCAAAAGGAAGCATTATGATTACGAGTTTTTTTTAACTAACCAGGTTTCAGTTCGCATGTACAATGCGTTTCGATTTTGATTATCTTAACCGGATTGTATTGATAGCGTTACGTTTCTAATTTTTAAAAACCTTAAAAATATGAGTTCGTAGATTGTGTTTAATTTTAAATCAATTCTTTATTGTTCGCACAATTCCGTGCGCCACTGTAGGATATTGATTTACACAATAATAATTTACTTCAGTTTTTATTCTTCTTTCACACTCTTCCGCTTACGCAATAACAACTGTTTGTTATTCTTCTTTGCTTCCAACCTTTATCCAGGCACCAACACAATATTCTCTTCACACACAACGTGTCTGGCTGAATTCTTATTCAATCCCACGTGACGTCTTCACACACGTTTGACTGAATTCTAAATCTCAGAATTTTACGTGACGACAGACCGAATTCTTACTTAATCACCGTTGCCTGCTCTTTTTTGCCTTTTATATCACAAGGGCCAGCAGTCTGATGAATGCAGTTGAAGGAGAATGTCTTCGAAAAACATCTGAAAATGTAAACAACATGTTTTTATTATTGTTGTTTGTGTATCTGGTTTACATTCGTCCAGGCATAGTAGTTGTTGCGTGTGTATTTGTCTATCCGTTTACTTCTTCGTCCGTTGCACTTTGTTGTTGGCTATTTACATATTTATCACTTAGGTTGTTGCTATATTCTTGTTTATTCATCGATCTTGTAAACAAGTCCATTATTTTTGTTGCTATATTCGTTGATCAGGTGAACAATTCCATTATTTTGTTTTTTTTTATCATTTTATATATGATCAACACCATTTCCATTTTCGTAACAATATATAGGCAAATTAACTACCTTCACTGACAGTCAAATGACATTTAGAGATATGGAACTAACTTGAAATGTCAAAAAAGCGATTAATAATTATGAGTACGTAATCATTAAGGAGTTCTCGGAAGTAAGGAAATAAATATTCTGGATAGTAAAGCCAGATTATTGCATACCCCGAATTTGAATTGAATTCATTGCAGTGAAGATCGAGCTAAAAAAAAAGTAGACGGAAACATCAATTTGACATCTGTGGAACAATGACGAAAAATGAAAATTGCGACTGTACATCACATTATGAGTGTATTAGTACTGAAGCACTGGTATAGCCAACCGTCCACGAAACGTAGCTTCGTCTTTAGAATACAGAAAGCAATGAGACCGATTACCGAACCACAATGAAATTTCGGTAAGCTCTACCATTACTTTCTATATGCTAAAAACGAACGTACGTTGCGTGGACGTTTGGCTAAGCGGGACTTGGATAAAGGCGACTTAAAAATATTGATGAGTGTCCTTATAGCGCACTCAATCGTACAAGTACACGTAAACTGGATAAAGACTGTAAATAATAATAATGTTCATACATTTTTTTATGTCATTCCCGCCCAGCTTTCATAATCTTGAGATCCCAATATTTTAGGGAGAAGAAACTGAGAAAGTTTTTACAAAATACAGACTTAATATAAAAAATATGGTTGGCATCCAAAAAGCCTACTTTATTGTTTACACGGATGCATGAGGTACTTATTTGGTCTATTCTCATTCAATCCACCTACCTATTTAGTCGATTGTAGGTTCAAAATGTCAGTCTCACTCTCTAACTAATCACGCTTTCATTTAAGAATCTCAAATTTTGCAAGTCTTGGTGTCAAAGTTCTTAAGCGGTTTATGATAAATTTTCATAAAATCGACATGATTTGAATTCCTGTTCATAAAATGGTTATCAAAACAAGACAATTCCCTATATAATCCGGGCATAATGGCAACTTTCGCTACAATAAGGTTGGAAATTAGAAATATATTCCATACAGAATATTTCGTATGATTATTTTTTAAATGGAGCTGCCAGAAGTGAAATTTGCCGGCGACATGTATCACAATAAACCTCACGAACTGTTTATAAGAGAGAATCCTACGTGACTACGTTTGGTGACATCACCCAACCTAATCTAATCTTACTGCACTGGGAAGGTTTAGAATTTTATGAAACCAATTCGGAATAATTTGTAGAACTTATGGAAATGGGGACAATATTGGTAACGAAAACGCCGAAAGTTTAGCGAACAGATTATAAAAGAAGAACCCGGTTTGGTACAATGGATCAATTTCGACCTCCAGACACTGTGCTTGTCTTGACCGACAGGTGCACGTCCTCTAACCTAACCCGGTTAAGGCCTTTTTCCTAGATTTACGAGGAATATCAATATAGAATGTAGTACGAATTTCAACTCACGCTTGAAGCTCAGATTTGATGCTTGACAGTTCACTAGCCTCATCAACATACATGGCACACAAGGGAAATGTGCCCCTTCTTCGTGTTGTCGTCTCTACAACTCTTGTAAAAGTTGCGTTGAATTGAGTCATTGAGTCGTTTGAATTTAGTTAATTTTCGCTTACAAAAAATACTTTAAAGTTTCAAATTAAGAACGTCTACATTTACAACTCTGATCTTGCTACGACAAAACAATCATCAACCTTTGTCGTTTGGTCCAATCGTTTAGTCAGCCGTTCAGCCAAACAACTAGTCAACCAAGAAACCATCTAGTGAACTGAAAAATCATCATCAAAATGGTTTATTAAACTAATGCATGATCAGTTCGCATGCATACAAGCATGCATGCATGCATGATACTGTTTTTATAGCAGTTCTTATTTGTTGTTGTTTTTTTTTTTACTGTATTTTCAAAATCATCGCAGCATCTTCATCTTCATTGCAGCCAGCAGTCGTTATTGTTTGTCTGTCTATGTGTCCGTCTATTAGATTTTTGTCGACATCATTGTTCGCTGTGTTGCTTTGCTGCTCGTTGTTTGCGGATTTGTGCTCTTGTTCACAACTTCACGTGTGTATCTTTTTGTTACAGTTGTTGTAAGTTAAAGCTTATACAGAATCATATAACGTAAGTCCTATCAAAAATTGATTATCTTGATTATAATAATGATGACGATTATGATGATCAGAGCTTTACCATGCAAGAACTTATGAGAATACAATACGAGCAAAAAGTAAAACTTCATTATTAAATTTTTAAATTTGGTTGTAATAATCCATCATTTAAGGATGTGATTCCAAAGGTATATCAATTAGTTTGCTATCAAAGCTTTTCCCAGAAGGCTGGAAAGAAAATCATCGATCTTGGCAACATTCAAGTAAAGTCACTTCTGTATAAAATTAACACACACAACATAAGTGGTGTGAGATGAGAAACTGCGGGCTTCTTGGGGACGATTGCTGTAGACTGTCTAATGGTGAAGGTATAGCACTGGTCATTTTATAGTCACCAGCAGCAATCCCGTTTCCTTAGGCGTTCGCATCTCCCGTCCTCCCACCTTTCCTAAAAAACTTGCACAATGCACTGCATGAGTAGGGGTCATCCCCTGAGTGCAGGTTTAATAAAGAAAATTGTTTTACAAAACTGAAACCCAATTTGTTCCAAACTTTACCAGCGAGAAAGTTACCATAACACAAATAAAACACAGAAAATGGAGGTGGATTAGCCATACTATAAATATGGAAATCGTGTCGGCTAAAAAAACATCTGCAGACGTACGATTAACCGAGAACTTAAACAGTACAATCTTACCATCTTAAGACTTGGATATAATAGCAGTAAACTGTCTAAGGTGGAAGACACCTTTGCTACTAAATACAAAGAAGTCAATCTTAGGCGACTTCCTCTCAGCAGATTTCTAACAAGAACTCCGAGAGAAAATTAAATTTCTCAAAAAAAAAAAAATCTGTCGTTCAGAGTCGATTTCATACTGTGACTCGTGTATACACACACACGACATAAATGATAAGAGAAGTTAGGTCGTAATCCTGACTACAGGGTTCTAATGATAAGATATGTTGTCTTGTTTTACGGCCATTACAGTTCTTCTTTAGGTATTCGAATAATTTTCTGCGTTACTGTAATAAAGTTGTAGTTGCTGATCTTAAGTGATTGTAGATTTAGTTTTCTTTATTTTTTTAAACAATCTTTACAGTTTTTCTGTTTTGTTTTGTTTTAGTTTCCAAGTTTCCTTGAAAATACAAAATCTAATATTTTTACAGCGTTTTCTTAAACTTATTGTCGCTTGGCAGGCAGTAACTAGAGTTTTAACCCCTTGTAGTTCTGATTCCAATAATCTTAATCTGCTTTACTGTCGAGTACAATCCAATATATAAAATATTTGTGTCACGGTGTTAGTGGTTAAACTGATCTAAAAAGGATCAACCGATTTTCATGAAATTTTGTGTGCATATCGGGTAAGTCTGAGAATCGAACAACATCTATTTTTCATATCCCTAAATGTTAAGAGGGCGTGGCAAATCGTTAAAACTGAATATTTAATTACAGACTGATCGTAGACGAATAAAATTTTGTGGGCAAGTTGGTAGGTTCGACAATCCCACCAAAAATGGGCATGACAACCCTCCCCCTTCAAGGGATACCTTTAACTCTTAAACTACTGAACAGAATTTAACCATTCTCTTATTGTTCGAAAGCTTATGAGGTTTAGATTAGTTTAAAAGAATTCGATATAGCAAAATGTAGGCGTGGCAAAACTTTTAAAATTAAATATTTAGGGACATAGTGATCGTCGACGAATGCAATTTGGTGGGTATGTTCGTAGAATCGATATCCACAATCCCACAAAAAATGGGCGCGACAACCCTCCCCCTTCAAGTGATACCTTTAACTCTTAAACTACTGAATTGATTTTAACCATTCTTTTATTGTTCGAAAGCTTATCAGGTTTAGATGGGTTTAAAAAAATTCGATATAGCAAAAAGTAGGCGTGGCAAAACTTTTAAAATTAAATATTTAGGGACATAGTGATCGTAGGCGAATGCAATTTGGTGGGTATGTTCGTAGAATCGATATCAACAATCTCACCAAAAATGGACGTGGCAACCCTCCCCTTAAGGGATACTTATCAGTCGGCTAATTCGATGGTTTATAACTACATAAGTACATACATAACATGTATGCCTGTTAGTTTTTGAGAGCGAGTACAGCAACTACAAGTTCGTCAGCGCTACCCATAAGGGCCTCTTATTATTATTTTTTATATGCCCCTTCTAAATAAAGTACCTACTTCGATTAAATTTTGAACTAGATAGATCTAAGTTCGAATCCCAGGTTAGACATCAAAACGAAAGTATGAAAATAATTTTTCGGCGCCTTCCTCTCATCAGATTTCTGGCAAAAAACTCTGAGAGTAAAAATTGCCATGAAATGCTTCTCAAATAATGTGTCGTTCGGAGTCGACTTTATACTGTAGGTCCCGTAAAAATTAACACACGCAACATAAATGGTGTGCGAAGCTAGGACGTTGTTCCAATGGATCAATTCGACCATCGAATACTGTACTTGTCAGAATTGTACAAGTACACGTCTTCCAACGTAACCTAATCTAGATTTGCATACCGTAGAACACATATGGTTTACGTTTTTCTTTTGAAGAAGTACTCAGAGGGGGTGGTACATGGGCTATTTTCTACAACGCTTTCTTATACACCATATTACAATAAATAGATAATGTGACCTGTTTTGGGTAATAAAAAAAATCAATTTTGGGCGGGACGAAGTATGGCGGGTCAGCTAGGTAACTTGTCATTGTAGCGCAAGGGGTTAATATGATTTTCAGTTGAATGTAGTAAGAAGTCTTATATGTATTATATAATATATAGCATGTAGAGCAGACACGGACCCAGCCTTAACTTTTAGGAGGAGACAAATTCTATAAAAAAAATTTTTGTGACAATTTTCTCCTAAATGGAGACGCTTCTGATGTTTAAATATTTTTTTTTTTTTCATAGACTTTATGTATTTAATTTCTGTAGGAGCTTAGATAGATAAGTTAAGTTCTTCTGTTTGCTTTAATTTTTTTTGTGAATTTATGATTTTTTCCCATTTTTAAAGAGTGTCTAAATATTAAAAACAAAAACAAACACCGAAAATGAAAAAGTAAAATAAAAAAAACAATATTTTATTAAATCTGGGAGATTGTTTTGCAAATGCATAACTTAAAAATCGTGAAATCTTTTAAACAAAAACAAAAAATATTAAAAAAAAGTTTCATTGTGGCAAAATTTACACACATTTTACGTAGGTTTGTCGTTGCGAATGTTGTTTTTTTTCTCTTCTTTTTTTTAGTGCCAAAAAGTTTTAATTTTAATTGCCTCTATTGCCGTCAGCCTATTGCCACATTCATATTTCTATTCCACCCAATTGTTTTGTTGCTGCTGTATTGTATTAAGTTTTGGTCAAAAAGCATTTTAAATTGCTTGGCAAAATCAATTTAAAAATAATAGGCAATAGGCGGCATTGTTTCCGTTTCCTTTCGATGATGATGATGCGATGATGCCGTAAAACTACTATCACTTTTACAAAAGCAGCATGTTCCCAGTTTCTTAAAGAATGTTTAGTTCTATTATACCTATTAATAGCCCGCCTATGACCTCATCCTTTCATAATAAGGTTCATAATTTACGACAAAAGGATTCTGTTTTCGTGTAATTGTTGTTATAAAAATCATCTGTCCTATGTAATTAGAAATTATTGCATAAATGAACCATGACATTTAAATGTGACGTGTCATGAAGAAACAGGTGTTTAAGTATTATACATGCTGTTTAAAAAGTAAATGTACAAAATATTAAAACCTCATGCAACAATACTATTTTTCGTAATCACAATGTAAAGCCATGGTTAGGCCAAACGTTCATTTTTACTATACCAAAAGTAACGAGAGCAGTTACTACACCGTATTGGAATTTCGTTAAGCATTACATAAGCTAAAAACAAATGTAATAGAACGTACGTGCATACATAATTGGTCATTAGAACCCATAAGCCAGGATTATTGACCTAGTTTCTCACACCACTTATGTTGTGTGTGTATTAATTTTGTCCATATAAGTAGCGGGGGACCTACAGTTTAAAGTCGACTCCGAACGGCAGATTTTATGAGAAACTTTTCATGGCAATTTTATTTACTCTTAGAGGTTTTGCCAGAAATCTGCTGAGAAGAAATCGCCAAAAAAATACTTTTTGTATTTGTAAACGTTCGTGCACGTTTGGCTAATCGGGACTTAAATATTGATTTATATAATCAAGGAATATGTTCATGATGGCTCCGCCGTTACCACCAGAAATGATGTCAGTTTGGAGATCAAGTGCAGAAACAATCTTGAGAATTGTGTAGCAGAGACCTTTCTCGTACGACAAAACTAATACTTTACAAGAGGCTCTCCCCCGTGCTTTTTTATGGTGCAGAAGCCTGGACACTATTAAGCACTGATGCAACAGCTTTAACAGTTTCAGGAGAAAAGTTTTACGTAAGATCTTCAGTCCAATGTGAGCGATGATTTCCGCATGCGATCCAACAGTAAGCTGTATGAACGCCTCCGCGGGGCATGGATGTTGAGCAGTGTATTAATATCCAGCGGTTGCGCTAGCTCAGCCATGACGCCCAAATGGAGGAGGATGCTCCAGCGAAACGGGTATTTGGGGAAGTAGGCGAAGAGGATGACCTTGTATCCGTTGGAAGGACCAATTTGAGGAAGCCCTTTAATTGATGGGTGTGACCAACTGACGTAGGCGCTCAAGAAGCAGAGGCGCCTGGAGGGATATGTTAAGGCAGGCCGACATTCGTTAATTAAGGTTTTTAATGGCGAATTAAGTAAGTTCTTAGTTTTCCTTGCTTCGGTTCAAAATTATCTTTATGTACACAACTTATAAGGGGGGAAAACAATGATATTTAATACCCGCTCATAACTTTCTTAAAATCAAAAGAAATTGTATGTCTTTCGGGTATTAATTTTGTTAATTTCCTTTTTGCCCAAACTGTTTAACATAAAATGTGTTGGAAATGCGCCTGTCCGTTAAGGGTTACCAATTTCTAAATATCAAGCAATTGTTAATCATAAAACACGGTTGGAATTGCAATTGGGCAACCCTGATGAAATTTACTACCACATAAACACACAGGTAATGTAAGGGGTTTAAGCGTTTCCCAAGTACAACAGATGCTGTAATAAACTTTCGTATTTTCATCAGTAAAGGCCTCATACGGCTACTTTAACTAAATTCAAAAATAAAAACAAAAAATTATTTAAAATAAAAAACAAAATGCTTTTTAAATGTAAATTTCGCCTTTGGTGCCTTTTGGGTTTAATTTTGTCCATTTATGCCACTTACGTGGAAATTAAACTTCTTGGCGATAAGAATTACAAGGCATTTTGTGATTTGGCACCCAAATTAAGTTGCACAGCTGTTTTTAGTTCAACGTAAGCTTCAGTTTCAATATTTAAAAACAAATTTTTTTAAGGAAAATTAATTAATGTGCACGCATTTTTTTCAGATACGGCAAAAGTTTTGGTTTCTTAAATCTGCTTTTTAATGAAACAACAGAGAAATGGAATCCACCGAATGGCATTTTTGGCATCATTTACTATTTAACTTTACTATTAACAAGTAAGTTTGAAAATTTAAATTTAACGTAACAATTAACATTTTAATACACATTTACGCAATAGAAGGGGTATTACTTATTCCAGCCCTATTTACATATATGGCCATTAAAATAGGTACACTTCTATTGTTATAAGAAAATTATCGAATTCAGATTTCTTAATCAATTCTATAATTACCCAGGTTGGAAGAAACAACCATTCAGTCAAGAATACAATCTAGCATCTAACACCAATTTTTTTTATATAAAAATCAACACTCAGGGGATGGCCCTTACTCATGCAGTGCATGAAAGGAAAGTAGGTTATAGGAAGGTGAAAAAAATGAATTCTCCCTGTAATGCATTGTGCGGTTCACTGGACAATCGACCACAAAAGGATGTGCTCTGTGAGAAGCTCGAGTACCACGTAAAAATATGTGATTATCGGGAACCAAGCCCCTTATTTCTCGAGAAAACCTCCCATTATAGTATCGATAGAACAATGAAACACACGCCACATTGCGACGATGCTCCAACGAATCAATAGAGTTGAATACCCTACTGTCATTAATAAGCACCTTCGTTCTCTCCTTCAAAAATAGACTTCGAAGCACCGGCCCATACATGAGAGTTGTACTCCATCCGGGGTCGGATAAAGGTCCTGTAAATAGTAAGAAGGTCGGATGGAGTGAAGTATTTTCGGCACCGTTTCAAAAAACCAAGGCACTTGAATGCTTCCTTCGACACTCGAAAAATGTGATCGTTCCAACGAGCATCACAACTAATTCTCATGCCCAGAACATCAAGAGGATCCGCCTCCTCAATATCTACATACAGATGACAGAACACCAGCGCCAGCATCACGCCAGTGTGTCAAAAAACAACATTGGATCTTGAGCGCATTGAAATCGACCTTGTTCGCGCGGCCCCTTACGTATGTTGTGTGCATTAATTTTATACATGAGTGGCTGGGCCTAAACTTTAAAGTCGTTTGGAGCAATTTTTCATGGAAATTTTTTATTTACTCTCAGAGTTTTTGCCAGAAATATTATGAGAGGAAGTCGTCGAAAAACTATGCTCTACATATTTCGTTTTATGGGAGATGTCTGACCTGGGTTTTGAACCGTGGCCTCGCGTCTAATATGAGGCGTCTACAAAAACTCTTTAATGACACCAAACTTTACAATTAACTTAGGAGCATTGTCCGCCTAGAGGCGCAATCTTAATCTTGCCAAATAATTGAATGAAATTATTCAATTCTTAGGAGAATAATAGCAACATCAGAGTGTTGTTCCGGTTTATACGCCACGTGACCCGGATCATTTATTTATGTTGATAAGTTTAGAAACACTTGATATTGCTTGGTGTAATATTATGTTCAGACATACAGTTTTATTGCGTAAATCGCAATAAACGCCATTATTGAGCTCAATATTTCATATAATGTTTCAATTAATTATTGCGCAATAAATATGTAAATTGTTATGATATTGAGTAAAATTTAAAATACAGCACTGTCGCAAGTACGTTCAATGAGTGTATTACAATTTACTGAACGCAAAAAAACAACATAACAAAATAATACAATGTTGTTGAAACAACCTGCTGTTTTGTTTACCATCTTTTAAATGAATATTTAATAAGCAGCTGATGAACTGAACTGAATTATTATGTCTGAACACTTAAAATATTGTGCACAATAAACCGAATATTGACTCAATAAAAGTGCATGTCTGAATATAATACAGTCGAACTTCTCTATGGTGAACTTCTATACAATGAAGCTCTCCCTATTATGAATTGATTTCAAACACACAACTATTTCCGTTCCAATTTCATTGTTTTTGATCTCCTTATAATGAATTTCCATACAATGAAGCAATTTTGCGGGTGTAATATTTGACTCACATGCGTTTTTGTCTCCATATAATGAATTTTCTAAACAATTTTCTGTTGCGCATAGTAACAATTCTGTGTACCGAGAAAGATGCCACCTATAATGAGGGGATTCCCAAAAGAGGAAAATAAGAACAAAAAAAAGCAAAGCCACATCAATAACAATTTTGACATCAGTTGCCAGTGTTCAGTGATGGGAAGTGTTGAAGCGAAGTAGCATTTCTCTTGAAAAAAAAAAAAAATATGATTAATTATTAATAGAATTGAAGAAGGGTTAAAAAAAGATGTGGCTAGGCAGATTGGAATTATTGCCAGCACATTATCAAATATTTTAAAAAACAAGGCCGTTATTCTAAACAATGTAGAAGACGAGCAATTGAGCACTAAACGCAAGAGACTTCGAACATGCCTTATGCCTAAATATTTTAAATTAAAAGTGGGAGAAAAACATAATTTCTGTATAATGAAGTGATTTTCTGCTCCCGTCAAGATTTATTATAGGGAAGTTCGACTGTATATTGTAACACGACAGAGTCTCTGGTGGGAATCGAACCCAAGACTCTCACGCTAATAATTTAGCACATTGTCCTTCTTATTAGACTACAGGGCCACCTAAATTTCTAATAAAAATATTTTAAATAATTTTACATTTAATATAGCATTGTAATTAATATTTTCTTTAATATTTTTTCCAGCATTTCTTCACCATACGGATTTAGTAAAATACCAATTGATATTTTGTATTTTATCCAATCTAATGTCCATATATTTGGCCTATTTACTGTATGTATTAGAAAATATTTGTGTTGTTTGTATAAGCATTTATGTGGTTAACATTTTGTGTCTTTGGGAAATATTGAAAGATTTCAATAAACTACGCTTGCAACACTTTAAAACAATAACAGCATCAGCAGATGATGCAGTTAAAAATGAAAGTCACAAAAAGGAATAAAAAATTTCGCAAAGAATAAAATGTAATTCAACATAATTTAAAAAAAATAAAACAAAGGAAAAAAACTTTTATAATTTTGAGTTTAAAATTTCGATTTTAATTTTTATCACCCAATGAGTGTTTTTGTTTCTTTTTTAAACAGAAATTCATGTCGTGATTTTTAGTTTTGATTGGATAAAATCAATTTTGTTAATTTAAAATGTAATTTTATAAGATTATGTGATAATTATCATATAATTTGTTAACAATAAATACATTTTCAATAGGTAACACCATTGAGCGAAATAAAATTAATTTTTACCCACCAATGGGTACCACCATCAACCAAAGCAACACAATGAACCGTTGTTCATTACAAACCCCGATCGATGGCAGCATACCCATACACTACAGTACAGTTGTGGAAATAAATATACGGTACAGTAGTGTTTTTTTAGAATAATGTAGGTTAGTATTGGGGAAAACCTATCGTAAGATCTTTTACAATATTTCACTAATGTTTAGGCCATATACGGCGGGCGACGCTTCACCCAGGTTTTAGATGTGTCTACATGGTGCCGGAGACCGTTATCGAAATAACCTACAAGACTCACACTCACTCACGGTAAGAATCGGTTGCTGTCGGTAACGGTAATATAACGATTTACACCGATGACTCAAAAATAGAAAGTGATACTGGATCTGGGGTCTCGACCAATAAATAAACATTTTTTTTTTTATAATAACCAACACTCAGGGGATGGCCCCTACTCATGCAGTGCATTGTGCAGGTTTAGGAAAATAGATTATAGGAAGGTGGAAAGAGGGAGTAGTGTTTGTGGACATTCAATTTAAACTTACCAATATCGTAATTGACGGGAAAAACCTTCGCAGGAAGATCATTCCACAAGCGAGCAGTGCGGGCAAAAAATGAATTCTCCCTGTAATGCATTGTGCAGTTCACTGGACAATCAACCACAAAAGGATGTGCTTTGCGTACCACGTAAAAATATGTGATTATCCGGAACCAAGCCCCTTATCTCTCGAGAACACCTCCCATTATAGTACCGATAGAACAATTGCAGCACATGCCACATTGCGACGATGTTCCAACGAATCTATAGAGTTGGATAATCTACTGTCATTAATAAGCACCTGCGCCCTCTCCTGCACGCGGTCGAGAAGCTTCAAAATAGACTTTGAAGCACCGGCCCATACATGAGAGTTGTACTCCATCCGGGGTCGGATAAAGGTCCTGTAAATAGTAAGAAGGTCGGATGGAGTGAAATATTTTCTGCACCGTTTAAAAAAACCAAGGCCAAAGTACAAATCCCAGGTCAATCATCAAAACAAAAATATTAAAATATTTCTTCGGCGACTTTCTCTCAGTAGATTTCTGGGCAAAAACTCTGAGAGTGAAAAACTTCTCAAAAATCTGCCGTTCTGAGTCGACTTTAAACTGTAGGTCCCGCCACTCATGTATAAAATTAACGCATACAACATGGGTGGTGTGGGAAGCTAGGACGTAATTCTTAATAAAGGGTTGTAATGGCCAATTATGTATGTATGTGCACGTAGGTTTAAAATCAGGAATCCACTTCTTTCGAGCTTAATCATATGTTTGGACAGTCAAGTAGCAATCAAAGCGTCAGTTATGAGTTGTATGGACGCTCTCTACATCGTATACGTGGATCTTGGGCCACTGTAGCATAGGGAAAAACGAAAAAGCGGACGAATTAACACTTAAAAATATCAAAAACATTTCACCGACGTGAAAGTCTCACATTGAAGGCAACATCTCCACTTTGGGAGTAAAAAATAATCTTTAATTTAAGGTCAAAGAGGCTGCATAGTGTAGCGGTTATAAACCCGAACTATTCAGATTCTAATTCGTGAAAAGACGAACAAAATATCCTTATAGTATTTGAATTTAATAAAAATTAACTTGTAACTTAAGGATCTGAGATGTCTGAGGAAGGGGCTTTAAAGAGGATATAGAGTCCCCTACAGGAATTATTTTCCAAATTGAAAAAAAGCAGCATGATATTCAATAAACCGTGGGTGGTTCGACATATCTGTCGCTATTGAGCAGTGGACAGCGGCAGAACCAGGGCACTACTTAAGTTCAACAAGAGTCTAATGGGGCACTGTATTACTACAGGATTACTACAGAAGCTGCCATAATGTGGAGGAAACGGAATCAATGAAACTCTTTATATGTCAGTGCCCTGCACTACAGAACAAACATTATCAGTTGTTAGGTGGCAGAACGTTTGAAGATCTGGACACAATGAAAACTTTCCAGTTTCAACCGCAGCTCAGGATGGTTCAAGTTCATCACTAGCGAAGGCTTATCTCACACTGGCTGACGTAATGGGCTATATGGGCCGCTTTGTTAGATTGCCTGTAAACAGCAAGCTACCCGCTAAAGTAACCTATAAACCTTCATATGCATAACTGCTTCGTATGAAAACATCAATATTAAAAACGGTAAATTGTCTCAACGTGTACAACATTCGATTAAGAATTGTCAAACATCGAACTTATCTTGGATTAAAAATTTATATTTTCGAATATTGAGTGCATTTACCATTTAATTATTTTCATGACTGTATATTAAAAACAGCAAAGACCCTAAAACAAGCAACACTTTTAAATTCAAATGTTGTCAAAACAGTGACAAACATGGTTATCTTTAAAGACGACTTACTAAACAACCAAAGTTTACATTGCAATTAAACTCGAAAAGTTATTGTTCGTAGTTAATTGGGCACCAGAACGAATTTATTTTATGTGACTAAACAAGAAAAAAATATTTCTTAGTACAAAAAGAAAAGGAGATGAAGTTTTTAAAAATCGTACGCTTTGATTCTGTTTACAATAGAAAATGGGCAAGACCGCCTCCCCTTACTGTCTTTACGAGGAAGCGGAAGTAATTGATGATGCAGAACACACTGTTTTCGAATATGCACGCTGGCAAAACTATCACTTTGTACTGACGTCAATAATTGGAACGATCACGGCCGCTAACATTGTCGGGGTTATAATCGCAAGTAGAGCGAATTACGTGGACCGCATTCTAATATTAAAGAAGAGAGTTCTCGATGCTACAGAACTTGTAGGCACGCCGACTTAGAAGAAACTGGCACCCGTGCCAAACTAATATCCAAACAGGGACTTGGACGTAAGGAATAGTGGAGACACTTAGATGACCATGACCACAGACCATGATCGTGGTCGCTGACATTGTCGTGGTTATAATTGCAAGTAGAGCGAATTAGGACTCAGTGGCGAATTACGTGAAGCGTATTTTAATACTAAAGATGAGAGTTCTTGATGCTACAGAACTTGTAGGCACTCCGTCTTAGATGAAACTGACACACGTGTCAAACGAAATTCCAAACAGGGACCTGGACGTAAGGAATAGTGGAGACACTTAGATGTCTCCTCAACTTTCGATACGCTATCTGAACGGGGATATGAGCACGCAGGGGGCAAAGGGCCAAAAAGACTCCATTCAGAAGTATTATCACCGTAGTTCAGGAGTGGGCACAACAAGTCGATGAGTCGAGGGGGGGATTTAGTGGGTGAGGGCCCTACACACGGAGGATGTGACGACTTCCTCTATGGTGCTGTTAGATCCATTTAGCCCTCCTCGGTGTAAAAAAAAATACATGAGTGGCGGGGCCTACACTTTAAAGTCGATTCCGAACAACATATTTTTGAGAAACTTTTTCATTACAATTTCATTTACACTCCGAGTTTTTTTTTTTTGGCCAGAAAACATTTATTGTAGATGTCGCCGTGGTCTAGTGGGTAGTGTGTTGGCTTATTAGACAAAAGGCCCGGGTTCGAATCCCAGGTCAGACATCAAAACGAAAAATGTTTCTTCGGCGACTTCCTCTCAGCAGATTTCTGGCAAAGACTCTGAGAGTAAAAATTGCCTTGAAAAGCTTCTCAAAAAAAAAATCTGTCGTTCGGAGTCGACTTTAAGCTGTAGGCCAATTATGTATGTATGTATGTAGATGTCTGACCTGGGGTTTGAACCATGGTCTACCTTGTAGACTACGGCGACTGGAATTTCTACGAAATTACTCTTATTAAGACATTCCTATCTCCCTTCTGAAGCTGCACACCGTACGTAAATGGCTCGATATTGAAACTAATAGATTTTACTTAAATATTTTTCTGAGTGTAATTAGATATTACATTCATAGCAAATGCATGAAGAGAACATCCTCATGTGTTTAATGGAAACTGTAATAGAAGTTCCCTGTCTATTCAACCGAAAACCGTGTCAAAAACCAAGTGAAAAAAAAAATCATAAGAAGATGTTACCGTTACTTATTAATAACATGTGGCAATATTTGTTATATTAAGAGGTGGTTTGGTTGTTGCCACAATAGACAGACAGAGAAATCCATACATATGTGGATGGATAGATGTGATGGCTGTTTGCTTGATGCGGTTTGGCTTGACTGAATGGCTGGTTTGGCTGGCTGGTTGGCTGGCTGTGATTTCTTAAGTTCGATTTTTTTTTTGGTTCGCCTTAACGTTGTTACTTTTTTAAGGTTTAATTTATGAGATCACGAATTGCAGTGACAATTTACATAAAAATAAATTTAACAAATTTCCTAAGCCCTCAGCTAAATACAAAACTTTACATTAATGGAGACTATTTATAGAAAAAAAAATAAAAATTCACAAACTATTTAACCAAACCAACACAATTAAGCTTCAAAAGCTTAAAAGGGACCAAAAAAAACGTACTAATGGTCGTAAATCGTTTACAACACGTTTAAAGGGTGAAAAAGTAAAACAAAAAAACAAAACTAAGAAATCTAAATTCAATTTAAATTTTACTCTTCTTAATTTGCCCAAGTTAAACAGACAGAAGACTTAAATGTGATGGTAGGGAAGGTAAATGGCTTTGGTGATGATGATGATGATTTACAATCCATTAAATATTTATTATTCCAAACAATATAAAACGTTTTAAACGTGTAGTACGAACATATTGAGGAGAATAAGAGTGTTACAGTGTATTACCACGAATAGGTTTAGAACGTTAATGATACGCCAATCCATCCATATCCACCATTAGTTACATTGTCTTCCAAAAACTTTGTTGCAAAAAAAGTTTTTTTTTGAAAGGCTCCGAAAACAAAGAGGTCTCTTGTATATTCTCTCTGATAGTAGTTGAGTGTAAATCATAAATAATAATTATGAAAATATAACCTTGAGTTTATTTACAAAATATTGTTGACACAATTAAATAAATTATTAAATAAACAAGTAAAAGTATGCCTTCACTGCATAGGGAGTTTACGATATTCGCAACGAAATTAGTGACTTATTTATGTAGATTTAACATAGCAAAGTTAGAAAGGTTCTTATACTGAAATAATAAATCACAAATGCTTGTTGGGTTAAGGGATATGCCCCAAAATTCTTCTGATTTACACAGACAATCCAGTACGTAGTAGATTCTGTGTTGAGGAGAATTAATCATCAGTTTAACTCTCATGTAATAGTAATGGAAAAGCGGGGGTGCTCTTTCCAATGCTAGGCAGGGAGGTTGACCTTACTAGGGATGCCAATCGGGAAATCCCGAATCCCAAAATCCCGGAATTTTCTAGATTTACAAAATTCCGATGTAACAGTGATGGACACGCGATGCTCTTTCCAATGCTAGGCAGTGAGTAGTCCTTACCAATACCGAATAATATCTTGAAGTTTATCAGGACTATGCTTATTGGATTAAGGGATTTTCTGATACACTGATTCACTCAGACAATCCAGTACGTAGATTCAGGGGAGCGGGTATGTAAATGCAAGGCAACGCCACTGTTCGGTTTTAACTTGGCAAAACAAAGTGATATTCTTGCAGGTACATGCCAAGCAGCTCACAGCCTCCGTATCTTAGATCAGGCGCTCCCCGGGTACTGGGACTCAGCATCCGCTGGGTACTTGCTAATGTAAGAAGGCGAGATTGATGATTTGGCGCGACCTTGGCTATGTTTGGAAGATCGATTGTGAAGATGACCCAAGTGGGCTGACATTTGTTGGATTCTGTTACCTGAGTACACCGGGTGAAAACTGGTCGAAATGACTTTCAGGCTAATGCTAATGGTGATGAGGAGAATTAATCATCAGTTTAACTCGGATGTGGCACTGATGGAAACGAGAGAGTAAAAAAAAAATTTTGTCAAAGAGCAAAAAATAAAATTAAAAGAGAAGACCCTATAAATCTTTGGACATAGGTTATTAGAATGTTGTAGATTTTTTTTTATTGCAATAATTAATTGTAGTTTTCGAACGTTCTAACCAGAATCGCTTAGCAGTCAAACGGTTAAAGTTTGTCAGGACAATAGAAGTAAGAGACATTGCGAGATACCTTAAACAAATTGATTGAAATGTAATGGATCGTATGGTCACAGTGTTTTGATAATATCTACGCACCAAAGACAAATAATACTCGACAACAATTTCACCTCCATTCTTGAATATTGGGAATTTATTAGGAAATTTTTCCACTACTCAGGGTTTCAGAACCTAGGAATATTGTCGGGAATTACCTTGTTAATAATATAGCCAGAGTAAATGCAGAACTTACAATTTCTGTACTCTTACCAGATATAGGGTTTGTAGTTCCACTGGGTATCCCAAGGTAGGTGTAAACAAAGGATTAACTTCAATAGCAATATGAGGGGGCGGTGCAGTATTGCTAGACTGTGCTAAACTGATCTGATTTGCTTTTTTGACCATGAATAACCATCCATCACACTATTGCAGTTTTCATAGTCCCAAGGCCTATTGTAACATAAACCGATATTTTCTTTGATATTTGCCAACATTTCGTATCTGTTAATCTAAGAAGGAATCGATTTTCTCAGAACTAAACTACTGCTGCTGAAGTTCTTAACCTCCCGGAAATATTACTTTTGACTGAACTATTCGAAAAAAAAAAAAAAAAACTTTTCGCAATCTTGAGGTTTAGTTTTGAATCAGAATGTTTTCCACCCAGTTAGGAACTACAAATTTTCGATGTATATTTTGAGAATTTCACATTGCAGTAAGGCCAAAAACTAGACTCATTAATACAATATTGGAATACGAATAAATTTTTGTTAGTTTTGTTTGCTTTAATTGAAAATATTATAACGGTAGGTTAGGTTAGGTTAGGTTAGAGGACGTGCACTTGTCGGTTAAGACAAGTACAGTACCCGGCGGTCGAAATTGACCCATTGTACATTGTCCTTAGGAGAGGAAGGAAATAGAGGATACAGGAATGTAAATAAGGGGAGGGAGAATGGGAAACGGAGGAATTACACAGAAAGAAACAAACATAAAACAAAAGAGGATGAGAGCGCGACTACACTTATGAAGCCCTGGCACCTCTCAACCAGCCCAAGCTGCTAATGAATCTGTGGAGAGCCTTGATGTCGGCTCTCGATACAGAACTCAAGCTCTCAAAGAAGGCCCTGCCAAGGGTCCTCAACCTACCAAGGGCTGGGCAGTTGCAGAGGAAATGTTCGATAGCCTCCAACTCCTCCTCATCGCAACATACCCTGCAATAGTTCGGCTGGGATCTGTTCCAGAACCCCGTAATAACGTTATAACGGTAAAAACGCTTTTAAAAAACATTCTAAAAATCAAAGCATAAGTGGAACATTTTTTCTAATCTTGTAACTGAAAAAATTTTCCCTTTTGGAGTTAAAATTTATGGATTCATCAACAAAAAACAAACAAATGATTCGACTGTATATACACACGCCCACAAAAGTATACATACGATTAAAAAAATTTCACAAATTTCTGGAACAATGCGAAAGACCGTCTTAAAATCGAGGAAATTTGTCGGACAATTATAAAGAAAACGAAAAGGTTAAAAAATTTCTGAAAGTGCCATCCCATAAAAGTATACATACATACATACGATTAACAAATATTAGATTTTCTGAACCAATGGAAAAGATTGCCTTAAAATCGAAGAAAGTTATCAGACAATTATAAAGATTATAACGATAATCCGAATTGGTTAAAAGATTTCTGATATTTGTTAACCGTATGTAATCGTTTGTGGCTGAGTGTACCTATATGAATGTACATATTTACTTAAGTTTAATTAAAGTTTCCGTTTTTTTTTGGTTTCTTTTTCTGAATAAAACATTTTTGAAAGTGTCATCTTCATGTGTTGTTCTGTAATGTAACACAATTTAAAATACACGTTCTCTCGACCATATATTTTTTTTCTTTTCGTTTCGTTTAAATCTGTGTCAAGTGTCAAGCGAATAAAATACAATGCTAAAAAGGAAAAAATAAAAAATAAAATAAAAAAACTTAAAAATCCCTTCTAAAAAGAGTCATCATTTTAAAGTCAAAGCATTAATAATTGTTGTTAGTAATTGTTGTAATCCGTTTTTGGTTATCTCCATTTGATGCCGTTTTTGCATTTGAAATTAAAAAAAACAAGAAAAACAAATGTTCTTGTAAATTCTTGTAATCAAATGACAGTGGATGTTAAAAGGAACGGAACTTGTACAATCCACCAATGCCAAACAACGGCTACATGAGAGATTCTTTGCAATAACCTTCGTTTTTATTGTTTCGAAAATGGAAATGGTGTTCTTAAAATCATAAACAAAAGCTTCAAAAACAAAACAATCGACTTGTTTACATGATCAACGAATAAACAAAAATATAGCAACAACATCAGTATAAAAAATAAGGGGACAAAGAAGTAAACAAGCAACAACAAAGTGCAGCATATATAAAAAAAGCAGATAAACATTAAATAGACAACAACAACCCTGCAATCAACTTGTTTACATTTATAGAAACATTTCATCACAATGCTGACCCTTGTGACATAAAAGGCAAGACAGAGCATTCAACGGCGATTCAGTAAGAATTCGATCCGTCTTCTTTGAAGACAAGAATTCAGTAAGAACCCTGCAAGCAACTTGTTTACATTTATAGAAACATTTCATCACAATGCTGGCCCTTGTGATACAAAAGCCAAGACAGAGCAGACAACGGCGATATAGTAAGAATTCGATCCGTCTTGTCTGAAGACAAGAATTCAGTAATAATTCAGTCTGTCTTGTGTCAAGACACGTTGAATGTAAAGCGAATTTTAATTGTGGTTTGAAGATATCTGTTTTAAAGATCTAATGAACAATTGTTAGTGTGTACATGGAAGATTGTGAAAGAAGAATAACAATTAAAGTGAATTGTTGTTGTTCAAGTCAAATCGTGTAATGTGGCACACGGAATTGTGAGAACAATAAAGAAACGGTTTGAAACTTAACCCAAATTTATTTCTATTTTATTTGCAATCTACGAACTCATATTTTTAACGTTTTTAAAAGGGCGAAAACGTAACAATGCGTAATAGAAAGGATTATTTAGTCCAAAGAAAATTTGTATAATAAAATATTTAATATGTAGAAGGATTTTTTATTGGGGGCTTTATTGCTGCGTTACATCTATCGAACGTTAAATTTTACCGCCGCGGAAGGTAGCTCTGAGCTCACTTGACCACGCATTGCGGCCCGTTGTGATGCCACGGGTGAACTTAGTCGCTTTACTAACCAAGTTCCGCCAAATCTGGGAAAAGAAAGAAGTTGGTCAGCGCAAGCATTAGAAATTATGGCCTACAAAAGAAATTTTGAATGGTGGCCCGATCATATACAGAATATTGATTTACTGAATATTGAAACCAAACCTTATGCTTACTAAGCTATATCAATGGAAATGATTCTGATATGTCACAGAACTTAAAGGCTAACTTACAATATTCCTCAACAGACGTGAGGTTTTTGTTGAGTGTCAATTAACAAAAAAAAAAACCGAGTACATACTTTTAATTTCAAACACAATAATTAAACCCCCTTTTAATTTCATTAAGCCACTTTTAAGCCTGACTGTACAATTGAATGTAGATGACTTCTATATTCAAAAACTTCAAAACTGTATTTTATAATTACAAGTGCAATATGTCGATTGCTCAAATCCGTCATAATATTTGCAAATCCGCAATGGCACGTGAACTCTGGTGGCAGAATCTTAATCATGATTGCATGCAACCAGCATAAAATCTTAAATACATTCACGTTTTCTATTTTTTTTTTTTTTTTCTTTTTTCAATGAGAAATGTAAACAAAAATTTAGTTTTTCTGAAACAATTAAAAATAAATGCATGCTGGGGCAGAAGTAGTTACATTTTGATTATTTTGTATGTTTGAACGTACACTCAATTGTTGCAACTTCCAAATGCAATAAATACGAGTGAACTGTAGAACATTTGCAACATTTATTATTTATGAATTCATAAATTATGCAATTTGGCAAAGAATTAAATTGTGATCGTATGATTTTGTTATACCAAAAAGATGCTGCAGACCCCGACCACCGCAAAGAAATTTTAAAAGTAAACAAATTCGAAATTGTTTCTTACCAAATTAATTTGTTTAACAAAATAAACAAAAAAAAAAGTAATTGAATTTGTTCATTAAAGTTTAATTTAAAACAAGTAAGGAAATTACTTTGATTAAAATGTTAATTGTTTTATGACCTACTCATATAACAAAATTAAATTTTTATATTGTAAACGTAACCTCACTATTGAGTATTTTCATTTCAAATTGTTCTTAATAGGGTTTACGATCGAAAAAATATTGGAGAATATTTGCCTTATACTATGTTGAGACATTCACTTTTATTGAGTCAATATTCGGTTTATTGATTACAATATTTTAAGTGTTTAGACATAACAATATACGCAGTTCGGCTGCTTATTCAATATTCATTTGATAGCTGGTAAACAAAACTCAAATATCAACAGAAAGTATTCGGAAAATTGTAGTATGCTCACTGAACGTACTTATGACAATATTATCACAATTTATGCACTTATTGAGCAATAATTAATTGACATTTTATATAAAATATTGAGATCAATAATGTCGTTTATTCTTAATAGAGTGTACGATCGAAAAAATATTGGAGAATATTTGCCTTATACTATGTTGAGACATTCACTTTTATTGAGTCAATATTCGGTTTATTGATTACAATATTTTAAGTGTTTAGACATAACAATATACGCAGTTCGGCTGCTTATTCAATATTCATTTGACAGCTGGTAAACAAAATCAAATATCAACAGAAAGTATTCGGAAAATTGTAGTATGCCTACTGAACGTACTTATGACAATATTATAACAATTTATGCACTTATTGAGCAATAATTAATTGACATTTTATATAAAATATTGAGATCAATAATGCCGTTTATTGCGATTTACTCAATATAAGTGCATGTTTGAATTAAAATTAGAATTTAGAACAAAACATAATGAGCAGCTTGGTTTTCTTTTTTTTTTTTAATAAAATTCACAACTTTTTAGTGTGTAGGATGGACAAGTCTTAGTAAATCGATCGAATCATATCAACAGTCTTGTATAAGGTTTTTAGTGGTCGACAAACAAATTACTTTCTTCAATATTGCTTCACGACCAACCACCGATCGAGTTCATAAAAGATGATTTCGTTGTGGCCGAACAACCACAAAACTTCCGAACATTTTTGAAGCCCATTTGAGATCCCTATAACCGAAGCAATTTAAAAAATGCACGAAAAAGTTTTGACTATTGGAGAGATTAATAAAAATTAAGGAATGATAATAAAGCTTTCAGAAAGATGGGAGGGAGCCCTCAATTCGAACCGAAACGCAACCGTATGAAAACTTCGTAGAAATTGCGTAACATTGCTTTTCTTGGGACGGACCAACACTACAGAAGCTTAATAAAGACAAGGCGCCCTAATTTCGCATATACGCTATAATATTCATATTTACTTGCTTCAACAGTAAAAAAAATGAACGTAAAGTTATGTGAACTTAAAGGCTTGACTAAATGAGGATTTGAAAGGAAATCGCAATTCAGAAATCAGGCTGAGATCTTCTCCTGATTGCCGTCAGAAAACTAAAACCACAATGTTCCATTAGTAACTCAGTTACTAGTCTCATTTTGGGTGTAATCAAATCCCAGCAGCGCACGAGATCTATCACCGTCCTACCATTCATTCCAATTTACATACCTCCTCCTACGCTGCGTTTCCCAATGAATCCATAGACATACTAGTTTGAAGAATTCGAATTATCATTAAACGAACATGAATCTAATATAACAAGGGCATTAGCCCTCCCGTCCTCAGGAATATTAATAAGTCCCGGAAATTACCTAGCAGAATACTGACTTAATCTGGTCCTAAAGCCCTTATAAAGTCCTTATGGATGGGACACATTCGTTACATATGTCCTTGATAACACTTCTTTTCAATTGCTTCTGTTTATACTTTCAGTCAAAATTAATAAATTAAATTAATTAATATTTTATAACCTTAAAATCTTAAAATGTCATCATTATTAGCTTTAATAATCATTCTATAAATTATAAATTACAATTACTTGTCAGTTTAGCCGTCGACATGTGAGTCCTTCAGGTAATTGTACACTTGTGCTGCCACCACATGAAGTTCAAATCAACACAGTGTCTCACGAGTCAAGTCAACATTTACTGTAGACCGCACATTAGTAGTACTTGGAATATCAGCTTCTGTATAAATGCTGCGTATGGACTTTTTCTTTTTATTTACCAGCCACTAATAAAAAGCTGGTCAATTGTATTACGTCTACGTCTATGTGTCGTGTGTATAAAACAATTGCGAGGCAATACATCTAATTTGTTCTACAACCATTAAGCAGTGCTGTGCATGCGTACGTACATACTTTCGTCATTGACATTAAACGTAGTATGATGGCTCGTGTGTATTTTTATTATTTCTATTCATTTTTTTTGCGTATTTATTTTTATTAATAATTTAGCATTCACATTTTATCATGTCTATTCTTTCATTGATCAAATAGTTAATGGACTTTTTAATTTTTTTTTTATTTTTATCATTCACTCTGCCTCATTTCATTGGATCAATGTCAGTGATTTACGATGTTGCACTTCATGAAGTCTGCAGTGTTCATGTGAAAAATATTGAAAATTGTTCTTCACTTTATAAGGCACATCAGATGATTTTAACGGTAAATGCGTGCAATTAGTGTAATGAAGTGTTTTTGTGGAGTTCTTTCCAAGCTTTAATGAGCTAACAACTCTCGAATAAAATTACAATTCAATTGTTAACTATATGGATTGTTTAAATTTAAATTAAAGTCTTTTTGTTCACTAAATTGTGTACTGAAATAGGCAGACGATTAATTGGTATCTTAATGAAATGGCAGAGCAATTTAAAATTAGTAAAGTGTGGGTTCCGAGGAACAGAAACACGCTGGATGTCACGGGATTTCATGGATATTACGTGAATATCATAAGAGATGCCATAACTGACGGATAGCCATGCAATTATGAATCTATCTTATAACGTTATTGCTACGATGATTGTTGGATTTTGACGCAAATTACAGCGCAGCTGTAGGGATAAGAATCTAGAGGAGCTCGTCGAATACCTCCTAAGTACTGTGGAACTAATGTTGTCATCTGATAAGAACTGGATTGTGGACAACAAAGCGATTATAAGGGTTAAAAGCAGTAGGCAGGTCATAGTGTGGAAAGTCATTGTGGTAGAACCTTCTATGTAAGAAAGAGTTAATAATAAAAGAGCAAATAACCAATAATAATTCAGCAGAACTGCTGAATCATTTATACATAACCCAATATAGCCCCATAAAACATTGGTCAGTCACATATAATTTCTAAAACTTCCATAAATAGCTGGTACATTGGGTATAACACCACGTATTATATTATTTATTAGACATACTGACAACCACATCTTAATCAGATGGCAAGATATTCTATACTGGTATGGACTAATGTTATTGTTAACAACCTAACAAGGCAGATTGTTTATTTCGAACGCAGATCATCAGTTTGGTGGTCTTCCCACTTCCATCTCTTAGGGAAAGGGGAAAACATTGCGCTAAGAATAAGTACGAGGGGTTAATTTTATATGTACACAGCTCCTCCATTACCGAATAACTTTTCTGGCATTAATAATCTTTATCAGAAACCAATTCCAAACATTCTATCGCAAAATTTTAACCTTTACATTGGGCAAGGCGTCACCAAACGTAATGATGGAGATAGAGACTAACGCCGGTTAGCGAAGACCTCAGCCTCAAAAATCAACAACACTAGCAGCGTCTTCGTTAGGGGTATTACCCCCCCTGTCATGGTTCTGTTCACCAAGTTAAGAATGATTTCTTCAGTAGGTATATGCGACTGGCCGCGCGTATGCACACACATATCCATGTATGTTCATCTAAATATGAAAGGCACAGCCGGAATGACTTATAAGCAAGGGATAAGGATTTTAAGAGTCTAAGGCTACGTCTTCCCGCCTTACATTAGGAGTCGTAATAGCTGACGCTTAACGAATAGGGAGGGGCATGTTTATTTAAGTTTGTTTTTAATACTTCATATTTATATTTAACTTAACTAAAAAATTTAGATTTAACTTTAACTTAATCAATAAATACCAATTTGGCAGCATTATGTTATATTTAAAGTTCTTAAAGCTTAATCTATTTTACATTCATTAGGAAAAAATTTTCAATAACGCCCGCCATTTTCCTTAATCTTTAATTTGTTTGGAAAAACTTTAAAATGATGTAAAATATATATGAATTTACTTACCCATATATATTTATTATAACTTATTGCATTGTTTAAATTCCAGTAATGTAATTAAACACTTTTTACTTTAAATTTATTTATTTTACCACAAATCTAATTTTTTCAAGAGTAGCAGAACGCGCACTTTAACGTTTAGACGCCATTTTAATATGGCAATGCTCTGTTAACAGTACGTAATGTAAAATCGGCCTCTTTACACATGCCATATGCCAGTGGTTTGTAAAATTAACGCAGTTAAAATGAGGCTTTTTTGTTTAACTTCAACTAGATAAATATATAAATTATTATATATAAATATATATCGATATGTATGTTTAAATCTGATTCCTGATATTAACAATTGAGTAAATAAAGTATTAATTTTATAATTTTTGGCAATTTGGTTTTTCTCAGTCAGCTAAACCGTTAATAACTTGCCGCCGTCAAAATAATTGCGGCGTTGCTACATTGACAGCCGGCTTATTTCGTTCTGCTTGCAGTAGTGTAAATAAATTTTGCACCGAGGAGGGTAAGTTGAAGGAGAATAAATGAAAATTGCATTAATTTGGAAGATAACATTGATTCTATTATAGATTTGTCCGTTCAGTTATTGTTGAAGATTAACGGTTTAGTATATAAATATCAGCATCAAAATGTTTGCCTTAAGCCGTAATGTCAGCAATGCCGTCAAGTAAGTTTTGAAGTAGATTTTTTTTCTTAACGAAATTAAATGATTACATAAAATATGACAAGAGCCCTTGTGGGTTCAACATAAAGAATGTTAGACAGTACGGCACTAACACACACATATATACACATATGGTTTATAACAACAACAGTGATAATCTAATTTTGTGTTCTTTTCTAGGACTGCCGTACGCGGCAAACATACTTTGCCACAACTTCCCTACGACTATGCTGCCTTGGAACCCATTGTTTGTCGTGAAATAATGGAACTGCATCACTGCAAACATCATCAAACTTATGTCAACAATTTGAATGCTGCCGAAGAACAATTAGCTGAGGCTCAAAGCAAGAAAGATGTTACCAAAATCATTAGTTTGGCTCCCGCTTTGCGTTTCAATGGGGGTGGTCATATTAACCACTCGATTTTCTGGCAAAATCTTTCACCCGAAAAAACCCAACCCTCAGCTGAATTGAAAAAAGCCATTAGAAGATCAATTTAAGGGATTTGATCAATTCAAAAAGGAAATGACTGCCTTGACCGTGGCCGTACAAGGTTCCGGTTGGGGTTGGTTGGGTTATAATAAGAAAACCCAAAAACTTCAAATTGTAGCCATGCCCAATCAAGATCCTCTTGAAGCTAGCACTGGTAATTAGCACCCAAAGCAATTGAAAAGGAATTGTTATTACATTTGTTATTGTTTTAGGTTTGGTACCTCTCTTTGGTATTGATGTTTGGGAACATGCCTACTATTTGCAATACAAAAACTTGCGTCCCTCTTACGTTGAAGCCGTTTGGGATATTGCCAATTGGAATGATATCTCAAAACGTTTTGCTGATGCTCGTAAATAAACTACTATAACGCAAGCGTTGTTTGTACGTCATTAAATGTAAAACAAAACGTAAAAAGAAAAGTAAGAACATCAGAAACATTGCAAACTGTGAATGAATAGAATATATCTTAAAGTAATTAAGTAGAGTTGTCTTTGTAAAAGAAAAAATAAATGAAATTAATTCAAATTCGATTCTCATTTAAGAAACGTACATAGTTATGGTGGGAAAAGTGACGAACAATAGCAAACGACCTCAGCTACAATATTAAGTACGGAATGAATTAGCACTGCAAGCCGTTTTCAAAGGTCGTTTAGCTTAAATAGTCTATCAAATTGCCTATTAAGCTCATAAAACAGTTAAGTTTTATGTCGAAGAGGACTGGGCTTAAAGCCTTAGTCTTTTCTAATTATTGCAAATGTTATTTGAGATAAGGAAGGTTTGAAAAGAACAAACTAATACCCTCACCTTCGCCCGTATCCTCTCCCATAGGAACAAAAGCTGATGGAAAATACTAATTCCCACAATCTCGCTTGCCACTAGTTTATCACCCATATTTCGGTATCGAGACTCAAGCGAGAAGTAAGCTCAGGGAGAATAATCAGTCATTATTTGTGCAAGACGCCTCTGCCGCCGATTTATCAACGACTAGACGCTTTTAGCTAAAACCACCAATTGTAAACGTTAAGACCCAGTGGGGATTAACGTGAAATGATACTGAGGCTTCATAAAACTCACGTAAGAAGGAAGCTTGGAAGCAATAACCAGTAAACATTTCAAACATCTTTGGCAGAGAGCCTGTGCTTCTAGTATTTCCTACAGTAAGATTCATAATCTTCTTCCTTAAAATGATGGAAGTAAACAACAGAAGCATTTAAATTGTATTTCTTGTAACTGCTAAAACTAATCCATTTCTTTCAAACTGGCTGAAATCGGAAAAAAAATCTGACGATTTAAATTTTAAATATCTTCCGAGTGTTTTTTTTAATATACAAACAATAATTTGTTTCACTGCTGTGACGTCATTTGGAATTTGTGGGTGTGTGTGTGTAAAAACTGTGTGGGTGATAACTACGGAAAATTTAATGTATGGCAGCACTAGGCTACAACTGCAGTTATACCGTTGGCAGTTTATTCGGATAGACTGTAGTTGTAAATATGTTTCATGCGTCTTATATATAGCTTTACAAAATTCAATTCAAAATATGGCCCAAGACTTGAATAAAAACTTCTGGGTTTAATAAAAATTACTACAATACATTTTCTCTCTTATGGCAACTCTTTCAAATGCATTTAATTTTAACAATGACGTCTGGCAACACAATTTACAGACCCCCAAACAAAATAAAGCAGAATAGCAAAAACAATTTGTATCAAAACAAAACAATGACAACAATAATCAGCTGTCTGACAAAAACACTGTCTGGTTAAGTTTGTTTTTTTCTTGCTTTGCAATCGTTCGAGAAGTGAAAGATCTGCCAAAAAGTAATACAAAAAAAAAAAAGTAAAAGAAAAACAATTATTACAGTGTAATTCCAATAATCAAGGACCTGCGCATTTGGCCAATAGAAATATAATGTGGATTATATAGTGGAATCGTAACAAAAACAAAAAGAAAACATATTGTCGGACATACGCACTTGTTACAATCCTCTTGGATTAAGAAAGACACACAGTGGCAAATAAGAAAATATTTAGCGGGTAAACAGCGGCAATAAGGTGCTCTACAGTGCAAGGTATTATGATCTGCTTTTTTTTGTTCGGTTTTAGAAAGATTGTGCAAGATTTTATTGTAGGAAAAATATGTTTTAATTAAATAGCTAATGGAACAATTGCGTTCAAATTATTGCTCATCTGAAGGCAAAAGATTGTAAAAAAATTGTGAAAAATGGCCGCCGTTAATTTTTCTATGGCCGCCATATTTGCGAAAGATGATGAAATCGTGAGTTTTGGTTAAGAGTAAAGCATTAAAGTCAGTTTTAAATTAAATATTAAGGAAAGAAAAGTTGTTCGGAAAAATCGTTAGTTGATTCTACTTTGTTCAGTTCTATTCCTATTGAACTCGTATGGGTTGAAAGAATCCTAATGTGTTTCAATTTTAGCGGCAAGTGTCTCTCGTGATGAACTCGATTTTCTGGAAAGGAGAGAGTATAAGCGTTGCTAAAGGTATTTAAGTCTACATTTAAACTATCACGCATTCCTAGCTTTTCTGGTGATTGTTATTAACTGGTTTCACACTTAGCCCTTTCCTTATCCTGTCCATGTGACGCACAGCAAGTTGGTTTCATATGCTTGTGCATCACATGGACAAGGAAAGGAAAACAAAAAAAGGGTATAAAGGGTACACATGATTAATCCAATGCTCTTAATTTAATTGAAGTTTACTGCCTCGCTCAAATCTTGTCTAGAGGTCCAAAGGTGTCATATTTGTACGTTTCTCAGGACTATCGTAAAGGGGTATCATACGGTCATGCGGTGTTTGTATGCCGTACATTGGTTCGTAGAGTCAGTATCCTGAATAATCCTAATAGGTAGGTTTGTCTAGGATGTATATGCATTCAGTATCCTGAATAATCCTGATAGGTAGTAGCTGGTAGAGTGTAATTCTCGTTTGTCTAAGATGTAGATGCATTCAGTATCCTGAATAATCCTGATAGGTAGTTGTTGGTTTAATGTAATTCTCCTTTGTCTAGGATGTATAAGCATTCAGTATCCTGAATAATCCTGATAGGTAGTAGCTGGTAAAGTGTAATTCTCGTTTGTATAGGATGTATATGCCTTCAGTATCCTGAATAATCCTGATGGGGAGTAGTTGGTAGAGAGTAATTCTCGTTTGTCTAGGATGTAGATGCATTCAGTATCCTAAATAATCCTGATAGGGAGTAGTTGGTGGAATATAATTCTCGTTTGTCTAGGATGTATATGCATTCAGTATCCTGAGTAATCCTGATAGGTAGTAGTTGGTAGAGTGTAATTCTCCTTTGTCTAGGATGTATAAGCATTCAGTATTCTGAACAATCCTAATAGGTAGTAGTCGGTAGAGTGTAATTCTCGTTTGTCTAGGATGTATATGCATTCAGTATCCTGAATTATCCTGATAGGGAGTAGTTGGTAGAGTGTAATTCTCCTTTGTCTAGGATGTTGTTTCTTACATTTTGAGATCTCGGCTTGATGTCCATTCAAAACCTTATTTGATTTGATGTTAGTAAAACTGTTTTGCCGTAGCATTCAAAGTGGAAGGTTGCAAGTATTAGATGTCTGGAACGAAGCTACAGTCATTCTGTGGAATGTGCCGTGGAGGAGGTGTGAGATGTGGTGGTTACTAGATTGTTGGAGAAGAAAACATGCCATAACAATATGTAACTCTATCTAAATGATCCTTGTATCGGGATAATCATTTAAATGCCATACACAGGTCGTCTTCAAATACATATCTTGAGGCAGTTCTTAGTTCTGTAATATTTGTAGACCATGAGGAAAGAGGTCCATTCAATATAAATCTCTTTATTACCTTGGTATGTACCAGGTAGTATTATCTCCTCTAACTTATCCATTGGTCTTACCCTTTGCTATTGTTTGAGCAGTACATCATGCTATGAAAGACAATCACAAGGATCTTGGTGCTTGTCTGACTATTGGGATGGTCTTATTTTCGAAAGTAATTTCCAGACTCAGTTGTATTTTTATAGGCCAGGAAATCAAGTCGCTGTAGGGTTTACTAGTGATAGTTTAATTTTGTTTTTTTTTTTTTTTTTGTAGAGAAGTCCTTAGGTACATAGGTGTAGTCCTAAGTATAAACGAGAATAAATGAGTTCCCAGCAGGGTTTGTGGAAGTATTGAGAGTTTAAATAGAATTGGAAAGAGAACTTCACCTATAAGAGCACCCCCTTTTTAACTTTCCTGAGTATGAAAAGTTTATCTCTGAATTACACAAAGATCAGGATGCCATAGAGAGTAATTATCGAACTTTTGCTGCCTTAAGATAACTTAGTTGCCGCCATAATGTCCCGTACAAGTGTTGCATGTCTTACAGTAGCGAGTGCCTCAAACAGATCAAGGTCTACAACTACTATTGAGTCTCATGGATTTCATTCTGAAACTATGTATGTTGGTTGAGAGAAAAGTTGACGTTTAAAGCAAGGATTAGCTAATAGGAATGCAAATCAAATGAGCTACACCTTGCCGCTAGTTTAACCGGTTTTAGAATCATTTCAATTGTATTTCTTACAAACGTTTTACAGGCCTTACACCAAAACGTAATAATATACCGCCAATAAATTTTAATATTGTAGGGTATACACAAAATGTTATGGAAGTCATGGTTACAAATGAAAGCAAATGCGCAAAATGTAGATTTTTTTCATGAATTTTCTTAAATTCCACAAGAAAAGCTAAACTTAACTTATGAAACGTATGCACAGAAAGGATATCTCGTCGTATCAATACCATCAAATACACAATGCGTTGGCAGAACTACGTTGCTCGTCTGTGAAAACGGTACTACTCGGTTACGGTTCTAAACGAATACAAGAAATAAAAAATCGTTAAACGAATAGAAAAATTCAAATTAAATTCAAATTAAATTAAATTTTTATTTTATATTTATAATCACTACATACCTAAACACACACACATACAACAAGAAATTTTGTAAGAAAATTAAAACAAGAAAAACGTAAGAAAAGGAAGAAAAAAAGAAGAAAACCCCAAAAAAGTTTTGTATTAGAAAGTGTTTTGTGACAAAAGAAAATCATTTTCGAAGATAAGAAAACTAAGAAGATTTTGGTGAGAAGACACAAGTTGTTTGCTGACAAACCTTTTGGAGTTTTTAACTAAAGGCTCAACTAATTGTTATAAAAAAAGACTTTCTTTTTAGGTAAGTTTTTAAAAAATTAAGTTTTTTTTAATGAAAATTTTTTATTTTAAAATTCAGAAAAATTTTCTTTTCTCTTTATTGGGTAAAAATCAATTTTCCTTTAGCTTTACAGATGCATTCCACATTCCACTGCAAGTTATTTCAATACAACCATGTCGACTTCTTTCACTTTGATTTATACGAACCACACAAGTCCTTTACAATGTACCTTGTATGGTGGCACTATATTGTGTGGAATTCAAGTTTACGAAAGAAAAAAGGATTCTTTTAAAAGGATTTGAATTTAAAAATTTTTTTGTTATAAAGAATATTTGTTTTCTGTAATATTTATTTAAAAATACTACATACAACGTAATTTGTAACGCTTCAACATCTCATTACCACTGTAGTTGCCTCTCATTACGTTGTCGCCGTCATTGCTGAAGATGACTAATGAACACAAATGAACTCAATTTTTGATTTTTTTTTTATATCATTGAACTTGAAATTATATTTAGTATTGCAAAGTATACATATTGTATATTACATACGTACATACGTACAATATATGATACAATTATGCATACCAGAACTAAGTGATAATTTTACAATCAAAAAAATTCATAAACAAAGTTAGTCAGTCAGCTGAAAGGAAGCTAAAGACCTATCGTTTAAGATGAAATATTTGTTCACTGGCTTCAAATGAAAAGTGAAAATCCAAATAATTTTTAATTATTTAATCAATATATTGTATATCTTATAGATACGCTACAGACATACATAATTGGTACATTACAAGCCTTCATTCAGGATTAAGACCTAGCTTCTCACAGCACTTATGTTGTGTGCGTTAATTTTATCCATATAAGTAGCGGGATCTATAGTTTAAAGTCGACTGCGGACGACAGATTTTTTTTGAGAAACTTTTTCTGGCAATTTTATTTACTCGTGCAGAGTTTTTGCCAGAAATCTGCTAAGGGGAAGTCGCCGAAAAAATATTTTTCATATTTCGTTCTGATATCTAACCTGGCCATTGAACCGTGGCCTTATGTCTA
This sequence comes from Sarcophaga peregrina, assembly GCA_014635995.1. Taxonomy (NCBI): domain Eukaryota; kingdom Metazoa; phylum Arthropoda; class Insecta; order Diptera; family Sarcophagidae; genus Sarcophaga; species Sarcophaga peregrina. The sequence continues at coordinate 82,167,867 of CM025793.1, read as the reverse complement.
ATAAGCCAACACATTAATGCCGAATATTTTAATCATCTAGGTTAGCGGGTAAATTTTCGCTCGAAGGCAAATACACTTAATGTATTATGTTACCCAGTAAGAGATAAACAAATGTCCCTCAGGGGAAGATCATCTGCGGCTTTTTACACACATAGGGCACGAATATGAACACTGTTCATTAAAAAGTGCTTAAAAATGCATTCAGTTGCTTGTCGGCTTTCAGTGAAGCAGGTTTTCGTCGCTTCTTTTTCAAATTTTTTTATGTATCAATTATACACCCAAAGAAAAATTTAATTAAAATGTAAAGAAAAACTGCTAAGTAGAATTTTTTGCTTTAAATATATTGAATTTCAGCTACCAGCAATATGTAATGATGATTCTTGCTATAAATCCATAATAACTTGTGCGAAAAATGCCAATGGCATCAAAAAGCACAATATTTGTTCAAACACTGCTTGAAATAAAAATATGAAATAAAAGCAATGAATCCTCCATATTTTCCGTGCTTAGGGGATAGCCCCTACACTTGCAGTGCATTTTATTGGAACTAGGAAGATAAATTGTAAAAAAGTGAAAGTTTGAGGAGTAAGTGTGTAATTGACAGAAAAATCGTATGTTAGAGGTGTAAATGGCAAGGAGCTCAGATAGAGTGCACGGCAAGTGATTTTTTTTATTTTGATTCCATAACATGTGTTTTAATAACGAACTGCCCTCTTACACTGGTTTCTCCATAATTTAAATATCATGCTGGTCACGTTTATGACATAAACTTCTTCTGTCTGACTTAAAGTCTCCATATACAGTTTCCATATCTGCTACCAATTTTTATGCCTAATTTAACTCAACATTTCTAATTAATTATTCGCAACTGTTTCATTAATTATTTATTACGACAGCTACACCAACACAACAATTACAATTCAACTTACATGCCAAGCAACTATTTCACTTGCTTTGTGTTAAACTATCCTTAAGGACTTTAATACGTTTAATTATAACATTTAAACAAGATTGTAAGATTGTTGGTGTTTTTGTTATTGTTGTTGTTGTTATTTCTCGATTGTTGTAAGCGAAGATTAGATTAAATCATTATCATGAGAACAACTTACTGCAGCAGTATTGGTATGATTGCTTAAGAAGGGTAATAAAACCAACAAAAATAAGCAATAAATTTAAATAAAACAAATGAAAATAATCCCCTTCATACTATACTTTGTATGCACATATACATACTTACATATGTATGTACATATCTGTATGCAATGAAATCAAATACTTGTACAAATACAAATACAAACTTCATTATGCGTACAAGTGCCTTCATCATGTTCAACAATAAGGGAAAGCAGAAATTGTAAAGAAATTCAATAGAAGAGAAGTTCTCTCTCTCTCTCTCTCTCTATGTTGTTTAATTTAAACAACAAAGGCAAGAGCAAGTGTAAGAGTATGAAATTCATTCAATTGTATTGTAAATGAAGAAAAGTTAGTTATTGGAAAATATTTGTTGTCGTTGTTGTTGCTGTTGTTTGCCTTTAAACATACAATGTGATTCAAATAGTTGGCAATACCAAGTAATACTTACACTGCAATTACAAAATACGAAATTACAATTATTATCTCCCGTACTCTAGTGTTGAGTACAAATGGGGGGAAAATGTATTTCAACACTAGGGGATTCTCTTAGGCTTTTCAAGGTTTAATTTTGTTTTTTTTTTGAACTAATCGATCAAAATAAAAACTGTTGACAGTAATAACAATATAGGATGCTTAACAAGATAAGGTTTGGAGTGTTTAGAGGTCTTCAATCTACAATCTTAGAAGAAGACAACCGTCAGAAAAGCTGGTGCCATACAGGGTAGCTGCAACAAAGTAAAGCGCTATATTTTTTTAATTTTTTTTAATTTTATTCTTCAAAAGTAAAAAATGTTGGAAATAACATCAAATTTAAGAATCAGTTTAGATTTGTTCGAATTGGCTACCTTTGGTACGAATTATGGCCTTCAAACGGCTGACAAAGCCATTACAGGCTGCAGGAAAGTGGCTCTACGGTATTTTGGCCCATTCCCGGTGAAGCACCGTCTTGAGATGATCGACATTTTGGTATTTTTTAGTGAGAACCTTACTCTCCAAAAAGCCCCAGGCGCAAAAGACCAACGGATTGAGATCCGGAGATTTCGGTGGCCATTGTGCGGTAGAAATTAAGCGAGGAATCTCCTTTTTAAGCCATTCTTGGAATATCCAATGGTCTGCGGCCGAAATGTTTGTCTGCCCAGGGCTTCAATATTATCTTTAAGACATTTTCCTGATAATATTCGGCATTTATTTTAACCCCACGTTCGATGAATACGAGCGGGGAGCGACCATTGGCCGTTACGGCGGCCCACACCGTTACCATCGGCGGCCAATTGCAGGTGTAAATTTTCAGCTGACCTCTTTGGCAAGTAAATCCGATCATTTTGTTTGTTCACAAAGTGCTCAATTTGGAATGGCTTTTCATCGGAGAAACCCAAATTCGGTATCAGGCCACTTTCGTGCAAGCTTACTTACTTTTTTTGTCCATCGATGAGCTCTTGCACTTTAGTCAATGGCTTTAGTCCAAGCTCATTTTTCAATATGTGTTGCATCCGTTCTCGCGATATGTTCAGCTCACGAGCAATTTTTCTACCACTGTGGCGTAGATTTCAATCAAATCTGGCCTTTACTTTTCGGATCATTTCTGGTGTTATTACTGGTTTTTTTCGTCCACTTTTTGGACGCAATGCAACACTGCCAGTATCACGGTAATGAGCAATGGTACGAGCTACAAAAGATTTATTCACATTTAAATGCTGGAGGGCTCTAACGATTGCCACCTGTGGTGGTTTTCCTGCCAAATATAAAGCAATCACACTATCACGCTTGAATTCCATCATAAATAACTTTATTTTTCTGAACGTAATAGATCAAAATGCTTTTGTAAGCTTGTAAATAATAAAATAAACTGCCAATGGAATAAATCTGTCAGCTGTCAGACGAGCGGTTTACAAATGATAACAACGTGAAGTTGGTTGCAATACATATCAGCAACCCTGTAGGGCGATACATCAATTAATCGATAGATACTGTATGGACTAGTCAGTTAATTCCGCTTATGAATCCCCTTACATCCTCAAGTCTGTGGTCTGTGGTCCAGATCATCAACAAATCGACAACATAGCCACCTCTGCCTATGCATTTGTAAATGTAAATAGTGACATAAAATATGATTCACTGTGTGCTCTGCTTCTTCGGCGTCTACAAAAATCTGAGCCCATTCCATCTACTGAACCTATGTCGGAAGGAGCCATGCCTTGTTAATACTCTTAACTCCCGCTTTTCCACACCTAAGATAAATTTCGTTTCAGAATTGAATCTTTGCCACGTCTTATGAGTAAATCAAACACTTTCTCAATAATTCCAATTCTCTTCTGTTATAGTCTCCAAAGCTGAGACTGTCCTTATCAGTTCATCAGGAACTTCGTTGCCAAATATGCCGCAATGTTCGCAATGATCACATTTCTTACTTAATTGGTCTCTACATTATGACAATTTTATTCTACTCTCAGAATTTTTGCAAGAGAAATATTTTTTTCGTAACAAGTTAACAGTGCACTGTTAATAGCAAAATTTTAACCTGTTAGAGACAAAAAGTGGCATTGCTAAAAGTGTGGGTTTGAGTCTTTGATTTACAAATTGGAATATATTTTCACACACATACAATACACATTCGTACATACTATGATCAATGAAAAGGTTGGTCTTCACATCACTTAATTGTGTGCTATAAGCTTTAGAAGTGTAGTCGCGCTCTCACCCTCTTTTGTGTTGTGTCTGTTTCTTTCCGTGTAATTCCTCTGATTCCCATTCTTCCCCCTTTACCTACATTCCCTCCTTTCATCCTATATCCTCTATTTCCTTCCTTCTCTAAGGACATTGTACAATGGGTCATTTTCGACCTCTGGGTACTGTACTTGTCTTAACCGACAAGTACACGTCCCCTAACCTAACCTAACCTACTATACAACTGATATGGTTTTGTATTGCTTACACGAAAAACAAATTATGGGTTCAATTCCTACTAAATTCAAAGCATCTGCCTCTCTGAATAACTGGCCATTACAACCCTTCAGTCAGTATTACGACCTAGCTTCTCACACCACTTATGTAGTGTGCGTTAATTTTATACATGAATGGCGGAACCTACAGTTTAAAGTCGACTCCGAACGACAGATTTTTGAGATGGCAATTTTTACTCTCAGAGTCTGTGCCAGAAATCTGCTGAGAGGAAGTCGCCGAAGAAATATTTTTCATTTTGATGTCTGACCTGGGATACGAACCCGGGCCTTTCGTCTAATAAGCCAACACACTATCTACTAGACCACGGCGAGTTCATGAATAATGTCAATAACATATCTAAAAATATGTTTATCTGATGTCTGATGCCTTTTGATAAGAAAGCGTGATGTTCGACGACAAGATATTTAGTCAAAGACGTTGGAAGGAATCCTAAGACGTCCTTCAAGTAAATTCTGATTGACATTATTTTACCGGAATGTCTCTGAAAGAGAGGAGACATATCCGTGGTAATAGGCATAGGCATGTTAGACAAGGCGTGGTGGAAAGAGGGGACACATATCCGCATGTTGGCCAAGCTATCGGGGATACCATATTATAACCAGACGTCGGCAAAAAGAGAACATGATAAAAATGTATGGCATGGGTGTAACCCAGGGGAAAATTGTTAGTAATATTTTAAAGTGCAATCAAATAATGTGTTTATGTAATGGAAAATGCAAAGCTTCAAACCTCTAAAGAGAGAGAGAGAAATATTCATCCAAAAATTAAAATCATTTTTCATTGTTATTAGTGAATCTCCTTCAAAAATAGTGAATCCTACTACAATTTTTCTTTGGGTGTATAATTGAATACAAAAAAATTTCAAAAAGAAGTAACGAGAACCTGCTGCACTGAAAGCTGACAAGCAATTGAAGAATGCATTTTTACGCTCTTTTTAATGAACATTGTTGATGTTCGTGCCCTATGTGTGTAAAAAGTCGCAGATCATCTTCCCCTGAGGGACATTGATGACTTAAAAGGTTTTTATCTTTGCTTTTCAATGCTAAAGATTTGCTGTGAAGGCAAAAGAAATATGGGCATATTCCTTCCATATGTACATCAAAAAATTAAGTACCAAAACATCAAAAGATTTCTTTCCCTTTTTTTTTATTGAACAAAAAAAAACTCTGTATTAAGTATTCCTTGCAAATGATTGCTATAATTATGGCCATAAGTTTATGGCGTCTGTCTATGAGAGCAAACAAATATTTGTTTGTGTCTGTATGTACGTATATATTTACATATGTATGTACATACATACATAGATACGTACAAGCGTAAATTTATTTTTATTTTCTGCTCGTGCCACAACGAAAAGTGCGTGTTTTCAGCCAATGAGTCATCATGCAATTCATAATAATAACAACAACAACAAAAAAAACTACAATAATATAACTGTAACTGGCAAAAATAATAATAACACAATATTAAGAAAAAGAAGAAGAAAAATTGATTCGTTCGTTATATAGACGAAGATGGCAACGACGGCTAGAACGATAACACCAAACCATCATACCCCGTACAAGCAAGAGTAAAGCAAAGAAAGAAATGAACAGCGAATAAAAGCCCAACCGAATATTATACTCTCAGAGCAAAGCAGATATACAATGGCAATAACAATAACAATAAGAAATATTCCCTAAAGACCGGAGACCCCGACGTCATTGTATAATCTTGCAATAACAACAACAATCATGAAAAATTTATTCTCGTATGTAGTGGTGCATGAAAGAAGGACCAACGTTACCAATTTCTTATTTTTATTCTGCTCGTTTAAAATACCGAAACTGTATATTTTATTTATTCGTTTTTCATTTTTTCAGCTTGATTTCATAGCGAGTTTTCCCCTCCTCAACTCAACTAATTTTATAAAAAGAGTTTACACAGACAAATTGCCTACAGGCATAACAAATGAGAGACATTTTTTATGGGAAAAGAAAGCCTGACGTTTGTCACTGAAGTGGGAGAATAGCTGTCTAGTGCTTAACTACCTTTCAAATTATTTCAAAATACATGCTAGTTTTATTAACAGAGTTGATTTCAAAAAAATTTTGAATCCAATTTCAATAAATTTTATTGCATTTCAGTGAAACAAGCTAAGGAATAGCCAAAGAGGCGTTGAAGTTATCCCATAAGATGAATTTGTTTGATTTTCTAGGTTATGTTTCAAGAATTGCAAGCTGTAGGGCTCGATATAGTGGCAAAGTTAGAAGTTTGCCAAAAATTTCCCAAATATATGGATTATATCGACGTTTCCGTGTGTTTTGAGTTATGAGCTCTCAAAGTTTTCACGCGGCATACGACTATATATATATTCTAAGTAGATTTTTCACTATAAATTCGGAACGGATCGGCGGATCTTAACCAAATGTTGACAGTATTTAAGGTTCTCTAATTTAGAGAATTTAAAATGCAAGAACATGAAAAACGGTCTAAGTATACTTAGAACGTTATAAAATGAAGTCGTCGATAATGTGGATTTAGATTGAAGCAACCGGCCCTAGATTGGCAATGGTAAATGTACCCCCCTTGAAGTAGGTCTAACAAAACGCCAGGTTTCCCTGGGTAATGATAACCCCGAAACTCTCCACTTAAAACTTCTAAATTGTTGGTTAGGGCTTATTTTTAACAGCTGGCCATCACATCTATTGAAATGCCAATACCAGTGTCTAATAAGTTTTGGCAACGACCTCCCAAGGCACAGTGATATTCCGGGTAACTGTAGACAGGATAAACTAGCCAGGCGGGTCACGACCATCGAAATCTCCAATGAATTCTCAACTTTGTCCCTATGACAACCTGTGTCGCCGTGGGTAGTGTATTGGGTTATTACACGCCAGGCCGCGGTTCGAACCCCAGGTCATACATCTCTAACAAAATGAAAATATATAGAAAAACATATTTCTTTGGCAATTGCCTCACAAAAGATTTCTGTCAAAAACTGTGAGAGTAACAAAATTGCCATGAAATGTTTTTCAAAAAATCAGCCGTTCGGAGTCGATTTTAAATTGTAGGTCTTGACACTGTGTGAGAAACTAGGTCATAATCCTTAAGAATGATAAACTATATTAGATAGATAGTTAGATGACGTAGTTGGGCTATTTTAAAGTCTTCCAAGTTTTTTTCATACGTGAAAATTAACATTTCTTCTGAAAAGTGTGTGCACTACGTGAAAGTAGTTGGCAGCCCTGCAATATAATTTACATTATCATTAGCCAATAGGAACACAATTTGCGTGACGTCATTGATTCAATATGCGTAGAAAGTTTTAATTTTGTGTGCGTGTTGGCGTAATCTTTAGTTTATCATTCTTGGTAATCCTGACTCAGGAGATGTAATGACCTATTATGTATGTATGTATGAATGAGAACCATGCAAGATAATAATCGACAATGCAATCGTCGATTCCATCAACGACATATGGGTTATCTTGGACAGGAGTAGAATGAAGCGAAATATCTGGCCAACCCTGTATGAAGGGTGCACAGAAATTCTGTTTAATTAACCAGAGAGACACGCTCAGTATGGTTGATGGGGCTTTGCATTATCAGTACGCATGCGAGGCTCATTGGTCTTTCACAACTTGCTTATGATTTCTGAAAAGATAAGACAGAAGAGGACCAGTGTCCTACGCCTACTGAGAACTTGCCCTACACTTTTTCAAAGGAGAAAAATGCGCTTTGGTGCTTAGATGATGCTTAGATGATCTGGGGAAACTCTCACGGATTGACATTGGCAGCCTACGTTGCTTCATAAGGAGCTCTGAGTGGTTCCGGGAACACATACATAATTAGACATTAAAACCCTTCAGTCAGGATTATGGCTTAGCTTCTCAACACCACTCATGTTGTGTGTGTTAATTTTTATACATGAGTGGCGGGGACCTACAGTTTAAGGTCGACTCCGAACGACAGATTTTTTGAGAAATTTTTCATGGCAATTTTATTTACTTTCAGAATTTTTGCCAGAAATCTGCTGAGACGAAGTCGTCGAAAAAATATTTTTTCTTTTCATATTTCGTTTTTATGTCTGGCCGGTGAAATGAATCCACTATCTACTAGACCACAGCGACTAGGGAATAATCAAAAATCTGTGATAACACAATGGGCCCAACGTGGCCTAAATGTGTCCATCCAATTTTCTTAGATGGATAGCCACCTCTACCTACCTAGCTACGTATGAGTTATGTGATAGGCATTTGCTAAATCACTTATCCGCAATGAGTAGATGAGATTTTTATGTGAAAATTGTTTTTTCTTTTTAACTTCATCGTTGTACGAACTTTAGGGCCTTTGGTTCTATTTTACTGGCTCTAACAAATCACAAATTAGAGACCAGAGATGGTTAATGCTGTAGTTAAGGTACACTCGATATTTTCCACTTAACATTGAAGAATTGCCAGAGACTGTTTATTTTTCAGTGTTGACGGGTATATCTGCTGACGCTGATTGCCGAAATCGATAAATATGAGAGCATAACCTCATTTGTGTGCGCATTGGATGGTCAAATGACGTTATGACTTCAACAAAACTGTTACTTTCTCTTGTCCTGTAATATCCTCAATTTGCGATTAGTTAAGGTTTGAAGAGGGCTTGTGGACTTTAAACAAGTTTACTTACTTGCTTAATTGGTTATTACAACCGTTTAGCTAGGATTACAACCTAGTTTCTCTCACCATTTATTCATCAGTGGCTATACTTAAAGCCTAATCTATACTTTGGAAGATAGATTTTTGACGGAAAGGATTCGATTTTTATAACAAATTCAGAAATCAAAAGCTGACAACGATGTTAGCTTTTAGAATTTGCGCAACGTTTCCATGCTTAATTGGTAATTACAATCGTTTAGCTAGGATTACAACCCAGTTTCTCTTACCATTGGCGGTACTTGAAGCCTAATTTACACTTTGAAAGATAGATTTTTGACGGAAAGCATTCGATTTTCATAACAAATACAGAAATCAAGTGCTAACAGCGATGTTAGCTTTTAGAATTTGCATAACTTTTCCTTGCTGTTGGCCAACTCTGGTTTTGAAATTATTTTTAAAAAAAATATTCCTTCTGTATTTTGTTTTTGTTTTAAACTAGACCTCTCATACTACTCTTCATTATTTTCTTTTGTTTCTTTTTTTGTCTTTAGTTTTTTTCTTCCTTTTTTTTGTGTAGTTTTGGCTCAAATGTATACCAAAGGCGGCCTGTTGTATACTGGGCTGTAGTAAAAGTATGAATCATCAAACAGGGTTTCCTCATACCGTATAGTTTTATGACGAACCCCGAGTTTCCTACAACTAACTACACTACACTATTACCATCGACTTTGGCTACTGTTATAACAGCACACACACACACACATACTGACATGCATACTTATATACATATTTTACCACTTCATTGAAGTCTATCATAATATTTTTTCCCTATTTGTTCTAGCTTGCTTTCTCTCGCTCTCTCTGTGTATGTATAGATATTGTGTCTGTGTCTCTTTCTAAAGCAAGGATGTATTTCTCTTTCCTTTTATTTCAAGGCATAAAAATCATATAAAAGCGTAGCAGTTGTGTTCTGGGGTAGAGACGCCTCTCTTTTTTTTCTCTCTCTCTCTCTCTCTCTCTCTCTGTATGGCTGTACAATGTAAAAAGCTAACGTAAGCTTTCTGCTAGAGAGAGGGTTACATTGTCAAATAGGAGGCAGCCAGCCAGCCAGCCAGTCATAGTTCTCTCAATACTTAGCGTAGGTTTACTTTTATAGTCTTTATTCAAATATTTTCTATGCGAACTGTGTGCTTCGAAGACAAGTGGCGACACTTTTCAGTTTTACTGAATGCCGTGCGTCAGTCGTCATCCCTTTTTTTATCGTTTTTTTTTTAATGTTTTTTTTTTCTAATTTTTATAGGGAGCTCGACGTCTACTTGACTCCATGTCATATGAGTTGTGTTGCATATGTTTTTTTCTTGTTGTTGTTATTGTTGTTTGTGTATTTATTTACTTGCCACATTCTGTAAATATTTTTTTAATTACAATTTTCAAGTTTTCCTCCAAATGGTTTGTACAACTAATGATAGATGAGAGAGAATAGGTTGAGTGTGTACAGTGTACACTGGTTAGATTGATTGGTTTTCCTACATACATATGTACATAGTCAACTAGAAGAAGAAGCAGATATTTAAACAATACAATGCCATACAAATATTTCTATTATTATGACTTCTTAAAGTAAAATTGAATTTTTTTTTTTGTAAATTTTATAACAAATTTTTCGGTATTTTATTCCCTTATGAAATCACGAATACAGTAAGACCCCGCTTAATGTTATGTCAGTATTACGTGGTATTATGGGGATCCTCCTTAGTAGTCGCCGTGGTCTAGTAGGTAGTGTGTTGGCTTATTAGACGAAAGACCCGGGTTCGAATCCCAGGTCAGACATCTAAACGGAAAATATTTCTTCGGCGACTTTCTCTCAGCAGATTTCTGGCAAAGACTCTGAGAGTAAAAATTGCCACGGAAAGCTTCTCAAAAATCTGTCGTTCGGAGTCGACTTTAAATTGTAGGTCCCGCCACTCATGTATAAAAATTAACGCGCACAACATAAGTGGTGTGAGAAGCTAGGTCGTAATCTAGACTGAAAGGTTGTAATGGCTAATTACGTGATAGTATGGGGATCCCCCTAAATCGCAGACTATATTAATACCTGTTGTATACAGTATACAAATGAAACGGCCATGCACGGCCAATCAAAAGCGGTGTATACTATGGCGACGGTAACCTTTTTTTGTTAGCCCGTCCAGAATAAAGATTCCAATTGTATTTTCCGAAGTTGCAATGTGTTTACATATGTACGTGTATTAAGTTGCCTCGTTTAATGCTGTTTTGTTTAGCCCGGGAACTTATTGGAACGCATCCCCCGCTTTAAGCGGGGTCTTACTGTAGTAGAACAGTTTCAGACGTATCTGTACAATGCGGAGGATGCTAATAAAATATGTTGCATTCTACTATCAGACTTGCTACTTTAAGTTCAATCCTTTTTTGCGAAAATCTTATGTTCAAAAGCTTGGTTTTCAATGGTTTTTCAAAATTTGTGTCCCATTCAATATCAAATCTTGCAAATCTATTTGGGGTCCATACATACATACATAACTGGTCACTACAATCCTTCAATTACGACTTAATTTCTCCGTTGTGTGTGACAGGCGGAACCCAAGAATGATAAACTAAAGATTACGCCTTGCATATGATTTCCCATTAGTTGACGTAGTTGGGCTATTTTAAAGCTTTCCAAGTCTTTTTCATAGTTGAAAATTATCATTCCTTTTGAAAAATGTGCGCACTACGTGAAAGTAGTTGGCAGCCCTGCAAAATAACTTACATTATCATTAGCCAATAGGAACACAATTTGTGTGACGTTATTGATTCTAATGGTGAAGGTATAGCACTGGCTTTATGGCACTGGTTTATCATTCTTGGGCGGAACCTACAGTTTAAAGTCGACTCCGAACGATAGATTATAAATAGCAATTCTATTTACTCTCAGAGTTTTTTGGCAGAAATCTGTTGACATTTTATATTTTGTTTCGTTCGAGATGTTTGATCTGGGCTTTGGACCGTGACCTCATGTATAATAAAATAGTGTGTTGGCTTATTAGACGTGAGACCGTGGTTTAACCTCTGACACTAAGAACGAAAAGAAATATTGTTTCGTAAAAACTTTTAAAATGTAAGCTTGTAGATGGCAAATAAAATAAAAATAAATTTGTATTTAGTTTTAATTAAAATTCTTTATTATTCTCACAATTTTGTATGCCACTGTTTACAACTTGATATAAACAACAACAATTGCCTTTGGTTGTTATTCCTTTGTTTATACCGCTTTGCATAAACAATAACAATTACTATACAATTATTCGACAGATCTTTAAACGGAGATCTTCAAACCGCGATTACTCTCTTAAAATGCATCGCGTCTTCACACAAAACTGACTGAACTTTTACTTACTCAGTTGCCTGCTTTGCTCTGTCTTTAATATGACAATGTAAACAGTCTGATTAATGTTCCCTCACCTTCTCGAGATCTTTTTAGATGTAAGCATCGTTGTTGTTTGTGTATTTTGTTTACATTTATTCTTGTAGTGTTTGTTTTTGTATTTTTGTTTTGTAGTTTACCATTGTTTATCCTGGTGTTGTTATATTACGCAGTGCAATAATTTGTAAACAAGTTGATTGTTTTTGGAGCTTTTGTTTATAATTGTAATGATAAACGATGTAAAAGTATCTAGACTTTTTTCATTTTTTGAACAATATGAAAAATATTTATACGGCGACTTCCCCTTAGCTAATTTATGGCAAAAACTCTGAAAGTAACTAAAATTGGTGTGAAAAGTTTCCCACAATACTCTATCGTTCAGAGTTGACTTTAAACTGTAGGTCATGCCACAAACAACATGGGGTAGTGTGAGAAGCTAGGTTGTAATCCTGTAATCACCTTATCGTGTTGACACTCGTAAATGACTCATGGTTCTTATTTACATAAAGGATTTCTAACGAGGTATGCCGTAGTAGTTTTATAAAATCAAATTAAACCGTGAGTTAGGGTGTCTAGACGTGATAAGTTATTAAACATGTTTAGTTCATGGAGACTTCAATCTAGTTTTAAAATCTAACAACTGTTAATCAAGCATTATTTCAATGGCAATAGTCTTCTTAGGTGGTTCTCGTATTTAAAATTTGATTTTGTGTAATAATTCTCAGCTCAGAAGTAAGAGAGCGATAGGGGAAATCCCTTTTTACCATGAATAGATGTATTATTCTCATTATATTTCTAGAGTATATTTAAATCGTTCATTTGGTGCCAAGAAATCCTATAAAAAATAGTTTTTTTTTTCTTTCTTAGTCACCAATGGTGTTTGTTTTCATGCCACCACTCGCATCCACATAGCCAACTCCTTTTGTGCCCAATCAAGCATAACAATGGTCTAAACCGCAACTCAGTTAAAATGGGGTGTCATATAGTGGCAGTAACTAAATTTCGTTTCCATAATAATCCTACTGACAGTTAGCCCGATTGCCTGTATTATGGTATACTCGATATTTTTCGTAAATGCTTGTGTAGCAATGTGGTAGACAATGCACATTAGGGTGGCCCCCCTTTTTCCTACAATTTTAACTTAAAAATGTGTGTGTGTTTATAACCTAAATTTCCTTAAGTTAGGTTAGGTTTGAGAGGACAAAATGACCCGTTATAATTAAGTGAGAAAGAAGGTAGCGAAGGAGATAGGGATATTGGAAAAGCTGAAGAGGTAGGAATAGAAGGATATAAGAGACGCAGGAAAGGAGATGGACCACTAACACACAAGAGAACGCAACTACAACATTGATGCCCTGACAATACTCAAACAGTTCAACCTATTTATGAATCTATGAAGAGCTCTCAATAGAGATTTCAAACATTCGAAGAAGCCTCTGCATAAGATCCTCTGGACAGTTGTAGAGCAGGTATTCGATAGTTTCTAAGCCAAAGCCTTATCTATTAGGCCAAAGACATACATACATAATTGGCCATTACAACCCTTCAGTCAGGATTACGACCTAGCTTCTCACACCACTTATGTTGTGTGCGTTAATTTTATACATGAGAGGCGGGACCTACAGTTGACATACAAATCAAGCGGAGTTAGACAGAGCATAGAATTAAAAGCAGCATGACAACTCACTCCAGTGATACTCTATGAGTGGGTTATTAGGTTTATTACGGAACACTGCGAGATTACATCGCAGTTGGGAACTGGAACAGTTCTAGCCGGTCTATTGCAGGGTATGTTGCGATCGTACACCTCCTCTGTTACTGTCCAGACTTTGAGGGTTTGAATTCTGTGTCGAGAGCCGATTCATTATTAGTTTGAGCTGATTGAGAAGTTCTAGGTCTTCAATAGTGTAGTCGCAATTTCTTGTGCTTGTTGTTAGTCTGTGTTATTTCTCTGCTTCCTTATGCTCCCTTTCGTATTTCCTCTCCTTTTTCTCTATCTTCTTAATCACTCTCCTTTATGACGTTGTTCAATGAATTAAATGGACCTCAGGATAGTGTACTTGCCTCAGTTGGGAAATAAACGTCCTCTAATCTAAATCTACTCAAGGATGCAAGGAGGAAAGTCGCCGTAGTCTAATAGTGTGTTGGGTTATTCATTGAAGGCCCGAGTTTAAACATCAGGTCAGGTTAGGTTAGGTTAGGTCGGAGTGGTAGTTTTGATATCACAAAGCTGATGCCACAGGAGAACGCAGTCCCTGTACTAACCAAGTTCCACCAAAATCAGAGAAAAGGAAGAAGCAGGTCAACGCAAGGGCTGCACACCAGGTCAGACATCAAAACGAAAATATGAAAATATTTCTGCGGCGACTTCCTCTCAGAAGAATTGTGGCAAAAACTGTGAGAGTAAATAAAATTGCCATGAAAAGTTTCTCAAAAAAAAAATCTGGCGTTCGGAAACGACTTTGAACTGTAGGTCCCGCTACTTATATGGATAAAATTAACACACACAACATAAGTGGTGTGTGAAGCTAGGTCGTAATAATATTCGTAAAGTCCGAACGATGATAGGCATCGTGGGGGTTGTAGTGGTTAGTGCAAATAATTCGTTTTATATGATGATGAATTGATGCCACCCTAATGAATAAGGGGGTATATGAGTGTTTACAAATGCATAATTTTTCTATTTTGCCATTCAAATCCTTATAATTATGAGATAGTTTTGGTTGTTGTTGTTATTATTGCTGTGTGCAAGAGAGTGTATCCCTCTCTGACTCTCTCTCTGTATCCAGAGCAAGTTATTCAGTTGTGTACGAGTATCTAGATTTTCTTTTATTTCTTTCAAAGGAAAATAATGAAAAATTTGTATGCCTTAGAGAGAAATGCATGAGTTTTGTTTTTGTTATTTTTGCTGGGCTTTTGTTTTATTTTTTTTCTACTCCTTTTGCCACATAGTTGTGCCATTTTTCTTTCTCTTCTTTCTTTACGTGTCGCCTGTATGGTACATACTATGTACGTATGATTCGTATTGTGTACTCATATCAGTTCAGTATGAGTATGTTTACGGCAACCCATATTTGTTTATTTCTTTTGTTTTTTTTTGTTTCTTCTTTTTTTTATTCTTTAATGAATCATTTTTCCATGTTTTTTTTTTCATTCTTTTCCTTCATTCATTCATTCATTTGTTTGTTTGTTACCCCAATAGAACTTTGTTGCAAGTATTTTTTGTATGCTTTTGGGGGAATTTTATATTTTGATTCGAGTGTGTTGCTGCCTCGTTTTAGAGGTTTCCTTTTGGTGTTTATAGTGCAGATTTAATTTTTATTTTTTATTTTCATTTTCATTTTTTTTATTCGTTTTATGTTCTCTGTTCTATTCTGCTGTGGTAAGAATAATAAGTGGGTTCTGTTTTAATTTTATTATGGTTTTTATAAATTATTTCTGCGTGTTTCATCCATCTTCTTCTTCATACAAATTAAAATCCAACAATAAAGCGTTTAATATAATTTATGTTAAGGTAGATCACGTTAAACCGCCCCAAAAAAAGGGGTTGGAATTCTCAGAATTCGCCGTTTAATTGCGTTAGAAATTCTTCAACTTGAAACAGAAATTATAATTTTAAAAGTTAGGAAAAAAACGCTTTATTGCGACCTAGTTTTAATATTTTTTTTTATAAAACCATTACTCAGGGGATGACTCATGCAGTGCATTCTGCAGATTTTTTAGGAAAGGTCGAAAGACGGAAGATGATATGGTACTTATAGACCTAGTATTTGTCCTAAAATTGGCTCCTAAACAAGTGGGCTTGTGCAGGTAAATACTGCTAAATAGCTAACAGTGCTCTGTTAAAATCAGATTTTGTTCTGTTAACAGGAAATTTTTCTCTGTTAACGCTAAATGTGGCGCTGCTAAAATTTATGGATTGCGTCTTTTTTTTTTTTTAACCAGCACTCAGGGGATGACCCCTACTCATGCAGTGCATTGTGCAGGTTTTAGGAAAAGTGTAAAGAGGGAAGATGCGAACGATAAGGAAATGAATTGCTGCTGGTGACTATAAAATGGCCAGTGCTATACCTTCACCATTAGACAGTCTACAGCAATCGTTCCCAAGAAGCCCGCAGTTTCTCACACGACTTATGTTGTGTGTGTTAATTTTATACAGAAGTAGCGGGGGACCTACAGTTTGAAGTCGACTCCGAACGACAGATTTTTGAGAAGCTTTTCATGCCAATTTTTACTCTCAGAGTCTTTGCCAGAAATCTGCTGAGAGGAAGTCGCCGAAGAAATATTTTTTCGTTTTGATGCCTGACCTGGGATTCGAACCCGGGCCTTTTGTCTAATAAGCCGACACACTACGCACTAGACCACGGCGACTTCTAACTCCCAACGATAGATTTTTGAAAAACAAAAAGGGAAAGAAAAGAAATCGTCGAAAAAATACTTTTTATACTGGGACTCGAACCCTGGCTTAATGTCTAATTAGCCAGCACATTACCTACTAGACTACGGCGATCCCGTCCATGTTGCAAGTGTTAATTTTAATCATTAGTAGCGGGACCTACAGTTTAAAGTTAGAAATGTTAGATTTTTGAGAAACTTGGCTTACGACCGGAGATCAGCAATTAATCGTTTATCCGCTACTCATAAGCATTCATGCAATTTTGAGTATGAGTGACTTAACAGTATTGAAATTCAACTAATCTGATTCATTCATTATGAGTGACTCAACAGAATTGAAATTCAACTAATCTGATTCATTCATTATGAGTGACTCAACAGTATTGAAATTCAACTAATTTAATTCATTCGTACTCGCTACAACATTGATTTATAAATATAAGTAGCAATGAGCATGAGTACAACGTTGACATCAAACTCTTAACATTCAAAATATGTGTGGTTCATACGCCTAATCATTCAAATTCATAAATTTAGAAAAATACTTATAATTGTACTTATAAATGATTCGAGTGGCTCGAATCATTCATCAAAATTTACAGCCTTTGTTGTTGATGCATATACAAACAAAGAAGAAAGGAAAGACAAAGACAGTATCCAACTCTATTGATTCGTTGGAGCATCGTCGCAATGTGGCGTGTGTTTTATTATTCTATCGGTACTATAATGGGAGGTGTTCTCGAGAGATAAGGAGCTTGGTTCCCGATAATCACATATTTTTACGTGGTACTCGAGCTTCTTGCAGAGCACATTCTTTTGTGGTTGATTGTCCAGTGAACAGCACAATGCATTACAGGGATAATTCATTTTTTGCCCGCACTACTCACTTGTGGAATGATCTTCCTGCGAAGGTTTTTCCCGTCAATTACGATATTGGTGAGTTTAAATCAAATGTCCATAAACACTACTCCCTCTTTTCACCTTCCTATAATCTATTTTCCTAAACCTGCACAATGCACTGCATGAGTAGGGGCCATCCCCTGAGTGTTGGTTTTTATACATAAAAAAAAGCAAGCAAAGCATACCACAATCTTCTTGTGAGTATAGTAGCGTATGCGCATCATACTTATTTTGTGTTTCGTGTAAATATTAAGTAGGAATACGACGAGTACTTCCAATTTTGAGTATGAGTAGTATCAGTATCATATTGTAATGCGTATAAGTATAAGTATGACTTGAATCTACTCATCGTTTTGAATACTCGTTGTTGATCTCTGATTACGATCTAGTTTCTCACACAATACATGTTGGAATATGTGTGAAACAGAAATCAGCAACGAGTATTCAAAACGATAAGTAGATTCAAGTCGTACTTATAATTTCAGACACATATACGCATTAATTCAATGTTTGAAATACTCATCGTACTTAACAATACGTACAATGTTGTTGATTTCAACTCTTCATGACTCAACGTATACAGGAAGCACAAAATAAATATGATTCGAGTATGAACACCATAATATTCGCTAGAACAACTAAAACTGTAAATTTTGATGAATGATTCGAGTGATGCGATTTCGAATGTTATGAATTTGATGTCAACGTTGTACTCATAAAAAATCAATGTTGTAGCGAGTACGAATGAATCAAAGTAGTTGAATTTCAATGCTTTTGACTCACTCATACTCAAAATTTCCTGAGTACTTATGAGTAGCGAAAAAAGGATTCATTTCTGATCTCTAGAGTGAAGATAAATTCGAATTTAAAATCAAAGACGCAAACCCACACTTTTAGCAGCGCCACTTCTTGTCTCTAACAGAGCAACTTTACTATTAACAGAGCACTGTTAACTGTTTAACAGTGGCAAGACTATTTGCGTAAAATATATTTCTTATTATGATCATTATTATTACTGGACAAATTGAAATGTAGAGAATGGTTGGTGGGAATGGAGGACGGTATTATTCCAGCTATCCCACTACCACATTTTGAAAGATGATTTTCTGGACTACCATTAGCATATACATAGTTTGTATGGTGTACTATTTTTTATATGTTGCAAAATGGCTACTAATCTTTTAGGGAATTTTCAATCAGAAAATTGATACAGTAAGACCCCGCTTAATGGTGCCCCGCTTAACGCTGTTTCAGTATTACGCGGTTGCAACTGATGCAGCCGTGCACTAATGAAAAGTGGTGCGCTGTATAGCGACGGTGTATACTATGTATCTTTTTGTTAAGTTGCCTTGTATAACGTTGTTTTGTTTAGCGCTGGAACTTATTGGACCATATCCCCCGCTTTTAGCGGGGTCTTACTGTATCAATTTTTTTGCTGCTTATATTAAGTGGCCTTGGAACCTTGCTTTGAGTATGATATGGTACTCAGAGTCCTTATATTTGTCTCAAAGTTAACTTCTAAACAAGTGGGCTTGTTCAGATGGATTCTGTTAAATAGCTAACAGTGCTCTGTTCAGAGCAAATTTGGTTCTGTTAACAGGAAATTTTTCTCTGTTAACGCTGAATGTGGCGTTGCTAAAATTTATGGATTGCGTCTTGGATTATCAAATTTATCTTCACACACATCATGTTGAGTGACTTAATTTTATTCATGAGTGGCGGGACCTACCGTTTAAAGTCGATTCCGAAGAAACAGATTTTTTTAAACGTTTTTCCTGGCAATTTTATTTGCCCCCAAGACTTTTGCAGGAAATCTAGTGAAAGGAAGTCATCAACGAAATAATTTATAATTTTTCTTTTCTTTTTTTTGACATGGCTTGGTTGTGGCCTGAACCTAGGCCTCACAAATCACAATGCTGACTTAAAATATTAAAAATTAGCGTATAAAAATAGAGTTTTTTATGTTAAAATTAAGTGGTGAATGGTTCCGACTTATAATCTCGGTTAGACGCATTGTTTGATCCAATTTGCAAATGGACTATCCCCATTATTCTCATTTGTTGTAAGAATATTCTGCTCTATTTGATTCCGCCACTTACGAATAAAATTAACACATACATACAACATAAGTGGTGTGAGAAACTAGGTTGTAATCCTGTAATGGCTGTACGTATAATAACAGCGTGATTTGCTTGCTCATTAGGTCGCTTATGTTGATCATAAACTGGATGAAGTGGTCTATGGATTTGGCAAACAGATTTATTCCTTTGCAAATTTAATTTCAAGAATTTGGAAGATTTGTTTTGGCGTGTTTAACCTCACTGTATGGAAATGTTAATACTTAGCTGTCAAACAATAGTTATCGATATCAATAGCTGTATGGCCTGATTAATTTTAAACCCTTTTTAGGTTGTTTTATGGACACAATTAGCGTTTCAAACACTTTTTGTGTCCACATTTTTGTTTTTTTTAACCAGTTTCCTATCTTTTGTGTTTCAGACACAATATTTAATTCCTTTTCTAGAAATAATGAGGCTTGAAAAATTGTCTAACTTTGCAGTAGGGGCAGGGGACATAAATTTATCGAATATATTTTTCCTTTCTTTTGTTTAATTTTATTTCGATAGAAGAAAAGATTTGTTATTGCCATGCAATATGAAAAATCATCCATTCCTCTCCTTCTACGCCAAATCCAAACGTCTGACAATTGTCTCTCTCTATCTCTCTCCTTCTCTTTCTTTGTATAGATGAGTGAATGAATATTTAAGTTTGCGTAGTACAATTTGCTTTTATCGATAACAAATATGGCAATTGAAGCTTTTATCTTTAATTTTACTATGACGTAAAATCATTTATGTTGTTTATGTTGTTATTCCCTTGTTGTTATCGATTTTATTTCCATATTTTTTTTCTTTTTATAATATGGTTATTGCGGATATAATTAACCCTCAAAGGTAACCGTAGAACTTCGATTATGATTGCAATTAAATTAATAGGTTTGAAATAAAAAGAAACAAAAAATTAAATGAAAAAGGGAAATGTGAAGTTTAATAATGTAAATAGTATGCCTTGACGTCTATTTTTGACGGCTGTTGTTCTTTAAAGGGGCGTGGTTTTTATACAATATTTTGAAACAAAAAGAAAGAAATTATCATAAAATCGCTGATTTTTTACAATATTTTTAATAAATTTATCACAAAATTTAATATATAAAATTCTCGTCTTACGGTAGATCGACCGATTTCTGAGAATCGGACAACATCTATTCATATTCATATGTTATGAGTATTTCATATGTTAAGAGGGCGTGGTAAATCGTTTAAATTTGATATTTAAATACATATTGATCGTAGACGAATAAAAATTGGTGCGTAAGTTCGTTCGATATCGACAATCCCACCAAAAATGGGCTTAACAACCCTCCCCCTTCAAGTGATACCTATAACTCTTAAACTACCGACCCGTTTTTAACAATTCTTTTTTTATTCGAAAGCTTATCAGGTTTAAATGGTTTAAAAAATTCGATATAGCAAGAAGTAGCCGTGGCAAACTTTAAAAATTTAATATTTAGGGACATTGTAATCGTAGGCGACTGCAATTTTGTGGGTAAGTTCGTAGAGTCGATATCATCGACAAACTCACCAAAAATGGGCGTGTCAATCCTCCACCTTTAAGAGATACCATAAGTCGACTAATTCGAAGGTTTATAACGACGTGCATATATAAACTCTCCTTAATCTAGTAGGTACTGTGTTGGCTTATTAGACATAAGGCCTTGGTTCAAACCCCATGTCAGATATTTACAAAAAAACGAAAACTGAACAAATATTTCTTCGGCGCCTTTCTCTCAATAGATTTCTGGCAAAAACTTTGAGTGTAAAATAAAAAATTGCCGTGAAAAGTTTCTCAAAAATCTGAATCAAAAACGGAATCAACTTCAAATTGTATGTCCCTCCACTCATATATAAAATTATTGCAAACAATATGGCGTGGTGTGAGAAGCCAAGTTGTAATCCTGACTGAAGGATTGTAATGACCAATTAGTACAATCATTGTCTCTGTTAGCAACCGATAGGATATCTGTTAATAGGTTTTTGTCTAGGATAATAGATTTTAAAAACTGTCATCACATGTACATACATATGTACATATGCATGTTTGTATTCAAATAAATGTTCATCAAAAAGGTTTCTCACTACTCTGTTACTAACGTAACACATCTCTGTTAGTAACCTAAAAGAAATCTGTTTATTAATATGGTTTTTGTCTAGGATAAAACGCTTGGAGTTTAAACACTATCATCACATGTATTTATATAGGTATGTATACATGTTTGTATTCAAATAAATGTTCATCAAAAAGGTTTCTTTTTCGTCTGTTACTAACTTAACACATCTCTATAGGTGCGTAAAAAGAAATCAGGTAATTAACATTGTTTTTGTCTAGGATAATATATTTTAGGAACGATCATCACATGTATGTAAGGATGCATGTTTATATTCCAATATGTTCATCAACATGGTTACTTTCTGTTCAACATAACACATCTCTGTAAATAGCCTAAAAGATATCTGTTGATTAACGTGGTTTTTGTCTAGGATAATATATTTCAAAAACTGTTATTACATGTATGTGGATATGTATGCATATTGGTATTCCAATAAATGTCCTTCAAAAAGGTTTCTTTCTTCTCTGTTACTAACATAACACATCTCTGTTAGTAACCTAAACGAAATTTATTAATTAACATGGTTTTTGTCTAGGATATTATATTTCAAATATTATCAAATATATTTGTCAAAAAAGTTACTTTCTGTTCTGTTCCTACAATATAATACAACTCCGTTAGTAACCTACAGGAAATCTGTTAATTAACATGGTTTCTGTCTGGGATAATAAATTTAAAATATTATCATCACATGTATGTATGTATGTATGTTTGTATTCAAATAAATGGTCATCAAAAAGGATTTTAGATGATCTATTACTACCATAACACATCTCTGTTAGTAACTTAAAGGAAATCTGTTAATTAACATGGTTTTTGTCCAGGATAATAGATGTCAAACATTATCAAACATTAAACACTATTTATATAAATCAAAAAGGTTTCTTTTATAAGCCATTTTAAGTAAAAAATGGTATTCCTTGGGTCCATTGCGAAAGTATATAACGTTTTAAGGTTTAAAAAGTTTTCACAATATTTTCCCATGGCAGAGATAGTGAAGATGGCAGGATGTTCTTCTCTGACGTTATAAAATAATGTTTATCATGAGGAATTTTAATATAATCGCTGTTTTGCTTTTAATAATTTTTCTTAAATGACATTTCTCTGACATTTCACCAGTTTGTAAATGTCAAACGGAGATACGTTTTGTTTAAGCTCGGTGCTGTAAATTTTTTCAAGATTTCAGAAACTTTTTAACAATTCTCTGGATTATAATTTTTAGAATTAATTTTTAAGATTTTGGAACTGTTATGAAGTAATTTGAGATTTATTTTTTTGTTTAACAATTTCTTTCTCCTTCAAAACCCTAAAAGTTTTTTTTTTAATTTTTGAAGAAAAAACTTTTGGGTTTGACAGCCCACTTAGCGAATTCATTATTTGAGTGTACTTATTCCAAAAATTCTAATAAATTTTTCGTATAGATGTTTGCGAATTTTCTTTTAAACAGATGGTGTTTGAAAAGAAAAAAATCAATAAATTCTACACACATTCCCTGTTACCCACTCTCCTTATAAGTTGATGACAATGTTTTATAACGCATGTTCGCCAATACGCGGGGCTTAGTTTCAAAGTGGTGGTTTAAGTAGAGGTTAACTTAAGAAAAATTGAAAAATATTGGAATTTTGTAGTTGCCACAGTCTAAGTAGGTAGTGTGTTGGTTTATATGATGTGAGACCTCGGTTCAAACATCTGGCCACTCATGTTGTGTGTGTGAATTTTATTGAACAGTGATGGAACCTATAATTTATTGCCGGCTCTGAATAACAGATTTTTTGAGAAACTTTTCATGGCAATTGTATTTACAATCACGAGTTTTGCCGTAAGATTATTGAGAGGAAGTCGCCGCGGAAATTTTTCTTTTTTTTTTTGTACAAGATGTCTCAGCCAGATGTTGAACCATGAAGCCAAGACACTACCACTAGCCTCTACCACAGCGATGTCACTTATGTAATCCCAATTTTTTTTTTTTCTTACTTAATTGGTCATAACAAACTAATTAACGGATTTTGGCCTGCCGCAACACATCCGTCCAGGCGCCTCTGTTTCTTGCGCACCTAAGCTAGTTGGTCACACTTATCGAAGATAGGGGTTCCTCGATTTGATCCCTCCAACGCAAACAAGGTCGTCCTCTCCGCCAATCCGCAGATCCCCGCATCAAATTCACGCCTCGCCGAGGCATCCTCCTCCAGACGAACGACATGGCCGAGTGAGAACAGCCGCTTGTAATTAATACGCTGCACAACGTCTATGTTGTTAAGGAACTCATACATCTCCCTGTTGAATCGTATGCGGTAATCATCGCCAACTCGCATTGGACTGAATATCTTACGTAGGACTTTTCTCTCGAATACTCTCAAACCTGCTGTATCAGTGCTTAATAGGGTGTGTAGAAGACATGCTTGTTTCAAACCTGTTGAATTCTATTGAGATTTGAATTATCGGTTCTAATAAGCCAACACTGCTACCCACCTGACTACAGTGGTTTTATTTTATTTAACAGAAATGTAAACAACGTTTGACATTTGACAACTGTCAAACCATAGCTAGCGATTTCGTAAGCGATTTCAAAAAGCTAAAGAAAAACTCGTTAAAAGTATCAAAGTTCCACAAGATATTTGTTTCACATTATCATGTGAAGGCTTTAGTCAAAGTTAGGACGCAATATCATGTAAACTAATAGGATCTTTTATCTTCAAAAGCACTCTAAATCTAAGGAAATTGGGTGCACAGACTTTGGACACAGAGCTTCACATGAAACGTCTTACACTGGCAATGTCAATGCGTTCCTCCAGGTCATCTATATAGTAAGCACTAAAGTCCATTTTTCTCTTTTGACAAAGTGCTGAGTATGTACTCAGTACTCCTCTTCTTTGTTATCTCTGAAGCTCCTGTAAGATTTTTTGCCGTGTGTTATCTGCGTACCTAGAAAGTTAAATGGACAGACTTAGGCCACATAGGATTCTTTGTATTATCACTTTTTTCACTTTTTTCCACTATTCATTAGTATCGAAACTGCTAGAAGCTTCTAACCACTTACACTGCCAATGGCAATCCCTAACAATTTCTCCAGATTATCTATATAGTAAGCAAAAATGTGCCTTATTCTCCTTTGATAAAATGACGACCAAATACCCAGTAGGTGAAGGATAGTTTCCTCTTTTTTCTTATCTCTGCAGATCTACTTCAACCAATACTAATACTATGTTCAGATATAAACTTTTATTGACTCAATATTCGTTTAATTGAGTACAATATTTTAAGTGTTCAGGCATAATAATATATGCAATTCAGCTTAATCAATATTCATTTGACAGCGGGTAAACAACAACATTGTTTTATATTGGTCGTGAAAATAAGGGTTGTTGTGTAGTTTGTTTGGCGTTGTTGACATTTGAGTTGTCAAATATCAACAGAACGTGTTCGGAAAATTGTAATATGATCACTAATCACACTTATGACAGTGTTGCATTTAAAGTTTTACTCAATATTACAACAATATGCGTATTTTTTGCGCCATAATTAATTGAAATTTTATATGAAAAATTGAGCTCAATAATGGCTTTTACACAATATTGTAACAATTTCCGTATTTATTAAGCAATAATTAATTGAAACTTTATATGAAATATTGAGCTCAATAATGAGGTTTATTGCGACTTACGCAATAAAGATGCATATCTGAACACTGTACAAGCGTGCCTCTCTGAAATTTAAGCAGACTTATCTTGCATTCCTTATCCAGCTTTGGCCAGATTTTTTGCGGCAAGTTATCCGTGTCCGCGGCTGCTTATCTGTCGTTGAGGGAATCTCCGTCCGCATGATTTCCTTGATTAAATTTAAACATCCTTTAAGATTTCCGATAAAGAAAAAAACCATTTAAGTTTTGTTGAATCTTTTTAAAGTTTACCCATCTTAAGTGCAGAAAATACTTGATAATTGAGTGCAAACTTTTACTTTTTTTTATGACAACCGCCGCAAATAAATGAAGTGGGTTTCATGTTTTTTTTATTATTAATTTCACAACATACTCGTACTGGTTGTTTTTTTTATAGAAATAAAGAAATAGAAATGGAAACGCCTACACACAAGGATAATAGAATAGAAAAATGACAGCGGCAACAATGGCTGCAACAACAGCAGCAAGAGCAACATTAGTTGACTGTATCTGGTGGCATGTGTGAACGCCTGAAAAGAATCGTTGTGGTATACACAACAAATCGAAAACGGCAATTACAATGCAAGGGCGTAGCAAGAAAGAGGAATTGAAAAGATACAATTTAATTATCCTTATAAATACGGAGGGAGATTTAAGTTGATGAGCAAGTAGTTCCATAATAACTTTTAACCTTGAACTTGTATTGGCATTTAGAAATTGAGAAATTAAATTTTATTGAAAAACATTTCAAAACATAGACAATATCGGTAAGAAACGTCTGAAGGTTTTTTTTCTGGATTCCATAATAGTGTTACCCAACCAGGGGAATGTTTGCATTTCCCTTATGGATTCTATAGAAGAATTTAATGTGTGTGAAGATAAATTCGAATTTAGAATGCCAAGACAGAGCAATCTGTGTTAGCTAGGTTAGGTTAGGTGAGAGTACGTGCACCTGTCGGTCAAGACAAGCACAGTACCCGGAGGTCGAAATTGGCCCATTGTACATTGTCCTTAGGGGAGGAAGGAAATAGAGGATACAGGAATGTAGGTAAGGAGAGGGACAATGGGAAACGGAGGAGTTACACAGAAAGAAACAGACACAAAACACAACCAGCCCAAGCTGCTAATGAATCTGTGGAGAGCCTTGATGTCGGCCCTCAACACAGAACTCAAGCTCTCAAAGAAGGCCCTGCCAAGGGTCCTCAACCTCAACCTACCAAGGGCTGGGCAGTTGCAGAGGAGATGTTCGACAGTCTCCAACTCCTCCTCATTGCAACATACCCTACAGCGACCTAATCTCGCAGTGCCCCGTGATAAAACCGACAACCAACCTTAAGCTGGCCTTAACCGAGCCCAGCAGAGTGTCCTCTTGCTGTCCACAGCAAGCCATAGACGCCTAGAAACAGAACAACCCCATCCGTTCACCCAACGCCTCTGCTCTTCCCTCCTGATCCATTCATCGTTGAGGCCATAGAGGTGGCAGACTGGGGAGTCAGGACCAACTGTCAAATCGCCACCTGAAAGCGAACCTAACCTAGCCAGGGCAACCGCCGTCTCATTGCCCAGTATTCCGCTGTGACTCTGTGTTAGCTATTTAACAGTAAATTTTGCTATGGACAAGTTCAACAATAATTAATAAAATGTTGATAATAACTACTGCAAAATTTGTTGGTGTTCAAAGCCTACTTAACTTAATTGTTCATTACAAACCTTTAGTCAAGTTTACAACCTAATTTCTCACACCATTCACATGTTGTGTGTATTAATTTTATTCATGGGAGGCGGTACCAATAGATTTGAACCAAAGTTTTAAAAACATTTTATTTCACTTTCAGAGTTTTTGCCCGAAGTCTGCTAAGGGCAAGGTTAGGTTAGGTTAGAGGACGTGCACCTGTCGGTCAAGACAAGCACAGTACCCGGAGGTCCAAATTGACCCATTGTACATTGTCCTTAGGGGAGGAAGGAAAAGGAGGATATAGGAAAATAGGGAAGGGGAGGGAGAATAGGAAACAGATAAGGGCAAGTCTCTGAGGAAATATTTTTTTTTGTTCAAAATGTTGAACCATGGCCAGAGACAGAGAAAAAGTACACCAAGCGTAATCAAATCAGCAAAGTATTGGCCTAGAATTCTGGCGTAGAGCGTACTTAGTCCTTACGGTGTATTGACATAAAGCCAGCGTTCGAGTCCCAGGCCAGACATAAAAAAGTATTTTTTCGGCGATTTCTTCTCTTTCTCTTCTTGAAAAGTTTCTCAAATAAATCTGTCGTTCGGAGTCGACTTTAAACTGTAGGTCCCGCCACTTTTGTATAAAATTAACACACACAACATGGTGTGAGAAACTGCGGGCTTCTTGGGGACAATTGCTGTAGGCTGTCTAATGGTGAAGGTATAGTACTGGTCATTTTATAGTCACCAGCAGCAACTCGTTTCCTTACCATTTGCATCTTCCCTCTTTCCACCTTTCCTAAAACCTGCACAATGCACTGCATGGGTAGGGGTCATCCCCTGAGTGCATGTATTTGCCTTACGGCGCTGTTGAAATTTAAAATTTTTTAAATTAGAAATCACATCACAATCTAGTCTAATTTATCATATTCTTAGATTTCCATGCTGTTCCCATAGATGAGACCATAGCAAGAATCGAAATTGGTCATTACAACCCTCCAGTTAGGATTATGGCCTAGATTCTCACACCACTTATGTTGTGGCTGCAAGATTTTGAGAAACTTTTCATAGCAATTTTATTTAGTTCCATAAATTTTGCAATAAATTTGTTGCGAGGAAGTCGCCTGAGAAATATTTTTTCATTTTTCATTTGTTGGAGATATCTGACCTGGAGTTTGAACTGTGGCCTTATGTCTATGAGCCAACACACTACAGACTAGACAATAGTGTCTTCATTTCGAGGACCCTAAACTGGAGTAAGAAACTGCAACGACATTTTTCGGTTTGTATATTATATATTAAGGGTTCAAAACAATTGTGGTCTTGTATATATCAGGCTAGGGTCATGATTCGGATATATTCGTTCGATAAATTCGAATTTAAAAATTGTATATATCAGGGTTCACAAATACAGGCCAATCGACTTTGACTTTAAATCGCTATAAGTGGTATATCTAAAATAAAGTACACCCCTTGGTCCACCATTTCTATATAGTGGTCTTTATATGCACTCTGATCCACTCCAGAAATTTTATTAAAAAATTGTTTTTTTTTTAAATTAGGTTTCTCTAGTTTCGCGATTAGTTCATATATACCACCTAAAGGGTTTTAAAGTAGACCCCTTGGACTATAATTTGTATATATTTTCACTTGTCTGCACTTCCGTATTTTTGAGAACTGATCCCTGATACCGACGAGCAATTTTTTATAGTAGAAAACATTTTTCTAAAGTAAATTTACTCAATAAATATGAGTTTACGTGAAACAATTTTGTCACGATTGTAGTAATAGACCTTGAAGCTTACGTTTGGATGTGAGATAGTACTACTGGACCTTGTATATCTAATATATAAAATTCTCGTGTAACAATGTTAGTGGTTAAACTCCTCCGAAATGGATCAATCGATTTTCATGAAATTTTATGTGGATATCGGGTAGGTCTAAGGATCGGATAACATCTATTTTTCATATTCGTAAATGTTTAGAAGTCGCCGTTGTAGTGTGTTGGCTTATTAGACGAAAGGTCCGGGTTCGTCTCCCAGGTCAGACATCAAAACGAAAAAAAAAAGAAAAATATTTCTTCGGCAACTTCCTCTCAGCAGTCTTCTGGCAAAGACTCTGAGAGTAAAAATTGCCATGAAAAGCTTCTCAAAAATCTGTCGTTCGGAGTCGATTTTAAACTGTAGGACCCGCCACTCATGTATAAAATTAACGCACACAACATAAGTAGTGTGAGAAGCTAGGTCGTAATCCTGACTGAAGGGTTGTAATGGCCAATTATGTATGTATGTAAATGTTCAGAGGGCGTGGCAAATCTTTAAAATTTAATATTTAGATACATATTGATCGTAGACGAATAAAATTAGAGTCGATATCGACAATCCTACCAAAAATGGGCGTGACAAGTTAGGTGTCATAAAATTAGCTCCAAAACAAGCACGATTGTTCAGATGGATGTTAAATAGCTAACAGTGCTCTGTTAAAGGCAAATTTTGTTCTGTTAACAGGAAATTTTTCTCTGTTAACGCTCATGGGATGACCCCTACTCATGCAGTGCATTGTGCAGGTTTTAGAAAAAGTGGAAAGAGGGAAGATGCGAACGGTAAGGAAACGAGTTGATGCTGGTAACTATAAAATGGCCAGTGCTATACCTTCACCATTAGACAGTCTACAACAATTGTCCCCAAGAAATGAAATATTTTATTTTGAATACTCTTTACCAGCCTAATACTTAAGAAACTGTCATATTCAAGTGATACCGATAACTCAAACTACTGAACTGATTTTAACCATTCTTTTTTTGTTCGAAAGCTTATCAGGTTTAGATGGTTTAAAAAAATTCGATATAGAAAAAAGAAGGCGTGGCAAACCTTTAAAATTAAATATTTAGGGACATAGTGTCAGCTTATTAGTATCCTATAATTAGCTCCTAAATCTGTGGCTTTTTAGATTGCTTCTATTAAATAGTTAACAGTGCTCTGTTAATAACAATTTTTGCTTGTTAAAGTCAAAAAGTGGCACTGCTAAAAGTTGGGGTTTGCGTCTTTGGTTTTTGAATTCGAATTTATTTCCGCAATTCAAATCCTATATTTTTAAAAACACTTTCCCTTTCTACACCAATTCTACGCACCTGTGTTACTATGAAAGTAAATCTATAAATAGTTACATATTGTGGGCTGTTATAATAAATAAAATTTCAAGCATTTAAATTTAATGGAAGGAACCGAATCCTTGAATCCTTTTGAATAAATTCTTAACAATAATTTCGTGACAATTCTTAATGAAAATAAATTGAATTGACAAAAAGCAAAGTAAAGCGTAACAGCATCTATTATTTCTAATTGAACTCTCTTTCTTAGTGTTTCTTAAAATTTGAAAAAGTTTTATAAATAGATTAATTATGTTTAAATTAATCTTTGTTTCTGGCTATAAATTCTATCATGTCACTTAATTTGCTCTCAATTAATGTATGTACGTACAGATATCTGTTTGTATGTGTATCCGTTTCCCTTTGATTACACAAAAGCACTTTAATGTACACAGAAATAGCAGAAATAGAACCGTTAAACCAATTAAATGTTGTCAATTACTTTATGTTTGATAATTAATACTGATAATGATTATACTTTATTATGACGTCGTTATTAGTAGCATTAGGGTGGTGACGCACAAAAAAGTCTAACAAGATTAGATTCGGTTAATGGATAGCTTACCGTTCACAGACTAATATTGTGTTAGCTAGTGGGAGGAAAGTCCTCTTCCAGTTCCCACCAGTCCCGAACTGTTTAGAGTTCAACTGGAAGTAATCAATTTGATTACGAGGACTGACCGGAGATTTAATTCTGGTACAACGGAAGTCAAAAGCCCCTAGAACCTCGGATCCAGCCTGGCTGTTGGTGTGGCCCCTTTTGGAATCTTAGTGGTGGCTGTGTGTTTGACCCAAATCGCGGAAAGAGTTTAGTTATACTCGATGTGGAGTTGCATTCGCAACCGGGTGCCGTGACCCAAAGATCGGAATTGGGGGTCGCCGTGGTCTAGTAGGTAGTGTGCGGACTTATTAGACGTAAAGTCAGGGTTCGAGTCCCAGCTAGGCCAGACATTAAAAATAAAAAAAATATAAAAAGTATTTTTTTCGGCGATTTCTTCTCTTTCTCTTCTTGTTTCTCAAAAATCTGTCGTTCGGAGTCGACTTTAAACTGAAGGTCCCGCCATGTCTGTATAAAATTAACACACACAACATAAGTAGTGTGAGAAACTGCAGGCTTCTTGGGGACGATTGCTGTAGACTGTCTAATGGTGAAGGTATAGCACTGGCCATTTTATAGTCATCAGCAGCAACTCATTTCCTTATCGTTCACATCTTCCCTCTCTCTTTCCACCTTTCCTAAAAAATCTGCACAATACACTGCATGAGTAGGGGTCACCCCCTGGTAAAAGCTGTCAAAAAAGTTGTCTTCTTTATTATTTCTTTGTTTTGTTTCAGTTTAATTAATCCAAAATACCCTAAGTGGACAGAAGCCTGGTTTACTATAGCTGATTTAAGCATAACAGAGTTGCCATTCATAAGTTATTATACAGTGTTATACAGTGGTGAGGTCCTTTTCTAATTTAGTTTTAATTTTTCTCTGATATCTGCGAAGGAGACGATTGAGGGAAGTATGAGCCGCTATAAGAATGTTTTTCCAAATTGGACAGAGGGGAGTATGCGCCCGTATAAGAATTGGATAGAGGAGAGTAATTGCCCCTGCAAGAATGCTTTTCCAAATTGTGTAGAGGGGGTATGTGCCCCTACAAGAATGCTTTTCCAAATTGTGTAGAGGGGAGGATGCGCCCCTACAAGAATATTTTTCCAAATTGGACAAAAGGGAGTATGTGCCCCTACAATAGTGCTTTTCCAAATTGGATAGAGGGGGAGTATGCACCCTTACAACAATACTTTTCCAAATTGGAAAGAGGGGAGTTGGAGCCCCTACAAGAAATGATTTTCAAAATTGAAAAAAGCACCATGGAATTCTACAAGCCGCAGGTGTTCCAACAAACCTGATTGCTGAACTTGAAAACTGTTGTGACCAGCAGAGTATAGCAGAAAAACCTAGAAACAACTTAAATTCGACAAAATAACGGTTCGGTATCTAACAAGAATTCCAATGGAATACTGCGCTGACATGCTCAGTTTGGCTTCACCAAGGTTACAGCAGAAGCTGCCAGTATGTGGACGAAACGGAATCGGTATAATAGTTTTTATGTTAGTGCCATGCACTGCAAAACAGACGTTATCGATTCTTAGATAACAGATCGTTTCGTGATCAGGGCATGGTGGCGAACGTGGCACTAAGGGAACAATGATGATGGGTTTTACATGGGTACCTGCCTGTGTGGACCTAATCCCATGGTGCTCTACGCACAGGGTGAAATACAATACGTCTATCAACGCCCTCAGAAGTAACAGACTGCTACACCTCAGTATCACTTCGATACCATGTATTTGGACATGATGTCCCCCTTGATTAGGAGCGGAGCCTATCTAAAACTCCTTTTTTTTTTTTATTAAACCAGCACTCAGGGGATGACCCCTACTCATGCAATGCATTGTGCATGTTTTTTTTAGGAAAGGTGGAAAGAGAGAGGGATGATGCGAACGGTAAGGAAACGAATTGCTGCTGGTGACTATAAAATGGCCAGTGCTATACCTTGACCATTAAATAAATGAAATATTTTATTTTGAATACTCTTTACCCCCCTAATACTTATGAATATGCATCATATTCTATAGCAACGATATGTGTTGCATACAATTAATATGGCAACTGGTTTTAAAATGAAATAATGAAACTCAACTAAATAATGAATGAAACAACCATTGCAAGTCCTCTCGCGGTACCTTATTATTTGCATTTTTTTCCCCCACTTTTTATGCCCGTGTCATTATGGGAAAAAGTATGCCGTCATTAAAACTAAAGGTAGCAGAAGGAAAAGTTTTCCATTATTTTTCTTTCTTTTTCTTTTATTATTAAAAAAGAAAAAGAAATGAAAAAAGAAAACGTCATTGTATTTTTCTTGTTATTTCGTTTTCCCCATACACGTACTCAAAATGCGTTTACATTGTAGAAAAAGATTCTTGTTCTCGTAAAGAAAAAGGTCAAGGGTGAATGGAAAAGTGTCTCTCTCTCTCCTCTCACCGTGTGTACCGCAGAGTCGTACATGTTTGTTAATAAAAAAATTGTAAATTTCGTACTTATTATTGAAGTTTCATGTTTTACATTTAAAAATAAAAATTTTATAAATAAAATTCACACAGATGACATACTTATTTGCATACATAGGTCCTGTATGCATGTATAATTTCCATTTTGTTTTTCATTCTCTGCCAATAATGCCAGCCAGCCTGTATCTTCCTTCCACCCAGTGGTCTTCCTTTTTTCGTCTACAATTTATGCAAATATTTGCAACAAAAACAAGAGAAAAAAATGGAAAACATTGAACATCCATCCATAATTCATTGTAATTTAATGATTATTTACGAGATAAATTGTTTTTGATGAATATGGATGGATGGATGGATGGATCGTTCAATATTTGTTATCCAAAAAATGAGTTTAAATATGTATTTGACATCTATTTGACAAGTAGGGTTGCTCTCTACACACATGCTAATAATGATGTCCTTAATTCAAGTTAATTTAGTGTCTGTCTTGTCTTGTCTTTGTTTCATTTCGAATGGAATAATTCTGCATAATTTATAAAAAAGTTCAATGTTTCTTAGTTCTAAAGAAAGGAAAATAATTAAAACACCCAAAAAGAGGTCAATAACATAAACTTTTGAAATCAGCAATATGAGAAAATTTTTCAAATTATAATCTACTTCCCGTTAAAGTTGGGTTTAATTAAAGTTAACTTTAGCTAAAGTGAACTTTAAAGTCACCCTTAACTTCTTTTCGTTATTACATCTTAATGGTAAAATAAAGTTAACTTTTTCAAAAATATAGCAGTGACGGAGCAATGTCGATAACACTGCTTAATTAAAGAAGTATTTTTTAACGCATGGCAACATCTGGCTTTGTTTTTTTTGTTTCTGAGTCATTAAATAAGTTCGCCGCTCATGTATAAATTTGCCACCTACGTAATCCTGACTGAAGGGTTGTAATGGCCAATTATGTATGTATATTCAAAATAATATATCGACGCCTCCATTCTATAACGTTCTAAGGGCCATTACTACAATTTGCCATTACAATTTACATTACTACAATTTAAACTTGGGTTTAGTTAAATGTAACTTTAGCTAAAGTGAACTTTAAAGTCACCTTTAACTTATTTTGTTAACTTATTTTTGTTCCTAATGATAAAATAAAGTTAACTTTTTCAAAAATATGGCAGTGCCGTAGCAATGTCGATAACACTGCTTAATTAAAGAAGTTTTTTTTTAAACGCAGTGGCAACGATCGGCTTCGTTTTTTTGTTGTATATGCTCATTTTGTTTTTACTTGAAGTTGCCATATTGAATATAATATATCGACGCCTCAATTCTATAACGTTCTAAGGGCCATTATTACAACTTGCCTTTAAACTTGGGTTTAGTTAAAGGTAACTTTAGCTAAAGTGAACTCTAAAGTCGGTTTTAACTTATTTTCGTTATTACATCCTAATGCTATAATAAAATTAACTTTTTCAAAACTATGGCAGCACCGGAGTAATGTCGATAACACTGCTTAATTAATTAAAGAATTTATTTTTAAACGCAGTGGCAACAACCGTCTTCGTTTTTTTTTTTTTTTTTTGTTGTATATGCTTATTTTGTTTATATTTGAAGTTGTCATATTGAAAATAATATATCGATGCCTCCATTCTATAACGTTTTAAGGGCCATTACTACAATTTGCCTTTAAACTTGGGTTTAATTAAAGTTAACTTTAGCTAAAGTGAACTTTAAAGTCATTTTTAACTTCATTTCGTTATTACATCTTAATGACAAAATAAAGTTAACTTTTTCAAAAATATTGCCGTACCAAAGCAATGTCGATAACATTGCTTAATTAAAGAATTTATTTTTTAAACGCAGTGGCAACGATCGGCTTCGTTTTTTTTGGTGTATATGCTTATTTTGTTTATATTTGAAGTTGCCATATTGAAAATCATATATCGACGCCTCCATTCTATAATTTTCTAAGGCCCATTATTACAACTTGCCTTTAAACTTGGGTTTAGTTAAAGGTAACTTTAGCTAAAGTGAACTCTAAAGTCGGTTTTAACTTATTTTCGTTATTACATCCTAATGCTATAATAAAATTAACTTTTTCAAAATTATGGCAGTAACGGAGCAATGTCGATAACATTGTTCAATTAAACAAGTTTTTTTAATGCAGTGGCTCTTTTAGCCAGAAGATTCGCTTCCTGCCTGGAGTAATTGTTAATCGCCTTTTTATATTCCAGGACGGTCTGCGATCCCGTATTCCTGGATATGAATGCTGATGGAGATGTCTGACCTGGATTTTGAACCAAGGTCTC
The DNA here is from genome assembly GCA_014635995.1 of Sarcophaga peregrina. Taxonomy (NCBI): domain Eukaryota; kingdom Metazoa; phylum Arthropoda; class Insecta; order Diptera; family Sarcophagidae; genus Sarcophaga; species Sarcophaga peregrina. The sequence goes on along the minus strand of CM025793.1, from coordinate 82,132,372 downwards.
GCATCTAATAAGCTAACGTAATATCTACTGGGCAACGGCGCTTAATAGACATCTTTTGTAAATGCTCTATGAAAACTTCCGTAACTTGACGTAGGATCTCTGTCTAATATATTGTTACGTTTTTACCTGTTTAAAAACATTTGAAATATGAGTTCGTTGATTGAAATTAATCAATTAATGTGTGCCATTGTTTACAACTTGATGAGAACAACAATAATTTTATTTATTTGTTATTCTTCTTTCCACTCTTATTGCATAAGCACTAACAATGTAGATCTTTACAACTGGGATCTTCAAACCACTACTTTTTTCTTCGCACGTAACGTGTCTTTACACAATAGTGATTGAATTTTTACTGCTCGTTGTCTGCTTTGTCTTGCCTTTTTATATGCCCACGTAAACAGTCTGATGAATGTCTTCTGTTGAATAAAAATTAATTTGTGTTTAGTTTCAATTATATTCTTTTTTGTGTGCCACTGTTTATAACTTGATGAATACAACAATAGTTTGCTTTATTTTTTATTCTTCTTTCCACTATTATTGCGTAAGCACTAACAATGTAGACCTATACAACTGAGATCTTCAAACAACTGCTTTTCTCTTCACACGTAACGTGTCTTATACATGAGTGACTGAATTCTTACTACTCGTTGCCTGATTTGTATTGCCTTTTTATGTACCCACGTAAACAGTCTGATGAATGTCTTCTGATGAATAAAAATAAATTTGTATTTAGATTCAATTTAATTCTTTTTTGTGTGCCACTGTTTATAACTTGATGAATACAACAATAATTTGCTTTATTTGTTATGCTTTATTGTTTTTCCACTCTTATTGCGTAAGCACTAACAATGTAGATCTTTACAATTGAGATCTTTAAACCACTATTGTTTTCTTCGCACGTAACGTGTCTTTACACAATAGTGATTGAATTTTTACTGCTCGTTGTCTGCTTTGTCTTGCCTTTTTATATGCCCACGTAAACAGTCTGATGAATGTCTTCTGTTGAATAAAAATTAATTTGTGTTTAGTTTCAATTATATTCTTTGTTGTGTGCCACTGTTTATAACTTGATGAATACAACAATAGTTTGCTTTATTTTTTATTCTTCTTTCCACTATTATTGCGTAAGCACTAACAATGTAGACCTATACAACTGAGATCTTCAAACAACTGCTTTTCTCTTCACACGTAACGTGTCTTATACATGAGTGACTGAATTCTTACTACTCGTTGCCTGATTTGTATTGCCTTTTTATGTACCCACGTAAACAGTCTGATGAATGTCTTCTGATGAATAAAAATAATTTGTGTTTAGTTTCAATTAATTCTTTTTTGTGTGCCACTGTTTATAACTTGATGAATACAACAATAATTTGCTTTATTTGTTATGCTTTATTGTTTTTCCACTCTTATTGCGTAAGCACTAACAATGTAGATCTTTACAATTGAGATCTTTAAACCACTATTGTTTTCTTCGCACGTAACGTGTCTTTACACAATAGTGATTGAATTTTTACTGCTCGTTGTCTGCTTTGTCTTGCCTTTTTATATGCCCACGTAAACAGTCTGATGAATGTCTTCTGTTGAATAAAAATTAATTTGTGTTTAGTTTCAATTATATTCTTTTTTGTGTGCCACTGTTTATAACTTGATGAATACAACAATAGTTTGCTTTATTTTTTATTCTTCTTTCCACTATTATTGCGTAAGCACTAACAATGTAGACCTGTACAACTGAGATCTTCAAACAACTGTTTTTCTCTTCACACGTAACGTGTCTTTACACATGAGTGACTGAATTCTTACTACTTGTTGCCTGCTTTGTATTGCCTTTTTATGTGCCCACGTAAACAGTCTGATGAATGTCTTCTGATGAATAAAAATAAATTTGTATTTAGATTCAATTTAATTCTTTTTTGTGTGCCACTGTTTATAACTTGATGAATACAACAATATTTTGCTTTATTTGTTATTCTTCTTTCCAATCTTATTGCGTAAGTACTAACAATGCAGATCTTTACAATTGAGATCTTTAAACCACTATTGTTCTCTTCACACGTAACGTGTCTTTACACATGATGTGTTATTATACTCTTATTCGTAATACTAACACAGTCTTTACAATTGTCTTTGATGTTCTCTTCATCTTACGTAAACATGCATCACAATTGAGTCTAACCACTATTGTTCTCTTCACACGTAACGCGTCTCCACACAAGAGTGACTGAATTCTTACTATTCGTTGCTTGCTTTGTCTTGCCTTTTTAGATACTCTCATAAACAGTCTGATGAATGTCTTCTGATGAATAAAAATAAATTTGTGTTTAGTTTCAATTAAATTTTTTTTGTGTGCCACTGTTTATAACTTGATGAATACAACAATAATTTGTTTTATTTGTTATTCTTCTTTCCGCTCTTATAGAGTAAGCACTAACAACACAGATTACAAACTGAGATCTTCAAACCACTACTGTTCTCTTCGCACGTAACGCGTCTTCACACGAGAATGACTGAATTTTTACTGCTTGTTGCCTGCTTTGTCTTGCTTTTTATATGACCACGTAAACAGTCTGATAAATGTTCTTGAAGTCCAATGTTCGTGGCTTCAACTTCTGAAGAACTCTCGTGGTTTCATTATTTGTTGTTGCTTACTTGTCTATCCCCTTTTCTTTGATGCTCATGGTTTTTGTTTTTGTAGCTTTCTTTTGTGTATCATTTTAGTGTTAAACAATGTGGCAACGTTTCCATTTTTGTAACAATATTTAGCCTGCTCAGGGGGTTTAATTTTAATCTCGAATCATACACCCCCGTCCTTTATATTTGCTGTCGAAGTTAATCTGAGTATAGCTTTCGATCGTGTCAACTTTTGCTTGAAAGGTATCACCGAGTTTCCCCAAGGCTTTTAAGTATAACACCAGTTAGTATAAAACATAGAATGTTGTCCTTCTCCTTAAAACATATATAGCCTCCGTGGTATTCGATTGATTTTAAAAAGTTTCTAAAACTGTAATGCATTTACAAAACTAAATGACAGAATAAGTCTTGATGCATGTCATTTTCTGTTTTTAAACTAGACATCACTGGTGTTAAATTTAAATTAAACATTCCTGCCACCCACCCAACTGCTAACAGCATCTAAGTTATGGTAATTTTTTTTCACGTCCTTTCTTTTGAGTGGTTTTTTGTTCCTGCTGGTGCTGGTGCTGTGCTGCTGTTGTTGTTGTTATTCTTTCCATTGTTAAGTGTTTTCATCATAAAATTCTAAATGAAATGAACATTTAAATTTTAATTTCATGTTCCACCACAGGAGTAAAAAACAAAAACAAAGAAAAGTACATAAACCAACAGTAACTAACGGTACAATATTCCCTTCAATAATATGGTACTTCTCTCTTCAATCTCTCTCTCACTATGCAATCAACTAACCAACCTTCAATACTCGGGTATACCAACGAACACGGTTTTTCCAGCATGAAAGAAAGAAAGGAAAAAAAAAGGAATTTTTTTGTTTTTGTTTTATATTTTCTGTGTTGTTGTCATCATCATAATCATCATCATCATCATCATCATCATCGTTGCTTACTGTTGTTGATTTTTGCTGTTTTTGCTTTTGAAAACTATGACTCATACAAACATTTCTATAACATTATGAGTTGAAAACGGGAAATTGGAGCCAGAAGTGAAAGAGGGAGGGGAGGTGGTGTGGTGTGTTATTATAAATATTGATATAAAAAGAAAAAGAGTTTTTTGGTGGCGTACATGTGTAAATTACATAGGGTTTGTATAGGTGTTAGTGTGTAGTTGTTATTCCCATACCCTTCTCTTATATTATTTGTTCTGTTCATCATCATATTCTACATACTTTGGTTTCCATTTTTTCAGGTGTTAATGTTGCTTTCTTCTTTTTTTTTCTATTGCTTTTGCGTTGTCCTTTTATTCAAGTGTTTCATACACTTAGAAAAAAAAAACGAAAAGTTCTTTTTTTTTTGTTTGCTTATAGTCCTTAACTGCCTACCTACTCCCTATTTAAACATTTTGCAAGTGTGTGTGTGTATGAGTTTGTGTATTGAAATTTAAATTTGAGACAAAAAAAAAACATCGAGTTTTTTTTATCGCCTCAAGTTACACTTCAATTTCTATGGTAATGTTCAAACAGGGTGTTCTTTTAGGAAGTGTGCAATGTCTGTAAAGGAGTTTGTACAGTCTTACAGTGCTTGGAGTATAAATAGTTCAGTTATATTCTGATTTATAGATTTAAAGGACCATTATTGCCATTCTGACCCTTTGAGAGGATCAAACTCTCTTCCCAGAGTTGTAATTCAAGAGTAATTTGGAACCAGCCATAACAATAAGGGGGCTGGCTATTCAACTTTGTGTATACGTTTGAGATAAACCAGATATTATTTTCCAATTACCGTCCACATCTTGTCTACAAGTTGAGAAGCCAAGGTTCGAATTCCAATGGAGGAAAAAATCCTTCATGACGGTTTTTGAATTTAAAATTAACCCCCATCCAGTACGATTCATGGTGTAAGAAGCGAAGTCGTAATGGCCAATTATGTGTGTGTAGTGCGATCATTATAAAAAATAAATCCAAAAGAACTCTGTTACTAATGTAAGACAGCCGTTAATTAACATGGTTTGTGTCTAGGATAATGTATTAAAAACTAACTTCACAAACTATTTTCTGATAGCCAGGCTACGATAAAGTCTCTGTCGAATGTTGCGGATAATTCTAGGGTCGTCGGGAATGCCGTCGCTGCCTTAACCTTTTTCTGGGCGATTCAACGTCATACTTGTCTGGATCCCCGGACACTGCGACATTCTGGGAAACTGTAGAGCAGCCGAGCTAGCCAGGACTGGCGCACTTCTTCCGGAATCCTCTTCAATTAACTTGGGAATGGCACTTATCTCGTTCAAACTGGCCATTGAGGGGAAATTCTCCCGTGACGCCAACCTATCCTAGATCAATGAGGCGACCTGCCCCATCGCTAGTCTCACTTGGCCCTCAATGGATAGAAGGCGCACCAACCAGTTATTTGGACTTGGTCGTAACATTATTGCGATCACAGTGGCCATGCATACAGGTCACTGTGTTATGGGGTCGCCGTGGTCTAGTAGGTAGTGTGCTGACTTATTAGACAGTAAAGCCAGGCTTCGAGTCCCAGGCCGAACATCAAAAATAAAATAAAAAAAAATTAAAAAAGTATTTTTTCGGCAATTTCTTCTCTTTCTCTTCTTGTTTCTCAAAAATCTGTCGTTCGGAGTCGATTTTAAACTGTAGATCCCGCCATTTCTGTATAAAATTAACGCACACAACATAAGTGGTGTAAGAAACTGTGGGCTTCTTGGGGACGATTGCTGTAGGCTGTCTAATGGTGAAGGTTTAGCAATGGCCATTTTATAGTCACCAGCAGCAACTCGTTTCCTTACCGCTCGCAACTTCCCTCTTTCCACCTTTCCTAAACCTGCACAATGCATTGCATGAGTAGGGGTCATCCCCTGAGTGCAGGTTTAATAAAAAAAAAGACACGCGGAAAGAATGCGACTCCCATTTAACGATTTCTGCCGTGGGTGCAGATCGGCTAAGGAAGAGGAGACTATCATCCACTTTCTATGTCAATGCCCATCTCTTGAGATATGCAGATGTATGTTATTTGGCTCTCCAACTCTTGTCAGCTGGAAGGAGCTATCGTCCATTGATGACAAGGACATAGCCTCGTTTATCACACTTTCTGACTGGTCTTCCAGCGTGGGCTAGTCGTGCTTTAAATATGCAGCCCTTGCACTGACTAATTACTCCCTCTTTGGCTCGGAGGAACTTGGTAGTACAGTTACTGCGTTCACCTGTGGCGCCACAACGGGCCGCTATGCGTGCTCAAGTGAGCTTTTGGTATAAAGCTACCACACCAACCTAACCTAACTTCACAAACATCAGAAATTTTTATTTTCGAAAACAATTTCCTAGGAAATGTTTTAAAATCTAGGGGATCGAAACACCCTTTAGTTTGGCTTTATAAATGCCGTTTAAAATAAAATAAAAATTTTGTTGCTATTCTAACAATTGACGATGATGGTGATGTTGATGATAACGTTGACAATGACGACGACGACGATGACGTTGACGTTCATTGGAATTTATTTAAGGTTCATTAAATTTCAATTTTCTGTCTCTATTTATTTGGATAAATGGATTTCAAATTTTAAATTCAGTTTAAAATTAAAATTGAAATTGTCATCAAATGAAATATGTTTAGGCTGAAAGAATTAAATTATTCATTCGATATTTATTGTGATTAAATTTGTATTTAAAATAGGCAAACAATGTGAACAAATTTAAATGGATTTTTAAAGTCTGGCAACAATTCATTTAATAATAAATTAAAAATTCCCCACAATCACAATTACTTCCTTCCTCTACAGTACATACAGTAAATCACAAAGCAAATGTAATGCAATTGTCGGGACTGGCTGTGTAAGTAATTTCTATTCATTGTGTTCAATCATTAAATATCCACGAACAATTGCATTCAATTTGCCATTTAATGAGTCTTGTCTAGAATTATTGGCAACATTAAATGTTGCACATGTTTTGTGGTTTAAATTTCGTTAATAATTTATTACAATTACCAACTGTTAACAACTGAATTATTTCTGGCACCAAAACTACCCACAAAACTCTATAAAACATAATAAAACACTTTTTAGTATTCCTTTGCGGTTTTTGGATTTTCAGTTGCATTTTTTTTTTGTCAGACAAGAGGAGTCCCCTTTACTTTTGCGGTTAAAGTAAAGAAAGAAAGTTGCTAAATTAGTTTTTTTTCAGTTAAAAGAAGAATTTGTAGGATTTTAATTAGTAAGCTATCCTCCAGAGTTTTAAGATTGGCAACAAATTGTAATTCAATGTTCAGATATGCACTTTTATTGAGTCAATATTCGTTTAATTGAGTAAAATATTTTAAGCGTTCAGGCATAATATGCAATTCAGCTTACTCAATATTCCTTCAACAGCTGGTGAACAACAATATTCTTTTTATTATTATTTTTTTTGTATAAAATCAGCACTCAGGGGATGGCCCCTACTCATGCAGTGTATTGTGCAGGTTTTAGGAAAGGTGGAAAGAGGGAAGATGCGAACGTTAAGGAATCGAATTGCTGCTGGTGACTATATATTGGGCAGTGATATACCTCCATCTTAGACAGTCTACAGCAGACAGACTGTCTCACACCACTTATGTTGTGTGTGTTAATTTTATACAAAAGTGTTATTTTTGGTCCCGAAAATTAGTGTTGTTGGTTAGTTTATTAGTGTTTGTTTGTCATTGTTGACATTTGAACACACTTATGACAGTGATGCACTATTGAAAACTCTTATGACAGTGTTGCATTTTAAGTTTTACTCAATATTATAATAATTTGCGTAATTATTGCGCAATAATTAATTAAAACGTTCTATGAAATATTGAGCTCAATAATGGCTTTTATTGCGTATAACGCAATAAAGGTGCGTGTCTGAACCACGTATAACAATGTGAACATTTTAGGACTGTCCGATAAAGCCATCCCTTGGTCAAATGTATTATTTAATTAATTGAAGTTCCTTACAACTCTACTTAAAACAAGCCATCCAATACATTTCATTAGGGGACGTTATTTTCTAAGCAAAGAATACCATAGAATCGGCTGCACTTCTATTGCTTCCCGACAATGATATGCTACTTAAAGGGATTATAATCATAATCATATGTGTGTGAAGATAAATTCTAATTTAAAAATCAAAGACACAAGCCCACACTTTCAGCAGTGCCACTTCTTGTCTGTAACAGGGTAAACAATAGTGGATTATTCATAACATAACATAATTGGTCATTACAACGCTTCAGTCAGGATTATTGACCTAGTTTTTCACACCACTTATATAGTGTGTGTCTATTTTATACAGAAGTGGCGGGACCTACAGTTTAAAGTCGACTCCGAACGACAGATAGTTTTGAGAAACTTTTCATGCCAATTCTGAGAATAAGAGTTTTAGTCAGAAATCTGCTGAGAGGAAATCCCTGAAGAAATATTTTTTGCATTTTGTTTTGACTTTACGTCTAATATGCCAATACATTACCTACTGGACTACGGTGACTCCCAACCATTATTCTCTTCAAATACACTACGTCTTCACACAAGACTGACTGAACTTTTACTAACTCCGTTGCGTGCTTTGCCTTGTCTTTTATATAACAGAATAAACAGTCTGATAAATGTTATTGATAAATGTTCTCGAGATCTCTATAAATGTAATCATCGCTAACACAAATGCCTGTTTCGCCTTGCCTTTTATATAAAAACATAAACAGTCTGATGAATATTCTTGAAGGCGAATATTCATGACTTCGCCTCCTCGAAATCTCTATAAATCTAAACATCGTTGTTTACATTCATTATTGTTGTTTGTGTATTTTGTTTACATTTATTATTCTAGTGTTCATGACTTCGCCTTTCCGAAATCTCTGTTAATGTAAACATCGTTGTTTACATTCATTATTGTTATTCGTGAATTTTGTTTACAGTTTTTCTTAGTAGTAGTGTTTACCATTTTTTTTTATGGTGGAGTTTGTTGTTGTGTTTTTGTTTACATGTTAACCATTTTTATGGTGGTGTTTGTTGTTTTATTAAGCAGTACGATAATTTGTAAACAGGTTTGTTTACTACATTGTTTTTTTTGTAGCTTTTGTTTATAATTTTATTGTTAAGCAGTGTAAAAGAAAAAACACGAGTATCGTTGACTTTAGATTACTCACTGGGTTTGTTAAACTTTCACATAGGATTTCAGCTAAATTCTAAAGGAATCGTTTGATCTGTTAACTCCGGGGCATGGAATATCGCGAAATGCTATGTAAAATTACTCAAGTAAACTATAAAAGTATTAAATACAGGGTGGTAAATAAAAAAAATATTGAAATTTTCAAATCAAATCATTCCTTTTGAGGTCAGTAATTGTATTTGAACAGCATTGCCATACTTGAATTGTTTGCAATAGTTCTCCTTTTCAAATGTGATTTAGTTACCAAACTAGTTGAAGAAATTCTCCCCAAAGGAGGGGAGGGGGAGGGGAGAGGGGGGTTTATGGAAAGCTAAAGTATGTTCTGATATGTTCTATTAGTTTTTATTACTTTCCTATTGCCTTGGTATTCGTATAATAAGCTCTTCGTTGATAACGAAACTCTCCAATAATTTTAAGGTTTTTTTTGAAGACGCCTGCGCTTTAAAAGGGTGTTTGCTGCTGCTGTCACTGTCACTATCAGTGTGTGTGTTTAAAAAATTTACCCTCAATGACAGCAAAAGTTACTGTCGTAACTTTTAAGAGATTTCAAAACGAAATCTACCCTTATTGGGTATACAACTGACGGTCGAAAAAAGTTAAACGAAAAAACGCATTAAAAAAAAATTATAAAATTTATTGAAAAAAATAAGAAAGAATATCTACTTATAGGTATAATGGAAAGAAAAAAGAAAAATATGTACAGAGAAAAAAAAAATAGAGTGAATCATATGAAGAAATGAAAAAATGAGTTTTTTTTCTAAATCGATTTTAAACTAGAAAAATTTTGCAAAAAAATATTTCTTTTAATTGTTAAAACAAAAAGTTTTTTAAAAAAAGGTGACAAATTTTAAAACATAATAAAGCTGAATAGAAAAAAAGAATTTTTTTTCTTTGAAATTTCTTTATTTCTGTATAATAAAGAAAGGGAAAATGTTCCTCCCCCCCTCCCCAAAAAAGTGTAACTAAAATCATGATGTGAAAGTGTTTTTGTATTATTATTTCGATAAAAATATTAAACAAAATAAGAAAAAGTAAAATTATTTAATATCCACCATCCTTGTAATGTGCTTTTTTAAATATTTTTTAATATTTTCTTTGTTTTTAACAACAATTATTATTTTATTACTGATTTGTGCAACAACAAAACGTAAAAATTTATTCAAATTATTTGAGGATTTGCAATTTGTTAATTTAACAAATGGTTTCATTTCTCTACAACAACATCAAAATTATCAACAACAACAACTACAAGAACAACAACAACAGCAACAACATCACCAACAACAACAACAAAATGTTATAATCTATAAAAAACAACCAATATTTTTGCAAATCCTTTTAAAAAAACAAACAAAACAAAAAAAATTTTACAAAAAATAAAAACAAAACAAAACGAAAATTAATTTAATTTCGAAAAAACAAAAAATAATAACAATTGGTAAAAAAACAAAATATTTTTTTGTTAAAAAAAAAAAAATTTAATCAATCATGGCCAAATTCATTTAAAAAAAATTTCATTATTTTTTTTATATTTTTTTAATATTATTTTTATATTTTTTCTAATTTTTTTATATTTTTTATATTTTTTTTAAATTTTTTTTTTATATTTTTTTTATATTTTTTTAAAATTTTTTTTTTATATTTTTTTTTATATTTTTTTAATTTTTTTTAAATTTTTTTTATATTTTTTTTATATTTTTTTTTTATTTTTAAAAATTTTGTAAGCAAAACCTAACTATTCAAAGACTTTCATAATAAAAAAAAAATTAATTAAAATTTTTAAAACGTTTCCTTTCTGACGAACATCATTACTTTCGTTTCGTTTCTTTTGTTTTTGTTTTTTCTTCGTATGAATCATATTTTTATTGGCGTTTTCCTTTTTTTACGGTTCTTGGCAAAGTTGATTTCATTCGACCCATAGCAGTAGGAGGTCCATTAAATTCCCATAAAATTTCTTTTTTAATTAATTTCTTAATTATTGTTTATTTTATACATTAAAGGTCATATAAGCAAACAACACAACAAAATAATTTAATTTAATTTTTTTTCAAATTTATTTTTTATTTATTTTTTTTATTTTTTTTTTTTTTAATTTTTTTTTATTTTTTATTTTTTTTTATTTATTTTTTTTATTTTTAATTTATTTTTTATTTTATTTTTTATTTATTTTTTATTTATTTATTTTTAATTTATTTATTTTTATTTCTTTTTTTTCAATTTATTTTTTATTTTTTTTAATTTATTTTTTATTTCATATGGGCTCTTCAATTAAAAATATTGTTTAAGGGACAAAAAAAAAAAATAAAAATTTTTTTTTCAAATCTAAAGAAAAAATTATTTATTTAAATCGATAAATAAATTGAAAAGTAAACACCTTTACTGCCAACTACGCGATAACTAGTAGATTGCGTTGCCAACTACAAGTTATTTTGTACTCACTAATGTAAAACAATCGAATTGTAATTTTTTGACCAGTTTTCTGGAAATTACCGTTGTAATCTACGTGTTAAATATGCATTGGCTTACATCAAAAGGTAGTCCATCCGTGGATTTCATTTGTTATTTCACCAATGGCAGTTGAAATGTTATCTTCCATAGCAGGAATTGTAGCTGATTTGTCTTTGTATTCTATAAACTTCACATATTTCCACAATAACGGAATGATTTGGCATATTTTATAGGACTTCGTTTGTTATCTCACTTGTGGTAGCCGAAATGGCATATGTTAAGGCAGGAATTGTGGCTGATTTGTCCATCTATTCCACAAACTTCACATATTCCCACAGCAACGAACTGGTTTGGCATACTTTATAGGATTTCATTAGGAATCTAACCCATTTCAGCTTAAATGTTATCTTCCACAGCAGGAATTGTAGCTGAATTGTTCCTGTACACGACAAAGTTTACATATTTCCACAGTAGCGGACTGATTTGGCATAGTTTTTATAGGACTTCATTTGTTATCTTATCTAAAGCAACCTAAATGTTAACTTTCAGGGCAGGAATTGTAGCTAATTTGTCCTTGTACGCGATAAACTTCATGCATACCCGCAGTAAAAATTTTTCCAGTTCCCATACTCGGCAATTTGCCATACTTTATAGGATTTTATTGGGAATCGTATCAATTTCAGCTTAAATGTTATCTTTCAGGGCAGGAATTGTGGCTGATTTATCCTTGCATTCTACAAACTCCACATATTTCCACAGTAACAAAATGATTTGGCAATTTGGCATACACTTTATAGGACTGAGTTTGTTATCTCACCAAAGGCAGTCAAAATGTTTGCATCCAGGGCACGATGAGTAGCTGAATTGTCCTCGTTATTCTATAAACTTCACATATTCCCACAGTAACGGACTGATTTGGAAATTTAAAATACTTTATAGGACTTCGTTCGTTATCACACCAATGGCAGCCGAAATGTTATCTTCCAGGGCAGGATGAGTAGCTGATTTAGTCCTTGAAAGAAAAAAGAATCGTTTTTCCACTACTCATAAGCACTCATGCAATTTTGAGTATGAGTGAATAAACGAGATTCAAATTCAGCTACTCTGATTCATTCGTACTCGGTACAACATTGATTTATAAGCTTAAGTAGCAATAAGTATGAGTACAACGTACTCACTTACTTACACTCGTAAGTACGTAGTACTTAAAAGTGATTCGAGTGGCTCGAATCATTTAGCAAAATTTACAGTCTTTGTTGTTGTTGCATATAAAAACAAAGAACAAAGGAAAGACAAAGACACGAAGCAAAGCATACACACAATCTTCTTGTGAGTATAGCAGTGTGCGCATGCGAATCATACTGATTTTGTGCTTCGTGTAAATGTTAAGTAGAGACGAGTCGAAGTCAATAACATTACGCGTATTGTTAAGTATGAATATGGCGAGTACTTCCAACTTTGAGTATGAGTAGTATGAGTATCATATTAAAATAATTATGAATGCGTATAAGTATCAGACATTATAAGTATGATTTGAATCTACTCATCGTTTTGAATACTCGTTGCTGATCTCTAGTACTGATATCTTATTAATGATCGTAAAAATACAAACAAAGTTTTTACCGTTATTCGAATCTTGAATGTTTACTCTTGACATTATGGTGACACATTTTTTATTACGTAACGTATAAGTAGCATTTCGATGATAAATACTTTGTGTTTGGGAGTAAACGTAAAGTCGGTATTTCTAATATTTAATATTGAGCCGACAGTAAGAATTCAATTAAACTTTTGCTGATGGCAAAACACGCCGTGTAGTCATTTCGAAGGGACATACACATCTTGGAAAAAAAAATTGCTCAAAACTCTGTTGTTTGAAGTCGACTTTAAACTGTAGCTCCCGCCACTCGTGTGTAAAATTAACGCAAACAACATAAGTGGTGTGAGAAGCTAGGTCGTAATCCTGACTGAAGGGCTGTATACACATCTTGGTGAAAAGAAAACAATTCTTGAGTATTATAATCTCCAAAATAACCCCCTGAAGATATAGATTAAGCAACATATGGACACTAGGAATGTCAATCGTTAAATCTCGAATCTCGGGATTTGTAAAAATCAATCTCGTTTGGCATCCCTGCCTTTTTAAACTAATAGCAACGATTTGAGTGAATCGCGTTACTAAAATTAATTCAAAATCTTTAGACGTCCGTTGAGAATCTCAGAATTTTTCACTTTGTGCCACTAATTTTACTATCTTTAAAGAACTTCCTATCTTAGATGGTGGAAGTGCATGCATTAATTTTGAAGTGACTCATCATTTGCAATTCAACAAACTGACTAGGAATGATAAAAAATGAAGCAATAAAAAATGTCATAAAATTTTATGGAAGTAAAAGAGACAAAAAGTAGTGCCACATCATAAACGATTAATTAATTCAAAATTTTATTATTTTTATTTCCATAATACGTACCCGTACATAGAAAGAAATTCAGGGATTTCAAAACCAAAAACCTTGCATTTGTAATTTGCTTTCATACCCCTATGAAAAAAATGTCAAAATAGCATATGTTTGCTGAACTACATTCACTGCCAGACCTATTTTGTTTGTTTTACTATTTCAAAGATAGAAATACGCTTGAAAATCATGGCTTTTTATTATAAAAAAAAACTCATGATATGTGGGAAATGTTTTTCCATTGAAAAGTTATCTTCGCTTTTGCCTAAAAAGCATTGAAGAATTTAGTAGCCAGAGCAGCTAGAGATAGTTCAAGAGTTGCCAATCTACCATGAAAGATGGTAACGCTTTTTATTTTTTTGACTGATAGCATCATTGGATCATATTTCTTGCAGAACAATACAAAATTTGACTCTTGGTTTTATCCAAACCGATACCAAATGGCCCCCATTACCATAAACCTACTGAAATGCAAGTTATGTTAGCAAGTCATCGCACGTTTAGAAATTATGGATTAACTGGCAAGAGGCAATATCATACTTTTAGCCGCCTTGAAACTAGGGTAGTAATCAATGATTAGCTAGGTTTTCCACCACTATAGCACACATACCCAGTGGCCGATGTTTCAATGCAACAACTAGGACTAGGATATCCAGCTCCATTTTACCTTAAACCTATTGAAATGCAAGTTTCGTAAGCAAGTCATCTCACGTTTAGGAATTGTCGATTAGCCGCCAAGATCATGCGATCTAACTCCACTAAAACTAGGGTCAAAGATGAGCTAGGTTCCCCAGAAAAGGAAGGAGTATTTTTACATGTGAAGGCACATGTAGCAACCAGCCGGATAAAATAAAAATGCTTAGTGGAAGCCAAGAGGCGTAATGGAAAAAAAAATTATTTTTGTAAGTATAAGTGAAGTCTCTTGGGTACAGGGACTTACTTACTTAATTGGCCATTAACAATCCGGCCTGTCGCAGCACATCCTTCTAGTCGTCTCTGCTTCTTGCGCGCCTACGCCAGTTGGTCGCACCAATCGATGACAGGGTCTTGTCGACTTGGTCCTTTCAACGGATACAAGGTCCCCGCATCAAATATCCGTCTCGTACAGGGACAATCCTGCCTAAATTGCAGCCCTGGAAGATAACACTGTAGCTATCTCAGAAAAAGAGCTGCCAGTTGAAATCTTACCAAATATGTAGGTCATTACAACCCTTTAGTCAAGATAACGACTTAGCTTCTCAAACCACTTATGTTGTGTGTGTGAATTTTATACAAGGGTGACGACGGAACCTACAGTTTAAAGTCGACTCCGAACGACAGATTTCTGAGCAAATAGATTTTGCTCTCATGAGTTTTTGCTACAAATCTGCTAAGAGGAAGTCGCCTATGAAATTTATTTATTTATTAATTACAATATAATTACAAATTATATTCTAATCATATACGAGCTGAATAACTTCGACCATATGCCCGGTGTAGTGTCACAGACCAGAGCCTCTGGTGGGAATCGAACCCACAACCCTCACGCTAATAGTCTAGCACACTACCCAGTAGACTACCAGGGCGCTCACTGCATATTTTATATTGTTTTTCTCAATTTCAGTTTCTTTCTAGAAAAAGAAAAAGGCCTTGTGTAAATCCCTTTATATGTGCTGCATATTTTATAAAATTTTTCTCAATATTACTTTCTCGAAAAAAAAGAAGGAGAAAAAACCCGTTTAAATCCCTTCAAATATGCTGCATATTTTATATTGTTTTTCTCAATTTCAGTTTCATTCTAGAAAAAGGCCTTGTATAAATCCCTTTATATATGCTACATATTTTATAAAATTTTTCTCAATATCACTTTCTAGAAAAAAAGAAGAAAAAAACCGTTTAAATCCCTTTAAATATGCTGCATATTTTATATTGTTTTTCTCAATTTCAATTTCTTTCTATAACAAGAAAAAGGCCTTTATATATGCTACATATTTTATAAAATTTTTCTTAATATCACTTTTTAGAAAAAAAGAAAAAACCAGGCTGAAATCCCTTCAAATATGCTACATATTTTATAAAAATTTTTCTTTGTTCTTTATTTTTCCTTTCACAATTCTTTTGTATACCCTAAGACTTATGTGTAGGAGTACTGTTCAATAATTTTTTAAGAAAAAGAGTCCTTTTTTCTGACTGGCATTATAAGTGTAGACTTGTTAGTTTAAAATTTTCTCCAATTAGGTGTACTTCTATTTTTTTCCTTCTAACAAATATGTAGACATCTATCTACTCGCTGGTCGTAAACGACGACGTCGACAACGACGACTCTCTAGAAAAAGAGAGTAAAATTGTGTAAAGTATTGTTATTGTTGTTATGTTTCGTTTATCAGAGAGATAACATGAAAATT
Organism: Sarcophaga peregrina; assembly: GCA_014635995.1. Classification (NCBI taxonomy): domain Eukaryota; kingdom Metazoa; phylum Arthropoda; class Insecta; order Diptera; family Sarcophagidae; genus Sarcophaga; species Sarcophaga peregrina. The sequence goes on along the minus strand of CM025793.1, from coordinate 82,116,266 downwards.
TATTAATAAAGGTCAAGATAATGGCAACAAAGGAGGATAATACGCTATGGTATGGCGTATGTACATAGGTAGGATGGTACAATATGGCAATATCCCTCAAAACAATTTTCAAACGTAACAACAATAATACGTATATACGTACGTCAGCTAAAAGGGGGAAAAAAAGGATACAAACATAATATAATAACAGAGATGGATAATCTTATAATTTTCTATTATTGTTTTTGTTCTTTCTCTCTCACTCTCTCTCTTTCTCTCTCTCTCTAACTACCGCAATTCGTATGTAATCAAATTAAATCATATGTTCAGAAAGTACTTTTCCATCTTGATTTTGATTTCTTTTATTGACTTCTTCTTCGTCTTTTCGCCATATAATGACAGTGCCTGGGGAGTTGTCATTATTGGAAATTATTGTTGTAACGACTTATTTAATTTAATGTGCGGCTTTGTGATTTATTTTTATCCGAAAGGCAAAATATTCAATTATTTTTGGTTTTCCTTAAAGATAAGAAAACATAAGGCAACCAAAAATTGTTTTAAATGTTGGCAATTCTTATCCCCAATCACTGGTTATCGTGTAAAAAATTTAAAAAATAAAAGAAAACAAGCAGGCCAGTGAATATGGAATCGATTTTGCAATAAATCGTTTGTAAGGCTCGTTCTATGGCAAATTATATCGCCTTGTTTAAATCAAATGTGAAATCAGGAACGACTTAGCTTCTTACATCGATTATATTGTGTGTGTTAATTTTGTAATTTTTATTAAACCAGCACTCAGGGGATGACCCCTACTCATGCAGTGCATTGTGCAGGTTTTTAGGAAAGGTGGAAAGATGTGAACGATAAGGAAACGAGCGGAACATTTCATACACCAGTTTAAGTCGAATATTCCGAATAGATCCCGCATCTCTCTGTCGGCTTACAAAGTATAATTGATTCAAGAGTTAAATTGTCCATCCGTTTAGTTTTAGTTTCGCTAGATGAGCCAACGAGGAACTGTACGATGATGTCGATTTTATCAAGAAAAAAAACGCTCATTTTCACATCGGTGGGTACGTTAATTTTTTTTTTTTTATAAAACCAGCACTCAGGGGTTGACCCCTCCCCTACTCATGCAGTGCATTGTGCTGGTTTTTAGGAAAGGTGGAAAGAGAGAGGGAAAATGCGAACGGTAAGGAAAAAAGTTGCTGCTGGTGACTATAAAATGGCCAGTGCTAAAGTCGACTCCGAACGATCGGTTAGAAAAAACGGTTTTTGGCCAAAAAATACGTGAAAATACTCTAGAGGATCAGTGACCATTTCGGAATATATAAGAAATAGTACACCATACAGACTATATGCAAATGGTAGTCCAGAGGTCCTCTTTCCAACCGTGGTAGTGGATAGCTGGATGTCGCTAGTCTGCAATAATTGCAAGGTAGTAGAATAATCCACTATTGACACTGTTAAACAGCTAACAGTTCTCTATTAATAGCAAAGTTTACTTTGTTAGAGTCAAAAAGTGGTGCTGCTAAAAATGTAGGTTTGCGTCTTTGGTTTTAAAATTCGAATTTATCTTCAGACACATTTGTAATCCGGAATGAAGGATTCAACTAGCCAATTGTGAATGTTTATTTAAATGTACTGAATGGAGATTTTAACAGGCTGTACGAATCGCCAATTATCATTGAGCCACTCGTCTTTCTTTTACCAATTTTTGACAGTTCACGTTGAAGAAAATTGCACGAAATTTGTTTCCTTTCGAAGACAGTCAATTATCATTACTTTTGCTCTTAATTATGCATGTTTTTTTTTAAATTTATTAATCATAAATATAAAATTCATAAATTTAAATTTATTTTAATAAAATATAATAAAAAAAATAAATAAATTGTGGAATAATAATTGATTACTCACCGTTGTTAACTAGAAATCAAATGAAGTTTTAAAATTATTGCGTTCATAATAAATAAATAAAATAAGTTCTTATACAGAAAATAAATATTTAATAAAAATAAAATTAAAAGAAGGAACACAGACAAATGACTCTGATATAAAATACCTAAAAGGATTAATCCTTTGGATTTTTATTACAAACATCAAAAAAGTTAAAGGTAAAGAAATAATTTTATTTGGTTTCATCTCAAATATCATTAAAATATTATGTGTGTGAAGATAAATTCGAATTAAAAAACCAAAGACACAAACCTACATTTTTAGCAGCACCACTTTTTGACTCTAACAGAGTAAACTTTGCTATTAACTGTTTAACAGCGGCAATAGAAGATTAATCTTCTACTTTTTTTTTTTATAAAACCAACACTCAGGGGATGACCCCTACTCATGCAGTGCATTGTGCAGGTTTTTTTTTAGGACAGATGGAAAGAGGAAAGATGCGAACGGTAAGGAAACGAGTTGCTGCTGGTGACTATAAAATGGCCAGTGCTATACCTTCACCATTAGACAGTCTACAGCAATCGTCCCCAAGAAGCCCGCAGTTTCTCACACCACTTATGTTGTATGTGTTAATTTTATACAGAAGTGGCGGGCCCTACAGTTTAAAGTCGATTCCGAACGACAGATTTTAGAGAAACTTTTCAAGAAGAGAAAGAGCAGAAACCGCCGAAAAAATACTTTTTGTATCTTTTATTTTGATGCCTGGCCTGGTACTCGAACCCATGGCTTTACGTCTAATAAGCCAGCACACTACCTACTAGACTATTGACATAAAATGTAATTCTAATTCTGATCATTATTATTTGTGAACGAAAGTGTTGAAATGTAGAGGATGTTTGGTAAGGATGAAGGATGGAATTATGCCCGCTATCCTACTCTCACAGGTTGGAAAGAGGACCATCTGGACTATCATTTGCATATAGTCATATTTCTTATACGTTCACAAATGCCCACTGATCTTCTGGATAATTTTCAATCAAAAATTTATATTTTCAATACCAATTTTCGCAATACCATATCACTTTATATGGGACTATCAAGAGTATTTGATCAAGAGGGATTTGAACATTCCTTTGAGTATGATATCGTACTCATAGACCTAGTATATGCCCTAAAATTAACTCCTAAACAAGTGACCTTGTTCAGATAAATACTGGTAAACAGTTAACAGTGCTCTGTTAAGAGCAAATAAGTTTGCTCTGTTAAAAGCAAATTTTGCCCCGTTAATGTTGAATCTGGTGCTGTTAAAATTTATGGATTGTGTCTTGGATTTTCAAATTTAAATTTATCGCAAATTTATGTTCGCTGTTGTTGTTGCTATCGATTAAGTATCACGATTCGATTTTAGTTGATTTTCGAAATTTTCCAAAGGCGGAACGCACAGTTTAATGTCGACTCCGAACGGCAGATTTTTAGGAAGCTTTTCATGGCAATTGTATTTATACTCAGAGTTTATGCCAGAAATTTGCTGACAGTCGCCGAAGAAATATTTTTCATACGGTAACGCTCTGTAGGTGGTCCCCCACGAAGCACAATTTTGAGATTGTTTTTTCGGATTAGGGCTACATTTGAAGCTGGTTTGTTTAAGTGTCTTCACGTATCATTACAAAAAATAGTCATTTGGAGTTAAATTGTGAGGTTAAGTTCTCAAGAAACTCGTTTCTCAATGTGTCCGTGATGTCGTGCGCCGTGTGGCAAAGGATACATACATAATTGGTCATTACCAATTACCTGACTAAAGAGTCAGGATTACAATCTAGTTTCGCGCGCCACTTACGTTATGTGATGAGGAAGTCGCCGAAGAAATAATTTTTATACATGAGTGGGCAGGACTTATTTTATTTTGCTCTCACGAGGAAGTCGCCGAAGAAATATTTTCCATATTTTGCTCTCACGAGGAAGTCGCCGAAGAAATATTTTCCATATTTCGCTTTGTTGGAAATGTCTGACATGTGGTTTGAATCGAGGCCTCAACACAACGCCTAATCGACTACGGCGACTTCAATCGATGTGCATATTCACTGCAAGGCTCACTTGGCCCTCGATATATACAAGGCGCACCAACCAGTTATTTGGACTTAGTTTTAATGTCATCTCGATTACAGTGGTCATGCTTAGAGATCATTGTCCAATGGGAAGACACGCGGAAAGAATGCAGCTCCCAACCAAAGACTTCTGCCGTATGTGCAGATCCGTTGAAGAAGAGGAGACTGTCATGTCAATGCCCATCTCTTGAGATATGCAGATATAGGTTATTTGGCTCTCCAACCCGTGTCCGTCAGCTTGACGGAGCTATCATCCATTGATGCCAAGGATTAGGCTGCGTCTATCAAACTTTCGGACTGGTTTTCCAGCCAGAGGTAGTAGTGCTTTTAATTTGCAGATCTAGAGCTGACCATCTTCTTCTTCCTTGGTTTGGAGGAACTTGGTCAGTATGGGGACAGCGTTCACCTGTGGTGTCACAACGGGCCGCTATATGTGCTCAAGTGATCTTTTGGTATCAAAGTTATCACTACAATCTAATCTAACCAAACATAATGGAATATCCTAGGTTACGTTAGGTTGTCACAGTTGACAAATACAATACCCTGAGGTCGAATTGACCCCTTTTGTACAACGTCCTAGCTTCTCATACCACTCATATTGTGTGCGTTAATTTTATACGTGAGTGGCGGGACCTACAGTTAGTTAACGTCGATTCTGAATGACAGCTTTTTGAGAAACTTTTTCATGGCATGTTGGTTTATTTACTCTCGGAGTTTTTGCCAGAAATCTGCTGAGAGGCAGAGGCCGAAGAAATTTGTTTTCGTATCTCGTTTTGATGCCTGACTTGGAATACTAACCCGGGTTTTACGTCTAATAAACCAAAATACACTACATACTAGACCGCAGCGACTTCACTGTTAGTCAGTCAAAAAAGTGTTTGTTGCAAATATCTGACCTGGGGTTTGAATGGGGCCTCATGTTTACTAATCTGTGGTGAATTCAAAAGTTTCACGCTAAAGCAAAGGGATTTACAGCTGTCGCATGAAAATATTTCTGGTTTCTTTGTTTTTATGGTGGGTAGGTTAGGTTAGAGGACGTGTAACAAATACAGTACCCGGAGGTCACATTGACCCATTGTACAACGTCCTAGCTACTCACACTACTCATGTTGTGCGCGCTCTTTTTTTATACATGGGCGGCGGGACCTAGAGTTTAAAGCCGATTTTTTGAGAAGCTTTTTCATGGCAATTTTTACTCTCAGAGTGTTTGCCAGAAATCTACTGAGAGAAAGTCGCCGTAGAAATATTTTCATATTTTCGTTTTGATGTCCGACCTCGGATTCGAACTAGGGCCTTTCGCCTAATAAGCCAAAACACACTATCTACTAGACCACGGCGACTGCACTGTTAGTCTGTCAAAAATATGTTTTTTGGAAATATCTGACCTGGGCTTTGAACGGAGTCTCATGTCCACTAAACTATGTCGAATTCAAAAGTTTCACGTTAAAGCAAAGGGATTTACAGCTGTCACATGAAAATATTTCTAGTTTTCTTGTTGTTATGGTGGGTAGGTTATGTTAGGTTAGAGGACGTGTGACAAGTACAGTACCAGGAGGTCGAATTGACCCATTGTACAACGTCCTAGCTACTCACACTACTCATGTTGTGTGCGTTATTTCTTTATACAGTTTAAAGTCGACCCCGAAGGACAGATTTTTTGAGACGCTTTTTCATGGCATGGCACTCAGAGTGTTTGCCAGAAATCTGCTAAGAGGAAGTCGCCGCAGAAATATTTTCATATTTTCGTTTTGATGTCTGACCTGGGATACGAACTCGGGCCTTTCGCCTAATAAGCCAAAACACACTATCTACTAGACCACGGCGACTTCAGTTGGTATGTATTTTCGAAATTTGTTTTCGAATCCGCGAACTTGTAGGGTTTGAGTAGAACTGCCCCCTCCCCGAAATAAAGCCTATTTTTAACAATTCAATTCTATTTTAAATATGAACAGCTATTTACAATTTCTATTATTTGTTAATACAAAAGAAAACTTTTCCACTTCATAAGTCAATTTATTGAAAAAATTTTCTTTGTTTAAAATGTTTCCTAACCTAAAGAACTTTTCTTTCTCTCTCTCTCTCTAACTCTCTCTCTTACCTTTGAAGTGGTTTGAGGTGAGGGTAACCTTTTTTTAAATACTATGACTCATGCAAGAAAGAACAAATTTGTTGTTATTGTTTTTGTTCTCTACTGTTCTGCTTCTTCTTTATTGTTCATTGTTCATATTGGATTTCAAAAGTGGACTGTATATGCGCAATGGAAAGTAAGAATACATCCACAAAATGTGGATCTTATGCTCCTTGTGTAATAAAAATGTTGTTGTGATTTAGTTTTCTTTCTTTGGTCGTCCTTTTTAATTTGCTTGCAACAATTGTGTTATAAGGAGACAAAATTTTTTTTTTTGTCTTAAATTAAAGGGGGGTACTACTGATAGGGTATAGAGAATGAAAAATTAAAAAAAAAAATTTTTTTAAACCTTTTTTCGCAATCTTTTTTTTTTCATTTTTAAATTTTCATTAAAAATTTTTTTTAATAATTTATTTTATTTGTGTTTTTCATTTTAGGTTTATATTTCTTAAGTGTAATTTAGGCCAAATTTATTTGGCCCACTCACCGCCAACATGTCGTCCGTTAAAGTGGCGGTTCGAGTGCGACCCTTTAACTCAAGGGAAATCAGTCGAGAATCGAAATGTATTATCGAAATGTTCGATGGCACCACCACCGGTAAGTTTAATTATTTCTTAATTTTTATATTTTACCATTTAATAAGAAATTATTTTTATATTCCAGCCATTACAAATCCCAAAGTACCACCCAATTCCAGTGAGGCTATTAAACGTTTCAATTTTGATTATTCTTATTGGTCACACAATGTAAGTTTAATTTGTTTTGCCTTAATTTTCATCATATTTTCTATCTTAAACTTAAAATTGTTTTTGTTTTTTTGTTTTCATTTTAGCCCAAGGATTCCGACTTTTCCACACAGGCCATGGTTTATAAAGATATTGGCGAAGAGATGTTACAGCATTCCTTTGATGGCTATAATGTTTGCATATTTGCTTATGGCCAAACTGGTGCTGGTAAATCCTATACCATGATGGGTAAACCGGAACAAAATCAAGAGGGCATTATACCCATGATTTGTAAAGATTTATTCAATCGTATACGCTCCACCGAATCGGAGGAATTAAAATATTCTGTAAGTTTCATTTTATCATTTCAATAATTTTATTTTTAAAGCCACAGAGTGTACAAAGGTTTTTCTAGCCTCTGTACTAAACTAGTTAATCAAGAGGGCATTATACCCATGATTTGTAAAGATTTATTCAATCGTATACGCTCCACCGAATCGGAGGAATTAAAATATTCTGTAAGTTTCATTTTATCATTTCAATAATTTTATTTTTAAAGCCACAGAGTGTACAAAGGTTTTTCTAGCCCCTGTACTAAACTAGTTAGCTTCCTTTGCTTATCTCCCCCCGCTAAGCACTAGACTTGTTCTAATAACTTTACAATTTCTAAATAAAATTTATTAGTTTTTCCAAAATGAATAGGAGAATTACCCTATATACCGAGTAAAATGAAATCATAATTATTTGTTCCACAAGTTCTAAAGCTTCAGGGGAACTTCTAAAAAGGCCCAGACCAACGTCTTAGATAAAAACGCTTTAAAGACAATATATCATCCACGACCAAAGCTTTATTTACGGATCTTAATAGCCTAGAAATATGAAATTCGTGGAAAATATGTTTCTAATTAAACAATGGTCTACCTTATAACGACATTGTTATCTAGCAACTGTTTTAGGTTAGGTTAGATTATGTTAGTTCACACTGTGGCCCATACGACCAATTATATTACCTAGTGTAAGGTAAACCCTCATGTCATGAGCCGTTAGCAATGGGTTTGAACCACACCGAGCTCCGTATGAAACCAGCCATTTGCCCTAGTGGCACGTTTGCCACTTTGTCTAAACCTTTAAACGTTCTCTCACACAAAAACTGATGACGTCTATCCTGAAGTGAGGAGGCACTTGCATAAAAGGTATTACATCGATTCCTTTTCCTTCAAATCATGTCCAATTGTTACGTTTTTGCCTTTTAAAAACGTTTAAAATATGAGCCTATAGATTGCAAATAAAATAAAAATAAATCTAGGTTTAGTTTTAATTAAAATTGTTTATTATTCTGTTCACAACTTGATGTAAACAACAACAATTGCCTTTTATTGTTATTCCTTTTTGCACTCTTTTGCATAAACAATAACCATTACTAGTCCACTGTTTGACAATATTGCATAAACAATAACATTACTCGTCACTGTGTGACAGATCTTGTAACGGAGAACTTCAAACCACGATTACACTCTTTAAACTCACCGCGTCTTTACACAAGACTGACTGAACCTTACTCAATCCTGAGATGGGGCAGACCAAGCTTGCTAATTTTATGGTATTGTGTGTATAAACTTTATCAATCACGGGATTTATAGTTTAATCCTCAATGTGGAATGACAGATTTTAAAAACTTTACAGAAGAATGTTGTCTACTCGCAGAAATTTTGCCAAAAGACTGCTAAGAGGAAGCCGCCTATGAAATATTTTTCATATTTCATTTTGTTTGATATGTTTAACCAGGGGCACGCTTCCAATAAGCCAATAAAACTAAATTTATGTTTAGTTTTAATTGAAATTCTTTATTATTCGCATAATTTTGTGTGCCACTGTTTACAACTTGATGTAAACAACAACAATTGCCGTTTTTTGTTATTCCTCTGCTTATCCCTTTATATAAACAGTAACAATTACTAGACAATTATTTGATAGATCTTTGTAACGGAGATCTTCAAACCACAATTACTCTCTTCAAACTCACCGCGTCTTTACACAAGACTGACTGAACTTTACATAATCTTGAGATGGGGCGGAGCGAGATTGTTAATTTTATGGTGCTGTTATGTGTATGAAAAACAAGGTAGAAATCGAAAGCTCTTCGTTACGTTTCTCTATTGGATAATAACAAAATCCGCATTTCAATTAACAAACAGGTATAAATACATCGAATAGTTTGTCAAAGACCATAAGAAATAAACCATGGACTTTGCTAAATTCATTCCACTCAAATCTGCTAATATATACATGCACAAACTTGATTCCACCCAAGTGTTTTAGCTGACCTGGCTGAAACGATTCTGTCTTAGACATCCAAAGTTGTAAAGTAAAGCCTTGTTTTCAGACCAGTTTAGGCCATGGATTCTTTCTCTGCCATAATAGTAAAACTAGTTTGCTTTTAAAGCTTATTTATGGTAAGAAGAAAAATCTCCCCCAAATACTCGCCGGATCGTTACAAGGGAGCTTACCTCATACTGGGCTACACAATAGGCCATATGGCCGCCGAGGGCAAACTCCTCCCTAAGACGCCTTTGCACGTTCAAAGTACTTTGCCAACATTCGCCGGATCGTTACAAGGGAGCTTACCTCATATTGGGCTACACAATAGGCCATATGGCCGCCGAATTAAACTCCTCCCTAAAACGCCTTTGCACGTTCAAAGTACTTTGCAATGTATTTTGACAAACTCTTGACATTTTGTTGTTGTGTATAGAATCATCGGTAAATAAAGCAACTTTGGGACTACATCAAGGTGTGGACTTACGCCCGCTCGTTTTTCCCCTCTCTCTCCTACAATCTCAAGACATTTTAAAGTACTTTGCAAAGCACTTTGAACATGGAAAAGGCGTCGAACCTAACCTAACCTAACCTAACACCATAAAATTGCTTGATTTATTGATTTTGATGGAAGTTCAGTATGGATCCTGTTAATTCGATGTAGGCGGAATCATGGCCGCTCTGTTATTAGGAAAATAAATATTAGAGAGAGAGGGAACGCAAACGCCTTTGTTATTAAACAGTCGCATACAGCAACTGTGACATAATCTTGCAGGAAAATAATGTGAATAAAAAGGATACCAGAGTATGGGTGAGAGATGTAGTTTGGGGTGGAATGATTTCGAAAATTATAAAGCGATTAGTCAATTGTAAGAGAATGGTTTCAAGAGTGATTGACCAAAACGCCTTGTGGAAACTAGAAACATACGTTCAACTTTTGTATGCGTTCCATGTAAATCCATTCGAAAATGGAAATGTCACTAACGAATTTTGATAATAATTTTGTATACGAAGTATTCTAGGTTAGGTTAGAGGACGTGAACCTGTCGGTCAAGACAAGCACAGTACCCGGAGGTCGAAATTGTTCCATTGTACATTGTCCTTAGGGGTGGAAGGAAATGGAGGATATAGGAATGTAGGGAAGGGAAGGGAGAATGGGAAACGGAGGAACGGAGGAAGTATTCTAAATGAAAGGAAAACACTGAACTTTTTAGATTTTTTTTTATCAAATTTTTAAAATTCTTCAGAAAAATTTTTTAAGTTCGTTTTAAAAGTTTCGTTTTTTTTTCGTTTTCCAGGTGGAAGTTTCCTACATGGAAATTTACTGTGAACGTGTACGAGATTTATTGAATCCCAAAAATAAGGGCAATTTACGTGTACGAGAACATCCATTGTTGGGTCCCTATGTAGAGGATTTATCCAAGTTGGCCGTTACTAGTTACGAGGATATACACGATCTTATCGATGAGGGTAATAAGGCCCGTACTGTGGCTGCTACTAATATGAACGAGACCAGTTCACGTTCACATGCTGTATTTACAATCTTTTTTACACAACGTCGTCACGATACCATGACCGATTTGGTAACCGAAAAAGTTTCGAAAATCAGTTTAGTTGATTTGGCCGGATCGGAACGAGCCGATTCGACTGGTGCCAAGGGTACACGCTTGAAGGAGGGTGCTAACATTAATAAATCCCTAACAACATTAGGCAAAGTTATTTCTGCTTTAGCTGAAATTGTAAGTATTGCCTTAAGGAATATTAAAAATATTTTTAATTGTAATGAAACATTAAGGGGGGAGGGGGGGGAGGGGTTAAAAGGCATAATGGCTAAGAAATAAAAACTACTGCAAAAGAATAAAGAGAATATGAAACTTAAGTTGTGTTATGCCTTTTTGTGCCCCCCTCCCCGCCTCTCTTGAAAAAAATTTAAATTTTTTTTTGTTTTATTATTTTAAGTTTCGAAGTTAGTTGTTATCACTTAACATTTTTATTTTATTTTCGGTTTTCAATGTAATTGGTGTTCTTGTAATTTGTGTATGAAACTAAATGAATGAATAACAACAACAACAACAATAATTTTTAACACAAACTTTTCTAAAACAAAATCAAAAAAATTTCACTTTATTTTCTTTCGCCATTAATTAACGCCTATTTTTGACCAAAAATAAACCCATTAAACGTGTGTGTATTATAAATCACAGTCTGTAAGTATCAACGTTAAATGAGTTAAAAAAAAAACAAAAACAAAAAAAGTTAATTTTTTTTTTTAAAAGTTTTGTTTTAAAGTTCGAAAATTTCTTCTTTCTGTTTAAATCATAATTCATTTCGATATCATTTACTGCATGATGACGAATTACAAATACACACAAGACGACTGAATATTAGGGAGACCAGATCTAATAAAATGTTGGCTTTATTATAGGCATTGCTCGCAGGATAGAGGATATTAGGACCTAAGTCCATTGTGATACTTACTTACGTACTTAATTGGCCTTTAACAACCCGATTAATAGATTTCGTCCTGCCGCAACACATCCTTTCAGGCGCCTCTGCTTCTTTCGCGCTTACGTCAGTTGGTCACACCAATCAATGACAGGGGTTACTCAATTTGGTTCTTCCAACGCAAACAAGGTGGCCCTCTTCGCCAACTTCCACAGATCCCTGAATCAAATACCCGTCTCGCCGGAGCATTCTCCTCCATTCGAACGACATGGCGGAGCATTCTCCTCCGTTTGAACGACATGGCCGATCCAGCGAAGCCGCTGAATATAAATACGTTATACAACGTCTATGTCGTTGAGGAGCTCATGCAGCTCTTTGTTGGATCGGTTACGAAAATCATCGCCAACTCTCACTGGATCGAAGATCTTACGTAAGAGGTTTCTCTTGAATACTCTCAAGGATTCGGCATCAGTGCCTAATAGGATGCATGCTTCTGCATCATATAGAAGCCCGGGTAGGACGAGCGTCTTGTAGATTATTAGTTTTATCTTACGAGCGAGGTCTCTGGTATTCAATTGCCTATTGAAACCATAGTTGCACCTGTTGGCAGGAGTGATCCAGACTGACATCATTTTTGGTGGTAACTGCAGAGCCAAGATAAATGAATTCCTGGACTGTATCTAAAGTATAATAATCGGTCGTAATCTCAGAATCAATACGGCGCAGGTCTCTACTTGTCAATAACATATCCTTTCTTTTGCCTTCATTTACTGTCAGACCCATCTTCTTCCATTGTAATAGCCATAGCGGAAGTGAAACTTCTATTCAAAGCCAAACAGCTACAATTTCCTGTGACGACTGATGGGAGTGATAAAGCTTGCCTTGCATTCGTTATATAGTGAAATTTATTCTTCCAAGTATTTACTTCTACGTTCATTCGAAGCCCAAGAAAAAGTCTGGCATCATTTCTTTTTAGTCTCTTAATGATTTCATTGCCATATTATAGTTCTGTTTGGGTCATATAGACTTGTAGAATCCATGTTAACACCGCTCCTGTTTGAGGACTCAATTATAACTTCTTTGAAGGCTTTCAGTTTGTGTGCTTTCAGCAGTTTTTAGATCCAATATATATCATACACGGCCTACATAAAATCTGGGCGCAGGGTGATTTCTGCTTTCCGAACGGTGTCTACTGATGCAGCATTGTTGATAGCGGGGATGATGCCCCTGAAGCTAACAGTGGACGTAGAGAAGAGGAAACACGATACAAGGAGGGAAATATATCTTTCTTTATATTAGTGGATAATACTATGAATAGATGGCAACAAAATTGGTCCAGTTTTACCAAGGGAAGAAGGACCTACAAATTCATACCGAGCATAGGCGAATGTAGCAAAAAGAGACACAGTTACTAATCGGTCGCATTATATCATTCCACCTCGGAACCACGGTTGTATTACTTCGAGGTGGCACCTGTGCCAGTTCCATCATTGCCAGCCTGCGTCCAGGCTCCGCTCTTACCTTATACTATTCCGTCAAGGTCATATTTTCTCCTTCGCAGGACATAGTGCACAAATTGTTTTACAGCGTTCCAGTTTTCTATGCTGATTATCATTTTCAACACGACTTTTGTGGCACTAATAATTACGATTTTAGCCGTCGTCTTTCGGATCAGCCAGTTCTTAGTGCACAAAATGACTTGTCGTAGTCTGCGTTGAACTACTCCTGCGTTTCTATCTCTAATGACTGCCGCAATGTTGTTTGCGTATCCGACTAGGAAAGTATCCTCCGGAATTTCGATTCTCAGGATTTCGGCATAAGTTGCATTCCAGAGGTCTGGTCCCAATATAGATCCTTGTGCCCCTCCGGAAGTGACCTGCATTCTTCTTGGCCCTTGGCTTGTATCATATGTTAGCTCTCAATTCTTTAGGTAACCCTAATAACTTTCATCTTGTACGCTAGAACATTAAAAATTGTCTCTAAAGCTTGTATTACGTCCGTCCACCTCAAACTGTTGAAGGCATTTTTTATATATAAGGTCGCTAAGGGTACGATTAGGATCCAATATTGATTCCTAGACTAAGCAGCTTCGACTGTGCTTACTACCTCCTTTAGAGGTCCTATCGTTGATCTTCCGGGTCGAAATCCGTATTGTCGTATGGAAATACTAACAGGCCCCATGGCCGTATGTTATAGAGCATAAGTCTGGCCTCAACGTAGATGAAGCATGTCCTGAGTGCCGAAATGAAGGGGAGAGGGCGGTGATAGCTTTCTTTACTTGCCCGCGATATGATACGATCAATGAAATTGCCTGGAGGGTACATTAGGATACTAGGCAGCACTGGATAATGTAGTTAACCTCATATGACAATTGGAACGCAGTATGTGTTTTCGCAAAATAGCTATTGATGCAGCAAATATTAGCTAAGAGAGCAAGGTCAGCAGAATTGGAAGGCAGCACTCGCTTAATCTCCACCCCCCACCCCCGAAATAATCCTTGATTGTGGTCCCGGGTGAGACGACTGGTTGGAAGTGTGAGGAATGAGGTTGGGTTTAGTATGCAATGTCATTCGAAGATTCCCAACCTTTGTGCTATACGCACATAAATTTGTTATTACAACCCTTTAGTAAGGATTACGACCTAGCTTCTCACATCACTTATGTTGTGTGTGTGTTAATTTTATACATGCATAGCAGGACATACAGTATAATGTCAACTCCGAACGACAGATTTTTGGGAGAAACTTTTCATGGGTTATTTCATTTTACTCTCAGAGTTGTTACCAGAAATTTGCTGAGAGGATGTCACCGTATTTTGTTTTGTTGGAGTTGTCTGATAAGCCAACACACTACCTACTAGACAACGGCAACTTCTGACATTCTTCACATGGTACCCTTTACCGTAAATCCGGGTTGTTTTGGCGAGGGAAGGAATAGAAGCTCTTTTGACTTGTGGCACAAAATTCAATAAGGCTCCTAGGCTTTAAACCCGATATACTTTTGAATAATTTTCTGAAAATGCCATTCCCAAATAAACCAGGATGCTAGGCTATTAGTACTTACGTAATGGACCATTACAACCCATCAGTCAGGATTACGGTCTAGCTTCTCACACCACCCATGTTGTGAGCATTAATTTAATACGTGAGTGGTGGGTCGTACAGTTGATTTCGAAAGACAGTTTTCAGGGCAGATTGGTTTATTTACTCTCAGAGTTTTTGCCAGAAAACTGCTGAAAGGAATTCGCCGGAGAAATATTTTGTTTCCATATTTCGTTTTAATGCCGGACATAGGATACAAACCCGTGCTTTACGTCTAATAAGGCAATACGCTACCTATTAGACTCGGAGACTTCTTAAGTTCTCTTAGTACAAAATTTTAATCTCTACAAGCCGATAAGTAGGGCTGATATCCATATTTGTCGTTAAGTTTTTACTGAAAGACCAATATTACCGCTAGGGACTTTTCTTCAATCTTTCCGTCATATTATGGACCAGACCTCCTTAGTATCCATTTAGATTCCAATATTTTCAAAATTGTCTTTATTTTCAGACTGTACACTCTTCCGGACTGTTCATAATTTTTAAGTTGTAGTTAAGCATGGTTTTCCTTAAGTTTTCTTTCTCCCTTTTTAAAGGGGAGTCAATATGAATTCAATGAATTCCTATGGCTTCCAATTTAGAAAAGTCTCTTAAATTTATAAGAAAACTTTATTAATTTTTTAATTGTACAACAATACCTTAGGCTTCCAAAAATAAAAAATCGAAAAAAGCCGATTTCATACCATATCGTGATTCGGTTTTAACCTGGTTGCTACGTGAAAACTTGGGCGGTAATTCAAAAACTGCCATGATTGCTGCTATATCACCAGCTGATATCAATTATGATGAGACTTTAAGTACTTTAAGGTAAGATTTTCCAAATAAGAAAAAAGTTTTTTCGATTGAAGGGACGGAGTATAAGAAAAATAATTTTTTCCAGATATGCCGATCGTGCTAAACAAATCGTTTGCAAAGCTGTGGTCAATGAGGATGCCAATGCTAAACTTATACGCGAACTTAAGGAGGAAATTCAAAAGTTGCGTGATCTCTTGAAAGCCGAAGGCATTGAAGTCCAAGAAGGTAAGATTTTCATAAGTTTTCTTATATTTTATTTTGTCTTTAATTTGTTGTAATAAAATTTAAAACGAAAACTATTATAATTGTTAGGACACCTCCCCCCCCACCTAATTATTTAGTTTAATATTTAAAAAGTATATTACAAGAGAATAGAAACGATTATGAATAGAACGCCCTAATCGTTTGTTGTAAATAAATATTGATTTTAGTGTTCCCCCCACTAAATAAACTATCTCCTTAATAAGTGATCACTGGTAGCTACCATTCCTAGGTGAATGAAAGATGAAATGCTAGGAACTTCAGTGCCCAACAATGAGCAAGACTGGCATCCTTATTAAACAATCAGCATACAAAATTGAAGTCGCCGCAGTCTAGTAGGTAGTGTATTGGCTTAGCAGACGTAAACCAAGGGTTCAAGCCCTAGGCCAGACATCAAAACAAAATACGAAAAGTATTTCTCGATTTCCTCTCAGCAGATTTCTGGCAAAAACTCTGAGAGTAAAAGAAAATTGCCATGAAAAGTTTCTCAAACTTTAGGTCCCGCCACTTATGCATAAAATTAACACACACACACACAACATAAGTGGTGTGAGAAACTAGGTCAATAATCTTGACTGCAGGGTTGTAATGACCTATTACAATTACTTAATCAAGTTTCGATCTTGTAAACAGCTTCTATGTCATTGTGAAACTGTTTGTGGAAAGGCGTCGTCCTATACTATGTTTATCGCATAAGACTTTGGAAAAAAGTTGTCGTATTCGGCAAACAGAATCTGATTTGGAGAGCTTTGTCATAGAAGGAAAAACTCCCAAAATTACATCACTACATCCATACATATATAATTCGATCGTCTCCTACGGAACTCCTGGATGTGTATATATCGACAGCTCTAAGCTCTATAATTGCTAGCGGAGTCTACTCTGGGGAAACTGAACCTGCACATTTCCCTTAGACTGCCGGGTTATTGTTGCATGTTTCAGGCGGCCACTTGCCTTGGTCAAGTTGGTAATTGCGCGGAAATTATGGAGTTTAGTGCTGTAGCAGAGTTTACTCTGGGAAACTGAATCTGAACATTTCCTTTCGACTGCCGGATTACTGTTACGCGTTTCAGGCAGCCACTTGCCTCGGTCAAGTTGGTAATTGCGCGGAAATTATAGAGTTTAGTGCTGTAGCAGAGTCTACTCTGGGAAACTGAATCTGAACATTTCCCTTCGACTGCCGGATTACTGTTGCGCGTTTCAGGCAGCCACTTGCCTCGGTCAAGTTGGTAATTGCGCGGAAATTATAGAGTTTAGTGTTGTAGCAGAGTCTACTTTGGGAAACTGAACCTGAACATTTCCCTCCGACTACCGGATTACTGTTCCGTGTTTCAGGCGGCCACTTACCTCGGTCAAGCTAGTTATTGCGCGGAAATTATAGAGTTTAGTGCTGTAGCAGGGTCCACTCTGGGAACCTGGACCTGAACATTTCCCTCCGACTACCGGATTACTGTTCCGTGATTCAGGCGGCCACTTGCCTCGGTCAAGTTGGTTATTGCGCGGAAATTATCGAGTTTTGTACTGTAGCAGAGTCTACTCTGTAAACTGGACCTAAACATTTCCCTTCGACTGCCAGATTGCTGTTGCGTGTTTCAGGTGGCCATTTGCTTTGGTCAGTTGATCATTGCGCGGAAATTATCGAATTTAGTGCTGTAGCAGAGTCTACTCTGGGAAACTGGACCTGAACATTTCCCTTCGACTGCTGGATTACTGTTCCGTTTTTCAGGCGGCCACTTGCCTCGATCAAGTTGGCCATTGCGCGGAAATTATAGAGTTTAGTGTTGTAGCAGAGTCTACTCTGGGAAACTGAACCTGAACATTTCCCTCCGACTGCCGGATCTGTTGCATGTTTTAGACGGCCAGGTTGATCATTATGTGGAAATTCTTTCTAGACGCCAACCTATCCTCGGTCAATGAGGAGTCCTGCTCCATCGCTCGACTCACCTGATCCTTTATGGATAGAAGACACACCAACCAGTTACTCGAACTTAGTCGTAGCATCATCTCAATCCCAGTGATCATGCTTACAGGTCATTGTGTTAAGGATAGACACGTGGAAAGAATGCAGTTCCCATTTATTGACTTCTACCATGGTGCAGATCTGTTGAAGAAGAGGAGGCTGTTATCCACTTTAGTTATCAGTGCCCGAAGATATATTTTTTTCGCATTTCATTTTGTTAAAGATATCTGAAACCTGGGCTTTGAACCGTGGTCTCATATCCCATAAGCCAACACAGTACCTACTAGACTATGGCGACTAACCTTGGAAATTAATATACTTTATTGAGAGTTTGTACCGCAACGCATCATCCAGAGATAAGCATGCGAAGGAACTGGTATCTGATAGTGTTGGAAGTTTCTTCAAAACCATGAAAAGTTTCTCAAAAAAATCTGTCGTTCAGAGTCGACTTTAAACTGTAGGTCCCGCTAATTATATGGATAAAATTAACACACACAAACCGTAAGTAGTTTGAGAAACTAGGTCAATAATCCTGACTGAAGGATTGTAATGTCCAATTATGTATGTAAAGCACGCAATGGAGTTAGTAAAAGATCAGTCAGTTTTGTGTAAAGACGCGGTGTTTGAGGAGAGTAATCTTGGCTTAAAGATTTCCGTTACAAAGATCAGTTAAACAATTGTCTAGTACATAATTGTTTTTGTTTATGCAAAGAGTGTAAACATAGGAATAACAAACAAAGCAATTGTTGTTGTTTACATTAAGTTGTGAACAGTTGCACACAGAATTAGGAGAATAATAAAATTAGTTTATTTTAGATGTTTTTTAAAAGGTGAAGACGAAACATTATTATTCTATTAACAAATATTTACAATCTTAAAATCAATATTTATTTCCGGTAATAATAGGAAAACCAAAGTGCGTTCTAATCATAATTGTTTAATATCCTGATTAGAGATATCTTTACATATAAATTCATAAATTAGCTATAATAATAATAATAACAATAATAACAACAAATAACAAAATTCATTGTATGTTAAATACATAATTCATCATTATTAAATAAATATTATTAACATTTAGGGCCTGATGGCAAAGTGGTTTGTGAAAAACGCGATACCAATAGTAAGTAGTTCTCTGTATATAACAAAAGTAAATAATATTTTATATGCATACGTATATAGATACAACATACATATATTCATATACATAGAGTAATATATTATCTTTTTATCTCTGTCGTCACGCTTTGCTATTTCAAATCAAATTACGTTATTTAATTATAATTATTATACAATATACACATACAGTGGATCGCAAAAGTCTTAGTACATCAATATATTTTGACAAAAAAATAGTCCTCATAGGGTTAATACTCTTGTGTACAGCCCTTGCACTGACCAACTTCTTCCTTTTCTCTGATTTGGCGGAACTTGGTTAGTACAGGGACTGCGTTCACACCCGTGGCATTACAACGGGCCGCCATGCGTGCTCAAGTAAGCTTTGTGATATCAGAGCTACTACTACGACCTAACCTAACCTAATACTCTTGCATAAAGTCCGGGATATGACTTCAAGAGAGTATTTAAGTGATCAATTGAAGGAACGGTTACGTAATCACTAAACCTCAAACAAAAGTCCAACGAAAAACTTGCTCATGATGCCACCAGAAAATGTTAAACCAAACTTGTACATTCAATTTCAAATAGATTAAATGGAGTGTTTGACCTTAAGGGATAAGGGTACTGAATACAAGGAATAACATTTTCATATATTAGGCCTTTGATTTTATATGTACTCAGAATTCTCCTTGGAGGTACCTATGGAGGTATCAGAAACTTGTCCTTAGTCTTCTCTTGTTTTATGAAAAACCTTAAAAACTTGTTTGTTTTATAATAAAATAGAAATAAATTAATAAAATAAATATAAAAACATTAATTTTTTATTTAAACTGTTGGTTATAATTCATGAAAACTGTTAAAATATATTGCCGTACTAAGACTTTTGTTGTTCACTGTACATTATTTATAATATAATGCAGTATACATATATGATATTACTTACTATACCAAGCTTATTATAAATTTTTTTTTTTAAATTTTATTTCATTTTTAATAAATATTGATGATATTGAGTATATTAGTAATATAATAAGTATGTGTGTGAGTGCGTGTTTATGTGTATAAGTATATACAATTTCAATTTATTCTTTATATACTATGTATGTAACAAAAATATTCGATATGTCTGTCTTCGATTTCATAAAATGTCCTTTCTATGATTTTCCTTTGGTGTTTAAAATCGACCTCTTCTTAGTGTTCGAACAAAATTTTATTTAAGTTCTGAAAAAAATGATACCCGGGTATTGATAGCAGGTAAAAACCTTATTCCTTTCCAATGTATTGTAATGTCGGTGTAACCTTTGTTGCTTCTTCCACTGTTTACACTGGTACTTAACCCCCATTACCAACTTGTTCTTGGTGCTTGAGTGCTTTGAAACTTGCTCTTCAGTCGGGATTAGAACCTAGCTTCCTATACCAATTAAGTTGTGTGTATTAATTTTATACATAAGTGGCGGGATTTACAGTATTTCGTGACAATTTTTTTACTCTTACCTCCATTATTATAACCTACCGTTAAAGGTATCTTTTCTTTATTACAACTTACTACAGATAAAATAAAATTAAAATACGGCAATGTCTCAGAAAAGCCGATAAAACTGCTTAATTTAAGCCTACTTTACACGGTCCCACAATGATCTGTCAAAATTTTGTGTAGAAGAGTAGGGATGTGATCGTCTAAACGTAGGCTTAAACAAGTATTTTTTTAACGCAGTGGCAATGCTCATTTTGTTTAAATTTGGAGTTGCCATATCGAAAATAATATTTGATATGGCAAGCTCAAACATGAAGAGTCCTTTAAATGTTAAAGGTAGGATGATCCCCTTCCCTTTAGCTTAAGAATTTATTTACTCGTTAAAATCCTCCCTTTTGTTAACAGCAATTTGTAATAATGGTCCTTAGAGTTTTTGTCAAATATCTGCTGAGGGGAAGTCGCCGCCAAAGAAATATTTTTTCATATTTCGTTTCGTTGTTGGAGATGTCGGAACTAAGATTCGAACCGTGGCCTCACGTCTAATAAGCCAACACACCAACTACTAGACTACGGTGACTTCACTTGGCAAATCATCCATTACGAATGACTGTTTAGTACGGCTTGTGAAGTATATTTCTTTGAAAATGAGGTCGGCACAACCATTACGGTCAATGGAGACACATATCTTACCATGATAACTAATGTTTTTGTACACGTTCTTCATGCTATTGTGTTTGGTTGCAACAGGATAGTGTAAATGGGCTGCTTACTGCGTTCCCACTTGGTATACGATGTGCAAATATCAGCCTCACTGCAGAGTGATATAAAGGATGTGCTTACAGTTAACTATCCAGTTCAGATGCGTTGTTTGTTGGACTCCTTCTTAGGCATTCTTTGCTATACCCCGTTGGGTCCTCTCTGAAGCAGAGCGCTAAACTGGTAGCAGTAAAGTTAAAAGCAAATTAACCTGATCTTTGGACATGTAGCAATATGGGGAAGATGCTAACAACATGGTTTCTAATTTTATCGATAGGAGATCTGACGATCTGGAAGTTTCTGGTTAGGTCGCTATGTGGTTTGCAGTACATAAAAATATCGTAAATTGTATCGCTAGTAGGCATAGGTGTTTTGATCGTCTCGGTTACACTAGATATTGTTCAGTCGAATTAAAGAAAGGCTCGACTTCATGGCCAGCATTAGGAAAGGAGTGAATGCCTTCTTTACTTAAATCAGTTCACTGCCTTATTGGAAAGCAGGTCGATAGACTTGGCATTACCTCGACTGGCTTCTACGACAGCTATGGATTTGAATAGAATATTTTTCAGTCGACAAAGAGAAAGCTTCAACTTTACTGTCAGCATAAGAGAACGTACCTTAGGGACAAGCAGACTTCATAGACAGCATTAGGGAAGGAGTGAATGCTTCCTTGTCTTAAATCAGTTCACAGCTTTATTGAAAGTAGGTCGATAGACTTGGCATTATCTTGGCTAGCTTCTAAGACAGCTATGGATCTGAATAGAATATTCAATTAAATACAGCACTATCATAAGTCCGTTGAGTGAGCATATTATAAGTTTCCGAACACTTCCTGTTGATATTAGACGTCAAAAAAACAATGTTGTTGAAACAACCAGCTGGTTTGTTTACTAGCTGTCAAATGAATATTGAATAAACTGAATATTGCGTATATTTATTATACCTGAACGGTTAAAATTTTGTTCTCAATTAACCGAATATTGACTCAATTAAATTCCATGCGTGAACGTAGTATAAATGGTAACCTACTTACTTATTTACCATAAATCTCGACGTGAAGACAACATTTTGATTATCTTCTTAGTAGGAGACTTAATATTACTTGGTCAGTGCTATCTCTCGGTTTATGTGCCGCTCTGCAATTTGTACAGATTTCGGATAATAATTTCCAGTTCCAGTAATTTTTTTTAATCTTTAGTTGTGTCCTCTTTTCTATTTTCGAATATTTCTTTACGATATATTTTAAGGTTAGGAAAGTCTCTCCATTTTTGTTTTGTTATCAAAATAATTTAATGACTTCACATATTTTAAATAGGTCTGAACACTTAAAAAGGATAATAATTATTACGTATTATGCATTTATATTGCTTAAAAACTTAATTTGTATTGTGCTTAAACTTTAAAGCTTAATTTTGCTTTCAATTTAAGGCACACGCTATTGCTTTTAATCGCTAGGTTATATACAGTATATTACAAAAAGAGGCAGCTAATTTATATTTCTCGCTTTAAAGACAAGTCAAGCGCACAAACTTTTTGTATATTTATTAAGAATTTATTTGCGAATTATTTAAATTAAATTAAAATTATTTATTGAATTAACTCGACAATGTTATGAATTGATGTATACGTTCTCTCC
The DNA here is from genome assembly GCA_014635995.1 of Sarcophaga peregrina. Lineage (NCBI taxonomy): Eukaryota > Metazoa > Arthropoda > Insecta > Diptera > Sarcophagidae > Sarcophaga > Sarcophaga peregrina. The sequence goes on along the minus strand of CM025793.1, from coordinate 82,093,567 downwards.
AACTTTTAAACTATGTGGGTTCTAAAGATGAGGTTAGGTTGAACGGGCAAATTCACTTGATGGCCTAAATGGCCCATTGTGTCACTCAGTAAACCACCGATTTATCTGTTAGTGGTGTGTTTAAACCACTGTTCGCAAGTTTTGAAACGATCTGTCACCTATATGGCCCATTGTGTCACTCAGTGTGAGTTAAACCCACGTATAGTGCGTTTGAACGACCATGCGCAAGTTTTCAAACGATCTGTCACCAAAATGCGATGAAGTCTGTTCTTTACAATCCCTATAATCTATGTGTTTAAAGCATATTTGTTCTAAAAGTCGTTTACACTTTCCGGTATTATGACGAGTCTAACTAGTCATCGGTTCTCATGCCATACCGCACAATGACAAGCTACACTCGTCATGCGACTAAAGTTATCGCGGTAAGGTTGCAGGCTAAAAAATGGGAACATTTACCAGAATAAAATAAAACCTGCTAAGAGGCGGCGTTTTGAAAAGTACCAAACGCTTGAAGACTATTGACTATATACCTTATTAAGGTTTTCTCAGATTTTTTTCTAAATTTTACTCAGAGTTTTTGCTAGAAATCTGCTCAGGGTCGCCGTAGAAATATTTTTTGTATTTCAATTTGTTGGAGATGTCTGACCTGGATTGGGGTCAACCGTGTCATTACGTCTAATAACCCAACATTCTAACTACAAGACACGACGACTTACACCCAATAAATCGGTTTTAATTGCAGAATGGGCCATAATAAAGCCCAAGATAGGCCTAATTGTTGTGAAATCTCGTGGAATCGAAGTCGAATTTTGCCACACTTTTTCTACTAGCAAATAAATTTTTAACGATACGTACAATGTGATAATCTTATCAATTATTTCTTGCACAGTGGGTTGGATATGGCGATAAGTACATAAAATTTACCATTGGGAGTGTCTGTTCCATTATATTCCAGGTTCAACTAATTATGAAATAAAGTTTAGTAATTTCTATTCCATTGAGGTGTTACAAAACAGATTCCAAAATCTTAATCATTGCCTATTCCATTTCGATCGATATTTGGTTTATTCCTTAAGAGCTCCGTTGTTGACAAACTCATGTGCTACAAAGACATGTCGCTCCTTTATTGCAACATAGTCATATCTCAAAAAAACTTGAACTTGGCAAAATGAGATTTAAGTTTTCAAGACATAAGTCCAATGATCTAATTGCCGCAAACATTTTTTACTATAACTTCGGTTCAGCTTGGGTTATAAAACTGATTTTTTTTCAACATGTACAGAAGGTCTAAAAGAGCAGTTTTGCTTAAGTAACAACAAATTTTTAATTTTTTGAGATATGACTATGTTGCAATAAAGGAGCGATGTGATATCGCTGCTATAAAGAATCTCCCATAATCTCCCTTATGAACGTAAGCCATTGTAATATTATCATATATCTTAACAATATGATAGTACAACTTGGGTGATAAACACCAAACTGTTTAGCAGAGAAGTTATAAAGAATCTCCCATATAATTACGAACGTAAGCCATTGTAATATTATCTTAGCAATATGACAATACAATACAGAGGTGTTATTATAAAAGTTGATTGTATTTCGATTGACACTTGGTTTATTCCTTAAGAACTTCAATGTCGACTAGTTTATGTGCTGTGATGCCATGTGGTATCCTAGAGAATCTTCCATAACAATTACGAACGTAATTATTTTTTAAGCCATTGTAATATTATGACGATACAACTTCTTGTGTGAAACGCCCAAATGTTTACCTCTAATAAATGTCGTGTATTTTTCTTTTATATCTTAAAACGTTTATGTCCAAAGCTTTTTAGTAATCGTAATACATTTTTTTTTAATTTTTAATAATAATTGGTAACGCTTTTGTTCTGTGTACATAATATAAAAACTTTTTAAATTGTTGAGCAATTCACATGACTTTGTATCGTGTATGTTGTATTGAATACACTTGGTTGATTGTGAATGCTCAATGCTATGCTGTATTGTGTATTTCATATTCCAAACACTTTTTTTTTGACATTCACACAATTTGATAGCACGAAACCAATACAACTTTTAAAAACATATGAAAAAAACTGCGAATACACTCTATACAACGATACAATGGCTTGTGTGAATTGCCCATGTATTTTTTTTTTTTAAATTGTATTCCTCCTAATGTACTAAGAGTATGACTTTGAAAATCAAATATTATTTTGATTGTTAGAAAATTCTTGTAAAATATTTCCAGAAGATGAAATTAAAACTGGCGGAGGCGGTGGAGGAGGTGGTGGTGTTGGTAATGCAGGTGGCAATATTAAATCACCAACTAATGGCCGTAATCGTAATGGTTCTACTACTGAAATGGCTGTGGATCAATTGCAAGCAAGCGAAAAATTAATAGCTGGTAAGACCGCAATATTAAATTTTCTTTTAAACTGTCTTCTAATATTTCCAAATATTTATCTAGAATTAAACGAAACCTGGGAGGAAAAACTTAAACGTACCGAAGAGATACGTTTACAACGTGAAGCGGTATTTGCCGAAATGGGCGTGGCCGTTAAGGAGGATGGCATAACTGTGGGCGTTTTCTCACCAAAGAAAACACCTCATCTAGTTAATTTGAATGAAGATCCTAATCTATCCGAATGTCTACTCTACTACATTAAGGATGGCATTACACGTTTAGGCACCCATGAGGCTAATGTACCCCAGGATATACAACTATCCGGTTCGCATATACTCAAAGAACATTGCACCTTCGAGAATCGCAATAATTGCGTTACCCTAATACCCCACAAAGATGCTCTAGTATATTTAAATGGCCGTAAACTTGTCGAACCGGAAGTTTTACGTACTGGTTCTCGTGTGATTTTGGGTAAAAATCATGTATTCCGTTTCACCAATCCCGAGCAGGCTCGTGAAATACGTGAAAAATTAGCTGAAAATGCTGAGAATGAAACTGAAAAGTGTGATGCTCAAGAGGTCGATTGGAATTTCGCCCAATGTGAATTGTTGGAGAAACAAGGCATCGATTTGAAAGCTGAAATGCAAAAACGTTTGGATGTCCTCGAAGAACAATATAAAAGGGAAAAAATGCAAGCCGATCAGGAGTTTGAAGAGCAACGTAAGGTAAGGTTTAAAAGAAACAAATTTGAAAATTAAGTTAAGTGACTAGGAACCTTTCAGCCTAAGATTTCAAAGTGTAGCTGAATTATTAATGTTTGGGTTGGTATTGTTTAAGAACCTTCCAACTATTGTCTGACGCTGTACCTGATTCAGCATTGATGTTTGGGTTGCTATTGCCATTTTAAAAACGTTTGATATTTTAGCTTGTAGATTGAAATAAAAAGAAATTTGTGTTCAGTCTTAATTAATTTCTTCATTGTTCGCTCAATTCTGTATGCCACTGTTCACAACTTGATGTAAACAACAACAATTGCTTTAATTCTTATTCTGCTTTACACTCGTTTGCGTAAACAATAACAATTGTTCAACCGATCTTTATAGCGAAGGTCTTCAAACCACAATTATTACCTTTACACGCAACGAGTCTTCACACAAGACTGACTGAATTCTTTCTGAACTCACGTATCTTTACACAAGACTAACCGAATTCTTACTGAATCCCACACATAAGACGGGCTGAATTATTTCTGAACTCACGTGTCTTTACAAAAGACTGACCGAATTCTTACTGACTCTCACGTGTCTTCACATAAGACTGTCTTAGTTCTTTCTGAACTCACGTGTCTTTACACAAGACTGACCGAATTCTTACTGAATCCCACGTATCTTCACATAAGACTGACTGAGTTCTTTCTGAACTCACTTGTCTTTACAAAAGACTGAGCGAATTCTTACTGAATCCCACGTGTCTTCACATAAGACGGCCTGAATTCTTTCTGAATTCACGTGTCTTTACACAAGACTGACCGAATTCTTACTGAATCCCACGTGTCTTCACATAAGACTGGCTGAGTTCTTTCTGAACTCACGTGTCTTTAAACAAGACTGACCGAATTCTTACTGAATCCCACGTGTCTTCACATAAGACGGGCTGAATTCTTTCTGAACTCACGTGTCTTTACACAAGACTGACCGAATTCTTACTGATTTCCACGTGCCTTCACATAAGACTGCTTGAATTCTTACTGCTCTGTTTTACCTTTTATATCACAAGGGTCAGCAGTTTTATGAATACACTCGTATGAGAATGTCTTTCGCGAAATCTCTATAAATGTAAACAAGTTGCTTGCAATGTTATAATCACCTGTTTACTGTTTATCCGCTATTTCTTTGCACTGCACTTTGTTGTTGCTTGTTTACTTCTTTGTCCCCTTAGTTTTTTTTTATACTGATGTTGTTGCTCTATATTTTTGTTTATTCGTTGATCATGTAAACAAGTCGATTGTTTTTGTGTTTGTAGCTTTTGTTTATCACTTTAAGAACACCATTTCCATTTTCGAATTAGAAGCTTAGCGGTAGAGGAGTGGTTGATTGTAGATAATTATTCGTCAATCCCATCATACATACAAAGTAAATCCTGAATAGCACTAGAAAGTATATTGCAAGACCTTATGACCCCATTTCTATACAAGCAAACTAAGATTTTGTAGCCAGAAACTTAGGTTACTGGCTTGCCGCTCACTTCATTAGTATTTTACAGTGATACAGTTCGAATCGAATCAAAAATTAAAACTAAGCAGTGGTTTTAACTTTTGAAGGAGAAGCTTTCGGCCTAGCTTTTTGTATGACTAGGGTACAGTGATGATATTTAGGCTTTTACAGACAGTTTGAAAGTATTTAATTTATCTTCATTGTAATCGAATGTGTTTTTTTTATTTCCTCTTAGTCCTATGAAGCCCGTATTGATGCTTTGCAAAAGCAAGTCGAAGAACAATCCATGACCATGTCCATGTACAGCAGTTATACACCCGAAGACTTGCAGGATGAGGAAGTTTATTGTAAGTGTTTTACCTTTTCATAGAAGTTATTGTAAGAATGATGAACTAAAGATTACACCTTGCGCATGATTTCCCGTTAAATGACGTAGTTGGGCTATTTTCAAGGCTTCCAAGTCTTTCTCATATGTGAAAATTAACATTTCTTCTGAAAAATAGGTGCACTATGTGAAAGTAGTTGGCAACCCTGCAATATAGCTTACATTATCGTTAGCCAATAGGAACACAATTTGCGTGACGTCATTGATTCAATATGCGCAGAAAGTTTTGATTTTGTGGGCGTGATGGCGTAATCTTTAGTTATCATTCTTGAGTTATTGTATTAGAAAGAAATTTATTTCTTTATATTGTTTTTATTGTTGTTTAATTTAGCTAATCCACCTTATGAGTCTTGCTGGTCCGCCCGGGAAGCTGGCTTAGCCGCTTGGGCATTCCGCAAATGGCGTTATCATCAATTCACTTCTTTGCGTGATGATCTTTGGGGCAATGCTATATTCCTTAAAGAAGCCAATGCCATTTCGGTGGAATTGAAAAAGAAGGTCCAATTCCAATTTACTCTCTTAACGGATACCCTGTATTCACCTTTGCCGCCAGAATTGGCATCAGCCGCTTCACCGTTACAATCGGAAGATGAATTCGGTTCGCCACCAGTTTCAAAGACTTTGGTGGCTGTAGAAGTTACCGATACGAAAAATGGTGCCACTCATTATTGGTCTCTGGAAAAGCTACGGTAAGTAGGATTTTTCCCCCCCTTTAAAGATATTTTTATTTTTTTGGTTTTTTTTATGATTTTTTTTCCTTTAAATTTTGTTTGAGTTTGTTTTGATCCACACACTCTCATGGTTTTGTTTTGCTTTCGAAGGGCAACAATGGTTTTGTTAAAATTTCAAAGGATTTTTTTCTTTTTCTGAACCTCAAAGGCTTTTTAAGTTTAAAAATATTGAATTAATTTATGCTTTTAGTTTTCATTTTTTTTATTTTTCTTAGCCATTTTGTAACTCTACTTTTGAACGTGCATGGTGGTTTAGTTTTAGTTTTTAAATTTCATTTGAAATTTATTTTTTAATTTTCCAATTTCGTACAACATACATACAATGTCTAGTGTCTAGTAACCCCCCCCCCCCCCCCCCATCTTTTCCTATTTGATGTTACTAATCCCTTGATTTTTGTAATTTAATTTTTCAAAATCAAAATTTCTAAAAATTTGTTTCAGTGTACCGTTGCTTACTTAGTCTTAATTAGTAGGTTGTCTTCATAAAACTAAAAATTCTATAAGATTTGTTGAAGGCTTGTACGTATGTCAGATTGGTAAACATGTCGAAATCGAATTCGAAAATTTTAAATCGTATTTTTCAATTGCTTAGAACCACCATAACACGATCATAAAGAGTCTTTCGAATTTAAGTAACTTTTTCAAATGCAAACTACAAAATTTCATTTCAGTTTTTATTAATCTATGCACTCGTACTTAAGGGACTTCGATTCGGTATTATGTCGGGACCGTCATATTTTTTTTTTTTTTTTTTTTTTTTTTTTTTTTTTTTTTTTTTTTTTTTTACGCCGAGGAGGGGCAAATGTACCTAACCGCACCATAGAGGAAGTCGTCACGTCCTCCGTGTGTGGGGCCCTCACCCACTAAATCCCCCCCTCGTACCGTGGACTGTTGTGTCCACTCCGGAACTACGGTGGTATTACTTCGGAGTGGAGTCCTTTTTGGCCCTTTGGCCGCCTTCATGCTCACATCCGCGTCCGGACTGCGTAATGAAGGTTGGGGAGACTTCTAATTGTCTCCACTATTCCTTCCGTCCAAGCTCCCGACTGGGACCTCGTTTGACACGTGAGCTGGTGCCATCTATGCCGGCGTGCCCGCCTGCTCCGCAGCCTCCAGATCTCTCTTCTTCAGTCTCAGAATGCGCTCCACATAATTCGCCACTGAGGCCCAATTCTCTCTGCTCGCAATCATAACCCCGACAATGTTAGCGGCCGTTATCGTTCCGATCATCGACGTCAGTGCAGAGCGATAGCTCTGCCAGCGTGCACATTCGAAGATAGTGTGTTCCGCGTCATCTACTACCTCCTCTTCTTCGTAAAGGCAATAAGGCGAGGTGGTCTTCCCCATTCTGTTGAGATATTTCCTAAAATATCCGTGGCCCGATAGCATCTGTGTAACATAAAAATTTACTTCTCCGAATTTCCGACAGATCCATGGCTTTATTTCCGGGATGAGTCTCGCCGTCCACCTTCCTCTATCCTCGCTGTTCCATCGTCGTTGCCATTCTGAAATTGTGTTTTCCCTGAAGTGACCGGTTATGTGGTTTCCAGCCGATTTCGCCTTATAAATCTTCATCCGCTCTGCTGCCAGTAGATCGACAGGGATTGTACCTGCTATCACAAGTACGGCTGGGGCGGATACCGTACGATATGCCGACGCGATACGTAGTGCACCCGTTCTCTGTACCGCTAGAAGTAAGTTCGCCCGTTTTTCAACCCCTAGCGTTTCGGCCCAGATTTCGCTCCCATAGAGCATAATGCTGCTTCCAACATCCATCAGGAGTCTCCGTCTCGCCGGTAGCGGGCCTCCAATATTCGCCATTAATCTGCTGAGCTGCCCGACGATCTTCCGGGCTTTGTCAGCCGAGTACTGAATCTGGTATGAAAATTTTAGCCTGGGGTCCAGCCTTATTCCCAGGTATCTTACCGAGCTCTTGGTCCTAATTACCTCGCTTCCAATACTCATGTCCACCTGTAAGGGGATACGGCGACTAGTGATCAGCAGTAATTCTGTTTTGTGCTTGGCCAGGTCTAGGCCGTGGGATTCCAACCATCTTTCCGTCCTTAGCATGACACGTCTCAGTTTTCTCTGCGCCTCTTCCGTATTCCTGGCCGTGATTACGGCAGCAATATCATCTGCGTATCCAACCAAAAAAGTTCCATCTGGCATATCCTCTCTTAGAATTCCATCGTAGTTGACGTTCCATAGGTCAGGGCCAAGGATAGATCCCTGTGCCGCTCCTGATGTTATATGTTTCACCCTTGGTCCCGAGCTTGTGTTATACAACAGCTGTCTGTTACTCAAATAACTACTTATCATGGCCAGAATGTAGTTTGGTACCGAGAAATTGTATTCTAAAGCGTTTAATACATCGCTCCATCTTAGACTGTTAAACGCGTTTCTAATGTCCAAAGTCGCAAGCAGTAGCACTGGCCTCGTACAGCTACTCCCACGTTGTGTGACCATCGCCGCTTCTGTCACCTCTCTCAAGGCGTCAATGGTAGACCGACCGGGTCGAAATCCATATTGTCTGGCAGACAATCCGCCACTATTCTCAATAGCCGCAGTAAGCCGCGGCTTCAAAAGCCTCTCGAGCAGTTTTCCCGTCGTATCCAGCATGCACAGTGGCCTGTACGCGGATGGGTCCTCCGGATCGCCCTTTCCCTTGCTTATTAAGACCAGCCGTTGTTTCTTCCATATTTCGGGAAAAATACACTCTCTTAGGCACGCGTTGTACATTCCCAGTAGGAGTTCCGGTCTTTGACTGGCAATCTCCCGTATTACCTCAGGCGGGATGCCGTCGGGCCCTGGTGCCTTACCGGGTTTTAATCCGACCGCTGCTGCTTTCAGCTCCTCTGTGGAAAATGGTAAAAATTCCGTATTGGACATGTTCTGTCGCCGTTCGCTCGCCGATTCGTGAGTGGGGAATAGTGTATCCACTATATTTGTCATTACTCGCTCATCCATAATCTCCATTGGTCGCCTTTTGTTGAGTTTGCCCATTACAATCTTGTATCCAAGTCCGTACGGGTTTAAGTTTACGTCTTCGCGTAGTTCTTGGAATGCCTGAAACTTCTTGCGCGTTATAGCCTTTTTCAGAGACTTCTTTGCTTCCTTATATATCCGCATTTCCTCAACGGCTGGTCCATCGGGTCTGGCTCTCGTGTACCTTCGCCGTAGACGTAGGCACTCTCTCCTGAGTGCTGCGATATTATCGTCCCACCAGTACACTGCTTTCTTTCTGATATTCGGGGGTCTCAGCAAGGGCATTGCCTTTTTACATCCGCGTCTTATTATCTCCATTGTTTGTTCTACTCTTGTCCTCGCGTTGTCCGAGAGTTCTACTCTGCTACACAGTCTGTCCACTTCCAAGATTAGCCGGTTAGCATTCAATTTCCGTGCGTCCCATCTGCGACTGCTCGTGTTTTGATTGTCTTCTTCTACTCTATTCCTTGAAGCAAAGGTGTACGATATGTACTGGTGATCACTGCCCGTGTATATTTCCAGGACCTTCCAGTCGGGACCGTCATATAACACTTTTTTTCGACTAGTGCTTATTTCGTGAATAGTAACACTTAGGTTATGTCTGATTTGACAGATAATTAGTTTTATCCTTCCGCTGAACGAATATGGTTGTGTATACGCGTTTTCGCTTTGCTAAGTGGACCTGCGATCGACTTATAGCAGATAACGATTTTGGCAAAAAAAAAATCTTCTTTTCAGATGAAGCTCATTTTGATCTTGGCGGGTATGTAAACAAGCAAAACTGTCGCTTTTGGGGCACAGAAAATCCGCACGCATACATTGAAAAGCCGATGCACCCAAAACGAGTCTCGGATTTTGATCCACAGGCATAATTGGGCCATTTTTCTTCGAAAATGAGCAAGGATTGGCCGTTACAGTCAATGGCGATCGTTATTGGGCCATGTTGAACGAATTTTTGTTCACAAAAATTAAAGAGAAGGATATTGCCAACATTTGGTTTCAACAGGACGGCGCTACGTGCCACGCAGCCGAAGCTACACTCGATATTTTGCGTCCTGTTTTTGAAGATCGCATTATCAGCCTCAGAGCTAATGTGGTTTGGCCACCTCGGAGCGATTTGACACTGTTGGACTATTATTTGTGGGGTGCCGCAAAATATAAGTGTTACGCCGACTAGCCAGAGAAAATTGACGCTTTAAAGGACAATATTCATAAAGCCATTGGTGAAATACAGCCGCACACAATCGTGTAGGCTACTGCATCGCCAGACGAGGCAGACCATTTGAATGAAATTATTTGCCATTATTAACCGGAAGGATTGCATTTTCAAATAAAAAACGAAATTTGAGAAAATATTCACCAGTTTCATCAAAAAAAAAGGTATTTGGCGGACTCTTTATCTCGATTACTTCAAGCTTTAAGGATGTATTGTTTCCGAATGTTAAAATTCGATAAAATTTAAGAAGATGAGTGCAGGTTTAATAATAATAAAAAAAAAAAAAATTAATGTACACAACATAAGTGGTGTGAGAAGCTAGGACGTAATCCTGACTGAAGGGTAGTAATGGCCAATTATGTATGTATTAGGGATGCCAAACGGGATCGATTTTTAAAAATCCCGGGATTCGGAATTTTGTAAATCCCGATCCCGAAATCCCAGGATATTTCGAGATAATTCGGGATCCAAAAATCCCGAAAAATCATGGGAAAAATCGCCATTTTCTCTTAATAAAAAAATATTTTGTTTAAAAAATCATTTATATTCCAATTATATCAGAATTATAAGCCATTAAAAATAGAATATCGAAAAAGCAATACAAAAAGTAACAAAAAAGCAGTAAATGCAGTAGTTGTAAGAAAATTATTTGGATTCTAACAAAAAGATTAAATCATCTAACATGTGATCTGAAAGGCTTCAACGAATTTTTTTTGTCAACATTACGCTGCCGTTTAAAAACACTTCTCGCAATCAACATTTGTTGGTAAAATAGTTCCAAGATAGCTGTATGCAGCTTATAACTATTCACCCCTACCACCTACAGTTGAGTATCTAAATCCGTTACCCTATCAATTCGTTTTATAGGGCTTTTGCATTTTTCGATGGCATCAAATAATTTTTTATCAATGGAAGTGGGGTTTTCCTCATCTGAGAAGCCATTATCGGAGTCAAGTGATACAGAATTTTTTTTTTTCAGAACCTTTTGTAGGGTCAAAATACATATGAATTCAGAATCCCAAAAATCCCGAAAAATCCCTGGACAAGTTTTCAAAAATCCCGGGATTCGGGATTTTGTGAATCGAGATTCGCGATTTCCCGATTGGCATCCCTAGTATGTATGTAAGCGCATAATAGGCTTGCATAATTATTTGAATGTATATGGTCGCATGAGATCTTTTTGTAGGTGTCCTCTGCTTCAGTCTACCTTTCAATAAAGGATTCTATTGTTTTCAGGAACATCTGAATTTAATAAATTATCGACCAACTAAAATGCAATTGAAAAAGAAATTTAAACTTGAAAAACCTTGTACATCATTTTACATATTTTTTTTTTTTTTCATTAAATTAATTTGAATTTCATTTCATTTTCAATTTAGTTTTGAAAATAATTTCAATTTTGGGTTTTAAAACTGATTGTTTGGGATTAGTTGAAAATATGTTTTCATTTTCGTAATATTTTTTTTTATAATTTAATTTTACTTTTAACATTCACATTCACACACTTGAAAAATAGTTATCGTTTGGAAATGATGCGACAAATTTATAATGTGGAATCACCACCATCATCCATGCTCTATGATACTTCAGCTTTAAATGATGGTCAAATACAATTGCAATTACAAAATTCTTGTACAACCATTACAACTATTGCTAATGCTACTGCTACAGCTACGGCTACAGCTACTGCTACCACTTCTACTATAAATTCTTGTATCCACAACACAACTTTAAACAACACCGCCAATACAACTCCTACAAATTGTTCACCACCACCACAACCACCACCACCACCACCGACAACAACAACAACAACTTCTAGTTTATATGAGAGTGGTCTTTGTAATTTGCATGATTTAGCGAAAAATTATAATTTGGTGGGACAACAACTGCTGAAGCATCATCATACACAATATGCAACCACAAAATCCATGTTAACGAAACAATCGAACAACAGTTCTTCTTCTTCTACTACTTCTTCTTCTTATTCACCGTCTCGTTTATCATTGGCAAATCTTATGCCTTCTAGGTTTGCTTTCCATTTTTCGAGGTTTCCTAAAAATTTTCTAATATTTTATCTATACATACATACAGTACACTTAGCCACAAAAGTATACATACGGTTAACAAAATTTCAGAAATTTTTTAATCCATCCGTGACAACTTTTCTCGATTTTTTAAAGGCGGTCTTTTGCAATAATTCAGAAATTTGTGAAATTTATTAATCGTGTGTATACATACTTTTGTGCTCCTTGTACAGAGGCCCATAAAAGTTAATAAATTTCAGAAATTTTTTAATCAATTCGTTTTCGTTGAAAGTGTTCATTGGTCTTTTGCATTTGGTTGCGAAATTTGTTAATCGTATGTATACTTTTGTGGGCCTGTGTACTTATTTATTTATTTTATTATTTTTTAAAATATTTTAACCTACATACATACCTACATACATGCATAGTATATTGATTGATTGATTGTGTATTTATATTTAATTGTTATCTCTCTGTACTATCTACATTCTATTTTAGCCCCTCATATTTATAATTCTCATCCTATTTTTTTTTAATTTTGTTTTCGAAATGTATTTTGAATGTTGTTTACGTTAAGCAAAAAAAAAAAGAAAAAGGAAATTTCAAAATTTATTCGAATAACGGGTGGGCCATACATCGGTTTAAATTTAACATACATAAACGTTTTGTGCCTTAATTTTACGCATGATGGCGGGACCTATAGTTTAAAGTTTGACTCCGACATACTTTTGAGAAACTTTTCATTGCAGCTTTATTATTTACTCCGAGACGAATCTGTCGCCGCCGAAGAAATAATGGGTGATTTTTTAAGAGCTTTAGGAAAATTTTTCAAAAAAAAAAAAACATAAAAATTCAGAAAAATGCATGAAATCTTTATTTATTAATTATTTATTAATAATATTATTATTATTTATTATATTACATATAATTAAATGTTTGAAGATTATTTCATGCAAATGTTGACCGTGACTGCGCCTCTTCCGCTTAGTCCAATTTTGGCATACTCTTTCCAACATTTCGGCCGGTATAGCACGAATAAATGCTTCAATGTTGTTTTCCAATGAGTCAATTGAAGCGGGCTTTTCTGTATAGACATAAGCTTTAACATAACCCCACAAAAAATAGGCGTTAAATCGCACGATCTAGGCGGTCAATTGACCGGTCCCGAACGTGAAAATGTAAAATGTTCACCGAACTTGCCTCTAAATAAGTCCACGCGTAACAAGTGGTGTGTGGCATGTGGTTTGTCTGTATAGACCGGAGCTTTAACATATTCCCACAAAATTTTTTTTTATTTTATTTTTATAAAAACCAACACTCAGGGGATGGCCCCTACTCATGCAGTGCATTGTGCAGGTTTAGGAAAATAGGTTATAGGAAGGTGGAAAGAGGGAGTAGTAGAGTTTGTGGACATTTGATTTAAACTCACCAATATCGTAATTGACGGGAAAAACCATCGCAGGAAGATCATTTCACAAGCGAGCAGTGCGGGCAAAAAATGAATTCTCCCTGTAATGGATTGTGCAGTTCACTGGACATTAGTCTAAACCCATTAAATCGCACAATCTAGGCGGCCAATTGAACGGTCCCGAACGTGAAATAAAATGTTCACCGAACACGCCACTCAATAAGTCCATTATTACACGACACCGTCTTATTGAAACCACATGTCATACATAATTGGTCATTGGAACCCTTCAGTCAGGATAATTGGCCAACTTTTTTTTGCCCAAAATGCAAGAGCTTGACTTGCATAACATGTGGTTTTAAGAAGACGGTGCCACATGCCACACAGCACGTCTAACAATGGACTTATTGACAGGCGAGTTTGATGAACATTTTATTTCACGTTCGGGACCGGTCAATTGGCTGCCTAGATCGTGGTATTTAACGCCTTTAGACTATTTTTTGTGGGCTATGTTTTGAAGTCGCCGCGGTCTAGTAGGTAGTGTGTTGGCTTATTAGACGTAAAAGCCAAAATTCGAATCCCAGACCAGACATCAAAACAAAATAAAAAAAAAGAAGTATTTCTTCGGCGATTTCCTCAGCAGATTTCTGGCAAAAACACTGAGAGTATAAATAAAATTGCCATGAAAAGCTTCTCATAAAATCTGTCGTTCGGAGTCGACTTTAAACTATAGGTCCCGCTACTTATATGGATAAAATTAACACGCACAACAAAAGTGGTGTGAGAAACCAGATCAATAATCCTGACTGCAGGGTTGTAATGACCAATTATGCATGTAATTTCCAAGATTTGTTCGTTTGTAAGACGTTTCATGGTTAAATTATTGACCAAACTGAAGATGTTTGACAGTGAAACAAAACAGGAAACGTGCGTGAGCTGTTTAAACCGGTGCTGTCAAGAAGATAATAGCCAAAAAAATCACACGTTATATTAATCATAATGTTATTCACAGAAATTTAAATTTCCTTTTTAATATTCATGTATGCTGGACTACTAGCATGCCTAAGTCTCAAATTCATATTTGCGCATGTCTTTTAAAATGTTTAATTAATTTAATTTAATTTTCTTTTTTAATTTTGTAGATTTTAATTAAAAATTTGTGTAAATGCTTCTTTTTTAAATTTATTTTTGTATTATAAGTAAATATCCATAAATACGTTGCCTTTGAGGATTATTTTAATTTTGTAGTGTACCGTTGTGCTTAAAGAACGTTCGATTTATTTTTTATTACTTTTTTTTTCTTTAACATACAGTGGAACTTCTATAATTTGAACTTCTATTATTTGAGTATTCTATAAGTTGAAGCACAGCAACAGCATATTGGAGAGAAATTTTATCAGGTTTTGCTTCTTTGACTTGAAGTTTCCGGAAACTGAAGTTTTTTTCTGGATAATGATGATCCAATTTATAAAAGTTCGACTGTAACAGTTTACAAAATTATAAAGCAATTGAGGGCCTCTTCTATTTAGCAAATCATCGATAAATTTTGTTGAAATTTCTTTATTATTGGAGGGAAATAAAGGCCATACTATGCCCATTTAGGGCATACTTAGCTAATTCGGCATTCACTCGTTAAAATATAATCGACAGTTCTTTTATATCGTATGTTTTTAAGATGCCCCGATGACCTAGTAGATAATGTACTAAACTTCAAGTGCCCGCCGAAGCCGTGGGTTCAATTCCTACCAGAGATCGTTTGGGTGTTTTGTGATTGTTGAGATTGATTATCTATGAATAACCGCAATAGGTAAAGTAAGTGACAATTACAAAGCAATTCACCAGAGAAATGTTTGTCGCTCCCCACTACTCCTCCATATCCCATGGAAGGGTAGATTTTGCAATGAGCAAGATGTGTTTATAGTGGGACAGCAACAGAATCGGTGCCACAGATACTACTGGTAGCTGTTCCAATTTAAATTTCAATTTCGGCCAGATTATATGCGCCATTCTGTTCTTATCCGAAGCCGTCTACTTGCTGTTGACGGAGTCTGTGATATCGTTGTCAATTATCAGTCTGCAGGTTCTCAAAGGGACTCCAATATCCAAGAATTGGCCAGAGAGTTCAATGATCGTGCTGTGTCTTGCCAATTTATTTGCTTTGCAGTTGCCTCGGAACCCAATTGATGTGTACATTATATCTTTCCGCCATCCTGTTAAGGTGTTTTCGACAGCCGTAGACCGTTCTGGAATTCATCACATTGGTGTCCAGAGCACAGATACTACTGGAAGTTGTTCCAACTTAAATTCCAGTTTCGGCCAGATTATATGCGCCATTCTGTTCTTATTCGAAGCCGTCTACCTGCGATTGACGGAGTCCGTGATAACGTTGTCAATTATCAGTCTGCAGGTTCTCAAAGGGACTCCAATATCCAAGAATTGGGCAGAGAGTTCAATGATCGTGCTGTGTCTGGCCAGTTCATTTGCTTTGCAGTTGCCCCGCAACCCAATTGATGTGTACATTATATCTTTCCGCCATCCTGTTTAGGTATTTTCGACATCCGTAGATCGTCCTGGATTTTGACGCTCAGAGCCCTGATATCCGCCTGGTTATTGGAGAGTATGGTGATGTTTCTCTTGGGGACATTAGCATCCCAAATACTTCTAACTGCAGCCAGTATTGCCAATGCTTCCGCCTGGAAAACGCTGCAGTAATCCGGTAGCCTTATATATTTGGCTATACCGATTGACTCGGGAGAAATTCTGCTACCAACAATTCCTGCCAGCTTGGATCCATGAGTGAAGTTTTAAGGGGAGGCCATTCCTCTACACCTCTTTATCGGCGACGGCCGTCATGAATTTCATTGAGAAGTCATATCGCCATATCATATAGTTAATGTATCCGACAATGATGGCGGGTTTTACATGGGTACCTGTCCGCGTGGACCTAATGCCATGGTGCTCTTCACACAGCGAGAAATACAATGCGTCTACCAACGCCCCTAGATGTAACAGACTGCTATATCTGAGTACCAATCCGAAGCCATGTATTTGTACATGACTTCCCCCTTGGTTAGGAGCAGAGCCTATTTAAAACACCTACCGATCTTTGGGTCACGGCATCCGTTTGGAAATGCAACTCCACACAGAGCTTAACTAGACTCTTTCCGCGATTTGGGTACAAATCACAACCACCACGATTCTCCCAAAAGGGGCCGTACCGACAGCCAAGCTTGAGCCAAGGTTCCAGGGGCTTCTGACTCACGTGGTGGTCAATGGCTTCCACAGTCTGAAATTATTTCCCCAGGATGCACGAGTGACTAGTATTTTTTCACGCCATTATCCAGTCGCCTAGACATACCTGCGAATTCCAGCCACCATGCTCTTACAATGGGTACAATCAATAAAGGCAAGAATTGGCGCTAATGAGCAGACTGATGAGCTTGCTAGGAGGAGAGTTTTCACGCTGCTAATGAGGTGATAATCCTTATGTAGTATGGAAAGAGACGTTTGGAAGGGTATACTCAACGAAAGGGCAGATAGCGGAATGTGGAGGCTGTACTTAAACCAAGTACCGTAAGACTGAGATAGCTACAGTGTTATCTTCCAGGGTTGCAAATTTGGCAGGCAATCATCTGTGTCTCTGTGCCTAAGCGAAACAGCGTTAAACGCGGCAACTTAACGCGTACAGATGTATACGCCTAGTAACCGTTTATGACAACTAATAAATCAACTGTGACGCAGGAAAGTTGCGTTCGTACTGTGATTGCGACTTCGGAAAATACAGTTGGAATCGTTTTTCTGAACAGACTAACAAAAGAGTGTTGAAAAAGATACTTAGTATACACCGTCGTTCTATAGTGCATCACTTTTGGTTGGTGCTTGGCCGTTTCATTTGCAACCGCGTAATACTGAAACAGCTTTAAGAGGGGCAGCGTTAAGCGGGTTATTACAACCCTTTAGTCAGGATTACAACCTAGCTTCTCAAAGCACTTATGTTGTGTGTGTGTTAAATTTATGCATAAGTAATGGGATCCAGTTTTTTTATGGAGGGCACCTCTCCAGGACCACTAATAACAATAGATTACCTTTGACATATCTTAATTGAAATTTTGAAAATCTTAATATGTAAAGGGGACTTTGCTTTTTTTAATTTTTATTTACCCAAAAAAAAATTTTTATCACACGCATAAGAAAATATTTTTTTTATTAAAGCTTTTAATGTCTGTCCTATAATATACATACATACATACGAATATATATATATAGAGTATTATATCCGATATTATCATCCGATTTTTCTAACATTAATTACGATTAACTTGTTTATTTGCGTGATTTTGTTATAGGCAACGTCTTGAATTGATGCGTGAAATGTATCACAATGAAGCTGAACTTAGTCCAACATCGCCGGACTACAATGTGGAATCTCTTACTGGGGGTGATCCATTCTATGATCGTTTCCCATGGTTCCGTATGGTTGGACGTTCGTTTGTCTATTTAAGTAATCTATTGTATCCAGTACCTTTGGTCCATAAGGTAGCAATTGTTAATGAAAGAGGCGATGTAAGAGGCTATTTACGTATTGCCGTTCAGCCAGTATTGGTAAGTCCTTAAAGGGTCTCAAATTAAAACACGCAATTAAAACAATTTCGTTTTGTTTATTATTTTAGGATGAAGAGTCCCTTGATTTCAATAATGGTGTTAAACAGTCAGCCCGCTTGGTATTCAATGAAGACGATGCCAAACCCAAATATCGTGCTTTGAATGACAAAGATGATGTCCAACGTTATATCGATAATGGCGGCGGCTTAGATTCAAAATTGGAGGGTAAGAAAAACAAAAAAAAAATGATTTCATTTATAATCTATGAATCCTTTAAATCCAACCTTATTGTTAACATGTTCATAACATGTTGTATCCTTTCAATTTGTTGTATTTGTTTATTGTTGTGTTTTAATATTGAAACATGAAAATAAATCATACTAATAATTAGAACTTGGAGATGCAGATTCTGGCCGTGGTATTGATTCAAATTCCGCTTCTGAATGCCAAGAGGCCCAGGATGAACCCGGTGAACATTTGCAAATTGGCAAAGAATTTACATTCCGTGTTACCGTATTACAGGCTACTGGCATTGGTGCAGAATATGCCGATATATTCTGTCAATTTAAGTAAGTAGCGAAAGAGAGAGAGAGAGAAATCTTTAGATTGTATGGTTTCCAAATGACAAAATTCGTTAAAATTTAAGTGGACTGAATAGCTAATAGATCAAAAATTCCAAGATAGATTTCCTAACAGTTGGGTAACCTTTGGAAGCGGAGAGATAACCGGCAAAACTAATTGTTTTCTTCTTCATTTGATTTACAAATAGTGCTCTGTATAGATAGAGTTAAATCGCATAAAAAATGCAGTTGTGGGGGGGGGGGGGAGGATAGTCATGGTATCAAAGATTCCAAAACAGGTTTCCTTATGCTCGAGCTCTATTTGGGACCGGAGATATAAGCGACCAAGTTAATTGTTCTCTTCTCAAATGAGCTACAAAAAGTCCTCTGTATAAATGGGGTCAAAAGCGGATCAAATGTGGATTTGTAGGGGAAATGGACCTAGTGTACTGGATAGCCATGACATCAAGGATTGCAAAACAGTTTTCCTTATAGTCGAGCTTTATTTGGGACCGGAGATATAGGCGACCAGGTTAATTGTTTTCATCAAAAGAGCAACAAAAAGTGCTCTGTATAAATGGGGTCAAAGTCGGATAAAATATGGATTTGTATGGGAAATGGTTCTAGTGTACTGAATAGCCATTGCATCAAGGATTGCAAAACAGGTTTCCTTACGCTCGAGCTTTATTTGGGACCGGAGATATGGTTGACGAGGTTAATAATTCTCTTCTCAAATAAGCTACAAAAAGTCCTCTGTATATATGGGATCAAAAGCAGATCAAATGTGGATTTGTAGGGGAAATGGCCAGTGTACTGGATAGTCATGACATCAAGGATTGCAAAACAGTTTTCCTTATGGTCGAGCTTTATTTGGGACCGGAGATATAGGCGACCAAGTTAATTGTTCTCTTCTCAAATGAGCTACAAAAAGTCCTCTGTATAAATGGGGTCAAAAGCGGATCAAATGTGGATTTGTAGGGGAAATGGACCTAGTGTACTGGATAGCCATGACATCAAGGATTGCAAAACAGTTTTCCTTATAGTCGAGCTTTATTTGGGACCGGAGATATAGGCGACCAGGTTAATTGTTTTCATCAAAAGAGCAACAAAAAGTGCTCTGTATAAATGGGGTCAAAGTCGGATAAAATATGGATTTGTATGGGAAATGGTTCTAGTGTACTGAATAGCCATTGCATCAAGGATTGCAAAACAGGTTTCCTTACGCTCGAGCTTTATTTGGGACCGGAGATATGGTTGACGAGGTTAATAATTCTCTTCTCAAATAAGCTACAAAAAGTCCTCTGTATATATGGGATCAAAAGCAGATCAAATGTGGATTTGTAGGGGAAATGGTCCCAGTGTACTGGATAGTCATGACATCAAGGATTGCAAAACAGTTTTCCTTATGATCGAGCTTTATTTGGGACCGGAGATATAGGCGACCAAGTTAATTGTTCTCTTCTCAAATGAGCTACAAAAAGTCCTCTGTATAAATGGGGTCAAAGTCGGATAAAATATGGATTTGTATGGGAAATGGTCCTAGTGTACTGGATAGCCATGACATCAAGGATTGCAAAACAGTTTTCCTTATAGTCGAGCTTTATTTGGGACCGGAGATATAGGCGACCAGGTTAATTGTTTTCATCAAAAGAGCAACAAAAAGTGCTCTGTATAAATGGGGTCAAAGTCGGAAAAATATGGATTTGTATGGGAAATGGTCCTAGTGTACTGAATAGCCATTGCATCAAGGATTGCAAAACAAAAAGCAGATCAAATGTGGATTTGTAGGGGAAATGGACCTAGTGTACTGGATAGTCATGACATCAAGGATTGCAAAACAGTTTTCCTTATGGTCGAGCTTTATTTGGGACCGGAGATATAGGCGACCAAGTTAATTATTCTCTTCAATTCAGCAACAAAAAGTGCTCTGTAAAAATGGGGTCAAAATCGGATAAAAAGTGTATTTGTAGGGGAAATGGTCCTAGTGTACTGGATAGCCATGATGTCTCAAGATCCCAAAACACGTTTCCTTACAATCGAACGTTTCTTGGAACCAGAGATATAGGCGGTGAAACTAATTGTTTTCTCCAAATGAGCAACAGAACATGTTCTGCATAAATGTGGTCAAAAGCGGATAAAAAGTGGATTTATAGGGGAAATAAATCCAGTGGGTTGCCAAACAGGTTTCCTTACAATCGGACGTTACTTGGGCCCAGAGATATAGGCGTCGAAACTAATTGTTTTATTCAAAGGAGCAACAAAAAGTTTTCCATATAAATCGGGGAAAATTGTCGCATTGCATTTTTTTTTTTGTCGATGATTTGCGTTTTTTTTTTTTATCGATGGCTGGCATTTTTGACATCGATGACTTGCATTCTGTAGTCGATTGCTTGTATTTTTTTTTTTTTTTTGGTCGCTGACTTTTGTCCTTTTGTACGATGACTTACATTTTTCTTGTCGATAACTTACAGTTTTTGGTTGATGACTAGCATTTTTGACCGATAACTTATATTTTTCTGGTCGTTGACTAGCATTTTTTGGTCGATGACTTGCATTTTTTGGACGAAGACTTGCATTTTTCTGGTCGATGGCTTACATTTTTCTGGTCAATGATTTAGAGTTTTTAGTTGATGACTTGGATTTTTGAGCGATAACTTACATTTTTTCTGGTCATTGGCTAGCATTTTTTGGTCGATGACTTGCAATTTTTCTGGTCAATGACTTACATTTTTTGATTGGATGACTTGTATTTTTTGGTCGATGACTTGTAATTTTTCAGGTCAATGACTTGCAATTTTCTGTTCAACGTCTTACAGTTTGGGTTGATGACTTAGATTTTTTGATCGATAACTTACTTTTTTTGGTTGGATGACTTATATGTTTTTTTCGCGTCGATGACTTGTGTTCTGTGTTCGATGGCTTGTAGTTTTTGTTTGACGACTTACATTTTTTGTCGATGATTTTTGCATTTGAAGAATTGCATTTTTGGTCGATGACTTGCATTTTTTTGTTGATGACTTGCATTTTTTGGTTGATGACTTGCATTTTTCTGGTCGATGACTTGCATTTTTCTGTTCCACGACTTACAGTTTTTGATTGATGACTTACATTTTTGATTGATGACTTATATTTTTGGTTGGATGATTTGTATTTCTTTTTTTTTGTCGTCGATGACTTGCATTCTGTGGTCGATGGTTTGTAATTTTTGGTTGCTCACTTTCATCTTTGTTGGGCGAGGACTTACATTTTTTTTGGTCGATGGCTTGTATTTTTGGTTCGATGACTTACATTTTTCTGGTCGATGATTTGCATTTTTTGGTTGAAGACTCTTAACTTTGTTGGTTCGATTACTTGCATTTTTCTTATCGATGACTTGTTTTTTGTATTTTCCTAGCTTTCAAGTTGTTTTTTGTTTTTGGAAACCATAGGAGAACATAAATGCTGCGGTGTTTTCAGTAATTATTGAAAAACTTATTTTTCTTTTAACAGTTTCTTACACCGCCATGAGGAGGCTTTCTCTACCGAACCCGTTAAGAATTCAGCAGGAGATCGTTTGGGTTTCTATCACGTACAAAATGTAAGATTTCATCTTTTTCCTCAAATATTTCTTTTTCCATTTTATTTTGATTTTAAATATTTTGTAGATTACTGTACCAGTAACCAAGTCATTCATTGAGTATTTGAAAACTCAACCGATTATGTTTAAAGTATTTGGCCATTATCAGACACATCCTTTGCATAAGGATGCCAAGCAAGAATTTGTTTCAAGACCACCACCAAGACGCATGTTACCACCAAGTATACCAATATCGCAACCAGTGCGTAGTCCCAAATTTGGTCCATTACCATGTCCTCCATCATCTACGGTCTTGGCGAAACATGATGTTTTGGTATGGTTTGAAATATGTGAACTGGCACCCAATGGTGAATATGTGCCAGCGGTAGGTTTTTCCTTTTTCGAATTAAAATAAATTATTTCGAATTCTTGGAGGCTTTTATTAATTTTCTGAATTTCTAGGTTGTTGAACACAGCGATGATCTTCCTTGTCGTGGTCTATTCCTTTTGCATCAAGGTATTCAAAGGCGTATACGCATAACCATTGTCCATGAGCCAACACCCGAGGTGAAATGGAAAGATATACGCGAATTGGTAGTGGGTCGCATACGCAATACACCCGAATCGTCAGAGGATGATGAAGACTCTTGTGTTTTATCATTGGGCCTATTCCCGGGTGAAGGTATTAGAGGTACCCGGTGATGATCGTTCGTTCTTTAGATTTGAGGCCGCTTGGGATTCCAGTCTACATAATTCGGCTTTATTAAATCGTGTCTCACAGGGTGGCGAAACGGTTTACATAACCTTAAGCGCCTACTTGGAGGTGAGTACCTTTGTTTTCTTATGCTTATGCCATGAGATAGGAAATAATTTTTTGTTTTTAATTTTTTTTTTTAGTTGGAAAATTGTGCTCGTCCAGCTATTATAACCAAAGATCTAAGCATGATTATCTATGGTCGCGATGCTCGTACTGGTCCACGTTCATTGAAACATTTATTCTCTGGCCAATATCGTAATCCAGAGGCAAATCGTTTGCCCGGCGTCTATGAACTATCGTTGAGAAGAGCATCTGATGCAGGTAGTCCAGGTAGAAATTTTTAAATGTAGTGTTGATTGTTGTTATTGTTATTTATTTGGTTTATTGTTACTATGCTGGAGTTGCTTCTTTTTTTCTTATACTGTGACATAGAAAAAGGAGTTCATGACATTCAAAAAATGGTGCACATCCATCATATGAAGTCTGTGGCTTTTCTTTTGATTTTTAAAAATGAATTTAATTCGTAGCTCTGTTTTATTGCAACATATCTTGCCATTGAATCGTAAAACATCCATTAATCCTGTGTGCCTTGATCACTTTCACAAAGGAGTTTAAATAGTCTCCCCTAACAAAGGAGGGAAATCATGTCCAAATGCATGGCTTTGAATTGGTACTCATATATGGCGATGCAATCAATGACATGCCTTTGCTTATCATGAGGATGCATCATTGTGCGTGGAGGCGCGGGTAGACGCATTGTTTCCACCCTTGCTTAAATCACCGTAAGGGTGTCCCATCTTGGCGTTACTCACGTAAAACCCTGGAACTAAATTCTTTTTGCCAGTGCCTTTAATCTATCCTTTCCATGTAAGAGATGAGCGATCTATTTTGAATAAAACTACTGGATATTGTGTATGAGATGATGTGCCCTCCACCTGCTTTATATTTCAGTTTGTTGTCTCTGTATCCTATAGGACAGGGGGGGGGGGGTTTATACCCCTTTAACCATGCTTTGTTAAATTTTACAAATGTTTCTACGTTAGAGGAGTAATTATCCGGAAATTTTGAAATCTACGATGAGATTGAAATTAAAATCATGTAACGAATGCAGACTGGATGTTAATCCAACCAAGACAAATATCGGGGCCCGTCATCTAACGTTTTTTTTCAACTAGCGTTTATTTCGTGTATGGTAACACTTAGCTCAAGTCTGATTTGACAGATAATTAGTTTTATCTTTCCGCTGAACGAATATGGTCGTGTATACGCGTTTTCGCTTCCCTAAGTGGGCCTGCGATCGACTTACAGCAGATAACGATTTTGGCACAAAAAAAAAATCATCTTTTCAGATGAAGCTCATTTTGATCAGAAAACTGGCACGCATACATTGAAAAGCCGACGCATCCAAAACGAGTCACTGTTTGGTGTGGATTTTGGTCCAGAGGCATAATTGGGCCATTTTTCTTCGAAAATAAGCAAGGAATGGCCGTTACAGTCAATGGCGATCGTTAACGGGCCATGTTGAACGAATTTTTGTTCACAAAAATTGAAAGGAAGGATATTGGCAAGATTTGGTTTCGACAGGACGGCGCTACGTGCCACCCAGCCGAAGCTGCACTTGATGTTTTGCGTCCTGTTTTTGAAGAACGCATTATCAGCCGCAGAGCTGAAGTCGTTTGGCCACCTCGGAGCTGCGATTTGCACCGTTGGACTATTATTTGTGGGGTGCCGTCAAAGATAAGTGCTACGCCGGCAAGCCAGAGACAATTGATGCTTTAAAGGACAATATTTGTGAAGCCATTGGTGAAATACAGCTGCCCGTAATACACAATGTGCTTGAAAATTGGAACGATTTTGTAGGCCAGCCGAGGCAGCCATTTGAATGAAATTATTTTCCATTATTAAACGGAAGGATGGTATTTTCAATTAAAAAAAAAGAAATTTGAGAAAATATTCAGGAGTTCTTTTTTTTAAAACATTTTCAAAAAAAAAGTTATTTGGCGGACCCTTTACAAAGTCCCTGAATTTGCTACACCCTAGTATTTTAATAACTTCAAATCAATATTCACTAAACAGCCCTCCAAACTACGGGTATTCGAATTTAAATACGATTTTATGTACACTGTATCTGTCTTATGTACAATTGTCTCTCGTTTGTTGCCATAACACTTTTCTTTAAAGCTGCCCCACAAAAAATAGTCCAACGGCGTCAATTTGTAGCCCTTTGGCGGCCTATTCACATCACCATTGCGGCTTATTAGGTGGCTATCAAACGTCTGACGCAATAAATCGATTGTGGTATGAGATGCGCGGCAAGTTGCTTCATACTGTTGAAAACAAACATTGTTGACATCAGTACCATGAAGAGCGGATTCAAAAATGTCGGTTCTCATGGTGAAATGGGTGTCCCCATTGCGAGTAATGGTTGTGTAAATCGGTAAATCGATTCAATTATACACCAATGGATGGCCCACCTTTTATATTAATCATATTCATTTACAATAACTTTCTTTATATTTTCTAGTTTAGGAATTAAAATTTAAAAATTTAAATTGAAAGCATTATCGGAGTTTAGTTAGGTAGGTTATGCTAGAGGTTTAATGGTTTAAATTTAAACCAATGGATGTCCCACCCTTTATGTTAATCATCTTCATACACAATAAATTTCTTTACATATTCTAGTTTAGGACTTAAAATTTAAAAATTTAAATTGAAAGCATTATCGGGGTTTAGTGAGGTTAGGTTAGAGGACGTGTACTTGTCAATTAAGACAAGCACAGTACCCGGAGGTCGAATTCACCCATTATACAACAGTCCTAAAAGAGGGATGGATAATAGAGGTGTAAGGATGAAAGATGGGTATGTAGGAAAGAGGGATGGGGGGAATGGAAAGCGGAGGAAACACATAGACCAGACTCAACAAAAAGGGGTTTAGTTACTCCTATGAAAAGCCTTCTGTCACAAATATATTCATCGTATGCAATCATTTGTTGATGTTACGATCACTAAATGATAGAAAACATTCCTTACAACAAAACAGATTAGCTTTCATTGTGCTGTCGTCCTATGCATATATTTTTGCTTTATTTTAGAGTTCACACTTCACAATTTCTTTTATTTTCGTTAAGATCTGATAATTTCTTCTTCTGTTCTCCTAATTAGGT
The DNA here is from genome assembly GCA_014635995.1 of Sarcophaga peregrina. Lineage (NCBI taxonomy): Eukaryota > Metazoa > Arthropoda > Insecta > Diptera > Sarcophagidae > Sarcophaga > Sarcophaga peregrina. The sequence continues at coordinate 82,067,556 of CM025793.1, read as the reverse complement.
GTTCAACGTCGCCAACGTCGTGTACTCGATACTAGCTCAACTTATGTGCGTGGCGAAGAGAATCTTCATGGCTGGCGTCCACGCGGTGATTCACTTATATTCGATCATCAATGGGAATTGGAGAAGTTGACACGATTAGAAGAAGTTGGCCGTATACGTCATTTGCTATTGTTGCGCGAACGTTTGGGCATGGATACGAATCCAAATCCTACAACAAAAACTGAAAAAGATGTTTGCAATTTGGCTGCCAAAGCAGCAACATCACCAGTGCATATGGTTATACCACCATCGCCCCAAACACCCGTTAAGGATCCACAACAGTTGATACCAGAACGTGAATACAATGAACATGAAAAGGAATTAATGATGAAATGCTTGAAATTAATACAGGGTAATGCGAAAAAAAAAAATCGATTGATTTAAGATATTTAATAATAATATTTGAACAATTTATTTTAGGACACCATCAAAAATCAGAAAATTCCGATAATCAAACACAATCGGATGTTTCGCCCAGTGATGAGGGCTGTGCTGATATGACTGTCAGCTGTATATCCAGCAATTCTATGGAGTAAGTACAATTAAAATGATTAAATTGGAACGTTAATATAAAAAAGAGTATAACGTAGTATTATTCTTCAATAACGTTAGAATTTTACGTACGATTTTTAAACAAGTTGGGGTCAAGCTAAATTATAAGAGGGTTATTTTCCTATGGAGGCTTCGGTTTTCGATGTATAATGACGATGTTATTGATTCCGACAGTAATTGTTAATGAACTATCATCCTTTTAAGTGAGTAAGACTACTACTCGCGACTATTTAATGGCAAAAATAGTAGCAAAAAGTCTAGGTTTTAAGACTAATAGTGATGGAATGTAAGCATCTGGTTGAGCAATTCACTATGTTCGCCTAACTAAATAACAATCCACTCCAGCGTTTGATAACAGCATCTCAAGAGGATGGATTGAAGTCGAAAATAGAAATTAGGATGTAATTTACAATAAAGGACTGTTTTTTTTTTCTTGTAGAGAGGTCTTTCGTTCAGTTAGAGATGTCCGCTTTGGGGTTTGAACCGAGGCCTGCCTACTAGACTACAACGACAACATGTTCTTACCCCCTTATAATAAAAGAAATTTCTCTACAGTGACTACTGCTTACAAAACTGATGTGACAGTGACGTAAAAGAGGATATTGGTAACTTCCATTGTTATATTGCTCCAAGCTTTATGGAAAGGAGTGTTCAAACATGGTTTGAACCTGATAAAAAGTGAACACCGCAAGAACATCCGAACATAGCTTAGTTAATCTATATCTCCCTTGTGATATCTGCTTTCTGTTTCGGTTTTATGACAACAATACCTTAGGGATCTTAATATGACATTGTATGCACAGAAGGATCACGCGACAGTGCTGAATGTGGAATCATTTGAATTTGAAATTATTTTTGTAGTATTATTGAGGCTGAGGCAGTGGGGATTTGGTATCAGAATATATTAGGTACGGATATATACTTATTTATCAAACACTAGATGCCTAGATTGTGCGTACACCATATCCAATATTTAAAAAAATTATCTCAGGCGGAGATAACCTTTATATTCAATTGCTACCCTTATGTAGGCAACTAGACACTTAAGCCCATTAAAGGTAATAATATATCTCAAACACTTAAGCAAAATTTCAAATTTAAAGGGCGATTTCAACCTAAAACTTCGTGAAAGAATCTTTATAGCCCAAGGAGATTTCATGGTTGAGATTTTAAATGGTGCAGTCAGTAATTTGGTATTACAACGGAACCTTATATGTGATTTCTAATGAGAATTGGAGATGCGAAGCCCACAGCTTAGATATCTCGAAGAAACAACTCTACAGTCAGGGTTACGTCTTAATTTCTCATGTTGATAACCTTTACATTCAATTGTTACCCTTATGTAGACTGCTGGACTTAAGCAAAAACTGTTACAGCAGATAATTTGAACAAATTCAATCGCTTCCAGATTTAAATTATTCGCCATAGAATTATAGGACAAAATATGAGTTTAATCCGACAAGAATTTAACGGGAGATTTCAACCTTAAATTTCGTGAAAGAATCTTTATAGCCCAAGTAGTGAGTAATTCGGTATTACAACAGAACTATATACGTGATCTCTAGGTAGTTCAATGCTTAAATTGGCAAACGAAATTCTAACCAAATTTTTTGACAATGGGTACTGAAACAAATGTGATATTTCCCTGTAGCCTTGTAGGTAGTATGTTGACTTATTTGGCGAGAGTTGGTGAGTCGAACCCCATAGCTTAGACATTCAGGGATTGTTACGACCGAAGCTTCTCACACCAATTATGTTGTGTGTGTTAATTTTATATATGAGTGTATAAAGTCGATTCCGAATGAGAGATTATGGACAAAGTTTTCTTTGCAATTTTATTTACTTTGGGAGTTTTTGCCAGAAAACTGCTACGAAGAATTTGTCAAAGTTGTCATAATTTTAAAATTGTAAATTTAAAAATACACATACACTGACTTTACAGGGTCATCTAATTATTTAGCTTGTACCCAGCTTGTGATCTTTAATGAATAATGGATATTAAATGCCTGATAAATTAGTATAATTTCTTTTCAAGTTTTCATTTATTTTTGTTTTTTTTTTTTTGAAACAAATAAACACACTCACAAAAACCCTTAAACCATACATGCATATACCGGGTTATCCATATCGTGGTTTCAAAAGTAAACGTAAATAAAACACAATTTAAAATATTTGTTTTCATGATATTTCTTTTTTATTTTAAAGTTTAAACTTTGACATTATGTGTGAGAAACACTACATCATCATTTAAATGACCACATTTCGACCACTTTTTGACACCTATTGGGCGGTATCTCAGCCATAACTTGACGAATATTGATTTTTAAGTACTCAAGAGTTGAAGATTTATCTGCATAAACACGGTCTTTCGCGTAGCTCGGCAAAAAAAAAAGTCTAATGGTGTCAAATCGTATGATTATGGTGGCCAGTTGATATCGCCACGACGAAAAATTACGCGAGCAGGAAATGTCCCTTACAATAAAGGTCTTAGGTTAGAGGACGTGTACTTTTCAATTCTGACACTGGCGCTGTCTTGTTGAAACAACATATTCTCCAAATTGTATTCTTCAATAGAAGGCAAAAAAATTGATTATCATAGGACCATAACGCTCCGAAATCACGGTGACAGTCGTTCCATCGTCGTTTTCGAAGAAGTAAGATCCAATCACACGTGACTTTTCTGGATGTAATGGCCGCTCTTCAATTACTTGAGGATTCTCAGAACCCCAAATATGCAAATTTTGTTTATTAATATTGTTACGAAAGTGGAAATGGTGTTGTTAAAATAATAAACAAAAGCTTCAAAAACAACACAATGATCATGCATAAAATGATAAACAAAAGCTCCAAAAACAAAACAGCACACTGTTCACGTGATCAATGAATGAGTAGAAAAATATACCAACAAGAATAAAGGATAAAAAGACGTAAATAACCAACAACAACATGAAGGGAACAAAGAAGTAAACAAGAAACAACAATGTGCAGTATAAAATAGCGAACAGAGAAATAACCCAACAACAACGAATCTACCTGCTCAAATGTAAACAAGACACAACAAAAATAAGAATAGGTTGTTTACATTTTTAGAATATTCCCGAAGGCCGTCATCATCCTTCAAGGGCATTCATCACACTAAAGATCCAGTGATATAAAAGGCAAGCCAAATCGAGCAAAGATGATTCAGAGTGCGGAGTTTGAATTTAATCGTGTAAGACAACGTCACGTTGGTTGAGAATTAAAATCTATCGAGCTTTAATTCGGTCATACTTGTGTGCAGACAAGTTGCGTTTGGGAAAACAGTTGTTAGTGTTGTTGCTTACAAAAGGGTTGTAAGCAGAGTAGTATAAAGAACAAACACATATTGTGAAGTATCATTGTATACGTGAAACAAGTTCGAACAGTGGCACAAAAATTGTGCAGATAATAAAGAATTTATTAAAATCAAACACAAATTTATTTTTACTTTATTTGCAATCTACGAACTCATATTTTTAACGTTTTTAAAAAGGTAAAAACGTAACAACATACCTACCGAGTGTGAAATGTGTTTCATCGCTGAAGAAAATTTTGTTCGAAAAATTGCCGTTCGTTCAATTGCTGTTGTTCAAGCACCCATTCCACGTATCTACGACGTTGTGAATGGTCAGCTGACTTCAGCTATATGTGCTACTCTTAAAGCACGATACATGGCTGGGGCAGAATCACCATAGGTTGTAATAGGTTTTGATAATTTTTATGCGTTGTGAGGTAGTTAAACGATCCATTTTCGTCAATGTTAGGCTGTCAACTGAAAAGAAACAACTTACCTTGACAGATGTCGAATTCCAGTCCAATAATTTTGAAACCACGAAATGGATAGCCCTTTATAATGAAACATTTAAAAATTGTCCTACAAAACTATACTCTCGTGTATGTATTATTGATTATGTCTTGATTTTAACTTTTGTAAAAAAATTCTTTTTCTTTTTTTTTCATATCCGTATTAAATATTAAAACAAAAAAACAAAAACAAAAAACAAAAAAACTATATAAATAAACTCTTATTTGGTTACCCACGTATTAGAAGAAGGTAAAATTTTTTTGTGTCTCTTTATTTTGTTTATTCTTTAAACTTACTTTTCTTAATTGTTTGTTCACACTTTTTAAAGCTTTAGTTGTTGTATTTAAACTTAATTTTAATTTAATTTAATTTTTTTTTTAAAGTAAAACTATTTGAACAAATTAATTGCTTCTCCTATTAATTGCTTATCACACTCGTAATATTGTATTACTCTCTACTGTACTCCCCCTCTCTAGTTATTTTTGTTAAATAAAATAATCCGATAAACTTTTGTTATCACTTGTTATTTATTAAAATTGTATGTGTTTGTGTGTGTGTGTATTGTTTTCTCTAGGTTATGTTCTCCCGATCGTGCTGATGCTCCAAATGGCTGGGAAGCTCCCGCACCAGCTACCCAACCAGCACTCCCTCTGCGTTTGTATGTACCCGAATTGGAAGAGATTCGCGTAAGTCCTGTGGTGGCACGTAAAGGTCTATTGAATGTTTTAGAACATGGCGGTTCCGGTTGGAAGAAACGCTGGGTGGTAAGTAATAACAAATTCGAAATTCGTTTAATACGCTGGATTAATCCTTTTTTTTTTGTTTTCCTTTAGATTGTACGTCGCCCATATGTTTTCATTTACAAAAACGAAAAAGATCCAGTCGAAAGGGCTGTCTTAAATTTGGGCACAGCACAAGTTGAATGCAGTGAAGATCAAGCAGCTATGGTTAAAATACCAAACACCTTTAGGTAGGACCCATGAAAAAAAAAATCAAATTTAAATTATTTTTACTTTATTTAAAACAGTCAAGCAATTGTAACATTCAAGCAAGTCCATTAATCAACTTCTAGTGCAATGCTCTGCAACTGTAAGCCTTCTCTTAATAATATTTGAGATCACATCCCACAGGTTCCACTTTTCCATCTTCCTATAACCTAATCTAAGCAAATATAAAATTGCTTCTTACTTTCCACATAAGATAGTCTGAAATATTTTTAATCAAATAATTCGTTTAGTCAATGGCAGTACAGTCGCCGTAGTCTATTAGGTATTAGGGTTATTATCACCATATTTTCTGATAGCCAGGCAGCTATCAAGACTCTAAGTTTTAACGTGATGAACTCCAAAACACGGTGGATGGCTGTCGCAGATATCTCGACAAGATAGCGGAACGATATGATGTGTATTCCGTGTAACTATAAAGCTGATGAGCTTGCCAGGCGGAGCATGAGCATTGAACTCTCTGATGAGTTCTCGAATCTGGGCATCCCTATGACGATCTGCAAGCTCTTAATTGATGGGCCCAATGCAGCCTAAGAGAGCCCATCCAAGAATTTTTTTTGAGTAGCCACCTCTACCTACCTAGGCTTATTATGCGTGACAACTCGTTTCAAACCTCAGGGTCAGGCATCTCCAACTAAACGAAATATGAAATAATTTTCTTCTAGCAAAAAGACAGGTGGCGGGACTTACAGTTAAAAGTTGACTCCGAAAGACAGAGAAGCTTTTCGTGGCAATTTTATTTACTCTCAGAGTTTTCGCCAGAAATCTGCTGAGAGAGGAAGTCGCCGATGAAATATTTTCATTGATGTCTGACCTGAGGTTTGAAATCGGGCCTTACGTCTAATAAGCCAACACACTACCTACTGGCGATTTTTTGGAATACTATTGCACCCGTAAGCCCGCCATTAATTAAAGAGGCATCCAAATTTGTTGCGATTGTCATTGCATCCCGTATAGTTTCGCAATTGTCGAAAGAAGCATTCAAATGCCTTGATGTTTCAGTACGATGCAAAAAAATATTTCGTTTTATACAACCTCCTTACCATTACCATGTTTTTTTTTCAAATTTCATTTTGTTAGGGTTTAAACCTCTGGCTGCACGTCAATAAGCCAACTCGCTGCTTACTGGACTATGGCTCTCTTGAAACGTTTCTAGTTAGGTCAGGTTAGGTTAGAGAACGTGTATTTGCCGACTCAGACAAGTACAGTACCCGGAGATTAAATTGTTCCTCATTGTGCAACGTCCTTAAAAGGAAGGATAATACAGCGGATAGGAAAAAAGGAGAGGAACTAGGAATGGTACAATGGCAAGTGCAGAACAAAACAAAAAGGAAGAACGCGCTTACACTGATGAAACCTTAGAGACTCTGGTTTGTGACACTTGAGTCTCTTAATTTAATGTTTTCACCTGACTGCCCTGGCAGTTTAGTGGGTAGTGTGGTAGACTGTTAGTGGTGAGGGTCGTGGGGAGTGTGCTAGACTATTAGTGTGAGGGTCGTGGGTTCGATTCCCACCAGAGATTCTGATCTGTGACACTTGAGTCTTAATTTAATGTTTACATCTGAGTACTCTAGTAGTCTAGGGGGTAATGAACTAGACTATTAGTGTAAGGGTCGACTCCCACCCGAGACTCTGGCCTGTGACACTACACCGAGGACACATGATCTAAGTTACTTAGCTCGTATATAATTAATTATATTCTAATTATACTTGTATTGTAATAAATAAATAAATAAAATAATGTTTTACAATTCGAAATTTATTATTTTTACAGTGTGGTTACCAAACATCGTGGTTATCTGTTACAAACCTTGGGTGACAAGGAGGTACATGATTGGTTATATGCCATTAATCCATTGTTAGCTGGACAAATAAGGTATAATTTGTTTTTTGTAGTAACTAAAATAGTTTTAAGCTAATTTACAAAAATATTTTCATAATTTGTCTGGCTGTAGATCACGTTTAGCTAGACGCACACAAGAGTCGGCATCACAAACAGCATCACAAATTCAAGCAACAACCGCTACAAATACTGGCTCGAACAATAAATGAGATACGATAACGATGGAATCCGTTTTAGTATATTAATTAAGAGAATACAATTAAGAAAAACAAAAACAAAAATAAATAAATTGATTACGATTTAAATGGAAAAATGATAAAGAGAATATAAATTAAATACTAAAGAAAGAATAATACACAGAGAGGAAGGACGACACACACATAACAAAAACCAAATCCAAATCAAATGAAAGTGAAATGGAAGTGAAATGAAAGTGAAATGGAAGTGAAATGAAAGTGAAATGTTTAATGAAAGCTAAAGGGAATAAAAAAGAAGCTACAAGCAGTATAGTACGTCTAGATAAAACCTAACTACTTATGGAAGTGCAATATATTTTCGAAAAACAAATAAAGTAAGAAACGGTTTGAGAAATTTTTTTAAACGGATTCCATCGATAAACTATAAAACAAATTTATAAGGTTACGAATGCAGGCATTAAATTACATTTAATATTATATAATATATAAGAAAATATTATATTATAAAAATTTATTAACATTTAAGTACGAAATGAGAAGAAGTAAAATGAAACAATAGAAAATAACAAAACGATAGAAAAAGTAAAGAAAAGCGAAAACAAAGTATTTTAAAATTACTTTCTCCTACTTTCAATAAAACAAAGAAGTAAGAAGAACTTCTTACTTCCTCCTACCAGCCCCCCCAAACCCTTTAGTCCCTTTATGAAAAACAGATTTCTTAACTATAAATGTTATCATATATATACAAAAATAACAATTAAAATTTAATAATTACAAAATATTATGATTAATGGATGGATGTATAACTTTTTTCAATTCATTTTATTTTATTCGGTTTAATCAAAAAAACAAACAAAAAAATCTATTTGCAATTAATTATTATTATTATTATGGCATAAAAAAAATAAATTTACAGGCTTTATTGTTGATTATCTATATTAAAATACAAAAACAAAACAAAAAAAAAATTCGAAATTCGAAATTAATAAAATTCGAAATTCGAAAATGAATAAAATTCGAAAATTAATAAAATTCGAAATTAATGAAATTCAAACTTTTTATGTGAAATAGAAACGTTTAAAAAACATTTTTAATTTCTAATTGATATTATAATTAATTTAAGAACAAAAATTAAATCTAAAAAAAAAACAGAAAACAAAAACTAAAGCAGTTGAGATCAAAAATTCAATTCTATTTATTAAAATATTAAACCTAAAGCCTAAAATATTTATTTTTCATATTCAAAACAATTTTATTTTAACCCTTTAATCAAACCGTTTATAATCATTAAAATATTTTGTTTTTTAAAAGAAATTTTGAAAATAACTTAAATATGTATTTTACGCAAGGCTTTTTCAATCACTTAGGCGTGTTATCACGTTTAAAATAAATTTAAAACAATTAATTTCTTATATATGAGCCGTTCATTTTGAAAGTAACTTAACTCACCATTTATCTTTAATTTAAATTTTTACAAAATTAAAAATATGCGTAAGTCATATAGTTGGCTTAGAATGTTAAATCGGATTTAAGGGATTTAATTTTATATATCCTAGTAAAAAGTCGCTATTATTAAGTGTTTAATACTTTCAATATAAAAAAATTTGTTTTATTACAAAAAGTGAAAAGGCTTAGCTTAAGAAATAGAAGAAAAAAAAAACATTTAAATTATATTTTTAGATAATAGAAATAAATTTATTAACAAGTTATTCGTTAACATAATGTACAATGGCTCAATTTCGACCTCCGGGTACTGTACTTATCTTAACCGACAAGTATACGTCCTCTATTCGTTAACAATCTCAATATACGGAAGTAATTTGAAGTATTTATCGTGTTCCGGTGGTATATACCGCAATAAGACGAGCATGTATCGGTATTTTAGTGATGTAATGCTTCTTATATTTTTATATAACGATGGCAATACAATATTTCCAAATTTTTTCAAGATCTACCCCCCCCACTTAGCAGTAAATCAAGAATTTTAAATTGATAAAAAGTAAAAATGGACTTAAGACACTTTCAAAATGAACTGCTCATGCGTATGCTAATCAGAAAATTTAAAAGATAGTGAACAGGAGACCAGTTAGTAAAATCTGTACTATTCGAAATGATAACAAGACAGTCGGTGAGAAGTAGAGGCAATTTGGAAGCGTGATAAGCTAATAGAAGGAGCCCAGACTACATCACGCACCTAGTCCGATTTTTTTCTATCCGTTATCTTCACGTCAAATCTTAAGGCAATTATTGCAGCCATCACCAGCCAAATGTTTTATAAACGCCCTACGAGAGAATACAATACATCACGTACCTAGTTCGATTTTCTTCTATCCGTTATCTTCCCTCAAATCTTAAGCCAGTATTCGAAGTTATCGCAGACAAACGTTTTATAACCGCATTACGGCTGGAAGATTTCTTAATCGCAATGAAAGCTATGTTTTGTATATATTGTCTTAAAAACACAAATTAAAACCCCTCTCCCCCTTTTAAAGTTTGAAAACTTAAAAACTTCTTTGCTTAAAATAGATTTGATTAAAAATTTATATAAAAAACACACAGTTTTTCGAGTCTTTTAAAGTAGTTTGTAAATTTCTATGTAATTTCATAATATACTACTGCACACTTTAACCCTTTGACGGATGCCAAAATTTTATGAGGCCTTCCCGTGGGACACTTGCTGTATCTCCGTTATTTGGCAAGATGATTTATGACGTGTATACACGTCATGTCCCCCCAGAAACAGTTATGTCCGTCAAAGGGTTAAAAATTAGATTTTATTATATCTTCTAATAAACACCCTCCCTAAAGGTTTGGTTAGATTGAAGCGATAGCTTTGATACCAAAGTTCAATCGAGCATGCATAGCGGTTCCGTTGTGATGCCACAGATAAGCCCTCAATATGAAAAGTTTAAGATCTGTAAAGCTGAAATATTTCAGCAGAATTTTAATGCTAATGCTAATCTGCTGATGTATAAATCCTGGAAAATAAATCCTTTATATAACCAACTCCATTGCTTGCATACACATACCAAAACCGTTACAAAGCTGCCATTATGGTACCAGGTTGGACTAGTTTTATGTCGACAGTGACTAACATTGTTTGCTTCCAAACAAAACAGAAAAAAATCTTTATTGCAGCTTAAGACGTTGAGACACGAGATAACTCGTAGTTGGCACCCTAGAAGGAAAACGACAATTTGATTTTTTCACATTAGCAATTACGAGATAACTCGCAGATTGTGTTCCCTTCTAGGGTCAAAATATGACAACTTAAGTTTGAGTTAGGTTTAAGGACTAAAATACCACCAGAAGGTTTAAGCCATATGGTGTTATAGACACTATAGCTTTAATATAATATACTAGCCCTAACCACTATTAATTCATACACCACACATTTGTTTTTTTATATGGCCAATATTCAAAATTCCATATTTTGGACAACAATAATGACAGTGCCTTGGGAGTTACATTTTCTGAAAGCAAATTTTATAATCTTTAATTCTACAGTTATACACGTTTGGATAAATTTATTGAAAATATAAACCAAAGTAAAATTTCATTGTTTTTAGACCAAAGTTCCCTGCCCATTGCTAATTCACTATTTTCTTCTGTCATCTAACATTTCTTTACTTTTGTTATAACGGTAGATTTCGCTTTTAGCAAAAGGACTGTACGAATTAATGGTGGTCAACTAGTGCTTTATGAAAATAGTGGACCTTGGTTTCAAGATCTCTTTTCAAAATATTTACCCCAATATATACAAATATATTTTATGGATTTAAAAACTACAGAATTATCCTTCAGAAACAATAACTCTTAAGGTGCAGTCATTATTATTCTCTGAAATAAGTTATTTTAAATATTGATACATGAGAACGCACTTCGTGTATGAACTAGTAGTGAATGTAACCACTATACAATACAATTTTTTTTTGTTTACTAATATTTTTATAATTTTATTATAACGATATATTCTCATTTATTTCTAATTTAATTTTTCAAAATGCTTTAGCAGGAATTTGCACACCGTGCTAAATTAATGTGGTCAGATAGTTTTGGTCTAAAAACAAAGAAGTTTTGCTGTTTTGTAGGTCGTGTTTCCGATACAATAATAGAATTTATTAAACTTTCTTTATATTAAAATAAAGATTATAAAATTACCTTTCAAGGTGTTGTCAATATTATTTTCCAAAATATTGAACTTTTAAAATTGGTATATCAAACAAAAATAAATGGTGTACGAATTAATAGTGGTTAAGCTGGTATATGTTAATCATTAATTAAGGAGAAGAATTCGAACAAAACGAAAATCATAGTTAAAGTTGTAGGAAATCTTGCATTTGAAGATCTACTTTAAAGGAAATATTTTTTTTAAACCCTGTAAATTGAAATTTTCTTTCGAATTGAAATTTTTGATCTCAACTGTTTTAATTTTGTTTTATTTAAAAAAAAAATTTGTTTTCTTATCATATTATTAATTACTCTTATGTACTGTATTGTATTGTATTGATTGTATATGTTTGTTAAATATTTTAATTGTAAATAGTTTTTAAGTAAGTTTAGTTTATATGTTTTGCGTTTTGTGTAAAAGTAAAATTCGAAATAAAAATTTCCATATATATATAGAGTATATGTATGTATATTAAGTATAAATATTTTTAATATTTAATTAAATTATTATTTTTTAGTTTAAATTTTTTGTTTCTTTTCTCAAGGAATTTTTTTTTAAAGGCTTGTTATATAGTTTTATTATTATTTTTATTAATTAATTTGCTTTTGAAAACTTATTTATGAACAACAACAACAACCATATTATGCTTAATGAAAAATGAAATGAAAATAATAGTATTATTACCAATAAAATGAATTCATAAAAAAATAAAAATATGAAAAAAATAATAAATAAAATATAATATAACATTATATATATATATACTATTTACATTTATATATATAAAAAATCTATATATATATATATATATATATAAATACATAAATATACAATAATTATATTAAAAAAAAAGAAAAAAGAATCACAACAAAGAAAACTTAAATCTTTTACTTCTTAAACAAAAAACAACAAAAAACTTGAAGAAAATAAATAAATTAAAATTAATGTTTATTTAATTCGAAAAATTTAATCCGAAAATTAAGTAAGAAACGTTTAAAAAGTAATGTGTATGTAGTATTAGTGAAATGGCAACAACATGAATACAAATATATAAAAAAATAAAACGAAATTCGAATATTAACTATAGAACCAGTGAATAAAATAATTAAATAAATAAAGAAATAAATTATTATGTAACTAAAAAAACCCATTGTATTAACCATTGTTTAAATGAAATAATTTTTAACCGTTTGACTGCATTTATTTGTAACGAAAATCGCATTTGCGTTGCGAATTTTAGTGTAAAAATTTAGTCAAAAAGCTAAAATAAAATCAAAAGACAAGATCTGTAGGATCTATCTTTATACAAAGATTATTAAAATTTTCTAGATTTTTTTATTATAATAATTAATTATAGTTTTCGCGCAGTTTTCGAACGTTCTCACCAGAATCGCTTAGCAGTCAAACGGTTAATTTCCCAAGTATATACATAACACTCTCTATACACTCTAAAATAAATCATTACCATTACGAATGGTAAACTTTAACAAATTATTAGTTAAATACTCTGCATAATTTTTATTTAATTTAATAAAAAAAAAACTTAATAAATAATTCGAAAAACCAAAAAAGTTTGTTTAAAGCAAAATTTGTTTATTCCAAAACCACCCCCCAAATGCATAAGAATTTTTCAAACATGTTTCGAAACACTTATTAGCCAGTTTGATTCTTATCAAGTCAATTTAAAGCAATTTTCTTCAATTCACATTAAAAAGAAAGAAATTAATCTTCGAAAAGATTTTGTAGAGAAAAAAAATTTTGTTTATGACCAACACTTTGGTGATGGACTCTACTCATGCAGTACATTGTACTGGAATAGCAGAAAGATATTTGTAGGCGAAAGGTTCTATCTAAAAAAAAACCTTCGGGAAATAAGTCCCACTTCTTGTTTCTATTGCAATTTCGCATAGACTTTGTTTTCGAAATTTTATATACTTTTTATACAAGAAAAAAAAAAATTCTGTAGGGAAAACAACCTCCTCTTTGTCATGTCTTTTGAGAAGAAAGATAATTGTAAGCGAAAGGACTTGTTTTAAAAACCTTCGGGAAATAAGTCCCACTTCTTGTTTCTATTGCAATTTCGTATAGACTCTGTTTTCGAAGAAAAAACCATCTTTGTTGTCTTGCCTTTTGTAGTAAAAGAACCTTCGTCCCTTCTTTTCTCTCGAGAATTACTTTGAAATAATTTCCATTTTCCTTTTCTGTTGCCATTTCCCATAGACTCTTAGACTCTGTCTTCGAAATTCTATGTATACCATTGTCTCTCGTATAACGCGGTAGTTACGTTCCTGGGAAAATTCCCCGTTATGTAATTCGCGTTATAGAAGACTTAACTTTCATATAAATTTGAGGGTTATGTTCCAATAAGATTTTTCGAAAATAAAATAGGTACTAAATTAAAGATTTAAATATTATTCAGTAATTAATTTAATTTTTATGCTTTCTGTGTCACATACTTCGGACATCATATTATATTGAAATAGTGAGCGCTTTGGGCGAAAGTTTCCGTCATTTTATAAAAAAACATTTTGTTGGACGTTTCGCCAATTAAATCAAGTAATATTCACGACAGCTCTAACTATAATGATACTTTTTAATTCTTCATTTGTATTTTGAAAGCAAAAAACGGGTAATACCCAAAATTGTAATTCCCAGGAATGTATGACAAACTGTCTAAATCAAAAATAAAAGGCATTGCCATTTTCAATTTCGCGTTATAAAAGGCGAAATTTCAACGTTGTAATGAAATCGCGTTATATCGAAAACGCATTGTAGAAGTACGGCGTTATACGAGGGAGATCTGTACATACTTTTTTATATAAGAAAATCAAAAATTCTAAGAAGAGAAAAAAACACCTCCTTTGTCTCGTTTCTTGTGATAATAAAGCTTCAATGGTTTGATAAAAAATATAAAATTTTTTTACCATAAAAATTCAAGACATTCGTATCAGAGATCAGCAATAAGTATTCGAAACCATGAGTAGATTCGATACTTATTCATACTTATTTTATTATCATACTCATACTATTCATATTCAAAGTTTGAACTACTCATCGTACTCATATTTAACAATACACTTGACGTTGTTGATTTCGCTTCTTCTTGACTCAGCATATACACGAAGCACAAAATAAGTATGATTCGAGTACGAACACCATAATACCACACTAGAAGGTTGTGTGTTTGCTTGCTGTCTTTGTAAATGCAACAACAAACAAGACTGTAAATTTTGATGAATGATTCGAATCACTCGAATTATTTATAAGTATTATAAGTACTTTTCTAAATTTATGAATCTGAATGAGTAGACATATGAATCAAACATATTTTGAATGTTATGAGTTCGATATCAACGTTGTCCACATACTTATGTATGAGTAGTTGAATTTTAATACTGTTGACTAACTTTTACTCAAAATTTCATAAGTACTTATGAGTAGCGAAAAAATGATTCATTGCTGATCACTGATTTCTATTGTAATAGACAAGGAGAATAGATTATTTAATAAAAGTTGCATCACAAGGTTTTACGTACATGTATTGGCGGTCTCATGTGGAAAGGCCTTAACTCACACTTTTTTCGAGGTTGATTTTTTTTGGCGATTTCAATACATTTAACACAAATACATACCTCTTCACAAAAATTTTGTAAAATATAAATATGCGAGTTAGGGCCTTTCTACATGAGACCAACTATACGTAGACGTAAACCATTTCGAAACAGTTTATCTACAAAGGCATAGCAACCTATATCCTAGATAAATCAGGAAAATTTCAACACTAGGGCTTATAATCGGTAATATCACTTTACAAAAATCAAATTAAAAAACAAAAACTTTATTTAAAGCTTTAAAAAGATAGCTTTATAAGCCGAGATGCTTATGTTAGACTAAACAATACTGGTTTTTAGTGTGCAACTCAGCTCTGGCCAACTTCTTCGATGAGTTTGGTGGAATTCGTCCAGAACAGCGATCACAACGGATCAAAATCCGTGCTTAAGTGTGCTTTGGTATCAAAGCTACCGCTAGAACCTATCTACATTCAGTGCTTATTTTTTTTCGGAAAGGTATAGAAAGCAAAAGTATTGACCTTTAATTGAAAATTAGTTTGAAAAACATAAACTTTTATAGAAACTGTAAAAAAATGTCTGTAAAACCATTATAGCGCCGTAGTTACACCTGTATGATAGACTAAAAAATTATTTGGAAGCATTTAGAAAGTAGTTATTAACACCATCATGATTTAGGGAATATAAAGGGGACGTTAAAATGTATTAGAGAACCAAAAAAAAAGTACAGTGAGCGTTAAAAGAAATTGTACAATTACCAAACTTAACTTTTACCACTTAAGGAGAGTGCTCGAAAAAATTTACAAATATTTTGAAATTTTTTTTGTTTTGATTTTAAAAAATTGGCAGTGAAATAATTTTTAAATAAAAATAACGGTAATTTATTAACGTATACAATTTTTTTAATGTACAGTTTCTTTTGAGGCTCACTGTAGGTATGTAGATTCAATATATAGTTTCAAAATATTGCCACAAAAGATATTAAAGAACCAAAAAAAAAAAAAAATACGTACAGTGAGGGTCAAAAAAAATTATACAAATACCAAACTTAACTTTTACCGCTTAAGGAGATTCCCCGAAAAAATTTGAAAATATTTTGAATTTTTTTTTTGTTTCCATTTTTAACGGTAATTTTTTAATGTATATTTTTTAATGTGCAGTTTCTTTTGAGGCTCACTGTAGGTATGTGGCTTCAAAATATAGTTTTAAAATATTGCCAAATTTTTTCAACTTAAATTTATTGAAAATCTACCAAAACTTTTAACAAGAAACTTAAAGTTAACATGTGGATATTAAGTAGAGTCCTCAACTTTTAGTTGGTGTACTGCGGTGCACCAGGAGCAAAGCCAGTGTTGTCCTTTTCAAGCCATGAAAACTTTGAAAAAGCTTCAAAAAAGAAGCCTAAAAAGTAAAGTTTTATAAATAAAAATTAAATTTTTTAAAAAAATAGATCTTAAAATGAATTTTCATAAGATCAAAAAATTCAAACCTCGGTTTTAGAGTTAAGAAACCAATAGGTCTTATAAAAAAAATAACCTAAATCTGTGTTTAATGTTTAAATAGGGATTAAACATTGATCAACAACAAATGTTAATTGGAACAGTATACCTTAATAAAGCATTCGCTAATATTATAAGACTACCCGTCCTTAAATAAAATTTATTAAAAAACAAAAATTAACCAAAAAATAACGACAATAAAACTTAATTGTATTAAAATTTAATAAGAAGGGAGGAGAAAAAGAAATTGCTTTACTCCCCTAAACAAATTTTGCTTAGACAAATTTTTAAAAACCAAATAATCATTTTATATTTTGTAAAAATTTATAAAAAAAAAATTAAATGCGCTTTCCAATGCAAAAAAATAATTTATAATTTTAAAAGATTTAAAGAAAATATACAAAAAAGCTCAATTCATTTAAAAAACGATTTATATTGAGATAGAACAAATGAACAGGACTCCGGTGTTCGAAATGTAAGCAATTTCAAAGGCTGGCAGGTTTATTGTCAGCGAAGCCTGTGCTTGCTGGTTCTAAGGAAAGAATAATTTGTAAGCGCAGGCTTACAAAGATCCCGCTATGGAGACCACATAGAGAGTATTCCAGTATTACATTCGAGTGAGAGAATGTTGCTATAACTAGCAATGGAAACAACGGCATCAACCAGAAGATCAGCATCAGCATCTTGAAGAGAAATTCTATCAGGTTTTGCTTCTTTAACTGGAAGTTTCTATAAGTTGAAGTGTTTTTTCTGGTTAATGGTGATTCAATTTATAGAAGTTCGACTGTAATTGGTCATTACAACCCTAAAGTCCGGAATATCACACAGCGACCACATTGTGTAGGCTAGTATCTATCCATGAGTGGCGGGAAATACAGTTAAAACAGTTCACCTACAGCACACAAAACCATATGGAAATTCCATTAGGTTTCAATCCAGAGACGAAACCAGAATGGTAACCATGTCTTGTGTTAGGAATTCAAATAATTTCTATGGAATTAGTCACTTACCTAAAATAACAATGCAGTGCTTAAGATATTTTCAGGGTAGATACCTTGCCTCACCATAATTGAAACAATACAATGCAATACTGTGTTCAGACAGGCACTTTTATTAAGTCAATATTCGTTTATTGGAGTACAATATTTTAAGTGTTCAGACACATAATATACGCAATATTTTGTTACCTTGTTTTTATTTTTTTTTTTTGTTCTTGCAGTTATGGACATTTAAGTTGCCAAATATCAATTGAAAGTATTTGGAAAATTGTAATATGCTTACTGAACGTACATGTGACTGTACTGTATTCAAAGTTTTACTCAATATTATAACAATTTGCGTATTTATTGCGCAATTAATTCAATTAAAACTTTATATAAAATATTGAGTGCAATAATGGTATTTATTGCAATTTACGCGATAAAAGTGCCTGTCTGAACATATTATTATATGGAGTATGAAGAAATAAAACTGGAACTTATTTCCTGGACAGAATTCATTCTATACGACTGGTGATTATTGAAAATTCGAATTGTTTTTGTTGTATACTTCACGAGATTGAGCCCATCTTTGGAGGTAGATTTGTTGATTACCATACTAAAGAAGAATTAGAAGATATAAAATCGGTTTAGTGAAAGTTGATGGCTGATACAAACCTTAATGCACTGATGGATCGTTAAAGTCCCAATAATTTGCTAATATTGAGAACGATGTTTGATGTTTTCGTAGGCCATCATTACCTTTACGTTACGTTATCGAAGTAAAGTTGCTTACATTTCAAGCGCCAATATTTAAGCTACAATTTTCCATTAACGTAAATATATTTAAAAAAAAATTTATTTTAATAATTTATTTAGGCTTTCAATATACATAAACACTCAGCCACAAAAGTATACATACGGTTAACAAATTTTAGAAATTTTTTAACCAATTGGTATTCGTTGAAAATTTTTATAATTGTCTGAGAACTTTCCTCAATTTTAGACGGTCTTGTGTATTGGTTCACAAATTTGTGAAATTTGTTAAACGTATATATACAAAAGTATACATACGGTTAAAAAATTTCAGAAATTTTTTATCACATCCGTTTTCGTTGACAATCTTTATAATTGTCTGACAACTTTCCGCGATTAAAATTGCCTTTTAAATTGGTTCAGAAATTTCTCAATCGTATGTATACTTTTGTGGGCCTGTGTACGTATTATAAAATAATTATTTTAAAATGGCATGTTTGCTTTTATAAGATTTACAAAAGAATAATTGATTTTTATTATTTCTTTTTTGCTAAAATGTAACATGGACGAGCTTAAAAGTTAAGAAAACTTAAAGGATTTATTGATAATGGTTTGTAATGTTTAAGAAAATTAATAAAAGAAGGAATTTTTTCATTTGTATTTCATAGGTGAATACAAAATGTTAAGAATTTTCAGGTAAAGGGCAAGCAAAAGATAACAGAGAGGAAGAGGAAATGATATTCAATGCAAAATTTGTGTATAAATGTAGTAAAAAAAAAAGTTACAAGTTATGATATAATATTTAGCAAAAAAAAAGCTTATTTATGTTTTATGCTAGATTTTATTTAGTAGGGAAATTATATGAAATATTAATTAAAAAAAAAAAAAAATAAAAAATAAATTAATAAAAATATTTTTTCGTTTTTAACCTTACCTATGGGAAATTTCTTATTGCCGAAGGAAAATACTTAAAATAAATTGTATAATATTTAAAAACAATGTATAAAGTTAATTTTATTTTTTCAATTATTATTTAGAAAACATATTTTGAGTTTAAATGACAAAACATTGGCAAACAATTAATTATGGTTGGATACAGAAGAGGGTAAATGCAATAAAATTTTTTTAAAAAACAAAAAATTTTAACCTCTCAGTCACACACTCTACTCTAACAATAAAAATAAAAGAATTAAATTAATAAGAAATTTTATGTACAATGTTTAAATAAAAAAAACGAGGAAAAAAAATTTTAAAACGGAAATGCGTAAATGAAAAGTCTTGTTTAATTTCAAACGAAAAAAAAGAAAATATAAATTAAAAATAAATTATACATATTAATTAATTAAAAAATTATTATTTAAAAATATAAAAAAAATTACAAATAAATTATAAATATTAATTAATTAAAAATTATTATTTAAAAATATAAAAAAAATATTAAAAATAAATTCATTATATGTATTTGTCATCTCTATTACTACAAAAAACAAAAAAAAATTAAATTAAATTAAATAAAATTAATAATAATTGCAAAAAAACTATAAAAAAAAAACAAAAATAAATTATAAATGTATTAAAAACAAAAACAAAAATTATTTAAACTTTAAGTAACATCTTCTAAATAAAAAATAAAAATAAAAAAATAACAAGAAATCACAGACAAGTTAAGAATAACATTCGAATGCTAAAAACAAATTTGAATTTCGAATCTTAAAACAAGAAGAAAAAAAAAACTCTTTTAGGCATAAAATATTATAGACAACCTAAGGAGTTCGTATACATACAGACATACATACATACCCTTAAACTAATCTACAAATTAAAAAATAAATAAAAAAAATAAAAAACCATAAGCAAATTGAATATATACAGGTGGGGCCGTATCACTATTTCAATAAAACAAGAAAATAATCCAAAAAGAGAAATACAAATAAACAAATAAATATTTGAAGGAAAAAAGAAAACAGAGAAATAAGAATAAGAAAGAAATTATTAAAGAAAAAGGCTTTAAATAAAAATTGTAAAACAAACAAAAAAAAAACTCAAACACTTGTTTTAATTTCGAAAACGGTCATCCACCATCTCCTCTATTGTAAAAGGAACTGGCTGGCTATTAGCAGGTCTTATCTTTTTTTTTACGCTGAGGAGGAGTAAATGTACCTAACCCCACCATGAGGGTAGCCGTCACTATTCGCCGTGCGTGGGGCTGGATCTACCCCGCTTTTGGATTCCTTTTGCCCACTCCGAAACTACCGTGATATTACCCCCCTTTACATTCATATCCGCGTCCGGATTGCGCAATAAAATCGGAGAACATGTTTAGACATCCACTCTATGTACTTTTCTTCTCCTAGTCAATTTACTTCGATTTCAGTAAGACTTCAACGTTGCTGGCTATGCTGTTCGAATTTTCCTCGCTGTTCAGTATCATATCGCAGAAGTTCCCGACAGTACAAGCGCTGGCTTTAGTCTTATCTGGCTCCATTACATTCATATTCGTGTCCGGATTGCACAACAAAATCGGAGAAGATTTATGGGTATCCACTCTACTTCTCTCCTCAAAGTCTAATTTTTTCAATTTCAGTAAGACTTCAGCATAGCTGGCTATGCTGTTTCAATTTTACTCGCTGTTCAGAAACAAATCGCAGAAGTTCCCGACAGTACAGACACGATTTTGGGCTCAAGATCCTTTCTTTCCAATCTCCATCTCTCACAGTAAAAGAAAGTGTGTTCCGCATCATCATAAATGCAATTTGGTCGTGTTATCTTCCCGATTTTAAACAGGTTCTTACAAAAATAACCGTGTCCAGATGAAAGTTGTGTCAGATAGTAGTTTGCCTCACCAAATTTCCTCTCCATCCAGCGGGTAATATCCGGGAAAAGTTTCGCCGTCCATCTACCGCTCGTCTCTGTGTTGAATTCCTCATTGTTGTTGATGTAACAGTTCGGCTGTTGTCTACGGAGGCTTTTTCCTTGGGAAAAAAAACTTCCGGTTGATAAAGCTTTCGCCGAGTTGACAATCCTTGGCCGATGTTGGATTGGGTCGTTCCGGAGCGTAGATCCGTTTGGCGTGGGAACTACATTGTTGTATGGTTCGCTTTCTGGTGTCGTCGACATTTACTGTCTCCCCGTACACGTGCACTTTACTCCTTGTTATACACTGAAAAAAAAACATCCACAACTTTTCCGATAACTACGATTCAATAGCACAGTCGTTATGTATTTAAGATCCTGCACGAAGTAATATCCTGATTGCTTTTTTCTCAAAGCAACACAATTTGTTAAGGCACACACATCATACAGTAAGTAATTTCGATTAATGTTCACTTAATTATGGTCCAGCTCAGATCTTACATTCGATTCTAGGCATTTATTTCAAACTAAGACGTATCCAATAATACAGTAAGACTCAGAAAGCTGTTGGCCTTAAGGTTAAACATCAGTTACCAGAATTAACTCCTGTGGAATGTGTCATCCCTACAGGTTAGATGTTCAGCAAAGTATTTATCAGAAATCATCATCAAAGACACTTTATTGTTGTATGTATAGAGGCTCTAAAGTACTGCGATGCAGATGATATATTCTACTGCCATTAATCCTTATAAGGGTTCACTGTAATGTCTTCCAAACCTAATACTAATACCCTACGAGACGCTCTTCCTCCCCATGCTCTTTTAAGGCACTAAAACATAGACTCTGTTAAGCATGGACCCAGCAACTTCGAGAGTATTCGAGAGAAAAGTCCCACATAAAGATCTTCGATGCAGTAGGAGTTGGCAATATTTTCCGCATTCGATTCAACAATTAGTTGTATGAGCTCCCTAACGACGTATTAACATCCAGCGGCTTTGCTGGCTCGACCAAATCGTTCGAATGTAGGAGGATACTGCGACATGATGGGTATTTTATGCAGGGATTTGCGTAAGCCGAAGAAGAGAACGACCATGTTTATGTTGGAAAGTAAAAATCCACAAAGCTTTGTCATTGATTGCTGCGAACAACTGGCAAAGGTGCGCAAGAAGCAGAGTCTCCTGGAAGAAAGTGTTAAGGCAGGCCGAAATCCGTTCATTGGGATGTTTATAGCCAATTATATAAGTATGTCCCTCAATTTCATTGCCTAGTACTTATTTGCCAGGTATCTCAATCTGAAATACATTGACACCGCTTTAGCCTCACGGTCTTCGTATTCGAGTATCTTGCTTTTGCCGTGTACTCCTTTTTCTGCTCTACAGAAATGTCCTGCTAACCTTTTCGTCAGAAAATTCCTTTGAATTCCCACATGACAAGACAACTAGAAAAAGGTGATGCTGTTTTTAATGCCTAACTAAAGCAGGTTGCCTAGAAAACAAACTATTCTGAGCAGATAGTCACGTCCGCTGTGCTTCCTAATCAAGTTATATTGAGAACATTTTTCGATTACTCGAGTTTTCAAATACTTCGCTCTATTATCGAATTTCCCTGCTTCTGTTACACTACTTCTCTGCATAACACTGAATACTCTTTTTCTTCAAAGCGTATGAATGTAGATTCCAAATTGCCTAATTCACTTTTACGTCTTGGGACTGGTATCAATTAATCCTATTAACATTAATCGCGTTTCCAAATGATTACAGAATACTTCCTGCCTTTGATCCATCCGCATAACCCATAAGGGGGCTTCTCCTTAAAGGATATTTATGGGGATTTCGAATTTTTCAATCCACTTTGACGTCACATGCAATCCCAGTATCATTTCTCAGCCTCAATACTGATTTTGTTTAAATCTTGCTGACCTAAATATTAAAAGCAATTAAAATATGAAGGGTTTCTAGACTAACTCCCATCAGTTTATGAAATACAGGCTTTAAATACAGACAGATTGGGGATTGGAATATATTTTCATACAAATGAAAGCCTAAAAGGCCTTCGTCTACATCAAATCAATAAAACAAAATACCTTTTTCTCCTTAATATTGTCAACTTCAAAGGTAGATATAGTGTGGATATGACTTCCATATTTCCAAACATCTTCAATTCCAAATGTAAATTAATTCACTTTAATATTCTTTTGTATTTAATTTTATTAAATTTCTTCACTTGGTTTTTAATTATTAAATTACGAATGTAAAGTAAAGTAATTAAGATTATGATGATTAATGTCCTTGACGTTCTTATTTTTTACTCCCGGCCACAGTATTGACACGCTCCTCAACTTTAGCCACCTCCTTGTTAATGGTTTCGAGATTTTGTGCAAATGTCTCTTGCACTGAATGCAAAAGTTCCTTATTGTTGACCAATGATGTAGTAATTGTGGTTTGTTTCTCTTCAATTTCAGCAATAATCTTTGCAAAGTTCATAGCTAAAGTTCGAAAAAAAAACAACAAAAAAAATGGTAGAGAAATAATGAATTCCGGAATATATAAAGTATGCTTGGGTTTAAAAGCTTTCTTTATTGTATTTTAATGGAGTAATAAATTGCCTAATAAAACCATAATTTAACAGATAATTGAGGTTAGGTTAGGTTAGAGGACGTGTACCCGGAGGTCGAAAGTGATCCATTGTCCTTAGGAGAGGAAGGAAATAGAGGATATAGGAATGTAGGTAAGGGGAGGAAGAATGGGAAACGGAGGAATTACACAGAAAGAAACAGACACAAAACAAAAGAGGGTGAGAGCACGACTACATTTATGAAGCCCTAGCACCTCTCAACCAGCTCAAGCTGCTAATGAATCTGTGGAGAGCCTTGATATCAGCTCTCGACACAAAACTCAAGCTCTCAAAGAAGGCCCTGTCAAAGGCCCTCAACTTCAACCTTCCAAGGACTGGGCAGATGCAGAGGAGATGTTCGATAGTCTCTAATTCCTCCTCATTGCAACATATCCTGCAATAGTACGGCTGGGATCTGGAAGAGGTCCCCGTCAGCGACCTAATCTCGCAGTGCCCCGTTATAAAACCAAAAGCTTATTTACTGTAACGGACTATCAAGCTTTCGGTAATCAAATTTGACAGCATTAAGCTACTTCGTGCTATTTTTCATATCGTGCAACATAAATTTTGTTTAATACACAGATTGACATTATATTGAACACTATTGATTCTATAATGATGCAAAGACCTGAGAGAATGCTGCATGTATACCAGAGATCAGCAATGAATCGTTGCAATTTTTAGTATAAGTGAATCCGCAGAATTGAAATTCAACTATTCTGATTCATTCGTACTCGCTACAACGTTGTCTTATTACTACAGGTTGCAATAAATATGCGTACAACGTTGATATCAAACTCATAACATTCGAAATATTGTTGATTCATATGGCTACTCATTCATACTCAAAAATACTTATAATACTTATAAGTGATTCGAGTGATTCGAATCATTCATCAAAATTTACAGCCTTTGTTGTTGCATATACAAATAAAGAAGAAGAAAGGAAACACAAAGACAACAAGCATAGCATACACACAATCTTCTTGTGAGTACTGCAGTGCTCATACGCGAATCATACTTATTTTGTGTTTCGTGTAAATGTTAAGTAGGGGCGAGTCAAAGTCAATAACATGATGCGTATTGTTAAGTATGATTACGACGAGTATTTCCAACTTTGAGTATGAGTAGTATAATTATGGTTTTAAAAAAAGCATGAACGCGTATCAGAAATTATAAGTATGACTCGAATCTACTCATCTGTTTGAATACTCGTTGCTGATCTCTGATGTATACACAGTTTTGGGAAAGTTTTCACAATCTTATCAGAAATGTTGCGAGAAAAGTCTTCTTGAGGTTATGTTATTTCTATTATGCCTAAGTAAGGGAAGTCGTCGTAGTCTTCTAGGTAGTATGACGTGAGTCTGCAGCCCAAACCCCTAGCTAGACATCTCAATAAAATGAAATATGAAAAAATATTTCTTCGGCAACTTCCTCTCTTGTAAATTTCTGCCAATTACTTTAAGAGTAAATAAAATTTCTATGAAAAGTTTCTTAAATATCCATAAGTCGGAGTCGACTTTAAACTGTAAATAATTCAGTCGCTATAGAGTCCTCGAGAAGGCGAGAAAGCGAACCTTCTACATCAAGAACGTTCGATGTACTGTTCATGTTGTACTATAAATGGGCAAGACAAAGCAGAAGTTCAGTCAGTAGTAATTCAGTCAGTCTTGTGTGAAGAAAACAGTTGTTAGTGTTTACCCAAGGAAAAATGAGTGTTGTGTTTACAAAAAGGTTGTAAGCAGTGAAGAATATCGAATGTGCGTTAATTTTTATACAAAGTGGCGGGATCTACAGTTTAAAGTCGACTCCGAAGGACAGATTTGTTGAGAAGTTCTTCATGGTAATTTTATTTATTCTCAGAGGTTTCTATTTCTTCTTAATAAAAATGTATTTGGCTTTGAAGCTAAGCGTAACTGGTATGTAGGCCAGTGGTGCATTATGGCCACACATTTACATTGGCATTCAGGAGGTACTTTCCTAGAAATTTAGAAGCAAAAAGTAACTCCATACTGATCTCTCGAATTGAGTGAATTTCACACTGAGACGTATAAGTACGTTCCAATGTGTTTCCTGACGGTTTCTTTGTTATTTGGATGATTATGAGATGGTTTAAGTACCACATCACAACTCTACAGCTAGGATTACAATATAGCTTCTCACACCACTTTTGTTGTGTGTTAATTCTATACCTAAGCGGTGGGTCTTACAGTTTAAAGTCGACTTCGAAGGACAGATAGGTTAGGTTAGGTTAGGTTAGAGGACGCGTACTTGTCGGTCAAGACAAGCACAGTACCCGGAGGGCGAAATTGACCCTTTGAACATTGTCCTTAGGGGAGGAAGGAAAAGGAGGATATAGGAAAGTAGGGAAGGGGAGGGAGAATGGGAAACGGAGGAATTACACATAAAGAAACAGACACAAAACAAAAGAGGGTGAGAGTGCGACTACACTTATGAAGCCCTAGCACCTCTCAACCTGCCCAAGCTGCTAATGAATCAGTGGGGAGCCTTGATGTCGGCTCTCGAGACAGAACTCAAGCTCTCAAAGAAGGTACTGCCAAGGGTTCTTAACCTCAACCTACAAAGGGCTTGGCAGTTGCAGAGGAGATGTTCGACAGTCTTCAAAAATAGGACAGAGTTTTACGAAACTTTTCATAGCTGTTTTATTTACTCTCAGAGTTTTTGCCAGAAATCTGTTGAAGTAGCCGAAGAAATATTTTTCTTGAAGACGTCTAACCTGGGGTTTGAACCATGGACTCACATCTAATAAGTTAACACACTACATACTAGACTACGGCGACTTTTAGGCTACGGATAAACTTAATTGTTTCAATCATAGTTGGTGGTGGAAAAAGATTATTTTTCTCAAGGACTAGCTACTGCTTTGTTAGCTGTATGGAATTATTGTAAAACTACGCTACTTTTTAAATTCGAAATACGATATTGATGGAATATATATGAGATAAAATGCATTAATTACATACCGTATTTATGTAATGCCTCCAGAGTTTGCATACGCTCAATAATGTCGGGTAATATTTCCGCTACTGGTTCAGTTCGCTTGGCGATATCATACAAATCAGTAACCTTTTGATCACGTTTAGCCTCATCAGCCGAACCACTTGATTTTTCGGCAATAGCATCCATTTTTGTAGCCAATGAACCTAAACGTTCTTCAATGGCGTCAATTTTTTCCGATTGCAAGAGAGCTGCTTTGGTACTTAGTTGGCGTACTGCATCCATAACATTAGTGCTTTGAGTTAAAGAAGTCAGGCGACTAAGTTTTTCCGGTTGGGCACCGACAGCCTGTTCCAATTGATGCAAACGATGTTCAAGTTTAGCTACACGAGCCGAAGCGGCTAAATCTGTACCAGGTGTGGGTATAGCTGTTAGGACCCCGGATTTCTTATATTCATCCACCTGATTGATGAGAGCTTTAACCTCTTTATCTGTTTTATTGGGTGGCTGCTCCTTGCCCAATACCTGTTCGAGTCTTAAGGAATCCAATACTTTTTTTGCAGTAACTATAACAGTAGCTACGGCATCATATGATTCCTTTTCTTCCTGCAATAGTTTACGATCGTTTTGCAAGGACGAAACCTCTTCGAGCAATTCATTCATTTCACACTGTAAACGCCGGCATTTTTGAACCGGGGTCTCACGTTCACCCATGCCTACTAATTCAAACTCGCCTGAGCTCACTTCATAGCCACGACATTGACGACGCCCTATGCGATCGGAAAAATCAACATTACCTTCTAGGGTGGAGCCACGAAAACGTTGGTATGAGTCTTTAGTGGAGATGTGCAAACGCTCGATGGCCTCATTCTCCGGTTCCTCTTCATAATAGTCGGAGGTCTCCTGTTCGGGATTATCCGGAGTCTCATATACATCAGGCTGGTCATAAGCCTAAAAGAGTACACATACAGAGTGGACAGGTGAAAATGGGTAATTAAGGAGGGTCTTTTAAAAGATGACTAATTCAGCGAATTCTTGCGTTTGTTTTTTTTTTTACTTACAATGCCTGGTAAATTTTCGAATTTTGGATCGGCCATTATGACGGGCACTGTTTATGGTTGTCAAAATCTTAATTTTTATTAAAATTCTTCTAGTTTCTCCACACAAAATAATTGTCGTAAACAATTTCACTGCAATTGAAAGAAATTTATGAATTTCTTTTGATTTTTTTCTGCCAAATTTGTTGTTTATTTGACGTTTGCGAAAAAAAAATTATTCTGCTCTTCAGAGAGTGTACAACAATAACACAGACTGACAATAATAATGATGTCACTCAGACACAGGGTGCATCTAACAACAATTAAATACGCTGTTAAACAGTTGCCAATGTTGCCAGGGAGTAAAAAAATTTCAAACTACTGAAAAAGAAATCACAAGAGGTTTAGTTCATAGTTTTTTTTTATTAATCTTTCCTCATCCTAAGTTTAGGTCCCTTTCATTCACAAATTCTGTCGTTAAAGAGCAGGGTAACAGAAATTGTTTGAAAATTTAATCACAAAATTGTTAACATTTTACTTTTTTTACATTTTACACAATATTTTTTACTTTTTTTTTGGCCATAAAAATAGAATTTACTGACACAATGGCAACACTACTGTTTCAATCTAATGGCTTCGCTAATGGATGTGAAAATGACTTATTCTAGACATGCACCGGATAATTTACCACTGATAACACAGTGATATATGGTATTTATCTATTTCGAGTAACGGCACTTTGGTGAATTTAAATTGTATATAAAATACAGGAAAAATTCACCAATTTTTTAAAAACTCACTCTAGAAATTCACTAAATCTGACAAATTCACCACCATTTACAAAAAACTCAACACAACGAAGGAATACACTACACATCCCATGGCAGGTTGGTTTTAACCCGATAGCTTCTCTATTGGATATGAAAATTACTTATTCTAAACATGCACCGAATAATAATAATGGTGTGAGAAACTACGGGCTTCTTGGGGACGATTGCTGTAGACTGTCTAATGGTGAAGGTATAGCACTGGCCATTTTATAGTCACCAGTAGCAACTCGTTTCCTTACAGTTGGCATCTTCCACCTTTCCTAAACCTGCACAATGCACTGCATGAGTAGGGGTCATCCCCTGAGTACTGGTTTAATAAAAAAAAAATTTACCACTGATAGTATAGTGATATATGGTAACACTTTACATATTTCGGGTAACGACACTTTGGTGAATTTAAATTGTATATAAAATACAGGACAAATTCACCAGTAAGGAAAGATTCACCAGTAGCAAGACTTTTCACACTGGAAATTCACCAGATCTGACAAATACAATACAATTAAAAAAAACAATCAGTACAACGAATAAATTCACAACACTTCCAAATATTCACCACACTTCCAAAAAAATTCACCACGCTAGAAAACATCGCAAAAGAAATTCATTTTGGGGTCCGCCCGTCCTTTAAATTCCATACACGCAATAGCCAACCTCTACTACAAAAAACATACGTTGGGTACGATACGACTATCGAATTTATGCTTCGAAATGGCCCGACCTCACATCGGGCATGGATTGTCAACCCGGAATCGGAAGTTTTTTTTCCCATGGAAAACACTTCCGGATACAGCAGCAGACATTCATTTAGAAAGAGGAAACCCTGTGTTTTGCCACAAGATTTTTAAAAATCTCTTCTGACAGCAATTAACTAAACGCTGGAGTTAGACAGGTAGATAGGAAGAATTTACCGGCAAAATTAAAACGCCAGAAATACAAGGGCTAGGATCAATTTAATTCAATAGTATAGAGATTTCCCTCTACTAAATCGAATCTGATTGAACACTTTACGAACTAATCTAATCTAATGTCAGAAATCGGTTTTATATCAGACGAAGGGAGAGTAGAGAGAATTAGTTATTTATTTTATTTATTTATTATAATTTACATAGCACAACAAGATATGAATCTTATAATTGACAGTGCTATGTTGGGAATCATTAAGATTTAAAAATTAACAGAGAAACAAAAATACATTAAACATTAAATATAAAGAAAAAAAAATTTAATATAAAGAAATTAAAAAAGTAAGTAAGTAAATAAGTGAATCGAAAATATTTAAAATAGAATATTAAAAAGTTATTATAAAAGAATATTAAAGTTAAAAAAGTTGCCATTTGCAAAAATTAGTATAAAAAACTGGGAATAAAAATATATCCTATATAGACCTAAAAATAAATCACAAATAGTAAAAAATTAGTAAAAAATTTTCCTCATGTAAATAATTTGAATAACTCCTTCTTGAACGCGTTTGCATTGCCTAGATTCTGAATGTAATTTGGTAGGGAATTCCAAAGACTAGTGGTGTGTATAAGAAACTGTCTCTGAGATAAAAGAGTCCTAAATCTTTGCTGAATAATGTTCCTACCGCGGTAGGATCTAGCAAATTTAATTCGACAAAATAAATATTCCGGCCGTCCCGTGTAAATTATCTTATGAAGTAGAATAAGGCATCTAATTTTCAGGAGATTATCAAATTCTACATTAAGAATCCGGCAGGCCAAATGGGAAATGTGATCACGACGCCCCTTCTGAAAGACATATCTAGCTATGTTATTGAACGCCAAGTTAAGTCTACGTTTATCATCACAATCGCAGTTTGCGAAAATTTCACACCCATACAAAAGTACCGGAATTAAGTACGTTCTGGCAAGTTGCATACGAATGACAAAAGGAGTCGAATCAATAACAGTCCACAAGTTCCTAAGCATACTATAAATTCTACCTACAACTGCACCTATATGGTTAGACCACGATAAACTGCCATTAAAGACAATACCCAGATTTTTCGCAGATTTGACAAAGTCAATCTTATTTCCCCTGATGCATAATTCAGGCATGACAAATGATCTGTCTGTTCTCGAAAGTATAATACATTTAGACTTGGAGGGATTGATGCAAAGACCATTGGCCGAGGCCCAGTTGTCAATCCTTACCAAATCACTATTAATATAGTCCAAACAAGAATCAATATTCTCCCTTGGAGTACTAGTATAAAGCTGCACATCATCAGCATACATATGAACATTACAGTGAATCAAGACATTCGGTAAATCATTTATATACATACAAAATAACAGAGGCCCAAGTATTGACCCCTGGGGAACACCTCTACTAATATTAAGTGGATTCGAGATATTGCCATTAAGATGTACTTTTTGAAACCTATTCAGCAAATAAGAATAAATAAGATTACAAGCAGAATTTGAGAAATAAAAAAGCTTCCGGAGCTTTTTTAAAAGAACTTCGTGATCGACTGTGTCAAAAGCCTTAGTGTGATCAAGCAGAACCAAAAACGCTACACTATTTTCATCTAGTTTCGACCTAATATCTTCTACAACATTTATCAGAGCTGTAGTACAACTTCTACCTTTCATAAATCCTGACTGACTGAGGGTAAAGTAATGGTGACTCTCCAGGTAATCAGTGATCTGTCTGGCCATTATATTCTCCATTACCTTGGACAAAAAAGGGAGGATAGCAATTGGCCTGAACTCGTTGTTCGTTTTGGGAATGGGAATGATTTTTGCCAGTTTCCAATGTTCAGGAAAAGTAGATTTAGTCAGAACAGTATTGAACAAGTGGAGCATTTCCTAAAACTTAGGATTCCGAAATATAAACGACTAATAAGCCACAGCATTTAAAGGATTGTATACATTTTTTGAATAGGATCCTAAACAATCTCGGTTCCAGTCTTCCTCATAACAGATAACATCGTCAGCTATGAATAAGCATATAGAAGATCAGGCACGGCATCTTCCCACAAACAGTAGAATTTAATCAGTGAATATCCTGAGTGAATGTTCGTAGCATCTCCTTCTAGAGATCTTTATAAATGTAAACATCGCTGTTTCATTATTGTTGCTTGTGTATTTTGTTTACATTTATGGTTGTAGTGTTTGTTGTTGCATTTTTGTTTACAATAATGTAAACATCGCTGTTTCATTATTGTTGCTTGTGTATTTTGTTTACATTTATGGTTGTAGTGTTTGTTGTTGCATTTTTGTTTACATTTATGGTTGTAGTGTTTGTTGTTGCATTTTTGTTTACTTGTTTAACATATTTTCTGTACTGGTGTTTATTGTTATATTACACAGTGCGGTAATTTGTAAACAAGTTCATTGTTTTTATAGCTTTTGTTTATAATTTTAATGTTAAACGATGTAATAGCAAAATACCAGCTCACATATCTAGATTTTTCCATTTTCGTAACAATATGTAGAGTCTTGGAATGTATACATATGGACTCTTAAATCTATCCACACGCACACAAACAAACATGTAAATGATAAATGTTCCTATTGGCTTAAGTATGCATGACATGCATGCATGCATGCATGTAAATAAGTATACAAGAAGGACATTCTAATTGAACAATAGCCACAGCAGGTATACAATAAACTGGAGAATGGAGTAGTATTAGGCACACTAATATTATTAAAACTATCCGACTAATTGCAGGTGTATAGGTGATGGTGTATGAGCAGAGTACATGGGTAAGATTAATTGAGAAATCAATTAAATGCCTGCCTATCAAAACGGGTATCATTTGAGAAAATTCCTCTTTGCCTATGCAACTGCATGGCTGGCTAATGACAGTACATATTAGCCAAGTTAATCATTAGAAAGGCTCTTACAAATTGATATTGACAAGTTAAATGGAAGGATACTGTTGTTGAGCAAATAAAGTTTTTAAATTATTTGCAACAAGGAATCGAATAATCGATAACAAAATAAACCAAATCCTAAGACTAATTGAGCTATCGACTCACGTCTTTATGCCAATGGATATTCTTCATTCCAAGTGAGTAAACAAACATCAAGAGTTAATAGTCCACCTAGTATTAAGGCCAAACTAGAGATTCTACTTAGGGGGGAGAAAATCGGTCTGGCTATAAAATATTTTGCGACAGACTTCAAAAGTTGCGAACATTGAAGTTGTCTTTCAATTCAGCTACGTAGACCAGAAAAGGCCGTTCGGAGTAGACTTTAAACTGTAGGTCCCGTCACTTCTGCATAAAATTAACACACACAACGTAAGTGGTGTGAGAAACTGCGGGCTTCTTGGGAACGATTGCTGTAGACTGTCTAATAGTGAAGTTATAGCGCACTGGCCATTTTATAGTCACCAGCAGCAACTCTTTTCTTTACCGTTCGCATCTTCGCTCTCTCTCTTTCCAGCTTTCATAAAAAACCTGCACAATGCACTAAATGAGTAGGGGTCATCCCCTTAGTGCAGGTTTTGTAAAAAAAAAAGGAAACATCGCTTAAAGATCCGTGAAAACTGTGCACATAATTAAACAAAAACAGAATCTTGACACGAAAGTGAACGATTTGGAAAAGACCATTGAAGGAAAACTAGTGATAATGGAGGAAAAGAACAGCATCCTCCAGAGCCAGCGACCGGTGCCACTGCACTAGTCGTATCAGAGGTTACCGGCAGAATAAAACTAACTTGCTTTGATGGTAGCTGATCCCTAACCGTGTTCAAGTTCCAATTCGAGAAACGGATGGGAAGGCATTGGAACTAATTTTGGCGTTAAAAAGTGCTGCAGTTCAGAAACCATGCCGTCTAGCTGCAGAAATAACTACAACGACTTGATGGTGCCGTTACAAAGTAAATTTGGCGATGAGCATAAACGAGAACTGAAGTCGCCGTGATCTAGTGGGTAGTGTGTTGGCTTATTAGACAAAAGGCCCGGGTTCGAATTTCAGGTCAGACATCAAAACGAAAAAATATTTCTTCGGCGACTTCCTCTCAGCAGATTTCTGGCAAAGCCTCTGAGAGTAAAAATTGCCATGAATAGTTTCTCAACAATCTGTCGTTCGGAGTCGACTTTAAACTGTAGGTCCCGCCACTCATGTTTAAAATTAACGCACACAACATAAGTGGTGTGAGAAGCTAGGTCATAATCCTGACTGAAGGGTTGTAATGGCCAATTATGTATGTATGTACCACATGAGTTAAGGTGCCGAGCGCAAGAGGCTAATGCATCACTTCAAGCCTTTGCAATGGAGGTCAAGAGATGAATGCAACTTACCTACCCAAGAGAAAACCACCCACTTACAGACAACTTTAAGACCGAGGCGTTCGTTAATGGCATACACGCTTCACACAGAAGACAATATTTGCAGAGACCGTGGCCTTCACACTAGCCCGGGAAACCGCTCCCACGATGTCTAGACCACAAGTTAGCAAAGTGCAAAGAATGGAAGCATTAATTGGTAGGTTAGTTTAAGTTAGAGGATGTGTACTTGCCATTGGGTTAAGTATAATACTCGGAGGTCAAAATGACACACTGTAATACGTCCTACTCAAACAATCAATGAATCAATGGAGAGCTTTAATGTTGGCGTTCTATAAAGAGTTCAAAGCTTCGAAGAAGACCTTGCTCAGGGTTCTTAACCTTAACCTACTAAGGGCTGGACAGTTAAATAAATGGTGTTCGATAGTTTCCAACTCCTCCTTGTCGGATTGAGATCAATTCCAGATCCTTTACAGCCATCTAATCTTGCTTGCCCTACTGTCGATGGGAGTGACCAACTGTTATAAGCGCGCAAGAAGCAGAGGGGCTTGGAAGGATGTATTAAGGCAGGCCAAAATCCGTTAATCGGGTTGTTAAGGGCCAATTAAGAAGAAGAACCTTAGACGGGCTTTATCTAAAACCAGCAGCAAAGCTGTTCTATTACTGTTTAAAGCAGGCCATAGATAGCTAGTCACACAACATCCTGATACATTCATTCAGCGCCTCTGCTTTTCTCCCCTGACCCACTCAGTGATTGAGGATCAGGATCAATTATTAAATCACCGCCAGAAAGTGAACTTAATCTAGCGAAAGCATCTACCGTTTTATTTACACCTATTTACTGGTAACTGATGAGGAAAGAGGAACTTTGGATTTTGTAGGTCCTAAATCGAAGATAGAACTGGATTGGCTTCTTAAACTTAAGGTCACCATTCAAACCCCAGGTCAGAAATCAAAACAAAATATGAAAAAATATTTCTTTGGCGACTTCCTCTCAGCAGGTTTCTGTTAAAAAGAAAAGTCATGAAATGTTTCTCCTTACCCGCTACAGTCCGGACTGTAGTGTGTACGTGTCCCTACGTAATGGGGACGAGCCCTCCGCGGTCGGGTGAGGGTTGGGTTAGTGAGTGGCCGGGGACGTTCGAAAAAAAAAAATCTGTCGTTGGGATTCGACTTTGAACTGTAGGTGCCAACACTCTTGTATAAAACTAACACACGTGGAATATGAGTGGTGTTAGAAGCTAGGCCGCAATCCTGACTGAAGGGTTGTAATCGCAAATTACGTATGTAAGTAAGCCGGAGATGGCAATCATTATAAGCGTACATACTAAACCCACCCTCTGTATCTTCCAACAATCCTTCTTCCGTGGCACTGCTATTAGGCATTACTCCCACAACGTATGTCTTTTCCTGGGGATCATTCCCATAGTGCTGGTCAAAAAGGAGGAAAGGATAAAATCAAAATAATTTTTTTTATTTGTAAACATTTCGCTTCTCTCAACAGCAATTACCATAAAGAGCTCACTTGTGTATAGCATCACATCCCTCCACAATGCAAATTTAATATTCAAATACATACTCGTACAACAATGAGTATTTCAAATAATATTTATTGAAGGAAATTGTATAGAAAAAATGTTTATTTTAAAATCCCCTTGAGTTAAGCAAATGATTCACTTCTCACTTTCAATTCAAATTCTATTACGCTGCTTCTTCTTCCATGTACTACCTACCACAAGTACTTTCAAGTTGCTTAACCAATAGGATTTACCAGAGATGGACAAAAATGTCCGCCACTACCAGAATTTATTTTTTTTTGTATTAAAAGAACTGTAAATTTTCAAAGAACTCAGGACAATAGAAACTTGAAAAAAGTTTTACGTTTTCATCCGCAAAAACTTTTTGGTTTAAAAGTTAAAAAAAAATTTTTTTTCTGCTTTCATTTCAAAAAGTTGAGTCCGAAAATGGAGGACAAGGAAGACGGCATACAAAAAAACCCGAAATAAAAGATAGAAACTTTTGGTATGTAAGTACATAAACAAAATTGTGATAAAATGTCAATTCCATTTAGTCAGCGTTCAGAATGTACAGTCGGCTACAAGAAAACGTATTGAAATACTTTATAGTGCATTACGCCCAGTATTTATTTTCTTTCTTTGCACTCGGGCAGTTTTGAATCTGTCCAACACTGGTGTGATGATTTTACATAGCTTAACATTAAAATTATATAAAAAAATCTACAAAAACAAAACAATGCGGTAAACAAACTTGTTTACAAATTAACAACCCACATCAGCATAATAAAATGGTAAACCAGTAAACAAAAATATAACAACAACACTACAATAATGAATGTAAACAATGATGCCTCCCCATCATTAATATTCAAATACATACAACGACGAGTATTTCAAATAATATTTACTAAGGCGAAATTGTATGAAAAAATTTATTTTAAACTTTTCACTTCCAATTCAAACTCCATAATGCTTCTTCTATGTATCTAGCACAAGCACATATTTATAGAGATTTCGAGAGGGTGAAGTCATGAACATATGCCTTCAAGAACATTCATTAGACTGTTTACTTTGCTATATAAAAGGCAACTCAAAGCAGGCGAGGGAGTTAGTGAAGTTCAGTCAGTATTGAGTAAAGACGCGATGGGTTTGCAAAGAGTAATCGTGTTTTATAGAGATTTTGAGAGGGCGAAGTCTTGAACATTCAACTTCAAGAACTTTCAGCTTCTAGAATATTAACCATACTTTTTACTTTAACATATAAAAGGCAACTCAAAGAAGGCGAGCGAGTTAGTGAAGTTCAGTCAGTCTTGAGTAAAGACGCGAAGTATTTGAAGCGAATAATCGTGTTTTATAGAGATTTTGAGAGGGCGAAGTCTTGAACATTCGCCTTCAAGAATATTCATACATAATTGGTCATTAGAACCCATCAGTTAGGATTATTGACCTAGTTTCTCACACCACCTATGTTGTGTGTGTTAATTTTATACATGAGTAGCGGGACCTACAGTTTAAAGTCGACTCCTAACGACAGATTTTATGGGAACATTTCATGGCTATTTTATTTACTCTCAGAGTTTTTGCCAGAAATCTGCTGAGAGGAAATCGCCGAAAAATATTTTTTGTATTTTGTTTTGTTGTCTGGCCTGGGTCTCGAATCCTGGCTTTTACGTCTAATAAGCTAACACACTACCTACTATACTACGGCGACTTCAAGAATATTCACCTTCAAGGATATTAACTCAAAGCAGGCGAGGGAGTTAGTAAAGTTCAGTCAGTTTTGTGTAAAGACGGGGTGTGTTTGAAGCGAGTAATCGTGGTTTGAAGATCTTCGTAACAAAGATCTATTGAATAATAATTGTTATTGTTTATGCAAAGGCTGTAAACAGATTAATAACAAAGCAATTGCTGTTAACACAACGTTGTGAAAAACGGCATACAAGATTGTGCGAATAATTAGTAATTTTAATTCAAACTCGCCTGAGCTCACTTCATAGCCACGACACTGACGACGTTCTAAGCGATCAGAAAAATCAGCATTATCTTCCAGGGTGGAACCATGGAAACATTGTATGAGCCTTTAGTAGAGATGTGCATATAAAACGCAAGGTAGAGCAGGCGACAGAGTTAGTAAAATTTAGTCAATCTTGTGTGAAGACGCATTGTGTTTGAAGCGAGTAATCGGGGTTTGAAGATCTCCGTTACAAAGATCTGTTCAATAATTGTCTAGTAATTGTTTTTCCTAATGCAAAGTAATAATAAAAGAAGGCAATTGTTGTTGTTTATATCAAGTTGTGAACAGTGGCACACAAAATTGTGCGAATAATAATTTTAAATAAAACTAAACACAGATTTAATTTTATTTTGAAATCTACGAGCTCATATTTTAAACGTTTTTAAAAGGTAAAATTTACTTAATTGGCCATAACAACCTGATTAACGGATTTCTGCCTGCCACAATACATTATTCCAGCCGTCTGTGCCAATGACGGGCGTCACACCAGTCGATGACAGAGCTTCCTCGATTTGCTTCTTCCAATGCAAACAAGGTAATGCTCTTCGCCGACTTCCGCGAGATCTCCGCACCAAATACTCGTCTCGCTGGAGCATCCTGCTCCATACGAACGACATTTTAGAGCCAGCGCAACCGCCGGATATTAATAAGCTGCACAAAGTCTATGTCGCTAAGGAGTTCATACAGCTCACTGTTGAATCGGATGCGGAAAACATAGCCAAATAGCACTGGACCGAAGATCTTATGTAAGACTGTTCTCTCGAAAACTCTCAAGGCTGCTGCTGTATCAGGGTTCATGCCTCTGCACCATAGAGAAGCACGAGTAGGATGAGAGTCTTCTATAGTATTACTTTTGTCAGGATGCCGACCTAGCTTCTCACATAACTTATGTTGTGGGCGTTAATATTATATGAGAGTGACGGGATCTAGAGTTTAAAGTCGAATTCGAATGACAGCTTTTTGTTTGAGAAACATTTTCATGGGCAATTTTATTTTGGCACTCAGAGTTTTTGATAGAAATCTGCTGAGGGGAAGTCGTCACATTTAGTTTTGTTGAAGATGTGTGACCTGGGATTTGAACCGAGGCCTCTTGTCTAAGAAACCAACACACTACCTACTAGATTACGACACACACCCTTTCTAAACACTAAGATTCGCATGTGGTCTGCGTAGACTAAACGGAAATGTGTTGGTATCTTATACAAGAACTCCTTCAAAATTTAGTTCTGAAGTCGTGGGTAGGTAGGTTGAAGGAGAAGATACCAATCAAAGGTCTCATGCGAATTGACCATCGTATACTAATAAGTTTCGTAAGTGGTCTATGCAGATTAAAGGGTAGTGTGTTGTCATCTTGCATAAGTACGTCTTCAATCTTCAGTCCTGAAAACTAAGGTAGGAATAAAATCATAAGGACTTCAAAGAGTGACTTTCGAACTTTGGCCTTGTTGAAGCCTTGTCTAGCCAATTGATAAGCATTTACTTTTCTATCAAATTAATAGGATTTTGCTCAATCACCGTGGACAAGCATAGACCAAAATGTGTATTCACTGAATGGGCTCTGCAGCAGTTGGCAAGTGACACTAAATTCCATCGAAAATTGTTTTCCAGGGTTTGGGTCCATTTCTATACGAATAAATACGTAAATAACGAATTTTGGGACTATACCAATCCACATACCATTCCAGGGCACTGTTTCCTATGGACCTTTTGAAAACGACGTTGACCATCAACTGAAAGGTGGAAAATTGAATCCAAACCGGTTGACACTGGAGGGAAATCAAACCAATTAATGGGGGATCGTGGTACTTATTTTGTTTTTGTGTGTTTTAAAAGGATGAACTTATGCGTCAATCGGCCAAACAAGATTGACAAGCATCAATCATAATACCTGTGAGTGGCACAGTGAGCATAGATTTGATCCTATTTAAAGCTCATTACGAAGCAAACATTACTTCTCTTGACTTTAGTTCTATTGCTCATTTTCTCAGTTGTGTTTAAAATGGATGAACTTATGCGTCAATCACACAAGTAAGTAAGAGAAGCATCAATCACGATGGTTGCGGGTAGCACAGTGAGCATAGATTTGATCGTTTAAAGCTTCTACGCTGCTTTACTTAAAGCTTATTATGAAGCAAACATTACTTCTCTTGGACTTTAGTTTTCTTGCTCATTTTGCCAGTTACAATAACTTGGTTGGTTGATTGGGTGGCAGTTTATTTCACGTCAAGCAGGAAACACTTTAAAAGTGAAACAAAAACAAAAAAGAAAAGTTTATGAAAAGAAGAAGAAACTGAAAACGACAAAAATGATGGAAAGTTTTCAATTCAATATACCAACCACATACCGACCGACCGACCGACCGACCGACTGACATACAACAAGTCCGGTAAGGTAACCACAAAATAGCGAAAAAATAAGAGGAAAAGAGGAAAAGTTTTGATAATGATGATGGTGGATATAAATGAATGATGATGTTGAGAAGAAGAAGAAGAAACTAATTAAGTTATAATAATTAATTGTGAATTAATTAAGAAAAACGAATGGGAATGAGAGGGAAAAAGAATCAAACAACAATAAATTGTAAAGGAAGTAAAAGAAAAGAGAAAGTTTAGCAAACCGATAACTTTATTGTGATTGACGACTGTGACTGTGCTTGAAATGGACTAAGCATGACTATAATGAAGATGACTATGATGGAAAAGCACTTGGGTAAGGTAATGTATACGAAGAATAAATACTTGTTAATTCGATTAGAATAGAAACAAAGTATGGAAGGATATCTAATTAGGAAATAATTAAAGTGTAGCCTTTATTATTAGATTTCCAAGTAGATTGAAGTTTAGTATGCCTTCTTGCTACTTAAATAAGGGGATAAATTAGATGTGGTCTGATAATGTCATTAAAAATTGTACAGGGACATAATATTTTTTAATTAGTAGAGGAGAGCACTTTTGCAGCTTAGTAGGTACAGTGTTGGTTAATTAGACGTAAGGTGACGTGAAATATGAAAACTTTTTTCTTGGTTACTGCCGTTTAGCGGATTTTTTTTTGGGAGGGTGCCGTCATTCATGTATAAAATTATACACACAAACATACAGTAGCGAGCACAAAAAATGCAACGTTGGGTAAAATTATCTTTAAGTGCGATAATTTTAAAAAAATGGTGACCAGTTCAAAATATTTCTTTGGGTTATTAATCCCTACAGTTATAGATACCTATTATCAATAACATTATGTAAATATTTTTAATTAATGATATATTATTTTGTCATTTATTAAAAAGAGTGCGAATTTCATGGGAGCAATAAAAATGCAACATCATAATTAGAAGGCATAGAGTCGACTAAAGCTATTAATGTGTTAATGGATATTTTCTCCCATTCACTTTTCAAAATTTCTTCTAATTGTCTCTTATTTGACGGATGTTTCCTCTTAACTTCCCGATCTAATAGCTCCCATAGATTTTCTATGGGGTTTGGATCGGGAGACTGTGATGGCCAATCCAAAACATTGACATCATTGTCGCTTAAAAAGTTTCGAGCTAAGCGACTTGAGTGCTTTGGATCGTTATCCTGTTGGAATATGCTACCAGGAGGCATTTTTTCCCGCAGATGAGGAAGCATGTGTTCTCCAAGGATTTCACAGCACTTCTTGGCGTCCATTTTTCCTTCGATTTGAGTTAAGGGACCTACCCCATCACGGGAAAACGCACCTGTAAATACGTGACGTAAAATCAATAATTTTTTTTAAACATATCGTTCCTTACCCCACACCATTATTGATCCACCGCCATCTTTTACGGTTGGAAGTTGATATCTTGGAGAATATCTCTGTCCAGGCGGTCTTCGAACAAAATTTATCCCATCGGAGCCAAACAAATTAAATTTGCTTTCATCGCTCCACAAGACTTTAGCCCATTGTTCATTTGACCAATCCTTGTAACGTTTTGCAAATTCCAGGCGCTTCTTTTTATTGATTGCACTGATGAGAGGTTTCTTTGCGGGTCGTCTCGCATGCAAATTAGCCTCTTTAAACCTACGGCGAACAGTGTGAACGCCTATAGAGACTCCCATTTGATCATTTGCGAAATTAGCAACGTCCACTGCGGTCTTTCTGGATCTTTTTTAACCAGTGCAATCATCTGGCGGTCTTGGCGAGAGGTAGTTTTTCGAGGATTACCACTATCTGGTTTCCTTTCCACACTATTTCTCAAGGAAAATCGAGATTTAATCCGACATACGGTTGATTGATTTACACCAAAGAGGTGTCCAACTTCACGCATGGATTTTCCTTCTTCTAAGGCTTTAATGATTGCAGTTTTGCTGTCAGCTGAGAGCTGCTTCTATTACAAAACACATGTTGTATAACTTATTTAAGAAATTTTCAATTATAATTAAATAAATAACTTACTTTAACTATTTTTTTATTATGTTGCATTTTTTTTGCTCGCTAAAAATTTGCATTTTTTTCACTAATTCAAAAATATTTAACTTTTTAAAGCAGAATTTGGAATAAACTGTGGTTACTTTGAAAACTTATAATTGAAAGAATTAACAGCAAAAGAAAATAGATAAATTAGTTACCGTTATTTTGAAACAGATCTTATTAAAGATCATATGGCACAGTGTTGCATTTTTTGTGCTCGCTACTGTAGTTGCCAGATTTGACGATTTATCATCATTTTGACGATTTTGAGCTCCGAAAATATCATTTTGACGACATGACTGACGGTTTATGCTTTTATTTTGACGATTTTTAACAATCAAAAATTTACCTCATAATTTTCTTTACTTTAGTACTTTAACTTTAGTACTTTACTTTAGTTCCTTAAGCTTTGTATAACAAGGTGTAAAGTATAAATACCGTTATAAATATATAAATATAGAGTGGCTGATATATAATGCAACAAAGTAAAGCGCAATATTTTAAAAATTTTTTTTTTTTTATTTTTATTGCTCAAAAGCAAAAAATGTTGGAAATGACATCAAATTTTAGAATCAGTTTAGATTTATTCGAATCGGCCACCTTTGGTACGAATAATGGCCTTCAAACGGCCGACAAAGCCAACACAAGCTGCACGAAGGTAGGTCTGCGGTATTTTGGGCCATTACCGACGAAGCGCCGTCTTGAAATGATCGACACTTTTTTTCATACGACCAACATTGACATTGTTTTTGGAACTAGGAAAATATATTATTGGAATGAGAAAAGAGTTAGCATTGTTTACGGAGACTAGGTTTGAATATTTTTATTCTATACTAGCTGACCCGACGAACTTCGTCCCGCCCAAAATTGATTTTCTTTATTGCCGAAATGCATTCGTCTACGCTCACTATGACCCTAATTTTATTTAAAGGTTTGCCACGCCCTCTTCTTTTTGCTATACCGAATTCTATTTTTAAACCATCTAAACCTAAT
This sequence comes from Sarcophaga peregrina, assembly GCA_014635995.1. Classification (NCBI taxonomy): domain Eukaryota; kingdom Metazoa; phylum Arthropoda; class Insecta; order Diptera; family Sarcophagidae; genus Sarcophaga; species Sarcophaga peregrina. Next base: position 82,024,640 of record CM025793.1, on the reverse strand, counting down.
AAGCTTTCGAACAAAAAAGGGTGGTTAAAATCGGTTTTGTAGTTTAAGAGTTATAGGTATCACTTGAAGGGGGAGGGTTGTCAAGCCCAATTTTTGGTGGGATTGTCTCTACAAACTGACCCACCAAATTTTATTCGTGCACCATAAATATGTACCTAAATATTCGATTTTAACGATTTGCCACGCCCACTTAACATTTAGGGATATGTAAAATGGATGTTGTCCGATTCTCAGACCTAACCAATATGCTCACAAAATTTCATGAAAATCGGTCGTTACAATTCGGAGGAGTTTAACCACTAACACCGTGACACGAGAATTTTATATATTAGGAGACTGTCATGAGCTGGGTGACACAGACCTCATGCTCGATGTAGTAAAATAGATTAGAGTCTCTAGATCTAGGGATCTCTGCGGGAGACTGTCATGAGCTGGGTGACACAGACCTCATGCTCAATGTAGTAAAATAGATTAGAGTCTCTAGATCTAGGGATCTCTGCGGGAGACTGTCATTAGCTGGGTGACACAGACCTCATGCTCGATGTAGTAAAATAGATTAGAGTCTCTAGATCTAGGGATCTCTGCGGGAGACTGTCATGAGCTGGGTGAGACAGACCTCATGCTCAATGTAGTAAAATAGATTAGAGTCTCTAGATCTAGAGATCTCTGCGGGAGACTGTCATGAGCTGGGTGAGACAGACCTCATGCTCAATGTAGTAAAATAGATTAGAGTCTCTAGATCTAGGGATCTCTGCGGGAGACTGTCATGAGCTGGGTGAGACAGACCTCATGCTCAATGTAGTAAAATAGATTACAGTCTCTAGATCTAGGGATCTCTGCGGGAGACTGTCATGAGCTGGGTGAGACAGACCTCATGCTCAATGTAGTAAAATAGATTAGAGTCTCTAGATCTAGAGATCTCTGCGGGAGACTGTCATGAGCTGGGTGAGACAGACCTCATGCTCAATGTAGTAAAATAGATTAGAGTCTCTAGATCTAGGGATCTCTGCGGGAGACTGTCATGAGCTGGGTGAGACAGACCTCATGCTCAATGTAGTAAAATAGATTAGAGTCTCTAGATCTAGAGATCTCTGCGGGAGACTGTCATGAGCTGGGTGAGACAGACCTCATGCTCAATGTAGTAAAATAGATTAGAGTCTCTAGATCTAGGGATCTCTGCGGGAGACTGTCATGAGCTGGGTGAGACAGACCTCATGCTCAATGTAGTAAAATAGATTAGAGTCTCTAGATCTAGGGATCTCTGCGGGAGACTGTCATGAGCTGGGTGAGACAGACCTCATGCTCAATGTAGTAAAATAGATTAGAGTCTCTAGATCTAGAGATCTCTGCGGGAGACTGTCATTAGCTGGGTGACACAGACCTCATGCTCGATGTAGTAAAATAGATTAGAGTCTCTAGATCTAGGGATCTCTGCGGGAGACTGTCATGAGCTGGGTGAGACAGACCTCATGCTCAATGTAGTAAAATAGATTAGAGTCTCTAGATCTAGAGATCTCTGCGGGAGACTGTCATGAGCTGGGTGAGACAGACCTCATGCTCAATGTAGTAAAATAGATTAGAGTCTCTAGATCTAGGGATCTCTGCGGGAGACTGTCATGAGCTGGGTGAGACAGACCTCATGCTCAATGTAGTAAAATAGATTAGAGTCTCTAGATCTAGGGATCTCTGCGGGAGACTGTCATGAGCTGGGTGAGACAGACCTCATGCTCAATGTAGTAAAATAGATTAGAGTCTCTAGATCTAGAGATCTCTGCGGGAGACTGTCATGAGCTGGGTGAGACAGACCTCATGCTCAACGTAGTAAAATAGATTAGAGTCTCTAGATCTAGGGATCTCTGCGGGAGACTGTCATGAGCTGGGTGAAACAGACCTCATGCTCAATGTAGTAAAATAGATTAGAGTCTCTAGATCTAGGGATCTCTGCGGGAGACTGTCATGAGCTGAGTGAGACAGACCTCATGCTCAATGTAGTAAAATAGATTAGAGTCTCTAGATCTAGGGATCTCTGCGGGAGACTGTCATGAGCTGGGTGAGACAGACCTCATGCTCAATGTAGTAAAATAGATTAGAGTCTCTAGATCTAGAGATCTCTGCGGGAGACTGTCATTAGCTGGGTGACACAGACCTCATGCTCGATGTAGTAAAATAGATTAGAGTCTCTAGATCTAGGGATCTCTGCGGGAGACTGTCATGAGCTGGGTGACACAGACCTCATGCTCGATGTAGTAAAATAGATTAGAGTCTCTAGATCTACAGATCTCTGTGGGAGACTGTCATTAGCTGGGTGACACAGACCTCATGCTCGATGTAGTAAAATAGATTAGAGTCTCTAGATCTAGAGATCTCTGCATGAAAACAATTCCACATACGAATAGTCCGTCTAACAAACGAACTTTGTCTGTAATTCAGTGTGCGATACACTGGGCAATTCGACATACGAATCTGCTGGCCGAGAAAGACGAGTGTTACGTAGGAATACACGATTTTCATAAGCAACTCCCCTTATTTCGCTCGTGCAATATTTATTGTAGTACGGATAGAACAGTGAAACAGAAGCCACATTGCAACGATGCTCAATGGAGTTGGTTAGGTCGTAGTGGTAGCTCTGATATTATAAAGCTCACTTGAGCACGCATGGCGGCCCGTTGTGATGCCATGAGTGAAACGCAGTCCCTGTACTAACCAAGTTCCGCCAAATCAGGGAAAAGGAAGAAGTACAATGGGTCAATTTCGACCTCCGGGTACTGTGCTTGTCTTGACCGACAGGTCCACGTCCTCTAACCTAAGAAGTTGATCAGCGCAAGGGCTGCACAGCAAAAGCACGACTACCCCGTACTGGAAAACCAGCCAAAAAATTTGATGAACGAAGCTATAACACTGATATCAATAGATGATAACTCCGTTAAGCTAACAAGGAGTGGGAGCAAGAGACGGGCACTGGCAAAGAAAGTGAATAACACTTTCCTCTTCCTCAGTGAACCTGCAACCACGGCAGAAGTCGTATGGAGTTGGTACACTATCGTAATTTACGACCTACGACCAGGTGAGGCCTGTACACGGTCGAGAAGACACAAAATAGACTTTAAGGGCTTATCCATACATGAGGATTGTATTTCATTTTCGATCGGTTAGAAATGGTGTAATTTGTAAGTAGATCAGATGAAGTGAAGTATTTATTGCAACGTCTTAAGAAACCAAGACACTCAAAACTGAAATTTTATTGCCGATAAAGTCAAGATCTTCTGACTCCCTAATATTTACATTACACATGGGCATATATGATGCGATATTATTGCTGCTTGACATGGGCTTTGATTTATTTTTGACGGTTTTTTTACGACTTCAATAAGCGACTTTGACGATTTTGACGATTTTTTTTCTCAAATATTTGACAATTTGATGCTTCATTTATCTGCCAGCTAGAAGCTAAATCGTAATCCTGACTGAAGAGAACCTTTTATTCTCCCTGCCCCCGGGGGAATTTATCTTATCTTTCGATGGCATGTAGACTTTCGTTGGAGGACAGCTACACCTTCCTACGCTAGCTTTGGAATGTAATTATTTCAATAATTAATTGTAATTGTATTGTCTATAAGACTTGATGTATTAAAGCAAAATAATTTCCCCTGTAAATGTAATAACAACAACAACAACAACAATTCATCTAATAAAACATCTTTAGATTGTCATTTAATTCCCTGTAGAACAATTTGTGTGTTGGTGTCTTAATCTTAAACTCAAATCTTTTGCTCTGCACTATGCCTGTAATACAGCATACATACGTACCCTATCAAACCAATTCAATATGTTTGTTTATCTCTTTGTCTGTCTGTGTGTCTGTCTGTTTGTGTACATACATCTCTTTGGATAAGTCCTTTTAATTCCAGTCTTGTTAATTAAACGTTTCATGCTCTGTTGCCTTCATATCAAGATTTTGTTGATATTGTTGTTGTTATTGTTGTTGTTCCATTCCTATACAATGTTGTTTGTTTTTAAAGATTGACTGGATACTGTTCGTTTGTTTGTTTGTTTATTTGTTCGTATAAGAAGAGATTAAAATGAATGATAAGTTTTACAAAAATGTATGTACTCGTATGTAAACTACAGTGTGTAATCCACTTAACAGAGAGAGAGAGAGAGAGAGCACAATGAATTCGTTTAACAATCGTTTGCCAGCAATTGTCGTTAAAGAATTTTTACTGTGTCCATATTCCTTTGCAAATGCGTGTTTACTTTACATTCGTGTTTGTACGTGCATTTAAACGTTCGATTGCAAACAACATCGTGAACATCACGATTTTAAAGTGTACAAGAGAAGCAACGGCAACTAATACACTAACACACTAACACACCAAGAGTAGGTGAAGTGTACTGTTGGTTTGTGTACACGAATCCATAGCCATATGTACCATATATTTCACAATTGTATTTACCCATACATTTGCGCCTTCATTCAATCCTTCATTCATTGCAATAATTCCTTTATATAAGAAATTATCCATCGATTCATACTTAAGCTCCACGAATCTTGTTTGTGTTTGTTTAAACGCAATCAAACTATTGTAACATGAATGCAACCGTAATAGGGAAGATGCTTTGTGATCCTAGGCTTATTCAGCCTTTTCAGGGGTGTGTAATTAAACGAGGTCTAGTGGGTAGTGTATTGGCTTATTAGACAAAAGGCCGGGTTCGTATCCCAGGTCAGACATCAAAACGAAAAATATTTCTTCGGCGATTTCCTCTCAGCAGATTTCTGGCAAAGACTCTGAGAGTAAAAATTGCCATGAAAAGCTTCTCAAAAATCTGTCGTTCGGATTCGACTTTAAACTGTAGGTCCCGCCACTCATGGTTAAAATTAACGCACACAACATAAGTGGTGTGAGAAGCTTGGTCGTAATCCTGACTGAAGGGTTATAATGGCCAATTATGTATGTATGTATGTAATTAAACGAGTTCAGTCTTAATTCTAGGATACAGCAAGCTTGGCACAATGAAACTAATACTCTACAAGACGCTTATGTATGTACGCTTCTTAATGGCTAAAAAGCATGGACACTCTTAAGTACTAATGCAGCAACCTTGAAAGTATTCAAGCTAAAAGACTTACGTAAAATACTTCGGTTCCGAAGGCGGCGAAGATAACGTTCTCGTTTGCGTTGGAAGGACAAAATGGAGGTTATCGATTGCTGTGGCCAACTGGCGAAGACACGTAAGAAGCTGAGGCGCCTAGAATAATGTGTTAAGGCTAACGGAAATCCGTTAACCGAATTGTTAATGGTTAATTAAGAAGATGAAGAATGCTTAATAGGGACAAAAAGAGACTTTCGTCGTTACATAAGCAATAAAGTTGCTGACTTAATCGATGCATATTCCAAGAGAAAATAATTAAAAGGACATGAAGCCATAACCTTATTACTTTTATCGAAACAACTAACTTAAGTCCATTCTTTCCTATTTAGACTGTGTTAAAATAAAATTAAACTAAACTCTACAGTTCAGGATAACGTTTTGCAGCTCACTTCACTTGAATCAACACATACAGTAAGACGCCGCTTAACACTATCCCGTTAAACGCTGTTTCAGTATTACGCGGTTGCAAATGAAACGGCCATCTACTAATCAAAAGCGGTGCACTATATAGCGACGGTGTATACTAAGTATCTGTTTCAAGGCTCTTTTGTCAGTTTGTTCAGAAAAAAGATTCGAACAGTATTTTCTGAAGTCGCAATGTATTTACAAGAGGTATGCACAAGACATATAAAATTGCACGCTGTTGCATTTTTCTCAAGACCGAATATTGATTGTAGCTGCAAATATAAATAAGTGTGAAGCAAAGATAGAGTACACAAAAAAACAACTGCGCTCGTAAACCATTGTACAACAGTATAAAAGAGTGTTGTGTGAAGTGGGCAACAAAAATATTGTACTCTTCATAGAGTCACAACATGCATTTCTTTTTTTGCACTCGGCAACCGAACATCTTTGTCGACGCCAGCATTGCCAGTACCTTTTTTAAACGTTTTATTTCTGGGGAAAAACCTTTTTTTACACTACAACTGTTTTTACACTACTGATATTCATATGACAATACTGAAAATGTAGCTTCAGTGGTAAAATATGCTCTTACAACACAAAGCATAGTTCCGTTACTTTACAGGCAGGATTACGACCTAGCTTCTCACACCACTTATGTTGTCTGAGTTAATTTTATACATGAGTGGCGGGACCTACAGTTTAAAGTCGACTCCGAACGACAGATTTTTTTGAGAAGCATTTCATGGCAATTTTTTACTCTCAGAGTCTTTGCCAGAAATCTGCTGAGAGGAAGTCGCCGAAGAAATATTTTTCGTTTTGATGTCTGACCTGGGATTCGGGACCTACAGTTTAAAGTCGACTCCGAACGACAGATTTTTGAGAAGCTTTTCATGGCAATTTTTTACTCTCAGAGTCTTTGCCAGAAATCTGCTGAGAGGAAGTCGCCGAAGAAATAATTTTCGTTTTGATGTCTGACCTGGGATTCGAACCCGGGCCTTTTGTCTAATAAGCCAACACACTATCCACTAGACCACGGCGACTTCCTGTTGTTGTATACATTGAATGAATGAGAAATACACATTTCAGTGCACTCGCAAAATCAAGAGCAACAGAAAAGAGTACATTATAGTATTGCATTCGGTGAAGGGTAAGCTAGCAGAATGTCTTGTGCACTTACTTACTTTACTTAATTGGCCATAACAACCCGATTAACGGATTTCGACCTGCCGCAACACATCCTTCCAGGCGCTTCTGCTTCTTGCGCGCCTACGCCAATTGGTCACACCAATCGATGACAGGGCTTCCTCGATTTGGTCCTTCCAACGGATACAAGGTCCTCCTCTTCGCCGACTTCCGCAGATCCCCGCATCAAATACTCGTCTCACCGGAGCATTCTCCTCCATTCAAACAACATGGCCGAGCCAGCGCAACCGCTGGATATTAATACGCTGTACAACGTCCATGTCGTTGAGGAGCTCATGCAGCTCTTTGTTGGATCGAATGCAGAAATCATCACCAACTCGCACTGGACCGAAGATCTTACGTAGGAAATTTCTCTCAAATACTCTCAAGGCAGCTGCATCAGTTCTTAATAGGGTCCATGCTTCTGCGCCATAAAGAAGCACGGGTATGATGAGCGTCTTGTAGAGTATTAGTTTTGTCTTACGAGAGAGATCTCTCCTACTCAATTGCCTATTGAGACCATAATAGCACCTGTTGGCAAGAGTAATCCTGCGCTTGATCTCCAGACTGACATCATTTTCGGTGATAACGGCGGAGCCAAGGTAAAGGAATTCCTTGACTGTATCAAAAGTATAGTTATCGGCCGTAATTTGTGAATCAATACGCCGCACGGCTCTACTTGTCGATAACATATACTTCGTTTTGCCCTCATTTACTGCCAGACCCATCTTCTTAGACTCCCGTTCAATAGCACTAAAGGCAGCAGAGACATCTCGTTTGGTATGCCCTATGATGTCGATGTCGTCAGCGTACGCACACAACTGGACATTTTATGTCTTGTGCACACCTCTAGTATTTCCGTATGTATGTGTTAAGGTGCCTCGTTTAACGGTGTTTCGTTTAGCATTGGCACCTTTTGGAAGCGGTTAGCGGGATCTTACTGTACTTCAAAAAATAAATGAAAACTTTCAGTGTATGTTTGCGAATTGTGTAGTTTCCTTTGCCATAAAATTATCGATTATTTGATGTTCATTTTAGAAGCAATACTAAACCTCTACTAAAAATTTACTGCTTCTGTATAAAAAAAAATGAAAAAATAAAATTAAAATGGAATACCAAAAATATAATAATAATTAAGAGAAATATGTGGCCATATTTTATTTTTGGAAACTGAAGGGTCTTCCATCCGTTTAAGTAATTTCTTAGTTAAATTATGATATTTTTAAATGTAATAAAAAAAACGTAAATTGGCCTCTTAATTTTTATTTATCTTCGGTTTGTTTATATTGGATGTATACGTTCGGGTATGCGTACCTTTTAAAAATCATAAAAATTATATTCTCCTGTCATATTTTTAAATGGCCATCATTATAAACATTTTTCACTTCTTTTTTATTTGACAACGATGTCATTAAAACAGAACGAACGAACGAACGGAGAGACGGACAGAACGGAGAGGACAGACGGACAAAACGGACAGACAGATGCTGGTCATTAACTTTATCGTCATCATCATGCCAAAAAAAAAATTTATGAAAACAAAGTATGCGTTAACGTAATGTCAGGAAACGTACGTGATTTGTTGTTATTGTTGTTGTTGCCAACAACAATTTTAGTGGTTATTTAATGGTCTTGTACATCCTCCTCGCATTTTTCCCTTAAAGGAAGAGAGCTGATGCTCATTTAACAGGCTATAACGCTAATGGCATGAAAAACTTTTTTTGTTTCTTTTTTATTTTTTATTTTCCTCTCTCTTTACGTTTTCCTATTCTTTAACCTGGTTTTTATTCAAAGTGAACCATTTTATGGCTTGAACAAGAAGAAAACTGAAGAGGTTTTCAGCTACAACAAAAATAAAAAAAGTTTTCAACGAAAACTCTATGAAGATATTTATTTAACGTGTGATATGTTTATCGTTTTTGTTATTTTAATCACGATTGTCACGGCCAGATTGCCTTAGAAATCTTAACTTCTTGTTAATGCCCACCGTCACATACTTAATCAAGTAGATTGTCTGAGAAACTTTACCTTCAGACTAATGCCGGCGAAACTCTTAATGCCTGTACTGCTTCCCCGTAGTCCTAGCGTACATGGTTTATGTCTGAATAACTTCTACATACAACAGTACTTATCTGGTAGCTGCGTATGCTTAATTATCCTTACAATAGCGGAGTCCTATAACGGCCCTGTTATTATCAAGCTTAACAAAACAATTCCATATCAAGCTTTCTAAATTTGAACAAAAAATTCGTCGTGATAACGACTAGTACTTAGATAAAAAGCCGATCTAAAGTACTCATTCAGTCATTTCCCGATATCCAACATCTCCCCAACTAATCATCCAACATCAAGCCAATCGCTAATAAAAGACCGATCTGGGGTACTCATCAGTATCCAACATCCCCACTTAATCTCCCAACTTCCATCCAACATGAAACCAGTTCCTATCTTACTAACAAGTATTGCAAGTGAAACGACTCCTAGATTAAAAGCCGATCTAAAGTACTCATCAGTCATTATCCAATATCAAACCAGTCGCTGATAAAAAGCCGATGTGGGGTATTCATCAATAATGTCCTATTATCCAACATCTACAACTAATCATCCAACTTCCTTCCAACTTGTTGTGGCCACAAGTATTACAAGTGAAACGATTCCTAAATTAAAAGCCGATCTAAAGTACTCATTCAGTCATTTTCCGCTAACCAACATCCCCAACTAATCATCCAATTTCTATCCGACATCAAACCAATTTCTATCTTACTAACAAATATTGCAAGTGAAACGACTCCTAGATTAAAAGCCGATCTAAAGTACTCATTCAGTCATTTTCCGATATCCAACATCCCCAACTAATCATCCAACTTCCATTCGACGTCAAACCAGTTCCTATCTTACTAACAAGTATTGCAAGTGAAACGACTCCTAGATTAAAAGCCGATCTAAAGTAATCATTCAGTCATTTTCCGCTATCCAACATCCCCACCTAATCATCCAATTTCCATCCGACATCAAACCAGTTCCTATCTTACTAACAAGTATTGCAAGTGAAACGACTCCTAGATTAAAAGCCGATCTAAAATACTCATTCAGTCATTTTCCGATATCCAACATCCCCAACTAATCATCCAACATCCATTCGACATCAAACCAATTGCTTTCTTACTAACGTATTATGACCACAAACATCGCAAGTAAAACGACTTTTAACTTAAAAGCCGATCTAAAGTATCCATGAGCCGTTTTCTATCCAACATCAAACCAGTCGCTGATAAAAGACCGATCTAGGGTATTCACCAATCTTTTCCATTATCCACCATCCTCACCTAATTATCCAACTTCCATCCAACATCAAGCCAGTCTCTGATAAAAGACCGATCTGGAATACTCATCATTATCCGCCATCCTCACCTAATTATCCAACTTCCATCCAATATCAAACCAGTTCCTATCTACTAAGTTAAATGACTTCTAGATTAAAAGCCGATCTTAAGTACGCATCAGTCACTTTCCAGTATCCAATACCCTTATCTAATGATCCAACATCAAACCAGTCGCTAATAACTTCCATCCAACATCAAACCAGTAGCTCATAGAAAATCGATCCAGAGTACTCATTACAGTCCAACATCTCCAACTAATCATTCAACTTCCATCCAACATGTTATGGCCACAAGTGTTGCAAGTAAAACGACTCTTAGGTTAAAAGCCGATCTAAAGTACTTATCAGCCATTTTCCGGTATCCAATATCCCCAACTAATCATCCAACTTCCATTCAACTTTAAATCAGCCGCCGATAAAGAGAGAATTACTACCCAATTCCCTTAAATTCACAGCAGAGATTAGCAATGAGTATTTAAAACGATGAGTAGATTCGAGTCATACTTATAATTTTAGATGCTTATAAGCATTCATACTTATTTGACTATCATACTCATACTACTCATATTAAAAGAGTGAAATACTCATCGTACTCATACTTAACAATACGCACGATCTTGTTGATTTCGACTCTCCATGACTCCACATATACACGAAGCACAAAATAAGTATGATTCGAGTACGAACACCACAATACTCGCTAGAAGATTGTGTGTTTGCTTGGCTTGCTGGCTTGGTCTTTTCTTTTTTCTTCTTTTGTAAGTGCAACAACAGCTAACACTGTAAATTCGAGTGAATTGATTCATTTATAAGTATTATAGGGTCGGCCAAATAACTTTTTTTTTTGAAAATGCTTAAAAAAAGAACTACTGAATATTTTCTCATCCGATCTAACAGTGAGCTGTATGAGCTTCTCAACGACATAGTCGTTGTGCAGCGTATTAATATCCAGCGGCTGCGCTGGCTTGGCCATGTCGTTCGAATGGAGGAGGATGCTCCGGCGAAACGGGTATTTGATGCGGGGATCTGCGGAAGTCGGCGAAGAGGACGACCTTGTATCCGTTGGAAGGACCAAGTCGAGGAAACCCTGTCATCGATTGGTGTGATCAACTTTCGTAGGCGCGCAAGAAGCAGAGGCGCCTGGAAGGATGTGTTGCGGCAGGCCGAAATCCGTTAATCGGGTTGTTCTGGCCAATTAAGTAAGTTTTACTTTTTATAAACGTTTAAAATATGAGCTCGTAGATTTCACACAAAATAAAATTCAATCTGAGTTTAGTTTTAATTAAAATTCTTTAATATTCGTTCAATTCTGTGTGCCACTGTTCACAACTTGATGTAAACAACAACAATCGCCTTCTTTTATTATTACTTTGCATTAGGAAAAACAATTACTAGACAATTATTCGATAAATCTTTTATAACGGAGATCTTCAAACCAAGATTACTCGCTTCAAACACAATGCGTCTTCACACAAGATTGACTAAATTTCACTAACTCTGTCGCATGCTCTGCCTTGCCTTTTATATGCACATATCCACTAAAGACTTATACAACTTTTCCGTGGTTCCACCCTAGAAGGTAATGTTGATTTTTCTGATCACTTAGAACGTCGTCAGTGTCGTGGCTATGAAGTGAGTTCAGGCGAGTTTGAATTAAAATTCCTTATTATTTGCACAATCTTGTATGCCGTTTTTCACAACGTTGTGTTAACAGCAATTGCTTTGTTATTAATCTGTTTACACCCTTTGCATGAACAATAACAATTATTAGACAATTGTTTAATAGATCATTGTTGCGGAGATCTTCAAATCACGATTACTGTCTGCAAACACATTGTGTCATCACAAAACGCTGACTGAACTTCACTAACTCCCTCGTCTGCGTTGCCTTGCCTTTTATATGGTAAAGTAAACAGTATGATTAATATTCTTGAAGGTGAATATTCTTGAAGGCGAATGTTCAGGACTTCGCCCTCTCTAAATCTCTATAAAACACGATTACTCGCTTCAAACACATCGCGTCTTCACTCAAGGCTGACTGAACTTCATTAATTCCTCGCCTGCTTTGAGTTGCCTTTTATATAGCAAAGTAAACAGTTTGATGAATGTTCTTGAAGGCAAATGTTCACGATTTTGCTCTCTCGAATTCTCTATAAATATGTGCTTGTGGCCAATTAAGTAAAGAAAGTAAGAATATTTTCTCAAATTTTTTTTTTATTTGAAAGTACAATCCTTCCGGTTAATAATGGAAAATAATTTCATTCAAATGGCTACCTCGGCTGGCAATGCAGTAGCCTACACGATCGGTCAAATTTTTAAGCACATTATCGATTGTATTTCATCAATCAAATTGTATTTCATCAATCCTTTAAAGCGTCAATTGTCTCTGGCATGTCGACGTAACACTTATCTTTGACGGCACCTCGCAAATAATTGTCCAAAGGTGTCAAATCGCAGTTCCGAGGTGGCCAAACGACATCAACTCTGCGGCTGATAATGCAATCTTCAAAAACAGGGCGCAAAACATCGAGTGAAGCTTCGGCTGTGTGGCACGTAGCGCCCTGCTGTTGAAACTAAATGTTGCCAATATCAATATACTGTGAACCTATTAATCAATTTTTTTATTTTAACAATTTTACAAAGCTATGGAGAAATAAATTTAAATAATAAAGACCCAAAAGTAGTTCACAGTGCTAGTAGTAGTTCATAGACCTTTTGCTGCCGATGTGCTCATAGAACACTTTCAGTTTTCAATTGAAATTTTTTCAAAAAAAAATTTTTTTTTAATATTCGTTTGAACCGAGATTTTTTTACGTTTCCAAAAAAAAAAAGAAACCAAAAACCAGGACAAGTTTTTTGTGTTATTGCTTCGGAAGTTTGGTTTTTTCTTTTCGGTTTTTTTTATTTTGTATGTAAAATGCACACCCAATTTATCATGTTACTTGCCACATTTTAAATGCTGATAAAAAAAAAGAATATGAAGCAAACACACAGAGCAATACGGTAACATCCTCATAAAAATTCTTTCTCTGTCTCTCTGTTGCTCTCGGTAAGCGCAGCAAATAAAAACCCCATGAGATGAGAATTAATGATAGCTCTGGTTTCGATTATGGGACTCTTACTCTACTGTGGTAATAAAAAATACTAAAAAACAAGAACAAATCGACAAAGGGGGGAAAAAAATAGGGCAACATTTACAGTTACAAGCACATCGTACTGTATTTTACCGTTTACTATGGGAGTGTAAGAGAGTGTGGTGGCAGCAAACTGGTTGAATATGAAAATATGGTGAAGCAATTTAAATGCGCAATTTAAGCGCATAAAACTTAACGAAAAGCGGAAATATAAAAACAGTGAGAATTTACAGGAAAAAATAACGGAATAACGGCATAATGGCATCACAAAAAGAAAAACGACACAATTTTCTCCCCATGCTGCCTGTATATCCTACAAGTTACTGTCTTTGTGCACTGCCAGTGATAGTGGAAGTGGTAGTTGTGCTGTATTTCGGCATTATAAATAACATTAAGAGATACGGAAGGCCCTATATTAAGAATTTGATTGAAATTAAAGAATCCATTTAAATTAAGCAATATTTACATCGCCTTTTCACCTGCATTTTTGAAAGCTTCATATGAGTATAATGGGGGTCGCCGTGGTCTAGTAGGTAGTGTGCTAGCTTATTAGACGTAGAGCCAGGGTTCGAGTCCCAGGCCAGACATCAAAACATTTCTTCGACGATTTCTTCTCTTTCTCTTCTTGAAAAGTTTCTCAAAAATCTGTCGTTCGGAGTCGACTTTAAACTATAGGTCCCGCCACTTCTGCATAAAATTAACACACACAACATAAGTGGTGTGCGAAACAGCGAGCTTCTTGGGGACGATTGCTGTAGACTGTCTAACGGTGAAGGTATAGCACTGGCCAATTTATAGTCACCAGCAGCAACTCGTTTCTTTACCGTTCGCATCTTCCCTCCCTCTTTCCACCTTTCCTAAAAAACCTGCACAATGCACTACATGAGTAGGGGTCATCCCCTGAGTGCTGGTTTAATAAAAAAAAAAAAAATATTTACTTCGCTTACCGATTAAAATTATAAACAAAAGCGATAAAAACTAAACAATGCAGTAAACCGAACTGTTTACAAATTATCGCATAAAAAATGATAAACAAGTAAACGAAAATATACCATCTACACTACAAGAATATGTGTAAACAAAATACACAAACAACATTACAAAGTAAATAACGATGTGTACATTTACAGAGATTACAAAAACGCGAACATTCGCCTACAGGAACATTCATCAGACTGAGCAGGTGACTGAGCTAGTAAACTTCAGTTAGTCTTGTGTGAAGACGCGTTGTGTTTGTAGAGAGTTATCGTGATTTAAAAATATCCGTTACAAAATATCTGTCGAACAATTGTCCAGGAAATGTTATTGTTTATGTAAACAGTGTAAACAAAGGAATAACAAACAAAGCAATTGTTATTGTTTACACCAAGTTGCGAACAGTGCTACACAGAATTATGCAAAGAATACAGAATTTTAATACAAACTAAAGACAAATTTATTTTTATTTTATATGCAATCTACGAGTCTTTACTTTAAATGTTTTTTTTTTGGGTCGTCGTATTCTAGTAGCTAGTGTGCTGGCTTATTAGACGTAAAGCCAGGGTTCGAGTTCCACGCCAGACATCAAAAATAAAAAAATACAAAAAAAGTATTTTTTCGGCGATTTCTTCTCTTTCCCTTCTTGTAGCTCAAAAATCTGTCGTTCGGAGTCGACTTTAAACTGCAGGTCCCGTCACTTCTGTATAAAATTAACACACATGATATAAGTGGTGTGAGAAACTGCGGGCTTCACTGCGGACGATTGCTGTAGACTGTCTAATGGTGAAGGTATAGCAGTGGCCATTTTATAGTCACGAGCAGCAATTCGTTTCCTTACCGTTCGCATCTTCCCTCTTTCCACCTTTCCTAAAACCTGCACAATGCACTGCATGGGTAGGGGTCATCCCCTGAGTGCAGGTTTAATAAAAAAAAAAAAAAAATTAGGCAGAAGAATAGGTTGGTCAGCGCAAGAGCTGCACATTTAAAGCACGACTACCTCATATAGTCACCTAGTAGCAACTCGTTTCCTTACCGTTTGCATCTTCCGCCTCTCTTTCCACCTTTCCCAAAAAAAACCTGCACAATGCACTGAATGAGTAGGGGTCATCCCCTGAATGCTGGTTTTATAAAAAAGAAAAACGTTGTCAAAAATTTTGTTTCCTTAAACTTCAATTTGCGTCGTTATACGATTTACGTCACCTTACGTTGTTTATAAACAAAATCAGGGGACTTCCCTTTTAAAAGAAATTCAATACGTAGAATAAAAATTTTATTAATTTAGTTTTTTTTTTTTTTTGTTTAAAATGTACACAAATAAATGCATCTGATAATATGAGTTCTTTAAAATTCGATTTACGTCGCCTTTTTCCGGAACATTCTACGACGTAAATCGAGGGAATACTGTAATGACAAACCTCAGCTAGGCTGCAAAGTTATGATGTTTTTGAACCTTGCCACTATCACGATTTTTACAGAATGAATTTGCTGACATAAATCTTAACACCTTACGGGTCTTAGAAGTACCCAGAAATCAATTTATCCCTTAGAAAACGGACTCTTCCTCTAGACTCTTTAACACCATCCAAACGACAAAATTTTTAGTCAAATTTGTAAACAAAATCCTTAATATTTATCTCGTATGGCCATTTGTAAATACAAAAAAAAAAGGAAATCAAATTTATTTACATAACATTTACAGAGAAATTAAAATAAAAATAATTTTTTCCTTCTTCTTTTTCAGTCATTATTTACACAAGTCCTAAGTCCTTTGCTCTCTATCTCTGTCTCTTCTGTACTTTTTATGGCCATAAATTATGTTTGTTTATGCTAAAAGCCCGGCATCGCTCTCTGGCAATAATAGAAAAGAAGTTATTTGTGAAAATTCATTTTTAAGTCTCCATAAAACTTTATTTAATCTACCATCCAACGGCCCCTCCCCCTTCCCCCCCTCTGACTTTATAAAGTCATTTATTTTATATCCCTCCTGTATTCGATAACAATATTTAACGGTAATGACATTAGCGGAGACAATAATAGCAGCAGTAGATTATTACAAATGCAGTAGCAAAAAGAAAGGAAGTAGATAATGAAGGAAAATAAGAAGAAATTTAAAACAAAATAACGAGGAAAATAAAAACAAAATAAAATAAAAAAAATTGTAACAAATTAGAACGAACGGTACTTTGTTAATTACACAAAAATGGCGCAAATAGTCACCAGCAGCAACTCGTTTCCTTACCGTTCGCATTTTCCCTCTTTCCACCTTTCCTAAACCTGCACAACGCTCTGCATGAGTAGGGGTCATCCCCTGAGTGCTGGTTTAATAAAAAACAAAAAAAAAACAGATGCTTTTAAGATAGTTTTCGAATACTTTTTCCCCGTTTCTGGCGGTATTTCTGCGTTAACTATCGAAAATATTCCTAGGTTAGTACACTTCCCAACTTATCCAGCCGTAGGTAGATAGGTTGGAGTGATATCTTAGATACCAAAAGCTCACTTGAGCACTCATAGCGGCCCATTTTGACGACGCATGTGAACGCAGTCACTGTACTGACAAAGTTCCTGGAAGCCAGGGCAGAGGTAGAGGTTGGTCAGCGCAAGAGCTGCACATTTAAAGCATGACTACCCTACCCTGGAAAAGCAGCTCGAAAGTATGATAAATGAAGCTACATCCTTGACATCAATGGATGCTAACTCTGTCAAGCTGACAAGGGTTATGGGATAACCTATATGATGTGGAATAACCTCGCAAGAGATGGGCATTGACAATGAAAGTGGATAATAGTCTTCTCTTCCTCACCGGATTTGCACCCACGGTAGATGTCGTTAGATAGGAGCTCCATTGTTTCCGCGTATCTTCCCATAACACAATGACCTGTAAGTATGGCCGCTGTGACCGAGATGACGTTACGACCAAGTCCAAGAAATTGGTTACTACGCCTTCTATCCATCAAAGACCAAGTGAGCCTAGCACTGGAACAGAACTCCGTATTCACCAAGGATAGAAGAATTTCCGTGCGATGGCTAGGCTGACCGAGGAAAGTGCCATCCACAAGCCGATTGAAGAGGATTCCGAAAGTAGTGCAACAGTTCTGCCTCTGGAGTATTACTGTGCCCAGAGACCCAGATAAGTGTGACACTGAAGCGCTCATAAAGGAGATCGAGCCATCGGCGGCATTTCCTGCTGATCCTGGAGTTATTCACAACATTCGACAGACATCTTCTGGGAGCTTATCTGTCGGAGAAGATCGAGGATCCATTGAGCTTCCCGGTAGATTGCCATTGTTTCGGGCTGAGACACACTACAATAAACCCGCAGGAAATTTTCAGGTCCAGTTTCCCTGAGTAGACTCCGCAACCAAGCTTGCTTTCGAGTTTAGAGCCATTTTTGTGTAACAGAAGCGGTGTTTTCAACATTATCTGACCTTTTAGTCCGATTTTTCAGAGGACAGAGGATTTTACAGTTGACAACCTTTCCAAACCGTGTGGTTTTGCAGACACTAAGTGGATAACCCTTTATAATCTTTTGCATTTAATTTTTACTTTAAAATACTCCACATTTAAATGCATTTTTTTTCGTGTTTTAAACTTTCTTAGCAACACTGGTATTTACACTGAGTGTTCTGGGTATCTCTTTAGCGAAATATTTATTTGCAAATAATTTACCATTAAGAAGGCTGATGACTTAACGCGGTGGACACAATAGCAACAACATGGGCTTAAAATTTAAATACTTTTCGTACTTCTGGTATTATAGTTGCGTTCGTTTATTATTTAGTTTTTCTTTTACAAGTTTTCATTTTGTTTTTTTTTTGTATTTCTTTTCATTTTTACTTGCGAAAATAGCATAAAAAAAAACGTTGAGCATTCAACAACAGCAAAAGAAAACTTTCTTAACAAGGATTTACGTCCTTAAGTCTTTACCAGTAAAAATCTAAGACAAGACAATTCCCAAAACACTGTTTGCAGGATTTCGAAACAAAATAAAATCAATCAAAAAAATAAAAAAAGGAAAAGAAAAACCAAAGAATTTTTACGTTAAGCGACAACTATTATGTAAATAGTTGGATAATTTTGTTAATTTCAAGAGGCTTATTGCAATATCTTTTGGTTTTCTTTTCACTTTGGTAGTACCCTACAGGCACTACTTACTACTTGTGTTCACTTTTTTGTAAAAAAAATTGCAGCAAAATAACGTCAATATATAGGATAAGTGGACTATCCAGTGCGTGCTATCAAAGATGATACAGAGTCCAAAACCACCATGTAGTGAAGTCGCCGAAGTCTCCAACAAAACGAAATACGAAAAAATATTTCTACGCCGATATCCCCTCAACAGATTTCTGGGGAAAAACTCTGAGAGGAAATAAGAATTCCCATGAAAGAGTTTCTCAAAAATTTGTCGTTCGGAGTCGACTTTAAATTTTGCTTATAGAATAGCATAGAATAGCAAAGAATAGTATAGAATAGTATAGAATAGCACAGAATAGCATAGAATAGCATAGAACAGCATGGAATAGCATAGAATAGTATAGAATAGTATAGATAGCATAGAATAGCATAGAATAGCATAGAATAGCATAGAATAGTATAGAATAGAATAGTATAGAATAGCGTAGAATAGCATAGAATGACATAGAATAGCATAAAATAGCATAGAATAGCATAGCATAGAATAGAATAGCATAGAATAGAATAGCATAGAATAGAATAGCATAGAATAGATAGAATAGTATAGAATAGATAGAATAGCATAGAATAGTATAGAATAGAATAGAATAGCATAGAATAGATAGAATAGAATAGTATAGAATAGTATAGAATAGCATAGAATAGCATAGAATACCATGAAATAGCATAGAATAGTATAGAATAGCATAGAATAGCATAGAATAGTATAGAATAGTATAGAATAGCATAAAATAGCATAGAATAGCATATAATAGCATAGAATTGTATAGAATAGAATAGCATAGAATAGTATAGAATAGTACAGAATAGCATAGAATAATATAGAATAGTATAGAATATCATAGAATAGTATAGAATAGAATAGACTAGAATAGAATAGAATAGAATAGCATAGAATAGCATAGAATAGTATAGAATAGCATAGAATAGTATAGAATAGTATAGAATAGTATAGAATAGAATAGCATAGAATAGCATAGAATAGCATAGAATAGCATAGAATAGCATAGAATAGTATAGAATAGAATAGCATAGAATAGTATAGAATAGTATAGAATAGCATAGAATAGCATAGAATACCATGAAATAGCATAGAATAGTATAGAATAGAATAGCATAGAATAGCAAAGAATAGTATAGAATAGCATAGAATAGCATAGAATAGTATAGAATAGCATAGAATAGCACAGAATAGCATAGAATAATATAGAATAGTATAGAATAGCATAGAATAGTATAGAATAGTATAGAATAGTATAGAATAGCGTAGAATAGCATAGAATAGCATAGAATAGTATAGAATAGTATAGAATAGCATAGAATAGCATAGAATAGCATAGAATAGTATAGAATAGTATAGAATAGCATAGAATAGCATAGAATAGCATAGAATAGAATAGCATAGAATAGTATAGAATAGTATAGAATAGCATAGAATAGCATAGAATAGCATAGAATAGTATAGAATAGAATAGCATAGAATGGAATAGAATAGCATAGAATAATATAGAATAGTATAGAATAGCATGGAATACCATGAAATAGCATAGAATAGTATAGAATATAATAGCATAGAATAGTATAAAATAGAATAGAATAATATAGAATAGTATAGAATAGCATAGAATAGCATAGAATAGTATAGAATAGTATAGAATAGCATAGAATAGCATAGAATAGCATAGAATAGCATAGAATAGTATAAAATAGTATAGAATAGCATAGAATAGCATAGAATAGCATAGAATAGTATAGAATAGTATAGAATAGCATAGAATAGCATAGAATACCATGAAATAGCATAGAATAGTATAGAATAGAATAGCATAGAATAGTATAGAATAGAATAGCATAGAATAGTATAGAATAGTATAGAATAGCATAGAATAGCATAGAAGAGCATAGAATAGAATAGCATAGAATAGAATAGTATAGAATAGCATAGAATAGTATAGAATAGAATAGCATAGAATAGAATAGCATAGAATAGTATAGAATAGTATAGAATAGCATAGAATAGCATAGAATACCATGAAATAGCATAGAATAGTATAGAATAGAATAGCATAGAATAGTATAGAATAGAATAGCATAGAATAGTATAGAATAGCATAGAATAGCATAGAATTGTATAGAATAGAATAGCATAGAATAGTATAGAATAGCATAGAATAGCATAGAATAATATAGAATAGTATAGAATAGCATAGAATAGCATAGAATAGCATAGAATAGCATGGAATAGTATAGAATAGCATAGAATAGTATAGAATAGTATAGAATAGTATAGAATAGCATAGAAGAGCATACAATAGCATAGAATAGAATAGAATAGCATAGAATAGTATAGAATAGAATAGCATAGAATAGCATACAATAGTATAGATTAGCATAGAATAGTATAGAATAGAATAGCATAGAATAGTATAGAATAGCATAGAATAGAATAGCATAGCATAGAATAGCATAGAATAGTATAGATTAGCATAGAATAGTATAGAATAGAATAGCATAGAATAGTATAGAATAGCATAGAATAGTATAGAATACTATAGAATAGCATAGAATAGCATAGAATAGTATATAATACTATAGAATAGCATAGAATAGTACAGAATAGCATAGAATAGTATGGAATAGTATAGAATAGCATAGAATAGCATAGAATAGTATAGAATAGTATAGAATAGTAAAGAATAATATAGAATAGCATAGAATAGCATATAGCATAGAATAGCATAGAATAGTATAGAATAGAATAGCATAGAATAGTATAGAATAGCATAGAGTAGTATAGAATTGTATAGAATAGCATAGAATAGCATCGAATAGTATAGAATACTATAGAATAACATAGAATAGAATAGCATAAAATAGTATAGAATAGTATAGAATAGCATAGAATAGTATAGAATAGAATAGCATAGAATAGAATAGCATAGAATAGTATAGAATAGTATAGAATAGCATAGAATAGCATAGAATACCATGAAATAGCATAGAATAGAATAGAATAAAATAGCATAGAATAGTATAGAATAGAATAGCATAGAATAGTATAGAATAGCATAGAATAGCATAGAATTGTATAGAATAGAATAGCATAGAATATTATAGAATAGCATAGAATAGTATAGAATAGAATAGAATATCATAGAATAGCATACAATAGTATAGATTAGCATAGAATAGTATAGAATAGAATAGCATAGAATAGTATAGAATGGCATAGAATAGAATAGCATAGAATAGTATAGAATAGCATAGAATAGCATAGAATAGCATAGAATAGTATAGAATAGCATAGAATAGTATAGAATACTATAGAATACCATAGAATAGCATAGAATAGTATATAATACTATAGAATAGCATAGAATAGTATAGAATAGCATAGAATAGCATAGAATAGTATGGAATAGTATAGAATAGCATAGAATAGTATAGAATAGAATAGCATAGAATAGTATAGAATAGCATAGAGTAGTATAGAATTGTATAGAATAGCATAGAATAGCATCGAATAGTATAGAATACTATAGAATAGCATAGAATAGTAGAGAATAGCATAGAATAGCTTAGAATAGCATAGAATAGTAGAGAATAATATAGAATAGCATAGAATAGCATAAAATTGTATAGAATAGCATAGAATAGTATAGAATAGCATAGAATAGTATAGAATAGCATAGAATAGCATAGAATAGCATACAGTAGTATAGAATAGCATAGAATAGTATAGAATAGTATAGAATAGTATAGAATACTATAGAATAGTATAGAAGACTATAGAATTGTATAGAATAGCATAGAATACTATAGAATAGTATAGAAGACTATAGAATTGTATAGAATAGCATAGAATAGTATAGAATAGCATAGAATAGCATACAATAGTATAGAATAGCATAGAATAGTATAGAATAGCATAGAATAGTATAGAATAGCATAGAAAAGCATAGAATACTATAGAATAGTATAGAAGACTATAGAATTGTATAGAATAGCATAGAATAGTTTAGAATAGTATAGAATAGCATAGAATAGCATAGAATAGTATAGAATAGAATAGCATAGAATAGCATAGAATAGTATAGAATAGCATAGAATAGTATAGAATAGTATAGAATAGCATAAAATAGTATAGAATAGTATAGAATAGTGTAAAATAGTATAAAATACTATAGATTAGTATAGAATAGCACGGAGTAGTATAGAATATTATAGGATTGTATAGAATACTATACAATATTATAAAATAGTATAGGATAGTATAGAATAATATAGAATAGTATAGAATAATGTAGAACAGTATAAAATAGTATAAAATAGTATAGAATAATTTAAAATAGTATAAAATGGTATAGAATATTATAGAATAGTATATAATAGTATAGAACACTATAGTATGAAACAGCATAGAATAGTATAGAACAGTACAGAATACTATAGAATAGTATAGAATACTATAGAATAGTATAGATAAAGTTTACACACACAACACAGGTGGCATGAGAAGCTAGGTTGTAATCCTGACTAAAGGGTTGTAATGGGCAATCATGTATGTATTGAGTGAGGTGCATGAGAATTATCTGCGCTTTACAGTAGTATTTGTTCATTTTCTCTTTAGATTCTCAATTAGATCTTCTGAATTATGCGTTCTATTCTGAAAAAGGGAAACTCACTCTATGTAAATAAAACTCTGACAAAGGTATTGCTTGAACGACTGAAGAAGTTCGCCAGGGCACTAATTAAAGCTTATCAGTAAGGCTTCTTCCAGCTAGTCAAGCTAGTTTAAATTCTGGATAAAAACACCATCTTTTTATCGACTTTAAGCTAACAATCTAAGGCTCGATAAGGTGTTGCGTTTCTGCTGCAATCGGTATTTTTACGAAACTGATAAAGCTGTATACTACAACGTAGGCTAGGCCTTGCAACCTTATCGAAACCTTTTCGTACTTTTTCATACCATGACAAAACGATCTTTATCATGCAACCTTTTTAACTTCACCATGAAGAGGCCTAGGTTTGAATCGCACTATCTGGTAGTCTACGGATCTGCCATTACCAGCAAAAAATTGTTAGCTTGAAGTTCTGGCTTAGCTTTCGCCTTGGCAACAGATTCTATTATGGACACAATGGGAAATTGAATAGTATATATGGCTCTCATGCAATAAAGCTAACACTCTACAACTCACTCATACCGGACCGTCCATTTTAATGGTGTGAAGTATTCGAAGATCTGTTGTTTCTCTCCATTATTTCTCTCAATACAAGGAAAAATTTTGCCCAGTTTAACTACGAGATAACTCGTACATTGTATTCTCTTCTAGGGTGCCAATCTACGAGTTATCTCGTACTGATTAATGTCAACGTGTTAATAGTGTGCTTCACTCATTGCATCTAACAATAACGGAAGGTATTCCAAAAGCACTAACAAGTGTAGGGTGTCTTATAATTGAACGAATGCTTAATTTTTCTTTTGTATTAAAAACGAAACTTTTTGTCTTAATCCTTCTTTATTTTCTTTAAACTATTTTCACAATAAAGTTGTGAAATAAATCTTTCTGTCTATTTTGAAGATACTTTTCTGGTAAATACGAGTGAAAACATTGTTTAAATATGTTTTCGAATTGCTGTTTTGTCTGTCTCTTGTATCATCTACAGTTTTAGGCTCTTAAATAGTGTTGCTTTCAAGAGGGATTTATGAGTTTTAATGGAGACCGAAAACAATCTACAAAACTTTAAATTGATATCCAACATTGTGGTTGTCAGAAATTAACCCTTAAGCTGGATAAAGTTTTAAAAGGAGTTTATGAACGTTAACGAAAGTGATAGTTACTTAGATAGGCGTTTTCGAACTTAAAACGATCGAAATCACAGAAAAACCTGAGACATTCTACTTCGAGAATGTTCCCCAGACAGTATACATGGGCATATAAAATGGCAAGGCAAAGCAGGCTACGCAGTTGGTAAAAATTCAGTCAGTCTTGTGTGAAGACTAGCCTGAGTAAAATCTCTGTCTTTCTGCCTCTTTCCTATATCTTTTCAATCTTTTCTTGCTACTCCCCTGAGAGGTTCTGCGAACATTAATGGTGAGAAAGAGCTTCTACTGGCAGGGTCAAGTGTCTACTTCTTCCACTTAATTACCACATAACCAGGAACCAGTAAATGATAAACCTATATTCCATGCCTAGCTGGTGCCCAAGTCATCCACAAGAGAGTTAATAGCTCGCATAGCTGCCTGAATGTCAGAAAATATTGTTATGAAGAGTCTTTTGTACTTCCTGTTCAAAATAACTTGAGCTTATATTTCGATATGTTGACTTATTAGACTTGACGCCTCGGTTCAAACCCCAGCTCGAGCATCTCCAACTAAATGCAAAAATAAAAAAAATACTTTCTCTGCGACTTCCTACTTCAACAGATTTTAAATTGTAGGGCCCACCACTCTTGTATAGAAATTAATGCACGCGACATAGGCGGTGTAAAAAACTAGGCCGTAATCCTAACTAAAGGGTTGTAATGACCAATTATGTTTTTATATATTTCGATGGTATAAACTTCCACTTGGGAGACATGCGCTTCGAATGTTTCACTGTGGAACCGAGCACTTATGTTGCTTTTACGCCATCTGTTTATATGTGATAATAATTTATGAGTTTGATGCTGATATATGATTATGATGATGATATAAGAGTGTCATGATGATGTATGACTGTGTATAGGATGTCCCCCCCAATGGAGAGGTGCGCGGACGCATTCAGGGCCCATTGTAATACCACATTCATTTCCCTTATTACAGGAACCATTTAGAGCTTCCGATGAAACGACTCAGACTGCCAATATCCATGCATGACAGTTCATCTAGGTCCTCCATATAATAGGTACCCAGGTGTCACTTTCTCCTCTGACCAAGTGGCGGCCATGTGCACAGTAGGTGAAGAATAGTTTTATCCTCTTCCTTATCTCCACAGTTTTTGCAGAAATCATTCCCGAGGTGTCCAAGACCAATATGCCTCTTATGCGTTCCTATAATACATGGTTCCTTAATAATCCCGATAACAGTGCTCAGTGCAGCTTCTTTGAAGTTTAAGCAGAGTCGCCTTGCGCCTTCTATCCAGCCTTGGTCTGATTTTTTTGCAGAGTTCTGCTCTTATCCGAAGCTGGTCACCTACTGTCCACGATACATACATAATTGGTCATTAGAACTCATCAGTCAGGATTGTTGACCTACTTTCTCACACCACTTATGTTGTGTGTGTTAATTTTATACATGAGTAGCGGGACCTACAGTTTAAAGTCGATTCCGAACGACAGAGTTTATGAGAAACTTTTCATGGCAATTTTATTTTTACTCTCAGAGTTTTTATCAGAAATCTGCTGAGAAGAAATCGCCGAAAAATACTTTTTGTATTTTGTTTTGATGTCTGTCTATTCTATTCTATTCGAGGCGAGGCGAGGCGAGGCGAGGCAAGGCGAGGCAAGGCGAGGCGAGGCGAGGCGAGGGAGGCGAGGCGAGGGAGGCGAGGCGAGGGAGGCGAGGCGAGGGAGGCGAGGCGAGGCGAGCGAGGCGAGGCGGAGGCGAGGCGAGGCGGGCGAGGCGAGGCGAGGCGAGGCGAGGCGAGGCGAGGGAGGCGAGGCGAGGCGAGGCGAGGCGAGGCGAGGCGAGGCGAGGGAGGCGAGGCGAGCGAGGCGAGCGAGGCGAGGCGAGGCGAGGCGAGGCGATTCGAGGCGAGGCGAGGCGAGGCGAGGCGAGGCGGGCGAGGCGAGGCGAGGCGAGGCGAGGCGAGGCGAGGCGAGGCGAGGCGAGGCGAGGCGAGGCGAGGCGAGGCGATGCGAGGCGAGGCGAGGCGAGGCGAGGCGAGGCGAGGCGAGGCGAGGCGAGGCGAGGCGAGGCGCGAGGCGAGGCGAGGCGAGGCGAGGCTAGGCGAGGCGAGGCGAGGCGAAGGCGAGGCGAGGCGAGGCGAGGCGAGGCGGCGAGGCGAGGCGAGGCGGGCGAGGCGAGGCGCGAGGCGAGGCGAGGCGAGGCGAGGAGAGGCGAGGCGAGGCGATTCTATTCTATTCTATTCGATTCGATTCTATTCTATTCGATTCGATTCGATTCTATTCGATTCTATTCTATTCTATTCTATTCGATTCGATTCTATTCTATTCTTTCTATTCTATTCTATTCTATTCTATCTATTCTATTCTATTCTATTCTATTCTATTCTCTATTCTATTCTATTCTATTCTCTTCTATTCTATTCTATTCTATTCTATTCTATATTCTATTCTATTCTATTCTATTCTATTCTATTCAATTCTAAGCCTATAGGTACCAAAATGGATCCCCAACGTAGAGAATTCATCAGAGAGTTCGATGGTCGTCCGCCTCCTGCCAATTCAACCGCTCTGCACTTGGCGGGAATATCTGTATGTCCCGGTGCCCATGTGATACAAACATCATATTGATTCGCCACCTCATTTTTGGAGCTTATTACACTAGAATCTAGTACCCTGATGGCCGCTATCAGGCTATCAGAAAGTATAGTGATCCTTCGCTTGCGAACATTTTTGCCCACAATAATTTTCACCGCAGCTTGAATAGCGGACACTTCCGTCTGAACGACGGATCTTTCGTTTCTGAACATTTTTGTCCACAATAATTTTCACCGTAGCTTGAATAGCGGACACTTCCGCCTGAAAGACGGATCTTTCGCTTCTGAACATTTTTGTCCACAATAATTTTCACCGCAGCTTGAATAGCGGACACTTCCGCTTGAAAGACGCTGCAATGATCTGGTAGCCTTAAAGACGGCTCCTTCCAATTTGGAGCCATCCGTGTCGATTTGAGCGGCATTCCCCGCGATGTGCGCCGCACCCTTGCTCCAGTCCTCCCTTTTCGTCTAAGATGTTTAACTGCGGTTATGATTTGTTATGATGCTTGCTTTATTATTCCATTTCGGTATAAAATGGTGGGGCGGCCAATTTGTCAGATTACATACATACATAATTGGCCATTACAACCCTTCAGTCAGGATTACGACCTAGCTTCTCACACCACTTATGTTGTGTACGTTAATTTTATACATGAGTGGCGGGACCTACAGTTTAAAGTCGACTCCGAACGACAGATTCTTGAGAAGCTTTTCATGGCAATTTTTACTCTCAGAGTCTTTGGCAGAAATCTGCTGAGAGGAAGTCGCCGAAGTCGCAATCAAATTCTTCTCTTTACATTCCATAGAGCCTCTAACGCCGCCTTGCGACTACTTCTCATTGCCCCGTTATGACAAGGCATGCTAATCTCTGTTTTATCAACGAATGAATTAGGATTCCTTGCGACCATATTTTGCTTTTCGTACCGTTTAAAGGTTAATCTATTTATTTCAAATAAAGTAAGAAAAAAGAAAAACGGCTCGTGTATCTTATTTTTGTTTATGGCTTTAACTTTTTTTGGTTTCTTTTCATTCTATTGCCGTTTATCTGCCGTCTTTACATTCACAATTTCAGTTTGAAATTTTGTTTCGCATCCTAATTTTTATTTGTTTTTCTTTTTTTGTTTTGATTTCTTTTATCTTTTTACGTACAAACAATACGAAAAATTATGGTTGAAAAGAAAATTTTTTGTTTTTTATTTTTTGTTTTTCCTTTTTTGTTTTTTCTGTTTTCTTTCTTTCTTTATTAGATAACAATTGTCGCCATGAATTATTCAAAACATTTTTGTTTTGGAAATTTATGGTATTTTCTTTGTTCTTCTTCTTCTTCCTCTTTTTCGAATAAAAGTTGAGCAGACTTCAAGTTGTTGTTTGTATTTCTATCCTTACATGTCACAAAACTATAGAAATTACATTTCCGAAAAGGAAAGTGGCGTAGGAAATAAGGAGTGGATATGAATAAATTTGGCTACACAGCATGCTATTCATTGTAAACAACTCTCTGTCACGATTGCTTCAAACGAACTAATTGTGAAGCTCTACACTTCTCCCTGTGATACTGGGACTCGGTTTGAACAACTCATAATCAATCACGGCGTTCAGATCCCACTAAATACCTTGACACATAGGATATTCTATTTGGCCTTAGAATCTGCTCGTTGTCAGGGTTTCACATATGATTTCTTGCGCCTGGTGCCAATGTTAAAGGTTCAATTAGTCATGACTTTACCATAACGCTGTAGTCGTAACATAACCCATAACCGTAAATTTACTATTAGCAGCAATCAGTACAGCCATGGCCAAAATTCAATTGGTACATATGATTATCGATATGCCTATGGCATTATGGTAAGTCACCTATAATCGAAAACAGTGATGTCCATAAAGTTGGTTAAAACAGCTGACTTATATGGTTATGGTTCAGTCACGACTAACTGAACCTTAATTCGTCTGTTAAAGGTGATGGAATTACATTTCAGCCATGCTCTTAAATGCTTTGTAATGGCTGTTTGGGTCGCGCCTAATGATGTTACAAGCTCTTATTGCGTCTAACACCCAACTTCATCATGTAGAGTGTTCCGCTGAAGCCGTTAGTACATCATAATGGCATTATTTTTTACCAAAAGTGTCCAGTTGCTTGGGTACGCCAAGGACATTAACATCATAGCGTTATTGGGTCTGGCAGTATATGAGGAAAAAACGATGTAACTACTATCACCAAGTAGAGCCATATGATATGTCAGATCCCAGATTACGATAGGTAACTATACTTGCAATGCTGTCAGTGAATTTGTTTCTCTTGGCTCCGCTGTTACCATACAACATCGTCAAACTCGTATGTGTGATTGACATTCCTCTGCAGAGGCGACAAAAATTACAAAAAGAACCCACTTATAGAGAGACCAGACAGATCTGAAACGATATGTTTTTATTAATCAGTTTTAACATTATGTTCCATTATAACCCGCCTTCGGGGTCACAAGGCCGCGAACCTAAAGAGAATTGCCCACTTTTTTAGAGAATTATGCACTTTTTCAGTAAGCTTTTACAGAATATGAACGATATTAAGCAGGGGTAATGCGTTACCTACTACGAGGAGCTTCTGGTCCACCTAAAGAAAATAGCCCACCTTTTCAGTGGAAGGCAGACAAGAGAAAACGAACATTTGCAAAGTACTTTAAAGTTTGAATGTTTCACTTATCAAAAACTCATCAAACTCTTACAAATTTTGTTGCTTATTTGGCGCATTTGCTTCTCTTGTAAATTTTATAAAGAAAAAAGGGTTTCACAGCGTTTTTTTTCAGATATTTTACTTAATTTCAAAAGAATACTTACAGCTTTGCACTTAAGCACCAAAATATAAAAATTGTCTTCACCTTAATATGTCACCAAAAATATCTCCTGCCAAACACGTGTTCATCATTTCTATTCTAACGAATTACTGTTGCCGAACACATGAACTGAAAGTGACTATATTTCATATGATCCAGTATTTTAGTTTATAATCCTGTTGTATGTCATTTAGTTTGGTTAAGTTTTTTCAGTTTTTTGTGGATAGATATGCATCCCACGAAGGTATATTATTCTTCACACCAACACGTACACAATTCATGTCAAACATACTGTCAAGTTTGTAGGCAGGCTGTCACTCAAAAAGAGCCATTTAACTAGTTATTCAACCAGCCGTACCAACACTTGAACACTTAAGCCAAATACCAAAATGTCTATCATTTCATCTAAAAACAAAAACACACATACACACATACACACAGTCCCACATTCGGGAAAAAAGGAAGCAAAAACAAAATCAAACATTTCAAGCACGTAATCACAGTTTTACACTTTTTTGCATTTCTGTCACATTCCTTCTGTTCCAACTCTGCTTCTGTAACAAAAACAACAACTAATGACATTTAATTTGAGCATTAAAGTGTTTTATATATGTGTTGTGTGTGTTTATGTGTGCGGCATAGAAGGGCTATTACTACTCATAGTCGTTTATTTGCTTCTTCGGATCCTTTATGTATTCGTGCATTCGTTCCCTTTTTCCCGTTTTTTTTTGTTTTTGTTTTTATTGCAAGTGACCAAATGGGTGAAATGAAAATTTAAATTCTTTTTTTCTTGTTTTGCTCGTGTTCATTTTAATGCTTCTGCTGATGGAAGTGCACACTTAATTTAAAATAAAGTGGCACAAGTGTGTTGCCATCTTGCATAAAAGGAAAGATTTCTTCTTCTTTAACCATTCTCTTCCTTTTTTTCGCAGTGTTTGTGATACATTTTTGAAATTTTTTAAAATCCTTTAAACAAAAATGTTGACGTTGAATTATTTAAAAAAAAAAAAAAACATTTTTTATGGTCCAGAACCATTGGATTAAATTGGAAAATTGATTTTGCTTTACAAAAAACAGACTGGAAAAGATTTAAAAATTACACTGTGCGACAAAATAAAAAAAATTAAATACACCCGGCTAATGACATAGTGTAGATTCTGAGTTTTGTTGAGTACATCTCAAATATTATTTTTTTTTACTTTCCTTAACCTTAAACCTATTTTTATTTGAGAAGAATTTTTTTTCTTGACCTTACGCACAAATTTCTGGATTATTCAAACATTTCTGACGCGATTTTCAAAATTTAAATCATGTTGGAAAGAGAGCCAAATTGTTTGCATGCACCCTCAAAGTAGGGGGTGGATTTATGTCAAGGGGTGCAAGAGAAAAACAAACACATTACGTAGGTCCTTAAAAATTAATCAGATTTACTTGAAAATTGTTACTCAGGCGGTTTTTGGGATCGCTGATTACAGATCTTCATTCAGATTTAAAAAATTCAAAATGGCGAATCCTTTATGGAAAATTCCTTTTTTACTTCGAACTTTCTCCAATATTTTTTTTTTTTTTTTTGGAAATAACACTACTCCAGCAGTGTAGTATATTAGGTCTGGTCTTTTAAAAGCAAGCAGGGATTGCTTTCAGACTCCCTTAAATTCTAGTGCCACTGAGACTGAAAGCAATGTCTTATTCTGATAGTGCATCCATTGATGATTACAAGTGGTATATGCAAATAGCATCAGAAATCTATAAAAATACTAGCTTACCCAGCGAACTACGTCCCGCCCAAAAAATTGAATTTTTTTCTTGGGCGAAACAGGTCACATTGTATATTTATTGTAATATGATTCATAAAGCACAGACGAAGTTGCAGTTGTTGTACTCGCTTCAAAAAACCATCGAATTAGCCAACTTATACGTATCTCTTAAAAGAGGGGGTTGCCACGCCCGTTTTTGGTGATTTTGTCGATATGGACTTACTTACCAAATAGCATTCGTCTACGATTATTGTCTCCCTAAATATTCAATTCCAAAGGTTTGCCACGCCTACTTTTTGCTATATCGAAACCATCTAAACCTGATAAGTTTTCGAACAAAAAAAGAATGGTTAAAATCGGTTCAGTAGTTTAAGAGTTATGGGTATCACTTGAAGGGGGAGGGTTGTCACTGCCATTTTTGGTGGGATTGTCGATATCGACTCTACGAACCCAAATTTTATTCGTCACCGATCGGCATGTGCTTAAATATTTAATTTTAACGATTTGCCACGCCCTCTTAACATTTAAGGATATGAAAAATGGATGTTTTCCGATTCTCAGACCTACCCGATATGCACACAAAATTGCAAGAAAATCGGTCGATCCATTTCGGAGGAGTTTAACACCGTGACACGAGAATTTTGTATATTAGAAGATTCAATTATTTGTATATAAAGTCTTACACAAATTCTCTTGTTGTCTGTTTAATTTTCAAACCCAACTTTAATTCTCTATCACTGAGTACGTGTACAGTTTCCTTAACCTCATTTTCCATTATTTCCATTTTATCTCTTGCACATATGACAACAACACTGAACACTAAATACTGAACACTAAACACTGTAATTTATTTATTTATTAAAATCTTTAGAAATTCTGACATTTGATATCTGAACATGACTTCTTCTACATGACTTTGTATTGCCATTGTTCCACTTTACCATACATTAGCCCATATCACCTTCATACTGCTCTGCATCCATTAGTTCTGTTCACGTCTTTGATATGTTCGAAGTTCATCAAGAGTGTCTATTGTATTCACTTGACACTCTTTAACCTTTCGTGTATCGGATGTTCGTATCTTTGTTAAAACGTATGTCCTTTTCACATGCATACTGTGATACAATTGCACATTTATGTACGTAGGTCGCCCCAAAGTTCAAAGGGTACTCATGTACTTATGTTTTCTACTTCATTTGGAAAGTATTTATGGATGTCTATTCAATGTTAGCAGTTAAACTAAAGAAATGAATGACTGTAATATAGATGTAAAGGGTTAACCATTTACGGGTTTCAAAAGTAATATTTAAGGGAAGGGAAACCTTTAAGTTATAATGCTTGAAGACGATCCTTATTAAGAAGACGTTTTTGGGCACTTTTTCTTACATTTTTAAATGGGACGGAAATCAAACGCAATAGGCAAGTCTGCAAGGCTGCCAGATCATCTTTCTGGCGAAGAAATCATAATAAAGACAGTGGCAATAATAATGGGGATGAAAATATATTCAAAGCTGGGTATTACCATACACTCTACCACGTTTTTAAGCACTTTTTCATACATTTTGAAATTTGGCCTATAAGGCTGCCAGATTACAGATTACTGTACCTCCTTTCATTAGGAAGAGTCGTTAAAAAGGCAGCAGCAAAAATTATGGGGACGCAAATATCTCCAAGTGGGGTATTACCATACGTTTTAATATGTTTTTGGGCACTTTTTCTTACATTTTGAAATGGGACGGAAATCAAACGCAATAGGCAAGTCTGCAAGGCTGCCAGATCATCTTTCTTGCAAAGAAATCATAATAAAGACAGTGGCAATAATAATGGAGACAAAAATATCTTTAAAACTGGGTATTACCATACACTCTACCACGTTTTCAAGCACTTTTTCATACATTTTGAAATTTGGCGGAAACATTGAGAGATAATCCAGACTATGAGGCTGCCAGATTACTGTACCTCCTTTCAGGAGGAGAAGTCGTTAATTAAAGCGGCGACAAAAATTATGGGGACGCATATATCATCAAGTAGGGTATTATTATACCTTCTAATACATTTTGGGTACTTTTTTCTTCATTTTCAAATTGGATGGAATCATTGAGGATGGATTTTTGCGAAATCAATCGGAATAGCCCGGTCTATAAGGCTGCCAGATCATAGTAGCTTCTTTCAGGCGTAGGAATCACCAATAAAAACAAAGGTAATAATAATGGAGTAGTCTAGTAGGTAGTGTGTTGTCTTATTAGACGAAAGAGTTCCAAAAATCTGTCGTTCGGTTTCAAATTTAAACTATAGGTCCCGCCACTCATATATAAAATTAGCGCATACAACATAAGTGGTGTGAGAAGCCAAATCGTAATCCTGACTGAAGGGCGGTAATGTATGTATGAATAATAATGGAGACGTAAATATCCTCAAAGCGGGGTAGTTCCATATTTTCCGATAGCCAGCCAGCTTTCAGTGGATTGAATTCCAACGCAATGAACTGTAAAGCTGTATAAAGATGGCGCAGATACATATGACATTACAGGTATCTGTAAAGCAGATAAACTAGCCAACAACAACAACGACAAATATGAGAGAAAAAGAGATAAACAAGTAAGCAAACGCAACAACAAGCAATGTGTTCCGATAGAGTTCTTGAGAAAGCGAGAACCCGAACCTTCTACTTGAAGAACGTTAGTTGTACTATTTTTTGGACTATAAAAAGGCAAAACAAAGCAGACGACGAGTTAGTAAAAATTCAGTCAGCCTTGTGTGAAGTTGCGTGTGAAGAAAACAGACGCGATTCGAAGATATCAGTTGTGAGCAGAATAAAATTGTTGTATTCGTGTTTCAAGTTCGAACAGTGACACATAAAATAGTGTAGACAGTTGAACTAGCTAGGCGTGGGAATTCATGTGATATAACAGATAAGTGTAGAGCAGACGAACTAATCAGACGGGGCAGAATCATTGAACTGTCCGATGAATTCTTAACATTAGGAATACCTTCGAAAACCTGCGAGATAATAAGTGACAAGGATATCATGTATTCCATCAACAACAAATGGGCGGCTGGTGAAAGGAGCAGAAAATCGAATGAAGACTGGTTGCAAGGTGCATCCAAACTCCAAAGCTTGTACTCTTAGTTTGGCTGTCAGAGTTATTATGTGGAATTATTTGCTAATGATTTCTACAGAAACTGTACAGATTAGAAAAGGGAGGAAACTGTTCTTCACCTCAGGGTACATGCCCGTCCCTATAGCTTAAAAGAAAAATCCACCACCAGCCGAGAAATATAAATAAAAGTCGTTTAACTTCTCAACATTTTTGAGGTTATAAACGAGCACTCCGCTGCAAATTCGCAAGTCAGCGGAAACAAATGAAATGAAGACGATGTTACGATGTAATGTTAAGGAAGTCATAACTTCTTGTATTGCGTACACAAGGAATGAAAATATTTGTGAAAATATTTTCCCATTTTCCTTATTTTACGTTTCTATCCCCCATCAAATGGTAAAAAGTGGAAAGAGAGAGAGGGAAGTAGAGAAATGGTATGAAAATAAATCAAATGCTTGTAGTTATAAAGACATTTGCAAGCTTCAAAATTAAAAACTTTTTAAGCCAAAAATACTCTAATTGAATAGAGAACACCATGAAATATAAAGGAATTGAATGATGGTCTGATAAACGACTGCCTAGTTCTCTTTGCATGGTGTACTAGCTGACATAAAATATCGTTAAGGGATACTTTGACAATATCTGCTGTTTTTTTTTTTATAGAGAAGTGTTTGAAATTCGGGTACCAGGTATAGTGAATTCCATTCCGTTTTTTCCAATTTGCAAAAATATCCTTGTAGAAGCGCATATATCCCCCTAAATTGTCTCTTCTTTAGATATCTCCGATCCCTAAGGTACCAGTTCGTCTGCCTTTTCGCGACCCTATATGCCACAGTGGCCCGTAACTCAATAGAGACGGGGGTTGTGTCAACATGTACACCATAAAGAATCCAAATAAGTGCTAACACCCTTTGGTTTGCCAAAGGGCCAGCACAGCACGTTTTGATTGCAGTTTAACTGTTCACACATGTATTCAATTTCGAAGGAGATAGCCCCCCGGTTTCAATCTTGTGTGCCGCTTAGTTTAGAATAGATCGGAGTGGTATCTCTGATATCACAAAACTCACTTGAGCACACACAGCGCCCCATTGTGATGCCACGGGTGAACACAGTCCCTGTACTGAGTAAAGTTCTACCAAAATCAGGAAAAAGGAAGAAGTTGGCCAACACTGTGTGCAGCTTGTTCAATAGAAAAAATTTCCGCCTCAAATACGCTGGCCTGGTTATGTAATCTGTACGACTCGTTCAGTGCCAGCTTATCGGAATAGACTTTCAGATTCAGGTCCACATTACATTTTTGAGAGATCTGTGAAGATCGTTATATTTGTGCAGAGCTTCAGCAACCAATTCATCCCATGTGGGAGTGCGAGTTTTGTGTATCCGTCCGAAAACAGTCTCTACTACCATACAGTCGCATCTAAAATTCGACGGATTCGGTTCTACTTCATGCAGTATTGAAGCGCGTACCTAACCATATCGCAGAGTTCGGGCGTCAGTGCGGTTCTAGTAACCATGTTTTGGAAGAAGCTGTTAAGATAAGATGTTCTCGAAGCCAGCCTGTGGTGAAGACTTCAGAGCACTCATGACGCTCAAGCATGCCAATCTTTGACTTAGCTCAGCATACTTAGCTCTCGGAATTTTTAATTTAATTTTTTTGGGACTGGGCTATACGGCTGTTACAAATATCAGGACTAAACATCTCGTCTATTAATAAAACACACTACGTTACGTTGACTTAGCTCAGCTTACTTAGCTCTCGGAATTTTTAATTTCATAGTTTTGGGACTGAGCTATACGCCTGTTATAAATATCAGGACTAAACATCCAACACACTACATTACGGCAAACTACTGCTGTTGTCTCTAATGAAAATGCTGACGTTAGTATTTCTGCATTACGTTACACAAGACTGACTGAATTTATACTGGCTTCGTTGGCTATTTTGCCGCCTTGTCTTTTATATCGCAGTGTAAACAGTCTGATGAATTTTCTTGAAGGCAAATGATTTGGCCTTCCTGAAATTTCTATAAATGTAAACATGATGGTCATTACAACCCTTCAGTGAGGATTACGACCTAGCTTCTTATAACACTTATGTTGTGTGTGTTAATGTTATACATGAGAGTACCTACATTTTATGATCAACGTCGAACCATAGATTTTTGGGAAACTTTTGACATTTTATTCACTCTCAGAGTTTTTTCAAGAAATCTGCTATGAGAGGAAGTCGCCGAGAGAAATATTTGGCCATATATCTCATTTTGTTCGATTTGTCTGGCCTGGGATTTGAGCTTAAGTCTTACGCCTAATAACACATTACCTACTAGACTACGGCGACTTGTAATTCTGTATTACTTTTATTGAATGAATAGTTTTATGCCCCTGCAAGTGATTGTGAGCCCCAGTAACTTTAAGAGAAATTCAAAACGAAACTTACAATGTGGAGGCCACATTTGTACAAACTGTGGCAATACAAATGAAACGGCAAAAGTTTTATTTCCCTTTGAAGTTTAAAGTTCTCAGAATTATGAACTTTTGTTAACCAAATATGTAGTCGTAGTTTTGTTTTCATTATTAATTTTAAAAAAGTCTTCAAATTACATTTAAAAAAATTTCACTGAAATCAAGTATATTTTGAAGGGTAATCAGTATTGATTCAACCTTAATTCTTACTTAATCTAGGCATACCCCAAACAAAAAAGAAGAAAATGGAAAAAAAAAAATTAAATGTATCAGCATTAAAATTATCAACAAAAGCTACAAAAACAATGAACTTGTTTACATGATAAACAAGTAAACAAAAATATATCAACAAA
Organism: Sarcophaga peregrina; assembly: GCA_014635995.1. Taxonomy (NCBI): domain Eukaryota; kingdom Metazoa; phylum Arthropoda; class Insecta; order Diptera; family Sarcophagidae; genus Sarcophaga; species Sarcophaga peregrina. The sequence goes on along the minus strand of CM025793.1, from coordinate 81,987,292 downwards.
CCCCAGTATAAAAAATGCTTAACAAGTAAACAAAAATGAATTTTTTGCAGGCTATGTTGAGATGAGGAGGAGTTGGAGACTGTCGAACATTTCCTCTGCAACTGCCCAGCCCTTGGTAGGTTGAGGTTGAGAACTCTTGGCAGGGCGTTCTTTGAGAGCTTGAGTTATGTGTCGAGAGCCGACATCAAAACTCTCCACAGATTCATTAGCAGCTTGGGCTGGTTGAGTGCTAGGGCTTCATAAGTGTAGTCATACTCCCAACCTCTTTTGTTTTGTGTCTGTTTCTTTCTGTAAAATTCCTTCGTTTCCCATTCTCCCTCCCCTTACCTACATTCCTATATCCTCAATTTCGTTCTTCCCCTAAGGACAATGTACAATGGGTCAATTTCACCTCCGGGTACTGTGCTTGTCTTGACCGACAGGTGCGCGTCCTCTAACCTAACCTAACCTAACAAAAATGAAACAAGAAACGCTACAAGAATAAATGGAAACAAAATACTCAAACAACAATGTTTACTTTTGTAGAGATTATGAGAAGGCGAAACCATGAACATTGGCCTTCAAGAACATCCATCAGACTATTTACGTTGCCTTATGAAAGGCAAGGCAAAGCAGGCAACTGAGTTGGTTCAAGTTCAGTCAGTCTTGTGTGAAGTAGCGGTGTGTTTGAAGAGAGTAATCGTGGTTTAAAGATCTCTGTTACAATGGTCAGTCGAACAGTGGACTAGTAATTGTTATTGTTTATGCGAAAAGGTGAAAATAGGATAACAAGCAAAGCAATTGTTGTTGTTTACATCAAGTTGTAAACAGTGATGCACAGAATTGTGCAAATAATAAAAAATTTTAATTAAAACTAAACACAAAATTTATTTTTATTATAGTTGTAATCTCCGGGCCCATATTTTTAACGTTTTTTTATGACATTACAGGTATCTGTAAAGCAGATAAACTAGCCAACAACAACAACGACAAATATGAGAGAAAAAGAGATAAACAAGTAAGCAAACGCAACAACAAGCAATGTGTTCCGATAGTACCAGTTCGTCTGCCTTTTCGCGACCCTATATGCCACAGTGGCCCGTAACTCAATAGAGACGGGGGTTGTGTCAACATGTACACCATAAAGAATCCAAATAAGTGCTAACACCCTTTGGTTTGCCAAAGTGCCAGCACAGCACGTTTTGATTGCAGTTTAACTGTTCACACATGTATTCAATTTCGAAGGAGATAGCCCCCCGGTTTCAATCTTGTGTGCCGCTTAGTTTAGAATAGATCGGAGTGGTATCTCTGATATCACAAAACTCACTTGAGCACACACAGCGCCCCATTGTGATGCCACGGGTGAACACAGTCCCTGTACTGAGTAAAGTTCTACCAAAATCAGGAAAAAGGAAGAAGTTGGCCAACACTGTGTGCAGCTTGTTCAATAGAAAAAATTTCCGCCTCAAATACGCTGGCCTGGTTATGTAATCTGTACGACTCGTTCAGTGCCAGCTTATCGGAATAGACTTTCAGATTCAGGTCCACATTACATTTTTGAGAGATCTGTGAAGATCGTTATATTTGTGCAGAGCTTCAGCAACCAATTCATCCCATGTGGGAGTGCGAGTTTTGTGTATCCGTCCGAAAACAGTCTCTACTACCATACAGTCGCATCTAAAATTCGACGGATTCGGTTCTACTTCATGCAGTATTGAAGCGCGTACCTAACCATATCGCAGAGTTCGGGCGTCAGTGCGGTTCTAGTAACCATGTTTTGGAAGAAGCTGTTAAGATAAGATGTTCTCGAAGCCAGCCTGTGGTGAAGACTTCAGAGCACTCATGACGCTCAAGCATGCCAATCTTTGACTTAGCTCAGCATACTTAGCTCTCGGAATTTTTAATTTAATTTTTTTGGGACTGGGCTATACGGCTGTTACAAATATCAGGACTAAACATCTCGTCTATTAATAAAACACACTACGTTACGTTGACTTAGCTCAGCTTACTTAGCTCTCGGAATTTTTAATTTCATAGTTTTGGGACTGAGCTATACGCCTGTTATAAATATCAGGACTAAACATCCAACACACTACATTACGGCAAACTACTGCTGTTGTCTCTAATGAAAATGCTGACGTTAGTATTTCTGCATTACGTTACACAAGACTGACTGAATTTATACTGGCTTCGTTGGCTATTTTGCCGCCTTGTCTTTTATATCGCAGTGTAAACAGTCTGATGAATTTTCTTGAAGGCAAATGATTTGGCCTTCCTGAAATTTCTATAAATGTAAACATGATGGTCATTACAACCCTTCAGTGAGGATTACGACCTAGCTTCTTATAACACTTATGTTGTGTGTGTTAATGTTATACATGAGAGTACCTACATTTTATGATCAACGTCGAACCATAGATTTTTGGGAAACTTTTGACATTTTATTCACTCTCAGAGTTTTTTCAAGAAATCTGCTATGAGAGGAAGTCGCCGAGAGAAATATTTGGCCATATATCTCATTTTGTTCGATTTGTCTGGCCTGGGATTTGAGCTTAAGTCTTACGCCTAATAACACATTACCTACTAGACTACGGCGACTTGTAATTCTGTATTACTTTTATTGAATGAATAGTTTTATGCCCCTGCAAGTGATTGTGAGCCCCAGTAACTTTAAGAGAAATTCAAAACGAAACTTACAATGTGGAGGCCACATTTGTACAAACTGTGGCAATACAAATGAAACGGCAAAAGTTTTATTTCCCTTTGAAGTTTAAAGTTCTCAGAATTATGAACTTTTGTTAACCAAATATGTAGTCGTAGTTTTGTTTTCATTATTAATTTTAAAAAAGTCTTCAAATTACATTTAAAAAAATTTCACTGAAATCAAGTATATTTTGAAGGGTAATCAGTATTGATTCAACCTTAATTCTTACTTAATCTAGGCATACCCCAAACAAAAAAGAAGAAAATGGAAAAAAAAAAATTAAATGTATCAGCATTAAAATTATCAACAAAAGCTACAAAAACAATGAACTTGTTTACATGATAAACAAGTAAACAAAAATATATCAACAAACCCCAGTATAAAAAATGCTTAACAAGTAAACAAAAATGAATTTTTTGCAGGCTATGTTGAGATGAGGAGGAGTTGGAGACTGTCGAACATTTCCTCTGCAACTGCCCAGCCCTTGGTAGGTTGAGGTTGAGAACTCTTGGCAGGGCGTTCTTTGAGAGCTTGAGTTATGTGTCGAGAGCCGACATCAAAACTCTCCACAGATTCATTAGCAGCTTGGGCTGGTTGAGTGCTAGGGCTTCATAAGTGTAGTCATACTCCCAACCTCTTTTGTTTTGTGTCTGTTTCTTTCTGTAAAATTCCTTCGTTTCCCATTCTCCCTCCCCTTACCTACATTCCTATATCCTCAATTTCGTTCTTCCCCTAAGGACAATGTACAATGGGTCAATTTCACCTCCGGGTACTGTGCTTGTCTTGACCGACAGGTGCACGTCCTCTAACCTAACCTAACCTAACAAAAATGAAACAAGAAACGCTACAAGAATAAATGGAAACAAAATACTCAAACAACAATGTTTACTTTTGTAGAGATTATGAGAAGGCGAAACCATGAACATTGGCCTTCAAGAACATCCATCAGACTATTTACGTTGCCTTATGAAAGGCAAGGCAAAGCAGGCAACTGAGTTGGTTCAAGTTCAGTCAGTCTTGTGTGAAGTAGCGGTGTGTTTGAAGAGAGTAATCGTGGTTTAAAGATCTCTGTTACAATGGTCAGTCGAACAGTGGACTAGTAATTGTTATTGTTTATGCGAAAAGGTGAAAATAGGATAACAAGCAAAGCAATTGTTGTTGTTTACATCAAGTTGTAAACAGTGATGCACAGAATTGTGCAAATAATAAAAAATTTTAATTAAAACTAAACACAAAATTTATTTTTATTATAGTTGTAATCTCCGGGCCCATATTTTTAACGTTTTTAAAATGTAAAAGCTCATAACAATATTTTTATTTTTCTAGCAATCGTATGAAATATTTAAAATTAATTCCATTTTATTTAACACTTTCGTAAGATAATAAATTCTTAATTGCCTTATAAAATATTAAAAGACAATTGAAATAAATGTCCTGAATAAACAGGATAATGATGAAAGACAACATTGAAAAATAAAATTTAATTGAAACAGACAGACTGTAAGAGTACTCAGGTGTATTGGATTATTTTGTAATGAATTCTCTTTTAATAATTAAAAATAAATTCACAACACAATGGCAGGGGGACAATTAAAGTTAATATTTGTACGAAATGTTAAGGCGTTGTTGGCTGATAGTTTTTAAAAAAAATTACAACATTCCAACGATTTTTATGTAAAACAAAAAATTTTTAAAAGTCAGTAGGTTTTTATCTTAAAATGCCTTCAGCATAGAAACAAGTATCCACGTTTAATCGTGAAAATCAATGTGTTATCAGAGTGATACAATTGGCCACGACTGATCTGATAACTTGATCACAACTTGATGTAAACAACAACAATTGCCTTTTTTGTTATTCCTCCGCTTATATCCGTTTCATAAACAATAATAATTGCTAGACAATTGTCCAACAGATCTTTGTAACGGAGATCTTCAATTCATGATTTACTCTCTTCAAACACACCACGTCTTCACACAAGACTGACTGAACTTTTACTGACTTAATTGCCTGATTTGCATTGACTTTTATATAGCAACGTAAACAGTGTTATTGGCTTCGATTTCTCGAGTTTTTTATTAATGTAAACATTATTGTTTCATTATTGTTGTTTGAGTATTTTGTTTATATTTATTCTTGTGGTATTTGTTGATATATTTTTGTTTACTTGTTTATGATTTTTTTATGCTGATGTTTGTTGTTATATTAAGCAATGGGATAATTTGTAAACAAGTTCATTGCTTTTGTTTAGAACTTTTATTAAACGATGTAAAAGGAAAATACCAGCATCCAGAGTTTCGCTATATAGTCTGAAGACGTGGCAACGAAAGTGCTGCCACATATCGCTTCCCTATCTCAATCGGTTACTGGAAAGTTTATTCAGCAAATATACGTCGCTTTTTAAGTTCATATACTTTCAGTTTCTTCTTAATGCAAAATTCATGAAGTTATGATCTGTAAAAAGCCAAGGATCTGCCTTGGATCCTCTTGTAAACTCTTTGGGACCTCCTCAATTGTATGGGTATTGGTCGATCGTTTATTAAGCCAATGTTGAAATTATACATCATTCAATCATTAAGCCAGAAATCTGCTGATCTGACCTGAGATTTGAACTCGGGCCTTTCGTCTAATAAGCCAACACACTACCTACTAGACTACGGGGACTTCACAACTTGCTCGAACTTGTTCGAAAGTTTTTCAGGTTTAGATGGTTGAAAAAAATCAATATAGCAAAAAGTAGGCGTGGCAAACTAGTGATCATAGACGAATTAAATTTGGTGGGTAAGTTCGTAGAGTTGATATCGACAAACTTACCAAAAAGGGACGTAGTAACCCTTTGAGTGATATCTATAGTTTTTAAACTACCGAACCGATTTTAACCATTCTTTTTTTGTTCGAAAGCTTATCAGGTTTAGATGGCATAAAAAAAATTCGATATAGCAAAAAGTAGGCGTGGCAAACATTTAAAATTGAATATTTAAGGACTGAGCAATCATAGACGAATAAAATTTGCTGAATAAGTTCCTAGAGTCGATATCGACAAACTTACCAAAAATGGGCGTGGCAAACCTCCCCCTTGAAATGATATCTATAACTCTTAACCTACTGAACCGATTTTAACCATTCCTTTATTGTTCGAAAGCTTATCAGGTTTAGATGGTATAAAAAAATTCGATATAGCAAAAAGTAAGCATGGCAAACCTTTAAAACTAAATATTTAGGGACTTAGTATTCATAGACAAATGCAATTTGGTGGGTAAGTTCGTAGAGTCGATGTCGACAAACTCACCAAAATTGGGCGTGACAAACCTACCCCTTCAAGTGATATCTATAACTCTTAAACTACTGAACCGATTTTAACCATTCTATTTTTGTTCGAAAGATGGATTGGTTTAGATGGTATAAAAAAATTCGAAAAGTAGGCGTATCAAACCTTTAAAATTGAATATTTAGAGAAATACTGATCAAAGACGAATGCAATTTGGTGGGTAAGTTCATAGAGTCAATATCGACAAGCTCGCCAAAAATGGGCGAAGCAGTTCTCTCTCTTTAAGTGATACCTATAACTCTTAAACTACTGAACATATTTTAATCATTCTTTTTTTGTTCGAAAGCTTATGAGGTTTAGATGGTATAAAAAATTCGATATAGCACAAAGTAGGCGTGGCAAACCTTTAAAATTGAATATTTAAAGACTTAGTAAGCATAGGCGAATGCAATTTGGTGGGTAAGTTCGTAGAGTCGATATCAACAAACTCACCAAAAATGGGCGTGGCAACCCCTCCCCTTTAAGAGATACCTTTAAGTCGGGTAACTCGATGCATTGCTTTATACAGCGTATTACAATAAATATATAATGCGACCTGTTTTAAGCAATAAAAACAATCAATTTTTTGAACGGGTCAACTAGTTAGATAATAATAATGAAAATAAGTTAAAGATGAATTTAAAGTTCACTTTAGCTAAAGTTACCTTTAACTAAACCCCAACTTTAACGAGAAGTTGTTATAATAATGAAAATAAGTTAAAGATGAGTTTAAAGTTCACTTTAAAGTTACCTTTAACTAAACCCCAACTTTAACGGGAAGTTGTAATAATGGCTCTAAATTGTGCTAACAGCATTACTACAAATATTTAACTATGTCTTCTATAATTTATTAAAAAACAAAACCCATTTTTCAATATCAACTCAACTAGTAAGATTATAATAATAAAAAGAAGAAGTTTAAGGTGACTTTAAAGTTCACTTTAGCTAAAGTTACCTTTAACTAAACCCCAACTTTAACGGGAAATTGTAATAATGGCCCTAAATTCTGCTAACAGCATTCCTATAAATATTTAACTATGTATTCTATAGTTTGAAGTCGCCGTGGTCTAGTAGGTAGTGTGCTGGCTTATTAGAAGTAAAGTCAAGGTTCTAGGTCCCAGGCCAGATATTAAAATAAAATACAAAAAGCATTTTTTCGGCGATTTCTTCTATGCAGATTTCTGGCAAAAACTCTCAAAACAATCTGCCGTTTGGAGTCGACTTTAAACTGTAGATCCCCGTCACATAAATGGATAAAATTAACACACGCAACATAAGTGGTGTGAGAAACTAGGTTAATAATGAAAAAAAATCGATACTGGTGTTTTGCTTTTACATCGTTTAATATTAAAATTATAAACAAAACAATAAACTTGTTTTCAAAACAAGCAACCGAGTTAGTAAAATTTCAGTCAGACTTGTGTAAAGAAGCGGTGCGTTTGAAAAGAGTAAGCATGGTTTGAAGATCTCTGTTACAAAGATCTGTCCAATAATTAACTAGTAATTGTTACTGTCTATGCAAAGGGTGTAAACAGAAAAATAAGAGACAAACAGACTGTAGGACCACAACATAAGTAGTGTGAGAAAGTAGGTCAATAATCCTGACTGAAGGGTAGTAATGACCAATTATGTATGTATTCTAGAGTTTATTTAAAAAAACCTCCATTTTTTCATATCCTTTTTGAACATTTTCTTTCCGCTTACATTTCATTTCCTTAAACAAGCAATAAAAATTCATTTTGTATGGCCATTAATACAGTGAAATATTGATTATCCATCCTTTCGCTCTCGTTTATATTTAAATTCGTTTTTTTGTGTGTGAAAGTGTTTTATTTATTGTTATTAAAATAAAAGCCACAATAAAACTTATTTTTTAAATAAAAAATATTGTCGTTATCATCGTTGTTATTAATGACCAAATTAATAAATTCAATTCGAACAGAGAAATGAAAATGAAACCTGCTGTACTCCGCACACAAATCAATTGGCATTATATTAAGACCACATTTTATAGGGGATTTTATATTTAATATTCACCATATTTTTTAATTTCATTTTAAATTTGATTTTATTTTTTTATTTTTATATTGAAAAAATTCATCAATTTGAATTCAGTTTATGGAAATGATGGAAGTTGGTTGTATGGTTGTGCCGTGTAACCAGTATCAGCACAAGCAAAGGCAGTGGCTGTGTATGGAAATGATTGCAAACAAACCGGAAACGGAAGTACCAATAAAAGCGGATTAAATGGAAATCTTAAAAATGTAAATAAAAACAAGAATAATGGGGAAAAAGTAATAAAAAAAATGAAAGTGTTCTTAAAAGTTTACCGTTAATAATTTAAAACTTCTGAAATAAACTTGGGAGTCGCCGTAGTCTAGCAGGTAGTGTGCTGGCTTATTAGTTCAAATCCCAGGTCAAACATCAAAACGAAAATATGAAAATATTTCTTAGGCCACTTCCTCTCTCAGCAGATTTCTGGTAAAAACTCAGAGCAAATGCAACTGTTTCTCAAAAACCTGTCAATCGGAGTCGACTTTCAATTGTAGGTCCCACCACTCATTTATAAAATTAACACACGCAATATGAGTGGTGTTAGAAGCTAGGCCGCAATCCTGACTGAAGGGTTGTAATGGCCAATTGCCATAAGAATTGTCATGAAAAAGCTTCTTAAAAACTTGTCGTTCGGAGTTGACGTTAAAGTGTAGGTCTCCACCACTCACATATAAAATTAACACACACAACATAATTGGTGTGAGAAGCTAGGTTGTAATGACCAACTATGAAAGTAGTATGTATGTATGTCCATCAGAAAGTATGCTTCCTTAGATTCTTACAGTCGACTCCTCTGAAATGAATTTTGTAAATTCAAGTATTTTTTTCTATAATAACCAGACCTCAAGTCTACAGTGAGTGTCAAAAGAAATTGTACATTAAAAAAAACCACATTTATATTGTTAGGTAGGTAGGTAGAAGTGGCTGTCCACTCGATGGAGTCCCGAGCGGACACACTTAGGCCACATACAGGGCCCATTGTGGTACCACAATCTCTCATTCTCCTCTATTCCAGGAGCAACGCGGAACTTCCGATGAAGCGACTCAGACTGCCAATATGCATGCATGACAGTTCATCTAGGTTTTCCATGTAGTAGGCACCTGGGTGTCGGGCATTGCACAGTAGGTGAAGAATAGTTTCATCTTCTTCCACATCTCCCCAACTTCTGCAGAAAACATTCGCGAGGTGTTCATGACCAATACGCCTTGCATGCGTTCCTATAATACAATGCCCCGTAATAACTCTGATAACAGCGCTGAGCCTGCTTCTTTGGCGTTTAAGCAGAGTCACCGTAAGCCTCCTAATCAGCCTTGGATAAATTTTCTGCACCGCTCTGCCCTTATCCGACAACAAAGTCCACGATTGCATTGTCAATTATACTGTAGGCTTATAAAGGGATCCCCAATATAGAGAATTCATCAGAGAGATTAATGGTCGTACCCCCTTTGGTCAAATCATCCGCTCTGCTGTTGCCGGGAATATCTCTATGCCTCGGTATGCATGAGATCCAAAATCACATCGTTTTGTTATCTCATTGAGACATCTGTTACGTTTTTACCTTTTAAAAACGTAGATTGCAAACAAAATTAAAATAAATTTGTGTTTAGTTTGAATTAAAATTTTTTATTGTTCGCACAATTCTGTGTGTCACTCTTCACAACTTTATGTATGCAACAACAATTCCTTTGTTTGTTATTACTCTTTGTACTCTTTTGCGTAAACAATAACAATTACTAGGCAATTGTTCGCCCAAGCAGTCGACAGTCTGATGAATGTTCTTGAAGGCGAATGTTCGTGGTTTCGTCTTCTCACTGTCAAACATCTTCAGTTTCGTCTATAATTTAACCATGAATCGTTTTACAAACGAACAACGCCTGCAAATCATTGAATTTTATTATCAAAATTCGTGGTGCTCTGTTAAGAAAGTTCATCATGCGCTTCTTCCATATTATGGTCAGTTTAATCGACCCACTGAAGCGGCTATTCGGGCTATTGTGACTAAATTTTGCACCAAATTTCCATTGTTGGACATTAAACCACCAACAGGCTTACGTAGAGTGCGAACTGAAGAAAATATCGCTGCTATATCGGCCAGTGTTAATGACGACCATCAATTATCGATTCGTCGCGGTTCGCAGCAATTGGACCTCTATTACTCAATAAAGTAGAAAATTTTGCGGAAGGATTTAGGTGTGAAGCCTTTCAAAATACAGCTGGTGTAAGAATTGAAGCCGAACGACCTTCATTTCTTTATCGAAAAATTGTGTTCAGCGGCGAAGCTTATTTTAGGCTTAATGGATACATAAATAAGCAGAATTGATTGATTTTGGAGTAAAGATCAGCCAGAAGCATTAAAAAAGCTACTAATGCATCCAAAAAAAGTCACAGGTGCGGCTTATGGGCTGGTGGCATCATTGGACCGTACTTCTTCAAAGATGCTGCAAATCGTAACGGAACTGTGAATGGTGAGCGCTATCGTGAGAAGATTCCAACTTTTTTTGCCCAAAATGGAAGAGCTTGACTTGTATGACATGTGGTGTCAACAAGAACGGTGTCACATGCCACAAAGCACGCGTAACAATGGACTTATTGATAGGCGAGCTCGGTGAACATTTTATTTCACGTTCGGAACCGGTCAATTGGCCGCCTAGGTCGTATGATTTAATGCCTTTAGATTATTTTTTGTGATGTTATGTTAAAGCTTATGTCTATACAGACAAACCCGCTTCAATTGGGCGCATTGGAAGACAATATTGAAGAAGCATTTATTCGTAAGATATCGGCCGAAGAGTACGCCAAAAATTGGACTAAGCGTTCGTATTCCAGATCAGACATCAAAACGAAAAATATTTCTTCGGCGACTTCCTCTCAGCAGATTTCTGGCAAAGACTCTGAGAGTAAAAATTGACATGAAAAGCTTCTCAAAAATCCGTCGTTCGGAGTCGACTTTAAACTATAGGTCCCGCCACTCATATATAAAATTAATGCACACTACATAAGTGCTGTGAGAAGCTAGGTCGTAATCCTGACTGTAGGGTTGTAATGGCCAATTGTGTATGTATGTGATAGTATAAGTGACAGAAGTGACCTCTACTGTAAGGGAGTGAATCATACATACGAATAGTTCGGCTAAGGAACGAATTCACTGTGTGATCCCTTAGTACAAAGGGTAGTGTTTTACTGCGAAAATGATGCCACAATTGGGCGCAGGTGGCATCAATTTTTTTTGTTGAAAGTGAACAAACACGTGATAAGCTCGCTCACGGGTACGTTCTGTAAGGTCACTGGTTTCTGTAAATGTTTACCTCTTTTATCACAATTTTTCCTCAGGTTCCCATTCTCCCCTTTCCTAACCCTCCTTTCATCCTAACCCTCTATTATCCTTCTCTCTTTAAGGACGTTGTAAAATGGGTCAATTCGACCTCCGTTAGAGGACGTGTAATTGTCTTAATTGACGTGTAATTGTCTTAATTGACAAGTACACGTCCTCTAACCTAACCTAACCTAGCTTTACCACAATTTTTATTTAAAATTTTTTAAACTTGTGCCACAAACTTCCATGCAACATACGTATGCAATCAAAAAAAAAAAACTGTTAATGATTGCGAATATAAGGAGTGTTGGAAAGCGACCTGTTTATAGCATTTAATGGCCATAAATGGTACTCCAACCGTTGAATTATTCTGAATTAATTCAGAATATTAAGCAATGCCTGGCGCACCTGCTTAAAAGTGCACCTTTTTTCGCATTCCCATTATGCCAGCCAGGCATTGTTCATGTTGTAGTTTTTTTTTCATTTTCTTTTTTCAGAAATTCTGAAATAATTTGTGCAGCAACAACAAAAAAACCTCCAGTCTGAACGTAGTACGAAGGACTATTGTTAACAACATCCATCCAATTATTTATAATTTTCCAACAATTTTTTCTCAACTATTCTGGTTTCATTTTTTTCCTCTGTAGCACTGTGTTAATAACACAATACGGCACAATAAGAATGAAAACATTTCCGTGGAATGTACGTTTTTTTTTTTAATTAGGACAACAATTGTAATGTTATTGTTGTTGGTATTGTTGTTGTTGGCATTCATGTTGTTAGTGTTGTATTAATTAAATTAAATTTAAAAAAATTGTTGTTGTTGTCTTAAAAATGCGTAAACAGGTGCAATTTATGTTTAACACGCTGTAATGAGTTCACAGAACAAGTGATGGGATAAAGAAAAATAAGGAAAAAAGAATATAAAACAGAGGAGTAAAAGTAAAAAAAGGAGTAAAACATAATTACGTACATACGTCATCACAATCCTTCAGTTAGGATTATAACCTAGCTTCTCACGCCGCTTGTGTGTTGCGGGACTTTAAAGTCCACTCTAAATGACAGATTTTTTTGAGAAAATTCTTCATCCCAATTTTTATTTTGCTTTTGCTATCGGGTCCGCAATCTAACGTTTTTTTCTTTGCAACTATTGATTTTTCGTGAATGGTAACACTTAGCTCATGTCTCATTTGACAGGTAATTAGTTTTATCCTTCCGCTGAACAAATATGGTTCATCTAATGCGTTTTCCCTTCGCTAAGTGGGCCTGCGGAGCCAATTTTGGCAAAAAAATCATCTCATTTTAATTTTGGCGGGTATGTATATACATACATACATAAATGGTCATTACAACCCTTCAGTCAGGATTACAACCTAGCTTCTCACACATACCTATGTTGTGTGTGTTAATTTTTTACATAAGTGGCGGGACCGACAGTTTAAAGTCGACTCGAACGACAGATTTTTGAGAAGCTTTTCATGGCAATTTTTACTCTCAGAGTCTTTGCCAGAAATATGCTGAGAGGAAGTCGCCGAAGAAATATTTTTCGTTTTGATGTCTGACCTGGGACTCGAACCCGGGCCTTTCGTCTAATAAGCCAACACACTACCCACTAGACCAAGGCGACTTTTTTTTTGGCGGGTATGTAAACAAGCAAATTTGGGACACAGAAAACCCGCACGCATACATTGAAAAGCGGACGCACCCAAAACAAGTCACTGTTTGGTGCGGATTTTGGTCCAGAGGCGTAATTGGGCCATTTTTCTTTGAAAATTAGCAAGGAGTGGCCGTTACAGTCAATGGCGATCATTATCAGGCCATGTTCAACGAATTTTCGTTCACAAAAATTGAAGGGGAGGTTATTGGCAACATTTGGTTTCAACAGGACGGTGCTACGTGCAACACAGCCGAAGCTACACTCGATGTTTAGCGCCATGTTTTTGAAGATCACAAAATCAGCCGCAGAGCTACTGTGGTTTGGCCACTACGCAGCTGCGATTTGACATCGTTGGATGGTTTATGGGGTGCCGTCGAAAATAAGTATTACGCCGACAATCCAGAGACAGGCTTTAAACGACAATATTCGTGAAGGCATTGGTGAAATACAATTGCACACAATCGATAATGTGCTTAAAAATTGGACCGATCGTGTAGGCTACTGCATGGCCAACCGAGGTAGCCATTTGAATGAAATTATTTTCCATTATTAACCGGAAGGATTGTACTTTCAAATAAAAAAAAAAAATTTGAAAAAATATTCAGGAGTTCTTTTTTTTAAAACATTTTCAAAAAAAAGAAGTTATTTGGCGGACCCTTTAGAATTCTGCTGAGAAAAAGTCACCGAAGACGTATTCAAATTTCGTTTTGTTGGAAACGTCTGACCTGGGTTCAGTACCGTGGCCTCACGTCTAATAAGCCAATACACTATCTGCTAAACTACCTTGACTTCTGGCTTATAAATTACGTTGAATTTAATCAATTGCATGAGTTTTATTGGCTTCTATGAGAAATGTTATGGTTTTTCATTTATTTCCACCTATGGCTTTAGAAAACTCCAAAAGAAAAAGTCTAACGGGATCAAATTGCGCCCGATCTAAGTGATCATTAGATCACCATGCTCTCAAACATCTAATGTGACATGAGCTGTATGGCACGTATCGTCTTTGGTGTCTAAATCATTTAATTCATAGCTAAACAAGTTGGTAATCATGAACTTAGTTCCAAAACAGTAGACTGCGTGGGTAGAGCTCAACCCCTGAGTGTTGGACGTAAAAGCAACATGTTTATGGACGAATGTATTACACTAAAAACGATTTTTTTAATTACTGGGAAATTCGCAAGAGTACATACATACATACATAATTGGCCATTACAACCCTTCAGTCAGGATTACGACCTAACTTCTCACACCACTTATGTTGTGTGCGTTAATTTTATACTTGAGTGGCGGGACCTACAGTTTAAAGTAGACTCCGAACGACAGATTTTTGAGAAGCTTTCCATGGCAATTTTTACTCTCAAAGTCTTTGCCAGAAATCTACTGAGAGGAAGTCGCCGAAGAAATATTTTTCGTTTTGATGTCTGACCTGGGATTCGAACCCGGGCCTTTTGTCTAATAAGCCAACACACTACCCACTAGACCACGGCGACTTCAAGAGTCCACGAATAAAATTAACTACGAAGACGCATAACCCTTATATGTTTTGATTACGAAAGTAATTGTGATTTTTATATTAAAACTAGCTGACTCGGCGAACTTCGTCCCGCCCAATAAATTGATTTTTTTTATTGCCGAAAACAGGTCAAATCGTATATTTATTGTAATATGCTGCATAAAGCCTGACGAAGATGTAGTTGTTGTCATCGCTCCAAAACAAAAGCTAACAGACCTAACATGTTACATATATAGTTATCACTTAAAAGGGGAAAACTGCCACGCCCATTTTTGGTGAGTTTGTCGATATGGACTCTAGGAACTTACGCACCAAATTGCATTCGTCTACGATCACTATGTCCCTAAATATTCAATTTTAAAGGTTTGCCACGCCTACTTTTTGCTATATCGAATTTTTTTTTAAACCATCTAAACCTGATAAGCTTTTGAACAAAAGAAGAATGATTAAAATCGGTTCAGTAGTTTAAAAGTTATAGGTATAACTTAAAGGGGGAGGGCAGTCACGCCCATTTTTGATAAGTTTGTCGATATCGACACTACGAACTTACCCACCAATTCGTCTACGATCGGTATGCCCCTAAATATTCACTTTTAAAGATTTGCCACGCCTACTTTTTGCTATATCGAATTTTTTAAAGCATCTAAACCTTGTAAGCTTTTGAACAAAAGAAGAATGGTTAAAATCAGTTCAGTAGTTTAAGAGTTTTAGGTATCTCTTGAAGGGGGAGGGTTGTCACGCCCTCGATATCGACTCCACGACCTTACCCACCGTCAAAATGTACCTAAATATACAATTTAAACGATTTACCATGACCTCTTAATATTTAGAGATATGAAAAATAGATGTTGTCCGATTCTCAGACCTACCCAATATGCATACAAAATTTCATGAAAATCGTTCGATCCATTTCGGAGGAGTTTAACCACTAACACCGTGACAAGAGAATCTTATATTATTAGGTTTGACTCACATTATAAACTCACTCGTATTTTTATTTTATTATTCCTTCATATACTGTCATAATATTACAAATATTTTCCATATTTGTTAGCATTTCTTTCCTATAAACTGCTTTAACCTCAACATCAATCGCCATATTCAGAGGATCAAGTCTTTTTACAGTTTTTCAATGTGTGACATATGACGTCATCAGAGTTTTTACAGTGCCATTATACCGCTTAAACGGATTGTTATATTATCTACTTAACTTCTCATGGATTTAGAAGTCCTACTGAGAGCTAACACAACGGTTTCGCTGTCAGTTTTAAGACGTATTTTCACTGTTGTATGTACGTAAGTAAACGCATGTATGCACATTTCTAGAATCTGCAAGAGATGGAAAACTTTTTTTATTATCTTGTATGGATAGACATTTCCTTGTTTGCTTTTACAGGCAGACAAATACACCCAGAAAGTTACAAAAAAATGCTTTGGAAATACCGCTGTTCTCTCATGGTTGTATAGTTCCTTTGTGCTGTATGAGACAGACATCTTTGTACATTTTTATTGAATGATTCAAATTCTCAAGAGAGTAAAAGGATAAATGACGCAGGCAGCAAAGCCAAAGTGAAATGGAGTAGACACTTTCACAGAAAAGTACAAATAAAATCTTTGGCACTTTAAATAGGACACCAAATATTCTTTTTCTAAGGAAAAGGACAATTCTTTTGTCATTGCTACATATTGTTACGAAAATGCATTTACATCGTTTAACATTAAAATTATGAATAAAAGCTACAAAAACAATAAATTTGTTTACAAATTATTGCACTGCGTAATATAACAACAAACACTAGCATAAAATGGTAAACAAACAAAAATGCAACAACAAATACTACAATCAGAAATGTAAACAAACGATACACACATATATTCATAATTGGTCATTACTACCCTTCAGTCAGGATTATTGACTTAGTTTCTCACACCACTTATGTTGTGTGTGTTAATTGTATCCACTTAAGTGGCAGGACCTACAGTTTAAAATCGACTCCGTACGACAGATTTTTTAGAAGGTCTTCATAGCAATTTTATTTACTCTCAGAGTTTTTTTTCCAGAAATCTGCTGAAAGGAAATCGGCTTTAAGTCTAATAAGCCAACACACTACCTACTAGACTATGGCGACTACTTAAAATTATAAACCAAAGCTACAAAAACAATGAGCTTGTTTACATGATAAACAAGTAAACAAAAATGTACCAGCATTTAAAAATTTATAAACTTTACTTTATTGGCCATAACAATCCGATTAATAGATTTCGGCCTAAATAAAAACAATGATAAACATGATACATGATAAACAAGTAAACAAAAATATACCAACAATAAACACTACAAGAATAAACGTAAACAAATTATACAAACAACAATAATGACTTAACGGTGTTTACATTTATAAAGATTTCGAGAAAGCAAAGTCACGAACATTCGCCTTCAAGAACTTTCATCAGGCTGTTTACTATGCCATATAAAAGGCAAAACAAAGCAGGCGACTTAGTTAGTAAAAGTTCAGTCAGACTTGTGTGAAGACACTGTAAGTCTAAAGAGAGTAATCATAGTTTGAAGATCTCCGTTACAATGATCTGTCGAATAATTGCCTAGTACATAATTGTTATTATTTATGCAAAGGGTATAAACAGAGGAATAACAAACAAAGCAATTGTTATTGTTTACATCAAGTTATGAACAGTGCTACACAGAATTAAGCGAATAATAAATAATTTTAATTAAAACTAAACCTAGATTTATTTTCATTTTATTAACAATCTACCAAATAGGGATTGCCGTGGTCTAGTAGGTAGTGTGCTGGCTTATTAGGCGTAAAGCCAGGGTTCGAGTCCCAGGCCAGATATCAAAATAATAAAAAAAAAATACGAAAAGTATTTTTTCGGCGATTTCTTCTCTGGTAAAAACTCGGAGAATAAATAAAATTGCCATGAAAAGTTTCTCAAAAAGTCTGTCGTTCGGAGTCGACTTTAAACTGTAGGTCCCGCCACTTATGTATAAAATTAACACACACAACATAAGTAGTATGAAAAACTGCGGGCTTCTTGGGGACGATTGTTGTAGACTGTTTAATGGTGAATGTATAGCGCTGGCCATTTTATACGTCGCCAAGCAGGAACTTGATTCCTTGCCGTTCGCATCTTCCCTCTTTCCACCTTTCCTAAAAAAACTTGCACAATGCACCGCATGAGTAGGGGCCATCCCCTGAGTGCTGGTTTCATAAAAAAATCATATTTTAAACGTTTTTAAAATGTAGGTTAGAGGACGTGTACTTGCTCACCTGTGACAAGTACAGTAGCCGGAGGTCGAATTGACCCACTATAAAATTTTAACGGTAAGGACGTAACAATATTGAATACTCTTCTATCAGAGTACCATATCGTTTCAAAATATTGAAAAAATGGAAATAGGAAGGCGAATAACTGGGAAACATTTTTCTTTCGACTTTAAACTATAGTTCCCGTCACTTATTTGGACAAAACTTACACGCACAACATAAGTGGTACTAGAAGTTAGGCCGTAATCCTGACTAAATAGTTATAATGATTAATTATGTATGTTATACACCAAAAACATGAACAATAAGCTAAACATTTTCGATGCGCTCCGCTCGGAGCAACCTTGGGCGATATTCTCCAATAACGGTATCAATTTTTCAAGTTAGAATAGGACCACTATTTTCTATTACTTAGATTTAGTAGAGCTAGGCTGAACTATTATCTTTTAAAGCACGTTTTATCTCTTTGGCACGGTATTTTAATCAATAGTGCCTGTATAAGGAACAATTCGACCTAGTAATACAATTTAAATCAATGGAAACCTTAAATAACACTTATATTTATACTGACAGCTAACCTCTGTAGATTTTGTTTAATACAAGAAACTAGGTATTGAAAAATAATAAATTCTGTGTTAGATGTAAAACAGTCCCTATGATCTCCTATTTGTGCCAATGCCACTGGGGTTGTATTGTAAATGTATTCCATTCCATATATTTTTGACCATAAAATCCACAAACTAACTAAAATTGTTTTACTTTACTTTGTAATTGCTATAATAGTTGTTGTTGTTGTTGTTACAAATACAGCCCATAATTCATGAATTGTTGAAATCATAAACAACTCAACTTGAAAGTATTTTCATGTTGACTTTGGCTTCAATAACAAAATTTATGTTCCAAAAAAACAAAATAAATTTTGATCCCCTTGATTATATCCTTGATAGAGTATCCTTAGTAAAGTTTTATAATAACAATGTAAAGGCAAGGAAAGAACAACAAATAAATGGTCAAAATGTCAACAAAAATACTAATAACAACAACAACAAACATGTTTTTATTGTATTTTATAAAGAATCTTTTTTTTTTATTACAACCGAACAGATTTCAAAAATTTTTGTGGTTAAAAATTTAATTTGAAGAGACCAGAAATTGCTGTTGAAAATGGAAGAAATTTAAGGAGCAAGAATGCCGAATACTTTCTTCAATTTTGTATCATTTTTGTGGTTTAAGTTATAAAAATTATTCGCTGAGGCTTTTGCTAAGGCGAATTGTTTTTACCCAATCTCTCTCTCTCTCTTTCTCTCTCTCACACTCCCACTCTCGCTTTGTAAATGACTTAATCCACAGATATTGTAAAAATCAAATACGAACCTTTCATTTCCATTACATTTTCTAATACATACACACTCTTGTACACCCACTTGTTCTCCTATGCATAGTTTGTCCCGTTATTGTATTGTTGCCAATCCCTTTACCATTCACGCATACATATCCACTCTTAAGCTTACTTAGAACCCATTTGCAGATTGATAAGAATGTGTTCTAGGGAAAGATAATGCCAACCAAGAATCTACAGGGTAACACAGGACTAGTAAATGTATTGTAAATAAACAAATCTACCGTTGGTTTCAACGCAAATAAATTTCCATACACACACACACACCTATAACCTAACAAAACTTGTATTTAAACGGAGAAAGGCTAAGAAAACGTTTAGAAAACATGTAGCAAATGTTGACAGAGGATAAATTATGTAAATCAGTTCCTTTTGTAGTTTTTATTGGTTGCTAGTTAGAGAATAAAAATATTTCTAAACTCTGACTTGCATGGCATACATACAGTGGAAAGCATAAGTCTGGCTATACCAATATACAGTCATGGACAAAAGTTTAAATACCTCCACTGCAACTTTTATACTATTATGGAGTCTAATAAAGTAAACGAATATAACTAAACAACACAAACAGTTAACAACAAAATACACACATTGTACGGTATACATGATAGCACAAACAAATAGAAGGGAAATTATGAGAGGGGTGCAAAACAAAGATTAAAAATCGAACAATAATGCTTGTATCTCAATATACAGCGATGAAGAAATGTTTAAATACCTCCACTCCGACTTTTGTACTGTTTTGGAGTCTAATAAACTAAACGAATGTAACAAAACAACACAAACAGTTAACAACAAAATATACATATCGTACGGTATACATAATAGCTGAAACAAGTACACAGAAAATTAAGAGTACAGAAGAAAACAAAGATCAAAAATCGAACAATAATGCTTGTATCTCAATATACAGCGATGAAGAAATGTTTAAATACCTCCACTCCGACTTTTGTACTGTTTTGGAGTCTAATAAACTAAACGAATGTAACAAAACAACACAAACAGTTAACAACAAAATATACATATCGTACGGTATACATAATAGCTGAAACAAGTACACAGAAAATTAAGAGTACAGAAGAAAACAAAGATCTAAAATCCAACAATAGTGTTTGTATCTCAATATACAGCCATGAACTAGTGTTTAAATACCTCCATTCCGACTTTTACACTATTTTGGAATCTAATAAACTAAACGAATATAACAAAACAATATAAACAGATAACAACAAAATAGACACATCGTACGGTATTCATGATAGCTTAAACATGTACACAGAAAATTATGAGTAGAGGACAAAACAAAGATCAAAAATACAACAAGAATGTTTGTATCTCAATATACAGCCATGAAGAAATGTCTAAATACCACCACTCCGATTTTTATACTGTTTTGCAGTCGAATAAGTAAATAAGACAAACAGACAACAACAAAATACACACATCGTACGGTATTCATGATAGCTTAAACAAGTACACAGAAAATTATAAGAAGGGTACAAAACAAATGCAAAGAAATCAGACGTAATATAAGGCACAGGGTCAGGCAGTGATGAGACCTGAATCTGTAATTAAAAGGTGCGGGTTAAGCGCAATGGTATTGAACAGCCTTATGTAGTAGCTTCCGATATATTAATAGTTTCTAGTTCCTCGGCATAAGCCAATGATTGAAACTAGCAGTCAAAAACTTTAAATAATCCAGGGGACCAGTGAATAAGAACACTTCTGGAAAAAAGTGTTCACCAAATTGATTTTACTGAAAGCCGATGTTAAGCGCGCTCTATGGTAAGTTGAATTAAATTCGCCGTTATTTAGTAAAGGTAATCTGTTGGCTTATTAAACGTAAGGCCTTGGTTAAACCCCAAAGCCAGATATCTCAAAAAAAAAAATGAAATATAAAAAAAATATTTCCTTTCTCACAGGAAATTATGAAAAGAGAACAAAATAAAGATCTAAAATCCAACAATAATGCTTAAAGCAGCATCGGCAGTGGATTAGGCAGTTATGAAATGTGGAGTCTAATTGGGACTTTGAAGAGGACTTTGAAGTCTGTTGGAACTTTGGTTCACATAAGTACCGGTTTACTTAGGATCACTGATTTGTTCAAAGTGATAATCACGAAGGATTTTCAATTCTTATCCTATAAACACAATAGATGCAACGCAGCAAGTACAACAATTAATCTTAAGGTAAGCCCATGAACTAGAATTAAGGCAGCAGCGACAAAGCATAAGCAAAAGAAATCAAAAATAAAACAGTTGCTCATTACTTCTTTATTGATGATGATGCCACGTTATACTTCATGCAACGAGAGAAAGTTTTGAGAGACAGCTGCATATGCAGCGTTGCGTTTATTGTGTTTATAGCGTTACGCACTTTAGTGTTCTAAAGAATGTTTAAATGTTTTGTATCATTCATTTTGTATTTAATAAATTCTAAACTTAAATTACCGTAGTCTAGTACGTCACCTATTCGACGTAAAGCCCGGGTTCGCATCCCAGATTAGGCATCAAAGGAAATATGAGAAAAAAATATATCTTCGGCGGGATCCTCTCAGCAGAATTCTGGGAAAAACTCTGAAAGTAAATAAAATTGCCATGAAGAGCTTCTCAAAAATATGTCGTTTGGAGTCGATTTTAAACTGTAGGTCCCATCACTCACGTGGAAAACTAACACACACAATATAGATGTATATGAGAAGCTAGGTTGTAATCCTGACTGAAGGGTTGTAATGTAAATTCTCTAATACAACCTAAACTGATCGTATACGTCTAAGATTCCAGTTCTGATCGAAATTTCCACTATTGAAAACTATTTTAAAAAGCTCTGGTAGCGTTGTAGGTAATATGTTGGCTTATTAGATAAGAACCTATGGTTCAAAACCTGGCTTAAACATCGCCAAAAGAAGATATATTTCTTCGGTTATTTTTTCTCAGCAAATTTCTGGCAAAAACTCTCTGAAAGGAAATTCAGTTGCAATGAAAAGTTTCTCAAATCTATTGGACGGAATTGACTTTAGAACTTTAGGTTAGGCCACTCATGTAAAAAATTAACTCACACCCAGCATAAATGGTGTGAATAGCTAGGTTGTAATCCTGACTAAAGGATTGTATAAATTATACTAAAACTAACTGACCCGACGTACTTCGTTCCACTTAAAATTAATTTTTTTTATTGCCCAACACAGCTCACATCGTATATTTATTGTAATACGCTGCATAAAATGCTGATGAAGTTGTAGTTGTTGTACTCGCTCCAAAACAACCATAGAATTAACCGACTTATAGTTATCTCTTGAAGGGGGAGGATTGCTATGCCCATTTTTGGTGAGCTTGTCGATATTGACTTTACGAACTTACCGACCAAATTGCATTCGCCTACGATTACTGTCTCCCTAAATATTCAATTTTAAAAGATTGCCACGCCTACTTTTTGTTATATCGGATTTTTTAAACCATGTAAACCTCATAAGTTTTTAAACAAACAAAAAAAAAAAATTGTTAAAAAATGGTTCAGTAGTTTAAGAGTTATAGGTAGCACTTGAAGGGGGAGGTTTGTCACGCCCATTTTTTGTGGAATTGTCGATATCGACTCTACAAATTTTATTCATCTACGATCAATAGGTAGGTCATAGAGGTAGCTCTGATGTCACAAAGTTCACTTGAGCACGCATGGCGGCTCGTTGTGATGCCACGGGTGAAACGCAGTCCCTGTGCTAACCATGTTCCGCCAAATCAGGGAAAGGAAGAAGTTGATTACAGCAAGGGCTGCATAACAAAAGCGCGACTACCCCGTACTGGAAAACCAGCCAGAAAATTTGATGAAGGAAGCTATATCCCTGATATCAATAAATGAAAGCTCCGTTAAGCTAACAAGGAATGAGAAGCGAAAAAACCTATATCTACACCTAGTAAGAGACGGGCACAGGCAAAGAAAGTGAATAACGCTTTCCTCTTCATCAGTGGACCTGCATCCACGGCAGAAGTCGTTAAAAGGGAGCCTCATTCTCTCGGCGTGGCATACCCAATTCAACAGAAAAGAATTCCGGAAGGAGCGCACTAGCTCTGGCGAGCTCATCGGCCCTACAGTTTCCCGCCCCGGGGACCCACACCAGAGAGACACCGGTGAAGCGCTCCGAGACTAGGTCGAGACAGCGGCGTCATTCAATAGGTACCTAAATATGCAATTTTAGTGATTTGCCACGCCCTCTTAATATTTAGGGATATTAAAAATAGATATTGTCCGATTCTCAGACCTACCCGTTATGCATACAAAATTTCAAGAAAATTGGACGATCCATTCCGGAGGAATTTAACGAATGACACCGCGACACGAGAATTTTATATATTAGGAGACTGTCATGAGCTGGGTAGCACAGACCTCATGCTCGGTGTAGTAAAATAGATTAGAGTCTCTAGATCTAGAGATGTCTGCAAGAGACTGTCATGAGCTGGGTGGCACAGACCTCATGCTCGGTGTAGTAAAATAGATTAGAGTCTCTGGATCTAGAGATCTCTGCGGGAGACTGTCATGAGCTGGGTGACACAGACTTCATGCTGGATGTAGTTAAATAGATTCGAATCTCTGGTGGGAATTGCAACCACGACCCTTCACACTTATGGTCTAGCACACTACCCCACTAGACTAGTAGGGTACCACAACTTTTTTTGGGTTGTAAATTTCTTTACGTTTTGTATGTTGTTTTTGGCATTGTTTTATGTTGCCATTAACGATATTGTCTGTCTGTCTTTCTATTGCTGTTGTCGTTAATTTTCATACAATAAAATCCAGAGTCATTCTAAGAACAATTGTAACAAACGACGACTATCAATACCATGGCCATAACGATGGCAAGAACGATGATAACTGAGTCTGGAATTGAAATGGAATGTAATTGACAACGGGTTGTAATCCAAAAACAAAACAAAAAATTCATAGGCTGACTACGAATTGAATGATTTTGATGGGGCAATACAAAGAACAATCATGCTGACAATGTAACATCGTGGCAGTAAAATGGCTGTCATTACCATAAAAATAAAATAGCTGTGGCAGCTGAAATTCATTCATGTTGGTTATTGAGAATATCGTTGTCTTAAACGAAAATCATTATCGTTCTTTGCCTGTTGGCATCAGTCATGGTAACATTTTCTTCTTACATGTGACAGCAGTTTCGGAAAAACATTTTTATTGAATTCAATATTGTACGCCATTTAATTTTATTTATTTCAGACATTTTATAAAACAAAAAAAAGAAAAATTTGTTAATGAAAGCAGCTATGCTATGAAATTCAATTTCATTTTACATTCACAGAAGCATAAAAATTTTTAATTTAAGCTGCAAAGCTTTTAAAGTCGTCTTCAATAAATATTCCCATTAAGATTGAACGTTTTTTTTTTAGGAACTTGTTAACTTAACATGATAATACATGGCAGGTTTATTGTTAAATAATTTTTTTTAATACAATTTAAAAGATTTCTTTACAAATATTGTTACAGCATTGAAAAATCAACTAAATGAATATAACTAACCACCATAAACAGGCAACAACAAAATACACACAGCGTACGGTATAATGAAAGCACAAACAACAACAAAATAAACACATCGTACAGTATACATGATAGCTTAAGCAAATACCCAAGAAATTATAGGAAACGAACAAAACAAAGACAAAAAAAATCCAACAATAATGCTTAAAGGAGAATCACAATGAAAACCGAGGTAATACGAGTCACAGGGTCACGCAGTCATGAGACGTGAGTATAATAAAATGTTGAACGAGATTTTCTTTTTAGATATTTTCAATTTATATGGCAGGGTAAACAACCTGATGAAATCTCTATAAGTGTAAACAGCGTTGTTTACGTTCATTGTTGTTGTTTGTGCATTTTGTTTTCATTTATTCTTGTAGTGGTTGTTGCTATATTTTTGTTTACTTGTTTACCATTTGTTAATGCTGGTGTTTGTTGTTGTATTTTTGTTTACTTGTTTACCATTTTTTAATGCTGGTGCTTGTTGTGGCTTTGAAGTCGCCGTGGTCTAGTGGGTAGTGTGCTGGCTTATTAGACAAAAGGCCAGGGTTCGAATCCCAGGTCAGACATCAAAACGAAAAAAATATTTCTTCGGCGACTTCCTCTCAGCAGATTTCTGGCAAAGATTCTGAGAGTAAAAATTGCCATGAAAAGCGTCTCAAAAATCTGTCGTTCGGAGTCGACTTTAAACTGTAGGTCCCGCCACTCATGTATAAAATTAACGCCCTCAACATAAGTGGTGTGAGATGTAAGGTCGTAATCCTGACTGAAGGGTTGTAATGGCCACTTATTAAAACATACCGGTTAAGCGCAATGGTATTGTACACCATTATGTAGTAGCTTCCAATACATTAATTGCTAGTTCTTCGGCATAAGCTAATGACTAAAAATAGTAGCCAAACGCTTTAAATATTCCAAGGGACCAGTGCACAAGAACACTTCTGGAAAGAAAGTGGTCATCAAATAGATTTTACTGAAAACCGATGTTAAGCACGCTATATGGCAAATTGAACTGAAGTCACAGTTGTTTAGTAGTTAATGTATTGGCTTCTTAGACGTAAGGTCATGGGGTAAAACCCCAGGCCAGACATCTCCAGCAATTTTTCAGCAATTTTTTTTTTTTGGAAAAATTGTGCGCTTAAGGAATTGTAAGAAGAAAAACAAAAAAATATGGCAGTACAAAGGAAAATGAAAACAATGATGAAAATAAGATTAACAACACTAACAACAACAGTAACCTCTACACAAACAGATAACAACAAAATACACACATCGTACGGTATACATGATAGCACAAAGAAATACACAAGAAATTATGAAAAATTCCATTTAAATTTTTTTTATCAAATAAAACCGTGTGTCCTTTAATAAGAGTTAAAATTTATCTCTCAATATATTACTCCATGCAGGATTTTACATATTCGTTGATTTTATTTCGCCGAAAAGCGAAAAGAGATCATTACCCGATCATCCCTCCAATCTGAAGGTACATTTTGTGTACAGATTAAATAATAATTGATTATATTAATTTTAATATCTTTTGTTTTTATTTATCCGTATTCTCGCCAAATATTTTATTTTATTCTCTTCCCTCTCACCCCCCGATTTTGGTCCTTCGAACAGGATCATCAATAAAATAATATAAAATATTGAATGAGATTTTCTTTTTAGATTGGCTCAATTTATATGAGAGGGTAAACAATCTGATGAATGTTCTTGAAGGCGAATGTTCGTGACTACGCCATCTTGAAATTTCTATAAGTGTAAACGTCATTGTATACACAACTTGTTGTTTGTGTATTTTGTTTATAATTACTCTTATAGTGTTATTTGTAGATTTTTGCTTAATTGCTTAAAATTTTTTTATGCAAGTGTTTGTTGTTGTATTTTGTTTATTTGTTTACCGTTTTTTAATGCTGGTGTTTGTTGTTTGTATTAAGCAGAACGATAATTTGTAAACAGGTTTGTTTACTGCATTGTTTGATTTCTGTAGTTTTTACCATTTTTATGCTGGTATTTGTTGTTGTATTTTTGTTTACTTGTTTACCACTTTTTCCCTTAGGGCCATTGCGCCGGTCTGGTGCAAAGTGCAAAGAGTCGTTGAGGAGTTTTGGACCAGACCGTATCCGTCTATGCTGGGTGCCGGGTCATAGCGAAATACTGGGCAATGAGACGGCGGATGCCCGCGCTAGGTTATGTTCGCTTTTAGGAGGCGATTTGACAGTTGGTCCTGACACCCCAGTAAGGCCACCTCTATGTCCTCATTGATGAATGGGTCAGGAGGAAAGAGCAGAGGCGTTGGGAGAACAGATCGGGTTGTTCTGTTTCTAAACGTCTATGACCTGCTGTGGACAGTAAGAGAACAGATTGGCCGATGGGCTTCTTGGTTAAGGCCAGCTAAAGGTTGGTTGCCGGTTTTACCACGGGGCACTGCGAGATTAGGTCGCTGACGGGTATCTGGAGCAGATCCCAGCCGGACTATTGCAGTGTATGTTGCGATGAGGAGAAGTTGGAGACTGTCGAACATGTCCTCTGTAACTGCCCAGCAGCCCTTGGTAGGTTGAGGACCCTTGGCAGGGCCTTCTTTGAGAGCTTGAGTTCTGTGTCGAGAGCCGACATCAAGGCTCTCCACAGATTCATTAGCAGCTTGGGCTGGCTGAGAGGTGCTTGAGCTTCATGAGTGTAGTCGCGCTCTCACTCTCTTTTGTTTTGTGTCTGTTTCTTTCTGGGTAATTCCTTAGATTCCCAGTCTCCCTCCCCTTACCTACATTCCCTCCTTTCATCCTATACCCACTATTTCCTTCCTTCCCTAAGGGCATTGTACAATGGGTCAATTTCGACTTGTGGGCACTGTACGTATCTTAACCGACAAGTACCATCCTTTAACCTAACCAAACCTAACCTACCACTTTTTAATGCTTGTTGTTGTATTTTTGTTTACTTATTTACCATTTTTTTAAAGCTAGCGTTTGTTATTGTATTTTTGTTTATTTATTTACGATTTTTTTAATGCTGGTATTGGTTGTTGCGTATTAAGCAATACGATGATTTGTAAACAGGTTTGTTTACTGCATTGTTGGATTTCTGAAGCTTTTGTTTATAAGTTTTCCTAGTTTTTAATATGTTTTCTAAAATTCAACAAATTCTGTCACATATTTATGGACTTTCGTCCATATCCAGTGGCCAGTTTAATATCACTCACTCTCTCTAGTTGGTTCGCCCACAATAACAATTCAAATGAAATGAAATGTGAAGCGTTCTGCAATCACTTGCCATTTTCAGTTGAAAAAAAAAAAAACACAAGAAACAACACTTTGGAGAAAGTTAATGGAAAGAGAAACAAAAACATAGGATTTCACTTTTTTGCAGCCATAAATTTCTATTTTGTTTGCTACTTTGTAACTGTAAAGGATCTCCCTAAACATTTGTGGAGAGGGGGGAGGTGGGTTTGTGAACACATTAAAAAAGAAACCAAAAATAAACTGCAAAACAATTTTACATCAATGTAGGTATGTATGTATGAGTGTATGTATGTTTACTAGTATATGTATGTGTGTAATGCATGCTTGTATTTGTAGCTGTAAAACTCTATATGTCATCAACAATTTTGTAACAGTAAAAACTAATTGAAAATGTTTTTTGTTTTTGCAGTAGCTGTCTGTTCTATCTCTCTTTCTCTCATACCCACATTCAACAGAATGACACATAAAAACTAAAAAAAAAAAAATAGCACAGTACACAGGGCGCACACAGGATACAAAAAGTGCATTCATGAGTAAGAAAAATGCAATTTGAGTAACTCAAACAAATAAAAGAAAAAAAAACGAGAAAAAAGAGAAAAAGAAAAGCAAACAAAGAAGAAACACTCTAGTGTTATAAAAAGGTTACCCACTGCTAGAACAAGAGTGATAAAAAGGCAGTAAAAAAGGGAGTACATTGTGGAAAAGTGGAGTGAAACCATATTTTCAAATTGTTGTGTTGCCAAATTGAATTGCTTTAACTTTCTTTTTCGTGTTTTTTGCTTTTGCAAGTCTCTTCGGTTGTTTGTGGGCACATTTATGGCTTAAGGTGGTACAAATTTAGGTGCCAGCAATAACATTATGCGACAAAATAAAAAAAAAAATTGAATACCCCTGACTAAGGTCATACTGCAGATTGTGGGTTTTATTGAGAAGATATTAAAAATATTTTTCTTTATATTTCTTGAAGCCTCCAAACTGTTTTTTATTTGGCAAAAATTGTTTTTTTTTTGTACTTTACATACAAATTTCTGTAATACTCAAACATTTCTGACTCGATTACCAAACTTTAGATCTTGTTGGAAGGGGGAGAGATGGACCTTAAGATGATAATACAGGTCTATTGGTAAATGAATTTTTTTTAATACAATCTGATAGATTTCTTTTTAAATATTGTTACGGCGATGAAAAATCTACAAAACGAATATAAATAAACAATATAAACAGGCAACAACAAAATACACACATCGTACGGTATATCTGATAGCACAAACAAATACAAAGGAAATTATGAGAAAGCAACAAAACAAAGGATAAGGCAGGTGGTCTGGCAGTGATGAGACATGAATCTGCCTTCATTTATGCTCAAATGAAAACACACATTATTTGTCGAAAACTTAAGATGATAATTTTTTTTTTTTTTTTTTTTTTTTTCGAACGTCCCCGGCCACACACTAACCCACCCTCACCCGACCGCGGAGGGCTCGTCCCCATTACGCAGGGACACGTACACACCACAGTCCGGACTGTAGCGGGAAAGGGAAACGCTATGGCAACTAGAACATAAAACAGCTACAGAACTTAATCACAAGCTGAACAAGGTAACAAAAACAAAAAACTGAACTATCTAAGACAAGAACAAAAATACGTTTTTATACGATAATTTATAAATTACTGCGAGAATACAAGTTACGTTTTATGTTACAAACACTACAATTAAAATCTATAGAATTATAATGCGAATTAAAATCATTACATAATCTCCGAAAAGGAAAATTACATGCATAATTCGATCTATAAACATTTAAGGAAAGAGGACGATAGTGCCGTGTAAATCTTGCAGGAATGCTGAAATTCAGGTTGGAAAGCAAAAACTCAGAGTCGATACAGAGTAATACAGGTCTATTGGTAAATGAATTTTTTTTAATAGAATCTAACAGATTTCTTTTTAAATATTGTAACGCCGATTAAAAATCTACTAAACGAATATAACTAAACAACATAAACAGGCAACAACAAAATACACACATCGTACGGTATACCTGATAGTATATGAGAAAGGAACAAAACAAAGATCAAAAATCTAACAATATTTCTTCAAGGAGAATTGCAAAGAATTTAAAAGTAAAATAAGGCAGTGGGTCTGGCAGTGATGACACGTGAATCTGTGTTCATTTTCTTTATGTCTGATAATTAGTTTTACCCTTCCGCTGAAAGAATATGGTTGTGTATACGCGTTTTGGCTTCGCTAAGTAGGCCTACGACTTACAGAGGATGCCGATTTGAACAAAAATCGGGGCACAAAAAACCCGCACGCATACATTAAAAAGCCGGCACTCCCAAAACGAGTCAATGTTTAGTGCGGATTTTGGTCCAGAGGCATATTTTGGCCCGTTTTTCTTCGAAAATAAGCAAGGTTACAGTCAAAGGCGATCGTTATCAGGCCATGTTGAACGAATTTTTGTTCACAAAAATTGAAGTGGAGGATATTGGAAACATTTAGTCTCAATAGGACGACGCGACGTGCCACACAGCCGGAGATACACGCGATGTTTTGCGCTCTGTTTTTGAAAATGATCATTATCAGCCGCAGAGCTGATGTCGTTTGGCCACCTCGGAGCTGCGATTTGACAACGTTGATCTATTATATGTGGAGTGCCGTAAAAATAAGTGTTACGCTGATAAGCCAGAGACAATTAACGCTTTGAAGGATAATATTCGTGAAGCCATTGGTGAAATACAGCTGCACACAGTCGATAATGTTCTTAAAAATTGGACCGATCGTGTAGGCTACTGCATGGCCAGCTGTGGCAGCCATTTGAATGAAATTATTTTCCATTATTAACCGGAAGGATTGCGCTTTCAAATAAAAAAAAAAGAAATTTGAGAAAATATTCAGTAGTTCTTTTTTTTAAAACATTTTCAAAAAAAAAAATTATTTGGCAGACCCTTTATATCTCTCACGTTTACGGCATGTAGATATATTTGCTACAGAATAACTCCTAAAAAATGTCTTTATTGGATGACAAAACAAAGCTTAAAACAAAAAATATCATAAAATATTGAAATAAAACTCCAAAGCATTTTAAACTGGTTACAATCAACAAATTCCTAACACTTGTTGAATTTGTAATGTTTATATACATTGTTTAAATACACATATAATATGGAAACATCCTTTTCAATGCACCTTAAATAAAAGATAAGCAATATTTCATTGCCATTGGATGACTTTCATTTGTTTATAAACAATTATTAGTAAACAATTGTTTTTTATTTTCTTCTGCAACATTAGCGATATGTGTATAAGCAATTTGAACTGTTTCTATAAGAACTGTTCTTATAAGAAAAGGTTTACAAACATTTTTGAATGTCATTTAAGAAGCAAAATGTATTTGGAGTAGTGTATATACTTTAGGTTGTATGGATGTATGGTTGATAACAACATAAAGGTTCGATGATGTTGGGGTTTAAACAAAATACAACTACAATAAATACGTTAAACGAACATTACTTACCTATACGGCATTTATTTGCAAAGAAAAGAGCACAAGTATTAAAGGTTTAAACACAGTCTGCATTGCCTTGATATACAACACGTATGCATTCGTATGTCATGTTGCGTTTTTCAAATGTTGATGATAAAGCAAAACAAAATTGGAAGATTCGTAAGGGCCTGAAAAAAAAGAAAATAAATTCAAGGGTCATTAAACGGTGGCAAAACAAATATGAATTAAAAATTTAATTGAAAAAAAAATAGATTTTGATATTTAGTAGCTGGAAAAGGGGAATCTAATTATGAATTAATAATTCAATAAAAAACATTGCTGAGGCATTCGCAATTATTTTAAATTAATTTTATATTAAAAATAAAAAAATTTTAAATTATTTCAATTTTTAAACAAAAATTTTTAATGTTAATTTGTTTAAAAAGAATTTAAATTTTTATATCCCAATTTATTTCGTTTTTTTTACATATTTTTGCAAAGAAAATACAAACTTTATACACATTCTTTAACACTTAGATGCTACTGTTAAAGTTGATGACACGTTATATTTAAACTCAATAAAAAAAAAACAAATACAATGCAAAAACACAACAAAGTTGTGAAGTCTTATCGAACATATGTTTCTAACATATCCTACTGAAAAAAACTCTTGCAACAAACCATGTTGGTTGAACGCATGTCAATAAAAAAAAACAAACAACAAACCAACACTTATCATATAAATATTCACATGCAACTGTTTTGCCACATAAACATTGAATCTAAACATTGAGAAACAAACTGATTTGCCACATAAACATTGAATCTAAACATTGATGTAAATGTAAAATACAATACCGTTAAAAAAAAAATCAAGCCACAGAACTGATTCTGAATATGGCATCGAAATCTTCTAAATCAGCTAAGCAACAATCAGATCGTTTTCAGGCCCTACTCTCATGGCTAGACTGGTTAGCGCTAGTCTAATATGGTTTCCTAATTACAGGGACATCTTCGGTAATTTTAAAGTTGTTCTACATGCTAGAACATCCACATCTGTGGATCTGTGGAATGCTAATTCAGACTCTGTTAAGCTGTCTATAAGTTGAAGATCACGACTCTCTTATATGAAATTAATACACACAGAATAAGCGGTGTGAGAAGCTAGATCGTAATCCAGACTGAATGCTTTTTTTATAGCTTTACGAGCTAAAGGTTGAAAATCTTCGGAAGACATTGGTAGCCCAGTCTACCAAAGTGTACGATTCGCCCCAGGACTTACTCTCGGCTTGCCAAGCGCATACGTACTAAAACCAACCTAGTTCGTCACACTTTCAACCATTTGCTCCCTCCGGGACCACAATCAATGATTACTGCGGGCGGAGGGGGGTGGAGATTCAGCGAATGCCGCCTTCAAATTCCGCTGACCTTGCTCTCCCTGCCAATCTTTGCTGCATCGAAAACACATACTGCGTTCCAATTGTATCATGAGGTTAACATCAGGTTAACTATATTATCGGGCGTTACCTGGAATCCTATTGTTCTCCCCAGGCAATTTCGATGAACAGCATATCGTGGGCAAGTAAAGAAAACATGCTCAGCGGTCTCCCTTCCATTACGGCATTCTGGGCAAGCCTCGTCTACGTCATGAGATATACCCTATAACATCCATGGCCGGCTAGCAACAGTGGCAGGTAGAAGTTCACCTGACCGTGTATCCTTTTGGTCCATTTGCCTATGCTCGGTATAAGTCTGTGGGTCCATATTGCCTCGTTGGATTTGGTCCAGTCTTGCCGCCATCTATCCAAAGCATCATCCACTAACTGAACAGAGTTGGAAAGATCCAATCTCCTCCTCGTGTCATGTTTCCTCCTTTCTATATCCACTACTAGCTTCAGGGGAATCATGCCCGCAATCACCAACGCTGCATCACTAGACAACGTACCGAAGGCAGACAGCTGATATTCTGTTGGCCGCTTCTATTCCTGCTCTATTCCTGCGCTTGATGTTGCCACAGACAATAAAAAATCACGATATAGTACTGATTCTGAATAAGGCACTTCCCCAAACTGTTTGATCGACCGTGAGGAATATTTGTGTCAGCCTAAAAACGTTTTCCAGTTACAGGGACATCTTGGGTAATTTTAAAGCTACTGAACATGCTAGAGCATGCCCACCTAAGGGCCTTTGTAATATCGTCCAATTCACATTGTCCAAATTGGATAGAACGTGTATCAATATGTTCGCCATAGTCTAGCTGTTGGACGTGAGTTGGCGTATTAGACGTGAGTCCTGGTATTAGAACCTGGCAATAATGATGTTGAAAATACAAAAGAAATAATAAATAAAAAATCGTTGGAAAAAAATTGTTTAAATTAAGTTTTTTAAGTGATTGTTAACGGACATGAGATTGCTAAAAATTGTCTAGAATTATTGTTTTGATTTAAGATCAAACCTTCATTATGCCAAATACATGCCAAACTAAATCCCACTTTTTACTCTCTTACATGATTAGACCATCATATGGGGCCATTTGGTATGTGAAATCTGTAGGTTGTATCTTCCTTAATTCCTGTCTTGTTAATTAAACGTTTCGTATTCTGTTTGATTTCTTTTGGTCTTCTTCATGAATTCCATTTTGTCTGTTATCTGTCATCGAACATTGTCTGTTTGTTGTGTAAAAGATTACAGTTGCGGATATGTTCGGCAAGAAAAAAATGTAGGTACAGTGAAGTATCGGGTTCGCCATCTAACGTTTTTTTTTTTTTTGTCAACTAGCGCTTATTTCGTGAATGATAACACTTAGCTTATGTCTGATTTGACAGAATAAAAATAAACAACATAAACAGGCAACAACAAAATACACACATCGTACGGTATACAAAATCTAACAATACAAAAATCTAACAATATTGCTTCAAGGAGAATCGCAAAGAATTTAAAAGTAAAATAAGGCAGTGGGTCTGGCAGTGACGAGACATGAATCTGCGTTCATTTTTGTTCAAATGAAAACACACCTTATTTGTCGAAATCTTAGGATGATAATACAGGTCTATTGGTAAATGAATTTTTTTTAATACAATCTGACAGATTTCTTTTTAAATATTGTAACGCGGATGAAAAATTTACTAAACGAATATAAATAAACAACATAAACAGGCAACAACAAAACACACACATCGTACGGTATACCTGATAGTATAGGAGAAAGGAACAAAACAATATTGCTTCAAGGAGAATTGCAAAGAATTTAAAAGTGAAATAAGGCAGTAGGCCTGGCAGAGAGGAGACGTGAATCTGTGTTCATTTTCTTTATGTCTGATTTGACGGATAATTCGTTTTATCCTTCCGCTGAATGAATACGGTTGTGTATACGCGTTTTCGCTTTGCTAAGTGGGCCTGCTTCGACTTACAGAAGATGCCGATTTTCAGATGAAGCTCATTTTGATCTAGGCGGGTATGTAAACAAGTAAAATTGTCGCACTTGGGGCACAGAACACCCGCACGCATACATTAAAAAGCCGGTGCACGCAAAACGAGTCACTGTTTGGTGCGAATTTTGGTCCAGAGGCATAATTGGGCCATTTTTTTTCGAAAATGAGCAAGGAGCGGACGTTACAGTCAATGGCGATCGTTATCAGGCCATGTTGAACGAATTTTTGTTCCCAAAAATTAAAGTGGAGGAACAACATTTGGTTTCACCAGGACTGCGCTGCGTGCCAC
Organism: Sarcophaga peregrina; assembly: GCA_014635995.1. Classification (NCBI taxonomy): domain Eukaryota; kingdom Metazoa; phylum Arthropoda; class Insecta; order Diptera; family Sarcophagidae; genus Sarcophaga; species Sarcophaga peregrina. The sequence goes on along the minus strand of CM025793.1, from coordinate 81,952,091 downwards.
ACAGCCGAAGCTACACTCGATGTTTTGTGCCCTGTTTTTGAATATCGCATTATCAGGAGCATAGCTGATATCGTTTGGCCACCTCGGAGCTGCGATTTGACACCATTGGACTATTATTTGTGGGATGCCGTCAAAAATAACTGCTACGCCTATAACCCAGGGACAATTAACGCTTTAAGGGACAATATTTGTGAAGCCATTGGTGAAATACAGCACCCCGTAATCGATAATGTACTTCAAAATTGCACCGATCGTGTAGGCTACTGCGTGGCCAGCCGAGGCAGACCATTTGAATGAAATTATTTTCCATTATTAACCGGAAGGATTGTACTTTCAAATAAAAAAAGTAATTTGAGAAAATATTTTGTAAAAAAAGTTATTTGGCGTACCCTTTATATAGAATAAGCACAGCATTTGAGCATAAGAAATTCAAAACAAAACAGACGGAATAAATATGGTAATTAACAAATGTGGTACTGACAAATGTGGTACTGACAAATTTGGCGTCGATTGTCAAAGTTCGGAAGTCCCTTTTGGAAGAGCCTATATAATACAGTAGATCTTATAGAAGTAACTATGAAGCTTTCGGTTTTAATACACCAGACGGTTGTAGAGTTTGGCAGATGAACTACCACGGAAGGGATCGTAGATGTCTGAAAAGTAGACGAAAGAGGAAAGCGCCTCTACAGGAATACTTTTTCAGTTCAACAAACCATGGCTAGTTCAACATACCTTGTTGCCAAATTTCAAAACTACTGCTGGACATTGAGAGAACCATGGAGCTATTTGGATGCGACATGAAAATAGTTCAAATTCCAACGGGAATTATAACGGGACACTGCGCTATTGGTAGGGCCGTTAAAAGGTTCAATCTGTCAAATCTCGATTACAGCAGAAGCTGCCATGATGTGGAGGAAACAGAATCGATGCAACACCTTTTATGCGTGTGCCCAGCACTTTAGGACATACATATGTCATCGGTTTTTGGGTGACAGAATGGTTGAACGTCTGTTCGCGGTGGCGGTGAATGTGCCATTAAAGGAACTGACGGATATCATACGGATCTCAGGGTGAATCAAACCCACCACCAACGGATCATAACAAGGTGGCTTACCTTATTCTTGATAACACAATGGCTCATATGGCCACCGAGTGAACTTGTTTGTGAACGGAAAGATATACGCTAACCTAACCTTAGCTTTGATGGCTCATAATGCTTTATTTAAAATATTACTTATACGGCCTTGAGTTTTTTGGCTTTAGAAAGCAATATAATGCACAGTGAAGACTCGCTACGCTGTTACCGTTATTTCTGTTATTTTGAAAACTTCTTTTCAACTGTATTTCTTATCTTCTATCGGAAGTTTTCTTACTTATCTTGTTGCTGTAGCAGGAATATGCTACTGTTGCTGAATTTGCTACTGCTATTCCCACTTAGCATTAATATGGTACGGTCGCTGTAACAGGAAGCATGGTATGGTAGCTGTAACAGGAATATGCTACTACTACTGTATTTGCTATTGCTCTTGCCACTTAGGATTAGTATGGCAGGTTGCTGTAGCAGGAATGTGCTACTACTACTGTATTTGCAATTGCTATTTCTACTTAGCATGGTATGGTCGCTGTAGCATTAATATGCTACTACTACTGTATTTGCTATTGCTATTTTCACTTAGGATTAGTATGGTATGGTCGCTGTAGCAATAATATGCTATTGCTATTTCCATTTAGCATTAAAATGGTATGGTCGCTGTAGCAAGAATATGCTATTGCTACAGTATTTGCTATTGCTATTTCCACTTAACATTAGTATCGAATGGTGGCTGTAGCACTAATATGCTACTACTACTGTATTTCCTATTGCTATTTCCACTTAGCATAGTATGGTCTAGTGGGTAGTGTGTTGGGTTATTAGACAAAAGGCCCGGGTTCGAATCCCAGGTCAGACATCAAAACGAAAAAATATTTCTTCGGCGACTTCCTCTCAGCAGATTTCTGGCAAAGACTCTGAGAGTAAAAATTGCCATGAAAAGCTTCTCAAAAATCTGTCGTTCGGAGTCGACTTTAAACTGTAGGTCCCGCCACTCATGTATAAAATTAACGCACACAGCATAAGTGGTGTGAGAAGCTAGGTCGTAATCCTGACTGAAGGGTTGTAATGGCCAATTATGTATGTATAGTATGGTCGCTGTAACAGGATATGCTACTACTACTATATTTGCTATTACTATTCCCACTTAGCATTAGTATGGTACGGTCGCTGTAGCATTAATATGCTACTACGAGTGTATTTGCTATTGCTATTGCCACTTAGGATTAGTATGACAGGTTGCTGTAACAGGAATATGCTACTACTACTGTATTCGCTATTGCTATTCCCACTTAGCATTAGTATGGTATGTCGGCTATCACAGCAATGTGCTACTGCTACAGTATTTGCTATTGCTATTGCCACTTAGGATTAGTATGGCAAGTTGCTATAGCAGGAATATGCTACTACTACTGTATTTGCAATTGCTATTTCTACTTAGCATTAGTATGGTATGGTCGCTGTAGCAAGAATATGCTATTGCTGCTGTATTTACTATTGCTATTTCCATTTAGCATTAAGATGATACGGTCGCTGTAGCAGGAACATGCTACTACTACTGTATTTGCTATTGCTATTCCCACTTAGCATTAGTATGGTATGATATGGTCGCTGTAGCAGGGATATGCTACCGCTATCGCATTTGCTATTGCCATTTCCACTTAGCATGGTATGGTGGCTGTAACAGGATATGCTACTGCTACTGTATTTGCTATTGCTATTCCCACTTAGCATTAGTATGGTATGGTATGGTCGCTGCAACAGGAATATGCTACTACCACTGTATTTACTATTGCTATTTTCATTTAGCATTAGTATGGTAATGCCGGGCATATGGATATAAAAAGGAAAAATGATTTTAGAATGTAAGTGGAAATTAAATTAAAGTTTTGCAGAAGATTTCAAAATTATTTCTTTTAAACAATTTTTCATAATTTTGTAAACAAAATTGAAAGCTTAAGAGGGAATAATATTTCTTACAACCTCCCCCCCTCCGCCCCCACTATGTCAGTGTAATTTTTCAAATTAAATTCTTCTCCTTCTGTTTATGCAACTGCCATTGGCCAAAAACAAATCTTTTTTTCCCTTTGTTTTGTGTATGTAACAGTATGGAAAGCAGCCTTTGGGGTATATTTATTTATTATTATTGTTGTTGTTATTATTATTATTATTTACTTTTCTTTTTCGTTTTTGTTGTTGTTGTTGTTTTTGTTGTGTCAGAAAATGTCACAATTAATTTTCATTGACTTTTCAACACTTTCAAAAAGTTTTATTTGTGCCTGTGTGTGCTAACAGGAATGCCCTCCAGAGGATAATGAATACTTTGTCTTTGTCTTTGTCTCTGTCTTTGCTTTACTTTTTGTTTGTATTTTTAAAACTTTTTTTTTTCCCCGTTATTTTATACGAGTCTGTCATATCATGCACACAAATATTTTGCTGTCAACACGACTTTCATTCTTTTGATTTGCGTTTGCATTGTGTAAAAACGGCGAAAAAAAGTATTGTTTTGAGATGTAAACACGTTTCAACTCCTGTAATGAATGTTTACATATTCATTTTTTTTTTGTACAATATTTAAAATATTTTGCTTGAATCCCTATAAATCTAGTTACGCCTTAGAGATCAGCAATAAGTATTCAAAATGATGAGTAGATTCGAGTCATACTTATAATTTCAGATACTTATACGCAATCATACTTATTTTATTATGATACTCACACTACTCATACATGGTTTGAAATACTCATCGTACTTATACTTAACAATACGTACGATGTTGTTGATTTCGACTCTCCTTGACTCAGCATATACACGAACCACAAAATAAGTATGATTCGAATACAAACACAATAATACTCGCTAGAAGGTTGTGTGTTTGCTTGGTTTGCCGTTTTTGTCGTTTCTTTCTTCTTTGTTTGTAAGTGCAACAACTACTAAGATTGTAAATTTTGAAGAATGATTCGAATCACTCGAATAATTCCTAAGTATTATAAGTACTTTTCTAAATATATGAACCTGAATGAGTAGGCGTATGAATCAAACGTATTTTGAATGTTGTTTTTAAGTTTGATGTCAACGTTGTACTCATACTCATTGCAACCTGTATTTATAAATTAATGTCGTACTGAGTACTAATGAAGCAGAGTAGTTGCATTTCAATACTGTTGACTCATTCATACTCAAAATTACATGAGTACTTATGTGTAGCGAAAAAACGATTCATTGCTGATCTCTGTTAAGCACACATATTATTGAATAATACTAATTGTAGTTTTTGAGTTTAAGGAAATGATTCGTGGCTTGTGACAAAGCTAAAAATTTTCAGAAAATGAAATTAGAAACGTCCTAGATTTGCAAATCATTAACAGACTCAGACTGCCAATATTCATGCATGACAGTTCATTTAGGTCATCCATGAAGTAGACAGCCAGGTGTCTCCTTCTTTTCTGACCAAGTGCCGGGCATGTGTTCAGTAGGTGAAGAATAGTTTCATCCTCTTCCTCAACTCCACAGTTTCTGCAGAAATTATTCGCTAGGTGTCCAAGAACAATACGCCTTGCATCCGTTCCTATAATACAATGCCCCGTAATAACACCGATAACAGCGCTGAGCCTGCTTCCTTTGGAGTTTAAGCAGAGTCGCCTCCTATCTAGCGCTGGCCAAATATTTTGCGCCGTTCTACCCTTATCCGAAGCTGTCCACATACTGTTAACAAGGTCCACGATTGCATTGTCAATTATAAGTCTATAGGTGCCTAAAGGGATCACCAATGTAGAGAATTCATCAGGGAGTCCGATGGTCGTCCGCCTTCTGGCCAATTCAACCGCTCTGCAGTTGCCGGGAATATCTCTATGTCCCGGTACCCATGTGATACAAACTTCATAGCGGTTCGCCATCTCATTGAGATATCTGTGACAGTTGAACACCGTCTTGGAGTTTATTACACTAGAATGCAGTGCCTTGAGGGCCGCTTGGCTATCGGAAAGTATAGCGATCCTTCGCTTGCGAACATTTTTGTCCAAAATAATTTTCATTGCAGCTTGAATTGTTGACACTTCCGCCTGAAAGACGCTGCAGTGATCTGGTACCCTTATAGACTTTGATATTCCGATTGATTTCGAATATCGGTATAAAAATTGTCTTCAACGGCGTCGTCCCACAGAAAATAGTTTAAGGGTGTTAAATCGCAGCTCCTTGGCGGCGGCCGATTGACGTCACCATTTCGGTTAATTACATAAACGTCATAACATAATTGGCTATTACAACCCTTCAGTCAAGATTACGGCCTAGCTTCTCACACCACTCATGTTGAGTGTGTTAATTTTATACATTACTGGCAGAGACCTACAGTTTGAAGTCGACTCCGAGCGACAGATTTTTTGAGAAGCTCTTCATGGCAATTTTATTTACTCTCAGAGTTTTTGCTAAAAATTGGGTGAGGGGATGTCGCCTAAGAAATATTTTCTTCATATTTTGTTTTTATGTCTGACCCGGGATACGAATTCGGGATAGGCAACTTGCTAGAGTATGGCGACTTTTGTTCATTAATTCGGCTAATTAAACTGCCATCAAACGTTTGACGCAATAAATCGATTGCGGCTTGAGATGTGTAGCAAGTTGCATCATCGTTCACATCAATATTTTGAAGAGCGGGTACAAAAAAAATCGGTTTTCATAGTGCCACAGACGGCTCCAATGACCGTAATGGTTACGCAGACATTATTTTCAATGAAATATGAGCGCAAATCAATTCCTTACGTTCAGTGGAGATAATTGACTGAATTTTGTGACAGATTAGTAGGACATAGCTCTTGCCAGACTCAAAGTAATCGATGGTATAAATTTAAATCGATAGATAATCCACCCGATAGGTGTATTCTTTGATGAGTTTTCTGCTACTTGAGCTGTTCTCCTTTAAGGACAATGAAATTTTTAGCGTTATACCTTAAACACAATAAGCGCATACACAACAATTTTACAATTGTAGCCTCAAGTAAGCTGCATGCGTCTTAATTATAATCAGACGTCGTCACAAAGAGAACATGATAAAAATGTAAGTGTATTTGTGAGAATTTTGAGTATAAGCCGGAGGAAAATTGTTAGTAATACTATCAAGTGTAACCTAATAATGTGTTTATGTAATGGAAAATGGAAAATCTAGAATGCCAAAACCCCAAAAAAATGTGTATTTAACTTGACAAATATTCTTCCAAAAAAAGGAGATCATTTCGCATTGTTATTAGTGAATTTCATTAAAAGAAAATAGTGAATCCTACTGTCATTTTTCTTTGGGTGTATAATTGATATACAAAAAAATTTAAAAAGAAGCTACGAGAACCTGCTTCATTGAAAGCTGACAAGCAACTGAATGCATTTTTACGCTCTTTTTAACGAACATTATTGATATTCGTGCCCTAAGGGTGTAAAAAGCTGAAAATGATGTCCCCTGAGGGACATATATTTCATACAACACATTTTTAAGCTTCTATTTAATGCATGCTATTGTATTAACAACATTAATCCTAGCATTGCCAGTTTAAATCCTTTCACTGTGGTCAGTAATTCTCTCATTGTTACGAGTAAATATGGAAATTCGATTAAATGCGAAGCACCAGTATCTTTGCCTGTTGACGCGTTGCCTTTATTCGCTTGTATTCTATTTCTGAGATATTGCTGCGTTGCGTTTATTGTGTTTATGGCATAAGTCTTAATAAAACCCTGTACTGTGAGATATTGAATGCTTTTTTTTGTATAAATAGTGCTTGAATTTTGGCTACAATTTATGAAATATTTTCTGAAACTTACAATTTTAAATATTTTCCCCCATTTTCATATGCAGAACAGACAGACAACATAACCATATAACACAATGAAATTTTCTACGTATTTACGTATGAATATTGATGTACACCCACATAAATATTTTAATAAATGCAATTTTTCCTTATATTTTAAACTGTATCTCTGGGTATATATACTATATACAGATGTCCCTCGTATAACGCGGTTGTTTCGTTTCATGAAAATTCCGCGTTATGTAATTCACGTTAAAGAAGGCTATGTTTTGAAAGTAAAAACGGGTGATACCCAAAATTGTAATTTCCAGGAATACATGACAATCTGTGTAAGGCAAAAATAAAAGGCATTGCCATTTTCAATTTCCGTTATACAAGTCCAAATTTCGTAGTGTAATGAAACTGTTCTTTTTTTGTTTTAATTGCGTTATATCGAAAATGCATTGTAGAAGTACCGCGTTATACGAGGGAGACCTGTATATGTATGCTTGTATACTCGTATATCTTCTGTTTGATAACTGTTTTGAAAAATGCGGGAAGTTCATATATATCCGGGGGCATTATGAGTGTGCAAAACTATATTTGTGTTGTTGTGTTGGAGTGCTATAACAGCAATACCAAACCAACTACTAATGAAGAAATTTTATGTTTTACTTCATAAAAGTTACGTAGGCCAAGTGATAAGGGATTGAATAAATATTTCATAAATACAGCCAAATGTGGGTAGGGCTTGGAACCTACAATATAAAAAATTTTTCAGAGAAAAGAGTCTATTCAGATGGGTCTGTTAGTAATTTAAGGCAAAACAAAGTATATGTTGTCGAAAGTAGGGTCTTGTGGATCCCAGATTATGGCCAATAACTATGCTTTTACTGTAGTCAAGGAAGTTATTTATCTTGGCTCCGCAGTTACCGCCAAAAATGATGTCAGCCTGGAGATCAAGCGCACGATCACACTTGCCAATAGATGCTGCTATGGTCTCAATAGGCAATTGAGTAGCAGAGACCTCTATCGTAAGACAAAACTAATACTCAACAAGACACTCATCCTTTCCGTGCTTGTTTATAACGCAAAGGCATGGACCCTATTAAGCACTTATGCAACAGCCTTGAGAGTACATATTCGAGAGAAAAGTCCTACATAAGATCTTCGGCCCAGTGCAAGTTGGGTGCAATAATTTCCATATCCAATCCAACAGTGAGCTTTATAAGCTTCTTAACGAAAACTGCGTGCCATCGTTTAAAGGTAAAAATAACTACACGGACAAATGTGGCTAGCTTAAGTACAACTAAACCAACAACAACATTATGAGAGAGACCGTACAGTACACAAACAACAATGTAGTCGCGATAGAGTTCTCGAGAAAGCGGGAAACACGAAACTTCTACTTCAAGAACGTTCGTTAGACTGTTTGTGTTGGACTATAAAAGTCTAAGACAAAGCCGACGATGAGTAGTAAGAATTCAGTCAGCTTAGTGTAAACACGCGTTGCATATGAAGAAAGCAGTCGTGGTTGAAGATATCCGCTACACAAATCTAACGAACAAGTGTTGTTTCTTACAAAAAGCACGAACCTTCTACTTCAAGAACGTTCGTTAAATTGTTTGTGTTGGACTATAAAGGTCTAAGACAAAGCCGACAATGAGTAATAAGAATTCAGTCATTCTTGTGTAAAGACGCGTTGCATGTGAAGAAAGCAATCGGCATGGTAAACAAGTAAACAAAAATGCAACAGTAAAAACTGTAAGAATAAAGGTAAATGGAAATACAATAACAAATAGAAACAAATGTAAACAGTATGCAAACAACGTGTTTACATTAATTGAGCTTTCGAGAAGGCGTATCAAAAAAAAACAGACGAGTCAGGAAAAAGTTCAGTCGGTTTTGTGTGAAGACGCGTGGTTTGAAGATCTTCGTTATAAAGATCTGTCGAACAAGTGTGAGTGTTTATGCAAAAAAAGCCAAGAGGAATAACAAAACAAAGCAATCAAGTTGTGAACAGTGCCACACAGAATTAAGCGAATTTGCAATCTAAGAGCTTATATTTTAAACGTTTTTCAAAGTTAAAACCGTATCAATAGTATAGTGGTGTAAGGAGCTAGGTTTTAATCCTGACTGAAGGGTTATAATGACCAATTATGTATGCGTATAGACAGCAATAGTGGAAATATAGGGTGGGTTTGAAATTTTGCCAAATTTATTCATTTTGTTATGAACTACAATTGTCACGATTAGAAATGAAATATAATTTCATTCATACGAATGCTGAGGCTGGCCTCACGGTACCTCATTCGATCGGATCTATTTTCGTGCACTTTTTCCAGTGTATGGTGTAATAGCTCGGCAACGGTATTGACTGTAATGGTTTTGCCGTTCTCCACAAACCGCACCAAACAATTACTCGTAATGGGTGCATTGGCTTCTATATGACCACGTGTGGGTTTTCTGAGCCCCAAATACGACAATTTTGCTTATTAACGTACTCACCAAAATGAAAACGATGATTTATTTTGGCAAAATCGACATCATCATATAGCTCCTCGTTTCCCTATCTAGCGAAGCGAAAACAAATCGGATGGTCAAGCGTCTTTTACTCTCCAATTGAATTTTGCAAGGCGTCATACCGAAATCTTTTCGCAAAATTCGAAGTAAACTGGTGCGTGAAATGTTGAATTCTTAAGAACGACGATGATCGTTTACACTCCCAGCCATAGCTTCGTTATTTTCGGGAACGAGCAGGCTCACGTCTTGGCGCATCAACAATGAAACCAGTTTCACGAACTTTACCATTAAATTTGAGTATATCGGGCACTGTTGGTCCTTCCCTGCGACAAAATTTTGTGAAGACGTTTTACGTCTAAGTCGCCGTGGTCTAGTGGGTAGTGTGTTGGCTTATTAGACAATAGACCTGGGTTCGAATCCCAGGTCAGACATCAAAACGAAAAAATATTTCTTCGGCGACTTCCTCTCAGCAGATTTCTGGCAAAGACTCTGAGAGTAAAAATTGCCATGAAAAGCTTCTCAAAAATCTGTCGTTCGGAGTCGACTCTTAACGCACACAATATAAGTGGTGTGAGAAGCTAGGTTGTAATCCTGACTGAAGGGTTATAATCGCCAATTATGTATGTATGTTTTACGTCTAATTTCCGTCTAATTGTCTTTGCTTTGGTTCAAACGATAGTTTAAATTTAAACCGATAGATGGCCCAGAAGACCTTTTACGTATAATTTCCGGCCAATTGTCTATGTTTTGGAAATAAATTTCCAATAAAACTCAACGTTGCTCAAGCGTAAATCGATTCATTACGTTCAGAGCTGATAATTGATTTAATTTTGTGACAAAATAGAATAAAATAAGTATTGCCAGATTCGAAATAAATGATGGTTTAAATTTAAACCGATAGATGGCCCAGCTTTTTTGTTCAATGATTTTTTTGTTTATTTTTAATTTCGTTAAGTGGATTTATTGATTTGCAAAGTGGTATCTTGGATGTGATTTAAACTTTTTTGAATTGTTATAAATTAGTCATGTACATACATACATACAGTGGGCGTTAAAAGAAAATGTACATTAAAAAAATGTACCGTAATAAATTGGCTTAATTTTTATTTTAAAATTGTTTCACTGCTAGATTTAAAAATTGAAAAAAAAAGTTGAGTTTAGTGATTGTTAGAATTTTATCCTCCATGTACAGTTTCTTTTGATGCTCACTGTATGTACATAAATGCAATGCCTTAGCATACATTATTACATAATTCCTGAAAATTTTTATGTTTGCCTTGAGTTTGAGTTTCTATGCTACTGTAGCTGTGGGTTTCCCTAAGACTTAAGGAATTATTTGTAGTGAACTCGTGTGTGTACGTCCAGAAACTTTAACTTGTAAAACAATATCTTGTACTACAAAATAATTTTTTTTTTGATAAATTCTTCTCTTTCTTATTTCTATTTCGGAAGTTATAAAATGTTTAAAACTTCCGTATCCTTTTTATCAATGTACTGTATAGACTTAGAACATTTCATTGCATTTGAGTTAGAAATTTAAACAGTTTTGCTGCAGGATTTGTTAAATTTAAATTCCATAACCATGTTGTTCTGTTTCCTTGAACATGGAACATGAAAACAGGATTATTGCTATCATCACACTGCTTTTGGAAAGTTATTGTTTCCATTTTTCTTTCCATTTTTTTTACTTTTTAATTCTCAGATAGTAGTTTCAGAGATAACGTGTCCAAAAAAGTTTAAATGCTGCTTAAGGGGTTTTAAATACTGCAGACTGCAGTGACAACTGCCAGCAGCATTAGTGCTCAAGTCTTTTGTTTCTTTTTCCTTAAACTTCAGAGTTTTATTTAATATTCGAAGACAGTTTTTTTACTGCAGTAATATTGACATTCGAAGAGTTGTTTAATTTCTTTTCTTTTTTTTTTTTGGCAACAGATGCTAAGTATGAGAAATTTTTAATTTTAAGAAACAATATAATTCGGGTAGTATGTGATGACCCGAAAGGGTCTGCTACGAAATTCGCCTTCCAGAACATTCATCAAACTGTTTATGTTGCCATATAAAACGGCAAGCCAAAGCAAGGCAACGAGTTAGTAAAAGATCACTCAGTCTTGTGTAAAGACACGTTGTGATTGAAGATAGTAATCGTAGTTTGAAGATCTCCGTTCTAAAGATCTGTTAAACAATTGTTATGACATACATATATACATAATTGGTCATTACAACCCTTCAGTTAGGGGGGTCGCCGTGATCTAGTAGGTAGTGTGATGGCTTATTAGACGTAACGCCAGGATTCGAGTCCCAGGCCAGACATCAAAATAAAAAATATAAAAAGTAATTTTTTTCTTCTTGAAAAGTTTCTCAAAAAAATCTGTCGTTCGGAGTCGACTTTAAACTATAGGTCCCGCCACTTCTGTATAAAATTTACACACACAACATAAGCTTTGTGAGAAACTGCGGGCTTCTTGGGGACGATTGCTGTAGACCGTCTAATGGTGAAGGTATAGCACTGGCCATTTTATAGTCACCAGCAGCAACTCGTTTCCTTACCGTTCGCTTCTTCCATCTTTCCACCTTTCCTAAACCTGTACAATGCACTGCATGAGTAGGGGTCATCCCCTGATTGCTGGTTTAATAAAAAAAAAGTAAAAAATTACGGCCAAACTTCTCACACCACTCATGTTGTGTGCGTTAATTTTATAAGTGAGTGGCGGGACTTACAGTTTAAAATCGACTCCGAACGACAGATTTTGAAGAAACTTTTTCATGGCATATTTATATACCATCAGAGTTTTTCCTAGAAAGAAAAGAAGAGGAAATTGCCGCAAAGATACTTTTTGTATTTTGTTTTGATGTCTAGCCTGGGATACGTACAACACAATAAGAATAACAAAAAAAGCAAATTGTTGTTTACATCAAGTTGTAAACCGGGGCACACAGAATTGTACGAACAATAAAGAATTTAATAAGGTTAGGTTAGGTTAGAGGACGTTTACGTGTCAATTAAGACAAGTACAGTACACGGAGATCATATTGGCCCATTCTACAACGTATTTAAAGAGAGAAGGATAATACAGGGGTTACGATGAATGGTGGAATATGTAAGAAAAGGGGGAAGTATTTAACTACAGTTAAACACAAATTTATTTTTATTTTATTTTCAATCTACTACCTCATATTTTAAACGTTTTTAAAAGTAAAAACATAACAGGATACGAATATTATACGAACCCACAATGTAAAAACTTTTATTCAATGAAAACTAGTATATCTGAGAAGCTAAAAAGGCTATGCAAAATGACATTGGGCAACTTGTATAGTTCCGACATAGGTAGGAATGAAGCCTTTTCGAACGTTTTGATAGCGTGCGAGGTGTTAGACTAGGCGATCCCATATCATGCGACCTCTTGCACTTTGCCATGGAGAGTGTTTTGTGGAAGGCGGGCACTATTTAGTCGTACGTATGCTGACGTCATTGATAAGGTACCATCTCGCTTGGTACAACCCTTGGACCAGAAGCTTCCTACACCACTTATGTTGTGTGTGTAAATTTTATCCATCAGTGACGGGAACTATAGTTTAAAATCGACTCTAGATTACAGATTTTTTTTGAGAATGCCAAGCTTACTTGCTGTTGACGTTAGTATAATTTTTTCGTCTGCTTGCATAAGGGTTAATAGAACAATTACCTTTACAAGAAATATACGCGGCAAAAACCATAAGAAATGATTCGTCAAACAAACAACCATCAGAAGTAATAAAAAAATTAAACAATAATTGTGCGCAATAAAGGAAGGCCTCATCAATATTCCACAAGTCAAATCTAGTTTTTTTTCATTGTCAGTCTTATGGCATAATAACTCTGCTGTTTGAGCAACTAATATACATACGTCCTGTAAAAGTAGAGAATCTACGTCTCCCTCTATAAAATTGCTTCAGTCCTATTTGCTCTATGCAATGAATGTTGGTTTAGTTACTTGCCAGCAATTTCTTCTTCCTTTGTTCTTATCTTTTATATTCTTTCATTTGCTTGGCGATGCTCAAATTGTCTTCCTTTTGAAACCTGTGTGTGTAACACTTTCAATATCATTGCCTATCTACATATCTACAGTCATAACCCGGCATTCAACATTTTGCATATCTCTGACGTTTAACTAATCTGTTTAGCAATAAAAAAATATTGAGCGTAACGCAAATGCAGTCCAATTTTACTGTATTTTACGTACTTTATTACACACACTTTGTGTCTGCCTTGTGCCTTTTTCCATTAATCCATTTGGGATCATATGGCTACCACAAAACACTAATTCGCTTCTTAACATTTGAAGGTTTCACTGGAGCGTTATGCTGGTAGATAGGCAGGTAGAAAATTTTCGACTCACTTAGGCCGCTATCCCCTAGTCTCGAAACCATTCGGTTCGATCCTGCCATGTCAATCTTTTACAGTTCCTCCAGATCATCCATGTAGTAAGTACCCAAGTACTTTCTTCTCCTTTGGCAAATAGCCGCGCCAGTACTCAGCTGGTGAGAGACAATCTCCTCTTCTTCCTCATCTCTGCAGCTTCTGCAGAAATCGTTAACAAGTTATTCAAGACCAAGGCGCTTCGCATGCTTACCCATAATGCAATGCCCCGTAATGACACCGACAACTACACTGAACGCTCTTGTTTGGAGTTTAAGTAGACTAATTGTTCGCCCCTCCCAACCCAGGTCAGACATCAAAACGAAAAATATTTCTTCAGCGACTTCCTCTCAGCATATTTCTGGCAAAGACTCTGAGAGTAAAAATTGCCATGAAAAGCTTTTCAAAAATCTGTCGCTTGGAGTCGACTTTAAACTGTAGGTCCCGCCACTCATATATAAAATTAACGCACACAATATAAGTGGTGTGAGAAGCTAGGTCGTAATCGTGACTGAAGGGTTGCAATTATGTATGTATGTAATTGTGGGCCCTTCATCCAACCTTGGCCGTGTCCGAGGCCGCCAATCGTTATATGTAGCAGTCTATTAGGTAGCGTGTTGACTTATTAGATGTGAGCAGGCCACGGTTCAGCTCCTAGGTCAGACATCTCCAACTAAACGAAATATGAAAAAATATTTCTTTGCCGTCTGCCCTTCAGCCGATTTTTGTGCTGATCATTGATTCTAATTAACACAATATCTTCATATTTGATTCGAGACGACTCCTATCCTGAACAACCAACTATAATTTATAGAGCCGTACATTAATCTCAGATAAATTTTAGGTAGTCTGAGACAAAACTTTTTTTTTTTTTTTTTTTTTTTTTTTTTTTTTTTTTTTTTTTTTTTACGCCGAGGAGGGGCAAATGTACCTAACCGCACCATAGAGGAAGTCGTCACGTCCTCCGTGTGTGGGGCCCTCACCCACTAAATCCCCCCCTCGTACCGTGGACTGTTGTGTCCACTCCGGAACTACGGTGGTATTACTTCGGAGTGGAGTCCTTTTTGGCCCTTTGGCCGCCTTCATGCTCACATCCGCGTCCGGACTGCGTAATGAAGGTTGGGGAGACTTCTAATTGTCTCCACTATTCCTTCCGTCCAAGCTCCCGACTGGGACCTCGTTTGACACGTGAGCTGGTGCCATCTATGCCGGCGTGCCCGCCTGCTCCGCGGCCTCCAGATCTCTCTTCTTCAGTCTCAGAATGCGCTCCACATAATTCGCCACTGAGGCCCAATTCTCTCTGCTCGCAATCATAACCCCGACAATGTTAGCGGCCGTTATCGTCCCGATCATCGACGTCAGTGCAGAGCGATAGCTCTGCCAGCGTGCACATTTGAAGATAGTGTGTGAGACAAAACTTAAATCTCCTTTTATTGTAGGTGAGGTTAGCGGGAAACTTGCCGTTCACAGGTATTACCCAAAATGAAGTAAGCCCCCTTATAATGATGCAACACGGGTCAAGGATGAAACCGGCCGATCTCCTAATGATTATACCGATTCCGCTTCTCCACATCATTGCAGCTTCTCGATTAATTCCTATAGCGCAGACCCAGCTTGTTAGCGACACTGCCAATAGCTCACTTCCTATTCCTATTCGCTTATCGAACTCAAGTAATTAATTCTCCCATTATCCACTGCTGGGCACAGAAGTTTTGAGATATTGTAATCAGATATGTTAGCCCTCCGGCGTTTTGAATTTTATGTCGTTTTATCCTATTCGGAAAGGTATTGCAATGATATCTCCGATATTTTCCGTGCCTCTTTTCGTTTTTTTTAGTGCCATAGAGGACCGGTTTTGTCTGTAGTCGACTTGTTGGTCTTGTAGTTTGATATTAAAGTTCCTCACGTTATTAATTCCTGTTCAACATTTTTCACAAATTTTTCCAAATCTTCTCATTTTTCCTAATTGTTGGCGATGTTGTTTAAGGCTCGACAAATGTCATTCGCATAGTCCAAGTCGTCAACTTCACGTTAAAGACTTCATGTAATTTCTATTCATGTTAGCATTCATCATACCTGAGAGATTTATACTCACTGTGGTGCAAAATTTCGAGTTCCTTGGTTTAGTAAGAGATCAATCAACTAGTCTTGCATAGACAAACTCAAGATTAGCCAAAAAGATCGGCGCTATTTGTGAGACTGAGAGTTACAGGAGAATTCAAACCATTCGCTTTTGCTTTGCCCGCAAGAACTCGAGCTTACGTAGACCACATACGTACTTAATTCGTTATTACAACCTTCAGTCAGGATTACAACCTAGCTTATCACACCACCCATGTTGTGTATTTTAATTCTATATGTGAGTGGCGTAATCTATAGTTTAATGTCGACTCTGAATGACAGATTTTTTTGAGAAACTTTTCATGGCAATTTTATTTATTTGAGAGAGTTTTTGCCAGAAATCTGCAGAGAGGAAGTCGCCTAGTTTGTTGGAGCGGTGGAATTTGAACCGGGGCTTTACGTCTAATAACCCAACACTCTACTGCTAGACTACGGCGACAAGAAAACAATAACTTCTCTTCAATAAAATAATTATGCTGCGGTATCTGCCTCTGATCTGTTTCAGCGCCAACTTTGTAAGCGTCCGCTATAACGATTTATAAAAATTTTCTCTGTTTTCTTTGTTATTTTCTGATGCATTTTTTGTAATTCATTTCTTAAATAAAATCATTTAAATAAATTCCTTGTAATCTTTAACAAACCAGCTAAACTGTAAGTTCATAAAGCTGCAATGACCTTAAGCGATAGCATTACAAAAGCCTAAGCAATCGTCCATTAACAGTTAAGTTGCATGGCAGTTAAGTTAGCGGCAGAAGGGCAAATATAGGAAATGCATTAAGACCTACTAGCCAAGTGTTTTGGGAACCGAACACATGCAATGTTTAATGAAACATTCAATATTGAACAATAGCCACGAGAATATCTGGCGTTAATAGATGAGGATGTTTTACAATGCCGTCTACAACGAAAACCCATGTAGTGTAGATAAGCAACAATAGCAATACAATGTAACAGCCACCATAATGATTGTAAACAGAGGTATACGACTAAGTAACCTTTCGAAATCCTGCAAATTTATTGCATTTTAAGCCTATTTAAGCTTACAGCAACAAAAGGTGAACAATAACAGCAATAAAGACCAAAACAAAACAAAGTTCTTGAGTGGAATTTTTAGTTTTTAAAAAAATTAAATCTTCTTCAACAAAAACACAATAGAGGCAACGCAGCTAACGCAACAATCTCGCCCAAAAAAAGAATACAGGCGTGTGTAAGGCAGCGCGACAACAAGCAATGATTCTGCTGCTTTTAGTTTTGCCTTATTTTCTATTCTGATGCGCAGCCATGAGAGAGTTAGTGTCCGCTGTGCGGGGATTTATGTTGGCAATGCGAGTTACGACGCTGTCAATAAAATAATATCCATGGAATAGATATTTTAAAACCGCGATGCATGAAATATGAGGTAAAAGAGCGTTTTAGTGACACGATTAATAAAGAATTCAAGGAACTGGTTTATTTTTTATTTGTTTTACTTACGTTTTGCCGCTACTGCCCCTTATTATAATTAGTGCATATGCAGCTTATCTTAGGCTGCAATTGCACAATTGTTTTACTTGCCGCGTTGCGTCTATTGTGTTCATAGCATTATTTATGAAGCAGACCTAGTTTGGTTTAAGATTTTTATTTTGTTTTCATAAGCTTAGGTTAGGTTAGGTTAGGTTAGAGGACGTGCAGCTGTCGGTCAAGACAAGCACAATACCCGGAGATCGAAATGGACCCATTGTACATTGTCCTTAGGGGAGGAAGGAAATAGAGGATATAGGAATGTAGGGAAAGGGAGGGAGAATGGGAAACAGAGGAATTACATGTAAAGAAACAGACACAAAACAATAGAGCTTGAGAGTGCGACTACACTTATTAAGCCTTAGCACCTCTAAACCAGCCCAAGCTGCTAATGAATCTGTGGAGGGCCTTGATGTCGGCACTCAACACAGAACTCAAGTTCTCAAAGAAGGCCCTGCGAAGGGTCCTCAACCTCAACCTACCAAGGGGCTGGGCAATTGCTGAGGAGATATTCGACAGTCTCCAACTCCTCTTCATCGCAACATACCCTGCAATAGTCCGGCAGGGATCTGTTCCAGATCCCCGTCAGCGACCTAATCTCGCAGTGCCCCGGTTCATAAGCTTACTGAAAATAGTTTTAAAGGCAGTAGATGTAAATATTATTGAAAACCAAAGATAAGAACGTAAGAAAAATCCCATCTAAGTGTTGAGTACTATTCATAGGAATTTAAGGATTGCGCACGAGAAAAACTGGTCTTACACTTTTCGTTATAAAAATAAAACTAAATGGCGGATTCAAGTTTTTTTAGCCTCTTTTCTTTCAGACATTTTGGGATGTTTTAGAAAAATACGTATTATTTTACTATACGTATTATCCACTTCCGCGCTTTCTCTCAATACTCAAAGGCTCCTTATGTTGTTTTATTCTTGCCTTAGGAACTGGTTTTTGATTAACACCTGCGAGCCTACATACATACATACATAATTGGCCATTACAACCCTTCAGTCAGGATTACGACCTAGCTTCTCACACCACTTATGTTGTGTGCGTTAATTTTATACCTGAGCGGCGGGACCTACAGTTTAAAGTCGACTCCGAACGACAGATTTTTGAGAAGCTTTTCATGGCAATTTTTACTCTCAGAGTCTTTGCCAGAAATCTGCTGAGAGGAAGTCGCCGAAGAAATATTTTTCGTTTTGATGTCTGACCTGGGATACGAACCCGGGCCTTTCGTCTAATAAGCCAACACACTACCTACTAGACCACGGCGACTTCACCTGCGAACCTAGCAATAGTTTTTTGTAAGCGGCGCGGTTTTTCATTGCAAATTTCAATTGTTTTTTTACGACATTCTTGTTGGGTGCGCATTTTCAAAAAACTAATTTTGCTATTGCAATGAAATTTATCACAAGGATTTTGAAACAGATGACTGACAAAAACAATGTAACGGTATTCATTTTTTTCAATTATGATAAAAGTTATAAGCTTAAAAGTAGGCCCATTTTTTTTTCGTGCGCACTCCTTACTTCAGAAGGAAGCTCCTCTGTAATCACTTGCAGAAAATATTAAGAATGTTAGAACCAGTAATTATCTAGGATTACTCCTAGATTTTCATTGCCTTACAGGAATACAATCTTTCTGAATATCTTCAGGCGAAAACACTTTGACAATGACGCCGCATGCCCAACCAAGAGTGACTTTTCGCCCCCTCTTGGACTTCGCGTGGATAGGTTCGTTTGAAATTCAATCACTTTATTAATTCATCCAGAAATTAATCTCAGCACTGGATACGATTGAGGTTAGTTGCCCACTGCTGTAATGTCAATTTTATAATTAACACTAAACCTACCATGGACGGGTCAAATGATCCATTTTGAATTTCTTGTCAGAATTTCTTTAAAATGAAATTATCACATCGCCATTTGCCTTTACGACTTTTACTATAAAATACATCGAATGTGTTTTCTAAGGTTGAAACCTCCTCCTTTTTAATTTTTTTTACCGAGAAATATATAGGTAATCTACCTTAAATACCATAATGGGTCATTTGACCCTCTTTGGTAGGAATTCAAATACATGAAGTATCGATAGGTTTACGGTACATTTATTGATCTAGGTACTGGTATTTTGCTTTTACAATTTTTTATTTTTTTATTATTATTAAACCTGCACTCAGGGGATGACCCCTACCCATGCATTGTGCAGGTTTAGGAAAGGTGGAAAGAGGGAAGATGCGAACGGTAAGCAAACGAGTTGCAGCTGGTGACTATAAAATGGCCAGTGCTATACCTTCACCATTAGACAGTCTACAGCAATCGTCCCCAAGAAGCCCGCAGTTTCTCACGCCACTTATGTTGAGTGTGTTAATTTTATACAAAAGTGGCGGGACCTACAGTTTAAAGTCGACTTCGAACGACAGATTTTTGAGAAACTTTTCAAGAAGAGAAAGAGAAGAAATCGCCGAAGAAATACTTTTTGTATTTTTTATTGTTTTTTATTTTTGATGTCTGGGTTCGAGTCCCCCTGGCTTTACGTCTAATAAGCCAGCACACTACCTACTAGACCACGGCGACCCGTAACATCGTCCAACATTTAAATTAAAAAACAAAAGTTACAAAAACAATGAACTTGTTTACAAATTATCATACTGCTTAATGTAACAACAAAAGACCAGCATAAACAAAATGGTAAACAAGTAAACAAAAATACAGCAACAAACACAACAAAAATAAATGTAAACAAAATACATAAACAACAATAATGAAACAACGATGTTTACAAAAGATCAAGGAGTCGAAGCCGCGAATATTTGTCTTCAAGAACATTCATATCAGACTGTTTACTTTGCCATATTTAAGGCTAGGCAAAGCAAGCAAGTCGCCGTGGTCTAGTGGGTAGTGTGTTGGCTTATTCGACAAAAGGCGCGGGTTCGAATCCCAGGTCAGACATCAAAACGAAAAAATATTTCTTCGGCCACTTCCTCTCAGCAGATTTCTGGCAAAGACTCTGATACTAAAAATTGCCATGAAAAGCTTCTCAAAAATCTGTCGTTCGGAGTCGACTTTAAACTGTAGGTCCCGCCACTCATGTATAAAATTAACGCACACAACATAAATGGTGTGAGAAGCTAGGTCGTAATCCTGACTGAAGGGTTGTAATGGCCAATTATGTATGTAAAGCAAGCAAGCCAGTTAGTAAAAGTGCAGTCAATCTTGTGTGAAGATGCGGTATGTTAAAAGAGAGTATTGGTGATTTAAAGATCTAAGTTACAAAGATCTGTTGAACAATTGTCTAGTAATTTTTTTTTTTTATGCAAAGGGCATAAACAGAGGAATAACAATGAAAACCAATTGTTGTTGTTTACAGCAAGTTGTGAACAGTGGGACACAGAATTGGGCGAATAATAAAGAATTTCAATTAAAACTAAACACAAAATTTATTTTTATTTTATTTGTAATCAATGAAGGTATGTTTCAAACGTTTTTTAGATCTGGCCCAAGTGGAACATTGAAAATACATGATTGGTCATGACAATCCTAGCTCTTCGCAACACTTATGCTGTTTGTGTGAATTTTGTACATCAGCGGCGGGACCTACATTTTAAAGTCGACTTTGAATGACAGATTTACAATTAGAGTTTTTATCAGAAATCGTAGCCTATGTTGATGTTTATTGGGTTATCAATTCAATTATTCATTGCACGTAGCATTTGTGTCTTTACTTTTCTCTTTTTTCTTTGTACTCCTTACCTGTGCAATTGTCATCTGTTGCACGTCCGAATTTAGTATTCTTTGCATCTGTTTTACTTCATAATAATTATGTAATATTGTGCTTGTGCATGTGTGTGTGTGTAGGTTTCAAATAAATTCCTACTAAAAAAAAGAAGAGGCAGCAGGAGCAATAAGGTTTATTATGCAATTCAACATGGAATGCGGTTACTCAACCGACTAAGCTGATGTGATGTTCATACAAAAAGGGAATGTGAAAGGGAATATGAAAGAAAGAAGAAAAGAAAGAATGAAAGATGACAGACAAAGAAAAATTAATGCCACACATCTTCCAGAGAGACCAATGTGCCACCAAATATATGTACATACGTACGAATGAATTAAAAAAAAAACAGAAATTCATTAAAAAGTTAATTGAAGAAATGGCAAAAGTGTGTTGGGAGTTGACTTTTTCTTTGTTTTTGTTCTTTCCTATTTTGATTCCCAACATAAATGAATAAAGACTGGAAGACGTAACAAATAAAAAGGTTACGTAAAGGAATGAGTCAGCAGATTGCCGTATTTGAGAGAGATAATGTTTATCAATAAAACTTATGTGTTGTCTCTGTTATACGGAATAGTAACAAAAATAAGAGAGAGAGAGAGAGAGAGACTATAAAACACTGCGTCAGCGAAATAAATTGAAAAAAAGTTTCCTTAAAGGCATTTAAACTTTATAAAATATTGTTACGAAAATAAATAATTAAGATACTGGCGTTTTTGACTTTTACATCGCTTAACATTAAAACCAGTAAACAAAAATGCAACAACAAATACCAGCATAAAAACAATGTTACACAAGTAAACAAAAATATAACAACAAACCCTAAGGGAATAAATGTAAGCGAAACACACAAACAACAATATGAAACAATGAATGAAAACAACAGTCGCCTTCATCAACATTCATCAGACTGTTTACACTACCATGCAGTGTAAACAGAGGAATAACAAACAATGCAATTGTTGTTGTATACATCAAGCGGCGAACAGCGAACAGCACACAGAATTGTTCAAATAATAAAGATTACAAATAAAATAAAAATAAATCTAGGTTTAGTTTTAATTAAAATTCTTTATTATTCGCACAATTCTGTATGTCACTGTTCACAACTTGATGAAAACAATAACAATTGCTTTGTTTGTTATTCCTCTGTTTATGCTCTTTGCATAAAAAATAACAATTACTAGATAATTGTTCAACAGATCTTTGTAGCGGAGAGCTTTAAATCACCAATACTCTCTTTAAACACACCGCATCTTCACACAAGATTGACTGTACTCTTACTAACTGGCTTGCTTGCTTTGTCTAGCCTTAAATATGGCAAAGTAAACAGTCTGATATGAGTGTTCTTGAAGACAAATATTCGCGGCTTCGACTCCTTGATCTTTTGTAAACATCGTTGTTTCATTATTGTTGTTTGTGTATTTTGTTTACATTTATTCTTGTAATATTTTTTGTTGTAATTTTGTTTTCTTGTTTACCATCTTGTTTATGCTGGTGTTTGCAATGCGATAATTTGTAAAAAAGTTCATTGTTTTTGTAGCTTTTGTTTATAATTTTAATGTTGGACGATGTTAGGGATCGCCGTGGTCTAGTAGGTAGTGTGCTGGCTTATTAGACGTAAAGCCAGGGGGACTGGAACCCAGACATAAAAAATAAAAAATACAAGAAGTATTTTTTTGGGCGATTTCTTCTCTTTCTCTGTCGTTCGTTGTCGACTTTAAACTGTAGGTCCCGCAACTTCTGTATAAAATTAACACACACAATATAAGTGGTGTGAGAAACTGCGGCCTTGTTGGAAACGATTGCTGTAGACTGTCTAATGGTAAAGGTATAGCACTGACCATTTTATAGTCACCTAGTAGCAACTCGTTTCCTTACCGTTCGCATTTGCCCTCTTTCTACCTTTCCTAAACCTGCATAATGCCCTGCATGAGTAGGGGTCATCCCCTGAGTGCTGGTTTAGTAAAAAAAAAAAAACAAAAATAAAAATCGATAACTTTTAAGTTTTGCTAATCGATAATGACAATCTTTTTGAAGTCACGAATCACTATGACCGTAAATAGGATTCAATAACACGTGCAAATAATAAAAATATTTTATCAAAATGGATGTTAAGTTCAGACAACATATCGCGCACTTTTCGTTCATTTTACTATCGTCATAATCGTCCTAAAGAGAGGACTATTAGCAATATCGTAGGTTTATTCAAGTGCACTGTTTCAGTAAACAATCGATAATCACTCGTAAACATACTGTTCATGATAGTGTGCCGTCACTTACAAGAACTCGGTCGTTCGTAGACCATAATATGGTAAATTTAGCATCATGATGACTTGGGCCTCCTTCCGTATAAAATTCACTGGACCCAGGAACGAAAGACAAACGACCGTAGTGAACGATATTTGATCGCTGAATTGGTTTTGAAGTTGTTGACAACTGACAAATCGCCTTTAGCGAAGAACTGCATTTTTGGATGAACTAACAAAATTATTGAATTTTAAAATTAACACGAAAAAGTTTTTTAAAAAAAATCTGTCTTTCGAAGTCGACTCTAAACTGTAGATTCCGCCTCCCAAGGATTAAATTAGCACACACAACGTAATTGGTAAGAGGAGCTAGGTTGTAATCCTAACTAAAGGGCTGTAGTGACCAATTATGTATGTATGCATTGAATTTCAGCCGGTACCTATCCACATGAGATCTAAGAGCGTCCAAGGTGCTTGCTGGGAAAGCCAATTTTTGGTGTAGATGTTTGCCTGATGGCATCATTGGTTCACATTTCTTTGATAACAAAGTAGGCTAAGTTGTCATTCTAAACCGGCGTGCACTAGAAGTCATTCAGAAAATGAAGTTCAGTCAGTCTTGTGTGAAGACGCGGTGTGTTTGCATATAGTAATCATGGTTTGAAGATCTCCGTTACAAAGATCTGTCGTACAATTGTCTAGTAATTATTATTGTTTATGCAAAGGGTGTAAACAGAGGAATAACAAAAGTGGTAATTGTTGTTGTTTACATCAAGTTGTGAACAGTGGCACACAGAATTGTGCAAATAATAAAGAATTTTAATTAAAATTAAACATAAATTTTTATTTTATTTTATTTATAATCTATGAGGTCGTATTTTAAAATGTAAAAATGTAACCACAACTATAGGTCGATGATTATTATTATTCGTTAGAATTGAATTCGATGATATGTGGTTTCAGGAGGATGGCAGTGAGTATCATACAGCTCATGCCACTTTGGATATTCTACACGAGGGTTGTGAGGACGTGGTCATATCTTGTGGTTGTGATGTGAACTGGTTTATGAACTCCCTTAGATTTTTTTTATTTTAAGTCCCCGGTGTATGGGAAGTAACCATAAAGCACAGTGGCTCTCAAAAAATTCTCTCGCTCTCAAAAAATTGTTAAAATTCAGTTCGATTTGTGTGCTCGAGTCATGAAAATGGAATACAGAGTAGATTTACTGAGTACGACTTTGAAATATTTATAGAGTTTTGCCTTTATCGTGTGGTTGTCTTTTATGTTGCATATTCCCTTTAAATTTTAAGAATTTTAAGTCTAATTAAGCAGCACAATTTGAAGGCTTTGCCATAAAATGAAAGAAATCCTCCTTTAATAGTTCAAAAAGTGAAAGCTTTTACCTTTACACGTTAATTTGAATTAACGTTGGTAACATTATTATGTCAGCAAATAAGCAATTATAACTTATAAGCTTATATACACTGGAAAAAATTACATCAAATAGAAGATACTTGCATATCCTTCAATAAGGACTACAACCTAGGTTCTTACACCACCACAGAGGAAGTGACTGTCATTTTCTTGGAAATGTCTGTCCTAGAATATAAATAATGTACAGAGATCTGGTGAGAGGAAGTCGCCGTCGTTTTGTTCTAAATGTCTGCCCTAGAATTTGAACCGTGGCCTCACGTCGAATAAGCCAACGCAATACGTACTAACGTACATAGATCTGGTGAGAGGAAGTCGCCGTCATTTTCTTGGAAATGTTTGCCCTAGAATTTGAAACGTGGCCTCACGTCAATTAAACCAAAGCAATACGTACTAACGTACAGAGATCTGGTTAGGGGAAGTCGCCGTCGTTTTGTTGGAAATGTCTGCCCTAGAATTTGAACCGTGGCCTCACGTCTAATAAGCCAACGCAGTACGTACTAATGTATAGAGATCTGGTGAGAGAAAGTCGCCGTCATTTTGTTGGAAATGTCTGCCCTAGAATTTGAACTGTGGTCTCACGTCAATTAAGCTAAAGAAGTACGTAATAATATACAGAAATGTGGTGAAAGGAAGTCGCCGTCATTTTTTTGGAAATGTTTGCCCTAGAATTTGAAACGTGGCCTCACGTCAAAAAAGCCAAAGCAGTACGTACTGATACACAGAAATCTAGTGAGAGGAAGTCGCCGCCGTTTTGTTGGAAATGTCTGCCCTAGAATTTGAACCGTGGCCTCACCTCAAATAAGCCAAAGCAATACGTACTAATGTACAGAGATCTGGTGAGAGGAAGTCGCCGTCCTTTTCCTGGAAATGTCTGCCCTAGAATTTGAACCATGGCCTAACGTGCAATAAGCCAAAGCAGTACGTACTAATGCACAGAAATCTGGTGAGAGGAAGTCGCCGTCATTTTCTTGGAAATGTCTGTCCTAGAATTTGAACCATGGCCTCACGTCAAATAAGCCAAAGCAGTACGTACTAATGTACAGAAATCTGGTGAGAGGAAGTCGCCGCCGTTTTGTAGGAAATGTCTGTCCTAGAATTTGAACCGTGGTCTCACGTCAAATAAGCCAAAGCAGTACGTACTAATGCACAGAAATCAGGTGAGAGGAAGTCGCCGCCGTTTTGTTGGAAATGTCTGGCCTAGAATTTGAACCGTGGTCTCACGTTAATTAAGCCAAAGCAGTTCGTACTGATACACAGAAATCTAGTGAGAGGAAGTGGCCGTCGTTTTGTTGGAAATGTCTGCCCTAGAATTTGAAACGTGGCCTCACGTTAAATAAGACAACGCAATACGTACTAACGTACAGAGATCTGGTGAGAGGAAGTCGCCGTCGTTTTCCTGGAAATGTCTGCCCTAGAATTTGAACCATGGCCTAACGTGCAATAAGCCAAAGCAGTACGTACTAATGCACAGAAATCTGGTGAGAGGAAGTCGCCGTCATTTTCTTGGAAATGTCTGTCCTAGA
The DNA here is from genome assembly GCA_014635995.1 of Sarcophaga peregrina. Lineage (NCBI taxonomy): Eukaryota > Metazoa > Arthropoda > Insecta > Diptera > Sarcophagidae > Sarcophaga > Sarcophaga peregrina. The sequence goes on along the minus strand of CM025793.1, from coordinate 81,925,709 downwards.
ATTTGAACCATGGCCTCACGTCAAATAAGCCAAAGCAGTACGTACTAATGTACAGAAATCTGGTGAGAGGAAGTCGCCGCCGTTTTGTAGGAAATGTCTGTCCTAGAATTTGAACCGTGGTCTCACGTCAAATAAGCCAAAGCAGTACGTACTAATGCACAGAAATCAGGTGAGAGGAAGTCGCCGCCGTTTTGTTGGAAATGTCTGGCCTAGAATTTGAACCGTGGTCTCACGTTAATTAAGCCAAAGCAGTTCGTACGAATGTACAGAAATCTGGTGAGAGGAAGTCGCCGTCGTTTTGTTGGAAATGCCTGCCCTAGAATTTGAACCGTGCCCTCACCTCAAATAGGTCAAAGCAGTACGTACTAATGAGAGATCTGGTGAGAGGAAGTCGCCGTCGTTTTCATGGAAATGTCTGCCCTAGATTTTGGACCTTAGCCTCTTGTCTAATAAGCCACAGCAGTACGTACTAATGTACAGCGACTTGCTTACATTTGAAACTTATCTCCTCAACTTTTCTCTCAGTGTACTTAATTCGATTGGCAGTTAGAATCACATTAGCGAAGGTAAGAGAGAAAGATAAAGAGAATGTCGCAGACTGTGTTTTAAATAGGTTAAGTTTCCTTAACGATTACTTACTTCCGAACAAAAGCGGAAAAGTAATAAACGAGAGACACACGTGTTTTTAACTGCACGAACAGCATGGCTCTAGTAAAAGTATGTGGAAATTTAAATGTTCGGTAATGTCTGCCTTGGAGTGTGTATGTAATTTAAACAACTTTTTTCGTCTTCTTCTTTTTTATTTAAAAACTTTCAATTGCAGTCATAATATGGAAATTAAAGCAAAAACAAAAACAATAAAAGAAAAATGAAAAAATTAAACTAAGGAAATAAGAAAAAATTTAATTTTGTAAACTCTAGTAAAAGAATGAATAAAACTCGATTAGCATTCTATTAACAGCTTGGATTTGACAAGCAATTGCTGGAATTGAAGCAAAAGTTATTTAATACTATGTTCAGACTGGTACATTTATTGAGTCAATATGCAACATTTTAAGTGTTCAGACACATAACATACACAATATTTATTTGATAGTAGTAAATAAAACAGCTGGTTGTTTCAATAACATTGTTTGATATTTCAGTTAACAAATATCAATTGAAAGTGTCCATAAAATTGTAATATGCTTATACTATGTTCAGACATGCACTTATATTGAGAAAATCGCAATAAACGGCATTAATGATCTCAATATTTCATATAAAATTTCAATAAATTATTGCTCAATTATTTCATAAATTGTTATAATATTGATTAAAATTGTAAATACAACACTGTTTTAAGTATGTTCAGTGAGCATATTACATTTATCCGAACACTTTCTATTGATATTTGACAACTCAAATGTAAACAACGGCCATAACGCAAAATCTTTCTTTTCTGCTCGCTATCCAATATTATCAAATTTTTATCTCATCCTTCTGAGGAAAGCCACTTTGGAGTCACATCTAGTCCCTATTAACCGCAACAGCTCGGCGTTTCGGTTAATCATTAGCAATTAAATTGTATTCCATTTTTTCTAAAAAATATTCTTGAAGCAATCAGCTGTTTTGTTCACCAGCTGTCAAATAAATTTTCGTACATTATATGTCTGAACGCTAAAAATATTGTTCTCAATAAACCGAATATTGATTTAATAAAAGCGTAGGTCTGAACATAGTATTACTGAACGTGACAGTGCTGTATTTTAAGTTGTACTCAATATTATAACAATTTGCGTATTTATTGCGCAATAGTTAATTGAAACTTTGTAGGAAATATTGAGATCAATAATGGCGTTTATTGCGATTTACATAACAAAAGTGCCTGTCTGAACATAGTACCAATAGCCAATAGAATTGAAGGTTTATCTGCATAAACCCGGTCTTTCGCGTAGTCCCACAAAAAAAAAGGGTAATGATATCAAATCGTATGATCTTGGTGGCCAGTTGATATCGCCACGACGAGAAATTACGCGACCAGGAAATGTCTCTTGCAATGAAGCCATATTCGCTCGAGTTGTAAGGCATGTGGCACCATTTTGTTGAAACAACATATTCTCCAAGTTGTATTCTTCAATAGCAGGTAAAAAAGTCGGTTTTCATATGACCATAACGCTCCTAAATGACGGTGACAGTCGTTGCATCGTCGTTTTCCAAGAAGTAAGGTCCAATCACACCTGCGGACCAAAGAGCGCATCAAACAGTGACTTCTTCTGCTTGTAATGGCCTCTCTTCAATTATTTGAGGATTCTTAGAACCCCAAATACGCAAATTTTGTTTATGAACATACCAGCCAAGTGTAAAATGTGCTTCATCGCTGAAGAAATTTTTTTTGAAAAATTGCAGTCCAGCGCCTGTCGTTCAAGCACCCATTCCACGTATCTACGACGTTGTAAATGGTCAGCTGGCTTCAGTTATTGCGTGAGCTGGACTTTAAATAAATGTAGGTGAAGATCTAAGTGCAAAATACGCCATAATATGCCGTAAGACACTCCTAATTCCTGAGAACGACTTGGAATCGACATATTCGGGTCTTCGGCAACATACATACATACATAAAACATAATTGGCCATTCCAACCCTTCAGTCAGGATTACGACCTAGCTTCTTACACTACTTATGTTGTGTGCGTTAATTTTATACAAGAGTGGCGGGACCTACAGTTTAAAGTCGACTCCGAACGACAGATTTTTGAGAAGCTTTTCATGGCAATTTTTACGCTCAGAGTCTTTGCCAGAAATCTGCTGAGAGGAAGTCGCCGAAGAAATATTTTTTCGTTTTGATGTCTGAAATGGGATTCGAACCCGGGCCTTTTGTCTAATAAGGCTACACACTACCTACTAGACCACGGCGACTTCGTAAACACTTTCACTTACAACAGGGATATTTTCAGCAGAACGAGCGAAACAATGATGCACAGGCCTTTCAATATTTATAACCACTCCAGTTTGTCCAAATTTCTTCACAATTTTGCCAATTGCTTGCGTAGTTGGAAAGTACGATGCATGCCTGTGACAGAATCACCATTTTTGTAGTAGATTTTGATCATTTTTATGGGTTGTTTAGTAGTTAAGCGATCCATTTTCGTCAATGTCAGAATTTCGACAGGAAGGAGAAGTGGTTTCACATTTTAGTTTTACAGATGTCGAATTCCAGTCCCATGCTTTTGAAACCACGATATGGATAGCCCTTTATAGTGAGATAAATATGGATTTACATTTTACTTTTGCTTGTAATAAGGCCCTCCGTAAAATGTATCCACTTTTTATACGAATTTCTTTTAAAATAATTAACGAAAGTAACCTTTTTCTTCACAAAATTTCCTTGGAAAACCAATTTAAACCCTGTTCTTGTATGTCTTTGTATAAATTATTCAAACAAGAAATTCACTCCATTACTGCTCTTGACATCTTGTAGGTTACTTAGTACAGTACAGACCACATAACAAGAACAATAACAATTGCAGTAACAGTAACAGCAACAACCACCAACATCTACAAAACACAGCCCATGTAACCGAGCCTTTTAATGTAACACGAGTATCAAAGGCTTGCAAATAACATTGACTGACATGAATATCACGACATCACCATGAATATATTCCTTTCACATACATACGAGTATGTATGTGTGTACACCTACTTACAAGTATAATAAATAACAGTGTTGCCTGCCACAAAAATAAAACAGAAGAGTAAACATAATTTATTACACGTTCAGTCTTCATTAAAAGATTGGAGTTTTTAAAATTTTTCTTTTCTTAACTTTAAAATTAATGGCAATACCAACTTAGAATTAATCTTTTGAATAGGCAATAAAACCAGGCCTGCTAGATTGCATAGAACTTTTCTTATGTCTTCCAATTGATTCCATTACGCATACTCCGCATTGCAGAGAGCTTAGGTCTCCATTTTGTTAAATTTTTGAGGTTATGGATGTCCTTTTTGTTAGCTTTCCTAGTTATTTGGATAGCTATGAGATCAAGGATTCTAAAACAGGTTTACTTACGGCCAAGCATTGCTTAAGACCAGCGATATAGGCAACGAAGCTAAATTGTTTTTGAAATTAACAAAAACAGAAAAGCACTTCTATATAAATCAGGCAAAATTGTATAAAAAAATGGACCTAGTGAGCGAAATGAACCTAGTTGGCTTGTTAGCTACAATTTCAAGGTTTCAAAAGCAAGTTTACTTACGGTCAAGCATTACTTAAGACCGGCAATATACGCAACGAGCTAACTTCTTTTTCAAATTATCAGAATCGGAAAAAATGGACCAAGTGGGGGAGATCGATCTAAAGGACTAGTTACCACAGTCTCAAGGATTCCAAAATACGTTTCCTTAAAACCTGGCGTTACTTGAGGCTGGAGATACAGGCGTCGTAGGTAATTGTTTTCTTAAAATGAGCAGTAGAAAGTTGGCTATACAAACCGGACAAAATTGGCCGCGTCTTGGGTTTTTCATCGATGACTTGCACTTTCTTTTCAATGGCTCTAATTTTTTTTAGCGATGACTGGCATTTCTTTTGGGGATGACTTGAATTTTTTTTATCGAGAATATGCATTTTCTTTAGTAAACTTTTTTTGGTAGATAACTTGCATTTTTTGGTTGATGAATTGGAATTTTTGATCGATTACTTGCACTTTTATAGTCGAAAACTTAAATTTCTTGCTCAATGACTTGTATTTTTTGGTGAATGACTTGCATATTTCGTCGATGACTTGCATTTTTATAGTCGAAGCCTTAAATTTTTTGCTGGGTGACTTTTTTTGTTCGATAACTTGCTTATTACGTCGATGACTTGCATTTTTTCTAGTCGATGACATACATATTTTGGTCGATTCCGTTTTTCATCGATGACTTGGATTTTTTGTCAATCTTTCAAATTTTTTTTCAGCAATGACTTGCATTTTCTTTAGTAATTTTTTTTTGGGAAATAACTTGCATATTTTAGTCGATGACTTGTATCTTTATAGTCGAAAACTTTAATTTTTTTCCTAGATGACTTGTTTTTTTTTTGAACGATGACATGCGTATTTTGTTCGATGGAGTTTTTATAGTCGATGACTTACATTCTTTGTTGGATGACTTACATTTTTTGGTCGATGACTTGAATCTTTCGATCGTATTTTCGGTCTCGCTTTTTTTGGCCAATGGCTTGCATTTTTTGGTTGACAATTTACATTTTTGGTTAATGATTTGCATTTTTTGGTCGATAATTTGCACTATGGCTGAAATGCTGAAGATGTTAGCTTTAGCTTCTATATTTGCTTCATCAGCGACATCTCTGGTTCTAAGCAATGCCCGGCGGAAAGGAAACCTGTTTTGGAATTCTTGAGGATGTAGCTATTCAACGCATGAAAAGTTTCTCAAAAATCTGTTGTTCGAAGTTGACTTTAAACTGCAGATTCCACAGCTTATGTATAAAATTAACACATTCAAAATAAGTGGCGTAAGGAGATTGGTTGTAATCCTGACTATACAGTTCTAATAATCAATTCTGTGTTTAAGTATGTGTTTCTAGATCCTCTTCATAATTGAAGTAAAATTAACATCATTTTTGGATACTCTGGTAGTCTAGTGGATAGTATGCTAGGCTATTAGCGCGAGGGTCGTGTTATGTTACATAGCGATGTTAGACGCTTAGTTACGTCGTAGGTAATAATTAAACTATAAATAAAATATTTGTATTGTAATTTATAAATAAATGATTATTATTTTTGTTTTATTTTACAATTTATTACAAAACCGTGTATAATTTAATAATTTTCTAGGCAAAGAAAAAAATTCTTGTATTGGCAACGTAAGCCAAACTGTACATAACACTTGATGTATTTGCTCATTAAATTTTATGTTTCCATCTCTACAAAATATTTTTATTACTATTATTATTATTATTCTTACATAATAATAAATAATATGGCATGTATTTTATTAAAAATATTTTAATTTTATCTACGGTGGCTTTTGTCTTTTCTTTGTCTGTTATTTAGAAGTGATGTCACATGTCCATGCATATATGGTGGCATACAACTATGCGGCTGACACTCGACATACATATTATCAGGCATTGTATAATGCAACCACAACAGCAACAACATCTTTTAGGTAAACAGAAACAACAACCAAATACCAAAGGTTACCAAATAACCAATCCAGCAACTATTAAATCGACTCTAAATCTGGTAATGGAAGATGCATCCAAATTGTAAACCTGCTGCTGGTTCATGTCATTCCATTACTTCTGCTTCTCTCTTTCTCTCTCTGTGTCTCTCTCTCTCTTTCTCTTTTCTAACATTTTATTTGTATTTAACATCATCAGTAGTTTAGATTATAAAAACCACAGACATTCATATGGCAACAGTATTTACAAGACATTTTTACATGCTTTGCAGGAATTAGTTGCCATGTATTGTTTACTGTAAATATTGCCCATTTGCCAAGTAGTGTTGTCAATGTGATGTCAAAAAAAAATGCCTGATAATGATGACGTTTGCAGAATTGTGATTAAAGATTTTTTTTAAATATTATTCAGCTTTTCTTTTCATGGTAAAATAATACTGGGGTACCAACCTAACTGCGAAGGCCTTTCTAGCTAGGGTTCCTATCGTCAAATTATTAGAAAACGAACAGGATGCGAGATACCGAATAACATCACCGATTTATGTCATTGTGTGTGGCATATAACGCATAATGAAGTCGCCGTGGTCTAGTGGGTAGTGTGTTGGCTTATTAGGCAAAAGGCCCGGGTTTGAATCCCAGATCAGACATCAAAACGAAAAAATATTTCTTCGGCGACTTCCTCTCAGCAGATTTCTGGCAAAGACTCTAAGGGTAAAAATTCCCATGAAAAGCTTCTCAAAAATCTGGCGTTCGGAGTCGACTTTAAAACTGTAGGTCACGCCACTCATGTATAAAATTATCGCACACAACATAAGTGGTGTGAGAAGTTAGGTCGTAATCCTGACTGAAGGGTTGTAATGGCCAATTATGTATGTATATAACATCCTTCAAATGTTAGCTACGGATTCTTTGGATAAAGTGCTTCAAAAATCTCTAATTTTTCCAGACTCTAACGGATAAAGCAGGCCGAATTGGATCGATGCCTTGGGTTATATTCATTTTGCAGATCTCTGTAGTTTGTAGCATATTCGCATACGTAAGAATAAGATTACGCATGAGATGACCATGCCCTCAAATCGCCCATACTAGATAGTAGTGTTGTCGTGTTAAAGCCACATAAAACCATCGTTGGCAATGTTGCTCGTTTTCAAAGAAATATGAACCGATTATGCTGCCTGCCAAAATCAGTTGACAACTGCTTCAGTTTCCATTCGGCGAGTGCAGCCCTTGCGCTGATCAACTTCTTCCTTTCCCTGATTTGGCGGAACTTGTTTAGTACAGGGACTGCGTTTCACCTGTGGTATCACAACGAGCCGCCATGCGTGCTCAAGTGAGCTTTGTGATATCAGAGCTACCACTACGACCTACCATTTGGCGAACACAAGTCATTGTCAATGATTGTCAATCAGTGTTTTGGCAAAACAGATTAATTGATTGACAGATGTAGCGTCAACAAGCTTTATTAAGTTTCAAAATTCACAAGTCGCCGTGGTCTAGTAGGTAGTATGCTGGCTTATTAGACGTAAAGCCAGGGTTCGAGTACCAGGCCAGACATCAAAATAAAAAAAATACAAAAAACTATTCTTTCGGCGATTTCTTCTCTTTTACTTCTTGAAAAGTTTCTCAAAAATCTGTCCTTCGGAGTCGACTTTAATCTACAGGTCCCGCCACTTCTGTATAAATTAACACACACAACATAAGTGGTGTGAGAAACTGCGGGCTTCTTGGGGACGATTGCTGTAGACTGTCTAATGATGAAGGTATAGCACTAGCCATTTTATAGTCACCAGCAGTAACTTGTTTCCTTACCGTTCGCATCTTCCCGCTTTCCACCTTTCCTAAAAACCTGCACAATGCACTGCATGAGTAGGGGTCATCCCCTGAGTGCTGGTTTTATAAAAAAAAAAAGTCAATTTCAGAAGACCATATATTAGGCGAAATAGATCTGTAAGGTCAGGCATAATGTTATATAATAAACCTGGTTCAACTATGAGTTAGTATTGGCTATTACGAGCTCTTATTTCACGTTATGTATTGGGGATTTTGTGAAAATTTTATACATTCTTACAGCTCTACAAGATATGTAAGAGGGGGTTAGGTTAGATCGCAGTGGTAGCTCTGATATCACAAAGCTCACTTGAGCACGCATGGCGGCACGTTATGATGCCACGGGTGAAACGCAGTCCCTGTTCTAACCAAGTTCCGCCAAATCAGGGAAAGGAAGAAGTTGGTCAGCGCAAAGGCTGCACAATAAAAGCACGACTACTCCGTACTGGAAAACCAGCCAGAAAACTTGATGAAGGAAGCTATATCCTTGATATCAATAGGTGACAGATCCGTTAAGCTAACAAAGAATGGGGAGTCAAATAACCTATATCTACACATAGCAAGAGGCGGGCACTGGCAAAGAAAGTGAATAACATTTTCCTCTTTCTCAGTGGACCTGCATCCATGGCAGAAGTCGTTAAAAGGGAGTCTCATTCTCTCGGCGTGCCTACCCATGATGCAATGACCCGTAAGCACGGCCACTACAGTCGAGATGACTCACCACCGAGACCAAGTAATCGGTTGATACGCCTTCCATCCATCCTGGGCCGGGTAAGTCTAGCGGGTGGAGCAGGACTCCTCATTGACCCAGGATAGGTTGGTGTCCCAACCTGGCGAGCTTGTCGGCCCTACAGTTTCCCAAAATATCACTGTACCCGGGGACCCACACCAGAGAGACACCGGTGAAGCGCCCCGAGACTAGGTCGAGACAGCGGCGACATTCCCTACCGATCCTAGAGTTGATCAAGAGGGGGACCATCAAGAAAAAGTATGACGTGCTTAAGTCACCGTAGGCAGTTCTCCGTGGGCAATTCACATTATGTGGAGAAGTACGATTGAAGGGGTGGCTATTTTTGTTGAAGGCTTTTGGAAATTCTGTTGAAAATGGTTGTAGATACCTGAGGGGTAATATTCAAGGCAAGCCATGCCGCCGTTTTTATTAATTTTTTATGGATTTGTCCATTGTCTATTGAAGGTTTGATGCCTGTTTTGGGATTACAAGGGGACCAAGAGCTTTATAAAGATTTATAATGGAACAGGAAGTGGGCGAAGAGGGACGAACTTGTTTCCATTGCAAGGACCAAGTGCGACCAATTGGCGAATATGCACAAGATGCAGAGGTGTCTGGAAGAATGTGCTAAAATGGGCCGAAATTCGATAATCGGGTTGTTAATGGCCAATTAAGTAAGTAGTGGAACAGATTTATTTTGAAAATACATATAATTGTGCTTCATCTGTAGCAATTTTAATTCTTGTAATAAATCATCTGTGTCACCCTGTAATAATTGCAATGGGAATGCATGCCTCTGTAAGCACATATAGTAAGTGAATGAACTCCTACTAAAGGTGACCAGAGAGGTCGTCTTCTGTTTTAAAGTTTCTTGTTATTTTTTTAAAGTTGATGTTGTTATTGTTGTTGCTATAGACTTTTTGTTATTGTTAACCAAAAATAACATTCAAAAAAAGGTAAGTTTTTGTTGTTTTTTTTTAGCAATTTTTCTTAAATTTTTGTCAACAAATGCAAAAAAACATTGAATTTTGAAATCCATTGTTTGTAGTTTTGAAAGTGATTGTCATGTCGATATACAAAATATTATTGTTGTTGTTGTTGTTATTGTTATCGATTAATATTGTCAATATAAGCTTGGCAATATTACCTTTAAAACTAGTCATGTGGACATAAATTGTAGAAGAAAAAGTTTTGATGCTCTTGCTGTTGGAAAAATAACATTTTTAAATGCTCTTTACATTATGAGGCATGCTTTTGCTGTAGACTGCAGCATTCTTGGTAAAAATAAGTTTTCATTTTTACAGTCAAAAGTAACTACACTACACTACACTTGGATAAAATTCTAACAATCACCAAACTTAACTTTTAACAGTTAAGGAGAGCGCCCGAAAAAATTTTAAAATATTCGAATTTTGTTTTTTGCTTTGTTTCAATTTTAAAAAGTGTTAATAAAAGAATTTTAAAATAAAAATAACGGTAAATGCACCCGAATAATTACATAGTCTACATTATTCAGTTAGTTAAGTAGAACTTAAAAATATTTTTTTTTAATTTTCTTGATCTCTCCAAACTTGTTTTATTTGACAAAAACTGTTTTTTTTCTTTGACTTTACGTACAAATTTCTGGATTACTCATACATTTCTAACCCGATTTCCGAAATTTAAATCTTCTTAGAAAGAGAAGAGATGGACCTTTAAAATGGTATACATATACCTACTATTTGACTTACTATACTATGAGATTTGATGAAGTAAACTTGGATAATTCGAATTTTTTCATATTTTTTCAAGTTTGTCCTTTCCTAGAAGCAAATTTTACTTAAAAAATATGAAATAAGTGATGACATTCTGAAAATGTATTATCTTGTGAAGAGATTCACACTTCGTTTGATCAAATCGGACAAAAATTATTGTTGTTATTATATAAATAGTGTAACAGTCGTGTTATATTTTTTATACATGGCATCTCATCAAATCAATTTTTAGTTGAAAAATTTTCAGAATTTTTGATGGATCTTGATAAACAATCACGATCCTTAAAAAGTTCTTGAGCTAAAAGTTTATTTGATGAGATAACATATAAATACAACACAACTGTTATACTTTTCATATTTTTTTGGTTATATTAGTTGGTTAATGTTTGCGCAAATGGAAATAAAAATATTTGAAAAAAAAAAACAAACATTAGCCGGACTTCTGATAGTCGTGAAAACATTTTGTGATAAACAATCAAAATCCATTAAAAAATTTGGAATATTTTTGAACTCAAAGTTAATATATATAAAAAAATATCACTCGGCTGTTAAACTCTTTAAATAATAACCACGGTAATTTTTATCTGATTTGATCAAATGATAACTTAATCTCTTCACAAGAGAACAGACTTTAAGAATATTATCACTTATCCTATATTTTTTTATTAAAGATTGCTCCTATGAATGGACAAACTTGAAAAAATATGAAAAAAATTTGAATTTTCCAAGTTTACCTCATCAAATTTCATAGCATATTAAGTCAAATAGTAGATATATGCACACCGTTTTAAAGGTTCATCTCTTCCCTTTCTAATAAGATATAAATTTTGGAATCGGTTCAGAAATGTATGAGAAATTCTGAAAATTTTTGAACTAAAAGTTAATTTGATGAGATGACATATATATAAAAAATATCACTCGGCTATTAGACTATTTAAATAATAACGACAGAAATTTTTGTTCGATTTGAGTAAATGGTGAGTCAGTCTCTTCACAAGAGAACATACTTTAAGAATATTATCACTTATCCTATATTTTTTTATTAAAGATTGCTCCTATGAATGGACAAACTTGAAAAATCCGAAAAAAATTCAAATTTTCCAAGTTTACCTCATCAAATCTTATAGTATATTAAGTCAAATTATAAATATATGTATACCGTTTTAAAGGTCCATCTCTTCTCTTTCTAATAAGATTTAAATTTTGTAAATCGGGTCAAAAATTTTTGAGTAATTCAGAAATTTGTACGTAAAGTCCAAAACAAAAACAGTTTTTTCAAATAAAAAATGTTTGAATGGTTCAAGAAATATAAAAAAAAATATTTTTGAGTTTTACGCAACATAACTCACAGCCTACACTATATCATTAGCCGGATGTATTGAATTTTTTTTTCATTTTGTGGCATAGTGTTATTCATAGATAGATATTTTTTTAATGTTCCGTTTGTTTTGACGCTCACTGTATATTTACATTGTCTCAAATACCATCAAATAAACGAGGAGATGACAATTGTGCGCGGAAGGTGAAGGTGAAAATGTTAAATTTTTTTGAATAAATTTTTAAATGTTGTGCATGCAGACCCACCGCAAGCTATGGTGGTATGCGCTTGCCTCCATCGGGGCATGTTAATGATGCACGAAATACCATTCTGACATTAATATTAAGATATTCACCGTTAATTATAGTCTCTTCAATTTTCATTAATTTTCTTGTTTAATTCTGTTGCATTTGTAAATAAATTTACAAAATTGTTTATGATAAATTAAAAAATAATTTTTAAAATTCTAGTCATGATCAGACCTTTGACTTCAATTAATCAATGTTAGGTATTTGTTACATTAATTTGTTCTCTTTTTGGATGCCCTGCTAGTTTAGAGGGCTATTGTGCTTGACTATTAGCGCGAGGTTAGTAGGCCAAGCTTAATCGTACATACATACATAATTGGTCATTACAACCCTTCAGTCAGGATTATTAACCTAGTTTCTCATACTACTTATGTTGTGTGTGTTAATTTTATAAATAAGTGGAGAGGCCTACTGTTTAAAGTCGACTCCGAACGACAGATTTTTGAGAAACGAAACGAAATTTTTGTAGAACGAATTACAAAGATATTTTGGCGTGCTACTAATGAGAGGAGAATCATGAGTATTTTAAAATTAAATGAAGGCGATCTGAGTACGCAAATGAGCTTACTTATGGGACACTTCGCCTTACATGGCGTGACAGAAAATAATGTTTACAGGGCAAGTGGTGAATACAATGAAACAATGGAATATTTTGTATGTCATTGGTCAACTTTTGTTAGCCCAAAAACCAAATATTGTGGGGATGATACTACACTAGACATTACTCATCTCAAAGGAATAGGCTGGAAGAAGCGAAGACTGCCTTGAAATCGCCGTAGTCTAGTAGGTAATGTGTAATGGCTTATTATACATAAGGCCACGGCTCAAACCTCGGGTTAGACATTTCTAATAATACGAAATATAAAGAAAATATTTCTTAGGCGACTTCTTCTCAACTGATTTTTTGCAAAAACTCTGAGAATAAATAAATAAACTCTCGTTGGGAATCGACTTTACACTGTAGGTCACTCCATTCACGTATAAAATTACCACATGCAACATAGGTGGTGTGCGAAGCTAGATTGCAATTCTGACTTGAAGTCTGTAATGATCCATTATGTATGTATGTACCAGAGATCAGCAATGAATCGTTTTTCCGCTACTCATAAGTACTCATGCCTTTTTAAGTATGAGTGATTCATGAGTATTGAAATTCAACCACTCTGATTCATTCATACTCAATACAACATTGATTTATAAGTATAGGTTGCAATGAGTAAGAGTACAATGTTGACATCAAACTCACAACATTCGAAATATGTTTGATTCATACGTCTACTCATTCAGATTCATAAATTTAGAAACGTATTTATCATACTTACGTATGATTCGAATCATTCATCAAAATTTACAGTCTTTGTTGTAGTTGCATATACAAACAAAGAAGAAAGGAAAGCAAAGCATACTTACAATCTTCTTATGAGTATAGTAGATTTCGTAAGCGAATCATACTTATTTTGTGTTTCGTGTAAATGTTAAGTAGAGACGAGTCGAAGTCGGCAACATCATGCGTATTGTTAAATATGAATACGACGAGTACTTCCAACTTTGGGTAAGAGTAGTATGAGTATGATATTAAAATAAGTATGAATGCGTATAAATCTGACTCGAATCTATTCATCGGTTTGAATACTCGTTGCTGATCTCTGGTATGTACGTACGTAGCAACCTTCTAACCCTATGCAATCCTGTTACAAATGAAATCCCATTAGTTCAACTGCTAACATGAAGCAGATATGAATGCATACTTGCCACATGATGTAGAAACTACTTTAGTATCCTTAAGAGATAGTACATGGATACCAACAAACATCCTATTGCTACTGTACACTGAAGAGAGAAGCACTGATTACGTTGTATGTGAAATGAGCAAAAAAAGGTCAACTCAACTCCATACAATAGATACTCATGATGAACTTACACCACCTTATCAAAGATACGAAAGGCTTAGCCATGAAATGGATGATATTGTTGTTAATGCCAGCAAGTAAAGCAAGTTGGCAATAGTTGCAACATAATGTCAAAGAGAGAAGGAAGGAAAGTAGAAGAAAATATAATTTTGTTCTGCTGTTGCAGAATACATACTTCGAATGTACACATGAATTGTCAAATGTCAACAACGGTCATGACTCCTCTACTTCTATTATATTAACTACACACTCATATCAGTGAGCAAAGGCAATGGCCATAAACATTTTAAGGCATTAAGAGAGCACATAATTAGTTATTACAATCCTTCAGCCAGGTTTAAATCCTAGCTTCTCACACTGCTTACGTTGTGTGCGTTAATTTTATACATGAGTGGCGGGAACTATAGTTTAAAGTCGTCTCCGAATGACAGATTTTTGTGAAGCTCTTCATGGCATTTTTATTTACTCTCAGAATGCTTTTACAAACAGTAAACAAACCTGTTTACAAATTCTAGTACTATTTAGTATAACAACAAACACCGGCATAAAAAATGGTAAACAAGTAAACGAAAATATACCAACAACACTACAAGAATAAATGTAAACATTGTTGCTTACATTTACAGAGATTTCGAGAAGGCGAAGTCATGAACATTACAATAATAAATGTAAACAAAATACACAAACAACAATAATGAATGTAAACAACGATGTTTACATTTATAGAGTTTTCGAGAAGGCGAATTCATGAACACTACAATAATAAATGTAAACAAAATACACAAACAACAATAATTAATATAAACAACGATGTTTACGTTTATAAAGACTTCGAGAAGGCGAAGTCATTAGCACACAAGAATAAATGTAAACAAAATACACAAACAACAATAATGAATGTAGACAACGAGGTTTACATTTATAGAGATTTCGAGAAGTGGAAGTCATGAACACCACAAAAGTAAATGTAAACAAAATACACAAACAACAATAATGAATGTAAACAACGATGTTTACATTTATAGAGATTTCGAGAAAGCGAAATCATGAACACTATAATAATAAATGTAAACAAAATACACAAACAACAATAATGAATGTAAACAACGAGGTTTCGAAGATTTCGAGAAGGCGAAGTCATTAGCACACAAGATTTCGAGAAGCCGAAGTCATGAACATTACAAGAATTAATGTAAACAAAATACACAAACAACAATAATGAATGTAAACAACGATGTTTATAGAGATTTGGAAAAGACGAAGTCATGCCTTGTTTTCTTCAAGTTTCACAATTTAATGACATTTTTTTCAAAAACTACCCATAGCTTGTAGTCCGTAGGAGATCAAATCAGGTTTACTAGAGAACAATTCTTCAAAGTAAATAGATACTGGTAATCTGGTACGGAGATAATTTTTTGTCCTTTTTAACGTTATAACTTTTCGCAAAATGTTGCTGGAAAAACAGCAGACGGCTGCGGTATTTAGAACGGTTAAGTGCGCCTAGTCGACTAGGTAGTGTTTTGGCTTATTAGGCATGAAGTCACAGTTCAAAACCAGAAATATTTTTTCGGTTACTTTCAGTAGATTTCTGGCAAAGACTCTGGAGGGTAAATACAAACTCGCAACAAAAGTTTGACAAAAAATCTGTCATTCGGAGTCGAATTCAGACTACAGGCCTTCAAAAACATTCACCAGACAATTTACTTTGTCAAATAAAAGGCAAGGCAAAGTAGACGACAGGAGAAGTGAAGTTCAGTCTGTCTTGTGTAAAGACGCAGTGTGTTTGAAGCGATTAATCGTGGTTTGAAGATCTCTGTTACAAAGATTTCTCGAATAATTGTCTAGTAATTGTTATTATTTATGCAAAGGCTGTAAACAGAGGAATAATAATGAAAGCAAATTGTTGTTGTTTACATAAAGTTGTGAACAGTGGCGAACAGAATTGTGCGAATAATAAAGAATTTTAATTAAAACTAAACCTAGATTTATTTTTACTTTATCTGCAATCTAGGAGCTTATATTTTAAATGTTTTTTAACTATAAAAATGTAATTATACTACCTATAAGGTTGCTAAATTTTCATTTCTCCTCTTATCTCTTGTTCGAGTAGTCGAGAAATATAAACTGTAAGGCGGTTGTATTTTATAGACGCTCTGTGGTTTTATGTTTGAAATATTCATCACTTTTTACGCCAGTACAGTTCAGATGTACTGCTCCCTTTCATTTTATTTTTATTTTATTTTATTTTAATTTTAGCTCATTCTGTTCTCTTTCTGTCCTCTTTTTTTCTGGTATTCTTCTTACCACAGACAATGGACACCGGAAACGTTTCAACTTTTTTTCATGAATTTTCTGCAATTACTCGTACAGTACATGTATGCTATACATACAGAGTGGCTGATATATAATGGAACAAAGTAAATCGCTATATTTTTTTAATTTTATTGTTCAAAAGCAAAAAAATGTTGGAAATATCATCAAATTTTAGAATCAGTTTAGAATTGTTTGAATTGGCCACCTTTGGTACGAATTATGGCGTTCAAACGGCCGACAAAGCCATCACAGGCTGCACGAAACTGACTCTGCGGTATTTTGGCCCATTCCCGGCGAAGCGGCATCTTGAGATGATCAACACTTTAGTATTTTTTTTGTGAGAACCTTACTCTCCAAAATGCCCCAGGGAAACTTCAACGGATTGAGATCCGCAGATTTTGGTAGCCATTGTGCGGTAGAAATGAAGCGAGGTACCTCCTTCCTTATAAGCCTTTCTTGGTTGACGCATGCTGAGTGCGGTGGTGTTGAGTCCTTTTGGAATGTCTGTGGCTAAAATGTTTGTCTGCCCAGGGCTTCAATACTGGCTTTAAGACATTTTCCCGACAATGTTCGGCATATATTTTGACCCCACGGTCGATGAATACGAGCAGGGAGCGACCATCGACACCATTACCATTGGCGGCGCTTGAGTTCTGGTGGTCAATCGCAGGCGTAAATTTTCAGCAGACCTCTTTGGCAAGTAAACCCGATCATTTTGTTTGTTCACAAACTGCTCAATTTGGAATGGCTTCTCATCGGAGAAAACCAAATTCAGTAACTGGCCACTTTCGTGCAAGCGAAGTAGCTCCTTGGCTTTTTCCAGTCTAACTTTTTTTGTCCATCGGTGAGCTTTTGCACTTTTTGGAACTTCGATGGCTTTAGTCCAAACTCATTTTTCAATATGTGTTGCAACCGTTCTCGCGAAATGTTCAGCTCACGAGCAATTTTTCTACCACTACGGCGTGGATTTCGATCAAATCTGGCCTTCACTTTTCAGATCATTTCTGATGTTGTTAACGGTTTTTTTTCCACTTTTTGGACGCAATGCAACACTACCAGTATCACGGTGCGAGAAACAAGAGATTTATTCACATTTAAATGCTGGAGGGCTCTAACGATAGCCACCTGTGGTGGTTTTCCAACCAAATATAAAGCAATCACACTATCACGCTTGAATTCCATCAGGAATAACTTTTTTTTTCTGAATGCAATAGATCAAAATGCTTTTGTAAGCTTGTAAATAATAAAATGAACTGCCATTGGAATAAATTTGTCAGCTGTCAGATGAACGGTTTACCAATGATAACAACCTGAAGTTGGTTGCAGTACATATCATTCACCCTGTACGTATTGTTGACTGATGTTATTGGCTTATAAGGATTGATAATGAATCTCAATTGCTATGGGAATTATGAACTGATTTTACTCATTGCAACACATAAAGGCCTTGTGCACATGCTGCCATATTAAGTTACTTGCAAAGCATATTAAATTTCTTTTCCCAATAAATCTTGAGATTTATTTGTCCGATAATATTGCTTAAGGGATTTGAAACATTCAAATCAATACAGAATTTGATCTAATCAGTGTATAATAAGCAAAAAAAAAAAAAAAGGGGATAACAAGGAAAATAAATCTGAAATTATCCTTGGATTGTAAAGAAAAATGTGGAACAGCTTTTTAATGTGTTTAAATGGATTATAAATCAGAAAATTAAATTATTTGATGAAAGAAATGGAACAAAAATCTAAAAAAAATTTAAACAATTTTCCAGAAAGTCAATGTTTTATACACACAAATATACAGACGTTCTCTAGCAATCGTTCTTCTTGCAGAAACAGAGAAATTAATTCACTTACTACAGCAACGTATGACATTGACTTTCATCACTCATACGCCATGATGCATATTAGGTGTACGCAACACCGATATGCACTCTATGGCATATGCATAGTTATAAACTTAACATTACGTATACGTCCAGTAGTGCATTCCATTACAACATATCGTTCAAATAACCGCCAAGGCTTCTTTTGGGTGGAAAGCATCGAACTAGTGTGCGACTCTGGCACATAAATGACCTAAAATTGTCCGATGGCATGGGTTATGTTGGCTTTGAGAACCATCGGTGTTTCACACGTACATACATACGTATTTACCACAGATCAGTAATGAATCGTTTTTTCTCTATTCATAAGTACTCATGACATTTTGAGTATGAGCGAGTCAACAGAATCGTTTTTTCGCTATTCATAAATACTCATTACATTTTGAGGATGAGTGCGTCAACAGAATGGTTTTTTTTTCGCTATTCATAAATACTCATTACATTTTGAGTATGAGTGCGTCAACAGAATCGTTTTTTCGCTATTCATAAGTACTTAAAACATTTTGAGTATGAGTGCGTCAACAGAATCGTTTTTTCGCTATTCATAAGTACTTATGACAGTTTGAGTATGAGTGAGTCAACAGAATCGTTTTTTCGCTATTCATAAGTACTTAGAACATTTTGAGTATGAGTGCGTCAACAGAATCGTTTTTTCGCTATTCATAAGTACTCATGACATTTTGAGTATGAGCGAGTCAACAGAATCGTTTTTTCGCTATTCATAAATACTCATTACATTTTGAGTATGAGTGCGTCAACAGAATGGTTTTTTTTCGCTATTCATATGTACTCATGACATTTTAAGTATGAGTGAGTCAACAGAATCGTTTTTTCGCTATTCATAAGTACTTAATACATTTTGAGTATGAGTGCGTCAACAGAATCGTTTTTTTTTTTTTGCTATTCATAAGTACTCATGACATTTTGAGTATGAGTGTGGCAAGAGAATTGAAATTCACTTATTCGGATTCATTCCTACTCAGTACAATATTGATTTATAAGTACATGTTGCAATGGGTATGAGTACAACGTTGATATCAAACTCATTACATTCGAAATATGTTTGATTCATACATCTACTCATTCAGATTCATATATTTAGAAAAGTACTTATAAATGATTCGTGTGATTCGAATCGTGCATCAAAATTTATAGTCTTAGTTGTGATTGCATTTACAAGCAAAGAAGAGAGACAAAGATAGCAAGCAAAGCAAACACACAACCTTTTAGCCAGTATTATGGTGGTCGTACTCGAATCATACTTATTTTATGCTTCGTGTATATGCTGGGTCAAGAAGAGTCGAAATCAACAACATCGTGCGTATTGTTAAGTATTAATACCCGAGATCAGCAATGAATCGTTTTTTCGCTACTCATACATAAGTAGTCATGACATTTTGAGTATAAGTGAGTTAACAGAATTGATATTCAACTATTCTGATTCATTTCTACTTAGTACAACATTAATTTATAAGTATAGGTTGCAATGAGTATGAGTACAACGTTGATATCAAACTCATAACTTTCGAAACTATGTTTCATTCATACGCCTACTCATTCAGATTCATAAATTTAGAAAAATGCTTCTAATACTTATAAATTATTCGAGTAACTCGATTCATTCTTTAAAATTTTTAGTCTTTGTTGTTGTTGCATATACAAACAAAGAAGAAAGGAAAGAGAAAGACCACCAGCAAAGCATGCACACAATCTTCTTGTGAGTATTGCAGTGCTCGTAAGCGAATCATACTTATTTTGTGTTTCGTGTTATTGCTGAATCAAGAAGAGTGGAAATCAACAATATCGTAGGTATTGTTAAGTATGAGTACGATGAGTATTTCAAACTTTAGAAGTTTATCTAAACTCCAAGTTATTAACAAGAACTCATGGCAACCCTTCCGTTCCAAGAAAAGCGTAGTATTTCAGACGAAAAATTTTTCGCTAAAATATTTCTAAATTTGTTGGAGGTTCTAGAACAATTTCTTTTTTGTACAAAATTTTACATTTTTGCCATGGAATGTACATGTGTCAGCCTTAGTTTTCAATTTTGTTTATTTTTTTTTTTGTTCCTCACTGTACTGTTAATATTCTTTTCATATGCCCTCATGACAATCTAGCAGGAAAAAATATGTTTTTTTATTGTAAAATTCATTTATTCGTTAATTCATTTATTCAGTCTGTCAGTCAGTCAGTTTCATGCATTCATTCACTCACTCAACCACTGCCGGCGTGGTGTGTCAACATTGTAAGCGCGTGATAAACATTTTTAATTAACTGTACATGGAAATAAATTCATGAATGAAGACTGACATGTGTATGACAGTTGACTAAAGCAATGTAATGAAGTCGAGCAAAGTTATTAAACAAAAGGGCGAAAAATAACGTGTTACAAGAGATTACCAATATAGGATGTACGATGCATCGAAGGTAAAAAGGGAAACTGAACGGCATAAAAACGTATGTAAACGATTAATAATGGAAATTTGACAGTTGATAACAACGGTCAACTGGTTGAAACTGCATCCGTCAAATTAGTTGTCATTTATTGAAACTGTTTTATCAAATTTATTTGGATAGATAAAGCGTTCAGTAGGTAGGTAGTTAGGCTGGAGTGTTAGCTGTGATACCAAAAATCACTAGAGCAGGGATAGCAATCCCACTACTGAGCAAATCTCAGTCTTCAGCAATACGTGTGTGTACATAATAAAATTGTTTTATCAAAACAAGTATTCAGTTTTGACAAATTTTTTCCTTTTCAGCAAAAAAACCCATTTTTATGCAAATGTACCCCAATGATTAAGAAATATTCTCGAATTCCGAAGGATACCAATCTACATGAGATCCATTTTAAATCGTTAGAAAAGGTTTAGAATCCAGAATTGGATTGGAATAACAATATTTTTCAAGCTTTAGGATCCAGAATTGGATTGAAAAATATTATGACGTTCTTACCTTTTTTAAAACGTTCAAAATATAAGCTCCTAGATTGCAAATATAATAAAAAAAATGTATGTTGAGTTTTAATTACAATTCTTTTTTATTCGCACAATATTGTGTGCCACTGTTCACAACTTGATGTAAACAACAACAATTGCTTTGTTTGTTATTCATCTTTGCACACTTTTACGTAAACAATGACATTTGTTCAATAGATATTTGTAACGGTGATCTTTAAACCCCGATTATTCTCTTCGTACGCAACGTGGCTTCACACAAGACTGACTGAACTTTTACTAGCTGCGTTGGCTGCCTTGTCTTGCCTTTTATATCGCAAGGTAAACAGTCTGATGAATCCTCCTAAAGAAGAATGACTTTGTCTTTGACTTCAGTAGCAGCATTGCCTGCCTTATCTATCCTTTTATATCGCAAGGTAAACAGTCTGATGTATTCTTCTAAAGGAAAATGACTTTGCCTTTGACTTTGTTTGTTATTCCTCATTGCACTCCTTTGCCTAAAAACAATGACAATTGTTCGATAGATCTTTGTAACGGTAATGTAGAAACCATGATTATTCTCTTCAAATACACCGCATCTTCACACAAGACTGACTGAATTTTTACTAGCTGCCTTGTCTTGCCTTTTATATCGCAAGGTAAACAGTCTGATGAATTCTCCTAATGGAGAATCACTATGCCTTTGACTTTGTTTGTTATCCTTCCGTATACTCTTTTGCGTAAGCAATAACAAGATCTAGTCAATTGCTCGACAGATCTTTGTAATGGTGATCTTCAAACCATGATTATTCTCTTCAAACACACCGCATCTTTACACAAGACTGACTGAACTTTTACCGACTCGTTGCCTGCTTTGCCTTACTTTATATATGGCAATGTAAACAGTCTGATGAAGTTGCCAACTTGACAAAGGTGGTCCCAAAGTCTACCTTAGAACGACTATTTGTTTTTTATGTTAAATATTCCTTAACTTTCCTAATTATCTACAGTCACAGGGCTTTCATCTCTCTTCATTTCCAGTAATTTTAAAATTTCTTCACATGTTATCGTATTTTTTTTAAAAATTTCATTTCTTTCTTTAATTTTTTTTCTTCATTTTTTTCCAAGAAAACCTTGAAATAGAAAATTTTTTGTGAAATTAAGAAATATTTTTCAGTTCTTTTACTTTCCAAATGACTGCATAATTTCATAAAATCAGTGATGCACATTGAAAAAAAAGGAAAAACGAAAACTAAAAAGAAAAATTCTTTTAAGTTGAAACCAAGGAAAATATAATTTCATGGAGGAATAAGAATTTTTTACTTCTCTCAAGGCTGTAACCACCACACATGAGTTGAAATTAAAAATAATAAGAAATAATAAGAATTTCTAAAGGTGCGGCTTAAGAAAATTAAATCTTTATTTAGAGGACAAAATTTTGTAATTGAGTTCCTTTACTTTTGGTGTTCTAGTCTACCATTATCTAATTGAATCCAATTAGAGTTAAAAGGGACATAAATTTCAGACTCTATCGCAGAAAGTAATGAACATTCGCCTTCAGGAACATTCATCAGACTGGTTACGTTGCCATATGAAAAGCAATTCAAAACAGCTAAATTGTTAGTAAAAGTTCAGTCAGTCTTGGGTGAAGACGCGGTTTGTTTTATGAGAATAATTGTGGTTTAAAGATCTTCGTTGTTCTGTTGAACAATTGATTAGAAATTGTTATTGTTTACACAAAAGAGTGCAAAGAGGAATAACAAACAAAGCAATTGTTGCGGTATACATCAAGTTGTGAACAGTGGCACACAAAAATATGCCAACAATAAAGAATTTTAATTAAAACTAAACCTAGATTTATTTATATTTTATTTGCAATCTACGAGCTTATATTTTAAACGTTTTTAAAAGGTAAAAACGTAACAGTAAGTTAGTTTTATTTATGATTGATAGGACCTAAGGCTTAAAATGAACTCCGGACGATAGATTTTGCCAGAAGACTAACGCGGACAGATCGCCTAAGGAAATATTAAATTTTTTTAATATGACAGAACTGAAGTTTGAACTCTTCTCTAGGAAACCCAAAACTTGTCTAAACTATACTACAATGACGTCATTATTTAATTAATAAAGGAAATATTGTGTTTTTGATTTCAGTTTTAAACATTTTCTTGCGGTTTATTTTTACAATTTCAATGACAAGACTACCTTTGTGGTATTTGCCTGTAACACTCAATGAAATTTATTTCTGTAATCCCTTCCGATTATTTTTTCTTTTATTCTCTCGGCTTTATAAATACTTTCTTTAATTTATTGTTGTTGTTTTTATTTTAAATTAAAAACCACACAATAAAAATTATGAAATTTGAATTGTTATTTATGACCCGAGATTATCAATAAAATTTTATTCAATAAAACGGAGAATAAAATAAAGCTTGTCGTAGTCATAATTCAATGCGGTTTTGTTTTAAGAATTTTATTTTAAATGTTGGTTACGAACTATTTAAATTGTTTAATATTTTATTAATACAAATAAAATTTAAAATCAACAAAAGATTGCATTGCATTAACATCCCAATCCATAGGTACTGTATACCCCATGTACGAGGATAGGATTGCAAACAGTTGGAAACGATAGTACGAAAAACATTGGTTGGCTAATGCTTTGTGAATTATTAACAAATCAATGATGCAGTAAAGTGTGTACACGAGAAAAGTTTAACGAAGCAAAGAAATGTTCAGTATATTCCAAAATGCAGATATTCCTTCTTAATCTCTATTCGTATACACATAATATAAACAACGATGTTAACATTTATAGGGATATCCAGAAGGCGAAGTCATGAATACAAGAACATTCATCAGACTATTTACCGTGCCATATAAAAGCAATACAAATTAGACTAGTGAGTTAGTAAAAGTTCAGTCAGCCTTGTGTGAAGATGCGGTGTGTTTGAAAAGAGTAATCGTGGTTTGAAGATCTCCATTACAAGGATTTGTCGAACAATTGTCTAGTAACTATTACTATTTATGTAAAGTGTACAAACAGACGCATAACAAACAAAGCAAATTGTTGTTGTTTACATCAAGTTGTGAACAGTGTATTAAACAATTTCAATTAAAACTAAGCACCAAAATTTTTTTTTATTTTTTTTTGCAATCTACGATCCTCTATTTTAAACGTTTTTAAAATGGTAAAAACATAACAGCATGTTAGTTTTATTTATGATTGATGGGACCTAAGGTTTAAAGTGAACCATGAACGATAGATTTCAGAAAAATTTTTCCATGAGAATTGTATTCTCTCATAGCTTTTCCTAGAAGTTTAACAGGAACAGATCGTCTAAATATTATATTTTTTGATATGACAAAACTGAGCTTCGAAATAACCTCTATGGAAACAGTAAACAGCGATGTTCACATGAACAAGGATGTCAAGAGAGTGAAATTATGGACATTCTCCCTCAAGAACATTCATCAGCCTATTTAGCGTACCATTTAAAATGCAAGGCAAGGCAGGCGAATGAGTTAGTAAAAGTTCAGTTAGCCTTGTGTGAAGATACGGCGTGTTTGAAGAAAGTAATCGTGGTTTGGATATTTCCATTACGAAGATCTGTCGAATAATTGTCTAATAATTCTTATTGTTTATGCAAAGGGTATAAATATAGAAATAACAAACAAAGTCAATTGTTGTTGTTTACATCAAGTGGCGAACAGTGGCATACAGAATTGTACGAATCATAAAGAATTTTAATTAAAACTAAACAGAAAACATATTTCTATTTCATTTGCAATCTACAAGGTAAGACAAACCTGGCGAATGAGTTAGTAAAAGTTCAGTCAGTGTTGTGTGAAGACACAGTGTGTTTGAAGAGAGTAATCGTGGTTTGAAGATTTCCATTACAAAGATCTGTCGAACAATTGATTAGTAATTGTGTAAACACTGGCATAAACAGAGGCATAAAAAACAAAGCAAATTGTTGTTAGCGTAGGCATGAACGTTCGCCTTCAAGAACATTTATCAGACTGTTTACTTTGCCATATAAAAGGCAAAGGTAAACCAGGCGGCTGAGTTAGTAAAAGTTCAGTCAGATCTTATGTGAAGACGCAGTGTGTTCGAAGAGAGTAATCGTTGTTTGAAGACCTCCGTTACAAAGATTTGTCGAATGAATTGTTATTGTTTATGCAAAGATCATAACAAACAATGCAAATTGTTGTTGTTTACATCAAGTGGCGAACTGTGGCACACAGAATTGTTCGAATAATAAAGAATTTTAATTAAAACTAAAAAAAAAACTTATTTCTATTTTATTTGCAATCTATAAGCTTATATTTTAAACGTTTTTAGAAGGTTATAACGTAACAATATAAAACTCTTGCTCTCCCACATACAGAGAAGAGTTGCTGTAGCTGTCTTAGGTGGCGGTTATATAACAATCATCACCGAAAGCTTGAAAATGCTATAGTGAAGCTGGATCTGTGGTTATATTCCGATAAGCTGACACTAAACTGGAAGTCACCGTAGTCTAGTAGATAGTAGTGTTGGCTTATTAGACGTAAGGCCCAAGTTCAAATCCCAGGTCAGACAATCAAAACGTATATGAAAATATGAAAATATTTCTTCGGCGACTGCCTCTCAATAGATTTCTGGCAAAAACTCTGAGAATAAATAAAATTGCCATGAAAAGCATCTTAAAAATCTGTCATTCGGAGTCGACTTTAAACTATAGGTTCCGCCACTCATGTATAAAATTAACGCACACAACATAAGTGGTGTGAGAAGCTAGGTCGTAATCCTGACTGAAGGGTTGTAATGATCAATTAAAGGATCTCAAAGATTACCCAAAAAGGTAACGTATTTCGGATAGAGATTTTTGCTATTAACAAGCAGCACGTTTTATTGAAACCAGGAACTTACTTTCTTCCAACTTGTTTTTATGTATGGACAGTCGCTTGAAAAATAAAGCGCTGGGATGCCAGCTTCTTAAATCAAAAGGCGTCAGGAGTTGCACAGACTCTATACACTGTATATGTCGACAGAAGATCCTCCTCTATTCGGTTCTGGACCACTACGGTATAGAAGGAAACGAAAAGGCAAACGAACTAGCACGGAAGGGCTCGCGGATGTTTGAGGAAGAGAGGATAGAGGGGAGGTTTATACCCCCACGAGAATATTTTTTCAAATTGGAAAAAGCGGCATAGGATTCAACAAACCGTGGATGGTCCCACATACCTGCTTGTCGAATTTTAAAAATGTTGAGTTCGAAAGTAAATGACATGAAAACCAAGGAACTACTTAAGCTCGATCAGAGAAATGTTCACACTCTAATAGGAATTCAAATAGGAGACAGCATTGTTAGCAGTTTTGCAGGATAAATACAGAAGCTGCCAGACTATGGCAAAAACGGAATTGAGTGAATGTGAGCCGCCGTGGTCTAATGGGTAGTGTGTTGGCTTATTAGACAAAAGGCCCGGGTTCGAATCCCAGGTCAGACATCAAAATGAAAAATATTTCTTCGGCGACTTCCTCTCAGCAGATTTCTGGCAAAGACTCTGAGAGTAAAAATTGCCATGAAAAGCTTCTCAAAAATCTGTCGTTCGGAGTCGACTTTAAAACTGTAGGTCCCGCCACTCATGTATAAAAATTAACGCACACAACATAAGTGGTGTGAGAAGCTAGGTCGTAATCCTGACTGAAGGGTTGTAATGGCCAATTATGTATGTATGTATGTATGAGTGAATGTGGGTTATGTGAGTATCTTGCACTTTAAAACAGAATTCTTCGGCTGCTAAAATTTCTCATTGAAGAATATCGTTCACTTCACCTTCTCGAGCTCTATAAAAACGTAAACCTTGTTGTTCCATTATTGTTGTTTGTGTATTTTGTTTACATTTATTCTTGCAGTGTTTGTTGTTATATTTTTTATTTACTTCTTTACCATTTTTTTATGCCGGTGTTTTGTTGGTATATTTTTGTTTACATATGGTTAACATGTAAACATGATTCTCTCATTCTCATTGAAGAATATCGTTCACTTGCTCGTATGTATGGTAATCAGTACGCTTTACCTGCTGGCCTCACTTAGTGTAGCTTCATGAACATTTATGAGGTGATACTCATTGAACTGAATATCATGATTGCAGCACATTTTTTTCTTTTTTTTTATGGTCCTAACGTTTGAAACGAAATACAAAAGAGTTGGAATATCGCAAGGCAATGTTAATCCACGTACCCAATGTGCGTGCATGTCAAATTTTTAATTCAAAATAAACGAAAATAAATTCAACGTTAAACGAAAAACGTAAAGTAACGCATGAGCCTCAAAAACATGGAGAGAGAGTAATCAGAAGAAGAAACATAAATTGCTTGCCATTGTTTTCAAGTTGTAAAGAGTAATGCTGCCGTTTTATTGCCAAAAAATATTTCCTTCAATATTATTGCCTTGTATTATTGAAATTTATATTTAAAGTTGCTGCTGCTGCTGCTTAATGGTTATGGTAATCAAGGGTATTGCTGCTGTTTTGATATTTTTTTTCCCCAAAATTATCTTTTCCATTTTTGGCCTGCAATAGTTACCCGTTTGCGATCTCTCCTTTCCTTGGTATTCATTGAAATCTTTACTTTCGTAGTGTGAATTCGTTTTGGTTGTTTCTTGCATAATTTCTATCCCGAATTTTGTTTTAAATTATGTTTCTTAAAAATCTGTAGCTCTGGTTCGATTTTAAACTAAAGGTCCCGCCACTTATTAACCCACACAACATAAGTGGTGGTGTGAGAAGCTAAATTGTAAACCTGACTGCAAGATTATAATTACCAATGATGTATGAATGTAAGTATAGCACAGAAAAAAGGATAATTCGATCAGAAAAAATAATTTCAACAATTTATTATTGAATTAAACATAAGCGAAACTAAATGTAATATAAACAAAGCTTTTATCAGGTTTGAGTCTTGAATATTTCAAATACTTTTTGTTCTAACACTAATCAGTTTTATAATTAAATTTTTTTCTAGCAAACTCAATGAGTTAAATCCATAAGTTCAAAGTTAGCTAAAATTTATTTCTTATATATTTTCCTTTTTAATTTCTGTTTTTATTATAATGCAGTAATGTACTGGTACCGCTGATATGTATTGCAACCAACTTCACGTTGTTATCATTTGTAAACCGCTCGTCTGACATGCCAACAGATTTATTCCAGTGACAGTTCATTTTATTATTTACAAACTTACAAAAGCATTTTCGATCTATTGCATTCAGAAGAAAAGTTAAAAGTTCGTGATGGAATTCAAGCATGATAGTGTGATTGCTTTATATTTGGTTGGGAAACCACCACAGGTGGCTATCGTTAGAGCCCTCCAGCATTTAAATGTGAATAAATCTCTTGTTTCTCGTACCATTGCTCGTTACCGTCATACTGGCAGTGGACGAAAAAAAAAAAACGGTAACAACACCAGAAATGATCCGAAAAGTGAAGGCCAGATTTAATCCACGCCGCAGTAGTAGAAAAATTGCTCGTGAGCTGAAAATATCGCGAGAATGGAACACATATTAAATGAGCTTGGACTACAGCCATTGAACGGGAATCACAACGGGCCGCCATGCGTGCTCAAGTAAGCTTTTTGATATCAGAGCTACCACTACGACCTAACCTAACCTAACAGCCATTGAAGTTCCAAAAAGTGCAAGAGCCCACCGATGGACAATAAAAAAAGTTAGACTGGAAAGAGCCAAGGAGTTACTTCGCTTGCACGAAAGAGGCCAGTTACCGAATTTGGTTTTCTCCGATGAGAAGCCATTCCAAATTGAGCAGTTTGTGAATAAACAAAATGATCGGGTTTATTTGCCAAAGAGGTCAGCTAAAAATTTACACCTGCGATTGACCCTAGAACTCAAGCGCTGCCGGTGAAATCGGTGTAAGATGGTTGCTTCTCGCTTGTATTTATGGGCCGTGGGGTCAGAATAAATGCCGAATATTATCGGGAAAATCTCTTAAAGACAGTATTAAAGTCCTGGGCAGATAAACATTTCAACAGGATTCAGCAACAGGATTCAGCACCACCGCACTTAACCGAAAATGGCTTAAAAAGGAAGTTCCTCGCTTCATTTCTACCGCACAATGGCTACCAAAATCTCTGGATCTCAATACGTTGGACTTTTCCGCCTGGGGCATTTTGGAGAGTAAGGTTCTCACTAAAAAAAAATACCAAAAAGTCGATCATCTTAAGACCGAGCTTCGCCGCGAATGGGCCAAAATACCGCAGAGTCACTATCATGTAGTCTGTAATGGCTTTGTCGGCCGTTTGAAGGCCATAATTCGTACCAAAGGTGGTCAATTCGAACAAATCTAAAGTGATTCTAAAATTTGATGTCATTTTCAAAATTTTTTGCTTTTGAACAATAAAATTAAAAAAATATATCGCTTTACTTTGTTGGATTATATATCAGCCACCCTGTATAAATACATTGTTTTTGTTTCAGCAAGTAAAACAATGTTGAACTCTTTCAAATAATAAAATACAAAATCCTTACAAACTTGTGTCTATATTTGTTGCTTCCTAAAAGATGTATTTCATACGAAAAAAGGAATGTTTAGCAACCTTTCCATGAAACAAAGTGTATCAGCTAAACACAATTAAAAAATCTTGAAATGTTTCAAGCAATTAATATGACAAACTTTGTAATATCAAAATCTACACTACAAATGTGAATGCTGCATTTAAACTTCTTCATATGAAAGAAGAAATGTTGGGCAACATTTATTTGTTTAGAAACATTTGTTTATAAACATCTGTTTCCCGAATGCTATTACATTGCATTAGCACAGGAGTGGTATAACAACTAATGGTTTAATGTAGTATAACACAACATACAACAACAACAAACCGTGCATTAATTTACCATCACCGGGTTTTCAACCGCAAAAAGCAGAATTGTTAAAGATTGAGACAAATTAGTCTTGATAGTGGCGCTGTAGGTGATAATTCTAATTTAAGGTCTTAGCAGCAACAGAAAGGATATAAAAAATTCGAAAAATGAATATCACGCGTGTAAAATGCTAGCACGAAATTATAAAATTTTATTTAAAAACAAATAAAAAATTTATTCGGAAGAAAATTAATTTAAACCAAGAGGAATGTGTCAACATCCCTTTTTTTTTGGTTATTAAAAAGTAAAGACGAGAATGATGGAACTATTATAGGGTGGGCCATTAAAAGTTTACATTTAAAAATGCAAATTCATTTGGATTATTATTTCAATTATATGGCTAACGCTGCTGGCCTTACTGTACCTCATTCGATTGGATCTCGATTTCAAACAACTAGGGGAAAACTGATGCCTCCGATCTACAAGTCGCGTCAAACAGTCACTCATAATGGGACTACATGTGGGTTTATTGAACACCAAAGAGCTGCCACTTCGACCTAAACCTACACTGGAGCACAGAACCCAGTAGAGGAGGGTAGAGATGCGTTTAGATTTGACGATGATAGCTGCTTGAAGAAAACTTAAAATTGAATAGCAAATGAAACTGTTTTCCACATTTCACTCACGACCCCCCTAAAAATTCCCTGCTACACCGTAAATCTGAAAAATTACCACAAGAAATTTGAAAAACAAAAAACAAAAAAAAAAGAACTTTTCTGAGTAGAAAAGTTTGGGTGATTATAAATGAAAAATGATGATCAAAAAAAGAAAGAAAGAGAGAGAGAGAGAGAGAGGGAGGGAGGGAGAGGGAGGGAGGGTGGTAGAATAATAATGAAGACTAATTAATTGTGAATTAAGTAAGAGGCAGGATAAAGAATATAATTTCAAAGGCAAAAAAACTTAAGAAGAAAAACTGGAAGGCATGTAGAGCTACACCCTGGAGTACAGGTGATAAATGATGGCATTAAACGTTAAAATAAGTTAACCATGGTGATGGTAATGTTTTCATATCCTTCCCTTCTAAATACTTATAATTTCTCATGCAGGAGAAGGAGAATTAAAGAAAGGAAGTCTAATTAGTCGTTAATAACTCTTCCGTTTCTTTTTTTATTCATTTGTTTTCATTTTTTTATTTATTTTGGTAATAAATTCTAATCTTAAATGAAAATAATGGACTCCCAAAAGTAATCTTCTGGCAAAAAAATTAAATAAAATAAACTCTCAATGTCAGAACTGTAGGTTCCGCCAACCATGTATAAAATTAACACACCCAACATAAGGGGTGTAAGAAGTTAGGTTGTAATCCTGACTACAGGGTTGTAATGACTAAATAATTAAGTAAGTAAACATGCTGCACTTTTTGATAACAGTACTCATATATTTACTAGCTGGCCCGGCGAACTTTGTCCCGCCCAAAAAATGGATTTTTTTTATTGCTCAAAACAGATCACATTATATATTAATTGTAATACGCTGTATAAAGCGCTGTATAAGTCCCTCCAAAACCACCATCGAATTAGCCGACTTATAGGTATCTCATAAAAGGCAAGGAATGCCACGCCCATTTTTGGTGACTTTGTCGATATCGATTCTATGAACTTAACTATCAAATTTCATTCTTCTACGATCACTACGTTCCTTAATATTCGATTTTAAACGGTTGCCACGCCTACTTTTTGCTATATCGAATTTTTCTTTTTAACCATCTAAACCTGATAATCACTCCATGGTACTTTATCGCCTCTTTGATTCGATCCGTGCCTCCAACTTACTTTCATTTCTCACTATCTTCCGGCCGCTTATTAAAAGGCTTGTCTTATGTGCAGAAGTGTCAGACCCGCCTCATCAGTAAGCTTCAACATTTCAGATCGTGTGTAGTTATTCTCTAAAGGGGAGGGTTTACCCCTTATTGAGTTGGCATGATCCTAAACATACAATTTTAATCGAGTGAAGTACCCCATCGTAATATTTCATAATAGTGGATTCAAAATGCGGGGACCCCCCCATCATGCGTATGCTTTTTTTTCATGCGTAGGTAATATCTTTCTGCCCGTGAAGTAATGGCCAGCTATACCTTAATAGACGCTACCATGTTAAAGAGCGCTCTCATATCTCAAACACCAATTCGCTGTTTGTGACGCGTTTCTAACGCCAAGTGTGACAACCGCCCAGTATTTCTTGGTGCCAAATCTCTATCTTTCGTCCTCTATTGCATCTATTGCAATGTCGACTATCCTCCTTATCGCGTCAACAGTGGACTGTCCGATTCTCAGACCTACCCAATATGCACACAAAATTTCATGAAAATCGTTCGATTCATTTCGGAGGAGTTTAACCACTAACACCGTGACATGAGAATTTTATATATTGGATATTAGAAGTCGCCGTAGTCTAGTAGGTAGTGTATTGGCTGGTTAGACCTGTGGCCACGGGTCAAACCCCAGAGCAGACATTTTCAACAAAACAAAAAGAAATCTGAAAAAATATTTCTTCGGTGACTGCCTTTCGGTAGATTTCTGGCAAAAACTTTGAGAGTAAATAAAATGAACATGAAAAGCTTCTTAAAAATCTGTCGTTAGGGGCCGACTTTAAACTGTAGGTCCTGCCACACTTATGTGTAAAAGTTAACACACACAATATAAGTGATGTGAGAAATTAGGTCGTAATCTTGACTAAAGTATTGGAATTACTGGTTTTATTTGCTCTAAATTGAATAATCTGGAGATTGATTTTTCTTTTCTAAACTAAAATACAATAACAAATCAACAATTACAGTCTAGAAGTTACCAAATCCTTCAACAGATCTTTCAGAATCTCTAATCATATTTTTTTTTTTTTATTTCCACCACATCAGTGTTCATTTACTTTCTTTTACTTTAATTTGCCTGATTGCCTGTGTCACATTGTCGCCATGTGTTAAACGCGTGGCATTTATTTTTCTTTCATGTTCATTCCCTTTGTGTATTCATCACAACAGTTCATCGAGCATTCCATATAGGATTGCATAACACAATCATTCTCTTTCTCCTTTGAGCATAATTCAATTGAACATACACACACACACAATGTTGCATAGCATACTGTACCCGTACTGTCCTGTATGAGAGAGGCACAGAGGTGAGTGAGGTGAATATGGTAACAGAGACAATCATTCGTATTTAATTTTACATAAAAGAGGTAATGAAATATGAAGAATATGCATACACGAGTGGCAACACAACAGGCAAATGGCAATTATTTCCACTGGGATAAAGAGAAATTGAAGAGAAAAAGAAGGGACTGCATAATGGTATGCATGTATGTCCAATGGACAATTAAATTGTAAAGCAAAGGAAAGGAGAATTAATTGGTATGTACATGCTACGGAATTCAAAATTAAATCAAAGGAAATTGTGTGAAATATTAATTTAAATTAGGAATACTAGGTTAAATTTTAAAAGATCGCCATGGCCTAGTAGGTACAATGTTGGCTTCAAACACCAAGGCAGACATCTTCAACAAATTACAAAAAAATATGCCTTCAGCGACTTCCCTCAGTAATCCTCTGGCAAAAACTCTAAGAGATACGTTTTTACCTTTGCTAATCAAATAAAAATAAATTTGTATTTAAACTTTGTATTTTATTTAAAAATCTTTACTATTCGCTTAATTCTGTATTCACAACTTGATGTAAACAACAACAATTTGCTTTGTTTGTGATTTTTCTGTTCACACCCATTGCATAAACAATAACAATTACTAGACAATTATTCGACAGATCTTTGTAACAAAGATCTTCAAACCATGATTACTCTCTTCAAATACACAGCCTCTTTACACAAGTCTGACTGAACTTTTACTAACTCAGTTGCTTGTTTTGTAAACAAGTTTATTGTTTTGTTTATAATTTTAATATTAAACGATGTAAAAGCAAAACACCAGTATCGATTTTTTTTTCATTATTAACCTAGTTTCTCCCACTACTTATGTTGTGTGTGTTAATTTTATATATTTAAGTAACGGGGATCTACAGTTTAAAGTCGACTCTAAACGACAGATTGTTTTGAGAAACTTTTCATGGCAGGTTTTCTTATTCTCAGAGTTTTTGCCAGAAATCTGTTGAGAGGAAATCGCCGAAGAAATACTTTTTGTATTTTGTTTTGATGTCTTGCCTGGTGCTCGAACCCTGACGTTACGTCTAATAAGCAAACACACTACACACACACACACTAGACAAAAGTTGTATTTAATTTTAATTAAAAATCTTTACTATTCGCTTAATTCTGTATGCAACTGTTCACAACTTAATGTAAACAACAACAATTTGCTTTGTTTGTTATTTTTCTGTTTACACGCATTGCATAAACAATAACAATTTCTAGACAATTATTCGACAGATCTTTGTAATAGAGATTTTCAAACCATGATTACTCTCTTCAAACACATCATGTCTTCACGCAAGTCTGACTGAACTTTTACTGACTCAGTCGCCTGCGTTTGCCTTGCCTTTTATATGGCAACATAAACAGACTGATGAATGTTTTTGAAGACGAATGTTTTTGCCGAGACCTCTGTAAATGTAAACAGTCGGTTGCTTGCTTTGCCTTTGCTTTGTAAACAAGTTTATTGTTTTGGTTTTGTAGCTTTAGTTTATAATTTTAATATTAGACGATGTAAAAGCAAAACACCAAGTTCGCCGAAAACTATATGCATACTTGAGTATAAAATTGCATTTACAGTATTGATGTTCCTTTCCAGGAATTGAGTTTAATACTGCAACTACATTACTTGCTTGCCTAATTCAAATATTTGTCTCCTTTTTTTTTTTAATTTTTCTTACAAAAGAATTATTTTTTAGAGAATTATTTTAAAAGCATTTCGTTTCAAAATTTATTGGAAAATCAATTTATAACACTGGTTACACGTGTACATCATTCGTTTACTTTATTCTACAGCCTAAGATAAGAATTCCTGTCAAGTGCTCTTGTCTCGACTTAGCGTCTGCAATAAGCACAGCACATTGACAACTATGAGTAAAACGAATACAACAACAACAATCTCCATTTTAATATCAGTGACATATAAACAACAACATTGACATGAATATCGTGCCGTGACCATGACCATGCAACGCACACCTATTTTTTTTTTACTAATGAAAAGACATGTCGCGCGCCTTATAGATAAAGTCGACATGTGTACATAATTTATTGCACCCGGGCAATATTGGCATCATCATCATTACCATTAAAAGACTGGCATTCTTAAAAAAAAAATTTTTTTTTGCTTTAATTTTTAAAGAAAGACAACAAACAACGTAAAGAATAAAAAACAAAGAAGCCAATCATGGTTAAGCTCAATATTATTACGTTTTTTACCTTCTAAAAAACGCTTAAAATATGGAATATGTGTTTAGTTTTAATGAAAATTCTTTATTATTAGCTTAATTCTATGTGCCAGTGTTTACAACTTAATGTAAACAACAACAATTGTTAGTTATTCCTCGCTCACAACCTTTTTGTAAGCACAACACTAACAACGGCTTCCTTCAGACGCAACTTGTCTACACACAACCGATTGATTTATCACTTCAACCAACGTAATGTTGTTATACACGTCTAGCTTAATTCGCACTTCGATTTCAACGTGCCGTCTGCACACACGACTGATTCAACTCAACTCTGAACTCCGAATCATCTTTGCTCGCTTTGGCTTGCCTTTTATATCACTGGATCTTTAGTGTGATGAATGCCCTTGAAGGATGATGACGTCCTTCGGGAATATTCTAAAATGTAAACAGCCTATTCTTATTTTTGTGCTTCTTGATTACATTTGAGCAGGTAGGTTAGTTCTTGTTGGTTTATTTGTCTATCCTATTTTATACTGCACAATGTTGTTTCTTGTTTACTTCTTTGTTCCCTTCATTTTGTTGTTGGTTATTTACGTCTTTTTATCCTTTATTCTTGTTTATTCATCGATCTTGTAAACAAGCGCTTTATTTTTGTTGGTATATTTTTTTACTTATTCATTGATCACGTGAACAGTGCGCTGTTTTGTTTTTGGAGCTTTTGTTTATTATTTTAACAACATCATTTCCATTTTCGTAACAATATAAACGAGTTCATTGTTTTTGTTTTTGTAGCTTTAGTTTTTCATTTTAATGTTAAACGATGTAACACCATTTCCATTTTCGTAATAATATTGTATTACATTGTTGTTGTGTCATCATTGGTTTTCTAGCGCCCCTCTTCATTCATGTATAATATTCGATTCATACAATGCACTTCACTGGGAATATTTTAAACTTATTTATTAGCGATGCAGGATGCCTGCGTTTAATTCAAAAAATTTTTTCTAACTCAACTGTATAGGTTGGAGGTAGTTTCAGCAGACAATATCACTTGGTGGCTTATATAGTGCACTGTGTTGCTCAGTGTAAGGTAGGGCCTCAGCGGTGGTCAGGCCAGTTCCCTAAGTGACACATTGGCCACGCCCAGATCGTCAAACGTTCTGTCACCCAAAAACCAATGACATCTGTTTTAACGTGCAGTGCACGACTTTTTTTTTACATCATTTCGCCAAATTTATGGATTTCGTTTGCTAGTCTTTTCAGCTCAGCATTGAATCATGCTGCCCATATTTGATATCCTGTTCTAAATTACTGTGTATTCCAGTGAAAGTGTTCTGCGTCAAAACAAATGAGCAAACATAGCACTTCTGCATAAAATTAACACACACAACATAAGTGGTGTGAGAAACTGCGGGCTTCTTGGGGACGATTGCTGTAGACTGTCTAATGGTGAAGGTATAGGACGTGGCCATTTTATAGTCACCAGCAGCAACTCGTTTCCTTACCGTTCGCATCTTTCCTCTTTCTCGTTCCACCTTTCCTAAAAAACCTGCACAATGCACTGCATGAGTAGGGGTCATCCCCTGAGTGCTGGTTTTGTATATAAAATAAAAAAATAGCCAAAATAGACTAAGCCTGGGCCATACAACATGAGAGGTAAAACAAGTTCCCTATCCATTGATTTCTAAATAGTTTTGATCGCGTTGTTATGATGGAAATAATAATAATAACGTCGTGCAATGCTGACTTTAAGATGAATTGATTATTGTGGAGGTAGCTTGTGATAGTTTGATTCGGTTTCAGCAGCTCACAATGGATCACATACTTCTTCCTGATCCCACTTGCTGAGAGGGAAGTTTCAGAGAAAATATTTTTCCATATTCCGTTGATGTCTAAACTGGGCTTTGAGCTACGACCTTTCATTCAATAACTCAACTCATTACCCACTAGACGACTTCCCCGTATATACAGTAGGACCTCGCTTAACGCGAATGATACGTTCCAATAAGTTCCAGCGCTAAACGAAACAGCGTTAAACGATGCAACTTAACACGTACGTATGTGAATACATTGCGACTTCGGAAACTATAGTTGGAATCTCTACTTTGGACAGACAATATACCCTGTCGATATATGTATAGTGCACAGCTTTTGGTTGGTCCATGGTCGTTTCATTTGCACACATATACAACAAGTATCATTACAGTGTACGATTTAGGGGAATCCCAACAATACTACCTGTGTAATGCTGAAAAAGTGTTAAGCGGAGTAGCGTTAAACGGATGGATTGCGTCTTGGATTTTCAAATTCACTATTTATCTTCTCACATACATGCTAGTAATAGCAATTAACTAGAACGCTAGTAATAGAAATTGTGCGCAAAGTAATTGCAAAATACATGACGTTGTTAAAACAAAAGAATTAAAAATGTTTACAATAATTACCGATTTGCGGTTAGCAGAATAAAAATAAAACAATAATAAGACAATAATAACAAATGACACACAGTCAACGGTACTCAATGACTCTCAGTATTCTGTAGATTTTAAAAGAAAGAAGTTTGTTACGCACACAATGAGATTCAAAGAAATTTGTTTTTTAATTTTCTTAACGACGATATTGTGTTCCGAAATAAGTTTTTTTGTTAACAGTGCGGGTCAAAATTGGCATATTATCGATACAATCTTATTTTATATTGAAGTTGAACAAAAAGTAAGGAAATTAAAAGGCAAAATTGTTCTTTAAAATTATAAAAATTTAGTCAAGCATGGGTCAATTCGACCTCCGGGTACTGTGCTTGTCTTGACCGACAGGTGCACGTCCTCTAACCTAGTCAAGCATGTAAATAATGTGATACAAATAATTTTTGTATAGAATTTTTACGATAATTTTTTGTGTGTTGTTAATAAAAATTTTTAATCGTACGGAGAGGAAAAAAATGATGAGCTCGATCTTAAGAAATGGATAAGTATGCTGGTTGAACAACAAAGTTGTTGGGATAAGGGCCGGCACTTTTGATGGCCACTGTACCTATGTGTATGGTAATACAGTATTAAGAAGTCGTAGTGCCCTAGTAGATAGTTTGTTGGCTTATTAGATGTAAAAGCCCGGGTTCGTATCTTAGCTAGGGCGTCTAAACGAAAGATGAAAAAAATATTTCTTCTGCGATTTCCTTTCTGCAGATTTCTGGCAAAAACTCTGTGAGTAAATAAAGTTGCCATGAAAAAGTTCATCAAAAATCTGGTCATTCGGAGTCGGCGTTGAACTGCAAGTCCCGCCGATCACACAACATACATAAGTGGTGTAAGAAACTAGGTCATAATCCTGGCTAAAGAGTTGTAATGGCCAATTATGTATGTATGTGAATACAGTATTAAGTCGCCGTAGTCTAGGCATTGTATGACGCCACGGTTCAAAACCAAGGTCACAGACACGCCCAACAAAACTAAACATGAAAAAATATTTCCTTGGCAACTTTCTCTCTACAGATTTCTGGCGAAAATCTTCTGAGAGAAAATAAAACAGTTATCATGGAAAGTTTCTCAAAAAATCTATCCTGCGGAGTCAACATGACACTGTAGGTTCCACCACGCATGTGTAAAATTAGCACATACACAATATAAGTGGTGTTTGGAGAAACTAGTTGGTAGTCTTGACTGAAAGGTTGTTAATGAGCAATTGTGTATCCATGTACGTGTGTAATACAGTATTGATTTCATTCATTTCTAATTAAAATCGTGAAAGAATCCGATCCGCTTACTATTTAAGCAACTTGCGTATTATGGTTTATAGCTAAAGGCTTATTTTTAGTCTGCTCACGGCGGTTCCCACTAACAGCCTTTAGTTACCGAACCCTAGGGATTTCAGCATCGTTGCCGTATCGCTCAAGTTTCATTTCTTTAACAAAATGTGCTCTGGAGATCTTTACGGTCCCATTGGCTTGTCAGAGCATGTAAACTTCTGTCAGAACCCTTGCCAATTATTTGATCAGGCGCGAGATCACAGTTCAAACCCATGGTGAGACAATTCGAACAACATTTAAATATTTTTTTACCGATGCCTGCAGCCTCTCAGAAGTTTTCTGAAGAATTTTATGGACCAAGAAGCACTTAAATTTCTTCCGAAACACATACCCTTCAGGCAGAATTACGGCCTAGCCTCTCACTCCACTCATGTAAATATTTTTTTTACCGATGCCTGCAGCCTCTCAGAAGATTTCTGAAGAATTTTACGGACCAAGAAGCACTTAAATTTCTTCCGAAACCATTGCCAAACGAACTTTGTATGCCACTTGCATAATACATACCCTTCAAGAAGAAATATTTTCATTGACCTGGTATACGAACCCCGGGCTTTTCGTCTAATAAGCTAATACATTACCTACTAAACGGCGAATTCTTTTAAGACGCTAACCTATCCATTCAACCAGAAATCCTGCTCCTCTTCCAGACTTACAGGGTCCACGTTAGACAGAGAAAGCGTAGCCACTAACCACTTAAACTTGATTGCAACGTCATCACTATTAGAGTGGCACTGTTTTCTTCACACAAGACTAACTGAATTTTTACTGACTCGTTGTATGCTACTATACGGACTTGGTATTGCATATGATGATTTCTTAAGGGACATAAATTCATTGTAGAACCTTAATTCTTAAATGAAAATACATTTTATTTTTAGAAAAATATTAGCGAAGCTTTTCAATTCTGTAAAAGTATTGGAATGGGCGGTTTCATATGGCCTGATAGCCTAATCCCACTTCAGGAAAACTTTCATAAATTCTTTGGTAAGTGAAAAGTAAAAATAATTTCGAATTAAATTTTTAAAAAACGATTTAAAAAAAAAATCTTCTTAGGATTCATTAAATACTTCTCATGTTTTTCTATTTCAAGGGCCACTTATACCACATCTGTGGCTAGCGTTCGTTGATGATTATACAGCTAAACAGGAGGCATTAATGCTGGTAGAAATGCTGATGGGCTTGAGTTCGTGTATGAGGACAGTTCTAGAAGAGAAGGATTCGTTTGTTCGGTAGAGATTTTAAATGCTGAGATAACATTTAAGAATGGCACCGTATTAGCTGTCAATAAAACCGATGTCATTAAATATTGTGACCCCCAGACGGAACAAGCATTTAATCAACAGTATTGTTTGATATTTTTGGATAATTAGATAACGATAACCTAATTATCGATAATATTTTAATTTTGTAATTAATAAATACATGATGAATGCAATTTGTTTACTTTTAAACATTCTTTCATTGCTCGTCATATTTTTGATAGAAACCGTTTAAAGGCACAGTTTTAAAGATCGCCGCATATTTCACTGGGCCAACAAGACACATTAATTGACTGCACGACAGGCTTGTTTTCTTCAATGTGAGAATATTTTAAATCACAACTAATTTACCATCAATTCGGTGAAATTCTACAAGGCAAGAAAGGAAGACTGAACGGAATTTGTAGAATTTTAGTTGAGTAAGGATTAGAATCTAGGTTCTCACACCAGCCATGTTGTGTGCACATGAGTGGTGGGACCTACAGTTTATAGTCAAAGCTATACGACAGATTTTAAAGAAACTTTTCATGGCAATTTTTATTTTTATTTACTCTCAGAGTTTTTGGCAGAATCCTGCTATTACGAAAAAGAAAAATCTAGATACATTAAAATTATAAACCGGACCTACAATAACAAAACAATGCAGTAAAAAAACTTGTTTACAAATTATCATACTGCTTAATATAATAACAAACACCAGCATAAAAAAAGAATGGTAAACAAGTAAGCAAAATTATAGCAACAACACTACAAGAAAAAAAATGTAAACAAAACTACACAAACAATACTACAAAAATAAATGTAAACAACGATGTTTACAACTATGTTTACATTTATAGAGATTTCAATAAGGCGAAATCATGAACATTCAAAATTAAGTACATGAACCAGTTTGTTTACTCTGCCATATAAAAATCAAGGTAAAGCTGGCAACTGAGTTAGTAAAAGTTTATTCAGTCTTGTGTAAAGATGTGGTGTGTTTGAAGAGAGTAATCTATTACAAAGATCTGTCAAATAATTGTCTAATAATTGTTATTGTTTATTCAATGGGTGTAAACAAAAAAATAACAAACAAAGCAAATTGTTGTTGTTTACATAAAATTGTAAACAGTGCCACACAGAATTGTACGAGTAATAAAGAATTTTAATTTAAACTAAACACAAACATATTTTTATTTTATTTAAAATCTACGAGCTTATATTTTAAACGATTCTGTTAAAGATAAAAACGTAACAAAACAATTCGAAATATGCTTGATTCATATGCCTACTCATTCAGATTCATAAATTTAGAAAAATATTTTTAATACTGATATTCAAGTGATTCGAATCGTGCATCAAAATTAACAGTCTTAGTTGTTGTTGCATTTATAAACAAAGAAAAAAGAAAAACATAAAGACAGCAAGCAAAGCAAACACGAGTATTGTTATGTTTGTACTCGAATCGTACTTATTTTCTGCTTCGTATATATGCTAAGTCAAGAAGAGTTGAAATCAAGAATATCGTGTGTGTTGTTAAGTATGAGTACGATGAGTATATCAAAATTTGAATATGAATCGCGTGAGTATGATATTAAAATAAGTATAAAGGCGTATAAGTATCTGAAATTATAAATATGACTCGAATCTATTTATGGTTTTGAATAGTTATTGTCTGATCTCTGATGATCATCTTACATGGTTGTTGCAGTTGGAGACCAACTATCAGCCAGTCAACTGTTATGATTGCCAGTGTGCTCTGACATTAGACCCTTGACCTTGATTGATTAAAGAGGTGAGTTTAATGAGTTGAGTTTTTATTAATTTATTTATTAGTTTGCTTGCACTTCAAACACACTAAGGTTCAATGCTTCTGTTCTGTGGTCTTCGTTGCAGGAAGGAAGACTTTTCAAGAATGCTTTTCCTTATGGCAACGTGTTGTTTACTTTAAATTCTTCTTAAAACTTCAATTTGAATAATAAACTGTTGAGGACGATATCAAACGAAAATGTTTAAATGAAAATGAGACATTAAAACAGGCAACCAATCATCTATGGCAACTGTTGGCAGTATTTCGGATTTCTTTGTTAAGATTGAAGATTTTTTCATGACATAAAAAGTGCCAAAGAAAGTGTCATAAAAAGTCATAAGATTTTATACAAAAACAACAACAATAAAAAGAAAAAAGAAGAAAATTTTGTTCTAATTTTAGTTGAAGTCTGCCCGACTTCTGTGTGTCTTCAGGAATGAAGAGAAAGTTTTCTTCAACGATATCCACTGATGGTGCCTTATTTTTCTAATGTGTTGCCTTCTACTTGAGTTTCTTATAAAGGAATTTAATAATGAAAAATATGAAAACATTTATAACTAAAGGATGGAATAATTAAATTTTATTTTTGGACTTGGATTTTGGATTTTCGCCAACTGCAGCCAATTACTTTCGTTGCCTTTCTGCCTTTTTTTCTTCATCTTTTCTTATTATTCTCGTTATGTATTCTTTTCAAAGTACGAGTATTTCTTCTTCTTCTCTAAAATTTTGTATTTTGCTTAATATTTTGTTAGAATTTTCCTTCCCTCAGTGAAGGCTCACCAAAGTTTTGGACTTAAAGTCGTTTATAAAACAGAAAATAACTGAGGAACCTTAAGAAATAATGTAGTTTTCCAACCAGAATTAGATTATGGCCAACATAATTATCTGCAAACACTTTCAATAAGACAGTGGCCTATTAGAATCGCACTAGCATAACGAATGGCAATGCTACCGAAGTGCATCCAATTCTCTTGTTATTCATATATAACCAGCAGAGTCTAACCTCGTCAAAGAACTTAATACTTTCAGCAAAATTGTCTTTTAATTGTAATTATTTATCCAAAGAATGTAAACAAACGCATAACAAACAAAGCAAATTGTTGTTGTTTACATCAAGTTGTGAACAGTGGCACACAAAACTGTACGAATAATGACGTATTTTAATTCAAAACTGAACACAAATTTATTTTTATTTCATTCTGCGATCTACGAGCTCATACTTTAATCGTTTTTAAAATAAGACAGTGGCCCATTAGAATCGAAATTTTGTAATGCATTCCGCAAAATGAGCGCAGAAGAATATTTAATGTAAGCAATAAAAATATTTATGGATCTGTAAACGAAGAAGTCTCTGCTGTAGTGTAGTAAAGGGTACGCCAAATAACATTATCGATTGTGTGCAGCTGATTGTGTGCGGGTATGTAAACAAGTAAAATTGTTGCAAAAGCCGACGCACCTAAAACGAGTCACTGTTTGGTGCGGATTTTGGTCTAGAGGAATAATTGGGTAATTTTTCTTCGAAAATAACCAAGGAGTGGCCGTTACAGTCAATGGCGATCGTTATCGGGCTATTTTGAATGAATTTTTGTTCACAAAAATTGAAGTGGAGGATATTGGCAACATTTGGTTTCAACAGGACGGCGCTACGTGCCACACAGCCGAAGATACACTCGATGTTTTGCGCCCTGTTTTTGAAGATCGCATTATCAGCCGCAGAGCTGGTGTCATTTGGCCACCTCGGAGCTACGATTTGCAACCTTTAAACAATTATTTGTCGGGTGCC
Organism: Sarcophaga peregrina; assembly: GCA_014635995.1. Lineage (NCBI taxonomy): Eukaryota > Metazoa > Arthropoda > Insecta > Diptera > Sarcophagidae > Sarcophaga > Sarcophaga peregrina. Next base: position 81,881,672 of record CM025793.1, on the reverse strand, counting down.
GTCAAAGATAAGTGCTACGTCGACAAGCCAGAGACAATCGACGCTTTAAAGGACAATATTCCTGAAGTCATTGGTGAAATACAGCTTTACACAATCGATAATGTGCTTAAAAATTGGACCGATCGTGTAGGCTACTGCATGGGCAGCCGTGGCAGCCATTTGAATGAAATTATTTTGGCATTATTAACCCATTTTTTTCCATTATTAACCGGAAGGATTGTACTTTCAAATAAAAAGATAAATTTGAGAAAATATTCAGTAGTTTTTCTTTCAAAGCATTTTCAAAAAAAAAAAGTTATTTGGCGGACCCTTTAAACAATGTTAGTTAGTTTATCAAGAAAATTTCAAACCCCTGGTCAAACACTTCGAATAGCATGAAAATATTTCTTCTATGACTTCACCCTCTTAAGATTTCTAGCAAAAAACTCAAGACAGGTAGTTTAGGGTGGTATCCACAGGTAAGAGCAGTCTTTATACTAGCCAAGTCTCTCCAAACCTGTTAAGAAAGCACGGCTATTCCACTTTGGAAAATCAGCCCGAAAGATTGATAAACGGAGTTACATGTATCCTTGACATCAATGGATGATAGCACCGTAAAGTTGGCAAGGATTGGAAATCCAAATAACCTTGCATATCCTCGCACCTTGCAAGAGATGATGAGATGACAAAGAAAGTAGATAACATTGAGGATAACAGTTGCCTCCTCTGCAGTAGAACCACCCACCCTCTCGGCAGAAGTCGTTTGATGGGAGCTGCAGTTTTTCCGCGTAACACAATAACCTCTAAGCATGGCCACTGTAATCGAGATGACGTTACAAACAAGTCAAAGTAACTGGTTGGTGCGCTTTCTATCCATCAAGGGCCAAATGAGCCCAGCTGAGGAGCAGGACTCCTCATTGACCCAGGATAAGTTGATGTCTCGAAAGAATTTCGGCGCTATGACTATTTTGACCGGGGTACATCGCATCCCTAAGTCGATTGAAGAGAATTCGGGAAGTAGTGCACTAGCCCTGGCAAGCTTATTGAAAATTATTGCGTAAAAATGAACCCACTCTATTGAAATTTTTAAAAGAAAAAATTTTGCTCAAAACTACCCCACTAGTGGAGGGGGCTCGTATGCGTATGAGTAATATTTCTAACATTAATTTTAATTACTCATACGTAGTGTAAACTCAACAGAATTAATTTCCAGAATAATATCACGTATACGCCTACGATTAATAGGGCGCCAAACACAAACAAAGATGATTGAAAACAAAACACCTAAGCACCGAGAACACGGAGAATGTATTTAGTGATAGACCTTATGGAAATTGAAATCATGATCCTTACGCTAATTTTCTAACAGATAACCAGGTTTCGCAATATTTGGTGCACACTGTTGGTGGAAACGACTTTCGACTTTTTTTCAGCATGTTTCTGTCAAAAACTCTGAGGGTAAATAATAAAATTGTGATGAAAAGTTTCGAAAAAAAATCCGTAATTCCAAGTCGACTTTAAATCAAAAGTCCTGCTTGTTCAATAACCAAAATCCATCCAACACCACAACCCGTGCCATATAAAAGCAAAACAAAGTAGACTAGTGAGTTAGTAAAAGTTCAGTCAGACTTGTGTAAAAAGGCGGTGTATTTGAAGAGAGTAATCATGATTTGAAGATCTCTGTTACAAAGATCTGTCGAATAATTGGCTAGTAATTGTTTATGCAAAGAGTGTAAACAGAGGCATAACAAACAAAGCAAATTGTTGTTGTTTACATCAAGTTGTGAACAGTGGCACACAGAATTGTGTGTATAACAAGAGCTTTTAGAAGGTAAACAAGTAACAATATGTTGACATTATAAGAATTGAAATTTTATTTAGAATGTTTGTGTCTAGGCAGATGTCAAGGCAGGTACAGGATAACACTCAATATGATATTAGCAGCAGCTACCTCTATGGCATGATTTACTTAACTTAACTGCTAGAAAATTAAAGTTTGAATTATTATTTGAAACGAAAAATAATGATTTTTAGATTCAAAACATCATTGACACTTATTTCTGCACTATTTTGACTCTTTTGACTGCAAGTTTTCTTCGCTTTACACTTTCCTTTCATTCTCCATGTAAAGTTTCATGGAAAATCCCAATTTTTCTTTGCTTTTCTTTTCATTTCAAAACAACTTTGTGACTGTGAGACGAATCAACAATTTTAACCAAAGTGAAGTGAGGTGAAGTGTGTATTACTGTAACTGTGAAATGGTAGACGGAATTCATTTCTTATTAGACACCGAAAACAATTGAAAGTTTTTTAAGTCTTATTAGCCCATGAACTTTTTGTGGGGTGAACTTAAAACTTTAATAGACAAACTGATGTACATTTAAAGTGTGCTTGACATGCACATAAAGTGGCGTGGAATGACAGACAGCCTGCAAGATGCCAGAGACTACTTAAAAGTTTTACAAGATGTTTACAATTGACAATTAAATAGAAGGGTTACGCTCCCATAATAGTTAAAACGAAAAAAAAAAAATCAAAGCAAGTGATAATAGAGCCGGTGATGGGAATTTGATTTTTAAGTGATACCCTCTCTAAACTGTCTACAGACTATCGCCATTGTCTCGACATTCTCTCTAGACGCTTCAGCGTCTCACTAGCCACGGTTACTAGTCACAGGGACATTCCAGGTAACACTGTAGAGCCAATGCACTCACCAGAACGGCTACACTTCTTCCGGAACACTCGCTAATCAAACTGGGTATGCCACTTACATGCAGACATACATTATTTGTTATTACAACCCTTTAGTAAGGATTACAACCTAGTTGCTCACACCGCCCACCACCCCGACTTCCAACGACGGGCTCTGTAGAGCCAATGTACTCACCAGAACGGCTACACTTCTTCCGGAACTCTCGCTAATCGAACTGGGAAGGCTACTCACATACATTATTTGTTATTACAACCCTTTAGTCGGGATCACAACCTAGTTTCTTAGACCACTCATTGTTGTGTGTAGTAATTTTTATCAATGAGCATGGACTTCGAACGATAGACTTTTTTAAAGAATTTTTTCATGACAATTTCATTTATTGTTAGCAGATTTCTGGCAAAATCTGGTCAAAGAAATATTTTTTCGCTTTTTATTTTGGGGGAATGGATCGGGTTGTCATGTTTCTGGGTGTTTATCTGTCTGCTATAGACTGTGAAAGAACAGGTTGGCTGCTGGGCTAAAATAAGACCAGTCTGAGGCTGGTTGCTGTGTATATTACAGGACACTGCGAGATTAAATCGCTGACAAGGATCTAAAACATGTCCCAGCCGGATTATTACAGGGTATATTGGAAACTAGCAAGGAGGATTTGGAAACCAGCAACTAAGAAACTCTGTAACTGTCCAGCCTTTAATAGATTGTGGTTGGGAACCTTGGTTAGGTTTTTTTTCGAAGGTTTGGATACTTTGTCGAGTGCCGACATTACGACTCACCATAGATTTATTAATGCTATGTCTAGATATGCACTTTTATTGGATCAATATTCGTTTAATTGAGCACAATATTTTAAACGTTCAGGCATAATAATATAAGCAATTCGGCGTACTCAATATTCATTTAACAGCTGGTAAACAACAACATTCTTTTTATTTTGGTCATGAAAATTACTATTGTTAGTTAGTTTATTAGTGTTTGAGTTGTCAAATACCAACAGAAAGTGTTCGATTATACTCAATATTATATCAATTTGCGTATTTATTGCGCGCAATAATTAATTTAAACTTTATGTCGACGCCTCCGTTCTATAACATTCTAAGTCGAAAAAGTGTGGTTTGAGTTAAGAGCTCTTAAAGTTTTCACGCGCCTTAAGTCTAAATGTGTATACCAACTAGATTTTTCCTTATAACTTCGGAACGAGAACATTAAAAACGTTCTAAGTAAACTTAGAACCTTATACAATAGAGGCATCGATATGAAATATTAAGCTGAATAATGGCGTTTATTGCGATTTACGCAATAAAGATTCATATCTGAACACCGTATAAAAGTTTGAGTTGGTTGCAAAGTTCTAGGGCTTTAATAGTGTACTCAAAATTGCTCGTGTGTTTGCTTGCCTGTTTTATTCCTACGCTTCCTTATCTTTCCTTTCCTAACTTCTCTCACTTTTCCTATCTGCTTTATTATCCCCTCTCCTTTAGGACGTATTACAATGGGTCAATTTGACCTCTGAGTATTGTATTTGCTCCATTTGCGAGCATACTTCGTCTTACTTTAACATATACCTAACTCAGGGCGTACAATGTGTGCAAAATTTTTCCGAGCCTTTTTCTTGGAGAGTAGGTGAATACCATGCACATTATCCAAATCCTCGATATGATGTGAAATTCATCATGATAGTGAATAACTAATATGGTTGGGGGTATACTTGTATATCTTTTATATACAGTGAGCGTCAAAAGACACTGTACACTATGGATAAAATTTTAACAGTCAGCAAACTAAACTTTTACTTTCATAGTTTCGATATTATTTTGTAATTTTTTTTTTCAAAAAGAAACATAATTTTAAATTAAATATAACGGTAATTTCTTAATATAATATTTGTTATAATGTAGAGTTTCTTTTGGTGCCTACTGTATATTTCTTATAAGAATTGTTTAAGAAATTTATATTCAATCACTGCAATGTTCATTATTGAAACTAAAATGATTTGCATTTGATAAGACAGTACTTTTGATAAGTACGGATTGGAAAATCATTGCCTCCCATGTTTCTCGATGTCTTAAGAAAATTAATTGTGGCTTATAATGCTGTAGTAAGATACTCGTATGTGTGTAGCCAACAATGATGAATATTTTGAATAAAATATCGTTTACATTTCCATTCAAAATTAGAAAATGAAATCACCCCCCTCCTGGTATAAATATATTCCATATTGAAACACTCAAAAAACAGTTTAATGTCACATGATATCATAAGGTGATGTCTAATGCCCCATGTAATTTAAATTAATTATCTTTTGACTCTTAAAGTACCTGATAAACATGTTTAATTATTTATATTTCATAAGAGTATGTGCATTATTTACACTTACAATTGTATACAAAAGTTATGGTACCGCAATTTATTTTGTTATGAAAATGAAAAATCTAGATACTGGTGCTTAGCTTTTAAACTGCTTAACATTAAAATTATAAAAAAAAACTACAAAAACAAAACAATGCAGTAAACAAGCCTGTTTACAATTTATCGTACTGCTTAATATAACAACAAACACCAGCATAAAAAATGGTAAACAAGTAAACAAAAATTTAACAAAAAACACTACAAGAATAAATGCAAATTACGCGTTTACATATTATCGCTCTGAGTAATATAACAACAAACGTCAGCATAAAAAAAATTAGTAAACAAAAATATACAAACATCACTACAAGCGTAAATATAAACAACGATGTTTACTTTGATGGAGGTTTTGAGAAGGCGAAGTTATTAACATGTCGCCGTAGTCTAGTAAGTAGTGTTATGGCTTATAATACTATATTCACGTATGCAATTTAATTGAGACAATATTCGATTAATTGAGAAGAAAATTTTAACCGTTCAGGTATAATAAATATACGCAATATTAAGCTTTCTCAATATTAATTGGACAGCTATTAGACAAGCCAGCTGGTTGCTTCAACAACATTGTTTTTGTTTCATTTTTTGTTTATCGTTGTTGATATTTGAGTTGTCAAATATCAACAGGAAGTGTTCGGTTACTTATAATATGCTCACTAAACGGACTTATGACAGTGCTGTATTTAAAGTTTTACTGAATATTGTAACAATTAACATTTAATTGAGCAATAATTAATTGAGATTTTATATGAAATATTGAGATCAATATTAGTGTTAATTTCGATTTACACAATAAAGCTGCATACGTGAACGTAGTATTAGACATTAAGTCCTGGTTCGTAATCCAGGTCAGTCATCAAAACGAAATATGAAAAAAATACTACCTTGGCGACTGCCTCTCAGCAGATTTCTGTTAAAAACTCTGAAAGTAAATAAAATTACCATAAAGAGCTTTTCAAAAATGTGTCGTTCGCAGTCGATTTTAGGCTGTAGGTCCCGTCACTTATGTATATAAAATTAGCGCACATAGCATAAGTGGTGTGAGAAACTATGACGAAATCCTGACTGAGGAGTTGTAATGACCAATTATAAATGAAGTCATTAACATTCACCTTCAAGAACTCACTGTTAACTCGGCCTTATAAAAGGCAAGGCAAAGCAGGCGACTGAGTTAGTAAAAGTTCAGTCAGTCTTGTGTGAAGACGGGGTATGTTTGAAGAAAGTAATCCTGGTTTGCAGATCTCTGTTAGAATAAAAATTATTTTTTTTTATTGTTTATGCAAAGAATGTAAATAGAGAAATAACAAAAATAGGCAATTGTTGTTGGTTACATCAAGTTGTGAATAGTGGCACACAGAATAGTGTGTATAACAAAGAGTTTTAATTAAAACTAAACCTAGATTTATTTTTATTTTATTTTGCAATCTACGAGATCATATTTTAAACGTGTTTTTAATAGGCTTTACAGTTAATATTTGTAAGATTTTATATTTTCTTCTATTTTCATTCTTGAATACAACATTTTCATAAATTGTTTGTTTAAATTAGGATACCTTTACTTATGCTGTGCACTGTACAAGTGAAGATGCATGTGTTTAATTAATTACACACCAGGTAAGGCATAATGACATTAATAATGAATCGTTATTACTAACTAACTGGGCAATAATATTGCATTAAGATTTAAAGCAATATTCTAACTACATTGCATACTCCCCCCTTACACACTTTGAATTACGACTGAAAAACGACTGAATTATTGAGTGGCAATATTATTTTAAAATTAAATTCATTTCGTTCTTATTAATTTTGTTAAGAAATGAAGATGCAAATGGAAATTGTATATGAAATATGCAACAACAGGCATTGCATTAAGCGTTTCCCAATTTTAAATTAAAATTAAACAAAGTATGTGCAAGGATTCGTTTGGAGTAGCTATTGAATGTGGGGTTTTCTTAAACCGCAGGTGTATGTGTATAGGCCACAAAGCACAGAGATTTTCAAAAGCAACATAAACCTTGCCAGCGCTGAATTTCAGCCTGTTTAATGTGCGCGTTTAAACAGGTCAGTTAGTGAAGTTCAGTCAGTCTTGTGTGAAGACGCAGTACGTTTGAAGAGAGTCATCCTGGTTTGAGGATCTCCGTTATAAAGATCTGTCGAACAATTGTCTAGTAATTGTTATTGTTTATGCAAAGAGTGTAAACAGAAGAATAAGAAACAAAGCAATTGTTATTGTTTACATCAAGTTGTGAACAGTGGCACACAGAATTATGCAAATAATAAAAAATTTCAATTAAAATTCTACAGAAATTTATTTTTATTTTATTAAATCTACGAGCTCGTCTTTTAAATATTTTTAAAAAATTAAAAATGGAGGAAGATAAAGATTGAAAGTGTCTTCGTAATATGTCCATAGGTGTGAGAGCCTTAGTTAGCCTCCTATCAATTTTAAAGAGTGAGAGTAAAACCTTACGATATTTGTTTGGTTTTGTGAATCTGTAACTCATAAATTACTGAACTTTTATGGAGACCTTCAGGTCGCTTCTAGTCTTCAAATTCAAATTAAACCACGAGAGCTTGAAATATCAGAAGTGACCGTGGCACTCAGAGGTCAACAATGAATCGTTTTTTGCTACTTATAAGTACTTATGCAATTTTGAGTATGAGTAAGTCAACAGAATTGAAATTCAACTACTCTAATTCATTCGTACTCAGTATAACATTGATTTATATGTAAGGGTTGCAATGAGTATGAGTACAACGTTGTTATGAAACTCATAACATTCGAAATATGTTTGATTCATACGTCTACTCATTCAGATTCATAAATAGAAATAATTAGAAAAATGATTCGAATCGTGCATCAAAATTTACAGTCTTAGTTGTTGTTGCTTGTACAAACAAAGAAGAAAGAAAATGACAAAAACAGCAAGCTAAGCAAACACACCACTTTCTAGCGAGTATTGTGGTGTTCGTACGCTAATCATGAATCATATTTTGTACTTCGTGTATATGCTGAATCAAGGACAGTTGAAATCAACAACATGGTGGTTATGTTAAGTATAAGTACAATGAGTATTTCAAACATTGAATATGAATACTGTGAGTTTGATATTAAAATAAGTATGAATGCGTATAAGTATCAGAAATTATAAATATGACTCGAATCTTCTCCTCGTTTTGAAGACTTATTGCTGATTTTTGGTACAGATCTTACAATTAAGATCAAATGAAATATGTAATCACTGTTCCATAATGCTTGCTGTTGTCAGGGATAGCCTGGACATAGTAATTTTCAAAGAAATGTCAACCCAAGGTTGGGCATCACAAGGAAATACGCAAAACTATTTCTTCGGCAGTTGACTCTCAGCAGTCTTCTGGCAAAATCTCTGAGAATAAGTAAAATTGCCATGAAAAAAATTTCTCAAAAACCCGAGGTTGGAAGCCGGCTTTAAGCTACACAACATAAGTGATGTGAGAAGCTAGGTTCTAATCCTTACTAAAGGGTTGTAATGTTTTAAATATAACATCGTTTAAATGCCTTTCACGGCTTCTCAATGGCCAGTTCACTTCACCTTCGCGTATTATAGTCATAAGCTCAAACCACTCAAGCAGAATATCTAATGCGGCATGAGCTGTGTGGCTTGCAGAACCATTCTGTTGAAATCCTATGTCGTGCGTGTTTTGATTAGCCAATTTAGGCCAAATGAAATTGGTAATCGTGTGCTCGTTGTTGACAGTGGTGGCTTGTGGACGATGTGGACGTTGTGTAGCATTTTAACATCCAACGGCTTCGCTGGCTCATCCATATCGTTCGAATAGAGGAGGACACTCTGGTGAGACGGGCTGTAGCTGCAATAATGTTCGGAAGGCGGCGAAGAGGGCGACCTCGTTCTGTTATAAGGACCAAATCAAGGAAAGGAATGATAAGCTGAAGCAAGATAATGGGGTTGTTAATGGCCAATTAAGGAAGTAAATAACTGCCAGCGTAAAACGAACATCAATATTCAATTAAGGGGATTTCCTTCTTTATTTTCATCTGAATAAACTTCAAAAGTACTTTTTTATTGTTTTACCTACCTTGGGTACGCCATTAAGGTCATCATTATGGTTCATTCTCTCATTTCCATGGTACAAACCATACTGCGAAATGTCTCCATAGGGAACAAAATATTTTTTGCTAAAACAAATAAAAAAGTACTCTTTTTAGTACCAAAAAACTAAAGGGACTTTTTCTTTAAATAATAAATTGAATATTTTTATTTACGCACATTAATTCGATACACAAACATTACAAATTTTTTAACACAAAACATGAAACATGAAAAAGTACTTTCCCTTTTTTGGGTACCAAACACACTATTGGGACGCATACAACCCTTATTACCCGTTTTACCAGGTACTAAGTTAAAGAAATACATTTTTAAACAATAAATTTTTAAAATTTATGGTTTTCTACGATACGAAAGAATCTTTAGATTCCCGATTAACTCTTAACTCGCGATTTTTTCTGTTGTGCTTTAGCTTCCGCCTTAGCCGCACTTTTTGCTTCCTTTTCTTTTAAACGGGCCTGTTTTTTCTTTTCTGCATCATACGCATTAATTTCCCGAACTTCGGCTAAATTTATAGGCAAATACTGGCACTTGTAGCCGATTGGAAAAGTTTTTGCCAAAGTTATAAAACGATTACCCACACAATAGTATTCAGGCAAACAAGCCTCAAGGCGTAAACGCGTATTCGGCCAGGGCTTTATATGCAAGTCCTTATTCCTTATCAGACCCATTTTGCTGCCGTTCAAATCACACCAATGTGCCAGAGGATGCTTGGCTTGAATCGGTTTACGGTGCCAAGATTTATTCGGCGTATGACAGTACATGGACCAGGAGGAGGGAATTTCCCAATAGTGACCAACGTCTGCTGTGGGATAGATACGCATTTTTCTACTTTTTTTTTAAATTTTTTAATTTTCAAATTTTAATCGCACACGAAAATTTTGTTCTTATAAAATGAAAAAATAAAATTCAATAAAATTCAATGAAACAAAAATTTGTCAAATTTGAAATTAAAAATGAATGGCAATTCCCGTACACTTAGGAAAAAGTACTTTTTGCATTACCAAAGAAATTTTTATAAAGAAAAATTACTTTTTTATAAGAAAAGTTACTTAAAATATTTTGCATTAAGGCCTAAGAGATTGGAAATATTTCTTAATTTAAAAAAGTACCAAAATTAAAACAAATAAAAAGAAAGTACTTTTGTGTTGTACCAAAAAAAAGTACCTTTAAAAAATTATAGTCATAATCTGCTTAAAATAAAAATTATTTACCTTGTAATGTTTATTAATGGATTACAGAAAAGTACCAAAAAAAGTACTTTTTCAAAACAAAGTCTCTTGAACTGATGTAAAGTACGTTTCTGAATACTTAATAGAATTTTTTACTTGATATTTAATGCAACTTCTTTGAACCACTTTTTCCGATAGGAGGAAATCCCCTCTCACAAGCAAACTTATGCAAGGCCTTTTAGCTAAAACTGTGAACCTAAGTTCGAGCTGAGCATACCAAAATAGAAACAAATATAAAATAAGTCGAATGTACGTAGCCCACGTACATTTTCTGTTTCTAAGATGACAAACCGTTCAATAAGGGGTTGGGGTTTGAACCTCAACGGAAGAACAGACTATATGGGACCGCGATATGACTTCTCAATGAGTTTTACGACATCCATTTCGAAAAGGGAAGACTGGAGAAAGGGTTTTTTTCTTTTTTTTACCTTAGGAGGTGGTAAATCTTCAAAGATACCTTTGTTCCTACAAAAGCATGCACGTTTCACCATCACTGGTGCCCACGTACTAGCCCACCCCCTACATTCCGACCATTTCCCCCCCCGCGGAACTGCCGTAAGGTATTACTTCGCGGGGGGCTGGTTAGCTGGAAAGCTTTATCACTTTATATCAAATTTCGTCTTCGTTCCTCCAACCTTCGAAGTACTATCATTACTTCGGCCATTTTCTGGCTGTATTGGCTCCATAGCATCCTAGAATTCAACAGCTCCTCCATGAGCCGGTTTGGTCCTAATCTAGTTACTCCGGGCCATCTAAATCTGGGGCAGCATACTATAAAATATGCTCCGCATCTTCCTCTTCATCTACACAGTTTGGACATATAGGGGAAGTATCATGTCCAAATCTGTGCAGGTACTTCCTAAAACATCCATGACCAGTTAGAAACTCGGTCACGCAATAATTCAACTCGCAATGTTTGTTTTCCATCCAAGGGGTTATAGAAGGGACAAGCTGAAATGTCCATCTTCCCTTTGAATTGCTCTCCCATCGTGACTGCCTTTTGTGCATGGAAGTCCTTCTTTCCTCCGCTTTTATAGCCGCTGTCCGTCCTGGACTCTCGAGACGGCGAAAGTATATCCGCCTCATCTTATCCGCCAATATGTCTATTGGTATTGTTTTTGCCAATACCAATACCGCTTCATCAGACACTGTCCTGAAGCCACTTATCCGTCTAATCGCGCTTAGATGATACACCGAGGAGAGTATTCTCCTTGTCGACCCCACGAAGAGTGCCTCCGATCATATTGGGCAAGCATATAGCATTATCGACGTTACTACCGGTGAAATTATCCTCCTCTTGAATGGACCTGGTCCTCCAATATTTGGCATCATCCTCGCCAGTGCTCCCTGCGTTACAGATGCCTTTTCGCCTATGTATTTTATGTGCTCCTTGAAATTCAACCTGTCATCGATAATCACTCCGAGGTATGGAGAAAGGGTGTAACGCACCTCGCGGAGATTGCTGCACAAATCTACATTGATGGCTCCAAATTAGAAGGAGCCGTTGGTATTGGTATCTATTCGAAATCAATCGGAATATCCAAATCTATGAGGCTACCAGATCACTGCAGCTTCTTTCATGCGGAAGTGTTGGCAATTCAAGCTGCGGTGAAAATTATTGTGAACAAAAATGTTCACAAACGAAGGATCACTATACTTTGCGATAGCCTAGCGGCAATCAGGGCACTGGATTCTAGTGTGACAATCTCCAAGACGTTGTACGACTGTCGTAGGTATCTCAATGAGATGGCGAACCGATATGATGTTTGTATCACATGGGAACCGAGACATAGAAACATTCCCGGCAACTGCAGAGCAGATGATTTGGCCAAAAGGGGCACGTACAAAGAACTCTTTGATGAATTCTCTACATTGACAATAAGGGCATAAAGGCGAAAAAATCGGGCCAAGGCGGGATAGGAGGCGCACGGCGACTCTGCTCCAAAGAAGCAAACTCAACGCTGTTATCGGGGTTATTAGGGGTTTAACTTTTTTAAGGCTCTTGCTCAATAATTTCTCTGTTTTTATAAAAGCAAACGGTTCTCTCTCTCTCTCTCACTCTGTTTATTTAATTTTTTTCATTCCTTTTTTGGTTTGAATTACTGAAATTGCATTTCTCTTACGCATGAATGGCAGCCTGTTTCCTGTTCAATTTTTAGTCTGTATGTGCCGTTATTCTACTGATAAAAAAGCACAAAATTTCTGTGAATATTTGTCAAAAAAAGAAAGAATTTTTTTTGCATTCTTTACTTAAGAATAAAAAAAAAACAGACGGCAACACAGCAAAAAACCCGCTTTCCAATTACTTTTTACTGCAGCCGCACAATTGCTGGATGGCATTTACAATTTTACACTTGCTTAGCTACGCATATGCATGCATATGTACATGCTGATGTAAAACAAAAAACAACATTTCAGTTCAATTTGTGTTTCTTTATTCGATTTATGTACATACGTAGGCCCCAAAATTGTTAGGGAGATCCTTTTGACAAAAACAAATAGGTAAAGGGACGAGGGAATTACAAAGACTTTCAGGCTTCACATTTCATTTCATTTGAATTGTTCTGATAGGTAAGAGTTCAAGAGAGTTCGAATGTGTGAGCAATAATATGTGAAGGTGTGTGTTAAAATTTGAAAAAAACTGTACTGGAAGTTAACTTGGCTAGTCAATTTGGTTTTTGGAGATACGATGAAATGTATTGGCGTTAGCATTACATTTTTTAATTAAACGATATCTACAGACTCCTTAGAACATATCACACGATTTTGAGCATTTAAGTTCAAGCAATATATGAGAGTTTTCGCGGCTTAAAGTACCGCAAGATCCATCTGATACGTCAAGTTGCTACAATCTTTTGCACACAGTGAGTGCTTAAGGGGAGAAATGTCACTGCTGCCTTTAGTGCTATTGAACGGGAGTCTAAGAAGATGGGTTTGGCAGTAAATGAGGGCAAAACGAAGTATATGTTATCGACAAGTAGAGCCGTGCGGCGTATTGATTCACAAATTACGGCCGATAACTATACTTTTGATACAGTCATGAAATTCATTTACCTTGGCTCCGCCGTTACCACCGAAAATGATGTCAGTCTGGAGATCAAGCGCAGGATTACTCTTGCCAACAGGTGCTATTATGGTCTCAATAGGCAACTGAGTAGCAGACAAAACTAATACTCTACAAGACGCTCATCATACCCGTGCTTCTTTATGGCGCAGAAGCATGGACCCTATTAAGAACTGATGCAGCTGCCTTGAGAGTATTCGAGAGAAAAGTCCTACGTAAGATCTTCGGTCCAGTGCGAGTTGGCGATGATTTGCGCATCCGATTTAACAGTGAGCTGTATGAGCTCCTCAACGACATGGACGTTGTACAGCGTATTAATATCCAGCGGCTGCGCTGGCTCGGCCATGTCGTTCGAATGGAGGAGGATGCTCCGGCGAGACGAGTGTTTGATGCGGGGATCTGCGGAAGTCGGCGAATAGGACGACCTTGTATCCGTTGGAAGGACCAAATCGAAGAAGCCCTGTCATCGATTGGTGTGACCAATTGGCGTAGGCGCGCAAGAAGCAGAGGCGTCTGGAAGGATGTGTTGAGGCAGGCCGAAATCCGTTAATCGGGTTGTTATGGCCAATTAAGTAACTAAGTAAGAGTGTTTAAGGGGACTGGTTTGAATTGGTGATAATTCCCGTAGGAGTCAGCCTGCAGTATATCTGAAGTTGTTGAGTCTCGAGTACTATCAAGGGAAACTTTCTTAAGTTTTTTTGTACAAGTTACAGTGTGTAAGCTAATCGATTTTTTTTAAAAATAATTGTTGTTTCAACTGATGATTATTTTCTGTTTAAATTCCTATTAAAATTGTTTTTTATGATTTCCTTAAACATATTATTACAAGAACACTTAATATTTATTCCATAAATATGAAGAATGAAACGAAGATCAAATTACCATAACAAATCAACATTAAAAGACCACAAAAGATTAAAGTTAGGTGTGAAACAGAATAGTCGCTGTAGTATAACGCAACAAACAGAATACGTGAAGCACAAAAGAATGCGTAGTTGTAGTAGTCGCTGTAGTCCAAGCTGCATGGTAACAGAATATGTAGTTGTAACAGTCGCTATAGTATAAGTTAAAGCGCAACAGAATATGTAGTTGTAGTACTCACTGTAGTAGATGCGGAACTGCAACAGAATACATTGTCAAATTAGTCGCGTGACGTAGCAGCTGTAAGGCAACAGAATTCGTAGTTAAAGTAGGTACCGCAGTAAAAGCTGAAGTGCAACAGAATATATAGCCATATTAGTCGCTGTAGTAGAAGCTGAAGCGCAATAGACTACTTCGTTATTGTAGTCGCTTTAAAAAATAGCAACTGAAGCATTACTCGTTACGTTATACTCTATTCTGTTCCACACTTCATAATTCAATAACTACATACAATACATACATAACATACATAATTGGCTATTACAATCCTTCGGTCAGGATTGCGGCCTAGCTTCTCACACCACTCATGTTGTGTGTGTTAATTTTATATATGAGTGGCGGGACTTATAGTTTAAAGACGACTCCGAACGACATATTCCAGCAATTTTATTTACTTTTAGAGTTTTTGCCAAAAATCTGCTGAGAAGAAGTCGGCGTACAAATATTGTTATGAAATTGGAAATGATAGTTTTAAAATGATAAGAAAAAATGTTCCTAGAACAAAAATAATGGACTTGTTTACATGATCAACGAATAAACAAAAATATAGCAAACATATCAGTAAAAAAAAAGGGATAAAGAAATAAAAAAAATAACAAAAACAGTGCGCTATAAAAAAGGGATAAACAAGTAAACAGTCAGAAACAACTCTGCAAGGATAAACATAAACAAAATACACAAACAACAATAACGAAAACAAGTTGTTTACATTTATAAAGATTTTGCAAAGGCAAAGACATTCTCCTTCAAATGCATTCATTAGACTGCTTACCCGGCGATATAAAAGGCAAGAAAAAGCAGGTAATGAAAGTTCAGAAAGAATTCAGTCAGTCTTGTGTGAAGACACATTAAGTGTGAAGAGATTAATTGATGTGTGTGAAGATAAATTCTAATTTGAAAATCCAAGGCGCAATCCATAAATTTTAGCAGCGCCACACTTAGCGTTAACAGTGCAAAATTTGGTCTAAAAAATGCACAATTTGATCTTAACAGAGCACTGTTAACTGTTTAACAGTATCCATTTGAACAAGGTCACTTGTTTATCAGGTAATTTTAGGGCATATAGTAGGTCTATGAGTACCTAGGGATTGTTCCAATGCCTCTTAATATTATCAGCAAAAAAGTCCTACATGAAGTGATATGTTATTCTAAAAATTGGATTTGAAAACATCAATTTTTTAATTGAAAATTCTTTAGAAGATCAGTGGCCATTTGGGAACAAATAAGAAACTGTACCCCATACAGACTATATGCAAATGGTAGTCCAGAGGGTCCTTTTTCCAACCGTGGTAGTGGGATAGCTGAAATAATTTTGTAAGTCGAGATATTGAATTTTAAAAAAATCGATTTTTAGTCGTAAATATATGAGAATTCTCCAGACGATCAGTGGCCATTTGGGAACATATAAGAAACTGTACTCCATTTAAAAAATTTTGACAAAATTGTGGTATATAGTTGGCATAAATATTCCGAATATTAAACAAAAACGTAGCAGCATAATTAAATAAATTTCTTTCCTTCTGTTACTGTCCAATTTATTTAAATTATCGTTCAATATCTTATAATCCTAAAGCCACAATCATACTTCATGTCTCATTAAAAAAAGAAACCTTAAATGTAGGCAAGTGTCTACCACATAACCACATGGTCGCCTGTAATATGTATGTATGTGTGTACGTAGGTGAAATACATTGTAAATGTTAAGTGTTAATTAAGCATGGTTAACCTCTAAACATCACCAAAAAAAAATTTTTTTTGTTCATTTTATTTAACGCACCCGATTACTGGTATTTGACATTAAAAACTGTAAGTTTATATTGTCAGCAGCAAACATTCACATACACATGCAAACATACATATGCAATAAATTTGTTTGCATTAAAAAGCATTGTTTTTGTTATTGTTTTTTTTTCATTTTAAAAACAACACCAGCATCACAGGTTTTTTTTGCTTTAAAATTTTCTCCACATGACTATGATATACTCACCACAATAAACAAATAGCGCAACAGCAATAATACTCGTACATGAACAGTGTTGTGTACGTTTAACAACATCATAACTTCTAATATCAACAACAGCAACAACAATAACAATGAATATAACAACAATATAATGTAACTTTGCAACACTGTAAGACTTCTTCTTTCAACGTTTTAAATAATTGCTAATGTCGACCACAACAAAAATAGTAAAAACTTTAAAATAAAATACGAACTTCGTTGTTCACCTACAAAACATTCCTACTCTTCAAATTATTATAGGGTCTTTCATAAAGTGCTTCGTATTTTGAGAATGAAAAAAGTAAAAACAAAACTGTGTGCGTTTTTTTTCCTTTGAAAAATCTGTGGATGCCATCAAGTGTTCGACATGACTTCTAGGCTGAATTTCACCGTTGGCATGGATTATGTAGGGTTTGAGGACTGCTTGTCGTCCCTACAATCTAGTAAAAACGGTGTAGGTGTTATCAGATATGAGGCCTCAGTGCAAAAAGCACAGTTCAACTCCTGCAAAACGAAAATCGAAAAAAATCTTTCTTCGGCGGCGACTTCCTCTTAACAGAATTCTGACAAGAACTCTAAGAGTAAATAAAAAATTGTCATGAAGCCTAGGACAGACAACTATAATAAAGGGAAACTCAATAATAATAATTAAACAAGATAAACAGACAACAACAGAATGCACATATCAAACGGTACACAGAATTACGCAACCAAATATGTAAAAATTTACGCGAATAGTTGGAAAACTATGGTAGAAAATGAAAACAATACTTAGACAGAAGATCGAGAAGTTGCTAGAAGTGAAATAGTGCATTATGAATAGAGTTTTCCGCCAGTAGTTTAATAGGTAGTAGGTGGGTTTAATAAATGTGGTAAGGTCACGGTTCAAATTCTAGGTCAGACTTTATCAACGAAATATAAAGAAATATTTCCTTAGCTGCGACTTGCTTTCACCAGATTTCTGACAAGAACTCGGAAGGTAAAAAAGTCGCCAAGAAAAGTTTCTCACCGTTCGCAGTCAACATAATCTGCAGGTCCCGCCACTTATATAGATAAAATTAGCACACACGACATAAGCGTTTTGAGAAGCTACGTCATAATCCTTACTGAAGCGTTGTAATTATCAATTATGTATGTATGTTAGGACCATAAGAAAAACTCTAACGGAGGTCAAATCGTAAAATCTCCGTGGCCTGTTTACATTATCTACCCGTGAGATAACTATGGCCTCGTATGGCTTGCGCGCAATACCCAAGATGGTGTGGATGTGTGGCGCATAGCATCTTTCTATTGAAACCGTACAACATTGGTATTCAAATCATTCAATTCGGTCAAAAAAAGTTGGAAATCATCGACATATGAAAGCCATGAACTGGTCAAAATCATTTTAAATGTTATTTGAACCAATATCGGCGCCAGTTCAAAAGACACATCAAACAGTGACTTTTTTGGGATGCATTGGATTCATCCAGAAATGGGCCTGATCGCTCATAAGTGCTCTAACCATTGCACCGTTATCCAGGCAGAGGTCATGGGAATTTTGAAATCGACGAAATGCTTGTTGAATGGTAGGATTTTCCCTAGAAATCTCTAAATAAAGGCGGTTAGTCAATCTTCGATTAAGTCTCTACCGTATATGGTTTCAGCGTCTGTCCATATATGGACTTCCAGGAGATAGGGATACCATTTGAAATTGAATTGCTGATGAGTTGACTAGAGCAGGTACAAAGCTAGCAGTCTCTGACATGTTCCAGGGCTTAGGTATACCAGTTGTCTCAGTTAAATTGGAAATCTTTAAATTATTTTACGGGAAAGCTGAATACCGACGACTGTAACAGGGTACGTTCACTATTTCCAGACTCTCCTAGATATGTTTGAATAAGAAGAGGACAACGACTCACGCCTGTCTTTAAATCCTATGACCCTTTGACGCACAATAGCGATTCTTACATGCCACTGTCCTTTTGGTTGGCGTACCGAAAAAATTGCTATGTCAAGTTCCGGCAACTGACTTGTGCTGAAGCTGTAGGTCTAAGGTGAGGAAGATACTTGCCTTTCAGTGTCTAGCTCTTGTTATGAAGAGGCGAAGGTTTTTGATCTCTTATTTTTGGATAGCTTTAACGGATCTTTCTAATATTAGGATTGCTGTGATAACGGGAATTATTTTGGATGCACACGTTTGGATTACTTTAGTGAATGTTTGATCCCCGGATTGAACGTAGAGAGAGAAAGAATCACAATTAGCCTAAATGCTGGCTTAATTGTGATCTTTTCCTGTGGGAAGGGTGCGGCATCTAATCTAACCTAACCTTCAGAAATCATCTACTACTCCTGGGATAAGTTTCAAAAAGCGTAAAGAAGTACATAACGCGGTCTACCGGATACAATTCGAGCTTCGACGAATGTATACATACATAATTGGCCATTATAACCCTTCAGTCAGGATTACGACCTAGCTTCTCACACCACTTATGTTGTGTGCGTTAATTTTATACATGAGTGGCGGGACCTACAGTTTAAAGTCGACTCGGAACGACAGATTTTTGAGAAGCTTTTCATGGCAAATTTTACTCTCAGAGTCTTTGCCAGAAATCTGCTGAGAGGAAGTCGCCGATTAAATATTTTTCGTTTTGATGTCTGACCTGGGATACGAACCCGGGCCTTTCGTCTAATAAGCCGTAGTGTGTTGGCTTATAGACCACGGCGACTTCAACGATACGACGAATGTATAGCGATATGAAATTCGGTAATTCTGGCAAATGTGCACCATTTTCAGTACACCAAATACTCTACAAAACATGGAAAATTACTTCGTGAATATTTCTACCATGTGACCATATGCACAATGAGATGCTTTTTCTGCTACCTCAGAAAGAGATAACCGGTAAAAGTTTACTTTAAATTTACGTACCCACACTCAATGTATACTTCAAATCATATTTAAAATATTTTTAGTTGGCTGGCAAACACCACCAGATAGTCATTTCGTATGCATCTCCTCTGGATTAAAAGTGCTTTAATGGCTGTTGGAATCTCTGGCGTTTGCTGTTTGCCAAAAAGATGTTGTTTGTTGGTGCGGTTGTGGTTGCCTTTTAGAATTCATATATGATTACAACAATTTATTTTTATTCATGTCGAGGATGTCGAGAGGAGACCGGTACACTTGCATATTTTGACTTATGACATCATCTCCAACAACCAGGCAAAGAAACAATAAAACCCAAGGCAATAATGATAATAAAGATGCAAAAAAGAAGAAAAAAAAACTAAAATTAATTGTAAATAAATAAGTAGTAAATAAATAGAAATAAATGTTGATAAGCTTAATACATTGTCTATGGTATTATGCTTATACATTGTAAAGGTCCGATTAGCCAAACGTATGTTAGTTTTTAGAATATGAAAATAAATGAAAGCGAGTACCGAACCGTAATATAATTTTGGTAAGCATTTACATTGCCCTTCATATGCTAGAAGTAAACGTACGTTCCTTTATGTTATAAAGATGTTTGGTTAACCGGGATTTAAAGCAGATTATTGCCTTGATATAAAGATCTGTTGAAACCCAAAATATCATATTATGCATTTCATCTTTCATGTTCAACGTCGAGCTGAATGATATCAGTTCTCTCGGTGGCCAAAATGGCCGATTGTGTTATCCAGCGTAAGGTTAGCCAACTTGTAAAAATCCTTTAGTAGTAGACTTGAACCACGTCAAAATCCGTACGCAACATACCAGTTCCCTTAGTGCCCCGTTCCCCACCATGCCCTGATCTTCAAACGTTCCGGAACATAATTGCTCATTACAACCCTTCAGTCAGGATTACAATAGCTTCTCACACCACTTATGTTGTTTACGTTAATTTTTATACATGAGTGGCGGGACCTACTATTTAAAGTCGACGCCGAACGACAAATTTTTTGAGAAACTCTTCATGGCAATTTTTATTTACAATCAAAGTTTTCGCCAGAAATCTGCTGAGAGGCAGTCGCCTAAGAAATATTTTCGTTTTGATGCCTGACCTGCTATAAGAACCCGGGCTTTACGTCTAATAAACCCTTACTTTACCTAATAGACTAAAGTGACTACTAATGTTCTCCAGGGCACTCACATAAAGGGGATTGTACCGATTCTGTTTCTTTTACATCCAAACAGTTTCTGCAATAATCCAGTTGGGATAAACCGAGCTTGTCAGCGAAATTCACCAACCAGATATGTTGGATTACCTGCGAGTTGTTGAATTTCATGCTGTTTTTTGTGGGACTCATGTAGTATCCTGGATTTCTTGTTGCCCCCTGCTAAATACAACAGTTTTTAAATTCGGAAACCAGGTATTTTCAACCACCTACGGATTGTTGCAAAAAGTACTCTTGTAGGGTCGTACTTCTCTTTCTCAGACAGCTCCTATCCATATTGTGCCAGTTCGTCCACATTTCCGTTTCCTTCCATGTTACAGGGCCCGGGAGGTGTTCTGTCGACGTATACTATGCACAGAGTCTATGCAGTTCCTAACGCTATTTGAATTGACGAGGTAGGATCTCAGCGCTTTAATTGCTGCTTGACTGTCTACTCATACGATCAAATTCGAAGGAGATGGGTTTCTGGTTACAATTATACGTGAAGCTTCTTCAATATCAAAAATCTGCGCCTGAAATATCCTAATCTGTTTAAATAATCTGTATGACCTGTTCAGTGCCAGTTCAGCGGAATATACCACAGATCCAGTTCCACATTACATGCATACATCGGTGTATGGCAGCTTTAGCAAAATTTAATTCCGCTGGATTATCTGGCGATATGGAGCCGCTAATGCTGCTTAAAGTTTCCCATTCCGTATTGTACGCGTTGTGCCTAGATTTTAAGATTTAAAACAATCTTCTCAATCTGTTTTCTTTCAATTTTCTTCATTTTACATTTTCTTTTCTGTTTTATTCTCCCTTTCGTCTAAGAAAACTTCAAGTAGATGCAGCGCAACATGTCACTTGTCGGGTTAAATATTCACGTAAAAGTCTTCTTTTCATTTCTTTCTAACAATTTTTCCGGCAAATGGCGAATAGTGGCGTCCCAACAATTTCAACTGAAGCGGAGAGTGAAATGGCAAAAGCGTAGGAGATTAATTTCTTATTCGACATGACAACAATTGAAAGTTTTTAAACTCTAATTAGTCACGAACTTATTATTGTCGGAAACAAGTGTTTTTCTAGTTTAAATTACGCAAATTAAAGTTTATTGAATCAGCTGTCGGTGTAAAAAACTGTCAATTAATTGACAGCGATTTAAGACATGGCATGGAAGACGGTTGGAAAGGAAAATAAAGAAAAAAAATATTAGTACAGTAAGACACCGTTTAACGCTGCTCCGCTTAACGCTGTTTCAATATTACGTGGTAGTATTGGGATTCCCCTAAATCGCACCAAAACGGCCATACATCAACCAAAAGCGGTGCATTATATAGCGACTGTCCAGAATAAAGATTCCAACTGTAGTTTCAGAAGTCCCAATGCACATATTAAGTTTAACACTGGAACTTATTGGAACGTATCTCCCGCTTTAAACGAGGTCTTACTGTATTCATTTTACTGTCGTACAACCAATTGCAACGTAAGAAACTAAATAAAATTGATTAAAATTATTAATTTTATCCATGAATGGCGGTACCCACTGTTTTATGTTGACTGCATACGATAGGTTTAAGAAAATTTTCATAGAAATTTTAAGTTTTTGGTAGAAATATTTTTTGGTACCCATTCAACTAGAAAATGGATTCCTTGCTGAAGCTAATTGTTCGACCAACAAATTTTTTCGAAAATTGTTCTATGACAACTAATTTGACAAATGCAGGTTCTACACAATGGCCATCATCAACTGTTAGTGCTTGGAAGTCCCTGTTAGGAGAATTGATAGAAAAAGCGTGAAACAGAATAGTGTAGTTGTAGTAGAACCTGAAGCTGAAGCTTTCTACGTAAACTTCATAGTGTAGCCAGAAAAAATACTAACAGAATAGTGAAACTCTTCTAGGATGTTGACGAACGAACTTTTCAAAACAATTACATAATTAGGCAAGAATATTATGGCAACTTTTACAAAATAAGTATCAAATTGTATAATAAATGCATATCCAACTACGTATTAGGCTCCAGCAATAAATACACACGTCACCGTAATCTAGTAGGTAGTGTGTTGTCTTATTAGACTTTAGGCCCGAGTTCAAATTCCAGGTCAGACATCAATAGGAAATATGAAAATATTCTTTCGGCGACTTCCTCTTACCAGATTTCTGGCAATAGCACCGAATGTAAATAAAATTGCCATAAAAAAGTTTCTCAAAAGTCTGTCGTTCGGCGTCGACTTTAAACTGTAGGTCTCGCCACACATGTATAAAATTAACACACTCGACATAAGTCGTGTGAGAAACTAGGTCGTCGTAATTCTGACTGAATGGTTGTAATGAGCAATTATTTGCGTATTACAATCCTTCACCCAGGATTACAATCTAGTTCCTCCTTCTCTATAGCAAGTTTAAATTTTGTAATTTCAAAAATTCGAATTTTGCGCTTTAGCTATAGTCTACTATGATGTCTATTTTAATACGTATACTGTTACGCTTTAGCATCTAGTACAGCGTGTACTATAACTACGTAACTGTTGCGCTTCAGCTTTTATTGCGGCGTCTACTGCAACTGCGCATTCTGTTATGCTTTAGCTTCTACTGCAGCGTGTACTATAATTACGTATTCTGTTCCGCCTCAGCTTTTACTGCGGCGTCTACTATAATTACGTATTTTGTAGCGCTTTAGCTTTTACTGCAACGTCTATTATAACTACGTATTCTGTTGCGCTTCATCTGATACTGCAGCGTGTACTATAACCACGTATTTTGTTTCGCGTCAGCTTTTACTGCGGCGTCTATTATAACTATGTATTATGTTGCGCTTCATCTTCTTGCAGCGTGTACTATAATTACGTATTCTGTTGCGCTTCATCTTCTACTGCAGCGTGTACTACAACTACATATTCTGTTGTGCTTCATCTTCTACTACAGCGTATACTTTAGCTACGTATTCTGTTGTGCTCCATCTTCTACTGCAGCGTATACTATAACTACGTATTTTGCTGTGCTTCATTTTTTGCTGCAGGGTGTACTATAACTACGTATTCTGCTGCGCTTCATCTTCTACTGCAGCGTGTACTATAACTACGTATTCTGTTGCGCTTCATCTTCTACTGCAGCGTGTACTATAACTACGTATTTTGTTGCGTTTCAGCGTGTACTATAACTACATATTCTGTTCAGCTTTTTCAGCGATTACTGGATCTACGAATACTCTCGGGCTTTAGCTTTCAATACCGCCAAACCTATAACTATATATTGTCTTGATACCAATTTCAATTGTCCGTTTTTAACTTTTACCAGCTTGCAGCACTCGTCGTTATATTATGCTGCAGCGACTATTCTGTTCCTTACTTAAATTGAGTTAAAGAAAACCTAGAAGTACTTCAAAGAGCAAACCAAAGAATTTCTATTTGCAACAAATATAAATTTATGCAACCAAACAATTTATCTTCTCACTTGCCACATAAAGCAACAGAAACTTGTACTCGTATATGCAGCATGAAACATTCCCATAAAAAATGTTCTTTCTGTCTCAGTGGGCATGTAAGGAAACTCTAAAAAGAATGGAAATTTATCAGAATTACAGATTAATGGTACTCTAGTTGCGATTATTGCTTTACTTCTGGGTTACAAGCAAGCAGTAGAAGTAGAAAAACAAACAAACTTTTAGAATAACAACAACACAGTCAAACAATATTTGGCCACCCACTGTGAAAAAAAGGTTTAAGTGGATGAAAATGAAAATCAGGAACAATTTAAAAGAAAATTAAAAAGAGATAGAATGCAAAAATTCAAAGAAATCGTAACGGAATTTTTGAAAATTGTTTACAAAATGAAATCTCTATTTAAAATCAAATTATTTCTGAGAGTCTCTGAGAGTTTTATGTGTTCCTTCCCTTTCATTTGTTGCTTTTCGGCACCTGAATATTACAAACTGTACTGTACTGTACTGCCAATTTATTGATGACTAAAAATTTTGACAACATTAAAATGCTTCGTTCACATTCTTGTCGAATGTTTTTCCCTTCTTCAATCGTTGTGATTATAAATCACTGAGGAAACGAACAAATCGTAACAAATTCTCGATACTTCACAGCAATTTGTTTTGGTTTCTTTAGTTTTTATCGCATTTCGCGCCAAAAGAAACAACATTGATCAGAAAATTTCTCAAACTGGTACCTGCACAGTGGGCTCAATAACACAGGAAGAGGACAAGATTTTAAAACCACAACACTCACCAATTCTTCCCTAGTTTAATAGAATTCGGTAAGACAAGAATTGCGCTTACCTATGCTATCACAATGGGCCGCTTTGCGTCCTTAAGCCAGCTTTGGTAATTAAACGACATAACCTAACACTCAGGGGATAGCCCCTACAGATAGAGGGCCAATAGATTCGAATCTTTATATATTATAAGTGGCAGGAAACTTCCTGTACTCTAGTAGGTAGTATATTGGCTTATTAGACGTGAGGTTAAGGTTCAAATCCCAGGTCAGATATCTCCAACAGAACGAAACCTGAAAAAAAATTTCTTCGGCAACTTCCCCTTAGCAAATTTCTCTCAAAAACTCGATAAATACAATTGCCATGAAAATTTTCTCAAAAATCTGTAGTTCTAAGGCGACTTTAAAAATTTAGATCCCGCTACTCTTGTGTCGGTCTGGTGCAAATCACGGCTCGTTCGCGAGTTCAAAGAGTCGTTGAGGAGTTTTGGACCGGACCGTATCCGTTTCTGCTGGGTTCTGGGTCACAGCGGAATACTGGGCAATGAGACGGCGGATGCCTTCGCTAGGTTAATTTTGCTTTCAGGTGGCGATTTGACAGTTGATCCTGACCCCCCAGTCTGCCACCTCTGTGGCCTCATCGATGGATGGGACGGGAGGGAAGAGCAGAGACGTTGGGGGAACGGATCGCGTTGTTCTGTTTCTAAGCGTCTATGGCCTGCTGTGGACAGCAAGAGAACCGAGTGGCTGCTGGGCTTGGTTAAGGCCAGCTTAAGGTTGGTTGTCGGTTTTATCACGGGGCACTGCGAGATTAGGTCGCTGACGGGGATCTGGAACAGATCCCAGCCGGACTATTGCAGGGTATGTTGCGATGAGGAGGAGTTGGAGACTGTCGAACATCTCCTCTGCAACTGCCCAGCTCTTGGTAGGTTGAGAACTCTTGGCAGGGTCTTCTTTGAGAACTTGAGTTCTGTATCGAGAGCCGACATCAAGGCTCTCCACAGATTCATTAGCATTCATTGAAAGGTGCTAGGGCTTCATAAGTGTAGTCGCACTCTCAACCTCTTTTGTATTGTGTCTGTTTCTTTTCATTCCTCTATTTCCCATTCTCCCTCCCCTTCCCTACATTCCTATATCCTCCATTTCCTTCCTCCCCTAAGGACAATGTACAATGGGTCAATTTCGACTCCCGGGTACTGTGCTTGTCTTGACCGACAGGTGCACGTCCTCTAACCTAACCTAACCTACTCTTGTGTAAACTTAACACACACAAAACATAAGTATGTGGTGTGAGAAGCTAGGTTTTAATCTTAACTTTATAATTGTGATGATCAATTATGTTAGGTTATGTAATTCACTCTAGGTTTTCAAGATATTCTAACCTAAATTTGCTGAAAACTCGACTGAATATTCTGTAAGATAAAAATATGACCACAATTAGAAAACGTTGAACAATAGCAATATTAGAACTCTCAGGTGCTACAACAAGATTTCAGAAGAAAAAAGAAATTAATTGGCGACGTAGTTTTTATTTCCTTGCATAACCCATCTTGCAAGCATATGGCTTTCACAAAGCATTTTCATCTTATCGAGTTGATTGTTGTTTCTGCGTGGTCCCCATGTAAGATTACATTCAGCTAGACCGTGGAGTACCGAACATCTCCAGATATTCCTTAGCCGGCTATGGCTCCTAGAGCCTCAAGTGTCATTCTGGCGACGTAGTTTTTAATTTTTTTTTGCATTACCCGTCTTGGCTTTCACAAAGCATTTCCAGCTTATCAAGTTGACTGCTGTTTCTCTGTCTTCCCGTGAAAGGTTACACTGAACTAGACAGTGGAGTATCGAGCGTCTTCAAATATTTCTTAGCCAGCGACGGCTCCTTGATCCTTGAGTATTCTATTCAAGTGCCATTCAGTTTAGAATTGGCGGTGTAGTATCCACTTGAAAATATCAAAAAGGTTAAGATATCTTGAAGTCTTTCAGTAGGAAGACGCAGTATGAAGACAAATCTTTATTTCATAGAATTGCTCTCTTTGCGCAGTCTTCTGGCAAAGTTGTCATGAAAAATTCCTTAAAGAACTCTGTCGTTCTGAGGCTGAGCCACTTTTGGATAAAATTAACAAACCCAACATAAAGTGGGGTGAGAAGCTAGGTTGTAATCCTGACTAAAGACTTGTAATGAGCAATTATGTAAGTACATATCTCGAAAACCTAGGATAATGAAACAATTTTAATCTTAATCGAAAATAATTGAAATTGAAAAACATTCAAAAAATTACTTTTTTTCCTAGCCCACTGTGGCTGCTTCTACGAATACATTGCCAACAAGGACCAGAAAGAGAAAAAACAATAAAAAAAAGCAGTCGAACACGATAAAAGTTCACAATGTTGTAAAATGTTATCAGGAACACATTTAAACAAACTGCAACATATACGAGTAGTTGCAACTATTATTTACCTAAACATGTTGTTTCAATCACTGTTGCCAGCACAACACTACAAGCAACAGCCATCGTTTTGTAACACTGGAAATGCTTTCAATGTGTACAACACAGAAAAAGTCTTGCTGTGGCATATTAACAACAAAAAAAAAAAAGGGAAATTAAATTACCTTCTCAGCAGGAGGCCTATCTATTGGTTTTTACGTAAAAGTATTCAATAAAAGAGGGGAAAAAAAATAAAAACAAAGAAATGAACAAGTGCCATAAATAGTATTGGGCTTGCAAAAAAACCAAGCATATGTTGTCGACAAGCTGGGACATGCTCCATATTGGATCCCAGATTTTGTTGATCTAGGCTTCTGTTAGCAAAAATGATGTCAGTCTGGAGATCAAGCGTAGGATTACTCTTGAAAACAGATGCTACTATGGCCTCAATAGACAATTGAGCAGCAGAGACGACTTCTCTCGTACGATAAGAGCATTTGGGAGAAAAAAGTCTTACGTAGCGCCTTCGGTTCAGGGCTTGTTGAAAGGCATCCCGCCCTTCAACGACATGAGAGGTGAAGGGTGTTAATATCATGTGTGTGAAGATAAATTTAAATTTAACTAGTAAAGACAAAAACCGAACATTTTAACAGAGTTAATGTTAAAGTTAACAGAACTAATGTTAAAGTTAACAGAGCAATGTTAAGTGGTTAACAGAAAATAGTCAAGGAAGATATCACCTAAATATACGATATCAGAGAATGGTACACATATTCCAATCCTTCCACACATTCCTGAATGGAACAGCTGCTTTGGTAATTCAGTAATCCTTTTGAAAATGAAAAAAATCGCTCTATTAACTTTAACATTAGCTCTGTTCAAATTTTTGGTTTTTGTCTTTGCTAGTTAAATTTAAATTTATCTTCATCCACATGTTAATATCCAGTGGCCTCGGCGTACGCATTGAAGAGTATGCTTCGGTGGTGAGACAGGTATTGGATGCAGCGATCGGCGTTTGCATTGAAAGGACTAAATCAGGGAAGTCCTGTCATCGATTGGTGCGGCTAATAGGTGTAAGCTTGCAAGAAGCAGAGGCTCCTTCGCTGTATTATACATACATACACACGCAATTGGTCTTTAGAACCCTTCAGTTAGAATTACAACCTAGTTTCTCTTACCACTTATATTGTGAGCATTAATTTTACCCATTTGAGAGACAGGACCTACATTTTAAAGTCGTTTCCATATGACAGAGTCTTTTGAGAAAATTAATTTTCAAGAGAATTTTATTTTTTCTCATAATTATTGTCAGAATTCTGGTGCTTAGAGGAAGTCTTATTGAAGATGTCTGACCTGGGGTTTGAACCGGGCCCTTATTTCTAATAAGCCAACACACTACCTACTAGACTATAGTGGCTACTATTTACTCTATTTATATATCTATTAGATACTTATTTAGTGGCTTTGTGTTTGCGTACAGGAGAAGTTGAAGATACATTTTTATAATAGTAGGAGACCCAGCTCCAGACATTAGGGCGCTAGGGCAATATTTAGCATTAATGATTTTAAGGCTACTTCAACAGAAAGTATTTGCAGAAAATAAAGCAAACTTTTCATAAAAATCGTATATTTTTAAGCAATACAAGTCCGAAGTCGCCGTAGTCTAGTAGGTGGCTTATTAGACGCAAGGTCCGAGTTTAAATCCCAGGTCAGACATCAAAACGAAAATATGAAAATATTTCTTCGCCTACTTCCTCTCAGCAGATTTCTGGCGAAAAATCTGAGAGTAAATAGAATTGCCATGAAAAGTTTCTCAAAAATCTGTCGCTTGGATTCGACTTTAATCTGCTAGGCTCGCCATGTATAAAATTAACACACATATCCTACAGGACAAGACGCTACCCGTTCTTCTTTATGGCGCCGATGGTTGGACCCTATTAAGAACTGACGCAGGAGCCTTGAGAGTATTCGAGACAAAAGTCCTACGTAAGATCTTCGGTCGAGTGCGAGTTGGTGATGGTTTCCGCATCCGATCCAACAGTGAGCTGTATAAGCTTCTCAACAACATAGACGTTGTGCAGCGTATTAATATCTAGCGGCTGCGCTGGCTCCGCTATGTCGTTTGAATGGAAGATGATACTCCGGCGAGACGGGAATTTAAATGCGGGGATCTGCTGAAGTCGGCGAAGAGGAGGAAGAGGTGTGACCAACTGTCGTAGGCGTAGAGACGTCTGGCAGGATGTGTTGCGGCACCCCGAAATCCGTTAATCGGGTCTTTAATTGCCAATTACGTAAATAAGTAGGGTGTGAGTAATCCTAACTAAAGGGTTGTAAAGACCAATTATGTACGTATGTATGTATGTCAATAAAAAGAGACCAGCCTAATAATATTTCTTCACATTTAGGGCTTTTATTATGAAGTTTGAAAACAACATGCTTTTCAGTTAAAAAAATTTTAAATGCAGGTCGCGAAGATCTTTCTTCAATCAAATCGTAAAGAATACGAACAGATGAGATCAAATTTAATTCTTTTAACTGCCACAAACATATCGATGCCTCCCTTTCATATAATTCTAAGTTGAAAAAGTGTGTTTCGAGTAATAAGTTCTCAAAGTTTTCACGCGTCCTATGACTACATGTATATTCTAAATAGATTTTTTCCTATAACTTCGGAACGGATCGAAGCATCTTAACCAAATTGTGAGAGTATTTCAGTTAGAGAACGTAGAATTTGAAAATGCAAGTTTTAAGTACATTTAGAACGTTATAAAATGGAGGTGTCGATATGTATGTATTGTTACGTTTTTACCCTTTTAAAAACTTTAAAAATATGAGCTCGAAGATTGCGAATAAATTAAAAATAAATTTGTGTTTAGTTTTAATTAAAATTCTTTATTGTTCGCACAATTCCGTGTGCCACCTTTGGAACTTAATTTTCACAATAACAATTTGCTTTA
The DNA here is from genome assembly GCA_014635995.1 of Sarcophaga peregrina. NCBI lineage: Eukaryota > Metazoa > Arthropoda > Insecta > Diptera > Sarcophagidae > Sarcophaga > Sarcophaga peregrina. Next base: position 81,851,306 of record CM025793.1, on the reverse strand, counting down.
CTTCGTTAGGACTTTAAACCACGATTCTCTTCGCAAGCAACGCAACGTGTCTTCACACAAGACTGTTGGAATTCCTTCTGAACTCACGTGTGTCATTACACACGACTGACCGAATTCTTACTGAATCGTCGTTGCTTGCTCTGTCTTGCCTTTTATATCGCAGGGTAAGAAGTTAGATAAGTACTTTCATCTAGTAGAATGAAGTAGAAGTAGAATGTCTTTGTATTTGCGAAATCTCTGTAAATGTAAACAAGTTGTTTGCAGTGTTGTTGTTGTTGCCTGTTTACTGCTGCTTTTTTTATACTCATGTTGTTGCTATATTTTTGTTTATCCGTTGATCATGTATATGTTTATGGAGCTATTGTTTATCATTTTAAGAACACCAATTCCATTTTCGTAACAGTATGTATGTATGTATGTATGTATGCATATATCAACCATAATCCAGTATTTAAAAACACATTTCAATAGTTATCTCCTTTCCTATTTGCAATGCAAGGGCATTAATAGTTTCTTAAACTTTTTTTTTTGTAATAATTTATGTCAACATATTTACAAATACTTGTTTAGGATACAACAACAATGAAAACATGGCCATAAAATATGTCAAAACAAACAATGGTGTCATGTAAATATTTATAAAAGGGATTAGAAAGTGGGGGGAGGGGAGGATAGGCGGACATTATTTAAATCCTTGGCAAATGGAGTCCTTAAAAAACAAAAACACAGACACAGACTTTGCATTGACAATAGAGAAAAACATTTTAATGTTATGGCATGAAATGTAAACAAAACAACTGATGTATTCTCACACTCACACTCTCAATCTCTCTCTCACTCTCTCTATCTCTCCTACAATACGAAGTCAAACTAACAGTTGTTTATATGTGTGTATGATATTGTGATTTGAATGTCTTGATCCACAAACATTGTAAAACCCTAGACTTAAATGTTTAAATTTACATTTCACTGTCATCCAGATACAGTAAGACCCCGCTTAACGCGGCGTATAAGTTCCAAAAAGTTCCAGCGCTAAACTAAACTTAACACGTGCATATGTAAATATCAGAGATCAGCAACGAGTAGATTCGAGTCACACTTTTATTTTCAGATACTTATACGCATTCATATTTATTTTAATATCATACTCATAGTGCTCATATTCAAAGTTTGAAGTACTCATCGTACTCATACTTAACAATACGCATGATGTTGTTAATTTCGGCTTGTCTCGACTAAACATTTACACGAAGCACAAAATAAGTGTGATTCGCGTACGAGCACTGCAATACTCATAAGAAGATTGTGTGTATGCTTTGATTGTTGTCTTTGGTTTTCTTTTCTTCTTTTTTTGTACATGCAACAACAACTAAAGCTATAAATTTTGATAAATGATTCGAATCACTCTAATCACTTATAAGTATTATAAGTATTTTTCTAAATTCATGAATCAGAATGAGTAGGCGTATGAATCAGACATATTTTGAATGTTGTGAGTTTGATGTCAACGTTGTACTCATACTCATTGTAACCTAAACTTATAAATCAATGTTGTAGCGAGTACGAATGAATTAGAGTATTTGAATTTCAATTCTGTTGTTCCACTCATACTCAAAATTGCATGAGTGCTTATGAGTAGCGGAAAAACGATTCATTGCTGATGTCTGGCAAATACATAGCAACTGTGGAAAATACAGTTGGAATCTTTATTCTGGACAGCTTAATGAAAAAGCATTTAAAATGACACATAGTTTAGACCGTAGCTATATATTGCACCGATTTTAGTTGGCGTATGGCCGGTTAATTTGCACACATATTTAACAGCTATCAATACAGTGTACGATTTAGGGGAATCCCAATACTATAACGTAATAGTGAAACAGCGTTAAGCGGGGTTTTACTGTACTTATCTTTAGAATTCTTTTTTTTCTCCGAGATTATCTTGTATTTGATAGCCTTCAACACCAACACCAGGATAATTTAATAGGCTCTGCTTAGGATTGTTGGGAATGTTAATTCAAGAAAAAAAATGTCAACAACCTTGCTAATCACAAAGAAAATGGAAGAAAAGGAAAATTTAAATTCGTAAAATTTTGATTAAATGTTTGTAATTTGGTCTAGACAGGCTTTCCGTAACTTAACCCATTACATCTGCACTCATAAAGTGAACAGAATCAAGCAATGACAGCAATGTCTGGCAACAACCCTACAACTAATATACTGCATGATGCATAAGGAACAATGGCTTAAAGGCCCGTCTACAATGGCTGTTATACAGAAATAGCAAGCAAGCAATCATTGTAACACTTTGACTGCCTCGGCAATTTTCAGAAAACTTGCCAAAAAAACGACAATTTGATTTTCTCATATTAGTGAGTACGAGATAACTCGTAGTTTGGCACCCTAGAAGAGAACGCAGTCTACGAGTTATCTTGTAGTCGGCAGTTAACGTGTTAAATGGTTCAAATGAATTGTAGTTTAAGCGTAATGTGACGTTCAACTAAGAGTTGCAGCAAAAACTTAAACTGCCTTTGCTCTCAAATCTTAAATTTGTTGTCATAACTTTCTAAAAAAAAATTAAAAATAATTTTTATTGAAGTTCATTTGAACACTACTACAGATAACTGTAGGACTCATTACAATACTCATATAAGGAAATATGATTGAAGTCGTCGTAGTATGGCTTATTGCGTGTATTAGCTTATTAGATCTAAGGTCACGGTTCAAATTCCAGATCAGACATCTCAGATAAAACGAAATATAAAAAAATGTTTCTTCGGCAACTTCTTCTCAGCAGTTTTCTGAAAAAACTCTCTGAGATTAATCGACTTCAAACTGTAGGTTCCTCCACTAATATATAAAATTAATACACACAACATAACTGGTGTGAGAAACTAGGTTGTAAACCTAGCTAAGGAGTTATAATAACAAATTATGTATAAAGGACTATCCATTTCATGGTTTCAAAAGCATGGGACCGGAATCGGACATCTGTCAAACTAAGTTAAGAAAACAATTTTTTTCTCTTCAGTTGAAAATCTAATATTGACGAAAATGGATCGTCACGCTTAAAAATTATCAAAACCTACTACAAAAATGGTGATTCTACCACAGCCACGTATCGTGCTTTAAGAGGAGATGATGGTTTACATAATCGTCCAACTATACAAGCAATTGCCAAAATTGTGAAGAAATTTGAAGAGACTGGAGGAGTTACAAATATTGAAAGGCCTATGCATCATCGTTTCGCTCGTTCCATTGAAAATATCGCTATTGTAAGTGAAAGTGTTGCCGAAGACCCGAATGTGTTGATTCCTCGTCGTTTTCAGGAATTAGGACTATCTTACGTCACATTATGGCGTATTTTGCATTTAGATCTACGCCTACATCTATATAAAGTCCAGCCTATCATTCACAACGTCGTAGATACGTGGAATGATGGGTGCTTGAACAACAGACAGTGGATGGAAATTTTTCGAACAAAATTTTCTTCAGCGATGAAGCTTATTTCACATTAGGTGGGTATATTAATAAACAAGATTGTCGTATTTGGGGTTCTGAGAATACTCAAGTAATTGAAGAAAGGCCATTACATCCAGAAAAAGGTACTGTTTAATGGGCTCTTTGGTCCGAAGGTGTGATTGGACCTTACTTCTTTGAAAACGACAATGGAACGACTATCACCATCAATTCGAAACGTTATGGTCATATGATGACCGACTTTTTTTTTTGAATGCTATTGAAGAATACGACTTGGAGAATATGTTGTTTCAACAAGATGGTGCCACATGCCTTACAACTCCAGAGAATATGGCTTTATTGCAAGAGACATTTCCTGCTCGCGTAATTTCTCGTCGTGGCGATATCATTTGGCCATCAATATCAAGCGATTTGACACCATTAAACTTTTTTTTGGGAGACTACGTGAAAGGCCCTGTTTATGTAGATAAAATTTCACCCAACATGTACCAAAAAGTGGTCGAAGAATCAATGCTTGTAACACTTCGAATGGAGGGGTCATTTAAATGATGTAGTGTTTCACACATAATGTCAACGTTCAAACTTTACAATAAAAAAGAAAATATTTTACATTGTGTTTTATGATGCATTCAGGAAGCTCTCACGTTCCTCACCACAGGGGTGAACATTTGAACGGCTTCTCATATGCTTTCCTATCTGAGAATTTAGTTTTCTGACACAGGGTTTCTGTTTATTACACGGAATCCATTTATAATAATCCACAATAAAATTATTTTTTTTTTTACAAATCGATTTGATTTTTTTTATTCAACTAAGCACTCCATAAATAGGAACAATTCCCATTAGGAGACGACAATTTCAAATACTTGTGATGGAAATAAAAAAAATTTTGTTTTAAATTTTAAATAAAAAATGTAAGAAGCTAAGAATTTTCTTAATTTGGCAAAAATCCAACGTATTTAATATAATTTTCTTTTTATTTTTAATTTCATTTACTGCTTACAATACAGGGGCACTTTTTAAAAATTGGACCGATCGTGTAGGCTGCTGCCTGGCCAGCCGAGGCAGCCATTTGAATGAATTTATTTTCCTTTATTAAGCGGAAGGATTGTACTTTCAAATAAAAAAAGAAATTTGAGAAAATAAAACATTTTCAAAAAAAAAAGATATTTGGCGGACACTTTATTAAAAGAATTTTTATCTATTTGATTTTGATAAACTTTTTCGAAGAAAATTCTTATAATTCTTATCAATTTATTTCGCAAAAGAAAACATTGCTCTTAAGGCTATTAACATTACATTAATTATGATTAATGATGGCCTCTTCATAATTCCTTTTGTTTTCTATACTTCATCGGTCGTACATACATTTGTTGTAATTATTTAATGAAATTATTACATTAACTTTGCCTCCAAGTAATAGAGAGAGAGAGAACCTGTTTATGAAAAGCGAAACGAAGACCATTTACTCTGCTGTAGACTACAGCAGAAGTAGTCCAGTTTGCCAGTGAGATTTGCTGTTCATCTTCACTTATACTTGCCACCCATGGCTTTGAGGGTTACAAGCAACAACGCATGTAATTGCGTATTTAATTATTGGGTATGTCTGGTACGCCGAATGCTTTAGACAGGGGATATGATGTTTAAAAAGATAACAATTTTAATAAAGTCGTTAATTAGTGTTGTCTTCATGTAAATATATTAAAAACAAAAAAATAAAATAAAAATGAGGATATTTATGTATATACACAGTATTTGTATTATTTGTGTTGATAATTTTCATAAGATTCCTCATTTTTTTTTTATACATTTTCAGAGGCAAAAAATTGTTCGTAAATCTTGAAATGTATGGCATTTGCAGCATTCCGCATTGTTCTCTTCACATGCTGTTCTGCTATTATGCGTCTTGGGAACGAAATATCAAATAAAAATACACGCAAATCAGAAAAATGTTGCCAAAATTATTGTAGTTTTTGTCAACTCATTCGTGATGCATTGAATTCAGAGAATTTAAAAAATTTTATTCAAAAAATACAAAAAAATGGAGACAACTAAAGCTGTTAAAGAGGGATACAAATACTATGAGTGATAATATATACTATTGCTACTACTAATACTATATACTATACCATTGCTATTATGTACTAATACTATTGCTACTACATACTATACTATTGCTATTATGTACTAATACAATTGCTACTACTAATACTATATACTATACTATTGCTATTATGTGCTAATACTATTGCTACTATATACTATACTGTTACTATTATTTACTAATACTATTGCTACTATATATTATACTATTCCTATTATGTTCTAATACTATTGCTACTACTAATACTATATACTATACTATTGCTATTATGTACTAATACTATTGCTACTATATACTATACTATTGCTATTATGTACTAATACTATTGCTACTACATTCTATACTATTGCTATTATGTACTAATACTATTGCTACTATTGCTACTATATACTATACTATTGCTATTCTGTACTAATACTATTGCTACTATATACTATACTATTCCTATTATGTACTAATACTATTGCTACTATATACTATACTATTATGTGCTAATACTATTGCTATTATTGCTACTATACACTATACTATTGCTATTATGTACTAATACTATTGCTACTACATTCTATACTATAGCTATTATGTACTAATACTGTTGCTACTATATACTATACTATACTATTATGTGCTAATACTATTGCTATTATTGCTACTATATACTATACTATTATGTGCTAATACTATTGCTATTATTGCTACTATACACTATACTATTGGTATTATGTACTAATACTATTGCTACTATATACTATACTATTGCTATTATGTACTAATACTATTGCTACTATTGCTACTATATACTATACTATTGCCATTCTGTACTAATACTATTGCTACTATATACTATACTATTCCTATTATGTACCAATACAATTGCTACTATATACTATACTATTATGTGCTAATACTATTGCTATTATTGCTACTATACACTATACTATTGGTATTATGTATTAATACTATTGCTATTATATGCTATACTATTGCTATTATGTACTAATACTATTGCTACTATCGCTACTATTTACTATACTATTATGTGCTAATACTATTGCTGTTATTGCTACTATATACTATACTATTGCTATTATGTACTAATACTATTGCTACTACATACTATACTATTGCTATTATGTACTAATACTATTGCTACTATTGCTACTATATACTATACTATTGCCATTCTGTACTAATACTATTGCTACTATATACTATACTATTCCTATTATGTACCAATACAATTGCTACTATATACTATACTATTATGTGCTAATACTATTGCTATTATTGCTACTATACACTATACTATTGGTATTATGTATTAATACTATTGCTATTATATGCTATACTATTGCTATTATGTACTAATACTATTGCTACTATCGCTACTATTTACTATACTATTATGTGCTAATACTATTGCTGTTATTGCTACTATATACTATACTATTGCTATTATGTACTAATACTATTGCTACTACATACTATACTATTGCTATTATGTACTAATACTATTGCTACTATATACTATACTATTGCTATTCTGTACTAATACAATTGCTACTATATACTATACTATTATGTACTAATACTATTGCTGTTATTGCTACTATTGGTATTATGTACTAATACTATTACTACTATATGATATACTATTGTTATTATATACTAATACTATTGCTACTATATGCTATACTATTGCTATTATGTACTAATACTATTGCTACTATCGCTACTATTTACTATACTATTGCTATTATGTACTAATACTATTGCTGTTATTGCTACTATATACTATACTATTGCTATTATGTACTAATACTATTGCTACTACATACTATACTATTGCTATTATGTACTAATACTATTGCTACTATTGCTACTATATACTATACTATTGTTATTATGTACTAATACTATTGCTACTACATACTATACTATTGCTATTATGTACTATACTATTATTGTTATGTATTAATACTTTCTTCTCTTTCTCTTCTTGTTTCTTAAAAATCTGTCGTTCGGAGTCGACTTTAAACTGTAGGTCCCGCTACTTCTGTATAAAATTAACACAAGCAACATAAGTGGTGTAAGAAACTGCGGGCTTCTTGGGGACGATTGCTGTAAACTGTCTAATGGTGAATGTATAGCACTGGCCATTTTATAGTCACTAGCAGCAACTCGTTTCCTTACCGTTCGCATCTTCCCTCTTTCCACCTTTCCTAAAATCTGGGCCATCCCCTGAGTGCTTGTTTTATAAAAAAAAACAAACAAAAAAAAAGTAAGCTGGTTACTAAACCCATGCTATTGACCGCCTTAAACTTTTTCTTTATTCGCAGATGTATGTATATGAGGCACAAACCATAGAGTTATATACAGAGAACGTAATCCCTGCCATGGGTCAAATTCCTCCTGCTTAATGCGTCTGAATTATGAAAACTTGAATATTTCAGTTGCGATTCATCCGAAAAATTTATGGTTAGGTTAGAAAAGGTTAGGTTAAGTTTGAATAGGTTAGGTTAGTGTGGTAGCTCACTTGAGCACGCATGGCGGCCCGTTGTGATGATATCATACACACACTTTCCTTTGATTAAATTTAAAGATAGGAAGCGTTAAAAAAACTCCTCGCATTTCTGCAGTTTTTTAATTACCGCCCATAGAGAAAATACCTTTAATAAAAAAGAGAGAGAGAGAAAAAATATATTTTTTGAATACGAAAACTGTACGTAAATATTTGCTTATATTCACGCTTAAGTATGAAAAATGAACAACAACTAGAGTAAGAAGAGACAAAAATAAAAAACGAAAATCAAATATTTAAACAGTACGTACTGACAAGCAACCAATAGATGTGTTGAATGCAATAAAATTCGAAAAAAAATGTTTCACATTCCTATACGGCACAATTCACGCAAAACCAAAAGTGAAATGATGCGAAATAGGAATTTCACTTCAGGCATTGTTGTCGTTGCCATTGAGGCTCTACTATTATTGTATGACGAACGATACAATTGTTGTTGGTTGGAAGGCATTAGTAAGTGTTGCGTTGTGTTGTGTTGTGTTGCACAGCTGCAACATAGGTAAACAATTTAAAGTGCCATCCATACAAGCAATACAATGCAGAGGGACAACATCAACAAATACATGCCATCGGTAGCTGTAGCAACATCACAATAGTAGAGAGTTTGAATTTTTTTTTTTTACTTAAACATCAGGCAAATACTGCCAATGGTGTCTGTTTAAAAGTTTTTATAGAGAAAAACTTTTTTATTTCATTGGAATGCTTATTGCGACGTTCTTTTTTATTTTTGAGTTTAGTTTTTTTGGCTACATGCCCCGTTTGTATTAATTTTATGCCTGAGTGCTAGGATATACCAGTTTAAAAATGACTCCGAACGATAGATTTTCGAGAAACTTTTCATGTGTCAAATTTATTTACTCTGAACGTATTTACCATAAGATTAGTGATAGATTATGACCCTTCTTATCATACATACATACATAATTGGCCATTACAACCCTTCAATCAGGATTACGACCTAGCTTCTCACACCACTCATGTTGTGTGCGTTAATTTTATACTTGAGTGGCGGGACCTACAGTTTAAAGTCGACTCCGGATCACAGATTTTTGAGAAGCTTGTCATGGCAATTTTTACTCTCGGAGTCTTTGCCAGAAATCTGCTGAGAGGAAGTCGCCGAAGAAATATTTTTTCGTTTTGATGTCTGCCCTGGGATTCGAACCCGGGCTTTTTGTCTAATAAGCCAATACACTACCCATTATCACACCGCTTATATTAAAGTTCTCTAACGTTCGGTGTCCACTTTTAACTGTAGGTTCCGCCATTCATTTATAAAATTAACACACACAATATGAGTGGTGTCAGAAGCTAGGTTATATTCCTCGCCAAGTAAGTAAGAAAGTTTGTTCAATGGGACGTTTATTTTGGCTTTGAGGATCGCTTTTTAGGTGTTTAAGGAGCTCGAAGTGATTCAAACCCACCATTAACGGGTCATGACAAGGGGGTAACATAATACATTGAGTGTATATTGATTTGTCTTCGAGCGAAAAGGTATCCGCTAGGTGTCAGAAGCTAGGTTTGTTCAAAGGCACGTTTATTTTGGCTTTGAGGATCGCTTTTTAGGTGATTAAGGAGCCCGAAGTGATTCAAACCCACCATTACCGGGTCATGACAAGGGGGTAACATAATACATTGAGTGTATATTGATTTGTCTTCGAGCGAAAAGGTATCCGCTAGGTGTCAGAAGCTAGGTTTGTTCAAAGGCACGTTTATTTTGGCTTTGAGGATCGCTTTTTAGGTGATTAAGGAGCTCGAAGTGATTCAAACCCACCATTAACGGGTCATGACAAGGGGGTAACATATTACATTGAGTGTATATTGATTTGTCTTCGAGCGAAAAGGTATCCGCTAGGTGTCAGAAGCTAGGTTTGTTCAAAGGCACGTTTATTTTGGCTTTGAGGATCGCTCTAATTTGTGACATACAGCAGCGGCTTATAAAAAAAAAAAAAACATACAGGAAAAGGTCCAACGCTTCCACGAGCGTAGTGCAGTATATATAATGTATTTTGGAGCGTTATGGCACGTATGACAATCCGGGACCTCACACAAGTTTTCTAAGCACTGCATTGCATCTGTGGTAGTTGTTATTGTAATGTACCTGTAATATTCTCAGTCAGTGTTTGTAAAACAATCGCCGTAGTCTAGTAGGCAACGTCTAAATCAAATCCTTGGCTCAATTCTCTCTAAAAATTACGAAATATGAACAAATATTCCTTAGGCGACTTCCTCTTAGCAGTCTTCTGCGATAAACTCTCAGAGTAAATAAATTTATTGTGTTTGAAGATAAATTCTAATTTGAGAACCCAAGACGCAATCCATAAATTTTAGCAGCGCAGCATTTAGGATTAACAGAGCAAAATTTGCCCTTAATAGAACACTGTTAGTTATTTAACAGTATCCATCTGATCAACCCCACTTTTTTAGAAGCTAATTTTAGGACGAATACTAGGTTTATGAGTACAATATTATACTCAAAGGAAGGTTCCAAGGCCTCTTAATATAATCGGCAATATAGTCCAATATTATGTGATATGCTATTGTGAAAATTGACTTTGAAAATATCACTTTTTGATTCAAAATTCAGTATCCATTTGGGAAAATATAAGAAATAGTACACCATACAGACCATATTCAAATGCTAGTCCAAAGGGTCCTCTTTCCAACCGTGGAAGTGATATAGCAATATGCAGTATGGCTTCCGACCAGGTAGGTCAACGCTTGGTGCCATAGCGGATGTAGTGGAATGCGTTGAACGGACAAGGCTCAGACGTCACTATCCGAAGCGCATTGTTGTCCTTGCCACGCTGGATGTGAGGAATGCTTTCAACAGCCTACGATGGGAGGATATTATTAAGGCACTACGAGAAAGATTTCGTATTCCTATATACCTTCTGAGAATATTACGCAGCTATCTGAAGGATCGCAAGCTTCTATATGACACACCCGATGGCCGAAGGGTCGTGGAGATCACGTCTGGTGCAGCTCAGGGATCTATTCTTGGTCCAGATCTCTGGAACCTGAGCTATGACGAAATCTTAGGTATAGAAATGCCAGAGGACACATACCTCGTGGGATACGCGGATGATATAGTGTCAGTCATTTCAGCGCGCGACATTGAGGATGCCAGGAGAAAACTGAATCGAGTCATGATAAGGACTCAGATATGGCTTGAGGATCATGGTCTAGAGCTCGCAAAGAACAAGACTGAGGTCATATTGATGACAATGGCTCGCATCCCACTCGAGATTGGTATGCAGATAGGTGATGTATCACTGGTCACAAAAAGGGCAGTTAGATATCTGGGCATAAGACTCGACTGCAGACTTAATTATTGGGCCCAAATACAGCATGCAGCTACCAAGGCAGCAAAACTAACGGGCATGCTAAGCAGGATAATGGCAAATATTGGCGGACCAACACAAGCCAAACGAAAATTGATTATGGCGGCGACGAACTCGATATTGCTGTACGGAAGCGAGATATGGGGAGATGCGCTGGAGATTAAATCTAAGCGAAAAATATTAGCAGCGGTGCAGCGAACAGCGGCATTAAGAGTTGCCTCGGCCTACCGCACAGTATCGGGCGCCGCAGTCCTAGTGATCGCCGGTGAGATACCTATTGACCTGCAGGCATTTGAGCGAAGAAAATCTTGGAGAATGAAGAGGGAAAATCTTCCCATTAGTAGCGTAGATCTCAGATCTCAAACACTACGGCGATGGCAAAGTAGATGGAACGAGGAAACATGCGGAAGATGGACCTATAAACTTATCCCATCTATAGAGGCATGGATACGGAGAACCTTTGGGGAAACTAACTATTTTCTGACCCAGTTTCTCTCTGGTCATGGTTATTTCCGAAAATACCTGTACCGTATGGGCAAGGTGACTAATCCTAGCTGTATTTATTGCGAGGAAATGATTGACGACGTTGAACATACATTCTTCCATTGCATTAAATGGCAAGACGAGAAGAACATGTTGATGGAACAAATTGGTGAATTTACACCCGACACCATTGTGAACGCAATGCTCGAAAGTGAGATAAAATGGAACGCTGTGAGAAGATACGCTGAATATGTACTCCGCAGAAAGAAGTTCGACCTTGATGCAATACAACGGAATGATACATGAGAAGACGAGCCAATAGCATGAAGCTGGCTTCAAATATGGCGTACCCAGACGTGGGAGAGTAGAAAACGGTCCTTAACTGGACGCCGTTCTGGGCCCTTCCCGAAGTAATGCAGATAGCCGTCCCGGGAAGGGAGTATCCCCAGAAGGAGGAGGGATTGTTTTAGTGGAAGCACCACTCGACGCAGCTGATGACGATCACTGTAAGTGCGAAGGCATTTTGAACCCTACCTCACACGCCAAAAAAAAAAAAAAAAAAAAAAAAAAAAGGGGTGTGGGAAGCAAGGATGTAATCATGATTGAAAGGTTGTATATTCTACAATAATAGCACGTACATATAAATGATAATATCATCATCATCTCATACTCGAAAGAAATTCTCGATTTAGGCTGACATCATGTAAAAACCGTGGTCTAGTGAGTAGTGTGTTGGCTTATTAGACGAAAGTCCCGGGTTCGTATCCCAGGTCAGTCATCAAAACGAAAAATATTTCTTCGGCGACTTCCTCTCAGCAGATTTCTGGCAATGGCTCTGAGAGTAAAAATTGCCATGAAAAGCTTCTCAAAAATCTGTCGTTCGGAGTCGACTTTAAACTGTAGGTCCCGCCACTCATGTATAAAATTAACGCACACAACATAAGTGGTGTGAGAAGCTAGGTCGTAATCCTGACTGAAGGGTTGTAATGGCCAATTATTTATGTATGTATGTCATGTAAAAACATAAGCTTCGGATGCTTATAATTGAAAAGGAACTTGTTTTATTTACGTTCCCAGAACGTTTGGCTAATTCTACCTTTACTCTCTTTGTCTAACACATACACAGGCACACAGGCATGTTATATTTGTAGACACATCGTTAAAGTTTACAAGTGTCAAGTATTTTTAAAGTGTTATTTTCATTTTACACAATGTACGTGTGTATGTATGGGTATGTAAACAATGGCATTTACATTAAAGTATGGCTTATTCTCTTTGTGTTTAGCTGTGTTAAAATGAAAAACAAAAGCACAGAAGCGAAAGTGCGAAAGTAAAATGTAAAAAACAATGAAATTCACAAGTCAAAATAAACGAATTCTTCGTTAACAACATAAGCAGCAGCAGCAGTAGCATCAGCAGCAATAACAATAACAATAAAAAACAAATTTATTGTTGATCTTAAAAGTATTTCATATAAAAACACTGCCGATGACATACTGAAGCATTTAAGCCTTGGGTAAGAGAGAGAGAGAGAGAGAGAGAGAGAGAGAGAGATAGAAACTTTTTAGACGTTTAAGAAAGAAAAACACAAATGAGAAGAAATGGGTGAGGAGGAAACAAAGAAATTATTTTATTTCTTTTTTTGTTAAACGTTATTTTGTCTAAATTTAAAAATTCTTTATTCATTGTAAATGACAATACAATTGAACTGATAACACTTACTTACTTAATTTGGTCATTGCAACCCTTTAGTCAGGATTACAACCTCGTACAACACTTATATTGTATGTGTGTGAACGGTGGAATCTAAATTTTAAAGCAATATGAGAAACTTTTCATGGCAATTTTTTTATTTACGCTTGGAGCCTAGTGTGTGAAGTTAAATTCTTTTCTTTTAGGTAAATGTTAAGTTAAGTTAACAGACACTGTTAACATAACATAATTAAAAAATTAAAAAATTTGGAAAAGGAAGAAAGAAAATTGCTTAAAAATCGCGAAATTAGAGCTAAATTAGAGAAAAAAATGAAAAAAAGACGAAGCTAAACCTTTGAACTTTACAAAAAACTCAAAATGTAGGAAAATAATAATTTGCCTTTTGGAGGTAATAAAGTTGAAAAATCAAGTATTTTTACCAAATATGCCCTCCATAAAGTGCGAAAAAATCGATAAAATTTAAAAAGGTGCGGTTTTCTGCCTTAGTGGGCTGGATAGCTATTGAATTAAGGTTTCTAAAACAGTTTTCTTTATATTCAGGTTAGACTTGGGATCCGAGATATAGCCGACGAAGCTAACTTTTTTATACGAGCCAACAAAATACTCAATATAAATCGTGAAAAATTTTATAAAATTTAAAAAGGTCCGGTTTTCTGCCTTAGTGAAATCAAGGTTCGTAAGACAGTTTTCTTTATGGTCGGGTGAGCCTTGGGATCCGAGATATAGCCGACGAAGCTAACTTTTTTATACCAGCAAGTAAATTGTTAAGTAAATTCTGTTTTAAAGCATTTTACGGCCCTCTAACTAACACAAACACCTAAACTCTTAACAGAGCGGGTTTTCATAGTCAGATTTTAACAGAACAGATTTCAGATTTAACAGAGAATGAGCATTGTTTCTAAGATTAGGTTTTTGTCACCCAGTTTATTATAGGGGATATACACGACGTTAATTTGAAGTGGTTGCGGTCTAACGGGTAGTGTATTGACTTACATACATAATTGGCCATTACAACCCTTCAGTCAGGATTACGACCTAGCTTCTCATACCACTTATGTTGTGTGCTAATTTTATCCATATAAGTGGCGGGACCTACAGTTTTAAAGTCGACTCCGAACGACAGATTTTTAAGAAGCTTTTCATGGCAATTTTTACTCTCAGAGTCTTTGCCAGAAATCTGATGAGAGAAAGTCGCCGAAGAAATATTTTTCTTTTTGATGTCTGACCTGGGATTCGAACCCGGGCCTTTCGTCTAATAAGCCAACACACTACCTACTATACCACGGCGACTTACTATAGTGTATTGAGTTATTAGATGTAAATTTGCGTACCAATTTTTGCGTACCATGCGTAGCAATTTGCGTACCATGCGTACCAATTTTTGCGTACCGTGCGTACCAGTTTTTGCGTACCGTGCGTACCAATTTTTGCGTACCGTGGGTTCCAATTTTTGCGTACATCGATCAAATTCAACCTGATTTATGCGCCCTAGTCAATGAACATTTTATATTTCAACGATGTTGCATTTTGGACAAAATGGCAGCATGAGGACGATAACTCACGCATACAGTAAGACCCCGCTTAACGCGTAGGATACGTTCCATTAAGTTGCAGCGCTAACAAACATCGTTAAACGAGGTAACTTAACACGTACATATGTAAATACATTGCGACTTCGGAAATACTGCTAAAATCTTTATTCTGGACAGACTAACAAAAGAGCGTTACATAGTCCCTATATAGTACACCGCATTTGGTTGGTGCATGGCCGATCAATTTGTCCACATATATCCATACAGTGTGCGCTTTAAGGAAATCCCAACACTACCGCGTAATACTGAAACCGCGTTAAACGATGGTCTTAATGTATTTCGTTTTATTTAAAAGCGCTTAACTAAAGACTATTTGCTAATTCAAAATATATGGCAATACTGGCAATATTATTTTGATTGTAAAATATATTCTAGAACTGTTCTATACAAAATATGTTTTAAATTTGTGGGTAGGAGAGACAATTTCACAGAAATAAAATAAAATTTAATACACTTCTAGTGTAAATATATTTGTATTGTTGAGTTTGCGAATAAATTTTAAGGTAACTACAGTAGCGAGCACAAAAAACGCAACACTGTGCCATATGATCTTTAATAAGATCTGTTTCAAAATAACGGTAACTAATTTATCTATTTTCTTTTGCTGTTAATTCTTTCAATTATAAGTTTTCAAAGTAACCACAGTTTATTCCAAATTTTGCTTTAAAAAGTTAAATATTTTTGAATTAGTGAAAAAAGTGCAAATTTTTAGCGACCAAAAAAATTGCAACATAATAAAAAAATAGTTAAAGTAAGTTATTTATTTAATAATAATTGAAAATTTCTTAAATAAGTTATACAACATGTGTTTCGTAATAGAAGCAGCTCTCAGCTGACAGCAAAACTGCAATCATTAAAGCCTTAGAAGAAGGAAAATCCATGCGTGAAGTTGGACACCTCTTTGGTGTAAATCAATCAACCGGTAAGGAACGATATGTTTAAAAAATTGATTTTACGTCACGTATTTACAGATGCGTTTTCCCCTGATGGGGTAGGTCCCTTAACTCAAATCGAAGGAAAAATTAACGCCAAGAAGTACTGTGAAATCCTTGGAGAACACATGCTTCCTCATCTGCGGGAAAAAATGCCTCCTGGTAGCATATTCCAACAGGATAACGATCCAAAGCACTCAAGTCGCTTAGCTCGAAACTTTTTAAGCGACAATGATGTCAATGCATTGGATTGGCCATCACAGTCTCCCGATCTAAACCCCATAGAAAATCTATGGGAGCTATTAGATCGGGAAGTTAAGAGGAAACATCCGTCAAATAAGAGGCAATTAGAAGAAATTTTGAAAAGTGAATGAGAGAAAATATCCATTAACACATTAATAGCTTTAGTCGACTCTATGCCTTCTAGGTTGCAAAAAGTCATAAAAAATAAGGGCTACGCCACTAAATATTAATTTTAAGTTTTTTTTTTTTTTGTAAGAATTAATATTTAATTTAAATAAACACATTAAAATGTAAGCTGTTGCATTTTTATTGCTCCCATGAAATACGAACTCTTTTTAATAAATGACAAAATAATATATCATTAATTAAAAATATTTACATAATGTTATTGATAATAGGTATCTATAACTGTAGGGATTAATAACCCAAAGAAATATTTTGAACTGGTCACCATTTTTTTAAAATTATCGCACTTAAAGATAATTTTACCCAACGTTGCATTTTTTGTGCTCGTTACTGTATGTACTCCATATGAGGCTATAAATTTATACTTTTAGAGTTTTGGTTGCCCCCCTACACACATAGGCGCTCAGTGTCAAAATACTGATGTCAGGATTACGACATAGCTTCTCACACCACTTATGTTGTGGGCGTTAATTTTTATACATGAGTGGCGGTACCTACAGTTTAAAGTCGACTCCGAACGACAGGTTTTGAGAAGCTTTTCATGGTAATTTTTACTTTAAGAGTCTTTGCCAGAAATCTGCTGAGAGTAAGTCGCCGAAGAAATATTTTTCGTTTTGATGTCTGACCTGGGATCGAACCCCGGGGCCTTTGTCTAATAAGCAACACACTACCCACTAGACCACGGCGACTTCAATAATCTTAGGATAGAAAATTTAAAATGTGTACACTGTTAGAGGCATACGTTACAGCAAATTGTGCATAGAGTTCTGGTGGCCTTTAATTAATGGCGTATATCTCTCCGACATGAGGTTTAAATTAAACAGCGCCATCTGACAAAAGAAATTCTAATATTAACTGGCCACAACGATCATGCAATTGAATTTTGTGGGTTTTTTTTCAATTTTTGTAAGGTTTTATACATAAATGGTGTGAGAAGCTTGGTTGTAATCCTGACTAAAAGTTTGTTAATGACCACTTAAGTAAGTAAATAATGCATGCAAAGTAAATGCGCTTACAAAGAGCAACTGTTCGGAGCTGAATTTTTGCTTAGAGATATGATCACGCCTTTTGGACTCAAGGAACATGCGCTTAGAAGGAGCAACCGGGGGAGGAGATTTTTGGTAGGTAGTATGATCACTTATTCTTAATTTTTGAAGACGGCATCTATTACAGCAATATGGGATCAGAGTTCATGTTGACCTTACTGGATGGCATTGATTTGGATAATATGAGGTGTTAAAAGGCGCCACCTAACTGAAGAAATTCTAATGCTAACTAGCTCCAATGATCATACGATTGAATGCTGATTGAATGAAATCCAAGACACCATTCATGTATAAAACTAACGCACACATAATATAAGTGGTGTGCGGAGCTAGGTTGTAATCCTGACTGCAGGGTTGTAATTACCAATTATGTGCGTATGTATGCATATATGTAAGTAAGACACTATTTTTTAACTCAAATTTGATATTCAAAGTGCCATTTACGTCAGTTATTAAGAAAATTTCCGATATTTTCGTGACTATTATGGCTACAGCAGCATTTCGATGGATATTTTATTACACACTTAATCCTAATTTGTCTTCTTTACAATCCAATAAAAAAAATATCAAAATTATCTTGAAAAACTCCAGAACGGATTACCAAGACACTTTTTCTATTAGAGGCTATTAACCTTATGTTTACATGATAAATGATTTCACTCTTTGGCTTCACTTTAACAGGCTTAATACAGTCAAACCCGGTTATAACAAACTCCGAAAAACCAGAAAAAATAGTTCATTATAACCAAAGTTTGTAATAAACGGACCATGAAAATTGTTATTAAAACGTTGGGACTTGAAAATGTGTACGTAATAACCAAGAACTCGTTATAACGGAGTTCATTATAAACGAGTTTGACTGTAGTAACATGCTTGGAATAAAAACAAAAGCAAATAAAACTAAAAGGCATAAAAAATTTGGTTTCCTTTCAATTTATAACTACAAAGCCAGACAGTATTCCGATTACCATGAATAATCAGTTAAGCATGGTCATCACTATCATCAGCATCCAGTTAATTAGTTCTCATGGATTTTAAATTATCTTCTCAGTTGGCTGGCTAGGGAAGTCTTAACAAAGTGTACGAGAAAAGTAATTTTGTTTGTATAAAAAATTTAAACAAAAGAAGTCAAATTGATTGAAGTCTGTTTACTTTAGATGGAGGGGAAACAATCATGATCTGAAACTTTTAATAAATTTTGAAAAAAAAAAACGGAAAAACAAATTTTAGGCCTCATTATTATTACGTTTAATCGCATTCTCTTTGTATTTATAACACAATAAATTATTTACTACATACACCGTAAATAATGAATTTAAAACGCCCATCATTATGATTAGCATTGTGTAACACCCTGTAAAAAAAAATTAGGATGTTCGTTAGAATTAATTTTCAATCAAAAAAAATTTAATTATTTTACTATGACGTTAGTGAAGTAAAATTAGTATGTAGCAGCTCTAGATAGCATAAGAAGTCTCCTGATCAAACCGATATTAGGTTGCATGGACTCTCTATACCGTTTCCGCGCCATTGCGGCATAGAGGAAAACGATACGGGAGGGATTTGGAATGACTAGGAGGAGACAATAGTGGCCATATATATACGAATACATAAATAACACAGCCCTGCATAGGTTTTGCAATTAAGATGACTGCAGGTGTTTCCAAAGGCATTTTGCGTTCTGAATACGAATCAGTGTTCGAAAACTTTCCTCCACCTAAGGTTTACGCGAAGTCGCCGTGGTGTAGTGGGTAGTGTGTTGGCTTATTAGACAAAAGGCCCGGGTTCGAATCCCAGGTTAGACATCAACACGAAAAAATATTTCTTCGGCGACTTCTTCTTATGGTCAGTTTAAACGACCCACTGAAGCGACTATTCAGGCTATTGTGAGTAAATTTCACACCAAATTTACATTGTTGGAAATTAAAGCACCAACACCCTTACGTAGAGTGCGAACTAAAGCAAATATCGCAACTGTATCGGCCAGTGTTAATGACGACCAACCATCAATTATCGATTCGTCGCCGTTCGCAGCAATTGAGCCTCTGTTACTCAACAACGTGGAAAATTTTGCGGAAGGATTTAGGTGTGAAGCCTTTTAAAACACAGCTGGTGCAAGAATTGAAGCCGAACGACCTACCCCAAAGCAGAATTTTTGATAAATGGGCTCTTGGAAAGTTGGCCGAAGATCCACTTCTTTATCAAAAAATTGTTTTCAGCAACGAGGCTCATTTTTGGCTCAATGGATACTTAAATAAGCAGAATTGCTGATTTTGGAGTGAAGATCAGCCGGAAGTATTGCAAAAGCTACTAATGCATCCCGAAAAAGTCACAGTTTAGTGCGGTTTATGGGCTGTTGGCATCATAGGACCGTACTTCTTTAAAGATGCTGTGAATCGTAACGTAACTGTGAATGGTGAGCGCTACAGTGAGATGATATCCAAGTTTTTTTGCCCAAAAGGCAAGAGCTTGACTTTCCTGGCATGTGGTTTCAACAAGACGTTGCCACATGCCAAACAGCACGCGTAAGAATTGACTTATTGAGAGGCCAGTTCGGTGAATATTTTATTTCACGTTCGGGACCGGTCAATTGGCAGCCTAAATCATGTGATTTAACGCATTTAGTCTATTTCTTGTGGGGCTATGTTAAAGCTCATATCTATACAGACAAGCCCGCTTCAATTGATGCATTGGAAGACAATATTAAAGAATTTATTCGTGAAATACCGGCCGAAATATTGGAAAGAGTATGCTAAACTTAAACTAAGCGGATGAATCATTTGAGACGCAGTCGCAGTCAACGTTTGCATGAAATAGTCTTCAAAATTTAAATTATATGGACCGTACCGTATCGATTCAAATAAAGATTTCATGCACTTTTCTGAATTTTATGTGTTTTTTTCGAAAAAATTTCCTATAGCTGTTAAAAAATCACCCATTATTATTAGGTTACACTTGAAAATATTACTAACAATTTTCCTCTGGGTTATAACACATATTTCTCACAACTACAGTCTCATTTTTATTATGTTATCTATGTAACGACGTCTGCTCTTGGCCAATTAAAACAAATCAACCAAAATTTTTATTTATTTTCAAACTATTTCCGTCATTATTTAATTTCTATTTCCGGATTTTTTTTTTATTTCCATTATTTTATGGCAACACTATTTGGATTTTTATTGTTAATAGGAGTATATTCCCTGTTTGTTTTATGATATGTTGACTGCAATGAAAGGCTAATTTATTGTTCAAATTATTTATGACCCAAAAATCAAACTCAAAACAATCACCAGAATAGTAAACCTTTTTTGTTTTTGATTTTATAAACTCTCATAAATTTTATATTTTTTCGATAATATGTTTAGAATCATAATAACAAAAGTTATTATAATTTAAGGGGTTATAAATAGGAAAATAAATAAAATCATCAATGAAATCGATAACACCAATGCAGATACATATGTACGAACGTACTATAATCATAATAAAATGTGTTCTTTTATTTCTTTCTTTATTTTTGAAATACTGCCGATACTCAGGGAACGGTTGGATCCCAGAAAGTTGATAATGGGCAGGAAAGGCAGAATAGTTCATCAAATATTATCATCAACAGAAAAAAGTCTTATTCAAAATTAATGGTCGCTAGTAGTATGTTTATGAGGTTTCTGGATCACTTTTTCCATACAAATTTGGGATCATGCGTACGTTACAAATGAATGCGATTTCTTTTTCCATACAAAATAAAATAAATAATCATAAGCAGATCATAAGGAGATGCAAAGCAGATCGTGACCAGATACATAGAAGATCGTTAGCAGATAACAAGCAGATCGTAAACAGATAGCAAGCAGATCGTAATCAGATACAAATCAGATCTAAATGAATATCAAAGAATTATTATAATGTTTAAAAATTATTATAATAAAATGTTCGAAAGGAAAAGTTCAGTTCTAATGGAAAAGTTAAAAAATATTAAACTGAATCAAATAGTCAATATATTAGAAGATACCTTTAGCCCAATAACAAAACTATTTAAAAATCATCAGAAAACTTGTTGAAAATAAGCATAAGGATATAGACAACGCTATTGATGATGACGATTGTGCAAATGGTAGAAGTGATGATTTTCAATAAAGCTAAAAAATCATAAGGAGTAAAACGTGAAAAGAATTTATTATCCCAAGAAAACGATCACATACATTACATGTTACAAACATATCGTCTAACCGACCACTACCGACTGTAGGGTACAAATGCACCAAATTTTGTATGGAAAAAGTGTTTCAGAAACCCTATACATTTTCACATTACATGTCATAAAACTATCGACTTACCGACAACTACCGCCTGTAGCGTGGGAATAATCCCAAATTTATATGGAAAAATTGTTGCAGAAATCTCATAAACATACTAATTTCGCTATTGAGGCATTTGTGTCATATCGATATATTTTGTATCTAATGGTTTACGGATCTAGTGGGCTGATAGCTATTGGATCAACCTTTGGGACGTGAGACTTAACCGTCGAAGATAGCTTATTTTGTATATTAACAAAACTGTATTGAATATAAAGCAGTCAAAATCGGAAAAAAATGAACCTAGTGGAGGATATAAACTTAGTGGGCCAGATAGTCCAGTTTTCAAATATTCCAACACAGTTTTTATTATGGTTAGACCTTACTTGCCACCGGAGATATCTGTAACGAAGCTAATATCTTTACCACCGACCAAAAAATGCAAGACATTGACAAAAATATGCAAGTCATTGTTCAAAAAATGCAAACCATCGCCCAAAACAAGCAAGCCATTTACCAAAGAAAATAAAATTCATTGACTAAAACATCTAATTCATCGTACACGAAATACAAGCCATTTACCAAAGAAAATAGAAGTTATACACAAAAAATGCAAGTCAGCCAACAGAAAAATGCAGATCATTGTGCAAAAAAATGCAAGTAATCGACAAGAATGCACGTCCTCCACCAGAAAAAGGCAAGTTGCTATGCAAAAAAATGCAAGTCATTAACAAAAAAAAAAAAATGCAAGTAATCGACAAAAATGCAAGTCATTAACAAAAAAATGAAAATCTTCTACAAAAACATGTAAGTCATCGTTCAAAAAATGCAAACCATCGCTTAAAAAAACAAGCCATTTACCAAAGAAAATCAATGTCATTGGCCAAAACATCTAATTCATCGTACAAGAAATACAAGCCATTTACCAAAGAAAATAGTAGTTATACACCAAAAATGCACGTCAGCCACCAGAAAAATGCAAATCTGTGTGCAAAAAAATGCAAGTAATCGACAAAAATGCACGTCCTCCACTAGAAAAATGCAAGTCACTATGCAAAAAAATGCAAGTAATCGACAAAAATGCAAGTCATTAACAAAAAAAATCTAAATCATCGACAAAAATATGCAAGTCATCGTTCAAAAAATGCAAGCCATTTACCAAAGAAAATCAAAGTCATCCACCAAGAAATACTAGCCATTTACCAAAGAAAATAGGAGTTATACACAAAAAATGCACGTCAGCCACCAGAAAAATGCAAGTAATCGACAAAAATGCTCGTCTTCCACCAGAAAAATGCAAATCATTGTGCAAAAAAATTCACGTAATCAACAAAAATGCAAGTCATTGAAAAAAAATGCAAATCATCGACCAAAAAATGCAAGTAATCCACCAAAGAAAATGCAAATATTTGCCCTAAAAAATGCAAATCATTTACCAAAGCAAATCAGCGTTCAGAAAAGGGAAGCCATCAACAAAAATTTCACAAGACAAATTCGTCTTAAGTAAAGTTATTTTGGAATCCTTGATCCAATAGTTATTCAACCCAATTGGTCCAAAAATTACACCTTTTTTAAATTTTATCGAATTTTCATTGATTTCTGTAAGATATTTTTGATAAAAAAAGGACTAGATTTTTCAACTTCATTTCTGAATTCAACATCGAGAACCACCAATAAAAAAAGTTTCCTGCACAATTGCCAGGATTTTGTTTTATTTCGTTGAAACAACAAAAGAAGTCACGGAGCATTGTGTGCGAAAGAAATTCACACATGAATAAAGTAAATAAAGGAAGTGTTTTTTTTTCGTTCGTGGTGAATATCAAGACAATAAATAAATAAACTGGCGTTAATAATTAACGAACTAATAAATATTTAAACAAGAGGCGACATGCAAAAACTTGCACAAGAATTTTAAACACAAAACACACAGGGAATATAAAGAATAAAACCAACAAAAACAACAGTACGTAGGTACATACTTTAAATTGTTAATTTAAATAAACTCACACACACACACGTGCTGGTTTACAATAATAAGTCTTCAACTAGTTTTATAATATTTCTCTTAAAAAGATCACACATAATTCAATGAAGAGAGGTAGAGTGATACTATTAACACAATAAAAACGGTTTTAAGTGGCTCTATTCACAATTGAGAACAATTGTGCTGAAGTAAAATGATAGTTTATAGGCAAGAGGGGTGAAGAAAATAGTTGTTCGGTGTCGTAAATTTTTCACCATTTACAACCCCATATTACCAATGCAAAACTAATACATGAACATTTTTAAAATATCAAATGAAAACAAAAACCTCCAATATATACAAAGCTATGTAAACAATATACACAATCTATAATAATTACAGGCAACATAACTATTTTGTTTACTGATGTTTGATACATATTTTACTGTATTGATTGTAAACCAAAAACAAGCAACATGTTACTCTACTGTATAGAGTCTATACACATTGTATGGAGACTTTTTTGTCTCTGTTGGACAATGTATAGATTCAGTGTTTCAATAACAGAACAGATGTTGTGGACTCAAATTTTTTTCTTTCATGTTTTTTGTTTGTTGGCTTTCAATGGGATGCGTTGGAACATGCGTTCGGTATAATATAAAAATTGTTTCAGTTATTGCACTGTCATCAGAAATTTTCTTTTGAAATTGAATTCGAGAACATTTCTTGTCTACACATTGACAGTTTGCAAATAATTTATATTTATTAGAAAAAAGTACAAATTTATAATTTTTTTGCTGGTCAACAAATATTAAAAACAGGCATAAAAATAAAAAAATTATAATTAAATTATATGAAACACACAAGAAAAAAATATAAATTTTGAAAAATATTTAAAATATTAAAAACACATTATAACTATAAAGACAATAAGCTTAAAAAAATTAAAAATTTAAAAAAAAATATATTTGAACTCAATTTTAATCACTCAAAACCTTTTAGTCAATCTGTTTTGATTAAAATCATGCAAAATTTTCTTTTTAAAACTTTAACTGGCTTGTATGCAAAGAAATAACCTTGAAATCATTAAAACATTACTTTGTAGTATCAATTTCTCTTTAAACATTAGTGTTAGAATATTTTTTTTAACCACACAATACTTCTTTCTTTCTCTCTCTCTCTCTCACTGTATTTCTTTCTATTTCTTGCAAACCTCTTTGGTACACGAGATTTGTTTACCAGCAATCGTAACAAATAAATTTTATTGTGTTTACAAATACTTTTAAAACTCACCTTTTAAAAACTGCTCACCCGCTCTCACCCTCTCTTTAACGATGTTGTTTTGATGCAATTTACTTAAACTACACACACACACAAACTACAAGCCTATATACCATGCGTATGCATGAATTACACACGCAAAAAAAAAAAAAACATTTCTTCATATTTAAGGTCATGCACTAACAACACAACCCACAAATAAAACTTTTTTTTATATAGATATGTAGTAAACCGTACTACCTACAACAACACTTCACTTATGATTTTTTCTCTTTTTTAATGTACACACATATCGGTGTACTCCATTTTAAAAAACTTCCAATACATATTTCTTAATGAAACAAAGAAAAAAATTTTATTAAACCCTTTGCATTGTGTTATCATTTTTATATTTTAATTTTTAATAAACAATTATACACGCTTACATATATTATTTCATTAGAATAATAGATTTTATATTTTTTCTTTCTTATAAATAGGCTTTCATTTATTTCTTTTACTCTAAATTTTTAACCACAAACACTTCCACTTGCACCTTCTTCAAATAACACGAAAACACCTACTAATCGGCTGCCGGCTTTCTAGTTTTTTTAAAGCAGTTGAGTGATATACCTATGCACCCTCCTTTACCTTTGCTCTCTTTATTTAAAAAAAAATACAAAAATTTAACGAAATGTAAAAAAATTTAACGAAAAGTTCACTGTCATGCATTCGCTTTCATGCATCTTCAATTGTTATTCATTCAAAATCCAAATATTCTTCACCCACTGTAAACATTCAAATTTAATGGGCATACAACTAACACTCTTGCATCTTGCAAAACAATCGTAGAAGCATTTTCGCATGAAGCCGAATGCATGACAATTATTTTTACACACATACTTACATTGTGTGAAATATGGTTAGATGGCTAAAAGACGATTTCTTATTGTGAACGAATGCATGAATAAAAACGCGGACGAATTTGTGTGTGCATGAAGTCAAAGTTTTGTTGGCTGCTGCTTATGTACACACACATTGTATTAAATTTGAATGTTTACTGTGGGTGAAGAACATTAGGACTTTGAATGAATAACAATTGAAGGAGCATGAAAGCGAATGCATGACAGTTTTTCAACTCATATTGTATTAAACTATGTTGAACTTTTCGTTAATTTTTTTACATTTCGTTAAGCTTTTGTATTCTCTTTTTTTTTTTTAATAAGGTGAGCAAAGGTAAAGGAGAGGGAGTCAATTGCTTAGAAAAAAAAACTACAAAGCCGGCAGCCGATTAGTAGATGTTTCTTTGTTTCTTTTGTCTCAATAAGAAATATTGGAAGTTTTTAAAATGGAGCACAGCGGTATGTGTGTTCATTAGAAAAGAGAAAAAATCCTAAGTGAAGTGTTGTTGTAAGTAGTACGGTTTATTACATACATACATACATATATGTACATATATAAAAAAATTTTTTTTGTGGGTTGTGTTGTTAGTACATGATCTTAAATATGAAAAAAAATTTTTTTTTGTATGTGTAATTCATGCAAACGCATGGTGTATAGGCTTGTAGTTTGTTTGTGTGTGTAGTTTAAGTAAATTGCATCGAAACAACTTCATGAAAGAAAGGGTGCGAGAGGGTGAGCAGTTCTTAAAAGGTGAGTTTTAAAAGTATGTATTTGTAAACCAAAAACATAATGAAATTAATTTGTTACGATTGCTTGCAAACAAATCTCGTGTACCATCGCAGCTTGCAAGGAATAGAATGAAAAACAGTGGGAGAAGAGGAGAGAGAGAAAGAAAGAAGTATTGTGTGGTAAAAAAAAAATATTCTAACATTACAGTCTAAAGAGAAATTAATACTACAAAGTAATGTTTTAATGATTTCAAGGTTATTTGTTTGCATACAAGCCAGTTAAGAGTTTTAATAAGAAAATTTTGCATGAATTTATTCATAACAGCCTGGGTAAAATCTTTTGAGTAATTAAAATTGTATTCAAATATTTTATTCTTTAAAATTTCTTTTCAAATGGTTTTAAATATTTTTTAAAATTAATTTTTTTTTTTTGTTTTTTTTCTTATTGTATTCTTAGTAAATTATATTTTAAAAATGTCCAAAGGCTTTCGAAACGAACATTCATATTTATGAAGCGAAAAGCAATGAGAACGTTCTTCATATGTATGCTTAAAACGTACGTATCAGAGATCAGCAATGAATCGTTTTTTCGTTACTCATAAGTACTTATGAAATTTAGAGTATGAGCGAGTTAACAGAATTGAAATTTAACTACTGTGATTCATTCCTACTCTCAGCACAACATTAATTTATAAGTACAGGTTGCAATGAGTATGAGCACAACGTTGACATCAAACTCACAGCATTCGAAATATGTTTGATTCATATGCCTACTCATTTAGATTCATAAATTTAGAAAAATACTTATAATACTAATAAATGATTCGAGTGATTCGAATCAAATTAATAAATGATTCGAGTGATTTGAAACAAATTAATAAATGATTCGAGTGATTCGAATCATTTATCAAAATTTACAGTCTTGGTTGTTGTTGCATGTACAAACAAAGAAAAAAGAAGAGACAAAGACAGCAAGCAAGGCATACACACAACCTTCTTGTGAGTATTGTAGTGTTCGACTCTCCTTGACTTAACATTTACACGAAGCACAAAAATAAGTATGATTCGCGTGCGAACACCACAATACTTCCTAGAAGGTTGCGTATATGTTTGGTTACTGTTTTTGTCTTTATCATTCTTCTGTTTCTTAAATGCAACAACCAAGACCGTAAATTTTGATGAATGATTCGAATCACTCGAATCACTTATAAGTATTATAAGTATTTTTCTAAATTTATGAATCTGAATGAGTAGGCGTATGAATCAAACATATTTCGAATATTGTGAGTTTGATGTCAACGTTGTACTCATACTCATTGCAACGTCTATTTATAAAACAATGTTGTAGCGAGTACGAATTAATCAGATTAGTTAAATTTCAATACTCTTGAGTCACTCAAACCCAAAACTGCATGAGTATTTATGATTAGCAAAAAGACGTTTCATTGCTAATCTCTGGCCCATTACGTACTAACCTACAGCGAGGATGTAACATGGCATACATAATGGCAACAGTAGGTCTTCCAAATTAATGAAAAATGTCGATGATATTTATGTTTAAAGATTTTCTATCTCTAAAAATACCCAAAATTCTCCCTATGAAATTGGAAGAGTGAAAGGGTTCTAGTTTAGTAAAGCATTTAGAAATGAAAACCTTATGAGAATAGAATTTCGATTGTAAATGTTAAATGACTGGCCATTTGACCTTTTTCCATTTTTTTTCTTTTTATATTTGCTGATGATTTCCAATTTTCTGTGGATTACAATAATAAACAAGGGATTCTTAATAAAATTGAGAGAAAATTGTTTATTTTTTATGGTTGACATTTTGCAAAAATTATTTTCTCTTCTCTATAAACGAATTTTTTTTTTGTTTCTAGTATTAGAGACGTAAGCGGCTAAAGTAAGGATACAAAATTTTTATTTTTTTTTGAGACATAAATTCTGTTATTGAAACCAATTTCAACATGAGAAAAATACTTTTGAGTTGATTTGTTTACGACTTACAAAATTGAAGGAATAATGTTTTCCAATAACAACAGCAATAACTAATGCTACACTACTATACTACAACAACAACAATAACAACAAGAAAACGAAAATTTATTTTTATTTTATTTTGTGGTATTTTTTATTATACCCAATAAACCACAAAAGTAACAACAACAACGTGTTACTTTGGATGAAATTTATTGCCAAATAAATTGGAAATGATAAGAGGCTAAGAGGAAAGTTCTTGTAAGTTAAACGTGACAGTGGAAAGCACTATTCTGTCCTTATGCTTTGGTTCTCTGCTATCTCCTGTTCATACAAATCTTAGCTCACACTGAAAGGTTGTTGTTGGCTAACCTACATGGTTAGACTAGGTTAGGTAAGCGGGTAGTTTGCCTTCCACAGCAAAGATTAGCAATAAGATTAGCAGCATCAAAACGATGAGTAGATTCGAGTCATACTTAAAATTTCTGATACGCCTACTCAAAGTTTGAAGTATTCGTCATACTCATACTTAAAAATGCGAATGATGGTGTTGACTTCGACTCTACTTAGCACATACACAAAGTACAAAATAAGTAGGATTCGAGTACCAACATCACAATACTCACAAGAAGATTGTATGTTTGCTATGCTTGTTATCTTTATCTTTCCTTTCTTCTTTGTTTGCACATGCAACAACAATTAAATTTGTAAATTTTGATACACGATTCGATTCACTCGAATCATTTATAAGTATTTTTCGAAATTTATGAATCTAAATGAGTAGGCGTATGAATCAAACATTTTTTTTTTTTTTATGAAACCAGCACTCAGGGGATGGCCCCTACTCATGCAGTGCATTGTGCTGGTTTAAGAAATGAGGAAAGAGGGAAGATGCAAACGGTAAGGAAACGAGTTGCTACTGGTGACTATAAAATGGCCAGTGCTATACCTTCACCATTAGACAGTCTACAGCCATCGTCCCCAAGAAGCCCGCAGTTTCTCACACCACTTATGTTGTGTGTGTGTAAATTTTATACAGAAGTGGCGGGACCTACAGTTTAAAGTCGACTCAAACATATTCCGAATGTTGTGAGTTTGATGTCAACGTTGAACTCATACTCATTGCAACCTGTACTACTTATAAATCAATGTTGTATTGAGTACGAATGAATCAGAGCAGTTGAATTTTAATACTATTGACTCACTCATACTCTTACTTCATGAATACCTATGAGTAGCGAAAAAACGATTCATTACTGATCTGTAAATTGACATTGGAACAGTGCATCAATGAATCAATGGAATTGGATATTCTACCATCATTAATGAGCTCCTTCGTCTGTTCTTCTGTACATTGTCAGTAAACTGCAAATGCGAATGTTATGAGTTCGATGTCAACGCTGTACTCATACTCATTGCAACCTGAACTTATAAATCAATGTTGTATTGAGTACGAATGAATTAGAGAAGGTGAATTTCAATATTGTTGACTTACTCATACTGCATGAATACTTATGAGTAGCGAAAAAACGATTCATTGCTGATCTGTAAATTGACATTGGAACCGTGCATCAATGAATTAATAGAGTTGGATATTCTATCGTCATTAATGAGTCTTCTGTACGTTGTCAGTAAACCGCAAAATAGTGTTTTCGTTACCGGCCCATACATATGGCTTGTATAGGGTGTGCCATTTAAAAGTTTTTAATTTCAAAATTCAATTAAATAAAAACGATTTGAAATTTTACAAAATTTCTTTTTTTTTACTGTGAAATACACAGTTGATTCGATTTGAAACGGAATGTTATTTCATTCAAATAGCTGTCGCGGCTGGCTTCACAATAACTCACTCAGCGATCGAAGCAATTGTCGTGTTCGTGCTTTTCTCGAGTGTATAGTATCGTATCGCGGCAATAGCATCACAGAGTATTTCAAACTTTGAATATGAATAGTGTGAGTAGGATATTGAAATAAGAATGTGTGTAAGTATCAGAAATTATGAATATGACTCGAATCTACTCATCATTTTGAACACTCATTACTGATCTGTAATGTCTACTGCTTTTCACTGTTTAATCGCTACTATAACGGATTTTCTAGAAACTGTTACTAATCGTTTAAAATATAATTTGAATTTAAATTTTATTTAAAATGTTAAACGAAGCTCTATATTTCGCTCACAGCATCTATTTTAGCAATAATTTGATTCACATTTGGTTCTCAGTGTCTTATTCCCTTGTTTTTTTTTTTATCACCAAAATACCATCCATAATTTCCTTGTTTGTCACCATCTCTATCGGATAAATATTTTGTATGCCAGCATCAATCCCTTCTTCAAGCAACGCCAAGTGGAACCTCTTTACATTTCAATGTGTGGCATCTGACGGCTTCAAAAATTGTTTTTCAATCCTTGCACTTAACAATACAATGCAAGTGTACAAGCGTACAGGAATTACGATGTTATTCCTCTTCAACAAAACAGAAGTCAAAAAAACGAAAATATTTGCTCTTGTTTACTAACACACGAACAGTTGTTGCTGTCACTTTAATACAAAAAAAAAAAATATCGTTGGTTGTAGTTTTTATTGAATAATTCATGACATATATTCGCTAAATTTACAATTTTTTTCTTCTGCTTCTTCTTCTTCTTTTTCACTTTCTTGAAGGATAAGGAACAAAAATATTTGTTCTGTCTGTCAGACTGACAGGCATACAAAACTACGAAAACTTTTTTAACTTAAACGCATCAAATATTGTTTGGTTATGAAACATTTTAACTGGCAACTGCAGTGTTGAATGGATTAAATACTCAAGGGAGGAAGAAAAGCCAAGATGACAAGCGATATAAGTATGAGTATAGGTGAACAGTGCAGTGTAGTGTACGTAAAAATAAGGAAAATATGCTTAAAAATACGTACATAATAATACTATGTTCAGACAGGCACTTTTATTGCGTAAATCGCAATAAACTCCATTACATACATAATTGATCATTACAAACCTTCAGTCAGGATTATTAACCTAGTTTCTTACACTACTTGTGTTGTGTGTGTTAATTTTATACATAAGTGGACCTACAGTTTCAAGTCGACTCCGAACAACAGATTTTTGAGAAACTTTTCATGGCAGTTTTACTTTTACTCTAAGAGTTTTTGCCAGAAATCTCTTGAGAAGAAATCGCCAAAAAATACCGAGGACTCGAACCCTGGCTTTAAGTCTAATAAAGCTGCACACTACCTACTAGACCACGGCGACCTCACCATTATTGAGCTTAATATTTCATATAAAGTTTCAATTAATTATTGCGCAATAAATACGCAATTTGTTATAATATTGAGTAAAACTTAAAATACAGTACTGTCAGAAGTATGTTAAGTGAGCATATTACAATTTTCCGAACACTTTCCATTGATATTTGACAACTCAAATGTTAACATCTGCAAACAAAACAAAATAGAAAAAATCTTTTTGAAACCAGCTGTTTCGTTTACCACTATCAAATAAATATTGCGTATATTATATGTCTGAACACTTATAAATATTGTACTCAAATAAAACGAATATTGACTCAATAAAAATGCCAGTGTGAACATAGCATAAAGCAAAAATATTCACAAAATTTTATAAAAATAAATAGTCCTTCCAATACAAATAAGATAGTTCGTTTCATTAAGATAAATTGTAAAGGGTGGGTCATTTAAAAGTTTAAATTTAAAAATTTAGTTTCATTAACTTTAGCAATAAACTTAAGCATACCGTTCACCGGTTCGGTCTTCTCTGCGACCAAATTTTGTATGACAATTTAATGTAATTGCCTACCAATTTTCTTGGTTTGAATAATAAATTTCCAATAATTTCTAAAGTTGCTCAAGCGTAAATCGATTCATTACATTCAGTGGAGATAATTGACTGAATTTTGTGACAGAATAGAAGATTGGCAGATTGTTTACTTCTAAACCAATACATGGTCCACCCATTATAAGGAATTCGTGTATATTTTTCCTTCTTCTTTTTAAATAAATTGTAATGAAAACCTATCAATGTGTACTTTCATTTAGACTTGGCTTATTAGTCCCCAGCTGCCATAGAAGCCGGTGAAGTCTAGTAGGCATAGTGTTGGCTTATTAGATGAGAATTTCTGGATCGAAATCCATGTTCAGACATCTCGAATAAAACAAAATTCGAAATAAAAAATAACTAAAAATTTTCTTTCGCCAACTTCCTTTCTGTAGTCTTACAACGACGATGGGTTTAACGTGGGTACTGTCCGCGGGGATTTAATCCCACTGTGCTCTTCGCACAGGGTGAAATACAATGCATCTACCAACGCCCCCAAATACAACTGACTATTACACCTGAGTACCAATTCGAAGCCATTTGGACATGACTTCCCCCTTGGTTAGGAGCAGAGCCTATCTAAAACTCCTTCCGTTCTTTGGGTCACGGCAACCGGTTAAGAAAAATGCAACTCCACATCGAGCCCATTAACTAGACTCTTCCCGCGATTTGGGTCCAAACCACAGCCACCACGATGCTCCTAAAAGGAGCCACACCAACAGCAAGGCTGAAACCGAGGTTCCAGGGGCTCCTGGCTCCCGTGGTACCAGAAGTAAGTCTCCGGTCAGTCTGTAGTCTTCTAGTAAAAATCCTGAAATTAAAAAAAAAATTGCCATGAAAAGTTTCTGACACCAGATGTTCGTAGTCGTCGTTGTAATGTATCTTTCGCCACTTAAAGAAAATATTAACGCACGCAACATGGATCGTGTTAGATGGTTGGTTGTAATCTTGACTAAAAGTTTGAAATGATCATTTAAGTAAATATTTACCTTGTAGGGTTCGACTTGCTAAACTTCTACTGGTGATCACTAGCGTTGAGTACTTGTTTAAGATAATTTTGATATTCAGTAGAACTCAGTAGCTTCTACACCCAATCTGGTTAAAGCTCCTGCTAAACATTTTACTTCCCATTATTGAGAGCTTTCACTGGATCTTGGAAGGCACTTTATACTACTTTTATAACTAAGATATCTCCATCGTATACTTTAGGACATGCTAGGTAGTCTTTTAGCGGCTTTCTTTTTATTGTGTGCATATTGTGTCTTGGATATGAATTTACCATCTAGAGTTTGACGTCTGGTGTGCAATAAGAAGGAGTAGAATCGGAGTAAGCAATGACAGAATGCATAGTCGAGAAGGAAAAACATAAACAGTACTACTGTGGGCAACAATATCCCCGTGGGGATTTGAGTGATTTGAGGGCATGGTTATCTCACATGAAGGTGATGTGAACTGGCCACTGAGATCATACAATTTGACTGCGTTAAGCTTTATCTTGTGGAAATTTTTTTCCATCGTTGTAGTGGGTAGTCCGTGGTCTAGTGGGTAGTGTGTTGGCTTATTAGACAAAAGACCCGGGTTCGAATCCCAGGTCAGACATCAAAACGAAAAAATATTTTTTCGGCGACTTCCTCTCAGCAGATTTCTGGCAAAGACTCTGAGAGTAAAAATCGCCATGAAAAGCTTCTCAAAAAATTTGTCGTTCGGAGTCGACTTTAAACTGTAGGTCCCGCCACACATGTATAAAATTAACGCACACAACATAAGTGGTGTGAGAAGCTAGGTCCTAATCCTGACTGAAGGGTTGTAATGGCCAATTATGTATGTATGTGTGTATTTTAGTAGATAGTACTTTGGCTAGTTAGACGTGGCTAGGGAATCGTGGCTTCAAACCACAGTTCAGACATCCACAACAGAAACGAAATATTAAAAAATATTTCTTCCTTATATTCCTTAGTTGAACTCCACTAGATAGCCTTTTATTGGCTTTGTTTGCAGCAGGATTATTAAAATCCTTTGATTTATTGGTTTAAGATAGAAAATCTTGAACAGAAGTGTTGTATTTAAAATCTCTGAAGTTTAAGTACTAAAACAGAAAAACTAAGAAATTTGTCATGTGATTAATAAGGCAACATTTTATTGTTATAATACTGCACATGCTATGAACACAATTAGCGCAACGCAGCAAGTACAATAATTTTGCAATTGCATCCTGCATGCTTATTAATTATAATAGGGGCACTAGCAGCAGCAAAGCATAAGCAAACCAAATTAAAAGTAAAAAAAGTATTAATTCGTTATCGATAGAGTCAATGCCTTTAAAATATTCACTTTCTAATACTGTGTTCAGATAGGCACTTTTATTGAGTCAATATTCGCTTATTTGAGTACAATATTTTAAGTGTTCAGACACATAATATAAGCAATTTCTATTTGACAGTGGTTAACAAAACAGCTGGTTATTTCAACAACATTGTTTTTATTTTGTTTTTGTTGTTGTTTTTTGTTTGTTAATAGTTGTTGACATTTGAGCTGTCAAATATCAATTGAAAGTGTTCGGAATATTGTAATATGCTCACTTAACATACTCCTTACGACAGTGCGGCATTTTAAGTTTTACTCAATATTATAACAATTTGTATATTTATTGCGTAATAATTAAATAAAATTGTATTATTTGGCGGTCGCTGTGGTCTAGTAGGTAGTGTGCTGGCTTATTAGACGTAAATCCATGGTTCGAATTCCAGGCCAGACATCAAAAATAAAAAAAATACAAAAAGTATTTTTTCGGCGATATCTTCTCTTTCTCTTATTGTTTCTCAAAAATCTTTAAACTGTAGGTCCCGCCACTTCTGCATAAAATTAACACACACCACATAAGTGGTGTGAGAAACTGCGGAATTCTTGGGGACGATTGCTGTAGACTGTCTAATGGTGAAGGTATAGCACTGACCATTTTATAGTCATCAGCAGCAACTTGTTTCCTTACCGTTCGCATCTTCCCTTTCTCTTTCCACCTTTCCTAAAAAACCTGCACGATGCACTGCATTGAGTAGGGGTCATCCCCTGAGTGCTGGTTTTATAAAAAAAATAAATTAATTATGAAATATTGAGTTCAATAATGGCGTTTATTGCAATTTGCGCAATAAAAGTGCCTGTCTGAACATAGAAATTGAGAAATTGCTACGCTTGCTGCATTTCGTTTATTGTGTTTATGCAAGTAAAGGATTTCGTAAGAAATTTATGCATATACATGCGTACGGTTATACACAAAAATTTCTTTTTAAATTCTTAATATAAACTTAATCTAGATATTCAATAAGTGCCACTGTATTGCAGCTCAATATTAATGGAATTTTTAGAATAGCATTAAAGCCTTACAACAAACATTCAATGCAAATTGACTAGGCCAGCAACAGTCAAAGAATTACCCGATAAGCCGTCATCATTAATAACTCTTTGACATGAACAGGATTATCCTTAAGAGGATATCGTATAAGTGTTCAAATCGTATAGTGAAGTGTAATAAATTATTGCAATTTAATGGGAATTGAAACGATTTAACGATTGTTTTATAGACTGTCAAGTAATAGCAATGGCAAGTAAAAAAAATAATAACAAACAAAGTGTTCAAAGTGCCTATGATTAGTCATCGAACTTACACTCGAAGAATTTAACCGTTTTATAAGAGCACTTTGCCGTACGTCCCCTGTGAGGCTTTGTCAGTTATCTGCTTTTGATTTACTGAAGGCGAGACCAATAATGTTGGTTCTGTAACGAGAATGATAACGAATTAATGAAAGACACATGCCTGGACCCTGTGAAACATAACCTCTTAGTCAAAATTACTACCTAGCTTCTCCCATCACTTATGTTGTGTGAGTTAATCTTTTATAAATGAATGGCGCGATCTATAGTTTAAAGTCGATTTCGAACGATTTCAAAATTTTTGAGAAACTTTTCATGGCAATTTTATTTTACTCTCCAAGAGAAAGCCACTGAAGAAATATTTTTCACGTATTTCGTTTTGCTGGAGATGTCTGATCCGGTATTGGAACCGTGGTCCCACGTTTAATAAACTAATGTACTACCTATTAGACTGCGGCAACTTCAAATGTTTATTAAGTAAATAGTTGATTTCGACGGCATACAAATTGAGGCATTGAAAAAATAGCGTTAAATTTCCATTACGAGAAAAATCGTCATCCTCTTTTATTGTCTGTTTTAAACTGTTAATAATTGTATAAAATTTTGTTCAACTTCAAGGTGCGTTCGAAAAATTACAATAAATTTCCATGACGAGAATAATCGTCATTCCCTTTTATTGTCTGTTTTAAACTGTTAATAATTGCAAAATATGTTCAAATGCAAACTGCGTTAAAAAATTACGATAAATTTCCATGACGAGAAAAATCGTCATCAATAATTTTTTGTGTATTTTAAACTGTTAATAATTGCATACAATTTTGTTCAACGGCAAGGTGCGTTCAGAAAATTACAATAAATTTCTATGACGAGAATAATCGTCATCCCCATTTTTTCTTTGTTTTAAACTGTTAATAATTACATAAAATTTTATTCAATTGCAAACTGCGTTCAAAAATTGACGATAAATTTCCATGACGAGAAAAATCGTCATCCCCATTTTTTATCTATTTTAAACTATTAATAATTACATAAAATTTTGTTCAACTGCAAGGTGCCTTCGAAAAATTACAATAAATTTCCGTGACGAGAATAATCGTCATCCCCATTGACAAGTTAGGTTAGGTTGGAGCGCTGTAGCGTTGATATCAAAGCTCACTTAATCATGCATAGTGGTTCCAGGGGTGAACGCAGACCCCCCGTACCGACCGAATTCTATCGAACTCGGCTGCACTCCAATACCCTTACATTACAACCCTTCAGTTAGGATTATTGACCTAGTTTCTTACATTAATACCCTTATGTTTACGAA
Source organism: Sarcophaga peregrina (assembly GCA_014635995.1). Taxonomy (NCBI): domain Eukaryota; kingdom Metazoa; phylum Arthropoda; class Insecta; order Diptera; family Sarcophagidae; genus Sarcophaga; species Sarcophaga peregrina. The sequence continues at coordinate 81,813,682 of CM025793.1, read as the reverse complement.
AAATCCTAGATCTGCTAAAAACACCGTCGCTGTCCATGAAAAAGTCTACAGGAGAATCCAAGTTAGTCGATCACACGTTGCTTATAAGAAACTCGGTCTTTAGCAGACTACAACTAGGCGTAGTTTGCGCCGCAACTAGTGCCTGCACTTCTACAAAAATCATCTGTCCCAGAAATTGAAGACAAATGGTAATAGATGACAGGTGTTCCTTGAAGGGGTTGAGACGCCCAACTACCTCTTCAGTTGGCAACTCATTTCTAAATAAATGGCTAACGGAGTAAACAATTTTTCAAATGTGAAAAGAAGGCAGTACACATGAGATCCAAGAGTCTCCAATGAATTCCGAAAATGAGGATAAACGGTAACAGATGACAGGTGTTCCTCAAAGGGGCTCAGGAGCCCAACTATATCTTCAGTTGGCAACTCAATTCTAAATAAATGGCTACGGGAGTACAAAATTTTTAAAATGTGAAAGCAGTGCACATGTAATTCAAGAGCCTCCAATGCATCCCGGACTGCATTTTGGATTGGCGACGTTCTTGGTTCTTATCTAGGCCAATGATTATAAATTTTTTTTAGCCTGAATTGAATGATCTGGATACTAACAACATTGTGGTTTCAATAGGATCGCGCTAAGCGTTCAGGCATGTGCGATATGAGATCATGTTCATCTGACGTGATGTGAAGTGGTCACCCAGATCTTGCGACTCTTGCCACCGTTAAGATTTTCTTTCTTGCCATGAAAAGTTTTTCAAAAATCTGTCTTTCGAAGTAAACATTAAACAGTAGATGCCGCTACTGCTGAATAAAATTAACACACACACGCAATATGAGTGGTATGAGACGGTAGGTTGTAAGCCTGACGAAAGGGTTGGTTGTAATGATCAATTAAGTATGAAAGGTTGTTGTATGTTCAGTTCATACATTTTAGCACAATGCATACAAAGGCTGTTTACTGTCCTTAGTTATTTTTGTTGTTATCCTTTGTTATTATAGCTGCATTGTTAAACCCTCTTTACAACCAATCATCCATCCATTATTGCCAGAATTACTGGCCATTGTTCAGTGCAATATTCCGTATTTCACATAACATTGCATATGTCTGGCGGCTAGACTAGACTGAACCGTAGATTCTTAACCAAAAATGTTAAAGGAACAATTTTATTGGCATGAGAAGTTTTCATGCATTCTTTTTTTTTGCATTCATTCTTGCCCATGTTTTTTTTGCTTTAAAGACGATTAATTTTTAGTTTTCTTAAAAGTCCTCGCGAATAAACTAACTTGAGTTTAAATTTATGGACTTGTCATCATAGCACAAGCATCTGCAGTATTTCAAGGAATTTATTTGAATGACTTTATTAAACAAATAAATTATAAAAGATGAGCCACAAGGTAACAAAAAACGAAGATTACAGGAGAATATCAGAAACACCACAAACCACAATAAAAAGAATTTCAAACTTAATTACTTGATTTAAGAGATGCTTTGTGTTGTTTTTTTTTACATCCTCAATTATGTTTTTCTTGTCTTTTGTTAATTGACTTTTGAAGACACGTTTGGGCGTAACATAACAAAATGCCATGAAATTAAAATGTTTAAATCGCTTGTAAGCGAATTTAATGGCATGCCATAAAACTCTGTAATTAAGAAGACAAATATAAACAGAAATAACCACCGTGGGGGATATACTTTGTAAACAGTACCATTATAACGGCACTTGTAAATAATTGAGGTTAGGTTAGGTTAGCTAGAGTCGCGGACCATCCCCTTAAAGGCAAAAGTCCCAGTTAGGCCAGCATTTACATCCATTGTATTAGCAAAATGAATTCAACAAGGTGATCAAAGATTTCCAGAGAGGGAGCGAACATAATTTAAGATTCTATCAAACCTATTCGAGTTAAGAAGAGCATCCCCCTGTCTTTGTCTTTGCTTTTCTCGGGCATACTCTTTCATATCCATCTTCCTACCCCATCGACAGTTTCTGTCACTCATATACATGGAAATTAAGCTCCTCCCGAATTGATCACATACATACATAATTGGCCAATACAACCCTTCAGTCAGGATTACGACCTAGCTTCTCACACCACTTATGTTGTGTGTGTTAATTTTATACATAAGTAGCGGGACCTACAGTTTAAAGTCGACTCCGAACGAAGGATTTTTGAGAATCTTTTCATGGCAATTTTTACTCTCGGAGTCTTTGCCAGAACTCTGCTGAGAGGAAGTCGCCGAAGAAATATTTTTCGTTTTGATGTCTGACCTGGGATTCGAACCCGGCCCTTTCGTCTAATAAGCCAACACACTACCCACTAGACCACGGCGACTTCGACTCTATATACATACAGTGAGCGCCAAAAGAAAGCGTATGCATTTATGGTAAGACGCAAAAGTAACAGCAACCATGATGAAGTAGATGAAAACGTAATGGAAATAAGTTAGATTATCTAGGAGATAGTGACCCCGAACTGATCTGTTTGTTTAATATTGGAAATTCCTAAATAACTGGAGGATCTAATTCTGCACCATCCTGCTAAAGCCAAACATTGTTCCTATCAATAACATGAAGAGCGGTTACAAAAACAAACGGTTATCATGATGCGATAGGTCTCTCCATTTACCTTACAGGTTGCCTTGTTCACATTTTCAAAGGAATATGGACCAATGATGTCTCCGCTCCACAAGCACCACCTTATAGTCACTCGTAATGGGTACATTCGTTGCTGTGAGATTACGTGTGGACTTCCTGAGCTCTAAATACGACAATTTTTCTTACCAAGATGATAATGAGCTTAACATTCGAAAAGATAATTTTTTTGGCAAGTATCTTGTGCAATAAATTCCAACATTGCTCAATTGTAATATTATGTTCAGATATTGAGTCAATATTCGGTTAATTAAGTACAAGTGTTCAAGCATACTAATATGTATATGCAATTTAGCTTACTCAATATTCATTTGACTTGCTGGTAAACAACAGCAACATTAGTTTTATTTTGGTCACGAAAATTAGTATCGTTTGTTAGTTTATTGATCGTTAGGGAATGTCGCCGCTGTCTCGACCTAGTCTCGGGGCGCTTCACTGGTGTCTCTCTGGTGTGGGTCCCCGGGCACAGTGATATTCCGGGAAACTGTAGGGCCGACGAGCTCGCCAGAGCTGGTGCGCTTCTTCCAGAATCCTCTTCTGTTGAGATGAGTATGCCACTTGCCTCGGTCAAGTTGACCATTGCGCGGAGGTTCCTTCGGGACGGCAACCTATCCTGGGTCAATGAGGAGTCCTGCTCCACCGCTAGACTTACCTGGCCCAGGATGGATGGAGGACGTACCAACCAATTACTTGGTCGCGGTCGTGATGTCATCTCGACTGTAGTGGCCGTGCTTACGGGTCATTGCATCATGGGTAGGCACGCCGAGAGAATGAGGCTCCCTTTTAACGACTTCTGCCATGGATGCAGGTCCACTGAGGAAGAGGAGAGCGTTATTCACTTTCTTTGCCAGTGCCCGTCTCTTGCTAGCTGTAGATATAGGTTATTTATCTTCCCATTCCTTGTTACCTTAACGGAGCTATCATCTATTGATATCAAGGATATAGCTTCGTTCATCAAATTTTCTGGCTGGTATTTCGTGCTTTTGTTGTGCAGCCCTTGCCCTGATCAACTTCTTGCTTTCCCTGATTTAGTTAGTACATGGACAGCGTTTCACCCGTGGCATCACAACCGGCCGCCATGTGTGCTCATGTGAGCTTTGTGATATCAGAGCTACCACTACGACCTAACCTAACCTAGTTTATTGATGTCACTGTAGTCTAGTAGGTAGTTTGTTGGATGATTAGACTTAAGGCCTGAGTTCAAATCCCAGGTCAGACTTCAAAACGCGAATATGAAAATATTCAGTGACCTCCTCTCAGCAGTTTTCTGTCCAAAACTCTGAGAGTAAATAAAATAGCCATGAAAAGCTTCTCAAAAATATGGCGTTCGTAAACTGTAGGTCCCGCCACTCATGTGTAAAGTTAATACACACGACGTAAGTGGTGTGAGAAGTTTGGCCGTAATCCTGACTGAACGGTTCTAATGATCAATTATGTATGTGTTAGTTTATTAGTGTTCGTGTGCCATTGTTGACATTTAAGTTGTCAAATATCAACAGAAAGTTACTATACACTTACTTCAGTGTTGCATATTAAGTTAAACTCGATATTACAAAAATTTGCGTATTTATTGAGCAATTATTAATTGAAAGTTTATATGAAATATTGAGCTCAATAAAGGCGTTTATTGCTATTTATGCAATAAAGAAGCATATCTGAACACATTATAAATTGCTTCGTTACGCTCAGTAGAGACAATTGACTGAATTTTGTAACAGAATAGAATGACATAAGTATTGTCAGATTTGAAATAAACGATGGGTTAAATTTATACCGTTAGATGGCACTTATTTTAATATTTGGTTGCAAGTTTTTAACATTTCAGTGTGAATTAAAAATATTGCAATGTATTGAGGCTTGAAAAACAGATAAATTTGATAAAAAAAAGCGTTCTTAAAAACTTTTGCAATACAAGTTCACATTGCCTTGGCATTATTAATTCGGAAATCTTTATAATTCTCTTAAGCTTTTTTAAAATCCTAAGATTTGTTTTTATCTTGTCGTCCATATTTAAAGGCTCAATTGAGCTTAAATTTAAATTGTCATAAGGAATACGAAATTTTGAAATCGTATTATCAAGAAATACTTTGAAAATCTTCATGGCAAACTGTCTGTCAGTCTACCTATTTTATGTTTTGTGTCATGTGCTCATTTAATCATTCGTTCATTTCACTTCGTCCTCATTTACTAAATCATTGTCGAATACTCCACTGTAAACTGACAGCTGGATGATGATGATAATGAATAGAAGACATATTCTTCTGTTGTCTTTAATTCATTGTAAAATTAATGACGATGATCATCATCATCATCATTATCAAGTAGTCACAAATAAGTCTTTAGATTATGACATACAAACATTATTACAACGGAGGTAATATTTTCTGCATGTCATTATGTTTGTTCAGCACATGGATGTTTAGCTCTTTGGTTATGGTAACGACGTGTGCAACCGCCAATTTATTAAGCAATTGTGGCATTCAACATAAAGCCCCTTTTGGGTTTGACTGCGAATTATATTGCAAAGTCAAGTAAATTCCATAGTTAATGCTATTAGAGCTGCTTAACTCATTGAGATATTTTTCATAATCTTGGTTAAGTAAACAAAATTTGCCAGAGCAATAAAACACGAACCTTAAAAACGAAGAAATGCTACAGTCAAGTACAATTATGACGTTTTGTTTAAGATTATGACGTAGTTTGTCACACAACTTATGTTGGACGTCTTAATTTAATACACGAGTGATGGAACTTACATTTTAAAGTCGGCTTCGAGAAATTCTTTCGTGGCAATTAAGAGGAATTCGCCGAAACAATTTATTCGTTTCATTGGAAATATCTGTCTTGGGGTCACATGCCTAACAAGCCAATAAACTACCTACTAGTCTACGGCGGCGACTACAATTAAAACTTTTTTGTTTATAAAACCGGCACTCAGGGGATAGCCCCTATTTATGCAGTGCATTGTGCAGGTTTCAGGAGAGGTGGAAAGACAGAGGGAAGATGCGAACGGTAAGGAAACGAGTTACTACTGGTGACTATAAAATGACCAGTGCTATCTATATCTTCACCATTAGACAGTCTACAGCAATCGTCCCCTAGAAGCCCGCAGTTTCTCACACCACTTATGTTGTGTGTGTTAATTTTATACAGAAGTGGCGGGACCTACAGTTTAAAGTCAACTCCGAACAACATATTTTTAAGAAACAAGAAGAGAAAGAGAAGAAATCGCCGAAGAAATACTTTTTGTACTTTTTTGATGTCTGGCCTGGGAATCGAACCCAGGCTTTACGTTTAATAAGCCAGCAGGTAGTAAACCACGGCGACCCCCTTACGGAAATGTACGGAAATGAATACTACAGGAGGAGAACACTGCTGGCCATGTAAAATTAATTTCATGAGCAGCACGTAATCAACAAATAAGTAAAAAATGTACCAACAAAAACAATAGACTTGTTTACAATATCGATAAATAATCAAAAATAATAGCAGCAACGTCAGTATAAAAAAAAATACAGGGGATAAAGATGTAAACATTCTGCAACAAAATTCAGCGGACAATGAAGTAAACAATCAAAAACAAAGTGCAGTATAAAAACAAAATAGCGGATAGACAAATACACAAGCAACAACTACTCTGGCTGGACAAATGTAAAAAGATACACAAACAACAATAATGAAAACAAATTGTTTACATTTTTAGATATTTCTTGAAGGCCGCCACTCTCTTTCAAGAGTATTCATCATACTATTGATCCAGTGATATAAAAAGCAAAACAGAGCAGGAGATAGCGTTTCAGTGAGAATTCAGTTAGTCGTGTGTGAAGACTCGTATGATTAAGAAAGAATTCAGTTAGTCTTGTGTGAAGACACATTGTGTGTAAACAGGATATTGTGGTGTTGCTTACAAAAAGGTTGTAAGCAGGGAAGAATAACGAACAATTGTTTTTGCATACGCGGAAAAGTGTAAATCATTTGTATACATCAATTTTTAAAGATGGCACACGGAATTGTGCGAACAATAAAGAATTGTTTTTAAAATTAAACACAAAAATTTATTTTTATTTCATTTGCAATCTATGAGCGTATATTTTTAGCGTTTTAAAAAAAGGTAAAAACGTAACAATATTAAGGATATAGCTTTGTTTAAATAACTTTCAGGCTGATTTCCAGCTTATGAGAGTCATGACTTTAACGTGCAGCTCTCGTGCTGACCAACTTCTTCGATGAGTCGCACTGGAATTCAGTCATAACGGGTCGCTTTGCATGCTCAAGTAAGCTTTGGTATCACAGCTATCACTCCAACCGAACCTAACTTGTTAACTGGGTATGAGGAAATATTTCGTCATACAATGATAATGACGATTTTTCTCGTCATGGAAATTAATCGCAGTTTAAAATAGCAAAAAGAAAAAATCCCTTCCTTCATACTTATCCAATATTATGCTGAGCCTCAAATGATAAGAGATTTTTTTTTTGTATTCCGTAAACAATTTATTGATAAATAATAGTCTGAACATTATTTAAATTTTTAGTTTTTAAAATTCACAAACTACGCCACACTTTATCTTCCAAAAACTCAATTTGTGTTGGGCCAAGCCTAGGGAAGCGCTTCCAATTTTGTCTTCTACATTTCTTTTTATGTTAAAACAGTTCTAAAGAATATTTAAAAAAAGAAACACACTTAAAAAGAAATTAAATAGAGAAATCAGAAAAAATCTCGGCGTATTACTTACCAGCCATAGTTACCGTCAGTCAAAGGTATGTTCTAAAGCATTCGATAGACTCTTGCGGTCCCTGTTAAAGCTGAATCCAAGTGCTTTTAATTAACCCTCAGTCCCACATATTATAGAGAATGTAGTACCGCCAGTTACGGGCAGCGTCTTAACATTGGTTTTTCTACTTTCACAGTCAATTTAGAAAGCAGAGAGTAACCTTCTTTAGTTTTCTCTTCTCATAGGAGCAACAGCCTCTGAAATGTGTTAGAAAATAAAGAAAGAAAATCCAAATTATTGTTACGAAAATGAAAAAAATCATTCATTAGACTGTTTACGTTGCCATATAAAGCTAAGGCAAAGCAGACAAGGAGTGACTAAAAATCCAGTCAGTCCTGTGTGAAGACGCGGTGTATTTGAATTAAGTAATCGTGGTTTGAAGATTTCCGTTACAAAGAGTGTAAACAGAGGAATAACAAACAAAGCAAATTGTTGTTGTTTACATCAAGTTGTGAAACAGTTACTAACAGAATTGTTTGAATAATAAAGAATTTTAATTAAAACTAAATACAAATTTATTTTTATTTTATTTGCAATCACACCCTCAGAGAAGATTTCCAATCCCTCATATTGTCAGGAATATTTCTCGTTGAAAGATCCCAATACCTCTCTCCTTTTCAAAGTCAATTATATAGCGACTCACCTTGTTTGCTCTGTACTGACGTCAATGATTGGAACGATCACGGCAGCTAACATTTTCGGGGTTATGATTGCGAGTAGAGAGAATTGAGTCTCAGTGGCGAATTACGTGAAGCGCATTCTAAAGCTAAAGATAAGAAATATCGAGACTGCAGAACACGTAGGCACGCCGGCATAGATGACACTGACACACGTGTCAAACGAAATTCAAAACGGGAACGTGGACAAAAGGAATAGTGGAGGCACTTAGATGTCTCCTCAACTTTCGATACGCAATCTGGACGCAGATATGAGCATGCAGGGACCAAAGGGGCAAGAGGACCCGCTCCAAAGTAATACCACTGTGGTTCCGGAGCGGTCACAGTTGTCCACGAGACGAGGAGGGATTTAGTGGATGAGGGCCCCACACACGAAGGATGTGACGACTACCTCTATGGTGCGTTTAGGTACAATTACCCTTCCTCGAGATAAAAAAAGTCTCGCAAGGTAATGTGTTGCCTCATTAGACAAGAACCTGCGGTTCATTAATTGGCTCAGACATTTCAAACGGAACGTAATACGAAAAGAAAATGTTTCTTAAAAATCTGTCGTTCGTATTCTGCTTTCAAACGTAAATTCCGCCAATCATAAATAAAATTAACACACACGCAACATAAGTGATGTCATAAGCAATAGGTTGTAATCCTAACTGAAAGGTTGTAATGACCAATTATGTATGGATGTGTGCATACGACCATGTATACAATTTTTGATAGATTGCTGTGCCCGCAAATGTTGCGTGTCTATTGTATTTATTGCATGAGAAAGCGAGTAATTCTTAAAGGAAATTGGAACAAAAAAAAAAGCAACAACAAGGGATATCTCTTAAAATTGCTGGAAACATAATTATCACACTTTTTGTGTTTCTCTTAACATATTTCACTGTGTGTACAAATAAGAGGGTAAAGATTTCTCTTTATATGATTACGTTGGTATTTGTTTTATTTTGTTTATTTTTTTTCAATGTAATTGTATTGCAAAAGCATGCTGCCTGTAAAAGCATCCGTTTTTAAATGTTGCCCTTGTTAGTGTTGCTTTAAAAATTAAATTCTCTCTTGCGTGCATTGTTTGTTGGGTTCCATTGGCATGCGCTAAACCAACTCGGTTTGATGTAAGAATTATTGCAGCTGTTGGAACGTAATAAGCAGCTGTATGATAAGATTTTTTTGTTTGTGTTTTAAATTGTTAATTTTTTTGTTTGTCACTGTTAAACAACGTGTTTGTTATGTTTCTTTGGGAACAATGCCTAACAGAATGCTACACATGCAAACATTTGCTACGTATGCATTTAATTGATGCTTGAAAATTAACTGCCTCTTGTATTTATGAAAAATCGATTTTCGATTTACAAAAAAACTTTAATAAAACATAATTTGTATGAAAATTTGTTTCAGAAATCCTTTATAAATTATTAATAATTTTTATAAATATGGGGATAAAAGCCTTGGAAACCAAAAAAAAGACAAAAAAAAAATTTATTTTTGTTGTAAAATATTTTTGTCTGCATTTTAATGCAAATTTGGTTCACTTTTTTCTTCTTTTCTTGTATTTTCAAACAATATTTCCATTTTTCTTTGAATTTAATTTAATTTCCATTCCTTGTGAACAATATTACATAGTTTCCTTTAAATTCTTCTTTTTTTAGAACAATTACTTCGCACACTTTGTATAATTTTTTTTCTTACAAGGCCGTTTGCTGCCAGACTTTTACGGTTATTTTCTTTAACAAATATTCGACATTCCTTCCGACACGAAAAATTAAAAAACAGAAGTAAAACCTATAACGGCTTAACGGAGACTGTCTTGTTAAAACCAATGCTATTTGCCTGTTTGCCTTTAAAAACTACACATCACACTGATACTTCACAATGTTTAGCATTCGTTATAAACATTTGTTGTAGTTGTAAGTGGTTTGAAATCATACCAAACCTCTATGTTCGTAAGTAATCACTCCAAATGGTTTTTAAATACATTTCATGTTTCTAAACATTTCTTGTTTATAAAGTTGAAAATAAACCGAAGGGAAACAAATGTTTTTAAGCATTTGCAAGAGATAAATATTTTTGCCCATGTTCATAGCAAGTATTAATGATTTATAAAAGGCTTATGAAACATGTTTTCATACAAATAATGTTTAAGAAACAAGTTGCTTCAAATAAATTAATCAACTTTTGGCATTTTATTCTTTTGCTTGTATTCAAACTTACGTATATTCGACTTGTTATGTATAAAGAAACAATGCTTCTTTGTCCTATTATCCACAATAATTAAGGCCTCGTGTTGTAATATAGTTTGGAGTGCTTTGGAGCGTGCATATGTTTATAAACATTAGTTTATAAGCAAATCATGTATATAAACTCTAAGCAACGAGTTAAACCCGATATTCTGTACAAAATTTCCAAAGAAATATTATCAAGTTAAGCTTAGTACGTACTTTATTCGAATTTGAGACAAATGTTGATTTGCATTTCGGCCATTTTTGTAAGCAATTTTCGTAGAAAACCCATTCAAGCCTGACGATGGTTATGCAATTTTAAAACCCGCATTTTGAAGAAATAAATTTCGATCTTGTGTATCACTGCTGCTATTTTCTATGAAATAAAATGTTGCCATCAACATGTTGCAATTGGAAAATAATGTTGCTATATTAACATTAAGATTGTTTTTCTTAAAAGGAAGACTTTTTTAACGTTTGTTCTGAAATATTTCGTAGGAAATATTTGTGTAAGTACTTTAACAGAATTTCTTACGAAATTTTTACCACAATTCTTGGCTTTATCCGATCAAAACAAGTTTCCTGTAAAACATTTTTTTTTGGTTTTATTTCGTTTGCAGGCTCTTAATTTAGATTCTACAAATCTGTTTCTGGTGGTGGACTTTAGTCAGGATTTGGTAGGTAGGTAGAGGTGGCTGTCTACAGCGTTACCGCTGGAAATTTTCAAGAAGTCGCACAAAAAGGGGATTTTTGAAGAAAAAGTCGCACAAAAAGTGTATTTTGGCAGTAAAAAGGGGTAACATTTTTAAAAGAAAAGAAAATGTCTATAGTCTAGTCTCCAGTCTAGGCTATAGTCTAGTATGTAGTCTAGACTATAGCCTAGTATATAGTCTAGTATATAGTCTAGTGTATAATCTAGTATATAATCTAGTTTATAGTCTAGTATATAATATAGTTTATAGTCTAGACTATAGTCTAATCTATAGTCTAGTCTATAGTCTAGTCTATACTCTAGTATATGGTCTAGTCTAGTATATAGTCTAGTCCAGTATATAGTCTAGTCTAGTATATAGTCTAGTCTAGTCTATAGTCTAGTCTAGTCTATAGTCTAGTCTAGTCTAGTCTATAGTCTAGTCTAGTCTATAGTCTAGTCTAGTATATAGTTTAGTATACAGTCTAGTCTATAGTCTAGTATACAGTCTAGTCTATAGTCTAGTATATAGTCTAGTATATTGTCTAGTCTATAGTCTAGTATACACATAGTCTAGAAAAAATACTTTTTAAAAAAAGGGGGAAAAAAGGGTCAAAAATCTTGAAAAGTGTCAGATTTAGTTCATTTTAGTAAGGGGGCACAAAAAGTGGCGAGGTCGCTGAAAAAGTGTCAAATTGCGACTTTAGTCGCTAAACGGTAACACTGGCTGTCTATCCAAGAAAAATTTTTAGATGGATTTATTTAGGTCGCTTTGGACTTATTAAGCTACCACAGTTATTCACTATGCCCTAGTTTCGAAACCATTCGGAGTTTCTGACGAAGAGATTCATACTGCCATTGTCAATCCTTCACAGTTCCTGCAGATCAACCATGTAGTAAGTGCCCAAGTACTTTCTTCTCTTTTGTTTTATGATTCACTTTGGTTCTCTTTCGGTTTTCATTACCCTTTCTAAATGAGAAATTATTGACCACAACTTAACCTGAACCACCCTATGCCATAAATGTGGCATTTTGTTAACACCAAATGGGTATACAAACAACCAAATTGTCCCGAAAAAACTCAAGTAGAAAATTGAGGCAATTTAACACGATTAATTTGGCGCCAAACATTCTGAAAATATGTTTGGAAATCAACATTTTTACTTATTTCCACTCCCACTAATTTACTCCCTCTCTCTTTCTTAACTCTTTTTCCAAACAGTGATGATTTTTTCTTGTAATGACTGGGACTTTTTCTCTGTGCATTATTCTTCCCTTTTGCCCCCTTTTTTTTTTTGTTTGATTTACTGAAATTGCATTTTTCTTCCACATGACTGCACTTTTTGCTTCCTGTGACATATTTTTAGTTTTTATGTGGCATTTTTCGACTATCAAAAAAAATTTCTGTTTTTTTTTTACAAGAATATGGGTTACGAGAGAGAGAGAGAGAGAGAGAGAGAGAGAGAGAGAGAGAGAAAGAGAGTGAATATTTCCAATTACTTTTTACTGCTAAAAAAAAATTGTTGAAAGCATAGGACGTATTTACACTTACTTACACGTAAATTGATGTAAAAAAAACACAATCTTTTCTGTTAGGTTAGGTTTTCTATGTACTACAAGGGTTAGAGAGAGAGAGACATCCTTTAGAGACATAAGCAAGCAAAGGATATTATGGTTCTTAAGTGCCTTTAAAGCTTCACAATTCATTTCATTTGAATTTGATTTTTTCTTGTGTGGGATAGACAAAAAGAAAGTGAATAGATAGATATTGGACGTCTACGAATGTGTGCAAAATATGTCACAGGGAAGTGTTGAAGTTTCTCTAAAATATTGTTACGAAAATGAAAAATATGGATGCTGATGTTGTGTTTTAAAATTAAAAACAAAACAATGCAATAAATAAACCTGTTTACAAATTATCGTACTGCTTAATATAACAACAAATACCAGCATAAAAAAAATGGTAAACAAGTAAACAAAAATATAACAACAAACGCTAAAATCATAAACGTAAACAACAACACCAGCATTAAAAAAATGGTTAAAAAGTAAACAAAAATACAAAAACAAACGCTACAATAATAAATGTAAACAAGTTACACAAACAATACTACAATAATAAATGTAAGAGCGCCCTTGTGTCTAGTGGGTAGTGTACTAGACTATTAACGTAAAGGTAGTGGGTTCTATTGCCACCAAAGGCTCTGGTCTGTGACACTACACCGAGCATATTCGAAGTTACTCAACTCCTATAATTAGACATTACACGCCTTCAGTCAGGATTATTGACCTAGTTTCTTACACTAATTATGTTGTGTATGTTAATTTTATACATAAGTGGTGGGACCTACAGTTTATCGAACGATAGATTTTTTGAGAAACTTTTAATGACATTTTATTTACTCTCAGAGTTTTTGCCAGAAATCTGCTGAGAACAAATCGCCGAAGAAATACTTTTTGTATTTTATTTTAATGTCTGGCCTGGGACTCGAACCCTGGCTTTACGTCTAATAAGCCATCACACTACCTACTAGACCACGGCGACTTCAAATAATGTGAAACGCTTCACGATTTTGCGTGTCATCATTGCGCAGGCGCCATGCTAATCTTCTCTGTATCGTTCCAATTTTAGTATATGTTCTGCCGAAGCAATGTAATTGTATTGTAATTCATAAATAAATAAATGTAAACAACGATGTTTACATTTATAGAGCTTTCGATAAGGCGAAGTCATGAATATTTATCTTCAAAACATTCATTCGACTGTTTGCATATAAAAGTCAAGGCAAAGCGGGCAACTAAGTTAGTAAAAGTTCAGTCATTCTTGTGTGAAGACGCTGTATGTTTAAAGAGAGTAATCGTAGTTTCAAGATCTTTGTTACAAAGATCTGTCGAATAATTATCTAATAATACAGTGCAACATTGAAAATATACCTCATGGATTTCTACTCAACTAACTGAACAACGTGGACTATAGGACTATATAGTTACTAGGGTGTATTTTCACTGTCGTACCATGTTATCGCTCTGCGTAATACATATAACAACAAACACCAGCATAAAAAAATGGTAAACACTAAACAAAAATACTACAACAAACGCTCCAAGAATAAATGTAAACAACGATGTTTACATTTATAGAGATTTCGATAAGGAGAAGTCATTCGCCTTCAAAAACATTCATCAGAATGTTTACTCTGCTATATAAAGGCCAAGGCAAAGCAGATAACTAAATTAGTAAAAGTTCAGTCAGTCTTGTGTGAAGACGCCGTATGTTTAAAGAGAGTAATCGTGGTTTAAAAATTCTCTGCTACAAATATCTCAGAAATAATTGTCTAGTAATTGTTTTTGTTTATGCAAGGGGTATAAATAGATTGAAGTCGTTGTAGTCTAGTAGATAGTGTGTTGGCTTATGAGACCTAAGGCACGAGTTCAAAGTCCAGGTCAGACATCAAAACGTATATGAAAATATTTTTTCGGCGACTTCCTCTCAACAGATTTCTGGCAAAAACTCTGAGAGTAAATAAAATTGCCATGAAAAGCTTCTTAAAAATCTGTCGTTTGGAGTCGACAGTAAACTATAGATCCCGCCATTCATGTATGAAATTAACACACACAACATAAGTGGTGTGAGAAGCTAGGTCGTAACCCTGACTGAAGGGTTGTAATGACCAATTTTGTATGTATGTAAATCTATACTTAAAAGTAGGGTGGTTAATGTGAACAGTGTAGTTCAGTCAGTTTTGTGTGAAGACGCGGTATGTTTAAAGAGAGTAATCGTGGGTTAAAAATCTCTGCTACAAAGGTCTGTCAAATAATTGTCTAGTAATTTTTATTGTTTCTGCAAAGGCTATAAACAGAGGTATTACAAAGAAAAGCAATTGTTGTTGTTTACATCAAGTTGTAAACAATGACACAAAGAATTGTGGCGAATAATAAAGAATTTTAATTAAAACTAAACATGAAATTTATTTTTATTTTTTATTTTAAAGTAAAAGCAATTGCAATATTATAATTAAAAATTCTAAAATCCTAAATGCTACATTAAGCATGACCAATCCAAGTCCTATATAAATTGCACATGTTTTCCATTTGGGTACGTTAATGCCCGCAGGACATTGCGCATTTTATGCACTTCGTTTTATTTAATTCACGTCCAATATAAGGAGATTGCAATGCATTTGATTTGTAATCCAGTGTTGCAAGACAGTGCAACAGAGTTGGCTGGACTATAAGTCATGCCGATGTACGTAAGTATGTAGGCATGCGCGTGAAAATGAAATTTTAAATTGTGAATAAACGATGCGTTTTGGACATTGCCGCGCAACGTATTGAAATCAACGAAAATGGTAAAGAAGGAAAGAGAAACAAAAGATTGAACTTAAAAAAAAACCAAGCGTAACGAAGAAAATATAAATTGTTTGGCATTGTTTTTACCTTACAATAGAGCCTTTATTATGGGCCACAGTATGTGTTTTGATCTACGAATTTTAAATGATATTCTGTTGTTGTTGTGTTAAATGTTGTTGCCTTTGTTGTCTTGTTTACCTGATTTTTCCTTCCTTCTTTCCATATTCCTCTACACATTTGGCTTGTTAAACTTATTGTTTGCGATCATCACTATTCCCTGGGGGCCTTCAAACTATTGTTTCTTTTGTAATCTTCCTCCGTATGGTACAATAGTTTTGATTTAATTGTTGTTGCAGTTTGGAATTGTAGGCATTGTAGGCTATTTGATGTGTTTTTATCATGGGAATCGTGGGATCAAACTTGTATACTTAAAATCTCAGTCTTAGTACCTCATCGTGGTCATTTCTCTAATAAGTTTGATGGTAGCCAGTTAAGGATAGTGGTGAATGGCTTAGATGATGTAATTATAAGAACGTTTATTATCATTATATTTATAAGGCATTCTAAACATGTTTCATGATTTATTTTCCATCAAACTAATCATCAAACCATTGGCTTATAGAAAACAGGTGGTTTGATTACACTACGCGACAAAATAAATAAAAATTAAATACACCCGACTAATGAGTTTTGTTGAGCAGATCTCAAAAATTTTTTTTTAATCTTTCTCGAACCCTCCAAACTTGTATTATTTGACAAAAACTGTTTTTTTTTTCGTACCTTACGCACAAATTTCAGAATTACTCAAACATTTCTGAACAGATTTCCAAAATTTAGATCTTGTTACAAAGGGGAGAGATGGACCTTTAAAACGATATACATATATCTATTATTTGACTTAATATACTATGAGATTTGATAAGGTAAACTTGGAAAATGCGAATGTTTTTCATATTTTTTCAAGTTTGTCCATTCATAGCAGCAAACTTTAATAAAAAAATATAGGCTAAGTGACAATATTCTTAAAGTTTGTTCTCTTGTGAAGAGATTGAGTTATCATTTGATCAAATCGGATAAAAATTGCAGTAGTTATTATTTAAATAGTCTAACAGTCGAGTGCAACATTTTCTTTGTATGCCATCTCATCAAATGAACTTTTAGTTCAAAAATTTTCAGATTACTCATACATTTCTGACTCGATTTCAAAAATTTAAATCCTGTTAGAAAGGGGAGAGATGGACATTAAAAACGGTATACATATATCTACTATTTGACTTAAAATACTATGAGATTTGATGAGGTAAACTTGGAAAAATCGCATTTTTTTTCATATTTTTTCAAGTTTGTCCAGTCATAGTAGCAATCTTTAATAAAAAAACATAGACTAAGTGATAATAGTCTTAAAGTCTCTTATCTTGTGAAGAGATTGAGTCATCATTTGATCAAATCGGTTAAAAATTACCGTTGTTATTTATTAAAGAGTCTAACAGTCAAGTGTTATTTTCTTTGTATGTCATCTCATCAAATAAACTTTTAGTTCAAAAATATTCAACATTTTTTTAATGGATTTTTATTTCACGTTTGCACAACTAACAGAAGTTGGCTAATGCTTGTATTTTTTGCAAATATTATTATTTTTCTTTGCGCAAACATTGGCCAACTTCAAATTGATACATTTTACGATAAATAATCATGATCCATTAAAAATTTGGAAAATTTTTGAACTAAAAGTTCATTTGAACGACTGTTAGACTCTTTGAATAATAAAACTACGGTAATTTGATCAAACGATCAATTTGATCAAACGATCAATTTGATCAAATGATCAATTTGATCAAACGAAGTGTCAATCTCTTTACAAGAGAACAGACTTTGAGAATGTCATCACTTATCCTATATTTTTTAAGTAAAGTTTGCTACTATGAATGGACAAACTTGAAAAATATGGACAAAATCGAATTTTTCCCAGTTTACCTCATCAAATCTCATAGCATATTAAGCCAAATAATAGATATATGTATACCATTGTAAAGGTCCATCCCTCCCCTTTCCAACAAGATTTAAAATTTTAATATCGGTTCAGAAATGTTTGAGTATTCCAGAAATTTGTACTTGAAGTAAAAAAGAAACAGTTTTTGTCAAATAAAACAAGTTTGAAGGGTTCAAGAAATATAAGAAAGTTTTATTTTTGAGTCCTACTCCACTAACTGATCAGCACGGACTATGTAGCTATTCGTGGTATTATCGATATAGTAGGTTCCATAGCCAAGAATGCGTTTTTATGTTTGATAGCCCTTTTGAAACGTATTGCCTACTTGCAACATTGTGGATTTTGGATTGTGTCTCAATATTTTAGTTTGCCGTGATTGTATCTAACGATTCAAGGGGTATTGAATTGAGAAAAAAAAGGTTAGACTTAATTTTCTGCTGTAAAATGTCTCATAATTCCATTAAAATTTACCTCCACTAAGTTTTGCATTCTAAACCCTCTAGGCATTTAGCATTTCCTGTAGCAGATTCTTATACTATGTTCCGACAGGCACTTTAATTGAGTCAATATTCATTTATTTGAGTACAATATTTAAAGTGTTCAGACACATAATATAAGCAATATTTATTTGAAAGTGTTATTGTTTACCACAGCCGATTTTATTTATTTGTAAAGGGTCCGCCAAATAACTTTTTTTTTGTTTTTTTTTGAAAATGCTTTAAAAAAAACTCCCGAATATTTTCTCAAATTTCTTTTTTTATTTGAAAGTACAATCCTTCCGGTTAATAAAGGAAAATAATTTCATTAAAATGGCTGCTTCGGCTGGCCATGCAGTAGGCTACATGATCGTTCCAATTTTTAAGCACATTATCGATTGTGTGCAGTTGTATTTCACCAATGGCCTCATGAATATTGTCCTTTAAATCGTCAATTGTATTTGGCTTGTCGGAATAACACTTATATTTGCTGGCACCCCACAAATAATAGTCCAATAGTGTTAAATCACAGCTCCGAGGTGGCCAAACGACATCAGCTCTGTGGCTGGTAATACATACATAATTGGTCATTACAACCCTTCAGTCAGGATTACGACCTAGCTTCTCATACCACTTATGTTGTGTGCGTTAATTTTTATACATGAGTCGTGGGACCTAAAGTTTAAAGTCGACTCCGAACGACAGACTTTTGAGAAGCTTTTCATGACAATTTTTACTCTCAGAGTCTTTGCCAGAAATCTGCTGAGAGGAAGTCGCCGAAGAAATATTTTTTCGTTTTGATGTCTGTCCTGGGATTCGAACCCGGGCCTTTTGTCTAATAAGCCAACACACTACCCACTAGACTACGGTGACTTCAACCACGATTACCACGATGGCTGATAATGCGGTTGTTAAAAAAAGGTTGGAAAACATCGAGTGTAGCTTCGGCTGTGTGGCACGTAGCGCCGTCCTGTTGAAACCAAATGTTGCCAATATCCTTCTCTTCAATTTTTGTGAACAAAAATTCATTCAACACGGCCTGTTAACGATCGCCATTGACTGTAACAACCACTCCTTGCTCACGTTCGAAGAAAAATGGCCCAATTATGCCTCTGGACCAAAATCCGCACCAAGCAGGGACTCGTTATGGGTGTGACGGCTTTTCAATGTATGCGTGCGGGTTTTCTGTGCCTCAAATGTGACAATTTTCCTTGTTTACATACCTGCCAAGATGAAAATGAATTTCATCTGAAAAGATCACTGTTTTTTTTTGCCAAAATCGGCATCTTCTTTAAGGCGATCGTGGGCCCACTTAGCGAAGCGAAAACGCGTATACGAAACCATATTCGTTCAGCGGAAGTAAAAAACTAATTATCTGTCAAATCAGACATAAGCTAAGTGTTACCATTCACATAACAAACACTAGTTGAAAAAAAAACGTTAGATGGCGGACCCGATAATTGCTGACAGTGTTCGGAAAATTGTAATATGCTCACTGAACGTACTTATGTATGTCAGTGATGTATTTTAAGTTTTACTCAATATTATAACATATTGCGTATTTATTGCGCAATAATTAATTAAAATTTTATATGAAATATTGAGCTCAATAACGGCGTTTATTGCGATTTACGCAATAAAAGTGTCTGTCTGAACATAGTATTAGTCAAGACTGTCTGTGATATGTTTACGGACTGCAAATAATTTATTTTTATTTCATAATCTTGTTTGATTTCATTTATAAAGCTGCAGCAATAGTTTTATATTGTTCAGCTGCATAGCAAAAATCCACAAAATTCTATACAAATTACATCAACCAGCAGCAATAAATACAATGTCAATGACATTGATGGGCCTGTATACCCTCGCTGTGTATTTAATTGGCAAAACTCCATTGTTAATACCCACTGCCAATTTGATGCCAGACAACCTATTGAATTAGTTTGATGACAATGCCACTGGTAAAGTTTGAATCATTGTTTATACCATCAAATCTAAAGACAGCAATTGAGAAACAGTATAGAGAAGGCGGACAACTATAGTGGAGTAGTAAAATTCATATTAAAATGATTGAAGTTTTGGCTTGAAATTCATTATTTCGTTGCTATTTGAATCACTAGGTAAGGACTCTTTGCCTAGGCAATGTATTAATAACACAATGAATTCTAGTTTACATGGCTTTCACTGTGTAAAATTGTATGCGTTAAGCAAGGATAATTAAAATAAAATTTTTTAAACAATAAAGCATACAATTCAAGATTTTTCAAGATGCACCGGTATGAAGTGAGCGTTTTTTTTTTTTTTTGTGTAAAAAATAATTTCTTTCAAATTGTTGACCATTGCTGGCTAGACATTTTTTCCATCTTTCAGGCAATTTGTAAATTCTAAGACAGTAAAACTGGTCGTCTGTTTGAAGCAAAGAATTCAAATAAAATTTTTTAACAATAAAGCTTACAATTCAAGATTTTTCAAGATGTACCGGTATGAAGTGAGCTTTGTTTTTTGTGTAAAAAAAATTTTTTTTCAAACTCTTGACCTAGCTAATAAAACTGATTGTCTGTTTGAAGCAAACCAATTAGTGCCCCGAATTGCGACTTCCTAGTAGGTACAGCTGAATCTATGCGTATCTCATCGATGACAATAAGTTGTAATCGGCAGAAGACAATTTTTGTGAATACGGCGGATGTGATGGCAATTCTCAGTTTTGCGTAGGTGCATTATTATGATGAAAAATTTTAAATTTAAGCTTTTTGTGGCCAATTCATGGCTCAAATTCATCATTTGTTATCGCTAGTGATAGGTATAGTTAGATTAGATTACAAATAAAAAAATAAAAATAAATTTTTTTTAGTTTTAATTATTCCCACAATTCTCTGTGTCACTGTTCACAACTTGATGTAAACAACAACAATTGGTTTTCTTTGTAATACCTCTGTTTATACCTTTTCCATAAACAATAACAATTATTAGACAATTATTTGACAGATCTTCGTAACAGAGATTTTTAAACCCCAATTACTCTCTTTAAACATACCGCGTCTTCACACAAAACTGACTGAACTACACTGTTCACGTTGGCCACCCTAGTTTTAAGTATAGATTTACATACATAATTGGTCATTCCAACTCTTCAGTCAGGGTTGCGACCTAGCTTCTCACACCACTTATGTTGTTTGTGTTAATTCTATACATGAGTGGCGGAACCTACAGTTTTATGTCGATTCCGAACGAAAGATTTTTAAAAAGCTTTTTATCGCAATTATATTTACTGAAATCTACTGAGAGAAAATCGCCTAAAAAATATTTTCATATTTACGTTTTAATGTCTGATCTGGACTTTGAACTCGGGCCTTAGGTCTCATAAGCCAACACACTATATACTAGACTACGATGACTTCAATCTGTTTATAACCTTTGCATAAACAAAAACAATTACTAGACAAGTATTTGAGAGATCTTTGTAATAGAGATTTTTAAACCATGATTACTCTCTTTTAACATACGGCGTCTTCACACAAGACTGACTGAAGTTTTACTAACCAAGTTGCCTGCTTTGTCTTGGCTTTTGTATGGCAGAGGAAACAGTATGATGAATGTTTTTGAAGGCGAATGACTTCTCTTTATCGAAATCTCTATAAATGTAAACATAGTTGTTTACATTTATTCTTGCAGCGTTTGTTTTTGTATTTTTATTTACTTATTTACCATTTTTTATGCTAGCGTTTGTTGTTATGTGTATTACGCAGACCGATAACACGGTGCGACAGTGAAAATACACCCAAGTAACTATATTGTCCACGTTGTCTAGTTAGCTGAGTAGAAAGCCATGAAGTATATTTTTTTATTCTTCTTTAACATTCTTCCACGTACACAAAACAATTATTCGTTAGATCTTCAAACCATGGTTATTTTCTCCACATGCAACGTGTCTTCACACAAGTTTGACTGAATTGTTACTGACTCTGTTGCCTGTTTTATATTGTCTTTTATATTGCATGGTAAACAGTGTGATGAATTTTCTTGAAGGAGAATAATTTTGCACTCTTTATAAATGTTAACATGTTGTTTACGTTATTGTTGTTATTATATTTTCGGAATTTTTGCCACAAATCTGCTGAAAGGAAGGTTATATCAAGTTGGGAGGCCAACTATATAGACAGCAGCTGCAGTAGCGGTAAGTACCTTTAGCATTTTCATTTCATTCATTTGTTTTCTTTCTTCTACTTCACTGTACATCGTGTAATTTTCTTAATGAATTTATTACATCAACTTTGCCTCAAAGAAGAAGAACTCGTTTATGAAAATCAAACAAAGACCACTCACTTACGTTATGTAAAAGAAGCTTAAATTACAGCCGAAGTAGTCCGCACTGTAAGGCAAATTGTTGTTAAACTCACTGTCCATCTTCTCTACAATTTCCCAGCCATGGCTTTGAGGGTTACAAGCAACAGAGGCATGTAATTGATTTTAATTATTGGATGTTAGGATACCCTCAATAGCTAAAAAAAATTTACGAAGACTTCTACAAAGAAAAATGAGGAAAAATTCTGATTTTAAAGATAAACATTCTAATGAAGTCGTTAATTAATGGTCACTTCAAAACAAGAAAAATAAAACAACTCAACTCAAGCATGAAATTTTTATTTAAATTGAGAATATTTATGACGGTAAAGAATTTTTGTAAGAAAGTTGCACGTTTTTACCTTTTAAAAACGTTTAAAAAAAAAACAACAAACAAAGCAACAAACACACGATCATTATACGAAACAACACGAGTAAGCTTATAGTGTACGTGTGTCAACGCAGCGTCAGCAGAAATTTCTTTTCCTATCACATGTGTACGCGTTGACACACGTACACTATAAGCTTACTCGTGTTGTTTCGTACAATGATCGTGAGTTTGTTGCTTTGTTTGTTGTTTTGTGTTGATACCAGAGAACAAAATCAATTCAGTTGACGTTTAGCACTTGATGAAGCAAGATCTCGCTACGCAACTTTTTTGAATGACTTATTGTTGTTGGCAAATACACGCAGCAAAAAGGTTTAATGAAAATTGGGAAAATGATTTTTTTTTATAGAGAATATGGATGGTAATGCACAATGCCTTGTGTGTTATCGCACTTTATGTCGTAATTCTTTTTTTTTATAAAAAGACATTACGGGACTAGCCACGGATTTTTCAACAACGTTAAAGGGAATGATAGGATTTTAAAATTATTGCAATTAAAAGCAGAATTTTTTTTAAAATTCATTGTTGACGAAACGGACGTACCAAATTACAATGATTTACAAATTAATAATAATAATTTAATGCCTTTTAAAGAGGCGTCATATACAGTTGCTTTGGCTTTAGCAAAGCAGTGCCGTCCATTCGAAGACGGAAATTTCTTTTTGAATTTGACGACAGACGTTCTGAGTTGTTTTGGCGATAAAATATTTAAAACCGCACTTAACATACGCACAACACAATAAATCATTCCTTTTTCCTTTCCTTTTTTTTTATTTTCCCAGTGTACGACTCTCAAAATTACATTGAATTTTGTTCTCCGCTGCTTTACTAATACAACCAAAACTACGATAGTATGTGTGTTGCCCTTCACTGCTTTAAACACACTGCATCTTCACACTGAGACTGGCCAAACTTTAAACAACTCAGTCACCTGCTTTGTCTTGCTTTTTAAATGCCAATGTAAAGAGTCTATTCAATGTTCTTGAAGTCTGATGTTCATTCTCGATAAATCTATAAATCATCTATAAAACCATCGTTGTTTCATTATTGTTGTTTGTGCATTTTGTTTACATTTATGCTTGTACTGCTTGTTGTTGCGTTTTTGTTTACTTCTTAATCATTTTTTTTGCTACTGTTTGTTGGTATACTTTTGTTTACTTGTTTTTGTTTGGGTTTTTGTGGCTTTTTTATATAATTTTAATGGTTGGGCAGCAACCACATTAAATCACATTGAAAAAGTTTATAAATGCTCATCATTCTTGTCATGAAAAGATGCAAATGGTTCAAAGTGTAACGAACTATGTTAGTTTTAGTACGTATGCGGTTAGCAAGCTGAGAGTAAGACTTGCGGCGAATCATGCACTATGGTAGGCAGGGGTACCAATGTCTTTCGAAGATTTTCCAACTTTTAACTCCCAAAGCCATAAAAAAAATCAAGCAGTTGAAATGATTGCGGCTACTTTCTTTTGCGATGCATTGATGCCGTACGGGTAGAAAGAATGTGTTTCGATGATTCATTTTCCCAACGCCATAAAATTTATGTGTTGGGCTCGACAGCACGATCATTCTGAATAAGTGTACACTGAGTCTACAGTACCCTGTCATAAAATCAGTTACAACCTTAAACTATTTTCATGCATAGTGTGATGCTTGTGACTCGTAGTCTAGCCGTAGTCTGGAACGATCGCAATCGATTCACCGAAAACATCGATTTATTTTGTGATAAATCGATATTTTTTCGATGTTTTTTTTTTAAATTTAATTTAAAGAGCAATTAAATTATATTTTTATTGAAAGAAAAAAAGAGAAGAAGAAAAATTTTTATTCATAATTTCATGCCAAATTGTTGTTGGTCTGACTGCTAGGGCTGCAATGCTGAAAGGCAAACAGAAATTAAATTAAATTTTGTGTTGCTTTGTGTACATACCCCCTATATTCCTAAGATGCTGCCTGGTGCCTAATGCCAAAGTATTTTTATATGGAAAGTTTATAAAGAAATTAAAAATGGAAATCATTTAATTATAATTTTGGATTTTCGCCAAGTGGAGCCAATTTTTTATTGCAAAAGTTTTTATTTCATTTACAAGTGCTGGAAATTGTCGTTTTTTTTTAACGGGCATCTGCATGAGCAATATTTTGCTTATTTCGGCTATGCTTAGCTAAATGAAAAATAAGTTCGAATATTAAAAAATTTGATTAAATGTAGCGGACATCAACATCATATGGTTTTAACAGGACGACGCTATTTATCATACAGCTCATGTCACTTTGGATATTCAGCAAGAACAGTTTGAGGGCATGGTCCTTTCACGTGGCCCAACGAGATTGCTTGGCCTTTTTGCATGGAATTTTGAAAAAAGTCGTTTGCAATCGTCTTTAAACTATAGGTCCCGCCAATCATATATAAATTTAACACTCACAACATATGTACGTAGTATGAGAAGATAGGTTCTAAACCTGACTACAGAGTTGTAATTTCCAATGACGTATGTTATGTATGCATATACCATGGAACTCTGTAGTTTGTTAGTCGGCAAGTATATTTATTCTGACAAATGGAGTGCTTTACGAAAGACCAACTAATTATAATTGATTTAAAAAATTTTCAGACGACAAACTGCGCCACCAGGAGGTTTAACACCGTTCAAGCCAAAGAAGTTAAAATTTTGCAATGAAAAAAGACAAAAAATTTAAAATAATTTTAATTATTTTAGAACTCAAAGTAGTTGAACTCTAAGACTTCAAATTGTTATGTTAACTTAGGTTAGGTTAGCGGGTAGTTTGCCGTTCACAGGCAAGTTTACCCCTTGGCATCAATATGGCCCATAGTTTTTACCAGTGTGAACCAAGCCCCCTTGTCATGAAAATTAAATTTCCATTCTTTTCTCAATGGTGGATTAGAGTTTAGAATTAGTAATGTTGTACATCCGATACACATGGGATTAAATTTGGTTTATAAGGACTTTTCACTTTATTCCATGTACTTTTAGACATGCTTTAGTAGGCATGGTCATTAGCGTAGACAAGATCCTTTA
Source organism: Sarcophaga peregrina (assembly GCA_014635995.1). NCBI lineage: Eukaryota > Metazoa > Arthropoda > Insecta > Diptera > Sarcophagidae > Sarcophaga > Sarcophaga peregrina. Next base: position 81,788,095 of record CM025793.1, on the reverse strand, counting down.
ATCAGTACAGTCGGAAAAGACCAGAAGCCGGAATACATTATTTGCCGTACTTCTCTATGTATTTTAAACTTTGTAAAAAAGTGTCGTATGAGTCCTCCTGCATGGCTTTAAAAATATGGCGGAACGCTTTCATCATATATTACGTTGTAAGGTAGAGGGTTAAAAGCCTTAGAAAAATCTGTAAATTTATAACTTAAAAGGCTTCTAAAGGATATTGATATGTGTGAAGGAAAATTTGAAAATCCAAGATGCAAACCATAAATTTTAGCAACGCCACATTTGATGTTAACAGAGGAAAATTTTCTCTTAATAGAACAAAGTTTCCCCTTAACAGAGCACTGTTTGGTATTTAGCAGTATACATCTGGTGTCAAAAGAGCAAAATTTCCTCTTAACAAAACAAAGTTTGCCCTTAACAGAGCACTGTTAGCTATTTAACAGTATACATCTGGTGTTAACTATAGAGTATTGATATTTATACGCTACCCTAATATTACTACTTTACAACTTCTTATATGAAATCAATGCTACATTGTTTATTCAATTGTTTAACTTGAATTATTATACATTTTTAATTTGGATATAAATAAAGTATAGTCAGTAGGCATTTGCAACTGCTCGTGATTGTTTTATTTTCATATTACGACACTACATATTGGCGACGAGGAACAAAAAAAAAATAGTCAAAGAAAAAAAATTTTTTTCTAGAAAATTCTGTTTTAAAATTTTTTTGTATATACAAATAAAAAATAATGCCTCCAAAAACTGATACAGAACAAAGCGTTGCTCCAGTGGCCGTACTTCAAACTTCTAACATACAAGAATTTAATTCAAATCTGGATTCGTGGAATGTGTGGAAAGAAAGATTGGACATTCATTTTTGTGAGATCAACTGCACTGAGGAAAAAGTTAAAAAATCAATTTTATTGAAATCAATTGGAACTGTTCCCTACAAAGTTTTGCATAGTTTGTGCAGTCCATCTTCTCCTGTGTCAAAGTCATTTGAAGAATTGTATGAAATCCTAGACTCCCACTTTACTCCACCAACAATTGTCTTCAGTGAACGGAAGAAATTTCATAATTCAACAAAACTTGAAACTGAATCTGTTGCTGAATGGTATGCCAGAGTTAAGACATTAGCACCTAATTGTAAATTTGGAATTAGCTTGGAACCATTTGTTTTACACCAATTTGTGATGGGTTTGCCAAATTTCATTTTTGAAAGAATTTGTGAAGAAGATGAAAAACTCACACTTCAAAGTGCATTGAAAAAGGCAATGATTATTGAGACGAAGAGTATGTGCAAAGAGGTGAAGGAGGAACCAACAGTCAATTTTGTCAAAAAGCAAAAAAATTTTCAAAAAAATCTAGAGGCAAAAAAAAGTGATGGTGGTAGCAGAGGCAGTTGGGGCAGTGGCGGCAGAAATGACGGAAGAGTTGACAGGGGTACAAGCGGTCGTGAAAAAAGTTCTTCATGCTCTCATTGTGGTTGGAGAAATCATAACTCTCAATCTTGTAAATACAAGAACAGCAAGTTCCATTCGTGTGGTAGAATTGGTCATCTTGCCTCCGTGTGTCGTGATAAGAAGAAAAGCATTAATTACGTATCTAATGATGTTTGTGATAAAGATCATAATACAGATTTATTTAATCATTCTATTTTCAGTGTGTCTGAGGGAAATTCTAGTGACGTGTATTCTCTGCCAATCATCATTGATGGAATAAAATTAAATGCTGTTTGTGATACAGGCGCTCCATGTACGTTGTTCCCAATTTCGTTTTATGAAGAAAATTATATTAAGAAGAAACTTCGATCTTGTACTGTTCCATACGTTGATTACAATGGTGATAAATTGAAACTGGTAGGTGAATATGATGCAGCTGTAACTTTTAAAGGTAGTACAAAATCTGTCGTTGTTGTTGTTGCTGATACTACAAATCCACCTTTACTCGGTCGATCGTTTTTACGTTCATTTAATTTTGAGCTTATGCAAGTAAACAACATAAGTCAAGCCAATTCTTATGCAGTAATTGTAAATCAATTAAAAAGTGAATTTAGCGAAGTTTTTGAGGATAAGTTGGGTGAGTTTAAAATTAGTAAAGTTTCTTTGAAAGTCAGTGAAGGCGTTACACCCATATTTTGCAAACCAAGACCCTTGCCATTTGCATGGAAGAACAAAATCGAAAAACAGTTACGCAATTTAATAGAAACAGGTGTGTTGGAACCTGTTGATAATTCGGATTGGGGTACACCACTAGTTCCAGTTACAAAAACTGTATATCATGTCAAAAATTGCAACCTAGCCCTGAAAAAAGCAGTTTAATACCATGGACACCAAGTGGATCCGTTTGGAGCAGAATTCACATCGATTTTGCTGGTCCAATTAAAAACTTTTATTTCCTAATTGTCATCGATTCATTTTCAAAGTTCGTTGAAATTTTTAAAACTAAGGAGATGACAACAGCTTTTGTAATTGGAAGATTAAGAGAACTGTTTTCGCGTTATGGACTGGTAGATACATTGGTGAGCGACAATGGTAGTCAATTCACTTCAAGTGAATTCCAAAATTATTTATCAATAAATGGAATCAAGCACATTTTAACAGCACCTGGTCATCCTTCCACCAATGGTCAAGCAGAAAATTTTGTAAAGACTTTCAAGAAGTCTATGTTAGCAAACTTAGATCAAAACAATGATGCCAGTTTAGATCAAATTTTATGTAGATTTTTGATGGATTATCGCAATATGACTCACTGTAGTACAGGCGAATCACCAGCAAAAATATTCTTTGGAAGACAACTTAAAACTCGTTTCAGCAACCTCAAACCTCCTACAACACAAGAGAGAATTGTTCGCTCTCAACACAATAACGTTATTAATCACAAAGGAAATCGGAATGAAATTTTCAAGCAAGGTCAAAACGTTATGGTTCGTGACTATCGTAATCCAAACAAGCCTTCTTGGACTCAAGCAATTATTAAAGACAAACTTGGACCTCAGTCGTATTCTTGTATTTTATCACATAACAATTACGTTATCAAACGTCATCTTGATCAGATCAGGAATCAAACGACTTCACAACAACCTGTTGAAGCAGAATTACAAACCTTACAAAATAGCAACAGCAGCTCAACATTAGAGCAAGACAAGCAGCCTCTGGCAGATGTTTCACGCACTAGGAGAGAACTCAGGCCACGAGAAGGAGGTAGAGTAGTAAAAAATCACACTTAAATTTGAAGTCATAACACCAAATAGTTAATCAATTTCTTTTGTAACTTAAACCAATTTTCTAACTAAAATAATGTAATTATATAAATTGTTTTATATTGTAACAGCTTTAGGAGGAGCATATAGAGTATTGATATTTATACGCTACCCTAATATTACTACTTTACAACTTCTTATATGAAATCAATGCTACATTGTTTATTCAATTGTTTAACTAGAATTATTATACATTTTTAATTTGGATATAAATAAAGTATAGTCAGTAGGCATTTGCAACTGCTCGTGATTGTTTTATTTTCATATTACGACACTACATTAACAGAGCAAAATTTCCTCTTTACAGAACAACGTTTGCCCTTAACAGAGCACTGTTAGCTATTTAACAGTATACATCTGGTCTTAACAGAGCAAAATTTCCTCTTAACAAAACAAAGTTTCCCCTTAACAAAGTACTGTTAGCTATTTAACAGAATCCATCTGAATAAACCCACTCGTTAAGGAGCTAATTTTGAGAAATAGGTCTATGGTCTATGAATACCATACTATATGCAAACGAAGGTTCCAAAGTCTCTTAATATAATCAGTAACATAGTCACATATAAATGATATGGGAATTGAGAAAATTGGCTTTCAAAATATCAAATTTTTTAAGGAATAGTACACCATACAGACTATATGCAGATGGTAGTCCAAGGGGTCGTCTTTTGAACCGTGGTAGTAGGATAGCTGTAATAATTTTGAGAGTCGATAGTTTGAATTTTGAAAAAATCGAAAACCCTCTTTCGAACCATTGCAGAGGGATCATACATAATTGGTCATTACAACCCTTCAGTCAGGATTATTGACCTAGTTTCTCACACCACTTATGTTGTGTGTATTAATTTTATACATAAGTGGCGGGACCTACAGCTTAAAGTCGTCTCCGAACGACAGATTTTTTAGAAACTTTTCATGGCAATTTTATTTACTTTCAGAGTTAATGCCAGAAATCTGTTGAGAGCAATTTTCCGAAGAAATCCTTCTTGTATTTTGTTTTGATGTCTGGGCTGGGGCTCGAACCCGGGCTTTAGGTCCAATAAGCCAATATACTACCTACTAGACTACGGCGACTTCTGGCAGAGGGATCTCTGGAATAATTTTAAGTGTTTCCGTCCTCCGTCCGCACCAGCCATCCTTAAGCTGAAGGTCCCCACCACGCGTTTTCGCGTCAAAGCGTTGCACGCATTTCATACCTTCTACGCATTCTACGCTTCAAGTTACATGCAACGCTTTTCACGCGCCAATGTTTGTTTTGAACAGCTGTTAACAACATAAAAATTAATTCATTTTAATTAAATTTAATTGAGTTTGTGAATATAATATTTTGTGTCACAAGTGTGCCCAATAAGCTCCAAAAGAACAGAAAACGATTTTAGGTGCGTCCTTTGTACTTAGAACGAGATGTGTCCGGTTTTTTGCCGAAACTTTCCTAAAGTTAAAATAAACTTAAACAAAACAACTTGTCAAAATCAGCTGTTTTGTACGCGCGCCGCTTGTGATGCTTACAAAAGTAGAAAGTAGATCTACTTTTCGCGTTCAATGCGGCAAGGCATTCTACGCTTTTGTGCGTGTAACTTGCACCAAATAAATACATTACTTCTTTGACAACCGCGTAGAATGCGAAAACGCGTAGAACGCGTGGTGTGGACCTCCGGCTTTAACATTTCAACACTTTTGTTCACAAATAATAATGATCAGAATGAGAAGTGGCTTTGCTAAAAGTGTGGGTTTGCGTCTTTGGCTTTTAAATTCGAATTTATCTTCGCACAAATAAGATATTGATTGCTCAATTAATTATTACGTTTTAATAAAGTGTGTGATTTTTAAGAAAATACTTGCAAAAATCTATTATTGACAAGATATGTGAAGGCCAAATTCTCCGGATGGAAATTCATGTGGTTGACCTGTATTACCCCAAATTAAATGCAACAAAAAGTTGCTGTTCTTTGCTCCCACTCGTCATATTTTCATGGGTTTTTGTTTTTATTTAAAAATTTTCTTTTTCCTTCACATCGTTTATCGTTTTTCGCTTGAACTTTATTTTGTAAAAAATTTTTTCAAGAGACTTTTTTCTTTTTGACTTCCATTGCGTAAATTCATAGAGTCAGTGATGCGCATTGAAAGAGAAAAACTGAAATGGAAAAATTCTTTTACAATTTCGCATTCGAGGAAAAAAAGCATAAATGAAAACCACATCAAAAGAAAAGGAAGAAAAAGAAATTTCAATTTGGTTTTACAAGCAAATTAACACACACATGAGTTAAAGCCCAAAAATTGACAGACGTACTGCTGTTTAAATGATTGAATATTTGAAGAAATTTCTTTAAAGAAACTTTATTTTTTTTTTTTTATGAATCGTAGCTGCTATAGCAGGATTTATATTGCAAAGTTCAGTTAAGGATTAAGAGGTTTGTGACAAGACCAAAGAACAAGTCACTTCAAACAAATAGCAGCTGCAGAAGTCGGCCTGGGAGAGGACTAACAAAAATCAGACCTCATAAAAGTTTATCACAGTCTAATAATATTGCACATACTTTCCTGTTTCCAACCACAGATCATCAATAAGTATTCAATATGATGAGTAGATTCGAATCATACTTATCATTTCTGATACTTATACGCGTTCACACTTATTTTAATATGATACTCATACTTAAAGTTTGCAATATTGCACATACTTTCCTGTTTCCAATCACAGATCATCATAAAGTATTCAAAACCATGACTAGATTCGAATCATACTTATAATTTTTAATACTTATACGCATTCACATTTATTTTATTATGATACTCATACTACTCATACTTAAAGTTTGCAATATTGCACATACTTTCCTGTTTCCAACCACAGATCAGCAATAAGTATTCAAAATAATGAATAGATTCGTGTCATACTTATAATTTCTGAGACTTATACGCATTCAAACTTATTTCAATATCATACTCATACTTTAAGTTTGCAATATTGCACATACTTTCCTGTTTCCTATCACAGATCATCAATAAGTATTCAAAACCATGAATAGATTCGAATCATACTTATAATTTCTGATACTTAAACGCATTCATAGTTATTTTATTATGATAGTCATACTACTTATATTTAAAGTTTGAAGTACTCGTCATAATCATACTTAACTATGCGCATGATGTTGTTGATTTCGACTCTCCATGACTCAGCATATACACGAAGCACAAAATAAGTATGATTCGAGTACGAACACCACAATACTCGCTAGAAGGTTGTGTGTTTACTTTGCTTGTTGTCTTCTTTGCTTCTAAATGCAACAACAACTAAGACAGTAAATTTTGATGAATGATTCGAGTCACTTGCCACATTTATATGTAACGGGTGATTTTTTTAATAGCTATAGGAAAATTATTAAAAAAAAAACACAAAATTGAGAAAAATTCATGAAATCTTTATTTGAATAGATAGTACGGTCCAAGAATGATAAATTAAAGATTACGCCTTGCGCATGATTTCCCATTAGATGACGTAGTTGGGCTATTTTAAAGGTTTCCAAGGCTTTTTCATATGCGTAAAATTAACATTTCTTCTGAAAAATGTGCACTACGTGAAAGTATTTGGCAGCCCTGCAATATAACTTACATTACCATTAGCCAATAGGAGTACAATATGCATGACGTCATTGATTCAACATGTTTTAATTTTGTGTGCGTGATGGCTTAATACGGTCCAAATAATTTAATGTTTGAAAGTTATTTCATGCAAATGTTGACCGCGACTGTGCCTCAAATGGTTCATGTGTTTAGTTTCAATTTTCGCATACTCTTTCTAACTTTTCGGCCGGTATCTGACGAATAAATGCTTCACTGTTGTCTTCCAATGCGTGAATTGAAGCGGGCTTGTCTGTATAGGCATGAGCTTTAGCATAGCCCCACAAAAGATAGTCTAGATAGTATTAAATCGCACGATCTAGACGGCCAATTGCTCGGTCCCGAACGTGAAATAAAATGTTTACCGAACTTGCCTCTAAATAAGTTTACGCGTAACAAGTGCTGTGTGGCATGTGGCACCATCTTGTTGAAGAAACATGTCATGCAAGTCAAGTTCTTGCTTTTTAGGCAAAAAAAAGTTGGTCACGGTAGCGCTTACCATTTACAGTTACTTTACGATTCGCAGCATTTTGGAAGGAGCACGGTCCAATGATGCCATCAGCCCATAAACCGCATCAAACTGTGACTTTTTCTGGATGCCTTGGGAGCTTTTGCAATGCTTTTGGCTGATCACATACATACATACATAATTGGCCAATTACAACCCTTCAGTCAGGATTACGACCTAGCTTCTCACACCACTTATCTTGTGTGCGTTAATTTTATCCATATAAGTGGCGTGACTTACAATTTAAACTCGACTCCGAACGACAGATTTTTGAGAAGCTTTTCATGGCAATTTTTACTCTCAGAGTTTTTGCCATAAATCTGCTGAGAGGAAGTCGCCGAAGAAATATTTTTTCGTTTTGATGTCTGACCTGGGATTCGAACCTGAGCCTTTTGTCTAATAAGCCAACACACTACCCACTAGACCACGGCGACTTCACTGCTCCACTGCTTATTTACGTATCCATTGAGCCCAAAATAAGCTTCGTCGCTGAATACAATTTTTCGATAAAGAAGTGGGTCTTCGGCTAACTTTCCAAGAGCCCATTCACCAAAAATTCTGCTTTGGGGTAGGTCGTTCGGCATCAATTCTTGCACCAGCTGTATTTTGAAAGCTCTACACAAGACAATCCATATGGAAATTTAATAAGTGAACCCTGTATGTATATCAAATCGATATAAGACTCAAGGATAGGTACATACATCCATAATTGTTCATAACAACACTTTAGTTAGGATCACAACCCAGCTTCTCGCATCCTTAATTATGAAAATTCATTAAAAGTATGTATCATCGGTTGATTATGTCGACATATTCATAAACTTTCTCTCACGTAAACAATTATACGTACACTTTCACTAGAATACATGATACATTATTTACCTAATTTTTTACTTCATACATACATACGTATGTACATATGAGAAATATTTGCTTTTGACATGTGTCAGGTTATGTAAATTCTGTTATTTTTTTTTTTTTGTTTTTGACATGTACAAGTAAGTAAGCATTGTTAAATCAAATATGTATGTATGCATACGTGCACACATTTACATGCATACGCAATACCATACCATATGCGGCTATCATTTTGACTTTTTTTGATGATATTTTTCAATTCCTTTTTTTTTTGATGATGTTTTAAATGCTGTCTCGTTCATTGCTCATAATGTTTGTGCGTAATTAAATACATTGTCGCCTGTCATGAGAGCAATTTAATATTTATTTCAGCATTTGTTTTAAACTCTCAATAAAGATTTTTTATTTTCAACGTTTTTATGAGAATTTAATTTTTTTTTTATTCCATTCAATAGGGATGGGTAATCGGTTCCGTCACTCATCTATACAATTAGCATAAATAACATAAATGGTGTGAGAAGCTAGGTCGTAATCCTGACTGAAGGGTTGTAATGGCCAATTATGTATGTATGTATGTAAGGTTTACGTGAAAAAGTGGGTTGAAACAACTAAAAATATCGTTTTTGGCCATTGTAGAGCTAAACATTGACATGCTAGTATAACCGCTATTGTCAGAAATTGACAATAGATCTTTCCTCTTTAAAATGAGCCCAAAGCCAAATTGATTGCATGAAGTGAATCAACAGAATTAAAATTCAACTACTTTGATTCGTTCGTACTCTCAGTACAACATTGATTTATAAGTACAGACTGCAATGAATATGAGTACAACGTTGATATCAAACTCATTACATTCGAAATATGTTTGATTCTCACACCTACTCATTCCGATTCATAAATTTAGAAAAATACTTATAAATAATACGAGTGACTCAGTACCACCCTTTAGTCAGGATTACAACCCAGGTTCTTATACTTATGTTATGTGTATCCCTTTCTAGTTGAGTGGCTGAATCTACAGTATAAATTCAACTTCAAATGACATCCTTTTGAACAACGTTTCATAAGCACTTTTATTTACGCTCTCAGAATCTTTGTCAGAACTCTGCTGAGTAATTCAGAATGAAGGGTGTTTCATTGATTAATTATATAAAGGGTCCGCCAAATAACTTTTTTCTTACTGAATATTTTCTCAAATTTCTTTCTTCTAGTTGAAAGTACAATCCTTCCGGTTAATAATGGAAAATAATTTCATTCAAATGGCTGCCTAGGCTAGCTATGCAGTAGGCTACAGGATTGGTCCAATTTTTAAGCATATTATCGATTGTGTGCAACTGTATTTCACCAATGACTTCACGAATATTGTCCTTTAAAGTGTCAATTGTCTCTGGTTTGGCGGCGTAACACTTATCTTTGACGGCACCCCAGTAATAATAATCCAACCGTGTGAAATTGCAGCTCTGAGGTGGCCAAATGACATCAGCTCTGCAACTGATAATGCGATCTTCAAAAACATAGCGCAAAACATCGAGTGTATCTTCAACTGTGTGGCTTGTAGCGCCGTCCTGTTGAAACCAAATGTTGCCAATATCCTCCTCTTTAATTTTTGTGAAAAAGAAAAATTCGTTTAACATTGCCCGATAACGATCGCCATTGACTGTAACGGCCACTCCTTGCTCATTTTCGAAGGAAATTACCCTAATTACCCTACCGTCCTGTTTTTTTTTTTTGTTTTTTTATTAAACCAGTACTCAGGGGATGACCCCTACTCATGCAGTGCATTGTGCAGGTTTTTTCTAGGAAAGGTGGAAAGAGTTAAGATGCGAACGGTAAGGAAACGAGTTACTACGAGGTGACTATAAAATGGCCAGTGCTGTACCTTCACCATTAGACAGTCTACAGCAATCGTCCCGAAGGAATTCCGCAGTTTCTTATACCACTTACGTTGTGTGTGTCTGTTACTAGACAATTATTTGACAGATCTTTGAAACAGAGATTTTTAAACCGCGATTACTCTCTTTAAACATACCGCGTCTTCACACAAAACTGACTCAACTACACTGTTCACATTGGCCACCCTACTTTTAAGTATAGATTTACATACAAAATTGGTCATTACAGCCCTTCAGTCAAGGTTACGACCTAGCTTCTCACACCAATTATCTTGTGGCGGGGCCTACAGTTTTAAGTCGACTCCGAACGACAGATTTTTAAGAAACTTTTCAAGAAGAGAAATATAAGAAATCGCCGAAAAAATATTTTTTTGTATTTTTTTTTTATTTTGATATCTGGCCTGGGACTCGAACCCTGGCTTTACGTCTAATAAGCAAGCACACTACCACTACTAGACCACGGCGATCCTGTTGAAATCAAATGTTGTCCTCCTCTTGAATTTTTGTGAACTAAAATTCGTTTAACATGGCCCGATAACGATCATCATTGACTGTAACGGCCACTCCTTGCTGAGTATCGAAGAAACATGGCCCAATTATGCCTCTGGAACAAAATTCACATCAAACAGTGACTCGTTTTGCGTGTGTCGGCTTTCCAATCTATGCGTGCGGGTTTTTCGTGCCCCAAATGCGACAATTTTGCTTGTTTACATACCCCGCCCAGATCAAAATAATCTTCATCTGAAAAGATGATTTTTTTTTTTGGCCAAAATCGGCATCTTTTGTAAGTCGATCCCAGGGCCACTTAGCGAAGTGAAAACGCGTATACACAACCATATTCGTTTAGCGGAAGGATAAAACTAATTATCTGTCAAATCCGACATGAGCTAAGTGTTACCATTCACGAAATAAGCACTAGTTGAAAAAAAAACGCAAGATGGTGGACCCCAATAAGCAAATTCTGGCCTATGTCCGATGTTTCCCTGGAAGAAGGGTTTGCTAACTAACTTGACCTCACTTAATACAATTGAAAAGGTTCCTTAACCTCACTTAATTCAAGGTTGAAAAGGTAACGTTTTGATTAATACGATTCGTTTTTATCTAGTATACAAACCTATACAATGATATCACTATTGTATAAAATAGTCAAGTTTCAAACCATTTGGCATATTTCTCTATCATCACTGTTCTCCCCTATAGAACCTCCTTAATATTCATACGAAGGAGAAGTATAAATAACAACAACAATAAACTGTTGTGTATGTAATAATGTTGTGTTGGTATGTAATAATGTTTTCATATCTAAAATATGATTGAATAAGTGTGTGTGTTTCATACGTACATATGCTATTCAAAAATTCATTCATTTATTCATGAATTTATTCATTTAGTCTCAGTCATGCTTTCACTCAACCGTTGCGTCAAACGCATGTCAACATTGTTTATGCTATGCGGTGAATATTTTTTTTTAATTAACTGACATCGTAATAAAGGAAGAATAGAGAGAGTACGTGAGTTGAGAAGAGACAGAGGGTACACAGAAATAAATTCTTTAGAAAGGATTAAAAGGAAAAGAAAATTATTATAAAGGTTTACTGTAAAGCAAGCAGTGAAGCTAGAGAACTTGTGTTTCAATCAGACGTCAGCAATAAGTATTCAAAACCATGACTAGATTCGAGTCATACTTATATTTTCAGATGATTATACGCATTCATACTTATTTCGATTTCATATTCATGCATCTCATACTCAAAGTTTGAAGTACTCGTCATATTCATACTTAACTCATACGCATGATGTTATTGACTTCCACTCGTCTCGACTTAACATTTACACGAAGCATAAAATAAGTATGATTCGCATACATACTACAATAGTATGTAGGGTGAGGTCCCTACACACGGAGGACGTAACGCCTATCTCTGTAGTGGGGTTAGGTACATTTACCCCTCCTCTGCGTAAAAAAAATATAGGTGCCGCCACTTCTGTATAAAACTAACACACACAACATAAGTGGTGTGAGAAACTGCGGGCTTCTTGGGGACGATTGCTGTAGACTATCTAATGGTGAAGGTATAGCACTGACCATTTTATAGTTACCAGCAGCAACTCGTTTCCTTTTTTATAAAAAAAAGAAGGTTGAATGTTGGAATGTTTGATTCACTCGAATCATTTATAAGTATTAGAAGTATTTTTCTAAATTTATGAATCTAAATGAGTAGGCATATGAATCAAATATATTACGAATGTTATGAGTTTGAAGTTGTACTCATACTCATTGCAGTCTGTACTTATAAATCAATGTTGTACGGAGTACAAATGAATCAGAGTAGTTAAATTTCAATACTCTGAGTCACTTATTTACAAAACTGCATGAGTACTTATGAGTACCGAAAAAAACGATTCATTGCAGATTTCTGGTTTCAATCCAAAAGGGCATATTCACTGGCGGTTGCCGCAGTCTAGTTAGTTGCGTGTTTGCTTATTAGACGTAAGGCACGAGTTCAAATCTTAGGTTAGATATCCAAATAAAAAAAATATGGAAATATTTCTTCGGCGACTTCTTAGCAGATTACTGACAAAAAGTCTGGGACTAAATGAAATTACTTTAAACAGTAGGTCCCGCCACTGACTTACCAATGTTTACACTCAGAAATATCGGTCTTTTACGATAACGCACACTTTGACTCGTGCTGGCACTTGGGCCCCTTTTAATTGTGCAACTCTAAGAGAGTATTCTCATCGGTTAATCCACTACCTGACTTCTCTTTAATCGATCTCACAAAATATATTGTATGTATTGAATCAATATAACATGCTGCGTATCATTTTAAGCTTCTTATTTATAACCTACCACTGTGACGTATGAGTGATAATAATTGAATTGTGAAAGAAAAAAATAAGCATACGCAATATAATGGAGGTACTACCCCCATAACACTATGAGATAAAATAAAAAAAATGTTTTATTCCCGGACAATGACATAGTCTAGGTTGTGAGAGATGCAGCTTTAAAACGGTATACATATATCTACTATTCGACTTAATATACCATGAGATTTGAGCTAAACTTGGAAAATTCAAATGTTTTTCATATTTTTTCAAGTTTTCCAGTCATAGTAGCAAACTTTAATAAAAAAATATAGGAAAAGTGATACTATTCTTAAAGTCTATTCTCTTCTGAAGAGATTGAGTCATCATTTGATCAAATCAAACAAAAATTACCGTCGTTATTATTTAAAGAGTCTAACAGTCGTGGTATATTTTTTCTATATGCCATCTCATCAAATAAACTTTTGTTCAAAAATATTCAAAATTTTTTTAATGGATCTTGATTGTTTATCACAAAATGTGTCAATTTCACGTTTGCACGACGATCAGAAGTCGGCTAATATTGGTGTTTTTTGCAAATATTGTTATATTTCTTTGCGCAAACATTGGCCAAATTGAAATTGACACATTTTACAATAAATAATCAAAATCCATCAAAAATTTTGAAAATTTTTGAACTAAAAATTCATTTGACCGACTGTTAGACTCTTTAAATAATCAAACGAACAATTTAATCAAACGGTCAATTTCATCAAACGGTCAGTTTGATCAAACGGTCAATTTCATCAAACGAAGTGTCAATCTCTTCACAAGATAATGAACTTTCAGAATATCATGACTTATTTCATATTTTTTAAGTAAAGTTTGCTACTATGAATGGACAAACTTGAAAGAATATGAAAAAATACGAATTTTCCAAGTTTATTTCATCAAATCTCATAGCATATGACGTCAAATAATAGATATATGTATACAGTTTTAAAGCTGCATGTCCTCCCTTTCCAACAAGATTTAAATTTTAGAAATCGGGTTAGAAATATTTGAGTAATTCAGAAATTTATACGGAAAGCAAAAAAAAAAGTTTGGAGGGTTCGAGAATATATTTTTGAGTCCTACTCAACTAACTGAGCAACGTAGACTATGTAGTTACTAGGGTGTATTTTCACTGTCGCACCGTGAAGTTAGACGTATTATTTGATATCAACTTGTAATGTTAATTAGTACTTTCCGCCACACGTCTGAAATTGTCTCACGCAATATCGATGAACAGTCCCTCCTATCCTGAGGGTAACTTAGTACCAAATTTATCCACGTTAAAGTGTTTAATGCACTCTTCAGCTTACACATGAAAGCAAATATTCAAAAAATGTTTACTGGGTATGCAAACAGTAAGTGTAACATTTGATATTCAATTTTACTTTTCAACCGTAATTGTAATCCTTAAGGTGTAAACGAATTTATTATCGACAGAAATCAATTCTAATTAATGTTTCATTTGAATTTGAATGTAATAAATTGCATTCATAATTAATTACATAATTTACATACATTTCTACATATGTAAAGTTAATTTTAAAATCATTAATCATTTTGTAGCACAAAAATGAAAATAAAGACCAATGACAACAAATACTTTGTAGCAAATATTTTAAATACCGAAGGTCAGATATCTCCAACAAAACGAAATAGTAGGAATATTTCTGCGGCGACTTCCTCTCAGCAAATTTCTGGCAATTGCTTTGAGAGTAAATAAAATTACCATGAAGTTTCACAAAAAAATCTGTCGTTAAAAGTCGACTTTAAATTGTAGTTTCCGCCACTCATGTATAAAATTAACAAACACAACATTGGTGGTGTGAGAAGCTAGATGGTAATCCTGGCTAAAGGGTTGTAATGACCAACATGTTTATATTTATAGAGATTTCGAAAAGGCAAAGTAATTTGCCTTCAAGAGCATTCATTCAGACACTGCGATATAAAAAGCAAGGCGGCAAAATAGGCAACAGAGTAAGTAAAAATTCAGTCAGTCTTGTGTAAAGACGCGGTTTTGAAGAGAATAATCGTGATTAGAAGACCTCCATTATAAATATCTGTCGAACAATTGTTAAGGTCGACTTTAAATTATAGGTTTCGCCGCTCACGTATAAAATTAACATACTCAACATTGGTAGTGTGAGAAGCTAGGTTATAATCCTGACTAAAGGGTTGAAATGACCAACATAATACATTTATAGAGATTTCAAGAATGCTAAGTCATTTGCCTTCAAGAGCAATCATCAAACTGTTTACACTGCGATATAAATAGCAAGGCGGCAAAATAGTCAACAGAGTCAGTAAAAATTCAGTCAGTCTTGTGTAAAGATGCTGTATTTGCAGAGAATAATCGTGATTTGTCGTACAATTGTTATTGTTATTACGCAAAAGAGTGTCAAGATGAATAACTAACAACTAATTGTTGTTGTTTACATCAAATTGTAAACAGTGGCACACAGAATTGTGCGTACAATAAAAATTTTTTTTGAAACTAAACACAGAAATTTATTCATTTTTTTATTTGAGTACGTACATATTTTAAACGTCTTTAGAAAGTTAAAAACGTAACAATATGTAGGTTAAGATGATTATTAAATTTATTAAAGGGAAGCTCAATCTCTTTGACTGTAAAAGTTTACATGCAAGATTGCTAAACTTTTCTATACAAGTACGGATAAGAAGAGAATCGAATCATTCCTATCTTTAAATAGTAAGACCATCCATCGCATAGTAGCAATTCCTTCAGTCCACAGTCATTTTGGTAGACATGCTGAAAACTTTGGCATTCCGATAAAAGATTAATACAGGAGTTGTAGGTCTAAGAAGAGAAGACTGTCTCTCATAAAAAGATGTCTTGTCATAAAAAGATGTAGATTTCTCACTTCACATTTTCAGATATCTTTGATTGAGCTATCTGGTATAAAGATTGCTGCAATAGTAAGTCCAAAATAAGACTCCGATTGGTTTCCTCTAGGGAATGTTTGATTCCTGAGTTGAATATTGATTGCGGTATCACAATAGTCCTCTTGCTAAGCTAACCTAACCTAAATGACTATTTCACTCTTCTTCCACGTCATTCTTTGATATCAATTGACGTATTTTGCAGGTTTTCATAGCTTTGCAGACTAAAATTCACTACAATAGAGAGACACACGTGGGATGTATAGCTGCCAGATTTGGCGATTTATCTTCATTTTGATGATTTGTGCTCCAAAAACCATATTGACGATGGAACGACTTATGCCATAATTTTGACGATTTTTATAAATTAAAGATTTTCATCATATTCTTTACTTTTCTGTTGGAAATTTAAGTGATGATTTTTCTGTATCTTATGCTATGTTCATCCCTTAAAAGCCGAAAAAAATACAATCCCTACACAAAGGGAGTTCCACATACGAGTAATCCGAATAAAGAATAAATTTTGTCTGTAATGCAGTATGCGATCCACTAGCTAATTGACTACATGCGGATGGGCCCACTTAGAAAGGCGAATGTTTCGTAGAATTCTCGGGAACAAGACACTTATTTCGTTCAAGCAAAATCTGTTTTCAAAGCGATAGAACAGTGAAACACAAACGAAATTGCAATAATCCTCCAATGAATGCAGTTTGATACCCCGTCAGTCATTAGCGGGCAATTTCGCCCTCTCTTGTACGCAGTCGAGAAGACTCAAAATGGAGGTTGAGGTCTACCACCCTATACATGAGAGTTGTATTCCATTACCTTTCCTAAAAAGCTAAAGCACTGAAAAATGTGTGTGCGATTATTTTTACGATTTCCGTGAATTTCTTTGACGATTTTGATGATTTTTTTCTAATGCTTGACGATTTGATGCAATATTCATCTGGCATGAATGGTGGGACGTTGAATTTGGCGGTGATAGCTAACTATTGCTATAAATTTGCTGAATATTCTTTAAAACAAGGATTTTCGGACATTGAGTCACAATCGTAGTTAGGTTTAAAGAATGCGAGAGGTTGGCTTTCCTTTTGTGTATTGGACGAGTTGATAACGGCCATCTAGTTTAAACTACATCCGTCAAATTGATTGTAATTTATTCAGTTCTTCTATTTCAGGATCAATAATAGGATTTGGTAATTAATTGTTCTTCCTTAAAATTTAAGTTCACATATCAAAGACAACATTTTCTATTCCCTTCGCCTTGTTTCTCTTACAATCCTTGTACCCTAAATTTATTTCATTAACGAATTTGAGTCGTTTTATTTCAAACTGAAAAGAAAATTGAAAGAGAGAGAGAGAGAGCGAGACAGGAATGGGAAAGAGAAATTAAATTGGTTTTATACATGACGTTTGATTTGAAGTTTAATTTTCTTCTATCAACAACAGTTTGCGTTCTGTCTGAGGAATCACGCAATCGTCTGTATCGTATGACCTTCTAAAGTTATAACGGGATCTGTTTTATGATACCGTTCCAGTGTCATGGTTGAAAAATTTGTTGCCGTTATAAGTATTTGGTTGTGGCGTTTTAATGAGTACGTCATTGCTAATGGCAACATGTTTGATGTCCTTGCGGTCGCTGATATCTTTGAAATTTAATTGTGTTAGGCGTAATGAGCCATGAATTTTATGTTAATTAAAGTAAATGCTTCGTAAGTAAAGAAATTTTATGTTTTAATTTGAATTCGTAAAGTAAAATCACGTCAAAGATAAAATATTTGAAATTCAAGGTTGTGCTGAGAATGAAGTAAAGCTGAAAACATTCTAGAAGAAACATTTTGTTTATCAATTTGGCTGGAAAACAGTGGAAAATCTACACTAAATATTGTCTTACAGTAGAACTTCTATAAATTGAATCACCATTATCCAGAAAAAAAACTTCAATTTACGGAAACTTCAAATTGAAGGAGCAAAATCTAAAAGAATTTCTCTCCAAAATGCTGTTGCTGTACTTTAACTTATTGAAAATTCAAGTAATAGGAGTTTAAATTATTGAAGTTCACCTGCAGTCTCTGGATATAATATTGTTACGCAAATGTAAACGGTGTAATCACGGTTTTACGTAAAAACTTTAAACAAACAGCTACACCAACAACTATGACGTTCGTTGTTTCCAAGTAAACCCACAACTTCATGAATAAAAATGAAAGAGAATGTAAGCGAGTTTAAAAACAAGCAATGTGTACACAATATATAGGAACGTAGTCGCTATAGAATTCTAGAGAAGTCGAAAACTCGAACCTTCAACTTCAAGAACCTTCATCAGACTGATATCGCACGCATATAAAAAGGCAACACAAAACAGACAAGCAGTAGCAAGAATTCAGTCACCCTTTGTGTGAAGTTGCGTGTAAAGAAAACAGTAATGGTTTGACAATCACCGTTGCACGGTGTGGTGCCCGGCAAGCTTCACAAACCTGATGAAACCATTAAAACAGTTCGCTATCGACAACAAATGATCAATTTGAATCATGTATTGAATTCGTTACAAGGCACGGCAAAGCGATTTAGCGTCATGGCAGGGCATCTACAGACAAAGCAAAATTCGTATAGGATACAATCAAAGCATTAGCCTAGGAACTTCTATCCCATCTGCTATATTCACCAGACTTACATCCTTTCGAATTTCTTTTATAAATGGGGCACGCATTGGCCGAGCAGTACTTCCATTCCTATGAGGAAAATGAAAATTAGGATCCAGTTCCTCACACTACCTACGTTGTGTGTGTTAACTTTATATATGATTTGCGAAACTTACTGTAGTACTGTATTGGGTTTTACTAAGTACTGCACTAAGTTGTTACTAAATACTTTACTAATTTTTCTAAGTATTGTATTAAGTTTTACCAAATACTACACTAAGTTTTACTAAGTACTGTACTAAGTTTTAATAAGTACTGTACTAAGTTTTAATAATAATGTATTCAGTTTTACTAAGTACTTTACAAAGTACTGTACTAAGTGTTACTAAGTATTATACTAAGTTTTACTAAGTAATATCTAAGTTTTACTAAATACTATACTAAGGTTTACTAAGTTTTGTATTAAGTTTTACTAGGTAATGTACTAAGTTTTACTAAGTACTGTACTAAGTTTTACTAAGTGTTACTAAGTAATATACTAAGTTTTACTAAGTACTATACTAAGTTTTACTAAGTACTATACTAAGTTTTACTAAGTACTATACTAAGTTTTACTAAGTACTATACTAAGTTTTACTAAGTACTATACCAAGTTTTACTAAGTACTATACTAAGTTTTACTAAGTACTATACTAAATTTTACTAAGTACTATACTAAGTTTTGCTAAGTACTATACTAAATTTTACTAAGTTTTACTGAGTACTATACTAAGTTTTACTAAGTATTATACTAAGTTTTACTAAGTACTATACTAAGTTTTACTAAGTACTATACTAAGTTTTACTAAGTACTATACTAAGTTTTACTAAATACTGTGTTATGTTTACTAAGTACTATACTAAGTTTTACTAAGTACTATACTAAGTACTATACTAAGTTTTACTAAATACTGTGTTATGTTTTACTAAGCACTGTACTAAGTTTTACTAAGTACTATACTAAATTTTAGTAAGTCTATACTAAATTTTACTAAGTCTATACTAAGTTTTACTAAGTACTGTGTTAAGTTTTACTAAGTTCTACTAAGTACTGTGTTAAGTTTTACTAAGTACTTTATAAAGTACTGTACTAAGTTTTACTAATTACAGTACTAAATTTTACTAAGTAATGTACTAAGTACTTTACTAAGGTTTACTAAGTATTGTATTAAGTCTTACTAAATACTGTTCTAAGGTTCACTAAGTAATGTACTAAGTTTTACTAAGTAGTATACTAAGTTTTTCTAAGTATTGTATTAAGTTTTACTAAGTATTGCATTAAGTTTTACTAAGTATTGTACTAAGTTTTACTAAATACTGTTCCAAGGTTTACTAAGTACTGTACTAAGTTTTTTACTAAATACTGCACTAAGTTTTATTGAGTACTGTTCTAAGTGTTACTAAATTTCCCAAAGTACTGTACTAAGTTTCCCTAAGTACTGTACTAAGTTTCACTAAGTACTCTACTAAGTTTCACTGTTACTTTGATTTTTTTAAAAAGGATTATTTCATGGCAATTTTAATTCACTCTCATAGTTTTTACCAAATATCTGCCGAGATGAATTTGCCGAAAAAATATTTCGTTTTGTTAGAGATTTTTGACGTGAAATTTAAACTGTGGCATATGTCTAATAAGCAAACACATCACCTACTAGACTACGGCGAATTCAATGACTAATGCTCCATTTTATTTTCACACAAAAAAACTTTCATTTTATATCGGTGCACCTAACAACCATCAGTTGACCATTAGCTGTCGCTGCTGCATATGTATCTGATATCATGTTGATTTCAATTTGCAAATTGCATCTGTGTGGGTAATATCTTAGCATGTAATTGCTTTCTTTCAAACAGTAATTGTTTTCTTCTTCTATTTTCTCAAACTATTCCTGGTGATTGTTCATTTGCGTTGTGTGCTTGTTTGTGTCCGTCCGTTTGTCTTTCCTTTTTTACGAGACTTACAAATTATTGTTCTTATGAAGAGATGCTGTTGCGGTTAACAGTTGCTGCTTCATTGAGTTACAGTTGCTGTTGCAATACGTATTAAAAAGAAGTCTTCTGTACATAAATCTTTCTTCCAACTGCCTTTGTTTTTGTTGTGTTTGAAGTAACCTCTTTAGCCGTGATAGAGTGTGTGCGGTTTGCCTGGTGATTTCTACTTTACTTTGTTGGTATGAAAGTGTACCAAAATTCAGTTTCTGTTTTCAAAGTTGCAACTTGAAAACTTGATTTTACCGTTAGCATTATCAAACAACAACAAGTTTTGAACATTTGGAACTGTAGCAATTATTTATTTGAAATTGTTAAAAAAGAAAGAAATGATCAGGACTTTAAAAGAGTAAAAAAGTCTAAAAATTTCAATTCAACTTTGAGAAGATTTTAAATCCGTTTTTCAGGACATTATACAGGAATCTAAAAGGTTCTAATCGTTGCTCATACTTTCCTATATCCACCCCACAAGGTCTCTATATGTGCATATCTCCAATGGTCTAATAGAATTTAGCGTGCATGGCATCACAGACTGCTGTCATATTTTTTAATCGCAAATGATCGACTTTGATCTTTTCATGGCTAGTCGGTCTAATCACTACCCCGTATTATCGATTGTGTTCGATGCATTATCATCTCTAACGAAGGAATCGGTGTCATCCTGGCCTCTTTGTAGAAATTGAGGTTATACTTCAATTGCCTCCGAAGCAAGTCATCAATGAAAATTGATAAAGATTGAGAATTTATCCGCGAGTAAAGTGCCTAAAAGAATGCCAATTTTTATATGAAAACCTGTCTGTCCTGTGAAATATATAAACTTCTAATCGTCAAGCAATTAGATTGATATCTGGCGTGGCCTGGATCAATATCTGACGTCTTTGGCAGCAAGCTTGCAGATGAGCTGAAAAGATCAGGCTTGTATTCGAAGGCTATAACAAAAATGCAGTCGGTTAGACCATCAATGGGCTGCCGGACTACTGCAGCGTGTTTCAGGCGGAGGTGATGGCTATTTTCCGGTCCGCTCAATGGATCCAACAGTGCTTCTACACTGCGTCTCGGTCTTTTCTGATAGTCAGGCCACGATATGATCTCTATTGGGTTTCATGAATAACTCTAGGATCGTTAGGGAATGTCGCTACTGTCTCGACCTTCTTTTAGGGCGCTTCACCAGTGTTTCTCTGGTGTGGGTCTCCCCCGGGTACCGTGAAATTCCGGGAAACTTTAGGGTTGACGAGCTTACCAGAGCTGGTGCGCTCTTTCCGGAAACCATGTCTGTTGAATTAGATATGCCACTTGCCTCGGTCAAGTTGACCATTGCGCGGAAATTCTTTCGGGACGCCAATCTATCCTGATTCAATGAGGAGTCCTCCTCCACCGCTAGACTACTCTGGCTCTTGATGGATACCAAGGCATACCAACCAATTACTTGGTCTTGGTCGTGACATCATCTCGACTTCAATTGCCATGATTACAGGCAAATGCTTAATGGGTACATACGCGAAAAGAATGAGACTCCCTTGTAACGGCTTCTGCCGTGGATGAAGATCCACTGAGGAAAAAGAGACTGTTATTCATCGTCTCTTGCTAGGTGTAGATACAGGTTATTTCACTCCCCATTCATTCCTTGTTAGATTAACGGAGCTATCATCTATTGATATCAAGAATATAGTTTCGTTCATCAAACTTTCTGGCTGGTTTTCCAGTGCGGAGTAGTCGTGGTAGTGCAGCCCTTCCTTTTCCCTGATTCTGGTGGAACTTGGTCAGTACACGGATTGCGTCCACCCGTGGCATCACAATGGGCCGCTATGCGTACTCAAGTGAGCTTTGTGATATCAGAGCTACCACTCCGACCTAGCGGCAAGACTCACAGTTTAAAGTCTATTCCGAACAAAAGATTTTTAAGAAACTTTTCATGGCAAATTTTATTTTAGTTTCACATCATCGCCGACGCCGATCACTTGCCAACCAATCCTAGGCAACAATGGACCATCGAATGAACTTGCCTGTGAAGGAGAAGCAATCCGTTTAACTAACCTAACCTTTAACCTTGACCTTAAAACTGACGAATTTAGTTCAGTTTTAATGATATTAAGATACTTACTGCCGATATATCGACGCCTCCATTCTATAACATTCTAAGTCGAAAAAGTGTATTTTGAGTTATAAACTCTCAAAGTTTGCACTCGGCATACGACTGTATGTGTATGAGTATTCTAAGTAGATTTTTCCCCAAATTTTGACAATATTTAGAGAACGTAGAATTTAAAAATGCACGAACATTAAAAAAGTTCTAAGTACACTTAGAACGTTATAGAATGGAGGCATCGATATTTAATTACATTTTTTTTCTCATTAAATTCAATTCATTTTGGCATTCAGCATCACATTAGAGTGATAGGCAGGAATAACGCAATAACGCCTAAAGTTTTCGTGGCAATTATTACTTCAACAATACTGCAGGAAACTATGGGATGACATACACGTGCTTATTAGCTGTATGAACATTTAAATACTGGCAGACATACAAACATAGTTTGCAAAACTACATTAGACGACGCCAATATGTCACTTCATATTCTAGAGAAACTTGAAAACTGCTTACTGCACTTATGTGACATTTGAATTTAAAGTGAAGCAATTACAACAAAATCTTAAAGAACTTACGCAAAATTAAGCATCGCAAGTGGAATTCTTTTTAAATTCAAATTCTGCTTAATTATACTCTTTGGTTTCAGTCACCTGGAAAGAATGTTTACAAAATGTTTAATGTTTAATTCCGAGTAGAGGTTTTTCAAAGTTTGTTTATAACTAAGACGATAATTACAGTAATTTGTAAAATTCAGTACAGTACTTAGTGAAAATCTATACAGTACTTAGTGAAACTATGTATAGTACTTAGTGGAAGTATGTATATTACGTTGTGAAAGTATGTACAGTACTTAGTGAAAGTCTATACAGTACTTAGTGAAAGTCCGTACAGTACTTAGTGAAAGTCTGTACAATATTTAGTAGGTCGTTTTTTTACGCTGAGGAGGAGTAAATGTACCTAACCGCAACATAGGGGTAGTCGTCACTATCCGCCATGTGTGGGGCCCTCACCCACTAAATCTCCACCTCTTTTGGACTCATTTTCCCCACTCCGGAACTACCGTGGTATTACTTCGAAGTGGAGTCCATCTGGCCATATGGCCCCTCCATATTGACATCCGCGTCCGAATTGCTCAGCTAAACTCGAGAAGATGTTTAAACATCCACTCTATTTCTATCATCTAAGTCAATTTTTTTCGCTTTCAGGAAGACTTCAGCGTAGCTGACTATGCTGTTCCAATTTTCCTCACTGACCAGGATCACTACGTAGAAATTTCCAACAGTACAGGCTCCGACTTTAGCCTCAAGATTCCTTCCTTCCAATCTCCATCTTTCACAGTGAAAGAAAGTGTGCGGCGCATCTTCATAGATGCAATTTGGTCGCGTTATTTTCCCTATTTTAAACAGGTACTTACAATAAATGATCGTGTCCAGATAATAGTTATGTCAGATGGTAGTTAACCTCCCCAAATCTCATCTCCATCCAGCGAGTAATATCTAGAAGAAGTTTTGCTGTCTATCTGCCACTCGTCTCAGTGTTCCATTTCTCTGCCCATTGTTGTATGGTTGGCTTTCTGGCGTAATCGGCATTTACTGTTTCTCCGTGCATGTTTTTAGCCTCCCATATTCTCTTTCGTAGTAAAAGTCTATACAGTACTTAGTGAAAGTCAGTACAGTACTTATTGGAACCCAGTACAGTACTTATTGAAACTCGTATCGTACTTAGTGGTAGTCGGTTCAGTATTTAGTGGAAATTAGCACAGTACTTAGTGGAACTCCGAACAGTAGTCAGTACAGCTCAGTACAGTACTTAGTGTAACTCAATACAGTACTTAGTGTAACTCAATACAGTACTTAGTGTAACTCAATACAGAACTTAGTGGAACTCAGTACAGAACTTAGTGGAACTCAGTACAGTACGCAGTGGAACTCAGTACAGTGTTTAGTGGAACTTAATACATTACTTAGTGAGATTCAATATGAAATATGGAAAAAAATATTCCCTTGGGCGACTTCCTCTCATAAGATTTCTGGCAAAAATTCTGAGAGTGAAATAAAAATTGTCACGAGAAACTTTCTCAAAAAAATCTGTCTCTCGGAGATGACTTCAAACTCCGAAACTATTGTTTGAAATTAACGCACACAATATGACAGGCGTGAGAAGCTAGGCCGTAATCCAAACTGTATGTGTTTTATAGAAAAGAAAAGTAAAAAAAAACGAACGCAAATATGTAAACATTTCGAACAATTCACAGATTAGTTGAATGCCTCACAACTCATGGACTATTTCGCATTTCTATGGAAAAAAAGAAAGAAATTTTCATGCAAAACTTAAATTGAAACGATGTTTGTACACTCCACTCTTCTTAGTGGAGCCATTATTGTGTGGCGATTCAATTGTTGTTGGCATTTTGCGAGTATTTTGTGCATTCAAATGTTGCAAACAGCTGCAAACGAAGTTGTGTGTCAATGTTTACGCAGGTAAACATTTAAAGTGCGATATCCATATCAGCAGCATTAACATGCAAAGCGGCTATAACAATAGCCGCCAAAGGCAGCATCGTAACAATGTTAGGAGATTTTTTATTTTATAGCTGCTGCAATACAAGTGGTGGTGGTGCTGCTGCTGTTGCTGCTATCGGTGTTTGTGTTAGTAGTTTATATAAGGAAATGTGTTCAGTGCCGCTGGTTTTCTTATTTTTTTATTTCAAATTTTTAAGGCGACTACTTACTTCTTCAATAAAAACAAAAAAGAAATAAAAATCTCAGCTGGAGGTACGGTTTTTTTAAAATAGAATTTCGCATGATAAACACGTAAAGGCATTGGGTCATGCTTTTTGCTGTCTTAAATAATTTCCATCATCATTCTAGTTTTTTTTCTCCAAATGTTTTACGCCAAATGTTCACAATTTTTTGTGTCGTTTTTTCTATTTTTTTCTCAAACTTTGCTGCTAAAACAACAGAACTATTGCCGAGTGCTGCTCATTTTTATCCGCTATTTTTAGATATTTTCTCTATACCCGTGAATGACTCGTGAATATTTTTTTTAGGGCGAGACCATCACTTTATCTGTGAAATTCTTTTAGGAAAGAAATTTTTCTTGTGATAGTTCGTTTCATAGACGATATTTTGAAAACTGCTGTTAACCAGTTAACAGTGCTCTGTTAATAGCAAAGTTTACCCTGTAATAGACAAAAAGTGGCGCTGCTAAAAGCTTGGGTTTGTATTTTTGGTTATTAAATTAAGGATGATATTCCTAATGGTGATCAGTTCACCATCCGACATGATAGCTTAGGAGTATGAATGTCAAAAGGCATGAAGGCTTAATTTTTTTTTTAAAGGTGCTATTTGATGTAAGCTGTGAGCCACTGCATTGTACGATTTCCGTAAATGCTTCAACTCTAATCACACTTTTTTTATCTTCATTAATACTATTACGTGTTCCACACTGCTATCGGTGGAAGAAGCGTCGCTTTCATTTTTCTGGCGTCATCATCTTTCTTTTCTATTCATTCCCTATGCATGATCAATTACATCTGCTCGTGGAGCCATTGCATTCCATGTAGAATTGCATTTTCTTCCTGTTTTCAATTGAACACATTCAAGGCTGCATGCTGCACAGCATTTCTAAAAGCAGGAGGATTTCTAAAGCAGAAGGCGAAGGTGTGAATGGAAACTGAACCAATCACTCGTATGGTGTGTATGGTGACTTTAAGTAAAAGAGGTAATGAATTATGAATATACGGATGACAGACAACTGGCAATTACTTCCGCTGTGTGGAAGAATATCAGTGGAATGGGGTGTGAATGTAAATACGCGCAATGAATAATTAAAAAGTAACCCCCGAAGTGGAAAAGGTAAATTAAATCAGTTGATTGTAGGGGAAATACAATTTAAAATGAAATCAAAAAAGAATTCTCAAATCAAAGAGGAATACTAACTGACGAACGGTTTGTGCAAATGAAAAATCGTACAAACTTGCAGTTTGTGTTAACGTTTTAAGAATTTGATTATTTACCCGTCATCATGGCAAGGAAGACCCTGTAAAACAATATTGATTGAAAATTTTAAAAACTCTTGATAGTAGATAAATTGACCATCAAATGTATCTGAAAAATTCTACCAAATAATTCAACTACAATTATTAAGAAGTTCCTATTAGAATACCTATATACTCTGAGAGCCATAAGTGAGTCAATACCCACTATAATTTTAAATTTTCAGCTTACGAAAGCTAGGCAAATGACAAAGAAAGTCCTCCGTTCTTTCTTTCCTTTTCACCATATGCCCTGCCTTTATCATTTTCCATCACCTCACTGCGATTTAGGTATACACGTAAGGCGGAGTGTCCCGTGAGCACTGTTTTTGACCCGTTTTGGTCACACCTATTTAGTTTTAAAATCCTCAGGATTCTTTCCTCATTAGGATCATAAATAATTATTCATTATAATCCTTTAATCAGGATTAAAACCACCATCTATGTACACTAGGGGGACCTTAGTCCCCCGACAAAATTTTTAAGAAACTTTTTATGGTCATTTTATTTCACTGTCAAGACTTTTTGCCATAAATCTATTGGCATGTTTTCTTGTATTTCTCGTATTTGTTGGAAGTGTCTGATCTGGATTTGAACTGTGGTCTTACGCTTCATACGTCAACACACTTCTTACTAGGCTACGGCGACTACGACCGTTTGGGAAATCTTGCTTAAAAAAACGCAATAGAAAATCAGTGTTGCATTGAAAGGTTACTGATTGATTGTCATCTGATAACCGGGGATAATCAATAATTGTGACTGCAAAGTCAGATCGATTTGGCAAAAAGACATTGCTGGCACAATAATAATTATCTTTTCATTTTTTGTATTAACATTTTATAATTAAGAAATAAAAAACGTTTTTATTTTTTGAAATTTATTAAACTATCCTCATTTACTTTTCTCTCTATCCAAAGAAAATGAATTATTTCAGTGATGTTTACTCACTTTTATTGCCCAATGTAGTATAGTGTTACGTTTTTACCTTTTTAAAAACGTTAAAAATATAAATTCGTAGATAGCAACTAAAATAAAAATAAATTTTTGTTTAGTTCTCAATCAATTCCTTATTATTTGCTTAATTCTGTGTGCCATCTTTCACGACTTGATTTATACAACAACAATTTGCATTAATTGTTAT
The DNA here is from genome assembly GCA_014635995.1 of Sarcophaga peregrina. Taxonomy (NCBI): domain Eukaryota; kingdom Metazoa; phylum Arthropoda; class Insecta; order Diptera; family Sarcophagidae; genus Sarcophaga; species Sarcophaga peregrina. Next base: position 81,760,247 of record CM025793.1, on the reverse strand, counting down.
TCTTCTTGTACACTTTTCCGTATATACAATAACAATTGTTCTTTAAATCTTTAATAAGGAGATCTTCAAAACTTAATATATTCTCTTCACAAGTAAAGCATCTTTACACAAGACTGACTGAATTCTTTCTAATCCCGTTGCCTGCTTTGTTTTGCCTTTTACATCGCTTGCCGTATATGTATATCTGATGAATGCTTTTAAAAGAGATTGACTGTCTTCGCGAAATCTTTAAAAATGTCAACATGTTGTTTTCGTTATTGTTGCTTGTGTATTTTGTTTACATTTATCCTTGCAGTATTGTTATTGCCTGTTTGTTTACTTGTCTATTCCCTTTTTCATACTGATGTTGTTGGTATACATACAAACATACATAATTGGTCATTAGAACCCATCAGTCAGGATTATTGACCTAGTTTCTCACACCACTTATGTTGTGTGTGTTAATTTTATACATGAGTAACGGGACCTACAGTTTAAAGTCGATTCCGAACGACAGATTTTATAAGAAACTTTTCATGGCAATTTTATTTACTCTCACAGTTTTTGCCAGAAATCTGTTGAGAGGAAATCGCCGAAGGAATACTTTTTTTTTGTATTTTGTTTTGATGTCTGGCCTGGGACTCGAACGTCTAATAAGCCAACACACTACCTACTAGACCACGGCGATTTGTTGGTATATTTTTGTTTATTCATTGATCATGTAAACAAATCCATTGTTTTTGTTTTTGGAGCTTCTTTTGATCAATTTAAGAACACGGTTGCCATTTTCGTTACAATATGTGTTGGACGTTTCGGGATCTCACGAGTCTTGATATCGACAATTTAGTTTTGTTGACGTACTCATTCATCCAGAACCACGAGCCATCGCTGATCAGTCAACTGAATAAATGTCAACCAATTTAACAGATGTAGGCTTACCAAAATGGACGTTATAAACTAGCGCATTTCATAAGTCCGTATTGGAAGACCTTATTTAGTAAACGCATGTTTGTTTTCTATTCGAAAACAATACACTAATACCCCGGTTTGTGTCGCCTCGTTCTGCGTCTACTTCGAAGTTGCGTCTTTTTAAAATGTTTATGATTTTGAAGTTGCGTCGTTTCTGTTTCAGTATGCTTTGCCTGTTTCGAAGCTGCAACGTTAGTGCTTCGATTTGTGTCGTTAATACGAAAATGTTTGTACAAAGCCCAAAACAGGAAAAGGGGATTTCCCATTTAAATCTAATGCAAATTCGTGCTTCGTTTTGCGTCGCTAATAGGGCCTGAAGGAACGCGACGCAAACCGGGTTATTAGTGTACTTGTACCTCCAGCTGTGAAACTAATTTCATTCACCGTTTAGACAGCAAAAAAGAATTTTCTTTTGAAGGGCAATCTGTCCGCTAACATAGCTTTAAAAGACAACGATTGTTATTGTCTAAAGAAAGGTAAAATAATAGAAAATTCAGATGACGTTTGTAGCAACATGTATCGAAAGAATAATAGTTACATGCAACATTTCCCAAACAACAGGATAATGTTGTTTGTTTAATTGTGTTACTGGTAACATCAGAGGATCGTGAACATTTAGATGCTCAACTGTTTTTTTCATTGTTTTATTTGGTCTTTGTAAACAATTTGTTTGCACCCAAAACAAATCATACTAAAGTACAGTGGTTCCAAAACTGTTTTGTTATATTTCATGAAAATTCTTCAAAATATTTTTCATTTCATTTTCCTATAAACGGGGCCAGTAACCTTTCTTTACTTTGAAAAAAAAAAACTGAAATTCATGCCAATTTTTCTTCCATTCCATTGAACCCACTGTTGAGTCTTGGAATTTTTTTTCATTTTTTCCTTGTTTTCAGAGAAAATTTATTGCCACTGCAACGTTAAAAGTAAAAGAATTACTTCGGCTGCTGTTCTGTATGTCTTCTCTTTTACATTTTATTTGTTGTTATTTATTTATTTATTTGCAGTTTTGTTTGTTTTTTTTTGTCACAAACTGTAATAAAAAACTAAAGAAACTGAAATAAATTGATGTGAAGAATTTAAATTTGTTACGACTCGTACACTCGTTGCTTCAACAACATTCTCTTATGCCGTCCATGATTTATAATCACAATTGAAGGGAAATATTTTTTGTCTTTTGCAGGAATGTGTAGAAAACATTTAAATGCTGTCAACATTTTTAAAGTCTAATGAATTGAATGAACATAAAAAAAATTGCAAATTGAACGTGTGTTCTTTTTAGTAGAGTTGAAGGGAAATAATGAACGTTCGAAAGCGATCTAGGAAAAGGGATGCTTTGGAATCAAAAAAAGAATATTTAATAGAGCTGAAATATTTTAGTTTGAAACATTTCATTGATTTATTTTACATGCATATGCACCAGAGATCAGCAATAAGTATTCAAAACGATGAATAGATTCGAGTCATACTTATAATTTCTCTTACTTATACGCATTCACACTTATTTTAATATGATACTCATACTACTCATACTTAAAGTTTGAAATATTGCACATACTTTCCTGTTTCCAACCACAGATCTGCAATAAGTATTCGAGTCATACTTATAATTTCTGAAACTTATACGCATTCATACTTATTTTATTATGATACACATACTACTCATACTTAAAGTTTACAATATTGCATATACTTTCCAGTTTCCAATCACAGATCAGCAAGTACTCGTACTCGTCATACTCATATTTAAAGTGTGAAATAGGATCATACTTAACAATACGCACCATGTTGTTGATAATGATTCTTCTTGACTCAGCATTTACACGAACCATAAAACAAGTATGATTCAAGTACGAACACAATAATACTCAGTAGAAGGTTATGTGTATGCTTTGCTTGCTGTCTTTGTCTTTTCGGATTATGACGTAGCTTCTGGGAAAAGTTAAGTTGCGTGTGTTAATATTTCTCCGTAAGTGCGGGGACCTATAGTTGAAAATTGATTCCGAAGCACAGATTTTTGAGAAATTTTTCATGGTAGTTTTATTTACTCTCAGAGTTTTTGCCAGAAGTCTGCTAAGAGGAAATCCCAGAAGGAATACCTACTAGAAAACGGCGCCCTCACGTGTCTAATAGGTAGTGTATTGACTTATTAGACGTAAAGCTAGGGTTCGAGCCGCTGGCAAGACATCGAAACAGAATACAAAAAATATTTCTTCGGCGATTTCCTTCCAGTAGTTTTATGGCATAAAGTTTGAGAGTAAATAAAATTGCCATGAAAAGTTTCTCAAGAATCTGCAGTTCGGAGTCGACTTTAAACTGTAGCTTCCGTCACTTATGAATAAAATTAACGGACACAACATAAGTGGTGTGAGAAACTAGGTTAATAATCCTAACTGAACGATTGTAATGATCAATTATGTATGTATGTACTGAGTTTGACTAAGTACTATACTGAGTTTGACTAAGTACTGTCCTGAGTTCGACTAAGTACTGTATTGGTCTCTACTAAGTACTGTACTGAGTTTTACTAAGTGCTGCGCTGAGGTTTACTAAGTACTGTGCTGAGTCTTACTAAGTACTCTACTGAGTTCTACTAAGTACTGTGTGGAGTACTACTAAGTACTGTACTGAGTGCTACTAAGTGCTCTACTGAGTTCTACTAAGTACTGTACTGAGTTCTACTAAGTATTGTACTGATTTATACTAAGTACTGTACTGAGTTATACTAAGTACTGCACTGAGTTCTACTAAGTACTGTACTGAGTTCTAAAAAGCTTCACTTCTCTAAAGGACTTTTACTGCAATTAAAACTTTTATACAAACTTTTGTAAACATTCTTTCTAAGTGAAATATTGCTTTCATATTTTGTTTTTTTTTGGAGATGATTGATCTAGGGTTTGAACCATGGTCACAAGTCTAATAAACCAGGACACTGCCTACTAGACTACGACGACTAGAAGTCAGTTGCCATATACTCCTTGAGCATCCAATACATCCCGAATGTGTCATTGTTATGTGCGAATTTTGAACTGTCAACGTTATTGGTCCATATTTCTTTGAAAATGATGATGGCGCACCCATTACGGTTAACGGCGACACTTATTGAACCATGATAACCTAATTTTTTGTACCCGCTATTCTTGGTATTGCTGTGAACGATGTTTGATTTCAATCGGATAATGCAACTAACACATCTCATACCACAATCGTTTTTTGGATTGCGAAATACACTTTCTTTCACTGTGAGAGATGGAGATATGGAGAAAGGATCTTGAGGCTAAAGTCGGCGCCTGTACTGTAGGGAACTTCTGCAATGTGATTGTGAAGAGCGAGGAAAATTGGAACAGCGTAGCCAGCTACGCTGAAGTCGTCTTACTGAAATCGAACGAAATTGAGTTGGAAGAGAGTGGATGTCTAAACATCTTCTCGGAATTTATTGCGCAATCTGGATGCGGATATGAATGTAAAGGGGCCAAATGGTCAGAGGGACTCCACTTTGAAGTAATACCGAGATAGTTTCGGAGTGGGCACAAGGAGTCCAAAAGAGAGGGAGATTTAGTAAGTGAGAGCCCCACGCACTGGAGATAGTGGCGACTACCCCTATGGTGCGGTTACTCCTCCTCAGCCTAAAAAAAATCGTTTTATTGCATTAAACGTTCGAGGGCTATTTAATTAGCCGAAATAATGGTGTTAATTGGACGCCAAGAAGGTGCGATTTGATACGGATGGACTGTTTTCAGGAAGAGTGCCGTTAAACAAAAGTGTTGAGCATTTGAAGGCCAACATTTTTGATGCCATAGCCGAGATACGACCCCCTAATATACTCGATAAAGTGTACGAAAAAGTGGTCTAATCAAATTAGTTATTGTGAGGCTAGGTTTGGCAGCCATTTCTAACCGTTTTTGTTTCTGTACATTTTTAAATTTAAACTTTTAAAAGGCCCACCCTTTATAATTGGAAATCGTGTTGAGTTTTGTGTGAACGAAATATTTCTTGTAAAATTTTTTTTATTTTATTTTAAATGAAGCCTGAAGCAGTACAATATTCCCAGAAAAATTCTCTAGCAATGTACAACGTTTTATTGTCCTGCAGAGGTATCACACAGGGCACTGCCATTTTTTGATTCCAAAAATTTTAAATCAAAAACAAATCACGACTGCGGTTAACCACGTGGATCCCATGACTCCCCTAGCGTTTTTTGAACGGATGCCTGACAAAATATTAACAGAAATCGTTGCAATTAATCAAAATCTATGGCTGCCCGTTGACTTGACACCCGAACTAATAATTTTCCAAGGATGAAATATCTTCATTCAAGCTTTACCTACTCAATGCAGTCTATATGGTGCAGCAGTCATTGTATGACAGTCGGACATTGATAAATTGTGGGGCTTTTTTTTTGTATGGTGAATGGAATTCTTTCTATAAAACAATCGTTAAAAACGTTTCCATTTCTATTAAGTTGTAATAATTTTTCATTGTCATGTTGTGCTTCCCTATACCTGATTGTAAAGCTTACGAATTCCTTTTAAGGATGACCCTCCTCTTCTTTGTAGCAGGAATTGTGAATATGACTGTGTCGGCTGTTTTATTTGTGTTGTGTGTGTGGAGGATGGCTGTTGTAACCCTTCAATTAAATCGCAAAATACCATTTATTTTATGCGGAATCATTTGTTATAAAATCCACTTAAATGGAGTTGATGAAAACTCTACAGTATAGCCATAAAAACAGCAACAACTTCAAACCCATTTTTTTCTTTTTTATTATCAAGTATGCTACTCGTGTGCATAAAAGCCCAGGTTTCAGTTTTTTTATTTTGTTTTTTATTAAACCAGCACTCAGGGGATGACTCCTACTCATGCAGTGCATTGTGCAGGGTTTATTTTTTAGGAAAGGTGGAAAGAGAGAGGGAAGATGCGAACGGCAAGGAAACGAGTTGCTGCTAGGTAACTATAAAATGGCCACTGTTATACCTTCACCATTAGACAGTCTACAGCAAACGTCCCAAAGAAGCCCGCAGTTTCTCACACTACTTATGTTGTGTGTGTTAATTTTTATACATAAGTGGCGGGACCTACAGTTTAAAGTCGACTCCGAACGACAGATTTTTTTGAGAAACTGTGCATGGCAACAGTATACAAACATGTATACACGTCATGTCTTCCCAAAAACCCTTGTTATGACGTCTATAGACGTCAGTGTCCGTCAAAGGGTTAAAAAACACATTCTGGAAGTCAGTTGCTCTAGAGAGGATTAAGTCAGCTATGATTAGGACAGGAATTTTAGTCAGTGCCAGTAAGACTCAAAAGAAAAAAGGTTCATGATCACGACACTTTATACGCAGGCCGTTGTTTCTGTGGAACGTTGGATTGGTATCTCTATTTTTCCAGAATATTTTCCTCTTTTGGTTGCAAAACTAACTACTGTGGAGCATTATATGTGACGATGCACTTCGACTGCAATTGCCAAACGGGACTGCAATTGTGGGCTTTGCAGATGACATTGCCATAGTCTCAGTCGCTAAGACGATAAAGTAAATAGAGGAGAAGACGAACATAGCGATTCGAAAAGTTGGAGCATGGCTTGCTGAGACAGGTTTGATACTTGCTGCACTTAAAGCGAAAGCCGTCTTGATAAGTGGCCGGAGGATAGAAGAAGTGACCATTGGAGACACTAAGAATCGCATCGAAAAAGCCTATTAAATATCTGGGAGTGATTATCGACGACAGGCTGAACTACATCGGCGAAAAGGCATTTGTAACACAGGGAGCACTGTCGAGGATGATGCCGAATTTTGGAGGATCAAAACCATTTAAGAACAGGCTAATATCGTGGGTTGTAAAGTCGATAATATTATATGATTGCCCGATATGGTCGGAGGCACTCTCCTTGGTGACGACAAGAAGGAAACTGTCCTCGGTGTATCGTCTAAGTGGGTTTAGAAAGCCAATGGGCTTCAGGACAGTGTCTGAAGAAGCGGTACTGGTATTAGTAAAGTAAAAATATATTTGTGTTTAGTTTTAAATAAATTCGCAAAATTTCGTGTTCGCCACTGTTCACAACTTGATGTAAACAACAACAATTTGTTCTGTTTGTTATTTTTCTTTATACACTTCTGACCAAGTTCCACCGAAATCAGGAAAAAGGATGCTACGGATGAACACAGTCCCTGCACTGAACAAGTTCCACCAAATTCAGGGAAAAGAAAGAAGTTGGCCCATCAAAAGCAAGGCTACTCCGCACTGGAAAACCAGCCGGAAAGTTTAATGAACGAAGCTCTAACCTTGATATTAAGAGATGTTAACTCCGTTAAGCTAACAAGGAATGGGGAGCCAAATAATGGACATCTACATCTAGCATGAGACGGGCACTGACAAAGAAAGTGAATAACAGTTTCCTATTCCTCAGAGGACCTGCATCCACGGCAGAAGCCGTTAAAAGGGAGCCTCATTCTTTCCGCGTGTCTACCCATAAAGCAATGATCTGTAAGCATGGCCAAACCCAAATAATTAATTGGCACGCCTATGCTATCCGTCAAGGGCCAGATTAGTCTAGCGGTGGAGTAGGACTCCCCATTGACCCAGGATTAGTTGGGTTAAAGAATTTCCACGCAATTGTCAAGTCGAACAGAAGAGGATTCCGGAAGGAGCGTATTAGCTCTGGCGAGCACGTCAGCCCTACAGTTTCCTGGAATTTCACTGTGCCCGTGAACCCACACCAGAGAGACACTGGTGAAGAGCCCAGTAACTGCTATGGTGGTATGATTATGTTTTCCTTTACAATTTTAACTGTAAATAGGCCTTTAATGCAAGAAAATTTAAAGGCTTCATTTCATTGTTGCATTTCATTGTTGTTTATCTGATGATTATTATTGTGCTTCTGTTGTTGTTGTTGTCATTCTTGTGCATTAAACATTTTGTCTGTTGGTTGGAAATGCATTCCTACGTACGTGTCCACAACCCAACGTTACCAGAACTTTTTTGTAAGCAATTCAGTTCAATACTCACTATTAATCGTTGATGTTGCAAGTATCTGATTACGAAAAGCATGTCGCGCTACTAAATTGCAATCTTTTAACCAAAAAATGTCATCAAATAGAGTCTGGCATGCTAAGCTTTATTATTCCCTTTCCACCCTCTCTGTAATCATGCTACACTTTTTATTGTCTTTTGTCCAGAAGACATTAATTCAGCTTTGTGAGATGGACGTCCTTTAAATTCAGTCCAGACTTGAATTTATTGACTTGTCAGCCAGAGAGTCAAGTATGTTAAGTATTTTAAGGAATTTATTTTAATGACTTTATTAAAGAAATTAACAAAGTTGATGGAGGACCAAAAAAATAAATAAAACAAAAATAAATACCCTAAGTAATATAAACATTATTGGGGGGCCACATTCCAAGTAATCGTAGAAGCAGACCCAAACATGCTCAAAATAAATTGGAAAAAATAAAGAAATTTTGGTTTGAAGAAGAAAAAAATTTAAGAGCGGCAGAAATTAAATTAAAATGCCATGAAATAGATTCTTAATGGCATAGTTTAAGAAAGTTTGCCAAAAACATTTTAATTTAAATAAGGACATCAAAGAAAGAGAAACAAGGTTAAAAGGAAATGTCAAAGGTTAACTGATTTTATGCGGGACCATTGGTAACATCGTTCTTTAACGTTGCCACATTTACTTTCCAGAAGTTGTCAGAAGACAGATTAATAAACTACCGCGTACTGTTTATCGCCGTGGTCTAGTGGGTAGTGTGTTGGCTTATTAGACGAAAGACCCGGGTTCGAATCCCAGGTCAGACATCAAAACGAAAAATATTTCTTCGGCGACTTCCTCTCAGCAGATTTCTGGCAAAGTAAAAATCTGAGAGTAAAAATTGCCATGAAAAGCTTCTCAAAAATCTGTCGTTCGGAGTCGACTTTAAACTGTAGGTCCCGCCACTCATGTATAAAATTAAAGCACACAATATAAGTGGTGTGAGAAGCTAGGTCGTAATCCTGACTGAAGGGTTGTAATGGCTAATTACGTACGTTTACGTACTGAAGTCTAGTAGGTAGTAGACGTAAGGCCCGGGTTGAAATCCCAGGTCAGACATCAAAACGAAAATATGAAAAATATTTCTACGGCGACTTCCTCTGAACAAATTTCTGCCAAAATCTATGAAAATAAATTAAACTGGCATGAAAAGTTTCTCAAAAAACTGTTGTTCGGAGTCGACTTTAAACTGTAGGTCTCGCCACTTCTGTGTAAAAATTAACACACACAACATAAATAGTGTGAGAAACTGCGGGCTTCTTGGAGACGATTGCTGTAGACTGTCTAATGGTGAAGGTATAACACTGGGTATAAAATGTCACCTAGTAGTAATTCGTTTCCTTGCCGTTCGCATCTTTCCTCTTTCCACCTTTCTTAAAAAAATAAACCCTGCACAATGCACTGCATGAGTAGGGGTCATCCCCTGAATATTGGTTTTATAAAAAAAAAATTGTATCTTGCCAAATAACGGAGATAAAGCAAGTGTCCCAAGGGAAAACCTTCTGTCATAATTACTGCTGATTTAATCCTCTCTGGATCAATTGACTTCCAGGATGGATTCTTTAACCCATTGACGGACACTGATGTCTATAGACGTCATAACAAGGGTTTCTAGGGAGAATGACGTGTATACACGCCATAAATTGTATCTTGCCAAATAACGAAGATACAGCAAGTGTTCCACGGGAAGACCTTCTAAAATTTTGGTGTCCATCAGAGGGTTAAATAAATTCCGGAAGCAATTTTGAAAACCATTGAGAGCATTGAGTGCTTGCGTTACTTTTATCCGTAAGAGATACGGCAAATACTCGTTCATGGCTTGTTAAATATTTTTATTTTCTTTAAACTTATCCTGACAGCAATTGTTTAAATAAATAGAGAGCCCCCTAAAATAATGAACATAACATTTGAACTGCATTATCATCCTGAAATGAATCAAACATAAAAACCATCAATTAGTTTTACCAGTGAAACCACAACAAAAGTAACTTGAACATGGGCATGCAGTATGCAGCGGAAAACCGCATAAGAAAATCAAAGAATACGCATAACGTTGCATGGCTTCCGTAATGAATGGCCAAGGCGTTCAAATAAATAAATGACTTGGAGGAGAAGCTTAAATTCAAGCAATTACTGTGGCAATAAAAGATGAGCCCATCAATATTACAAGACAAATTTGTTTCTGTGTTGTTTGGTTACCCCAAACAAAATCCAAGACAATGTTTTTATTACTATGCGGGCATACAATGGCTTAAATGTGGGGGGGAATACACCGCCAAGTAATAAAATAAACTCTACTGCGTAAAGCAAAATCTGTTCGCAGACAATATTTTTTTCTTCTTTTCGCATTCCCTTTTACAGCCGCTCATAAATCTTTTTTGATTTTAAAATAGCCCGTAATGAAGTGCAAAATCTTTCAAAGGGCGTATGTTTAACTGGCCATAAAGATGCTGCCTGCCTATCGTTCATACATCTAGTCTTAGCAGCCATTAGGTATGCATTCCTGTTGAGTGGCATTAGTTTATAATAAAAAAAAACTAGAAATTGAAACTTATTACAGTTGGGTTTCGATGGTTGTAAGTTTTTAAATTGTTTTTAATCTATGATCCCAGCATACTCAAGGATATCTGTCAAATGGAAGTTTGTGCCATCGAAAGATGTACTCAATTCAATTTGAATGGAAGACACAATAGACAGGAGATTAGACTACTATCTACCTTCTACGACTTTTGTGAGGTTAAGTCGAATAAGTTTACACTCCCCGGGGTACCAGAATTTATAGAGATTTTAAGCAATTAGCAAGCAGAGAAAGGAAGCTTTCAGATCGTTTTTGTGGACTCTAGTCGGAAGTAAGCTCAAGTAAAGGCAAAATAAACACGGGCATAGAGACCCTACTCAAACCAAGTGCGTTTGAGGCAACCAAAGTTTCTTTTTTTTTTTGATATTAAAATACCAGGAGATCTGTAACATGCCTTAGGTTATCGAGCAAACGTTTGGCAACAAATATTTGATTCCATTTGAAGAGATCTCCGCAGCTAATGGAATTTGCTAGCTTCATAGCAATTTCTACGTCCCTGTACGTCCTTAATTAATTATTACAACCCTGTAGCCAAGATCACAACCAATTTTCATAGCCTTTCATGACAATTTTATTTACTGTCAGAATTTTTGCTAAGAGGAAGTCGCCGCGGGGTCGCCGTGGTCTATTATTAGACATAAAGCCTGGGTTCGAGTCCCAGGCCAGGCATCAAAATAAAAAAAATACAAAAAGTATTTTTTCGGCGATCTCTTCTCTTTCTCTTCTTGAAAAGTTTCTCAAAAATCTGTCGTTCGGAGTCGACTTAAAACTGTAGGTCCCGCCACTTCTGTATAAAACTAACACACACAACATAAATGGTGTGAGAAACTGCGGACTTCTTGGGGACGATTGCTGTAGACTGTCTAATGTTGAAGGTAAAGCACTTGCCATTTTATAGTCACCAGCAGCAACTCGTTTCCTTATCGTTCGCATCTTCCCTCTTTCTTAAACATGCACAATGTACTGCATGAGTAGGGGTCATCCCCTGAGTGCTGGTTTAATAAAAAAAAAAAATATTTTTTTTCATACTCCGTTGTGCTTGTGATGACTGAGGATGGGCTAGCACTATAGTCTAGTAAACTAGACTACAGCGACCTAAGTCTGTTTTTTTTTTTTTGAAAATCAACAACCATAGACAACAACCTGTAATCATTGCATGGGTTCTGTATCACTTGGCAGTTGACCCTACTTTTCATTGAGAAATTATTTTAAACAATAAGGACTGTTTCGGAATGAATGAGTATGTGATCAAATAAAATTGTGGAAGATACTAATCCTAGTGGGATTCAAAAGCATCCAATGTATATCAAAAAGTACTTCCTTCTGTGGCTTTTTCGGGCTGGCAACATCATCTATCAGAATGACGTTAGCTAGGCCATCACTGTCCATGGCAAGCACTTTAGATAGATGATTACTAACTTTGTTTGGCCTGAATTAGATATTGAAAGCCACAGCTCATACTACTTTGAATATTCTCCACAAAAACTTTGCGGATATAATCTGAATGTGATGTGGACATTCATTACAGTTGATCCGAACCTGTAAGGCTTTTTCATCTGGGTGTTGTTTTCTCTTAAGTCTCAAGTGCATACGAATAAGCCGTAACCCCTAGCGGTCTTTAACTGGATCCTGTCCGACTCCGGATGGAGTACAACTCCCATGTATGGGCCGGTGCTTCAAAGTCTATTTTGAAGCTTCTCGACCGCGTACAGGTGAGAGCGAAGGTGCTTTTTATTGATAGTAGGGTATCTAACTCTATTGATTCGTTGGAGCATCATCGCAATGTGGCGTGTATTTCATTGTTCTATCGGTACTATAATGGGAAGTGTTCTCGAGAGATAAGGGGCTTGGTTCCCGATAATCACATATTTTTACATGATACTCGCAGAGCACATCCTTTGGTGATTGATTGTCCAGAGAACCGCACAATGCATTACAGGGAGAATTAATTTTTTGCCCGCACTGCTCGCTTGTGGAATGATCTTCCTGCGAAGGTTTTTTCCGTCAATTGCGATATTGGCAAGTTTAAATCAAATGTCCACAAACACTACTCCCTCTTTTCACCTTCCTATAATCTATTTTCCTAAACCTGGACAATGAAGTGCATGAGTAGGGGCCATCCCCTGAGAGTTGATTTTTATAAAAAAAAACCCTGCGCTTACAACAAGACCCTATAGATTACGTTATTGTCGTTATTTTTGGAAACCGAATAGCCTGCCTAGACTCAAACGTTTTGCACAAATAAAAACCAATCCTCACTGCCAACTAAAGATCAAATCTAGGAGAAATGATGGAAGAAAAGCACCAAATCACACTGTACAGCTATGGGGTCTTCCATTGAGTGTTTGCTATCTAAAAGATAAAATTCTTTTTATGCATTTGAAAGACCGTTTGATGGCTTTATACATGCAATATAACACAATTCAAATGTCTGCCATGGGTTCTCTATTTGAAGTGCATTCCAAATATCTGAGTTTTCATAAAACTGGTGGATAAATAAGGCTGAATTTGCACGAAGCTATGAGTTATGTTGCCTTTGAAGACCGCTGTAGTTTGTGACTTATTCCCATACACCTGCGAACCTTAAAAACCTCACCAGGAAAAGTTTAACGATTTTAAAGCGGTCGATTTCGGTGGTCATAATATTACTCATACCGAAAATCCAGTATAAAATGAGCAGTGGGACACGTGACGTCATCCTTTTGATGACATATACATACATAATTGGTCATTACAACTCTTCAGTCCGGATTATTAACCTAGTTTCTCACACTACTTATGTTGTGTGTGTTAATTTTATACATAAGTGGCGGGACCTGCAGTGTAAAGTCGACTCCGAACGACAGATTTTTGAGAAACTTTTCATGCCAATTTTATTTTTACTCTCAGAGTTTTTGCCAGAAATCTGCTGAGAAGAAATCGCCGAAAAAATACTTTTTGTATTTTTATTTTGATGTCTGGCCGGGGACTCAAACCCTGGCTTTAAGTCTAATAAGCCAGCACACTACCTACTAGACCACAGCGATGATGACATATGTCAGAACAAAAAAAAGCTATTTCTCATCGAACTGTAGTGCTTGCCATTCCTAATGGTGACAAAAAATCTATGAACCGATGATTCCGTCAGCCCAAGATCTACAGGAAATTATGAATTTTTCGCGATGATTTGGATATTCTTGGACCTTAGATGATCTGGTATCATCCCAAATTTGAAAATTTTTTTTATTCTCGCACCCATTCATCTAGTAATGGGGCTCATCGTTGAAGATGATTTTTCAATAAGAATTACAATCTACTGCTAACTGCTCTAGAATCTAGTTTTATGAAAAAATCATAGTCAGCGATGACAGCAATTTCAAGAATGGATGCTTACGTGAATAGACAAAATTCTCGAATTTTGACTCAACCAAGATTAGGTCTATAAGTGGCTCGAAAAAGTCATTGCTTTACGTGGATTTTGAGCTGGCAGTGTCATCGATTTAAATTTCTTTGAGCACGTTGTAGGCCTGATCATGAATATTAACTCCTGAATTGGATAAACTGGAGGTCTCAACAGAGCGGCGGATATATGCCACTTAGGGTATATACCACTTCGGATATATGCTCCATGAGTAATTTGATGGCTTCTTCATCTCACGTGAAATTGATATGAAGTAGGCATAGGGATCGTGAGAGCTTTTCTTATGAGGGACCTTTCTTTGGACCTTTTCTTATGAGGGTTGCTTAAGTCACAAATCAAAGTCATCGTAATCCAAACGATCAGTAAAATGAAGCACGATTCCTAATTATTACGTTTTTACATTTTAAAAATGTTTAAAACGTGAGCTCGAAGATTGCAAATAAAATAAAATTAAATTCGTTTTTAGTTTTAATTAAAAGTTGTTTACTATTTGCACAATTCTATGCGCCACTGTTTACAACTTTATGTAAACAACAACAATTGCTCTTCTTTGTTATTCCTCTGTTTACACCCTTTGCATAAATAATAAAAATTACTGGACAATTATTTGTTAGATCTTTGTAAGGGAAATAAAACACGATTATTCTCTTCAAGCACATGGCGTCTTCACACAAGACTGACCGAACTTTTACTAACTAACTAACCTGCTTTGTCTTGCCTTTTATATGGCAGAATAAACAGCCTTCTCGAAATCTCTATTAATGTAAACATCATTGTTTACATTTTGTTTGTGTATTTTGTTTATTTGTTTACCAATTTTTTATGCTGGCATTTGTTGTTATATTAAGCGGTACGATAATTTGTAAACAGGTTTGTTTACTACATTGTTTTGTTTTTGTTGCTTTTATAAAGCAAAGCACTAGATACTAGTGTTCATTTTCATAACAATAGGATACCATAATAGATGCTCGTAATATCATGTATTCAATATGTTTTCACACACACACACACACACACATAAACTTATTAAGTGTCCATAACAGCAGTTTTGTAGGTGGTAGAGGATAACTCAGGATTATTTATTTCCACTCTATTTCACTGTGTTGGTTGTGGCATGAATAATAGCATTTCGTTGGAATGTATTTTCATTTTAATGACAACACAATACTTTGTGTGCGCAACACTATTATGTTGTTGAGGATGATGATGATGATGCTGTGTTGAGACCGTTATTGTTTCAAACAATTCCATACAAAGTTGTTGGTATTTGTGTGACAATTTTTTTTTAACTTTAGTTGCGATATGAGTTTCAAGTATGAATTGTGTTTTATGGTTTAATAAACTACCAGTTTTCATAGCAAAATAGTATACACCAGACGTGTGTGTTAAAAGCGACTACAGGTCTGGGAAAACTTTATTTAAAAAAAAAACATGGCTTCAGTTAAATCTATATATAAACATATAGTCTGGATTACAAACTAACTTCTGACACCACTGATGTTGATGTGTGTGAAGATAAATTCGAATTTGAAAATCCAAGACGCAATCCATAAATTTTAGCAGCGCCACACTTAGCGTTAACAGCGCACAATTTGATCTTAACAGTGCACAATTTGATCTTAACAGAGCAAAAGAGGACCCTCTGGACTACCATTTGTATATAGTCTGTATGGGGTACAGTTTCTTATATGTTCCCAAATGGCCACTGATCAAACAGTGATCAAAATTGATATTTTCAAAGCCAATTTTTACAATACCATATCACTTCATATAGGACTTTTTTGCTGATAATATTAAGAGGCATTGGAACAATCCCTAGAGTATTAAATGGTACTCATAGACCTATTACCTGCTAAACAAGTGAGCTTGTTCAAATGGATACTGTTAAACAGTTAACAGTGCTCTGTTAACGGCAAATTTTGCTCTGTTAAGATCAAATTCTGCACTTTTTAGACCAAATTGTGCACTGTTAATGCTAAGTGTGGCGCTGCTAAAATTTATGGGTTGCGTCTTGGATTTTCAAATTCGAATTTATCTTCACACACCTCTTATGTTGTGTGTGTTAATTTTATATATGAGTGGCGAGCCTTTGAATGACAGATTTTTGAGTAACTTTTCATGACATGCATTTAATTTGAGAGGTTTTGGAAGAAATCTGCAGAGAGGAAATCGCCGTCGATGAAATATTTGTTCATGTTTTGGTTTTGTTTGAGATGTCTGACCTGGGTTTTGAACCGCTAACTCACGTGGAACGTAGGTAGTCTGAAAACAACGACACGCGTTGACTAACGGTGTTTTAGAAAAGTTGGCGACTGACTTTAATTTCTATCGAGAAATCATGTTCAGCTAATAGGGCCATTTCTAGATAAAATGTTCGTAAAGAATGAACAAATACGCTGAATTTGAGTCCAGACCAACCCATATGAATACCAAGAGCCTTCCACGCACCCCGAAAGATCCACTCTTTGATGTGTTTTTTTCGGTTAGAGGCTTCATTCATAATTCTTTAAGACCGACAAGTTGTCCAGATCATCACTGTCAACGGCTAGCAGTGTAATAGCTCACACTCTTCTTATTACATCAAGTATTTATTTATTTTTTTTGGAGCTTGTTTCTCACTGTTTGTTTAGAATTCGCAGTTGTCTAGTGGGTGTTGGCTTATTAGACAAAAGGCTCGGGTTCGAATCCCTGGTCAGACATCAAAACGAAAAAATATTTCTTCGGTGACTTCCTCTCAGCAGATTTCTGGCAAAGACTCTGAGAGTAAAAATTACTTCTCAAAAATCTGTCGTTCGGAGTCGACTTTAAACTGTAGGTCCCGCCACTCGTGTATAAAATTAACGTACACAACATAAGTGGTGTGAGAATCTAGGTCGTAATCCTGACTGAAGGGTTGTAAAGGCCAATTATGTATGTATGTTCTCACTGTACGCTTAAAGTTGTCGTATTGAATTGAAACAAATAGCACTCTTTTGAGGACTCAACGCAAATCTTCACCGTTGATAGTCTCGATTATTTGGAATGCAACGACTGCCGGACCTTTGTAACATTTTTCATGCCAAAGTGTTGGCAATACTGTCTGCAATTAAATTTATTTGTCGACGCAAATATTTCTAAGCAAAACATCATCACATTTATCTACAATGGGTCAATTTCGACCTCCGGGTACTATGCTTGTCTCGACCCTGTCGGTGCACGTCCTCTAACCTATCATCACATCAAAGGATTAAATTCCTTCCATGCATTTCGACAAATCCACTGTTTGATGTAAATTTTTCTGAAGTCACAGCCACAAACCACAACGATCCTTCAATCCAGGATAACCCTTGGCATCTCTAAAAATTTAGATTACTTTGTAGGCCAAAGCCTTTGGGAATTTGGACACTACGGATGCATTTCCCTTAAAGAAGCTATGGCAAATGCATAAATAATTTTATTGATATCACACTAACACACACACTTTTTTAAAATCGGAGGCGCTTAACTAAAGACCTGAAATAAAAATTTAAGATTTAAATGACAGCCTATCTTTGACCCACTGTTTGCCCCTATCTGTAGAGTTTATTATGTTAAATTGAATAAATTGTGTATGTTGTTGGCCTTTCAAATTAAAATAATTTTTATTTATCGCTTTCAGTTATCGTTTTCAGTTATCGTGTTTTAGGTTAAACACCACATACATAGAAATACATGTCATTATACCGTGTTGAAATCCTTTTTAAATTTATTTTATAAAATATCACGACATTGTTGTTGTATATTTACATACATAATCAGTTTTATAGAAGCAAAATAAGTATCGGGTCCGCCGTTTAACGTCTTTTTTTTTGCAACTAGTGCTTATTTCGTGAATGGTAACACTTAACTCATGTATGATTTGACAGATAATTAGTTTTATCCTTCCGCTGTCCCAAAATATGGTTGTGTATACGCGTTTTCGCTTTGCTAAGTGGGCCTGCGATCGACTTACAGAAGATGCCGAATTTGGCAAAAAAAATCATCTTTTCAGATGAAGTTCATTTTGATCTTGGCGGGTATGTAAACAAGCAAAATTGTCGCCTTTGGGGCTTAGAAAACCCGCAAGCATACATTGAAAAGCCGACGCACCCAAAACGTCGCACTGTTTGGTACGGATTTTGGTTTAGAGGCATAATTTGGCCATTTTTCTTCGAAAATGAGCAAGGAGTGGCCATTACAGTCAATGGCGATCGTTATTGAGTCATGTTGAACGAATTTTTGTTCACAAAAATTGAAGAGGAGGATATTGGTAATATTTGGTTTCAACAGGACGGTGCTACACAGCCGAAACTACGCTCGATGTTTTGCGCCCTGTTTTTGAAGATCGCATTATCAGCCGCAGAGATGATGTCATTTGTCCACCTTGGAGCTGCGATTTGATACCATTGGACTATTATTTGTGGGGTGCCATCAAAGATAAGTGTTACTCCGACACTTAAAAGACGCTTTAGAAGACAATTGGAAGCCATTGGTGAAATACAGCTGCACACAATCGATATTGTACTTAAAAATTGTACCGATCGTGTAGGCTATTGCATGGCCAGCCGAGGCAGCCATTTGAATAAAATTATTTTTCATTATTAACCAGAAGGATTGTACTTTATTTTTTTTTTTTTTTTTTGATAAAACCAGCACTCAGGGGATGATCCCTACTCATGCAGTGCATTGTGCAGG
This sequence comes from Sarcophaga peregrina, assembly GCA_014635995.1. Taxonomy (NCBI): domain Eukaryota; kingdom Metazoa; phylum Arthropoda; class Insecta; order Diptera; family Sarcophagidae; genus Sarcophaga; species Sarcophaga peregrina. The sequence goes on along the minus strand of CM025793.1, from coordinate 81,741,596 downwards.
TTTTTTAGGAATGGTGGAAAGTGAGAGGGAAGATGCGAACGGTAAGGAAACGAATTGCTGCTGGTGACTATAAAATGGCCAGTGCTATACCTTCACCATTAGACAGTCTACAGCAATCCTCCCCAAGAAATCGCCGAAAAAAATTCTTTTTTTTGTATTTTTTTTATGTCTGGCCTGGAACTCGAACCCTGGCTTTACGTCTAATAAGCCAGCACACTATCTGTTAGCCCCCTTTCAAATATAAAGGAAAGTAGTTTCAGTAGTTTTTTAAAACATTTTCAAAAAAAAAAGTTATTTGGCGGACCCTTTTTAGTAGGTTTTCGATTTAACCAATCCGAATGGTGATTCCCATAAGTGTGCAAACAAACTTCCCTTTATAAAGCGGGCAAAAATGTTGGTGTCTTGCGCTTTTCGCGATGACTTGCACTGTTTTTGTTGCTGGCTTAAATTTTTTGAATAATAGTTGGCCTTTTTTAGTGGATGACTTGCATTTTCTTTGGCCGATGGCTTATACTTTTTGGGTAGATGGCTTGCATTTATTGTCAATGACTTGCATTTTTTTTTATTAATAACCTGCATTTTTTTTTTCGATGACATGCATTTTCTTGGTCGACGACTTGAGTTTTCTTTGGCCAATGATTTGCATTTTTTGTCAATAACTTGCATTTCTTTAGTTAATAACCTGCATTTTTTTTTCGATGACATGCATTTTCTTGGTCGACAACTTGAATTTTTCGTAGTCGATGACTTGCATTTCTTTAATTAATAACCTGCATTTTTTTTTTATTTTTTTCGATGAAATGCATTTTCTTGGTCGACGAGTTGAGTTTTCTTTGACAAATGATTTGCATTTTTTGGTTAGATGGCTTGCATTTTTTGTCAATGACTTGCATTTTTTTATTAATAACCTGCATTTTTTTCGATGAAATGCATTTTCTTGGTCGACGACTTGAGTTTTCTTTGGCCAATGATTTGCATTTTTTGGGTAGATGGCTTGCATTTTTGTCAATGACTTGCATTTTTTTTATTCATAACTTGCATTCTTTTTTCGATGACATGCATTTTCTTGGTAGACAACCTGAATTTTTTGTAGTCGATGACTTGCATTTCTTTAATTAATAATCTGCATTTTTTTTCAATACCATGCATTTTCTTGATCGACGACTTGAGTTTTCTTTGGCCAATGACTTGCATTTCTTTAATTAATAATCTGCGTTATTTTTTCGTTGACATGCATTTTCTTGGTCGGCAACTTGAATTTTCTTTGGCCAATGATTTGCATTTTTTGGGTAGATGGCATGCATTTTTTGTCAATGACTTGCATTTTTTTATTAATAACTTGCATTTTTTTTCGATGACATGCATTTTCTTGGTAGACAACTTGAATTTTTTATAGTCGATAACTTGCATTTTTTGATCGATGACAAGATATTGGCTACAGCGTATATATTATCTTCATCACCAATACCTCTGGTCGTAAGTACTTTTTGTTAAAAGGCCATCCGGTCCACTAGATAGATTTCTTTTATACGATTTTGGCCGATTTATGTGGAAGAGCGAAAGATAACGCTGCCTCTCATAACCTTATGGTTGTTGAATTAAATTACTGTTAAATGTTTAAAAATTTTAAACTTTAAATTATAAAATAATGTATAGTTAATGAAAATGTAAACGGAAATGAAAATATTAAATTCAAACTTCATAAGTACGCATACGATAACGTACGTACGTACGTATTCTTAGAATTCCGGTCGTAATATGTGCATGGAGAAAATACATTTTGCTTAAGGTTGTATACAGAAAAACAAACACAAACAGAAACCCAAGGCGTACACGTAGTGAGTAGTAAATATTTATTTTGAGAGCATGTATGCATTATGCATTACATAACTTATTTATGAATTTTATGAAACAATTGAAAATTTTCATTTTAATTTAGTAGAGGAAAATAGGTAATTTGAAATTCAAACAAACTCAAAGTGTATAGTACAGGATGTTTAACAAAACATGTACAATAAAATGTAAAAATTTATGGGCAAGTTTACCTAGGGTAATCGAATTATAAGTATTTGAGGTAATACAGTTCAAATGGAACAAAAATTTTCAGAACTGGCATTGAAATATTCCCGTTTACAAAGGAATTTCAAATTCGTTTTCCAAATAGTTTTTCACTTGGGCGACGAATTAATTCTTGTCTGTTAAGGGTCGCCCATGATAATTTGGTCTAGTCTTAGTAGCTCATTATACATACATAATTGGCCATTACAACCCTTCAGTCAGGATTACGACCTAGCTTCTCACACCACTTATGCTGTGTGCGTTAGTTTTATACATGAGTGGCGGGACCTACAGTTTAAAGTCGACTCCGAACGACAGATTTTTGAGAAGCTTTTTATGGCAATTTTTACTCTCAGAGTCTTTGCCAGAAATCTGCTGAGAGGAAGTCGCCGAAGAAATATTTTTTCGTTTTGATGTCTGGCCTGGGATTCAAACCCGGGCCTTTTGTCCAATAAGCCAACACACTACCCACTAGACCACGGCAACTTCAGTAGCTCAAACAACTATGTTTACATTTATAGAGAAGGCGAAGTCATGAACATTTGCCTTCAAGAACATTTATCGACCTGCTACCTTGTTGTAAAGCATGCAACTGAATTAGTGAAGTTCAGTCAGTCTTGTGTGAAGACGCGATGCATTTGAAGAGATTTATCGTAGTTTAAAGATTTCCGTTACAAAGATCTGTCGAATAATTGCCCAGTGTTTGTAATTGTTTATCCAAAAGGGTGTAAACACAACTGAATTTGTGAAGTTCAGTCAGTCTTCTGTGAAGACGCGGTGCGTTTGAAAAGATTTATCGTGTTTTAAAGATTTTAAAGTGTTTGTAAATGTTTATCCAAAAGGGTGTAAACAGAGGAATAACAAAGAAAAGCAATTGTTGTTGTATACATCAAGTAGCGAAGAGTGGTACACAGAATTGTACGAATAATAAAGAATTTTAATTAAAACTAAATACAAATTGATTTTTATTTTATTTGTAATCTACAAGGTAAAGACGTAAAGGTGAAAATGTGACATTATTATGCCTAAGATTGTCGTACTGAATCCACTTTTCATCTCCAGTGATACTTCGATACGAAAATAATGGGTTTTTAAAGCAAACAAATAGCACTTCTTCTCTGATGAATCCGCATTGAACAAAACCGTTGATGGAATCGATCAGTTGCTGGATCTCTTTTTCAGACACAAAGTGTCGGCAGTATAGGCTGCGATATGTACAATGGGTAATTTTCGACCTCCGGGTCGACCTATAGTCTGCGATTAAAATTATTTTGGAAACCAAATATCTCCAAATTTTGCCATATGAAAGCATTGAATTCTAATGTGATGAACTCCGGGACAGTACACAGTTATAGCATTTATTTAAAACGGGTGTTGGAACAAAGTCCCAAACCAAAATAGGCAAACAAGTGGTCTATCTACTGTTACAGCCAATCCCGGGGCAGTTATTTTAGTGACATTGTATTTCATTTTTAGAAGCTGTCGTAGTCTATTATATAGAGTGTTGACTTATTAAACATGGGACCTTGGTTCAAACCCCAGTTACACATTTCCAACCAAACGAAATATGCAAAAAATATTTCTTCGGCTCTTTCCTTCTAACAGTATGCTGTCAAAAATTTTGACAGAAAACAAAATCGAGTTTGAACTGTAGGTCCAGCCACTAATACGGATCACATTAATGCATACAACATAAGTAGTATGAGAACCTCGGTCGAATTCCTGGCAATTACGAATGCATGTATGTATCGGTAAAATATAATGTCCATATCATATGGGTACCGGGACACAATGACGTCTCGAGTACTTGGAAAGCATGTGAACTGGCCAGACCTGGTCATCGAACCATCGAAATCTTCAAGGAATTCTCTACTATTGGAAAATAATTGGGAATGCGGTCACTTATTCTGTCAACCGCAGGTGGATGACTTCGGGCACAGGCAGAACATCACAGAAAATCTGGCCAAGGCTGGATAGAGGGCACAGTACAAGGCTGCATAAACTCGGTTGTCGAGTTCTTAACAGGGCATTGGATTATACACATACAAGGCTTATTGGTCAGACAATCATCGAACTCTTCAACGAATTTGCGACTAATGGAATCCCTCTGAGGATTTGTAAACTCAAAATTGACAATGCGATCTGTAATTGCGACAACCATAAATACGCGGCTTCGGAAACGATTAGAAATTCGCAAAAAATTTGGCCACGGCTGCTTAAACTCCAAAAAGAAGCATGCACTGCGTGGTTGTCGGAATCATAATAGGGCATTGCATTTTGGGCACGCATTCGAGGTTTATTTGTCTGACATAACCAACAACACAACTCTCCAACATAATCTCGAAGTCCCACTGTTGACATGTAAGCTAATAATAGATAATGCGGTCACTGATTGCATCATCTGTTGGTAGAAGGCTTCGAACACGATTAGAACACCGCAGAAAATCTGGCCAAGGCTGCTTAACCTCCGGCTGTCGGGATCATAAAAGGATATTGGAATTTGGACCCGTAGGCAAGGCGAATTGGTCTGTGATACCTCGCAAATGATTTCTGTGGAGGCTGAAGAGGTGAGAAGGAAAATGAAAATATTGCCCACCGATTGGGAAGATGACCGGCGCTATGTCCAAGGAATAAAAGCCATCTTTTTTACTACTACAGAGGTAATCATGCTGATCTTTAAAACATTGACATTAACAGATTAAGTCATTTCATCAGGCGCTCCAAGTGGTTCCAGTACTAAGGGAGATTTAATGAGGAATGTGGTCTCGCAATGGGTCCCATGTAGTCTAAGTGAGACCATTTGTATTCCATGTAAGATGGCGAAGTGGGTGATCTGAGCTGCATCAGAAGTCCCAAGTGGTACGAGGAGTAGTAGTGGTAACAAATGTGTTCAGCCGACTTCATACCCACTACATACTTAACTCCACAGTTGCGGTATTATACTCAGGCTAGACTAGACCTTAATCACGGAGGATTAATTGGCCCAACTTTAATTAGAGCTAATATTATGAAGTATGAGCTCATCGACGACATGAAAGTCCAGCGACTGCACTGGCTGGGCCATGTCGTTCGAATGGGGTAGGACTCTGGCTCGACGGTTATTTGACGCGCAGATTTACGGAAGTCGGCAAATAGGACAATCTGATTTGCGTTGGAAGGACCGTGAGAAGCTAGGTCGTAATCCTGACTGAAGGGTTGTAATGGCCAATTAAGTATGTATGTATGTGATACCACCATTCACGTATAAAATTAATGCACACAACATAAGTGGCGTAAGAAACTAGGTTGTAATCCCGACTGAAGGGTTCTAATCAGCAGTTATGTACGTCTATCTGTATGAGTCCATAACGGTTTTATCATTCTATTTCTGTTGGCATAAGGTGCAACTAAATATGATTACAACTTAAATGGTGGTTTAGTGATGTTACTCTGTCAGCTTAATTAAGTTGAGTTATGCACTCTCATAATGGCCTCACAAATAAATGAAAATTTACCCACAATTTTTCAAAGGTAATGTTCAACAAAAGCATTTTTTTTAATAAAACATTTTACACATGCAACTCCAAATATGTCTGTACATACCTCGTATGTATGTATGCAGGTAGAGCATATAAAATTTTGAAAAGTTTTACATTTGAAAACTCTTTTGTGGTGATGGTAAAATGGAAACTAAAAATGAGTGCGTATAAGGATTCAGGTGCTATGCATACATATGTACAGTGAAGGGCATTAATAACGGTTTTTAAAATTGAACCAAAAAATTACAAAACAAAAAAAAATTTCGAAATATTTTGAAATTTTTTAGGGCACTCTCCTTAAGTGGTGGAAGTTGAGTTTCATCCTAAGTGTATAATTTCTTTTGACGCCCACTGTATGTACACATTCATAATTATTTATGCATAAACCCTGTTACATTATATTCATACGATGAAAAGTGTATTAAATTGCATTTATTTGCACAATTTATGTAGGACAGTCTCTCCTATAATAAAAACTGAAAAAAAAAAAGTTTTTTCGTTTAAATTTTAATAGCTTTAGGACGTACATACTTTATTATGTAAATTGAGCCAAAATATTGCTCTGTCATTAGTACAAAACACTTACGCGGTAACATGTCATTAAAAATTTATTAATGCAGCTGTATAAACAGTCAAAGAAAAAAGTCTACGTACAAAGAAAAAGTCAAAGAAAAAGAGGGTACATAAATGCCTTAAAAACCGTTACAAAATCTTTTTAATTTGTAAAAAGCAGTAGGGAAAAAAGTCTGATATACAGTTGTAGTGTATGTAGACTTTTTTCTTTGACTGTATATACAAGTTTTATGCATAAGCTGCTCATACAAATAAAAAAAACTTAAATAGGAGCCATCATTTAGAGGAGTTTGACGCATGTAAAACCAAATTAAAATTAGAAAAACTTTAATGGAAAATTTAAAGTGACATGTTAAGATTCACTGGATTTTGTGAGTCACAAACGATCATTAAATATTTGCATAAATAATGCACATCGGTTGTGGGAAGATAACCTACTCCCCCAAATTAAGTTATGTGAAGCCGCCGTGGTCTAGTGGGTAGTGTGTTGGCTTATTAGACAAAAAGGCCCGTGTTCGTATCCCAGGTCAGACATCAAAACGAAAAAATATTTCTTCGGCGACTTCCTCTCAGCAGTTTTCTGGCAAAGACTCTGAGAGTAAAAATTGCCATGAAAAGCTTCTCAAAAATCTATCGTTCGGAGTCGACTTTAAACTGTAGGTCCCGCCACTTATGTATAAAATTAACACACACACAACATAAGTGGTGTGAGAAGGTTGGTTCTAATCCTAATCTGTAATAATTACAAAATAGAAGACTGTTAAACAGTTAACAGTTACCCTGTTAGAGGCAAGAAGTAGCTCGCTAAAAGTGTGGGTTTAAGTCTTTGGTTTTTAAACTTGAATTTATCTTCACGCATAAATTAACGCCCACAACATAAATGGTGTGAGAAGCTAGATCGTAATCCTGACTGAAGGGTTGTAATGGCCAATTATGTATGTCGAGGAACCGGAGGAGACCCCAATTGATTAACATGTCGGTTGCTCTCTTTATTAAGGATTCTGATATTAAACTTTCTTATAGGCCGCTTAACCACTGCAATGTTTTCCAAGCATAAAAAATTTTCTAAGAGATAATACGGTTACGTTTTACCATTTTTAAAAACGTTTAAATATGAGTTCGTTAACTGCCAACAAAGTGCCAACAAATGTGTGTTAATCTCTTTATTGTTCGCACTATCTTATCCGTCAACAATATCTACTTGTGCGATATATTTCTCTGCTTACAACAACACTTGTTCGTTAGATCTGCATAGCAGATATCTTCAAACAGCGACTGCTTTGTTCATACGCAACTTCACACAAGACTGACTGAATTATTACAGAGTCGTTCCTTGCTTTTTCTTTTCTTTTTCTTTCCTTTTTATATGCAAACATATTCAGTCTGATGAATGTTCTTTAATTAGAATGTTCGGGATTTCGCCTTCTCGAGAATTCTATAACGACTTCAGTGTTTGTTGTTGTATACTCACTTACTGGTCTATTCCCCTTCTCTTTCATACCGTACTGACGTTGTTGTTGGTTATTTATAACTAGTTTGATGTACACATGCCTTCGTGTAGCTTTTGCTTGTCGTTTTTAATATTAAACGATACTACACTCGTTTTCATTTTCGTACCAATACGTTACCAGATTTTAGGCGATAGTATTTGGTGGCCTAATCTAACCTATGACTTCAGAAGCTATGCCACAACATGATTTTCCCAAAAAAATCTCTTGATTTACAGAGATATCCAGGCTGCAATTAAGGCCCTAATGAACGTAGTTTGAACATCCATCCTTGCGCATGTATACCGAGAATGTTTCATCTACCAGTTCCGAACAACTCGACTATCTAGTCATCCCTGCATTCTGTGCTCCTTAGAAATCAGCAATACCCCTCTAACCTCCCTCTAATAACTCTTATCTCCTGTCTTCTCGTGCTTAGAACTAACTTCGTTCGTAAAGGATTGAGTTCGACCATCCGACTCTCGCCATACTACAGGCCGTTTTACAGCTCCATGCACAGTTTACGAATGAATTGAACTTTCCTTAATAATTTCCTCACTTCTGTCGTAGCTTCCAACTCTGGTATAAGATCCTTTAGCAGCTTTTTATAGTTTAAGAGCAGAAGTGGCCTCAAAACATACCTCCCGAATCCTTTTGTATTGTCTGTTGTCAAAGTCAATTGCCACTCTGGAGCTCTTCGGCATTTGCTTTAGTATTAGTTAGGCTTTAACTACCTCCAGAACCTTCGCCTAAAGCCTTTATGAATTCTTGCCTTTTTATACTAAAATTAAGAGCCCCTGACCACGCACCAGTCCTTATTTTATATTCGCCAATGAAATACGTTTTGTCTTAGGCCCCACTTCCACTCTTTCTGGAAGTTTGTTTTCTGGCTTTAACTACCCCCAGAACCTTCGCCTGAAGCCATTATGAATTCTTGCCTTTCTATACTAAAATTAATGGCTCCTGGACCCACAATAGGTAATGGTGGTTACATAGGCCCTACTTCCACTATTTCTGGAAGCACGCTTAAAAACAAATTTCATGGAAACTTATAAGGGAAATCAAATTGAATTTTGGAATTTGTTTTCTGACTAGTTTAATAAGAGTCCTGCTCCACCGCTAGACTTACCTGGCCCAGGATGGATGGAAGGAGTACCAACCGATTACTTGGGCTCGATCGTGATGTCATCTCGACTGTAGTGGTCATTGCATCATGGGTAGGCACGCCAAGAGAATGAGGCTCCCTTTTAACGACTTCTGCCGTGGATGCAGGTCCACTGAGGAAGATGAGAGCGTTACTTACTTTCTTTGCCAGAACCCGTCTCTTGCTAGGTGTAGATATAGGTTATTTGGCTCCCCATTCCTTGTTAGCTTAACGGAGCTATCATCTATTGATATCAAGGATATAGCTTCGTTAATCAGATTTTCTGGCTGGTTTTCCAGTACGCGGTACTGGTACTTGCGCTGATCAACTTCTCCCTTTCTCTGATTTGGCGGAACTTGGTTAGTACAGGGACTGCGTTTCACCCGTGGCATCACAACGGGCCGCCATGCGTGCTCAAGTGAGATTTGTGATATCAGAGCTACCACTACGACCTAACCTAACCTAACCTAGTTTAATAGCTTTAAATAGCCCCACAACCTCCGCCTTAAAAATTCCTGATCTTCAAAATGAAGGCCCCTGCATAAGTTTTGGTCTCCATTTTGTTTTCACCAATGAAAATTGTTCAGACTTCGCCAAGTTCATACAAACTTACTTAGAATTCCTTATCAGGTGTTGTCAAATGTGCGTGTGTTGCAAAAGTAAACTTTTGTGACCCTGTAATCCGTATATTTTCAACAATTGAAATCGAAACTTCTGCAGTTCCTTTAGTTCGTTAAGTGGCCCATCCTATAAGCCACATACTAAACTTAACTAATTCCATCTAAAGTTGCCACCTTCTTCACATTCCCCAATCAGTATTAAGTGAAAAATTCTATGCAGAGTTGCATTTTGCGGGCACTTGTGTATGTGTGTGAAGATAAATTCGAATTTCAAAATCCAAGACGCAATCCATACATTTTAGCAGCGCCACATTTGGCGTTAACAGAGCAAAATTTCCTTTTAACAGAACATAATTTTACTCTTAAAAGTGCACTGTTAGCTATTTAACAGTATCCATCTGAACAAGACTACTTATTTAGGTGTTAATTTCGAAAAATTCTCTAGGTCTATGAGTAGCATACTATATGCAAAGGAAGGTTCCAAGGTCTCTTAATATAATCAGCAACATAGCCAGCAAAAGGCACGACATTAAAACGAATATATGAAAAACGGCGACTTCCTCTCAGCAGATTTCTGGCGAAAACTAAATGAATTTGCCATGAAAATTTTCACAAAAACCTGTCGTTCGGAGTCGACTTTAAACTGTAGGTCTCGCCACTCATGTATAAAATTAACACACACACAACATAAGTGGTGTGAGAAGGTTGGTTCTAATCCTAATCTGTAATAATTACAAAATAGAAGACTGTTAAACAGTTAACAGTTACCCTGTTAGAGGCAAGAAGTAGCTCGCTAAAAGTGTGGGTTTAAGTCTTTGGTTTTTAAACTTGAATTTATCTTCACGCATACATAACTTATAAGCCAAGATATACTTTAGAAAGAATATTTCTATTGCCTGCCACGTGTCTTCAACTGAAGTACATTTTTTCCCTGTAATTTTCTGTTTACAATGGAAAGGATTTCTTTCCGTATTTTTTTTTGTATTTCAAAAACAATTAAAAATAATTTTTGAAATTTCTTCTTTCCGTTTCTATTGTGTTCTTTTTTCAAGGATTTATTGCGTTAGAATTTATTGTTGTTTTTAGTAGAGTTTTCCTCCGTTTCTTAACTACACATACAGGGTGGCTGATATATAATGCAACAAACTAAAGCGCCATATTTGTTTAAATTTTATTGTTCAAAAGCAAAAAATGTTGGAAATAACATAAAATTTTAGAATCAGTTTAGATTTGTTCAAACTGGGCACCTTTGGTACGAATTATGGCCTTCAAACGGTCGACAAAGCCATCACAGGCTGCACGAAAGTGGCTTTGCGGTATTTTGGCCAATTCCCGGCTAAGCGCCGTCTTGAGATGATCGACACTTTGGTATTTTTTTAGTGAGAACCTTACTCTCCAAAATGCCCTAGGCGTAAAAGTCCAACGGATTGAGATTCGGAGATTTTGGTGGCCATTGTGCGGTAGAAATGAAGCGAAATACCTCCTTTTTAAACCATTCTTGGTTGAAGCGTGCTGAATGCGGTGGTACTGAGTCCTGTTGGAATGCCCACATGGTCTGCGGCCGAAATGTTTGTCTGCCCAGGGCTTCAATATTGTCTTTCAGACATTTTCCCGATAATATTCGGCATTTATTTTGACCCCACAGGCGATGAATACGAGTGGGAAGCGACCATTAGCAGTTACGGCGACGCTTGGGTTCTGGTGGCCATCGCAGCTGTAAATTTTCAGCTGACCTCTTTGGCAAGTAAACCTGATCATTTTGTTTGTTCACAAACTGCTCAATTTGGAATGGCTTCTCATCGAAGAAAACCAAATTCGGTAACTGGCCACTTTCGTGCAATCGAAGTAACTCCTGGGCTCTTTTCAGTCTTACTTTTTTTGTCCATCGGTGAGCTCTTTTTGCACTTTTTGGAACTTCAATGGCTTTAGTTCAAGCTCAGTTTTCAATATGAGTTGTTTTTTTTATTTGAACGTCCCCGGCCTCACACTAACCCACCCTCACCCGACCGCGGAGGGCTCGTCCCCATTACGAAGGGACACGTACACACTACAGTCCGGACTGTAACGGGTAAGGGAAAAGTTAAGGCAACGAGAACATAAAACAGCTACAGAACTTAATCACAAGCTGAATATGGTAACAATGCATCCATTCTCGCGATATGTTTAGCTCACAAGCAATTTTTCTATCACTGCGCCGTGGATTTCGATCAAATCTGACGTTCACTTTTCGCATCATTTCTGGTGTTGTTAGCGTTTTTTTTCGGCGATGCAACACTGCCAGTATCACGGTAATGAGCAATGGTACGAGAGACAAAAGATTTGTTCGCATTTAAGTGCTAGAGGGCTCTAACGATAGCCACCTGTGGTTTCCAGCCAACTATAAAGCAATCACACTATCACGCTTGAATTCCATCACGAATAACTTTTTTTTTCTGAATGCAATAGATTAAAATGCTTTTGTAAGCTTGTAAATAATGAAATGAACTATCACTGGAATAAATCTGTTGGCTGTCAGACGAGCGGTTTACAAATGATAACAACCTGAAGTTGGTTGCAGTACATATCAGCCACCGTGTAAGGCTGAAAAAATTCAGAAAACTGAAGAAACGGAAAACATAGGAAGAAGTAAGATAAAAAGACGCTCACAAAATACCCAAGAGAATAACTCTCAACCAGCTTAAACTACTTATAAATCTTTAGAGGGGCCTATCGTCAACTTTCCAGAGAAAAACATATAAAGCCTTGCTCAGGGTTTATAACGACATTCTATTAAGGTCCAGACAGTTCTCGTCCAACTTTTACTAAAACTGTTCAACTCTAACTGGTGTCTGATAGTCTCTAAATTCTCCTCGTCACAGAATACCCTGTAGTAGCCCGGTAGTGGTCTATTCCAATCTTTGTCGGCGATCTAGCCCTGCAGTACCCTATAATAAATCCATTAACTAACCTCAGACTATAGTAATTCGAATCCAGCACTGGAGTAAATCTGTCAGCTGTCAGACGAACGATTTACAAATATTAACAACCTGAAGTTGGTTGCAATACATATCAGCCAGCCAATATATCATCATCACCATCATTGTCTTCATCGTAATATTTTAAGAAAATGAAAATTCTTGTAAGTTTTTTTTTATAATTTCTGGCAGCAACAAATTGTAATAATTACTACGATTCTTATAATGTTGCAGATTGAAATGTTGTATGAAGACTGGAGGAATGATGATTATGACATGGATAAGGATGTTGTAACAAACTTGTGTAGTTTGGATACATCAAGTATGTATGGGTACATCATTATTCGACTACTCCACAGACTTTTTTTCTTTTCTGTTGTTTTTTCTTGATCTGGCAATCAAAAAACTTTGTTTTCAACTTGGATTTGCTTTCGAATGAAGGTTGAAAGTTAAAAGTTAGAATGAAAAACTTTAAACGCTTCATTATTACTGTGGATGAATGGAAGAAGAAGGTGTCTGTGTCTGATAGGAAGACAGCCAATTATAGTAATTACCCCCGAATTAAATTAAAACCAAAAATTTCTACAAAATTTTTTCAATGAAAATGAAAAATTTTAATGATGGGTGGCTTTGAAAAGAAAAGAGGAAATTCCATTGAATTTCTTTCCCAGGAGATAAGAATTCAAAATTAAAGTTTCTTGTGAATATTCAAAGAAATATGGAAATGGAAATGCTGTTATTCAAATAACAAACAAAAACAATACAATGGACTTGATCATTTTTTTTTATAAAACCAGCACTCAGGGGATGGCCCCTACTCATGCAGTGCATTGTGCAGGTTTTGGGAAAGATGGAAAGAGAGAGGGAAGATGTGAACGGTAAGGAAACGAGTTGCTGCTGGTGACTATAAAATGGCCAGTGCTATACCTTCACCATTAGACAGTCTTCAGCAATCGTCCCCAAGAAACCCGCAGTTTCTCACACCACTTATGTTGTGTGTGTTAATTTTTATACAGCAGTCGCGGGACCTACAATTTAAAGTCGACTCCGAACAATAGATTTTTGAGAACCAAGAAGAGAAAGAGAAGAAATCTCCGAAAAAATACTTTTTTTGTATTTTTTTTTTATTTTGATGTCTGGCCTGGGACTCGAACCCTCCCTGGGTTTACGTCTAATAAGACACCACACTACCTACTAGACCGCGGCGACCCCCAAATCATGTCTTAGATGATAAACAAAAGCTCTAAAAGCAAAATAATGGTTTTGTTCACATGATCAACTAATAAGTAAAAGATATAACAACATAAATAATGAACTTGTTTACAGGATCAATAAATAAACAAAAATAATAGCACAAATATCAGCATAAAATGTAAATCAGGGGAAAAAATGTAAACAGCCAACAACAAAGTCCAGCGGACAAAGAAGTAAACAAGCAAAAACAAAATGCAGTATAAAAAGAATAGCGGATAAACAAATACACAAGCAACAACTACTCTGCCTGGGTGACTGTAAACAAGATATACAAACAACAATAATAAAAACAATTTGTTTAAATTCTTAGATATTTCTCGAAGATATCCGCCTTCAAGTGCATTTATCAGACTGCTGACCCTAGTGATATAAAAGGCAGAGTTCAGAGTTAGACTTCAATCAGTCGTGTGTGAAGACATCACGTAGGATTCAATAAGAATTCGGTCAGACACGTTGTGTGCGAAGAGAATGTTGTGGTATTGCTTCCAAAAATGTTGTAAGCAGAGAAGAATAACGAACAGTTGTTATTGCTTATGCGGAAGAATGTGAAAGAAGAATAACAATTAAAGTGAATTGTTATTGTGTTCAAATCAATTTCTAAAGGTGGCACACGGAATTGTGCGAACAATAAAAAATTGTTTTTAAAATTAAACACAAAAATTTATTTTTATTTTATTTGCAATCTATGAACTCATTTTTAACGTTTTTAATAAGGTAAAAATGTAACAATATTCCTTGATTAGTTTAACAATTATTAGGAACATTTTCTGAATAACTTTAACGTTCTGTTTAATACTGAAGCCATCGTGTAGCATCTCCATGTTATTCTAGACAACAACCTGAACTGGAAAAACATATGCTAAGGAAACAACTAATGTTTTACATCAATTTAGTAATTTCACAATTGAGAGGTCCGAATGGCCTGACTTCGCTAGTTAGGATTCCGACCTAGCTTCTCACTGCACTTATGTTGAGTGTGTTAATTTTATACATATAAGTGGCGGGACCTAGAGTTTAACGTTGACTTCGAACAACAGATTTTTGAGAAGGTCTTCATTGCAATTTTATTTAATCTCAGAGTTTTTGCCAGAAATCTGCTGATAAGGCAGGAGCCGAAGAAATGCATTTTTTTAATCCCTGACCTAGGATACGAACCCGGCATTTACACACTACCTCCTAGACTACTGCTTGATACAACACTTAATATTTATAGGCACTGAGGCTCTGCGTTTTACCTTCTCGCACATAATTGGTGTGAGGAGAAATTTTTCTCAGGCTGCTCTAAACATTTTGCTTTGACTGCCTTCCTTACTTAATCGGTCATTACAACCCTTTAGTCAGGATTACAACCTAGTTTCTCTCTTACATGAACCCTGTTGTGTATGTTAAGTTAATCCATATAAGCAGCTGAACCTACAGTTTAAAATCGCCTGCGAAAACAGATTTTTTAAACATTTTCTTCATGGCAATTCTAATTCACTTTCAACCTTTGCCAGAAGACTTTTTCTTCGCGATGATTGATTTGGTGACAGCGACGAAAACAGTTTAGCCATTTAAACCCATCCAGAATCAGTTATTGCCACACTTGGTTTTCTCAACAAAATGAACTTTTGCGGTCATGTAATGAGTCATTTCGGCATTATCAAAATCGAAACTTGATCCCGCTACCTTCGTTCCGTTGCAAGTGTTGGGTGGCCCAGTCTATACTGGAATTCCCGTGTAAGGAATATGTGCAGAAGGTGGCAGTTATAGTTCTCTTTAGACTAAATAAGTTAAGTCTAGTGAGTTGCTATAGGCGGGGCCACTCAACATTTGTGAAGGAACAAAGGTTGCGGTATTCCCGTCTAACTTGTTCAGTCTAAAGAGGATTCTAACTGCCATCTTTTGCACATATTCCTTACACGGAAAAAAAAGACAAGAGTTATTGCCAGCAGTGCCTTCTATAAGTATACATACATAATTGGTCATTACAACCCTTCAGTCTGGATTACGGCCTAGCTTTCCATACCACTTCTCAACTTAAGCGTTAATTTTATACATGAGCAGCGGAACCTATAGTGTAACCTAGACTCAAAACAAACGGTGTTTGAAAAACTTCTCATGGGAATTATATTTACTCACAGAGTTTTTGCCAGAAAGCTGCTGGGAAGATCTCACAGATCTCAGATATTTTTTTATACCTCATTTCGTTTAAGATATCTGACCTGGGATTTGAACCCTAGCCTCATTTCGCATAACCCAAAACACTGCTTATTAGACTACAAAGACTTAAATGTTCTACTTTTTGTACCATTTGGCTGTTCCTTTCTTTTCCTTCACTTTCCTTTGAATAGTGCCACACAAAAAAATTTTTCCAAATCGTAATAACCATCCCGCTAACCACTTACCATAGCGGCTAGGAAAATGTTGTACTCCTTTGTCTCTGTGTGCCCCTAAAACCAGAACCTAAAACCATTAACCGGAACTAGGGTAATATTTATATGCAATGATGAGCAAATTCCATTTTTCTTTAAATTTTTTGGATGCGTAAAAAGGGGGGGAGGGGTACCAGAATGACAAGAATGTTTAAAAGAATGTTTCATGTTGCACATGCAACTCTGTGTTGCTTAGTTGTATACTAAGCTGTGGTGTTGCATTAAAAATTGGGGCCATAGGAAATGATAAATTGTTTGCTTGAAAAAAATTAATGCAAATGGAATGAAATAAAAAAAAATTCTTTGGTTTTTTTGCCTCGTCGTTCATTGTTCTTTATTTTTTTGCTTTGTTGAAAACAAATGTTGCAAGAACTGAAAGGAAAATTGAAAAAGAAATATTGAAAAGTGTAAATGGTTAGTCCAAAACCTCTGTGAACTATTTTTTGGAACTTCATTATTAAAATTTAGAGGAGTTTTATTACGTTGTCAAAAGAAATTTTGTGGAAGAATTGAACCGGATACACACGCACTTAATTGGTCATTACAACCTTTCAGTCAGGATAACGACCTAGCTCCTCACACCACTTATGTCGTGTTTATTAATTTTATACATGAGTGGTGGGACCTACAGACTCCGAACGATAGATTTTTGAAAAGCTTTTCATGGCAATTTTATTTACTCCTAGAGTTTTTGCCAGAAATCTGTCAGAAATCGTCTTCATGTCTCCCCTCGAATTTGAACTCGGGCCGTCAGTCAAGATGAGAGATAGAGATGTTTAACGTGAAATTTAAACTATGGCATACGTCTAATATACCAACACACTACCTACTAGACTACGGTGACTTCAACCTATATATACTCGTACACATAATTGACCATTATAACCCTTCAATCAGGATTACGACCTAGTTTCTTACGGCACTTATGTTTTGTAGCTTAATTTTATACATGAGTGGCAGGACCTGCAGGCAGACTCTTGCGAAACTTTTTCATAACAGAATAAAAAGAATACGTGCGGAATCAAAACGCCGTAGTCTAGTAGGAAGGTTGTAGTCTTGACTGAAGTGTTGCAAAAACTCTGAGAAGAAATATAATTACCACGACAAGTTTCTCAAAAATTTTGTAGCTTCCTCTCAGCAGACTTCTGACTTTAAGCTTTTGGTTACGCCGTTTGTGGTAGTCGCCGTACTCTATTAGGTAATATGTTGGCTTATAAGACGCAAGACCATGGTTCAAACCCCTGCTCAATCAGCTCGAACATAATCAAATCTGAAAACATATATGTTAGGGCGACTTCCTCTCAGTAGACTTCTGACTTTAAAATTTTGGTAACTCCACTTGTGGTAGTCGCCGTAGTCTATTAGGTAATAGGTTGGCTTATAAGACGTGAGTCCATGCTGCAAACCCCGCCTCAAACATTTCGAACATAATGAAATCTGAAAACATATTTGTTAGGGCGACTTCCTCTCAGCAGATTTCTGGCTAAAACTCTAAAAGAAAGTAAAATTGCCATGAAAAGCTTCCCAAAATCTGGCATTTGGGTAGACACGCGGAAAGAATAAGGCTTCCTTTTAACGACTTCTGCCTTGGATGCAGGTTCAATGAGGAGGAGGAGACTGTTATTCACTTTCTTTGGCGGTGCCCGTGTCTTGCTAGGTGTAGATATAGATTATTTGGTTCCCCATTCCTTGTTAGCTTATCAAGGATATAGCTTCCTTCATCAAACTTTCTCGCTGATTTTCCAGTGCAGGGTAGGTGTGCTTTTGTTGTGCAGCTCTTGCGCTGACCAACTTCTTCCTTTTCCTTGATTTTGGTGGAACTTGGTCACTACAGGGACTGAGTTCACCCATGGCATCACAATGTGCCGCTATGCGTGCTCAAGTGAGGTTTCTGATATCAGAGCTGCCAATACGACCTAACCTAACCTAACATGGCTTTCGGAGTTGACTTTTAAATTAACACACACAACACTGATGATGTGTGAAGCACGGTTATAGTCTTGACTAAAGAGTTGCAAAAATTCTGAGAAGAAATAAAATTCCCATGGCAAGTTTCTCAAAAATTTGTCGTTCAGAATTGACTTTCAACTTTTGATCACACCATTTGTGTATACGTTTAATGTATACAACACTAGTATTGGGAGAAATTAGGTTGTAATCCTGACTAAAGTGGTTCAACGGCCAATTAAGTCATTAATATGAGCTATTATTCTAAATACTTTACCAATATTTTTCTAAAACAAAAGATATTAAAAGTTAAGGAATTTATTGTTGCGTCTTTTATTTTACATAAAAAAATTTATTTAAGATTTTAAATGATCGATTTTTTAAAAAATATTTGAATATTGTATGGGGTTCCTACATATAATATCTCTGATTCATGTACTTCTCTCCATTATAGTTGTGCTGTAAATGAAACATAAGGACCAGTAGTCTGAAAATAAAATAAGAAATTTATAACAAAAACAACAGAAAATAATTTTAAAAAATAAATTAAAATAAAAATTTTAAAAAATTTTTCCTATTGCTTACCATTTATTATTCAGCAACATTGCTTAGAAATATTGTTTAGCAACATTGTTTAATATCAGATGGCTATTTCAGTTCACCTAGACGTCATTTGAAAGGCTGTTTACCTCCATTTTTCTTTCCTAGGCTAGCCTTTTCTATAGAAACCATCTTTACCAGGCTTTAACCACTCCTCAAACGCCTAATTTAATCTAAAAAGAAAAATTATTCAAACTTCAATCAAACAAACAATAATTAGAGATGACAATTTGCAACATTGGCAATGAGAACAAAGAAATTTTATTGAAAGTCCTGTAAACAACTGAATGCGGCACATTGAAGTGACAAATGACGTCATGACATCAAGAAACCATAATTAAAATTTGAAATGCAGCTCATAGAGGGTGACTTGTGTGCTGATTTCCGCATTCGATGCAACTATAAGCTGTATGAGCTCCTCAACGAGTCAACCAAGCTGACTCATCCATTTCGTTATGATTGAAGAGGATACTCCCGCTTGAAATGCAGTTCCATATTCGTTACAACGCCGTGGTCTAGTGGGTAGTGTGTTGGCTTATTAGACAAAAGGCCCGGGTTCGAATCCCAGGTCAGACATCAAAACGAAAAAATATTTCGACTTCCTCTCAGCAGATTTCTGGCAAAGACTTTGAGAGTAACAATTGTCATGAAAAGCTTCTCAAAAATCTGTCGTTCGGAGTCGAATTTAAACTGTAGGTCCCGCCACTCATGTATAAAATTAACGCACACAGCATAAGTGGTGTGAGAAGCTAGGTCGTAATCCTGACTGAAGGGTTGTAATGGCCAATTATGTATGTATGTATGTATTCGTTACAACAATGAGCTATACGAGCTCCTTAACGACATGGACGTTGTGGAAGACCTTCACACCCAATAGCGGCGATGGTTTGGTCACTACAGTCGGATGTAAAAGAGTACTCGCACGATAGAAGTATTTGATCCGGAGATTTGCGGAAGTGAGCGTAAAGGACAACCTTGTCTGCGTTGGAAGGAAAAAAGTCGGGGAAGACCAGCCATTAAATGGTGTAATCAAACAGCAAAGCCATGTAAGAACTAGAGGCGCCTGGAAACATGTCCTAAGGCAAGTTAAAATCCGACAAGCGGGTTAAGTTTCTTTGTTTTTACTAAATCTCGCATTACCTCTAATAATTTTGTGGATACATTTCTTTTAATTATATGTTCGTGGATTCTAGCGACCCATTTTTCCACAAAGACAAATAAGTAAACTTCTGGAAACCACTCCTGGAACCTATATAAATGCATCCCGAATGACAGAGTTTTGAGAAATTTTTCATGGAAAAAAAAAACGTTTACAATATGAGCTCCTAGATTGCAAACAAAAGTTTTAATTAAAATTCTTTATTATTCGAATAATTCTGTGTGCCATATAGTTTACAACTTGATGTAAACAACAACAATTACTTTGTTTGCTATTCCTGTGTTTACACTTTTTGCATAAACAATTACAATTACTAGACAATTGTTCGGCAGATCTTTGTAACAGAGATCTTCAAACCACGATTACTCTCTTCAAATATACAGCGTCTTCACACAAGGCTGACTGAACTTTTACTAACCTAGACTGGCCTTCTTTGCCTTGACTTTTATATGGCAGAGTAAACAGAGTAAGACAGAGTTTTATAACATTCACTTTCTTTCAAATATACAGCGTCTTCACACAAGACTGACTGAACTTCACTAACTACAGTCGCTTGCTTTGCCTTGACTTTTATATGGCAGAGTAAACAGAGTAAGATGAATGTTCTTAAAGGTGAATGTTCGTAGCTTCGATTTCTCGAGATCTTTATAAATTGATGCTTCCGTTTTATAACATTCCAAGTGGGAAAAAGTGTGTTTTGAGTTATGAGATCCCAAAGTTTTCACGCGACATACGACTAAATGTGTATTCTAAGTAGATTTTTCCTTATAACTTTGGAATGGATCGACGCATCTTAACCAAATTTTGACAATATTTAAGTTAGAGAACGTGGAATTGAAAAATGCAAGAACATTAAAACTATCTAAGTACACTGAAGCCGCCGTGGTCCAGTAGGTAGTGTGCTGGTTTATTAGACATAAAGCCAGGGTTCGAGTCCCAGGCCAGACATCAAAACAAAATACAAAAAATATTTTTTCGACGACTTCGTCTCAGCAGATTTCTGGCAAAAACTCTGAGAGTAAAAGAAAATTGCCATGAAAAGTTTCTCAAAAATCTGTCTTTCGGAGTCGACTTTAAACTATTGATCCCGCCACTTATGTATAAAATTAACACACACAACATAAGTGGTGTGAGAAACTGCGGATTTCTTGGGGACGATTGCTGTAGACTATTTAATGGTGAAGGTATAGCATTGGCCATTTTATAGTCACCAGCAGCAACTCGTTTCCTTACCGTTCGCATCTTCCCTCTTTCCATTCTTCCCTCTCACTTTCCACCTTTCCTGATAAACTAGGTCAATAATCCTTACTGAAGGGTTGTAATGACCCATTATGTATGTATGTAAGTAAGTAGAATGGAAGCGTCGAAATTTAACATTGTTGTTGTTTGTGTATTTTGTTTACATTTATTTATTCTTGTAGTGTTTGTTGTTGTATTTTTGTTTACTTGTTTACCACTTTTTATGCGTTGTTTTTGTAGAAGTTGTTTATAATTTTAATGTTAAACGATGTAAAATTTTTTTTTCATTTTCGTAAGAATATTTTAGTGTTATTGAGGATGATTGACCTGGGGTCTCAGGTTCTATTACTAGATACTATCAATGGGTAATATTAATAATTATTTAATACGATAATGACATTGATATCAAACGATATGCAATTAAATAAAATTGGTTTGTTGAAGTCAATTTGAATGCATATTCCTTCCTCTCAATCTCACGTACATATCCGTATCATATCACGTACAACGTGCGTTTTTTTCTCCGTAATTTATTACATTCGTGCTGCATATGTGTGTCGCATGTAAAAATAAACCAAAAAAAATTTTTTTAAAAAATATTTTAAATTATGATCATAATAAATAAATAAATATTGACAACGATGAAACATAAAAAATAATATTTATTGCTGACACATACTACGAGTACTCGTATGTTGCACATTTTATGGTAAATATTCATGAGTCTTTAACCAGGTGGGCACTCTTCTTGCTCTCATAAATTTTTATCATTAAACTGATGAGTTCTATAAAAAAAAATTCAACAATGAATAGCAGAATGTTGTCTCTTTTCATTTAATGGATTATTAAAAACACAAAAAACTCAGTGTTTATTACGGCTATTGTGGGCTATAATATCACATACAGTGACGTTAAAAATAATAGGGACTTTAATGTAATACATAAGGATGTGATAGGAAAGTAAAGTGAGTGTAAGTGAAGCTGTCCTCAAGCTCTTCTTATATACCACAAAACTATTTTGTATAGGATTCAAGTGTAGTTTACCATGCACTTTGAAAATTCATTTTCGAAGCCAATAACACTGCTATGTATTGCTACAGCAATATTTTTACCTCATCTGTAGTTATAGTTGGTGAATGGATTAATGATTTAGACTCTCTTCACCTAGCAGCAACTCGTTTGCTTGACGTTCCCATCTTCCCTACTTCCACCTTTCCTAAACCCACACAATGGACTGCATGAGTAGGGGCCACCCCTGAATGCTGGTTTTATATTTAAAAAACATTCTGGGCATGAAAATTCCGTGTGATATTCACTGGAACCAGCACATTTTTCAAATGTCGAAAAAAGCATTCAAATACCTCAGTTGCTCAATACGGTGCAAAAAATATTTCCCAACCGGGCTATTGCTGGATATGTTGGACAGAGGGATTGGAGGGGTCTTCAGTAACCCCTTACCGTCCTTTGTAAAATGATTTCAAGGGCCCTGGGTGGGGATTTCTTGGGCTAATACATTCCCTGTCCACAGCCGACATTCTGGTTCTCCTGAGATTAGTTATTGGAGGGGTCTTCAATAACCCCCTACCATCTTTTGTAAAATGATTTCAAGGACCCTGGGTAGGGTTTTCTTTGGCTATATAGATTCCCTGTCGACATTCGATATTTTGGCTCTCCTGGGATTAGTTATCGGATTGAGTTACGATGCTTTCTACTTTTTCTAATTTTTGGCCTTTATTTCATATTTTAATAACCAACCCTCTAACCACTTTCCAAAGCGGTTGCACTGTTCTGTCAATTCTTTTTCAGTTTTTACAGTACCCTTAAGCCAATGCCGAAGAAACATTCAAAGGCCTCGGTTTCTCAAGACGGTGCAAGAAGTACTTGACTCTTATGCATGAGCCGTTGCCTTTAAAGTTTATTTTAAAGCTTTCCATGGGAATTTTATTTATTCTTAGAGTTTTTACCAGAAATCTGCTGAGAGGAAGTCGCCGACGAAATATTTTTTTGTATTTCGTTTTGGTCATGGAGATGTCAAACCTGGGGTTTAAACTGAGGCCTCACCGATACAAGCTACCGAGTCTTCAACTACAGACAGTACTTGAACAGATTAGAGGCTAGATTCCAATAAGTTTAGTCTGGATTTATTACAGGGCCCAGCAAGGCTAGATCGCCGACAAAGATATGGAATAGACTGCTAACGGGCTACTACAGGGTTTTCTGTGACGAGGAGAATTTGGAGACTATCAGACACCAGTTAGAGTTGGACAGTTGGAGTAAAAGTTGGACAATTGAAGAGAACTGCCTAGCCCTTAATATAAACCCTAAGCAAGGGCGATTGGCCACCAGCACTCAAGCGCCGCCGTAACGGCTGATGTATTCATCGACGATGGAGACAAAATAAATGCCGAATATTATCGGGAAAATATTTTAAAGATAGTATTGAAGCCCTGGCAGACAAACATTTTAGCCGCAGACCATGGACATTCCAACAGGACTCAGCACAACCGCACTTAGCACGCGTTAAGAAGAATGGCTTCAAAAAGAGGTTTGAGGTCGCCGTGGTCTAGTAGGTAGTGTGTTGGCTTATTAGACGAAAGACCCGAGTTCGCATCCCAGGTCAGACATCAAAACGAAAATTTTAAAATAATTTTTCGGTGACTTCCTCTCACCAGATTTCTGGCAAAAACTCTGAGAGTAAAACAAAATTGCCATGGAATGCTTCTCAAAATATGTGTCGATCGGAGTCGACTTTAAAGTGTAGGTTCCGCCACTCATGTACAAAATTAACGTACACAACATAAGTGGTGTGAGAAGCTAGGACGTAGTACAATGGGTCAATTCGACCACCGAGTACTGTACTTGTCAGAATTGACAAGTACACGTCCTCTAACCTAACCTAAGAGGTTCTTCGCTTTATTTCTATCGAACAATGGCCTAGGGCATTTTGGAGAGTAAGGTTCTCACTAAAAAAAATACCAAAGTGTCGATTATCTCATGTCGGCGCCTCGCAGGGAATGGGCCAAAATACCGCAGAGCCACTTAAGTGCAGCCTGTAATGGTTTTGTCGGCCGTTAGAAAGGCCATAATTCGTACCAATTGATGATTAATTTGATGTTATTTCCAACATTTTTTGATTTTGAACAATAAAATTAAAAAAAAAAATTAAAAAAATATGGCGCTTTACTTTGTTGCATTATATATCAGCCAGCCTGTACTCTCTTTTTCCCTCCTAAATTCTTTTTTGACTTACATAAACTTGTACTTTTTTCGTTTGGCTTGACTGATTTGTTTCTTTTTTTTTCAAAATATGTTGGAATGCCTAGACATCATCATTACCGGCAATCTTTGACAGCAATTGCATCAATAAGCAGCAACAGCAGCTATTGAAATATGAAGCAACAGCAATTCGTTAGAAAATCCGAAAAAATGAGAGAAACAGACACAAACAAAGGAAGGAAAATATTTTTGGAGGAGTAGAAAGAAAAAAAGAACCTCAAATAGCCAGCAAGTCGATTAGGTCGCCAGCCAGCCAAAAAAATTTTGATTTTCTTCATTCATCATGAGCATGAACTGCTGCCAATTTCAATAGCCTGTTGGATGGTGTCAAGTTGTTAATTTTTCTTTTTCTGTTCCTTCTATTGCAGTTTTTTGGTGCTTCTGTTGCTCTTTGTAACATTATTGGCCCGGCAATTAGGCAGCAGGAAAGAACTGCAATGTGTTGGGTATCAGGATAGAAGAACCTGTTTTGGGTAATAAACTGAGCTTAAATGGAATTCAATGAACTCTAGGTCATTGCTATTTAGTGTTTCTTTTTTTTTTTTTTGTTATTTCTCCATATGAAGTCGCCGTGGTCTAGTAGGTAGTGTGTTGGCTTATTAGACGAAAGGCCCGGGTTCGAATCCCAGGTCAGACATCAAAACGAAAAATATTTCTTCGGCGACTTCCTCTCAGCAGATTTCTGGCAAAAACTCTGAGAGTAAAAGAAAACTGGCATGAAAAGTTTCTCAAAAAAGAAATCTGTCGTTCGAAGTCGAGTTTAAATTGTAGGTTCCGCCACTTATATGGATAAAATTAACGCACACAATATAAGTGGTGTGAAAAGCTAGGTCGTAATCCTGACTGAAGGGTTGTAATGGCTAATTATGTATGTATGTATGTATGTTTCATATCAAACTGATTTCCCAGTAGAATACGAGCATTGTTTGAAGAGTTTCGAAAATATAGGGTGGTTCATCCATTGGTTTACATTTTAATCATTCTGTCATTATATAATAACTCGATTTACACTTGAGCAACTTTACGATTTATTGGAAATTTGCACCAAAGACATACGGTACTATGAAGCCTATGATTTTAAAATCGGTTACCCTAGACACAAACCAATTCAGTCCATAGAGATGTGTCAGAACCCTTTTAAACAATAAAATTAAGGCTTGAAAAAGACTCAAAAAGTCTTAAAGAAATCGTTTGTAGTATAGCAGGTAGTACGTTAGCCTTTTAGATATGAGGCCCTGGTTTAAGTCTCAGCTTTCAACATTTCCTTAGACAACTTCTTTTGAGCAGATTTCTGGTAAAAGTTCTAAGTGAAAATAAAAATTTTTATGAAAATTTTCTCATAAAAATTTTTTTTAAACAATAGATCCCCGCATTTTTGTGGAAAAATTTATACACACACACACACACACACACACACAACATAAGTGGTATGAGAAGCTAGGTCATTTAGGTTTAGGTCGTAGTGGTAGCTCAGATATCACAAAGCTCACTTGAGCACGCATGGCGGCCCATTGTGATGCCACGGGTGAACGCAATCCCTGTACTAACTAGGTCGTAATCCTAATTGAATTAAGTAAGAAAGTGGGCTCGAATTTCTGGTTATCCATTGTATAGTCAATCACTATTATTATCTTTATGATCTTCGGAAAGCTAACATTAATCCATAAATCAATTTAGGAACTAAATCGGTTATTAAGGCACGAACTAATTTAACTAATTTAAAATTTAACTAAAATAATAGCCAGAATAGCTAGTATGTACTCATTTTCTCATTTTTTTTCTTGGTGGGTAGGTTAATAGTCAGTATTCCCATATTTAGGGCTCAGAAAATTCACATTTGACTGTTTTTTTTTTTATAAAAACCAATACTTAGGGGATGGCCCCTACTCATGCAGTGCATTAGGCATGTTTTGGAAAATAGGTTATAGCAAGGTGGTGTTTGTGGATATTTGATTTAAACTTACCAATATCGTAATTGACGGGAAAGCCCCTCGCAGGAAGATCATTCCACAAGCGAGCAGTGCGGGCAAAAAATGAATTCTGCCTGTAATGCATTTGTCGCGGCTTGTAGGATGAGGGCTTCATTGGTCCATATTTCTACATAAGGACGGAGCAATCATTACAGTCAATACAGGTAACTATCGCACCATAATTGATGTGATGGTTTCAACATGGTTTGTGACAAACCAAAGATAATTGAGCATTTGAAGGTGAAGGTCGAGATACGACCTCAGACGCTTAAAAAATGGCACGAAAAATGGTCTGATCGAATGAGGCACTGTCAGGCAGTGGAGCAATTGTACTTCACAATAAAAAAAAATAAATAAATTTGGCAAAATTTTAAACCTTTTCTGTTTTATTACATTTTTTAATTTAAATTTTTATATGGCCCACCGTTTATAATTCTGTTTACCGTAGGATGTGTATATTCTGTTATAATGTATTTAGTTTGTTTAAACGCGCGTATCGTTATGTAATATAAAGTTTTTATACTTCTGAAGCCGCCGTGGTCTACTAGGTAGCGTGTTGGCTGGCTTATGGTATGTATGGGACATCAAAACGAAATATGGGAAAATATTTCTTCGGGGATTTCCTTCCAATAGATTTCTGGCAAAAACTCTGAGAGTAAATTAAACTGTTATGAAAAAGTTTCTCCAAAAATTTGTAGTTCCTAATCGACGTTAGTCTGTAGGTCCCACCACTCATATAAAATAAATGCACACAACATAAGTAGTGTGAGAAGCAAGGCCGTAATCCTGACTGAAGGGTTGTAATAGACAATTATTTATGTATGTATGTATACTTCTCAAATGATTTTTAAACATATAGCGAAATTATCAGCCATTTGAAAGGGTTTCATCTGGTAACATTCTAATATTTTTACTCATAAATTCCTAAGTATTTATTCGAGTAATTCTTTTTACCGTATGATATGTCTATTTTGTTGTTGTATATTTAGTTTGTTTTTGTGCCTTTAATGTAAAGTTTCTAATCTTCTGAAACGATTTGGAATTATTAAAGACATGCAGTGAAGTTATGAACCATTTGAAAGGATTACATATGGTAAAATCATAATATTTTTACTAATAAACCTCTAAGTATTTATTTGTGTAATTCTTTTTACCGTAAGATATGTCTATTTTGTTGTTGTATTTTTAGTTTGTTCTTCTGCGTTTAATGTAAAGTTTCTATTCCTCTAAAACAATTTAAAGCTATTAAAGACATGTAGCGAAGTTATAAACCATTTCAAAAGGTTTCCTTATAAAGGCTGGTAACATCATAATTTTTTTACTCTTAAATTCCTAAGTATTTAATTAAGTAATTCTTTTTTACCGTATGGTGTGGCTATTTTGTTGTTATATATTTAGTTTGTTTTTTTTTTTTTTGAATTTAATATAAAGTTTTTATACTTCTCAAACGATATGAAGTTATTAAAAACCTATAGAGAAGTTAAGTAGCCATTTGATAGGATTTTTTTACAAAGGCTGGTAACATGGTAATATTTTTATTCATAAACCTCTAAGTATTTATTTGTGTAATTCTTTTTACCGTATGATATGTCTATTTTGTTGTTGTATATTTAGTTTGTTTTTCTGCGTTTAATGTTTCTAATCTTCTGAAACGATTTGGAATTATTAAAGACGTGTGGAGAAGTTATAAACCATTTCAAAAGGTTTCTTTATAAAGGCTGGTAACATCCTAATATTTTTAATCATAAATTCCTAAGTATTTATTTAAGTAATTCTTTTTTACCGTATGGTGTGGCTATTTTGTTGTTATATATTTAGTTTGTTCTTGTGCATTTAATATAAAGTTTTTATTCTTCTGAAACGATTTGAAATTATTAAAGATGTGTAGCGAAGTTATAAACCATTTCAATAGGTTTCCTTATAAAGGCTGGTAACATGATAATATTTTTACTCATAAATTCCCAAGTATTTATTTAAGTAATTCGTTTTTACCGTATGATGTGTCTATTATGTTGTTGTATATTTAGTATGTTTTTGTACACGAAATATAAAGTTTCTATTCTTCTCAAAGGATTTAAAGTTATTAAAGACTTGTAGCGAAGTTATAAACCATTTGAAAAGGTTTGTTTATAAAGGCTGGTAACATGGTAATATTTTTACTCATAAATTCCTAAGCATTTATTTAAGTAACTCTTTTTCACCGTATGATGTGTCTATTTTGTTGTTGACTATTTGCTTTTTTTATGTGCATTTTAAATAAAGTTTCCATTCTTCAAAAACGATTTGAAATTATTAAAGACGTATAGAGAAGTTATAAACCATTTCAAAAGGTTACCTTATAAAGACTGGTAACATCATAATATTTTTACTCATAAATTTCTAAGTATCTATTTAAATAATTCTCTTTTACCGTATGATGTGGCTATTTTGTTGTTATATATTTAGTTTGTTTTTTTG
Source organism: Sarcophaga peregrina (assembly GCA_014635995.1). Lineage (NCBI taxonomy): Eukaryota > Metazoa > Arthropoda > Insecta > Diptera > Sarcophagidae > Sarcophaga > Sarcophaga peregrina. Next base: position 81,712,926 of record CM025793.1, on the reverse strand, counting down.
AATTAATAAAAAGTTTTTATACTTCTCAAACGATTTAAAGTTATTAAAAACGTGTAGAGAAGTTAAGCAACCATTTGAAAGGGTTTTCTTACAAAGGCTGGTAACATCATAATATTTTTACTTATAAATCCCTAAGTATTTATTTAAGTAATTCTTTTTTACCGTATGGTCTGTCTATTTTGTTGTTGTCTATTTAGTTTGTAAAACGATTTGAAATTATTAAAGACGTGTAGCCAAGTTATAAACCATTTCAAAAGGTTACCTTATAATCTCATTATATCTGCTTATAGTATACAATCAAATTTCCAATTATCCATTATAATGTTGGCCAATTAAAACAGTTTTCAGTGCACTTTACATAATTATCTCTTCTCATTATTTTAATTTTATTCTATCTATTTCTATTGAATTACGACAAAATAATTTTAACTAAATTATCTCCCTAAATTTCATTAGTTTATGTACTCTATGGCCCATATACTTTATTGTCATACAATTAATTTAATTTTGTTTAGTTAACTTCACTAAACTTAATTAGTTTTTGTTTCGTGATATAGTTTTTGTATGTTTGTAATTGGAAAAATTATGAAAAAAGTTATTAAAATAATGGCGATAACAAAATAAAATCAATAAAATAAATAAAACAATACGCGCGAATACATACATATGTACGGCAATTATTTAAAGTGTTCAAATGTCCTGTAATAAATGGCAATAAAATGTTGTCAAACGTAGTATGTTTGGCAAGTGATTTGAAAGAAAAAACCAAACGAAACATCACCAAAAACTCCCATAACCACAGCAATCTATCTGACTGGCACTAAGATCCACTAATTTTATTGTCTTTACAAATGCTTTGTAAATTTATCTACTAACCCTCGCATAGTAAAACGTGAATTAAATTATTGCCTCTATTTGGTCTGAAATTACTTACTTACAGTATCGTATTGTTAATTGTATTGCTCGTTCAAATGTTCATTCAGCTGAAATGTAAGAAGAATACAATTCATGTCATAATCATACTCGAACAATTGCTATCCGGAATTTGCATATTTATTTACACGATGAAATTTATGACAAATACTCGTTCGTACATACTTGATGCCTATGGAACCTAAGTAGCAAATTAATTACGTACGCCATACGCTATTGACAATAATAAATACGGGGGTAATAAATTAACCAAGAGTGGTTCTAATTAGTCATTGTTTGTGATTAGTTAGGATGATGATTAAGCTTCTAATGGTACTCATACCACTTATGTTGTGTGTGTTAATTTTATCCATAGAAGTGGTGGGACCTCTAGTTTAAAGTCAATTTTGAAGGGCAGATTTGTTTTTGGGAAACTTTTCATAGCAATAATCTCATTTACATTCACATATTTTGCCAGAAGACTGCTGAGAGGTTTATTCCTATTTGTATTTGTTTGCCTATGATGTGTGTACCGTATGATATGTGTATTCTGTTGTTGTCTGTTTATCTTACTTATTTGTTATTATTGAGTATTTGTATTGTAGTTTATGGTAATTTTATTTACCCTAGAGTTTTTGTCTAAAATCTGCTGAGAGGAAATCGTCTTGGAAGAAATATTTGTTCATATTTCATGGAATTAGAACTGTGGCCTTACGTCTACTAAACTTATATCCAACCTAATTGATTACTGCAACAAAACTCTATTCATAATGCATTATTTCATTCCTGGCAACTTCGCAATCTTTTACGGAAGTATTGTTTTTATTTTCGATCATAGCTTTCTTACTATTCCTTCGTATATGTTCGCTTAAGTATGAGTACCGTATGATATGTATATTCTCTTATTGTCTGTTCCTCTTATTTACTTATTATTCTTGCTTATCTATCCTAAGGTTCATGGCAATTTTTATTTACTCTCAGAGTTTTTGAGAGAAATTATGTGTACCGTATGATGTGTATATTCTGTTATTGTCTGTTTTTTTGTTTATTATTATTATTATTGCTTATCTATCCTAAGGTTCATGGCAATTTTATTTGCCCCTGAAGTATTTGAGAGAAATTTTGTTTATATATCGTTTTGTTAACAAAGCCTGATCTAAGTTTTGAATCACGGCCTCACGTCTAATAAGTCATCACGTTACCCACTAGACTATGCCATCTTCAAAAGAAAGACGATGACAAAATTATGTAAAAAGTTGAGTAAAGAATGCAAAAGCAAAGTTAAAGGTAGGTTAGGTAAGATTTTAAAATCGATTATCCTAGATACAAACCACTTCAGTTAGAACCACCACCGAAGAAACAATTATTCATATTTCGTTGGAGATACATATCTAACCTGGAATTTGAACAGTGGCCTTACGTCTATTAAACCCACTTACTATCCACTAGTTTACTGCAAAAAACTCTTATTCCTAATGGAAACTTCTCGATCTTTTGTGTAAAAATTGTTTTTATTTTTGATCATTTCTGTCTTACTATTCATGTAAATTCCTACGAATTTGTTCGCATAATTCTGTGTACCGTATGATGTGTATATACTGTTGTTGCCTAAATATCTTGTTACTAATTATTTTTGAGTATTTATGCTAAGGTTCATGGGAATTTTACTTATTCTCTGAGTAATCTGAGTAGTCTGCTGAGAGGAAGTCGATGCCATAGAAATATTTGACCTGAGAACCTAATAGACAACAGCAACCATATCACTAAGCACACTTCATGAGTTGTGACAGCATTTAAGCTTAGCGGTAAATCCCCTGATCTCAATAAAATTAAGGACTTGTGGAGTAAAATTAAAAAGAGCGTACAAGAAACGAAATCCCAAGGGATACATTGACCCTGGACTTGATAACGTACAGGAGTATAGCTAGTACTGAATACATATAACTTTATAACTTTACTAATACGTTTCGAATGTTTCATATTGTTTACGTAATTCTGTGTACCGTATGATGTGTATATTGTGTTGTTGTTATTATTGCGTATCTCTCCTAAGGTTAATGCAAATTTTATTCATGTTTTTGGAGTTTTTGAAATCTTCTGAGAGAAAATCAATGCCAAAGAAATATTATTTCATATTTTCGTTTTTTTAAGAATACCTAATCTAAGTTTTGAACCACGGCCTAACGTCTAATAAACCAACACATTACCTACTTGACTACGGCAAATTCAAAAGAAAAGCGATAGTAAATTTTTGAAGTTTTTGAAATATTTAAGATTAAAAGCCCATTTCGAGTTCTTTTTGCGGGAAAACCGGGTAATATGGCGTGTACGAAGTGAATTATTTTGAAAAATATTGCGTCTCTTTTACTAATTTCATCGTCAGAATCGTTAGCACACTGCGAGAGAGTGTTCCTGACCTCCTGGATTCCTGAATTCGGCATTAATCACACTTAGAATTACTGGTTCTAACCATTGTCGAAAATAAAGTCATTGAAAAGAAAATACTTACTTACCTACTTAATTGGCCATGAACAATTCAATTATGGGATTTCACACATCCTACCATGCGCCTCTGCTCCTTGGGCGCCTTTGCCAGTTGGTTACCACAACCGATGAGATTGACCTTCGCATATGGTCATTCCAGCGTAAATTAGACCGCCTTCGTCGCCGACTTTTGCATATCGCTACATTAAATATCCGTCTCGCCAAAGTATCCTCATCGAGCCAGCGCAGCCTCTGGATGTTAATAGGCTAAATAACGTCCATATCGTTGAGAAGCTTATACAGCTCATTGTTGAATCGAATGCCATCATCAACACCAACTCGCACTGGTTCTTTCGTAGGCTGCTGCATCATAGAAATATTGTAACTTTTATTCTTTATTAAACATTGTGATTTCCAAAATGCATTGAAACTTGATGCACGACTTTATTTAATGATTAATTCTTATATTTTATTTTATATCTGTTCTCATGGTCTATTTTGTTTAGCATACATTTTTTAAATTTCAATTAATTTTTAAAATTTTCTATCATTATTTATTATTTTATTATTAACAGCTTATAAATTTACATATCAATGCACCAAATTAAGGAACTAATTACTGGACTTTTGCCTTTAAAATTTTCTACACTTTCGTTTTTCTTTCTCTTTTTAAATTTAATTTTCAATTCATATTTTGCATAAAAAAATTTTTAAAGCGTTGCTCTTTCTTTTTTATTTATTTATGCCCTTTTTTTCAAATTTTACGGTCATTTTTTTAACAAAAAATTTGCTATTCTTTCACCGTAATAAAATCAAAATCTGTAACAACATGTACAACGGCTGAACAGAGACTGTTTTGTTGAAATCTGTGATATTTAACTCGTTGCTTTCAAAAAAAAAACTATCGGTAGCTAATGTTTATTTTATGTTCGTTTATGTTGTGTATGGTCTCAACAACGGCAAACTCGTATGCAACACAGCTTGATAGTATACATTTCATATATACAAGTTGCTAAACCATACTAAACAATACAAACTTGAAAACATTTCTTGCTATAAAAGATGTTTTGGTTTTTGTTTGTATGAAGCCAAGCCAACTTGTATTTTTTACAATACTTAGCAACAAGTTGATAAAGATAAATATAAACAAATGAGAATCAATTATTGTTTATATGCATATGCTTGTTTTGGTATTTGGTTTGTATGTATTTGGTAAAGTATGAAGCCAAATTAAGTTGTATTGTTTACAAAACTTAGCAAGAAGTTGATATCAACAATGCAAATGCTTGTTATAAAAGATGTTTTGTTTTTTGTTTGTAAGTAAACTATGAAGCCAAATCAACTTGTATTGAATACATTGTTAGGCAACAAGTTGATAAGGATAAATAATAACCGCTGCGAATCAATAACTGTTTATATGCCTGTGCTCTATAGTTTGGTTGTATTCAAATAAGCATTGAATCTATACACGGTTGTGTAAAATTCTAGAATACATGTTGCTTGAATATAGTTTGAGGTGTTTTGTAGAGTATGTTTCCGTTTACATTTTACAGTTTAACATTCCATGCGTATCAACACATCTACTAGTATAATAGCTATGGATTGTGTTTTTGCAGATGTTATACAGTGCGTTGCAATATTTTCAATAAAAATATCACAGTGCTACTGTCTTGTATTTTTTTCAAGCAAACTTTTCGACAAGCAACAAATGTATTCAAGACTTTCTTAATTCTTGAAAGTGTAAAACATTTTTTACATGTTTTACACGCGTAAACATAAACGATGTATATTTCTGAACATATTATACTGTGGACCATTTAAAAGTTTACATTTAAAATTGCAAATAAAACAAAAACAATTTAAAATTTAGACAAAATTTATCATTTTGTTGTGAAGTATAATTGTTGCGGTTAGTAATGGAATATTATTTCATTCATATATCCGCCGTGGCTGGTCTGGCAATACCTCATTCGATCGTACCAAATTTATTGGAGTTTTTCCTGGGATCGTATCCCAGCAATGGCATCACTAAAGTTGGCTTTCAAATGCTAAATTGTCCCTCGTTTGTTGGCATAACACAGTTCTTTACGGACGCCCCACAGAAAATAGACCTACGGTGTCAAATCGCAGCTTCTTGGTGGCCAATTGACATCACCAATTTGACTAATTAAACGGCCATCAAACATTTGGCGCAATAAATTAATTGTGGCATGAGATGTAAGGCAAGTTACACCATCCCGTTAAAACCAAACATGGGCCACATCAATATCACAAAGAGCGGGTACAAAAAACAGGGTTATCATGGTTCGATAGGTGTCTCCATTGACCATGATGGTTGTGCCATTCTCATTTTGAAAGTAATATGGGCCGATAGTGCCACCGCTTCATAAGCGCACCAAACAGTCACGTTTTAGGTTTGGGTCGTAGTGGTAGCTTTGATATCACAAAGCTGACTTGAGCATGCATGGCGGCCCGTTATGATGCCACGGGTGAATGGAGTCCCTGTACTAATTAAGTTCCGCCAAATCACGGAAAAGGAAGAAGTTGGTCACGTGCAAGCAGTCGTAATGGGTTCACTGCCTTCTGTGAGAATACGTGTGGGTTTTCTGAGCTCCAAATACGCCAATTTTGCTTATTAACGTACCAAATAATCGCTCGTAATGAAAGCATTGGCTTCTGTAAGACCTAAGACGTATGACTGACGAGTTGAAATTGATTGATTCTCACGCATAGTCTCAGTCAGAGCTTCGATATTTTCTGGTGTACGCACTGTACGCAGACGTTCACGACTTGTTGCATCAGCAATGGAAACAGTTGCACACACTTTAGCAACAAACCTGCGTAAACCTTGGCACTTTTGTCCCGTCTTAGCTATCAAATTTTATACGACATTTAATAGCCTTTGTTTTGAACATAAATTTCCAATAAATCGCAAGGTTGCTCAAGCGCAGATCCGATTCATTACTGACAGAATTTTGTGACAGTGTAGTATTGCCAAATTCGAAATAATCGATGATTTAAATTTAATTTAAAGGACGAGGATGGAAACTTGGTTACAGATCCGCAAGGGGTGCCGAGGTTGTGGAGAAAGCACTTCTCTACTCTGCAACAAGACGATGACGACACCAATACCGCCTATAGAAGGTGTTGTTCTGAACCCGATCGATGATGACGGCGTGGAGATTCCGCCATTTAGCCATGAACAGGTCAAAGTCGCGATTATACGTCTTAAAAACAATAAAGCGGCAGGTGACGGTGTGGAGATGCCGCCACCTAGCCATGAAGAGGTCAAAGTCGCGATTATACGTCTTAAAAACAATAAAGCGGCAGGTTCTGATGGCCTCCCTGCTAAATTATTTTAGACCGGATCTAATGAGTTGGTAGGGCGCATGTCCTAGGGGAGACCCTACGATATTCGCCAACTACAGGGGTATAAGTCTTCTCCCTATCGCATATAAGGTTCTTACAGACGTATTGTGTTCTGCGAAAGGCAAGAGTGCATCACAATGGCACAATTTTTCTCAAAAGTGTGCAGTTGGTTGCGTACGCTGGCGACATCGACATCATAGGGCATACCAAGTGAGATCTAACTGCTGCCTTTAGTGCAGAAGTCTACTAAGATGAGTGTGGCAGTAAATGAGGGCAAAATAAAGTCTATGTTTTCGGCAAGTAGAGACTTGTAGCGGATTGATTCTCAGATTACGGCCGAGAACTATACTTTTGAGACAGTCAAGGAATTTATTTATCTTGGCTTCGCCGTTATCACCAAGAATGATTTTGTTTGGAGATCAAAAGCAGGATAACTGTTGCCAACAGGTGCTACTATGGTCCCAATAGGCAATTGAGTAGCAGAGGCCTCTCTCGTGCGACAAAATTAATACTCAACAAGATTCTCATCCTACACGTGCTTCTTAATGGCGCAGAGGTAAGGACCTTCTTAAGAACTGATGCATCAGCCTTGAGAGTATTCGAGAGAAAAGTCCTACGTAGGATCTTCGGTTTAGTGCGAGTTGGCGAAGATTTCAGCATCCAAACAGTAAGCTGTATGAGCTCCTCAACGTCTTAGACGTTGTACAGCGTATTAATACGGCCATGTCGTTCGAATTGACTAGGATGGGACTAGGATTGATGCGGGGATGTGTGGAAGTCGGCGAAGAGAACGACCTTGTATCCATTGGAAGGACCAAATCGAGGAAGCCCTGTCATCGATTGGTGTAACCAACTGCCGTAGGCGCGCAAGAAGCAGAGGCGCCTGGAAGGATGTGTTGAGGCAGCCCGAAATCCGTTAATCGGGTTGTTATGGCCAATTAAGTAAGTCAGTAAGTCGAATTTAAGCCCCTAGATGTCCCACCTAATACTACAGCCATTGCCTGAAAGTGGCGAAATATTTGTTGGTTGTGAAGTATTTCGTATAGGACGAGATATTTCGTCATAGCCAGTTAACAGTTGAAAAAACATCCCTGAACCTGTGAAGGTCATCAAAGAAATTTACAAAATTCTTCAGTATTTTAGTTGTTATCTGGAAAATTAATTTATGACAGCCAGTGTTGGTGATTTCCGTAATTTCCTTTCACCATTTTGAATATTCTCACGCGTTGCTCTTGTGGTGGGTGCAAGGCATTCATGTTGAAATGTTGTCGTGTTATTTTGTTCCTTTGATTTTTATCAGGTTTATGGCCGGCCATTGGAGCACACACACGCACACTATTTTTACTGATGTACCTGAGAGTTTGAGATTTTTTTCATGTTAGTGTTGGTCTAGGGTTTTTTTTTTGGTGTTTCTCTTTGCCGATTTGCTGGCTGTTGACTGTCCTGCTCCTGCTGTGGGTGATTTACGTGATAAATTTTTACGCGTGCAATGTGAACAAATGAAATTTATTTCTTTACATCATCAAGGTTGTAACAAAAAAGCAAAAAAACGTAAAAGAACAGAAAATATTACGAAGTACGAAAAGGAGGGAAGCGAATCATTGCAAGCCTTTGAGAGTCAACTATGAATAGTTGGAGGTTAAGCCGAAAAAATATGCTTCGGTTGTCAAATGTAGAACCTTAAATAATAAAAAATGTTGTCGTTCTTCCCTTTTATTCGGTTAAATTTACGCAAACCGTACAACTTATGAGGAATTTAAGTGTGTGGTCTAGCCAGGCTCCTTCCCCTGTAAAAGTGTGTAAGTGTGGTGAATTTATTGCAATGACAAGTCAAACCTTTTACAAGTTTTTTTTTTTTAGGCTGGAAAGCTTAATACAATATTTCCAAAACTCATATTTTTCTCTTATTGTCCATGAATACGTGTGATAGGAACTGGAAATTGTGGAATTGCCCACAACTCTTGTAACAACATTTGTACAAAGACCTCCGAAAGCAATTGAGAATTATTTTTCTTACTTCTTTCAATTAATATTGTTTTTATCGTTTTAAAAATACGTTTTAAATATGAGCTCATAGATTGAAAATAAAATAAAAATAATTTTGTGTTTAATTTTAATTAAAATCTATTATTATTCGCACAATTCTGTGTGCCACTGTTTACAACTTGATGTAAACAACAACAATTGCTTTGTTTGTTATTCCCCTGTTTACAGCCTTTGTATAAATAGTAACAATTACTCGACAATTGTTCGACAGATCTGTGTAACGGTGATCTTCAAACCACAATTATTCTCTTCAGAGACACCGCATCTTCACATACTAACTCTATCCTCACACAATACTGAGTGAACTTTTACTAACTCCGTTGCCTGCTTTGTATTGCCTTTTATATGCCAAAAGTGAATAGTCTGATGAGGGTTCTTTAAGTCGAATGTTCGTGGTTTCTCCTTCTCGAGTGAGAAGGTTGTATCAGTTGTAAACACATTCATACATACGTAATTAGTCACTACAACCTTCAGTTAAGATTATTGATCTAGTTTCTCACATCATTTCATTTCAATTGAAATGAGTGGCGGGACCTATAGTTAAAAGTCTAGCGCCGAACGACAGATTTTTTTGAGAAACTTTTCATTGCAGTTTATTTACACTCTGAGTTTTTGCCAGAAATCTGCTCAGAGAAAATTGTCGAAAAAATACTTTTTGTATTTTGTTTTTAAAGTCTCGCCTGGGACTCAAACCCTGGCTTTACGTCTAATAACTCAACACACTACATACTACACTACGGCGACTGCAGTTGTGTTCCTTTTTTTTCATCTCAGAATACTTTCAACGGCCGCCGTGTTCTAGTAGGTTGTGCTCTGGCTTATTAGGCAAAAAGCCAGGGTTCGAGTCCCAGGCCAAACATCAAAATAAAATACAAAAAGTATTTTTTCGGCGATTTCTTCTTAGCAGATTTCTGGCAAAAACTCCGGAAGTAAATAGAATTGTCATGAAAAGTTTCTCAAAAATCTGTCGTTCGGAGTCGACTTTAAACTGTAGGTCCCGCCACTTGTGTATACAATTAACACACACAACATACGTAGTGTGAGAAACTAGGTCAATAATCCTGACTGAAGGGTTGTTGTAATGACCAATTATGTATGCATGTATGACACCGCATTATCACACATAACTGACTGAACTTTTACTAACTCTATCTTCAGACAATACTGACTGACTTTTTACTAACACCGTTGCCTGCTTTGTATTGAATTTTATATGCTAAACGTGAGCGCTCTGATGAAGGTTCTTTAAGTCGAATGTCCATGTAGCCATGGACTTTTTGAGTGAGAAGGTTGTATAAGTTGTAAATACATTTTCTTTTTTTTTGTCTCAGAATACTTTCACCGTATCAGACAAATGTCATTGTATCTTTTGACCTTAAGCTTCGATTAAAACCCGAGGTCTAACACATCGAACGTAAGGAAATATGTAAAGCTATTATTCTTCGGCGACTGCTTCTCAGCAAATTTCTGTAAGAAAACACTCAAAGTAGAATAAATTCTGATTGAAAAGTTTCTCAAAACCCTGTTGTTTGTTCCACAACATAAGTTGCGTGAGAAGCTAGGTTGCAATAATGACTGAAGGGGTGGCACGGCTAATTAAGTATTGATTTGCTGGTATGTTCAGGACGAACGTCTTCGTTAACGTTTTCTTGGACTTGTATGAAAAGCTTGTTCCACTTGCGAACATTTTTTTTTGTTGTCTCAGAATACTCCCTGCGTATGCCATGAATGTTTGGGTATTGTAAAGTTCTGTTCAAAGTGAGTCGTCGTTTCACTACTCATAAGTACTTATGCAATTTTGAGTATGAGTGAATCAACATAATTGAAATTAAACTCCTTTGATTCATTCCTACTCAATACAACATTGATTTATAAGTACAGAGTTGCAATGAGTATGAGTACAACGTTGACTTCAAACTCATAACATTCGAAATATGTGTGATTCATATGCCTACTCATGCAGATTCATACCATTTAGAAAAATACTTTTAATACTTCTAAATGATTCGAGTGACTCGAAAAACAACAAGCAAAGAAAACACAAAACCTTTTAGCGAGTATCGCGGTATTTGAACTCGAATCATAGTTGTTTTGTGCTTCGTGTATATGCTGAGACAAGCTGAGTCGAAATCAACAACATCATGCGCATTTTTAAGTATAAGTATGACGAGTATTTTAAACTTTGAGTATGAGTATTATGAGTATGATATTCAAATAAGTATTAATGTGGATATGAATCAGAAATTATAAGTATGACTCGAATCTACTCATCGTTTTGAATACTTACTGCTGATCTCTGGTGGATTTGCTGTTTGAAGGTATTACACATTGAAAGTGCAACAATGTACGCCCAAAACCAATTAAGACTATAAAAAGAAATAATGTTCGAAACCCCTACTGATACGTACGCATTCACAACATCATACGAGTACGATTTAAAACAAAGTCCCCCCTTAATAAAAACGAAGGAATGATAGGAAATTAATTTTTCGATTTCCTTGTTTACTTGGGTATTTCGCATGATGCGTCGTTCATATTGATACGATACGATACGGTGTGTTTGTATGTGTGCGTATGTGTGAGTTCGATGCATTGATATACGATTTAAATTTTTATTTGTTTGTGCATCCGAACATGTTAACCTCAGACCGACTACAAACAAAGTATGTTGCCAGTTGGTAATACAAGAACAAATCCAAACGAATAGAAAGGCAGACATAAAATGTATTTTTATGACCCGATGTCAGGAGTTGCAATTAATTACAAAAACACGCGAAGTGTAATGATTAACTTGGGGATTCGATTTTGAGGGTAAAAGTAAGGCAATGTATTGTACTCTGAAGTATTCCTCTTTTGTATGGTAATCAGCAGCGTTAGATTTGAAGAAATCCCCAAACGTTTCCTAAAAGAAAGGAAACTAAGCCTGTAGCCTTTATATTGAATCTTCGCTCCGCCATTACCACCAAAAATGATGTCAGTCTGGAGATCACGCGCAGGAGTACTCTTGTCAACAGATGGCACTATAGCCTCAATAGGCAATTGAGTAGCAGAGACCTCTCTTGTAAGACAAAACTAATACTCAACAAAACTCTCATCCTTTCCGTGCTTGTTTATAACGCAAAGGCATGGACACTATTAAGAACTGACGCATCAGTCTTGAGAGTATTCGAGAGAAAAGTTCTACGTAAGATTTTCGATCCAGTGCGAGTTGGCGATGATATCCTCATCCGAACAATGAGCTGTATGAGTTCCTCAACGACATAGATGCTGTACAACGTATTAATATCCAGCGGCTGCGTTGACTCGGTCATGTCGTTCGAATAGAGGAGGATGCTCCGGCGAAACGGGTATTTGATGCGGGAATCAGCGGAAGTCGGCGAAGAGGACGACCTTGTATCCGTTGGAAGGACCAAATCATCGATTAGTGTGAACAACTGGCGTAGGTGCTCAGGAAGCAGAGGCGCCTGGAAGGATGTGTTACGGCAGGCCGAAATCCGTTAATCGTACTTTAAATTGAAAGGTTCAGGGCGACAGAATATCAGAAGTCGAGAATCTTCACCTCTTCGGGGCAACAAAAGATAGTCGCTGTCTCCTACTTAGACGCACTGTTACTATATAAGCCGTTCGAGGGAATGTCCACTCTTTCGGCATATCTAATAAAAGGACGGTGGATTAGACCATTGACTTTTAAAAAACAAAAAGCCCTATAATTGTTGTCTTTTCACTCTCTATTACGTTGCTACTCTACATTAAAGTTTGCAATTCAAACTCTTGTAATATTTTCACCTTTAAAAAACATTTCAAATTTGATCTCGTAGATTACAAATGAAATAAAAATAATTTTTTCAATTAAAATTCTTTATTGTTCGCATAATTCCGTGTATTACTGTTCACAACTTGATGTAAACAACAACAATTAATCTTTTTTGTTATTCCTCTGCTTATAGCCTTTGCATAAACAATAACAACTACTCGACAGATCTTTATTTTGGGGGTATTTTCAAATGTAGCGTGTTTTCACACAAGACTGAATGAACCTTAACTAACTTACTTGCCTGCTTTGCCTTGCAGATTGGCCTGCTTTTCCCTTGCAGGGTAAACATTTTGATGAATGTTCTTTTGCATTCTCGAAATCTCCATAAATGTAAACATCATACATAACATAATTCGCAGCCCTTCCACTGACAACTTCTTTGATGAGTGTGATGTAATTCAGTCAGTACAGAGGCCAGTATTTCGTTATCACTGTTATAAGGTTCCTTGGATGGATACTTGAGAGGTTCAATACAAATTCATTTCCTAAATATCGCCATACGTAATTATAATTGGTCATTACAACCCTTCAGTCAGGATTACGACCTAGCTTCTCTCACACCACTTTAATTTTATACATGAGTGGGGGGACCTACAGTTTTTAAGTCGACTCCGAAACAATTTTATTTATTTACTCTCAGAGTTTTTACCAGAAATCTGCTTTTTTATATAAAACCAGTACTCAGGGGATGACCCCTTCTCATGCAATGTATTGTGCAGGTTTTAGGAAAGGTGGAAAGAGGGAAGATGCGAACGGTAAGGAAACGAGTTGCTGCTGGTGACTATAAAATGGCCAGTGCTATACCTTCACCATTAGACAGTCTACAGTAATCAACCCCAAGAAGTCCGCAGTTTCTCACACCACTTATGTTGTGTGTGTGTGTTAATTTTATACAGAAGTGGCGGGACCTACAGTTTAAAGTCGACTCCGAACTACTGATTTTTGAGAAACAAGAAGAGAAAGAGAAGAAATCGCTAAAAAAAAAATACTTTTTGTATTTTTTATTTTTGATGTCTGGCCTGGTTCTCGAACCCTGACTTTACGTCTAATAAGCCAGCACACTATCTGCTAGACCACGGCTGAGAGGAAATCGCCGAAGAAATATTTTCATATTTTTGCTTTTGATGTCTGACCAGGGACCTTACGTCTAATAAGCCAGCACACTACCCGCTAGATTACGGCGCCTACGACATCGTTTTTTACGTTTATTATTGTAATGTTGGTGGTAAATTTTTGTTTACTTGTTTACCATTCTTATGCTGATGTTTGTTGTTGTATTTTTGTTTACTTGTTTACTATTTTTTTATGCTGATGTTTGTTGTTATATTAAGTAGTAGAATAATTTGTAAACAGGATTTTTTACTGTATTGTTTTGTTTTTGTACTTTTCGTAGACTTAACCTTCTTGGATAAGAGTACTTGAATCTTAGGATCTTAAGGAAGGCAATGTTCAAGGTAGGATACCTTATATCGTCTACGCTACAATCTGAGCACACTTCTGTTACAAACCGTAAGGCCTTTAACACTTTCATATTTATATGGGAATATCATATCTTTTCACCGGAATCATTCGATAATTGACAAACGAACTGGATTTATCACAGTTTGTTTATTAACTCGTAGAATGCGTTCTCTTCCAGGGCGCCCCAAACAACGAGTTATCTCGTTTCTTTTTTTTTTTTTTTGACAAGTTTTCTGAAAATTCCGGTGACAGTCAACGTGTTAAATCAACAATCAAATTGTAAAGTGCGAGAATATTTAGATTTTTTTACGAACATATTTTTCTCGAGTGTATGGCAATATTCTAAAAAACAATATTCTTTGTAAAGGTAGCCTATTGTCCCTGTTGGCGATTGTTTATTGTGTTTTGAAATATTTTTTTTTATTTTTTTAGTTTAAATATTGTACAACAGAATTGGCATGAAATGGCCAACACTATTGCCATACACCGGTATTCCCCAGACGAGCGGTAGATGATGATAATGACGCTTTTGCTGTTGTTATTGCTGCCTTCAGTGCCATATTATTTTATGATTATATTCCAGCGTTTAAATCATGTTGCTTGCATATGGACATCTTGTTAGGGAAGAAGAGGAAAAGAGAGAGAGACACAAAAAGTAAGTGAAGTTGAGTTTTTTTTTATTTTATTTCGTATCAATTGCCGTAAAATTGTTGGAAAAACTTTTTTGTGTTTTCATTTTCGTTTTTGCATTTCCATCTTTTGCATCCAGGTTTTGGATACACAATTGCAGTGGACATGTTACGAAGGGAAAAAAATAATGAATGGATGTGCGTACATTAGTAATGATGGTTGAATTAATTCTTGTTGCATTCGGTGTAGTTGAGATATGGCAATTTCGAGAAGTGTCAACACAAGCTTTTTTCTAAACCTTTTTCCTAATATTTCTAATATTTCATAACTTCTAACTATAGCGGGTATTTCAACAGGAATTTAATAATTTTGAAAGTTCATAAATAACATCTTGTTTAAACTATGTGTACCAAATTACAGTCTCGAAGTTACCACAGTCTAGTAGGTATTGTATTGGCTGGCTCAGCCATCTAAAATAAAACGAAATATTTCATCTTCCTCTCTTCAGTTTTTCAACAAATACCCAGAGAGTAAATCAAAATGCCATGAGAAGTTTCTCCGTATCTGTTGTTCGCAGTCAACTATCGAAAAAATTAACACAAACAACAAAAGTGATGTGAGAAGCTAGGTCGTAATCCTGAAGGAAGAATTACTTACTCACTTAATTGGCCATAACAACCCGCTTAACGGATTTCGGTCTGCCGCAACACATTCTTCCAGGCGCCTCTGCTTCTTGCGCCCCTACGCCAATTGGTTACATCAATCGTTGACAAGGCTTCCTCGTTTTGTGCTTTCCAACAGATACAAGGTCGTCCTCTTCGCCGACATCCGCAGATTTCTGCATCTTATTATGTCTGTACTGTAACTGTGACATGAAAAATAGGAAAAAGCTACTCCAAACTGTTCGATACTGTGCGAGTTTTAAGGCAAGACAATACCTTACAGTTCGACCTCTACAACTTCATCATAGAGAATGTAATGCGGATGGCGGGAGTACATTGCAACGACACTTGTTCATGCAGGCACATCATAGGGCGTATCAAGCCCGGAAGGCTATCAGGATGTGTCTGACAATATACTATGTACGTGTATACAACGTATACAGTCAGGATTACAACACTTCAGTCGGGATTACAACCCTTCATTCAGGATTAACCTATCTTCTCTTTTTCTCATGCAATGATAAAGTAAAAGTATTCCTAAAGGTAATGGAGGCACTTTTTTTATACATTTTGACAGCCTTTTATATATTATTCTAGAACTAAAAGGAAAAAGTACCAATTCTGAGATTTTTTGCATATTTTCACAGACAGTGGATATGTTTTTGACAAATTTTGTGTTTTGTATTGATCGACCTTTGTCTATGACAGTTCACCTTCAGTTTCTGGATCAATCTGAATTCGGTATGGACATGGTCCCAAGTCACAATGCAATATTTACCAATTTATGGTTTTCCAAAGACGGAGTACTTAGGAGTGTCTTGCATTTTCCTGCACACTGTCACCGACAGCCACCATGTTTATAGATGGTCTTGTACGTTGTATGGCCATTGTTGGATCGTATACTGAACTCGAATTTATCCACCAAATAGCGACGAAGGACGACGAACAACATCGAACAACAGATAAGTACAGTACCCGGAGTTGACTCATTGTACAATGTCCTTAATTAGGACGAAAGGAGGGCATGTAGGAAAGAGGGGAATGAGAAGCGGAGAAATCACACAAATCAGATACAGCAAAAAAAGAGGGGGGAGAGCGCGTCTATATTGATGAAGTCCTAGTACCTCACAACTAGCCCAAGCTACTAATGAATCTGTGGAGAGCCTTGATGTCGGCTTTCGACACTGAATTCAAAATATTTGAGAAGTTCTTCATGGCAATTTTTTATTTACTCTCGGGAGCTTTTGCCAAAAGACTACTGAGAAGAAGTCGTCAAAGAAATCTATTTTCGTATTTCATTTTGTTTGAAATACTAGACTGGTGTGTGAACCATGGCCTTACGTTTAATAAGCCAACACGGTACCTACTCGTACTAGGCGCAGAAACTCCACTACTTTGTCGTAATATTTGCAACAACAAAAAATTCTGTAAATTTAATTTAAATGGAAATAAAATTTATTTCCTTATTTGAAGTTGAATTTCAACATAATATCCTACTTTTTAGCCTGTCTTGGTACTTTCTTAATTTAAGGACACTGTTTGGATGCCATTTAATATCTTAAGGAAGCTGAAAAGTGTCATCAAAAATTTTGTTGATAAGACAATAACATTTTAAATGTAAATGTAAACACTTGTAAATGATGTAAATTTTCTTACTAAGCATGAGAAAAAAACAAAAAAGGAAGGGAAGACATTAATTTATGCCTTGATAAACACAAATGTAAAGAATACTTACGTACGACCATTAATACGTTTTGACGCAATGCTGTGAATGCTTCCCAGCAAATGTTATCCCCCATTCTTGTTGTATAATTTTTAAACAACAGTTAACAAACAACAACTGTATTGTATTGTTATTTTGAATGATTTAATCCACAAACATTTAAAAAAAAAACATCAAATTCGAATGCTTCATTTACATTTACATCTCTCTTCTTTGTGCCCATTCTTCTTTCTCCTCCTTGTCCTCCTTTTTATTTTACCCCAATTGCTTTGGTTCAGCTTCTATCGTTTACGCACACAAACTAACTGACGAGTTAATAGGGCCCGTTAAAGATTGACAGGAAATAATGTCATCATCGACATTGACAACACGAACCAACAAAATAGCAGCAGGACAATCGTACAAAAGTACCGTAAATAAACAACTGACAACTGTACCCATAGCTCTGTATATATACACACACATACATCGACGACTGTAAAAATATTTACATTTAATGGCAACAATAATGTTTACATTTAAGTGTGTTAGATTAGGCAAATTCCAGAAGGATAAATTATGTAAATCATGTCAATTGCGATTTTATTTGTAAAAGAAAGTATTGGGTCTTCCAACAGGTACTTTAAAATTTTGACATTTGACAACGGCCATTTTGTTTTAGCTACTCCGCATCTGTCGAATTAGTTGCCATTTATTCTGTCTATCCTGCCAAATCACCATGGGCTAGTGAAGCATTCAACAGCATACACATATTTAAAGTCATTACAGGCCTTTAGTCAAGATTACAACCTAGCTTCTCACACTACTAATGTTCTGTGCGATAATACTCAATGGCGACTTTACAATCTTTTATGTAAACATTGTTTTTTTATTTCTAATCATTGCTTTCTTACTATTCGTGTAAATTTCCTTGTATTTGTTCTCACAATTCTGTGTACCGTATGATGTGTATATTCTGTTGTTGCCTGTTTTTTTTCTTTGCTTATTATTATTGAGTATTTGTATTAACGTTTATGGCAATTTTAATTACTCTCATTGTTTTTGTCTGCAATCTGGTGAGAGGAAATCGGTTTGTATTTCGCTGGGGATATTTAACCTGGAATTAGAACTGTGGCCTTAATAATCTACTGCAGCAAAAATCTATTTCACTTTTGGCAATTTCGCGATCTTTTATGTAAATATTGTTTTTATTTTTGATCATTGCTTTCTTATTATTCATGTAAATTCTTATGTATTTGTTCGCGTAATTCATGATGTGTTAGTAAAAGTTCGGTCAGTCTTGCGTGAAGACGCGGTGTGTTTGAAGAGAGTAATCGTGTTTTAAAGCAAGTAAGCGTACATTCAACAACAATAACACTACAAAGAATGAATGCAAACAAACTACAAAAGCGACACTTCAATAATAAATGTAAACAATGATGTTTACAGTAAACAAACCTGTTTAGACATTATTGTATTGCTTAATTTAGCAGCAAACACCAGCATAAAAAATGGTAAACAAGAAACAAAAATCAACAAAGAATACTACAAGAATAAATGTAAACAAAGGGGTTTAAATTTTAATAAATGCAAACAAAAGGGTTTACATTTTAATAAAAGTAAACAAAGGGATTTACATTAATCAATGTAAACAAAGAGGTTTACATTTCGAGAAGACGAAGCCACTAACTTTACTTTGCCATCTAAATGGCAAGGTAAAGCAGGCGACCGAGTGAGCAAAGTTCAGTTAGTCTTGTGTGAAGACGCAGTGTGTTAACAGAGTGTAAACGTGGTGTGAAGATCTTCCTTAAAAGAATGTCTTGTAATTGTTATTGTTTATGCGCAAAGGGTATAAACAACAACAATAACAACAAAATGCAATTGTTATTGTTTACCTCAAGTTATAAACAGTTGCACACTGAGTGAGCGAAGTTCAGTTAGTCTTGTGTGAAGACGCGGTGTGTTTAAAGAGTGTAAACGTGGTTTCAAGATCTTCCTTAAAAGATTGTCTAGTAATTGTTATTGTTTATGCAAAGAGTGTAAACAAAGGCATAACAAACAAAGCAATTGTTGTTGTTTACATAAAGTTGTGAACAATGGTACACAGAATTGTGCGAATAATTAAGAATTTTAATTAAAACTAAACGCAAAATTTAATTTTTTTTTTGCAATCTACAAGCAATCTACTAAACAATATTAAATTTATTTTACGCTACAAAAATGAATTATTTTTTCTTATCGCATAAAGCTATCGTTATCCCTATAAAGCTATCATAAGATATCATAGCATATTTGTCATCATCTTAGCTGGATAAACTGCTTTAGCCACACCACATCAATTGTCATACTTAAGGGGCGGTGGGGTCTGAAAGTAATCTTTCAGTCGTTTAAATATGTGACACATAATGGCATCCGATATTTGCTCTTTACAGTGTCTGTATATTTCTTCTTCTTAAAAAAAGAAGAAGAAGAAAAAAGTTGTATTGTTAGCTGTCGCAGCCATTCGCTATGGGCTTTAGAGCATTTTTTTTATTAAGATTTGTTGTTGTACTTCGTATTGAATTGAATTATTCATGACATACGTACATACGTTCACATTTATTTACAGAATTTACAAAAGATTTCAAATATTCGGAACAAAAAAAAAAATTATGCAACCGTAACGCATCAAATATTGCCTGGTTATGGAACATATTGCCAGAGTAACTTGTGTTTCTTGGCTGCACACTTCCTTTTACTGCACTATGTCAGCCAAAGATGTGTTTCATGCCGTTTGGATGGATGATTTAAATTCTCAAGAGAGTGGCGAAGTCGATATGACTGCAAAGCACTTGCAAAACATAGAGAAAACAGTAAATGGCTTGGAGTTGTTGTTGCCAATACGAAACACCAGATAGTTTGCCAGGAAAACACAAAAGAAACTCTTTAAAGCTTTACTAAAGACGCTATCGATTATAGAAGAGATTTTTTTCTTTAGGACACTAATAGCACGATTAATGGCTTTCGATCTGCCGCAACAAATCCTTCCAGGCGCCTCTGCTTCTTGCGCGCCTACGCCAATTGGTCACACCAATCGATGACAGGGCTTCCTCGATTTGGTCCTTCCAACGGACACAAGGTCGTCCTCTTCGCCGACTTCCGCTGATTCCCGCATCAAATACCCGTTTCGCCGGAGCATCCTCCTGCATTCGTACGACATGGCCGAGCCAGCACAGATATTAATACGCTGTACAGCGTCTATGTCTTTGAATCGGATGCGGAAATCATCGCCAACTCGCATTGCTACGAAGATCTTACGTAGAAGTTTACTCTCGAATACTCTCAAGGCTGGTGCATCAGTTCTTAATAGGGTCCATACTTCTGCACCATAAAGAAGCACACGTATAATGAGCGTCTTGTAGAGTGTCAAAAAACCTCACACAACTATCGGGAGAGCCATCTATCAGTTTAAATTTGAGACATCAGTTATTTCGAATCTGGCAATGCTTATGTCATTCTATTCTGTCACAAAATTCAATCAATTATATCCACTGAACATAATAAATCGATTTACGTTGATAGTAAATAAAATAAAACTAAATTTGTATTTAATTTTAATTAAAATTCGTTATTATTCGTCTATTTACGCTTCACAACTTAATGTAAACAACAACAATTTGCTTTGTTTGTTATGCCTCTGTTTACACCCTTTGCGTAAACAATAACAATTACTAGACAATTGTTCGACAGATCTTTGTAGCAGAGATCTTCAAATCACGATTACTGTCTTCAAATATACAGCGTCTTCACACAAGACTGACTGAACTTCACTAACTGCAGCCTTTGACTTTTATATGGCAGAGTAAACAGAGTAAGATGAATGTTCTTAAAGGCGTGTATGTTCGTAGCTTAGCTACGGAGATCTCCAAGCTGCGATTACTCTCTTCAAACACATCGCGTCTTCACATAAGACTTACTTCACTAAACATAAAACCCTGTGCGGCAGTTATTGAATTGTAAGTATACTCTTCATTTGAAGTCACCGTCGCCTTGTAGGTAGATGGTTGACTTATTAGACGAGATTGTTTTTATTTTCACTCATCACTCTCTTACTATTCGTGCAAATTCCGACGTATTCGTTCGTGTAATTCTGTGTACCGTATAATGTGTGTATTCTGTTGTTGTCTGTTAGTAGGTAGAATGTTGGCTTATTAGACGAAAATCTTTTTATTTTCAATCATTGCTTTCTTACTATTCATGCAAATTTCTACGTATTTGTTCCTGCAATTCTGTATACCGTATGATGTGTGTATTCTGTTGTTATCAGTTTATTCTGTTTACTTATTATTATTGAGTTCCGCTTTTTTGGAGATCTGAAGAACGAAACGAAATATGAAAAAATATTTCTTTAGGCGTATTCCCCTCAGAGAGACGCCTTCTGAAAGCTTTGAGATTAAAAAACAAAAAACAAATCGTAAAAAGCTTTTTAACTCTTTTGTTCTAAGTAGATTTTAAACTTCAGGTCCTGACCCCTCATGGATAAATTGAACACACACGGGTAAGGAAGGAAGCTAGAAATCAAATAAATTTTTTTTTAATAAAATGTGGTATTTTTCAATTGAATTATTATCGTTGCTGTGCTACATGTAACGTATGCAACAAAAAACTGTTAACGGTTGCAAAACAAAAGAAAAAAACTTTTTAACGACCTCTTTAGAGATTTTAATAGCCTTATATGGAACTCTACTGTAGTAGAAATATTTCCAATTAATAAAGAAAATATAAGATGCACCTGTTAAAGAGTCAGCCGTCTTTCAAGCATTCTTATCATCACACTGACATTGTTTAGCTTGTACTTGATCACTCATTAATGAAGTAATTTTGTTGCAGCCAAGTATGCTTCTTGTAATGCCATAAAGTCTACAAAAAAAGTTAATTATTGCAAGATTTTTTTGTTTTTATTTTTTTGCAACACAGTGTAACAACAACAACAATGACAATAATAAAGAACGTTAACATCCATCCAAGTATGTTGGATGTTGTTAATTAGGACAACAGCAAGTGATATTGTTGTTGTTGGCTTTAGTGTTGTTGATGCTGTTTTCATTTAAAAATATAAAAATCATGTTAAATAATCGTAAACACATAATATTTATGTTTAACACGAGTGTAATGAGATTGCTGCGAACAGAAAGGGTACAAAAAATCTAGATACTTAAAATTATTAACAAAAGCTACAAAAGCAAAACAATGCAGTAAACAAACTTGTTTACACATTATCGTACTGCTTAATAAACACCATCATAAAAAAATAGCATACAAGTAAACAAAGATCTACAAACAACACTACAAGAATAAATTTAAACAAAATGCGCCAAACAACAATAATGAATGTAAACAATGATGTTTACATTTATAGAGATTTCGAGCAGGTGAAGCCGCGACATCAAAATAAAATACAAAAAGTATTTTTTCGGCGATTTCCTCTCAGCAGATTTTTGGCAAAAACTCTGAAAGTAAATAAAATTGGCGTGAAAAATTTCTCAAAAATCTGTCGTTCGAAGTCGACTTTAAACTGTAGGCCCCGCCACTTATGTATAAAAATTAACATACAACATAAGTAGTGTGAGAAACTAGGTCAAAAATCCTGACTGAAGGTTGTAATGATCAATTATGTATGTATATATGTGTTTACAACTGATACAATCTTTTCACTCGAGAAGACGAAGCCACGAACATTCGACTTACAGAACCTTCATCACATTCTTCACGTTTGGCATATAAGAGTTAGTAAAAGTTCAGTCAGTATTGTGTGAAGATAGAGTTAGTAAAAGTCATTCAGTCATTCATGTGTGAAGATGCGCTGTCTTTGAAGAGAATAATTGTGGTTTAAAGATCGCCGTTACAAAGATCTGTCGAACAATTGTCGAGTAAATGTTAATATTTATACAAAGGCTGTAAGCAGAGGAATAACAAACAAAGCAATTGTTGTTGTTTACATCAAGTTGTGAATAATAACCAATTAGGTATGTTATGTATGACGCCGCGAATATGCGCCTTCAAGAATATTCATCAGACTATTTACTTTGGCTTATGAAAGGCACGGCAAAGCAGGCCACAGAGTTAGTAAAAGTTCAGTCAGTCTTGTGTGATGACGCGATGTGTTTGAAATGCGTAATCGCGGTTTAAATATCGCCATTGCTAAAATCTGTCGAATAATTTTTTAGTAATTGTTGTTGTTTATGCAAAAGGTATAAACAAAGGAAAACCAAAGAAAATCAATTGTTGTTGTTTACATCAAGTTGTAAAAAGTGGCACACAGAATTGTGCAAATAATAAAGAATTTTAATTAAAACAAAACCTAGATTAATTTTTATTTTATTTTAAATCTATGAGCTCATATTTTAAATGCTTTTAAAAGTTAAAAATATGTATCCGAGTATAATAGGTAGTGTGTTGGCTTATGGGACGGGTGTTCGTACTACAAACGCAAGCTAAGACATCCTTATAGCAGTGAAAACGAAATACTGACCTCTGTACTGACCGAATTAAATCCCACTCATCCAGGAAGTTGTCAGTGTATGTTGGAAATTAGCCTGAAAGTTTAGTAAACGAAACTGTGTCCGTGATGTCAATGGACTATAACGCTGTTAAGCTGACAGGTAATGGAGAGCAAAATAAACTAAAACAGTATTTCGTAAGAGGTGGGCATTGACGATGAATGTCAAAATTTCTTGATGGGAGCTAAAATCTTTCCGCATGTCTTTCCATAACACAGTGAACTGTAAGCACCGCCAATGTGGTCTAGATAACATTGCAATTCTCTTTGAGTTGTTAGTTGGTAAGTTTTGTATTCACCGTGGGCCAAGTGAGTCTGACAGTAGTGCAATATTCCTCATAGACCCATGATAGGTTGGCTTCCTGGAGGAATTTTTCTCTAATGGTAAATTTAACCGAGGTATATGGCATAAATAGGTGTTCACTTTAGGCAACTAAGAATAACTTATAACGACTTCTGCACAAGCTGCAAAGGCGAAAAAAATGGGGAGACCACGGAACATGCGCTCTGCCATTGTGGGGCGCTTGGCAAACTGCGAAGTTGAATTCTTGGTGAACCAAAATTTTGTGACAAAACATATCTAGCCAATGGTGGTTTAAAAAATTCAAATATTCATAAGACTCTCGAGATGGTTAAGCGAGTAATTATATGACGGAATAGGTAGCATCGGTGTTAGGTTAGGTTAGGTTAGTGTACGTGCACCTGCCGGTCAAGACAAGCACAGTACCCGGAGGTCGAAATTGACCCATTGTACATTGTCCTTAGGGGAGGAAGGAAATAGAGGATATAGGAACGTATGGAAGGAGAGGGAGCATCGGTGTTACCATAAGATCTTATAGAACCCCAATATGGATTCGAGGAACTGCCAGTTAAGTCTGAGCTAAAGGGCAGGGACGTTTTAACATTAGAAAATATTTTAAGGCAAAGTCATTGAAGATTTTATTCTACAAATACATGAGATATTACATTGAAATATAGGGTGGATAATTTAAAAGTTTAAATTTAAAAATACGGTTTGCAATTTTTCCAAAAATATTTTTATTGTTGTGAAGTACAATTTTTCCGGTTAGAAATGGAATCTTATTTCATTCATATGGCGGCTGCAGCTAGTCCCACAGTACCTTATTAAAGCGCATCAATTTCCGCACACTTTTTCGAGTGTAAGAGGTCGTATCTCGGCAACGCCATCACAAATGTTGGTCTTTAAATACTCAATTGTCTCTCTGGTTTGTCGGTATAACACTGTTCTTTAACAGCGCTCCACAAAAGATTGTCCAACGGCGCCAAATGGCAGCTTCTTGGAGGCTTTTTCGGCTAATTAAACGGCAATTTGATGCAATAAATCGATTGTAGCATGAGTTGTGCGGCAAGGTACACCATCCTATTGTAATCAAACATCGTTCATATCAATATCGTAAAGAGAGGGAACAAAAAAAAAATCGGTTATCATGGCGCGATTGGAGACCGTAATGGCTACGCCGTGCTTATTTTCAAACAAATAGGGGCCTATGATGCGTCTGCTGTACCAGCCATGCCAAAGAGTCACACGTACAGCGGGTACAAAAAAATTGTTTATCATGGTGCGATAGGTGTCTCCATTGGCCGTGATGGCGGAGACATTCTCATTTTCAGAGAAATATGGCCTCCGCTATAGAAATCGCAGCAAACAGTCACTCGTGATGGGTGCATTGGCTTGTGTGAGACTGCGTGTAGGGTTTCTAGGCACCAAATTCGTCATTTTTGCTTATTAACGTACCCATACATACATACATAATTGGCCATTCCAACCGTTCAGTCAGGATTACGACCTAGCTTCTCACACCACTTATGTTGTGTACGTTAATTTTATACATGAGTGGCGGGACCTACAGTTTAAAGTCGACTCCGAACGACAGATTTTTGAGAAGCTTTTCATGGCAATTTTTACTCCCAGAGTCTTTGCCAGAAATCTGCTGAGAGAAAGTCGCCGAAGAAATATTTTTCATTTTGATGTCTGACCTGGGACTCTAACCCGCGCCCTTCGTCTAATAAGCCAACACACTACCCACTAGACCACGACGACTTCAAACGTACGTATTAACGTACCCACTAAGATGAAAATGAGCTTTATTCAAAAAAATAAATTTTTTGTAAATTCGACCTCCTCGTACAGCTTCTCGTTGGCCCAATAAATCTCAACTCAGCTCCAGTGTAAATCGATTCATTACTTTTAGTGGAGATAATTGACTGAATTTTGTATTTGAATTGAATGATTAAGTATTGCCAGATACGAAATAACCAATGTTTCAAATTTAAACCGTTAGATGGCCCACCCGATACTTTTTCCCAGACACCAGTTATTTAAACACTTATTTTGTTTGCGGAATTAAAATTCTTTTCTCTAAGCACTGCATTGACTTGACTTATTAGATATTCCACTTGGTCTTAACCCATCATAATGTTGTTAAATTTAATTTGGAAGTTCCATTCATAATTTCCGATTTTGTGTTTTCCTTTTCCCTTCTTGAACTCCTTTTGTTGCCCCCGGCGGCTTTGATTCGAATCTAATTTGTTTTGTTTGATTTGAATCCCAGAACTAATAAAGAATTTCAAAATCATGTCCAGAAACTTAATAGGTTATCAAGTCTATGCCGGCTAAATGTATGTACGTAAGTGTGTAGCAATCAGTACATAAAATAAATTCATAATCATGGGATTATTCATTGTGGCATATTATCTCTTCTTTCCTCTCTCTCTCTTCCTTAACTAAAACAAACAAAAAAATTTCAACGTATAAATGGCTCCTATAAATATGTACATACAGAGGCTATCAGATGAGGTGCATGTCCATTGTCGGCTGGCTGTAGGAAATGCAAGCACAGGAACAATTTTAAACATGACAGGAACATGAACATGACCAGAAATGTACTGGAAATCGAAACGAAAACGTAATGGAGTTGTGTTAGTCATTTTATTTTAATTCTTTTTTATTGTTTTGTATTATATTTGATGGGTCAACAATGGAAATAATTTAAGAAAACAGCAACATGATCACGGAATTCAAAAATATAACAACACTATGGGCCAACTACGTCCATTAATTGGCCATAAGTACTGCAAATGTAATGCAATGGGAACTCAGCTCAGGTTAGTTTAATTTCAATTGTTAATTGCAAATTTTTTGGGACTCATAACCTAGTCTAATAGGTACTACGTTTACTTGCCAGACCTGATGCCGTAGATCAAATCCCAGGTCACATATCTCCAATTAAAAAAATATTTCTTCAGCATAGACTGCCTCTCAACAGATTGATGGCAAAAACTCTGAGTGCAAAATAAATGTGCCATAAACTTCAATACAAATACTCAATTATAATAAATAAACAAGTTAAATAGACAACAACAATATACACACATCATACGGTACATAGAATTATGCCAACAAATACGTAGGAATTTACAGATTGCTGACAAAAGTTCTGAGAGTAAAAAAAAGTTGCCATAGATCCCAACACAAATACTCAATTATAATAAATAAATAAGATAAACAAACAAAAACAGAGTACACACATCATACGGTACACAGAATTACGCGAACAAATACGTAAGAATTTACACGAATAGTAAGAAAGTAATGATTGAAAATAAAAACAATATTTACATAAAAGATCGCATAGTTGCCAGAAATGAAATAAGGCTTTAAGAATAAAGTTTTGTGTCATAAAATTAGTAGGTAGTATGTAGGTTTAATAAAAGTACGGCCACAGTTCTAACTCCAGTTTAGATATCTCCAAAGAAATATGAATAAATATTTCTTCGGCGGCGACTATAACTGAAGTGGTTTGTGTCTACGGTAATCGAATTTAAAATCCCACCTATAGCGACTGTGCTTTCACATTCTTTACTCAACTTTTTGCACTGGTGTCATCGTTTTTCTTTTGAAGTTGCCATAGTCTAGAAGGTAATGTGTTGACTTATTAGACGTGAGGCCAAGGTTTAAAATTGAGATTCAGGCATTATTAACAAAACGATATATAAACAAAAGTTCTCTCAAAAACTCTGAAAGTAAATAAAATTGTCATGAATCTTAGGATAGATACTTAATAATAATAAGTAAACAAGATAATTAGACAAAAAAAGAATATACATATCATACGGTACACATAATTAAGCGAACAAATACGTATGATCAGCAATAATAACAATATTTACATTAAAGATCGCTAAGTTTCCTAGAAGTGAAATAAAGCATTATGATTAGAGTTTTGTCGCAGTAGTCCAGTATATGTATATATGGTAGGGAGTATATGGGTTTAATAGATGTAAGGCCACAGTTCTAACTCCAGTTTAGATATCTCCAAAGCAATATGAACAAACATTTCTTCGGCGGCGATTTCCTCTCAGCAGATTGCAAGCAAAAACTCTGAGAGTAATTAAAATTACCATAAACTCCAATACAAATTCTCAATAATAATAAGTAAAGAAAATAAATAGACAACAACAGAATACACACATTATACGGTACACACATCAACAGATGTCAACAGATGCAAAAACTCTAAGTGCAAAATAAAATTGCCATGAAAAGTTTCTTAAAAAAATCTGTTATTCAAAATCGACTTTAAATTGTAGGTCCTGCCACTTATATGGATAAAATTTACATACACGACATAAGTGGTGTGAGAAGCTAGGTTTTAATTCAGATCTGAAGAGTTATAATAAACAATTATGTATGCATGTGTGGGGACTGTGAACACATCATAATGACTTCTGCAAAAGCTGTATTGGCAAGATAGAAGAGGAGAACATAAAACATTTTCTTCGTCCGAAAATCCCTGCATTAAATATACGTCTCTCCGGAGCATTCTCATACATTTAAACGAAATGGCCGAGTCAGCGCCAGTTGGTGGATATTAACACACTGCACAACGTCTACATCGTTGTGAATTTCATACAGTACATTATTGAATCGTATTCGGAAGTCATTGCCAACTCGCACTGGACCGAAGATCTTACGTCGGACATTTCTTTCGAATGCTGTGAAGGCTGCTGGATCAGTGCTTAAAAAGTGTCAATAATTCTGCACCATAGAGAAGCAAGGAGAGAGAGAGAGATCTCTGCTCCTCAGTTGCATATTGAGTCCAATAATAGCACCTGTTGGCAAGAGTGATCCTACGCTTGATTTCCAGACTGCCGTCATTTTCAGTGAGGCTATAAATTATTAAGATGGCACTAAAGGAGGGTAAAACTAAGTATATGTTATGTTATCTTGGTATTGTCGGAAGTCGCCGTGGTCTAGTGGGTAGTGTGTTGGCTTATTAGACGAAAGGCCCGGGTTCGAATCCCAGGTCAGACATCAAAACGAAAAATATTTCTTCGGCGACTTCCTCTCTCAGCAGATTTCTGGCAAACAGTCTGAGAGTAAAAATTGCCATGAAAAGCTTCTCAAAAATCTGTCGTTCGGAGTCGACTTTAAACTGTAGGTCCCGCCACTCATGTGTAAAATTAACGCACACAACATAAGTGGTGTGAGAAGCTAGGTCGCAATCCTGACTGAAGGGTTGTAATGGGCAATTATGTATGTATCTTGGTATTGTATCAATGTGGATCTTGATACTCCGCATGTTCCTGCATATAAAGGGTGATTTTTTAGCAATTATCTTTTTGGCAACACTGGTTTAAACAACTCACACACGTTTCGTGTTTTGTTTCACTGTCAAACATCTTCAGTTTGGTCAATAATTTAACCATGAATCGTCTTACAAACGAACAATGCTTGCAAATCTTTGAATTTTATTATCAAAATGCGTGCTCTGTTAAGAAAGTTTATCGCGCACTTCTTCCCTTTCATTTTATGGCTAGTTTAAACGACCCACTGAAGCGGCTATTCGGGCTATTGTGACTAAATTTCACACCAAATTTACATTGTTGGACATTAAACCACTAACACGCTTACGTTGAGTGCGAACTGAAGAAAATATAGCAGCTGTATGGGTCATTGTTTACGATGACCATCAATTATCGATTCGTCGCCGTTCACAGCAATTGGGCCTCTGTTACTCAACAACGCGGAAAATTTTGGGGAAGGATTTAGGTGTGAAGCCTTTCAAAATATAGCTGGTGGATGAACTGAAGCCGAACGGTCTATCCCAACGCAGAATTTTTGGTGGATGAGCTCTTGGAAAGTTGGCCGAATTGTAATGATCGTTTAAGTAAGACTTTCGATGCAGATAACTTCTACGATCTACTCGATTTCAAATATTTTCTAATAAAGTTTTCTAGTTTTAACTGAAGGCTAATCACTTCAGACGTACAGAACGTTACTTTAAGTCTTTTTTTTATCGGATTTCGGATTGTGTTAGCAATGTTTTTGGTATGCTCACGCCTTCATCAGTTGATCGCACCAATCAACAACAAGGCTCCTTTTATTTGGTCCTCCTAATGCAAACAAATATTCTCAACAATCGAACAAGAATATGTCAGCTTAGCCGTTAGATGTTAAGGCGCTGTATAAGGATCATATCGTTGAGTAATTGAGCATTGCAATTGGCCGAAAGTTGGCCGAAGATCCACTTCTATATCGAAAAATTGTGTTCAGTGGTGAAGCTCATTTTTGGCTCAATGGATACGTAAATAAGCAGAATTTTCGATTTTGAAGTGAAGATCATCCATAAGCTTTGCAAAAGCTACCAATGCATCCAGAAAAAGTCACAGTGTGGTGCGGTTTATGGGCTGGTGGCATTATTGGACCGTACTTCTTCAAAGATGCTGCGAATCGTAATGGAACTGTGAATGGTGAGCGCTACAGTAAGATGATATTCAACTTTTTTTGTCCAAACTGCAAGAGCTTGACTTGCATGACATGTAGTTCCAATAAGACGGTGCCAAATGCCACACAGCACGCGTAACAATGGATTTATTGAGTGGCAAGTTCGGTGAACATTTTATTTTACGTTCGGTACCGGTTAATTGGCCGCCTAGATCGTGCGATTTAACGTCTTTAAACAATTTTTTGTGGGGCTATGTTAAGGCTTATGTCTATACAAAATGTAAAATTTTCCTATACATACATACATAATTGGCCATTACAATCCTTCAGTCAGGATTACGACCTAGCTTCTCACGCCACTTATGTTGTGTGCGTTAATAATTTTATACATGAGTGGCGGGAGCTACAGTTTTAATGTCGACTCCGAACGACAGATTTTTGAGAATCTTTTCATGGCAATTTTTACTCTCAGAGT
Source organism: Sarcophaga peregrina (assembly GCA_014635995.1). Classification (NCBI taxonomy): domain Eukaryota; kingdom Metazoa; phylum Arthropoda; class Insecta; order Diptera; family Sarcophagidae; genus Sarcophaga; species Sarcophaga peregrina. The sequence goes on along the minus strand of CM025793.1, from coordinate 81,682,085 downwards.
CTTTGCCAAAAATCTGCTGAGAGAAAGTCGCCGAAGAAATATTTTTCGTTTTGATGTCTGACCTGGGATACGAACCCGGGCCTTTTGTCTAATAAGCCAACACACTACCCACTAGACCACGGCGACTACAACTGATTTGACAGATAATTAATTTTATTCTTCCGCTGAACGAATATGGATCATCCACTGCGTTTTCTCTTCGCTAAGTGGGCCTGCAATTGACCTACAGAAGATGCCGATTTTGGCAAAAAAAAATTCATCTTTTTCGATAAAAGCTCATTTTGATCTTGGCGGGTATTTAAACAAGCAAAATTGTTGCATTTGGGGCACAGAAAACCCGCACGCATACCCAAAACGAGTCACTGTTTGGTGCGGATTTTGGTCAAGAGGCACAATTGGGTCATTTTTCTTCGAAAATGAGCCAGGAGTGGCCGTTACAGTCAATGGCAATCGTTATCGGGCCATGTTGAACGAATTTTCGTTCACAAAAATTGTAGAGGAGGATATTGGCAACATTTGGTTTCAACAGGATGGCACTACGTGCCACATAGCCGAAAATACATTCGATGTTTTGCGCCTTGTTTTTGAAGATCACATTATCAGCCGCAGAGCTGATGTCGTTTGGTCACCTCAGAGCTGCGATTTGATACCGTTGGACTATCATTTGTGTGGGGCCGTCAAAGATAAGTATTACGCCGACAATCCAGAGACAATTGACGCTTTAAAGGACAATATACATGAAGCCATTGGTGAAATACAGCTGCTGACAATCGATATTGTGCTTAAAAATTGGATCGATCGTATAGGCTACTACATGGCCAGCCGAGGTAGGCATTTGAATGAAATTATTTTCCATTATTAACCGGAAGGATTGTGCTTTCAAATAAATAAAAGAAATTTGAGTAAATAAAAACAAAAAAATTATTTGGCGGACCCTTTAGCACTAAAGGTAGTAGTAACATTTCGATTTAATGATTCTCCATTACTTGTTCATTTTAAAGAGTTAACTTTACATTTCGAAATTTTAAAGCCTTGTTTGATTGCAACTAAACTAGGCGAAAGCATTTTAAAGCCTTGTTGCACCATTTAACTGTTAATAGAAATTCGTTTGATTGCCAATCCATGATAACACACACACAAGAAACTTTTTAAATTCCATTTTTAATCACACATCCGCTCCATTTCTTCAAGCCTAATTACTGGCATTAAATCAAATTCAGTTTTTCATTACGAGAACATTAATTTGTTTTTGTTGTTTTCGGTTTTTGTTTTTTATCATAAAAGATTCACTATAAAATTGTTGTTTTATCGATTACAAGGCTTGTTCTGCTTGCTGTTAATATTACTTGTGGCAGCGTGTAAATGTTGCAACAAATATTAAACAAATGTCAACGGCAACCTGATCTTCTTCGGTTGGTAGTTGTTGCTATTGTTGTTGTTGTTGTTGTTGTTATTTTGTATTCCAATGAAACGTGTTGGCCTTTATGGAGTGTATGTTTCAGTTTGTGGTTGTTATTTTTGTTGTTGTTGTTGTTGTTTTTTAAGCATCAATTTAAAACAAGATTTTACCGTTAGCATCAAACAAACAACGAGTTTCGCAAATGTCGTACAACATTTTCTGTAACAATTGCAAACAACAACAGAAAAATAAGAAGAAGAAGAAAAAGTGATCAGAGCTGTAAAGGTCGCAATTAAGACACGATGCTTCTTCTTTATAGAGATTCGTATTTAATTTCAATTCAAACTGTGTCCAGCTCTAAAGTTCCTTAAAATCATAATCCAGCCTTAGTTACCTACTTAATTCGCCATTAACAACTACATTAACGGATTTCGGCTTGGTCCTGCTTCTTGTGCGTCCACATCACATTGGCCACAGCAATCGTTGGCAAACAAGATCGTCCTCTTAACAGATGCCAGATTTTAGTACGCTCCACTACGTCCATGCCATTGACAAGCTCATAGGGCTCATTGTTGAATCGGTTGCAGAAATCATAGCGAACTCGTACTGGTAATCCAGCCCACTACCTAAATTCGGTTCAAATATTTCTCAATTAAACAAATTCTACGCTGAATAAAGTGCCCAGATCAGTAAGCCTGGGCACTACGGTTGCTGGAAAGTACTTCCAGGGCAATTGCCCTCAACCTTAAGTTTTTTTTTTTTTATAAAACCAGCACTCAGGGGATGACTCCTACTCATGCAATGCATTGTGCAGGTTTTTATGAAAGGTGGAAAGAGAGAGGGAATATGCGAACGGTAAGGAGACGAGTTGCTGCTGGTGACTATAAAATGGCCAGTGCTATACCTTCATCGTTAGACAGTCTACAGCAATCGTCCCCAAAAAGCCCGCAGTTTATCACACCACTTATGTTGTGTGTGTTAATTTTATGCAGAAGTGGCGGGACCTACAGTTTAAAGTCGACTCCGAACGACAGATTTTTGAAAAACAAGAAGAGAAAGAGAAGAAATCGCCGAAAAAATACTTTTTTTTTGTATTTTTGTTATTTTGATGGCTGCCCTGGGACTCGAATCTTAGCTTTACGTTTAATAAGCCAGCACACTACCTACTAGACCACGGCGACCCTCAAGTTCTCAAATAAGTTGTTACGTTACTACCTTTCAAAAAGATTGCAAATAAAAAAAATAAAAATAAATTTGCGTTTAGTTTTAATTAAAATTCTTTATTATTCACAGAATTCTGTATGCCACAACTTGGTTCACAACTTAATGTAAGCAACAACAATTGCTTTGTTTGTTATTCCTCCATTTACATCCTTCTTTTGCATAAACAATAACTATTACTAAGCAATTCTTCGACTGATCTTTGTAACGGAGAGCTTTAAACCCCGATTAATCACTTTAAACACACCGCGTCTTTACATAAGATTGACTGAACTTTTACTAACTTAATTGCCTGCTTTGTCTTACATTTTATATGCCAGATTAAACTGTTTGATGAATGTTTTTGAACGCGAATGGTAGCGGCTTTGACTGATCTTTGTAATGGAGATCTTTAAACCCCGATTAGTCTCTTTAAACACACCGCGTCTTTACATACATGACTGAATTTCTACTAACTTAATTGGCAGCTTTGCCTTACGTTTTATATAGCAAAGTAAACAATCTGATGAATGTTCTTGAAGGCGAATAGTCGTGACTTCGGCTGAACAGTATAGGGCCCTACCATATACTTCAAAACAAATGTCTTTTGTTTTTGGGTGACACAATTATTGAACATCTGGGCATGGTGGTGGTTTCATACAAAGCTCAGTTTTATTCAAGCGCACCACTAACACATTTTGACTAGAAGACGTACCTTACACTGGGTAACACAATTGGCCACCGAATGAACAAGCCTGTGAACGGAAAGCTCTCTGCTAACCAGTGGTGTTGTCTAGTCGGAACGTTCCGAAACGTCGTTCCAGTACTTCCTTTTTGGACAGGAAAGCGTTCCGGAACTAAAGATGATTTCTGATAACGAGAATTGGCAGACGTTTTGAAAAACGTTGAGACATGAGACCAAAAAAAAACGCTGCCGCCGGATTATCATTGAAAATCCCCCCGTTGTTAAATTTCGGACGTGGGACCGCACAGAGCGGCTGTCTACCCAGGACTGGCCCTATCAATATAATTATATATACGCGTCCCGGTAAAAAAAAAATAGCACAACACCACTGCCGCTAACCTAGTTTCCAGATATTCTGCAGTAAAAAGAAGAATGGGATATTGTCGGAAGTACTGACTACATGTTACCGTAATAGGACTTCTCAATGAGTTTTTTGACATCCATTCCAGAAAGGAAAGACTGGAGGAATGGTGATGCGCACCCAGCAAGGGACTCCGTACAAATTTACACCGATTGATTTAAACTTAAACGAGCCGTTGAATGTGGAATTTATTCGGAATCAATCGCTATATCTCGGTCTACCGAATCACAGCAGCGTCTTTCAAGAGGAAGTGTCGCCAATTCACGCTGCGTTGAAAATTATTGTGGAGAAAAATGTTAGCAGGCGAAAAATCACAATATTTTCTGAGAGCCAAGAGGCTATGAAAGCATTGGATTCTAAGGTAAAGAACTCCAGGACGGTATACGACTGTCGCAAATGAGGTGGCGAATCGATATGATGTTTGTATGGCATGGGTAACGCGACATAACGATATTCCCGGTAACTGCAGAGTGGATGATTTGACCAGAAGGCGGACAATAATCGAACTCTCTGATGAACTCTCTACATTGGGGATCCCTTTGGGTACCTTTAAGCTTATAATTGACAATGCAATCTTGGATCTTGTCAACATCTTGTCTGGGCTACCATTTGCTTATCGTCTGTATGGTGTACTATTTCTTAAATGTGCCCAAATGACCCTTGTTCTTCTAGAGAATTTTCATATATTTTTGGGGCCAAAAATCGATTTTTTTAAAATTCAATATCTCGACTCGCAAAATTATTTCAGCCATCCCACTACCACGGTTGGAAAGAGGGCCCTCTGGACTACCATTTTCATATACTCTGTATGGTGTACTATTTCCTGATCTTCTAGAGAATTTTCAAAGCCAATTTTCTGAAAACCATATCACTTCGTATAGGACTTTTTTGCTGATTATATTAAGAGGCATTGGAACAATCCCTAGAGTATGATATGGTACTCATAGACCTACTGTATGCCCTAAAATTAGCTCCTAAATAAGTGACCTTATTCAAATGGATACTGTTAAACAGTTAATAGTGCTCTGTTAAGGGCAAATTTTGCTCTGTTAAGAGCAAAATGTGCTCTGTTAAGGGCAAATTTTGCTCTGTTAAGAGCAAATTGTGCACTGTTAACGCTAAACGTGGCGCTGCTAAAATTTATGGATTGCGTCTTGGGTTTTCAAATTCGAATTTATCTTCAAACGTATTCGGAATCTCCGAGTGGTTCCTGGATTAGAGGAAAATATGAAACACAATGGGCTCTGTGTGGAGGTCGCCGTGGTCTAGTACGTAGTATGTTGGCTTATTAGACGAAAGACCAGAGTTCGAATCCCAGGTCAGACATCAAAACGAAAATTTGAAAATAATTTTCCGGTGACTTCCTCTCAGCAGATTTCTGGCAAAAACTCTGAGAGTAAAAAATTGCCATGGAATGCTTCTCAAAAAATGTGTCGTTCGGAGTCGACTTTAAAACTGTATAAAATTAACTCATGTATAAAATTAACGCACACAACATAAGTGGTGTGAGAAGCTAGGACGTAGTACAATGGGTCAATTCGACCACCGAGTACTGTACTTGTCCGAATTGACAAGTACACGTCCTCTAACCAAACCATGGGCTCTGTGTGTGTCCCCTCCAGCGGACAGCTACTTCTAGGTTAGAGGACGTGCACCTCTCGATCAAGATAAGCACAGTACCAGGAGGTCGAAATACTTTTACCTAAGACAAAATAGTAAAACCAACTCCATTCTACATGGTTGCAGTTAGATGCCCGGCTTTAGAAGAATAGAATGCTCAAACCCGGTTGAAGTGAGTTGCTGGAAAACTTAGCTGCCGGGCTTGGAAGTACTGTAACAACAGAAAGTTCTAACGAATTTGTACGTGACATTGGCATTCTTATGCCAAGTGACAAAGAAACTTCACTACTTTGTTTTGCAGAAAGAAATTCTGCAGAAAGATTTCATTCATTTAAATCGCTGTAGTGGTATTTTGGTTGCTTTCGAACGTGCACCATAACACACTTTCCTTATGCACAATTTTATGAATTGATTTGTAGTTTTTTTCTCTTCGAAAACAGCATCTTCAATCAAAATGTTATTGAGGAAGACACTGATGATGATAATGATGATGATGATGACGATGCTCTGTGCACAAAAGAAGAACAAAAACTTTCTTTTCAGGTTTAACCAGCCAACAAGCCAGCCAGTTTGTAACGATTTCTTGAAACGAAATTATTTCTTCTTTCTTTCGCTCTCTTTTTTTATTCCATTTTTATGACAACAACGTACTGGCCAGTTATAGTTTTAAAAAATTTTTGCATTTTTCGTCATAAAACTTTTACGATGTCTTTTCATTTGTTTGCTTGCAATGTCCATGTGAATAATACGAGTGTCCATAGTGAATGCCATTGAATTTTTAACGCCATTCCTCAAGCCACTTAAACTAACAGCACAAACAAAGTTTTTAAATCGAACGCCATCCATTGAAGCCTCTCTTTAATAACGGGTTATTAATATCCATTCACTAATGGCCGGATGTTTTAAAGTTTGAATTTTTCTTTTTATTTTTTTCTTTCTATTTCATGTAACATGGCAATATGAATTGAGTTGTTGATTACCATTATGGCCGATACTGATGACCAAAAATATGGAAACTGTGGGAAAATTTCAAGTGAAACTTTAAAAGTTTTCTTTAAAAAAAAAAAGATTACAAGGATGTTAATCAGTGAAATTAAATTATCTTTTAAAAGACTTTCAAATAAACAAAAAAACATTAAATTTAAAAGCATTTGACAGCAATAATGTCTGTAGTTAATGAGGGGATATGACGTCACTTATCCCATACAGGGTGGCTGTTATATAATGCAACAAAGTAAAGCGCCATATTTTTTTTTAATTTTATTGTTTAAAAGCAAAAAATGTTGGAAATAATATCAAATTTTAGAATCAGTTTAGATTTGTACGAATTATGGCCTTCAAACAGCCGACAAAGCCATCACAAGCTGCACGAAAGCGGTATTTTGGCGATATTCACGGCGAAGCGCCTTCTTAAGATGATCGATAGTTTGGTATTTTTTTAGTGAGAACCTTACTCTCCAAAATGCCCCAGGCGCAAAAGTCCAACGGATTGAGATACGGAGATTTTGCTGGCCATTGTGCAATAGAAATGAAGCGAGGAACCTCCTTTTTAAGCCACTCTTGGTTGACGCGTGCTGAGTGCGGTGGTCCTGAGTCCTGTTGAAATGTCCACATGGTCTGCAGCCGAAATGTGTGTCTGCCCAGGGCTTCAATACTGTCCTTAAGACATTTTCCGATAATATTCGGCATTTATTTTGACCCCACGGTCGCTGAATACGAGCGGAGAGCGACAATCTGCCGTTACGGCGGCGCTTGAGTTCTGGTGGCCAAATGCAGGTGTAAATTTTCAGATGACCTCTTTGGCAAGTAAACTCGATCATTTTGTTTGTTCACAAACTGCTCAATTTGGAATGGCTTCTCATCGGAGAAACCAAATTCGGTAACTGGCCACTTTCGTGCAAGCGAAGTAACTCCTTGGCTCTTTCCAGTCTAACTTTTTTTGTCCATCGGTGAGCTCTTGCACTTTTTGGAACTTCAATGGCTTTAGTCCAAGGTCATTTTTCAATATGTGTTGCAACCGTTCTCGCGATATGTTCAACTGACGAGCAATTTTTCTACGACTGCGGCGTGGATTTCGATCAAATCTGGCCTTCACTTTTCGGATCATTTCTGGTGTTGTTACCGTTTTTTTCGACCACTTTTTGAACGCGATGCAACACTGCCAGTATCACGGTAGCGAGCAATGATACGAGAAACAAAAGATTTTTTCACATTTAAATGCTGGAGGGCTCTAACGATAACCACTTGTGGTTTTCCACTATCACGTTTGAATTCCATCACGAATAACTTTTTTTCTGAATGCAATAGATGAAAATGCTTTTGTAAGTTTGTAAATAATGAAATGAACTGTCACTGGAATAAATCTGTCAGCTGTTAGACGAACGGTTTACAAATGATAACAACCTGAAGTTGGTTGCAGTACATATCAGCCACCCTATACAGTCTAAATGAGATGAATAGTTTATATTCTTACACAGAAGATGCTGTATTGCTTTCAGTCTACTTTGACAAGGCAGTTAAATTATGTTTTACGGTCAGGAATTAAACCCTTCAGTCAGGATTAAGACCTAGTTTCTCACACCATCCATGGTGTGTGCATTAGTTTTACCCATTTAGGTTTGAGCGTAAGATGTATAAGAAGCTAGGTTGTAATTCAGACTAAAGAATTGTAATGATCGATTAAGTAAGACTTTAGATGCTGATAAGTACTACGTTCTACTCGATTTCAAATAGTTTCAAATAAAGTTTTCTAGTCTTAACTGAAGGCTAATCACTTCAGACGTACAGAACGTCACTTACCAATTAGTAACAATCGAACAAGAATATGGGGGTCGCCGTGGTCTCGTAGATGGTGTGCTGGCTTATTAAACGTAAAGCCACGGTTCGAGTCCCAGGCCAGACATCAAAAATAAAAAAAATACAAAAAAAGTATTTTTTCGGCGATTTCTTCTCCTTCTCTTCTTGTTTCTCAAAAATCTGTCGTTCGGAGTCGACTTTAAACTGTAGGTCCCGCCACTTCTGCATAAAATTAACACACACAACATGAGTGGTGTTAGAAACTGCGGGCTTCTTGGGGACGATTGCTGTAGACTGTCTAATGGTGAACGTATAGCACTGGCCATTTTATAGTCACCAGCAGCTACTCGTTTCCTTACCGTTCGCATATTCCCTCTCTCTTTCCATCTTTCCTAAAAAACCTGCATAATGCACTGCATGGGTACGGGTCATCCCCTGAGTGCTGGTTTTATAAAAAAAAAAAAAATAAAGAATATGTCAGCTTAGCCGTTGGATGTTAAGGGCTTGTATAAGGATCATATCGTTGAGTAATTGAGCATTGTAATTGAGCATTCAAAAAGCTGACATAATTCATTGGTATTTCGAATGAAGACATGATCGTCAACTCACACAAAGCGAAGATCTTTCATTTAATTTTTCTTTCTCCTGTACTCTCTTGTATAATGGCGACTACGTGGACACGTAATCAACTAGCTGAATAAAACGGGAGCTGCATCCTAAAGACTACAGCAAAAAACGGAGAAACTCACAAGTATCCAAACGAATCTAGCGCAAAGTATTGAACGCATATGTAAAATCTGTCATATAGTACGGAAATGAAATTTGGTTCGTATCGAACACAATCACATATAAACTGCAGGTATTCATCAACAAGTGCCTCAGTAATTAAGTTATCCTTTAAGACTTTCAAATAAAACATGCAATGATGTCCCTCTTAATGAGGGGATATTACGTCACTTCCCCCACACAGTCTAAATCTCTAAATAGCTTAGATTCCTACACAGACGCTGCTATAATATGTTAAGGCCTACTTTAACAAGGCAGCTCCTTTATGTTTTATTGTCAAGTATTCACCAACAAGTATTTCAGAATCCTGTTTAAAATATTCTGGCCTAATCAACACCTTGGAAATAGGTATGAGTGAATCAAGAGAATTGAAATTTAACTACTTTGATTCATGCGTACTCGCTAAAACATTGCTTTATAAGTACAGGGTAGCAATGAGTATGAGTACAACGTTGACATAAAACTCACAACATTCGAAATGTGTTTGATTCATACGACTACTCATTCTGATTCATAAATTTAGAAAAATACTTATAATACTCATAAGTGATTCGAATCATTCAAAATTTTTAGCCTTGGTTGTTGTTGTTGCATTTACAAACAAAGAAAAAAGAAAAGACAAAGACAACAAGCAAAGCAAACAAACAGCTTTCTTGTGAGTATTGTGGTGTTCGTACGCGAATCATACTTATTTTGTGCTTCGTGTAAATGTTAAGTAGAGACGAGTCGAAGTGAACAACATCATGCGTTTTGGTAATTATGAATACGACGAGTACTTTCAACTTTGAGTGTGAGTAGTATGAGTATCATATTCAAATAAGTATGAATGCATATATGAACCAGAAATTATAAGTATGACTCGAATCTACTTATCGTTTTGAATACTTATTGCAGATCTCTAATCCACACTTCCCATGCAACTGAATAACACGCTGCTGTTGCAACATTTAAAAATATTTGACGTTTAAATGTTAAATGAATGCCCTTCTTCTGTTGTGTGTGTGTGTGTCGAGAAAGGTCATCTTCTTCTATTTTTAAATTCTTGTAGTTTTTGTTGTTGTTGTTGTTGCTGCCGTTTGCAACAGACACCACAGAAGCAGACGTACAAAGTTAACAATTTTTGCTTTACAACAATAAAAGAACAACGAAAGTTTGTTGTTGTTGCAACAAAACATTGAATTGTAATTGCAATTGTTGTTATTGTTGTTTCTGGTGTTGGTAACAGTGGTGATAAAAAGTATGTACACACACATACACGTACGTTGGGTAATGTTTGTTTTTTTCTTATTTTTTTTTTTTTTGCTGCTTACAATTGTCTGTCTGTGGCTGCATGCTAATGTTTCGTGTTTTCTGAGGTAAGCATCAGAGATCAGCAATGAGTATTCAAAACGATGAGTATATTCGAGTTATAATTTCTGATATTTATAAGCATTCATACTTCTTTTATTATAATTCTCATAATACTCATGCTCAAAGTTGGAAGTACTCGTCGTATTCATACTTAACAATACTCATGATGTTATTGACTTCGACTCGTCTCTACTTAACATTTATACGAAGCATAAAATAAGTATGATTCGCGTACGAGCACTGCAATACTCACTAGAAGATTGTGTCTATGCTTTGCTTGTTGTCTTTGTCTTTCCTTTCTTCTTTGTTTGTATATGCAACACCACCAAAGGCTGTAAATTTTGATGAATGATTCGAGTCACTCGTATCATTTATAAGTATTAAAAGTATTTTTCTAAATTTATGAATCAGGATGAGTAGGCGTATGAATCAAACCCATTTCGAATGTTATGAGTTTGATGTCAATGTTGTACTCATACTCATTGCAACCTAAAGCGGAAAAACGATTCATTGCTCATCACTAGTAAGCATGCTGCTAAAGATTTAAAAAACAAAAAATAAAAACAAGATTTTTAATGTAAATTTATCACATTGTGGCTAAAAATGTATGTTTATTGCTGGCAACAGTTGCAGTTTTATTTACATTTTTTTAAATAAAAAAAAATTTTTTTAAAGCTTAAATTTATATGTACACTTAACATATCTTCTTGTATATCGGGTGGACCATCTAGCGGTTTAAATTTGAACCAATCGATTACCGATCAGTTATTCGAAATTCTCTCACATATCTTTACTAAACGTAGTATCGGAACGACCATCTATCGATTTAAATGTAAACGATCGATTATTTTGTATCTGGCAATGCTTCTCTGTCACTCTGTCACTCTGTTTGTAAACGTAATGAATTGATTTTGGTTTAAGCAACTTTGCGATTTATTAGAAATCTATGTTCAAAATAAAGACAATGGGCTGGTGGGAAATTCCCCGACAATATCGTATAAAATTTAATAACAGAGAGGGACCAACAGTGCCCGGGTTTATGCAAGTTTATTGCCAAAGTTCATGAAACTAGTTTCATTGTTGATGCGTCAAGACATGAGCCTGCTGATACAGTACGTACATCTGAAAATATCGCTGTTGTGGCTGAGAGAGTCCGTGATAATCCACTAAAACCAACAATTGAAGAAAAAAAGATCTCGGTATGACGCTTTACAAAGTTTAGTAGTTTCAAGTGGTTGAAGCGTTCGCTAGATAGGCCAACGAATAACTGTACGATGATGTGGTTTTTATCTTTATCATCTTGGTCGGTACATTAATAAGCTCGAATCATTTATGAGTATTATAAGTAGTTTTCTAAATTTATAAATCTGAATGAGTAGACGTATGAATCGAATAGATTTCAAATGTTGTGAGTTTTATGAATCAGAATGAGTAGGCGTATGAATCAAACATATTTCGAATGTTGTATGTTTGATGTCAACGCTGTACTCATACTCATTGCAACCCTGTACTTATAAATCAATGTTGTAGCGAGTACGAATGAATCAAAGTAGTTGAATTTTAATTCTGATGATTCACTCGTACTCAAAATTGCATGAGTGCTAATGAGTAGCGGAAAAACCTTTCATTACTGGTGCCTACTACATGGAAGACCTAGATGAACGGACAAGCATGGATATTGGCAGTTTGAGTCGCTTCATCGGAAGCTCCGAGTGGTTCCTAGAATAGGGGAGAAATTGAAAATGTGACATCACAATGGGCCCTGTATGCGGCCTAAGTGTGTCCTCTCATGAGTCATTCCTACGATGATCCCATGAATTTGTGAGCATAAGTGTAAGGCAACATATTTATTGGCAAAAGCAAAAGCAAAATTAAATTATTGAAGAAAAAAGGCAAAATGGAAAACAACCAGTCGCAGATATTTAAGATTTTCATAGTCACGCTTAATACTTGAGTTTCAAATGATATTTAAAAAGTGACTTCACTAGTTGGCTGCCATCCAACAGCTGCATATACGAGTACTACGTACATAACTAATGCTGCAGCATCTTTCTTTCTTTTTATTTTTTACAATAAAAGCTGACTTAAGTAGTCGTTAGTTAGATGACTTAGATGATGGGTTCCTATTTAACTTTTGCGCTTCATCGTTAGTGTGGTTAACAACAATACGTTAACATAGGGAAGTGGAGAGCAGACAAGGCACATAGTTTTGTAAAGTTTTGATTTATGACATCATCTCGTAACAATTGTTAAAGTAAAGTCTTGTAGTAAACAAAAAAAAAAAGTGAATGCAATTAAATTTTTAAGACGTTAAATTAAACATCGTTTCGAATTTATTTTTATTTGTTTATTAAGTTATGCAAAATTATTGTTTAAAAAATAAAAAATTAAAAAAATCATAAAAATAAACAATTTAGTTACGACTGCGTGCCAAGCCTTTAATTTTTTTATTAAGAGACTAGAAAATACATGGTTTTTCTTAGACAAAAAAGGGGGACACTTTTAAACTCGTCTAGCAGGTAGTGTGTTGGCTTATTAGACGTCAGGCTAAGGTTCAAACCCTCCAGAATAGACATCTCGATCAAAATGCAGTAAGAAAAATATATTTCGACGGCGACTTCCTCTCAGCAGTCTTCTGGCAAAATCTCTGACAGTAAATAAAAAATTGCCATGAAAAGTTTCTCACCAAATCTGTCGTTCAGTGTCTACTTAAAACTGTTGGTCCCACCGTACTTAGATTTCTTAGAAAAGAGACAGATGAGTTTAAACTCATCTTTCGGTTCAAACCTCTCAGAACAGACATCCCCATCAAAACGCCGTAAGAAAAATATATTTCAACGACGACTTCCTCTCATCGGATTTCTGACAAAAACTCCGAGTGTGGGTAAACAAAAATTGCCAATGAAAAGTATTTCAAAAAACCTGTAGTTCTGTATCTACTTTAAATTTTAGGTCCCGCCGTACCTAGTTTTCTTAGAAAGAAGACAGACGCCTTTAAACTCGTCTAGTAAGTAGTGTGTTGGCTTTAAATTCGTCTAGTGGTTAGTGTGTTGACGGGAAATCACGGTTAAAACCGCCCACAACAGAGATCTCCATTAAAAAGCACTAAGAAAAATATATTTCGACGGCGACTTCCTCTCAGCGGCAAAAACTGATAAAAACTCTGTGTGAGTAAATAAAAAATTGCCACGAAAAGTTTTTCAAAAAATCTGTCGTTCTGTATCTACTGTAAACTCTATGTCACGTCATACATCGTTTTCTTAGAAAGGAAACAGACGCCTTTAAGCTCGTCTAGTAAGTAATGTGTTGGCTTATTATGCACGGTTCAAACCCCCCAAAACAGAGATCTCCTTCAAAACGCCGTAAGAAAAATATATTTCGACGGCGACTTCCTCTCATCGGATTTCTAACAAAAACTCCGAGTGTGAGTAAATAAAAAATTGCCATGAAAAGTTTCTCAAAAAATCTGTCGTACGGTGTCTACTTTAAACAGTAGGTCCCGCCGTACGTAGTTTTCTCAGAGAGGAGGCAGACGCCTTCAAACTCGACTAGGAGGTAGTGTGTCGGCTTATTAGACATGACGCCATGATTCAAACCTCTGGTCAAACGGTCATCAGCAAAATGAGACATGAAAAAAGTATTTCTACGGCGACTTCCTCTCAGCGGATTTCTGACAAAAACTCCGTGTGTGAGTAAACAGATTTTGTCATGACAATTTCCTCAAAATATCTACCGTTTCATGTCTCCTTAAAACTATAGGTCTCGGCGTACTTATTTTTCATAGAAAGGCGGCAGACGCCTTTAAACTCGTCTAGTAGTTAGTGTGTTGCCGTGAAGTCACGGTTAAAACCCCCCAGAACGGACATCAACATTAAAAAGCAGTAAGAAAAATATATTTCGACGGCGACTTCCTCTCAGCGGCAAAAACTGATAAAAACTCTGTGTGAGGAAATAAAAAGTTGCCATGAAAAGTTACTCAAAAAGTCTATCGTTCCAGGCCGCTAACATATGAGGATAATATTTAGACGCACAACGTAAGTGTCCCCCTAGTGGATATTAAGAAATAATGTAAGTTTACATGTTTATTGTATGCCTAAGTGGCTTACTGGCGGAGATGAAATGTATTGAGAGATGATATTATGGGGTTTGCACGTTGGTGGTCGTTGTTAGGTGATCCTTGAAAGTCCTTAGAATTCTGCTATTTGTCTTGGATTCAGCTACAAGTCTACAAGTCTTAGGGTTGTCGCTTTGGCAAGGCATCCAAAGATGTGTGCCTTGTCGTATGGTCCTTGTTTGCTTGATGGACAGCGATCCAGAGCCCGCGGAATAATTGTCGCCCTGTAGCTGTTCAGTATGTTCGGCCAACCTGATCTCAGTTAAGTCAGAATGGTTCTAGCTACCCCGGGTAGCTGCCCCCATCCGATATTGTTGGAGGGTGTTGATTTAGAACCCTGTTGTGGCTGAGTTCGTACATTGCTGTAGTAACTGTCGATTGATGTATGGATCGTTATGTCTCCTTTACTGATCGGGATGCTAAATATTGTTAGTATTAGGTGCAATATATCCGTGTTAAAGCGTCTAAAGTCTTGTCTTATGTGACGAAAAGTTGGATCGTTCGTGACTATCTGCTTGTTTGGAAAGGAGGGTAGATAGCAGGCCATGAGATATTGTTTCGTCAGGAGTTCATTGTATTGTTTCACTGACAGTATTTGAGACTCTTCGTGAAGATGATCAATACCTGACATCTTCCTTTATACCGTAACGACTAAGGGCTTGTAATGACCGATTACGTATGTATGAAGATATTTTGTAAATAAATTTTCTATAAATACAAGGTCTTCCAATAGGGAATTACCAACTTCGGCAGTTCATAATGGCCATTTTTTTTTTGAAACGATATCTGGCAAAATAATTTTCGTTTCTTTTCTTAGGCTTTCATAGTCGCCGTAGTCTAATAGATAGTGTATTGGCTTATTAGACGTAAAGCAGTGCTTAAGGTCCCAGTCTAACCAGTCAACTCGATCATAATGTAATATGAAGAAATTACTTTTTTGGCGACTTACTCTCAGCAATCTTCTGGCAAAAGCTGTGACAATAACTAATCTATCTTTCAGAATCGAATGTAAACTGTAGGTGGCGCCACACGGAACATGTTTGGTGTGAGAAGTTAGGTCGTAATCCCTGCCTGAAGTGTTGTAATGGCCAATTATGTATTGTTACGTGTTTACCTTTTAAAAACGTTTAAAATATGTTCTCGTAAGTTGCAAGTAAAATAAAATGAAATTTGTGTTTAGGCATAATTCTGTATGACACTATTTACAACTTGATGTAAACAATAACAAGTGCTTTTCTTTGTTTTTTTCTCTCCTTATACCCTTTGCATAAATATTAAGAATTACAATACAATTATTCGATAGATCTTTGTATCGATGAATTTGAAACCACGATTACTCACTTTAAATACATTGTGTCTTTACACAAGACTGACTGATTTTTTACTCGCTCATTGCCTGCTTTGCCTTGAATTTCATATGGCAGGGTAAACAGTCTGTTAAATGTTCTGGAAGATGAATATTCATGACTTACACCTTCTCGAAATCTATATAAATGTAAACATTTTATGCTGGTGTTTGTTATTATATTGAAGTCGCTGTAGTCTAGTAGGAAGTGTGTGGGCGTGTTGAAAAGTTACTCAAAAATCTGTCATTTGGAGTCGACTATAAACTGTAGGTTCCGCCACTTATGAATAAAATTAACACACACAACATAAGCGTTGTGAGAAACTGGGTCAATAATCCTGACTGAAGGGTTATAATGACCATAATTGGTCATATGTTAGTTGTTATATTAAGCAATACGATAATTTATAAACAGGTTTATTTACTGCATTGTTTTGTAGCCTTTATTTATAATTTTTATCTAGATCTTTCATTCTTGTAAGAGCATGTATGGACGAAAGTTGACTAATTATGTCTCAGAAATTATTTTAAAGAATTATTTTATTGGCCTATTACTACGGGGATTATATGCAGAAATTATTTCCAATATTATTTCGGACATATGGCTACATTACAGACATCATAACAGCTTTTAAAATTTCTTAGAAGTTATTGAAAACATGGAATACTTCTTAACAATTTCCCTGGAAAAAGTAAGTATGTGAACCTGGCACCTTTGTATGCTAAAGTACAATACAAAAAAAAGAAAAAATAATAAATCCTCATAAGTATTGTTCTGTACAAGAAACTACAGTGAAGACTTTAACAGCAATAATAACTACAACAAAAACAACAACAACAAAACCAGAAGAAGATGTATCTTGTAATGTTGCATGAATATCAATGACTTGTAAATAACATTGACATGAATATCATGACGTGGATACATTTCGCACACATATACAGTGGGCATCAAAAGAAATTACCGTTATTTGGAAAAAAATTACAAAAAAATTTCATAATATTTTCAAATTTTTTCGGGCACTCTCCTTAAGTAAAGGTAAAAGTTGAACTTGGTGATTCTTAGAATTTTATTTTCAGTGTGCAGTTTCTTTTGTTGCTCATTGTATATGGAAATATTTACTACAAGGTACATACATATAATGAAATGACAGTGTGCCACATGCCACGTAGATAAAGTAGACGAGCGTGCATAATTTATTACACCCGGATAATATTGGCATCATTAAAGGCATGCTTAATGTAGAAGGCTTAAAGGTCTTCTTTTTTATTTTTCAATCTTTATCTTCTTTTTTTGCAGTCAACAAAATAAAGAAGACAAAGACAAAACTTAGAATATCTTAATAAAGAAACAGAAAGAAAACAAGAAAATATTGTTTCAAAGCACTTTATTAAGTGCTTTTAGAATAGAAGCGAAGTATTAACCTAGTATTAGCCTAGAGTTGAACCCTTTTGTTTAGCATTTGTTTCGATCAATACAGAACGTCCTCTCTCTCTCTCTCTCTCTCTCTCTAAAATAAGCTCCACTTTAAAGCAGCCGATCTAAAAATCGTGTAATGCTTGGAGTCAAAGGACAATTGGTTTTTTTTGCGCTTACAGTGAGCGTCATAAGAAACCATACATTATTAATAAAATTCTAAGGATCAACAAACTTAACTAAGAATTTTGCCAGAAAAAACTTGCCATATCGAAAGTTTTTGTAATTTTTTTTTTTAATTTTTTGTTTTAAATTTTAAAAACTGGCATTGAAACAATTTTAAAATGAAAATAACGGTAATTTATTAATGTACAGTTATGAAATTGGAAAAAATCTAGATACTGGTATTTCATTTTTACATCGTTTAACATTAAAATCATAAACAAAATATACAATAACAAAAACAATTAACTTGTTTACATGATAAACAAGTAAACAAAAATATACCAACAAACACCAGCATAAAAAAATATGATAAGAAGTAAACACAAAGCAAGGGAAAGCACTCTTAATAAAGAAGAAAATGTTAAAAATAAATTTAACCTTTCACCCGCCTTATAGTCTAGACTTTCACCCTTCTGATTACAATTTGTTTTATTTTAAAACAGCATATCAAAAACTTGAGTCATGCTTTACATGATAAACAAGTAAACAAAAATATATTAACAAACACCAGCATAAAAAACAGTTAATAAATAAACACAAATACAACAACAAACACTACAAGAATAAATGTAAACAAAATACACAAAAAACAATAGTAATACAACGCTATTTACATTTATAGGGACCTTGAAAAGGCGAAGCCTCGAACATTCACCTTCAAGAACATTCATTAGACTGTTTATGTGGGCATATAAAAGGCAAGGGAAAGAACTCTTAATAAAGTTCTTTGGGGATATAAGAAAAATATTAAAAATAACTTTTACCTTTCACCCGCCGTATAACCGAGACTTTAACTCTTCTGTTTACAATTTGTTTTATTTCAAAGCAGCATACCAGAAAATCGAGTCATACTTTGAATGGTAAAAAAGTAAAAAAAATTTGCCAACAAACACCAGCATAAAAAATCATAATAAGTAAACACAAATACAACAACAAACACTCCAAGAATAATCGTAAACAAAATGCACAAACAACAATAGTAAAACAACCATGTTTACGTGGAGAAGCCGCGAACATTCACCTTCAAGAACATTCATTAAACTGTTTATGTTGGCATATAAAAGGAAAAGGAAAGCAGGCAACAAGTGTGTAAAAATTCAGTCAACCTTGTGTGAAGATGCGGTGTGTTTGAAGAGAGTAATCGAGGCTTGCAGATCTCCGTTACAAAGATCTGTCGAATAATTGACTAGTAATTGTTATTGTTTATGCAAAAGAGTGCAAACAGGAATAACAATCAAAGCAATTGTTGTTGTCTACATTAAGTTGTGAACAGTTGCACATAGAATTGTCCAAACAATAAAGAATTTTAAATAAAACTAAACACAAAAATTATTTTTATTTTATTTCAAATCTACGAGCTTTTAATTTAAACGTTTTTAAAAGGTAAAACGCACTGTAATGCACTGTTTTTTTTTGACGCCTTTTGTAAATATTAGAAAACCATTCAAGCATTCCTTCAAATGTAAACTAAATTTAAAAACAATTTTCTTATTTTCCTTGCAATTAATTTTCTACTTAATTTCATCAACATGTTTTACGTGTAAACGTTTTTGCAGAAAATTTTAAAACATGTGCCATTAAAAGTTTTCCACTTTTCCCAGTAAATTTAGAGGGGTATTGGCATCACTTAACGTACCTCTACCGAACGACCGTGTATCCTGCGTAAAGTATGTTAAGCCAACAAAAGTTTGTTTTTTTTCCACTCACCATGTTCTGACAGTTATTAAACACGTGTGTGTCGCATTCATTACCTTCCTGTCTGTCGTGTTGTTGAAGTAATTATTGCCAGAAGAAAACTTTTAACCATTAAAGCAATGCCAGCATTTGTCTCTTGCCTTCCGTCAGTGTTTTATAAAAAAAAAATTAAATTTTTTAAATGAATAGAGGCACTTCAGTAAAGGGATTGAAGACATGATTGGTTTGCCTATTCTATGCAACTATGGATGAGTAGTGGTATCAGGTTTATACATTTAGGGGCTTGAAAATTGTCTGCCTGGCAATGCTATCTCTTGTAGAATATCCGTGACATAAAGTGTGATTTATTCACGGAAAGGTTTATCACGGATGTAGAACGTTAATGTAGATGCCATAGTCTAGTAGGTAGAAATAGTTGTAGTCTACTCGGTAGTATGTTGGCTTATTAGACGAAAGGCCTTAGTTCAAATCTCAGGTCGGACATCAAAACGAAAATATGAAAATATTTCTACGGCGGCTTCCTCTCAACAGATTTCTGGCAAAAAATCTGAAAGCAAAATAAAATTGCCATGAAAAGTTTCTCGGAATCGACTTTAAACTGTAGGTCCCGCCACTTATGCCTAAAATTAACGCACATAACATAAGTGGTGTGAGAAGCTAGGTCTTAATCCTGACTGAAGGATTGTAATGGCCAATTATGTGTTATGTATAGTCTAATAGCTATTGTAACGCCTTATGGGACGTGAGGCCACGGTTCAAATCCCAGGTCACACATCTGAAACGATATGGAATACGAAAAATTATTTCTTAGGCGACTTACCGCAGATTTCTGACTAAAACTCTGAGCGCAAAATATTATTGCCATGAAAAGTTTCTTAAAAATCTATTATTTGGAGTCGACTTTAGAACTGTTGGTCCCGCATCCAAAGTGGTGTGAGAAACTAGGTTTTAATTGTGGATAAAGGGTTAATGGATAAAAGGTTATAATGACCAATTATTTAGGACCTATATTGATCACCATTGACCAAATAATGACTTTTTGGAGTATAGATTAAACGTTCTTGAAGCTAATGTCAGTTGGTATCGCCGTATATTGGATAAATTTCTTTGAGCTCAAATCTATTCATCCAGAGATGGACCTCATTGCTGGAGTTGTAAATTTCGGGTGAAATTTCCTGAGTCACGTCACAAAATTCCTTAAGTTGGAACCTGCAGAAGCAGAAGAACGATGGTATTCAGGGAACCTCTCAAACTCTCCCACGGAAAGCGGCAATATTTTTGACAGATCTTACGTTCCTAGAACGTATGTATTAGACTACGGTAAAGTCTAACAATTTTTGTTCCTTTAAATTATATAATCTGGAGACCAAAAGCAAGTAGTTTCAATTTCATATGAGATAAGTTAAGAATTGCTGAGGAAAAGACTCGTTTAGAAATTAATAACAAATCAACAATTAGATTCTAGAAGTTGCCAAAACGAAAATAAACTTTTCATAGAATAAAAGTAACACTTTATAGCAGTTGTATTGAGAAAATATGAAAATGAGATAATCAATGCTTAGGAAAAGACTCCTTTAGAAAAGAATTACAATAACAAATCAACAACAATATTCTAGAAGTTGCCAAAACGTAAATAAATCAACTTTAAATAGAGTAAAAAGTTACATTGTCAAGCAATACGAATAAGAAACTAAGAAAATATGGTAACAAGTATTTAGGCAAAGACTCCTTGAGATAAGAATTGCAATAACAAATCAACAGCAATATTCTAGAAGTTGCCAAAACGAAAATAAGTTAACTTTAAATAGAGTAAAAAGTAACATTATATAGCAGTTGTACTGAGAAACTAAGAAAATTAAAAAAGTAGTGCTTAGGAAAAGACTCCTTTAGAAAAGGGTTACAATAACAAATCAACAATTATATTCTAGAAGTTGCCAAAACGGAAATAAATCCACTTTAAATAGAGTGAAAAGTAACATTGTATAACAGTCTTACTGAGAAAATAAGAAAATAAGATAAGCAGTGCTTAATAGAAGACTCTTTTAGAAAAGAATTACAATAACAAATCAACAATAATATTCTAGAAGTTGCCAAAACAGTTGTACTGAGAAACTAAGAAAATGAGATAAGCAGTGCTTAAGAGAAGACTTTTTAGAAAAAAATTTAAATAACAAATCAACAACAATATTCTAGAAGTTGCCAAAACGAAAATAAATCAACTTTAAATAGGGTAAAAAGCAACATTGTATAGCAGTTGTACTGAGAAACAAAGAAAATGAGATAAGCAATGCTTTGGAAAAGACTCCTTTAGAAAAGAATTACAATAATAAATCAACAAACAATATTCTAGAAGTTGCCAAAACAAAAATAAGAAAGCTTTAAATGTAGCAATGGTAAGCTGTTGTTGTCAAAAACAGAGAGAGTTTTAAAAAATTGTGAAGAGTAAAGAATTTCTTTTTGCCTTCAAAAATTATAAACGAATCGAGTCTGTAGAACATACTTAATAAGTTAAGGACATAACAAATCCCTGAGGTAGTTATGGAAATCAATTAAACAAAATCTGGGGTCCTTAAAGCAACATTTTTACTTGAGTTTATAAGCCTTAATTTCAAGCATACTTTGATGACTTCGAAGACAAACTGAAAAACCTGAATAAAGTTCTACTTGGCAGCCATAAAGTTATCAGATTTTTAATTGAACATACTGAACATAAAATGACAAAATCAAATATCAACACGTCAGACTACTAAGTAGTAAAATTTTGTCTTCAAAATTTGTTTTCCAAAAAAAAAAAATATTACGACGAAGTTAGGCTTGTTTTTGTTGTGTTATAGACACTTTGGTTGTATAATGATAATGGTGATGATGCTCATGCTGATGATGATGATGATGATGCTGTAGGAAGTTTTATAAACTTTTGTTCAATTTATTAAAAACATTTTCGTAGTAGAGATGCAGCCAACCATCCTAACCTCTCTTCTACTGCTAAAATCAAAAAATTATTTTCATCATTTACGTTCGTTATTTAACTTTTAAGGAGTGTTGGATAATCTGTGAGGCTTCTTTTTTTTTTGGGAAATTTTTTCAGAGTTTAGTTTCATGACATTTAAAATCAAGACTTTATTAATGAGGAAAAGACACTTTTAACATTTTGTTTAAATTAAACAAAAGATGCCAGTAAACTAGAGGGTATTAGATTAGAAATCAATTCTTATTTAATTTAAATTCAAAAATATATTTGGTATATAAATAAAATGATAATAATAACTCATTTATTTTAAATTATTTAATTTTTATAACAGTTTATAACAGTTTTTAGAAAAGTTTATAACAGCTTTTATAACATTTTATAATATTTTATAACATTTTATAACAGTTTTTATAGCAGTTTAGAACAGTTTTCAAAACAGTAATTATAGCAGTTTTTATAACAGCCTTCATAACAGTTTTTATAATATTTTATAACATTTTATAACAGTTTTTATAACAGTTTTTATAGCAGTTTAGAACAGTTTTGAAAACAGTTTATAACAGTTTCTGCAACAGTAATTATAGCAGTTTTTATAACAGCTTTTATAACCGTTTTTATAATATTTTATTACAGTTTTATAACACTTTATAACAGATTTTATAACAGTTTTTATAGCAGTTTAGAACAGTTTAGAACAATTTTCAAAACAGTTTATAACAGTTTCTGCAACAGTAATTATAGCAGTTTTTATAACAGCTTTTATAACCGTGTTTATAATATTTTATAACACTTTATAACAGTTTTATAGCAGTTTAGAACAGTTTTCAAAACAGTTTATAACAGTTTCTGCAACAGTAATTATAGCAGTTTTTGTAACAG
Source organism: Sarcophaga peregrina (assembly GCA_014635995.1). Classification (NCBI taxonomy): domain Eukaryota; kingdom Metazoa; phylum Arthropoda; class Insecta; order Diptera; family Sarcophagidae; genus Sarcophaga; species Sarcophaga peregrina. Next base: position 81,659,182 of record CM025793.1, on the reverse strand, counting down.
CTTTTATAACCGTTTTTATAATATTTTATAACAGTTTTATAACACTTTATAACAGTTTTTATAGCAGTTTAAAACTGTTTATAACGGTTTATAGCAGTTCCAGCAACAGTAATTATAGCAGTTTTTGTAACAGCTTTTATAACCGTTTTTATAATATTTTATAACAGTTTTATAACACTTTATAACATTTTGTAACAGTTTATAACAGTTTTTATAACAGTTTTTATCACATTTTATAACAGTTTTTACAACATTTTATAACAATTTTTATAGCAGTTTAGATCAGTTTTCAAAACAGTTTCTGCAAGAGTTTTTATAACAGTTTCTGCAACAATTTTTATAACAGCTATAATAACCGTTTTTAAAAAATTTTTAATAATTTCCTTCGGTGGGTTTTTAAACGCTCCTTTTATTTAAATTTGAAGACCCATTTCTAAATGAATGGGTCCACATGAGCTCCAAAAGCATTCATTCTATCAGCAATAAGTCACATTTTGGTTAACGGCAAGCAATACAGGTCGCCGTAGTCTAGTAGACAATGTGATGGGTTATCAGACGGAAGGCCATGGTTCAAGCCTGAACCCAACAGTCTTCTGGCAAAAACTCGGAGAGTAAAACGAAATTTCAACGAAAAGTTTCTCAAAAAATCTAACGTTTAGAGTCGAATCTAAGTTAGGTTAGGTTAGGTCGTAGATATCACATAGCTCACTTGAGCACGCATGGCGGCCCGTTGTGATGCCACGGGTGAAACGCAGTCCCTGTACTAACCAAGTTCCGCCAAATCAGGGAAAGGAAGAAGTTGATCAGCGCAATGGCTGCACAACAAATCACGACTACCCCGTACTGGAAAACCAGCCAAAAAATTTGATGAACGAAGCTATGTATATCCTTGATATCAATAGATGATAGCTCCGTTAAGCTAACAAGGAATGGGGAGCCAAATAACCTATATCTACAACTAGCAAGAGACTTGCACTGGCAAAGAAAGTGAATAACGCTTTCCTCTTCCTCAGTGGACCTGCATCCACAGCAGAAGTCGTTAAAAGGGAGCCTCATTCTCTCGGTGTGCCTACCCATGATGCAATGACCCGTAAGCACGGCCACTACAGTCGAGATGACATCACAACCGAGACCAAGTAATCGGTTGGTCGAATCCAAACCGTCATTCCACTATAAAGCAGCTTTCAAATGTCTGAGCTCATTATTCCTGTTCCTGCAGTTTCATCAAGATTGGAATGAATCTCTCCTTACCTTTTGATAACATGTGCGGTTTCAGACTAGCCGATTCCTAATCATGCGATCTCTTTAACTTCGTCATGCAAAATGTTCTGCGGAAGGTGAAAGTACCTCGCAATGTCACTATTTTCCAAAAAGGAACTCACTGCTTGAGCACGATTTGATAGTTGGCTCTGATCCGCCAATCTGCCGCTTCTATGGCCTCATCACTGGTTAGATTTTAGAGGAAGAGGCGTTGGAGATGTGGATCGAAATATTCTGTATCTAGGTATCTATGGTCTATGAGCTTAGAGCTTAAGGCCAGTTGAAGTTTAGTAATTGGTTTCATAACAGATCACTCAGAGATTAGATCACTGACAAAGTGTTGGAACAGATTCCAGTCGCACGATTGCAGGGTATGTTGCGATGAGGAGGAATTAGAAACTATTGAAACACCTCCGCTGCAACTGTCAAGCCTTTAGTGGGTTGAGGACCCTCAGCAGGGCCGTCTTCGAAGATTTGGACTTATTGTCGAGAGCCGCAAGTAAAGCTATTCAAAGATTCATAAATAGGTTGAGTTGATTGAGAAGCGCTAGGGCATAAAGGGTGTAGTCGCACTCTCTTGTGTATTTGTGGTCCATTTTTTCAATCCGTTTCTTAGAAATAGGAAAGGGAGGATTTTCCTAGCATTATAGTTTTCTACTCTACGACGTATTTACAATGGATCAGTGTGACCTATAGGTATTGTACTTAGATTAGGTTAGGTAAGAGGTCAATCAAGACAAGTACAGTACCCAGAGGTCGAAGTTGTACAATGTTCTAAAGGAGGGAAGGATAAAAGGAGGGTATGTAGGAAAGAGGGGGAAGGTATTGTACTTATCCCGATGACAAGTACACGTCCTTAAACCTAACATAATCTGAGATAGTCCTGGCAGTAAATGAGGGTAAACAAACTACTGTTGGGTTTTTACCTTTTAAAACATTTAAAATATGAGCTTGCAGATTGGAAATAAAATGAAAATAAATTTCTCCAGAGTTTTAATTAAATTCGTTATTGTTCGCACATTGTTGTGTGTCACTGCTCACAACTTGATGTAAACAATAACAATTGCTTTGTTTGTTAGTCCTCCGTTTACACCATTTGCATAAACAATAATAATTACTATTCAATTGTTCGACAGATTATCCATGATAAATCCCTACAAATGTACCGCGTCTTCACACAAAACTGACAGGACTTTACTAACTCGCTCGTCTGCTTTGTTTTGTCTTTATATGGCAGATTAAACAACCTGATGAATGTTCTTGAATGCGAACGTATATGACTTCTCGCTAAGCTTAAAGGCTTTTACAACTCGTGAAGTGTGCTTAGTGATATGATAAAATTTTTTACGCGTATCTGGAATTAAAATGTTTTTTAACTGTGCTATGAAGTCCCCATAGATGCTGTTGTCTAAGAGGTTCGACTTTCTCTTAGAAGACTACTCAGATTACTTAGAAAATATGTAAAAATGCAATGCAATCCGGTCTAGACACTCAATAATAATAAGTGAACAAAATAAATAGACAACAACAGAATACACACATCGTACGGTACACAGAATTAGGCGAACAAATACGTAGAAATTTATATCAGTATCTAGATTTTTCCATTTTCGTGTATTAAAAGGAGGCAGGGGGCGTATGAGATCCCAGATTATTGCCGATAACTACATATCCGATATTGTCAGTGATTTTATTTATCTTGGCACCACTGCTACGCAACAAAACTGATGTCTGTCTGAAGATCAAACGTAGGATCACTTTTACCAACAGGTGCTGTTATAAACTCAACATTCAACGGATTAGCAGAGACGACTCTTTTACTCTACGAGGGCTTCTTTATGGCGTAAAAGCATGGAGTCTATTAGGTACCAGTGCAGCTGCCTTTGACGAATTCGAGAGAAAATTTCTACGTAACATCTATGCTCCAGTGTAAGTTGGCGATGTTAAAAAAATTGTAATCCTGCTTGAAGGAAAGAATGTATGTTTATGGGCAGCAATCTGTTGATTCATTTCTTCTTCTTCTCCTTCCTCCTCATTCATTCACGTGGAAAATAAAAATACAAAATTGAGGGAAGAAATAAATACCCCACCGCAGGGAAATATGAAATTTTAAAAAATTGTCAACACTCAGCACGCTTTAGTCATTTCTTTAATTCACGTTTTTTTTTTTTTGTTTTTTATTTTTAATTTCTCTTTTAATGTTCATTCGCATTATCTTGCGGGTAGTATCTGTGGCATGTGTGTGGAAAGGTGCGTGGCTTTTATTTTTTTACTGTGTCATCATCTTTCCGTCTTTCTTTCATGTTCATGTGCATTCCCTTTGAATGATCATCTCTCATCAGCTTAGTTCGTTGAACAACCGCATTCCATGTTGAATTGCATAATAACACGACCATATTGTTGTTGTTCTTCTTCTTCTTTTTTTATCGTGAAATAATTTATTTTGAACTGCTTACATACACACACGCACACACAATATTATTGCCTTATGAGGTGAATACAAACACAAACACAGAGAACATTGCCCGCAGAGATGCAGAGATGATGATGAATTACAATTTCAACTGTAAGGAGAAGAATGGGTTAAGAGAGTGGGTTGATGAGACAAAAATGGTGTGTGCCACAGCTAATTAAATTGTAACCCAATAAGCATCAACAGAAGTAAACAAAATCATTCACTTTTAGATTGGAAATTCAATAAAAAACACATTAAATTGTAAGTGACCTCCAATAATAGTGACAAATCGGGTGGACCATCTATCGGTTTAAATTTGAAGCATTGGTTATTTCGAATCTGGCAATACTTTTGTCATTCCGTCACAAAATTCAATCAATTATCTCCACTGAACGTAATAAATCGACTTACGCTTGAGGAACGTTCCGATTTATTGGAAATTTATGTTCAAAATAAAGGCAATTGTTCGGCCGGGAAATTGTACGAAAATGTCGTATAAAATTTGGTCAAAGAGAAGGTCCAACAATGCCCAGTAAACGCAAATTTATTGCCAAAGTTCGTGAAACTAGCTTCAATGTTGAGGCGTCAAGACGAGAGCCTCTTGGTACAAAGCGCACACCCGAAAATATTGCACTTGTGGCTGAGCCGACTTCAATTCGTCATTGTCCTCAACAATTGAACATTTCACGCACCACTTTACGTTGAATTTTGCAAAGAGATCTCGGTATGACGCTTTACAAAGTCCAAGTGATTGAGGCGACATGATCATCCACTTCGTTTTCGCTTCACTCGACATGCCAACGGGGAACTGTACGACGATGTCGCTTTTGAAAAAAAAAAATCATCTTTTCGGATGTTGAGCTCATTTTCATTTTGGTGGGTACATTAATAAGCAAAATTGCCGTATTTAGGGCTCAGAAAACCCACACATGGTCTTAAAGAAGCCAATGTTCGCACACCCAATACGAGTGCTCAGTGTATAGTCTAAGCGCGCTTAGACAGATAAGTGGCTTCAGAGGACAGTGTCTGAGGAAGCGATACTAGTATTGGCAAAGACAATACCAATGAACATATTGGCGGATGAGATGAGGCGGATATGCTTTCGCCGTTTTCAGTGTCCAGGACGGACAGCGTCTATAAAAGCAAAGGAAAGAAGGACTTCCATGCACAAATGGCAGTTACGATGGGAGAGCAGTTTAAAGGGAAGATGAACATTTCACCTTGTCCACGATGTAGCCCTTTGGATGAAGAACAAACATTGCGAGCTGAACTACTACGCGGCCCAGTTCCTGATTGATTATGAGTGCTTCAGGAAACAGCTGCACAGATTCTAACATGCTGCCTCAGATTTAGGTAGCCCGGAGAAACGAGTTCGGAACCAAATCGGAGGAGCTGCTAAATTCTAGGACACTATCGAGAACAGCCAGAAAATGGCTGAAGTAATGCAAGAACTGGACCTGAATATTTCTCTCCTTCTGCCAGACTACTGCAGTGTGTTTCTGGCGGAGGTGATGGCAATTTACCTTTCAGTCGTGTCTCGATCTTTTCGGACAGTCAGGCTGCGATAAGATCTCTGTCAAGGTTCGTGATCAACTCTAGGATCGTTAGGGAATGTCGCCGCTGTCTCGACCTAATCTCGGGGCGCTTCACCAGTGTCTCTGGTGTGGGTCCCCGGCACAGTGATATTCCGGGAAACTGTTGGGCCGACGAGCTCGCCAGGCCTGGTGCGCTTCTTCCGGAATCCTCTTCTGTTGAGATGGGTATGCCACTTGCCTCGGTCAAGTTGACCATTGCGCGGAGGTTCCTTCGGGACGCCAACCTATCCTGGGTCAATGAGGAGTCCTGCTCCACCGCTAGACTTACCTGGCCCAGGATGGATGGAAGGCGTACCAACCGATTACTTAGTCTCGGTCGTGATGTCATCTCGATTGTAGTGGCCGTGCTTACGGGTCATTGCATCATGGGTGGGCACGCCGAGAGAATGAGGCTCCCTTTTAACGACTTCTACCGTGGATGCAGGTCCACTGAGGAGGAGAGGACTGTTATTCACTTTCTTTGTCAGTGTCCGTCTCTTGCTAGGTGTAGATATAGGTTATTTGGCTCCCCATTCCTTGTTAGCTTAACGAAGCTGTAATCTATTGATATCAAGGACATAGCTTCGTTCATCAAATTTTCTGGCTGGTTTTCCAGTACGGAGTAGTCGTGCTTTTGTTGTGCAGTCCTTGCGCTGATCAACTTCTTCCTTTCCCTGATTTGGCGGGACTTGATTAGTACAGGGACTGCGTTTCACCCGTGGCATCAGAACGGGCCGTCATGCGTACTCAAGTGAGCTTTGTGATATCAGAGCTACCACTACGACCTGACCTGAATGCAAGAACTCGGAAGACTGGAGTGATGGATGCGATATTTGACTTGATGTGTTAAAGCTTTCGAGCTAACCAGCCCACCGCGAAGTAATACCTTACGGCTGTCCCGCGGGGGGGAGTGTTTGAAGTGTATAGGGGGTGCGTTTAGTACGTAAGCACCAGTAATGGTAAATCGTGCATGCTTTTGTTGAAACAAAAAAGTGTCTCTCCAAGATTCCCACCTCCGACCCTAGACAAAAAAACCCCGTAACGAGTGCTGGATTTAGCGTGGCTTGTAGAACAGAATCATTATTGCCCCATACGGGCAATGGAGACACCTAACGCACCATGACAATCGCTTTCTTTTTACCAACTCTTCTTAGTATTGATAAGAACGATATTTGATTACCTCAGGATCGTGCAACTTGACACACATCTCATGCTGGAATCGATTTATTACGTCAAACGTTTGATGGCCATTTAATTACCCAAAAGGGTGAAGTCAGTTGGTCGCCAATAAGCTGCCTTTTGACGCCGTCGCAGTATTTTCTGTGAGGCGCCGTTAAAGAAAAGTGTTATGCCGAGAAATCAGAGACAATTGAGCGTTCGAAGGTGTCAAACAGGATCGTGCAACTTACCACACATCTCATGCTGGAATCGATTTATTACATCAAACGTTTGATGGCCATTTAATTAGCCCAAAATGGTGGTATTAATTAGCCGCCAAGGAGCTACGTTTTGACGCCGTTGCATTATTTTCTATGGGACTCCGTTAAAAAAAAGTGTTATGCTGAGAAATCAGAGCCAATTGACCGTTCGACGGTGTCAAATATTTGAAGACCGTTTAATTAGCCGAAATGGTGGTGTTAATTGGTCGCCAAGAAACTGCAATTTGACAAAATTGGGACTATTTACCGTAGGGCGGCATTTCCTAATAGCATACAGGATCAGCAAAATTTTCTATGCCGTTTAAAATAAGAAGAAATACAGGGAGTACCATTGCAACATTACATATGCCAGACGATGCTAATCCATCTCTTCCCACTTTTAAGGATTTACGACAAGGTTCTTGCCATGGAAAAGAGAAGGGACCATCTCTAGGCTGGAGATGGCGAACCAATATGATGTTCGTATCACATGGTGGCGGGACATAGAGATATATCCGGTAACTGCAGAGCAGATTATTTGGCCAGAAGGGGCACAACCATCGAACTCTCTGATGAATTCTCTACATTAGAGATCCCTTTGAGCACCTGCAGGCCTATAATTGACAATGCAATCGTGGACCTTGTCAACACTAGGTGGGTAGCTTCTGATAAGGGCAGAACGTCGCAAAAAATCTGGCCAAGGCTGGATGGAAGGCATAAGGCTACTCTGCTTAAACACCAAAGAAGCGGGCTCTGCGGTGTTATCGCGGTTATTACGGGGCATTGTATTAAAGGAACACATGCGAGGTGTATTGGTCTTGAACACCTCGCGAATTTCTTTAGAAGCAGTGGAGATTAGGAGGAGGATGAGACTATTCTTCACCTACTGTGCACATGCCCGGCACTTGGTCGGAGAGAGAGTGCCTTTTACATGGAGGATCTAGATGAACTGTCATGCATGGATATTGGCAGTCTGAGTCGCTTCATCGGAAGCTCCGAGTGTTTAATGGAATGGGGGAGAATGAGAAACTGTGGTATCACAATGGGTCCTGTATGCGACCTAAGTGTGTCCGCTCAAGACTCCGGCGAGCGGCTAGCTACTTGTACCTAGCTTCCCACCTATCCCTTGGGTGACTGCCAACAGCATTGTATGCTGTTAACATCGCCAGAACGTTCCGTAATGAAATTATCACACAATATGTCTTGTTTTGTTGTTGAGTTTCCAAAAATCCATCATCCATCACTTTTTTTTTATATTCTTTATGCTTTTAAGAACAATTTTTGTCTTGTCATCACTGGCACTTTTTTTCCCTCGTGAAACCATTTCCTCCCGTTTGGAAATTTTTCAAATACCCTGCAGTCATGGCAGAACAAATGCCCGTCATGTGTACAAAGTTTAACTAGAAACACCCCCCCTATACTCGTACAAGCATATTTTGCTCCCACATATCTAGGCATTGTCAAAAGCCCATTTTTTTCTTCTTCTTCTTATTTTTTGCTGTCAATTTATCTTTGGCACCCGAATAACGAATTTTATTGAAATAAAATCGAATGAAATGTGAAACTTCAAAGCTATTTGTCGTGTCTTCAGTTTGAAAAATGAATAACAATGACAGAGAAAGAAAGAGAGAGAGTGTGAGAGTGAGAGAGAGTGAGGAACATATAGTTTCAGTTCCTAAAAACTGTCATTCTCAATATTTTCTTTGTTCCTTTGTGCCTCAATACAGCCTCTCTAAACACTTTTGGGCCACATAACGTCCAGTGGCTATGGAAAACAGAAAATTGAAGGAAAAGAAAAAATGGCACAGAAATGTGCCTCTTTTATGTGAAAATTTAAAAAGAAAAATGAGAAAAATTTACAGTCTTGATCAAAACTGATTGGAGATTGTAGTTACTGCACCAAACCGGCACTCCTAATCGGATTTTTTTTTTGTCTTGGACCAGAGATGCAAATCTTTGAAAGACACTTTTTTGTTCCAACATAAGCATGCACGATTCACCTTCACTGGTACCTACATACTAAACGCACCGCCTACACACTTCAACCACTCTCCCACCGGGACCGCCGGGACTGCCGTAAGATATTACTTCTCGGAGGGCTGGTTAGCTTTAAGGCTTTATCATGTTATCTTGAATTTCATCTCTGTTCCTTCAGTCTTCGGAGTTCCATCATTGCTTCGGCCATTTTCTGACTATATTGGCTTCATACAATCCTAAATTTCAACATCTTTTCCATAAGCCGGTTTGGTCCTAAACTAGTTTCTCCGGGCCATCTAAATCTGGGGGCAGCATGTTAGAATATGTTCCGCATCTTCGTCCGCATCTATACATATATACATACATACATAATTGGCCATTACAACCCTTCAGTCAAGATTACGACCTATCTTCTCACACCACTTATGTTGTGTGCGTTAATTTTAATACGTGAGTGGCGGGACCTACAGTTTAAAGTCGAATCCGAACGACAGATTTTTGAGCAGCTTTTCATTTCAATTTTATTTACTCTCAGAGTTTTTGCCAAAAATCTGCTGAGAGAGGAAGTCGCCGAAGAAATATTTTTCATTTTGATGTCTGACCTGGGATTCGAACCCGGGCCTTTTGTCTAATAAGCCAACACACTACCCACTAGACCACGGCGACTTCAGTGCGTCTATACAGTTTGGGCAAATCTGTGCAGGTACTTCCTAAAACATCCATGCCCGGTTAGGAACTGGATCACGTAGTCGTTCAGGCTGCAATGTTCGTTCCCCATCTAAGGGTTTGTATCAGGGACTAGATGAAATGTCCATCTTCCCCTTTAAGCTGTTCTCCCATCGTGACTGCCATTTGTGCTTCACTCCTCCGGTTTTATAGCCGCTGTCTGTCCTGGACTCTAGAGATGGCCTCATCTCATCCGCCAATATGTCTTTTGGTATTGTCTTTGCCAATACCAGTATCGCTTCCTCAGACACTGCCTTGAAGCCACACTTATCCGTCGAAGCCCGCTTAAACGATTCACTGAGCACTCGTAATGGGTGTGCGTGGATTGGCCTCTGTAAGACCATGTGTGGGTTTTCTGAGCCCTAAATACGGCAATTCTGCTTATTAATGTACTCACCAAAATGATAAAGAGCTTAACATCCGAAAAACCATCATCGTACAGCCCTTCTAGCGAAGCGATGATCATACCGCTTCAACCACTTAGATCAATTGAACTTTGCGAAGCATCATATCGAGATCTTTTCGCAAAATTCAATGTAAACTGGTACGCGTAGTTTTTAGTTCATGAGAACGTTGACGAGTTGATGTTGGAGAATTCTCTAGGGCACTCTCAACCCTAGCTACCATATAAGCACTGTACTAGCAGGCTCACGTCTTGACGCGTTAACAATGAAACCAGTTTCACGAACTTTGGCAATAAACTTGCGTATACCGGGCACTGTTGGCTGCATTGCGTATCGCGTCAGCATATCGTACAGTGTCCGCCCTAGCCGTACTTGTACAGGTACAATCCCTGTGGATCTCCTGGCAGCAAAGCGGATTGAGATTTATAAGACCAAATCGGCTGGAAATCACATAACCAGTCACTTCAGGGAAAACACCATTTCAGAATGGCAACGATGAAGATAGAGGAAGGTGGACGGCAAGATTTATTCCGGACATATAGCCATGGATTGGTCGGAAATTTTCAGATGTAAATTACTACGTTACACAGATGCTATAGGGTCATGGATATTTTAGGAAATATCTGCACAGAATGGGCAAGACCGCTGCAGAACATGTAGGCACGGCGGCATAGATGACATTGGCACCCGTGTCAAACGATATTCCAAACAAGGTCCTGGACGCAAGGAATAGTGGAGACACTTAGATGTCTCCTCTACCTTCGCGAATATGAGCATGCAGGTGCCAAAGGGCCAAAAGGACTCCACTCCGAAGTAATACCGCCGTAGTTCCGGAGTGGCCACAACAGTCCACGAGCCGAGAGTGGGATTTAGTGGGTGAGGGCCCCACACACGGAGGATGTGATGATTTCCTATATGGTGCGGTTAGGTACACCACGTAAAAAAAAATACCCACACCAAGCTACCTACAAGCGAAGTAATTTTAATTCAAATAAAGTGTCACTATGTTTTATCCAACACTGTAAGTGTAAAAATATCCTTGCCGTCAACCGTTTTGAAGCAGTAAAAAAGTAATTGGAAATCTTTTTTCTGTTACTGTTGCCTACTTTTTAATAACACGCAATAATCCAGACATTTTTTTCTCTTTCTCTTTTGAACACATGTTGCGAAAATTTTTTTTACCAAAATAACGACGTAAAAAACCAAAAATAATACAAAAAATTAAAAAGAATTATCACAGGACGAAAAAAAATGCATGAGCGTGCGTGAGAAAAATGAAATTTCGTTAAATCTATAAAAAAAAAAGAAAGAAGGAAAGAAAAACAAACATTTTGACGCCTTAATATTGATAACAGAACAGAAGCTTAAAAGGGATTACAAGAAAGAAAATGAAAATTACGTTTTTCCCCCTTTTCTACGTCAAGTTTTGGCTGGCAGAACTGCATTAAAATTCCTTCTTTTCGTCAATAAAAGTTCAAACACTTTTGCATTCCTTTTTACACTGCTTGAAAAAATTGCACGTACACTATGATATTAAAAACATATTTAATTGGTCATACATACGTAACATAATTGGTTATTACAACCCTTGTAATAGGATTACAACTTCGCATACCACTTCTGTTGTGTAAGTTAATTTTTGTACAAGAGTGTGAAGGACCTACAGTTTAAAGCAACATATTCTTAAACAACTCATAATCAAATGTATATAAACATTCTTGCTTTATAAAGTACTTAATAAATATTTTTAGTTTATAAACATTAAAGAGTTGATACAAACAGTAATCAACACATTATTTTAGATTTACGCTATACAAGTTGAGTTGATTTAATTTGTATACACGTAATGCTTAATAGAAAGTTTATAAACATTGGCAGCTTAATAAATCTCTAGCAATCTCTCTAGCAACAAATTTAAATTGAAATATGTTTATTTGCAACTTTAACTTATCAATGTTTATTGCATATTTTTCTTTGCAACATGTTTATACGTAAAGAATATTAAACAAGTTGTATTAAAATGTTTATAGACATAAAGGTTTGATATTGTTTAAACCAACATACAACTACAGCAACAGCTAAAAAACGAACATTAACTAACTGACATTTTTATTTTCGTTAAGCAAAGAGCCAAATATTAGAGATTTAAACAAAACAGTCTTCGTAGCGCCGTTATACGCGTTGGTTGAATTTTCGATATCTTGTATCGTGGAAAGTGCGTAACGTTTTGCTAAAGAAAAAAAAAACCGTAAAAGAATAGAAAATAAAAAAAGAAAGAAAAAAACAGGTGCGCGCGTGAAATTAAATTCGATAGGAGTGTAACGGTAGTTAGAAAAAATAAATATTTGTTTAAAAAGTTAAAATTAAAATAAAAAAAAAGGAAAGAAAAATATGAAATAAAATTTTCAAGTGATAGAAAAAATAAATAAAAAAAAGTGAAGGAAAAATAAATTAAAAAAAAGATTTTAATTAAATTGATAAAAAAAAAGGTAAAAATAAAAATAATTTTTATATATTTTAAGTGTTTTTAATATTTATTCTCGAAATTTATTTTTATTCTTGAAAATGGCATGTCCCATGCAAGAGTTTAATTTTAGTGTGTGTTGCAAAAGCAATGTTTGTTCCTTAACATCTAGTGACAATGTGTCAATAATGACAAGTAATGTTCAAGCTCAATTACAAACACAAAAAAAATCATGAGAGAAACAAAAAAACAAAAACAAATAAATGTCAGTTCTTAACAACACAACAAAAATAAAAAAAAAAAAAACTAACGGATAAGTGTATAAAGACATCACACATCATACAACTTGGTTGGTTTAACGCATGCCTAAAGAAATTGCAGACAAACAACAACAACAAGGGCAGCATGAACCAAAAAAATGAGTGTGTTTTATATGCACCTGTTTTTTGCTGTATAAACACAAAATTAAAAACACCACAAACAATTACAGTGAAACATAGTATCCAACAAAATTTGTATGTTGGGCACATGCTTACTTCTTTTATTTGCACTTAGCAGTCAGTGTATTGTAAATGAAACAATAACAACAATGCTTTGGAACTATACCTATATGTTGCCAGTTAGCAAATTTTTTTGTTTGTTTTTGTTATTGCTTGTGTAATAATTATGGGTATATGGTTATTGTTGTTGTTATTGCTTTTACATTACAAAGCCGGTTTCTTTTATTTCCTTAAATTTCTCAAATATTTGTCTCTGCAAAAGCAAATTGTTCTCACTCTCTCTCTATAGCTCATATGTTTACATATGTATGTATGTAGGTATGATGTTTACAATTATAAATCTCTTAACAAGTGTGTTGTTAAGAAGAGGAGAGGGGTGTTTTTTTCTGTTGCATTGTTTGTTTGTATATGAATTCGTGTGTGGGTTTAGGTATTTAATGTAATATAACACAGTACCGTTATAACAGCTGATTGCTACATTGTTGTTTTTCTTGCTTTCGTTAATATTCTTTCGTTTAACTTGATGAAATTCAAACAAATTCTTAGTTTCGTTCGGGTTTTGGTTAAAAATTGTTGTGTTTTTCGTTGTTTAATAAGAAATTTTTTTGTTAAAAGTGTTATTGCCGGTATTTAAACGTAAAAATCTTTTCTTTTAGTGTTTCGTGTGTGTTTCTTTTATTATAATTTGGTTAAATTTACGTTCATTGACTTGTTTTGTTTAAAAGAAAATCAAAAAACAAAAAAACAGAAAGAAAGAAGACAAAACTTTTGTATTTGAATAATAGAAACTATTTTTATAAGTGCTTCTCACTGTTTTTTTTATGAGTAAATTTTTACGGTTTTCCTTCTTTTAAACGAATTATTTTAATAAACATTTTAAGAAAAAAAATTAAAAAATTTTCATAAAGGGCCACCAGCACCTTAATAAAAAGGCAAAAAAAAACTTGTTTCGTTAAAAATCAATAAAGTTTTGTCAGTGTGTTGCGTTGTGTTGTACGGTTTAGTTGGTAGCAAAATGTAAAAGCTTATGTATGAATATGGGTGTATGTGTGTGTTTGTGCATGTTCGTCATGTGTTAAGGTATGTAAAACAAATAAAAACAACAACAACAATACCCGGTTATTTTTTAACGAAGAAATCTTCATGATTCCTCAAAGTTGACGACGACGTTCACAAAAGCAAAATGTAAACAAAAAGCAAAAGAGGTATTCCAATCATACAATTTAAAGGTTAATTAAGTTGAAATGAAATGAATTATAAAAAAAAGACAAAATCAATAATTAAAAATAAATTATGATTAGCTAACTCTTCATGAAAATAATCCACCACGTTTTAAAAGTTCAATTATAAAGTGGAATAAAAAAGGAAAACATTTTTCCTCCCACACACATAATTTTGTAGGCTAGCGTTACTTCACGAAGTTAATTTAACGGGATTTTTTTATATTTTGTTTGTTGGTCTTTTTTCATTTCTAGATCGAAGTTATTTCTCAAGAGAATTGCCTTCGGTGTCTTCAATAATTCTCTTCATTATAATTCTTCGTTATAATTCGTCCTTACAAAACTATTTAATTCGTCTAACTCATATATTAATCGCTTCAAAATTGACCCACGTATTATCATTTATATTGAAATATATGTTGTCTATTTAGAGTAATAAATACACTCCGAGATTAATTACATACTTTAAGTAATGGATTGTTAAATTTTATTACCCGTATGTGTATGTATGGTGGGTGGGTGGCTGTAATGGGACTCATGCAAAGCCATACAAACATGTTTGATATTCAAATGAAATTTATGTGCCCCACTACCACCACCACCACCACTACTACTCTCCTGTCATAATCATTGTAACGAACGTTACATTCGATGTTTATTAATACACGAAATGCATTCAAATGGTGAATTTCTAATACAAGTCCGGGGGCGAGTGAAATAATAATTCAATCATGTGGTGATTATTGTATGTGTGTATTGGTCAATTGTATTGTATTAATTGTACCTTAAGGCTTCGCTTTATGCATGCATTTCAGAAATTGTAATTAAATTTGGGGAAAAGCTATTGGAAGACTTTAAAATCAGTGAATTTAAATAATTTAAATTCATTTGTATGAAGATAAATTTCAATTTAAAAACCAAAGACATAAACCCACACTTTTAGCAGCGCCACTTCTTGTTTCTAATACATTTGCTGTTAAGCCTAAATTATATCAAGTCATGTCCCATGTCCATTTATATTTTGAGTGTTTTCTGGGGTTTTGGTTAACAAACCCCTGTTATTTCTTGCTAAGAGCACATATATTATCATACAAGCAGAAAACCAAAGACGAGTATACTCGTCGTTGCCAATAAGAAGTCAGAAGGATATCTTCTCGATATCGATATCCTTTTTTGTATTTGCGTACGTTTTAGTAGAGAAACAAATAATTAATCACGCATCATGTATAAAGAAAAGAAAATTAAATAAAATGAGACATATTCGGAAAATTGGCAACACTTAGTAATTCACTGTTGCCAATTGGCAAAAGCCTGCATGTTAAAATATATAAAGTAAGACGAGTATACTCGTCTCGACAATGCAGGATACCCTGTCAAAGACGAATATTCTCGTCCAATGCAGTGAATGTGTTAACAGAGTCTTCTACTTTGCAATTATTTGTTGATCATTATTATTTGTGAATAAAAGTGTTGAAATAAAAAAGAATGGTTGCTGGGGATGGAGGGAGTAAATTTTCTCAACTCTCAAAATTATTCCAGCTATCCCACTACCCTCTGGACTACCCTTTACATATAGTTTGTACTACTGTACTACTTCTTATATATTCCAAAACGGCCACTGATCTTCCAGGGCATTTTTAAGCAAAAAAATTATATTTTCAATACCGTATCACTTGATATGCGACTATCTTGCTGATTATTTTAAGAGGTCTCGAAACTTTCCTTTGCCTATAGTATGGCACTCATAGACCTAGAGTATTTGATTATTGGCATACAAATTTGTTCTCAAAATTATTCCAGCTATCATTCCGCTACCACGGTTCGAAATAGGACCCTCTGGATAGCCATTAACATATAGTCGTATAGGTGTACTATTTCTAATATGTTCCACAATGAGAGCAGGATTCAGAGAATTATCATGCAAAAAAATTTATAGTTTCAAAAGCAATTTTCTCAATACCATACCACTTTACATATGGCTATAGTGCTGATTATATTAAGAGGGCTTGGTATCCTCCTTTGAATATGGTATATGCCCTAAAATTAGCTCCTAAACAAGTGCGGTTATTCAAATGGATACTGTTAAATAGCTAACAGTGCTCTGTTAAGGGTAAAATTTTGTTCTGTTAAGAGGAAATTTTTCTCGGTTAACGTCAAATGTGGCGTTGCTAAAATTTATGGTTTGTGTCTTGGATTTTTAAATTCAAATTCATATTCTCATACATTTATTCAATTGGTTTTTATGTATTAATGTGCTAATAATTATTTTTTTATATTTGTTTTGTGTTTTAAACACAAAAATTATTTGACATTTAATGTCACATGAAATTTAGAAATAATTTTTCTTTTTTAATTTTCATTTCCTTTTATTTCTATTCATTTACGGAGACTAAATTTGGATTTGATTGTTCTTGTTAATTGGAGTACATACGTGTATCTCTATGTAAAATTTTATTTCATTATTTTCATGATTATTTTATGACCCAAATTATTTATGAACCGAAAAACAACACCAACAAACAGAGTAATGAACTCTTCATATTTTTTGGTTTTTACTAACTCGTTCGCATAAGTTTTATTTTCATTGTTTTGTGTTCTTTTTTGTTTTGTTTTTGTAATCGTAATAATAAAAGTTATTAATTAATGGCCATAAATAATGTATAGACACTGCTTTGGACATATTTAACAATGAAAATCAATACATATGTACGTACATACATACGTACATACATCCAATAGACCATCACAATTATTATTATTATTTACAATCAAAGTGTACATAATTTTGTTTCATTTGTTCATTGATAGTATGAACGGTTTAAGTGTCCACCAATAAATAACGCAATATATAGTTAAACGAGGGCTGTTTGAAAAGTCAGTAGTTGTACTAACTAACGAATGATTTAATTTAAATAATAAAATATTGCGGTTACCTAGTCTAGTAAGTAGTGTGTTGGCTTATTAGACATGAAGCCACAATTCTAAACCCAGGTCAGTAGTCAGACATCTCCAATAAAATAAGAAAAAAAACTTCTTTGGGGACTGACGGCTTCCTAGTACGTAGATTTATGGCAAAATCTCTATGAATAAAATAAAATTGCCATGAAAAGCTTCTTAGAAATCTGTCGCTCGAAGTCAACTTTAAAAATTGTAGGTTCCGTCACTCATATATTAAATTAACGCACACAGCATGGATTGCGTGAGAAGCTTCGTCATAATCCCATGATATAGGCGATAATTTTATCCACCAGTGGCAATGTGTTGATTTGTTAGACATGAAGCCACGGTTCGAACCAGAGATCAGCAATAAATCGTTTTTTCCCTACTCATAAGTACTCATGCAGTTTTGAGTAGGAGTGACTCAACAGTATTGAAATTCAACTACTCTGGATTCACTCCTACTCAGTACAATATTGATTTATAAGTATAGGTTGCAATGAGTATGAATACAAACTATGTTTGATGCATACGCCTACTAACTGATTTGAGTGATTCGAATCATTCATCAAAATTTACCGCTACTCATAAGCACTCATGCAATTTTGAGTATGAGTGAATCAATAGAATTGAAATTCAAGTACATTGATTCATTCGTACTCGCTACAACATTGATTTATAAGTATAAGTAGTATGAGTATGAGTACAACGTTGACATCAAACTCATAATATTCGAAATATGTTTGATTCATATGCCTACTCATTCAGATTCATAAATTTAGAAAAATACCTATAATACTTATAAGTAATTCGAGTCTTTTGAATCATTCATCAGAATTTACAGTCTTAGTTGTTGTTGCATGTACAAACAAAGAAGAAAGGCAAAACAAAGACAGCAAGCAAAGCAAGAACACAACCTTCTGGATGAGTATTGTGATGTTCGTACTCGAATCATAATTATTTTGTGCTTCGTGTATATGCTAAGTCAATGAAAGTCGAAATCAACAACGTCATGCATTCAAATTTTGAATATGAGTAGTATGAGTATGATATCAAAAGAAGTATGAATGCGTATAAGTATCTGAAATTATAAGTATAAGTCGAATCTACTCATCGTTTTGAATACTCGTTGCTGATCTCTGCTACGAACGCTAGGTCACACCACACATGTTATGTGCGTTAATTTTTCCATGGGTAATTATCGTAGGCTAGTAGATAATGTGTTGGCTTATTAGGCATGAGGCCAATCTGACAGTAGACACCAGCTGGTGTGAGAAGATAGGTTATTATTTAGACATAAAGGGTTCGAATGATCAATCAGAGAGAATGCAATTTAATTTGTTTGTTGTGAGAAAAAATAAAAATTCTTCTTCGTATAGATAAGAAGCAATTCTGCTTTAAATCAAATTTAAGTAGAACAAGAAATTGTTCTTCTTCTTTTTCTGATAAGAAATTTTCGCTAACCATTGCTAATAATAACGTAGACGTAGAAGTGTTTCTGTTTCCGTTACTTTTTTATGTCTTGATCACGATTTAAAAGGCATTAGAATTTATCGTGAAATATTTTAAATTTACATACACACGTACATATTCGTATGTACATACGTACGAGTATGTACGTTCTAGTAAAATATTAACGAAATCAAAAAGGGAAAAAAATTCTTAATGAATTTCTAAAAAGAGATAAGAAAGTTAAATTAAAATGTCCAAAAGTGTCAAAAATGAGAATTGATGAAAAGAAAAGAATTTAAAATGCGTGTGAAGATAATCTCGAATTTAAAAATCCAAGACGCAATCCATAAATTTAGTAGCGCCACATATGGCAAAATTTCCTCTTAACAGAACAAAATTTACCATTAACAGAGTACTGTTAGTTATTTAACAGTATCCATTTGAACAAACGCACTTGTTTAGGAGCTAACATTGTCAAATACTCTAGGTCTATGAGTACCATGCAAAGGAAGCTACCAAGACCTTTTAAAATAATCAGCAACATAGTCACATATAAAGCGATATGGCTTTGAAAATATCAATCTGTTGCTTAAAAATGCTCTAGAAGATAAGTGGCCATTTTGGAACATATAAAATGTAGTACACCTATATGGAAATGGTAATCCAAAGGAATCTCTTTCGAACGTTGGTAGTAGGATAGATGGAATAATATTGAGAGTTAAGAAAATTTACCCCCTCCATCCTCGCCAACCATCCTTTTCATATCAACACTTTTGCTTACAAATAATAATGATCGTAATCAGAATATTTTATGTCTGTTCGCTGTTAAACAGTTAACAGTACTCTGTTAATACCAAAATTTAGTGGCGCTGCTTAAAGTGTGGGTTTATGTCTTTGGTTAATAAATTGGAATTTATCTTCACACACATATTGAATAAAAATTCGTTCCAAAAGTTGATGGACCCTTTAAACACTTGGCGTTACTCGTGTATCTATAAAGACTCTACACTGGACTCTACATAATTGGTCATTACCACCCTTCAGTCAGGATTATGAGCTAGCTTCTCACACCATTTAAGTTGTGTGTGTTAGTTTTTATCCATATAAGTGGCGGAACCTACAGTTTTAAAGTTGGCTTTGAAGGACAGATTTTTTGAGAAGCTTTTCATGGCAATTTTATTTTGCACTCAGAATTTTTGCCAGAAATCTGCTGAGAAGAAGTCGCTGAAGAAATATTTTTTAATTTTTTCGTTTTGATGTCTGACCTGGAGTTCGAACTCGGTCCTTAAGCCTAATAAGCCAACACACTACCTACTAGAATATGGAAAATACTTTATAGCCGATAAGAAAATTAAAATATTTTTTAATTTGTCATTGCAACCCTTCAGTCAGGATTACAACCTAGCTTAGCTTACGTCACTTATATTGTGTGTGTTAATTTTATACATGAAAGGTAGGACCAATAGCTTAAAGTCGACTATGAACGACAGATTTTTGATAAACATTTCGTGGCAAGTTTTTAGAATTTTTGCCAGAAAACTGGTAAGAGCGGAAGTCACCAAAAGAAATATTTCGTTCGTGATGTCTATATCAGAGGTTTGAAACACTGGCTATCGTTTACACCTGGCAACACCCTATCTACTTTACTATGGCAACTTTTACTATATCATTGCATAGAAAAAGAATTGACTACCATTACTACTACTAGACGTACCATTACTTTACTGCATGTCAAACATAGTTTGCGTGCGAATTTTTTAGTCCCCTTTCCTTACTATTTTCTTCTTATTTCTTGAATGATAACTCCTTATCCTATACGTATTTATTGTTTATTTTATAAAATTCCAATTTATTATTCTCTTTATTTTTTATTTAAAAATAAATATTAAATAATTTCTCTTTTGTTTTCAAAGTTATTTTAAAAAATTTTTTTTTAATCTTCATTTTAATAAGTTTTTTAATTTTTTTTTAAAATTTTTTTTTTTTTTTGTATTATTTTGATTAATTTATGTGGTTATTGTTGTTGTTATTGTAATAATTTATTTATATTTAAAACTTATCTACAAAACAATACAACAACAATAATAAAAACAAGAAATAATATTTTGTTTCAAAGATAAAATGGTCAACAGAAAAATAAAAGAATCAAGCAAGCTGACATTAGCGGCTAGGCGATGTCCCCTACAGTTTTAGTTCAATTTGAAGTTTTGCAAGGCAAATGAAAATTTTAAATGAAAATACAAGTCCTCGGGAAATATTTAAAATTTTTTTTTGCAGTCTTATTTACTATACCAAGCAATAGTATTATAAGCGGCCATTAGCGGCTAGGCGATGTCCCCTACAATTTCGATTCAATCTGAAGTTTTACAATATACAAGTCCTCGAGAAATAGTTAAACTTTTTTCTGGCGGTTTTATTTACTACGCCAAGCTAGAGTATTATAAGCGGACGTTACCGGCTAGGGAATGTCACCTACAATTTCAGTTCAATCTGAGGTTATACAAGGCAAACGGAAATTTTAAATTAGAATTCAAGTTCTCGGGAAATAAATAAACTTCTTTTTTGCAATTAAGTTACTATACCAGGCAATAGTATTATAAGCGGGCATTACTGGCTAGGGGATGTCACCTATAATTTCACCTCAATCTGAAATTTTACAATATACAAGTCCTCGAGAAATAGTTAAACTTTATTTTGCAGTTTTATTTACTATACCAAGCAATAGTATTATAAGCGGCCATTAGCGGCTAGGCGATGTCCCCTACAGTTTCAGTTCAATCTTAGATTATACAAGGCAAATGGACATTTTAAATTAAAATACAAGTCTTCAGGGAAATAGTTAAGCTTTTTTATGGCAGTTTAGTTACTATACTAACCAAATGCATTATAAGCGGACGTTACCGTCTAGGGGATGTCACCTACAATTTCAGTTCAAGCAAATGGAAATTATAAATGAAAATACAAGTCCTCCGGAAATATTTAAACTTTTTTTGGCAATTTTATTTCCTATGCTAAGCAAGAGTATTATAAGCGGACATTACCGGCTAGGGGATGTCACCTACAATTTCGATTCAATCTAAAGTTTTACAATATACAAGTCCTCGTGAAATAGTTAAACTTTTTTTTGACAGTTTTGTTTACTACGCCAAGCAAGAGTATTATAAGCGGACATTACTGGCTAGGGGATGTCCCCTATAATTTCAGTTCAATTTGGGGTTATACAGGGCAAATGGAAATTTTACATGAAAATACAAGTCCTCCGGATATATTTAAATGTTTTTTTTCAAGTTTTATTTACCATCAATAGCGTTATAAGCGGACATTACCGGCTGGGGGATGTCGCCTACAGTTTCATTACAATCTAAAGTTTTACAATATACAAGTCCTCGGGAAATATTTAAACTTTTTTTTGGCAGTTTTATTTACTATACCCAGCAATAGTATTATAAGCGGACATTACCGGCTAGGGGATGTCACCTACAATTTCAGTTCAATCTGAGGTTATACATGGCAAATGGAAATTTTAAATGAAAATACAAGTCCTCAGGGAAATAGTTAAGCTTTTTTTTATGGCAGTTTAGTTACTATTCCAACCAAATGCCTTTCGTTTAATAAGCCAACACACTACCCATTAAACCACGGCGATTTCAACCAGCTATACTTCGTGTGTTACATTAAGCCCGTGTTCTTCTCAACATTTTACATACTAGACTGGGGTAACAACATAATATTTTTAATAAAATTTCGTCAGAAGGCCATATGCCAGTGTAGGGTATAGCAATCATAGTGGATTTGTATTACTTTTGCTTCACATTTCTATCACAATCATGGTTTCTTTCTTTTCTTTTTCATTTTTTTTTATCAAAATTGAAAGGAAAAGAAACTAAAAAAAAGAAACCCCAACAGAAATATGAACTTTTGTTTCACTTTTTATAAAAAAAATTTTTTTTTTTTAAATCATAACAGAAGACTGATTTTCCTTTTCGACTTCTTTTCATTTTGTTGGTGTAGAATTCTGTTTGATTGCGAAAAGACATGCAGGCATAAATAAAAATCAGAAAAGAAAGAATGAAAGAAAGAAAGAAAGAAATTGGAGACGAAAATGGAAATAAAAAAAAAAAATCCAATATCAGCCCCAGAAATATTATTTATCTTGCAACATAATCTTATTGCCCCTGCTGTAGTTAAAACCCATTATAATGGTGGCGGCAGGGTTGCCTTAGTTCAAAGTAAAAAAAAAACTGTTATCTGGGTAAAACAGTTTAGTTGAGATAAGAAGTTTTCTTGGAATTTTTTTTAATTCTTTAGAAAAAAGAAAAATTAAAAAAAAAAATTATGAAGTGTTATCAGCCATTTACTGATAAATTTTCTCTTATTTCAACAAATTTCGCTTCTGCAGACATATTAAATTATTCATGGAAATGAAAGCGGAGACAATCCCCAAGCCGCAAATGAAATTCCATTACAATTGACATTTGAATAAAAATAATTTCCACATATTGCCATAAATATTAGGATCATCCTCGTACATATTGCCACGTCCTTACCTTTTACAAACATTTTAAATATGAGCTTTTAGATTGAAAATAAAATTTATGTTTAGTTTTAATTAAAATTCTTTATTATTTGCACAATTCTGTGTGACACTGTTCACAACTTGATGTAAACAACAACAATTGTTATGTTTGTTATTCTTCTTTTAATTTTTTTGGGTCAACAATAACAATTACTAGTTAATTTGTTCGACAGATCTTTGTAATGGAGGTTTTTAAACACACCGCGTCTTCACACAAGACTGACTGATATTTTACTAACTTAGTTGCCTACTTCGCTTGCCTTTTATATGGCAAAGTAAACAGTCTGATGTATGTTCTTAAAGGCGAATGTTCATGACTTCATACATACATAATTGGTTATTACAACCCTTCAGTCAGGAATATTGACCTAGTTTCTCACACCACTTACGTTTTATGTTTAAAGTCGACTCAGAACGACAGATTTTTGTGAAACTTTTCACGGCAATTTTATTTAATCTCAGAGCAATTTTATTTATTCTCCGAAATTTAGACAGAAATCTAGTGAAAGAGGAAGGCTCCTAAAGAAATATTTTTTTTCTTTATATTTCGCTTCGTCCTATTTCTCTGAACTGAGTTATGAACCTCATGCTCGCGTCTTTTAAGAATTCAGTTTATCTACTAGACAACGACAAATCTGCATAATCCCATTTCTATTTAAATATACTTGATGTTGGCAACTCTATTACTGATATATTACTATTTAACCGGAAGTTTAATGTATTTTTAAGTGATTGTTTTTTAAGTTCTGCTTAAATAATTAAAATTTTTTTAAACAAATATTAAATTTTTTTACTTCGCATTGTTTTGTTTCTGTAAAATTTAAAATTTTTTTCCCCCGTCGTTTGTAGTACTAATCAAGGTTTTAAAGACGTGGTAAAAAATTGTTTTTCTTTCAAATTAAGCTTTAAATGATAAAATGAATTGAATGCAAGGTTAGGTTAGTTTTGCGGGTAACTTAAAGTTCACAGGCAAGTACACGCGGTGGCCCATATAGTCCATTTATGACACACAGTGAAATGAGCGCAAAGTCTTCAATTGTGCAATTGAAATCACAGAGAACCGAAAAAATATTTTTCTTGTGTCCTTTTGCTGGATATGGCTGACCTAAGGTTTAAACCGAGGTCTCATGTTTAATACGCTTAATAAACTACGGCAACTTCTTTGTCTTTATAACTTGGCAAGATTAATTTTGCGTTTTGCCAAGCAAATTATGCAATTTGATTGCGTTTGAATTTTATTCTGTAGAGCAAAGTTAAGGATCATGTCTGTGCTGCTAATGTTCTAATGTTGAGGTATTTGAAAGGCAAAATTCCTCAATTAATTGCCAGGATATAAGCAGATGTGTCGGGAAACGTAACTGAAAAGAATCAACAGAATCAACAGTTCCAACTGACGCCCTAACCGATTGGATATTGTGTTGCCTTGTTGGACAAGAGTTTGTGGTTCAAACCCCAATACAAAAATCTCGAATAAAACGTAGGAATAAACAAATTTTCTCTTTCGGCGACTTACTCTGAGTAGTCTTTTGGCAAAAACTCTGAAAGTCCTTTAAAATTCAACTTTAAACAGTAGGACCCATTACTCTTAGATAAAATTGGCATACACAACATAAGTGGTGTAAGATGCTAGGTCACAATCCTAACAGAAGTGTTGTAATGGCCAATTAACTAATTCAATAATACAATGTTCAGACAGGCACTTTTATTGAGTCAATATTCGTTTATTTGAGTAGAATATTTGGAATGTTCAGACACATAATTGACGCAATAAACTAAACAACTGATTGTTTCAACAACAGAGTTAGTTTTTTTTTCTTGCAATGCCTAGTTGGCATCAATTGGATTACTTGCCAGAAAACATGATCATAATACCACTGAATACAGTGTCACTTTACTTACTTAATTGGCCATTATACTGCCACTTTTTATAGATTCAATATTCGTTTATTGGAGTACAATATTTTAAGTGTTCAGACACATAATATACGTAATATTTATTTGATAGTAGTAAACGAAACAGTTATTTTGTTGTTATTGTTGTTGTTTTTTTTTTGGTTTGTAGTTGTTGACATTTGAGTTGTCAAATATCAATTGAAAGAGTTCAAAAATTTTATTATGCTTAATGAACGTACTGCGCTGTATTTTAAGTTTTACTTAAGATTACAACAAATTGCGTATTTATTGCGCAATAATTAATTGAAACTTTATATGAAATATTGAGCCTAGACAGGCAGTTTTAAAGAGTCAATATTCGTTTATTTGACTACAATATTTTAAGTGTTCAGACACATAACATACGTAATATTTATTTGACAGTGGTAACGACTAGCTATTCAGTCGTTTCAACAATATTGTCTTTATTTTGTAGTAGAAAGTTTTCGGAAAATTGTAATGTGGTTAATGAACGTACTGTATTTTAAGTTTTACTGAGTATTATAATAATTTGTGTATTTATTGCGCAATAATTAATTGAAACTTTATATGAAATATTGAGCTCAATAATGGTGTCCTTCAGTCAGGTCCTTCAGTAATTTTAAAAGTTTTACTCCATATTATAACAAATTGCGTATTTATTGCGCAATAATTAATTGAAACTTTATATGAAATATTGAGCTCAATAATGGCGTTTATTGTGATTTACGCAATAAAAGTGCTTGTCAGAACGTAGTATAAATTGCAATCAATACAGACACATTGTATTGCGTACATAATGCCAAGGTCCACGCGTCAATTAGAGATTTATTGTGTGTTTTATTTTATTTTTTGTTTTATTATTTCATTATTATTTATTGAAGTTTAAAACCCAAGAATGCATAACACTTTTTATTGTAATTTAAAACTTATTTAATTAAAATTAGAATGCATATGGTAAAATGAAAATGAAACAAAAAAAAATTGTTTTTAAAAATAATTTTTCAATTAAAAAATGCATCAGTTTACAAATTAAAAAATAAAAAAAACGCAAGTGTTTTATGAATGTAACCCAACAAACATTTTTTCCCAATAAGGTATTCATAAAAGCAATAAAATTTCAATAAAATAATGCACGAGTGCAATAAGTGCCCATTTAAAATGCATAAAAGTGTTCGCAACACTCAATTGTTTATTATTCCTGGAGAAGGAGGAGATTTAAAAATTTAATTTGATAAACAAAACACGTATTATTTAAGGGGCAATAATAATAGATGTGACTGATTCAACACTCATTACCCGATTCAAACCGCAACAAATAAAATCAAACTGGCTTTAATTGATTTTAAATACTCTGATGCATGCATAGAACGGTTGATGTCAGTTCTAAATAGTTTTCCCTCAAATTCACTTCAATTGTAAAATATTTCGGATACACTTTGAATGACGAATAGGCTTCGGGAATTGATTTATTCCGGGTGACATTTTCACTTGTTGCAGGGTAAACAATTTTAAACCGACTTATTGTTTATTTTCCACTAACTCTTCAAATATCTCTCCGAGGACAGAGACAAACATACGTAATTAGTCATTACAACCCTGCAGTCAGGTTTACCACCATCTAGCTCCTTACACCACCCACGCATGTTGTGTACGTCTTCGGTTTACCCTACAGATTAAAGTCGACTTCGATGCACATAAACTTTTCTTGGCATTTTTTGTTTTAAATTTTTGAGTTTTTACTAGAAAACTGCTGAGAGGAAGTCGCCTAAGATATGTTTAACTGCTCATGGAAACAGAACAAAAAAAGTACTTTTTATGCGGGAAACAGTCGGTCCACATACAATGTTTGTTATTACACAACTTGCCCTAGCGATAGCTGCTGTATTTTGAATAAACCTCCAGGGAATGGACCCTCCAGGTAAAATAGGGCCGTCAAAAAATAATAGTACCCATGGAGGAGGTAGAGTCTTTCAAAAGCGGCAATTTCATTTCGGAAAAAATAATAACCGAGCAGGTGGACATGGGCAGAAATGGCAACGGTAATTACAATTTAATCAAGATGCTATTGGGCCATGAGTTTTTCCGAAAGTAACCATAGGGAGTAAAAAATGCCTCATGATGACGGGTCTTACACACTTCTTTCGGCTACTGTCATAGGCCCCAAATACACTCAGAAGCTTAAGGCAGAGATTGGTAATGCTTGCGATAAATATTTGGTGCAGCATATAACATCCCAGGAAATAAGAAAGCGTCGTAGTGTAGTCGATAGGGTGTTGGCTTATTAGACATGAGGCGCTACCGTTCAAGCCCCCCCAGGTCAAACATATCCAGCAAAATAAAAACTGAAGAAAATATTTCTTCGGCCACTTTCTCTCGATCCATTTCTAAATAAAATTGCTATGAAAAGTTGCCATAAAAAATCTGTCTGCCATTTGGAGACGCCTTTAAACTGTAGGGCCCACCATTAATGTATGAAATTAAAACACACACAACATGGCAGCTTTGAGAAACAGGGTCTAGTAGGTAGTGTTGTGGCTTATTAGACGTAAAGCCAGGTTTTGAGCCCCAGCCCAAACATCAAAAGAAAATATAAAAAGTATTTCTCTTAGGCGATTTCCCATCAGCAGATTTCTGGCAAAAACTCTAAGAGTAAATAAACCCGCCATGAAAAGTTTCCCAAAGAAATCTATCGTTCGGAGTTGACTTTAAATGTAGGCGCCGCCACTTATGTATAAAATTAACACACACAGCATAAGTGGTGTGGGAAACTAGGTCAAGAACCCTGACTTGAGGGTTGTTATGACCAATTACATAAGTGTGTATGTGAGAAGCAAGATTTTCGTCCTGACTAAAAGGTTGAAATGGCCAATTAAGTAGGCTACGAATTTTAAAGAAGCAAATTAAGAACAACAAATTAAGTGCCATGAAATGATTGCCTATGACTGTAGCCTCCATAGATGATGGCATATTAGCCCTGAGGTAATGGTTCAAAACCCAGGTAAGTCATCCAAATTAAAAAGTATTTCTTCGACGACAGCCTCTGGTTTTCTGGTAAAAACTCTGAGATTAAATAAAATTGCCACGAAAAAGTTTCTCACAAATCTGAAGTTTGAAGCCGACTTTAAACTATAGGACCCGTCATTAATGTATGAAATTAAAACACACACACAACATGGCTGGTGTGAGAAGCAGGGTTGTAGTCCTGACTAAAAGGTTTAAACGGTCAATTAAGTAGGCTACAACCACAAATTTTAAGGAAACAAATTAAGAACAACAAATTAAGTGCGATGAAACGATTGCCTATGACTGTAGTCGCCATAGATGTTGGCATATTAGGCCTGAGGCAATGGTTCAAATCCCAGGTAAGTCATTCAACAACATGAAAAATTAACGAGTATTTCTTCGACAACAGCCTCTCAGCAGTTTTCTGGTAAAAACTCTGAGATTAATTAAAATTGCCATGAAAAAGCTTCTTACAAATCTGAAGTTCGAAGCCGACTTTAAACTATAGGACCCGTCCTTAATGTATGAAATTAAAACGCACACACAACATGGCTGCCGTGAGAAGCAGGGTTGTAGTCCTGACTAAAATATTGAAATGGCCAACCATAAATTTTGAGGAAACAAATTAAGAACAACAAGTTAAAAGCGTTGAAACGATTGCCTATGACTGTGGTTGCTATAGTCTAGTAGTATGTTGGCATATTAGACCCCTGGTCAGGTCGGACAAAGATATTTAATCGGCGCCATGGTTTCTGGCAAAAACTCTGAGCGAAAAATAAAATTGCCATGAAAAGCTTCTCACAAATCTAGCGTTCAGTATCGTGTTTTAAGCACGTGTTTAAAATTAATTCACACCTAACATTGGGTGGCATGAGGAACTAGGTTGTAATCCTGACTAAAGGTTTTTAATAATCAATTTTAAGTAAAGCAAGTAAATAAATTTCCACAATATTGGAAGTATTGTTAAGGCTTTAAAGGATTTATAGGGCCTTGACTAACCTTACTAAACAGAAATATTAACAGGATTTGACATTTTTAGTTGTCAAACAATAGTTATCGATAATAATAAAATCGATAATAATAAAATAGTTATCGATAATAATAAAATCAATAATAATAAAATAGTTATCGATAATAATAAAATCGATAATAATAAAATAGTTATCGATAATAATAAAATAGTTATCGATAATAATAAAATAGTTATCGATAATAATAAAATTGATAATAATAAAGTAGTTATCGATAATAATAAAATCGATAATAATAAAATAGTTATCGATAATAATAAAATCGATAATAATAAAATAGTTATCGATAACAATAAAATCGATAATAATAAAATAGTTATCGATAATAATAACATCGATAATAATAAAATAGTTATCGATAATAATAAAATCGATAATAATAAAAGCGATAATAATAAAATCGATAATAATAAAATAATTATCGATAATAATAAAATCGATAATAATAAAATAGTTATCGATAATAATAAAATCGATAATAATAAAATAGTTATCGATAATAATGAAAGGTCGCATAAAGAAATCTAAAGGAATTGAGTGTTTTCTTATTGGAAACTATAATCTGTGGACCTTGTTAACCTTGTTAAAATGAAATTTCTTTAGGTTTTGTGTTCTTTTAAGGGTTTTCTTAATAAAAATTTTTATTTTTTCCAATAACATGTGATCTAATATCTTCTTCTTTTCGATTATTTTCAGTGTATTGTGTATTAATGTTTGGAAAAAAATTATTTCAAATCGATAATAAAATTTCTACAAGAACAACAACAGCTCAACAAATATGGAATTAATTTAATTAAGGTAAGTGAGATCATATTTCTTTAAAAAATCAACAAAAAAAAAGGTCAAAAGGTCAGGGATATTTATTTACCATACCCTAAGCAATTTTATTGTTTTTAAAACAATTGTTTAATGTTAAACAAGTTAAAAAAAATACTACAAAAATTAAGATTTCTTACTTCCGACATATAATAGAGAACCACCTTTTTGAATTCGTAGAACAGCGAATTAAAAAATGTTAGCATTTCAAAACACAAAGCAGCGACAGCGGCAACAGCAGCAATAGCATCAGTAGCGGTCGTAATCGATTATTTGTTTATGCTTTAGTGTAGTGCGTATATCCATAGGCAATTGACTGACTTCAAAGCATTACGTTTAACGATTATCCAAATGCTTAATTGCTCAATCATTCATTCATTCATTCGTTCATGCATCTTTTTTTGTGTTCGTAATCATCCATAAATAATGAATAATTATAGTGCAATAGCCTACTGCTAACGTTGTGTAGTATTGTCTTAATTATTATTATTATTGCGGCATATCATTTTTAATATTGAAATTATCGATTATTATCGATTCACACGCGGCTACCAGTACTCATATATTTATGATTACAGATTAACGATGCGGGATGTTTAAACACTTCAAGCGTCCAAAGTGTTTTAAGAAGCCTTGAAGCAAAAGCGTAATAAATATTCTTATTTCATTAGGGTGGCCAAATATAGATTGAGGTTATGTCTTAAATCATTTGAAGAAATCAAACATACATACATAATTACTTATTATAACTCCTTAGTTAGGATTACAACCTAGCTTCTCACACCTCTTATGCTATATCGATGCCTTCATTCTATAACATAAGTACACTTGAACATTTTTAATGTCGTTTCATTTTTAAATTCTGCATTCTCTAACTTAAATCCAGTAAAAATTTGGTTAAAATGCCCCGATCCGTTCCGAAATTATAGGGGAAAAATCAGGATTACAACCTAGCTTCTCACACTCCGTAGGTTATATCGATGTCTCCATCCAATAATGTTCTAAGTGTACTGAGAACGTTTTTAATGTTTTTGCATTTTTAAATTCTACATTCTCTAACTTAAGTAGTGTCAAAATTTGGTTAAAATGCCCCGATCCTTTCCGAAATTATAGGGAAAAATAAGGATTACAATCTAGCTTCTCACACTCCGTATGTTATATCGATGCCTCCATTCAATAATGTTCTAAGTATACTGAGAATGTTTTGAATGTTCTTTCATTTTTAAATTCTACGTTTCTAACTTAAATCCAGTCAAAATTTGGTTAAGATGCGCCGATCCTTTCCGAATTCAGAGGGAAAAGTCTGCTTAGAATACAGAAGTTATGTCGCGTGAAAATTTTGAGAGCTTCTAACTCAAAACACACTTTTTCGACTTTTTCAAAGGTTATAGAACGGAGGCGTTGATATGTACAATGTACATGAGTGGCGGAACCTAGAGTTTACACTTTGCCTATCTTCAGAGAAATTGCTATTTTATGTAGGAATTCATTTAAATTTTCGATGCTATTCGCTTTAACACTTTAACTACGAGTTATCTCGTACTCAGTGGTGTGAAAACTTTAACACTTTAACTGCCGAGACTACGAGATAACTCGTAGTTGGCACCCTAGAAGGGAACGGAATCTACGAGTTATCTTGTAGTCTCAGCAGTTAAAGTGTTAAAGTTTTCACACTACTGAGTACCAGATAACTCGTAGTTGGCACCCTAGGAGGGAGCGGAATCTACGCGGAATCTGGCTCTAGCCAGAGATTGTCAACGAAACTGCCAATAGCACAGAGTCCCGTTGGAATTTTTGTTAGAATGTGAATCGTTCCCAGCTTCTGGAATAATCCTGGTGGCTCTAGCCAGATATTGTCAGAAAAACTGGCAATAGTACAGAGTCCCGTTGGAATTTTTGTTAGAATGTGAATCGTTCCGTTGTTTAACTCTAGATATTCCTTAGTTTTTCTTTTGGACACAACAGTTTTGAAATTCCGCAACCAGATATGCCGAATAACTTATGGTTTGTAGAATTCTAAGCTGCTTTTTCCAATTTCGAAAAGTATTCCCATGAAGTCGCCATAGTCTAGTAGGTAGAGTTTTGGGTTATTAGAAGTAAGGCTAGAATTCAAATCCCAGATCGGACTTCAAAACGAAAATAATTGCTTTAGGTGACTTCCTCTCAGCGGATTTCTGGCTAAAAGTCAGGAAGTAAATAAAATTGCCATGAAAAGCTTCTAAAAAAATCTGTCGTTCAAAGTCGACTTTAAAACTGTAGGTTCCGCCACTTACAAGGATAAAAATTAAGAGAAACAACATAAGTGGTGTGAGAAGCTAGGTCGAAATCCTAACTAAAGGCTTGTAATGGCTAATTAGGTTATGTAAGTATGTATGCAGTCTGTTATAATTGCAAAGTAAGATTAATTTGCTTATTACCACTACCGTTAAACAGTTAACAGTGCTCTGTTAATAGCAAACTTTGCTTTGTTAAAGGCAAAAAAGTTGTTTGCGCTGCTAAAAGTGAGGGTTTGTGTCTTTGGTTATGCATTATAAAAGATTCACGTAAATTGTGCAATCCAAAAAAACATTTATTTACCATATTTTTGTTTATTATACAACGTTATTGTTATTATTATTATACAAACAAAAATAAAATAAAAAATAAAAAAAAATTGTTTCAAAACCTTTCAAAAACAGTCAAAAAAAATTTAAAAAAAAATGCTGATGATCGCACAGAAATACCAATGCAAGCCATGAAGATACAAAGAAGACAAAAACGAAAAACGTGCTTAAAGACGAGTTTAAATTAAAAAAAATTTGAATATTTTTTCAATTTTGTTTTTTTTTTTTTCATTTCTTTTCTTTCATCATGTTTATTAATCATCATCATCATCATCATCGTCGTTGGTATGTGTTATTCACTGTTGGCTACTATATTTCGAAAATACGTGTTCGTTCCGTTCGATTATTTGTTATCTTTTGTCTCTAGTGTAGCTGTCCCGCCGTATATATTCGTGTTTCACGTTCATTTTTGCTGAGATTGATTTCGATGATTTCGAAGAAGAAAAATAGAAAATCAAAGAAAATGTTAATGGAAAGTGCAAGTGCAAGTGAAAATAATTAAATTTTTTTGTTTGTTTTTTTTTTTTTACAAAAACAAGGTCAAAACCATATGAACATACATACGTACGTACGTACGTACATACTCGTCAGTATCACCTTGATTTACGTTCGTACGTTTTTAGCTTTTCATCATCATCATAATCATCGATTTTTAGTTCTCTTTTGTAATTTTTCTTATGTGTGCGCAGTGGCTTCTATTTTTAATTTTGACCTTTAAGTTCAACTACATGAAAGTTGGTTTGCATGGTCATGCATTGGAAATTTCTTTCAACCAAAAATAAATCGATTTCATACGAAAATCAATTTTATTTTCATGGGACTCAATTGAAACCCTTGGTAACTCTCACTCCAAAATGCTGAAATAAATGTGGAAATACAAGAATCTTTACAGGCTACGTCTTAACATTTAATTAACATAGTTGCTGCCAAGACGAGTATACTCGGCATACCATATCAATGACGAGTATACTCGTCCTACTTTAAATATAGTTCTTATATGTTCCAAAATGGCGTGGGAATATATTGAAACCCTTGGTAACTCTCACTCCAAAATGCTGAAATAAATATGGAAATACAAGAATCTTTACAGGCTACTTCATACATACATATTCATAATTGGTCATTACAACCGTTCAAGTCAGGATTATTGACCTAGTTTCTCACACTACTCATGTTGTGTGTGTTAATTTTATACATAAGCGGTCGAGACCTACAGTTTAAAGTCGACTTCGAAAGACAGATTTTTGAGAAACTATTCACGCAATTATATTTAATCTCAGAGTTTTTGCCAGAAATCTGGTGAGAGGAAATCGCCGAATAAATACTTGTTTTGATGTCTGACCTGGGACTCGAACCCTGGCGTTTACGTCTAATAAGTCAGCACACTACCTACTAGACCACGGCTTCTTCAAGGCTACTTTTTAACATTAATTTAACTTATTCGCTGCCAAGACGAGTATACTCGTGATACCTTATCAATGACGAGTATACTCGTCCTACTTTTAATATATTTCGTATATATTCCAAAATGGCCACACTGATCTTCTAAAAAAGTTTCGTAGGAAAAATTTATTGTTTTAAAGTTAATTTTCTCAGTACCCTATCACTTTGTAGTACGACCCCGTTTAAAGCTGCTTCGCTTAACGGTGTTTCAGTATTTCGCGCTAGTATTGGGATTCCCCTAAATAGAGCACTATATTGTTTGGGCAAATGAAATGTTTGGGCAAATGAAAAATGGCATGCCAACCAACCAAAAGCGGTGCACTTTATACCGACGGTGTATACCGTGTAACTTTTTCAACGCCCTTTTGTTAGTCTGTCCAGAATAAAGATTTATACTGTATTTTCCGAAGTCGCAATGTATTTACTACATATGCACGTGTTAAGTTACTTCGTTTAAAGCTATTTCGTTTAGCGCTGTAACTTTTTGGAACGTAACCCCCGCGTCAAGCGGGGTCTTACTGTACATATGACTACATTGCTGATTATATTAAGAGGCCTTGGAACCTTCTTTTGAATTAGGTATGGTACTCATCGACCTAGTGTATATCCTAAAATTAGCTCCTAAATAAGTAAGCTTGTTCAGATGGATACTGGTAAATAGCTAACAGGGCCCTGTTAAGAGAAAATTTTGCTCTGTTAGCGTCAAATGTGGCGCTGTTAAAATTTATGGATTGTGTCTTGGATTTTCAAATTCCAAATCGCAATTTATTTACATATGCACGTGTTAAATTGCTTCGTTTTACGCTATTTCGTTTAGCGCTGTAACCTGTTGGAACGTATCCCTCCCTTTCTTTGAATATGGTATGATACTCGTAGGCCTAGTATATATCCTAAAAGGAGCTCCTAAATAAGTAAGCTTGTTCAGATGAACAGCTAACAGTGCCCTGTTAAGAGAAAATTTTACTCTATTAGCGTCAAATGTGGCGCTGCTAAAATTTATGGTTTGTGTCTTGGATTTTCAAATTCCAAGTTATCTTTAGGCATATAAATTTTCGCAAAGTTATCCCCGTGCTAGGCAACTTAGTACAGTAGTTTAAGTGCTTGACCTTAAACGCAAGCGTTGCCTGAAATTTTTCATGATTTCAGATTCAATCAAACCATACAGAAGCAGTCTGACAACTTCGAGATTGTAATATGAACAAAAAAACATCAAGGAGAGAGCAGAGAAACAGGGTTAATTCGATTAAGAATTATACGCGGTACGCTTAATATAGATTCGTTGTCATTAAATAGTGATTGGAAATGAAAAAACCTAAAATAGCTAGACAGAAACCAACGGCTTTTAGTGCACCGAAAACTAGACTAGTAAAGTGCACGGAAATATTTTCCCCAAAGAGAAAATTTTCAAAGACATTTTAAGGCGATATTTATGGGATTAGAAGCATGAATAATTAAGATGAATTACAGAGGGCTTAGAAGTCTCTATAGGCTAGCATATAGTGTATTCGTTTATTAGACGCGAGCCCGTGAGCCCGTGAAACATTTTTAAGCCCTTTTTATATAATTCTGCACACGATTGCAAGTCTATTATATTACTCGTTCTGAAAGGCAAGTAGATTTTCAAAAATCTCATCTAATTCACATTCATTAATACTTGTGTTATAGATAAGTTGCACCCTAATAAAAAGAAAAAAAAAATATTATTAGGCTTGGTAATCATTTAGACTAGCATGGTATTCATGGACCTAGTGTATATTAGCTCCTAAAAAAGTAAGCTTGTATAGATGGATGCTGTTAAACAGCTAACGGGGCTCTGTTAAGAGAAAATTTTGCTTTGTTAGTGTCAAATGTGGCGCTGCTAAAATTTATGGATTGTGTCTTGGATTCTCAAATTCAAAGTTATCTTCACACCCATTATTTTATAGGTTTTTTTTTTAATTTTTTATTTAATTCTTTTATTTATTTTGTCTTGATATCCACAAGCTGATGTTTAAATAGATCTCAACAGTATTTCTTTTTTTTAATTTTTTTTATTATTTTTTGTTTGTTTTTAATTGCCTACCTTTTTTATGTTAAAGATTTAATTTTTTTTTTTATTTTTATTTTTTATTTCTATTTTTATTTCTCTATTTTAAACCCATGATTATATGATAATAGTTCAATGGTTACTTAAAATTAAGGGGGGCTTCTGTTTTATTATCATCTGAAATAAAACAAACAAACAAACAAAGATTAGAAGAAAAATAATCGTTTAATTAACAACACTGTCAATAATTTTATTAAATTTTTTTATCTTAAATTAACGGTTAACGTGGCCATTAAATTTTTAAAAACAATTTTTATCTCTTGTTTTCTGATAGAAAGATTCTTTTTTATTTTGTTTTTCAAAGTATTAAATTTTTTTTTTAATACATAAACATTCGTGGCATGTGACAATATGCCTTAAAAGCATTTCACCATTCTTCGGCTACAGGTCTTTACACCATCGTTTGACCGCACTTAATTTGTTGTCCTCAATCTTCTTTGTATTTTTAAGCTTAGCTAACGGAATATGTTTAATTAATAAGAATTGTTGTATGCGACATTCATTTGACCGCCAAAGTTCATCAGTTTCTGTCATTCATCCTTCAAAGTTCAAATGGGCAATTTTTTTTCTTTATATTTTTACGTTTTTACCTTTTAAAAACGTTTAAAATATGAACTTTGCATTTAGTTTTAATTAAAATTCTTTATTAATCGCACACTGTTCACAACTTGATGTAAACAGCAACAATTTGCTTTGATTGTTATCCCTCTGTTTATACAATAACAATTACTAGTCAATTATTCGATAGATTTTTGTAACGGAGATTTTTAAACCACGATTACTTTCTTCAAACGCACAACGTCTTTACACAAAACTGACTGAACTTTTACTTACTCAGTCGACTGCTTTGCCTCGCAAAGCAAACATTCTGATGAATGTTT
Source organism: Sarcophaga peregrina (assembly GCA_014635995.1). Taxonomy (NCBI): domain Eukaryota; kingdom Metazoa; phylum Arthropoda; class Insecta; order Diptera; family Sarcophagidae; genus Sarcophaga; species Sarcophaga peregrina. Next base: position 81,622,442 of record CM025793.1, on the reverse strand, counting down.
ATGGATTCGTGTCCTGGACGTTTCTCTAAATGTAAACATTGTTGTTTCATTATTGTTGTTTGTGTATTTTACATTTATTTTTGTATTGTTTGTTGTTGTACTTTTGTTTACTTGTTTTAATGTTGATGTTTGTTTGTATATTATGTAGTGCGTGAATTTGTAAACAAATTCAATGTCTTTGTTTTTGTAGGATTTGTTTAAAAAATTAATGTTAAACGATGTAAAAGTAAAACACCAGTATCTCGATTTTTCATTTCCGCAACAATATATTACACGTAGCTAGGCATGTAGGTGGACAGCTAGGTTGACAGATTCCATGTCCCTACATACTACAAAGTCAATACTACAAAGTCAATAGCCAATTATGTATGTATGATTACATTAAGACCCCGCTTAACGCTGTTTGAGTATTACGCGGTTGCAAATGAAACGGTCGTGCACTAACCAAAAGCGGTGCTCTATATAACGATTGTGTATACTATGCATGTCTCTTTTTCAACGCCAGGACAAATTGTCCTGGCAAAAGGTTCCAAATGTATTTACCGAAGTCGCAATCACAATACGAACGCATTTTTCCTGCTCCAAAGTTGATTTATTAGTTGTCATTAACTTTACTGGGTGCATGCATATGTATGTACGTGTTAAGTTTTTTTTTTTTTTTTAAACCAGCACTCAGGGGATGACCCCTACTCTCATGCAGTGCATTGTGCAGGTTTTTTCTAGAAAAGGTGGAAAGACGGAGGGAAGATGCGAACGGTAAGGAAGCGAGTTGCTGCTGGTGACTATAAAATGGCCAGTGCTATACCTTCACCATTAGACAGTCTACAGCAATCGTCCCCAAGTAGTCCGCAGTTTCTCACACCACATATGTTGTGTGTGTATTAATTTTATGCAGAAGTGGCGGGACCTACAGTCGACTACGAACGACAGATTTTTGAGAAACAAGAAGAGAAAGAGAAGAAATCGCCGTAAAAATACTTTTTTTGTATTTTTTTTTTTATTTTTGATGTCTGGGTTGGGACCCGAACCCTAGCTTTACGTCTAATAAGCCAGCATGCTACCTACTAGACCCTAGGCACATACATACAGACACATAATATACGCAATTTTTGCGTATTTTTGACAGATGACAGCTGATTGTTTCGTTTAGCGCTGCAAATTATTGGAAAGTATCCTAACCGCGTTAAGCGGGGTCTTACTGTATATATGTTATGTATGCAAGTACTGGACATACACGACATACTGATACAAGTAACTAGAATACAAAGAAAATGTTTAAAGTTGTCTGCTATTCTTCTACCACCAACTACAGTCTGCTTAGAAACACCGCCATAGCCATTTAAAAGTTTAGGGCGATAAATTAAAAACTTTTCCTAAATATTTGTTACGAAAAAATTTTTTTTTCCTTGTTTTTTTTTTTTTAACATGAAAACGCTTGTTTTTCTTGCCTGCTAAAGATCGAAATCATAACATTGAACTTTAACATTCAAATTTGCTTTTAAACTTGGTAAAATGGGGGGGCAATGTAAGAAAAGCGTCCAGCCGGTTTAAAGAATCGTGCCTCCTATTTTAAATTGAAGTGAAGTTTTTCGTTGTTTTTGTTTTTTTTTTTTATTCCAATTATCCGCTGCAAACAACAACAGCACACACAGTGTCAAGGTTCGCTGGTTGGTTTCTTTGTTTTACTGTGTCTGTCTGTATTTTCTTTTCTTAAAAGGCAAACAAAAAGGGCAGAAAATGTTGAATTCAAATGCCCAAATTGTCTGGCAATAACCAAGCACTGGCAGCAGTGGGTATCAGTGTTTTTTTTTGTTGTTTTTTCTGTTGAACTATTAAGTTCAGTTACGAACATACAAACAATGGCTCTCAAAAAAAGAAGTAGAAACAATGGAAACGAATACGAAGAATATTAAAAAGAAGAGAAGGAAAACTGCAAGTCTCTGCATGACTGGTAGTGTGTAGTAGTTTAGCGGCAGTTACAATTATGCCACCGCTTTTAAGGAAATCAGGAGACATTTGACCACATTTGCCTCTGTACACAGAGTTCACAAGTCACAAAAAAAAGAAAAAGAACGTAAAATAATGCTGCGATATCATAAGGCAAACCGGGAAAAACGAATTTTTTTTTATTTCCTTTAAAAAAAATTTCAAAATAACATTACAAAGCGGTCAAAACAACTCAGTTAAAAATGATTTAAAAAATTAAAAAAAAATTTTAAAACAAAAAAATTCTTATGTTCTATGCTCGCATTAAAAATAATTTTCATTTCTCTTCTGCTTTAACAGGCCTTATTACTTATAGCCTAGAATTTTTGTAATTAAAAAAAAAATAGGCGTTAAAATCATGTTTAATCGCTTTTCTTTAGATTTAATAAGTAAAATATGACTAAACAAAATTATATCGATACCATAAAATAATCGATTAACCATGGTCATCACTAGTATTCGCTTCAGTTAATATGGTTCCCATGTTATTTTTGATTACAGTTCGTTTCCAAATGGCTAGACAGCAGTTAACGAACAAAAACTATTGGGTAGGGGAAAAAAGGGAATTCTATTTCAAAGATAAAAGATTTAAAGATAAAGATTTAAAAAGTCTTTAAAAAATTTAAATCAAAAAATTCAATTTGTTAATAATATAAGAATCTTTGGAACAACCATCCATCATCATCGACTATATATTGGCCGTATAAATTTACTCTTCAAAACTAGTTAAAACTTTTTTTTAGTTTTTATTTTTATATCGGGTCTGCCATCAAATGTTTTATTTTTCAATTAATGCTTATTTCGTGAATGGTGGTAACACTTACCTCCTGTCTGATTTGACAGATAATTAGTTTTATCCTTCCGCTGAACGAATATGGTTCCATCCAATACGTTTTCGTATTACTAAGTGGCCCTGCAATCGATTTACAGAAGATGCCGATTTTGGCAACCGTCATCAATCATCGTTTCAGATGAAGCTCATTTTGATCTCGGCGGGTATGTAAACAAGCAAAATTTGTCCCAATTGGGGCACAGAAAACCCGCACGTATACAATGAAAAGCCGACGCAACCAAAACGAGTCACTTTTTGGTGCGGATTTTAATCCAGAAGCGTAATTGGGTAATTTTTCTTCGAAAATGAACAAGGAGTGGCTGTTACAGTCAATTGCGGGCCATTTTTCTTCGAAAATGCACAAGGAGTGGCCGTTACAGTCAATGGCGGGCCATTTTTCTTCGAAAATGAACAAAAAGTGGCCGTTACAGTCAATGGCAATCAATATCGGGCCATGTTGAACGAATTTTTATTCACAAAAGTTGAAGAGGAGGAGGAGGACATTTATTTTCAACAGGACGCCGCTACATGTCACACAGCCGAAGCTACACTCGATGTTTTGCGCCCTGTTTTTGAAGTTCGCATTATCAGCCACAGAGGTGATGTCGTTTGGCCACCTTGGGGCTGCAATTTGACACCGTTGGACTATTATTTGTGGCGAGCCGTCAAAGATAAGTGTTACGTCGACAAGCCAGAGACAATTGACGCTTTAAAGTACAATATTCGTGAAGCCATTAGTGAAATACAGCTGCACACAGTCGATACTGTGCTTAAAACTTGTACCGATCGTGTAGGCTACTGCATGGCCAGCCGACACAGCCATTTGAATGAAATTATTTTCCATTATTAACCGGAAGGATTGTACTTTCAAATAAAAAAAAAAATTTGAGAAAATATTTTGTAGTTTTTTTTTAAAGCATTTTCAACAAAAAAAAAAGTTATTTGGCGGACCCTTTATATAACACAGTGCGACAGTGAAAACTACGAGTTACGAGTGCAATTACATAGTCCACGTTGTTCAGTTAGTTGAGTGAAACTCAAAACTATCTTTTTATATATTTCCCGAACCCTTCAAACTTGTTTTATTTGACAAAAACTGTTTTTTCTAACTTTATGCACAAATTTCTGAAGTACTTAAACATTTCTGACCCGATTTTCAAAATTTATATCTCGTTGGAAAGGAGAGAGATGGACCTTTAAAACGGTATACATATATCCATTATTCGACTTAATATACTACGAGGTTTAATGAGTTAAACTTGGAAAATTCAAATTTTTTCATATTTTTTCAGATTTGTCCATTCATAGTAGATTTGTATGTGATTATGTTGCTGATTATATATATTAAAAAGCCTTGGAACCTTCCATTGCATATATTATTTCCCAAAGTTAGCTCCTAAACAAATGGGCTTATTCAGATGTATACTATTAAACAGCTGACAGTGCTCTGTTAAGGGCAAATTTTGTTCTCTTTAGAGGAAATTTTGCTCTGTTAACTACAAATGTGGCGCTGCTAAAATTACGGATTGCGTCTTGGATTTTCAAATTCAAAATTATCTTCACACATAAGGTTGTTAGGCTAATGGGATAGGGAGGGTTTGGTACTACAGTTTAGCTTAGTTTAGAAATTGTGTCTTTAACTTTTACTAAGAAAAGAAAAGAAAAAAATTGAATCTGTTATATGGTGTATCATAAATTATAAAAGAATAAAAACTTCTTAGTATTGCTAGTTGTCTGTGAAACTTTCGCCAAATTATTTCAAAATTAATTGTTTTTCAAACAAACAAAAAAAAAAAACAAAAATCATTCACTTTTTGTCTGTCACTGACACCAAAATTGAAAAAGCACTTGAAAAATAAATTTGATTTGAATTCTATAGAGTCGGTTGGTTGGTTAGTAGTTTTTTTTCTCTCACTGTCTCTCTTTTTTTTTAATTGATATTTGACATATTTTTGTTTACATTGTATAAATCATGTCAGTGATTACATTAATCAACAACAACAACAACAAAAAAAATATTCTTTATTTAACATAAATCAACGCAAAGGCGGAGTGAATAATGGAATTAAAATTGAAGCATTTTTTGTATGCCAAACACGTACACAAAAAAAAGCCCAAAAAAATGAGCAAAAATTTGTGAAGAACAAAACAAAAACGATTTTGTTTTTCGCTTGAAAGAAAATACCAAAAAAAAAATGTAGAATTTTGTATGCAAATATAGTCCAATAATGATCAATAATGACCATCAATATTGGCTAATTATGCAGGTATTTGTCTAACAATTCCGTTGATTGTTTAACAAATTATTGTTATTTCCGTAACACCTATCAGGGAAGGGAGTTGATGACTAACAATGGCATTTTTTTTTACGCCGACGAGGGATAAAATCTGCCTATCACGAGGGATAAATCACCTCTCACTAAATCTCCCCCTCGTCCCGTGGACCGTTGTGCCCACACCGGAACTACGGTGATCTTACTTCGGAGTGGAGTCCTTTTGGCCCCTACCTTCATGCTCATATCCGCGTCCGGATTGTGTATTGAAGGTTGAAGAGACTTTTAAGTGTCTCCACTATTCCTTTCGTCCAGGTTCCCGACTGGGATTTCATTCGACCCGTGAGCTAGTGTCATCTATGCCGGCGTGCCTACATGTTCTGCAGCCTCCAGATCTCTCTTCTTCAGTCTCACGTAATTCGCCACTGAGGCCCAATTCTCGCTACTCGCAATCATAACTCTGACAATGTTAGCGGCCGTGATCGTTCCAATCGTTGATGTCAGTACATAGCGACGGATCTGCCAGCATGCACAATCAAAAACAGTGTGTTCCGCATCATCAATTACTTCCCCTTCCTTGTAAAGACAGTAAGGGGGGGAGGGCGATCTTGCCCATTCTGTGCAGATATTTCCTAAAACATCCATGACGCGATAGCATCTGTGTAACGTAGTAATTTACCTCTCCAAATTTCCGACCCATCCATGGCTTTATCTCCGGAATAAGTCTCGCCGTCCACCTTCCTCTATCGTCATCGTATCATCGTCGTTGCCATTCTGAAATGGTGTTTTCCCTACAGTGGCCGGTTTCGCCTTGTAAATCTCCATCCGCTCTGCTAACAGCAGATTCATAGGGATTGTACCTGCTATCACAAGTATGGCTGGGGCGGACGCTGTACGATATGCCGATGCGATAGGTAGTACAGTCGTTGTCTGTACCGATAGAAGTAAGTTCGCCCGTTTTTTAACCTCTAACGTTTCGACCCAAATTTCGCTTCCATAGAGCATAATACTGCTTGCAACCTCCATTAGACGTCTCCGTCTCGCCGGTAGCGGACCTCCATTAATTCCCAACGATCTTCCGGGCTTTGTCAGCCGAGTACTGAATCTAGTATGAAAATCTCAGTCTGGAATCCAGCCTTATTCCCAGATATCTTACCGAGCTCTTGGTCCTAATTATCTAACAATGGCATTAATGTACAAAATGTTTTTGTTTTGATAAGAATTGGGTCTCGAAATCACGCTACAAATTGAAAATTCAAAGTTAGGATTTTCCATATCCCATAGTTTTTAAGGACTAGATCCTCACGCTACTTAGTAAGTTTTCACGGACTTAAAAATAAATTTTAGTTCTTCTGGAAATGACCTCAAATTATTCATTTGCTTGTAAGTTAGGTTAGGTTACCTAACTAGCTTACCGTTCACTGGATTTTCAAGTTCACTCAATTTCCCATGTGTCCCATTGTGTTACCCAGTATCATGATCCGTTGGTGATGGTTTTCATTTACCCCGAACTCCGCATGAAACCAGCCAGTTGCCTTAGTGGCATGTTCACCATCATGACCAGATCTTCAAATATTTTGTCACCCAAAAACCGAAGACGTTTTTTCTGACATAACATGAAAGGTATTTTGCCGATTTCGTTTCTTTCATCACATCCTGGCAATCTCTACAGTAACCCTCGTGGCATAGTGTCGTGTTAGAATTCCTGTTAGAGTGCGGCCACTTCTCTTGTAGAACTCAAGTAGTTCCCTGGTTTTTCTGCTTCTCCTGCTAGGCACAATAGTTTTAAAATTCGACAACCAAGAATGATCAAACACCTACGATTTGTTCAATTCCATGCTACGTTTTCCAATTTGAAAAAGTATTCTTCGCCTGCTCCTCAGACATCTTCGATCCCTTTGCCAGTTTGTTTGCCTTTTAGTTACTCTCTGCGCAACAGTGGCCCGAAACCCAATTTCATGCAGCTTTTTCCAATTTGAAAAAGTATTATTGTAGAGGCACATATACCCCCTCCCCCTCGTGCTTCTCAGACATCTTCGATCCCTTACGTGCCAGTTTGTTTGCCTTTTCGTTCCTGTCTGTGCCACAGTGTCTTGAAATCCAGTTCCATTCTGTTTTCCATATTAAAAAGGAGTTGTGGTAAGGGCGCACATTACTCCTCTGACGTCTCTTATTTAGACATCTCCGAACCCTTACGTACCAGTTTGTTTGCCTTTTCGTTACTCTCTGTGCCGTAGTGGCCCGAAACCCATTAAAGACTGATTGTTGTGTCTTCGTACGCGATGCAGAGGCTGAATACAAATCCTGACGCCCTTCTCCAAGTCGACTTAATAGAATTCCGGAAATAGTGCACCAGCCCTGGCGAGCTCGTTGGCTTTGTAGTTTCCCAGAATATTACTGTGCCTCTAGAACTAGACAAGTGTGACACTGGATCGCCCAGAAGGAAAATCGAAGTAACTTCGATTGACTTGACTACTCCGGAGTTTTCACACCGTTCTTCTGAGATCTTATGGCAGCCTGACTGTCAGAAAAGATCGAGATGCGGTTGGGAGGAATACCGTTAACGAGGATGCTTAGGGCAGCCCGGTAGATGGCCACCACCTCCGCGTGAAATACACTAGAATAAACCGGCAGTCGACGGAAAATGTTAAGGTTCAGTTTGCTGGCTATCTACTCTGTTATCGAGCTTGCAGTCATCGGTTTATACATCCAGGAGTCCGGGGGACGATCATGTCGGAGCTCCAGTTGCTGCTGTTTGGGACCAGAAAGTAAAAATCCCTGTCGAAACAATATTTCACAGGGAGGTAATCGATGCTCAATGGGGCCACAGGATCAATCTGAATTATAGAGGAGGGAGGAGAGGAGCCTTTGTGGGGATGGTGCCTAGAGAATTAGTTATATGAATAGGTCCAGATCTTCTGACCTTGCCTAGAAGTCTGCCATTGTGTAGTTTATTCAGAACAGCACACCATATAGGAGGCTGGGTTCGATACATCCAACGTATGACATCTGGGCGGAGACCCCATACGTATCCAACTGCTCTACTGCATTAGAAAGCAGCAAAGGCCAGTTTGCGATACCTAGAAGCCAGCTTCGACCCCAATTAAGTTTAAGATTGAGGATCAGGCCGAGATATTTCATCTCGGGACTCAACTTGAGTCTGGTCCCGCTTATACTAGGAAGGGTGAAGGTCGGAATCTTGTATTTTCTAGTGAAAAAAATTGTATTGAACCTGGAGGCATCAACAGACAGTCCAAATGGATAAAATTAACACCACGCAACATAAGTGGTGTGAGAAGCTAGGTTGTAATCCTAAATGAAGGGTTGTAATTACCAATTGTCTGAAATGCAGGAATTTTTTAAGAGATTTCCGCAAATCGTTGGCTGGTGTGAGACTTCACTTTAATTGCCCATAAATTCAGAGCATCTCTGTTACACTGTTTTCTCCTATCATCAGTGATGTATGTTATCGATTTATTTTTGTGTTCGTTTCAAGTGATGTTACATTTTCTTTTTTTTGCTTTTCTACGCTTTCTTAAATTCTTTAACTGGCTTTCTTCAAATGGTATTGGTTTTCCTCAATGGAATGCCTCACTCAATGCTTGCTGGTCGCAAATAAACTTGTCATTATGTTTGGACATCATCATTATCGGCATTTGGCAGCAGCAATTGTATCAGGCAGCAGCACCAACAGCAGCAGCAGCAGGCAGTATTTAGATGGACTGTGTGTGCTGTTGTGGTACCATTCAAAAACATCATCACACAACAACAGCAGCAGCATCACAATACAAGGCAATTCGTTAGAAATCCCGAATATGTTGTAGTAAACGAAGTGAAAATCTGAAATGAAAAAGGCCAAGCAAATAACAAAACAAGAAAGTCAACCTAAAGAACAAAAACAACAAAACAGCAAGCAAAACGATTAGACAAGCCAGCAAAAAAAAAATAATTTTTCTTCTCCAAAGTCAATAGACTTTTGTAGATGGCGTGACACGTTGTTGTTGTTGTTGCTTATCGTCGGTTTTTATTTTTCTTTGTTTGTTTGTTGTGTTTCTTTATTTTTTTTTTTTGTTGTTCTTGTTGTAATTCAAAGTTCTTGTTGCAATTCTTGTTTTTTTTTTGCAACATTTATGGGGCTAAGCCATTAGGAAGAAGAAAAAAAGAAGAAGAAGAACAAAATATTGCAAAATAGAATGTATTTGGAATCAGGAAAAAGAACCTGTTTTGGGTAATAATTTACGATCTTAGCATAACTGGAATTCAATGAACTGTAGGTCATTGTCATTTGGGTTCTTCTTCTTCCTATTTTGCTGCTGCTTCTGCTGCTGCTGCTATTCTGTGTGCACTTGTAGTGTGGTGCACTTTTCTATTATTGTGGTGTGACTGTTTACTTAGTAACCAAAAAAAATGAAAATGTTTTAACAACAGTTTACGAGGTTCGTTAGAAAAGTGCTTCAATAAAATGTTGCATAGAAATTAAAAACAAAAAAAACAGGACTCGAAACTTTATAAATGTTATAATCAAACCATAAGTTCTTCTAAATACTGATCTTTCTAATAAATCCTTTCGTATTTTGTATTTCTATTTGTCCTTAACCTACAGGTCTGACTATTCAAAATCCAATTCTCCATCTTTGTGAAAATTTGGTCTTCCTTATGGAGTTTCCGATAGGAAGCGAACTGCCTTTTGTAAAAATTGTTACACAAAACTCCTTGATAAAGTAAAAATATCGGATATGCTAAATATTGCGTTTTTCCCCTAGCAAAACCTTTATTGCAATACCTTAGTTGGCTTCATTTGAATTACTTGTCAGGTATGACATGATCATAATACCACTGAATACAGTGTCACCTTACTTACTTAATTGGCCATTATACTATGTTCAGACAGGCACTTTTTATAGATTCAATATTCGTTTATTGGAGTACAATATTTTAAGTGTTCAGACCAATAATATACGCAATATTTATTTGATAGTAGTAAACAAAACAGCTGGCTGTTTGAACAACATTGTATTTATTTTTTTGTTGTTATTGTTATTTTTTTTTTTTTTTGTTTGTAGTTGTTGACATTTGAGTTGTCAAATATCAATTGAAAGTGTTCGAAAAATTGTAGTAGTGCTCACTGAACGTACAGCACGACAAAGCTGTATTTATACTCAATATTATAACAATTTTCGTTTTTATTGCGCAATAATTAATGGAAGCTTTATATGAAATATTGAGCTCAATAAAGGCGTTTATTGCGATTTACGCAATAAAAGTGTCTGTCTGAACATAGTATTGCTTCTTGCGCGCTTACGCTAGGTGACAGGGCTTCCTCGATTTGGTCCTTCCATCGGATACAAGATCGTCCTCTTCACCGACTTCCGCAGATCCCCGTATCAAATACTGATGTCACCGGAGCATCCTAAAAAGGGATGGAATGTGTACAAACAAGGTAAAGTTTCTGACTGTCGCCAACATAGCGACCACCAGGACGATCTATATCTTGCTGTATTCAAGTTGATACGCAGCTTTCTCGTGGCCCCTCCTGGATGGCATTCTACCACCCGCTAAATGTTAACTAATGCGTGCAGCGAGGACCAATCCCCTGAACGTTAAATTCGGGTTGTGCGTAGGACTTTGAACCCACCACGTAAAAATTCCATCCAATGAAAACCCCAACAATAGCCTCTATAAAGATCCCCTCTAAGTAAAAATATCGGACAATGATAAATGTTGTCCCTTGCCCCTAGCAAAACCTTTATTGCAATGCTAAGTTGACTTTATCTGAATTTACTTGCTAGAGAACATGCAGCACAATTGAATACAGAGTCACCTTACTTACTGAATTACAGCAACAAGATTAACGGAATTCGGCATGCCATTACACATTCTTCCAGGCGGCTTTGCTTCTTGCGCGCCTACTATGCGTGTTGGTCACACCAATCGACGATTAGGCCTCCTCGACGCAACGCTTTTTTTTGCCGACTTCCGCATATCCCTGTATCAAATATCCATCTCGCCGGAATATCCTCCCCCATTCGAACAATCGACATGGCCTAGCCGCTGGATGTAAGAACGCTGCACAACGCCTATGTCTTTACGGAGTTCGTATAGCTCACTTTTTGATTGGATGCGGATATCATCACCAAGTCGCACTGGACAGAAGATATACACTCAAATAGGCTGCTGCATCAGCGCTTAATAGTGTCCGTAGCTCTAAGCCATAAAGAAGCATTGGGAGTATGAGCGTCTTGTAGAGTATAAGTTTTATCGTAGAAGCGAGATCTCTGCTATTTAATTGCCTATTGAGACTGTCACCATTTTTGGTGGTGTCACTAACGTGTCACAACATGACATGACATAATAATATGATATAATACGAAGTGTCATAACATGACATAAAATGCAATAACGTGAAATGATATGACATGACATTTCCGATCATGTCGTAATATAACAGGACATAACATAACATGACATGACGTGAAATGACGCGACGTGAAATGATATGGCATGGCATAACATGACAGGATATATTATGCCAACATAAAGACTATCTTATCTGTGTTATCTCCAGGCTTTGGAATTACCATCTGGACTAGACCTAATTTCGGTAGACGATCATCAAGCATTTGTGGGAGTAGTTTTTTGAAACGGTCTTCTTCGAAGATACGCTGGAAGTCTACACAAACTGTTGTTAGCTAGAAAATAAGAAGGTCTAGCAAATTTTCTCTCTGATATTTGAACGTTAAACAACCTGCCTACTGTAGAGCTCTCCGGACAACAGAGGTAATTCCGCTGTAGAATTCAACTCATATGGGTTAGGTTAGGAAAGAGAGGATGTGTACGTGGCAACTGTGATAAATTTATGAATCAGAATGATTAGACGTATGAATCAAACATATTTCGAATGTTGTGAGTTTGATAGCAACGTTGTACTCATACTTATTGTAACCTGTACTTATAAATCAATGTAGTACTGAGAGTACGAATGAATCAGAGTAGTTGAATTTCAATTCTGTTTACGCTGGTCACCCTAATTTTAAATAATAGATTTAAGTAATGTAAATACGCTTATTTGAAATGTGAAAAGGAAAATAAAGAATAGACTTTTGATCGTCCTTCACTTGTCAATTGTTGTTGATTCACTCATACTCAAAATTGCATGAGTGTTTATAAGTAGCGGAAAAACGATTCATTGCTGATCTTTGTTTTTTTGATTAGCATAGACATGAACCATTGAAAATCTAGGTTTCCTTATCTGAATAACAATGTGGAACAACTTTTTTAAACTCAAGCAGTCTGTATTTGTTGCTTATCACCTTAATGCTTAATTTAGCATAGACATGAACCATTGAAAATCTAGGTTTCCTTTCCATAACATGAATATAGAATGAATGCATAATAATTTCTTTTTAATGATTTCTCCAATTTGGTTTTTTTTTTTGTTTTTTGCTGACGTTGTTAAAAACTAGATTTGATTTCCCCCTCCTCCTGTACGAATAATTTTTTCCATACAAAAAGTATGAATTCCTGTGATTAAAACAATTGTTTGTTCTACATCGCCATGAATTTGCTATTAAACTTGTACGTACGTACGTATGGTGGCATTCGTTATCTGGTCTCAATTTATAGAAAACCAGTCTTGCAATTGAAGCCACTTCTATTGAAATCCTTATGTTCGTTCGATCATTCCAATGAAAATTGTAACACATTTTCAAATGCTTTTTCGTTTCGTTTCTCTTTTGGCTAAGTATTTGAACAAGAGCTTACCCCAGCAATATACTTTAGAGCTGCTGAGCTGCTTAAGAAGATGTGCCATAAATTCCGTAACACACATTATGTTGCCACCAATGCCAATACCTAAGCAATGCCATCTTCGCACAATGGCATGTACAATGTACATGGATTTCGCTTTGCCCATAAAAATATCGAAAAATCTGTAACCATTTATTGTCACAATTTTTCTAAGATTACTGTCTTCTGTCGTTCTCCTTTTTTTCCATTTTTTTTATTCAAGTTTTGCCTTTTGTTCTCTCCATTTTCCAAGCCATACTTCTTCTGTGCCATGTTAGTGGTTCTGTTACCAGCTATTAACATTCATACGTTTGCCTTGGCTATGGTGTGGCTGGCAGTAAACATGTCTCTTAACCCCCGGGGGGAATTGTTTTCTATTTGTAACATCCTCTAGAGTTTCAATAACATTAGAAAATATAATCAACTTTCTGGAAATACAATGAAGATGACAATGGCAACATTGGCTTGGCCATTTTCACAATGGAGATGGTCCGTCCCTGCACATACTTATATGGCATATGGGAACACGTACTGTTAGAGCAATATACTGATAGAGAGCGAGAGAGAGAGATGGAGAGAGGGGGAGCAATGCAGTGATACTTGTTTAATGTTATTCTAAGGCAAGGAGTTAGACAAGTTGCTATGAAATTTGCAATTGAGGTGATGGTATACATATACACTGAGCGCCATAAGTTAGTCAACACATCCCACTATAATTTTAAATTTTCTGTTATAAAAAAAAATATTCTTGTAGCACAACAATAATGTGAAGATAAATGATAATGTGAAGATAAATTCGAATTTGAAAACCCAAGACGCAATCCATAAATTTTAGCAGCGCCACATTTAGCGTTACATACATACATACATACATAATTGGCCATTACAACCCTTCAGTTAGGAAAACGACCTAGCTGCTCACACCACTTATGTTGTGTGCGTTAATAATTTTATCCATATAAGTGGCGGGACCTATAGCTTAAAGTCGACTCCGAACGACAGATTTTTTGAGAAGCTTTTCATGGCAATTTTTTACTCTCAGAGTCTTTGCCAGAAATCTGCTGAGAGCAAGTCGCCGAAGAAATATTTTTCGTTTTGATGTCTGACCTGGGATTCGAACCCGGGCCTTTTGTCTAATAAGCCAACACAGTACCCACTAGACCACGGCGACTTCAATTTCTTCCATGAAGATAAATTCGAATTTGAAAACCCAAGACGCAATCCATAAATTTTAGCAGCGCCTCATTTAGCGTTAAGAGTGCACAATTTGGTTTCTTTTTTTTTTTTATAAAATCAGCACTCAGGGGATGACCCCTACTCATGCTGTGCATTGTGCAGGTTCTTAGGAAAAGTGGAAAGAGAGAGGGAAAATGCGAACGGTAAGGAAACGAGTTGCTACTAGGTGATTATAAAATGGCCAATGCTCTACCTTCACCATTAGACAGTCTATAGCAATCGTCCCCAAGAAGCCCGCAGTTTCTCACACCACTTATGTTGTGTGTGTGTTAATTTTATGCAGAAGTGGCGGGACCTACAGTTTGAAGTCGACTCCGAACGACAGAGCACTGTTAACCGTTTAACAGTATCCATTTGAATAAGCTCACTTGTTTAGAAGCTAATTTTAGGCCATATAGTAGGTCTATGAGTATCATATCATACTCTAGGGATTGTTCCAATGCTTCTTAATATAATTAACAAAAAAGGTCCCATATGAAGTGATATGGTATTGTAAAAATTGGCTTTGAAAATATCAATTTTTTGATTGAAAATTCTCTAGAGGATCAGTGGCCATTTGGGAGCATATAAGAAATAGTACACCATACAGCCTATATGCAAAAGGTAGTCCAGAGTGTCCTCTTTCCAACGATTGTAGTAGAAAGCTGAAATAATTTTGTGAGTCTTCACAAGCACTTTTATTTTTTAGAAATTTATTAAAGTATTCTCATTTATTTTTCTCGCCATCCTGAGAAAATGAATTATTTTAGTGGTGTTTACTTACTTTTTGCGCTCAGTGTATATATATAGTTGTAGCCACAATCGGGCATGCATACCATGCAAGCATTGAGCAACGAGAGATGCAAGGAACATATTTACAGAATACGTTTGGAAAAGTTTTCTTCACTATTGTCCATCTGTTATCGATTTTGTGTTAAAATTTTTCAAAGAAAATAATAATCGCGATGAGCTAAAGTATCCAAAACAATGAGAAGATTCGAGTCATACTTAAAATTTCTGATTCATATAAGCATTCATGCTTATTTTAATATCATACTCATACTACTCATATTCAAAGTTTGAAATACTCATTGTACTTATACAATGGTCCAGTAGGTAGAGTGTTGGCTTATAAAGCCAGGATTCGAGTCCCAGGCCAGAAATCAAAACGAAATATGAAAAAAATATTAATTCTTTGGCAATTTCCTCTTAGCAGATTTCTGACAAAAACTCTAAGAGTAAATATCATTGCCATGAAAAGTTTCTCAAAAAGTTTCTCTAAATTGTAAGTCCCGCCACTTATATTGATAAAATTTAACGCACGCAACATAAATGGCGTGAGTAGTTAGGTCAATAATCCTGACTGAAGGGTTGTAATGATCAATTATGTATTTATGTATGTACTTATATTTAACAACATGCATGATGTTGTTAATTTCGACTCTCCTTGACTCTATATATACACGAAGCACAAAATAAGTACGATTCGAGTACGAACATCACAATACTTGTTAAACTTGCTAGATTGTGTGTTTGCTTTTCTTGCTGTCTTTGGCTTTGTTCTTTGCTTGCAAATACTGTAAATTTTGATGAATGATTCGAATCACTCGTATGTTTGATAACAACGTGAGTTTGATAACAACGTTGTACTAATACTCATTGCAATCTGTACTTATAAATCAATGTTGTACTGAGCACGAATGAATCAGAGTAGTTTAATTTCAATTCTGTTGACTCACTCATACTCAAAATTTCATAGGTACTTATGAGTGGAGAAAAAACCATTTATTGGTAATCTCTGGTATTCATACTTAACAATACACACGATATTGTTGATTTCGATTCTCCATGACTTTACATACATATATACGAAGCACAAAATAAGTATGATTCGAGTACGAAGATCACAATACCCGCTAGAAGGTTGTGTGTTAATGTTTACTAAATGTCTTTGTCTTTCTTCTTTGCTTGCTAAGACTGTAAATATTAATGAATGATTCGAGTGACTCGCATCATTTGTAAGTATTGTAAGTAATTTTCTAAATTTATGAATCTAAATGAGTAGGCGTAGCAATCAAACATATTTCGAATGTTGTGAGTTTGATGTCAACGCGTTGTACTCATACTCGCTGCAACCTGTACTTATAAATCAATGTTGTAGTGAATACGAATGGATCAGACTAGTTGAATTTCAATTCTGTTGACTCACTCATACTCCAAATTTCATGGGTACTTATAAGTAGCGAAAAAACGATTCATTGCTGATCTCTGATACTTAACAATACGCATGATGTTGTTGATTTCGACTCTCCATGACTTTACATACATATATACGAAGCACAAAATAAGTATGATTCGAGTACGAATACCACAATACTGGCTAAAAGGTTGTGTGTTTGCTTTTACTAAATGTCTTTGTCTTTCTTCTTTGCTTGTAAATGCAACAACAACTAAGACTGTGAATTGTGATGAATGATTCGAATCACACGAATCATTTATAAGAACAATTAAGTACAATTTCTAAATTTATAAATCTGAATAAGTAGGCATATGAATCAAACATATTTCGAATGTTGTGAGTTTCATGTCAACATTGTACTCATACTTATTGCTACTTATACTTATAAATCAATGTTACACTGAGTATGAATGAATCAGAGTAGTTGAATTTTAATAAAGATGACTCACTCATACTCAAAATTTCATGGGTACTTTTGAGTAGCGAAAAAATGATTCATTGCTGATCGCTGTTACGTTCTTTAAAATTTATTTGAGGTTATGATGACTGATTGCAACTGACTGCAGCAGTCATTGTCTGTCTGCTCAATAAGCTAAAATGACGGTTTCCTAACATGTTTTAAAGGCCAACTACTTGGCGAGACTGTAATTTAAAACAAAAACAGTCATAAAGCTAATAAACTTACCAAAAATATCAACACGAAACGAGTAGTGGTTCCTATAAGAAAAAATAAATTGAAAATTTTGGAAAGAAGACGCCGTAAAAATATTGTGACACTTAAAAAGGCATTTTAAATTGAAATAAAAATAGAAAATGAAAATAAAAATAAAATTTAAAAATTATTTTTATCTTACTGAACCAATTTTTTAAAAGTCATCGACATTTGTTGACCAACCATTCGAATGAAGCTTAACGTTACACTTTCGCTATCGTCGAGTCGCGACGTACAGTTTAATTCAATAAATTTCATATGAGAAGATCAAGTAAAAAAAAAAAAAACTCGAATCATTATATTATTATTAACAATAAAAAGAAAAAGAATCGTAATAATAATATTTAAGTTAATAAATAACAACAACAACAACAAAAAATGAAATAAATAAATATTATTAAACCACAATGAAAGCGTCCGACTACACTGCTACCCTGCAAATGATGACAAACCAATAAAGAAATATTGGCAAGAGGCCAAAAGACAGATAAAAAGAGGAAACAAACGAAATATTTAATAAATAATGATGATAAACAATAAATAAAAAATAAAAAAAAGAACTTGTCATAAATAATAATCATTATTAAACACAATAAATATTATGTTGATTGCCAGTAAAAATAAAAATCCGTAAAAGGAATTTCCAAAATAACTATGCAATATTTATGGGATTTAAATCTTAAAGTTCACAAGTAAATTCACTGGATAGTACTTTGGTTTACCCTGTGTGAGATAAACTTCCTTGTCGTGATCCGTTAGTGGTTCCCCTCAATGGCATCTTCGCCGCCATGCCCAGATCTTTAAACATTTTGTGCACGCAAATACCGATCGTGAGATAAATGCGTATTTAAAAATCTAAGACACAAACCCATACTTTTAGCAGTCGA
Organism: Sarcophaga peregrina; assembly: GCA_014635995.1. Taxonomy (NCBI): domain Eukaryota; kingdom Metazoa; phylum Arthropoda; class Insecta; order Diptera; family Sarcophagidae; genus Sarcophaga; species Sarcophaga peregrina. The sequence goes on along the minus strand of CM025793.1, from coordinate 81,604,513 downwards.
ATTCATTCGTATTCACTAGATTGAAACACATTTTCAGGGTAATAATAGTTGTTAATCTTCTTCAAAATTGATCCACTTTCTTGATGTTAAAATAAATGCATGCAGTAAGGCCCCGCTTAACGCGTGGGATACGTTCCAATAAGTTCCAGCGCTAAACGAAATAGCGTTCAACGAGGCAACTTAACGCGTACATATGTATACTCCTAGTAACATTGATTTTTTTTTATGAAACCAGCACTCAGGGGATGGCCCCTACTCATGCAGTGCATTGTGCAGGTTTTTAGGAAAGCTGGAAAGAGGAAAGATGCGAACGGCAAGGAAATAAGTTGCTGCTAGGTGACTATAAAATGGCCAGTGCTATACCTTTACCATTAGACAGTCTACAGCAATCGTCCCCAAGAAGCCTGCAGTTTCTCACACTACTTATGTTGTGTTTGTTAATTTTATACATATGTAGCGGGACCTACAGTTTAAAGTGGACTTCGAACGACAGATTTTTGAGAAACTTTTCATGGCAATTTTAGTTTTACTCTCAGAGTTTTTGCCAGAAATCTGGTGAGAGAAAGTCGCCGAAAAAATATTTTTTGTATTTTATTTTGATGTCTGGCCTGGGCCTAATAAATCAACGATGATGCAGGAAAGATGCGTTCGTACTGCAATTACGACTTTGGGAAAATTCATTTGGAGACTTTATTCTAAGCAGGCTAACAAAAGTGCTTTGAAAAAGATATAGAGTGAGCCGCTTTTAGTTGGTGCGTGGCCGTTTCATTTGTAACCGCGTAATACTGAAATAGCGTTAAGCGGAGTCTTACTGTATTTAAAAATCAAAGACCCAAACCCACATATTCATACATACATAATTGGCTATTAAAAGCCTTCAGTCAGGATTATTATCTTAGTTTCTCATACCACTAATGTTGTGTGCGTTAATTTTATACATAAGTGGGTGGATCTACAGTTTAAAGTCAACTCTGAACGACAAATTTTTTTTTTTTTGAGAAACTTTTCTTGGCAATTTTATTTACTCTCAGAGTTTTGCCAGAAATCTGCTAAGAGGAAATACTTTTTGTATTTTGTTTCGAAGACTAGTCTGGGGCTCGAACCCTGGCTTTACGTCTAATCAACCAACATACTACCTACTAGACTATGGCGACTTCAGGTTTAACATGCATTTTTAATATAACTTTCAGCAAGTACTCACAGATTTACATCGAATCACTTGGCTGACTATTTAAGACCTACCGGCAGCACTTCATTGTATTCACATACATTCATAATTGGTCATTACAATCCTTCAGTCGGAATTATTTATTTATTTACTCTGAGAGCTTCTGCCAGAAATATGCTGAGAGGAAGCCGCCGCGAGAAATATTTCATTTGGAGATGTCTAACCTATGATTTGCATCGTGGCCTTATGGTCTATTAAGCCCACATACTACCTACTATACTAAGGCAGTGCCTTATTTCACGTCTCACAATTTCAGTAGTCTAGTAGGGAGGCGTTGTTTTAAAATATTAGATGTAGAGACCCGCTAATAGTCTAGCATACTACACACTAGACTATCAGGACACTCAATTTAGTTAAATAGAGAGTGGCTTATTTCATACATAACATACAATTGGCCATTACAACCCTTCAGTCAGGATTACGACCTAGCTTCTCACACCACTTATGTTGTGTGCGTTAATTTTTATAAATGAGTGGCGGGTGCTACAGTTTAAAGTCGACTCCGAACGGTAGTTATTTGAGAAGCTTTCCATGGCAATTTTATTTACTGTCAGATTTTTTACCTGAAATCTACTGAGAGGAAGTCGCCGAAGAAATATTTTCATATTTTCGTTTTGATGTCTGACCTGAGATTTGAACTGGGGCCTTCAGCCTAATAAGTCAATACACTACCCACAAGACCACGGCGACTTCTGGCAATTTCACCACGCTTTTGTCGTTTTAATTTTCGATTTATGTTTTGTTCTTATTCTCTTAAAATCCTGCAAATTTGTTTCGTGTAACACTGTGTACCGTATGATGTGTATATTTTGTTGTTGTGTGTTTACATTGTTTGATTATGATTATTGAGTTTATTTTTAACCGTATCGTAAATATTTATTATGTAGCTGTCCTTAGCTGTAGATACTTAGGAAGGTAATCACTTCGTTGGGAAATTGTTTGATGTGAAAGATAGGGTTTTTGAATTTTATTGTCTGCGTGGGGGGGGGACATACGATGCATTATAGTACATTATGCGTTTAGGCCAATCTGGTGGCAAACAACCTTAATATCTCTCTCTCTCCCTCTCTAATAACACCTTTCCAATATGTACGTACGTCTGTATTTCAGTTTCCATTTAACTAAACCTGTTTTAGTATTTCGAATTAATTAAGTCACAGCAAATATGAAATTAATATCAATTTAAAAAAAATTTTTATTACGAAAACTATGTTTACCGTTAGTAAAAAAAAAAGTGTGTGTTTAAAAGCTGGTTTCATTTCGCATTAAAATTTAAATTTCAAATTAAATTGAATTGCATTACGCGAGAGTATATGGTGGTGACAAAAGTGTGGAACCGGTTGTTGAAAATCTACATTGATTCGTATTAAACTAGCACATGTGGTAGCACATATGTTTTCTCTTTATTATTATTTTTTTTTTCTAAATATTATTTTCTAAATATTATTTATTTATTTACTATTTAAAAATAAAATAAAACAAAAAAAAAAATCTCAATTAATTTGTCAAACAAAATCAAATGCGTGTTCAATTACCGACAAAATTAAAAATAAATTTTTTATTACAAATTTCAAATAGCCTGAAAAAAATCTCAATCTAACAGTTTTTATTTGTTCAATAAATTATGATTTTAAATTAAATGCAATTAAAAATTATTTGCTTCACTTAAAATGCATTCATAAGAGTAATGGTTCCCTATCTAATGGAAATTCTAACAAGACACTCCGCTCTTGGCAATTTCGCTAACAAACTCGGTCGCGATTACTGCCGAAACTGCCAGAATGTGGAAGAAAGGCAATCGCTACAACACTTTTTATGTAAGCAAAAAGGCACGCCATTGGTTTTAGGTGCTTAAAGATAAATTCGAATTTGAAAATCGAAGACTCAATCCATAAATATTAGTAGGGACACATTTGGCATTAACAGAACAAATTTTGACCTTAACAGAGCACTGTTAGCTGTTTAACAGTATCCATCTGAACAAGCCCACTTGCTTAGGATTTAATATTAGGACATACACGAGGTCTATGTGTAAAGATAAATTGGAATTTGAAAATCCAAGACTCAATCCATAAATATTAGTAGGGACACATTTGGCATTAACAGAACAAATTTTGACCGTAACAGAGCACTTTTAGCCGTCTGAACAGCCCGACTTGTTGAGAAGCTAATTTTTGTTAATGCTCTATGTGTTTGTAGACGGAAGGTTCCAAGACCTCTTTCTAAAGCCAGCTATATAGTCAAACATATGTAAAGCAATGTATTATTAAGAAAATTGATTTTGAAAAGATACATTGTTTGCTTGAAAATTCTCTAAAGGCAAGAAGTGTCGCTTTGTCTTTGCTTTGAATTTATCTTCACGCATGTACTATGAATGCCATACCATATCCACATCAGCAATATAGTGTAGTGTAAGGCCCGCTCAGACATCTAAACGAAAATATGAAAGAAAAATATTTCTTCGGCGACTTCCTCTCACCGGATTTCTGGCAAAAACTCTGAGAGTAAATAAACCCGCCATGAAAAGTTTCTCATAAAAAATCTGTCCTTCAGAGTCGATTTTAAACTGTAGGTCCCGCCACTTATATGGAAAAAATTAACACTAGGCTAGGCTAGGTCATTGTTGTCAGAATTTTGTCACATTTTTGTCAGAAATTGGCCAAAAAACGACAATTTGATTTTTTTTCTCATTAGAAAGTACGGGATAACTCGTAGTTTGGTACCCTAGAAGGGAATGCAAGCTACGAGTTATCTCGTAATTGGCAGTCAACGTGTTAAATTTGACTTGACTTTCACTAGTACAATACAATTTCTTATCTATTACACAAAGAGATTATTATTCATTATGATTTTCGTATGTTAGAAATTTAAGATATTATAATCCCCTTTCTAAATAACCGATATAGGCATTATGCTGACTAGGATGTACCCTGATAGTCTATAGCAATGGGAACGTAGGACTCGAGGAAGTTGTTATTATTGCACCCAGTTTAATAATCCAATATATTTTCATGTTGTATTTATATTTTCCAAACATAGGTATTTGGTAAACCTATCATTCTAGAACTTGTCAAAGTAGATGAATTACTTACTTAACGAAAAATCTTTGGTTAATGCAAATGAAATAAAGGCTAGAAATGATAAGAAAATGAAAGAGAGAGCGAGAGAGAGAGAGAGAGAGATGCTGTGCCTAAGAGGAAACGAAAAGGATTAACAAAGAACAGTTAAACTATTACAATGGCAATCCTATTATTCTACAACTTTGCCATAGTAGATGAATTATTTGCTGAGGGAAAAATCCGTTGATCAATCCAACTTCTGTTGTCAGGCAAAAATGAGAAACAGAAATGAAAATGAGAGAGAGATGCTGTGCCTAAGAGGAAACGAAAAGGATTAGGAAAGAACAATAAAACTATTACGATGGTAACCCTATTATTTTAGAACTTGCCATAAAACATGAATTATTTGCTGAGGGAAATATCGTTGATCAATCCAACAGAAATAAAGGCAAGAAATAATAGGAGAAGAAACGAAAAGGATTAGCCAATGGTAATCCCTTTTATTCTAGAACTTGCCATAGTAGATAAATTACTTGTTTAGTGAAAAAAATCTTGATCAAACAAACAGATATAAAGGCTAGAAGTCATAAAAAAGCGAGAGAGATATTGTGTCTTAGAGAAAACAAAAACGATTAGCTAATGGTAACCCTATTATTCTAGAACTTGCCATAATAGATGAATTACTTGTTTTGCGAAAAAATCTTTGATCAATCCAACAGAAATAAAGAAAAAGAAGAGGATTAGCAAAGAATAGGAGAACTATTTAAGTAAATATCGTATGGTAATCACATCCTAAGGGGTGTCCAGACAAAATTTGCAACAATTCAAAGAGGAAATGGTGTTATTATGCATAAGAATGCTTTTAAATCATACCTTTGCTTGATTTTATTCAAAGAGTGTTACTCTATACAGCTAAAACAGCTTGTATTAGCATTAAGAACCCATAAAAATTTTTGAATTTCAATTTAAAGTTTCTCATCTTAATTCCATACGTTAACCCCTTAAATTAAACGTTTTTTTAATCCAATAACCATAATCAAATATGTGCGTTCTATTCAATTTTAGAGGAAAGAAAAAAAAAACATTTTTTTAAGGGCAGACTTTTTGTCTGCAAAACCAGTGATTTATGCACCTTTTGAGGGCAGGGTAACAGGTGATTACCTTTTGTTTGCTTTTATGGATCTTCGCATTTATAATAATAGCACATGGTTGCTGGTGTTATTCTCTCTCTTTTCTTTTAGTTCCTAACAATAGCATCCCAAACACAATACAAATTCAGCATATGGCTTCGCGGCAGACTTGTCTCACAATAAAAACCAATATATTGCCCCCTTGTGTGTCTAAAGTCATAAATTTTGAAGAGAACCCCTTTTTATTTTTGGTTTTTCATTTTTTTTTTTTATTATTAATTTTATTAAAAGGTTTCATTTAAAAATATTATAATCGAAGCACTAAATCTTCTTTGTTTGCATTTGTTTGCATTTCATTTCATTATTTGTTATCGATTTTTTGAGTAATATTTTGCAAAATTTATTTGGGTTTTTAACTGTGCAAAGAGCGCCATAATATTTTATAAATTTTGACAGTTGAATTAACTTCATAATATGATGGTAGGGGAGCGAAAAAGGACTAAATTTTCAAATTAAGTTTTTAATCGAAAGGAAAGCCAGCCAGATATCTTAAGGAATGAATTCATAAAATTTCAAATTTCTTAAATCTGTTGTTTGTCTCAATTTGGTTGGTGTCAAAAACAAGGTTGTAAACCTAACTAAAGGGTTGTAATTACAACTCTGTCATTAGAGCGTTTGTAGGTGCATTAAGGTGCAATGCTTTCCTTAAGAGCATTAGAAAAAAAGTCTGACCAGAGTACAAAGAAGTACTTCTGTTGGTTTAACAATTGCCAATATAAAGACGACATATTGCGTATCGCATCTGCATATCGTATAGTGTCTGCCCTAGCCGTACTTGTGACAGCAGCTACAATCCCTGTGGATCTCCTGCCAGCAAAGCGGATGGAGATTTATAACGCCAAATCGGCTGGAAATCACATAACCGGTCACTTCAGGGAAAACACCATTTCAGAATGGCAACGACCATGGTACGATGAAGATAGAGGAAGGTTAACGTCGAGACTTATTCCGGACATAAAGCCATGGATTGATGGGAAATTTGGAGAGGTAAATTACTACGTTACACAGATGCTATCGGGTCATTGATATTTTAGGAAATATTTGTGCACAGAATGTCTTTACGAGGAAGTGGAAGTAATTGATGATGCAGAGTACACTATTTTCGAGTGTCTACGCTGGCAGAGCTATCGCTCCGTACTGACTTCAGAAATTTAAAGGATCATGGGCGCTAACATTGTCGGAGTTATAATTGCAAGTAGTGAGAATTGGGACTCAAAATGGGCAAGACCACATCCCCTTATTGTCTTTACGAGGAAGGGAAAGTAATTGATGATGCAGAGCACACTGTTTTCGAATGTGGACACTAGCAGAGCTATCGCTCTATACTGTCATCAACAATTGGAACGATCACGGCCGCTAACATTGCCGGAGTTATGATTGCGAATAGAGAGAATTGGACCTCAACTGCGAATTACGTGGAGCGTATTCTAAGACTGAAGAAGAGAGATCTTGAGGCTGTAGAACATATAGGCATGCCGGCATAGATGACACTGTCACGAAATTCCAATTGGGAATCTGGACGAAAGGAATAGTGGAGACAACTCTCGATACGCAATCCGGATGCGGATATGAGCATGCAGGGGCCAAAGGGCCAAATGGACTCCACTCCGAAGTAATGCCATCGTAGTTCCGGAGTGGGCACAACAGTCCAGGAGACGAGGGGGCGATTTAGTGGCTGCGGGCCACACACACGGAGGATGTGACGAATTCATCTATGGTGCGGTTAGGTACATTAACCCCTCCTCGGCGTATATAAAAAAATGTATAAGCACGGCATTACAATTGCCTCAAGCGGCACTACATATTAAGCTTCACTTACTGGAAAAGTTTAGAATACTCGAAGAAGTGCTATTGAAGCAACTAAACTGGCGGGGACAAGTTATTTTTCGACTACAGCAATGACGAATTAAGTGGCCAGAGAATTTTCCAATGTGAGTTATAATTCCTGATAGAAAACTCTAGAGAGTTTCAGATAAACTCTTCAATGGTTGGTCATTTCAGGCTCAAGTCATTTCGACAACACCAATGACCGATTGCATGGCCAGAGAAATTTACACCGGGTATAATAACATTTGATAGGGAACTCTTGATAGTTTCGAATAAACTGCGTGTAATAGAGAACTCTTCACACATACATAGCTCTAAAACTGTAACGGGCAGACGAGCTGGCATTTTTATTTAAGAAACTAATGTCCGGCAATCCTGTAGTGTTTTTGCACAGAGTAGTTTCAGGCAGGAATTCTAGAAGTTGCTAAAGCCACGAAATTAGTCAGGAAACATATATTGAAGAGCTTAAGTGTCATAATTTACATTCATATTCAAATAGCGCACTGAAGGTTTGGAAAGGTCACACTTTAGGATGACCATTAGCATAGATAACCCAAGACATAAGACGGATTATCAAATTAGATTGTGCTGGGTTACATGGTTATTGTGCCACATCATTGGAATGAAGTTACAGATGAACTAATAAGATCAAGGTCACACCAGGATTAGCATACATAAATAACTCGAATTGATCATTACAACCCTTTAGTCAGCATTATAAGCCTAGCTTCTCACACCACTTATGTTGCGTGTGTCAATTTTACACATAAGTGGCGGCACCTACAGTTTAAAGTTGATTTCGAACGACAGATTTTTATAGATAGAGAGAATAACAATAACAAATCAACATTAAGATTCTAGAAGTTGCCAGATTGAAAATAAATTAAATAAAAAGAAAAAGAAAAGTACAGTTGTGGTAAATGGGAGCGATGCTTGATGGGCATAGTAAAAGAACAATTTTATGAAATTGATAGGGCACCACAAGCAACTTTAGAGTTGTTGTTTGACATCAAAGCTACTTATGGAGGAGAAAAAATGGTGCAGTAATTAATGATATCTAGGCTGTAGACTCCTACCCCCCCTAGAAAGAAGTGTAGTTTTTAAATAATCGATTAATTTACGAACTCTTTTAGAGATTAATCGGCGACTTCATTACAAATACAAAACTACTTTAAAAACTGAACAGAGATGTAGAGAATAACAATCAACATTAAGAGTCTAGAAGTTGCCAGATTGAAAATAAATTCAACAAAAATAAAAAAAAGTACACTTGTAGTAAATGGGAGCAATGCGTGAAATCTGTTGTATTTTGTTAATAATAAGCTTGATGGGCATAGTGAAAGAACAATTTAATGTAATCGATAGGGCACCACAAGCAACTTTAGAGTTGTTGGGGCAATTTGACATCAAAACTACTAATAGAGGAGAAACAAAATGGTGCAATAATTAATGTTATATGGGCTGTAGAGTGATACAATAAGAAAGATTAATTTACGAACCCTTTTAGAGATGCAATCGTACCTTGAAGCGTTGTCTTGTCTTCTTTGCTTAAAGTTGTAAAGGCAGAAGGAAGGGGTTTGTCTTATGTTAACGTTTATTAATAGACTTTAAATTTTAAATTAATTATTCAGCAGCTAAATAAACATAACAAAATACTTTCAACATATTTTTTTATCAGAGCGACAGACAGAGATGCCAAAACGATGCCAAAAGGTGTCATAAGTTCTACAGCAGCCTCCGGCTAAAGCTTACCGAGTTAATGATTTTCATTTTCAATTTAAAATCGCGTGTTGTTAATTGTGTTTAGGGAACGTAGCATAGCGTAGTATATGGCTTGCTTGAGACGCATAAATTTCCATTAAAAATATTTTAAAAAAAGAAAGAAAAGGAAATTAAGAACCATCAGATCAGATATCAGTTTCAGAATGTTTTTCTGTTTTTTTCTTATTAAATCTGGATGACATTTTATACAGGTTTTGGCTAGACAGAGTAAGAAACTACGTGTTACTCTAGCAAAAAAAAATTTTCTTAAACTGATGAGGGTTTTTTGCTGCTTTGTCTGCATTCTGCCAGCCACCAGCCACCAAACACCATCCGTTCTATCTACACAAACCGGCAATAAGTGTGTCAAAACCATACGGAGTCACGGTGACAACAGCAAACAGTGTGTGTGTACGTATGTTAATCGATAACAATTTACAATAACAACACGAGTATACGTACGTACGTACGTATTAGTGTTAATTAATTTCATTAGTTTGAACTGGAATTCGGAAAAAAAAAATTTTTAAAAAACCAGCGAAGTTAGAGTAGAAAAAAAGCTGTAAAGCAGCAAACCGCCGAAAATAGATAAATTAACGCTTGTTTATTGGGCCTTTAGGCGTTAAATCTAGAACATAGACAGACTCTCATGCTGGCTGGCTTGGTACAGTAAGTGATAAATGTCTGTTTACATATGATACGCTGACAGCTTAAATAAGTTGCAAAAACAATCAAGAGTCAAGGCACTTTAGTATTTTGAATTGTGTACGCCTTTAGGGGCATTAGCACAAGCTTTGTTTGCGATGTTATAAGCAAATAGATAAGAAATTGGTTAAGCATTAGAGCGGGTCGCTCTCCATGGACAAAAAAAGAAAAGTTATGTGAGTCACTTACTTACTTACTTAATTGGCCATAACAACCCGATTAACGGATTTCGGCCTGCCGCAATACATCCTTCCAGGCGCCTCTGCTTCTTGCGCGCCTACGCCAGTTGGTCACACCAATCGATGACAGGGCTTCCTCGACTTGGTCCTTCCAACGGATACAAGGTCGTCCTCTACGCCGACTTCCGCAGATCCCCGCATCAAATACCCGTTTCGCCGGAGCATCCTCCTCCATTCGAACTGGATATTAATACGCTGCACAACGTCTATGTCGTTGAGGAGCTCATACAGCTCACTGTTAGATCGGATGCGGAAATCATCGCCAACTCGCACAGGACCGGAGATCTTACGTAGGACTTTCCTCTCGAATACCCTCAAGGCTGCTGCATCAGTTCTTAATAGGGTCCATGCCTCTGCGCCATAAAGAAGCACGGGTAAGATGAGCTTCTTATAGAGTATTACATCCTATACAATTCAATGCTCTTTATTCCTGGATAGCCACAATTACTGATTTTCGGGAAGGACCCGCCATATCAGAAGTCACGCATAGTATATGACGTTGAATTAAAAAATCCCCTTAAAGTGAAATATAGCAGCCGTCAAGCCATAAACACTGATATATGATATGTTACGATCGGACTTAAAATGGCAACGTAGTATATAAAAAACAAAAAAAGGCGGTATTTCTAGGCGTGGCAAACAAAAAATTTAGTATGGTTTTGGCAACGTTATTAACTGTAATGTGCATTCTTCTAACGAAAAACAAATTCAAAGTTTTTATTTCAATTTTTAAAATTTTTCTAATAATTTTGAATGTAAATTCTAATTTGAAAATCCATGACGCAAACCATAAATTTTAGCATCTCCACATTTACCACAATTTTCTTTTAACAGAACAAAATTTGCCCTTAACAGACCACTGTTAGCCATTTAACAGTATCCATCTGAACAAGCTTACTTGCTTAAGGGCTAATTTTGGAAAATACTCTGGGTCTATGCATACCATACTATATATGCAAAGGAAGGTTCCAAGACCTTAGCAATATAGTCACATATGAAGAGATATGATGTTGAGAAAATTCGGTTTGAAAACATCAATTTTTTCCTTAAAAAATTCTCTAGAAGATGAATGGCCATTTTGGAATATATGAGAAATAGTATACCTACCCGACTATAGGCACTGGGTTGCCGTGGTCAAGTAGGTAGTGTGCTGGCTTATTAGACGTAAAGCCAGGGTTCGAGTCCCAGACCAGCCATCAAAAATAAAAAAAAAGTACAAAAAGTATTTTTTCGGCGATTTCTTCTCTTTCTCTTCTTGTTTCTCAAAAATCTGTTGTTCGGAGTCGACTTTAAACTGTAGGTCCCTCCTCTTCTGTATAAAATTAACACACACAACATAAGTGGTGTGAGAAACTGCAGGCTTCTTGGGGACGATTGCTGTAGACTGTCCAATAGTGAAGGTATAGCACAGGCCATTTTATAGTCACCTAGCAGCAAATCGTTTCCTTACCGTTCGCATCTTCCCTCTTTCCACTAAAACCTGCATGAGGAGGGGTCATCCCCTGAGTTCTGGTTTTATATAAAAAAAAAATGGCAGTCCAAAAGATCCTTTTTCGAACTATGATTGTGGAATAGCTCGAATAATTTTGAAAATAAAATTTTATGTCAACAGTCTGCAATGATTGCAAATTAGAAGACAAATCTACTTATTGCCACTGTTAAACAGTTAACAGTGCTCTGTTAATGGCAAAGTTTACCCTGTTGAAGGCAAAAAGTAGCTCTGCTAAAATTGTGGGTTTGCGTCTTTGGTTTTAAAATTCGAATTTATCTTTAAACACATTAATTTTGACCGTATGAAGTGAGTGGTAGCTGAATCAATGAATCAATTGGCTTTGCTGTTTGGATGATTATTTTCAAATCAGTCGGTTTGGTTCAATAAATCTTGACATTAAACATAGCATTAGACTAGCCCCTTGCTTATTTAGAAATGATCTTTCGTACCACAATTCCAAGCATTTGCCAATTTCGCATTGAATAGTTGAAAGGGATGCTGCATGGGAGTATTCTAGACGAGTGGCAATCTACACGTAACTGCGATGTACTTTGTCGTGTTCTTAGGTTAGGTAAGATTAGAGGACGTGTACTTGTCAATTCTGACAAGTACAGTACCCGGTGGTTGAATTGACCCATTTGACTACGTCCTAACTTCTCACACCACTTATGTTGTGTGCGTTAATTTTATACATGAGTGGCAGGGAGCTACAGTTTAAAGTCGACTCCGAACGACACATTTTTTTGAAAAGCATTCCATGGCAATTTTTTTACTCTCAGAGTTTTTTGCCAGAAATCTGCTGAGAGGAAGTCACCGAAAAATTATTTTCAAATTTTCGTTTTGATATCTGACCTGGGATTTGAACTCGGATCTTTCGTCTAATAAGCCAACACACTACCTACTAGACCACGGCGACCTCTAAAATTGCCGTGTGCTTACTTCTTACTTAATTGGTTTTTAAAACCTTATAAGCAGTATTAGGGCCTGGATTCTCACACCACTCACGATGTCGGTGGCCAGTTCACATTATCTTTACGTGAGATAAACATGGCCTTAAATTGCTCGTGCAAAATATCTAATGTGTGGCACGTCTTGCCGCCTATGAAAACCACATGCCATTGGTGTCTATGCCATTCAAATCAGGACAAAAGAAGTTGGTAATCATCAACATACAGTGCTCACCATTGACAGTGATGGCCTGGCCAACGTAATTCTTAAGGAAAAATGCCTGACGACGTTGCCAGCTCAAAATTCATATTAAACAGTGATTTTTTTCGGGATGCATTGGAGACATTCTTGAATTTCATGTGGATTGGTATCGCACCAAATTCGAACCCAGAAATGTAGTTCACTGCTGAACTTGATTTGCCGATAAAAATTAGCATCAGTTGGCAACTACTCCAGAGGTCCTTCAGAAAACATACGTCGTGGTCTAGAATCGTTGAGGATGAAATCGATTGAATAAATAAAGACCGTATGATTGAATGAATAAAGCCGTAGTCTAGTAGATACTGTGTTGACTGATTAGACATGAGGCCATGGTTCATACCTCAGATCAGATATCTCGAACAGAAGGGAGTATGAGAAAACAATTTCTACGGAGACTTCCTCTCAGCAAAATTCTGGTAAAAACTCCGAGAATAAAATAAAATTGCCAAGAAAACTGTTGGATCCAACCCTTAAATGAGTAAAAGAAACACACACGACATAAGTGATGGGAAAAGCTAAATCATAGTCCCGGCTAATGGGTTCTTATGACCAATTATATACTACGTATGTATGTAAATGACAACTAAGAGGGTCTTTGATCCTGGTATTTTGCTTTTACATTGTCTAGCATTAAAATTATAAAAACATAAGCTTCAAAATAATGCAGTAAACAAATCTGTTTACAAATTATCTGATTACTTAATATAACAACAAATGCCTGCATAAAAAGATGGTAAACAAGTAAACAAAAATATGCCAACAACACTACAAGAAAAAATGTAAACAACAATAATGAATGATGTTTACATTTATAGAAATTTCGGAAGGGCGAAGTCACAAACATTCGCCTTCAAGATCATTTCTCAGACTGTTTATCCTGCCATATAATTTTTTTTATAATACCAGCACTCAGGGGATGACACCTACTCATGCAGTGCATTGTGCAGGTTTTTAGGAAAAGTGGAAAGAGGGAAGATTCGAACGGCAAGGAAACGAGTTGCTGCTAGGTGAGTATAAAATGGCCAGTGCTATACCTTCACCATTAGACAGTCTACAGCAATCGTCCCCAAGATGCCTGCAGTTTCTCGCACCACTTATATTGTGTGTACAATGGATCAATTTCGACCTCCGGGTACTGTGCTTGTCTTGAGCGACCGGTGCACGTCCTCAAACCTATATTGTGTGTGTTAATTTTATACAGAAGTGGCGGGACCTACAGTTTAAAGTCGACTCTGAACGATAGATTTTTGAGAAACAAGAAGAGAAAGAGAAGAAGTTGCTGAAAATTTTTTATTTTTGGTGTCTGGCCTGGGACTTGAACACTGGCTTTACGTCTAATAAGCCAGCACACTACTTACTAGACCATGGCGACTCCTAAAGAAAAAGGAGGCCACTGAGTTAGTAAAAGTTCAGTCAGTCTTGTGTAAAGAGGCGGTATTTTTAAAGAAAGTAATCGCGGTTTGAAGAACTCCGCTCCAAAGATTTGTAGATAATTGCCTTGTAATTGTAATGGCCGTTGGGAGATCACATTAAAAAAGATAACAAATTAAACTTTTGTTTTAGTTTTTGACCTTAAAAAACCAGCTCCCAACCCACTGTGCACCGGGCAGATTAAAATCATTTCAAAATAAAAGATAAGTCGACCCATTAATCTTGTTTAGAATGATAAAATACCACTGGCAGCCGCAGCTTATGTTCTTCGTTTGTTTATTAAACTTGTTAATGCCGCGGTGTCTGATGAAATCATAATTTATCATCTTGAAAGCAGCACCTCTCAGCTTAATTATAATTGCCGAAAAATGAGCAGAGCTTCGAATAATAATAAAAATTAAAAAAAAATTTAAATTTTTTTAATTATTAAATCGACAAAAAAACATGACGTTTTGCAAGACAAAATAAAATTTATGGCGACCGTAAAAAGCATTTGAATGGCGGGGTTTTTCTCGGGCAATTTCCGCTTTAAGTTTTCACGATTTAAATTTAAAAATAAAAAACGATTTAACTTAGACAAGTATTTTGTTGTTGTTGTTGTTTATTTATTAATAATATTTTAACAAAATTTTGTTGGTTTTTTCAAATGTTAAATAATTTTTTTCTTTTGCCTCTTTTATTTTCAGGTACGTTTTATTTCCAAGACTACATTTCTGTAAGTACGTTCCCATTGAAAATAATTTGAGAAGTCAATTTAAAATTATTGAAATTCATTTAAAAAAATTTTTTTTATTTGTTTTAAACATTAAAATCCAACCGGGATGTATTGTATCGTATGGGCCATCTATCGCTTTAAATTTGAACCATCGCTTATTTCTCGAATCTGGCAATACCTATGTATGTCATGCTATTCTATTACAAAATTCCGTAAATTATCTCTACTGAATGTAATAAATCGATTTACGTTTGAGCATCATTTGGGCAACAATTGGTCGGAAATTAGAGGAATATGTCGTTCAAAATTTGGTTACAGAAAAGGACCAACCGGTGATCGGTATACACAAGTTTATTGCTGAAGTTCGTCAAACTGGTTTCATTGTTGATCCGCTAAAACAAGCGAGAAGATGAGCATGATCGTGCAGTGCTTATATCCGCAAATATCGAAGCTGTGGCTGAGAGCATGCGTAAGAATCGTTCTCAAGAATTGAACATTTCACGCATTAGTTTACGTCGAATATTACGATCTCAGTATGAGGCTTTACAAAGTTTAATTGGTTCAAAAATAGAAGCCGCATGACAGATTTTTGAGAAACTATCAGGGCAAGTTTATTTACTCTCAGAGTTTTTGCCAGAAATCTGCCGAGAGGAAATCGCCGAAGAAAAATTTTTATTTTCTTTGTTTGGGATACGAACCCTGGCTTTCCGTCTAATAAGCCAACACACTACCTACAGGGTGGCTGATATATAATACAACAAAGTAAAGCGCTATATTTTTTTAATTTTTTTTTTAATTTTATTGTTCAAAAGCAAAAAAATGTTGGAAATAAAATCAAATTTTAGAATCAGTTTAGACTTGTTCGAATTGGCCACCTTTGGTACGAATTATGGCCTTCAAACGGCCGACAAAGCCATCACAGGCTGCACGAAAGTGGCTCTGCGGTATTTTGGCCGACTCCCGGCTAAGCCCCGTCTTGAGATGATCGACACTTTGGTAATTTTTTAGTGAGAACTTTACTCTCCAAAATGCCCCAGGCGCAAAAGTCCAACGGATTAAGATTCGCAGATTTTTGTGGCCATTGTACTGTAGAAATGAAGCGAGGAACCTCCTTTGTAAGCCATTCTTGGTTGAAAAATACCACAGGCTGCACGAAAGTGGCTCTGCGGTATTTTGGCCCGTTCCCGGGGAAGCGCCGTCTTGAGATGATCGACACTTTGGTATTTTTTAGTGAGAACCTTACTCTTCAAAATGCCCCAGGCTCAAAAGTTCAACGGATTGAGATCCGGAGATTTTGGTGACCATAGTGCGTTAGAACCTCCTTTTTAAGCCATTCTTAGTTGACGCGTGCTAAGTGCGGTTGTGCTGAGTCCTGTTGGAATGTCCATGATCTGCGGCGGAAATGTTTGTCTGGCCAGGGCTTCAATATTGTCTTTAAGACATTTTCCCGATAATATTCGGCATTTATTTTGACCCCACGGTCAATGAATAAGAGCGGGGAGCGACCATCGGCCGTTACGGCGGGCCACACCATTACCATCGGCGGCGCTTGAGTTCTACTGGCCAATAGCAGGTGTAAATTTTTAGCTGACCTCTTTGGCAATTAAACCCAATCATTTTGTTTGTTCACAAACTGCTCAATTTGGAATGGCTTCTCATAGGAGAAAACCAAATTCGTTAACTGGCCCCTTTCGTGCAAGCGAAGTAACTCGTTGGCTCTTTCCAGTCTAACTTTTTCTTTTTTGTCCATCGGTGAGCTCTTGGACTTTTTGGAACTTCAATGGCTTTAGTCCAAACTCATCTTTCAATATGTGTTGCTGCATCCGTTCTCACGATATCTTCAGCTCACGAGCAATTTTTCCACTACTGCGGCGTGGATTTCGATCAAATCTGGCTTTCACTTTGCGGATTATTTCTGGTTTGTTACCGGTTTTTTTCGTCCACTTTTTAGATGCGATGGAACGCTGCCAGTATCACGGTAACGAGCAATCGTACGAGAAACAAAAGATTTCTTCACATTTAAATACTGGAAGGCTCTAACGATAGCCACCTGTGGTGGTTTTCCAGCCAAATATAAAGCAATTACACTATCACGCTTGAATTCCCTATCACGAACAACTTGTTTTCTGAATGCAATAGATCGAAAATGCTTTTGTAAGCTTGTAAATAATAAAATGAACTGTCACTGGAATAAATCTGTCAGCTGTCAGACGAGCGGTTTATAAATGATAACAACCTGAAGTTGGTTGCAATACGTACCAGTATATTAGATTACGGCGACTTCAAAACCTATAACTAGGACTCCTATAACTAAAATTTGTGTATCCTCATACAGACAACCGTGAAACAGGCCTCTGCTATCCTTGACATCTTCCACGATTCTCTTAAACCTCCTTTTTTAGCGTTTTTGTGTTAATCTTCTGCAAGTTTTTGCTTCAGAGAATGTACAGTAATTGTGTAGTAACCACAAATTATGATTGTAGATCGATTAAGAAGGAAGAGCATTTTCTCCATTTTGTTTAGATGATGTTCCCCATGATTTTTCTTAACTTCTGTGATTCTGTAGTGCACTTAAATAATATTTTCAAAGAAATTTTAAAGCCAATAATTCTCCATGTACTCTCAAACGGTATTATGTTATATGTGTGTGAAGACAAATTCGTTATTAAAAACCAAAGACGCAAACCTACACTTTCAGCAGCGCCACTTTTTGACCATTTAATTAGCTCAAAATGGTGATGTTAATTGATCGTGCAACATTGGCTAACATTTCTTTGAAAATGAGGATAGTTCAACCATTACGGTCAATGGAGACACGTATTGCACTGTGATAACCAATTTTTTGTAGCCGCTTTTCATAGTATTGATGTGAATGAATCCTAGCTGTCATTTTTTTTTAGGCTGCTAAGTCTTTATTTTATAAGTCTCGTCAAGAATTATAGCAAACCATTTTCGGATAATTCGTAAGGTTCACTGTGCTATGGACGCCATAGTCTACTAATATTAGACGAGAGCTCAAAGATTTCAAATCATAGCAGTGACATCTCGACAAAGAAAAAAATTGTTTTCGGTGATTTTTCCCCTGTTGCTATTATTTTTTCCATTGCTGTACATTTCAAATTTAAAAAAAAAAATTAATGTAACGATCGTTAATGAAAATATCTTTTGTGTTTCCCCATATTTCCGTGTTACTCTTAACGCGACCCATCATATTTTCTTAAATTCTTTTATCATTTACATGTAAGTGACTGACTGCTGATACAAGTTTTTTCCCTTTTTTTTGTTGTTGTTTTTTTGTTTCATTGTAAACATGTTGTTGCGGTTCCATTTCATTTATATGAACTTCATATCACATTTACCCAACCAACAACGGAATTCAATTTTCTCTTATCTAATCTTATCATTCGAGAGAGTGAGAAAGAATAAAAAAAAACAAAAACAAAAACAAAAAATTATTTCCAATTATATTTAACGGCAAACATAATACAGAAGCAACAACAATAATAACAATCACACTTATTTCTGTTTAACTACTAAGTACACTACACTGTCTGCCAACAATGCATACGACCTGTACAATTTCCATTTCATTTATCAACATAACAATGTTCGTACACGAGTACACGTATGTTGCCAAAGATGTTGTACAAAAACAATTGATGCAATTGTCGTTCCAATTATTATTTTGTCTTTTGTGTTCAACATCCAGTTACTGTATGTATTGTTGCTGGCAACATTGTTTAAAATGCATGCATTGGAAATATTTTAAGGGATAATGATGTGTCTATAAAATGTTGTTATAGGTTGTGTATAACTGTTATACATTGTTTTGTAGCTTTTACTTGCTCTCAAATCAATTTGTTTCAGGTACATGTTGCCGTTATGTATGTATGGGAATAGCGGCAGTGGGTTTAAAAGATAGCCAACAAAACAGGAAATTAATAAAATTGTATTTCGAATTCGTGGAAAAGGTTAATAAAATAATTTTATACGATAATAAATATCAACTTTTTTTAATTAAAAAAAAGAAATTATCAAAATAACAAGAAACGATGATAAAAGAAAACCTAAAAGTTGATAAAACTTGATAATTGTAAATAAAAAAAGCATGAAAAGTATCACCGACCGGGGATTTTTACCGTGGACTGTCAGCTAATAAGGCAACGCAGTACCTACTAATCTACGGTGACTTCTATCGGCTTCTGGTTAGGTCTGTCTCCCATTTATCCTAGCAGTGTTATGGTTCTGATCTTTACTATCAAATGCAACTAGACAATTTTTTTTTAGATATTTTTGGTGTGCCTCTTAAGTATTCAAAATCGAGTTTAATATGCCATGTTCCTCCCCTAAGGACAATGTACAATGGGTCAACTTCGACTTCCGGGTACTGTGCTTGTCTTGACCGACAGGTACACGTCCTCTAACCTAACCTAAACTAACCTAACTTTAAGGAAAATCGAATGCCAATTATAAAATGACATTTTCACTTCTCGGATCTAAACGGTTAGCACCGTTTCTGGGGAGGATTTTTAGTATTATATTAAGCTTTAACAGTGGATTAATATTTGAGAAAGGAAAATGAAAATCGTCTTCTTAAAATGATAAACAAAAGTGTCAAAAATCAAAATAATGGACTTGTTTACATGATCAACGAATAAACAAAAAATATTGCAACAACTTTAGTATAGAAAAACAAAAGGGATAAAGATGTAAACAGCCAACAACAAAGTGCAGTATAAAAAAAGCGAACAAACAAGTAAACAAGCAACAATAACAGTTCAGTATACAAAAAAGCAGACAAACAAGTAAACAGGCAACAACAACATCTCAAGCAACTTGTTTACATTTACAGAAATTTCGCGAAGGCAAAGACAATCTCCTTCAAATGCATATATCAGACTGCTTACCCTACGGCATAAAAGCCAAGACAGAGAAGAAGTTGAGAAAAAATTCAGTCAGTCTTGTGTGAAGACACATTGCGTGTGAAGAGAATATTTGGGGGCTTGAAGATCTCTATTATAAAGGTCTATTGAACAATTGTTATTGTGTAAGGGGAAGAAGTGTAAAGAATAATAACAATTTAAGCAAATTGTTGCTGTTTACATGAAGTTATGAACAGTGACGCACAGAATTAGGCGAATAATAAAGAATTGATTTGAAATTAAACACAAATTTATTTTCTATTTTATTTTTTTTGCAATCTACGAACTCGTGTTTTTAATGTTTTTAAAAGGAAGAGTAAAAACCTAAAAATACTTACACTTTGTAGTTTCGACGGCGGTTATGTTCAATGTTATTTGAATGCGAAACATTTTCTGGGCTTAGTTTTTTCAATTGTTTGTTATGTATTGTAATGAAATAAAAGAAATGAATTCCCTTTTTTTTATATAATCAGCACTCAGGGGATGGCCCCTACTCATGCAGTGCATTGTGTAGGTTTTTAGGAAAGGTGGAAAGAGGGAAGATGCGGACGGCAAGGAAACTAGTTGCTGCTAGGTGACTATAAAATGGTCAGTGCTATACCCTCTCCATTAGACAGTCTACAGTAATCGTCCCCAAGAAGCCCGCCGTTTCTCACACTACTTATGTTGTGTGCGTTAATTTTATATATAAGTGGCGGGGGACCTACAGTTCAAAGTCGACTCCCAACGACAGATTTTTGAGAAACAAAAAGAAATCGCCGAATATTGTATTTTTTTTTTTTTATTTTTTTGATGTCTGGCCTGGGACTCGAACCCTGGCTTGTTATGTCTAATAAGCCAGCACATTACCTACTAGACCACGGCGACCCCTAAAGGGAAAGAAGGCAACTTTAGGTTAGTAAAACTTCAGTCAATCTTGTGTAAAGACACGGTGTTTTTAAAGAAAGTAATCGTGGTTTAAAGAACTCCGCTACAAAGATTTGTCGAATAATTGCCTAGTAATTGTAATGTCCGTTGTTTTAATTTTTTAACCTTAAAAACCAGCTCCCAACCCACTGTGCACTGGGCAGATTAAAATCGTTTCAAAATAAAAGATAAGTCGACCCATTAATCTTGTTTAGAATGACAAACTACCAGTTGCAGCCGCAGCTTAATGTTCTTCGTTTGTTTATTAAACTTGTTAATGCCGCGGTGTCTGATGAAATCATAATTTATCAAGAGGGAAGATGCGGACGGCAAGGAAACGAGTTGCTGCTAGGTGATTATAAAATGACCAGTGCCATACCTTCACCATAAGACAGTCTACAGCAATCGACCCCAAGAAGCCCGCCGTTTCTCACACCACTTATGTTGTGTGTGTTAATTTTATGCAGAACTGGCGGGACCTACAGTTTAAAGTCGACTCCGTACGCCTGATTTTTTGAGAAACTTTTTCATGGCAATTTTATTTACTTTCACAGAGTTTTTACCAGAAATCTGCTGAGAAAATACTTTTTTTTATTTTTTATTTTGATGTCTGGCCTAGGACTCGAACCCTAGCTTTACGTCTAATAAGCCAGCACACTACCTACTAGACCAGGGCGATCCCTTTTTAAAAATAAAATAAAAACAAGTGTCGTCAATTCAACGAAGTACGATATTCCATAATTAAGAAGATTGACAACCATTTCCCTCGAAAACATCCATCAATCTTGAGAATTCTATGAATCGGGGGTGTTAAGAAGTGAAAAAATATTGAAATGTTTTGGAATTTCTTAAGGAAATATTGAAATCACAAATTTTCTCCTTTCACTACAACATTCCATGCCAAACACCACAACAGTTTTCTTTCGATCTAACGTACATGGCATGGCATTGGCATGGTCATGGTTCTCATCATCTGACAGATGCTTAAATTAAGAAGTAAAAAAAATTAGAAAAATTTTCTTCATCTTCTTCTTTTTCTTATTTTTTTTCCTTTGTTTTTGTTACTGTTTTTTCCAAATGAATCAATTATTTTGATTGGGGTATTGAATGTTAGTTTATTTTTCCTTTCACGATCTAGCAAATGTTTGTTGAGTCAAAATGCTCAAAACAGAGACAAAAAACTGCCATTAATTGTCAGAGACAAAATTGACAACAAAACAAAAAAAACAAAAACAAAACGAAATAGAAAAAAGAAGAAGAAAACAAACACGGATTTCTCCTTACTTTCCAAATGATTTGATATTTTTTTTTATCTTCTTTTGTTTTTGTTCGTTCTTCTTCTTCTCCTTGTTTAAATTAATTAAAAAAAACTTTTACAAAAAAAAGAAAAATGTCAAAAAAACAACAACAAAATTATACCCGGTACTTGCAAAGCAATTTCATTATGGCAACAACACACAACGGCTCCTGCAATAGACAATGATAACCAAGCATTCATTGTCATTAGCACAACAAACGTCATTATCACTATCACGAATATGATGATGATGATGACGATGATGAAAATTATAACGTGATGGTCTTTTTATAGCAGCAGTAGCTGTAGCAGCAGCAGCTGTCTGTCACTTGCTTTTGGCAACTCTTGCAACAGCCGCAGGAGAAAATAAAGTCTTCATTTCCTGTGCACCAGGTTTTCTTCTATGAAAACTGTTGTGAAATACATTTTCATTGCACAGTTCAGTTCAGTTTAGTGTGGTTTTTGTTTTTTTGTTTTTGTAAGAAACTGACATAGATTTTTAGTATTTCATTCCCCATCTGTTTGTCAAACTCTTTGCAATCCATTTATAGAAAGAAATTCACCTGAAACCTGCTTATAATCTCTTATTTCTACTTTCAATTTGATTTTTAGTATTAGGGCGGTACATAACGATGCAACTTCTAATATATTTTGTTCCATTTTTTACCTTTTAAAAACGTTTAAAATATAAGCTCATAGATTGCAAATAAAATAAAAATAAATTTGTTTTTAGTTTTAATTAAAAGTTCTTTATTATTCGCACAATTCTGTGTGCCACTGTTCACAACTTGATGTAAACAACAACAATTGCTTTGTTTGTTATTCCTCTGTCGATATCGTTTGCATAAACAATAATAATTTCTAGACAATTTTTCGATAGATCTTTGTAACAAAGATTTTCAAACCACGATTACTCTCTTCACATACACCGCGTCTTCACACAAGGCTGACTGAACTTCTACTGATAGTTACCTGCTTTGCCTTAACTTGATGTAAAAAACAACAATTACTTTGTTATTCCTTTTTGCTGGCTTTTCCGTAAACAATAACAATAACTCGACAATTGTTCGACAGATTTTTGTAAGTCACACAAGGCTGACTTAACTTCTACTGATAGTTACCTGCTTTGCCTTAACTTGATGTAAACAACAACAATTGCTTTGTTTGTTATTCCTCAGTTTATACATTTTCTTTGTAACGCAGATCTTTAAACCACGATTACTTTCTTTAAACGCATTGCGTCTTTACATAAGACTGACTGAACTTTTACTAATTCAGATTGAAGTCGCCGTGGTCTAGTAGGTAGTGTGTTGGCTTATTAGACGAAGGGCCCGAATTCGAATCCCAGGTCAGACATCAAAACGAAAATATTTCTGCGGCGCTTTCCTCCCAGCAAATTTCTGGCAAAAACTCTGAGAGTAAAAATTGCCATGAAATGCTTCTCAAAAAATGTGTCGTTCGGAGTCAACTTTAAACTGTAGGTCCCGCCACTCATGTATAAAATTAACGCACACAACATAAGTAGTGTGAGAAGCTAGGACGTTGTAAAATGGGTCAATTCGACCACCTGGTACTGTACTTGTCAGAATTGACAAGTACACGTCCTCTAACCTAACCTAACCTTTACTAACTCAGTCGCCTGCTTTGCCTTGGCTTGATGTAAACAACAACAATTACTTTGCTTGCTTTTGCGTAAACAATAACTCGACAATTGTTCGACAGATTTTTATAACAGAGATCTTCAAACCACGATTACTCTCTTCAAATACACAGTGTCTTCACACAAAACTGACTGAACTTTTATTAACTCAGTTGCCAGCTTTGCTTTGCATTTTATATGGCAGAGTAAACATTCTGATGAATGATCTTGAAGGTGAAAGTTCATGACTGTGTCTTCTCGAAATCTTTATAATCTTTGTTTGTGTTTATTATTGTAGTGTTGTTCGTATATTTTTGTTTACTTGTTTACCATCTTTTTGTACATATGTATACTAGTTTTCCTAAAGAAAAGCTTGAAACCAGGCAAAGACATAAAAAATGTTACAGTGTTTCAATGGCTTCACCATATGCTCTGGATTCATTATTACCGACTACATGTGTACGATTCAGAAGTAAGTATAAGGGAAGTGCCCCGTAAAGATGCTCATTAGTGTACTTAACTCATACTTACCGAGGCCATATTATCACTACTTCATCCTACCCTATGTGACATTTTCGATCACTTTCTAATCACTCCTGGGCGGATAGGTACCCACATGTGCCATACCCTACTAAAATCATTCGTTTTTTCCCCAGTCAGGTTTTAAAAAGCAATTCTGTATCGTGAGTATTGTTTTGAAGTGGTTGGCTGCTTGTAAATATCTTAGGGTCTTCATTTTGGTGCATCGACTTTATCCTCTCAGTGCTTTTTCAGCATTCTAGCCCGTCTGATAGTTTCGCAAGAAGATAGAAGTGAAAGTTCTTGGCCTCAATGTAAAATATTCAGAACCTAACCACGATGTCCATTCGTGAGATTGGCTCAATTTAAGCTAGGAATCCTAGAAAGTAAAAAGTACACACCATAGCAACACTGTGTGACAGTCAGGCCGCCATTCTAGCATAGGACTAGCCGAGTTAGCTTGACAGCGGAAATAGCGTCACCTTCTGTTGAAGATCAGTTCACGATTATGAGCAGGCACATGAATTTGTGATTTGGAGGGATGGCGGCCTCTACGTTAC
This sequence comes from Sarcophaga peregrina, assembly GCA_014635995.1. Lineage (NCBI taxonomy): Eukaryota > Metazoa > Arthropoda > Insecta > Diptera > Sarcophagidae > Sarcophaga > Sarcophaga peregrina. Next base: position 81,579,814 of record CM025793.1, on the reverse strand, counting down.
CGATAGACTATCTTCTATGGAGTGGAATAAAAAATTTATTGGAGAGAGAGGCGGTAACTCTTCTCAATCCAGAAAAGTTTGAGTTGATCAAAATTTTTCACACCAAAGTCGTGCCAAGAGGTAGTCAAAATCGCACAACACCTTTCCCATTAATTCTAACGTTGTACTGGAGGAAGTTTGACCTGCTCTGTAGCTTTTAGTTTGCACTGGCAGTTGCGAAACCACCTTCTGTGTCTACAATTTACTTTTCTTGACGGCTCCATTGAGACCAAATTAGCATGAATTTTTGCAATTTAAATACAATGATTTGTAGGCGTTGCAATGGAGAAGCTTACTAAGCAGTTTTGACATTCTCACATGTCGCGAAGTTTTTTGTTGTGCTCATTAAGACCAAAATTAGCATGAATTTTGCAATTTAAATACAATGATTTGTAGGCATTGCGATGGACAACCTTACTAAGCATTTTTGACATTCTCACATGTCGCGAAGTTTTTTGCCGTGCTAATAAAGACCAAAGTTAACATGAATTTTGCAATTTAAATACAATGATTTGTAGCCATTGCAATGTAGAACCTTACTAAGCGTCTTTGAGATTCTCACATGTCACGAAGTTTTTTGCCGTACTCATTACGACCAAAATTAGCATGAATTATGCACTTTAAATACAATGATTTGTGGGCATTGCAATGGAGAACCTTACTAAGTAGTTTTGACATTCTCAAATGTCACGAAGTTTTTTGCTGTGCTCATTACGACCAAAATTAGCATGAATTATGCAATTTAAATACAATGATTTGTGGGCATTGCAATGGAGAACCTTACTAAGCACTTTTGACATTCTCACATGTCACGAAGTTTTTTGCCGTTCTCATTAAGGCCAAAGTTAACATGAATTTTGCAATTTAAATGCAATGATTTGTAGGCATTGCAATGGAGAACCTTACTAAGCATCTTTGAGATTCTCACATGTCACGAAGTTTTATTTTTTTTTTTTTTTGAAAATTTACCTGCCCTGGCATATAAAAAATATTTTTATTGATTTTTTAAAGCAAAATTTTATTGTTTCTATTTCATTTCACATCTTGCCAGCTAAGGCTTGTATAACAAAAGGAAAATATTTTCTCGGCATGGCAATTTCTATTCTAAAGGACATGAAATATACGATATTTAGTTGGTGGTTCAGCTATTTCACTATTCATTTCTCTATTCACACTTTTTTGTTTCAACTATTCACACAGTGGTTGGGAGAGATATCCTTGCCAGGACACTTTTTTTGTTTTGTTTTGTTTTGTTTTCAAGGTTAAAAAGTATTTGAACTGTTCGCTTCAAACATTTCTAGTCTCTCATAAAAGCAAATAAAAAAAAAAAATACATCAGGAGGAGAAGGAGGAGGAAAATAAGGAAAATATAAACAGAAAATGTGAATTTCTTTACTCGTAGATTTCATTGCCATGCCATGCCATGCCATAGTGTGCGGGATATTGATTTTTTCCAAAAAGTTTTTCTTTTATTTTTGGAAGGGTGAAGGATTTTTTTGAATTTATTTTTAGCCCGGAAAGAGAAAAACTTTTTAAACAAATGAAGGAAAATAGATAGATTTTGTTGAAGCTGATAAACCACTTGTAATAGTAGGCGAGAGTAACTTGCAAAATTTTTTACGTTTTCCAATAAAGTCTAGAAAAGGGTGGGTCATTTAAAACATTCAATTTGAAAATGAAACAAAAATATCGTGAAGTACAATTTTTCCACTTAGAAATGGAATCTGATTTCATTCATATGGCATCCGCGACAGGCGTCATCGTACCTCATTCGAGCGGAACAATTTTCGTATACTTTTCCGCGTGGATTTGAGGGGTTGTATCTCGGCAATGGCATCCTAAATATTGCTTCAAACCCTCAATTGTTTCTTCACAAAGAATAAGTTCAACGATATCAAATGGCAGCTTTTTGACGCTCAATTAACATCACCATTTTGCGTTAATGAAATGGTTAAAAAGTGGCGCTGCTGAAAGTGTAGGTTTGTGTCTTTGGTTTTTAATAACAAATTTGTCTTCACACACATAACATGTTAACGTTTGAGAGTACATGGAGAATTATTGGCTTTAAAATTTCTTTGAAAATATTATTTGAAGTGCACTACAGAATCACAGAAGTTAAGAAAAATCATGGGGAACATCATCTAAACAAAATGGAGAAAATTTTCTTACTTCTTAATCGATCTAAAATCCTAATTTGTGGTTACTACACTATTCCTGGACTTTCCCTGCGGCAAGAATTTGTAAAAGGTTAACACAAAAACGCTAAAAAAGGGATTTAAGAGAATCGTGGAAGATGCCAAGGATAACAAAGGCCCTGTTTCACGGTTGTCAGAGAATATACAAATTTTAGTTATAGGAGTTTTAGCTATAGGTTTTGAAGTCCCCGTAATCTAGTAGGTAGTGTGTTAGCTTATTAGATGAGAAACCCGAGTTCAAATCCCAGATCAGTCATCAAAACGAAAGTATGAGAAAATATTTCTTTAGGCGTCTTCCTCTCGGCAGATTTCTAGCAAAAACTCTGAGAGTAAATAAACTTGCCATGAAATTTTCTCAAAAATCTGTCATGCGGCTTTAATATTTGAACCAATTAAACTTTGTAAAGCGTGATAGTGAGATCTTTTCTTGATATTCGACGTGAACTCCTGCGTGAAATGTTCAATTCTTGAGGACGATAACATTCACACACATAACTCAACCACAGCATCGATATTTGCATCAGCTACAGCATCGATATCTTCTCCCTCGTTTTAGCGCATCAACAATGAAACCAGTTTCACGAACTTTAGCAATAAACTTGTGTATACCGATCACCGGTTAGTCCTTCTTTGTGACCAAATTTTGAACGACATATTCATCCAATTACCGATCAATTGTTGCTCAAATGATGCTCAAGCGTAAATCGATTTATTACGTTCAGTGGAGATAATATACGGAATTTTGTAATAGGATAGGTATTGCCAGATTCGAGAAATAAGTGCCGGTTCAAATTTAAACCGATGGAACGCCCATTTGATACAAAAAAAAAATCATTTTTAAAATTCTCTGAACAATAATTTCAGGATTTTAATACTGCGTTCAGACATGCACTTTTATTGAATCAATATTCGCTTTATTAATTACAATATTTTAAGTGCTTAGACATAACAATATACGCAGTTCAGCTGCGTATTCAATATTTATTTGACAGTTGGTGTTTTTAGTTTGTTCTTTGCTGATATTTGAGTTGTCAAATATCAATTGAAAGTGTAACAATTTATAACAATTTATTGAGCAACAATTAATTGACATGTAATATGAAATATTGAGCTCAATAATGCCGTTTATTGTAATGATTTACTCAATATAAGTGTCTGTCTGAACATAATATAACGCACCCAATAAAAATTACGTTCATCATATAAAAATCTTAAATTTCCACTGAATTATTGAAACATTTTTTTTAATTGTGGCCTAAATTTTATTTTGCATTTTCTGTGCCCTCATATCTTTTGGCGTCGTCATGGCACTATTGATTGATTTATCTTATCATCAAAATAATCAGAAATAATTGCAAATAAATTCAATATTTCTTTTGAAAAAGGGCCCTAAAAAATAAATTTTTTTTACCATTTCGTATGAAATATAACAGCCAGTCTAAGTGTTGAAATATTAATTAAGTTTTAACAGCCATACTAGACGCAAAAACAGACGTACTTGAGAAATTTTCATTAGGGTGGTAACATTTCAAGAAGGACAAACTGTTTTAATTTAAAAAAAAAAAAATTCTTTTCTCAGAATCTTCTTAAAATACTTCACAGTGACTTAAACAGTCCTAGTAGTTTATATCCAGAAAAAGGCGTAAAATTAGCCGTTTCGTCTCCCTTGGCGTTAGGTTAGGAACTATGACAGCCGGTTTAACATAACTCAAGTTCTTTTTAATACCACGAAACCCCTGTATTTCTTGTAAACTTCAAAATAATTTTTTATTTCCTTAATTTGGTCATTGCAATCCTTCAGTCAGGGTTACAACCTAGCTTCTCACACCACTTATGTTGTGTGCGTTAATTTTTATCCATGAGTGACTGGACCTACAGTTTAAAGTCAACTATAATCGACAGATTTACTCACTAGTAGTGTAAATTCTTATGTACTTGTCCGCCTAATTCTGTGTACCGTATGATGTGTATATTCTGTTGTTTGTGTAACTTGTTTACTTATTATTATTCAGTATCTGAACGGGGATTTTATTTATTCCACGAATTGCGGTAAGACTGAAAGGAAGTCGCTAAAAGACTTTTTATATCGATTTTCTGACAGCTAGAGTTTGAACCAAAGGTTCTGGTCTAAAAAACTAACACATACTACCTACTAGACTACATTTTTGGCAAATTTTATGTCTAATTTGTCGGATACAAATCGCAAGAATAAACATTCCATTTTCTCTAGATGCTCACCGAAGAGAGCAGAACAATAACATTAGAAGGGGTCACATTTTCTTTCATTCTCACTCGCGCAGATGCGTTAGTACTTCCAAGGGCTATATATGTTTCCCTAAGCGGGATTGTCCTTTAAAGACAGGCACATATAAGGTTACATTAGCTTTATTTATCCTTAGTTTCAGTTTAGAAAACTAAAAAATCTCCTGTCAAGTTGGAGGAACAACCATCTTCCGGAGGAAGTTAAGATTACGACCTAGCTTCTCACACCACTTATGTTGTGTGCATTAATTTTTATCAATATATGTCTTGGGACTTACAGTTTATAGTCGACTCCGAATGACAGATTTTTGAGAAGCTCTTCATGGCAATTTTATTTACTCTCAGTCCTTTTGCCAGAAATCTGTTGAGAGGCAATCGGGATTCGAACCGGGATTCGATCCCGGGCATTACGTTTAATACGCCAACACACTACCTACTAGACCACGGCCTTATTTTTATCCACGAATATTCTTGCCTGTGAAACTCACTCGTTATGGATATTAAGGCGGTCAGATATCGTTTTAACAGTAGTGGTCAGTTTTCAATTTCGAGGAAACAGGATTTTAATGTCTCAAAAGGAGGATCGGTTGTCCATTGAATTTAAAATTTTGATTCGGTCAGCTTAACCTAGTGGCCCAAAAATGTTCCTTTTTTAATCCAGGAAATGTTAGATTTCATACTATCCATCCATTAGGCCTTGACCCTCAAAAGAGGACTAAGGCAACATCAAAAATCATAAGAATCTCGGCAAAGACGTCTCTTGCAAAAGACTTGTACCTTAATGACCAAAATTATTACCATTCGAGGTCCTTTAGTATAATATTTTAAGTGCTTGACTTCAAACGCATGATTACAGATGGAAACTTCGAGATTGCCGCATCAACATCAAACCTTAAAGGAAAGATCAAGGAAACAGGGTAAATCATTGTACCAGAATGTGAAAATTCGATCAAGACTTACATCAGGCATGGGGCGGTGCCCATAATATAGATTCGTTGTCATTAAATAGTGATTAGAAATGAAAAAAACGTAAAATAGCTAAGACAAAAACCAAAGTGTTTTGGAGCACTGAAAACTGGGCTAGTAAAGTGCGCGGAAATATCACGGGTATTATAAACGGATAAAGACCCAGAGGGAAAATTTTTATAGACACTTTAAGGCGATATTTATGAGAGCAGAAGAATGAATAATTAAGATGAATTACAGAGGGCTTGGAAGTTTCTGTAGGCTTGCCTATAGTGTATTCGCTTATTAGACGAAAGGCCGTGGAACTTTATAAACATTTTTAAGCCCTTTTTTATATAATTCTGCACTCGACTGCAAGTCTATTAAATTACTCGTTCTGAAAGGCAAGTAGATTTTCAAAAGTCTCATCTAATTCACATTCATAAATGCTTGTGTTATAGATAAGTTGCACCCTAATAAAAAGAGAAAAACGAATATTAAAATTCATTAACTGATTATTATTATTGGTATTGCCTTGTAGCTCTTCTGCTAACAATTAACAAATAAGGAAATTCTAGAAAAACGTGACGTCGGACTAATAAATTCTATTACAAGGTTCTTTTCTTTTTTTTTTTTGGGCACAAAATGTTACTTTAACACCCCTTTTCTGTATTGTATTGTGTATAGCCGCTGAGAATAAATTCAAATTTATTCATAAACGTGCTTCAAGTGCCATAATAATAGAAATTGTTATGAAAATATTATTTATAAGCAATCAATTAATTTAATTAATTACACAAACTGTTACGTTTTTACCTTTTAGAATCGTAGATCGCAAAAAAGAATAAAATAAAAATAAATTTTATGTTTAATTTGAATTAAAATTCTCTATTGTTCGTACAATTCTGTGTGCCACTGTTCGCAAATTGATGTAAACAACAATTGCTTTGTTTGTTATTCCTCTTTGCACTCTTTTGCATAAACAATAACAATTACAAGACAATTGTTCGAGAGAGATCTTCAAATCATAATTATTCTCTTAAAAAACACCGCGTCTTTACAAAAAACTGACTGAACTTTCACTGACTCAGTTGACTGCTTTGCCAGGTCTTCTACGGCAAAGTAAATAGTCTGATGAATGTTCTTGCAGACGAATGTTTGCGGATTCGCCTTCTCGAAATCTCTATAAATGTAAACATCGTTGTTTCATTGTTGTTGTTTGTGTATTTTGTTTACATTTATTCTTGAAGTGTTTGTTGTTGTATTTTTGTTTACTTGTTTATCAATTTTTTGTGCTGGTGTTTATTTGTTTTGAACTAAATTTCCATCTCTTTTTAACGGTTGTTTTGAAGCAAGACTAAAATCTATTTTTCCATTATAATTCCCTTGCAAAAACTTGACTGACTTAAATCCCTTTTAGTTAGGTTAGGCAGTGTCTCCAGCTCCCTCTCCCTTTCTTCCCTTTAGCTCAGTGTACCCATTGAAATTGTTCAAGTTAGGGTGCTATGAACAGGTTTAACACGTGCCTTAACCTTCAATCTAGCAAAGGCTATTTACCATGCCTAGCAGTTTTTAGCCTCAACCAACCCCATAGGAATAAAATGCTTGAACGACACTCTTCTTGAACAAGTTGTGCGCGAGTATATCTCTCTATAAAACAATTTCAAGTTGGATTATTCCGCTCTTGAACTATAAATCCGCTCATTAACTTGGCTTATAGGTATGTCTTAAGGTCTTTCGAACTGAGGTTCATACAGTTTCAAAGTAGTTTCCCACAAAAGAAATTTTTTTCGGGAACCAATCAAGAGAAAATAGCTGAGACACTTAAAGGTCTCCTTAATCTTCGTTACGCAATCCGGACGCGGATATGAGCATGTAGGGACCAAAGGCCCAAAAGGACTCCACTCCGAAGTAATACCACCGTAGTTCCGTAGTGGCCACAACAGGCCACGAGACGAGAGTGGGATTTAGTGGGTGAGGGCCCCACACATGGAGGATGTGGCGATTTCCCCTATGATGCGGTTATGTACATTTACCTCTGGTCGGCGATATGAGCATGCAGAGGTCAAAGGACCAAAAGGGCTCCACTCCGAAGTAATACCACCATAGTTCCGGAGTGGTCACAACAGTCCACGAGCCGAGAGTGGGATTTAGTGGGTGAGGGTCCCACACAAAGAACACTGTCTTATGATCATACCTCAAGGAGATGGCCGAGGACTGCATCATACAAACAAAGGGTTATTATAGTTCTTTAGGCGGGATTTTGACCCAGCTTTACACATATTTTTGGCGAGATCCAAAATTTAATACCGATTCCGAACGACGGACTTGTTAGAAACTTTTCCTGGCCATTTTTTTGAACTTTTAGAGTTTACCGACTACTGAGAGGAGGGCGCCGAAGAAATGTTTTTTCATATTTAGTTTTCTACGAAAACTAACCATGGGGTTTGAACCGTGGCATCATGTCTAGTAAGCCAATCCACTATTTACTAGACTACGACGAATTCGATTTTACGATTTACTGCAATACGGTGAAACTGCTATTCACATTGACTGCTTCTATTGGGGTCAACTCGTATATATATATAGGTGAGCATAGGATTCGCAGCTTTAATTTTGATACAGAAAATCATAGAGTTTGCCGTAGGCCTATGTACCTTCTGTGTAACCTCTTCACACAAGGAAAAATCAAAAAAAAGGGAATTTTGAAACAAGATTAACGTTCCAGTGGTACTTCAAAATGATAAGAATTTTTAAAAATGTTCAAATCTTTTGGCTCAAGTAGTAGTACTTGATCTCAATATAAAAAAATTTTTTTGTTTTTTTCCTAGCGGGTGTTACGTACAAAATTTTTTTAGTGCCCCATATACTGTGTACTGTACTGTAATAGAAATGTTCAGTGAAATTTGCTTTTTAAGCACATCCTCTCTCTAACACTTGTGTGGGTAACTGGAAGAAAACAATTTTCATTTTAGAATAATGCCAGCATTTTAGGGTATCCACTAAGGGGAGAAAATATTCCAAAAAAAGAACAGGAAAATCAGAATTTTCTTATTAATTTTGTATTAAAATTTTGGAACTGAATAATGAAAACGTGAGAGTAAAATATTTTGGGATCATAATTTTCTGGACACCCTATTTGTAAGTATCGACTGCCTATGGAATAGTGGTTTTTAAATATTTTTCTGTAGCGCAATATTTTTTTTGGTTTTTTTTTTGCATAAGTACCGTTGTCTGAAAATAATAATAAAAACAAACAACAAAAAAAACTTTCCTGATTTCTTTCTGGGGTTCTTTCTCCTTTTTGTAAATGTGTATAGCCCCCTAACCGTAGTATATAAAATAATGACCCAAAGCATTGCTTGTTTTTTCTAAGTTTTTATAGCACTCACTATAGACTTCATTATGAATTTTCTTTTTCCATTTTTTTTGTTGGTTTTGTGGACATTATGTGCCTTTTTTTTCCATTCCCATTAAATTCTTATGCCATAAAATGCATATTGTGCAATGCAGTTTATTATCATGATATTGGAAATTTGAAATTTAATTTAAGACTCTTTAGCTAAACAAATTTGGCCAGATACTCACCATTTCCGAAGCTTCATCTTTTTCTCACATTACTCGCGTGATGAACGATTCAATGCCAATAACTATTTGCTTCAGCAATAGTTCAAAGGCACCGTAGTATACTCGGTAGCGGTTTGGCTTACTATGTGAGGGCCTGTGGTCTAAACCCCAGCTTAGAAAACTCGCACAACTCACCAATTATTAAAAAAAAACTACCCTTCACTAGTCTTCTGGCGAAAACCTAGTAGGAGTAATTAAAATTGCCATCAAAAGTTTCCCGAAAATCTGTCGTTCGTAGTCCGTTATTAAACTTTAGATTTTACCATTAGATTGGCGTGAGAAGCAATATTATAAACCTGACTGAATTCTTTAAACACAATAAACGCATATGTGGAAATGCTTGTGGGTTTGAAGCGTGGCCTTTCAAGACTACAGCGACAAATGCCTTAAGACTCTATTCATAATGTCTTATTTCACGTCTGGCCACTTCGAAACCTTTTACGCAAGTATTTCTTTTATTTTTGACCATTGTTGTCTTACAATTCTTGTAAATTCCTTTGTATTTGTTCGTGTAATTTCTGTGTACCGTATGATGTGTATATTCTGTTGTTGTGTGTTAATCTTGTTTACTTATTATTAAGTTTGGCTTTATTTGAGATGTCTGTCAAGGAGTTTGAATCCTGGCCTTTCATTTATTAAACCAACAAACATCTATTCATAATGCTTTATTTCACGTCTGGCAACTTCGAAACTTTTTACGTAAACAAATTCTGTTGTTGCATGTTTGTCTTGTTTACTTATTGTTTACTATTGAATTTCGCTTTGTTTGAGATATCTGTCAAGGAGTTTGAATCGTGAGATTTACTCTGTTAAACCAACATACTACCTGCAATACTACAGCGACAAAGCCCTATTCGTAATGCCTTATTTCATTTCTGTCATCTCCGCCTTTACTTTACTGTAAACTCCTACGTATTTGTTCGTGTAATTTCTGTATACCGTATGATGTGTATATACTGTTGTTATGTGTTTTTCTTGTTTACTATTGAGTTTCGCTTTGTTTGAAAGTCAATTATTTATTAAAAAAAAAACGTTCTCATGTATGTTTATAGATTGATTAGTGAACGTATGTGGCAAATTGGAAAAACAACTCTGTATTGTAGATTTATTTGAAGCTTTCAAAATTTAAATTTCATTTTTCTAGATTATCACACGCACAAAGTCCTTGATATACATTTGTTGATAAAAAAACAAAATTTTTTTTAAATGAAATAATTTTCATTTAATATCTGAACAACCTGTCTGTCTGTCTGTCTATCTATTTGTCTCTTTGCATAAGTATGTTTGAGATTTTTTTCTTCAAATAAAATTACATTCGAATATTGAGCCAAAGATATACATACGCCTGCCTGCCTGCCTTCTGCTGCATAGTCAGTCGATTACTTATTTGAGATTTGAATGTAGAGCAGCAGTTTGTGTTGTTGTTGTTGTTGTTTTAATCCCAAAAAAAAGATTAAATAAAAATCGTAAACATTAAACATTATCGTTGAAACTGTAACAGACAGATATTCGAATTATTCTCGAAGCCCAAAATGATATCGAACACGTTTTCCAAAAGCCAAAAACGAAAAAACAAATTATTTCATGCAAGAATTCAAAGCTTGAAAACGTACAGCGTCAGCTGGTACCATTTAAAGGGACTTTCAAGAAACTGGTATGAAATTACCAAAAAAAAAATAAGAAGAAGAAGAGGAAAAAAATGAAAATCCAAGAGTTTGTCTGTGCTCTCAGATATGGTTTGTAGATTCAGATAGAATTACGAAAAATATATGAAAGAAAAAAGAACAACAAAAAACATTTGCAAATAAAATTAAAAACCAAATAAACTTTAATAGTCTTAAACAAACATACATACTTGCTTAGTTTCAATATCATACAGTGCGTAACATATAACTACAATCACTTGCATACTTTTGAAATTTCCTGATAATTACGTACTAAATTTTATTTGTATTTATTTTTCAGGTACATTGCATCAAACTAAATAAAAATGTCGTAAGTACAATAACAATATCTTTATACACTGCATTATCATTAGTAGTGGAACACTTACTTCAATCCAATATTATTATACTTGTGTGATCAGAATAACTTGACATAATTGCTCATTATAACCTTTCATGTTCACCTATGCATCTTTATTGCGTAAATCGTAATTAACGTCAATATTGATCTTAATATTTCATATAAAATCGCAATTAATTAATTATTGCTCAATTAAATGCTAATTGTTATAATATTGAGTAAAATTTTAAATACAACACTGTCATAAGTCTGTTTAGGGAGAATATTATAGGTTAGGTTAGGTTAGAGGACGTGCACCTGTCGGTCAAGACAAGCACAGTACTCGGAGGTCGAAATTGACCCATTGTACATTGTCCTTAGGAGAGGAAGGAAATGGAGGATATAGGAATGTAGGGAAGGGGAGGGAGAATGGGAAACGTAGGAATCACATATAAAGAAACAGACATAGAACAATAGAGGTTGAGAGTGCGACTATTATGAAGCCCTAGCACCTCTCAACCAGCCCAAGCCTTGATGATTACAAGTAACCGAACACTTCCTATTGATATTTGACAACTTAAATATCAATATTTCGTAGCTGTCAAATGAATATTGCGTAAGCTGGATATTGCGTAGATTTATTATACCTGAACGATTAAAATATTGTTCTCAATTAAGCAAATATTGACTCAATTAAATTGCGTATGTGAACATAGTATTAGGGTACGACCTAGCATCTTACATCCACTTATGTTGTGGATAAAATTATCCATAAGTGGCAGAACTTACAGTTTAAAGCCGATTCTAAATAACAGATTTTTAAGAAACATTTTCATGACAATTTTATTTTGACACTCAGAGCTTTTGCTCTCAATTAACCGAATATTGATTCAATTAAATTGTATACGTGAACATAGTATTAGGGTACGACATAGCATCTTACACCTACTTATGTTGTTTTAATTTTATCCATAAGTGGCAGGACCTACAGTTTAAAGCCGATTCCGATCGACAAATTTTGAGAAACTTTTTCATGACAGTTTTATTTTAACACTCAGAGTTTTTGCTAGAAATGAGTCGAGTGGAAGTCACCAAAGAAATATTTTCTTCATATTTCGTTTTATTGGAAATGTCTGACCTGGAGTTTAAATCGCGGCCGCACATCTAATGATCCAGTCCACTATATACTAAACTACGCCAAGTTCAGTAGAAGGGCCACAAAAATTTCAAAATATTTCACGAATGATATTTTATCGTATTCTTCTTCTTTATTCAAACAAGAACTTGAGAAGTAACTTTTAAGGGTTACATTCGATCCTGTATTCCTACAGCTTCAATACAGAGAACGTACTGTTGAAAATACAAAGGGGAACTGAAAATCGGTTACTTTTTTCTAAAAAGGAAAGACAATACCACCTAGAAAAATACTAATTGATTAAAAAGCAAACAATTACAATAACAAATCAACAGTAAGATTCTAGAAGTTGCCAGATCAAAAATAAATCTAGTGTAAATACAGCTAAAGTTAACGTTTCAAGTTAATTCAATTCAAAAAACTAGGTCGCCGTGGTCTAGTAGATAGTGTGTTGGCTTATTAGACGAAAGACCCGAGTTCGAGTCCCAGGTCAGACATCAAAACGAAAATTTGAAAATAATTTTTCGGTGATTTCTGGCAAAAACTCTGAGAGTAAAAAAATTGCCATGGAATGCTTCTCAAAAAATGTGTCGTTCGGAGTCGACTTTAAACTGTTGATCCCGCCACTCATGTATAAAATTAACGCACACAACATAAGTGGTGTGAGAAGCTAGGACGTAGTACAATGGGTCAATTCGACCACCGAATACTGTACTTGTCAGAATTGACAAGTGCACGTCCTCTAACCTAACCTAACGCAATAAATAAAATCTATGGTATTATCCATATCTTGGTGCCTACTACATCGATAATCTGAGTGATTTGTCGAACATTGACGTCGGCAGTCTGAGTCGCTTCATTGTAAACTCAAGGTGGTTTACAGGATTAGGGGATAGTTAGCTCGAACTGTGGTATCACAATGGACGCCATGAGGCCTAAGTGCCTCCATCCAATTCATTTGATAGATAAATGGTGTGAAAAGCTAGATCGTAATCCTAGGCTAGGTATATCTAACTACCACGGTTCGAAAGAGGTTTCTCTGGACTACCATTTGCATATAGTCTGTATGGTGTACTATTTCTTATATGTTCCCAAATGGCCACTGATCTTCTCAAACATTTTCAATCAAAAATTTGATATTTTCAAAGCGAATTTTCTTATTATCTTATCACTTTTTATGTGGCTATCTTGCTAATCATACCAAGAGGCCTGGGAACTTTCCATTGCAGTTAGTATTTCCCAAAATTAGCTCCTAAACAAGTGGTCTCATTCAGATGGATACTCTTAAAAAGCTAACAGTGCCTTGTTAAAAGCAAATTTTATTCTATTAACAGAAAATTTTTCTCTGTTAACGTCAAATGTGGCGCTGCTAAAATTTATGGATTGTGTCTTGGATTTTGGAATTCCAATTTATCTTTACACACATACAAAAATTGTTCGCGAGTAGTGTGATAAACTAGCAACTGGGGGAACTGGTCGGTTTCATTCTAAACTTGGGATGGTTCAAACTCATCACTCAACAAATCATGACAAGAGGACTTACCTTACGTAGGGTAACTCACAATGGGCCACCGTGTAAACTTGCCTGTGGATCAGAGATCAGCAATGAATCGTTTTTTCGGGACTTATAAGTACTCAAGCAGTTTTCAATATGAGTGAATCAACAGAAATTTAACCACTCTGATTCATTCGCACTCGCTAGAACATTGATTTATAATTACAGGTTTGCAATGAGTGTGAGTATATCGTTGACATATAACTCACAATATTCGAAATATGTTTGATTCATGCGCCTACTCATACAGATTTATAAATTTAGAAAAATAATTATAAATGGTACGAGTGATTCGAATCATTCCTCAAAATTTATAGTCTTAGCAAGCAAAGAAGAAAGACAAAGACATTTAGCAAAAGCAAACACACAATCCTTTAGTAAGTATTATGATGTTCGTACTCGAATCATACTTACTTTGTGCTTTGTGGATTTGAAGAGTCAAGAAGAGCCGAAATCAACAACATCGTGCGTAATGTTAAGTATGAATACCAGAGATCAGCAATGAATCGTTTTTCCGCTACTTATAAGCACTCATGCAATTTTGAGTATAAGTGAATCAACAGAATTGAAATTCAACTACTCTGATTTATTCGTACTCGCCACAACATTGATTTATAAGTACAGATTGCAATTAGTATGACAACAAACTCACAACATTCGAAATATGTTTGATTCATACGCCTACTCATACAGTTTTTTAAATTTAGAAAAATACTTATAATACTTATGAATGATCTGAGTGATTCGAATCATTCTTACAAATTTATAGTCTTTGTTGTTGTTGCATTTGCAAACAAAGAAGAAAGGTAAGGCAAAGACAACAAGCAAAGCATACACACAAACTACTTCTGAGTATTGCAGTACTCGTATGCGAATCATACTTATTTTGTGCTTCCTGTAAATTTTATGTACAGACGAGTCGAAATCAATAACATCATGAGTATTGTTAAGTATAAATACGACGAGTTTTTTTTTATTATAAAACCAGCAGTCAGGGTAACTACTCATGCAGTGCATTGTGCAGGTTTTTTATGAAAGGTGGAAAGAGAGAGGGGGTGATGCGAACGTTAAGGAAACGAGTTGCTGCTGGTGACTATAGAATGGCCAGTGCTATACCTTTACCATTAGACAATCTACAGCAATCCTTCCCAAGAAGCCTGCAGTTTCTCACACCACTTATGTTGTGTGTGTTAATTTTATGCAGAAGTGGCGGGACCTAGAGTTTAAAGGCGACTGCGAACGACAGATTTTTTGAGAAACAAGAGGAGAAAGAGAAGAAATCGCCGAAAAAAAAATTTTTTTTTTGCATTTTTTTTATTTTTTATGTCTGACCTGGGACTCGAACCCTGGCTTTTGCGTCTAATAAGCCAGCAGACTATCTACTAGACCACTGCGTCTACTAGACCCTTTGCTTAAGCAATAACAATTACTAAACAATTGTTCAACAGATCTTTATAATGGAGATCTTCAAACCATAATTATTCTCCTCAAAACACCGCATCTTCACACAAGACTGACTGCACTTTTACTAACTAAGTGGCTTGCTTTGCCTTGCCTTTTATAAGGTAAGTTAAAACTTGATGTAAACGACAACAATTGCGTTGTTATTCCTCTGTTTATACCCCAACTTTGAGTATGAGTAATGTGAGTATCATAATAAAATGAATATGAATGCATATAAGTATGACTCGAATCTACTCATCCTTTTGAATACTCGCTGCTGATCTCTGGTGGTAAGCTTGATAATCATTTAGACTAGGAAACCTTGTTGCAAATGTATCTCCCGAGGAAATAGGAAATATTTTTTGGATGTGCTTTTATGCATATGCCCCTTACTGTCTTACATATTCAAGATAAAATTCTAAGAGTTTAAGATAAAGTGGAGTGTGTGGTGTGGTGTGGTGTAGTATGGCATTAGATTAAAGCCATGGTTACCCTCTTCAAAATGTAATTCACTCCATTACCTTTTGTTGGCTCGGCTTATTGTATATCGGTTCACATCAGTTAACATTTGCCAAAGTACCACCACAGCCAGCCTGCCAGCCAACATACAATACGAGTTACAATGAAAGCGTATAGAATCACAAACGTGTTCTCCACTCTATCTTAACTGGTTGGCTTGTACATACTAATGCCAAGTAATTCCACCCAACCTATACATACTTTAAACATATTACAACAACAACAACAACATTTACAATAAAATAATAGAGAGCAAAAAAACAACAACAAATAAAATGAAAAGACAAGACAAGAAAAGAAAACAAAAAAAGAGAAAGAAATCGAAATGCAGATAAAAAGTAGAAGAACAAGAAGAAAATGTAAGAATTGCGTGTTGTTTTATTGTAAAACTATGTGCACTTCAAATGGGGCAATAAAAAAAACAAAACAACAACAACAAAACAACGAAAGAAAGAAAGAAAGACTCTTTGAAACGTTTTAATAGGCAAACGAACTGGCAAGTGAGTAAGTGAAGTAGGCGAACGAGTGAGCTAGCAAATGAGTGAGTGAGTGAGCAAGCAGGCAAGTGAATGCGAATGTGAATGTGAATGCTAAAACACTATACTCGTACACTTGAACATGTTCTTCGATTACACAATGAGAAAATCTAATATTTTACGAGTCTCTAACGTGAATGCATGATAAAAATTTAGATTGTGTGCAGAAGAAGAAGAAGAAGAAATGAAATGCGGTTGCCTTTACCGTTTGCAACACCTAACCGCCCCCTCCCCCATACTACCTACCAATGTACCCTGTAACTTCAATAAGTTTCATTAATGAAACGCTACTCTCAAATGTCATGCCATCGTTTGCAAATTTTACATTTTATAGCACATGCTCCTCCCTCCCCCCTTTCCCCCTTCCACCCTCTTTTCTCCTTCTATTCACCGCGAAATGCAAAGAAAAAGAAAAAAGGGGCAAAAACCCAACACCCAAGACTTGTCTGTCATTTAATAACAGATTTCTACAAGCAACATGAGACAACCGACAACAACCGGCCGTAAGGGAAAGGTAAATAGATTGTCAAAGTGAAATAAATACCGAAGGAATCAGCGGAACCATAAAACCGGTGTTTATTATTTTCATTTGTTGTTGTTGTTGTAGTTGTTGTTGTTGTCTTAAAGTGACATTGATTTAAAGCAAAATATCTGCTTAGAAATGAAAAAGAAGTTTAAACCATTAAGAGCCAACGAAAATCTTATAAATCTTGTAAATAACACAAGCAATATCATTAATTTTCAGCTGATATAAGGCCTAGGTTACCCAACTGTTAAGAGACTCCGTACAAATCTACAACGACGGTTCGAGGCTGACGATTTCACTGTTGGCGGTTGGAACACCCCAGTCTATAGGACTGCCAGACCACTGCAATGTCTTTCAGGCGAAGATGGTGTCAATACAGGCTGCGGCGAAAATTATAGGGGACGGAAGGGTCTCTAAGCGGAACGTCACAATACTTTCGAAAAGACAGGCAGCTATCAAGGCTCTAAGTTCTAACGTAACGAACTCCAAAAGGGTGTACATACATTCATAACTGGCCATTACAACCCTTCAGTCAGGATTACGACCTAGCTTCTCACACCACTTATGTTGTCTGCGTTAATTTTATACATGAATGGCGGGACCTACAGTCTTAAAGTCGAATCCGAACGACCGATTTTTGAGACGCTTTTCATGGCAATTTTTTACTCTCAGATTCTTTGCCAGAAATCTGGTGAGAGGAAGCCGCCGAAGAAATATTTTTCGTTTTGATGTCTGACCTGGGATACGAACCCGGGCCTACCTACTAGACCACGGCGACTTCCCAAGAGGGTGTACAGCTGTTGCAAATATCTTGACAGGATAGTGGAACGATATGACATCCATATCGTATGGGTACCGGGGCACAGTGGTATTCCGGGTAACTGCAGAGCTAACTGAACATTAGCGGGGCATGACCATTGAACTCTCCGATGAGTTCTCGAATCTGGGCATTCATATAAGGACCTGCAAGCTCATAATTGATAATTCGATCGTCGATTCGGTCAACGAGAGGTAAGCGGCCTCGAACATGGATAGAACGGCTCGTAACATCTGGCCAAGACTGGATGAGGGGCGCTCAATGAGTCTACTTAAACTCCTAAGAGGCGCGCTTAGTGTAGTTGTCGGTGCCATTACGTGGTACTGCATTATGGGCATGCATGTGAGGCGCCTTGGTCTTGGACACCTTGCTAACGACTCCTGCAAAAACTGCAGAAGGAGACTGTCTCTCATCTACTGGGTACATGCCCGACTCTTTGCCAAAGAAGAAGAAAGTACTTGGGTATTTACTACATGGATGATCTAGAGGAACTGTCGAGGATTGTTATTGACAGCCTGAATCACTTCATTAGGAGCTCCGAATGGTTTCAAAACTAGGCATAGTGAATAGCTATGGTAGCACAATGGGTCCAATAGTGCAGCCTAAGTGAGTCCATCTAAGAATTTTTCTTGAATCGTTTTTCGTCTTTCGTTTTGAATACTTATTGCTGACTTCTGTTACGAATGCGGTTGGAGTGAGAGATCAGCAATGAATCGTTTTTCCACTACTAGCACTCTTACAATTTTGAGTAGGAGCGAACCAACAGAATTGAAATTCTACTACTCTGATTCATTCCTACTCGCTGCAGCATTGATTTATAAGTATAAGTAGCAATGAGTATGAGTTGACATCAAACTCAAAACATTCAAAATATGTTTGATTCATACGACTACTCATTCGGATTTATAAATTTAGAAAATTAGTTATAGTACATATAAATGTTTCATGTGATTCGAATCGGGTATAAAAATTTACAATCTTAGTTGTTGTTGCGTATAAAAACAAAGAAGAAAGGAAAGATAAAAACAAAAAGTAAAGCAAGCACACAATCTTCTTGTGAGTATTTTGGTGTTCGTACTCGAATCATATTTGTTTTGTGCTTCGTATATATGCTGCGTCAAGGATAATAATACTTATAAATGATTCGAATCACTCAAAATTTACAGTCTTACAGTTGTTGTTGCATTTACAAAAGAAGAAAAAAGAAAAGAAAAAGTCTGCAAAACAAAGCAAACACACAATCTTCTAGCAAGTATTGTGATGTTCGTACTTGAATCATACTTATTTTGTGCTTCGTGCATATGCTGAGTCAAGGATAGTCGAAATCAACAACATCATGCTTATTGTTAAGAATGATTACGATGAGTACTTTAAACTTTCAATAGGAGTATGATATTAAAATAAGTATGAATGCGTATATGAATCCGAAATTATAAATATGACTCGAATCTGATCTTTAATGTGTATGAGAACAAACAAAAAAGTCGAACACTGGCAGACAGGCTGACATGAGATCCAAGAGAACGTAAAGTTAGCGGGTAGAATGCACAGGGAAATTCAGGCCCATATAGTCGATTGTGTGTGTATTATAAGTATGACTCGAATATCTATTCATCGTTTTGAATTCTTATTGCTGATTTCTGCTACGAATAAGGTTGGAGTTGTTCTCTTTCACCATTTGCTTTGAAAGGGTTAATGCCTCAATTTGCTATTGCTAATTGTTAAGTATGAGTATGACAAGTACTTCAAACTTTCAGTATGAGTAGTATGAGTATGATATTCAAATAAGTATGAATGCGTATATGAATCAAAAATTGACTCAAATCTACTCATAGTTTCTAATACTTATTGCTGATCTCTGCAATGCAATTGGAGTTGTCCTATTACAACTTTTGCTTTTAAAGGGTTAATGCCTCAATTTGCTATTGCTATTTGTTAAGTATGACGAGTACTTCAAACCTTGAGTATGAGTATATATGTATATGTATCAGATATTATAAATATGACTCGAATCTACTCATTGTTTTGAATACTTATTTCTTATTTCTTCAACGAATAAGGTTGGAGTTGTCCTCTTTTACCATTTGCTTTTAAAGGGTTAATACCGTAGTTTGCTATTGATATTTGTTAAGTATGAGTATGACGAGTACTTCAAACTTTGAGTGTGAGTAGTATGAATGCGTATATGAATCAAAAATTGACTCGAATCTACTAAGAGTTTCTAATACTTATTGCTGATCCCTGCTATGAATGCAGATGGAGTTGTCCTAATTCACTATTTGCTTTTAAAGGGTTAATGCCGCAATTTGCTATTGCTATTGCTATTTTTGCTTTGAATTATAATTCTTATAATTTCTTTTCATAATATTTCTGCATTCTTTTTTTAATTTGTTTCTATTTTTTCCAATTTCATTCAGTATTTTGCCCATTTTTTTGTTTTTTGTTTTTTTGTTCTATTGTTGCTTTTGTAATTCATTTTATTTGAAAAAAAATCAAAAAAAAAAACAAAAAATTTAGTACAAGAAGTAGTCGGTGTGGTGTGGTAGTAGTAGTGGTGGTTGGTTGGTTGGGTTAGTGGTGATTATGATTGTATGGTTCGGTGATCACTGCTTAATATGCACTTGACTGCAATTAAGTTTGTTGACCAACCACAATTCATTATTTCCAGCATTTCCAACATTTTCAGCTGTTCACCACGATGTTCTATTGCCAACACAAATCCCTTTAATCATACAAAATTTAATAACCATTTAATAGCACTTGTCTCTCTCGACATTTAATGATGAACGTGATGATGATGATGATGATGTTGTTGATGATGATGATGTACAAGCAGTTGTGCTAAATGTACGTACGTACACCTTTTGAAAAATTTTAATTCCATTGCTGCAGCATAGATTTACTAATTATTTGCTACTGCCTTTAATGATTAGAAGGTGAACGCTGTAACCTGATGGCGGCTTGGGTTGGGTGTGTAATACAATATTGATAACGATAATGATGATGGCGATGATGATAATCTTGCTGCTTATGATGGTCAAGTTTTTTGTAAAAAAAAAAGTTTTCTTAGTTTTTTTTTCCTTATATTTTTTCTTGAAATCATTTTCTTTTTTTATTTTGTTTGTATCAACAATAAATAAAAATTTTTTATGTGTAATGAATAGAAAAACAGTAGCTAAAGCTGATTTAATGAATGTATAGTGCTTAACTATACACCCGTAGAAAAATGTTAGTTAAAGTTATAGTCTCTAACTTGTTCTTTACTTTGTATGACAACTTTTCATTGTTTCCATGCATCAATAGATAGTAAATCTGTCACAGGATATTCTCCTTTAAAGAAAATTACTGAAATGGAAACAAAGTAATAGGGGCCTACGTTTTCCTCTTATTCTAGGGGTTAGATTAGGCTTGTCGGTCTGAATTCTACCGGCATTGTCTTTAAATAACCTCAATTTTCTTCTGGCTTATTCGTATACAACTGCGACTTAAAAAAACTCCACCAGAAAATCTAACTGACAGACAGGCAGACATAAGATCCAAGAGAACGTAAGGTTAGAGGGTAGAATGCACAGGGAAATTCAGGCCCATATGGTCGATTGTGTGTATTATAAGTATGACTCGAATATCTATTCATCTGCTACGAATAAGGTTGGAGTTGTCCTCTTTTACCATTTGCTTTTAAAGGGTTAATACCACAATTTGCTATTGCTAATAGTTAAGAATGAGTATGACGAGTATTTCAAACTTTCAGTATGAGTATGATATTCAAATAAGTATGATAGGCGTGATACAAGACGAGACTTACAATCTCGCATATTAATGCCCAGGGTCTGAACAGTAAAGTGGATGAGTTTAGATTAGTTTTTGAAAATTCAGGACTGGCTATTATGTGTGTTTCTGAGACTTGGCTTTCGAACTCGATTCCTGAAAGTCTTTTAGCCCCATAAGCATATCAGATTTTCCGTAATGATATGGAGAGTCTTAAGGGCCGGGTTGTCAAATTTTAGAGAAATGGTCTAACTTGTTAAGTCAATGGGAAATCGTCATCCACAATCAGTCCAGGTGACCTAAGAACTATGAATGTTGAATTTATCTTTATTGTAGTTTTTTCATATGGTAGAAAAATGCTGGTTGGGTGCGTATATCAACCGAATAATCTCCAGAGTGGATCTCCACGTTATATCACCACCAAGTGACATGACAATACCATCAAATTTCTAGTGCAGAAAATCCACGGCACGTAATATAGTCCTAATATAAGCACATGTCGTTTAGACTCGGCACCGTTGTTCTCAAAGTAATATTGAGATCAGCAATAAGTATTCGAAACAATGAGTAGATTCGAGTCATATTTATAATTTCAGATACTTATACGCATTCATACTCATACTACTCATTCTCAAAGTTGGAAGTACTAATCGTACTCATACTTAACAATACGCATGATGTTGTAGATTTCGATTCTCCTTGACTTAACATTTACACAAAGCACCAAA
This sequence comes from Sarcophaga peregrina, assembly GCA_014635995.1. Lineage (NCBI taxonomy): Eukaryota > Metazoa > Arthropoda > Insecta > Diptera > Sarcophagidae > Sarcophaga > Sarcophaga peregrina. The sequence continues at coordinate 81,557,715 of CM025793.1, read as the reverse complement.
TAAGTATGATTCGAGTACGAACACTGCAATACTCACAAGAAGATTGTGTGTATGCTTTGCTTGTTGTCTTTATCTTTCCTTTCTTCTTTGTTTGCACATGCAACAACAACTAAGGCTGTAAATTTGTATGATCACTCGGATGATCCGAGTGATTCGAATCATTCATAAGTATTATAAGTATTTTTCTAAATTTATGAATCAAACATATTTCGAATGTTATAAGTTTGATGTCAACGTTGTACTCTTACTCATTTTTGATTACCGCATACTCAAAATTACATGAGTGGTTATGAGTAGCGGAAAAATGGTTCATTGCTGATCACTGATTCCTACATACATTCCTAGTTGACCTTTACAATCGTTCAGTCAGAATTACAGCCTAGCTTCTCACACCACTTATGTTGTGTATTAATTTTAATAAGTAGTGGGGCCTACAGTTTGAACTGGACTCCGAAAGACAGATTTATTGGGAAGCTTTTCATGGCAATTTTTTATGTACACTCAGAGTTTTTGCCCGAAATTTGCTGAGAATTCCCCTCCAAAGAAATTTATTTCAGATTTCATTGGACATATCTGTCCTGCGGTTTGAACTGTGGCCTAACTACGGCAATAAAACTTTATTCACAATGCTTTATTTCACGTCTAGCAACTTCACCATGTTTTATGTAAGCATCACTTTTATTTTCGACCATTTGTTTTCATACTATTCTTGTAAATTCGTACGTATTTGTTCATGTAATTCAGTGTACCGTATGATGTGTGTACTCTGTTGTTATCCGTTTATCTCGTTTGCTTAATATTATTGAGTTTCCTTTTGTTCGAGATATCTATCCTAGAGTTTGAAACGTTGCCTCACGTCCAATAAAAGCCAACACATTGCCTACTGGACTATGGCGACTTCTAGAGTGATGTTCTCAAATATCCACGTTTAACCGGAGAACCTCTGGCTTATAAATCAGGCTGCATTCGATTAATCTTAGACTTTTTCAGTACAAATTTCTTTCAATGAGTAAGGCTTACTGTCAGATGTAATGGAACATACATGTCGTAGGCAATCCAGCCTCTATATTTTCTCTGCAAAGACCTGCGATCTTATGCCATCTCTCTCCAGTGTCTAGTAGTCCCACAGGGGTCCATTGGTGAGAATTTTAATCATTAATCTCAGACTATTTCAGAACAAATTTGTTCCATGCTTAGGCAATTCAGCCTCTATATTTTCTCTGCAAACACCTGCGATCATATGCCGTCTGTCGGCAGTATCTAGAAATCCTACAGGGGTCCCCTGCTGATAATTTTAATCATTAATCTCAGAATATTTCAGAACAAATTTGTTCCATGCGTAGGCAATTCAGCCGCTACATTTTCTCTGCAAAGACCTGCGATCATATACCGTCTGTCGGCAGTATCTAGAAATCCTACAGGGGTCCCCTGCTGAGAATTTTTGTCATTAATCCCAGACTATTTCAGAACAAATTTGTTCCATGCGTAGGCAGCCTCTATATTTTCTTTGCAAAGACTTGCGATCATATACCGTCTGTCGGCAGTATCTAGAAATCCTACAGGGGTCCCCTGCTGGGAATTTTAATCATTAATCTCAGACTATTTCAGAAAAATTAGTTCAATGCATAAGGCTTACTGTCAGATGTGATGGAGCATGTCCCAGATTTTATATTTTATCTGCAAAGACCTATTTAGGAGTCCTACAGGGGTCCCCTGCTGAGAATTTTTATTATTAAAAATTAGTTTTTTTTTTTTTGCAAACATTTTTCTTTGAGTGTTTGTTTTAGTGTTCATTAAGCGACTTTGTTTTTTCTTTGTTGTTGTATCTTCTTTTTAAGCGGCCTTTTAATAAAACGAGAACCTCACTCCATTGAAGTACAAAAGCTGGCTTGGCTGGTTGATAGAAAAAGAAGAAAAAAATTGAATGGAATTGTATGGAAATGAAATTTATTTGTTAAATTACAATTTACTAATCGCTGTCATTTGTAATGGACATTCTCATTCGGTTAACAAAAGGCCTTCAATTTTACATTTTACATTTTACATACACACACACACACACTCATAGTACTACATTTATTTTCAATCTATGATTCAAGGGCCATTAAAGATATTTAAAAGAATGAAATCTTTAATTAAAATTCCTTCCTTAAAGTGTTAAAGTATTCGTGTAATTCCTTTAAACTTCTGCATCCGTCTTAATGACGTGATTTGCCTGGTAAACTTGAATAGAAAACAAAAATTCCCCCTCTTTATAGTTAGTTGGCAGTTAATTTCTTGTAAATACAATCACTTTTGAAGAAGAGCCACAATTAATGTCAGGCGTTTAAAGAAAAATAAAAAAAATTATTGACAGTCATTCCTAAATGGCAACGAAGCAATTCCTTTTTTCCATTCCATTCAATCATTCACTCTTTTCATTCACTTTTTTAATTTCAAAATAGAAATTTTGTCTTTCATTTGTACCGACCGATAGAGCCAAGTAAAGCTTAATCTCGCTAGGCCTAAAACAAATTGCACAAAAGTGAAAAATGTCTTGTATTTAACAACATAACAAGCGTCGCCATTTGACAAATGCAATGGAGTTTAAGTAAGCCCGTTTTGCTTATCGCCACTTCCTGGCCTTCTTCTCTTGACCTTTCTTGTGCTTTTAAGGATAATGAATGACAAGTTATTTCATTTACAAGTTTTGTTTGTAATTGATTAACTTCTTTACTTTAAATCCAATTATTTTGTTCAGAAAAAAATACATTTTTAATAGAAAAATATGTTATCGATAAATTAAAAAAATAATTTTCTTATTTTGATTAACTTTTTTACTTTATTTTACTTAAATCCGATCCACTTATTTTGCTGAAAAAAAATAATTTTTAAGAACATTTTTAATAGAAAAATAAGTTATCGATAAATACACAAATTAAAAAAATAATTTTCTTGGTTTGATTTATTTTTTTATTTTATTTGACTTCAATCCACTCATTTTGTTACAAAAAAAAACATTTTTAAGAATATTTTTAAGAGAAAAATTTGTTATCGATAAATTACGAAAATAATTTTCTTGTTTTGATTAACTTTTTTAATTTATTTTCCTTAAATCCTCTTACTTTGTTCAGAAAAAAAAAAACCATTGTTAAGGACATTTTTAATAGAAAAATTTGTTATCGATAAATCGATAAGTTAAGAAAATAATTTTCTTATTTTGATTAACTTTTTTACAATATGTTACTTAAATCTGCACCACTTATTTTGTTCAGAAAAAAATAATCATTTTTAAGAACATTTTTAATAGAAAAATAAGTTATCGATAAATTAAGAAAATAATTTTTTCATTTTGATTAATTTTTTTAATTTATTTTCCTTAAATCCTCTTATTTTGTTCAGAAAAAAAAACCATTTTTAAGAACATTTTTAATAGAAAAATTTGTTATCGATAAATCGATAAGTTAAGAAAATAATTTTCTTATTTTGATTAACTTTTTTACAATATGTTACTTAAATCTGCACCACTTATTTTGTTCGGAAAAAAATAATAATTTTTAAGAACATTTTTAATAGAAAAATAAGTTATCGATAAATTAAGAAAATAATTTTTTTATTTTGATTAATTTTTTTACTTCATTTTACTTAAATCCACTTATTTTCTTCAAAAAAAAAATCATTTTTAAAAACATTATTAATTGAAAAATTTGTTATCGATAAATTAAGAAAATAATTTTCTTATTTTGATATAGTTTTTTACATTATTTTCCTTAAATCCACTCATTTTGTTCAGAAAAAAAATCACATATAAAAACATTTTTAATAGAAAAATAAGTTATCGATAAATCGATAAATTAAAAAAATAATACTCTGTTTTCTTTCTACTTGTTGCTAAAGAACAGGAAATATTTTTTAAATAACACAAAAAATACTTGTTTTGTTTGTAAAAACGATAACTTTTGGCATGAGCTTCTTATTTCAGCAAACTATTAAGGTGTTCTTTATAACATTTTTTTATCAGACATATTGTGTTATCGATAAAGTAATTTTTTTTTTTTTGTAACCTAAACAGTATCAACAACACATTTTCTTTAACAATATAAAAATTAACAATAAAAAAATCGATATGCTTGTTATCGATAACTTGAATTTTATACTAAAATAATGTATTTTCATAAGTTATTAAACTACGCATAGTATTTTTTACTAATACAGTGTGTGTTTTCAGTAACACAAACTTCTTAGAAAACAGTCTCATTTTAAAAGGAATATTTTTACTAAAACTGTGTGTTATCGATAACACAAACTTATTAAGAAGACATTGATAACTCCAATATTTCATAAAAATCTTCAAGAACTTTCAAAAGACAATGTCTTTTAAACTTTTCGATATCGACAACATGTCAGTTTATCGTTATCGATTACACCAATTTTTTTTATAAATAAAGAGAAAAGAAAGCTCATTTTATTTCCAAGGTAATAAACTAAGACATAACTTTTCGATAACGATAGCATTTCCATTTATCGTTATCGATTATAACAATTTTTTTATAAAAACAAAGAAAAAAGAAAGTTAATTTTATTTCTAAAATAATAAACTAAGACATTAAAAATTTGAAATTATTTTCGATAAACAATTTTCATAATCGATAACATGTTTATTTATCGATTAAACCAATTCTTTTTTTATAAAAACATTTTATTTTTAAAGTAATACAGTAAGACCTAAAAAGTTGAAATTATTTTCAATAAACAATTTTCATAATCGATAACATGTCTATTTATCGTTATCGATTACATCAATTTTTTTTTATAAAAATAAAGAGAAAAGAAAGCTTATTTTATTTCTAAAGTAATAAACTAAGACATTTCAAATTGAAATTATTTTCGATAAACAATATTCATAATCGATAACACGTTTATTTATCGTTATAGTTATTCCAATTTTTTTTTATAAATACATTTTATTTTTAAAGTAATAAACTAAGACCTAAAAGATGAAATAAACAATTTGTGTAATCGATAACATGTCTATTTATCATTATCGTTTACATCAATTTTTTGTAAATAAGGAGAAAAAAGCTAATTTTATTTCCAAGGTAATAAACTAAGACATAACTTTTCGATAACGATAGCATGTCCATTTATCGTTATCGATTACAACAATTTTTTTTATAAAAACAAAGAAAAAAGAAAGTTAATTTTATTTCTAAAGTAATAAACTAAGACATTAAAAATTTGAAATTATTTTCGATAAACAATGTTCATAATCGATAACATGTCTATTTATCGTTATCGATTAAACCAAATTTTTTTTATAAAAACATTTTATTTTTAAAGTAATAAACTAAGACCTAAAAAGTGGAAATTGTTTTCGATAAACAATTTTCATAATCGATAACATGTCTATTTTTCCTTATCGATTACATCAATTTTTTTTTTTTTTTATAAAAATAAAGAGAAAATAAAGCTTATATTGTTTCTGAAGTAAAAAGGTAAGACATAAAAAGTTGAAATTATTTTCGATAAACAATTTGAGTAATCGATAACACGTTTATTTATCGTTATCGATTAAACCAATTTTTTTTATAAAAACATTTCATTTTTAAAGTAATACATTAAGACCTAAAAAGATAAATTATTTTCGATAAACAATTTTCATAATCGATAACATGTCTGTTTATCGTTATCGAATACAGCAATTTTTGTTTAAATAAAGAGAAAAGAAAGCTCATTTTATTTCTGAAGTAATAAACTAAGAAATTATTTTCGACAAACAAAATTTTTTCTTTTTTTTTTGTAAGGATCATTATTAACTTTGAGTTTTAAGGGCCCAAAAAATTTTAATTTCCAACAAATATTAAACAAAACATTTCTTTGTTATGGGGTGTATGTATTTGCATAATTTGTACCTTTTTTTTTAATTAAATCGTTGCTCATATTTTTAATCCCCTTTTTTCAAATTTATTTACAGAATGTTTCAACAAGTCAAATAGCACGCGGTGGTGTTACATTTTACGCACACACACACAAAATAAAAAAGGATACTCCAGAGTATTTAAGCAAATGGCCCAAAACAATTAAAATATAAAGGAGCTGCTTGAACACAAAACAATTAAAATTTTTGGTGGTGAATATAAGAACAAAAGAAGACGAAGGCAGTTTAACAAATGTCAGGGCACATATACGAACACAAATTAACAATTAAACAACAACGTGCACAAATAACAATAACAACAGCAACAACAAGAACGACAACAACAGCAATCATAGAAAGACCCTAACAACAACAACAAAATTAACAAAGAGAGAGGTTTTTCAGAAATTTAAGAAAATTTTGTGGTGAAAAAATACAAAAAAAATCGTACTCAAATAGACGCACACACACTTAACATAGAGTTGAAAACGCAGGAGACAAAGTGTGTTCAAACAGATAGTGTTCTAAGCAAAGTCAACATATCGTAATTTAGTTATAAAAAGATAACGGTGAGGCAGAGAGAGAGAGCGTAAAAGCGTAAACGATACAGTGTGTGTGAAAAAGAGAGAGATTGAAAGAGAGTCTAACTTTGGTTCCTTTAAGGACTACAAACAATAAAACTAACGCTTGGTTTAATAGAATTTTAAAAGCAACCACTTTGTTGCTCACTCTCATATACACACACAGCCACACACTTATACTTACGTTCTAACGTTCATGCATACATATCCATACCAGAGCTTAAATAAAAGTTAAGAAAAGTTTATGAAACAATAAAAACCGACTGCCAACTGCAATTAAAAATCTCTCTCCAACAACACAAATACGCACACAAGCACCCAAGCACGAACGCACGCACAGATGCCCGTTTACTTAATACAATCAACGACAAAAAATCATGACACAAATTAGTTTTAGTTGAGAAGAAAGAAACAAAACAAAAAAAAAAAACCAAAACAAATTTAATTGAAAAAGTCTCCATAGAAACTTTGTCAGCCATTATTAAAGCAAAAAAAAGAAAGAATAGCAATCTCTCTATTGAACTTCCTTTTGTAACAAAGCCTTGCCATATAGAACCGGTTAAAAGATGGCCTTTATATGGCGTCGTCGCTCCACTTCCATTGTGAAAATTGTTGCCATTTTAACAGCGATTTGGTTTTTTGTGGCCTTCTTCATTTATACCGATGATACACGACGTGAAACGGCAAGCAATAAATGGAGTGCCATGTCACAACATCTGAAAAGTTTAGCCGCCGGTGGCAATAATATTAACGGTGCATCTGGTCTGGCCAATAATCAATTGAATGGCTTTGAACGTGATGTAGCAGCAGCTGGGGGAGCCTTTGAAGCTGGTGGTGGTTTTGGTGTAGGCAACAATGTTGTCTTGGAACGTAACAGTGGCCATAAAAATCCAGCTGAATTCGATGAGGATGGTGGCGGGGGTGGTGGTGAAGCTGTTGATGCTGAACGTGAGGGTATGGCAGCCGACGTACCCATTGCCCAGCCAGATGAACCGCATAATGCAGAGGCCGATGGCGGTGATGGCAATGCCGGCGATGGTGATGATAATGATGAAAATGCCGATGTCGATATTAATGAAGGTGATGAATCGATACTCAATAATGTTGTTGTGCATCCAAATGAAAAAATTTATCATGGCAAGCTAGTAGCCGGTAATAATAAGCCGAGTGGAAATGATAATAATGCACGTCAGCAAGTGGATGATGGTGAGTTTTTTTTTAAATTTAATTTTCTATATGCAAACCTCCACACATGTTTCACTATCGATATGTGCATAATGAAATATAAATGATTGATTATGAACAGAATTATAGCTGAGTGAGCTTTCAATTCGATAACCACGTACAATAAAATATTAAATTTTTAATAGAATATTCAATCATATTTTGAAAGTTATTTAGATGAGCCAAATAAACTATCGATTACACTATATCTAGAATAATAGCAAAATTCAACCATAATTTCTAATATTTTTCTCTTTGTTTCTCAATAATTTCTTTCTTTGTGTTATCGATAACATAACTTAATTGCTTAAAGAAGTCTCCTTAAATAAATTAAACAAATAATCGGTCTCATGATGAGTTATCGATAATAAAAACACTAAATCTAACAAAATATGTTATCGAAAGCAATCTACTTAAAATAAGAATTTTAATATTTAAGTAAAAGGAAATCCGGTGAAAAGGTGTGAAAATCGATAACAAAACTGAATTAGTTAAAATATCGATAACTACTACTTAAAATAACCATTTTAATATTTAATAAAAGGAAATCCGGTGAAAAGGTGTGCAAATCGATAACAAAACTGAATTAGTTAAAATATCGATAACTACCTACATTAAATGAATGTTTAAATTTTATTGTTTTTTTATTAAAAAAAAAGATATAAAAAAATTGTGGTATCGATAACAATAAAACAATTTAAATTGTTCGAATATTATTACTTTCTTACTTAAAAAGAGATATAAAAAATTGTGTTATATTTAACAACATATTTTGTCGATAACAACCTACATAAAATAAAAATTTTAATCTTAATTAAGAGGAAATCCAGTAAATAAGATTTAAAAAAAATCGATAATTACTTATATTAAATGAATGTTTAAATGTTATCACTCTTTTTATTTAAGAAAAGGGACAAAAATTGTGTTATCGATAATAAAACCGCATTCTATATAAATATTTAACAACATATTTTATCGATAACAGTCTACATAAAATAAATATTTTGATGTTTATAAAGAGGAAATCCAGTTGCAATGCTTATTCGATAACAAAACGGAATTAGTAAATAAAATCAAAAAAATATCGATAACTAGTTATATTAAATCAATGTTTAAATGTTATCACTTTTTTAATTAAGAAAAGAGACAAAAAAATAGTGTTATCGATAACAAAACCGAGTTCTCTTAGTCACTCCTACAATCCATACCAGACATTTGACTGGATTTGTTTCTGCAATTTAGAGATTTCTTATACAAAAAAAACAGTTATCGATAACTCGAACTTTTTACTAAAATAATGTTTTTTCATAACGTTTTTTGATAATACGTCTGTAACACAAGCTTCTTATACAATAAAACAGTCGTATGTAAATAAGAACTTTTTTTTACAAAAAGGATGTATTATCGATAACACAAACTTTTCATCAAAAATAGTTTAATGAATAAAAGGATTTTTTTTTTTGTAAAATAAAGCTATTGAATGATATTTTATCGATAACACAAACTTATTTATTAAAACAATGTGTATATAACTAAAAACAGAGTTTTATCGATAACTAGAAATTTTTTAATGTTTGCCACGGCTTCTCCAGGCAAACCTCATTCGAAATGGCCTTAACTCTGAATTTGACAGATGACTTAAATAATTCAGGATTTGAGAACTGAACTTTTTTTTTAAATAAACAGTATATTATCGATAACACAAACTTTTTATCAAACAGAGTTTTATCAATAAAAGAAATTTTTTCGTAAAATAAAGGTTATTAAATGATATTTTATCGATAACACAAGCTAATTTACTAAAACAATGAGTTCTGTATAACAAAAAAATATATGGCTAAAAACAGAGTGTTATCGATAACAACAAATTTTTTAATGTTTGCCACAGCTTCTCCAGGCAAACATCATTCGAAATGTCCGCGACTCTGGTTCATAAATTAGGCTGAATTTAAGAACTGCTGTGTTTTTCTTTAATAAACAGTATATTATCGATAACAGAAACTTTTTATCAAACACAGTTTTATTAATGAAATAAGCTAAAAAGCTTTCTGTAATTTAGAGTGTTTTTTTTTAGCTTTTCTGAAATTCAAAGAAATTTTAGGTGACAGATGATTAATAGGGGAGTTATCGTTTAAATTAAAACAAATAAAAAATGCAACATAATCGATAAACTATTGAAAAGATTCCATTTTTTTTGTTTTGTCTTGGTTAAGGAAATAAGAAAAGTTCTCTCACATATCCCATGATTTCTTTTGCAACTACTCGCCATGGATTCATTAGGTTTCTCTGGCAAAATCGTTTGCTTAAAAGTCATTATCGATTATCTCACATCAATTTCGATTTTAAAAAGACCGACGACCACCGCCATCTACCACATTGTACACGATGGTATAAAACAAACAAATTGTTTTAATCAGGTTGAAGAGTATGAAATATCTTCGCCGTCCATTTGAATTTCCATGTAGCTTGGCACTCTGAATCCTTATCGTGGACTTCAATACACAAGGTTGTGTGCTGCAAATCAAACATTGTTTCCCACAAACCAAACAAAAAGCGTAAAAGAGTGGAAAAACATCTGATTAAAGTGACGACTCAGATTTAATGTGTGTGTGTTTGTTTTTTTTTTTTATATTTAAAACGCATACAAAATTGCCAACAAAATGAAATAAAATGTAGTAAAAAGAATAACAACAACCACAACAACTACAAAATGAGATCTGTAATGTTTTATTATCGCAAGACAATATTTTGTATTAAAAAGTCCAAAAAAAAAAGACAAAAGAACACGAAGAAAAAAAAAACAACACACACAGAAGAGAACCAAAAGGCATAAAATAATTGCAAGTCATGATAAGCAGAAAATTACAACAAACAACACGAATCTAAAGACAAGATACGAATGGCAGCCTACACCATCACCGCCAGTATAAATACTTACCAGCACTACCTTTACTAACTACTACGCCTTGTAGTAAGTAGTAGTAGTAGTTGTACTAGCCTGACCGAACCGCAACAAGCAAAACAAAACCAAACAAAACAAAACCAAACATAAAACAAAAGGCAAAAATGCATGAATAAATAAATATTCGGTAAAAAGACTTAGGCAGGCTATGTTTGCTGCATATGCAGCCAGCATCCATTGTCGTCTGACTGTTACAACATACATGCACTCTTTGGTACTCTTTGTTTTTCTTTTTTTGTTTTTTTTTTTTTCTTTTGTTTCAATGTTTTGTTCTACTCAAGAAACCCGGCTGCTACCTCCTCCATAACAAAGAAAAAGAAAAAAACGAACATAAACGAACACCCGTATAATTTACAACAAATGAAATACAAAACTTTACATACGTTCGTTCTCTAGCATATAACACATACATATACATACGTCGTTCTATTCGTGTGTTTGTGTGTATTCAAGTGCACGAAGGGATTCGTTTGGTACTTAATTTCATAAGGAGTATGAAAATTTCTCAAGTTCATCTAGAACTTTAACCTATACAGCTGCTGCAACGGCAACAGCAAACAGCAACTGCAACTCCAACCATTACAAAATCAATCTGCTAAAATGTTAAACTATGAAATCAGTTTAATATGATCTGGAGGCTATAAGCCATAAAATCATTATCGCCGATAAATTGTAAAAAAATGTTTAAAATTAACAACTACAATAAAAAGGGGGGGCACCACTCTTTTTCCAACATGAAACCAAAAAATAAAACAAACTGCACACATTCACGCATGCACGATGCACATATAACGAACTGCAAAACTATCAGCCATTGTTGCTGATCTGCTAAGACTGCTGAGGGTAAACTGGAGGACCAAATCTAAAATTGAAAATTTTACAAATAAAAACTCTTTAAAAAGGACTTTTTTTTTGAAAAATTTTTTTTTTGACAATTTTTTTTCTCAATTTTTAAATTCAATTTACGTAATTTAGTAATTAAATTTCTTATGTAAAGAAATTTAAATTGAAAAAAGGTACTTTTCGAAAAAGTACTTTCTAAACATTAATGGAAAATAATAGTTCATAGTTATTTCCATAATTGGGACAATGATTATTCGATTCTTTCTAAAAAAATTAAAATTTTTTCCTAAGAGAGTTTAAATTTAAAGCAAAAGGTACTATTTGAAAAAAAGTACTTTCTCAATATTTTAGGGAATTAATTGTTCAAAGTCATTTACATAATTGGGACAATGATTATTCGATTATTTGTAAAAGAAAATTACAATTTTTTCCTAAAAGAGTTTAAATTTAAAGCAAAAAGTACTATTTAAAAAAAAAATACGTTTTAAAAAAGTACTTTTCAGTTTCAGAAAAAAGCTTTTATTTCTTTTGATAATGTAAATAGCAGTTAGAATATAAAACTACTGTTAAACTACTTCTCGAAAAAAGTACTTTTTGAGAACAACTACTTTTTAGAAAAATACTTTGTGAAAAGTAGTAAAGAAAAGTACTTTTAGAAGTAATTTCTGTAACATTAAGAGGAAAAAAGAAATTGTAACCCTAACTAAAGGGTTAGGTTAGGTAAGAGAACGTATAAATATCATTAAGACAAGTACAGTAATCCCTCGATTTACTTAACCGTTGGTTCAAAAAAAGGCGGCGTCAATCAAATGCTGACGCAAATTAAAGAAATTGGAGGGCACAAAAAATTTGACGACATAAATCATATGTACAATAAACAGAGGACAAAATGGCCAATTTTAATTTCGTTCCAGAAGAGAGAGTAAGAGAGGGAGAGAGAGTGAGAGAGAGAGAGAGTAGTAAAGAAGATGGGGAAATTAAAAAAGGTGAAGAGAGAAAACAGAATAAAAAGGAAAAAGACAGCGCAACTAACACTTTCCAACCAGTTTAACCTATTTATGAATCTATAGAGAAGCCCTATGAGAAACCAGGTCCAAAATTCTGACTTAAGAGTTGTAATGACCAAATACGTATGTATGAAGACCCTAATATCGACCCTCAAGAAAGAGACCAAGTCTTCGAAGAAGCTCCTTTGCAGGGTTCTCAGTCTCAACCTAATAAGGTCTGGATAGTTGCAAAGGTAGTGTTCGATAGTCTCCAAATATTCCTCATCACAACTTAGCCTTCAAAAGTCCAGCTGGGATCTGTTTCAGATCCTTGGCAATGATCTATTCAGGCAGTGTCCTATAATGAAACCAATTGCCAACCTCAGAATGGCCTTATCTTAGTCCAGCAGCAACTCTCTTCTATCACTATCTATAGCAGGCCGTAGTTAATTAGATACATAATATCCCAATCCAGCCCCCCAACGTCCCCTCACCCAACCAGCAATGAGAACGCAGAAGTAACAGATTGGGAGGTCAGAACCAGCTATAAAAACGTTCTCAGAAAGTGAACATATTCTTGCGGAATCAATTCCTGTTTCATTACCGAGTATACTGCCATGTCCCGGAAGCTTACATAGACCTATTCGATTTGATCCCAAGGTCCTTAACATCACGACCAACCCTTCAACGTTTTCTGTCTCGTAGAAGTGCTGAGATCGTAGAAGTAGCAGACTGGGGGATCAGGAACAACTATAAAATCGCTCTCAGAAAGTGAACCTAATCTAGCGGGAGCAACCGCCTTCTCATTACCCCGTATACTGCCATATCCCGGAACCTTGCATAGACCTATTCGATTTAGTCCAAAGATATATAGTCCTTCAACGTATTCTCTCAAGTAGAAGTGGCAGACTGGGGGTTCAGAACCAACTATAAAATCGCCCTCTGAAAATTAACATAATATAGCGGGACCAAACACCGTCTGGTTACCGAGTATGCTACCCTGTCCCGGAACCTTACAAAGACGTATTCGATTTGGTCCCAAGGTCCTTAACATCACGACCAACCCTTCAACGTTTTCTGTCTCGTAGAAGTGCTGAGAACGTAAAAGTGGCAGATTATGGGTACTGGACCAACTATAAAATCGCTTTCAGAAAGTGAACCTAATCTAACGGGCGCAAACGCCATCTCCAAGAACCTTACATAAACTTATTCAATTTGGTCCAAAGATGTATAACATAACGATCAAGCCCTTCAATGCCTTCCATCCAGCGCTGAGGCCGTACAAGTTGCAGTTTATGGGGTCCGGTTCAACTATAAAATCGCCTTCTGAAAGTAAACATAATCTAGCGGGTATATAGCCCTGTCCCGGAATCTTACATAGACCTATTCGATTTGGTCCGAAAGTTCTTAAGGTTTGTGCGCACTCACGAACATAGCCAGCCATAGCCAGACCGATGCTGTGGCTCTTAGGATGGTCTAGCTTTCAACGTATCATAAAAGATTGCGAATCTGACGTGGGCCTGGTAGCCACGCCCTTAAAAGCCTTCAATCAAGATAGCAAAAATTTTCAACTGAAACAGGCTACAGTCATTCTTTAACCGAAAGGAAAATTCAAGATTGATGTCACCATACGTGCAAAATTGGCCATTACAATCCTTTTAGTCAGGATTACGGGCTAGCTTCGCTCAAGACCGAGGTCATTACAGAAAATAAAGCACCTTTGCCTCCGCCTAAATTCCACTGATTTCTGAAGATGGGCATAACACTGTCCTTTGGGGGTACCCACCATCAGGTGTGAGTATCATTTTTTTTTAATTTTTTGCAAGGTGCCATTGGTTGGCCTTCTTATTTTCCAATGCGTATATTAAAAACGAATACAATTTTCAACATTGTTCAGCTCAATGAATAAAGAAAACAGAAAAACAGAAAAACATAAGAAATCGTAGGTAAAGAATGAGAGCAGAAAATATGGTACCCCAACTGAACTGCTGCTACATTCAATGTTAAAATTATAGACTCTTTTTTATTATAGGGCCTTGGTCTGTACACTAGCATTTGATTCATTACACAATGATTCTTGAAGCTTCTTCCTGAACGAAATTATATGCTTAATAAACAAAATAAAGCAACAACAAAAAAAAAAAAATTAAAAAGAATGGAAATGCAGGAGATTACTTTTCTACAATTATTGTGACGGACTGTAGGAAAATGCTACACTAGAGAATTGAATACAAATAAAGTTAATCCATGTTACCTAGAGTCTTGTAATAACTATTTCCGGTAATTGACGAATTGCATACATACATACAGGATTGATCATTACAACCCTATAGTCAGGATTACGATCTAGCTTCTCACACTACTTATGTTGTGGGCGTTAATTTTTGTACTTGAGTGTCAGTACCTACAGTTTAAAGTCGACTTTGAACGACGGATTTTAAAGAAACTTTTTATGGCAATTTTTTTGACAGAAATCTGCTGTGAGGCAGTCTCTGCCTCTGTGTACCGTATAATGTGTGTATTCTGTTGTTCTTTGTTTATATTGTTTACTTATTATTATTGAGAATTTGTACTGGGCTTTATGGCTATTTTATTTGTTCTCAGAGTTTTTGCCAGCAATCTGGAGAAGGGAAGTCGTCGAAGAAATATTTTCATTCTGATATTTGACCTAGGGTTTGAACTCGAGTATAATAAGTTAACACACTACCTACTAGACTACAGCGTTCATAGTCTTACCGAGAACGGATATTGTATTCATCAAATAACCAATTTTTTTTTTATTGAAATGGGTCTTCCGTTAGGCACTGTAGTATTAAAGATAGAGCGTTGGCTCATTAGACTTGAGGCCATGGTTTAAACCCCAGGTCAGAGCTTGCCTCTCAGCAGATTTTTGATTTGCCATGAAAAAATTTCTCAAAAAAATCTGTCGCTCCGGGTCTACACATTTGGCGTTAAAAAGCAAAATTTTTCTTTTAACAGAACAAATTTAGACCTTAACAGAGCACTGTTATCTGTTTAACAGTACCCATCTGAAAAAGGCCACTTTAATTTTAGAAAATACACTAGGTCTATGACACATAAGAAATAGTACTCCATACAGACTAACTGCAAATGATAGTCCAGAGGGTCCTCTCTCGAACCGTAGTAGTGGGGTAGCAGGAATAATTTTTTTATTGCCACTTTTAAACTGTTAGCAGTACTCAAAGCAAAGTTTACCCTGTTAGAGACAAAAAAATGGCGTTGCTAAATGTAGGGGTTTGCGTCTTTGGTTTTTAAGTTCGAATTTATTTTCACGCACATCGTTTATGGTACTTTGTCTCCTTTTTTTCTAATAAGAGTTTTTAAATATTGAGGAGGGAATTTGTGTATTTTAGTACCAACATTTTTTAAGGTACCATATGAAGTACTTTTTCCCCTTTTGTCTAATAACGGTTGGTCAAGATGTAGGACAGAATTTGTTTACTAAAACTAACTAAAATTGATCCCTAAGAAGTTTGTTGAAAAGGTACCAAAATTGGTACTCTTTTAGTTAATTTCAAGTTTTTAATTGCCATTTTCAATACTTAATTACGGGTTTTCAAGATACAATAGAATATTTTTGCTTTAAATGAAAAAAATAAATGAAACACACGCCCAAAGAAGTTTTCGATAAGGTACCAAAATAGGTACCTTTTCATTTCAAGTTTTTAGTTTTCATTTTCAATACTTATTTCTAGCTTTTCAGTAAAACAGAGAAAAATTTTTGCTTTAAATGAAGAAAATATAAATGAAACACGCCCTAAAAAGTTTTCGATAAGGTACCAAAATTGGTACTTTCTTTATTTAAAATATTTTGTTGCCATTTTCAATACTAAAATGTAGTTTTTCAAGGTAAAGAAGAATATTTTTGCTTTAAATGAAGAAAATAAATGAAATACACTCTAAGGAAAGTTTCCAAAAAAAGTACCAATTGTGGTACTTTTCTATTTCTACACATAATTGGTATTTACAATACTAAAATATAGTTTTTCAAGGTGAAGGGAGGATATTTGTGCTTTAAATGAAAAAAATTAATGAAATATACTGCAAAAAAGGGTCCAAAAAAGTACCAATTGTGGTACTTTTCTATTTCTACACGTAATTGGTATTTACAATACTAAAATATAGTTTTTCAAGGTGAAGATGGATATTTGTGCTTTAAATGAAAACAAATTAATGAAATATGCTCTAAGAAAAGGTCCCAAAAAATGTACCAATTGTGGTACTTTTCAATTTCTACATTTAACTAGTATTTACAATACATTGTGAATGTAAATAAATTAAACGTACCGTTTTCTGTGTTACCTTGCTGTAGGGCACTCAAGCACGTACTATTTGCTCAATTTGAACATCAATTAGAGGGTCTAATGTACGAGGAGCCCATTTAAAAGAAAAGTACTTAAGAACAATAGCGTAACCACTAATTACTAGATCATGTTGTAGATTGTCTACATTTCCACATGATAAGGCCATTTTTGCAAAAGGAAACGGCATTGGGCGTTACGATTGGAGAAGCTTTCTGGTGTCTTTAGAATTTTATTTCTTTCAATTCTTTTCCTTGGCTTGCCTTTGAAGTCAATATTCTTTTACTGCCACTGCTTATTATATGTATAGGCCCTACTAAGATTTCAATGTTTTCTTTAAGGATTGTTTACCATTTTTGTCTGTCCATTATGGATTCGTTTGACTGTGCTTCCTTTTCATGTCGTTGCGTTGTTGTTGTATAATGTGATGTGATGTTCAAGTATTTGTTTTACCTTGTAAATGTTTATGTTTTATAGCAGCAGCAGCCTGCTATTATTGTGTACCAAAAAACGAAAGAAAAAAACCTTTACAGCTTTACTTAGTACTTAGCGATGATCAAGCTTTGGACTGTTTGTTGTTTGTGTGTGTATGCGTACATATTTTAGCAACTATTTTGCAACACATTGTTTTCGTTGGATTTTAATCAATCATTGTTCGGTATTCATATACAACAACAAGCCTTCAATATAATGCCACAAATAACATGACAAGGCAATCGACCAACATACAACAACAGCAACATCGACTTCAACATCACATCATCATCATCGTCTTTATCATTTTCGTCGTCGTCGTTATTAGTCGTCGTCTTCCACGACATCATGGTGTTGTTGAACAATGTTTGTTGCGCTTATTTAACGCACGCAATTTTAACGCCACCAACATTACGAACATCACCATCACCACCACCACCACCACTACTACTGCCACCACTAGCACTACCAGATGATTGTATAGCCCGTGAACCGCAAACAATAATAAAAAAAAATGATCCGAAAACCATGTCGTAGTAAAACAGGAACAAGAATAATGCAATTGCAAGCAACTACACTTATTGCAACAAGAACAATTTACAACAACAACAACAACGAAATTATAACGAATTCAACTTAAAAGAAAAACAGTAGAGTAGAGTAGTAGTAGTGGTGGTAGTGGTAGGAGGTGACTAGAAACAGAATTTTTAAAAGAATTTTAAAGTATTCAGTTTGGCATGCATGCATGCATACAGCACAGCAATGACAGTGATCAGCATCGATTTTTTTAAATTACAGTCTACAAACAAAATTATAGGGACGCACGCTGACTGCTGTTATGCACAAATAATTTACTATACAAGCGGGCATATAAAAACGAATTGTTACGATAAAACTTATGTTTGCTTCTTATAAATGAATAAGGAGGGGAAAGAAATTATTTTTTAAATCCTGTCACAGCAGCCCTGTGTTTTGTCCCCTATCCTCTCTACAGGCCTCTCTAATTAATTAATGTCTTGGCTTATTTTCTAGAGCTTAGTTTCAATTCTTGCCTAGATATGAAAACTTATGCAGTGGCCAGCATAACAACGGACAAAATGTTGTGGATGTCGCTGTGGTTGCCAATAATTCGTTTTGCCTTCATATTGGGGCCTTGGAGTTCTAATTCTTATTTTATTTAAACCATCAAGTCCGTAAAAAACAATGATGTATACATTTAAAAAGATCCCGAGAAGGCGAAGCCACGAACATTTGCCCTCAAGAACTTTAATTAGACTATTTACGTTGCCATATAAAAGGCAAAGCAAAGCAAACAACAGAATTAGTAAAAGTTCAGTCAGTCTTGTGTGAAGACGCGTTACGTATGAAGAAAGTAATTGTGGTTTGAACATAACCGCTACAAAGATCTATCGAACAATTGTTTAGTTATTGTTATTGTTTATGCAAAGGGTGTAAACAGAAGAATAAGAAACAAAGCAATTGTTGTTGTTGTTTACATCAAGTTGTGAACAGTGGCATACAGAATTGTGCAATCGGGTCCGCCATCTAACGTTTTTTTTTCAATTAATGCTTATTTCGTGAATGGTAACCCTTAGCTCATGTCTGATTTGACATTTCGCTTCGCTAAATGGGCCTGCGATCGAGTTACAGAAGATGCCGATTTTAACAAAAAAAATCATCTTTTCAGATGAAGCTCATTTTGATCTTGGTGGGTATGTAAACAAGCAAAATTGTCGCATTTGGAGCACAGAAAACCCGCAGGCATACATTGAAAAATCGACGCACCCAAAACGAGTCACTGTTTGGTGCGGATTTTGATCCAGAGGCATAATTGGGCCATTTTTATTCGAAAATAAGCAAGGAGCGGCCGTTACAGTCAATGGCGATCGTTATCGGGACATGTTGAACGAATTTTTGATCACAATAATAGAAGAGGAGAATATTGGCAACATTTGGTTTCAACAGGACGGCGCTATGTGCCACACAGCCGAAGCTACACACGATGTTTTGCGCCCTGCTTTTAAAGATCGCATTATTAGCCG
Organism: Sarcophaga peregrina; assembly: GCA_014635995.1. Taxonomy (NCBI): domain Eukaryota; kingdom Metazoa; phylum Arthropoda; class Insecta; order Diptera; family Sarcophagidae; genus Sarcophaga; species Sarcophaga peregrina. Next base: position 81,538,385 of record CM025793.1, on the reverse strand, counting down.
CAAAGCTGATGTCGTTAGGCCACCTTGGAGCTGCGATTTGAAACCGTTGGACTATTATTTGTAGGTGGCGTCAAAGATAAGTGTTACGCCGACAAGCCAGTGACAATTGACGCTTTAAAGGACAATATTCGTGAAGCCATTGGTGAATCGATAATGTGCTTAAAATTGGACCGATCGTGTAGGCTACTGCATGGCCAACCAAGGCACCCATTTGAAATAAATTATTTTCCATTATTAACAGGAAGAATTGTACTTTCCAATAAGAAAAGAAATTTGAGCAATTATTCAGTAGCTGTTTTTTAAAGCATTTTAAAAAAAAAAGTTATTTGGCGCACCATTTATTTTAAACATTTTTAAAATATAAAAACGTAACAGTATTTGCCAACATACTGCGCGCTTTATCCATGACTTCGCCTTCTCGAAAGCTCTATAACAATGATGTTTACAGTTATTCTTGTAGCGTTTGTTGTTGTGTTTTTGTTTACCAATTTTTTCTATGCCGGTGTTTGCTGCAGTACGATAATTTGTAAACAGGTTCATTTACTGCATTGTTTTGTTTTGTAGCTTTTATTTATTATTTTTATGTTAAGCGATGTAAAAATAAAACGCCAGTACCTGGATTATGATTATGAATTCCTCACATACATAACTTTATGTTGCACCTATTGCCTTAACACCCTGTATAACATACCATTTCGATATCAGTCACCTGCTTTGTCTTGCTTTTTATATGCCAAAATGTTCTTATATGCGGATGTTCATGAGTTTCCCTACGCCGAAATTCTCTATATGTAAACATCATTGTTTACATTTATTCTTGTAGCGTTTGTTGTTGTATTTTTGTTTACATGTTTACCAATTTTTTCTATGCCAAAGTAAACAGTCTGATGAATGTCTTGCAAGCGAATGTTCATGACTTTGCGAAATTTCTCTATATGTAAACATCATTGTTTACATTTATTCTTGTAGCGTTTGTTGTTGTATTTTTGTTTACTTGTTTACCAATTTTTTCTATGCTGATGTGTTTTTATTTACACACACACCCATTTATGTTGCACCCTGTATAACATACCATTACGTTACCATTTACGCCGGTTTGCATATTCGTCTATTCATGACAATCACATGAAAATATTTCCCAAATACATACGAATTTTAAAATAGAACAGCAGCCGCCCCCGTCAATGACCTCCTTTTCTTTGTTGGCTGTTACAAGTTCCACTAACTCCTGCAACATTCCTCACAGACAAGTTTCATGTAAAACAATGAAGAAATCTTTTTTTTTTTTTGAAATATTTTTCACAAATTTTCGTATATCGATGGCAAGACCCAATCAAATGCAACAATTGCAACAACAACAACAACAATAAAAATAGCAGCCGAACATGATTTATGATTTGAATTTCAAAGTGCCATGAAATGTTGTGGCGGTGGTGGTGATGGTGGTGGTGGTGGTCGTGGTATTGGTGTTGGTGTTGGTGGCCTGGTTCGGTTCATTCGTATGACTCTCGTGTGCCATTGAATTGCAGTAGTGGTGGATTGGTGTTGTGGTGTGTAAGCTTTGTTGTTGTTGTTATATTTTTTCTATTATTATTAAAGTTGTGGTTGTTGTTGTTGTTGTTATCGTTATTACTATCAATTGTTGTATGCTATAGTAGTTCAAAGTCTTGTTTAGCATTGAAAATATCTTTTTGGCTTAGCAACATACATAGGCGAGTTTAAACCAAAGTGGTTTACTTTTATGGTTAATAATACCGCTTTTCTTGTTTTTGTTATTGTTGTTGTTGCTTTATATTGTTATTAAATTTTTTTTTATTGTTGTTGCTCTTGTTGTTTTATATTTTTAAACGCTTAACTGAGTTTTTCCTTTAAACGTCTGGTTTTTCTTTCAATAATTCAATGGAAACATTAAAGTTATGCAATTGGTTTCGTGGCTTAATGCCTTAATTAAGCCATGAAATATAGTTTTCCAGTAACAAATTTTTTAGTGTTGCTTGTGCTGTTGTTGTCCATGAACTTGACATTGAGAAAATGTGGAAAAATTATAATGAAAATGCATATTGAACTGGACAAAATGTCTGACAAAACGAAATACGAAAAAAAAATTTTTTTTTTCAACGGCGACATCCTCTCAGAGTAGAAACTCCTTTCAGAGTTTTCACCAGAAATCGAGGGGGATTGAACTCAAGAACTTTAATTAGACTATTTACGTTGCCATATAAAAGGAAAGGGAAAGCAAACAACAGAATTAGTAAAAGTTCAGTCAGTCTTGTGTGAAGACGCGTTACGTATGAAGAGAGTAATCATGGTTTGAATATATCCGCTAAAAAGATCAGTCGAACAATTGTTTAGTTATTGTTTATGTAAAGGGTGTAAATGGAAGAACAAGAAACAAAGCAATTGTTGTTGTTGTTGTGTCCATCATGTTGGGAACAGTGGCGCACAGAAACTCCTTTCAGAGTTTTCATCAAAAATCGAGGGGGATTGGGTGTTAAAATTCCTCTCACCGAAATTAAAATTTCCATGAAAAGTTTCTCAAAAAATCTGTCGTTCGAAGTAGATTTTAAACTGTAGGTCCCGCCCCTCTCCGTGTTCAAATGAACACACACAACATGACAGGGTGGCTGATATGTATTGCAACCAACTTCAGGTTATTATCATTTGTAAACCAGTCGTCTGCTAGGTGACAGATTTATTCCAGTGCTGGATTCTAATAACTATAGTCTGAGGTTAGTTAATGGATTTATTACAGGGCACTACATGGCTAGATCGCCGACAAAGATATGGAATAGACCGCTACCGGGCTACTACAGGGTATTCTATGACGAGGAGATTTTGGAGACTATAAGACACCAGTTAGAGTTGAACAGGTTGGAGTAAAAGTTGGACAGTTGAAGAGAACTGTCTATCCTTTAATAGGATGACGTTATAAACCCTAAGCAATGGTTTATACGAGAGTTAAGTTTTTCTGTGGAGAGTTGACGATAGGCCCCTCTAAAATTTTATAAGTAGTTTAAGCTGATTGAGTGTTTTGTGAGCGCCTTTTTATCTTATTTCTCCCTACTTTTCCCGTTTCTTCAATTTTCTGAATTTTTTCAACCTTACACGGTGGCTGATATGTATTGCAACCAACTTCAGGTTGTTATCATTTGTAAACCGCTCGTCTGATTGCTGACAGATATATTACAGTGACAGTTCATTTTATTATTTACAAACTTACAAAAGCATTTTGATCTATTGCATTCAGAAAAAAAGGTTATTCGTGATAGGGAATTCAAGCGTGATAGTGTGATTGCTTTATATTTGGCTGGAAATCGACCACAGGTGGCTATCGCTAGAGCCCTCTAGCATTTAAATGTGAAGAAATCTTTTGTTTCTCGTACCGTACCATTGCTCGTTACCATGATACTGACAGTAATGCATCGCGTTCAAAAAGTGGACTAAAAAACGGTAGGTTAGGTTAGAGGACGTGCACCTGTCGGCCAAGACAAGCACAGTACCCGGAGGTTGAAATTGACCCATTGTACATTGTCCTTAGGGGAGAAAGGAAATGGAGGATATAGGAATGTAGGGAAGGGAGACGGTAACAACACCAGAAATGATCCGAACAGTAAAGGCCAGATTTGATCGAAATCAACGCCGCAGTGGTAGAGAAATACCTCGTGAGCTGAACATATCGCAAGAACGGATGCAACACATATTGAAAAATGAAACTTGGACTAAAGCCATTGAAGTTCTAAAAAGTACAAGAGCTCACCGATAGACAAAAAAAAGTTAGACTGGAAAAAGCCAAGGAGTTACTTCGCTTGCACGAAAGTGGCCAGTTACCGTATTTGGTTTTCTCCGATGAGAAGCCATTCCAAACTGTGAACAAACAAAATGATCGGATTTACCTGCCAAAAAGGTTAGCATCTGCGATTGCCCATCAGAACTCAAGCGCCGCCGATAATAATGGTGTGGGCCGCCATAACGGCCGATGGTCGCTCCCCGCTCATATTCATCGACCGTGGGATCAAAATAAATGCCGAATATTATCGGGAAAATATCTCAAAGACAGGGAAGGGATTCGAGGTGCATGCGAAAGAGACAAGAGGAAGAATATATGCGCCCCTACTTTTTCAAATTTGGTGGACCAACATATCTGGATAGTGGACTGCAGGAAACCAAGGAACTACAATAAAACTTACTTGCAATCCAGGCGTCAGGTGTCAAAACCCGAACCTATTGAATTTCGTGCCACTGCGGCAGAGGTCACATTTGGGACCATTGAGCTCGCCGTGGTCTAGTAGGTAGTGTGCTGGCTTATTAGACGTAAAGCCAAGGCTCTAATCCCAGACCAGACATCAATACAAAATAAAATGAAGTCCTGGGCAGACAAACCTTTCGGCCGCAGAGCATGGACATTCCAACAGGAGTCAGCACCACCGCACTGAGCACGCGCCGACCAAAAATGGCTTAAAAAGAAGGTTCCTCGCTTCATTTCTACTGCACAATGGCCACTAAAATCTTCGGATCTCAATCCGTTGGACTTTTGCGTCTGGGGCATTTTGGAGAGAAAGGTTCTCACTAAAAAATACCAAAATCTCGATTATCTCACAACGGCGCTTCGCCGGGAATGGGCCAAAATACCCCAGAACCACTTGCGTGGAGCCTGTGATGTCTTTGTCGGCCATTTTAAGGCCATAATTCATACCAAAGGTGGCCAATTCGAACAAATCTAAACTGATTCTAAAATTTGATGTTCTTTCCAACATTTTTTTGCTTTTGAACACATATACATACATAATTGGCCATTACAACCCTTCAGTCAGGATTACGACCAAGCTTCTCACACCACTTATGTTGTGTGCGTTAATAATTTTATACATGAGTGGCGGGACCTACAGTTTTAAAGTCGACTCCGAACGACAGATTTTTGAGAACCTTTTCATGGGAATTTTTACTCTCAGAGTCTTTGCTAGAAATCTGCTGAGAGGAAGTCGCCGAAGAAATATTTTTCGTTTTGATGTCTGACCTGGGATTCGAACCCGGGCCTTTTGTCTAATAAGCCAACACACTACCCACTAGACCATTGCTTTTGAATAATGAAATTAAATAATATTGCGCTTTAATTTGTTGCATTATATATCAGCCACACTGTAAGTGGTGTGAGAAGCTAGGTTTAGTGAATATGAGATAACTCGTAGTTGGCATCCTAGAAGGGAAGGTAATATACGAGTTATCTCATAGTTGGCACTTAACCTGTTAAAGTTTTCCATACACATTCTAGGGTGCTTAGATTTCCTTCATTAATTATGGCCTGCAGACTGGGTCCACTGTGATTTATACAACAACATGGATTAGAAAAATTCTCCAATAAAGAGAACCTCCCTCTTTTAAAAATCTTGACATGTTTGGGGAACATTAGAATTCATCTTAACGACCATGTCCAAAAATTAACTACAGGAACTGCGCCACTCACTGCATGTTAGTCTTCTAAAAATTGTAATTGAAGGATTTGAAAATTTCACTTGAAACTGAACAAAATTTCCTTCTTTCCATCATTTTGAATAATTTATCACCTTCAGAACAAAAAATTCAACAAAAGTCCATCAAGCAACAACCAAACAACAACAAAAAAAAACGATAAACGAGTTTCAAGAAACGAATCCAATAAAATACTTTTGCAGGCCACTTTTCATTTTGCAATTCTCATTCACAATGACTGACATCCTTAAATCATGCAAACGGACAGTTGGAATTCTCCCACTTTGTCTGCCACCTCCCCCCTCTCCATTCCATTGGCTTAAACAATGTTTAGAATGTCCGGCCACAAGAGTGTAGAAGCAAGCGAACAGGCATTCCGCCTCTTCCTACTGTCTTCTCATACATACACGTTGTGGTTAACATTCTGATAAGAATTGTGTTGAACCTGTTTATGGGGGTGGGGGGGAGTTGTACTTTTTAATTCAGTTTTTTTTTCCTTGGCTTGCAACAAATCATTTCTATCAACACACACAACAACCAGATAGTAGAGCACAGAAGGTAAGGAATGGGTGGGGATCAACAATTTCAGGCCCTCGTAATTTATGGTTGCGTTTATTGAAAACAGTAGCGTAGGGAAAAAAATCAATGGCTTCGCATCAATTATTGAATGATCCCCTAGTTTTGTTAATCTGTAGAACGATCCCTAGTTCATAAGAAACGATCCCTAGTTCTGTAGAACGATCCCAGTTTAAGTCCTATCTGTAAGAAGATCCCTCGTTCTAGAACAACCTACAAACAGTTCGTAAAACAAGTTTGTAAGAACGATTCCCGTCTGTAAGAAATCCCCTAGTCTGTAGAACGATAAGTTCTGTAAGCGAACGATCCTAGTTTGTAAAAATAGTGGTAAGAACGATCCCCTAGTTCTGTAAGAACGATCCCCGGGTTCGTAAGAACGATCCTCTAGTTCCGTAAGAACGATTCCTTAGTTGTGTCCTCGATATCCGCTTCCAACGGGTAACCTGAAGCCATGAAAAGACTATCCAAGCCAATAATCATTGCGCAGTTCGTTTTTTTTCAGCTGAGAGGAATAAATGTACTAACCGCCCTTAAGGATAGTCGCACTACGGCCTTCACCCACTAATCTCCCCTCTTTTAGTTCCTTTTACCCCCTCCGGAACTACTCCGAAACTTTAATGAACCTTCATTAAAAACTCCAAGCCATATTCATTCGCATTTGATGCTGAGGAGGGTAATGTACTTAACCTCACTATAAGGGTAGTCGCCACTATCCCCCGTGTGTGAGGCCCCCGCCCACTAAATCTGCCCCTCTTTTGGACTCCTTTTACGGACTCCAAAACTACCGTGTGGTATTACTTCGAAGTGGAGTCCGTCTCGCAATTTTGGCCACTTTACATTCATATCCACGTCCGGTTTGCGCAACAAAATCCGAGAAGATGTTTAAACATCCACTCTACTTCTCTCTTCCAAGTCAATTTTCTTCGATTTCAGTAAGACTTCAAAGTAGCTGGCTATGGCGTTCCAATTTTTCTCGCTGTTCATAATCACATTGCAGAAGTTCCCCGACAGTACATGCACCGATTTTAGCCTCAAGAACCCTTCTTTCCAATCTCCATTTGTCACAGTGAAAGAAAGTGTGTTCCGCATCATCATAGATAGAATTTGGTCGTGTCATCTTCCCCATTTTAAACACGGTCTTACAAAAATAACCGTGTCCAGATAACAGTTGTGTCAGATGGTAGTTAACCACACCCAAATTTCCACTCTATCCAGCGGGAAATATCCGGGAGAAGTTTTGCCGTCCAACTGCTGCTCGTCTTAGGGTTTCATTTCTTTTTCCTTTGTTGTATGGTTCTCATTCCGTGCACGTTTTTAGCTTCGCACACTCTCTTCCACTCGCTTGCCTGTAGACCTATAGGTATTACACCGTTAATTACTAGTATTGCTGACTTAAATACAGTCCTATCCGCCGTTGCCACTCTAAATGCAGCGGTTCGTTGTCCCAATGATAAAATTTCTTCTACAGTCGACCTTCAATGCTTCTGCCCAGACCCCACTGCCGTAAAGCAAGCCCGTTATTGCCAACATCAATTTGCGTCTGCTCTGTATAGGACCACCAATATTGGCCATAAGCCCGCTAAGTAAGAATGTAACAAAGTGTTGTATCTGAACCCAGAACGTCAGTCTAGGGTCCAGTCGAATCCCAAGGTAGTTGACCACTTTCCGCCTTGTGCCGCAGTTCCTTTGGAACAGTAGATAATGTCCCCCCTCAAGGTAGCTTAAAGGAAGTTCATTAGATAGTCAAGAATTTCCAATTTTTTTTTTTGCCTTTTTACGGGCACTCATTAATTGTAGTCAGAGTTTCTGGCTCTATGCTGTCATAGCTTTCCAAACCGATGCAATTCTATTACCTCTAACGACTATTTTATTTTTATGGCTGCATCCTTTGCTATATGGTAAACAATTAAACAAAAATACGACAACAAACACCAGCTTCAAAAAATGGTAAACAAGTAAACAAAAATACAACAACAAATATTACAAAAATAAATGTAAACAAAATACAAAAACTACAATAATAAAACAACGATGTTTACATTTATAGAGATCTCTAGAATGCAAAGCCACCAACATTTGCCTTCAATAACATTCTTCAGACTGTTTACTCTGCCGTAAAAAGCTCGGCAAAGCTGGCAACTAAGTTAGTAAAAGTTCAGTCAGTCTTGTGTGAAGACGCGATGTGTTTGAAGAGAATAATCGTGTTTTGAAAATCTCCTTTACAATGATCTGTCGAATAATTGTTTAATGATTGTTATTGTCTATGCAAAGGATATAAACAAAGGAATAACAAAGAAAAGCAATTGTTGTTGTTTTCATCAAGTTGTGAACAGTGGCACACAGAACAAAACACAAATTTAATTTTATTTTTATTAACTATGTTCATAAAGATTATCAGAACAACAATTTTTCCTGGTGGAATACGTTGAGCAACTACCTCATCACAGCTCATCATTTTGAACAAGATGGAAAGATCACTCTGCCTTGCTAGGACTGCTTAAATAAATTTCAACCGATAAGCCAGTGATTCAGCGATTGGCGAATGTTGAACGATTCTAAACCATTTGAGCTTCAAGAGTTTCCAATGCATCGCGAAAAAAGGTCACTGTGTGAAGCGAATTTAGGACTGGGGGGGGTGTCATCGATCCATATTTGTTTGAAGACAACGTTAACCCAGTCATTACTTTAAGCGACAAGCACAATAGGGTATGTGTTGGCTTATTAGACGAGAGACCATGGTTTAATCCCTTCGATCAAAACGTAACACAGTTGCCCAGAAATCTGTTGTTCGGAATCGATATTAAACTGTACATCGTTCCATGGCTCATGCATAAAATTAACACACAGCATAAGTGATGTGAAAGGCTAGGTTGTAAACCTGACTAAACATTGCAAGGATCAATCAAGTAAATGAGCAAAGCAACGGAATATCTGAAAGCCTAGCAAAAACTGAAACGTAAACTTGTCCTGACAATACAATTTCAATCCTAACTGATGACTCTAAGACGAAAAAAGTTCGGCTATTCAATGACTGCACCGAATACAGAGCATAGACTTACGAAGAATTGCGAGTATTCCGGGTTGTATTCATTTATGCTCTCCCAACACCATCGCATTAAAATCAAATTGTCGCATTGAAATCACTTGTTTACCTTGCGAATCACTAGACCGTAACAGATCATGCGGGGGGTGTCCGGGGGAATGATGTCGCTAGTGGATCAGGTATTCTAAGAGTCGAGCAAGAGCAGATCTTCTATTCACAACTCCATAGCAACGTATGAGACAATACTGTACAGTGTCACGTAGTTTATAAAAAAAAACTCATAATTGCTCCTTCCCCACATTTCTGGCTATTTTTCCCTACGCCTCTGACTTTTGTATGGGAGACTTATGTATTCAAATATTCATGTCGCATGTCTGTCAAATTCTTTTTTTATTCTCCAAATGCATTTCAGTAGTTTAGAAAATTTCCTAAAAACTCTATGCAAAGTAATGCACCGACTGAGACACAAATGTTTGGGTGGACTTGGCCAATAAATTGGGGAAAAAAACTCCCAAAAATGATGTCAGTCCACTCTCTTGTCTTTGTTTTTATTATTGGAAATTTTGATGCTTGTTTCTCCCCCATTTTCATCACATCAAATCACAGTCACCGCCTTAGTCACAGTCTCTAATACTGTCACTAGCAATTGCTGTACGATGATATGATTTATCACCGGCATAAAATGAATACGAATTTTTGATTCAATTTTCGATTGAATGGGATTGCCTAAGTTTACTGGTGGTCTTATACATAAAATCACCCCCAAAAAATAAGAAAGTAGGCTGAAGATTATGAAACTGAAACATAATTTGTTCGTATTTTTAATCAAATTTTTTGTTTTTCTTTTCAGGTAAAAGCGTTTTAGCCGCCCCTGCTCCTGCCAAAGATGCTCCAGGTGAAATGGGTAAACCGGTGACATTGCCCGCCAATATGACTGCCGAAATGAAAAAATCCGTCGATGATGGTTGGCAAAAGAATGCCTTCAATCAATACGTTTCCGATTTAATATCAGTCCATAGGACGCTACCCGATCCCAGGGATGCTTGGTAAGTAATTTTGCAATAAAGTTGAAACAATTATATGGGAAAGGTCATGGTAAAGGTCAAGGCCCGAATTCGAGATATTTTAATTTGCCTGTAAATTGTTGGCCTGAATAAAGTTTTCAGAACTGAGGCATGAAAATTCAATGTAACGCTCTCTAGAACCGAGCATAGTCGCAAGAAACGTCCTTCAAGGGTCTTGTGACTTAATATCTTGCAAGATCTGATCTCTGATCTCTCTACTGTTATTGACACCAATTATAGCCATCGGAAAATGGAATACAACACTCATGTATATGACGATGCTTCGAAATCTATTTTGACACGTCTCGACCCCACTTATGAGAGGGCAATAGGGTACTTAACAGCTTCCCTGACATTACGTTCATTTAGAATTCGCAAAAATATTTCAGCACAAATGTTTCCTTAAATTGTATAAAGAAATGAGTCACATGTGACTCATGAACGTATTACAATACGATCCTGTGAGTCATTTATGACTCATTGGACAGTGAAGTTGTTAACTCGATTGATTCAAGAGAGCACGGATGCAATGCGGCTTTTAAACCTCTTTCGCGTGAACCTATCCATAAGCGGTCGATTGGCTAGTGGATCGCATCGTCAGTTTACAAAGTGAATTCGTTCTTTAGCCGCATCTGCATATTGGAGACCTTTTGCTGACATATGCAATGTAAACCGATTCAAACCAAATACCCATAAACACTACTCCCTCTTTCGTAGATCCAACACAACGCCCTCTGCTTCATTTTGTGAAATCCATTGCGACTGCTACTTGTTCACAGGCTGGTGACAAAACTTTCCATTCACCGGAAACTCGCCCTCTTTCCGCAATGTCCTGCATTAGTAGGGCCCATACTCTTAAGCCAGCATTTTTTATCTGTTGTTTGTAGGCCCTCAGCTCAGCTAGTGTTGGCCATAAATAGAAAAACCTTGGTCTTGGCCTTCTCCGATTCGTCCTCCCCCTCTATTTGTTCCCTTAAATCCCCTCTATTTGTTCACTGGTGTGTTGTGGTGAAAGCACTTTTTATTCACGGAAAACTCATTCTCTTTGTCGAAAATAAAAAAAACCTCTCCTTAATCTTCGTCTTGCGACGACATCACCTTGGTCACTATGCCCGCAATTTGTTCACTGCGATATTGTGCTGAAATGGCTTCCACAGTTAGTCGTGCGCTCAGCCTTCGATATGCCATCAGCATGTCAGAATTTTTTGGAGCTGCACCGATTCTAGGACTCTCAACTGAATATCGAAAAAGTTTGCTATCTTACGTGCTTGTGCCTACGATATTTAATCTTGGACGATCAATGTAAGCAATATACCTGGTTGCTGAATTTCAAAACTCCTGTGTCCAACAGTGGTTAGCAAGAAAACCAAGGTAACTACTTGAGTTCGATGAGAGAACGGTTCGCACTCTAACAGGAATTCTAGTGGTGGTTCCGCTGATGAGCGTGGCTTAGCCAATTACAAAATTTCAACCTGGATTACAACCTATCGGCCACCACCACAGTTTTAAGCCGGCTCCGAACGACAGATTTTTAAGGGACTTTTCGTTTTTATTAGCAGAATTTTTACTAGAAATCTGCTGAGAGAGGAAGTCGCCTAAGAAATAATTTTTTCCAAATTTCGTTTTGTTCTCAATGGCTAACATAGGGTTTGAAGCATGGCCTCATGTCTAATAAGCTAACACATTGCCTACTAGACTATGGCTACTAAGCGTGGTCTGCTTTGTTAAAATTGTAGTAGAAACTGCCAAGGTATAGACTTCAAAACAGATGTTGTAGGTTTCTGTATGACAGAACGTTTAAAGATCTGTTGAGCCACGAGTGAATTTGTTTGTGAACAACAAGCTAACTAACCGCTGGTTTCAATCATGATTTTATGTGACTAACTAATGCTTATCACTATCACGGCGACTGCGCTTAAAACTTTTCGCTCTATCTTGACGTGACTCTCAGGTTTTTTTTTCGGCAGTCGAAGTTTACATACATAATTGATAATTACAACCCTTAAGTCAGGATTTCGACCTAGCTTCTTATATCACTTATGTTGTGTGCGTTAATTTTTTATATGAGTGACGGACCCTACAATTTAAAGTCGATTCCGAACGGCAGATTTTTTTGAGAAGCTCTTCTAGGTAATTTTATTTACTCTCAGAGTTTTTGCCAGAAATCTGCTGAGACGCAGTCGCTGAAGAAATATATTTTGTTTCATAATTCATTTTGATGTCTGACCTGGGATACAGACCCGAGCTTTTCGTCTAATAAACCAACACATTACCTATTAGACTACGGCGACTACTGCAGTCGAAGTGTTAAAGATCTAAATATTCAGTATAGCGTATCGTCTTATAGCAGGATCATTGCGTAACACCGGTGGTACACGTCGGCCGATGAGACAATCTAGTGCGGGCCAACGGTGATACGCGCCGTCCGATAAGGCAGTATAGTCCTGGCCACCGGTGGTAAGCGACGGCGTGAACGTGTTAATGAATCCATTAAATTCCCCTTTTTTCCACAGTTTTTCGCAAAATGAAGTAGGCTTTTAATAAAATTTTGATTCGACTTGACTGACAAATGGCAGCAGTGTTTGCCGGGTTAGTTAGGGGACCGAATTTAATTATTTTATAGCTGGTAGCTAGGTTGGAGTGATAACTTTGATATCTAAAACTCACTTGAGCATTGCATTGCAACCCGTTGTGTTTCCTCGGATGAAGGCAGTCCCTGTACTGATCGAAAAAGTTATTCTGTTTTGGTACTGCTTTCACAATAGGCCCTGTATGTGGCGTAAGTGTGTCCGCTCTGTGTACCGGGTACTTTTTTTAAATTCCTAAAGGTTAGGTTAGGTTGGAGGACGTGTACTTGTCAACTGTGGCAAGTACACGTACCTGGAGGTCGAATTGACCCATTGTACAACGTCCTAGCTTATCACACCACTTATGTTGTGGTCGGAAATTGACCCATTGTACATTGTCCTTAGGGGAGGAAGGAAATAGAGGATATAGGAATGTGGGGAAGAGGAGGAAGGAATGGGAAACGGACGAATTACATGTAAAAAAACAGACACAATACAAAAGAAGTTGAGAGTGCGACTACACTTATGAAGCCCTAGCACCTCTCAACCAGGCCAAGCTGCTAATGAATCTGTGGAGAGCCTTGATGTCGGCTTTCGACACAGAACTCAAGTTCTCAAGGAAGGCCCTGCCAAGGGTCCTCAACCTACCAAGGGCTGGGCAGTTGCAGAGGAGAAGTTCGACAGTCTCCAATTCCTCCTCATCGCAACATATCCTGCAATAGTCCGGCTGGGATCTGTTCCAGATCCCCGTCAGCGACCTAATCTCGCAGTGCCCCGTGATAAAACCGACTACCAACCTTAAGCTGGCCTTAACCAAGCCCAGCAGCCACTCTGTCCGCTTGCTGTCCACAGCAGGCCATAGACGCCTAGAAACAGAACAACCCAAGACACAATACAAAAGAAGTTGAGAGTGCGACTACACTTATGAAGCCCTAGCACGTCTCAACCAGGCCAAGCTGCTAATGAATCTGTGGAGAGCCTTGATGTCGGCTTTCGACACAGAACTCAAGTTCTCAAAGAAGGCCCTGCCAAGGGTCCTCAACCTACCAAGGGCTGGGCAGTTGCAGAGGAGAAGTTCGACAGTCTCCAATTCCTCCTCATCGCAACATATCCTGCAATAGTCCGGCTGGGATCTGTTCCAGATCCCCGTCAGCGACCTAATCTCGCAGTGCCCCGTGATAAAACCGACTACCAACCTTAAGCTGGCCTTAACCAAGCCCAGCAGCCACTCTGTCCGCTTGCTGTCCACAGCAGGCCATAGACGCCTAGAAACAGAACAACCCGATCCGTTCCCCCAACGCCTCTGCTCTTCCCTCATGACCCATTCATCGATGAGGCCATAGCGGTGGCAGACTGGGGGGTCAGGACCAACTGTCAAATCGCCACCTGAAAGCAAACCAAAGCTAGCGAAGGCATCCGCCGTCTCATTGCCCAGTATTCCGCTGTAACCCGGAACCCAGCATAGAGGGATACGGTCCGGTCCAAAACTCCTCAACGACTCTTTGCACTCGCGAACGAGCCGTGATTTGCACCAGACCGACGCAATGGCCCTAAGGGCAGCCTGACTGTCAACGAAGATCATGTAAGATTACGAATCCGAAGATGGGCCACCAGCTATGGCCTCAATAGCCTTCAGTATTTTTTTTTTGTTTAAACCAGCACTCAGGGGATGACCCTTACTCATGCTGTGCATTGTGCAGGTTTAGGAAAGGTAGAAAGAGGGAAGATGCGAACGGTAAGGAAACGAGTTGCTGCTGGTGACTGTAAAATGGCCAGTGCTATACCTCCACCATTAGACAGTCTACAGCAATCGTCCCCAAGAAGCCCGCAGTTTCTCACACCACTTATGTTGTGTGTGTTAATTTTATACAGAAGTGGCGGGACCTACAGTTTAAAGTCAATTCCGAACGACAGATTTTTGAGAAACAAGAAGAGAAAGAGAAGAAATCGCCGAAAAATATTTTTTTTTTGTATTTTTTTATTTTTGATGTTTGGCCTGGGACTCGAACCCTGGCTTTTACGTCTAATAAACCAGCACACTACCTACTAGACCACGGCGACCCCCATCGCGAAAATCTCCGCCTGAAAAACGCTGCAATCATCATTCAACCTGCAGTGGAGTTCAAGACCGAGTTCCCTACAGAAAACCCCAGCACCTTTACATCCACCTAATTTAAATCCATCTGTGAAGATGGGTATACCACTCTGCCCCTGGAGTACCCCACCATTCCATTGTGCCCTATCCGGTATTTCCTAAAATTCTTTTCAAGTTTTTAAAGCTTTAGCCAAAGTAAAGAATTTTTTGTCTTTCGTTTTATAAAAAGAATTTTAATTGAGTTTAAAAACAAGAGTTTTATATTCCTCCCCCTGACTTTTATACAAGATTTTAAAATGTTGCTGCTGGTGCTGTTTGTGCTTTTTTAGTGTACATAACCTCACAATCTATTTATAACTGTAATCAATCATGAATTTGCAACACCTACCCACTTATGGGGTAAGTAAGAAGAAAAAAAACCAATTTCCTGACACTGCCAATGGTGCCAGTGCTGCCAATGTTTGCCAATATCAAAGCCAAGCCAAAAGCAATTTCCATTAATAACCTTGAACTCCCTATCGACTGTTGTAGAGTATTTGTTGAACGACGAAAACACATGTTGCGATGTTTCGATGTTTTCCGGTGTGTTTTTTTGTTAATGAAAATGTGCGAAAATGGGTGTTAAGAGTCATTTATTTAAATTATTCATGTTTCATGTTCTTGAAATAGTTTTTATAAGAAGAACAACATATGACGACACATGTCCTGGCAACACATTAACACAACGACACTGTTTAACATAAGTGAGTTTCTTTTATAGAAAAACCGCCAATCAAAGTGATACCATTTAAGAGTAGAAAAAAAACTCGAGTCTTGTAATTTCAAATTTTAAAATAAAATTAAACCGTTTTCTCTCCCTCTCTTTCCCTCTCTCTTTTTTTGTCCGTTACAGGTGTAAAGAGCCGGGACGTTATCGTAAGGATCTGCCAGCGACTGATGTAATTATTTGTTTCCACAATGAGGCGTGGTCCGTGTTATTGCGTACCGTACATTCGGTTTTTGATCGTTCGCCAGAGCATTTAATCGGCAATATTATACTCGTTGATGATTATTCCGATATGCGTAAGTATGCTTATGTATATGTAAGAAAAAATTTACAAAAAAAACTACAACAACAACAACATTTTATTACAACAAAATTGATAACAACATGAAATTAAATTTTTCTACTAACAACAACAACACAAAGACAACAAAGATAACAGCGTGTGGTAGATTTTTTTAAATATTTTTGAATAAATAAAAAACATTATTGTTGCACAATGGCCTGTTACTACTAAAAAAGTGATGCAAAAATTTAAAAAGAATTTTTTTTTGAAAATTCTTTTCAAGGTCCATTAAGAGACCAAAGACACAAACCCACTCTCTTAGCAACGCCACATCCTATCTCTAACATGGTAAACTTTTCTATTAACAAAGCACTATTAAACATGCTTTAATGAGTTCACCGTGACCGTACAAACGCAAAGATTCTGGACAATCATTCGAAGCTGCTAGATGTAAAACAATTAAAAATCCTTGGTAAGGTGTTGTTAGAAAGTGGTGTGAGAAACTGCTATTGATGTAGACTGTCTAATGGTGAAGGTATAGCACTGGTCGTTTTATAGTCACCTAGCAGCAACTCGCTTCCTTACCGTTCGCATCTTCCCTCTTTCCACCTTTCTTAAACCTGCACAATGCACTGCATGAATAGGGGTCATCCCCTGAGTGCTGATTTATTAAAAAAAAAAAAAAGTCATGGCGCGTTTGCAAAAATCAGGATCATTCTGTGAAGCTAGGGCAGATGTTTGGAAAGGTCTGCATGAATAAGAGTAATCTCCTGCTAAGTATTGGTCTAAAAAGCCACTAACCAGAGAAGTTTGATTGACTAGGTAGGGGGCCCAAGTCATGTGGGAGTTCTTGGCAACGAAAGAGCAGAAGAAATTTGCCGTGGTAGTCAACTTTGAAGGGGATCTTCATAGAAGCTAGTGAATTGGTAGGTTAGGTTAGGTTAGAGGACCTGTACTTGCCAGTTAAGTCAACTACAGACAAGTACAGTACAGAAATTGACCCATTGTACAACGTCCTTAAAAAGGGAAGGAAATAGAGTGAATACGATGAAAGGTGGGTATGTAGCTAAGGAGGGGAATGGGAATCGAAGAGGAATAACACAGAGAGAAATGAAAATAAGCAAAAGAGGGTGAGAGTGCGACTACGCTTATGAAGTCCTAGCACCTCTCAACCAGCCCAAGCGGGCTAATGAGAGCCTTGATGTCGGCTCTCGATACAGAACTCTCATAGAAGGCCCTGCCAAGGGTCCTCAACCTCAAACTACCAAGTGCTGGGCAGTTACAGAAGAGGTGTTCGATAGTCTCTAACTCCTCCTTATCGCAACATATCCTGCAATAGACCGGCTGGGATCTGTTCCATATCAGCGTCAGCGACCTAATCACGCAGTGCCCCGTGATAAAACCTGTGATTGGGTATTCACTGCATAATATTTTTACGTGATAGATTCCAAGGCCTACGAACAACCAGGGGGATTGGACTTCGCTGATATAGGAAAATAGAATAGAATAGAAGAGAATAGAATAGAATGGAATGGAATGGAATAGAATAAAATAGAATAGAATAGAATAGAATAGAATATAATAGAATAAAATAGAATAGAATAGAATTGAATAGAATAGAGTAGAATAGGGGGCCGAATGAAGGGTGCGTGTAAACTTGAATACAACAAGACAAGGATCATCCACGTTGACCACAATCAGAAACCTTTCCTTATTTGGGAACTAAAATTGGAATCACTTTTGAAGATCTCCCAGGCTTTTGACTTCCACCTCCTACAACTTACCCTAATCCCACCCACTGTGCAAGCAACAAAATCATTTTACACACAATAAACATTAAAATGAAGATGCTGATGCTGATGAGATGTGATATCAGGTGATGTGATGTTATGCGATGTGATACGATGCGTTACGATGTAATGCGAAGCGATGGTGGTATGTTGTGTTGTGTTTTATTTCATAGCGTTACGAGGGGGAGAGAGTTGCTTGCTGGTGATGTTATTGCAAAAACAAAAAAACAGAAAAACAGTTCCGCAAAAGAGGCCAGTGGTGGACGTGCTGTTATGTAGGCAGCAGGACTTCTCAAGAGAGCCAAACGAGTCAGCATGACAGCAAAATGAAAACTTAAGGGAAACCGAAACAAAACGAGATGAGACGACACGAGACGAGACGAGACGAAACATTGCAAGTCAGCAAAAGATCAACGTAACCAGAGTGTGATTATGCTCTTGTATTGTCTAGAAACGTGATTGATTGTTGCACGTGTCTGGCATTTTAATATGAAAAACGAATGCAAAAGACAAAAAAAAACAACAACAACGCAGTGAAGAAGAAGAGAAATTCATTTTTTCTTTTACAATATTGTTTACATGATATGCTTGCCAACAGTTGTTGTTGTTGTTCATGTATTTCATTCATTATATTCAATTTACATGGTACTGCTGTTGCTGGTGTTGTTGTTGTTGTAGCTGTTGTTGTTTAATTCATTTATTATGCTTGTTCTTGATTTTTTTTACTAATTTTTTCGTGTTTCTCTTTTCTCTTCTCTTCTCTCTGCCGTCGTTTAGCTCATACGAAAAAGCAATTGGAAGACTATTTCGCCGCATATCCAAAGGTTAAAATATTACGTGCACCAAAGCGTGAAGGCTTAATACGCGCCAGACTACTCGGTGCACGTCATGCCATATCGCCCGTTTTAACATATTTGGATTCACATTGCGAATGCACCGAAGGTGAGTACCCCCCTGCCCCCTCTTCTCATCTCTCTCATCCATATCATCTTTGATTGGATTTTATGGTGATTTTTTTGTTGTGATTTCCAATTTGTTTTTGTTGTTGTATTTCAATTGCTTCTATCGCTTCTATGCGATGTTTAATGCAATAATTGCACTGAAGTTGATGCGTTGCAAACAGTGATGACGACGCTAAGTTTTTTTTTTTCTCTTCCATTATTGGCCTTAAAATGCTGTGTGTTGCAGTAGTTAAAGTTTTGCTATCGTTGTTGTTATTATTGTTGTTGGTACTAAACGGGGTTAAAAGTTTTAATTGTCATTGATTAAGTTTTTTTTCCAGTTTTTTTTTTTTGGTTTTTTCTTTATTGCCAATCATTCATTTTATGCTTCACTCGTTATGCGCTAAAGGGAAACCTTGAGTTGCATTCGCAGCATTTGATAATCGATTTGAAAGGTGTGCCATAGAAAAGAATCGCTTAAGAAATACAGTAGAATTGCTAAGATGAACAGAGATTTTTTTGTTTTATAAAGATTCTCCTGGCCCTAGACTGTGGCCTCTGCTTCTGAAGCCATCCTTCTACTGCTCTTATTTACTTTCAAAATTACTGGCAAAATTATATTTTTTTTTTTCATACATTTTTACAATAATTATTCAAATACTTATTTACTTGAACAACCCGCAACACATCCGTCTATGCACCTCTACTTCTTGCGTAACTACGCCAGTTGGTCACACTAATCGATTACAGGGCTTCCTCGACTTGGTCCTTCCAACGGATGCAAGATCGTCTTCTTTGCCGACTTCCGCAGATCACCGCATCAAATACTCGTCTAACCGGAGCATCCTCCTCCATATGAACGACATGGGGGAGCCAGCGACGCCCCTTAATTACTTATTTGGCCATAACAGCCCTATTAACGGATTTCGGCCTGCCGCAACACATCCTTCCAGGCGCCTCTACCTTTTGCGTGCCTACGCCAATTGGTCCTTCATACGAACGACATGGCCGAGCCAACGCCACCCCTTTATTACTTTATTGGCCATAACAACCTGATTAACGGATTTCGACATGCCGCAACACATCCTTCCAGGCGCCTCTGCTTCTTGCGTGCCTACGCCAATTGGTCACATCAATCGCTGTCAAAGCTTTCTCGATTTGGTTCTTTACACGCAAACAAGGTCGTCCTTTTCACCGATTTCCACAAATCCTCGCATCAAATACTCGCCTCGTAGGAGCATCCTGCTTCATACGAATGCCTTAGCCGAGCCAGCGTAGCCGCTGGATATTAATACGCTGTACAATATCCATGTCGTTTAACAGCTCCATACAGCTTACTGTTGATTCGGATGCGGATTCAGCGCCAACTCGCACTGGAACGAACATCTTACGTACGCACCTTTCTCTAGAGTATTCTCAAGGCTGCTTGCATCAGTGCATGCCTCTGCTCCTAAAAAAGGCTCGGGTAGGATGAACGTCTTGTAGAGTATTACTTTTGTTGCACGAGAAAGGTCTCTGCTACTCAAATGCCCATTGAGACGACCATAGTAGCACCTGTTGGCAAGAGTGATCCTGCTTTTGATCTCCAGTCCGACATCATTTTTGGTGGTTACGGCGAAGCCAAGATAAATGAATTCCTTGACTATATCTAAAGTAGAGTTATCGGCCGTAATCTGAGAATCAATACGCCGTACTTGTCGATAACATAGACTTTATTTTGTCCTCATTTACTATCAGACCCATTTTAGTAAACCCTCGTTTAATAGTCCTAAAGGCACGTGTTACATTTCGCTTAGTAGGCCGTATGATGCCGGTATCGTCAACGTACGCCATTGCGATTGCGATGCACTTCCGCAGAATACTCTCCATGACGAAGTTAAAGAGGACGCATGGTAAAGGGTCGCCTTGTCTGAAACCACTTACGATATCAAAAGGTTCGGAAAGTTTCATTCCTACCACCTCATTCCGGAGCTGCAGGAATTGCCCAACGTCATTCGGCAAAGCCGTATCAGCTTCGTAGGTATATCGAGCTTAGACATTACGGCAAAAACACGATCCCTTATAGGGCTATCGAAGGCAGCCTTGCATTGTCAACAAAAAGATAGTATGTGTCTCATTGTTTTTCATGGGCATTTTCCAGGACTTGGCGCAGTATAAAGATCTGGTCAATGGTGGACTTGCCAGGTCTGAAGTCGCACTGATAACGTCCAATCAGTATTTTGGCGAGTGACTTCAATCGTTCGCAATACGCTTGTACAAAACCTCATATGTGAGAGGGAGAAGGCTTATACCCCTGTAGTTGACGCATGTCGTAGGGTCCCCCTTTTTCAGTACAGGGCTGAGGACATTGAGGTTTTAGGGTCTGCCTTTTTCACCACAGGACTATGGACACTGAAGTTACAATCGTCATTTATCATACTTTCCTCTAGCCATATTCTGTAAATAAACTTGGGCATGTGTCCTACCAACTCATTACATCCAATTTTAAACAATTCAGCGGGGAGGCCATCGGACCTGCCACTTTACTGTTTTTCCACAGTAAACTAAAGTTTCAGCCGCGGAGTGGATTTTAAATTCCTAGGTGCCGCTACTCATGTATAAAATTAGCACACACAATACAGATGGTATGAGAAACTTGGCGCCTAATAAAAGACCCGATACTACCCACTCGAGTGTGGTGTCTGGCTTAAGGGAACTGTACTTGAAATGTATTTACGAAGGAATCTTCCAAGAAATCTGTATCAGTGTCGGCGTCTGTCTTTTCATTTTTCAAATTAATAATCCTTTAAATGATTAAATAAAAATCCTTTCAAAATTCAATTGTTCTTTTTATTTTAAATTCTTCTTCTTCTTATTTGAATATTTAAAATTCAATTTGATTGGATTCTTAATTGAATTTCATGGGAAATTCATACACAATTCCCAGTCACATGCCACCTTTTAAGAAGAATTGTAGAGATTTTAATTAAATTTTATTTATTTTCCATCATACCCTACCAACCAGCATTATTGTAAATGTTATCAGCATTAGTTTTGTAACAGAAGCTAATATATTGGTTATCGTTCTTAGTTGTGCAAATCGCGCCTTAAAAAGTTGGTTACCAGGTCAAATACGGCAGTTACAAAATTATTCTATAGCTCTCTTTGCCCTTGCCCCTTGAGTCTAAGCAAGCCTTATTAGTTTGAATAAATAAACCGTAATCCAATGGTTCATTCTACGTACCTTCATTTACGCGATCTTACATAAGAGAAATAAAAACAAATTTTTGTAAAACATACGGCAACTCTGCACCATCAACTTCAAAGGAAAAAATGCTTTAATAAGTTCACCGGAATCAAATTACAAATTGTCGTACTGCTTAATATAACAGCAAATACCAGCATAAAAAAATGATAAACAAGTAAACAAAAATACAACAACAATCGCTACAAAAATAAACGTAAACAACGATGTTTACGAAACATGGAGTCCTAAACGTTCGCCTACAGTCCGAACTACAGATTTTTGAGAAACTTTTCATGGCAATTTTATTTACTCTCAGAAAGTTTGCCAGAAATCCGCTGAGAGGAAGTCGCCTAAGAAATATTTCTTCACATTTGGAGATGTTTCCCCTGGGATTTTAACCATGGCCATTTTAAGTCAACACCTTACCTACCAGACTACATAATTGGTCATTACAATACTTCAGTTAGGATTTCAACCTAGCTTATCACGCCACTTATGTTGTAAGCGTTAATTTTATCCATATAAGTGGCGGGACCTACAGTTTAAAGTCGACTACGAACGATAGATTTTTTTTGAGAAACTCTTCATGGCAATTTTATTTACTTTCAAAGTTTTTGCCAGAAATCTGCTAAGAGGAAGGCGCCGTCGCCGTCGTCCCATAATTACAGTATGTACATTGCCTAGTTTGGACCATGATTTAAATTCTTAGAGTAATACTGCCTACAGGACTGCCCGTTGTTTTAATAGCAAGGCAGAGGAAAGCTGCCAGCTAAATAGAAAAAATAATGCCTTAAGAGTTTTCTCTCAAAGTCTGTGTATATAAAAGGCGTTGAACGCCCTCATCATTAATTTTGGGACCTAATAAAGGGTAGAGCGGAGCCATTGCAGATAATGCCGCAGATTTACACTTGTCTTCTAAAAACCTTGTGGGCTTCAATCGCTCATTACGTTTGACACTTAATCCATTCACATAGGTTTGAGTCTAGGGTTTAAAGTCCCTTCAATCTCGAACATCTAACTTCTGAAATGTTTTCTCATCAATCTTATACAGTGTTCAGACATACATACATAATTAGTCATTATAACCCTTCAGTGAGGATTATTGACCAAGTTTCTCACACTACTTATGTTGTGTGTGTTAATTTTATCCATATAAGTGGCTGGATCTACAGTTTTAAAGTCGTCTCAGAACGACAGATTTTATGAGAAACTTTTCATGGCAAGTTTTTATGTACTCTGAGAGTTTTTGGCAGAAATCTGTTGAGAGGAAATCGCCGAAATAATTATTTTTGTATTTTTATTTTGATGCCTGGCATGGGACTCGAACCCTGGCTTTACGTCTAGTAAGCTAGCACACTACCTACTAGACTACGGCGACGGCATAAGCGTCTTATTTCAGCAAATATGCTCAGATAGGCACTTTTATTGAATATTCCTTTTACTCAATATTATAACAATTTGCGTATTTATTGCGCAATAATTAACCAGCACACTACCTACTAGACCACGGCGACGGCATAAGCTTCTTATTTCAGCAAATATGCTCAGATAGGCACTTTTATTGAGTCAATATTCATTTTACTCAATATTATAACAATTTCCGAATTTATTGCGCAATAATTAATTGAAACTTTATATGAAATATTGAGCTCAATAATGCCTGTCTGAACATAGTATTAAGAGAACTGTTGCAGCATATCCTAAAGCCTGTTATAATTTCTTTTCTAATCCTTTGTCGTTTTCGGAAAAATGTCCTTAAAATTAAAATTCAATTATCGTGTGCGTTTGTGTGTATATGAGTGTTTGCATAAGTAATGATTGTTAAGTCCTTTAGCCAATCAGTCTTAAAAATATTGCACATGAATGCATAAATACAAGGAAAATCAAAAATAATCAAAAATTCTTGTGTTCATTTCATTTGATTCTTTACAATTTTATTCTGCCTTTTTTTCTTGTTGTTGTCCATTTGTAATCCTGGATAATTTATCTCAATTTACAGTTCAGTGGCCATGAGTAGAAATTTCTGCAGGACCTCCTGTCCTTTTTTTTTCTATTCTTAGAAAATGAATTTCCTTTTCGTATTTTTTTTTTATCAATCCGTCCATACATTCATTCTTCGAACCATTCATTCTTCAAACCATTCATTTTTTGACCACATGACCAACTGTCAGTTAGTTTGTCAAAACTTCATGTATGTGTATGTGTGTGCTGTGTGTGTGAGTGCTAAGTGTGTATAAGTGAGTGTAATTTAATTTTTGAAATTTGATTCTCTTTAAAAAAAATTTATTTTTTCATACTTGAACACTTGACAAGTTGAAAGCAAAAAACGTGTACAATATGTGGTGGGCGTCAGAGCATATTATTACGGTTAAGAATACCAAAATGAAAAGATAATTTAATTAAAGCCCCCGGGGGGGAGGGGGTAAATTATAAAGAATAATAAGAGATTGAAAGTTGTTGTCGTAAGTAAAACAAAAATTAAATTTTTATCACAATATTGAGTCAATTTTACTTTGAAATCTTTTAAGGGAAACAGTTTTGGATTAGCTCCTGAAAAATGTTATCCATACAGTCGGGTTTAAAATAGTCCTCTTCATACCCAATGTTTTTAGATCATAGCAAAATATTTTTCTCGGATACTGCCAAGGCTGTAGCTTCAGTGTCCATTCTTCTGCATGATAAAGAAACACCAGAAGGGGCATAAGTGTCTTATCGAGTTTTTGCCTCAATTTTAACAGTTTTTTTCGATTACGATTACCATGGGCCACGGTTTTAGTAGAACACATAACAATTGACTTGCTATTCACTTAAATGTCTTCTGCAGTAGCCGTGTCTTCTGAAGGAGAATGAAGCGACTATCTTTCATGTCATGCTTCAATGTCAAGCTCTTGCCGTAAAGTGGCGACAGTTCTAAACCTTTCAGTTTTGTATTATACTCTTTAAGATCCATTTAGCAGTTAGGTAGGCTTCTTAAAGTCGCTGTGGTCTAGTAGCAAGTGTGTTGGCTTATTAGACGAAAGACCCGAGTTCGAATCCCAGGTTAGACATCAAAACGAACGAAAATATGAAAACGCTTTCTCTGCGACTTCCTCTCAGCAGATTTCTGGCAAAGACTCTGAAAGTAAAAATTGCCACGAAATGCTTCTCAAAAAATGTGTCGTTCGGAGTCGACTTTAAACTGTAGGTCCCGCCACTTATGTATAAAAACTTAACCTAACCTAGGTAGATTTCTTTTCGAAAAATATTTAATCCCCGGATAAAGTATAAATTGTGTTATCATAAAGGTTCTAAACATTAGCCTAATCGAATCGAGTCCTTCAAATCTAATATAATCTTGACACTGAATCTTTGATTTAATTTGCTGGTTGGTTTGATTAAAAACCAAGCAAGGCAAAGCAGGCCACTTTGTTAGTAAAAGTTCAGTTAGCTTGTGTAAAGACGCCGAGTGTTTAAAATAGTATTGTGGTTTTAAGATTTCCATTACAAAGACCTGTCGAACAATTGTTATTGTTTATGGAAAAGGTGTAAACAGAAGAATAATAAACAAAGCAATTGTTGTTGTTTACATCAAGTTGTGAACAGTGACGCACAGAATTAGGCGAATAATAAAGAATTTATTTTTATTTTATTTTGCTATCTAAAAGATCCTATTTTCAACGTTTTTAAAAACTAAAAACGTAAGAATTTCAAGATAAAGAGAGCTTAGACTGTGGGGCCTAATATTTTTAGTTTTAGCTTGCCTAGGGAATAAAGAAAATATAGTAAAGACGCCCATGAAAATATCCTGTGAATCCTTAGTGATTTTAAAATTTGTATGGCCTTGTCTTTCACCATGAAATTTCAAAAAAATTTCGATAATGAAGGAGACTAACACTCTAGATTTTTATTTTTACCACTTGTATATCCATGGAATTTCAATTATCAATAAAAAAATAGAGAATTTAATAGAAAAAATTGAAAAAAATTTAAAAAAATTAATTAAAATTCCTGCTCAAATAAGTGAAATTTATTTTTAAAAATCCTATCACATCTTGACGGTGTTATACTTTCTATTTTAGGTTGGCTAGAACCGCTATTGGATCGCATTGCTAGAAATTCGACAACCGTCGTCTGTCCCGTTATTGATGTTATCGATGATACGACATTAGAATATCATTATCGTGATTCGGGTGGCGTCAATGTTGGTGGCTTCGATTGGAATTTACAATTCAATTGGCATGCAGTGCCCGATAGAGAAAAGAAACGTCATAAGGTAAGTGGGTTTATCAATCACTTTTGTTTACATTTTTTGTTTTTTTTTACTCCCCTCATTTAAGGTAATTTCCTCTGACCCCTCTCTACTTTTCTAAGATATTTTTCTTAAAAACTATTTGCATTTATTTGTTTAACTCTGGCTATTATTGTTATAAGAGCCTATCTTACTTTTTTGTTTCTTGTTTCATTATGAATAAATTTAGTATTCCTTAGACAAAGAAAAAATAACAACAACAACAACCAAAATAAAACCAAAACCTTAACAAAGAAAACGAAAACAAAATATTTTTCAAATCGTACGTGAGTGGAATTTGTTAAGGAGACCTCCCCCTCTTATCATATAATAAAAACAACAACAAATGGAAACACTATTTCCACTAAAATTTCGACAGATACCGAAAGCAAACAAATGGTCTACATTGTCTAACCTTGAACTCCCCGTAAGTGGAAAAAGTCATATAGGAATAATTGGTACATTTTTTTGTACTAAAAAAAAAGTACTTTTCACAATCAATAATTATTGTATTTGGAAAATTTGTTGTTTTATTTTTCAAGTCTAGAACTTTTAACCGGTTGAACCTTTTTTGTTGGAAAATGGTACTTTTTTCCTCCTATTAAAAAAGTACTTTACTTTTCACAATCAGCAATTATTGTATTTGGAAAATTTGTTGAAATTAATTGTTGATTTATTTTTCTATTCTGGTACTTTTTAGTGGAAACAACTAGAACATTTTTTGTTTTTACTAAATAAACGTACTTTTTAGAATCAACAAATGATTTATTTTGGTACTAAAAAAGCTATTCTCCAGAATTGTTTTATTTGAACAACTTGTTGAAAGTAATTTTTGTTCTATTTAGTCTGGTCTAGTCTGGTACTTTTGTCCGCTTGAATTTTTTTGATGGAAAATGTATATGAAAATAAATGGTACTTTTTTACTACTAAAAACAAAGTACTTTTTTGAATCAACAATTATTCTATTTGAGAAATTTGTTGAAATTAATTTTTATTTTATTCTTAATTTATTCTGTTTTGATTTTCTGCGGAAAATAGTACTTTTTTTGATATTAGAAAACTACGACCCAAAATTAACAATTGTTATACAGTGAACTCGCGAAAACGTGAACAAATTTATTTTTCCACAGAGTATTCTAAAACGTAAACAAAATCTGAAAGCTTTAAAATCCGTTTTTAAATTGGAAAATATTACGTGAATCTGAAAGTTTTTTTATGTGGTTCCAATACAGGCGAAAAAAAAAGCCAAAAGTTTAGAAATACTCGATCAAATTAAAGAAAATCGAGTGGTTTTAATATTAGTGACGGATAGCTTCAAAAATTTAAACAAAACTTTAATGTTCGCCTTCTTAAAAATTCCAGAGAAAAAAATTTCTGCGCAGTTGCAATTTGTTGACCCATTTAAGGAAGAGTTAATAGGAAAAATGAAAGAACTCTCTCCTTGTGAAGATCAGCTTTTATAATGCTAATGAATCCGGATCATATTAAAAGGAGTTGCCAGATAAAACATATGCGTTATTATTAGAGAAAAATACTCCAGGCAAAAAGATGGAGAAACAACGATTAACTCTCGGGGACTGTTTAAATCTGTTGGAGAATTTAAGCTTAATTTACAGGTAATTCAAAATTCAAAAACTTTATTAGTCCAGTGAAATATGGGAATGTCGCCGCTGTCTCGACCTAGTCTCGGGGCACTTCACCGGTGCCTCTCTGGTGTGGGTCCCCGGGCACAGTGATATTCCGGGAAACTGTAGGTCCGACGAGCTCGCCAGAGCTTATGCGCTCCTTCTGGAATCCTCTTCTGTTGAATTAGGTATGCCACTTGCCTCGGTCAAGTTAACCATTGCGCGGAGGTTCCTTCGGGACGCGAACCTATCCTGGGTCATTGAGGAGTCCTGCTCCACCGCTGGACTTACCTGGCCCAGTATGGATGGAAGGCGTACCAACCGATTACTTGGTCTCGGTCGTGATGTCATCTCGACTATATTGGCCGTGCTTACGGGTCATTGCATCATGGCTAGGCACGCCAAGAGAATGAGGCTCCCTTTTAACGACTTCTGCCGTGGATTCAGGTCCACAGAGGAAGAGGAAAGCGTTATTGACTTTAGTTGCCAGTGCCCGTCTCTTGCTAGGTATAGATATAGGTTATTTGGCTCCCCATTCCTTGTTAGCTTAACGGAGGTATCATCTATTGATATAGGTTATTTGTAGATATAGGTTATTTGGTTCCCCATTCCTTGTCAGCATGAGCTATCATCTATTAATATCGTTCAACAAACTTTCTGATTGCGGTGACCAATTTCTTCCTTTTCCCTGATTTTAGTGAAACTTGGACAGTACAGAGACTGCGTTCACCCGTGGCATCACAACGGGCCACCATGCGTGCTCAAGTGAGCTTTGTGATATCAGAGCTACCACTACGACCTAACCTATCGAGTGTAAATTGAATTCTTTTGAAATTAAATAGTAATTTTTTGTTTGAATTTTGGGCACTCGATAACGTGAACAAACTCGAAAATGTAAACTGCCTTCGTCAAAATTAGTTCACGTTATTACGAGTTCACTGTATTTGGGGAGATGTGTTTAAATTAAAAAAATATTGTTGAAAGTAAATTTTTTGAAAAAATTTCCCTCAATTTTGGTACTTTTTGTGAACAAAAACTATTCGTATCAGTTTTTCTTAAGTGATAAATGTTGTACTTCTTTTGTGCCCTTTTATGATATTTTCCTTAGTACTTTTTGTTTTTAAAGAATATGCTTTTGTACTTGTACTTTTAAACCATATCTATACGAAAAATTTTTTTGGATGGTGTTCTTTGAATACTTTATTGGTACCTTTTATTGGTCCTTTTCTTGGTACTTTTTGTTTTTAAAGAATATATCTTAAGTTTTAAAGAATTCTGTTACTTTTTTTTGGTACTTTTTTTGCACTTTTCTTAGTACTTTTAGTTTTTAAAGAATATTCCTTAAGTTCTATTGAATTCTGTTGCTTTTTTTGGTACTTTTTTTTTGTAAAGAATATCTCATAAGGTTTACAGAATTTCCAATAATTTTCTTTCCTGTTTAATGTGTGCCTTTTCTGGTTTCAAAATGAATTCTGTTGGAAAACGGATTTCCTAGTAAATACGTGAGAGCTTAAATAGTTTGATTTTATTACGAAGTCTCCAAGAAATTGCTTGTTTTTGTTCTTTTTATTTTGTTCTTTTGAGGGCAAAAATGCGTTATTAAAACGTTACTTCTTTACTGTTTACGATTTACTTTTGAGGTTATGTTCACATATCCCTTTCAGGGGTTGGCTTTTGCATACAGATTATCTCAAATGACATTTAAGTTTGATGATATTTACAATGTTTGGAGGGGGGGGGGGGGGGGGGGGGCTTGGTGCCTTAAATAGTTGGAAAACGGATTGTAAAATAGGAAATTCTTGGCATAGTCAGCAGGATTTCATTGTTTTTTTTTTGTTCACAAAATGTTTACAGGATTATGAAGATAGTAAATAGCTTAAGAAACGAAGCAAATAATGCTTCGGGTTAAATAAAGGCAAGCTTTAGTTTAATATTAGGAAATACAGAAAAAGGAAAAGCATTTACTTTTCTTGGATTGCGAACATAAACTCGCCTCTTTTGGAATGTTAACTGAAATGGAAAATTTTCAAAGTTTTCCATCTGCCCTTAAAGTTTCTTAAAGCTTTTGTTTTAACAAAAATTTTTTTATTTTCCTTACAAAATTAGAAACTTTCCAACTCTAATGAATTGTAAAACTGTACTGGAAATCAATAAATTTTTCAAACCACCCCTCTGCCCCACCCTATACAATTATTGCCAATTAAACTCTAGTTTGTTCCTGCCTTTAAGGCATAATTTTTTCCCATTTAGACGGGAATTATTGGCAAATTGTTGAGTTTATTTATTTAAAAAAATTGTTTTTTTTTTTAATATTTCCTTAGAATAAATGTTTTTGTTTTAAAGAACCATTCAAAGGGAAAAGTTTTGAAATATTTTTTCCAATTTTTTATTTTTATTTTCATTTATTTTATTGGGTTTTGTATTGTTTTACGAGTATTTTCAATTCAATGCTGTTGAAATATCAAAATTATTTCAAAAATAAATTAAAATCCAACACAACGGCTTAAACTTAACGGTTAAACTTGAAGTTGAAGTAAAACAATAAAAAAAAAATCCAAAGCATAGCTTGAGGAGCCAAGTTTCATTGAATTTCAAACCGTAAACATTTACATGCTCAAATGCAGTAACAATACTCACCTCGCTGGCATTATTAAGCCAGAGTTGGGATTGTTTTATTTAAATTTAAAATTCAAAGAATAATAATGACTCTTAATAAATCTTACTTAATTGGCCATAACAACTCGATTAACGGATTTCGACCTGCCGCAACATATCCTTCCAGACGCCACTGCTTCTTGCGCGCCCATGCCAATTGGTCACACCAATCGATGACAGGGCTTCTTCGATTTGGTCCTTCCAACGGATCAAAGGTCGTCCTCTTCGCCGACTTCCGCAGATCCCCGCATCAAAAACTCGTCTCGCCGTAGCATCCTCCTCCATTCGAACGACATGACCGACCCAGCGCAGCCGCTGGATATTAATACGCTGTACAACGGCCATGTCGTTGAGGAGCTCATACAGCTCACTGTTGAATCGGATGCGAAAATCATCGCCAACTCGCACTGGCCCAAAGATCTTACGTAGGACTTTTCTCTCGAATACTCTCAAGGCAGCTGCATCCTTAATAGGATCCATGCTTCTGCGCCATAAAGAAGCACGGGTAGGATGACCGTCTTGTAGAGTATCAGTTTCGTCTTGCGAGAGAGGTCCCTGCTACTCAATTGCCTATTGAGACCATATTAGCACCTGTTGGCAAGAGTAATCCAGTGCTTGATCTCCAGATTGACATCATTTTCGGTGGTAACGGCGGAGCCAAGACAAATGAATTCCTTGTCTGTATCAAAATTATAGTTATCGGCCGTAATTTGAGAATCAATACGCCGCACGGCTCTAGTTGTCGATGACATATACCTCGTTTTGCCCTTATTTACTGCCAGACCCATCTTCTTAGGCTCCCGTTCAATAGCTCTAAAGACATCAGTGACATCTCGTTTGGTACGCCCTATGCTGTCGATGTCGTCAGCGTACACAAGCAACTGGACACTTTTTTGGAAAATAGTGCCGCCTTTCGCAGAACACTCTCCATGACGAAGTTGAAGAGGTCGCATGATAAGGGATCGCCTTGTCTGAAACCTCGCAGGGTATCAAAAGGTTCGGAGAGGTCCATTCCTACCTCGACGGAATTGCTCAACGTCATTCTGCATAGCCTTATCAGCTTCGCAGCTTCGTGTGTGTCGACTTGATTTTCGTGGTGTCTTTTCCAGGATTTGGCGTAGTGTGAAGATCTGATCGATGGTGGATTTGCCAGGTCTGAAGCCGCACTGATAAGGTCCAATTAGTGTTTTGACGAGTGGCTTTAGTCGTTCACACAATACGCCTGTAAGAACCTTATATGCGATAGGGAGAAAGCTTATACCCCTGTAGTTGGCGCATATCGTAGGGTAT
The DNA here is from genome assembly GCA_014635995.1 of Sarcophaga peregrina. Classification (NCBI taxonomy): domain Eukaryota; kingdom Metazoa; phylum Arthropoda; class Insecta; order Diptera; family Sarcophagidae; genus Sarcophaga; species Sarcophaga peregrina. The sequence continues at coordinate 81,506,731 of CM025793.1, read as the reverse complement.
GAGCTTCCAATCGTTGGACATACTTTCTCTAGCCATATTTCGTAGATGAGCTGGTGCATGCGCCCTACTAATTTATTACATCCGGTCTTACAGAACACTTATAGGAAAAATGTCCTGAAAGACACTAAATTTTATGAAATGGTAATGGAAATGGTGTTATTAAAATGGTAAATAAAAACTCTAAAATCAAAAACAATGGACTTGTTTACAAGATCAATAAATAAGCAAAAATAAACAATAAACAAGCAACAACAAAGGGATAAACAAGTAAACAGACAACAACAACAATAACACTGCAAGGGCAAAGTAAATAAAATACACAAAATTACAATAAATAACTTGTTTACAGTTATAGAGATTTCGCAAAGAGATTTCCTTCAAGTGCATGCGTTAGACTGCTTATCCTGCGATATAAAAGGCAAAACAGACCATGCAACGGTAATTTCAGAAAGAATTCAGTCAGTCTTGTGTGAAGACACGTTGCGTGTGAAGTTACGTTGCATGCGAAGTTACGTTGCGTGTGAAGTCACGTTGCATGTGAAGTCACGTTGCATGTGAAGTCACGTTGCGTGTGAAGAGAATAATTGTGGTTTGAAGATCTATGTTATAAAGATCGTCTTGGGGACGATTACCGTAGACTGTCTAATGGTGAAGGTATAGCACTGGCTATTTTATAGTCATCAGCAGCAACTCGTTTCCTTACCGTATCTTCCCTCTTTCATTGGCCATTACAACCCTTCAGTCAGGATTACGACCTAGCTTCTCACACCACTTATGTTGTGTGCGTTAATTTTATACATGAGTGGCGGGACCTACAGTTTAAAGTCGACTCCAATTCATGGCAATTTTTACTCTCAGACTGTTTGCCAGAAATCTGCTGAGAGGAAGTCGCCGAAGAAATATTTTTCGTTTTGATGTCTGACCTGGGATACGAACCCCCCGGGCCTTTTGTCTAATAAGCCAACACACTACCCACTAGACCACGGCGACTACTAGTTCTTCTATTCCAAATTGAAAATTCCTTAAATGGACAATTTCCTGTGGACCATTTAATTAGTAATTTGACACGCTTTTTCTGTAGTTTGCTAATTTTCATAGCATTTTATTACTACTACTACTGCTATTAGTACTTTTTTCTCTCTCTATATGGTCATTGCTATGATTACTAATCATCGAATTATTTTTTCGTGGTACTAAAACATTTCAGCAATATTTTAAAGAATAAAAAGGGTAGTACTTTTAGTACATTTTGTACTATTTTTAGAATTTGTGATATTTTTTTCTTGGTACTAAAACGTTTCTGCAATATTTTAAACGATAAAATTTTTTAGTACATTTAGTACTTTTGTACTGTTTGTAGTATTTGTAGAATTTGTGATATTTTTCTTGGTACTAAAAAGTTTCTGCAATATTTTAAAGAATAAAAATGGTAGTACTTTTAGTACTTTATTACTTTTTGTATTATTTTTAAAATTTTTGATGTGTTTTCTCGGTACTAAAAAGTTTCAGCAATATTTTAAAGGATAAAAATGATAGAACTTTTTAGTACTTTAGTACCGTTTGTACTATTAGTAGAATTTGTGATATTTTTTTCTTGGTACTAAAACGTTTCTGTAATATTTTAGAGGATCAAAATATTAGTACTTTTAGTAGTTTAGTATTGTTTGTACTATTTTTAGAATTTTTGCTGTGTTTTCTCGGTACTAAAACGTTTTTGCAACATAAAAATGGTAGCACTTTTAGTACTGTTTGTACTATTTTTAAAATTTGTGATAATTTTTCTAAGTACTAAAACGTTTCTGAAATATTTTTCAGAAATTTTAAATTTCAGTTAAAGCCTCACAACAATTTATTTCTAAACTTGAAAGTTGACAAAATTGATTAAAGGCTAGTAGTATAGGCCATCTATTCAATCACAAAAAAAGTACTTCCCAGCTCTTGCATCTAATCTAAATGAATTCTGTTATATAAGACCGTAACATTACGTTTAAAATTCTTATAGGAAAATTGCGATTCGATTCATGTGAAGCGTTAAAATTTATAATTTGATATCCCACACGGTTGGTGGGTATAAAATCTTTCGAATTTTAGAATTTTTTATCAGTTCAGTTTTCAAAAATTTCGGAATATTTGTAATTTCGTTTTAAGTGAAGAAAAGTGAAGAAAAGTGAAAAAAACGGAAAAATGTTGTTATAACAGCCTTGCTGGCTCAAATCTCTTTACAAAATCCTTCAGAAATCTCACCACGTGTTATGGGTGGTGACTATGCTGAAAGTGGTAACTATCCCTATCATGTTGCACTTTTTAAGAATAACCATTATGCTTGTGGTGGTAACATTATATCGGAAACATTTATTCTCACCGCTGCCCATTGTACTGATGGCTGGAAGCCATCCCAAGTACAAGTCAAAGCTGGCACCATTGACTTAAGGAATAATGATGGCCTAACAGTAATCCCACAGGAATTCATCGAGCATCCACAGTACAATCGAAAAACCTTCGATTTCGATTTATCGCTCATCAGATTGAGTCAGCCATTAAAGTTGGGTACGGCGACTATAAATAAAATTGAATTGTCCACTGCTCCTTTAGACCTTCCTAAAGGCACTGTTGCCCTTGTTACAGGTTTTGGGTACGTTAATGGCAATGCGATAATATCACCACGTTTAAAATACGCCAATGTGTTTGTGTGGCCGCGTGACCGGTGTAACTCTCGAGTGGTACGCGGTGTTACGGATCATATGATTTGTACTGGAGGAGAAGGCAAAAATTCTTGCAAAGGTGATAGCGGTAGTCCATTGACCGTAGACAACAAGTTGTACGGCGTAGTATCGTGGGGCTTTAGTTGCGCTTATAAAAACGCACCGGCCATGTACGCCTATGTGGGTGCTGCTCTCGATTGGATTAAACAAGTTGCGGGTGTGTAAGTAAACATGGAGAACAGGCGGAAGGGCTGAGAGAATTTAATTTAAATTGTGTTTTAAAGTTTTGTTAAGACATTTAATCAAATTAAATAAAAATATAATGATGATCTTGTTTTTTTTTTTTGTTTTTGTGCTTTAAAGTTTACAATCCTAAAGGTTTAAAGTTATTAATTGTGAATAAAAATCAGAAACACTGTTGGCAAGAATAAGCCTGCGTTTGATCTCCAGACTGACATCATTGTTGGTGGTAACGGCGGAGCCAAGGTAAATGAATTCCTTGACTGTATAGTTATCGGTCGTCTCTACTTGTCGATAACATATACTTCGTTTTGCCCTCATTTACTGCCAGACTCTTCTTCTTAGACTCCCATTCAATAGCACTAAAGGCAGCAGTGACATCTCGTTTGGTACGCCCTATGATGTCGATGTCATCAGCGTATGTAAGCAACTGGACACTTTTTGAAAAATAGTGCCATTGCGATGTACTCCCGCCTTTCGCAGAACACTCTCCATGACGAAGTTGAAGAGGTCGCATGATAAGGGATCGCCTTGTCTGAAACCTCGCAGGGTATCAAAAGGTACGTAGAGGTCCATTCCTACCTTGACGGAGCTGCAGGAATTGCACAACGTCATTCTGCATAGCCTTATCAGCTTTGCAGGTATACCGAGCTCAGACATTGCGGCAAAAATATTACTTTTATTGAGAACAATATTTTTAGTGTTCAGACATATAATATAAGAAAATTTATTTGACATCTGGTAAACAATTTAATCGATTTAATCACGGAAATTAGTGACAAAAAATTTTTTTGGAAAAAATGGAAAACAATTTAGCATTGGAAAATGATGATTAAACGAAACGCCGATCTGTTGCGGTTAATAGGGACTCCAAAATGGCTTTTTTCAGAAGTATGAGAAAGAAAAATTTGATAATATTGCTTAACTTGCAGAAAAAACACCTTTTGCTTATTGCACTGTCATTGTTTTCATTTGAGTTGTCAAATATCAATAGAAAGTGTTCGGAAAAATGTAATATCCCCACTGAACATACTTATGACAGTGTTGTATTTAAAGTTTTATTCAATATTATAACAATTTATGAATTTATTGAGCAATAATTAATTGAAATTTTATATGAAATATTGAGCTCAATAATGGCGTTTATTTGCGATTTACGCAATAAAGGTGCATATCTGAATCCAGAATTAAGAAATCATAATTTTTTCAATTCTTTTTGCTTTAGCATTTAAAAAAATGTTTAAATTTCAGTTTAAAACAAAAAATTAAAAGATTTTATTACAATAAGGGCCATTATTTCAACTTGCCATTAACTAAAGGGAGGATTTTAACGGAGAGATAAATTGTTTTTCATTATTGCGAGTACCCAATAAGATAAAAGTGGGCGTTAAGCTAAAGGGAAGATCTTCCTATACATTTAAAGCTCACTTTATATTGAAACTTGCCGTATCATATACTATTTTCGATATGGCAATTTCAAATTTAAATAAAATTAGCATATACAACAAAAAAACGAAGTCCACTGTTGCCACTGTGTTAAAAAAAAACTTGTTTAATTGGGTAGTTTTATCGACTTTGCTCCGGCACTGCCAGATTTTTGAAAAACTTAATTTTGTTTTATCTGTAATATCTGTTGTAATAACGAAAATAAGTTAAAGATAACTTTGCGGTTGACTTTAGCTAAAGTTACCTTTAACTAAAGCCAACTTTAACGGGAATTTGTAATAATGGCGCTAAATATTGTTACGTTTTTACCTTTGAAAAACGTTTAAAATATGAGCTCGTAGTTTACAAATAAAATAAAAATAAATTTGAAAATTCTTTATTATTCGTACAATTCTGTAAGCCACTGTTTACAACTTGATGTAAACAACAACAATTGCTATTCTTTGTTATTCCTCTGTTTACACTCGTTTGCATAAACAATTACAATTACTAGACAATTATTCGATAGATCTTTGTAACAGGCATCTTCAAACCAAGATTACTCTCTTTAAACACATCTTGTCTTCACACAAGACTGACTGAACTTTACTAACTTAGTCGCCTGATTAGCCTTGGTTTTTATATGGCAGAATAAACAGTCTGATAAATGTTCTTAAAGGCTAATAATGTTCATGACTTCGCTTTCTCGAAATCTCTATATTCTAGTGTTGTTTGTGAATTTCAAGACTAATTTGTCTCAATCTTTAACATTCTGCTTTTTGTGTTTGAAAATCCAATAATGGTAAATTAATGCTCGCTTTGTTGTTGTTGTTGTATGTTGTGTTATACAACATTAAACCTTTAGTTTTTATAAATGTTTCCACCACTCCCGCACTAATGCAGTGTAGTAGCATACTGGAAACAGATGTTTATAAACAGATGTTTCTAAACAAATAAATGTTGCACAACATATCTTCTTTCAGGAAGATTTTGATATTATAAAGTTTGTCATATTAATTGCTTGAAATATTTCAACATTTTTTAATTGTGTTTAGCCGATACACTTTGTTTCATGGAAATGTTGCAAAGCATTTCCTGTGCATCTTTTGGGAAGCAACAAATGTAGACACAAGTTTGTAAGGATTTTGTATTTCATTACTTGAAAGTGTTCAACTATGTTTTACTTGCCGAAACATAAACAATGTGTATATACAGGGTGGCTGATATATAATGCAACAAAGTAAAGCGCTATTTTTTTAAAAAATTTTTTTAATTTAATTATTCAAAAGCAAAAAATGTTGGAAATGACGTCAAATTTTAGAATCAGTTTAGATTTGTTCAAATTGGCCACCTTTGGTACGAATTATGGGCTTCCAACAGCCAACAAAAATATCACAGGCTCCATGAAAGTGGTTATGGGGTATTTTGGCCCATTCCCGGCGAAGCGCCGTCTTGAGATGTTCGATACTTTGGTATTTTTTTTAGTGAGAACCTTACTCTTCAAAATGCTCCAGGCGCAAAAGTTTTTGTTGGCCATTGTGCGGTAGAAATGAAGCCAGGAACCTCCTTTTTAAGCCATTCTTGGTTGACGAGTGCTGAGTGCACTGGTGCTGAGTCCTGTTGGAATCTCCATGGTCTGCGGCCGAAATGTTTCTCTGCCCAGGGTTTCAATACTATCTTTAAGACATTTTCCCGATAATATTCGGTATTTATTTTGACCCCACGGTCGATGAATAGGAGCGGGGGGCGACCATTGGCCGTTACGGCGGCCAACACCATTACCATCGGCGGCGCTGGAGTTCTGGTGGCCTATCGCAGTTGTAAATTTTCAGCTGCCGAATGCGGTGGTGCTGAGTCCTATTGAAATGTTTGTCTCCCCGGGGCTTCAATACTGTCTTTAAGACATTTTCCCGATAATATTCGGCATTTATTTGGACCCCACGTTCGATGTATATGAACAGGGAGCGACCATTAGCCGTTACGGCGGTCCACACCATTACCATCGGCGGCGATTGAGTTCTGATGGCCAATCGCAGGTGTAAATTTTCAGCTGAGCTCTTTGGCAAGTAAACCCGATCATGTTCACAAACTGCTCAACTTGGAATGGCTTCTCATCGGAGAAAACCAAATTCGGTAACTGGCCACTTTCGTGCAAGCGAAGTAACTCCTTGACTCTTTCCAGTCTAACTTTTTTTTGTCCATCGATGACCTGTTGCACTTTTTGGAACTTCAATGTCTTTAGTCCAATCTCATTTTTCAATATGTGTTGCATCCATTCTTTCGATATGTTCAGCTCACGAGCAATTTTTCTACCACTGCGGAGTGGATTTCGATTGTTATCGTTTTTTCGTCCACTTTTTGGACGCGATGCAACAGTGTCAGTATCACGGTAACCAGCAATGGTACGAGTATTCACATTTAAATGCTGGAGGGCTCTAACGATAGCCACCTGGGGTGGTTTTCCAGTCAAATATAAAGCAATCACACTATCACGCTTGAATTCCCTATCACAAATAACTTTTTTTCTAAATGCAATAGATCAAAATGCTTTTGTAAGCTTGTAAATAATAGAATGAAATGTCACTGGAATAAATCTGTCACCTAGCAGACGAGCGGTTTATAAATGATAACAACCTGAAGTTGGTTGCAATACATATCTGCCATCCTGTAAAACTGAAAAAATGCAGAAAATTGAAGAAACGGGAAACGTAGGAAGAAAATATAAAAAGACGCTCACAAAATACCCAAGAGAATACCTCTCAATCAGCTTAAACTACTTATAAATCTTTAGAGGGGCCTATCGTCAACTTTCCACAGAAAACTTAACTCCCATATACACCCTTGATTAAGGTTCATAACATCATCCTATTAAGGGCTAGACAGTTCTCTTCAACTGTCCAACTTTTACTCCAACTTTCCAACTCGAACTGGTGTCAGATAGTCTCCAAATTCTCCTCGTCACAGAATACCCTGTAGTAGCACGGTAGCGGTCTATTCCATATCTTTGTCGGCGATCTATCCTTGCAGTGCCCTGTAATAAATCCATTAACTAACCTCAAACTATAGTTATTCGAAACCAGCACTGGAATAAATCTGTCACCTAGCAGACGAGCAGTTTACAAATCATAACAACCTGAAGTTGGTTGCAATACATATCAGCCAAAACAGTTAAGCGTTGCCATAGTTAAGCAAATATCTCAAAGTTATTATGTTTAACACAACTGATAACATTAAAAGTATTCAAAGAGTTTCAACGATATTCATGGCCAACTGATTGCTTATTTCAAACTTATCCTCGATTGAGACCCTCTTTTCCAAATAGATATTTGTGTTGACCCCGTTTTCCTGTGATTCATAAAAAGGCAATTTATTGAACTTTAAAGATTTATTTTCAGACTTTCTTGCTTTATTTTTACACGTTACATTGGAGAATGACCCAGCTAGCTCTATTTTTCATCAAACCCCAGGTGAAAGGTTAAAGGTCACAAGACAAAATTTACTTAATTGCCTTCGTAGTCTTGTGAAAAGTAAAAAATATTTTGTTTTCCTCCATTTAAGAACATTTTACTTTAATATATTGCCAGATTTAATTATAAAGGTCAAAGGTCAAATTACAAAACCGGCTTTATTTATGCTGGATTTAGTTAAACTGTTACGCTATTAGCCTAAGACACTGAAGGCTTTAGGGTTTTTCCTTAAAAGAGCTTAAAGTTCTTAATTATTAAGAACTGAGTTCAAAGTTCATTGTAAAGAAATTGAAATTTCTCTTTTAAATTCAAAGAATACTTCTAGTAACGCTTGCTAATGTCACAAATTATTACAACTTAATTTAGATTGTTAACAAATCCTTACCTTACATGCTTACTTTGTCAAGCTTAAGTTTTTTACCTTCACCTTAAATCGACCTCCTTATCCGCGTTCACCAAGCTCTCTCTCTCTCTCTTTCACTAACAATTTGTAACAAAGATTTCGTTTGAATATTTAATACGAAAAAAAAACGACAGAAACTAATTTAAATATACTCGAGTATTTACTGCTGCTGCTGCTGCTCTTCATTCACTAAATGCTGATTTCGTTTGCCATGGTCCTGGTCGGTGAAATCATTACAAAATATTTACACTGGCTTGCCTTAAAGCAAACATTTACTTGCCACAGTCACTGTCACAAAAGCATTCGTATTCAGTTCTGTTGCAGGCAGGCAAGCAGGCAGGCAGACATTAAGGCATACTAGACGTATGCCACCTCATTATTAAATACGTTAATGAGGCTGGCAACGATGTTAACGTAACGTTTCAACTGGGGGGAAAGTCTCATTGAGAAATTCTTCTCATTTTGTAAAATGTTTACAGAACTCTTCGCTTGTTTTAACAATTGCCGCGCTTGGTTGGCTGGTTGACCTGCTGCTAGTTGTTGCCAGCAAACGCTGTCGCTCTTGTTGCCAGCATACAGATAAATGGTATTGACAGCGATAATTTAACTCGGGGCCAAGCAATTAAAATTACAAAATATTATTACAACGAAACGTAACGTAACGTAACGATATAATATTTGTTTAAATGTTTATGAAGCGTATACAACCATAATGAGGGGAAAAAAATTTTAAACAGACAGTGAGGTCACGATATAATCGGTTTTTTTTAATCTTATTTTTTTATTAACAATTTCAGTTTTTAATTCCTTTAAGTAACTGCAATTATATTTACTAGTATGTGTATGACCTTTGACCTGTCATAGTCCTCATGACAAGAAAGCAACACATTTAAAGATAAATATTAAATTAGGGGACACTACAACCTGTCAGTCAGGATTACGACCTAGCTTCTCACACCACTTATGCTGAGTGTGTTATTTTTATACATAAGTGACGGGACCTACAGTTTAACACCGACTCCGAATGACAGATTTTTGAGAAGCTTTTCATGGCAATTTTATTTATTCTCAGAGTTTTTTCCAGAAATCTAATGAGAGGAAGTCGCCGAAGAAATATCTTCGTTTCGATGTCTGACCTGGAGTTTAAATTTCGGTCTCCAGTATAATAAGCCAACACACTACCTACTAGACTCTACGGTCAAAGTTACTCAGCTCGCATATAATTAAAATTGTAAAATTGTAATTGTATTATAATTAACACATTCGCTGCCAAGGACGAATATACTCGTCTTAACAATTCGGAATACCCTGTCCTATCAAAAAAAAAAAAAAAATAATAAAAAAAAAAATTTGCGAATTCAAAAGCCTGCATGTTATAATATATTTAAAGTAGGACGATTATACTCGTCTTGGCAGTGCGCAATACCCGGGATTTGCTAATTCAAAAGCCTGCATGTTAAAATATATTTAAAGAAGGACGAGTATACTCATCTCGGCAGTGTGGAATACCTTGTTAAAGACGAGTATAATATAAATGGCACTGGGAATGACTTCATGTAATTTAGGCTTGACAGCGAATCTGTTAATAAATAGATGGATTGAGGAACACTTTTAAGAAGGCCAAAAACGATTTGTATTTTCCAAGATCATCATCCCATGCCTATTTATTCTTATTTAAGTGACTTGTCTCTCTTCCCCTCTCTCTTAATAGGCCATTGCAATCTAAGAACACACATAATTGGTCATTACAACCCTTCAGTCAGGATTTTTGACCTAATTTCTCACACCACTCATGTTGTGTGCGTTAATTTTTATACGTGAGTGGCGGGACATATAGATTAACGCCGACTCCGAACGACAGATTTTTGAGAAGCTCTTCACGGCAATTTTATTTACTCTCAGAGATTTTGCCAGCAATCTGCTAAGAGGAAGGCGCCGTCGAAATATTTTTCTTTTTTCATTTTGATGTCTGACCGAGGATACGAACCCGAGCTTTTCGTCTAATAAGCCAACACACTAACTACTACTACTAGGCTACGGCAATGCTGTGTATACACATACATACATAATTGGCCATTACAACCCTTCAGTCAGGATTACGACCTAGCTTCTCACACCACTTATGTTGTGTGCGTTAATTTTATACATGAGTGGCGGGACCTACAGTCTAAAGTCGACTTGCTGTGTATAAGAAACCTTTTAATAAACCTGAATGTGCTTGTGTCTTCCCAGCATTGCGGTATATTCATAGCCTTGGTCATGATTTAAATTCTTAGAGTCTTACTGCCTACAGAACTGGCCTTTGTTTTAATAGCAAGGCGACTTCCTTATTCTTATTTAAGTGACTTGTTTTATTACGAAATTTTATGAAACCTGTCTCTCTCTTTCCTTTTCTTGTTAGGGCGTTGTAATCCTTTAACCATGTATTACGATTTAGCTTCTCACACCACCCATATGGTGTGTGTTAATTTTATCAATGAGTGGTTACAGTTACAGACTTGGGAATGCCACTTACCTCGGTTAAGTTAGCCATTGAGACTTCAATCTATCCTGGTTTAATTAGGAGTCTTGCTCCTTAGCTAGGCTCACTTTGCCCTCGATGAAGAGAAGGTGCACCAACCAGTTACCTGGATTTGGTCGTAAAATCATCTCGATTACAGCGGCCATGCTTACAGGTCATTGCGTCATGGGTAGGCATACGGAAAGAATGAGACTCCCATTTAACGACTTCTGCCGTAGATGCAGATCCACTGAGGAAGAGGAGGCCGGTATTCACTTTCTTTATCAGTGCGCGTCTCTTGCTGGCTGTAGATCTATAAAGGTTATTTGGCTCCCCATTCCTTGTTAGTTTGACGGAGCTATAGTTCATTGATCTCAAGGGTATATCTTCGTTTATCAAATTTTTAGGCTGGTTTCCCAGTGTGGGGTAGTCATGTTTTAAATGTGCAGCCTTTACGCTTACCAACTTCTTCTTCAATGGTTTGGAAGACCTTAGCGTCACAACATGGCGCTAAGCGTGCTCAAGTAAGCTTTTAGTATCAAAGATTTTTACTAGCAAATGAAGTCGCCTTAAACCTTCCCTTTCTTCTAGATGTAAGTTAATAAGCACACGTACTACCAACTACTCTAGTACCGTGACTTCTATAGAATAGTTAAGACTCTATAAATTGCTTGAGAGCAAAGGTCCTACTTTGCAATACTGACCTCACTAGAACTCAATAGAATCACCGGTAGATAGTAGGCTTTAATAAGATCTATCTAAGCTTTGTTGCAGAAAAGGTTCAAAAAAAAAGCTTCTTTTTCCTCGAATCAAGCCAATCCGTAATGATTATCCTTGGCGAGGCGCAGGGGTATAAAACCCCTTTATATCACAAATTCAAAGCACCGGTTCCGGCATCTACCTTAGCAAATCAGTGTTGACTCCCTACTATAATGTAGAGCACTTAGTGGTGGGCCATGTAAATTTGTTCGAACAACAAATTTGACTCCCAAATAATTTTCATTATGCTCACTAATGTCCTAAATGTGAGAACAAGCGTCTGGCAATCAAATCCGAATTTTTGGTTCAGTTATAGCCTCTATCATATACAAAGAACCAATTATTAAACCACACATCTTCCACCCGGAAAGGGTAACATCATTGAAAAATAAAGCACCTTCACCTCTTGCAACGAAGTAGGACCCAATGAGTAAAGCTCTTCTTGCGATCACTTTCTAAATTAAGGTTGGTTTAGTAGTCGCCGTAGTCTAGTAGGCTTACTAGACGTAAGGCCTGAATTCAAATCCCAGGTCAGATATCAAAACGAAAATATGAAAATATTTCTTCGGCGACTTCCCCTCTCAGCAGATTTCTGGCAAAAACTCTGAGGGCAAATAAAATTGTAAAGTTTTTCAAAAAATCTGCCATCCGAAGTCGACTTTAAACTATAGGTCACGCCACTTATGGATAAACTTAACACACACAACAGAAGTGGTGTTAGAAGCTATGTCGTAATCCAGACTAAAAGGTTGTAAGGACCAATTTTGTATGAAGTAATCGATTCCAAATTGTCAATGACGAATTGCTGTGATCGAATTGTGAACGAAAATACGTTCCGGTGTTTCGTTTCGCACACGTTTGGCTAATCGGGGCTTAAGGAAGTAAACTATTTTATAGGGTATGAATGGTCAGTTGCAAATTATCAATTCGAATTGCTATGATCGAATTAATACTGATGGATGGACCTAGAATATAATTTTCTTAGCAATTCATAATTCAATACTATCACTATGCCACTGTACAGGATACTTTGTCTTGCTTTAATTATCACAATTTGCTGGGATATTTATTGTTTTCCTTTTTCTAAAATTATTTTCTATTCAAGAGATTTTCACAAACACACACACACACAATACAATACAAAATTTTATTTTCCCAAGAAAAATGTTTTTTCTTGTTAAACTTTTCAACAATTCCTCCTCCTTCTACAAAGAAATAAAAAGAAAAACCACTTTGTTACGTTGTGCCACTCACTTCACTGCGGTCGTTCGTCCGCTCACTTGCTAGCTTTGTCTTGCTAAAGACTCTATCCATTCATCCATAATTCAATATATTTCACATTATTGTGTTAAAGCGTATTATTTGTGTTATCCTGGCGGGCGGGCGGGATGGAAGGTTAATGGTTGTTTCATAGCCTCAAGTGTGTTGGGTGCAGCAGGTGTGTGTGTGTGTGCAGGGAAATGTAGCAGCGAAGTGAAATTGGAAAGAAAGAACACAAATTCGCTTTGTTAGAATTTCCGCTTATTTCCGTTGCAGAGTCCAAACTTCGTATATATCCTGGCTACAAGAATTAATGTTTGTTTTACAATAACTTTTGCTCTCTCTCACTCCCTCCTCTCTCTCTGTGAGAGCTAAAATGTGGCCTCGGATTTTTGCACGGGCAAATTGAAAAATTTTCAAAATCCTTCTTCTGTTTGTTTTTCCAGCGCGCCCCACAAAATAAAATTTTAATTAATAGTCGTCGATAAATTATTTCGGGGAAAATGTATGCCGCCAGCGGAATAAATGAAAATGTTAGGAAGAGGATACAATTATTGGCAAAAGCTATGAAGGCGGAAAAAAACCTTTTTCTGCGTGAAGCATAATAAACTACTTTTGTATTGGATTTAGATGAGATGAACCAATTGGTTTACAATTTTTTAAACATAATTAAAGCAACACAATAAATAATGAAATTGAGCCCCATAAAATAAAAAAGAAAAATAAAAAGTTTGGTTATGACAATATCCGCCAAGACTTCTCCGTACCTTACCATCACTTTCGAAGATATGTGGCTTGCAATTGTCATGGCTATATGAAAGAATTTACACGGTTCAAACTCCTGTTCAGACATCTCAAACAAAAAGCCATTTGAAACAATATTTCATAGGCGACTTCCTCTCAGGAGATTTCTGACAAACACTTTGTAAGTAAAACAAAAATTAGCATGAAAAGCTTCTTAACATTTGTCGTTCGGGGTTGTCTTTAAACAGTAGGTCCCGTCACCCATGTGTACAATTAATGCCGTATGAAAAAGTACTTAATAGGCGACTTCCTCTCAGGAGATTTCTGTCGAAAATTGCCATGAAATGCTTCTAAAAACGTGTCGCTCAGAGTTGTCCTTAAACAGTAGTTCCAGCCTCTCATGCGTACAACTAATGCCGTATGAAAAAATATTTCGTAGGCGACTTCCTCTTAAAAGATTTTTAGCAAACACTCTGTGAACAAAATAAAAATTGCCATGAAAAGCTTCTAAAAATGTGTCGTTCGGAGTTGTCTTTAAACAGTAAGTCCGCCACTTGTGTGTAAAATTAATGCCGTATGAAAAAATATTTCGTAGGCGACTTCCTCTTAAAAGATTTTTAGCAAACACTCTGTGAGTAAAGTAAAAATAGCCATGAAAAGTTTCTAAAAATGTGTCGCTCAGAGTTCTCTTTAAACAGTAGGTCCCGCCACTCATATGTACAATTAATGCCGTATGAAAAAGTACTTCCTCTCAGCAGATTTTTGGCAAACACTTTGTGAGTAAAATATAAATTGCCATGAAAAGCTTCTGAAAATGTGTCGCTCGGAGTTGTCTTTAAACAGTAGGTCCCGCTACTCAAGTGTACAATTAATGCCGTACGAAAAAATATTTCATAGGCGACTTCCTCTTAGCGGATTTCTGGCAAACGCTCTGTGAGTAAATAAAATTGCCATGAAGAACTCTTAAAAATCTGTCGTACAGAAACGACTTTAGACTGTAGGTCCACGGAAACTCGTGTATAGAATTACCACACACAACAAAAGTGGTTAGAGGCTAGGTCGTTATCCCGAGTAAAGGACCAACTAATAAACTTCAACAATTAAAATTCGTTCAAATATTTTATTTGTCTTTAAAAATTATTCGTGTGTCTTGAAACTTAATTTTGTTTAAAAGCCTAAAACTAAATCATACAAAAAAAAAACATCGAAAAAGTCCTTTGCTTAGCAGGATCTTAATGCAACAAACGATATTTAACGGCACGTAAAATGGGATACTTGTCACCAGTGCATAGACCACGGAAGTCATCGTAAGACAAATCATACAAAGCCACACCACCCAAGTTATGATTCTTAGCATAGCCGGCCTTATCGGCTGCAGTATCGGGATCTTCATATGAAACCCAAACACCATGGTTACCCTTCTTGTCGGCAGCACGGTAAGCATATACGCCACTACGTCTTGATGTATCGGAGACCTTCTTCAAGGGAGCATCAGCACCCTTGGCGTACATATTATTGGCATTGGGCAAGTGAGAGCAGGTCTCTTGCCAACTGTACAAACCCAAAACCTGGGTATTTTCACCCAATGGGGCATTATTTTCAACTTTGCTTACAGGTGGCACACCAGAATCACCAGAATCTTCAGTTAATTTCCAAGGGCGGCCATAGGTGGGCATGCCCAAATTGATTTTCGTTGAGGGGAAACCACTACGCAACCAGAATTGTACCTGATAGTCAACATTGAATTCAGGATTACGATCAGCCATGGGATATAAAGGAGCTGTAATATCAGCCAATTCGGGATTACGTTCAGGCGTATAGAAATCGAAGGCAGCCAAGTTAACAAAGTCCACGTAGTTATTCAAAGTGGTTACATCATAGAACACTGGAAAAAAAACAAAGAATTTAACCGTTTACCCTCCTAGAACAACTAACAATATTTCCAACTTACATGAGGAGTTCACATTGGGTAAAACACTGACCGATAACAATAAGTTATCGGTTCTTAATTCATTCTTCAGATCACGCATAAGACCAGTAAACTGTTCCTTGTGCATTTCGGAGTTTTCATCGACAATATGATCACCAGTGAAGACTTTCTTGAAACCCTTCCAGAAACTACCCAAACCGCTGTGCACCTTCTTGGGTTTATTCTTGGGGAATTGCCAGGCAATATCTAAGCCATCGAAACCGTAGGTCTTAACCAAAGCATAAGCGGTGGTAACGAAACGCATGCGTCCGGTGGGATTCTCCAACAATTCCAAGTATTTGTTGGGCAAATCCTTGGCATCTTCGCCAGTTTCAATATCCTTATCACCGCCCACACTCAACAAAACCTTAACATTGGGATATTTACGCTTTAGGCGGGTCACAGTACGATACAAACCTTTGCCCAAATCCAAGTCAAGATTCTGATTGGTACTCAAAGCCTTAAAGGAATCACGTTCAATGCCAGCATAACCGTAGATAATGTAGGTACAGAATTGGAAGGCAGGTTCCAAATCATCAACAACAAGTTTGGCCAAACCTATGCAAAAAAAACAACAATTCAAATTTTATAGCATACTTTTAGGCAAACATAACGTGTTCTTTTTTGAAAGCTTCATTTAAATATAAAACTTTCCTTAATTAGTTATACAAAACCTTGAAAATTACTTTTGTGTTCTCTGTTTATCTTGTTTTACTCTTCAAACAAACAAACTAAAAAATATGTGCATATTTTTAGGGTTGCATACACCCCTATGATTATTTTGTTTCTGTTTTATTTAATTTGGAAAAAAACAAAACTTTTGAAAACTTATTTAAATTTGGATTCCTATAACATATCTAAAGCTAATATAAAAAAAGTTACAACTTTAGAAAGTTTTAACAACAGAGGGAAATTAGTTTTTTTTAAACAGTTTCTAACCCTAAAAGTAGATTGTATTTTTTTTATATTGAATTTAAAATTTATGAAAGTATGCTAGAGTTTTGTATTGAAAATTAAACACAATTCAAGTTCTTTTAATGCTTTGATAGGAGCAGGGGCTGGCTATATGACTTTAAAGCCAAGCTTGGTCTGGTTTTGCAGTATAATGGGCCAAAGGAATAGGCTTGTGTATCTTATTAAATGAAACATTATTGAGGCATACAATTTGGCGTACAATTTCACCAAAATTAACGCCAATAGATTATATTTCCGGGTTTACCCAAAAGTAAAGTGTATGAAAACAAACCATTTACAGTCTATTTTAGGCACCCCGAGATCAAATATCTCCCACAAAACGAAATTAGAAAAAATATTTCAAAGGCGACTTCCTCTCAGCAAATTTCTGTCAAAAACTCTGTGAAAAAAATTAAAATTTCCATGAAAACTTCTTAACATGTGTCGCTCGGGGTTGTCTTTAAACAGTATGTCCCGCCTCTTATGCGTACAACTAATGCCGTATGAAAAAGTATTTCATAGGCGACTTCCTCTCAACAGATTTCTGTCAAAAACTCTAAGAATAAAAATAAAAATTGCAATGAAAAGCTTCTAAAAATGTGTCGCTCGGAGTTGTCTTTAAACAGCAGGTCCCACCACTTATGTGTACAATTAACGCCGTATGAAAAAATATTTCATAGGTGACTTCCCCTCAGCAGATTTCTAACAAACACTCTGTGAGTAAATAAAATTGCCGAGAAAAAGATTCTCAAAAATCTCTCGCACAGAGTCGACTTTAAACTGCAGGTCCCGCCACTCGTGTATGAAATTAACACGCGCAACCTAAAAGGTGTGAAAAGCTAGGTCGGAGAAGTCTTAACAGATGGATCGTAATGTATGAATATAACTGAATATCCCGCCAAAATGAATACGCACAAAATAGTCCAGAAAAAGTCGAAGACAGTGTCTCAAGCCTTTTAACCGAGCATTGGAAACCCAAACAAAAGTGGTCCAGCATAGAAAACGCTGCCAGCAGGATATGTAGATTCTGTGGTAGAGAGAGAAGGAATTACTTGGCACCTATGCAGGAACTTTTGCATGTCAAATGAATGCAAAAACAAATGAAAGCATGTCCTGTACCTGGTTGGGAGTTACCCTTACTGATATCGAACTGTCGTCAAAGGCTAATAGGTAGTATGTTGGCTTATTAGACAAGAGTCTCGATTCAAACCTCTGGTATAGACGTCTTAAATAAAACGAAGTATGAAAAAATATATCTTTCGGCGACTTCCTATTCAGCAGCCTTCTGGCAAAAACTCTGAACGTTAAACAAATGCGGCGACATCCCCTTTCAACAGATTTCTTGCAAAAACTTGGAGAGTGAAATACAATTGCTATAAAAAGCTTCGTTGTGGCATTCATGCGTACAATTAACGGTGTATAAAAAAATATTTCATGGGCGACTTCCCCTCTCAGCAGATTTCTGGCAAAAACTCTAGAGAGTAAATAAAATTGCTACGAGAAGCTTCTAAAAATGAGTCGCTCGATGTTGTCCTTAAACAGTATGTCCCTCCACTCATGTGTACAATTATCGCCATATGAAAAAATATTTCATAGGCGACTTCCTCTCACTAGATTTCTGGCAAAAACTCGGAGATTAAATAAAGTTGCTATGAAAAGCTTCTAAAAATGAGTTGCTGGATGTTGGTTTTCATCAGTATGTCCCTCCACTCATGTGTACAAATAATGCCGTATGAAAAGTATTTCATAGGCGTCTTCCTCGCAGCAGAATTCTAAAAATGAGTTGCTCGATGTTGTTTTTCATCAATATGTCCCACCACTCATGTGTACAATTAACGCCGTATGAAAAAATATTTCGACGGCGCCTTCGTCTTAGCAGATTTCTGGCAAAAACTCTCGAGAGTAAATAAAATTGCCATGAATAGCTTCTTAAAAATCTATAGTTCGAAGTCGACTTTAAACTGTAAGGGTCCCCTCCACTTATATGGATAAAATTAACGCATACAACATAAGTGGTGTGAGAAGTTTGGCCATAGGCCTGTCTGAGGGGTTGTAATGATCAATTATGTATGTAGTGAAGAAGATGAACTAGGTTTCTTGTCTAGTGTATGGAGGCATGGAAATATTGTGTGAAATTGTCTTTAGTGCGATATGTTCTGTTATGTCCACAAACTGCCGTTAGAAAACAGCTTTTTAAACCGAAAAATTTGGGTCGTTTACGGTGCATATGTATTCACTGATAAGGAAGTGTAGCTCAAACGATAAGCATTTTAGTGAAACGTATCAGAATTTCTAAAAATAAAATTTTTTTTAAAAGCAATTTAATGTTAAACCGGCATAATTTTCACACTAACTGAGGATGTCAGATGCGATAAACGTTTTTAATTTTAATTTTTTTTTTCACAATTGACTCACAAGTACTGCCACTGGCAATCACAAGTAATTTGTGTAAATTAACGAGCGAGCCAGTCAGCAAGTGAAAAAAAAAAATATAATTGCGGTCACAGCATCTAATTAAAATGTTTTCAGATTTTTTTATTTAAATTTTTTAATTTTTTTAAAGTTTTTTTTTAATTTCGTTTCCAAGTAAATATTACGCAACACACTTCATAAGAAATGTTATTTCAAGAAAATAAAACTCATAACAACAACAACAAGAAATTTAAACAGAGTTTCTTATCAATTTCTAGAAGAATTCAAATGACCGACTAACCAGAGAATAGTTGGCCTATGTCTATCATAAAATCATCAAAGTCTTCTTTAATTTATTTTCTTATACAAATTCCATCCACTTACCCTCCTTAATGAAACTGGAAGAGTCATAGTAGCACACCAATTGCTTTTCTTTCTCGGCGGGCTTAGCACCACCGGGTCCAGTATTGGCCCAGGCTGTAGCCACTAAACAGAATATGGAAAATACAAGTGACAATTGCATTTTCTTTCTTGATTTCTTTCAAAACGTCTATCCAAATAAATATTTAAGGTTTGCTCCCCGAGAAAACAATGTTAAACGCTTGACGTTCCAACTAAAACTGTTTGCGTTGCTTAAAAGTTAAGCTTAAAACACGAAAAAAAAATGTTTGTCTTCTTCTTAAAACCGGATCAGAGAGTTAAAAAAAAAATTTCAAATGATAACAGTAAAGATGATAAGTGAGTGATAAGTGAAGAGAGCACAATTATAAGGCAAGAGATAAAAAGACAAAGAGAGAGAGTGAGAGAGAGAGAGGGAGTGAGACACAGTTTATGGTTGTTGTTTGAAGGCTGTTTTTAAAATTGAAATTAAATATTGAATTTAATAATGTTGTATTGTTGTTGTAATTTTGTTTATAACATTTATTTTGTTGTTGTTTTATTCAAAAAAATAATAATAAAAAAATTTGCGGTAGATAGATAGTGATGGGCAAGTGAAAGAAGCAAAATAATCTTAAGATTTTATTCAATTTTTTTTTATTATTTAGTAACCGTTATTTTACATTCTGTACAAACAGTTCTTTTTGTCCTTAACCCTTTGACGGACACCAAAATTTTAGTAGACCTTCCCATGGGACACTTGCTGTATCTCCGTTATTTGGCTACATACAATTTATGACGTGTATACACGTCATGTCCCCCCCCAGAAACCCTTGTTATGACGTCTATAGACGTCTGTGTCCGTCCAAGTGTTAATATTATCCATGTGTGTGAAGATAAATTCGAATTCGCAAATCCAAGACGCAATCCATAAATTTTAGCAGCGCCACATTTGGCGTTAACAGAGAAAAATTTACTCTCAACAGACCAAAATTTGCCCTTAACAGAGCACTGATAGCTGTTAATTTTAGGACAAATATTAAACCTATGAGTACCATAATACATTCAAAGGAAAGCTCCAATGCCTCTTAATATCATCAACAAAAAGAAACTCCCCTTATAAAGTGATATGGTATTGAGAAAATTAGCTTTGAAAATATCAATTTCTTCCTTGAAAATTTTGAAGAAGATCAATGTCCATTTTAGAACATAACAGGTTATCCATTTCGTGGATAACGTAAAAATAAAATATTTTTTTTTCATGGCATTTCTTTTTTATTGTAAAGTTTGAACGTTGACAATATGTGTGAAACACTCACTACATCATTTAAATGACCTTCACGCGAAGTGTTGCAAGCATTGATTCTTTTGAGGTTATTTTCGACCACTTTTTAAAACATATTGGACGGTACCTCAGCCATAACTTGACGAATGTTGGTTTTTAAGTGCTCAAGAGTTGAAGGTTTATCTGCATAAATACGGTCTTTTGCGTAGCCCCATTAAAAAAGTCTAATAGTGCCAAATTGCATGATCCTGGTGGCCAGTTGATATCGCCACGACGAGAAATTAAGCTGCCAGGAAATGTCTTTTGTAACAAAGCCATATTCACTCGAGTTGTGTGGCATGTGGCACCATCTTGTTGTAACCACATATTTTCCAAGTCGTATTCTTCAAAAACAGGCAAAAAAATCGGTTATCATATGACCATAACGCCTCGACTTGACGTTGACAGATGAATAGTAGAATAATCCATTAATGTCACTGTTAAACAGTTAACAGTGCTCTGTTAATAGCAAAGTTTACTCTGTTAGAGACAAAAAGTGACGCTGCTAAAAGTGTGGGTTTGCGTCTTTGGTTTTTTAATTCTAATTTTTCTCCACACACATGTGTATGTTGTCATTGTTCAGCTGAGGTAAGGTTAGTTTAGCGGATAATTTGCGGAAGATCAGGCTGCGTCATCTCTAGAATAGAGTTTGAGAAGCAAGATCCAGTAATCCTGGCTGAAGGGTTATAATGACCAATTATGTATGTACACATGTCTGAGCACCTTGGGTCTAGAAAACTCTTCCTAATGGTGAACAACGATTAGCTGTTAATTTTAGGGACAAATATTAAACCTATGAGTACCATAATACATTCAAAGGAAAGCTCCAATGCCTCTTAATATCATCAACAAAAAGAAAATCCCCTTATAAAGTGATATGGTATTGAGAAATTAGCTTTGAAAAATATCAATTTCTTCCTTGAAATTTTGAAGAAGATCATGTCCATTTTAGAACATAACGGGTTATCCATTTCGTGGATAACGTAAAAATAAAATATTTTTTTTCATTACATTTCTTTTTTATTGTAAAGTTTCGAACGTTGGCAATAGTGCTGCAAGCACTCACTACATCATTTAAATGACCTCCACGCGAAGTGTTGCAAGCATTGATTCTTTTGAGGTTATTTTCGACCACTTTTTAAAACATATTGGACGGTACCTCAGCCATAACTTGACGAATGTTGGTTTTTAAGTGCTCAAGAGTTGAAGGTTTATCTGCATAAATACGGTCTTTCGCGTAGCCCCATTAAAAAGTCTAATAGTGCCAAATTGCATGATCCTGGTGGCAAGTTGATATCGCCACGACGAGAAATTAAGCTGCCAGGAAATGTCTCTTGTAACAAAGCCATATTCACTCGAGTTGTGTGGCATGTGGCACCATCTTGTTGTAACCACATATTTTCCAAGTCGTATTCTTCAAAAGCGGGCAAAAAAAAATCGGTTATCATATGACCATAACGCCTCGACTTGACGTTTACAGATGTTCCATTGTCGTTTTCGAAGAAGTATGACACCAATGACACCTTCGGGCCAAAGGGCCCACCAAACAGTGACTTTTTCTTCAATTACTTGAGGATTCCCAGAACCCCAAATATGACAATTTAGTAATAATAATACCGGAATAATACCCTCTTCCATTTCCACCAGCCATCCTTTATTTTAACATTTTTGTTCACACATAATAATGATCATAATGAGAATTATATCTTATGCCGATAGTCTGCAATAATTGCAAAGTAGTAGAATAATCCATTACTGTCACTGTTTTTTTTTATTATTAAATGGGATCTTGGTTATATGTGGTGAGGTGACCTCTTTTTATATAAAGAGGATGTTCCCGATCATTGTCAATGATTCACCGTAAATTAGAAAAAAAATAATTTTGACGAATTGACTGCCGGTAGTTTGAATTAAATGTTGCCTTAGGCACTTATTGCTGTCTTTAGTTCAGATTCATGTACAATTAGATTTAAATCTCCTTACGGTGCAAGAAATATACATTCCATGTCTTTTACTTCTTGCATTTCACGCAGGCGATATTCCATCGTCACTTGACCATCACTGATATGCCATCACACACGTAAGACTGTGTATGTATGTGCTTGGATTTTATTATCAGCGTGTTAAGCTTCTCGATTACAGTCCACAAAAGTATATGTTGGCATTGCCTAAGGGGATTTCTTTTTTCTATTTTTGCCTACTCTCCTTCTCCTCCTCCTTCTTTCTCTCTGAGTATATATTTGTTGTGCCTAAAATTTTTTTTTTTGTTTTTATTTATTTATTTAATTTTATTTATATTATTATTATTGTTGTTGTTGTTTTTGTTTTATTGTCTTATTGCTTAAGGGGATTTCAATTTTTTCTTCTATTTCAATCTCTCTTCATGGAAATGTGGATGACAGTGGAAAAAGAAGAAGAAAATGAAATACAATTTAAGAAAGACTTAATAAAGCATACAAACACACACACAGAATCCCGTACTCCTTTTTATTATTGTCACTCTCACACACACTCTCTCTCTCTATGCCCCTTTCTTTATATCTGTTTGTAGTCAAGCATGATAAGTTATCAATATTTGTTGTTTATGTTTGATGATTTTATTTTTTCACTCTCTGTCTCTCCCACTCTCTCACTGGCTCTCGTATTTTTTTGTTATTGTTATAGGATTCAATTATTTATTTATTTATGTATGTCACTCACATACACACACTTACGCATTTGTTTACATTTCAAATGATATTGTCTTGTCTGCCTTACTTCTACAATATGGCTCCTCGGAATTTGTTTCTCTTATTTGAGAGAGAGAGAGAGAGGATTTTGTTTGTTTTTTGTTTTTGTTGTTGTTTTTCTTATTTTTCTTCCTGTTATCTACTGTGGTTGATATAAACGAACTGAGAAAATATATTGTTTTCGAGCAAAAGAATCGTAATTTCGTTGATTTTCAATCAATTCCGAAAATAAAACAAAAATTTTTTTATTTTTATTATGCGGATGTTATTCATTGATTTCGTTGTTGTTTGTTTTTTTTACTTTTTTATTTGTCGTTTTTGGCTAATTTCTATAATTGAAATTCAATATTTATTTGTCAAAGAGCTCCGCCAAAACAAATGCAAAATTATTCCTAAAATTACAGCCGGTCTGTCATGAACATCCACTGAATACCCTACTTTTTTTTTGCGTACATAATTGATCATTACAACCGTTCAGACAGAATTATTGATCTAGTTTCTTACACCAATTATATTGTGTGTGTTAATTTTATATATGAATGGGGCAGGACCTACTGTTTAAAGTCGACTCCGAATGACAAATTTTTGAGAAACTTTTCATGGCAATTTTATTTACTCTCAGAGTTTTTGCCAGAAATCTGCCTAAGCAATATTTTTCATATGTAGATATGTAAGGAGTGCGCACAAAAAAAAACTGGACTTACACTTTTCGTCATAGAAATAAAACTAAGTGGAGGATTTTTTTCATTTTATATTTCAATTAAAGTAAAAAATATTTGAATTCTTTTGTGTATAAAAGATCTCAGAGCATCCAACTTTTTGAGCCACTTTGTATTATTTTACTGGCTTTGTTTTGTTCGGCAAATCCTTTTTTTCTTCCACTTCCATGCTTTCTCTCAACACTCAAAGACTCCTTGTATTGTTTTATTCTTTCCTTAGAAACCGTTTTTTGGTTAACACCTGCGAACCTACCGTTATTTGTAAGTGCCGCAGTTTTTCATTGAAAATTTCAATTATTTTTTTGCAACATTCCTGTGGGGTGACCATTTTCAAAAAACTAATTTTGCTATTGCAATGAAATTTAGCACGTGGATTTTGAAACAGATGACTAACAAAAACAATGTAACGCTATTCATTTTTCTCAATTATGATAAAATTATAAGCTTAAAGTAGTCCCATTTTTTTTCGTGCGCACTCCTTAAGTATTGCCAGATTCGAGAAATAAGCGATGGTTCAAATTAAAACCGATAGATGGCCCACCCGATGCAAACTGAAAAGGAATTCTAAGGGGACACAACATTATCAGCAGTTTCCCTCACAATTTCAGTTTGCCCCATGATATTCTGTATATCGTTATCAGTGAAACCACGGCTTAAAGTGCGGCTTTCAATCATTGTAACCGCCACCCGCAATGCTGGGTTGTAAAGTATACAATTTATGCTTGTGTTATGACCAATTTCAGAACTACTTTACATAATGCAAGTCGCCGTAATCTAGTAGGTAGTGTGTTGGCTTATTAGACATAAAGCCAGGGTTCAAACTCCAGGTCAGACATCTCAATTAAAAACGAAATATGAAAAAATATTTCTTAGGCGACTTCCTCTCAGCAGGTTTCTGGCAAGAACTCTAAGAGTAAATAAAATTGTCATGGAATGAAAACTGTAGGTCCTGCCGCTCATATATAAATTTAACGCACCCAACATAAGTGGTGTGAGAAACTAGGGCGTAATCCTGACTGAAGAGTTGTAATAGCCAATTAAGTGTGCATGTTTACATCAAACTACACTTCAAATGAAAGTTTATTTGATTTGTTTTTGATTTTAATTTAAAATTTCTTTAAAATCTAAAATTAAATTCACAATTAAATTCTAAGAAAATAATTTTAAAATTTTTATTGAATGTGAAAATCCTTTTTAATCATTTCAATCAAATCTAATCAACGATTTATTTGTACAAAATACTTGCAAATAATAATGCGCAATACAGACAAGAAATTTTGATTTTATTTGCAAATTTTGAATTGCATTTTTAATTTGATTTGATGAATTAGAAAAAACCAAAACCAATAAAACAAAATGAAAAAAAATAACAAAAAAAATTGGAAAATTTTGTAAATATTTGCATAATAAAATTATTGGATAAGGGAAAAAGTAAAATTCCACATTAAACTTTGCCAAACGTTCTCTTAAAATGAACAAATTTGCTCTAAGTAATGTGCTGCTGTGAACACAATAAACGCAACGCAGCAACGTACAGCAATTTTGCTGCAGCAACTTGGTTGTTGTCGCCGCTTTGCCTAGGATTTAGGCACAACAAGTATGTACTCCGAGGGAAGGAGGAGAGAAGTCGCCGTGCTCTAGTAGGTAGTGTGCTGGCTTATTATACTTAAAGCCAGGGTTCGAGTCCCCGGCCAGACATCAAAAATGAAAAATATTTCTTCGGCGACTTCCTCACAGCAGATTTCTGGCAAAGGCTCTGAGAGTAAAAATTGCCATGAAAAACTTCTCAAAAATCTGTCGTTCGGAGTCGACTTTAAACTGTAGGTCCCGCCACTCATGTATAAAATGAACGCACACAACATAAGTGGTGTGAGAAGCTAGGTCGTAATCCTGACTGAAGGGTTGTAATGGCGAATTATGTATGTATGAAGGAGGAGAGGAGGAAAAAAGAAATCCCCTCAGGCAAGGCGAACATATTCTTTTGTGGGCTATAATCGAGAAGCTTAACCCAATGATAATAAAATCTAAGCACATATGGGGTCTTATGTATGCGTGTAATGGCATAACAGTGCTGATCTAGTAATGTCCAAGTGACAATGAAATAACGCCTGCGTGAAACACAAGCAGTAAAAGACATATACCCTAAGGGCATTTAAGTAGTCGCCGTAGTCTAGTAGGTAGTGTGAAGGCTTATTAGACGAAAAGCCCGCGATCGTATCCCAGGTCAGACATCAAAACGAATTATGAAAGAAAATATAGTTCTTCGGCGACTGCCTTCTCAGCAGATTTCTGGCAAAAACTCTGAGAGTAAATAAAAATGCCATGAAGAGCTTCTCAGAAAATCTGTCGTTTAAAGTCGACTTTGAACTGTAGGCTCCTCCGTTTATTAAAATTAACACACACAACATATGTGGTGTCAGAAACTAGGTCATAGTCCTGATTAAAGTGTTGTAATGACCAATTACAACGAGTCAGTTAAAATTCAGTCAGTCTTGCGTGACGATGCTTTGTGCATGAAGAGAATAATCGTGGTTTGAAGGTCTCTGTTGTAAAGATCTAACGAACAATGGTTAGTGGTTATGCAAAAGAGTATAAAATAAAAGAACAAACAAATTATATTGTTGTATACATCAAGTTGTTAACAGCGACTGACTGAAGGTTTGTAATGACCAATTATGTATGTATGTGCATGATTCGCCGCAAGACTTACTCTCGGCTTGCTAAGTGCATACGTACCAAATCCACCCCAGTTCATCACACTTCCATGAAGTCACCACAACCCCCCCAGGACCACAATCAAGTATTACATCAGGGAAGGTAAAGATTTAGCGGGAGCTGCTATCCGTTTCTACTGTTCTTGCTCTCTTTATTATTCTCTGTTGCATCAGAACTTCTTTCGCGAAAAAACTCACCGCGTTCCAATTCTCGCATGATGTAAGCATCAGGTTAACCTTATAATCGGGAGTTATCTGGGATTCAATCGTTCTCTCCAGGAAATTTCGTTGATATTCGTAGCGCGGGCATGTTAAGAATGCATGCTCCGCTGTTTCGCTCGTATTATCATTGCCCCATCCACATTGTGCCTATACGTGCAGAGGCATGCCCTATAGCGGAACCGTGACCCGTTAAGAATTTACCTAGCCATGTCTGCTTTTACTCTACTCTTCTATGTTTGCTATTAATCGCTAAGACCATCTTCCCTTTGTGGAAGAAGTCTAATCACGCTGCCACCTATTCATCGCATCATCATCAGCCACCCAATCAGGACGCACTAGTCCCATTCCCCTTCTTATCAAATGATTTTTCCCCTCTAAATCTACTAATATTCGAAACGGCATCATCCCCGCAATCACCAAGGCTGCTTCCGTAGATACTGTGCGGAAGCCAGAAATTACTTGGAGGGCAGATCTCCTGTAGGCGGCATCCCCTCCTATCCTATATGTCTTCTTATTCATGACCTCGGCCCATATTGGGGGGGGGCTCTTGGCATTGTAGGGTTTTGGGTTTTGTTCCCTTTGATGATCCACTGTCAGCGAACTCATTTGCCTCCTTAATGGCGTGAATTTACATGTAACATGAAATCAGGAAGGGGTGCATGTATTTTACCCTGCCTAGCAGATGACTAGTGTCATACTAAAAGGTCCTTTTTATTTTATTTGAAAGTACAAGCCTTCCGGTTAATAATGGAAAATAATTTCATTCAAATGGTTGCCACGGCTGGCCATGCAGTAGCCTACACGATCGGTCCAATTTTTAAGCACATTATCGATTCACCAATGGCTTCACGAATATCGTCCTTTAAAGCGTCAGTTGTCTCTGGCTTGTCGACGTAACACTTATCTCTGACGGCACCCCACAAATAATAGTCCAACGGTGTCAAATCGCAGCTCCGAGGTGGCCAAACGATGTTAGCTCTGCGGCCGATAATGTGATCTTCAAAAATAGGGCGCTAAACATCGGCTGTGTGGCACGTAACGGCGTCCTGTTTAAACCAAATGTTGCCAATATCCTCCCCTTCAATTTTTGTAAACATAAATTAGTTCAACATGGCCCGATAACGATCGCCTTTGACTGTAACGGCCACTCCTTAACCACTTTCGCAGGTAAATGACCCAATTATTGCCTCTGGACCAAAATCCGCACTAAACAGTGACTCGTTTTGGGTGCGTCGGCCTTTCAAGGTGTAGGGTGCGGGTTTCCTGTGCCCCAAATGCGACAATTTTGCTTGTTTACATATCCGCCAAGATCAAAATGAGCTTCACCTGAAAAGATGATGTTTTTACCAAAATCGGCATCTTCTGTAAGTCGATCGCAGGCCCACTTAGCGAAGCGAAAACGCATATACACAACGATATTCGCTCAGCGGAAGGCTAAAACTAATTATCTGTCAAATCAGACATGCGCTAAGTGTTACCATTCACGAAATAAGCATACATACATACATAATTGGCCATTACAACCCTTCAGTCAGGATTACGACCTAGCTTCTCACACCACTTATGTTGTGTGCGTTAATTTTATACATGATGGGGGCAGGACCTACTGTTTAAAGTCGACTCCGAATGACAAATTTTTGAGAAACTTTTCATGGCAATTTTATTTACTCTCAGATTCTTTGCTAGAAATCTGCCTAAGAAATACTTTTCATATGTAGATATGTAAGGAGTGCGCACAAAAAAAACTGAACTTACACTTCGTTATAGAAATAAAACTAAATGGCGGATTTTTTTCGTTTTATATTTCAATTAAAGTAAATAATATTTGAATTCTTTTGTGTATAAAATTTTTTTCTGACAAAGATCTCAGAGCATCCAACTTTTTGAGCCACTTTGTATTATTTTACTTGCTTTATTTTGGTCGGCAAATCCTTTTTTTTCTTCCACTTCCATGCTTTCTCTCAATACTCAAAGACTTCTTATATTGTTTTATTCTGTACTTAGAAACCGTTTTTTGGTTAACACCTGCAAACCTAGCAATCGTTTTTTGTAAGCGGCGCAGTTTTTCATTGAAAATTTCAATTATTTTTTTGCAACATTCCTGTGGGGTACCCATTTTCAAAAAACTAATTCTGCTATTGCAATGAAATTTAGCACTTGGGTGTTGGAACAGATGACTAACAAAAACAATGTAACGGTATTCATTTTTCTCAATTATGATAAAAGTTATAAGCTTAAAAGTAAGCCTATTTTATTCGTGCCCACTCCTTAAGTATTGCCTGATTCGAGAAATAAGCGATAGTTCAAATTAAAACCGATAGATGGCCCACCCGATGCAAACTTAAAAGGAATTCTAAGGGGACACAGCATTATCAGCAGTTTCCCTGACAATTTCAGTTTGCCCCATGATATTCTGTATATCGTTATCAGTGAAACCACGGCTTAAAGTGCGGCTTTCAATCATTGTAACCGCCACCCGCAATGCTGGGTTGTAAAGTATACAATTTATGCTTATGTTATGACCAATTTCAGAATTACTTTACATAATGCAAGTCGCCGTAATCTAGTAGGTAGTGTGTTGGTTTATTAGACGTAAAGCCAGGGTTCAAACTCCAGGTCAGACATCTCAATTAAAAACGAAATATGAAAAAATATTTCTTAGGCGACTTCCTCTCAACAGATTTCTGGCAAGAACTCTAAGAGTAAATAAAATTGCAATGAAAAGCTTCTCAAAAATCTACCGTTCGGAGTTGACTTTAAACTGTAGGTCCCGCCGCTCATATATAAATTTAACGCACCCAACATAAGTGGTGTGAGCAGCTAGGGCGTAAGCCTAACTGAAGTGTTGTAATAGCCAATTATGTGTGCATGTTTACATCAAACTACACTTCAAATGAAAGTTTATTTGATTTGTTTTTGGTTTTAATTTAAAATTTCTTTAAAATCTAAAATTAAATTCACAATTAAATTTTAAGAAAATAATTTCAAAATTTTTATTGCATGTGAAAATCCTTTTTAATCATTTCAATCAAATCTAATCAACTATTTATTTGTACAAAATACTTGCAAATAATAATGCGCAATACAGACAAGAAATTTTGATTTTATTTGGAAATTTTGAATTGCATTTTTAATTTGATTTGATAAATTAGAAAAACCAAAACCAATAAAACAAAATGAAAAAAATCACAAAAAAAAATTGGAAAATTTTGTAAATATTTGCATAATAAAATTATTGGATAAGGGAAAAAGTAAAATTCCACATTAAACTTTGCCAAACGTTCTCTTAAAATTAACAAATTTGCTCTAAGTAATGTGCTGCTGTGAACACAATAAACGCAACGCAGCAACGTACGGCAATTTTACTGCAGCAACTTGGTTGTTGTCGCCGCTTTGCCTAAGATTTAGGTACAACAAATATATACTCCGAGAGAAGGAGGAGAGGAGGAAAAAAGAGAGAAAAGAAATCGCCTCAGGCAAGGCGAACATATTCTTTTGTGGTCTATAATCGAGAAGCTTAACCCAATGATAACAAAATTAAAGCACATACGGGGTCCTATGTATGTGTGTGATGGCATATCAGTGCTGCTCAAGTGATGGCCAAGTGACAATGGAATATCGCCTGCGTCACACACAAGCAGTAAAAGCCATGGAAGCCGTAGTCTAGTAGGTAATGTGTTGGCTTATTAGACGAAAAGCCCGCGATTGTATCCCAGGTCAGACAACAAAACGAATTATGAAAGAAAATATATTTCCTCGGCGACTGCCTCTCAGCAGATTTTTGGCAAAAACTCTGAGAGTAAATAAAAATGGCATGAAGAGCTTCTCAGAAAATCTGTCGTTTAAAGTCGACTTTGAACTGTAGGTCCCGCCACTTATATGGATAAAATTAACGCACACAACATAAGTGGTGTCAGAAACTATTTCGAAATCCTGATTGAAGGGTTGTAATGACCAATTACAACGAGTCAGTAAAAATTCAGTCAGTCTTGCGTGACGATGCTTTGCGCGTGAATCGAATAATCGTGGTTTGAAGATCTCAGTTATAAAGATCTAACGAACAATGGTTAGTGTTTACGCCAAAGAGTATAAAATAGAATAACAAACAAATTAAATTGTTGTATACATCAAGTTGTGAGCAGCGACTGACTGAAGGGTTGTAATGACCAATTATGTATGTATGTGCATGATTCACCGCAAGACTTACTCTCGGCTTGCTAAGCGTATACGTACTAAACCCAACCTAATTCATCACACTTCCATTAAGTCACCACAACCCCCCTAGGACCACAATCATGTATTACATCAGGGGAGGTAAAGATTTAGCGGAAGCTACTATCCATTTCTATTGTTCTTGCTCTCTCTCTCTATTATTCTCTATTGCATCAGAACTTCTTTTGCGAAAAAACGCACCGCGTTCCAATTCTCGCATCTGGTTAACCACATTATCGGGAGTCACCTGGGATTCAGAAATTTCGTTGATATTCGTAGCGCGGGCATGTGAAGAATACATACACCGCTGTTTCGCTTGTATTATCATCGCTTCATTTACATCATGCCCATATGTGTTGAGGCATGCTCTATTGCGGAACCGTGACCCGTCAAGTGAGGTAAAAATTTACCTAGTCATGTCTCCTTCTACTCCATTCTTCTATGTTTGGTATTAATCGCTAAGACCATCTTCCCTTTGTGGATGAAGTCTAATCGCACTGCCACATCGCATCATCATCAGCCATCCGATCAGGGTG
The DNA here is from genome assembly GCA_014635995.1 of Sarcophaga peregrina. NCBI lineage: Eukaryota > Metazoa > Arthropoda > Insecta > Diptera > Sarcophagidae > Sarcophaga > Sarcophaga peregrina. The sequence continues at coordinate 81,475,062 of CM025793.1, read as the reverse complement.
CACTAGTCCCATTCCCCTACTTGTCATATGATTTTTCCTCTCTACATCTACTAATATTCGAAACGGCATCATCACCGCTATCACCAAGGCTGCTTCCGTAGATACTGTGCGGAAGCTAGAAATTACTCGGAGGGCAGGTCCCCTATAGGTGGCATTCCCTCCTATCCTATATGTCTTCTTATTCATGACCTTGGTCCATATTGGGGCTGTGCATATATAGAGCAATCGACCAATTATGTAGCTCTTGGCATTGTAGGGTTTTGGGTTTTGTTCCCATTAAGGCCTTTGATGATCCACTGTCAGGGAACTCATTTGCCTGCTTAATGGCATGTAACATGAAATTAGGAAAGGGTGCATGTATTTTACCCTGCCTAGCAGATGACTAGTGTCATACTAAAAGGTCCTTTTTTATTTTATTTGAAAGTACAATCCTTCCGGTTAATAATGGAAAATAATTTCATTCAAATGGCTGCCTCGGCTAGCCATGCAGTAGCCTACACGATCGGTTCAATTTTTAAGCATATTATCGATTGTGTGCAGCTTTATTTCACCAATAACTTCACGAATATTGCCCTTTTTAAGCGTCAATTGTCTCCATCTTGTCGGCGTAACACTTATCTTTGACGGCTCGCCACAAATAATAGTCCAACGGTGTCAAATCGCAGCTCCGTGGAAGCCAAACAACATCAGCTCTGCGGCTGATAATGCGATCTTCAAAAACAGGGCGCAAAACACCGAGTGTAGCTTCGGCTGTGTGCCACGTTGTGGCGTCCTATTGAAACCAAATGTTGTTAATATTCTCCTCTTCAATTTTTGTAAACAGAAATTAGTTCAACATGGCCCGATAACGATCGCCTTTGACTGTAACGGCCAATCCTTGCTTTTTTTCGCAGGAAAATGACCCAATTATGCATCTGGACCAAAATCCACACTAAACAGTGACTCGTTTTAGGTGCGTCGGCTTTTCAATGTATACACAAACATAATTGGCCATTACAACCCTTCAGTCAGGATTACGATCTAGCTTCTCACACCACTTATGTTGTGTGCATTAATTTTTTACATGAGTAGCGGGACCTACAGTTTAAAGTTGACTCCGAACGACAGATTTTTGAGAAGTTTTTCATGGCAATTTTTGCTCTCAGAGTCTTTGCCAGAAATCTGCTGAGAGGAAATCGCCGAAGAAATATTTTTCGTTTTGATGTCTGACCTGGGATTCGAACCCGGGCCTTTCGTCTAATAAGCCAACACACTACCCACTAGACCACGGCGACTTTTCAATGTATGCGTGCGGGTTTTCTGTGCCCCCAAATGCGACAATTTTGCATGTTTACATACCCGCCAAGATTAAAATGAGCTTCATCTCAGAAGATCATTGATGATGATTGCCAAAATCGGCATCTTCTGTAAGTCGATCGCAGGCCCACTTAGCGAACTTCGTTCAGCGGAAGGATAAAACTAATTATCTGTCAAATCAGACATGAGCTAAGTGTTACCATTCACGAAATAAGCACCAGTTGAAAAAAAACGTTAGATGGCGGACCCGATAGTTGCTGAGCGATTTAATTTACTCTCAGAGCTTTTGCCAGATTATGGCTGAGAGGAAGTCGCCTAAAGAAATATTTTTGTCTTACTTCGTTTTAGTCGAAATGTCTGAGCTAAGGTTTGAAACTTGGCTGCAGAACTAAGCTAAAATTAATTTAAAACGTGATGGATTTTTCCATGTTCGTGAATGAAGCATACGTTGTGTCCCTTAACCAATAAAAATTTTTAATAATTGGTAAAGGTTTACCCAAACTCCCATTGAAATAAAATCGTTGAAAACAATATATTTCTGTGCTCCAAAGAAATTTATTAAAAAAAAAACAATAAAACGGAAATAAAAGCAAATATTGAAACAAAAATAAAATGAAAATGCGAATACGAATGCGAATTAAAAATAATGAAACAAAAGAGCAACTGACTGCTGCAATACTGAATACTGCCACTATAGAATACTAAAATGAGTTGCCGGAAAGGAAAATATTTGTTTTAACAATGAACTCGACCAATAAATGGTAAAATAAATGAATGAATGAATGAATGACTCAGTGAGTGAGTGACTGACTAACTAAATGAATGAATGATTGATTGAATGAATGAATGGAAATGTAATGAAATGAATAAAGTTCTCTTGAAATTAAATGGGATTTCTTTTTGTCCAGTCCATTCCAGTCACCGAAGGATAGATGGTAGAACATGAATGAAATTTTGAAAAGGACAGTAGATAATCGTTAAGATGAATTAAAGGCTTTGCTGTAAAACATAGTTTGTCAAGCTCTCTGCTGGTAATTTGCTTTTTCCAGGCCCATGGGATTATTTTTTTAATGGCCTTAGCTGAAGACTAATTTTTATTGAACAAAAAACGAAAAACTGAACTGTATCTCCTATAAAGGTTTTACTGTATTAGTATAATAATCGTTAAAAATTTATTATTAAAGTTTAACTTCACCCGGCTTCAATTTTATAAAATAAAAATTTTTTTTCCATCCGATAATACAGGCATTTTAAATAAAAACAAGGGAGGGGAGGGGAGGGAAGGAGCAACATTAATAAGAGGAAAATTCTATTGAAATTGAAAGTCAAAATCAAAAGGGAAAAATAAGAATAAAAATAAATATTCCGTCGGCTATGTAATGTAACCTTAGATTCAGCTTCTTAACCCTAAAAAGTTTAAATAGGAATACCACTTCAAATATAAATTCACAAAGGCCCTAAACTAGCCCCTATATATTCCTGTTGGCCAACGCAATAATCATAGGCTTATTGTAGTCTTCTAGTACGTAGTTTGTTGGCTTATTAGATGTAAGGCCTTGATTCAAACCCCAGGTCAGACATTTCCAATAAAACGAAAATATTTAAGCGGCGACTTCCTCTCTTTAGATTTCTGCTAAAAACGCTGAGAAGAAATAGCATAGCAGATAGTGTGTTGACTTAATAGATGTGGGAGCCATGGATTTAACCTTAGGTCACACATTTCCAACAAAAAGAAAATATATCCTCGGCGACTTGTTGTGCAGCCCTTGCGCTGATCAACTTCTTTCTTTCCCTGGTTTGGCGGAACTTGGTTAGTACAGGGACTGCGTTTCACCCGTGGCATCACAACGGGCCGCCATGCGTGCTCAAGTGAGCTTTGTGATATCAGCGCTACCACTACGACCTAACCTAACCTCGGTGACTTCCTCTCTTTAGATTTCAGGCAAAAACCCTGAAAAGCTAGGTCGTAATCCTGACTAAAGGGTTAAAATAACCAATTAGTTATTGGTTTTGTAGGTTTCAAAAAAATCTCATATTCCTGCTTAATGGCGTGAATTCACTAAAGGGGGATACCATTTATGAAGTCGCTGTAGTCTAGTACGGCGACTCTGCTTAAACTCTAAAGAAGCAGGCTCAGCGCTGTTATCGTGGATATTACGGGGCATCGTATTATAGAAACACATGCGAGTTGGTCTTGGCCACCTCGCGAATGATTTCTGCAGTAGCTTTTAAAATGCCCGGCACTTGGTCAGAGGAGAAAGAGACACCTGGGTGCCTACTACATGGAGGATCTAGATGAACTGTCATGCATGGATATTAGCATTCTGAGTCGCTTTATCGGCAGCTCCAAGTTGTTCCTGGAATAGGGCAGAATATGAAACTGTGGTATCACAATGGACCCTATATGCGGCCTACGTGTGTCCGCTCATGACTCCGTCGAGGGGACAGCCACTTCTGCTTACCTACCTACCGTAGTCTAGTAGGTAGGCTTATTAGACGAAAATCCCGGGTTCGCATTCCAGGTTAGGTATCAAAACGAAATATGAAAAAAAAATATTTCTCTGGCGATTTCCTCTCAACAGATTTCTGGCAAAAACCCGGAGAAAAAATTGAAGAATTTCATAAAAAAAACTGTCGTTCGGAGTCGACTTTAAACTGTAGGTCCCGCCACTTATATGGATAAAATTAGCACACACAGGCTAGGTCGTAATAACTTAGGTTGTAATAACCAATTAGGTAATAACTTTTTAGGTCCTTGGCCATGGAGTTCCGATTCCCAAAAAAATCTCATCTGCCTGCTCAATGACGTGAATTCACACACTTCACCGGAAATCAGTTAAAAGTGATACCATTTTCCTCATTTGGGTTCCGGGACATAATGATATCCAGGGCAATTGCAAAGCGGATGAAGTGGCTAGACACAACACGAACACGGATCGAACTCTCCGACGAATTCTTGAATATTGAGGTCCCTTTGGGGACCTACAAACTCATGATTGATGACGAGATCACGAATTCTGTCAACCGCAGGTGAGCAGTTTCGGATAAGGGAAAAATGGCGCACATAATATGGCCAAGGTTGGATGGAGGGCGCACTGCAAAACTCCAAAGAACCCTGCTCAATACGGTTAGGTTAGGTTAGAGGACGTGTACTTGTCAGTTAAGACAAGTACAGTACCCGGAGGTCGAAATTGATACCATCGTACAACGTCCTTAGAGAGGGAAGGAAATAGAGGGAATAGGATGAAAGGAGGGCATGTAGGTAAGGAGGGGGAATGGGAATCGAAGGCAATACGGTCATTAGAGTAATGACAGGGCATCGCCTTATGAGTGTCTACGAAAGTTGCATTGGTCTGGGTCCTCTCGCAAATAATTTCTGTAAAAGCTGCAGGAACGAGGAGAGACTGATATCTATTGGGGACGTGACCGTCACTATGTCAAAGGAGAAAAAGACATCTTGGCGCCTACTACGTCGATGATCTAGGTGATCGAACATTGACGTCGAGAGTTTAAGTACTTTAAGCTCTAATTGGCACCAGGACTAGGTGAAAGTTACCATGAACTGTGAGCCCTATTTGACCTAAGTGCGACCATCCGATTTCTTGGTAGGGACGGCTACTTATACCTACCCGCGATACCATTTTCCCTATCTAGATTTGAATTTTTAAATGATTAAGCAGAATTGTTGTCATAACTTCGTCGCTGATGTTTCTTGTTGTCACAGCTAAGGGTTAAATTTATTGTCTTTTTGTGGTTTCAACAATTAATGTTTCTTTATCTTTTTCTGTGCCTCTCTAATTAAATCTGTCAACAATTAAAAACAAACCAAAAATAGGTGGGCCACGTTTACGTATTAAATTCATAGAAAAAATTACCTAAAAAATGTTTTTTTCTCTCCTTCTTTTTGTCATCAAAACCTTGATCATTTTAGGGTTAATAAGCGCTTAACGTAACGTATGCACGTATAACCTTAACAGATTTCAATCACAAGCCTTAAGCGTGCGGTTTAATTTTATTTTTTTTCAATAAAACCGCAACATTCTGGTTTTTTTATCTTTCAAACCCAGATACAAAACAAATGACGAACATTTTAATAAAGTTTACATATGTGAATGAATTGTTTTTTTTTTTTTGCTTTAAAAATCAATTGTTTTAAATGACGTAGCGTCATGACGTAAGTGTTAATGGCCATAAGGTAAAGGTAAATACAATAAATATTAGGGGGGCTGTTCAAAACGCGCTTTATTTATGTCGTATTCTGCAATCTTTTAAATATTTTTTGGTTGTATTGGTCATGCTCCTTCTATTCTTAGAGTATTACGTTACGTAAGGAAAAAGTTTCAAAATGTTTTACTTCGAAACCAATTCTATGATTGTGGGGTTACTTTCTTCCAACATTTTCATCATATGCCTACTTGCCTGCTTGTGATTGAAATGTGTTGCATTGAGCCCTACAAAAGCCATACTTTTCCCACAATCCTCGATTTCCCTAAACAGTCTTATCATTACCGGCATTCTACAACCTCCAAACAATGATTAGAAAATACCGGTGATTCGCCTAATGCCAAAAATCATTGATAACCTTGCATGCTACGATCTAAGCTCCTCAATGTTATAAGCCCCTGACTTTCCAGACTCTCCAGACTGCTTTAATTGCTCTAACAATATAAATTCAACATAAGAAAACCTCGGGCTAAAGTCTTTTTTTAATGGTAATAGGTCCTGTAAACCGCCGTGGTCTAGTGGGTAGTGTGTTGGCTTATTATACAAAAGGGCCGGGTTCGAATCCCAGATCAGACATCAAAACGAAAAATATTTCTTCGGCGATTTCCTCTCACCAGATTTCTGGCAAAGACTCTGGGAGTAAAAATTGCCATGAAAAGCTTCTCAAAAATCTGTCGTTCGGAGTCGACTTTAAACTGTAGGTCCCGCCACTCACGTATAAAATTAACGCACACAACATAAGTGGTGTGAGAAGCTAGGACGTTGTGTAATGCGTCAATTCAAGAAAGATACGTTTATACTGTGATGGCGACTTCGCTAAGCGGGGACTTACTGTATTGAGAAAATTGGTTTCAAAGTTATCAATTTTCTATTTGAAAATTCTCTAGAAGATCAGTAGCCATTTTGGAACATACAAGGAAATAAAACACCTACCCCTCCGGAGGGTTATATCTTGAACCGTGGTAGTGGGATAGCTGGAATAATTCCGTCCTCCATTCCCACAAACCATGCTTTACATTTCAACATTTTTGTTCACAAATCATAACGATCATAATGGGAATTAAATTTTATGTCAATAGTCTCCAATAATTGCAAAGTAGAAGAATAATCCACTTATTGCCACTGTTAAACCGTTAACAGTGCTCTGTTAATAGCAAAGTTTACCATGTTAGAGGCAAAAAGTGGCGCTGCTAAAAGAGGGGATTTGCTTCTTTGGTTTTTAAATTCGAATTTATCTTCACACTCGTAAGAAATTGCCTTGATACCAAATCTCCATTTTGCGCCCTCTATTGCATCTCTTGCAATGTCGACCACACTCCTGATCGTGGTGGTCTTTTCCTAAATCCTTATTGCAGGTCCGAGAGAGTTTCTCCTGCCTCGGCTCACGTCAGTAGTTGATTGTATATTATCCTCTCTAGTATTCTTCCCATTGTGTCAAGTAGACAGATGAGCCGATTTGACGATGGTTCTCCTGGTAGTTTTTTCCAGGTTTTGGAATGAGAACCAGTTTCTGCTTCTTCCATCTACGTGAAAAAACACTCTCAACGAAGCAGCTGTGGAACGCATCAGGTCTGAAGCGGATAGCCGTCTTAAGTGCCCTATTCGGGATTCCATCTGACCCCGGCGTTTTCCTATCTCCTATTCCATTTAGAGCTGCGAGTACTTCCTCTCATGTTACCTCGGCTATGGTATGAGTGGCTTACGGATCACTACTTATGATAGTGTAGGGCTGGCCCCGTGGGAATAAGGTACTAATAATCCCCCGTAGTAAAACTGGACAGCCTTGTTTAGCTGTTCCCGCGCACCGATTCTCAAGCAGATGACTCTGTAAGCCGTTCCAAAAGGATTGAAGTCAGCTTTTTGGCATATCCGCTGAAACAGTTTCTTGCTACTTTTAATGGCTCTTCTAAGTTGATGCCTTAGATCTTCATATAAAGCCCGTTCGACTTCCAGTCTTGCACTCGTGCGCTGGGCCCTTCTTCTCGCCCGAAAGCATGACGACCGTAGATTTCGAATCTCGTCATTCCACCAGTAGCAGGGGGAACTTCCGCTACACACAGTTCTCCTAGACATAGCAGCATCACACGTTGTTATTGTATGTATACATATGCGCATGTGTTTAAGCGCATCTCCTGCTGGAACAGATTTCTTTTTTAGTTCTTTAACTTTGAATTGCATTGACACTGGAGTACCAATACTTGCCATAGGAAATGGTTTCAAATTCAAATCTTATCTTCTAAGGATTTTTCTAAGAAAAATGCATAGCTAAGGAGACCTCAATATCATTAGGTACCACCCTAATACTCAAGTACTTATTATAGGTTTTTTTTTAAGTTTTTGTTTTGCTTACAAAATAATTTCGTTTAAATTTTTTTTCGCTTTTTTTTTTTGAACATTCATTTTCAATTTGCATATTCTCTTAATACAAGCAAACAAACAAATTTTTTTATAAAATTCTGGCTTTATTATGGATTTTTTTCCCTGTTGTTGTTGTTGCTGTATGTATGTATGTATGTTTTTAAAGAGATAATAAATTATCGAAGCAACAAAATTATTCAATCAATCAATCAAACGTCCAATACAGCAACCTACCAACCAACTAGTCAAACCGTCATCGCAATAAATGCAAATAAGGAGTGCGCATGAAAAAAATGGGCTTACTTTTAAGCTTATAACTTTTATCATAATTGAGAAAAATGAATACCGTTACATTGTTTTTGTTAGTCATCTATTCCAAAATCCACGTGATAAATTTCATTGCAATAGCAAAATTAGTTTTCTGAAAAGGGGCACCCCAAAAGAATGTCGCAAAAAAATAATTGAAATTTTCAATGAAAAATCGTGCCGCCTACAAAAAACGATTGCTAGGTTTGCAGGTGTTAACCAAAAAACAAATTCTAAGGAAAGAATAAAACAATATAAGGAGTCTTTGAGTATTGAGAGAGAAAGCGTGGAAGTGGAAGAAAAAAAGGATTTGCCGACCAAAACAAAGCAGGTAAAATAATACGTAAATTTCTAAAACATCCTAACATGTATGGAAGAAAAGTGGATCAAAAAGTTGGATGCTCTGAAAGAAATTTTATAAACAAAAGGATTCAAATATTATTTACTTTAATTGCAATATAAAACGCCACTTAGTTTTATTTCTATAACGAAAAGTTCAAGTTCAGTTTTTTTTTTGTGCGCACTCCTTATGTGCGTACCATCATCTCCATATAAAAGCGGAAAAAATACTTAAATATTGTTTAAAACTTTAAATATGCATTTGCAAATTGAGTATGATTGTTAGTAGAAAAGGTTTTTAAATAAAATATTATTTTTCCAATATTAATTGTGAAATATTATAAAAAAAATCATTAAAATTCGATTTAAATTGAAAAATATTTTTAATAAACACTCTCAACAGGTGTTGCTCTTCCCTGTTGTATAAACTAATTTAAAATTTGAAGGGGGAGGTTTGTACCGCCCTTTATTGGCGAGTTTGTCGATATCGACTCTACGAACGTACCCACCAAATTTCATACCTCTACGATCACTATGCCCCTAAATTTAAATTTTAATGGCTTGCCATGCCTACTTTTTCCTATACCGAAATTTTGTAAACTATCTACTATAAACTTTCGAACAAAAAAAGAATGGTTAAAATCGGTTCAGTAGTTTAAGAGGTGTAGGTGTCACTTTAAGGGGGAGGTTTGTCACGGCCGTTAGTGGCGAGTTTGTCGATATCGACTCTACGAACTTACACACCAAATTTCATTCCTCTACGATGACTATGTCCCTAAATATTCAATTTGAATGGCTTGCCACGCCTACTTTTTGCTATATCGAACTTTTGTAAGCTAGCTAAAACTGATAAGCTTTCGAAATAAAAAAATGGTTTAAATCGGTTCAGTAGTTTAAAAGTTATAGGTATCACTGTAAGGGGGAGGCTTGTCACGCCCGTTTTTGGTGGGATTATCGATATCGACTCTACGAACTTACCCACTAAATTCCATTCGTCTACGATCACTATGTCCCTAAATATTCAATTTTAACGATTTGCAACGCCCTTAACATTTAGTGATATCGAACATAGATGTTATCCGATCCTCCGACTTACACGATAGTTTAGTTTAATCATTAACACCGTGACAAGAGAATTTTATAAATATATTACATAGATTAGTCAATAAAGTCCCTTTATACAGAATCTCAACCTATCTTCTCACAACACCAATGCTGACAATGTTAATTTTATTCTTGAGTGCCAACCCATACTGTTTCAGATCGACTTCTAATGATAGATTTTTTTGAGAAACTTTTCATGGCAATTTTATTTACCCTCAGAGTTTTTCCATATACCCGTATTTCAGTGGTGTTGTACTAATTTTTTTTTTACCGGAACGCGTATATATAAATATATAGACAGGGCCGCTCCTGGTTTAGGAGGTCGCTCTATGCGGTCTCAATGTCCCAAATGATTTTCCATGAAAATCCTGGCGGCGGTCTTTTAGGTCTCATGTCTCAAATTTGACGACGAGGAGTTCCGGTTCGAGTTCGGTTCAAACCCTTGTTTATAAAAATACATGCACCTCAGATCCTCGTCTAATAAGCCAATACACTACCTATGGTGATCGAAAAGCATTAGCAAACATCTTTTGCCTATTTATCAGACAACATTTATTGGTGTTGGCTTATTGGACGTAAGGCCACGGTTCAAATCCCAGGTCAGACATCAAAACGAAAATACTTCTCTCACCAGATGTCTAGCAAAAACTATGAGTAAATAAAAACGCCTTGAAAAGTTTCTCAAAAATCTATCATTCGGAATCGACTTCAAACTGTACGTCTCGCCGCTCACGTATAAAAAAACATCAGTGATGTGAGAACCTAGACCATAATCCTGACTGAAGGATTGTAATGGCCAGTTATCTATGTATAGCTTGCCTCTATCATCTACAAAGGATTACTTATTATTAGTCCATTAGGGATATGCATAAGTAACTCACCATTTTTCCTCCAGAAATTATAAATTTAACCATCATTTAAAGATAGGGCAGCCTTAACTCTTGGGAAGGAGTAGAACTCAATGAGGGAAGGCCCACTTATATTTACACGCAATAACGAGGTACTCATAATAATACAAATAAAACGAAGGAAATATAGATGGATTGGTTAAACCATAAGAAAGTATCCTAAAGTATCAGGAAAACGGAAAAGAAATTGTGGTCCTAGGAGTAGCATCAAGCGCGAAAGATGAGGATACTTTTTTAAACGATTCTAAAAGGCATAAATAAGACTATTTAATGTTAACTTATATAAAAAAAAGTTAAATTGACTAACTGACGGAATAATAGGGCCATTTTCCGCAATTGTATTGAAACTGGAAAGGTTAAGTTAGGTTAGGTGAGAGGATGTGTACTTGTCAACTGTCAGAAGTACAGTACCCGGAGGTCGAATTGACCCGTTGTACAAGGTCTTAGCTTCTCAAATCACTCGTGTTGTGTGCATTAATTTTATACATGAGCGGTGGGCCCTACATTTTAAAGTCGACTCCCTACGAAAGATTTTTGACAAACTTTTCGTTGCAATTTTTATTTTCACTCTCAGAGTTCTTGACAGAAATCTGCTGAGAGGAAGTCGCCGGAAAAATATTTCTTTATTCTGCATTTCGTTTTGTTGGAGATGTCTGACCTGAAGTTTGAACCGAGACCTCACGTCTACCTACTAGACTAGGGTGACTTCAATGACTGATTACGGACACTAAAATTTGAGTCACGTAGGGCAATAATGTTCTTAAATATCATGAACAAAAAAGTGGATGGCGGCAAGTCCAGAATTTGCAACACAAAAGATAATGCAGTGCATATGGTGAAATTGTTAACTAAGATCTCTCACAACCTCTTCAAACAATTGATTCCAATAGATTAAGGCTAGTAATTCCATTAAAACGATCAGATTTGATCATACAAATGGTGATGGATAGGTCATGTTAGAGGACGTGTACTTGTCAACTGTGACAAGTACAGTACCCGAAGGTCGTATTGACCCATTGTCTTAACTTCTCACACCACTCGTGTTGTGTGCGTTAATTTTATATGTGAGTGGCGGGACCTACAGTTCAAAGTCGACACCGAACGACAGACCTTTTTGAGAAGCTTTTCATGGCAATTTTTACTCTCAGAGTTTTTGACAGAAATCTGCGGAGCGAAAAGCGCAATTGTATTGAAACTGGAAAGGTTAAGTTAGGTTAGGATAGAGGACGTGTCCTTATCAACTGTCACAAGTACAGTACCCGGAGGTTGAATTTACCCATTGTACAACATCTTAGCTTCTCACACCACTCGTGTTGTGTGCGTTAATTTTATACATGAGCGGTGGGACCTACAGTTTAAAGTCGACTCCGAACGACAGATTTTTTTGAGAAGCTTTTCATGACAATTTTTACTCTCAGAGTTTTTGCCAGAAATTTGCTGAGAGGAAAGCGCCGAAGAAATATTTTCGTTTTGATGTCTGACCTGGGATTCGAACTCGGGCCTTGCGTCTAATAGGCCAATACCCTACCTACTAGACCACGGCGAAAAATAGGAATTGAAATTGGAAAAGTAAATAGAAATTTCAAAAGCAATAAGATTTTGTGGAATCTGAACACAAAGAGGAAGACACAAAATATGTTTTTAAAGCTTTAAAATATGTGAAATCAATTCACTTTCAGTGGTGCTAATTAAAATGTAATCAAATATGTATGCGCAGAGCAATATTGACGTGTTAATTAATTCAGTAGCGCTATAAAATATATTCACTTTAAAAATTTAAATTAAAATACAAACAATACAGATGAGATGATATTAACAGAGTTTTCGAGAAGAGAAAATAATATTAAAAGCAGATTCACAAAAAAAACAAAATTTCTCCTATGTGAACCTATCCCCCTTAGCTCTCACTACTAGATACGCAGTTTAAAGTGGTTCCTGTTAATAAAACGTAAATTTATGTTTATAATATCAGTGTTGTTGTTATTATTATTTTATTAAAAAACTGCTGAGTTATATAGTTTAAGGTTTAATAATAAAAAAATATTTACAACAGCTGCTGTTTAAAAATATTATTGCATACTTTAGGTTGCTTATCTAAACTACAGCATACTTTTACTTGCTGCTTGTTTTTTTTTTTTTCGTATGCTGCTTGCATGATACTATTTAAACTTGGGTTGTTACAAGTTATTTTCCTTTTTTTTGTTGTTGTTCCTTTCCTTCCCTTCGTTGTTTTTGTTGCTTATATTTGCATTTAGATTAATAGTTAATTTATTTAAAATCCACTCTTAAGAAAAATCTAACAAAAGGAAGAAAGAAAGGAAAAACGAAACAAGGAAAAGAAATTTTAACAGCCACTTTAGATTTATTTCATTATAAGCTCTGTTCTATCTCTTTCCCTCTCTCTCTCTCTCTCTGTCTCCCCTTGGTAGTGGAGCTCTCTGCCCTGCTGGAAATCTGTTATACTTTTACTCCACATGACAGCGTAAAAGTTTTAAGTTTCAAGTTTATTTCATCATTGTTTTGACATTTAAGCTGTTTTCGGTTTCATGAACGTATAACGTTTATATATTATGATTATAAATCTTTCTTTAGCATATTTTAAGGAGCAAAAAAGGTTTTTATTTTTTTTTCGCTTTTTGCTGAAACAGCATTCATCTTCATTTCATTCGAAAGCTTAAGAGAATCTCTTAAAACATTTAATTTAAATACGAAAGCAAATAAAATTTAAACACTTTAAAAAGCCCATTAAAATATACTTTATTTTCTGCTAAATGCCGCCTTAAGATATGCTAGCTTTTTAAATCCATATAATCAACGCCTTAAACTATACTATAGTTTTTCATTTTTAAATCTAATTTTCTTGCATTTGCAATAAATACATACAAATCCATCTCCGTGTGCCATATCCATGGCAATTTGCATGCAAGATAGTTTCCTAGAAAACATTCCTTTGATGTATGATGCCATCACGGTTAAGTTTTAACCCGCTTTTCTATGCAAAATGCCTTTGCCTTCTTGGCATGTACAAATGTACTGGAAAATAATATGCGAAATGCGGGCAAAAGAAATCGAAAAGAAAAACGGAAGAAAATTTAAAGAAGGAAGCAACAATTTAAGTTTCACTTTAATAAGGTAAGGAGAACTTGCATAACCTTGAGAACATATGCTTAAGATTTCCATTTAAGTTAGAACATGTTAAAGATGCTCTTATCAGTAGCATGAAACTAATTAAGTCCTCCCAAGCAGCACTTATTATTTCTTCAGCTCCTTTCAAAGTTAAAACGACGCATTCATCTCAATCTGTTGAACGCTAGCGAATGCCGTCCCTGTTAAAAGGAGAATAAAATCAAAGGGAGCATTTTGTGTAATCGTATTAAGCGAGCTAGGTCCATCCATCAATTGGATTCTTGTATAAACAAAATCTGTTTCCTTCGTAGATTTAATCCGGTTGACTCTAAGGGCGGTAACTTCCTCTTTAAACATCGCTTTTCTCATATTCTTTCCCTAAGGAGAAATCATCGGGTATGAAGTAAAGTTTGCACCGATTATTCCTCAGATAAAGTAGGTCTTTAAAAGTGATACACTATATGCATAAAATAACGGCCGCTATTGGCAGTACCGTGGTGGCGGCTGTGGTTTAAACACAAATCGCGGGAAGAATTTAGATAGACTCTGTGTAGCATGGCGTAGCATCCTCAACCGGGTGGCATGACCCAAAGATCGGAAGGTGTTTTAGATAGGCTCCGCTCCTAACCAAGAGGGAAGTCATATCCAAATACATGGCTTCGAATTGGTAATCAGGTATAGCAATCTGTTACATCTGAAAGCGTTGGTAGATGCATTGTATTACATCCTATGCGAAGAGCACCGTGAGATTAGGTTCATGCGGGCAAGCACCCATGTAAAGCCAATAATCGGTTTGGGTCTGAAATCGCGAGAAGAATTTAACCAAGGGGGAAGTCATATATCATTTTTCGTATTTCGTTTTGTTGAAGATATATGACTTGGTGGTCACGGATAGACACATACATAACTCGTCATTACAACCCTTAAGTCAGGATTATTGACCTTGTTTCTCATATCACTTATGTTGTGTGTATTAATTTTATCCATAGAATTGGCGGGACATACAGTTTAAAGTCGACTCCGAACGACAGATTTTTTGAGAAACTTTTCATGGCAATTTTAGAGTTTTTGTCAGAAATCTGAGAGGAAATCAGAAATCATTTGTCAGAATGCTGAGAGGAAATCGCCTAAGAGAAATAATTTTTGTATTTTGTTTGGATGTCTGGCCTGGGGCTCGAACCGTGGCTTTAAGTCTAATAAGCCAACACAGTACGTACTAGACTACGGCCCCATCAAAAAATAGTCTAAAGGCGTTAAATCGCACGATCTAGGCGGCCAATTGGTCGGTCCTGAACGTGAAATGAAATGTTCACCGAACTCGCCTCTCAATAAGTGCATTATTATGCGTGCTGTGTGGCACCACATGTCATGCAAGTCAAGCTTTTCCATGCTTCAATTGACGCATTGGAAATTACTGTGTTAGAGAGCTTTAATGAGCATTTAGGTTCTGGTCTTGGATATATGGTATTACATAGCTACAAGTAAAGATTGTAATGGAGACTGTAGATACCTTGGCATGGATCTTTTGGATCCATATTAATTTAGAGTCAAGAATGAAACTTAAGACAGTAGATATACGTCACACTTTTTAGTGTAATTAACTGATTAAGTTTTGCTCTATTTAAACTGCATTTATTTTCGATCTGGCAACTTCTAGAACTTTATTGTTGATTTGTTATTGTAATTTTTTTATATGTTGTTCTGTTATTGTTAGCTTTCCTTGCAGATTTTCTTTTTAGAAACCTTAAGATTTATCTGCAACTGTATGGACACAGAACTTCTGTAAATGGTTGCTCAAATCCTTGAAGTGCTTAAATATTTCAAAAAGAAAAAAATGCTATTTGACTTCCACACCAAGATTAAAGCTTAAACAACCGCAGCTTAGATTCAAATGTCGTCTCTCTCTATTGTGGTTTTATCGCCGCCATATTACCATAAAGAAGGCCTTGCTAAACTTGCCTATTTTTTTGTATTCTCAACATGTCTTTTATTAGCTTCATTGCTGGTACCTAATTTAAAATTTGAACTCGTAAGCCGCTTTTATTATTCAATTCTATTGCCTCCTCTAAGAAGCAAAAGCAAATCCTGATCATAAAATATTTTTTTTTTTTTGTGAATTATTTCTGCGTACGTTTTTCATATTCGACGGTCACGTTTACGCTACGCTAAGAAGCTGACATCCACTTCATATAAAAATAAAATATAAATGGGAACAGCTTTATTATGGGATAGATGGTAAAAATAAACAGTGGGAGAAGTAATAAATGGTACAAGAACATTTGCGCTTTCACTTAATTTTTTTTGTTGGCTCTTCATATTCTTTTCATATTCGTATTGGAATTTTTTGTACAAGAATTAGTGAATTACGCAAGTTAAAGTTTTCGTTCAAAAATAACAAAAAGTACCTTTTTTAGTACTTTTTTGCACTTTCTCTCTTCATATAATAAAGCAAAAAAAACCATTTTTGCGCGTTTTAGTACATTTTTCCTTTATTTTTCCGCAGATTCACAGTAATTACGGAAGAAAACACATAATTTTCCTCAAAGAGCAAGAAAAAGTACTTTTTAGATCTATTTTTTCCTGATACTTAGGTACGTACGCTGAAATAGTTGTCCTAAAGGACGGAGGTTAGTCTGGAATGGCCTATAACGCCAATTCATCAGCACCGCAGACCATGTTTCTTTGGGGTATAAGCAGACTTTTCTTGGTTCCATTATCCCGTTTTAACCAATTTTAGAAGTCACCGTTGTCTAATAGGTAGTCCGGGTATTGGTTTATTAGATATGACCCACGAATCAAGCCGCAGATCAAATACACTTTGGAACCCAGATTGGATGCTCTTCAGATCCCTATAAAAAAACCAACTCATCAGTCTAAATCTAGATTTAGCAAACTTTAGCCAGTAAGCCAATGACAGAAGAAGCTTCTGGATGCTTAACATCTTGATCTATCCTCCTAATGCTTCGCCCTATCCGATTCCAGGGGCAGCAGTTTAACCATTTCCCTATCCTATGCATCACATGTGATGCTTAGCAAGTTGATTTCATACGCTTATGCACATCACATGGACAGGAAAAGGGTCACCGTGGTCTAGTAGGTAGTGTACTGGCTTATTAGACGTAAAGCCAGGGTTCGAGTCCCAGGCCAGACATCAAAAATAAACAAAAAAAAATACAAAAAGTATTTTTTCGGCAATTTCTTCTCTTTCTCTTCTTGAAAAGTTTCTCAAAAAATCTGTCGTTCGGAGTCGACTTTAAACTGTAGGTCCCGCCACTTCTGCACAAAATGAACACACACAACATACAGTGACGAGCAGAGGTGAGTGCATGTTCACAATACTGAGTTTCGTCATCCACAAAAACAAAACCATGCAAGCAAATACAAAAAAAAAATTTATTTTAATTCTTCACTTTATTCTTAACAAATAGCAATAAAAAAACAATAATTAATGAAATGAATTCAATGAGTTTGAATGAAAAAACGAAAATAACCCACATAAACTCAATTTTGCACGTTTCAAGAAAATTCAAGAAACTAGCCCAATTTCAATATTTGGTCCATAGAAAGTTATTAGAAATAGCTTGATTACGTGGTTTGAGATGCTTTCTTCCAAATGATCAATAAGGTCTTTCGGAATTCGATGCCATTTCGCATTTATACGATCCCAAAGTTTGACAATGCCTGTTTAGGCTGTTTCGTGGTGTCCGAGCCGGATTTTCACGAATGTCCAAAAATTTTTAATCGGATTGAGGTCTGAACTTTGTGCGGATATTCCAGCAATTGAAAATTTTGTTTCCCATTCCATATCTTTACAATTTTTGCTGTGTGCTTCGGATCACCATCCTGTTGGAAAATAAATTCTTATTCGGGATAAGCACATTTGTCCATAAAATTCGGAAGATGGGCTTACAGAATCTTTAGATAGTCTTTTTTCACATGATACCATCTACTAAATGTAGAGGGCCAACATGCCATTACTGCTAGCGCAGACCCGGGGAACGTGTTCAAAGAAACCATGTGAAGCAAACTGATAAAAACAGCGATGAAAATATTTTGGTTTGGGGATGCTTAATATGGTGGCATGTTTGTCTAATGGTGAAGGTATAGCACTGGCCATTTTATAGTCACCTAACAGCAACTCGTTTCCTTGCCGTTCGCAATCTTCCCTCTTTCCACCTTTCCTAAAAAAAACCTGCACAATGCACTGCATGAGTAGGGATCATCCCCTGAGTGCTGGTTTTATAAATAAAAGGGTTAAAGGATTAGGACCAACTACCCTCCCGATATAATATGATCATAATATAATACGGCCATCTGCTACGTCGTTCCCAAATACTTCCTGACTTAATTGGCCATAACAATCCGATTAACGGATTTCGGCGTGCTGCAACACATCCCTTTCAGGCGCCTCTCCTTCTTGCGCGCCTAAAACAGTTGGTCACACCAATCGATGACAGGGCATCCTCGATTTGGTCGTTCCAACGGATACAAGGTTGTCCTCTTCGCCGACTTCCGCAGATCCCCGCATTAAATATCCGTCTAGCCGGAGCATCCTCCTCTAAGTATCACACTATCTTTTGGAAACCCCGGCAATCCCAAATCCGATCTAATCCAAGGATTCCTTAGCGAGTCCTTTTAAGCAAGAAATAATCAAGACTTACACTAGACCGATCCAATCTCGCTTAGGACATTCTCACTGTCAACATATATCATGTAAAATTCTAAGTTTGAAGACGCTGGCTCGATTTTAGTCTCGAAAACCTTCAGAATACCAGATAATTCCGCTTTAAATTTGCCAAAAAGAAAATATGAGTTCGAAATGCTTACAGAAAACGCCAACCCCAGTGCCCTTTCCTTCCCGTATTCATATAATGTGAAAATTATGCATCTTTAGAGGCCCGGATAGCCGTCTAATTATTAGAAAGTGAGATTAAATCATTCCCGGAGATATTGTCTTCACTAATAATTATCACTGTAACCCATATGACAGATACTTTCACCGGGAACTACTGAACTGGAAAAAGTACCTTTTAATAAAATTTTTCTTCTTTCAAATATTTTTTAATGAAAGCCTCTTCCTTTAAAAAGTACTCTCAGTTGACAAGAAGGGATAATTTTTATGTCAAAAAGTATTTTTTTTTTTTCAAGGACTAAGTTTATTCTAATGGTACTTTTTGTAGTTTACACACGGTCAAAAGGTACTTATTGTATTTTTTTTAAACTATCCATGAGAAACTGACAACTACAAATGAGGGCAGAATAATTTTAATCCAGAAATACTGGGTTTTCCCGAAAACAAAAAGAAAATTCCAATTTTGAAATCACGTACCCTGGTTACTCTATAACCATCTGCCTTCTGTTATTTTGGAAAAGGACACGTTTTTGTACCATAAATATTTTCCTCTGCCATTTCTATTCATACTGATTCACTTTTCATTTATTTTCTACTTCATTTTCTTTCGTTTTTATTTGCTTAACATTTTCCAATAGCTTCTTGGGCAAGTCTCGTTACGTTTTCCTTTTTAAAAAAGGATTTTCTTTCCTTAATATTGCTCCCATAGTTTTATTTTACCATTTATTACAGATCTTTTCTATTTTATATGCACCTAAAAGAGCGCTACAGAAATATTACGATGCAGAAATGAGCTGAAATATGTTTGTATGCTGCAGTTGTGTTGTGCTTCAATTTTTATTTTCTCTTTTTCTTTTTTTTCTCTTCATTTTGTAATGCATATTTATGAGAAGTTTTTCTGTATGGGAAAAAATAATAATAATATTTGAAGCATACTTTTAGGGTAATTTAAAATAAAAATATTATTTGTTAAAGGAAATATAAATAATAACTTAAATCGTAAATAAATACTAGTAGAAAATTGAATTGGAATTTATTTTTTTCCTCTTCTGCTTTTCTATTTTATTTAATTTCCTTTTTTTTCTTGTTGTAAAAGCCCATTACATTATGTTGCATACTTGCCGGCTGTAAAATAAATTGCATTTTTTATATTGACGTTTATTTAAATTATTATTTAATAAACTTACCTGGTAATTGTTGTTTTTAATTTTTATAAATTTTTTATGAAATAAAAAAAATGGTTTTTCAAGTTTTTTTTTTAAATTTATTATTTTAAACGAATGTAATAATAAAGTGTGGTTTTTTTCAATTACATAAATACCATCGTTATCGATAACTGTGACTTAACAGCTAAAATTGCAAATAAGATTTGACAAGCCAACTTGTTTCATATAAAAACACTTTCAAATTGTGAAATCCATTCGCAAACTTCATACATCCAGTCGTTCACTTAAACGGCGCTTTAATTCATGATTGTCGCCTACGGACGGCTGTTATATTTATAAGTGTTCTAGTAGGAAGTTGCCGTAGGTCTAGTGGGTAGTGTGTTGGCTTAATAGACGAAAGGCCCGGGTTCGAATCCCAGGTCAGACATCCAAACGAAAAATATTTCTTCGGCGACTTCCTCTCAGCAGATTTCTGGCAAAGACTCTGAGAGTAAAAATTTCCATGAAAAGCTTCTCAAAAATCTGTCGTTCGGAGTCGACACTCACGCATAAAATTAACGCACACAACATAAGTGGTGTGAGAAGCTAGGTCGTAATCCTGACTGAAGGGTTGTAATGTATGTTATGTAGTAGGTAGTGTGCTGGCTTATTAGACATAAAGCCAGGGTTCGAGTACCAGGCCAGATATCAAAATAAAAAAATATATAAAAAGTATCTTTTCGGCGATTTCTTCTCTTTCTCTTCTTAAAAGGTTTCTCAAAAGAAAAAAAATCGTCGTTCGGAGTCG
Source organism: Sarcophaga peregrina (assembly GCA_014635995.1). NCBI lineage: Eukaryota > Metazoa > Arthropoda > Insecta > Diptera > Sarcophagidae > Sarcophaga > Sarcophaga peregrina. The sequence goes on along the minus strand of CM025793.1, from coordinate 81,454,596 downwards.
ACTTTAAACTGTAGGTCCCGCTACTTCTGTATAAAATTAACACACACAACATCAGTGGTATGAGAAACTGCGGGCTTCTTGGGGACGATTGCTGTTGACTGTCTAATGGTGAAGGTATAGCACTGGCCATTTTATAGTCACCAGTAGGAATTCGTTTCCTTACCGTTCGCATGAAGAGGGAAGATCTTTCCACCTTTCCTAAAAAACCTGCACAATGCACTGCATAAATAGGGATCATCCCCTGAATAAGAACGTTATTATTTATAATTGCTATTAAAAATAAATGCTTTTAAGAGAACGTGACTCTCGGGTATTTTTTTGACAGCCGAAGTGCTAAAGATCGAAATATTTGGCATTACGGATCGTCAAATAATTGCAATTGCATTTTAGTGCGGGGTATAAATGATACACGCCGCCCGATAAGGACGTGAACGTGTTAACGGTGAACATAATCGGTCTAGTAGTCCCCGTAGTCTAGTAGTTAGTGTGTTGGCTTTTTAGACATGAGGACTCTGTTCAAACCCCTGGTCAGACATTTTAAACAAAACAATACAGGAAAAAATATTTGTTGGGCGAATGCCAGATTTCGGGTAAAAACTCTGAGGGTAAATAGAATTGCCATGAAAAGTTTCTTAAAAGTCAGTCATTGGGAATCGAGTGTAAACTGTAGGTCCCGCCACTCATGTATAAAAATTGATGTGAGGAGCTAGGTCGTAGCCCTGATTAAAGTATTGTAATGACCACTCACAGAAGTCGCCGTGGTCTAGTAGGTAGTGTGTTGGCTTATTAGACGTAAATGCCAGTGTTCGAGTCCCAGGCCAAACATCAAAACAAAATACAAAGTGTTTTTTCGGTGATTTCCTTTCAGCAGATTTCAGGCAAAAACTCTGAGAGTAAAGAGAATTGCCATGAAAAGTTTCTTAAAAATCTGACGTTTGGAATCAAGTCTAAACTTTAGGTCCCGCCACTTCTGTATAAAATTAACACACACAACATAAGTGGTGTGAGAAACCAGGTCAATAGTCCTGACTGATGGGTTCTAATGACCAATTATGTATGTAATGACCACTTACAACGAATCAGTAAAAATTCAGTCAGTCTTGCGTGACGATGCTTTGCGTTTGAATAGAATAATCGTAGTTTAAAGATCTCTGTTGTAAGGATCTAACGAATAATTGTTAGTGTTTACTCAAAAGCGTGTAAAATAGAATAACAAACAAAGTAAATTGTTGTTGTTTACATCAAGTTGTGAACAGTGGCACACGGAATTATGCGAATTATTCTATTTGCAATCTATGAAACTCATATTTTAAACGTTTTTAAAAGGGTAAACACGTAAAAAATAAATGCCTTAAGATTATATTTACCTGACTTTAGTATAGAAAATATCTTCTGAGCATCATAGTAGTCTAGTGTGCTAAACTATTAGAGTGAGGGTCGTGGATTCGATTCCCTGATTCTCTGATCTGTGACACTACACCGAGCGTATAGTCGAAGTTACTCATCTCATATTGAATTAGAATATAATTTGTAATTATAAATAAAATATCTTCTCTAACAATATTTCTATCTCTGATCCTTACTTTATGTTCTCAAGCTCTTAAAAAATCACCCTGTATTGTTCAAATAGTAGTTAATTAATGTATCAAATTTAAATGTAATGAATTGGTAACATAATCAGGTACATGTTATATGTTATCGGCATAAATTAATTCCCTACCATACAAAAGAGAGTGAAGAGAGGTCGGGAGGCTTAATACATTTTTTTAAATAAATTTTTAATTTTTTTTAAAAATTCCATTAAATTTATTACACATTACGTCCTGATACTTTACTTTACTGTTCTGATAATTTCAATGTTTTTAACAGGAAAAATGAATTTATTTTAATTGCTAGACTTGATATAATTTATGTTTTAATTAAATATTGACCGCAGTAAATTAATAAAAATTAATTAAATACAGGCAGCACTTTGAAAATAAAATGTTTTAAAAACTATTAAAGTGTTCGCACTTCCAATGGGGGAGAGTATACTGCCCGACTTTGTTTCATGTAACTCACCATCCACTTGAAATCCAAGAGCGTCAATGCTTTTCCAAGTAGTCCCTGGTATGAATTACTCGTCATCGGTTCATATGCCTTTGATAGTGATAGTTGATCAGGCTATCACATTAGGTTAGAGGACGTGTACCTGTCAAACAACACAAGTACAGTACCTGTAGGTCGAACTGACATACATACATACATAATTGGCCATTACAACCCTTCAGTCAGGATTACGACCTAGCTTCTAACACCACTTATGTTGTGTGCGTTAATTTTATACGTGAGTGGCGGGACCTACAGTTTAAAGTCGACTTCGAAGGACAGATTTTTGAGAAGCTTTTCATGGCAATTTTTACTCTCAGAGTCTTTGCCAGAAATCTGCTGAGAGGAAGTCACCGAAGGAATATTTTTCGTTTTGATGTCTGACCTAAGATTCGAACCCGGGCCTTTCGTCTAATAAGCCAACACACTACCCACTAGACTGCGGCGAACTGACCCATGGTACAAATGTACATATGTGTTCAACAGGATGTCATAATCTGCCCTATAAATTTGAGGGCATACTTATCTCACGTAACAGTGATGTGAACAGGCTATCAAAATTATAATCTTAAGTTTAAAAACGAGAATTTCCAGTAGTTCCATTGATTGTAGAAATAATTTTACTGAGTACACACGTTTCACTCACTGAAAACATTATCTCCATCTAAATTCATATCGGATCTGCCATCGGAGACTTCCGAACTTTCCACATTACCATGGGCGGAGATAGCATTCAACAACACACGCATATAATAAAAATATTTTTATCGAAATGGGTGTTCTGTTCACGTAATTGACCAATCACTTTGCCCATTGCCCTACCGAGAAGGTAGGTAAAGAATTGTCTCCCCCCATTTGTTCCACTTTGTAACTCCTGTGGAAAACAGTGGCCAGATTACCAAGTTCAATATTTGGTGCGCAGTATACAATCTTCTGTAATGAATCCATAAGTAAGGAACCGTACCATCGAACCACAGCAAAAAAACGTTGATAGAAGACCAAAAGCCGTGAAGTCACCGTGGTCTAGTAGGTATTGTGCTGGCTTATTAGACTTAAAACCAGGGTTCGAGTCCCAGGCCCAGACATCAAAATAAAATACAAGATGTATTTTTTCGGCGATTTCTTCTCAGCAGATTTCTGGCAAAAACTCCGAGAATAAATAAAATTACCATGAAAACTTTCTCAAAAATCTGTCGTTCGGAGTCGACTTTAAACTGTAGGTCCCGCCACTTATGTATAAAATTAACACACACACCATAAGTCATGTATTGTATTATGTATGTATGTATGTATGTAGAAGACCAAAAGCTTCTGGATCCTTAACATCCCGATCTATACTTCTAACGCTTTTGTACCTTCTTTCTATCTAAACCTCCCTATAAGCCTACAGAAGCAGCAGGACCAAACACTAAACCGCCTACGTAATATGAACAACACATATAAGCAATTGAGCGATCACTTTGCCCAAAAATATCCTCTGGATCAACATAATCCACGCGTTCTGTCAAATTCAAATTGATTTAAGCATCATGCTAATGGAAAACTGAACATTTTATGCGAGCTCTCCCCAAAAAGCTGTGGCGAACATTTAAACGCAATTATATTCCATACATAATGGCTTCAGTAAGTCTTTCAAACGTATAAAAAATTTTGAAGATGTTTCACATACACTCGGGCCGTAATGAACGTTCCTACAATTTGTTCGCTTTAAGTCTGGCAACTTCGAGAACTTAAATGTTGTTTTGTTGTGGTCTATCATCTTTGACGATGATTAATAAACACAATATTTCCCTAGCATTATTGCTGGTAAGTTAACTATAAGCACTCATTAGGTTTTGGCGATTAATGGATTGGCGATGGTTGGATTAATGGATCCCGCATCTTAGAATCTTAAGACCTATTTTAAATACAAAAACTCTCTAGAGCGTAAAAGCAGCAAATACTTCCATAGATTATTACATTTTAATATGAATATTACTATAAAAGCTAGTTTTAAATCATATTTTAAAAAAAAATTCTTTATAAATTGCATACTTTTAGGCTTGAGGGTTATTTATTTTTTGCTGCCTAACACTTATGTTTATAATTCAAAAATTTATTATTTATTTTACGGTAAAAGATATACTCAAGTGGCTTATAAACATTTTCAAAATTTTCTGATGATTTCTAAACTAAACTAAACGAAAACTTAAAGCCATAAACTATTTGAAAAGTCTCAAGTGTTTGTTATTATTTGTTTAAACTCCTTAAAGTATGTGATGATTTGCAAATTTAAACAATATTTATATGAATTTAATACAAATTGTCTAAATAATACTTTTTAATAGTTTTTATAAATATTTCATGTGAAGAATATAAAAATGGGAAAACTAAAAGGACTAGGGGGAAATATAAGGTACGTTCACCACAGAAGGGTTGGCACTTTTTTAAATGAAATTAAAAAGAAAAGTTTTAAAATTTAAATAAAATTTTGTTTCAAAATTAAGTGCTGGAAAGCAAGGTACATATTGTATATAATTTTAAGGTACTTTTTTAATACCGGAAGGTACTTTGTCGTCTTAGGTATTGCATTAATTATGTAAGGATTGGAACCACTTTTTGCACTCATTTAAGACCACCGCTCATGTATAAAATTAACGCATACAATACGAGTGGAGTGAGAAACTAGGACGTTGCACAATGGGTCAATTCGACCTTCGGGACAAAGTACACGTCCTCAAACCTAACCTAACTCATCCATAACCATTTGTGATGATCAAATGTGATCGTGTTAATTGAATTACTGGCCTTAATCTGTTGGAATCAATCGTTTGAACAGGTTGTGAGAGATCTTAGTTAACAATTGCCTTTCAGTTTCACCATATGCACTGCATTATCTTTTGTGTTGCAAATTCTGGACTTGCCGCCATCCACAAAATACAACTTTTTTTGTTCATGATATTTAAGAACATCATTGCCCTACGTGACACAATTTTTATTATCCGTAAAAAGTCATTGAAGCCACCGTAGTCTAGTAGGTGGACGTGAGGTGTCGGTTCAAACTTCAGGTCAGACATCTACAACAAAACGAAATGCAGAATAAAGAAATATTTTTCCGGCGACTTCCCCTCAGCAGATTTCTGTCAAGAACTCTGAGAGTGAAAATAAAAATTGCAATGAAAAGTTTGTCAAAAATCTGTCGTAGGGAGTCAACTTTAAAATGAAGGTCCCTCCACTTGTGGATAAACTTAGCCCGCACAACATTGGTGGTGTGAAAAGCTAGATTGTAATCCTGACTAAAGGATAATAACAAGCAATTAAGTAAGTAATCAACCACTAGTGAAATAATTTTCCCATCATAGGTATTTATTCTATATTATACGCCAACCAACCCCTTCATAGCTTTCACTGGCTGACCAACCCTCCTATAGTTTGATGAGCATTATTTCAACAGACTTTTTGCAATTTTTATTTGCTTTTTCCCCCATTAAATTTTTATTATTTATTATACACGCACAACTCTATTACTTTGAAATCAAATTAACTGATCCGGAATAGCCACACAAATGAAGAGGGGGAAAAAACCCCCTTACCCGCCACAAATACTTCTAACGATTAGGGAATAATTTTTTTTTGGAAAAATTGTTAGAGAAACCAATCAACCTTAAAAGAATAAAAGAAACACATTAACTAACTTGGAAACAAACATTAGGGGAGAACCAGCCCTGTACAAAAATATTTCTTAGAAAATAGTAGAGAAACTGAAGACCTTAATATTGTGGTGGGAGAGGAGGGGGGGGGGGGCTGTGCGAGTATCAAATAAAATCCATTTTATTCCGCAATATATCACCTGAAGCGAAAAAATATAAAGAAAAGCCGGAAATAAATGGATTATAGATAGACAGACACATGCACAAAGCAAATATTGATGTGTCATGCCATCTATACAGGCTCAGTGATAAATACACCCCCCCCCCCAAGTCAAAAAATAACCGAACGAAAAACTTTGGGGTTGAAGGGAAGACAAGAAAAAAAATTTTTTTTATTGAACACGTTCACAAAATGGAAAAACGACGGCAGTTTTGAAGCACAATTTGTCATTCAAAACTCCCCAAGGACATGAATACCTGACATGTGTAACAAAATATACAAAAAAACGAACGTAACAAAATAAAGTAAAAAATGATGTTAAAATTACAGCAACAACAACAACAGCTACAGAAAAAATGTTCTTAAATTTGTATTTCTGAAATTATCTTTTCATTGCTGGGGATTATTAAAGCAATTTTAAATACTCATTTTATATTGCTTCCTTGGAGCCTGTAATTATGCCTTGTTTATTATAATTATTAAGCACTTGAAAGTATGCTTTAATTTTCCTTTAACCAGACCAACTATTTTTATACGGTCTTTATGCTCTCTTGCTGGTGGCATGGACATCTTATGGCCTGTAAAATATTTTCATAAAATAAAATCGATTTAATCTCCTTTAATTGTTGCAATAAGGAAATGAGAGTTAAGGCAGCAGCATGGCTATATGTATTGTATTTACAAAGGACTAAAGAAAGCATATTTTAAGGCTTATTATTATGTAATGTTGAATGAAAAATTGTGTAAAATACAATTCTTGGAAGTTTAATTATTATAATTTCTTAATGCGAGGTTATTATTTATTTTATTTTAAATCAATATTTAAAGAAAATTCTTTAAACGGAAATAAAATTACCAGGAAAAGTACTTTTTGAGAAATAATTAATCGAAACTGTTAATGGTTTACATACATAACATAACTGGCCATTACAACCCTTCAGTCAGGATTACGACCTAGCTTCTCACACCACTTATGTTGTGTGCGTTAATTTTATACATGAGTGGCGGGACCTACAGTTTAAAGTCGACTCCGAACGACAGATTTCTTTTGAGAAGCTTTTCATGACAATTTTTACTCTCAGAGTCTTTGCCAGAAATCTGCGGAGAGGAAGCCGCCGAAGAAATATTTTTCGTTTTGATGTCTGACCTGGAATACGAACCCGGGCCTTTCGTCTAATAAGCCAACACACTACCTACTAGACCACGGCGGTTTACAGCCACATTTAAATTGAATTTATCAATTTATAATAGCCTTCCATACGTACATAATTGTTTATTATAAACCCTCAGTCAGGGTTGCAACCTAGCTTCTCACACCACTTATGTCGAGTGTATTAATTTTATCCATAAGTAGCAGAACCTACAACTCAAAGTCAAGCCTGAACGGCAGACTTTTGCGCTACTCTTCGTGACAATTTTTTATTTATTCCCAGATTTTTTGTTGGATATCGTTCGAAAGGAACTCGGCTATGAAATTTTTTTTCATACGCCATTTTGACAGAGATATCTGTTCGTGTTCACACACGATGTGTGTGAAGATAAATTCGTATATAAAATTCAAAGACGGAAACCTACACTTTCAGCAGCGCCACTTCATGCCTCTAACAGCCTAAACTTTGCTATTAACAGAGCACTGTTAACTGTTTAACAGTGGCAATTACAGATTAGTCCTTTACTTTGTAATTATTGCGGGCTATTGACATAAAATTTAATTTCTCTGTCATTCGGAGTCAACTTTAAACTGTAGGTCTCGCTACTTCTCTATAAAATTAACACACACAACATAAGTGGTTTGAGAAACTGCTGGCTTCTTTGGGGACGATTGTTGTAGACTGTCTAATAGTGAAGGTATAACACTGGCCATTTTATAGTCACCTAACAGCAACTCGTTTCCTTACCGTTTGCATCTTCCCTCTCTCTTTCCACCTTTTCTAAACAATGCACTGCATGAGTAGGGGTCCTCCCCTGAGTGCTGGTTTAATAAAAAAAAAAGAAAGAATATTATCTGTGAGTTGAAAGATTAAATAAAAGGGAAATCCAACTACTACGGTTCGAAAGAGGGCCTTCTGGACTACCAGTTGCATATAGCCGGAATGCTGTACTATTTCTTATATGTTCCAAAATAACCACACTGATCTTCTGGGGAATTTTCCAGCAAAACCTTGATATTTTCAATTTTCTCAAATTTTGTTCTGTTAAAAGGATATTCTGGGATGTTAACGTCAAATATGGCGCTGCTAAAATTAATGGATTGCGTCATGGATTTTCATATTTAAATTTATTTTCACAGACATGGTCTCACGTTTATAAAGCCAACACACTACCTACTAATCAATCTAGGGAGAGTTGCTCCTATCTTAAGATTTGTTTCCAAAATGACCACATTGATCTTCAAAAGAATTTTCTAGCAAAACTTTAATATTTTCAAAGCCAATTTTCTCAACGCCACACCACTTTATATGCACCTATATTGCTGATTATATTAATAGGCATTAGAACCTTCCTTTGCATATATCACGGTACTCATAGACCTAGAGAATTTTCCAAAATTAACTACTAAACAACTGAACTTGTTCAGATGGATACTGCTAAATTGCTAACAGTGCTCTGTTAAGGGCAAATTTTGTTCTGTTAACAGTGGGTGAGGGCCCTACACATGGAGGATGTGACGCCTACCTCTATGGTGGGGTTAGGTACATTTACCCCTCCTCTACGTAAAAAAAATGTAGGTGCCGCCACTTCTGTATAAAATTAACATAAGTGGTGTGAGAAACTGCGGGTTACTTGGGGAGGATTGCTGTAGACTGTCTAATGGTGAAGGTATAGCACTGGCCATTTTATAGTCATCAGCAGCAACTCGTTTCCTTACCGTTCGCATTTACCCTCTCTCTTTCCTCCTTTCCTAAAAAAACCTGCACAATTGCACTGCATGAGTAGGGGTCATCCCCTGAGTACTGGTTAAAAAAAAACACTACCTTCTAATCTATGGCGAGTTGCTCCTATCTTAAGATGTATTTCAAAGTCATATTAATATCCCCGGGTTGTATATTAATTATGACCCTAAAATTATACCTAATGAGGAAGAGTTCGTCTTCTAACCTAACTTTTACCATTTAATACTAATTTATACATACAAAAAAAGTAAATTGCTTTTTTATTCACATTTTATTAACATTTTTTATACAACTTTTGCCTTAATGTCTTATTTTGTTTACCTTTTTTTAAAGCCCCTAAAACTAGACTATAAAATTAGCTTAAAAGGTGTGAATAAAACGGAAAATAAGAAAACAAAAGACTTCTTCACTTACTAAACATGCTTTAGAAATAAACCTTGACTCTCTTTCACTCATTCTTATATTTATACGCTCTCTTTTTCATATTGTATTTGCATCCTTTGTCAATTATATAGAGAAAGCATAGCATACTTTTAGGTCTTATTTAAAAAGCGAAAACGAAGAAAAAGAAGAAAACTTTAGAAATGCTAATAAAAACAATAGAAATACTACTTGAATTTTCATAATAAAGCCATTCATTTTTTTTAAAATATAAGAAAACGAAATATGAAAAACAAAAGCTTCTGTTTAAAAGAAAAATTATTTTAAGTAGGGCGAAAAAAAGGTCATGATTTATGTTTTAATAAACAAGCATTTAAAGTGTCAAAAAAATCATATTTTACCAGTTTTATGACAGAATTTAAAGGAAAATTAATGGACTGTGTGGTCAAAAAAACAAAAAAAAAATTAACAAGAAACAGAATGGCTATGGACTATTTGATAAATATTTTATTTATTGGAGCCATAAATTATGGTCATTCTTTTTTATGGTATATACAGTCATAGATGTTCATTAAACCGCAGTAGATTTTGTTTTTCCAGACACCTTTTTATTTCAAATTGATGAATAATTTAAAAAAAAAAATTAGAAAAAAACATTTAAAATATGACCTCAAAAATTGCAAATAAAATAAAAATACATTTTGTGTTCAGTTTTAATTAAAATTCTTTATTGTTGGCACAATTTTGTGTGACACTGTTCTCAACATGATTAAAACAACAACAATTGCTTTATTTGTTATTCCTCTTTACTCTCATTTGCGTAAACAATAACAATTGTTTGGCAGATCTGTGCAACGAAGATCTTCAAACTACGATTATTCCCTTCAAACACACCGGGCTTTTACACAAGAGTGACTGAAATTTTACTGATACTTTGTCTTGCCTTTTATAGGACGACGGAGATAGTCTGATGAATGTTTTTGAAGGCCAATGTTTGTGGCCTCGAGATCTCTATCAATATAAATATCGTTGTTTCATTATTGTTGTTTGGGTATTTGGTTTACATTTATTGTTGTCGAGTTTGTTGTTGCATTTTTGTTTACTTGTTTGACATTTTTTTATATTGGTGTTTGTTGTTGCATTTTTGTTTACTTGTTTATCATGTAAACAAGTTTGTTTTTGTAGCTTTTATTTATAATGTTAAACACCATTTCCATTTTCATAACAATATGAAAAGGTTTTGAAAAACTTGTTAGTTTACGAAGTTATTAAGAGTTTGAGTTATAATTCACTAGGAAAATTCTTTAGCTGTCCTTTTAAATCATTTACCAGTCGAGATTCGCTTAAATCGTTAGGCTACGTTGGTGTGGTAGCTTTAGTAACAAAAGCTCACTTGAGTATGCATAGCGCCCCGTTGTGGCGCCACAGGTGCACGCAGTCCCTTAAATCGTACAACACTTACTTCCTCTAGATAAACAAGATGGTGTTAATAATTCCACAACTTCTTTCCCTGTTTCTCTTAGGTAATTGTGACTTAAATTTAATTTTATCCATTTAATACACGGGAATACATTTAAAACTCAAACGTAATTATAAAAAAAATCTTAATAATCTCACGAAGTCTCCGTGGTCTAGTAGGTAGTGTGTTGACTTATTAGACGAAAGGCCCGGATTCGTATCCCAGGTCAGACATCAAAACGAAAAATATTTCTTCGGCGACTTCCTCTTAGCAGATTTCTAGCAAAGACTCTGAAAGTAAAAATTGCCATGAAAAGCTTCTCAAAAATCTGTCGTTCGGAATCGACTTTAAACTGTAGATCCTGCCACTCATGTATAAAATTAACGCACACAACATAAGTGGTGTGAGAAGCTAGGTCGTAATCCTGACTGAAGGGTTGTAATGGCCAGTTATATATGTAATGATTTCATGTCGCATCTCGTCTTTCCATGCTTTCTATCGTTTTGCAAAATTTTCGATAATTTTTAATAGCTTTTCCCAACAGCATTATGATGCCAGCAACTTATCTGTGGATTCTGCAGTATGAGTTAGTTCTCAAGGGAGTTTAGAACATTCAATCCAGCGAGATAGAAATAAAAATGTGGTACTAGTAGGCAGTGTGCTGGCTTATTAGACGTAAAGCCAGAGTTCGAGTTCCAGGCCAGACATCAAAAATAAAAAAAATACAAAAAGTATTTTTTTCGGCACTCTCTTCTCTTTCTCTTCTTGTTTCTCAAAAATATGTCGTTCGAAGTCGACTTTAAACTGTCGGTCCCACCACTTCTGCAAAAAATTAACACACATAACATAAGTGGTGTGGGAAACTGCAAGCTTCTTGGGGAGGATTGCCATTAGACTGACTAATGGTGAAGGTATAGCACTGGCCATTTTATAGTCGCCTAGCAACAACTCGTTTCCTTACCGTTCGCATCTTCCCTACCTCTCTTTCCAGCTTTCCTAAAAAAACCTACACAATGCACTGCATAAGTAGGGGTCATCCCCTGAGTGCTGGTTTTATAAAAAAAGAAATAAAAATGGCTACTTAAGTAGCCAGATGTCGCCGTGGTCTAGTAGGTAGTGTGTTGGCTTATTAGACGTAAAGCCAGGGTTCGAGTCCCAGACATTAAAATAAAATTCAAAAAGTATTTTTTCGGCAATTTTCTCTTAGCAGATTTCTGGCAAAAACTCGGAATCGACTTTAAACTGTAGGTCCTGCCACTTATTTATAAAATTAACACACACAACATAAGTAGTGTGAGAAACTGGGTTAATAATCCTGACTGAAGGGTTGCTATGTAGTAGCAACTCGTTTCCTTACTGTTCGCATCTTCCCTCTTTCCACCTTTCCTTAACCTGCACAATGCACTGCATGAGTAGGGGTCATCCCCTGAGTGCTAGCTCAATAACAAACAAAAAATATTTGTGTGTTGATAAGATTAAATGAAAGGGAAATCCCACCTTTACGGTTCGAAAGAGGGCCGTCTGGACTACCGTTTGCCTACAGTCGGAATGCTGTACTATTTCTTAAATGTTGTGGTGTGAGAAACTAGGTCAATAATCCTGACTGAAGGGTTGTAATGACCAATTATGTATGTATGTATGTAGCCAGTGTGTTGGCTTATTAGGCGTGAGGTAACGGTTCAAGCCAAAAGAAATTTAAAAATGAATCAATGAAAAAGTTTCTTAAAAACACACTATCTATTAGACTAGCTAGTAGCTAGCTTCAATCAATTAAATCCTTGTCGCAGTCCTTTCAAGGCTTTCCTGAATTTAATTTTATTTCTTTATTATACAAAAGAAAACTTAATTTCAATGGAATAGTTAAAAGACCGCATGTTTGAACTACGAAAGGGGAGTACTGCTAACAAACACTTTTCTGTGAGTGTATGAAATATTAAAGAAATATTATTAATTATGATTAATAGGTGCTCAATTTAATGTTTATTTCAAAGGAATTTAAAAGAGAAAAATAAACATTTTATGGCCATATTTTACAAATAAACCCATTTTATTGCCAATATACATTGTATAACGAGGGGCTAAGGCTCATAACATTCTTAAATTGTATGTCCTTTATTTAATTTATTGCCTTTTTTTCAATTTTCTACCAAAAACAGACCAAAAAAAATTGTTTTCCCAACCATTTTTCAAATATTTGTTTACAATTTTTTTATCTCTTCCAATGCTGCGCTCTCTATTTGTATTCTACAAACGTTTATTTGTTGTTATCATGTCGTTGTTGTTGTTGTTTTTTTATTTCCGGTGTTAAGTAATTTATCCTTAAATATTCCATTAAATTAAATAACCCTTGAGCTTTTATAACCATTAAATGAAATCCTTTTACAACATTTATTTCATTTCATTTTTACTTTTTTTCACTCTTTCACTCGCTATCTCACATTACCTACCTCCCTCCCTCCCCATCCCTTTCTCGCAATTCGTTTCAATTAGAACTCAAAGAAAAAGTGAGAGAGAGAGAGAGGGTGAGAGAAAAACAAAATCGCTTAAAATAACATGCACTCGGATCAAAAGTGTTACAACAACGAGTGCGAGGCGATTGTAAAAACATGTGTAAATTAAATACCACACACGTATGGTATCTAAAATATTAGAAAACTTTCTATATCAGCAGAGTACAGTACTATACAGTACCATATGTGTGCTGTTTGCCATGAGTATACACATTCACATACATATACAGGGTAGCTGTTATGTAATGCAACAAATTAAAACGCTATATTTTTTTAATTTTATTGTTCAAAAGCAAAAAATTGTGGAAATAACATCAAACTGAAGAATCAGTTTAGATTTGTTCGAATTGGGCACCTTTGGTATGAATTATGGCCTTCAAACGGCCGACAAAGCCATCACAGGCTGCACGAAAGTAGCTCTGGGGTATTTTGGCCCATTCCCGGCGAAGCACTGTCTTGAGATAATCGACAATTTGGTATTTATTAGTGAGAACCTTACTCTCCAAACTGCCCCAGACGCAAAAGTCCAACGGATTGAAAACCGGACATTTGAGTGGCCATTGTGCACTAGAAATAAAGCATAGAACCTCCTTTTTAAGCCATTCTTGGTTGACGCATGCTAAGTGTGGTGGTGCTGAGTCCTGTTGGAATGTCCATGGTTTGCGGCCATAATGTTTGTCTGCCCAGGACTTCAATACTGTCTTCAAACATTTTCCCGATAATGTTCGGTATTTATTTTGACCCCACGGTTGATGAATACGAGCGGGTAGCGACCATCGGCCGTTACGGCGGCCCATACCATTACCATCATCGGCGCTTGAGTTCTAGTGGCCAATCGCTGGCGGAAATTTTCAACTGACCTCTTTGGCAAGTAAACCCGATCATTTTGTTTATTCACAAACTGCTCAATTTGGAATGGCTTCTCATCGGGGAAAGCCAAATTCGGTAACTGGCCACTTTTGTGCAAGCGAACTAACTCTTTGGCTCTTTCCAGACTAACGTTTTTTTTGTCCATCGGTGAGCTCTTGCACTTTTTGGAACTTCAATGGCTTTAGTCTAAGCTCATTTTTCAAAATGAGTTGCAACCGTTCTCGCGATATTTTCATCTCACGAACAATTTTTCTATCACTGCGGCGTGGATTTCGATCAAATCTGGCCTTCACTTTTCGGATCATTTCTGGTGTTTTTACCGTTTTTTTCGTCCACTTTTTGGACGCGAAGCAACACTGCCAGTATCACGGTAACGAGCAAAGGTACGGAGAAACAAAAGATTTTTTCACATTTAAATGCTGGAGGGGGCTCTAACGATAGCCACTTGTGGTGGTTTTCCAGTCAAATATAAAGCAATCACACTATCACGCTTGAATTCCATCACGAATAACTTTTTTTCTGAATGCAATAGATCAAAATGCCTTTGTAAGCTTGTAAATAATAAAATGAACTGTCACTGGAATAAATCTGTCAGCTGTCAGACGAGCGGCTTACAAATGATAACAACCTGAAGTTGGTTGTAATACATACCAGCCACCCTGTATATGTAAGTTTATATGTGTGTTTGAGAGTACGTTAAAATCTTTTTAATGTATTGTTATTGCATGGGTTGTTTTACTCCCATATTGTTTATTGTTTTCGAAAAAAGGTAACAAAGCACAGAGAACCATAAAAATAAATAAAAAAAAGAAGACAAAAAAACAATAAAAACCAGGAAGAACAGAACACTACAATTGGTCATAATCGACTATGAGTTATTTGTTATTGAAAAACACTTTAAAAAAGTATCGGGATTGTCAAACTGTCAACCGATTTTATTTACTTAATTAAATAATAACAAACAAGACCTTCTAGTTCGAACCCCAGCTCCAACAACTCTGATAGTAACTCATTCCCATGAAAAATTCTTTCAAATCTCTTCAACACGGTAGGCATTGAAATATGTATTTTGTTCCATCGTTCATGAATAAAATTAATGTGCAACCTGGTTGGCGGGAGAAGTGCTAAAGACCTATTTTTCATAACCCATAATGCACTTACTTATTAACTTGATTGGTTATTACAACCCTTCAGTTAGGATTACGACCTAGCATCTCTTATTCACTTGCGGTGTGTGTTAATTTCATCCATATAAGTAGCAGGGCCTACATTTTTAAGTCACCTTTCAACGGCAGATCTTTTAGAACCTTTTCATGGCAATTTTATGGACTTTCGGGCTATTTACCAGAAATCAGCTAAGAGGAAATCGCCTAAGAAATATTTTTTTTCACATTTTGTTTTTTTGGAAGATATCTGACCTGGGGATTGAATCAAACCCTCATGTCTAATCAGCTAACACACTATCCACTAGACTACGGGGACATCATAGCTACGACTACTTCGATTATAGCTCATTGCCATAAAAAATTCTTTCAAATCTGATTGTCAACGCAGGCGTATTTTCTCATCCACTTATGAATAAAATTAACGCAGAACATGACGTAATAAGAAAAGCCGAAATTCTGACTAAAGGCCTTATCCATAATGTACGTATTGAAGGTAACTTACTAATTTAATTGGTTAAAAGCCCTGGTCCATAATGGACGCATTTCAGCTAACTTACTTACTTAATTGGTTAGACAAACTTATGGTCATAACTACGACCTAGTTTTGCACACTACTTATGTTGTGTGTCTTAATTTTATTGATGCAGAAAATACTATAAAATAGTTATCGACCTTATTGTTCCTTGAAAAGTTATCGATTATAAAGATCTCCTACTATTCAAATAAAATTTTATTATTTGAAAGGATATTTATCGCTATTTTTTTTTTTATAAAATGATTATCGATAGAAAAATTTTCTTTAACACATTTATCGATATTGGAAATACTATTAAACAGCCATCGGAATTACCAATTAATACCGAAAAGTTTTCGAAAGCATCCTACAAATCAAATGAAACTCATTTTTATTTTGAAGAATATTTATCGTTCTTAATTTTTTTTGGTCTAACATAGTTATCGATAGAAATATTTTCTGTAAGGCATTTATTGTTGTTAAAATTACTTAAAAAAAAATTGTTATCGATATTAATAATTTTCCATTGAATAGTAATCGATATTGAAGATCTGCTACAAATCAAATGAAATTTATTTTTATTTTGAAGAATATTTTTATTAATTATCGATGCTATTAATTAGTTATCGATACTAAAAATTGTAGTTTTAAAATAGTTATCGATAACATACATAATTGGTCATTCGAACCCATCTGTCAGGATTATTAACCTAGTTTCTCACACCACTTATGTCGTGTGTGTTAATTTTATACATCAGTAGTTATCGATAACCTCAATCGTTATTAAAAACTGTTTAAGCCAAGTTTTTTCTTCTTTTATTATCGGCAATAATGATTACAGACATAATTGGCCATTACAACCCTTCAGTCAGGATTACGACCTAGTTTCTCACACCACTTATGTTGTGTGCGTTAATTTTTTACATGAGTGGCGGGACCTACAGTTTAAAGTCGACTCCGAACGACAGATTTTTGAGAAGCTTTTCCTAGCAATTTTTACTCTCAGAGTCTTTGCCAGAAATCTGCTGAGAGGAAGTCGCCGCAGAAATATTTTTCGTTTTGATGTCTGACCTGGGATTCGAACCCGAGCCTTTTGTCTAATAAGCCAACACACTAACCACTAGACCACAGCGACTTCTCAATAATGATTGGCATGATTTATGTCAAATAACACAATATAAATCCACTTGTATTGCCTAGGCTGGCTAGTGTAGGGTGTAGAAATAACAATAAATTCTAAGGGGAATAATTGTAGAGAAAAACACACACGTTCACGTGAATGCAGGAAAATAAAAATCAAATAAAAAATTTGCAAAAAACAGAAATAAATTCTGAGTGCATAAGGGAGTAGAGAGACAGAGAGAGAGAGAGAGAGAGAGAGAGAGAGAGATATGGTTGGTGGTAAAAAACGACCGAGAGATAGTATTTCGTGTCGAGAATTTATTTCGTTTCATACTTTTCTAAACAGTATTCACAAAAATTCAACTTTACTGTTGGAGGGAGGGTTACATGAAAAAAATTTGGGGGGGGGGGGGGGGGGGAGGGTATTATTTGAAGTAAAGGATACATTGTGTACCCAAAAATTTATTTCTGTATAGCTGACAGTGTTTACATTAAACACTGCTATGTAGAGATTTTATAAATCAAGTTACTAAGGAATTGTAAACAAATTGACAGAAAAATATCAGTTTTTTACGGAAAATATTTGCCCAGTGTGTCCAATTGATTTAGTTTTGCATACTAGTTTCGAGTTTATTTACGTTTCGTTAAAAAAAAATTATTTTTTTTCTTTATAATTTCAGAATTCCGCGGAACCAGTTTATTCACCCACCATGGCTGGCGGTTTGTTTTCCATTGATCGTAAATTCTTTGAAGTGTTGGGTACTTACGATTCCGGTTTCGATATTTGGGGTGGTGAAAATCTCGAATTATCTTTTAAGACTTGGATGTGTGGTGGTACTTTGGAAATTGTGCCATGTTCCCATGTGGGCCATATATTTAGAAAACGTTCGCCGTATAAGGTAAGTGAAAAAGAAAATAAAATTCATGTGAAAAATGATAAGCATTGATATGTCGGATCGGATTCGTCCAATATCCAGGCGAGATATAATGTAGTCACGACTTTGGGGCGTTCCCAGTCACTTACTCTTCAGCCACATGTCAGATGGTAGCCTACACACATACATACATAATTGGCCATTACAACCCTTCAGTCAGGATTACGACCTAGCTTCTCACACCACTTATGTTGTGTGCGTTAATTTTATACAAGAGTGGCGGGACCTACAGTTTTAAAGTCGACTCCGAACTACAGATTTTTGAGAAGCTTTTCATGGCAATTTTTACTCTCAGAGTCTTTGCCAGAAATCTGCTGAGAGGAAGTCGCCGAAGAAATATTTTTCGTTTTGTTGTCTGACCTGGGATACGAACCCGGGCCTTTTGTCTAATAAGTCAACACACTACCCACAAGACCACGGCGACTTCAAGATGGTAGCCTAGTTAAGAATAATCAGATGGTAGCCTAGTTAAGAATAATAAACAATGCCTGATAGGTTATAGTGATTTTTAGTTTTAACTGAGGGAGCAAATCGATTAAAAAGTCTTACAAACATTAACTCAAACTTAATATACCAATGAAAGGAGGTGTAGGGCATAAAAACTGTGTTTGAAAATCAGTGTCATTTAACACAATTAAAACACGACTATGTTTGTGGCAGTGACACAGGCTCGGGCACATTTTGTTGCAATTTTTTTTGTTGGTTTTTTTTATTAATCACAGCTAAGAGCTCAAAAACTAAGGTTCCCAGGAAAATAAGGTACCACAAGCGCATAACAACTACCGCAGCATGGACATGTTACTGTCCATGCTTTATCCTCTATCTGTATGGCGTGTTGTAACATCAGACGACGAAATGTTGCATGTGGGACAAACAAAAATTCGTTGCACGAATATAAGTTATAACATGGGATGGCTCTCGACAAAAAAAAAAAAAAAAGATTCTTTGAAGCCATAAGCATTAAAGAGAAAAGAGGGATTAATTTTCACAAAGCAATTAAGAGTCCTAGCAGGTTATCCGGTACCCTACAGCATAAGTTGCATAAATCCGTTAGAGTTTAGCAAGTGAATGAAATTCGAAGTGCTTATCAGTCAAGACAATGTTACTTCCTGTGAAAAAAGTTTATTTTCTTCCAAAACACCCAACATTCGTAACAAAATCCACAACAATTCCATTATACCGTACGCTGTGTAGTTTATGTTGTTCGTGTAGTGTATGTTGTATGTGTAGTTTACATTGTAAAATTCGTGAATTTTATTTCTCTTGTGTTTCTTTTTTTTTGCAAAATTTTTCATTAAAATGTCAAGTGCAGGTAACAAAATGAACAAAAAAAAATTTTTTAAAGTTTGTTTAACTGATTAAAACAACACTCTTCCGCGTTCCGTTCGTTTACAGCCAGCCAAGGAGAGCCAAAGCAAAGGAAGTTAATGTATTTAATTAAAAATGAACGGAATGGCTTTAGTGGAAACTGTATTTAATAGTGCGCTGCAGTGAAATGATAGAATGTTTGAAAGGTTGTCACTTAATAGGTTTGGATAGGTTTAAATAACAGACGATAAAATGCTCTTTACATTTCGGCAAGCTAAGCAAAGACAACAAAAATAGATTTTCAAACATTTTTGATGCCGAAATAAACTTAAAAATGTTCGAAATATTGTGTCGTTTAGGATAGAATACAAGAACGCGACATCTCCGTTAAAATTAAAGCTAACTTGAGCTTATATAACGCGAGCTTATGATGCCATATGAAGCTAGGCGTCATAGCAAACTGCCTAGTCATTATTAAGCGGTTGCTGGCTGTGTACAGCATCAGAACTGCGCATTAAAGCATTTCGCCTTTGGAATCAAACTGAAAACCAGTTTCAAAGTTTAATGAATCAAGGTGATATGCAATCTCTCTTACTCCATCGAGAAACATGCATAACTGGTCATTACTAATCTTTCAGTCAGGATTACAACCAAGTTTCTCACTCCACTTACTATGTTGTGTGTGGTTAAGGGACAACAGTGCCCGATATACGCAAATTTATCGCTGAAGTTCCTGAAACTGGTTTTATTTGTTGATAAGCCAAGACGCGCTCCCACCAAGACAAGACCGTGCTCGTACAGTGCTTGCGTACACCCGTAAATATCGAAGTTGTGGCTGAGTGTACGTGAAAGAGAATCCATCAACATCAAGAACATCGTTCTCAAGAATTAAACATTTCACACACCAGTTTACGTCGAATTTTGCGCAAAGATCTCGATATAACGTGTTACTACGTTCAATTGATTGAACTCAGGATCATCCGCTTCGCTAAATGGGCCAACAAAAAACTGCACGATGATGTCAATTTTGCCAAAAATGAATCATCTTTTCAGATGAAGTTCATGCTCATACCTGATACGCCAAAACGTGACCGTGCTCGTACAGTGGGTACACCTGAAAATATCGAAATTGTGGCTAAGAGTGGGCGTTTCGCTAAGTTTTCGCATCGCTAGATACAGATCTCGTTAGGCCTACGATAAACAGCACGATTTGTCTATTTTGTCAAAAGTAAATCATATTTTAGGATGTGAAGCTCATTTCCATGTTGCTGGGCACGTTAATAAATCAAATTGCCGTGTTTGGGGCGCAGAAAACCCAGACGTGGTCTTACAGAATTCAATGCACCAATGATTTAGTGACTATTTGGTGCGTCTAGTGGAGCAGTCATCATTGCGCCACATTTCTTTGAAGATAAGGACAACGTAACCATACGGTCTATGGAAACACCCCTTATCGCGCCATTGTAACCGATTTTTTGGTACCCGCTGTTCATGGTATTGATGTGGACGATGTTTGGTTTTAACAAGATGATGCCACTTGCCACACATCTCAACGAAACAAACGACTTATTACATCACACTTTTGATGGCCGTTTAATTAGCCCAAATTGGTGATGTCAATTGGCCGCCGACAACCTGCGATTTAACATCGTTGAACTATTTGCGGTTAGGCGTCGTTAAAGACAAATGTTATGTCCACAAACCAGAGACAATTGAGCAATTCGTGATGCTTTGCAGAGATATGACCCCCCAATACACTTGAAAAAGTACAAGAAAATTGGTTCGATCGAATAGGATTCTGAGCGATCACGGCGGTGGCAGCCATATGAATGAAATAATATTCTATTTCTAATCGGATCAGCTATGTACTTCACAGCAATTTAAAATACGACAGATTTTTGGAGAAACTTTTTATTGCGATTTTATTTACTCTTCGAGTTTTTGCCAGAAATCTACTGAGACTCACATGTACATATATATGTACAGTAAGACCCTGCTTAACGCTGTTATAGTATTACGCGGTTCCAAATGAAACTGTCATGCACCAGCCAAAAGCGCTATACTATATAGCGACGGTGTATACTATGTATCCTTTTCAACGCTCTTTAGAATAAAGATTCCAAATGTACTTTCTGAAGTCGCAATCACAGTACAAACGCATCTATCCTGCATCATACATACATACATAATTGGCCATTACAACCCTTCAGTCAGGATTACGACCTAGCTTCTCACACCACTTATGTTGTGTGCGTTAATTTTATAAATGAGTGGCGCGACCAACAGTTTAAAGTCGACTCCGAACGACAGATTTTTGAGAAGCTTTTCATGGCATTTTTACTCTCAGAGTCTTTGGCAGAAATCTGCTGAGAGGAAGTCGCCGAAGAAATATTTTTCGTTTTGATGTCTGACCAGGGATTCGAACCCGGGCCTTTCGTCTAATAAGCCAACACACTACCAACTAGACCACGGCAACGTTATGTATACATCCTACCCTGCATCACAGTTGATTTATTAGTTGTCATCAACGCTACTATGTATGACAACGAGTAAAGTTGCCTCGTTTAACTCTGTTTCGTTCAGTGCTATAAAATATTAGAACGTCACCCCCGCGTTAAGCGGGGTCTTACTGTACGTACATACATAATTTGCCATTACAATCCTACTGTCAGGATTGGATTATGACCTAGCTGCTCACACCACTGATGTTGCGTGTGTTTAATTTTATCCATATAAGTGGTGGGACCTACAGTTTAAAGTCGACTGCGAACGACAGATTTTTAAGAAACTTTCAATGGCAATTTTTATTTTCTATCAAAATTTTTGTCAGAAATCTGTTGAGAGAAAGTCCTTGAAAAAATATATTTTTTCTCATTTCCTTTAGCTGTAACCTTACGTCTCGTAAGCCATCTCGCTACCTAAGAGACTGAGGCGATTCTAGACTCAGAGACTCACATATAAGTTTTCTTATTTTTTTATTATTTTTAATTTAAAAAATATTTTCTGCCTAAAAAATCTGTAAAAGTCAATTAACTTTTGCTCATGTTTTTTTCTCTTTTTATATTCATTGTTTCATCGATTTTTTTTCTTCTCTCCACTTTAAATCAACATCCCCCACTTTACATATGTTGGCTTGCTCTCCATTATTATTTAATTAAAATGGGAAAAAAAGTTTTTTATTTATAAAACAAACAGTAGAAGAAGAAAGAATGTCAGAAAAAATCGCTCTCCAACCATTGAAGTTTGTTTGCTTACTTTTGATGTCCGGAACAAAATTAAAAATCAACATGAGAGAAGAACTAATCAAAAGCGGAAAATCATAAACTCATTTTAATGTTGTTGCAAACGAACAGCACAACACAATAAAATAAAATAAAATAGAAAAACAACAAAAAATTCCTTTTTTTATTGTGTTGTTTCATAAAATAGGCACGTACTGTTGGTTACATTTTCCTCTCTCTTTTTTTTTGCTTTTCATTGCATACACAAGGGAGCTAAATTTGTTAAAAACTCTAGGAAACACACACATACACATACAACCCAACCTAAACATACATACACGTACTATACTACTGTATTAAATGTATGCTAGGCGACATCATTACATATGAATGTCGACTTTAATAGACTGTGTGTGTGTGAGAGAGAGAGAGAGAGAGAGGAGAGAGCAAAAGTTTATTTTTCATTCACTTGTTTTTATTGAAATATTTAAGAGCGACAGAAAAGTACTTTCAAAACACAGTACACGGAACAGAAAAAACAAGCAGCAACCAACCAGCAACAACAATAATAACAAACTATGGTCGTGAAAATGTCGTAACCACTGGCCATGTTTTAACAATTAATGTACTTGTACACGAAGTACCACACAAAACATCACACACACACATACTCACACACAATCAAACAAACAAAAAAAACACACAAAAATCAAAAAGAAGAAAGAGAGAGAGTCCCATTGGAATACAATATACTCGTATTCCCGTACGAATTTGTGATTGCAGGGACGTACATATAGAGTGTATGCACACAGTTTTAATAACCACACACATGGTTTTTATTTTTTGTTTTTGTTTTTGATCGTGTGCCAGAAAATTGCTTGATGAGGTTGTTACGTCGTCCTATAATAGCCTAGGTACAGGAGCCCATAAGTATTTTGGGTTTTGTTGTGATATTTGTAACGCCTAGTTATACTAGAACCGATGTACTCAGAAGAGGTAGGCAAAGTTACGTTTGTATTGGGATCCCAGACCAGCGTAAACCCCCAGCATAAAGAGGCCCTGTAAATACTACCTTAACCCATCCATAACATCTGCAGAAGTCATTTGCAAGTAAACAAAGTCACTTCGTTTGCTTATCAATAACATGGTAAATTCGTTTTAGAAGAGAGAGAGAGAGAGAAAGAGTATACTAAGGGAGAGAAAGAGGGAGTAAAAGAATACTAAAGGAGATATGGAAATTGGAAAGGGAAGAGAGCCTCAATTTACCAAGGCCTGTACAGTTGCAGAGGAGTTGCTCGATAGTTGCGAAACTCTTTCTTATCGCAACATGCCCTGTAATGGTCCGACTAGAATCTGTTAAAGATTCTTGTCGGCAACCTAATCTCGCAGTGCTCTGTAATGAAACCAATAACAAACCTAAGACTGGCCTTATATAAGCCCAACAGCAAATTGTTCTATCAATGTCTCTATCAGGCTATAGAAACTTAGGCACATAAGATCTCGATCCACCCCTCCAACGCCTTTCCTCTTCCTCTCTTACCTATACAGTGATGAGACCGTAAAAGTGCTAGATTGGGGGATCAGAATCCACTATCCTTATCGTAACATAATCTGCAATAGCCCAGTTGCCATATGTTTTAGATCTTTAGATTTAGATTTAACCTGGCAGTGCCCTGCAATGACATCAATAACTGGCCTCAGGCTGGCTACGTAAAGCCACCAGCAAACCTGTTCTCTTACTGGGTCCTAGATACATAACAGCTCTAACGACATCTTCATCTAAGCAATTGAGAACATCCGCCGTCTCATTACCGAGTATATCGCTATGTTTCAGAACATAGCCATGAACAAGCTGACAAGTATCTGGAACAGATCCCAACCGGGAATATTGCAACGAGGAGGAGTTGGAAACTAACGAACACGTCCTCTGTAACTGTCTACCTCTTAGTAGGTTGAGCACCCTGGGCATTGACTTCTTAGATGGTTTGTACTCTTTGTCGAGAACCGACATAGTTTCATAAATAGGTTGAGAAGTGCTAAGACTTTAAGGTTGTAAACGTGTTCTCATGTGTTTGTGGTCTGTTTTTTCCGCCTCCTTATTCTTTTCCTTTTCTACTTCTCTTTAACTATCATCTCTCTCTCGCTCTTCTAGAATGTATTACTCACCCCAATGACAAGTACACATCTTCAAAACCTAGCATAATCTTCCTTTTCCTAGCATTATTTCCTTAGTTCCAGGGAAACTAATCTGATTGAACTGAAATTCAGCAATGTTATCATACTGCTCTTAAATAGTTGATTAATTTGCTCATACAATTCCATTTTATTCTCGAGCCAACTTCATATGATTCGGGTGTTTAGAGGGCAACCTGAGTGGTAAAGTGTAACTCTATTCACCCTGCTTAGTTTATTGATTCTCGAGTTATTTTCATCCGAGTGCTTACATGGGAACGTGAATGCCAAAGCGTGATCCTATTCCCGCTGCATAGTTAAAGGATTTGCTCAGCAGTTCAATTCTATTCAGGAGCCAACTTCACGTGACTCGAGTGCTGAGATAATAGCCTTAGTGCCACAGTATGACTCTATTCCCTCTACAAGGTTGATTGTTTTGCTCAGGAAGTTCCATTCCATTCTCGAGTCGTTTGCATATGATATAAGTGCTCAGATGGCACCGTGAGTGCCAGAGTGACTCTATTCCCCCTGCATAGTTTATTGATTTACTTAGGCAGTTCCATTCTATGCAGGAGCCAACTTCAAGCGGTTCAAGTGCTTAGATAGCAGCCTGAGTGCCAGATAGTATTGCTGAATTTGACTCGTTAAAGTTAATTTGCTGAGGTGTTTATTGGAAAACGCTTATCTGTCTAGTTTTGTTCCAAATTTTGTTTAAATGTTACGTGGTGGATGAGTGCTTTCCATATTTCATATTATAGTTGTAGGGTATCTCCTCTTCCTGCCTTAGCGTAATGCATTATATTTACCCATGTATGCGTAGCTATTTTTTTTTTGTATTCTTTTGTTTTTAAGTGTACATTGCTGTAACCAAATTATTCCCGTTTTATAGTGTGTCGCACTTGTTCCCTCTCTCCTCTCTTTGCGTTCGTTTTATTATTAAGAATTGCCTGGTATTTGTCGGCTTAAAATAATGAACATAAAAACTGTTACAAATCGTAAAAAAGCAACAACAAAAGCAAATTTCTTTTTATAATTAGTGACTCAATTTAAGCCACACACAGAGGGAATCAGAAAAAACTGTAAATGTGTACGATTTGTTTTCTTCTCTCTCGCTCGCTCTCTCTCTCTCGCTCTCTCTGCTTTTGAAGTGTTGCAAAGCGGTGCAAAATGTTAAAATATTTATAAAACGACAGCATAATGTTTACAACTGTAGATGAGAGAACGTTTATTAGTGTTTGAGTGGGTATATGTGTGTGTGAGTGTGTGTAAGTAGGTTAATTTTCACCAACATCTCCTTTACTACAATTACTGATGCATTTATTCACTCACTCACTCATTCATTCATTTACATTTGCAATTGCATTTTATTTCTCTTATAGTCTCATAAATATATACACATACATACATATGTATGTGTATACTTACATACAGTGAGCATCAAAACAAACTATACATTATGGGTAAAACTCCTAACACTCAACTTTTTCCACTTAAGGAGAGTGCTCGAAAAAATTTCACAATTTTTCGTATATTTTTTTTGCTTAAATTTTTTTAAACTGTCTTGTGTGAAGATAAATTCGAATCTAAAAACCATAGACGCAAACCCACACTTTTAGCAATGCCACTTCTTGCCTTTAACAGGGTAAAGTTTGCTATTAACAGAGCTCTATTGACAGTTGAACAGTGGCAATTAGTAGATTAGTCTTCTACTTTGCAATTATAGTAAAAAAAAATTTATTTTCAATTCCACCTATACCAGTACCACGGGTCGAAAGAGGACCCTCTGGACTACCGTTTGCATATAGTCTGTATGGTTTACTCTTTATTATATGGCCACTGATCTTCTAGAGAATTTTCATAGATTTCTGGCCAAATCTTGATTTTTTTTCAATAACAAAATCTCTACTCTCAAAATTAGTACAGCTATCCCACTACCACGGTTGGAAAGAGAGCACCCTCTGGACTATTTTTAATATGCTCCCAAATCACCACTAATCTTCTAGAGAATTTTCAAACAAAAAATTAATATTTTCAAAGCCAATTTTCACAATGCCACAACGCTTTATAAGTGACTATGTTGCTGATTATATTAATAGGCCTTGGAACCTTGCTTTGCATATAGACCTAGAGTATTTCTCAAAATTGGCTCCTAAATAAGTGGGCTTGTTCAAAAGGATACTGTTAAACTGCTAACAGTGCTCTATTAAGAGGAAATTTTTTTTCTGTTAAGAGGAAATTTTGTTGTCTGTTAACGTCGACTGTGGTGCTGGTAAAATTTATGGATTGTGTCTTCTCAAAAGTCTGTCGTTCGGAGTCGACTTTAAACTGTAAGTCTCGCAACGCATGTATAAAATTAACACACACAACATAAGTGGTGTGAGAAGCTAGATCGTAATACTGACTTAAGCGTTGTAATGACCAATTTTCAAATTTGAATTTATCTTCACACTCATAATACTATGTTCAGACAGACACTTTCAGACTAAACCCCAATTATTGAGATCAATATTTCATATAAAGTTTCAATTTAATATTGCGCAATAAATACGAAAATTGTTATAATATTGAGGAAAACTTAAAATACAGCACTGTCATAAGCAAGTTCACTGAGCATATTATAAGTTTCCGAATACTTTCATTTGATATTTGACAACTCAAATGTCAACAACTACAAACAAAATAAAAACAATGTTATTGAAACAACCAGTTGTTTTGTTTACCACTGTCAAATAAATATTGCGTATATTATGCCCCTGAACCAGAGATTACCAATGAGTAGTTTTTCCGCTACTCACAAGTATCCATTAAAATTTTGAGTATGAGGGAGTCAACAGAATTGAAATTCAACTAGTCTGATTCATTCGTATTCGCTACAACATTAATTTATAAGTATAGGTTACAATGAGTATGAGTACAACGTTGACATCAGACTCACAGCAATAGAAATATGTTTGATTCATTCTGATTCATAAATTAAGAAAAATACTTACAATACTTATAAGTGATTTGAATCATTCATCAAAATTTACAGCCTTTGTACAAACAAAGAAGAAAGGAAAGGCAAAGACAACAAGCAAAGCATACTCAGAATCTTCATGTGAGTAATACTTATAAGTGATTCGAATCATTCATCAAAATTTACAGCCTTTGTACAAACAAAGAAGAAAGGAAAGGCAAAGACAACAAGCAAAGCATACTCACAATCTTCTTGTGAGTATTGCAGCGCTCGTACGCGAATCATACTTATTTTGTGCTTCGTTTAAATGTTAAGTAGAGATGAAGTCAATAACGTCATGCGTAGGACGAGTACTTCCAACTTTAAGTATGTGTAGTATGAGTTTTATATTAAAATAAGTATGAATGCGTATAAGTATCAGAAATTAAAGTATGACTTGAATCTACTTATCGTTTTGAATACTCGTTGCTGATCTCTGGTACTTACTACATGTATGATCTGGACGAACTGTCAAGAATTGCCATTGGCAGACTGAATCGTTTTATTAGGAGTTCCGAGTAGTTTCAAGACTAGGGGAAAGTAATAACTGGTAGCACAATTGGCCCAATGCGGCCTGAGTTTATCTAAAATTTTTCTTTGTTGGCCATTAACATCTTTCATCCTGCATTAATACACCCTACTCGCCTTCGCCAGTTAGGCATACCAATGGCTGACAATTATAAGAAATTATAGGTATTGACTCGAGTCTACTCATTATTTTGAATACTCACTGTTGATCTCTGGTCTAAACACTTAGAATATTGTATTGAAATAAACGAATATTGACTCAATAAAGTGGCTGTTTGAACATAGTATAAAATTGGCAGTGAAACAATTTCAAAATAAAAATAACGGTAATTTATTAACGTATAGATTTTTTAATGTACATTTTTTTTGACTGTCACTGTATTTTAATTTTATTCTTTTTGTGTTTTTAAAACTTGAAAAATTTTTAGAAGAATTTTTTTTTAGTTCTCATTTTTCTTTCCGTCTCATATGTCCTATTATTTTTAATGTTTTTTTTTTTTTAATTTCATTTTGTTTTTCATTGTCTTTCTTTGTTTTCTCTTTTCTTGTTTTATAGTGGCGTTCAGGTGTTAACGTTCTCAAAAAGAATTCGGTACGTTTGGCTGAAGTCTGGTTAGATGACTATTCCAAGTATTATTAT
Source organism: Sarcophaga peregrina (assembly GCA_014635995.1). Lineage (NCBI taxonomy): Eukaryota > Metazoa > Arthropoda > Insecta > Diptera > Sarcophagidae > Sarcophaga > Sarcophaga peregrina. The sequence goes on along the minus strand of CM025793.1, from coordinate 81,425,944 downwards.
CAACGCATTGGCAACGACAAGGGAGATTTTGGTGACGTTACGGCACGTAAGGAATTGCGGTAAGTTTTTTTTTATATCAACTGTTACGAACGATGCTTAATTTAAGTTTTTTAATGAATACCTGTATGGTTAAGAATTAAGTTGGTATGCGTGTAAAAAATATTTTTTGGTTGTTTTCAACTCTTGATGTCTATTTTAAGGATAATTAAGTTGTGTACTGTACACTCAACTGAAAAAAAAATTAATGAAGATGCTTCAATGTCTGTCCTTCCAGACAAGCTGAGTTAGGTTTAGTTAAAGGTTTATTAAAACATCAAGTTATATTTAATTTTCTAACGTTAGGATTCGGTTGAAATATTAAGGGCCATTATTACAACTTGCCGTTAACTAAAGGGAGGATTTTAACGGAGAGACAAATTGTTTTTCATTATTACGAATACCCAATAAGATAGAAGTGAGCGTTATGCTATGTTCAGACATGCACTTTTATTGAGAAAATCGCAATAAACTTTATTATTGATCTCAATATTTCATATAAAATTTCAATTAATTATTGGTCAATAAATTCATAAATTGTTATAATATTGATTAAAACTTCAAATACAACACTGTCATAAGTACGTTCAGTAAGCATATTACATTTTTCCGAACACTTTCTATTGATATTTGACAATTCAAATGTAAACAATGACAGTGCCATAACAAAAAGCTTTCTTTTCTGTAAACTGTCCAATATTATCAAATTTTCATTTCTCATCCTTCTGAGGAAAGCCACATTGGAGTCACAAGTAGTCCCTATTAATCGCAACTGCTCGGAGTTTGGGTTAATCATTAGCAATACCTTTTCCAATGTTAAATTGTTTTCCATTTTTTCTAAAAAAAATTTTTTGGCACTAATTTTCGCAAGTAAATTAAAAGCAATCAGCTGTTTTGCTGTCAAATAAATGTTCGTATATTATATGCCTGAACGCTAAAAATATTGTGCTCATTAAACCGAATATTGATTTAATAAAAGTGCATGTGTGAACATAGTATTAAGTTGAAGGGAAGATCATCCTACCTTTAACATTTAAAGGTCACTTTATGTTTGAACTTGCCATATTATATACTATTTTCGATATGGCAACTTCAAATTTAAACAAAATGAGCATATACAGCAAAAAAACGAAGTCCACTGCGTTAAAAATGAACTTCTTTAATTGAGCAGTTTTATCGACTTTGCTCCGGCACTGCCATATTTTGGAAAAAGTTAATTTTGTTTTATCTGTAAGTTGTGATAACCAAAATAAGTTAAAGGTAACTTTGCCGTTCACTTTAGCTAAACGTACCTTTAACTAACGCCAACTTTAACGACGTGACTCTTAGGGCCATTATTAAAACCTGCCGTTAAACTTGGGTTTAGTTAAAAGTACCTTTAGCTAAAGTGAACTTTAAAGTCACCTTTAACTTCTTTACATTATTACAACATAATAATATAATAAAGTTAACTTTATTCAGAAATACGGCAGTGTAGCAATATCGATAACAATAGCAACAATGGCCCTCGTTTTTTGTTGTATATTTTGTTTTTATTTAAAGTTGCCATATTGAAAATAATATATAATATGGCAAGTTTAAACATAAACCTAAATTCAATAATTACCAGTAGGATGATAATCCCTTTAGTTTAACGCTCACTTCTACCATATTGTCAATTATAATACTGAAAAAACAATTTATCTGAGCGTTAAAATCCTCCCTTTAGTTAACGGCAAGTTGTAAAATTACTTCTTTTTCTTTTTGGTAATAATTCTCACTTTCTTTTTTTTAATTGCATAATTCTTCAATCAAGGGTCAGGAAATGACCCAATTTAAGCAGTGCATTGCTTTAGAATCGAGCCGTATGGTCCTCTTCATAACTTTTGTTCAAAAATTACTGCTTTTTGTTTTTGTAATAATTCTCACTATCTTTTTTCTATTAAGAGTAATCATAATAGACTGTCAGACAATCACATTCAGAGTTTCTGGAGGTTTAACACACTACCAACTAGACTACCAGGTCACCCTATCGGAATATGGATATAGTTTCTGGAAATGGCGTTAAATGGTTGTCTGCATAGCTTTGACATTTCCGCGTGCTGCTGTCCAATTGCTCTCTCAGCCAATCTTTGCTGTATCAATACACATGCATACATAATTTGTCATTACAACCCTTCACTCTAGATTATTGACAGAGTTTCTTCATGAATACCTTCCTTGCAAAAACACATACTGCAATCCAATTGTAATATAAAGTTAACAACATACCTGGTAGCCTATTGGTTAGGCATTATTCTGGCAAGTGCACATTTTCCAACGATGTACGTCAGGTGTTCGCTAAACATGAACGCCTGTTATCAATCATTACTCCGAGATATTTAATCGCCTGCTTTGATGTTATGCGCTGGTCACCTATCGTTATTGTAATAAATTCCATTTTCTTCCTACTGCTTACAATTTGTACATTCATTTTGTGATCAGCAAGTTTGAGATCTATTCCAGTGATACAGCTTCTGACTATGCCAACCGCAGTGTTACATGTTCTCACCAAGTCATACAAATGGTTTCCCCTTATCACGAGGGCAATATCGTCCGCAAATCCATATAGCAGCCCTGGCAGCACCTTTTCCTTTTCACGATTTTATTTAGATTCCTGCAACGAAGAGATTTGAAGATTTTTAAAATTAAAGAAAAAATAATGCTTAAAAATTATTGCATATATTTAGGTCTAAATTGTTTAATTTTTTATACCAAAAAAATCATTGCCTATATTTAGGCACTAAGTCTTATTATTTTTTATTGTATTCTTTAGCAAACGAAAAAAATATTTTAAAATATTTTGCATACTTTAAAGCTGTTGTCTTTACCAAAAAATCATTGCCTATATTTAGGCGCTAAGTCTTATTATTTTTATTGTATTCTTTAGCAAAAGAAAAAATATTTTAAAATATGTTGCATACTTTTAAGCTGTTTTCTTTAACTGCAAAATGTATACTTTAATTTTTTAAACCAAAAAAATCATTGCCTATATTTAGGTACCAAATATTATTATTTTTATTGTATTCTTTAGCAAAAGAAAACAATATTTTCAAAAAATGTTGCATACTTTAAAGCTGTTTTCTTTAACTGGAAAATGTTTACTTTAATTTTATATACCAAAAATCATAGCCTATATTTAGGTACCAAGTATTATTATTTTTATTGTATTCTTTAGCAAAAGTAAATTTTTTAAAATATGTTGCATACTTTTAAGCTATTTTCTTTGAATGCAAAATGTATACTTTAATTTTTATATCAAAAAATCATTGCCTATATTTAGGTACCAAGTATTATTATTTTTATTGTATTCTTTTGCAAAAGAAAACAATATTTCCAAAAAATGTTGTATACTTTTAAGCTGTTTTCTTTAACTGGAAAATGTATACTTTAATTTTTATATCAAAAAATCATTGCCTATATTTAGGTACTAAATATTATTATTTTTATATATATATTTTCAAAAAATGTTGCATACTTTTAAGCTGTTTTCTTTAACTGCCAAGTGTATACTTTATTTTTTTTTTTCTTTGTTTGTTTTATTTTCTTTTTAGCCAACGTTTGGGCTGTAAAAGTTTTAAATGGTATTTAGATAATGTCTATCCTGAACTGTTCATACCAGGTGAATCTGTTGCCTATGGCGAGGTAAGTATTAGCATTTATTTTCAAACCATAAGTATTTCATGAATGCAATATAGAAAGCAATGCTTTACACCCATCCCTTAAAAATAAAAATGCTTTAACTAAGCCAATGCTAAAGCTAACATAACATAACTTAACTGACATTCCAAAAAAACGTTACTAAATGCTTGTTTGAAAAATAATTAAAATTCTGGCATATAATAAATTACATTGTAACATACCCCCCCCCCCCCCTTTCCCCATGCTTAAGAACTAATAATCAAAAAAAAAAAACAAGTAAATTTAAAATGTAAGCCAAACTAACAAAAATTAAATATTTTTTGAACATTTTTTTTTTTCATACGAATATGCCAACAAAAACAAAAAACGCAACACAGATAAGAAATTTAGGCGCTGGCGGTCGCACATGTTTGGATTCACCGGCACGTAAAAAGGATTTGAAAAAGCCTGTAGGCTTGTATCCTTGTCATAATCAAGGTGGAAATCAGGTTTGTAATACAAAAAAAAGAACGCAAGCGACCGCCACCAGCTCCGTTAAAATTTTATTTTTTTTTTGCATTTTACCTACAACAAACAAAAACAAAACAAACCATAAAACTGTCATTTTTATTTTCCAAATACCAGGTTATGGGCACCTAAAAGCATACCTTATTTGTTTACCTACAGCTTTAATTGGTTTTCTTACACATTTTTTTTTTGGTTCGGTAGAATTTTTCTTTTTTTTTGGTTTGATTTTCCTAATCTCCCGCCTTAAATTATGCTCTTCTGCTGTTTTAGTATATTTGTATGCATCTGTGTGTGTGTGTGTGAGCGTATGTGTATATCTCATTTTTTTTTTTATTTAAAAACCAACTTTCTTTTCTTTCCTTTTTTTCTTTTTTTTTTTATACACAAAAAATAAAAAACAAATGCAAACAATTTTTATGTCTATAAAACACAAACGTAAACAAAACAAAAACAAAAAACCAACAACAACAATTACAGATTGCCAATATAGAAACCGATATGTGTCTAGATTCAGCCGCCAAACCGGACGACATGCAAGGCGCCGTTGATCCTTATAAATGTCACGGTCAGGGTGGAAATCAGGTACTTTTTTTATTTCTTTTTTAAGTTTTTTTTCTTCTCTTTGGTTTGTTGGGTTTATGATTGATTGGATTTCATTTGAAAAATAATAATAAAAACTAATTAATTAACACCTTAAAGTATACTTTACTTTTATTAATTAACCCTCTCCCTTTCACTCTCTCTCTCTGCCTTTCCTTTTTCTTAGTTTATTACATTCGTTATTTATTTGATAAAATTGCTTTTTGGTTTTTGGTTGACTTGATTTTATTTTAAAATATCCTTTCCCCCAAAGACCCAAACCATCTACCCCCCTCCCCCCTAAAAAAACCACAAATTAACTGTGTCCATTAAACTGAAATTTAATTCGTTTCCCCATTTATATTTTGTAGTTATATTTCGGTTTCAATTTATTTTATTTTATATTTCAATTAAAATTTAACTCAGTTTGTTACTCACTCGTTTTCTCTTTTGAAAAATTAACGTTTAAACTTAAAATGGTTTTTGGTTAAAATTCCATGGAATTTGAATCGAGATTTTAAGGCATATCTGTCCCATCATCAATGAATTTCAGTGGTTTAAGGGTATTTTTCTATTTTTTAACAAAACTATTTAGTAAATTTTATTTCTTTATTTGAAAACATTTGCATATTTTAAGGGGTTTTTTTTGTTCAGTTTGAAAACATTTTAAAATCAATTTTAAAAAACTTTTATTTAAATATAGTGCAAAGGACTTTAAGGGCCTTTAGCAAATGTATTATACAAGGATCTATATTAATGTGTAATGAAGAAATCGTATAAAATCAAAATTTTTCAAAATGAAGCATAATTTTAGGTATTTAATCAATCGTTTGTTTTTCAACAAATAGAAATGAAGCATACTTTTAGGTATTTATTTAACACCTTAATTAAAGCATACTTTTAGTAGTATATATTTAATTTACCATACTTTAGGTATTTGATTAAAGCATATTTTTAGGATTTTAATTAACATTTTTTTAAATGAAGCATACTTTTAGATATTTAATTATATTAATTATTTAATTATTTAATTATTTAATTATATTAATTATTTTATTAAATTAATTATTTAATTATATTAATTATTTAATTATATTAATTATTTAATTATATTAATTATTTAATTCTCTTCCTTCTTCTTCTCTTCCTTCTTCCTTCTCTTCCTTCCTTCTCTTCCTTCTTCTTCTCTTCCTTCTTTCCTTTTCTTCCTTCTTTCCTTTCTTCCTTCTTTCCTTCTTCCTTCCTTCTTTCCTCTCTTCCTTCTTTCCTTCCCTTCCTTGTGTTCCTTCTTTCCTTCTCCTTCTTTCCTTCCCTTCCTTCCTTCCTTCTCTCCTTCTTTCCTTCTCTTCCTTCTTTCCTTCCCTTCCTTGTGTTCCTTCTTTCCTTCTCTTCCTTCTTTCCTTCTCTTCCTCCTTTCCTTCCTTCTTTCTTCTCTTCCTTCTTCCTTCTTTCTTCTCTTCCTTCTTTCCTTCCTTCCTTCTTTCCTTCTCTTCCTTCTTTCCTTCTGTTCCTTCTTTCCTTTCTTCCTTCTTTCCTTCTCTTCCTTCTTTCCCTCTTTCCTTCTCTTCCTTCTTTCCTCCTCTTCTTCTTTCCTTCTCTTCCTTCTTTCCTCTCTTCCTTCTTTCCCTCTTTCCTTCTCTTCTTCTTTCCTTCCCTTCGTTCTTTCCTTCTCTTCCTTCTTTCCTTCTCTTCCTTCTTTCCTTCTCTTCCTTCTTTCCTTCTCTTCCTTCTTTCCTTCTCTTCCTTCTTTCCTTCTCTTCCTTCTTTCCTTCTCTTCCTTCTTTCCTCCTCTTCTTCTTTCCTTCTCCTCCTTCTTTCCTTCCTTCCTTCCTTCTCCTTCTTCTTTCCTTCTCTTCCTTCTTTCCTCCTTCCTTCCTTCCTTCTCTTCCTTCTTTCCTTCTCTTCCTCTTTCCTTCCTTCCTTCTTTCCTTCCCTTCCTCCTTTCCTTCCCTTCCTTCTTTCCTTCCCTTCCTTCTTTCCTTCCCTTCCTTCTTTCCTTCCCTTCCTTCTTTCCTTCTCTTCCTTCTTTCGTTCTCTTCCTTCTTCCTTCTCTTCCTTCCTTCTCTTCCTCTTTCCTTCTCTTCCTTCTTTCCTTCTCTTCCTTCTTTCCTTCTCTTCCTTCTTTCCTTCCCTTCCTTCTTTCCTTCTCTTCCTTCTCCTCTTCTTTCCTCCTCTTCTTCTTTCCTTCTCTTCCTTCTTCCTTCTCTTCCTTCTTCCTTCTCTTCCTTCTTCTCTTCTCTTCCTTCTTTCCTTCCTTCCTTCTTTCCTTCTCTTCCTTCTTTCCTTCTCTTCCTTCTTTCCTTCTCTTCCTTCTTTCCTTCTCTTCTCTTCTCCTTCCTTCTTTCCTTCCCTTCCTTCTTTCCTTCTCTTCTTCTTTCCTTCTCTTCCTTCTTTCTTCTCTTCCTTCTCCTTCTTCTTTCCTTCCCTTCCTTCTTCCTTCTCTTCCTTCTTTCCTTCTCTCCTTCTTTCCTTCTCTTCCTTCTTTCCTTCTCTCCTTCTTTCCTTCCCTTCCTTCCTTCCTTCCCTTCCTTCTTTCCTTCCTTCCTTCTTTCCTTCTCTTCCTTCTTTCCTTCTGTTCCTTCCTTCCTTCTCTTCCTTCTTTCTTCTCTTCCTTCTTTCTTCTCTTCCTTCTTCTTTCCTTCCCTTCCTTCTTTCCTTCTCTTCCTTCTTTCCTTCTCTTCCTTCTTTCCTTCCTTCTTTCTTTCTTTTCTCCTTCTTCTTTCCTTCTCTTCCTTCTTTCCTCCTCCCTCTTCTTTCCTTCCCTGCCTTCTTCCTTCTCTTCCTTCTTTCCTTCTTTCCTTCTCTTCCTTCTTTCCTTCCCTGCCTTCTTTCCTTCTCTTCCTTCTTTCCTTCCCTTCCTTCTTTCCTTCTCTTCCGTCTTTCCTTCTCTTCCTCCTTTCCTTCCCTTCCTTCTTTCCTTCTCTTCCTTCTTTCCTTCTCTTCCTCTTTCCTTCCCTTTCCTCTTTCCTTCCTTCTTCTTTCCTTCTCTTCCTTCTTTCTTCTCTTCCTTCTTCCTTCTCTTCCTTCTTTCCTTCTCTCCTTCTTTCCTTTCCTTCCTTCTTTCCTTCTCTTCCTTCTTCTCTTCTCTTCCTTCTTTCCTTCTCTTCCTTCTTTCCTTCTCTTCCTTCTTTCCTCTCTTCCTTCTTTCCTTCTCTTCCTCCTTTCCTTCCCTTCCTTCTTTCCTTCTCTTCCTTCTTTCCTTCTCTTCCTTCTTTCCTTCTCTTCCTTCTTTCCTTCTCTTCCTTCTTTCCTTCCCTTCCTTCTTTCCTTCTCTTCCTTCTTTCCTTCCCTTCCTTCTTTCCTTCTCTTCCTTCTTTCCTTCTCTTCCTTCTTTCCTTCTCTTCCTTCTTCCTTCTCTTCCTTCTTTCCTTCTCTTCCTTCTTTCTTCTCTTCCTTCTTTCCTTCTCTTCCTTCTTTCCTTCTCTTCCTTCTTTCCTTCCCTTCCTTCTTTCCTTCTCTTCGTTCTTTCCTTCCCTTCCTTCTTTCCTTCCCTTCCTTCTTTCCTTCTCTTCCTTCTTTCCTTCTCTTCCTTCTTTCCTTCTCTTCCTTCTTCCTTCTCTTCCTTCTTTCCTTCCTTCCTTCTTTCCTTCTCTTCCTTCTTTCCTTCCCTTCCTTCTTTCCTTCTCTTCTTCTTTCCTTCTCTTCCTTCTTTCCTTCTCTCCTTCTTCCTTCTCTTCCTTCTTCCTTCTCTTCCTTCTTTCCTTCTCTTCCTTCTTTCCTTCTCTTCCTTCTTTCCTTCTCTTCCTTCTTTCCTTCCCTTCCTTCTTTCCTTCTCTTCTTTCTTTCCTTCTCTTCCTTCTTTCCTTCTCTTCCTTCTTCCTTCTCTTCCTTCTTTCCTTCTCTTCCTCTTTCCTTCTCTTCCTTCTCTTCTTTCTTTCCTTCTCTCCTTCTTCTCTTCTCTTCCTTCTTTCCTTCTCTTCCTTCTTTCCTTCTCTTCCTTCTTTCCTTCTCTTCCTTCTTTCCTTCTCTTCCTTCTTTCTTCTCTTCCTTCTTTCCTTCTCTTCCTTCTTTCCTTCTCTTCCTTCTTTCCTTCTCTTCCTTCTTTCCTTCTCTTCCTTCTTTCCTTCCCTTCCTTCTTTCCTTCTCTTCCTTCTTTCCTTCCCTTCCTTCTTTCCTTCTCTTCCTTCTTTCCTTCTCTTCCTTCTTTCCTTCTCTTCTTCTTCCTTCTCTTCCTTCTTTCCTTCTCTTCCTTCTTCCTTCTCTTCCTTCTTTCCTTCTCTTCCTTCTTTCCTTCTCTTCCTTCTTTCCTTCCCTTCCTTCTTTCCTTCTCTTCGTTCTTTCCTTCCCTTCCTTCTTTCTTCCTTCCTTCTTTCCTTCTTTCCTTCTCTTCCTTCCTTCCTTCCCTTCCTTCTCTTCCTTCTCTTCCTTCTTTCCTTCTCTTCCTTCTTTCCTTCTCTTCCTTCTTTCCTTCCTTCCTTCTTTCTTCTCTTCCTTCTCTTCCTCCTTTCCTTCCCTTCCTTCTTTCCTTCTCTTCCTTCTTTCCTTCCCTTCCTTCTTTCCTTTAATAATCTATTCTCTTCCTTTATGTTATATTCCTTACTCTACCTAACCGAATGCTTCATTTTGAAAAACTTTAATTAAATACCTAAAGTATGCTAAATTAAATATATACTACCAAAAGTAATCTTTAATTAAGGTATTAAATAGATACCTATAAGCATGCTTCATTTCTATTATTTCGTTGAAAAAAAAAAAAATTTAGTACCGACTGATCACGTACACAATTGCTCATTGCAATCCTTCTGTCAGAATTACGACCTAGCTTCTCACACCACTTATGTTGTGTGCATTAATTTTAGACAGGAGTGGCAGGACCAACAGTTTTTAAGTCGCCTCCGAATGACAGATATTTTTAACAAATCTTCATGACAATTTTAGTTACTCTTCAGAGATCTTTTATCAGATACCTGCTGAGAGGAAGCTGCCTCCGAATGACAGATTTTTTAACAATTATTCGTGGCATTTTAGTTTATTCTTCAGAAATTTGCTGAGAGCAAATCGCCTCCGAATGACAGATCTTTTAACAACTTTTCATGGCAATTTTATTAACTCTTTAAAGATTTTTTGTATCAGAAATCTGCTAAGAGGAAGTCGCCCTCACATGACAGATTTTTTTAACAACTTTTCATGACAATTTTAGTTACTTTTCAGAGATTTTTTACCAGATATCTGCTGAGAGGAAGTTGCCTTCGAATAACAGATAGTTTTCATGGCAATTTTATTTACTCTTCATGGATTTTACCGGAAATCTGCTAAGAGGAAATCGCCGCCGCAGAAATAATGTTTTGTACTTTGTTTTGTATTGGATAAAATAGATTCCATTGGTTCAATAAGTGATACACCATTAGCCTTACATAGACGTAGCGCAACAAGATCTGTCGCAAACTTCACCGTTGTACTTGAAAGTGTAAAGGAGAATCCGAGCAAGTTACTTTTGAGCCGTTAACAAGATCTCAGCCTTTCAAAGACTATAAGTTTGCGAATTTGAGGGTCGTGACTTTGGTCTTGACTCCTATAGAATTCAATAGACCTAGTAACTGAAGGTAATGGAGCATCGACAATGATGTGAGCGTGAACTTTTGGAAAAGGACGCTAGTTTTTCACCGAAAATCATTTTCAGCGATAAGGTGAAAGGGTATATGGACAAACAAAATTTTTGAATAAAGGGTGATACAAATCCATATAGGATTTTTGGAACTGGAATTGGAACAAACTCCAATTTTGTGTGGAGTTTGGACTGGCAGCTTTATCAGTTTTTATTTCTTTGAGAATGACTTTGGTCCGGCCATCACTGTCAGTACTGTGAGTACTATTGGGTCAATGATTAACTAGTTCTTATGGATGATTATGACATCAACGACATGAGGTTTGAACGGAATGGCGGTTACGTGCCTTATGCGTCATTATACATACATTATGCCCAATTGGGCATTGCAACCCTTTAGTCAGGTTTACAACCTAACTTCTAACACCACTTATATTATGTTTGACCAATTTATGCATAAGTGACGGGATTTTTGAGGAACTTTTTTTTTGCACTCACGAGTTTTTGCCAGACATCTTATGAGAGGTGGAAGTTGCCGTGGTCTAGTAGGTAGTGTGTTGGCTTATTAGACATAAAGCCAGGGTTCGTGTCCCAGACCAGACATCAAAATACAATACAAAAAATATTTCATAGGTGACTTCCTCTCAGCAGATTTCTGGCGAAAACTCTGAGAGTAAATAAAATTGCCATGAAAAGTTTCTCACAAATCTGTTGTTCGAAGACGACTTTAAACTGTAGGTCCCGCCATGATGTATAAAATTAACACACACAACGTAAGTAGTGTGAGAAACTAGGGCAATAATCCCAACTGAAGGGTTGTAATGACCAATTATGTATGTATGTATGTCTAATGAGAGGTAGATGGCAGAGAAATACTTTTTCTTATCGTATTTTACTTTGATATCTAGGTTTGAGCCATGGCCTCAGGTTTAATAAACCAATACACTACCTACTAGACTAGGGAGACTTTATTTTTAATTTATGTTGGTTTAGTATATGAGTAAGGGGCTTTTATAAAATAAAACTGAAGCATACTTCAAGGTTCATTCTGTAAACCCCTTAAAGTATGCCACATATTGTTATTTCAAAGCTTTAAATTGGTTTTAAAATATGTTTAAATAATAAATCCATTAAAAAAAACAGATTTGAATGCTATTAAAAAGTTGAATGGCCTTAATAAGTTGGCTTAGTTGCCAAATAAACTAAAAACTCTTCTATCACATATAACAGGATTAATGAAATTTAACACAATTTAACACAATAAATATTTGCCAATGATATGTTTGAAATCCAATAGATTTATAAAAATCTTTTTGTATTTATTTTTTTTATTTCCATTTAAATCCATTAAATTTTGAACGCATATTTTCAAAAAATGCCACAGCAAACAAAAAAAAATACAAATTTTGAATGAATTCATTGGGTTTTATAGCCACGTTAGAAATATGCATTGAAACGAATTGTATTTGAAAAAAAAAAAAATAGGATAAAATTCCATTAGTTTTGGCCATAAATATTTTTACGGTAATAAAAATTCAATAGAAAACCAAAAACAAAAAATACTTTAAATAAAATAAAATACAGAGAATGCCATTCAAATTTCTACAATCAGACCCAGACCCCTGTTAAGCTAAACTGCCTCTGCAAATAAAATGCACAGGAAGAACAAAAAAAAAAATAAAATAAAAAATACATGATAAATAAACAAATAAAATAAAATAGAAATTCTAAAAAAAAATTCTCTTTCCATATAAAATGAATAAAAAAATCCTAGACTTTGTAGTTATTAGAACGTACTTCCCCTTCTTTAACATGGGTTGTTGGCTGGAGGACGGAAACTAGAAAACTGCAAAGCAGATAAAATAAATAATAAAGAGTGTTGCCTTTTTACATACATATATAGTCATCATTCTAACTCTTCAGTTACGACCTAGCTTCGCGCACCACTTGTGTGTCTTAATTTTATCCACAAGTGGCGGAGCCTACACTTTAAAATTGTCACCGAACGAAAGTTTTTTTGAGAAACTTTTTCATGGCAACTTTATTTTACTTCCAGACTGTTTTTTAGATATTTGATGAGAGGAAGTCGCCGCCTATGAAATATTTTTTCATATTCCGTTTTGTCTGACCTGGGGTTTGAAACGTGGCCTCACATCTAGTAAGCCTACACACTACTTAAAAGACCACTACGAATTCAACCGGTTATTAGTTTACTTTTTCCTTTTTTTTTATAAAACCAGCACTCAGGGGATGGCCCCTACTCATGCAGTGCATTGTGCAGGTTTTTAGGAAATGTGGCCTCACATCTTGTAAGCCTACACACTACCTACAAGACCACTGCGGCTTCAACCGGTTATTAGTTCTTTTTTCTTTTTTTTTATAAAACCAGCACTCAGGGGATGACCCCTACTCATGCAGTGCATTGTGTAGGTTTTTAAGAAAGGTCGAAAGAGGGAAAATGCGAACGGTAAGGAAACAAGTTGCTGCAGGTGACTATAAAATGGCCAGTGCTATACCTTCACCGTTAGACAGTCTACAGCAATCGTCCCCAAAAAGCCCGCAGTCTCTCAAACCACTTAACTTGTGTAAGTTAATTTTATACAGAAGTGGCGGGACCTACAGTTTAACAATCAACTCCGAACGGCAGATTTTTGAGAAACTTTTCTAGAAGAGAAAGAGAAGAAATCCCCAAAAAAATACTTTTTTTGTAGTTTTTATTTGATTTCTAGCCTGGGACTCGAACCCTGGCTTTACATCTAATAAGCCAGCACGCTACCGACTAGACCACGGCGACCTCGTTCTGCCCGCTTTATGCAGAGAATTTTTTCTGCTCACTTCACTTTCTGCTTCGGTGACTATATGTCCTGTTCCAAGTAACGACCAAGCGTATAAAAACCTGTTTTGGAATTCATGAAACTATGGATATCCATTCCACTGGATCCATTTTCCCTAAAAATTCCATTTCTTAACCGATTTTATGCGATTTATTATGAGTACTTCTTTTTATCTATTTTAAAAAAAAATTAACTTCATCGCCTATATCTCTAGTCCCAAGCAACGTTTGGTCTGTTTTGAAATCCTTGATAAGAAAACCTGTTTTGAAATCTTTGAGACTATGGATATCCAGCCCATTAGGTAAATTTTCTTATATAGCTAACGGGCGTCTCACTTTGTTTTTCCATATTTGGCTATGAATGTCCAAAATTTCTAAAGGAAATTTTCCGGAATATAGTTCTTCTTTTATAGGTATCGGGAATAACGGGCAATATTGCTAGACCTTTCATCACGCAATTTAAAGGCAACTTAATTGGCAGGAAAAAAGTACGTGCATCTTTGCTAGACCCTGCTGTACTTGTTTGGATCAGAAGGATACTCGTAGATTTCTGTACTTAAATTATATAGCGGTCAGTTGTACAATTCATTCCATTTGAATGACTTTTAATGCGGCTGCAGGTTTAAGGCGGAGCATGAGATTATAGTTCCCCTCATGTCGCATTTCCCTATAATGAGGCTAAGTTGTTAAAATATTTTTATTTATGGCTGGTTCTGTCCAGGTGTCGGTTAAGGAGGGAGCTGTTGGAATAGTATATAAAATTAAAGAATTGCAGTGAATAGTATAAAATATTATAGAATAGAATAGTATGGAATACTGTAGAATAGTATTGAATACTATAGAATAGTATAAAATAGTATACAATAATATAGAATAGTACAGAATACTAGAGACTAGCATAGAATAGTATAGTATAGAATTGCCTAGAGTAGCACAGAATACTATAGGTTAGCTTAGAATACTATAGAATAGCATTTACAAACTAGCATAGAATAGTATAAAATAATATATAATAGTATAGAACAGCATAGAATAGTATATAATATTAGAGAATAGTATGGAATAGCACAGAATGGTATAGAATAGCATAGAATACTATAGCATAGTATAGAATACTATAGACTAGCATAGAATACTATAGACTAGCATAGAATAATACAGAATACTATAGACTAGCATAGAATACTATAGAATAGCATAGAATAGCATTTACAGACTAGCATGGAATAGTATAAAATAATATATAATAGTATAGAACAGCATAGAATAGTATATAATATTACAGAATAGTATGGAATAGCACAGAATAGTATAGCATAGCACATAATAGTATAGAATACTATAGAATAGTATAAAATAGTATACAATAATATAGAATAGAATAGAATACTAGAGACTAGCACAGAGTAGTATAGAATTGCACAGAATACTGACTAGCATAGAATACTATAGAATATCATAGAATGGAATAGCACAGAATAGTAAATAATAGTATAGAATAGCATAGAATAGTATAAAATAATACATAATAGTATAGGATAGCATAGAATAGTATATAATATTATAGAATTTTTACGTTGCAATGCCCCCTGATATATCACGTGTTATACTTATGCATAGTCTCCATAGCTTTGGTCTTCACTCCTATTGACAATGGATCCGAAATAGCCTATAATGCGGCAAGAATTCTCTCTCTCACTGTCGTACTCTACTGAACTTTCCAGTTCATAATTTAGTTTCGATTAGATCCTAAGAAAATTTTGAAATTTTTAACTGAATCAAGCTCTTAAACGAGCTTACAACGCCTCTCGTTGTTTTTATAGTTTCAACATTCTCTCTTATCATAAAATATTTGCATATTTTGCTAGAAGACCCATTTTCTGAATATAAAAATGCAGAGAATGTATTTTTTTACAAAATAGCCTTGAGGGGCATTTATGAATTAATTTTGGAATTATTTTCAATTAAATACAAAACAGAAAAATGTTTTTCAAAAAAGTTTTGATTTAATTTTTTCAAAATTCACGTGACAATAGTTTGTGTTCTTTTGAATTGGAAAACATAGAAAAATAAATTTCGTTTCATTTTTCTATTAAAATTTTGAAAGTTTAAAATTTGTTAAGAGTTTTTGAAACGGAACACCACACAAGACGTACAGGGTGAATACCTAAAACCTACACCTGTAGGTCATTAGAACGATATTTAGGTTAAAGCCACCGTGAGTATTGAAGGCAACCGTCAACGCATTTTGAGGGCCTGGTTAGTAGGTAATGCCTTAAACTTCAAATGCCGAGGACATTGGTTCGAATCGCACCAGAGACTCTGGGTGTTTTTCCCTGATTATTTGTCTGACATTGTTCATATGTATGTGATCACATGCAATAGAAAAAAGAAAGTGAGAATTATTCTCAAAAAAGTGAAGAAGCTATTGAACACTGGCCTTTAAGAAAATTGTTGGCCATTGCCTCCTTCCTTTCTTTACCATTCGACCTGTATTCGAACACTATGCACGGCTGGAATAAAGGTCGTCTCCTCGGTTAGGTTAGAGGACGTGTACTTGTCAACTGTGGCAAATACAGTACCCGGAAATCGAATTGACCCATTGTACAAAGGGACATCTCCTAAGTGGTGGTCTCAAAAAAAATTGGTTTTCAAGAAACAATCAAGATCAAGATTATAGACTAGCATAGAAGAATATATAATAGTACAGGATAGTATAGAATAGTATATAATATTATAGAAAAGCATAGAATAGTACAGAATAGTACAGAAGAGTATAGAATAGCATTGAATAGTATAAAATATTATAGAATAGAATAGTATGGAATACTGTAGAATGGCATGGAATATTATTGAATACTATAGAATAGTATAGAATAGCATAGAATAGTATAGAATACTAGAGACTAGCATAGAATAGCACAGAATACTATAGGCTAGCATAGAATACTATAGAATAGTATAGAATAGCATAGGATAGTATAGAATAGCAAAGAATAGTATATAATAGTATAGAATAACATAGAATAGCATTTTATAGACTAGCATAGAATAGTATAAAATAATATATAATAGTATAGGATAGTATAGAATAGTATATATTATAGAATAGCACAGAATAGTATAGAATAGCATTAAATATTATAGAATAGAATACTGTAGAATAGCATAGAAAGTATAGAATACTATAGAATAGTATAGAATACTGTAGAATAGTATAGAATACTGTAGAATAGTATAGAATACTGTAGAATAGTATAGAATACTGTAGAATAGTATAGAATACTGTAGAATAGTATAGAATACTGTAGAATAGTATAGAATACTGTAGAATAGTATAGAATACTGTAGAATAGTATAGAATACTGTAGAATAGTATAGAATACTGTAGAATAGTATAGAATAGTATAGAAATGTTTGATTAATTCACAAATTTGTGCGTAAATTAAAAAAAAAGTATTTGCTAAATAAAAAAATTTGGTGGGTCTGAGAAATACAAAAAAAGATATTTTTGAGATCTATTTCAACAAAACTCACAACCTACACTATATCATTAGCCGGGTGTATTTAATTTTTTTTATTTTATCGCATAGTGTAATTGGTCATTACAATCCTTCAGTTAGGATTAGGACCTAGTATCTCACACCACTTATGTTGTGGGAAGAATAGCAATTTTATGAGCTTTCAGTGTTTTTGAGTTTTAATCGTGGCCTTACCTTAAGCCAACACATTGTATGCCTGAGTGGCAGAATCTACACAATTTTAAAGTCAATATTAAATGATAGATTTTTAAGAAACTTTACATCGTGATCTGATTTGCTCTCAGAGTTTTTGCCCGAAATCTACTGAGGGGACAAAGTGGACGAAAAAATGTTTTCATATTTTCGTTTAAGAGTTTGAACAACGGCCTTATAACTAATAAGCCTACCATACTACCTACTGGACATACGGCGACTCATTCATTTCCTTTAATTAATAAAATAATTAATTTTAATTGATAAAATAAAAATTGGCATCAGGAGATATTATAGCTTGTAATAGCATTAAACAAGGATAACTGCTGTACAACATGGCTGTAAATTAAAACATTTTTACACTGTTTTTCCGATGCCGATAAGTGATAAATTTTTTTTAAATGTTTTTTTTATTTTTTTTATTTTATTTTTAAACACCAAATAAAAGTGATATTATGAGCAATATTTACCCCAATTATTTAATTTAAAAATTCTTTTTATTTGGTTTTTCATTATTGAATTTACAATGAAATTTTTCATGGAAATTTTTTGGTTTTTTTTTTCATTGTGGTCGATTTTTATTTTTTGGTTAGGTTTTCTAAATTTAGGTGGTTTTTTCTGTCTTTGTTATTTTTTTTGGTTGTGTTTTCTAAATTTATGCGGAAACATTGAAATTTATTTCTGGGCGGTATACATACACTGAACGCCAAAAGTGAGTAAACACTACTGAAATAATTTATTTTCTTAGGATAGCGAGAAAATTAAATGAGGAATAGTCGAATAAATATCCAAAAATAAAAATTTTTATTTATAAAATCTTAAAACAAAATTATTATTGTTCTTGTGCTACAATATATTCTTTTTTTAAATAGAAAATTTAAAATTATTGTGGGGTGTCGACTGACTTATGGCGTGCAGTGTATGTACATATGTACGTATTTATTTTTGAATTATTTAATTTAATTTAAATTGAATTTCTATTTTAAAAATATTTGCTCAAAAGCAAATATTTATTGATTTTGGTTTTTACTCTTCTATTATTTAAACTTTCTACTATTTGGTTGGCAGTAGACGACCAATTGGTAATTATTTTTGCAATAATGATGCATCACACATTCGTTAATTAAATAATTTTGGTTTGTTTGGTCTTTTTTTTTTTTTTGAAATGGTAATTAAAAATAAAAAACAAAAAATAAAAATTTAAATTTTAACGGAGTTTGTGGCTAAAACTATAAGCAAATTATTCTATTTAAATTTGCATATTTGCCTACATATTTATGCATTTTAATTAATTAGTATTTAAGCATTTGATTTATTTATTTAAATGGTGTAATAATATTTATTCTTCTTTTACAGCTTAATTTGCTATTCAAAATTTAAATAAAAATCAGCCTTTATATGGGCAGTGATTTCTTTTTTCCCCCCATACTGTATAGCAGTAACAGCAAACCCAGCAAACATTTTGATAAGCATTCCCTAATTGGTCATTACACAACCCTTCAGTCAGAATTACAACCTAGCGTTCTTACACCAGTTATGTGAACTTCTATTTTAAAGTCGTCACCAAACGACAGAATTTTTTTTGAGAAACTTTTCATGGCAATTTTAATTTACTTCCATAGAATTTTTGCCAGAAATCTGTTATGTTGAGCAATGTCTGATCTGAGGCTTGAACCGTGGTCTTAACGTCTAATAAGACCACATACTACCTACAACACTACGGATACTTCAACTGGTTATTAGTTAGTATTGAAACACGTTAAAATAAAAAATAAAATGAGAGCACTAGTTGACTGGAAATTCTAAAGTTCCAAATGGAAACCTTGTTGTCTGGTAAGATTTTCCCGAAAAATCTATTCATTCATTCAGATAACTGGGCTACAACTGAAGACCAGTTTAAGAGGTGTAAATGTACCCAACTGAACCGTATGGGTAGTTGTCACAATCCTCGCTATGTAGGGCCCTCACCCACTAAATCTCCACCTCTTTAAGGCTCCTTTTGCCCACTCCGGAACTATCGTGGTATTACATCGAAGTGGAGTCCTTCTGGCCATTTGGCCCCTTTACATTCACATCCGCGTCCGGATTAGGCAAGAAAATCAGAGAAGATGTTTAAACATCCACTATACTTCTATCTTCCAAGTCAATTTTCTTCGATTTCAGTAAGACTGCAGGGTAGCAGGCTATGCTGTTACCATTTTCCTCGCTGTTCAGGATCATATCACAGAAGTTATCGACAGTACATGCACCGATTTTAGCCTTAAGACATCTTGTTTTCAATCTCCATGTCTCATGGGTGAAAGAAAGTCTGTTCCGCATCATCATAGAGGCAATTTGATCGTGTCATCTTGCCCCATTTTAAACAGGTGCTTACAAAAATAACCGTGTCCAGATAACAGTTGTGTTAGATAGTAGTTACATACATAATTGGCCATTACAACCCTTCAGTCAGGATTACGACCTAGCTTCTCACACCACTTATGTTGTGTGCGTTAATTTTATACATGAGTGGCGGGACCTACAGTTTAAAGTCGATTCCGAACGACAGATTTTTGAGAAGCTTTTCATGGCAATTTTTACTCTCAGAGTCTTTGCCAGAAATCTGCTGAGAGGAAGTCGCCGAAGAAATATTTTTCGTTTTGATGTCTGACCTGAGATTCGAACCCGGACCTTTTGTCTAATAAGCCAACACACTACCCACTAGACCACGGCGACTTCAAGAAGCCAGATAGTAGTTAACCTCACTAAATTTCCTTTCCATCCAGCCGGTAATATCCTGGGGAAAGTTTTGCCGTCCATCAACCACTCGTTTCAGTGTTCCATTCCTCTTGCCATTGTTGTATGGTTCGTTTTCTGCCATTGTTGGCATTTACTGTCCCTCCATACACGTTTTTAGCTTCTTACACTCTCTTCCGCTCACTTGCCTGTAGAGCGATGGGTATTACACCACTAATTACTAGTATTGCTTACTGGGATACAGTCGTAGGCTGCAATCAACTATCTAACGAACGTCGCCTAGTTGTCCATATTTGATTATGAATAACGGGAATTTCTGATAGAAATTCCGAAACATTAAAAAAAAACTCTAAGATGGATTCCAACACAGGGTTATAACGCAGCTTAGGGTCTCTGCGTACAATGGGTCAATTTCGACCTCCGGGTACTGTGCTTGTCTTGACCGACAGGTGCACGTCTTCTAACCTAGGGTCTCTGATCTGTTGCAGAACATAAGATCCCGAATTCCAACATTTCTGCATTGCTCCATTGCGTTCACATAGAATGGTTATTTCGAATCTGACAATATTCGATCAATTATATCCATGTTGGGATTTATTACACCAACGAGAAGCTGTACTACGATGTCGATTTCGCAAAAAAGAAAGTCACCTTCCCCGATGAAGCTAATTTCCATCTTGGAGGGGTGTCTCAATAAGCAAAATTGCCATATTTGGGCAGAAAACCCATATGTGCCCTTACAGAAGCCAGTGCTTTCATTACAAGGGACCAATATTTCTTTGAAAATGAGGATAGCACAACCATTATGGCCATTGAAGACACCTACTGCAGCTCCATGATAACTGATGTTTTTGTACTAGCTCTCTTCCTGGTATTGATGTGAACGATGTTTAGTTTCAAGAGGATAGTGCAATTTGCCACACATTACGCTGTATAATTAGCCGAAATGATGACGTTAATTGGCCGCCAAGAAACTGCAATTTGACACCGTTGGACTATTTTAAAGAACAGTTTAATGCTGACAAACCAGAGACAATTAAATATTTAAAGGTTAATATTCGTGATGTCATTGAAGAGATATGACCCCCATCCTCTAAACACTCGAAAAAGTATACGAAAATTGGTCGGATTGAATGAGACTCTGCCAAGGCAACCATATGAATGAAATAATATTCCATTTCGCAGCGGAAAAAATCTCAATTAAGGCGAATCTGCAATTTATTGCAGTCTGCTGTTAAAGGAGTTGTAATTCTCTGACCAGATTAAACGCTTTCAAAGGCCCTCAAGTACAATTCTACCAGAGACAATTCTATCAGAGACAATTAACGTTAATATTCGTGATTTCATTGAAGAGATATGACCCCTACACTCGAGAAAGTATACGAAAATTGGTTGGATTGAATGAGACTCTGTGACACCAGCCAAGGCAACCATATGAATGAAATCATATTCCATTTCGCAGTGGTACAAATCACAATTATGGTGAATTTGCAATTTATTGCAGTCTGCTGTTAAAGCGTTTTTAATTCTCTGGCCAGTTTAAACGCTTTCAAATGCCCTCAACAACAATTCTACCAAAAATCGATCTATCTTAGTCTGCAGAACATTACAACGGAACAAAGTTCAAAAGGTTAATCGTGATTTGTTCACTATACACGCCTATACCGCCTGATCACAAACAATCCATAACTTTACCGAATAGACCTGCTGCTAATGAAGCCATTCGCTGGAATTTAGAATAGAAAATGTTATCTAGGATGTGCTTTTGTTGCAGTTTATTTTTAAATTGCCCTAACCTATATCTTCAATGTTTGCTGGGTTATGTAAGGATTATTAATTTTAATTTTTCATATAATATTGAGGCATACCTTTATGTTTTCTTTTATAATCCGATTCAAACCCCTATTTTGTATGACAAAAGTGTACATAAAATTCATCTAGACCACAACATCAATTGGAATGAAATGAAATGAAAAAATTGTAAGGAATGTAAAAGAGAGATTATTACACCATTAAACATAATGATTATTAAATGATGATAATGATAATGATTTTCTATTCGGTTGCAATATTATTATCATTATTATCATTATTATTAAGCTTTAATGAAATATTCTTTTTATACAATTTTTATTAATAAAAAAATTCTTTTCTTTTTTTTGTAATTTTTTTTTGCACCTGCTTTGCGTACTACTTGTGAAATGAAAAATTTTTTTTCATATCCTTTAACACACACGAATAATCTTCTTTAAATGGATTTAAATGTGTGTGTGTGTATGTATGTGTGTGTGTATTAAAATTATTACAATTTCCTGTAACAACTACTACCACCACAATGGTAATAACATCACCATCAACATTATCAACATAATCGTCATCGTTTGCTTTCCACGCCGCCCCCGCCCCCTTAATAATCCAGTACTGGATGTTAAGTAAAACTGGTGAAATACGACGAGATGAGGCTTGTCTCGATTATGCAGGCCATGATGTTATGCTCTATCCTTGTCATGGCTCCAAAGGAAATCAGGTAAGTTAAAATTTTACTTCATATGTTATGTTCATTTTTTTCTTCTTTTTCTTCTTCCTTACATTATACAACATACAGTGAGCGTCAAAAAAAAGTAAACACCACTTCACTTTTAACGGAAATGGACCATATTTTTGGCATCATCCAATTCAAAATGCAAAAAATCTTTTCATTACAAAAGTAAAAAAATTTTAATTTTTTTGAAAAGTAGAACACAGTAAAGCATCCTTTAAAGTCGTTCCAAGTATCAAGCTTATTTTTGAAAGAGGTGAAATAGGGAAAAACTTCCTATGGGAAGATTTACCCTAGAAAAGTAAAATCCCTCCACCGTGAAAATGAAGAAATCGTTGGACAGTCATAGGGAAGTATGCCAAATCAGGGTTTCTTTTTTTTTGCCTTGGGCCGGAGGTGATAAATCTTCAAAAGTTGCTTTTGTTCCAGCAAAAGCATGCACAATTCACCATCCCTGGTGCCTATGTACTAACCCACCTCCTACACACTTCAACCATTCTCCCCCGCGGGACTACCGTAAGGTAATTACTTCGCGGAGAGCTGGTTAGCTCGAAAGTTTTATCACATCATCTCAAATTTCGCCGCCTTCCTTCCTCCAACCTTCGGAGTACCATCATTACTTCAGGCATTTTCTGGTTGTATTGGCTCTATAGTATCCTAGAATTCAACAGCTTCTCCATGAGTCGGCTTAGTAACAATCTAGTTTCTCCGGGCCATCTAAATCTGTGGCAGCATACTAGGATATGCTCCGCATCTTCCTCTTCATCTACACAGTTTAGACATAATGATTATTAAATGATGATAATGATAATGATTTTCTATTCGGTTGCAATATTATTATCATTATTATCATTATTATCATTATTATCATTATTATCATTATTATCATTATTATCATTATTATCATTATTATCATTATTATCATTATTATCATTATTATCATTATTATCATTATTATCATTATTATCATTATTATCATTATTATCATTATTATCATTATTATCATTATTATCATTATTATCATTATTATCATTATTATCATTATTATCATTATTATCATTATTATCATTATTATCATTATTATCATTATTATCATTATTATCATTATTATCATTATTATCATTATTATCATTATTATCATTATTATCATTATTATCATTATTATCATTATTATCATTATTATCATTATTATCATTATTATCATTATTATCATTATTATCATTATTATCATTATTATCATTATTATCATTATTATCATTATTATCATTATTATCATTATTATCATTATTATCATTATTATCATTATTATCATTATTATCATTATTATCATTATTATCATTATTATCATTATTATCATTATTATCATTATTATCATTATTATCATTATTATCATTATTATCATTATTATCATTATTATCATTATTATCATTATTATCATTATTATCATTATTATCATTATTATCATTATTATCATTATTATCATTATTATCATTATTATCATTATTATCATTATTATCATTATTATCATTATTATCATTATTATCATTATTATCATTATTATCATTATTATCATTATTATCATTATTATCATTATTATCATTATTATCATTATTATCATTATTATCATTATTATCATTATTATCATTATTATCATTATTATCATTATTATCATTATTATCATTATTATCATTATTATCATTATTATCATTATTATCATTATTATCATTATTATCATTATTATCATTATTATCATTATTATCATTATTATCATTATTATCATTATTATCATTATTATCATTATTATCATTATTATCATTATTATCATTATTATCATTATTATCATTATTATCATTATTATCATTATTATCATTATTATCATTATTATCATTATTATCATTATTATCATTATTATCATTATTATCATTATTATCATTATTATCATTATTATCATTATTATCATTATTATCATTATTATCATTATTATCATTATTATCATTATTATCATTATTATCATTATTATCATTATTATCATTATTATCATTATTATCATTATTATCATTATTATCATTATTATCATTATTATCATTATTATCATTATTGGATGTTAAGTAAAACTGGTGAAATACGACGAGATGAGGCTTGTCTCGATTATGCAGGCCATGATGTTATGCTCTATCCTTGTCATGGCTCCAAAGGAAATCAGGTAAGTTAAAATTTTACTTCATATGTTATGTTCATTTTTTTCTTCTTTTTCTTCTTCCTTACATTATACAACATACAGTGAGCGTCAAAAAAAGTAAACACCACTTCACTTTTAACGGAAATGGACCATATTTTTGGCATCATCCAATTCAAAATGCAAAAAATCTTTTCATTACAAAAGTAAAAAAATTTTAATTTTTTTGAAAAGTAGAACACAGTAAAGCATCCTTTAAAGTCGTTCCAAGTATCAAGCTTATTTTTGAAAGAGGTGAAATAGGGAAAAACTTCCTATGGGAAGATTTACCCTAGAAAAGTAAAATCCCTCCACCGTGAAAATGAAGAAATCGTTGGACAGTCATAGGGAAGTATGCCAAATCAGGGTTTCTTTTTTTTTGCCTTGGGCCGGAGGTGATAAATCTTCAAAAGTTGCTTTTGTTCCAGCAAAAGCATGCACAATTCACCATCCCTGGTGCCTATGTACTAACCCACCTCCTACACACTTCAACCATTCTCCCCCGCGGGACTACCGTAAGGTAATTACTTCGCGGAGAGCTGGTTAGCTCGAAAGTTTTATCACATCATCTCAAATTTCGCCGCCTTCCTTCCTCCAACCTTCGGAGTACCATCATTACTTCAGGCATTTTCTGGTTGTATTGGCTCTATAGTATCCTAGAATTCAACAGCTTCTCCATGAGTCGGCTTAGTAACAATCTAGTTTCTCCGGGCCATCTAAATCTGTGGCAGCATACTAGGATATGCTCCGCATCTTCCTCTTCATCTACACAGTTTAGACATATAGAGGAAGTATCACGTCCAAATCTGTGCATGTACTTCCTAAAACATCCATGACCAGTTAGGAACTGGGTCACGTAGTAATTCAACTCGCAATGGTTGTTCTCCACCCAAGGGGTCAGCGTTACCGTTGAGCGACTAAAATCGCAATTTGACACTTTTTCAGCAACTTCGCCACTTTTTGTGCCCCCTTACTAAAATGAACTAAATCCGACACTTTTACTATAGACTAGACTATAGACTAGACTATAGACTAGACTATAGACTAGACTATAGACTAGACTATAGACTAGACTATAGACTAGACTATAGACTAGACTATAGACTAGACTATAGACTAGACTATAGACTAGACTATAGACTAGACTATAGACTAGACTATAGACTAGGCTATAGACTAGATTGTAGACTAGACTATAGACTAGACTATAGACTAGATTGTAGACTAGACTATAGACTAGATTGTAGACTAGACTATAGACTAGATTGTAGACTAGACTATAGACTAGACTATAGACTAGATTGTAGACTAGACTATAGACTAGATTATAGACTAGATTGTAGACTAGACTATAGACTAGACCATAGACTAGATTGTAGACTAGACTATAGACTAGATTGTAGACTAGATTATATACTAGATTATAGACTAGATTGTAGACTAGACTATATACTAGATTATATACTAGACTATAGACTAGATTATATACTAGATTATAAACTAGACTATAGACTAGATTATATACTAGATTATAAACTAGACTATAGACAAGACTATAGACTAGATTATATAGACCAGATTATAGACTAGACTATAGATTAGATTATATACTAGACTATAGACTAGACTATAGACTATATTATATACTAAATTATAAACTAGACTATAGACTAGACTATAGACTAGATTGTAGACTAGACTATATACCAGATTATATACTAGACTATAGACTAGACTATAGACTAGATTATATACTAGATTATATACTAGACTATAGACTAGACTATAGACTAGGCTATAGACTAAATTATAGACGAGACTATAGACTAAATTATATACTAGACTATAAACGAGACTATAGACTAGATTATATACTAGATTATAAACTAGACTATAGACTAGACTATAGACTAGATTGTAGACTAGACTATATACTAGATTATATACTAGACTATAGACTAGACTATATACTAGACTATAGATTAGATTATATACTAGACTATAGACTAGACTATAGACTAGATTATAGACGAGACTATAGATTAAATTATATACTAGACTATAAACGAGACTATAGACTAGATTATATACTAGACTATAGACTAGGTTATAGACTAGACTATATACTAGACTATAGACTAGATTATAGACTAGACTATATACTTGACTACAGACTAGATTATAGACTAGACTATATACTTGACTACAGACTAGATTATAGACTAGACTATATACTAAACTATAGACTAGACTATATACTAGACTATAGACTAGACTATATACTAGACTATAGACTAGATTATAGACTAGACTATATAATAGACTATAGACTAGACTATAGACTAGACTATAGACTAGACTATAGACTAGACTATAGACTAGACTATAGACTAGACTAGACTATAGACTAGACTATAGACTAGACTATAGACTAGACTATAGATTAGATTGTAGACTAGACTATAGACTAGACTATAGACTAGATTGTAGACTAGACTATAGACTAGACTATAAACTAGACTATAGACTAGATTGTAGACTAGACTATAGACTAGATTGTAGACTAGACTATAGACTAGATTGTAGACTAGACTATAGACTAGATTGTAGACTAGACTATAGACTAGATTGTAGACTAGACTATAGACTAGATTGTAGACTAGACTATAGACTAGACTATAGACTAGATTGTAGACTAGACTATAGACTAGATTGTAGACTAGACTATATACTAGATTATATACTAGATTATATACTAGATTGTAGACTAGACTATATACTAGATTATAAACTAGACTATAGACTAGATTATATACTAGATTATAAACTAGACTATAGACAAGACTATAGACTGGACTAGATTATAGACTAGACTATAGACTAGATTATATACTAGACTATAGACTAGATTATATACTAGATTATAAACTACACTATAGACAAGACTATAGACTAGACTATAGACTAGACTATAGACTAGATTGTATACTAGATTATAAGCTAGACTATAGACAAGACTATAGACTAGACTATAGACTAGACTATATACTAGACTATAGACTAGATTATAGACTAGACTATAGACTAGACTATAGACTAGACTATAGACTAGACTATAGACTAGACTATAGACTAGATTATAAACTAGACTATAGACTAGACTATAGACTAGATTGTAGACTAGACTATATACTAGATTATATACTAGACTATAGACTAGACTATATACTAGACTATAGATTAGGTTATATACTAGACTATAGACTATAGACTATAGACTAGGACTATAGACTAGACTATAGACTAGATTATAGACTAGACTAGACTATAGACTATAGACTATAGACTAACTATAGACTAGACTAGACTATAGGACTAGACTATAGACTAGACTATAGACTAGATATATACTAGACTAGACTATAGACTAGGACTATAGACTAGACTAGACTATAACTAGACTATAGACTATAGACTAGGACTATAGACTAGATTATAGACTAGACTATATACTAGATATAGACTAGACTAGACTAGACTATAGACTATAGACTAGATATATACTAGATTATAGACTAGACTAAGACTAGACTATAGACTAGACTAGACTATATACTAGATTATATACTAGACTAGACTATATAGACTAGACTATAGACTAGACTATATACTAGACTATAGACTAGATTATAGACTAGATATATACTAGACTAGACTATAGGACTAGACTATAGACTAGATATAGACTAGACTATAGACTATAGACTAGGACTATAGACTAGACTAGACTATAGACTAGACTAGACTAGACTATATATAGACTATAGACTAGGACTATAGACTAGACTTAGACTAGACTATAGGACTAGACTATAGACTATAGACTAGATTAGACTAGACTATATACTAGATTATATACTAGATATAGACTAGACTATGACTAGACTATAGACTAGATTGTAGACTAGACTATAGACTAGACTATAACTAGACTATAGACAAGACTATAGACTAGATTGTAGACTAGACTATAGACTATAGACTAGATTAGACTAGACTATAGACTATAGACTAGATATAGACTAGACTAGACTAGACTATAGACTAGACTATAGACTATAGACTAGGACTATAGACTAGACTAGACTAGACTAGACTAGACTATAGACTAGACTATAGACTAGATTGTAGACTAGACTATAGACTAGGACTATAGACTAGACTATAGACTAGATATAGACTAGACTATAGACTAGACTATAGGACTAGACTATAGACTAGATATAGACTAGACTAGACTATACTAGACTATATACTAGACTATAACTAGACTATAGACTAGACTAGACTATATACTAGATTATAGACTAGACTAGACTATAGACTAGATTATATACTAGATTATATATAGACTAGACTATAGACTAGACTATAGACTAGATATATACTAGATTATAGACTAGACTATAGACTAGATTATAGACTAGATTATAGACTAGACTATAGACTAGACTATAGACTAGACTATAGACTAGACTATAGACTAGACTATAGACTAGACTATATACTAGACTATAGACTAGACTATAGACTAGACTATAGACTATAGACTAGATATATACTAGACTATAGATAGACTATAGACTATAGACTAGACTATAGACTACTATAGACTAGACTAGATTATAGACTAGACTAGACTATAGACTAGACTATAGACTATAGACTAACTATAGACTAGACTATAGACTAGACTATAGACTAGACTATATAGACTAGACTAGACTATATAGACTAGACTATAGACTAGACTAGACTATAGACTAGACTAAGACTAGACTATAGACTAGACTAGACTATACTAGACTATATACTAGACTAGACTAGACTATACTAGACTATAGACTATAGACTAGATATAGACTAGACTATATAGACTAGACTATAGACAGACTATAGACTAGACTATATACTAGACTATAGACTAGACTAGATTATAACTAGACTATAGACTATACTATAGACTAGACTATAGACTAGACTTATAGACTAGACTATAGACTAGACATAGACTAGACTATAGATTAGACTATAGACTAGACTATATACTAGACTATATACTAGACTATAGATAGACTATAGACTAGACTATGACTAGACTATAGACTAGACTAATAGACTAGACTATATAATAGACTATAGACTACTATAGACTAGACTATATACTAGATTATAAACTAGACTATAGACTAGACTATAGACAAGACTATAGACTAGACTATATACTAGACTAGACTATAGACTAGACTATAGACTAGACTAGACTATAGACTAGACTATAGATAGACTATAGACTAGACTAGACTATAGATAGACTATAGACTAGACTATAGACTAGACTATAGACTAGATTATAGACTAGACTATAGATTAGACTATAGACTAGACTATAGACTAGACTATAGACTAGACTATAGACTAGACTATAGACTAGATTATATACTAAACTATAGACTAGATTATATACTAGACTATAGACTAGACTATAGATTAGACTATAGATTAGACTATAGACTAGACTATAGATTAGACTATAGATTAGACTATAGACTAGACTATAGACTAGACTATAGACTAGACTATAGATTAGACTATAGACTAGATTATATACTAGACTATATACTAGATTATATACTAGACTATAGACAAGACTATAGACTAGATTATATACTAGATTATATACTAGACTATATACTAGATTATAACTAGACTATAGACTAGATTGTAGACTAGACTATATACTAGATATATACTAGACTATAACTAGACTATAGACAAGACTATAGACTAGACTGTAGACTAGACTATACTAGACTATAACTAGACTATAGACTATACTATAGACTAGACTAGACTAGATTATATACTAGACTATAGACAGACTATAGACTAGACTTATAGACTAGACTATTACTAGACTATAGACTAGACTGTAGACTAGACTATATAGACTAGACTATAGACAAGACTATAGACTAGACTTATAGACTAGACTATACTAGACTATATACTAGACTATAGACTATAGACTATAGACTATACTATAGACTAGACTAGACTAGACTATATACTAGATATAGACTAGACTATTACTAGACTATAGACTAGGACTATAGACTAGATTGTAGACTAGACTATAGACTAGGACTATAGACTAGACTAGACTATAACTAGACTATAGACTAACTATAGACTAGATATAGACTAGATTATAGACTAGATATATACTAGATTATATACTAGATTATAGACTAGATTATATACTAGATTATAGACTAGATTATAGACTAGATTATACTAGACTATAACTAGACTATAGACTAGATTGTAGACTAGACTATATACTAGATTATAGACTAGATATATACTAGATTATATACTAGATATAGACTAGACTATTACTAGACTATAGACAGACTATAGACTAGGACTATAGACTAGATTATATACTAGATTATAGACTAGACTATAACTAGACTATAGACTATACTATAGACTAGGGACATAGATAGGACTATAGACTGGACTAAGACTAGACTATAGACTAGACTATAGAGCTAGACTATATACTTAGATACTATGACGAGACTATATACTGATTGTAGATTGATTATATACTAGACTATAGACAAGACTATGCCAAAATACCCTTTTTGTGCGACTTTTTTTTTTCAAAAATCCCCTTTTTGTGCGACTTCTTAAAAATTTCCAGCGGAAACGCTGCAAGCTGAAATGTCCATCTTCCCTTTAAACTGCTCTCCCATCGTGACTGCCATTTGTGCATGGAAGTCCTTCTTTTCTCCGCTTTTACAGCCGCTGTCCGTCCTGGACTCTCGAGACGGCGAAAGTGTATCCACCTTATCTCATCCGCCAATATGTCTATTGGTATTGTCTTTGGCAATACCAAGGAAGGACAATGTACTATGTATGGGTCAATTTAGACATCCGGGTATTGTGTGTGTCTTGACCGACAGGTGCACGTCCTCTAACCTAACCTAACCTAAATATGATACATTTCCGCTAAAATTTAATTAATTTGTTAAAGAATTTTATTTTTCTTTTAAATTTTTTCCAAAACATTGCCATCAAAGATTGTTTTTACAAGATTTTAAGGTGGTGTTTACTTTATTTTGATGCTCACAGTACGTTCAGCCATTTAAGGGAAATCATATGCTTGTTTACACACACACATAAACCCCCTTTAACTGTGTGTATGTGTGGTGTTTTCTATCGTTATCATCATCTTCTAATTTATGTTGGAACAATTAATGGGTGTAAATGAATGTAAAAATTAATTTCCCCCCAAACTATACACTCTCTCACACTCTCCCTCTCACTCTCTGTTTCCTCTCTCTTTGTACGAGGCTCCTGTTTACGACAGTGATTTTCTAAGCCATTACCAAATCATAATAGACACGTATGGTACAGTCATGTGTATGTACATTCATGTGTACATACACACATACATAAAGAGAGTTAGTTGTCTTACTTAAGAGTTACAAAATTTGCTGCCCTACAGTGTTGCCTCTTACAAAAGGACTGCTTTTATAAATATTTTCAAGCCTAAATGTTCTTTAATATTGCCTGGTAGCAGGCCTGTAGCAAACCTTCCTTTGCTGCTATGATTTAATGCTTGGAACCTGGATAATTGCTGCAACAATATTTCATTGTTTGCAGCAGCACCGTAAAGGATTGGTTTTCCTTGGGACATTAATTTATGGAAAATGCTTTTAAAATCCCAAAAAGGATATACGAAAAGAATTTTTTTTTCTTTTTTTGTAAGCGATTAATTTCAATTAGTTTGTCTGTGTACACCAGAAGAGTCTTTAAATGGATTTTAATTCCTTAATAATCTGCCATTTGGATTAGGTGGGTTTTTGAAAATTGAAAAAAAAAAGAAAATTTAAAATTACTTTTCCGGGGCCAGGCTATTATTGGTACATCCGTTACCCCCTTATCTTATCCCTTGTTCTCAACAGACAGGTGCGAGCAATATTGCTAGATCCTGCAGGATTTATATTGGTTAGTAGAGGACTGGAAAACTTTTGTCTTTAAATTATTTTTTTTTCGTATTAAACCAGCACTCAGGGGATGACCCCTACTCATGCAGTGCATTGTGCAGGTTTTAGAAATGGTGGAAAGAGGGAAGATGCGAACGGTAAGAAAACGAGTTGTCACTGGTGACTATAAAATGTCCAGTGCTATACCTTCACCATTAGACAGTCTACTGTAATCGTCCTCAAGAAGCCCGCAGTTTCTCACACCACTTATGTTGTGTGGGTTAATTTTATACAGAAATGGCGGGACCTACATTTTTTTTTACGCAAAGGAGGAATAAATGTAACTAACCTTACCATAGAGATAGGCGTCACATCCTCCATGTGTAAAGCCCTCACCCACTGTATCCCCCTCTCGTCTGTTGTGGGCACTCCGGAACTACGGTGGGATTACTTCGGCCCCTATATGCTCATATCCACGTCCGGATTGCATATCAAAAATTGAGAAAACATGTAAGTGTCTCCACTATTTCTTTCGTTCAGGTTCCCGATTGTAATTTCATTTGACACGTGTGCCAGTGTCATTATGCAGGCGGCGTGCCTACATGTTCTGCAGCCTCAAGATTTCTCTTCTTCAGCCTTAGAATACACTCCAAGTAATTCGCCACTGAGGCCCAATTCCCTCTACTCGCAATCGTAACCCCTACAATGTTAGTGGCGACCATGATCGTTCCAATTATTGTCGTCAGTATAGAGTTAGATAGCTCTGCTAGCGGGCACATTCGAAAACAATGTGTTCTGCATCATCAATTAATTCCCCCCTTTCTCGTAAAGACAGTAGGGGGAGGCGGTCTTGCCCATTCCGTGCAGATATTTCGTGAAATATCCGTGACCTGATAGCATCTGCGTAACGTAGTAATTTACATCTGCAAATTTCCTCCCAAACCATGGCTTTATGTCCGGAATAAGTCTCCCCGTCCACCTTCCTCTCTTT
Organism: Sarcophaga peregrina; assembly: GCA_014635995.1. Taxonomy (NCBI): domain Eukaryota; kingdom Metazoa; phylum Arthropoda; class Insecta; order Diptera; family Sarcophagidae; genus Sarcophaga; species Sarcophaga peregrina. Next base: position 81,392,509 of record CM025793.1, on the reverse strand, counting down.
TCATCGTTCCACCGTCGTTGCCATTCTGAAATGGTGTTTGCCTTATAAATCCCCATCGAGCAGATCCATAGGGATTTTACCTGCTATCACAAGTACGTCTGGAGCAGACACTGTACGATATGCGATGCGATACCTAAGGCAGCCGTTCTATGTACCAATACAAATGAGTTTGCCCGCTTTTCAACCTCTAGCGTTTCGGCCTAAATTTCACTACCATAGAGCATAATGCTGCTTTCAACCTCCATCAGGAATCTCCGTCTCGCCGGCAACCACTGATTTGCTGAGCTGTCCACCAATCTTTTGGGCTTTGTCAGCCGAGTACTGAATCTGATACGAAAACGTCAGTCTGGGATCCAGCCTTATTCCCAGGCATCTTACCAAGCTCTTGGTTCTAAGTACTTCGTGCTCTTTACTTCTCCTGCAAGGAGATACGACGGCCAATAATCAGCGTTTTATGCATGGCCAGGTCTAGGCAGTGGGAATGCAACCGTGTTTCCGTTCTTAGCATGACACGTGTCAGTTTTCGCTATGCCTCTTCCGTATTCCTGACCGTGATAACGGCTGCCATATCATCTGCGTATCTAACCAAAAAAGTTCCCTCTGACATATCCTCTCTTAGAATTCCATTGTAATTAACGTTCCATTAGTCGAGGCCGAGGATAGACCCTTGCACCGCTCCTGATGTTATATGTTTCACCCTTGGTCCCGAGGTTGTGTTATACACCAGCTGACTGTTACTGAGATAACTACTTATCATGGCCAAGATGTAGTGAGAGTAAAAATTGTCATGAAAAGATACTCAAAAATCTGTCATTCGGAGTCGGGTTTAAACTGGAGGTCCCGCCACTCATGTATAAAATTAACGCAGGAAGCGCGAGTGGTGTAAGAAACTAGGGCTTTGTGCAATGGGTCAATTCCACCTCCGGGTACAGTTCTTGTCATAGTTGACAATTACACGTCCTCTAACCTAACCTAACATATAGTTTGTAAGACCGTCTAAACGATCGTGGCTACGCTGACGATAATAGCAAATAGCTACCAAGGTTTTGCATAAAATCCATCGCTGACAAAGGAAGCAGCGGAAGCAATATAACGGCGTAAATGGAAATGGATCGGCCATGCTATTCACTTGAGAAATCACATGATATTGTTGGCAGGGTACCAGTACGCTGAAATTTGAAAGCAATACATAGGCGTTAAAGGCGGATAAATACCTGCGACAGATGTAAAGTATTTATCCAGCTCTAGACAGACTAGGTTAGGTTAGGCTAGAGGACTTGTACTTATCAATTCTGACAAGTACAGTACTCGGTGGTCGAATTGACCCATTGTACTACGTCCTAGCTTCTCACACCACTTATATTCTGTGCGTTAATTTTATACATGAGTGGTGGGACCTACAGTTTAAAGTCGACTCCGAACGACACATTTTTTGAGAAGCATTCCATGGCAATTTTTTACTCTCAGAGTTTTTGCCAGAAATCTGCTGAGAGGAAGTCACCGAAAAATTATTTTCAAATTTTGGTTTTGATGTCTGACCTTCGAGCTCGGGTCTTTCGTCTAATAAGCCAACACACTACCTACTAGACCACGGCGACCAAAAACTAGACAGACTAAGATGGGCTTTATATATCAGAGTCCTATGCTCCAGTATATTTTAAAACAAGGTTAAATCCTATGGATTCGGGGATTGTCATTTAAAATCAAATGATTTTGATTTCATTAAGTGGTTCTTCCTCTACACAGATTCAAGTCCAGAATTTTAAACACAATGCATATACATCGCGTTTTTTACTACTGGAAACGTGGAAATGTTATTGTTTTTTCACTGTTTACATTTCACTCATTTCGCAGTCTGGCAACTTCTAGAATCCTACTGTTGATTTGTTATTGTAATTCGAGTGGAATTTACTTCAATTACCTTAATTTTGTTTTTCGAATTTATAGATTATCAAATGGAAAAAAATGTAATTCCCGAAAGTAAAACATGTTTATCCTTTTCGATAACGCCGCGTAACTTCGTGTTGAGCTCCACAAAGAGTTTTCACTTTTTGTGTTCATAATTTTATGAATTTGAACAATTTCATTAAATTTTCAACAACTTATTGCAACCAACCAATGCTCGAGAACTGATTTCAGGAAACCCTTACGTCGTTGCTTGCCATAAACACCCCCCCCCCCCCCCCCCCCTCAAAAAGGGGCGATAATACATAGACCAGCTAAAAACTCACTGCAATATCGAGTGTAATTTATGTTTTTTCTTCCGTTTTTTTTTTTAACTATTTTTAACCACTTTCTCAAACCAAATATTGTTGTTCTATGGGTTTTATGTTTCCTTTCGTGGAATTAGAAAACAATATGGCTTCCAATTTAAAACAACCACTTCAACCTCAAAAACATTTGCACTCGTACCCCACTCGCTCCATATACAAGAACAATTGATGCGAATGGGAATGTTCTTGTGAATGTGTTGTGTTGTGTTGCTTGCGCCAAAACAAACAAAATAACACCGCCGTGGAAATGCAAGCCAAAAACACGCGTTCTTTCATTCTGGCGTTATTACAGTGGAGGCTCTTAAAGAAGAGGATTTTGAAAGTAAATTCGAAAATATAAAAATTTTCAAAATATAGGCAATGATGATGCTTTAAAGACCAATACGTTCTTAAAAAGAGCTCAAGTGGAGTTGGATAAGTTACAGAAACGGATTTGCCGCGACAATAAGTGAGTGCTACAATGCTACAGGTTCCGTGTGATTAAAGCTCGTTGTATAGGTAGTGAAAACTAGAACCAATGAGGCCTATGATCAGGTTAACGACAAAAAAGTCTAATGCAATATTAATCAGATGGCATTGCGTCCCCCCAAAGTCTGTCCCGCATTCGTTTTGTCAGGTTACTTCCTTAACTGTCCCCTAGATAGTAACAGAGAACTCTACTACATACATTCACAATTGGTCATTACAACCCTTCAGTCAGGATTATGACCTAGCTTCTCACACCACTTATGTTGTGTGCGTTAATTTTATACTGGAGTGGTAGGACCTACAGTTTACAGTCGACTCCGAACGACAGATTATTTGAAAAGCTTTTCATGGCAATTTTTTTTACTCTCAGAGTCTTTGCCAGAAATCTGCTGAGAGGAAGTCGAAGAAATATTTTTCGTTTTGATGTCTGACCTGGGATTCGAACCCGGCTCTTTCGTCTAATAAGCCAACACAGTACCTACTAGACCACGGCGACTAGACAGTAACAGAGAACTCTATTATTTTGGGAAGTACTTCGCAAAGAGCAATAAGAGCGAAAGCTTTCAAGAGAGACACAATTCTGTAATCCACTGATAGGTTAAGGACATATAGTGAATCAGTTCCAGAATAAAATATTTCGACCTCATGGATAAACTTGCGAGTGGCTTCTAAGAGGAAGTCTATGCCATTGCAAGATGTATTCATTTTAACTTAGATACGAAGTGTAGCGAATGGGACATTGGTATACATCGTGTCAATCCGATCACCCTCCGTCCACTCAGATTTTATAAGGCTGGCTAGAGATTAGATAGCCTTGGTTCCTCAGTCAGGTAGGTAATCTTTTGCAACGTGGATAGCATCATGCCGCTACTAAGGTCTAAACCATTCTATGGAGGTGTAAGCAGATACTCGCTAAAAGTTCAGATAAAGAAAGACGAAAATTTTTCTCAACTCAAATGGGTTTCAAACAAACGCCACTTTTAGTGGGTAATTACACTGAGAGGTGATTTGAGTTATCTATCGCACTATCGAGAAGTAACTTGAGGGTTGTAATAGACATTTTAACGGGCATAGGATCAAGTTAAATCCAATATTAGCAAATCGAATAAGACCAAGGTTAGGTTAGGTTAGTTTAGGTCGGAGTGGTAGCTGTGATATCACAAAGCTCACTTGAGCACGTATGGTGGCCCGTTATGATGCCACGGATGAACGCAGTCCCTGTACTCACCAAGTTCCGCCAAATCAGGGAAAAGGAAAAAGTTGATCAGCGCAACGGCTGAATAAGAGCAAAATCTGTAGAACTATTAGTAGCTAACTAGGTGTCTCCTTTGGATATATTCTACAAGTTCAAAGAATATTCCCAGATGTTCTAATCCCATCATCATCGTCTTCATGCGTCGAAACAGCTCCTATTCTGAATAAGTGGAGAGTGCCCCGTCAAAATGATATTCCTAGAGAGTCTAATGCATGACTTGGTTCCAGTTTTATTTTAATTTTCAAACAGAAATTTTCATTGCCTTTAACCCATTTTATTTGGGAAGTGTCCTTTTCATTGGACAGAGCTTTACTGACATCTGCTCTCTCTGCACAGAAAGATTATGGCCCCACCAACGGCATGAAAGCTCGTTTCTTTGCATACTATTCTGCTTATTCAATTTCCACAGACATATTATTTTCGAGTGTTCGTATGGCGGTATGACAGTCTCATAGTTCTGTCCTTTATACCTCCAATCGTACAATGGGTCAATTTCGACCTCCGGGTACTGTGCTTGTCTTGACCGACAGGTGCACGTCCTCTAACCTACCTCCAATCTAAGCTAAATTGAATACAGTTTGGCATAGACTTCCGTTTGGAATAAAGCCGCTAGATCGATATGTTTCATACTAGGACCAATAACTTCCATGTGCCGTTCTTAACCTAGCTTTGTACGACGAAATAGTTCCTCTTTTAACAGTATGCAGTCATGATACGAAACAATTCTTAAAAACATAGTGCCTACCGATACTGTCCAGGGCAGAGTTAAAGAGGAAGATGAAATCTTTGATGGGGGTTCTTAAGTCAAGTTAATTCTTGAACTCTTTTGTATAGTCCTGTCCATTTTTTAAAGGTTCCACTGTTATTTTTGAATTGTTTTCTTCTTGTCATTGCCACGCCACAGAACATTTGTTGGAGTATTTAGATGGAATTAAAATTATTGTTGAAAATAATAATGGCTTTTAACGGTTCTTATGCTTAAAAGCAAGCTTCTGAGCTTTCTGTCTGCATGTATGTGTGTGGTATGTATATATGTATGTAGGTATGTATGGATGTATGTTATGTGCATGTGTTTTAAAGAGGAATTTAAAAGCATTTCTACGCTCTCATAAACATACCACTTTTACGAGACAAATAATTTCAAATATTTTGTTGTTAAATTATAAATAGAAGAAGAAGCAGGAAAAGAAGAAAAAACGCGAACACAACACAACACTACACTTGTAATAATACATTGTGTGGTTAAGTTGAGAGGATAACGTTTAGAAAACGTATGAATGCATGGTTGGGACAGGAAAAAAGGAACGTTTTCGAGAAAAATTTATTTGAAAAAAAAATTTTATTTAAAATAATTTATTGAAATTAAAATAAAAATTCATTGTTTTTTTGCTTTTGTTTTCTTATAGTTCTGGACGTATAACAATGAAACGAAACAAATACGCCATGGTTCCTCGGATAAATGCTTAACGATTAGCGAGAAACGTGATAAGATTTTAATGGAGGAATGCAGTTCGAGCCAGTTAAGGCAGCAATGGCGTTTAGAGAACTACGATCCATCGAAATTGTGAGGTTATTTTTTTGGGAATGGTACCCAATTTATACCAACCTCTTTAACATATTATCGACATTGGAAATAACAAAAAATAGTTAAAAATTATAAAAAATTATACAAGAATTTTGAATAAAAAAAATTTTAAATTCTAAACATAAAATTGAAGAAAAAAAAAACGTGCAATATTAACAAATAAATTTAAAAAAAAAAAGATTTTTTATTAAAAAAAAAAAGACATGAAAACTCTGACTGTTGTAAACTAAGACATCAAAAAAAGCACAAATTCTTGATTTTTTCTTTTTTATATAATGAAATTAAATTGTTTTATTTTTAGTTTTTAATTTAAACAAAAAAACCATAATTATTGTAATGAAAATAATAGCAATTAAGGCATTGACAAAAATTCCAAAATACCAAAATTCTTTTGGTCCATTTACACTTATATATTGTGTAAGAAAAAAAGAAATTTTAAATTTTTAGACAATTTTCAGTTACATTTTTGTATAATTTATAGACACAAGACTTATAATGAAGTCTTTCGCATAAATTTTCTACATAATTTAAAGTTATTTTAGTTAATTATGTACTTAAACGAATTTGTATGCATTGATAAAAAAAATAGTGTTAATGAATTTTAATTCTAACTTTTTTTAAAGATAGTGTAATATTTGTTTAAACAAAAAAATAACTGAATTTTTAATTTTACTTTTTTAAGAATTATTGTTTAGTATTTTAAAATTTTAATTATTTATTCATTTTTTTAAAGGATTTGGTAACAATTTATGTTGTACGGTTAAATTACTTTTTAAATGAATTCTTTACTTGTTTTACCTAATAAAATTTTTTTGAAAATTTTTAAATATAAAAAATGTTTAAAAAAAAATTTAAAAAACGAATTTCTTATTTTAAATTAGTGTTAAAATTAGGGGTTTTAAAATTTTTATTCTTTATTACTTTTTTTAATTATTTTTTTTTTTTTTATATATTTTTATTTTTGGTATTTTTTTATATTTTATTAAAACTAAACGCAGTAAGGACGGGATATGTCAAATTGATCAAAACTGAATATTCTTTGCCTAGTGGACTAAAATAGGTAAAAAAAATCGTTTAGGAAAAAAATATTGCCCTCAAACAAAAATTTAATGTAAACCCTGTAGACAAATTTTGACATAATATTTCAACCATGCATTACAAAAAACCCGGATTTCACACTTACAGTGGTAAGCATAGTTTATTCAGAAACCCGATTTAATTTCTAAAAAACGAGTTAACGATCGCTAGGGCGTGGGATTATTCTAAGGGAACAATAATTATTCGGGAATGGTAGCGATATCAGATACAGAAAAGAAGAGAAAGCTGCGTCCTGAAGGAACACAACGATTTCCCAATCACAAAATGCTATAAACGTACAAACGTACTTTGAACGTTGGGCTAATTTTACGTTTAGAATGGAAAATAGAATTTCACTGTAATGTCTAGCATATCATATACATGCTTTACAGCATTAGCTACAATAACCCACTATTTAAACATCGGGATCTTTCCATCTGATATGCCATTAACCAGGCACATTTGCCAATGATGTGTGCAATATTTACGTATTGTGCTCCAAACAATATCCATTTAGGCCAAATATTCTGCAGAACGCCAATTACTATCCTTAAACTCTTTTGGAAAAGTCTGTTGCAAGACGAAAATCTTCTCCGACTAAACCCTGTTTTCAAGTGAAAAGCACAAATAAATTGGCGATGTTATCTTCCAATTATGTCTGTCTTAGGCAAATTATTATCTCAAAATGCTTCCAAGATGGTAAAAGTTTTTACAGTTTCCAGGAAGCAGTTTAACCCTATTTAAGCTTTGGTTAAACTAATCCTTTCCAGATATTAAAACGGCGCTATTAACAAAGATCTCTTCCGCTTGCGAGACATATGAATAATTAATAATCTTTACGGTGCCATTTCTGGAAACTGTTTTCCCCCAAATGATATGGCTGGTTAGATCGAGTTTTAAAACGTGACTTTTTAGGGTCAATTAAATTTTTTCAATTCCTGGCCTTTAGTCAACAATGCATATTAAGGATTTATTGTAAAAATCATTTACAAAAGTTTACAAAATTTACAAAAGAAGACAATTTTCAATTATGAAACACGTTTTACTGTAAAGGAATATCGTAACAGTAGAATAGATTTCTAGAACTTGACAATGAAATTTTCTGTGGTTTAAAATAGTCCTAAAATTTAAATTTTACATCCTTTTTAAAGTTTACAAAGGAAGGCAATTTTCAAACAAGAAACATTTATTCATGTACTGTTGTAAAGGAATAACATACCAGAGGTACGGGTTTCTAGAGCTTGACAATGAAATTTTCTATGGGTTTAAATAATCTTAAAAATTAAATTTTCTATCGATTTTAAAATACACAAAAGAAGACAATTTTCAAACATTAAACATCTATTCATGTATTGTTGTAAAGAAATAACATAAGAAGTATAGGTTTCTAGAACTTGACAATGAAATTTTCTGTGGATTAAAATAGTCTTGAAATTTAAATATTTTACCGTTTTTCAAGTATACAAAGGAATACAATTTTCAAACATGAAACATGTACTCATGTATTGTTGTAAACGAATACCATAACAGTAGAGTATGTTTCCAGAACTTGACGATGAAATTTTCTGTGGATTAAAATAGTCCTCAAAATTTAAATTTTATATCGTTTTTAAAGTTTACAAAGGAAAGAAATTTTCAAACAAGAAGACAATTTTCAAATATGAAATAAAGGAATAATATAAGAATTATAGGTTTCTAGAACTTGACAATGAAATTTTCTATTGGTTTAAATAATCTTAAAAATTAAATTTTCTGTCCATTTTAAGAATATTTCCTAAATGTATAAGTTTACAAAAGAACATAAGATTAAGTTCTAGAACTTGACAATGAATGTGGTAAAAGGTAAATTTAAGTTACAAAAGAAACTTTAAAGAACATGTATGTTGAAAGGACAAAAATAAAGCATTCAAAAAAAAAATTTTTTTTTATATTCGCAAATTTCAAAAACTTTTAAAGAAAAGGAATCTAAAAATATAAAATAAATGTGTAGAGTTTTAATAATTTGATATAAACAATTAATTTTATGTTTAATTTTTTTTTTTTTTTTTTAATTATTTTCTTGTTCCAAAAACTTCCTAACATGTGTATATAAAATATAAATTAAAAAAAAAAATTAATGTAATGATATAATATATTATATAAAAAATTTGTAGAGTATAGTTTATATATATATAAAAATAAAAAAAAATAAAAATATATTTAAGAGGTTAGTGATATCCTATAAGCATTCCTGTAATTATTAAGTCTAAAATGAAGATATCAATTGAAAACAAAAATTGTTTTTTTTTTAGTTTAAAATTAAAAAGAATTTTTATTTAAATTATTAGGAATTCAACTAAAAAGCACAAAATCTTGCCAAAAACAAAATAAAAACTAATGAAAATTAATAGGAAATTTATTAATTAAATTAAAAAAAAAAAATGAAACCATGAAATGAAAAGAAATAAAATTTAAAATAAAAAAATAAAAAATAAATAAAACCAACTTCCATTATTTAATAATAAAAAAAATTAAATATCATAACATATCAATTGAAAACTTAAATAAACATATAAAAAATATGAAACAATTTAATTAATAATTATTATTATTATTGTTGCAAATTAATTATTTCCATAAATTATTATTAATTAGTTTTTTTTCTTACTTTCAATTAAAAAAGTTTTTTAATTTTTTAATTTTTTTTTTTAATAAAAATATTTCCTATCTAAACTCTTTCTGGAAAAGCATTTTAAATAGCAAATTAAAAAATAAATTTTATTTAAAAGCCTTTATAAAAATTATGCATTTAATTATGATTTTAATATCTAAACAAATACGAGTACAGCAAACAAATTGATAAGAAATTAAATTTTGCAATCCAATTAAAACTAATTTTAATTATTAAACAAATTGATAAAAATAAAAAATAATTAATTTACATTACAAAAACAATAACAATTAAAACAAAAAAAGGAGGAAACAAAATTAAATGAAATGCTTTAAACTAATCTGACATATCCTGATTACAAATCGCGTTGAAATAAACATTTTTCCAACACACACTGATATTTGTTTTTAATTGCCAAAATGACTTTTTAATAATAAAAAAAATTTAAATAAAAATAAAACAATTAATTTAACAAAAATACACTGTAAGAAAATAATTTATTAAAACAGTAAACTTTATTTCTATTTGAAAACAAAATGTTGAAAATCAAATATTGGCATTTGGGATTCCAGAAGTTACCAAATTTCAAAAAAAATTTAAAATTTTTTTTAATTTTCCAAAGAAATAAAAATAAATAGAAATATGGTATCAATAATGAAGTTCTAAAACATAATTTGGGAATCGATTTAATACTGTGGGAACTTTCCATCTTTTAAACAATTGGCATCTGTTTTATAAAATCCTTTGTAATCATGTTCATTCCTTTCAATCTTCTAAAAGTTTTTATAATAGCCAATAAAACCAAGAATGATAAACTAAAGATTACGCCATCACGCACACAAAAATTAAAACTTTCTGCGCATGTTGACTCAATGACGTCACGAAAATTGTTTTCATTCTCTTCCTATTGGCTAATGATAATGTAAGTGATATTGCAGAGCTGCCAACTATTTTCGCTTAGTGCATAGACTTTTCAGAAGAAATATTCCTTTTTTACATATGAAAAAGACTTGGAAACCTTTAAAATAGCCCAACAACGTCATCTAACGGGAAATCATGCGCAAGGCGTAATCTTTAGTTTATCATTTTTGGGCAAAAACAATGTTTATTAAAAAACAACTCTCTCTCTCTCTCTTTCTTTCTCTAGGGAACAAAGCTTTGCTTTCGAACCATCCTTCTTCTAAAAGTTTTTATAATAGCCAAAAAAACCAAGAATGATAAACTAAAGATTACGCCATCACGCACACAAAAATTAAAACTTTCTGTGCATGTTGACTCAATGACGTCACGAAAATTGTTTTCATTCTTTTCCTATTGGCTAATGACAATGTAAGTGATATTGCAGAGCTGCCAACTACTTCCGCTTAGTGCATAGACTTTCCAGAAGAAATGTTCATTTTCACATATGAGAAAGACTTGGAAATCTTTAAAATAGCCCAACAACGTCATCTAACGGGAAATCATGCGAAACAGGCGTAATCTTTAGTTTATCATTCTTGGGCAAAAACAATGTTTATTAAAAAACAACTCTCTCTCTTTCTCTTGGGAACAAAGCTTTGCTTTCGAACCTTTATTTAAACCCAATACTTTAGTTGTTGGTTTAATTTCAAGTTCGGTGTGATCTTACTTTCAAACTGTCTCTTAGCCCTAGTCAGCTCTACAATACTTTCATGAAGTGAGTAACTCTCCTATATACTACACTTCCTTTCGCAAATGATATTGTTACGTAAATGGAAATTAAAGTCACCGTAGTCTAGTAGGTACTTTATTAGACTTAAAGCCAGGATTCGAACCCCAAGCAGATTTCTGGCAAAAACCCTGTTTTCAAGTGAAAAGCACAAATAAATTAGCGATGTTATCTTCCAATTATGCCTTAGGCAAATTATTATGGCAAAAGTTTTTGCATTTTCCAGAAAGCAGTTTAACCCTATTGAAGCTTTGCTTAAACTAATCTTTTCCAGATATTAAAACGGCGCTATTTATAAAAAATCCCTTCTGGCAAAAACTCTGAGAGTAAATAAAATTGTTATGAAAAGTTTCCCGTAAAATTTGTAGTTCGAAATCGTAGCTAAACTGAAGGTCACGCCACTCTTGTATAAAAAATTAACACCCACAATATAAGTGGTGTAAGAAACTAGGTCAATAATCCTAACTGAAGGGTTGTAATGACCAATTATTTATGTATATATGATAAAACAAACAAAAACAATGAACTTGTTTACACAATCAACAAATAAAAATATACGAACAAGACCAGTATAATAAACGGGATCAACAAATAAACAAATAGACAACAACAACACCGTAAAAACAATAGTTTACCCCAGCGAAATAAAAGACAAAACAGAACAGGCAACGAAATCAGTAAGAATTCAGTCAGTCTTGCGTGAAGACGCGTTGAATTTAAAGAGGATAATCATGGTTTGAAGATCTCCATTGTGAAGATTATCGAACAATTGTTAGTGTGTATACGCGGAATAGTGTAAAGAAGAATAACAAATAAAGCAAATTGTTGTTGTTTAAATTAAGTTGTGAACAGTGGGACTCAAGGAATTGTGCGAACAATAAAGATTTTTATCTAAAAGTAAACACGAAATTTATTTTAATTTTATTTGTAATCTACGAACGTATATTTTTTTTTTATTTATCCTCTAAACTAATTCGTTTTTATTATTGGTTGGCGAAAATACACGCTAGATGAACAAATATTTGCAATTTCTGCGCCTTATTGGAATTCGCAAGGCGTGTTTCAACTTCGTATTGGAGTTTGGTGTACATGAAGGCATCGAAAAAACCTAATTTTTGTTTTCTCGAGAAGCCAATCTACACTTAAATGGTCTATTGTTGAGAGCTTCCTTAATCCCTAGTCTTGATATAACCATACTGATTACGTAACTGATTGTTTAGGATTCGATCTGTTATTCAAACGTATTGCCCTAAATTTTCGAATATTCACCACAAAAACTGCTTTTTACACAATTGACTAGCTGATTTAACTAATTTTGCTTGGGATTATGATAGACATGACAGATGACGTCATATCAACGCCCCCGTTCTATAATATTCCAAGGCGAAAAAGTGTGTTTTGAGTTAAGTCAAAAATTTCACGCTATATCTCGTAAACTATATAACATACGCCATTGATTTTTTTCACTGTTTTTTAGTAAAATTTGAGTAGAATTTTGATAGTAATTTCTGAATTTACAAATTTTAATTGGATCCTAGCTAAAAATGACATAGAAAGTTTTAGCACAAAGAAAATATTGACAATTAATCGTTTAAGTGTACTTAGTATGTTCTTGATAGGTCAATTTGTTCTGGTTGCAAACCAAGAACAGACTATGTACACTTACCCACATAAAATAATTTTTTTTAATTCGGGGAAGAACCTTTTAACCACACTTACGGACACTGAAAAAAAGCACACTAAACACACCAAATACACTAATAAACCACAACGTTAAGAAATGTTCCTCCCATAACATTTTAAATTAACTTATATTTCAAGATAATTTCAAAATTTCCAAGCAAAAGTTTTAGAATGGAAAGTTTTTACGACTGTATGTGTATTCCAAGTAGATTTTTCCCTAGAACTTCAGAACGAATCAGGGCTTATTAACCAAATTTTGACAGTATTTAAGTTAAAGAATATGGAATTTAAAAATGCAAGAACATTAAAAACGTTCTAAATACAATTAGAACGTTATGGAATGGAGACATCGATATAATCTAAAAAATAGAATCAAAAAAGCCGTATTTAAAAGAACGGAGCAACAAATATTACGATCGTGACAATGTTTATCATACAAAGTGAGAGTTTAAAAAACTAAGTTGCCTGCTTTTGCAAAATTGAACAGCTGATTTTGACTTAATTTCCTTGAGATCATGACACCATGACAGATGACGTCATATTATCTAAAATATCGCAATAGTAGATTCAAAAAGAACCGTATTTCGAAGAACGACGCAACAAAGTGTACAAACAGAATACGACCGTGACAATGTTTATCTTACAAAGTGACAGTTAAAAACGTAAAGTTTTAGAACAGAATACCCACACAAATCTTTCACAATTGTTTTGCAGTATTTCCAGTTAAAATTATCCATGATATGCCTCATAATTGTTATATGAACTCCATATCTAAAGCCAAGAGGACCAATAAAAAAAAAATTTATTTACCCCCCCCCCCCTTTTTTTTTCAAATTCAATTTAAAGTGGGCGTGGCAAAATTTAAGTACTTATTGGACATACTTTATTTGAGATCATGAAAGACATAACAGATAACATCAAGTATATTCCAGATGGACCGTATTTGGAAGACCCGCGCTACAAAGTGTACAAACAGAATACGAACGTGAAAATGTTTACCACACAAAGTGACAGTTAAAAACGCAAAGTTCTAGAACAGAATACGCATCTTTTACGATTTCTAACAGTATTTCCAATTAGTACAGCATTTAAATGAGCAAAGGAAACCATGGCATGCCTCATAATGATTATACGAACGTTAAAGCCAAGAGGACCAATAAAAATTTTTGATTTTTTCCCCCTTTTTGAGATTCAATATAAAATGGGCGTGGCATAATTAAAAGATGTAATATTTCCATATGACCGTAATAAATCGATTCCATTAAAACAATTTTAAACTTTATAAAAACTAATTGAACTAATCTAATCAAGTGGTATAAAAATAATTTATTTAATTTAAATATTTATTGAGGGGAGATGGCATTTTGAAAGGGAAAAAAATTAACACAAATGTGTTTAGAACCATGAAAAAAAACTCAAGCCATTAAGAATTTGAGTTGCATGGAATTATAAAAAAAAACAAAATTAAAAAAAATTCCAAATAAAAAAAAGTAAAAAAAAAAAAAAATAAAAAAATAAAAAAAAAAAAAAAAAATAAAAATAAAAAAAAATTAAAAAAAATAAATTAAAATAAATTTCTAAATAAAAAAAAAATTTACTTTTTAAAATTAAAATTAAAAAAATTAAAAATAAAAAAAAATTAAAATAAAATAAATTTCTAAATAAAAAAAAAATTAAAAAAAAATAAAATAAAATAAATTTTTAAATAAAAAAAAATAAAATTAAAAAAAAATTAAAAAAATCATAAAAAAATAAAAACTATTTTGTAATAAAAATAATATTATCACGGGGATAATTAGAAGAATCATGGTTTAAATAAGATTTTTATAAATACAATTATTATTATACAATTAACTTGTAAACATATTTAAAGTAAAAAAAATAAAAAATAAAAATCATAAAAAAATAAGAAAATTAAATATAATCTTAAGGAATTATTGTAATATTAAGAAAATGTGCCTTTTTGTATAATATATTCTAGAAAATAGTACTCAAAAGATAGACCTACATGCATATTATCTATAAATATGTATATTAACTAATAATTATAAAATAAAAAAAAAAATAATTAAAAATTAAAAAATAATTTACATGTATAGGTAAACCAAAATATGTAATGTAAAAACAAAAAAAAAAATTAATTTAAAAAAAAGTAATATGAAAAATATAAATAAAATTAATGTAGCGGTCAAATAAATAAGTAGCAATAAAATATTGTATATAAAAAGAATTAAAATATAATAAATAATAATAAATTACAATAAAATAAAATACAATTTTGAAATACATACCCCATGTAAGCATTAAAGGACTTTTTAATTAAAAAAAATAACGGAAAAAAAGCAGAAGTCCAGTAATAATGGACGAATTGTTTTAATTTTTAATTTCTAATTTCTTTATTTTTATGTTTTATTTCGTATTTTTAATTTTTAAATTAAATTAATTTTTAATGTTAGTTTAAATTTTTAAGTTAATTTTAGTTTTAGTGTTATTTTTGTATTTTTAATTCAGTTTTTAAGGAACGGGGAAGGGGAGTTTTAAGGGGAGTTTTGAACGGGAAGGAAGGGGGGAAGGGGGAGGGGGAATGAAAGGGAAAGGGGAAGGGGGAGGGGGAAGGGGAAGGGAACTTTAAGGGGAAGGGGGAAATGGGGAAGGGGTAAGTGAGGGTGGGTGAAGGGGGAAGAATAGGGGAAGGGAAGGTGATTAGGTTTAGGGGTTGAATGGAATGGGGGGGAGTATGTAGGGGGGAAGTTGGGGAGTGTAAGTGAGGGGGAGGGGGGGAGGGTGAGGGAGTGGAGGGTGAAGGTTAGGGTGGAGTGGGGTGAAGGGTGTGAGGGGGGGGAAGGGGTGAGGGTGGTAATATTAATTGGTTTTTAATGTTTTGAATTTAATTTTTAGTTTAATTTGGGGATTTTGATCTTTTTTAATTTAATTTTATTTTCTTTTAATTTTTAATTTTAATTTTACTTTTATGTAGTGTAATTTTAGTGTAATTTTTAATTTTAAGTTTTAGGTAATTTTTTAGTTATTTGTTAATTTTTATTTTTAATTTTTAACTTTTTAATTTTTATTTATATTTATAATTTTTAATTTTTTATTTTATATTTTTTATTTTTTAAGTTTTATTTTTTATTTTTTAATTTTAATTTTTAATATTTAATTTTTATTATTTAAATTTTAACTTTTAACTTTTAATTTTAAATTTTAATTTTTAACATGTAAAGATACCGGGTTATTCAGGGTTTAAAAAGAGTATGGTACTGGAATTTGACATCTGTCAAACTAAGTTGTGAAAAATTTTTTTTTTCTTTTGACGCAAATGGATCGCTTAACGATCAGACAACGCATAAAAATTATCAAAACCTACCACAAAAATGGTTGATTCTGTAAAAGGAGATTATGATTGGACGATTATGGGTCCAACGACTCAAGCAATTGGCAAAATTGTGAAGTAATTTGAAGAGACTGGAGTGATTACAAATATTGAAAAGCCTGTGCATCATTGTTTCGCTCGCTCCTTCCGCTGAAAATATCGCAATTGTAAATGAAAGTGTTGCCGAAGACCCGATTGTATCGATTCCTCGTCATTCTTAGGAATTAGGACTGTCCCCTACGGCAAATTTTTTTTTTATTATTAACCTGCACTCAGGGGATGACCCCTACTCATGCAGTGCATTGTGCAGGTTTAGGAAAGGTGGAAAGAGGGAAGATGCGAACGGTAAGGAAACGAGTTGTTGCTGATGACTATAAAATGGCCAGTGCTATACCTTCACCAATAGACAGAACCTGATGAGCGAAAAATTGAACTCGAGAGTTTGTAGATTGTACTGTGGATGCTCGATGAATTCCTGTGCGATTACTGTTAGGCCACCATTAGTCCTTAAGTCAATGGTGCCAGCTTTGACATGTAGTTGGGATGGATTCAAGCCATCAGTACAATGGGCAGCGGTGAGAATAAATGTTTTCGATATAATGGCACCTCCTATCTCCTACAACGTCTATTCACCAAAAGCGTAGCAGAAAACTGCAAGCCTTTAGACGACTGGTGTACCTCCTTCTCATTCTCATTTACGTGTCTTAAACGGCATTTTAATTGTAAACTTTAATGCAAAAAAATGAAAGACAACTTTGTTGAATGCTATTCCTTTTTTCAAAAGGCAAATTTATTTAAAATTTATTTTTAATTTGAAAAGTCCTGTTACCTAGAATTGTTTTAAATTATTTTTTCTTTTTAATTTTTTTTTTTTAATTTTTTTTACAAGCAGCCAATTAAACGAAATCCTTTAAGTCCTCCAATTTGTTATCCTCGTTTGTTTACAAATCCACATATTGTTCGATCCAGGAACGATAATAAGGCACATAAGTGTATACTGTCGGTGCGTAATTAGTACCACAACCGAAACCATAGGATACTATCCCATACAATTTGTCATCCAAAACCAATGGGCCACCACTATCACCTTGGCAAGCACCTCCCCAACCATTTACTTCGCCAGCACAAATCAGACGCTCTTTAGCAAAGGGTTTTAGACGAGGAACACAGTCAGCACGACGCCACACTGGGACATAGGCATATTTCAAATAATTCGGCATCTTCTTTTTTTTCTCGCTTACATACCCATAGCCAGTGGTGTAAGCTAATTTTGTCTCATGCAAGTCAAGGTCAGCATTTGAAATTTCAATTTTATCCACGTTGCCAGTACCCAAACTCAATGATTTGGCCAATTTGATGAGCGATATATCGTTATAAACAGGTTTTTCATTATATTCAGGATGATTAATGAATGTGTCAACGTTTATATATTGGCCACTACCATCGGTTAAGTCAACGGCGCCAACTACGACCTTTACTTTAGACTTATGAATCCCTGTTGTGCAATGGGCAGCGCTAATGACAAATGTTTCCGATATAATAGAACCACCACAAAAATGTCCATAAGGTCCCTGCAGTGAGACTTGATAGGGAAAATCGCCAACATTTGCATATCCTCCGCCAATAATACGTGGTGACATTGATAAGGACTTTTGTAAAGAGATTTGAGCCTGCAAGGCTGTTAATATGAAAAATAATAACATTTTTCCGTTTTTCACTTTTTTTTTATTTTTCCGCACGTAAAACGAATTAAAAAACTTTTCAGAAATTGTTAAAAACTGAACTGATTAGGAATCCGTAAATTCGAAGGATTTTATACCCATCGACCCTGTTGATTATGAAATTATAAATTTTAACGCTTCACCGGAATCGAATCGCAATTTTCATATAAGAATTTTAAACGTAATGTTACGGTCTTATATAACAGAATTCAATTAGATTACATGCCAGACATGGAAAGTACTTTTTTTGTGATTGAATTTTGTCAACTTCCTTTTTAAGCTTTTACTGAAATTTAAAGTTTCTGAAAAATATTTCAGAAACGCTTTAGTACCGAGAAAACACATCAATAACTCCAAAAATAGTGCAAAAAGTACTAAATGTACTACCATTTTTATCTTTAAAAATATTACAGAAACGATTAAGTACCAAGAAAAAATATCACAAATTCTACAAATAGTACTAAAAGTACTAAAGTACTAAATGTACTACAATTTTTATCTTTAAAAATATTATAGAAACGTTTTAGTACCAAGAAAAAATATCACAAATTCTACAAATAGTACTAAAAGTACTAAAATACTAAATGTACTACCATTTTTATCTTTAAAAATATTACAGAAACGATTAAGTACCGAGAAAACACACCAAAATTTCCAAAAATAGTACAAAAAGTACTAGAGATAGTATCCAAACCTTAGAACAAAATAATAAAAAATTATTTAAAAAAAAAATTAGCAAAAGCGGTATCGGAAAAATTAGAGAAAATAGCAAAGGCGGAGGTTAGGTTAGAGGACGTGCACCTGTAGGTCAAGGCAAACACAGTACCCGGAGGTCGAAATTGACCCATTGGACATTGTCCGTAGGGGAGAAAGGAAATGGAGGATATAGGAATGTAGGTAAGGGGAAGCAGAATGGAAAACAGAGGAATTACATAAAGAAACAGTCACAAAACTAAAGAGGTTGAGAAGCCCTAGCACCTTTCAACCAGCCCAAGCTGCTAATGAGTCTGTGGAGAGCCCTGATGTCGGCTCTCGACACAGAACTCAAGTTCTCAAAGAAGGCCCTGCCAAGGGTCCTCAACCTCAACCTACCAATGGCTGGGCAGTTGCAGAGGAGATGTTCGACAGTCTTCAACTCCTCCTCATCGCAACATACCCTGCAATAGTCCGGCTGGAATCTGGTCCAGATCCCCGTCTGCGACCTAATTTCGCAGTGCCCCGTGATAAAACCGACAACCAACCTTAAGCTGGCTTTTACCAAGCCCAGCAGCCACTCTGTCCTCTTGCCTTCAATAGTACATCTGGGGTCTGTTTCAGATCCCCGTCAGCGACCTAATCTCACTGTGCCCCGTGATAAAACCGACAACCCACCTTAAGCTGGCCTTAACCAAGCCTAGCAGCCACTCTGTCCTCTTGCTGTCCACAGCAGGCCATAGACGTCTAGAAACAGAACAACCCGATCCGTTCCCCCAACGCCTCTGCTCTTCCCTCCTGACCCATCCACCGATGAGGCCATAGAGGTTGCAGACTGGGGGGTCAGGACCAACTGTCAAATCGTCACCTGAAAGCGAACCTAACCTAGCGAGGACATCCGCCGTCTGTGACCAGGAACAACGACTCTTTGCACTCGCGAACGAGCCGTGATTTGCACCAGACAGACGCAATGGCCCTAAGGCTAGCCTGACTGTCAACGAAGATCATGTGAGATTCCGAATCCGAAGATGGGCCACCAGCTGTGGCCTCAATAGCCTGAAAAACGCTGCAGTCATCATTCAGCCTGAAGTAGAGTTCAAGACCGAGTTCCTTACAGAAAACCCCAGCACGTGTACATCCACCTAACTTAGACCCATCTGTGAAGATGGATACACCACTCTGCCCCTGGAGTACCCCACCACTCCATTGTGCCCTATCCGGTATGAGTATTCTCAAACCAGGTAGGTTAGCAAAGGCGTAAGTAGCAAATATAATATCCATATAATGCCCATAAAATAAGAAAGAAAGATTCTTATGACTTAAATGGAAAACAGTGAATATTAAGACTGAAGAAAGGGCAAATAATTTAAAATCTCTTCATACGTTCATTAGGCACATCTAGAATGCAACCACACAAGGTTCTTGATAGAACTCAAAGTCCCTAAGGGCCGTTTAAATATCTTTAGAAATTTAAAACCTTTTCATCTTAAGTTTAATAATTTCTAAATACATTTTTTTTTTTAAATAAATTTTGTAGTCTTTAAAGTATATTTTGGATAGAATTCTTCTTCTCCACCATGTAAAAAGACCTATCCATTAAGAATTCAATCCAAAATATACTTTAAAGACGATCAAACATGGTGGTGGTGTCATCATGGTATGAGAGACATTCTCTCGTTATTGTATGAGTTCTCTATATCGTATCCAAAACATAATGAAATCGACTAATTGAACTGAAATTTTGCAAAATACAATGCTGCCGAATGCCGAAGAAAATATGCCACTCAAATGGGTTTTCCAGCAGGATGATTGATAACCCAAAGCATGCGGCAAAGTACACAAAGAAGTGGTTCCAGGACAAAAAACTAACAATGTCTTAGAATGGCCAGCACAGTTCCCTGATATGAATCAATAGAAAATTTGTGGAATGAAGTTAAAAGGGCAGTCAGGGGAAAGTGTACATTAAATTTCGAGGGGCTTTGGAAAATTATAGAGGATGCGTGGAAGCCAATACCGGTACATGCTTGTCAAAATTTGGTCAACACAATGCCTAGAAGATGTCCTGCTGTTCTGGATAACAAAAGATCCGCAACAAAGTACTGTTATGTCACTAACAATATTTATGCAACAATATTCCGTATAAATATCCAATTAGTTTTATCTAAGTTAGTTAAAGCTTTAAGATTTCATAAAGTGTCCTTATTTTTTTTTTCACACGTTAAACTATATAACATCATAAAAAAATCACAAAAAAATTTAAATCTATTGTAGAAATACTAAAAATTTTGTTTTTAATATTTTCTCTACCGTTTAAGAAAAAATAAATCGTTTAAATAATAAAGAATTTTCGATTTTTTATTCGGTTGTAAGTTTGGGTGAGCACTGTCCTTATTATTTTTCACATCACTGTATATTTACTACTGATTAAAATTATAATATTATCTTGTCTAAATGAAATAAAAATTATTCTTTTAGAAAAACAAACTGCATTATTTAATAATATTCAATAAAATGTCAAAAAAAAAAAATTAAAAATAGCACTTGTGGATATCTGATGCCACCTAAAAATATGCTATAAACAAATATTTACATTTAATATTTATTGATCATTTTTAGTTTTGTTAAATATAGTTTTTTTAGTCTTTTCTATAAATTTATTTGTGATGAAAAAAAGAATTATTAATTATTTCAGTAGGCATATTATATTTCAGAAAAAAAAAAATAAAAAAAACGTATAAAAATAGTTATTAATATGATATCATTTGAAATATAAAAAAAAAACTTAATAAAAACAATGAAAACATAAAAAAAAAGAAGAATTTAAAAAAAATTAAAGCATATATCTGCGGCTGAGAGGAGTTTGCTTTAATAAGTTGCCTACTTTCAGGCAAATGTATTTTTGAAGGGCATTTTATTTAATTATGTGAAGATGGAAATTTGATTGAAAATTAAAATATAAATAAGGACTTAAGGACAAAGAGTATGCTCAGCTAGATGGATATAAAGAAAAATAAGTCGTTGAAAAGAAATATGCGAATATCTATATTAGGAATTCAAATAAGTTTTTTGTATAGACCGTCTAACCACTATGGTGTTTTATGAACCGACGTCAGGAAAATCACGTAGTGTTTGTTGGATAGTAAGGATTTGCCTCGAAATCTCTTGATTTACTTAAGCAGCCTCTGGTTGCGACTAAATTTCGGACCCACTTGAATGCCAAGGATTTCTCAGGAAATTTTTGAGACATTCAAAGTAACTTTTAAATGCGTTCCGAGACACTAGAATATCTTTGGAAACTGCATTAAAGATGTACTGTCCAGGCACAGCACGGACCTCATAATCTCCGTTAATGTTACAGGGAATATTAGTGTTCCGATAACATACATAATCAACCATTACAATCCCTCAGCAGGATTACGGCCTTGCTTTTTACACCACTTTAAGCTATGTTTGTGTTAATTTTGTAGACAAATGGCGGGAGCTACAGTTTAAAGTCGAGTCCGAACGACAGTTTACTTTTTTTGAAAAGCTTTTCATGGCGATTTTTTTTATTTGCTCTCAGAATTTTTGCCATAAATTTGTGGAGAGGAAGTCACCGAAGAAATATTTGTCCCTTTTTTATACTGATGTTATTTTTTTATAGCTTTACGACCTAAAGGTTGGCAATCTTCGAAAGACATTGGTAGCCCGGCCTATCAATGTGCACGATTCGCCGCAAGACTTAATCTCGGCTTGCTAACCTATCATTTGCCCTCCTCCCCTGCCGGAATCAGTATCAATAAATGACTTCGGGGGTGGGTTGCTGTCCTTGCTCTCTCAGCTAATCTTTGCTGTATTAATACCTTCCTTCCGAAAACACATACTGCGTACCAATTTTCACATGAAGTTAACACCAGGTTAACTAAACTATATTATCGGGCGTTACCTGGTATCCTACTGTTCTCTCCAGGCAATTCTGTTGAACAAGATATCGCTGGCAAGTAAAGAAAAGATGCTCCGCCATCTCCCTTTCATTACGGCATTCTGGGCATGGCTCGTTCACGTTATGACCAAACTTATAAAGATATATGTACCCTATAACATCCATGGCCCGTTAGCAACTGTTAGTTCACTTGACCGTGTGTCCTTTTGATCCTTACGCCTATGCTCGGTATAAGTCTGTTTATTCATTGGAATTGGTGGAATTGGACCAGTTCTGCATTTATCAGCTAGTTGAACAGTGTTCGAAAAATCTATTCCTCTTTCTGCATTAAGTTTCCTCCTCTTTATATCCACTATTAACTTCAGGGGGATCATCCCCGCAATTACCAACGCTGCATCAGTAAACACTGTGCGGAAGGCAGAAATCATCCTGAGAGCTGTTATTCTGTAGGCCGCTCTATTCCTGCTCTACAGGTTCTCTTCCCCACAGCCCCGGCCCATATAGGGGGCTCCTTATATAGCAAACCCTGTCACTATCTTAATCAGTAGCCGTCTCCTCTGCGGTGTTGGGCATTTTTCGCATTTTCCACCGATGTACGGCAGGTGTTCTCTAAAGCCTATTGAGCCTATTGTCAATTATCACTCCCAGATATTTAATCACCTACCATTATGGTAATAAATTCCATTTTCTTCCGACTGCTTACAAGAAGTTTTAGGAAAAAATCTTTATTTTTCGCACAATTCCTTGAGTCCCACTGTTCACAACTTTATTTAAACAACAACAATTTGCTTTATTTTTTATTCTTCGTTACACTCTTCTGTGTATACACACTAACAATTGTTCGATAGATCTTTACAATGGAGTAATTCAAACCACGAGTATCCTCTTCACACGCAACTCGTCTTCACGCAAGACTGACTGAATTCTTACTGATTTCTTTGCCTGTTCTGTTTTGTCCTTTATATTACAGGATAAACGTTTATCCTTGCAGTGTTGTTGTTGCCTGTTTCTGTGTACTTGTTTATCCACTTTTTTTATACTGATACTGTTGCTATATTTTTGTTTATTCGTTGATCTTGTAAACAAGTCCATTGTTTTTGTTTTTAGAGCTTTTATTTACCATTTTAATAACACCATTTCCATTACCGTAACATTATTTTAAATTAACTTTTTGCTGCTTCAAATCGTCATAAAATTTAGTGTCTTTCAGGACATTTTTTCCAATCAGTGTTCTGTAAGCTTCTTAACAACGATGTAAATGTTCATTAATTTAATCAATTCGTGTTACCAGATCTAATTAAAATTATGTATTTTCAATTTCTAACCTCAATTCTAAAGGGCAATAAAACTTCTAAGAAGTTTTTCTTTGAAATTAATTAAGAGGATGATTTAAGTACGAAGAAGAGTTTAAGCCTGTTAAATGGGCGACAGAGTTTTAAAAGGCCAACAACTTCATTAAAAAGAAAGGAAAAACTTTCTTATTATTATAGAAAACAAATAGTAGAAGAAAGAATCTGGTAATAAAATTAAATTAAAACAGTAGGACTACAAGAAAAAAATAAAATTCTTTTAAAATAAAACAAAGAAAAAACTAAAGAAAAAGGGTCACACACAACAAACAAATACGACGAACCAAACAAAGACGGAAGCGGAAACAAACTAAAGTTGGTTTAAAAATAAAATAAAAGAGACTCGGAGCACATACACACCGAATAAGTAAGTGACTGAAACAGGAAGTGACTTGGAAAACAGCAGCATTATGAGAAAAGTTGCCGCTGCCAATTTGTTTTAAAAGAAATTCTCTTCAAAAAGCAATACAAAATTTAATTGCGAGATGAGAAACCGAGGCTGATAAAACCCAATCCCAAAATTTATCTAATAAAGCTGGATTAGTGTTTCTGATTCTTATTCACAATTAATTGCTTTAAACCTTTAGGATTGTAAACTTTAAAGCACAAAAACAAAAAAAACACGATCATCATTATATTTTTATTTAATTTGAATAAATGTCTTAACAAAACTTTAAAACACAATTTAAATTAAATTCTCTCAGCCCTTCCGCCTGTTCTCCATGTTTACTTACACACCCGCAACTTGTTTAATCCAATCGAGAGCAGCACCCACATAGGCGTGCATGGACGGTGCGTTTTTATTAGCGCAACTATAGCCCCATGATACTACGCCGTACAATTTGTTGTCTACGGTCAATGGACCACCGCTATCACCTTTGCAAGAACTTATGCCACCAGCAGGATGGCCAGTACAAATCATATGATCCGTAACACCGGATACAAATCGATCGTTACAACGCTTACGCGGCCACACAAACACATTGGCGTATTTTAAACGTGGTGATATTTTCGGTTCGCCACTAACGTGCCCAAAACCTGTAAGAATGGCGACAGTGCCTTCAGGAAGATCTAAAGGAGCAGTGGACAATTCAATTTTATTTATAGTCGCCGTACCCAACTTTAATGGTGAACGCAATCTGATGAGCGATAAATCGAAATCGAAGGTTTTTCGATTGTACTGTGGATGCTCGAAGAATTCCTGTGCGAGTACTGTTATGCCATCATTAGTCCTTAAGTCAATGGTGCCAGCTTTGACAGTTATTTGGGATGGACTGAAACCATCAGTACAATGGGCAGCGGTGAGAATAAATGTTTTCGATATAATGGCACCTCCACAATTATATTGTCTATTCACCAAAAGTGCAACATGATAGGGATATTTACCACTTTGGGCATAGTCACCACCCATAACACGTGGTGAGATTGGTAAGGACTCTTGTAAAGAGATTTGAGCCTGCAAGGCTGTTAATATGAAAAATAATAACATTTTTCCGTTTTTTTTTTCACTTTTTTTTCACTTTTCTTCACTTTTTTTCACTTTTCTTCACTTAAAACGAAATTACAAATATTCCGAAATTTTTGAAAACTGAACTGATAAAAAATTCGCAAATTCGAGAGATTTTATACCCACCAACCGTGTGGGATATCAAATTATAAATTTTAACGCTTCACATGAATCGAATCGCAATTTTCCTATAAGAATTTTAAACGTAATGTTACGGTCTTATATAACAGAATTTAATTTGATTGGATGCAAGAGCAGGAAAATACTCTTTTTAAGTACTCATTAATTAATTTTGCCAACTTCTAAGCTTAGAAATAAATTGTTGTGAAGCTTTAATTGAAATTTAAAATTTCTGAAAAATTTTGCAGAAACGTTTTAGTACCGAGAAAAATGATCACAAATTTTAAAAATAGTACAAACAGTACTAAAAGTGCTACCATTTTTATGTTGCAAAAACGTTTTAGTACCGAGAAAACACATCAAAAATTCTAAAAATAGTACAAACAATACTAAAGTACTAAAAGTACTAAATGTACTTAAATTTTTATCCTTTGAAATATTCAGAAACGTTTTAGTACCAGGAAAAAATAGCATAAATTCTAAAAATAGTACGAAAAGTACTAAAAAATAGTACCCAAACAGTAGAATAAAATAATAAAAAAAATTAACAAAAAAAAATAATAGCAAAAGCAGTATCAGAGCAATTAGAGAAAACTGCAAGTCTTTAGACGACTGGTGTACCTCCTTCTTATCGTCATTTACGTGTCTTAAACGGCAGTTACATTTTAATTGTAAACTTTAATGCAAAAAAATGAAAGACAACTTTGTTGAATGCTATTCCTTTTTTCAAAAGGCAAATTTATTTAAAATTTATTTTTAATTTGAAAAGTCCTGTTACCTAGAATTGTTTTAAATTATTTTTTCTTTTTAATTTTTTTTTTTTTAATTTTTTTTACAAGCAGCCAATTAAACGAAATCCTTTAAGTCCTCCAATTTGTTCTCCTCGTTTGTTTACAAATCCACATATTGTTCGATCCAGGAACGATAATAAGGCACATAAGTGTATACTGTCGGTAAGTAATTAGTACCACAACCGAAACCATAGGATACTATCCCATACAATTTGTCATCCAAAACCAATGGGCCACCACTATCACCTTGGCAAGCACCTCCCCAACCATTTACTTCGCCAGCACAAATCATACGCTCTTTACCAAAGGGTTTTAGATGACGAACACAGTCAGCACGACGCCACACTGGGACATAGGCATATTTCAAATAATTCGGCATCTTTTTTTTTTTTTCGCTTACATACCCATAGCCAGTGGTGTAAGCTAATTTTGTCTCATGCAAGTCAAGGTCAGCATTTGAAATTTCAATTTTATCCACGTTGCCAGTACCCAAACTCAATGATTTGGCCAATTTGATGAGCGATATATCGTTATAAACGGGCTTTTCATTGTATTCAGGATGGTCAATGAAGGTGTCAACGCTTATATATTGGCCACTACCATCGGTTAAGTCAACGGCGCCAACTACGACCTTTACTTTAGACTTTTTAAACTCTGTTGTGCAATGGGCAGCGCTAATGACAAATGTTTCCGATATAATAGAACCACCACAAAAATGTCCATAAGGTCCCTGCAGTGAGACTTGATAGGGAAAATCGCCAACATTTGCATATCCTCCGCCAATAATACGTGGTGACATTGATAAGGACTTTTGTAAAGAGATTTGAGCCTGCAAGGCTGTTAATATGACAAATAATAACATTTTTCCTCTTTTTCTTTTTTTTACTTTTCCGCACGTAAAACGAATTAAAAAACTTTTCAGAAATTGTTAAAAACTGAACTGATTAGGAATCCGTAAATTCGTAAGAGTTTATAACCACCAACCCTGTTGATAATGAAATTATAAATTATAACGCTTCACCGGAATCGAATCGCAATTTTCCTATAAGAATTTAACCCGTGACGTTACGGTCTTATATAACAGAATTCATTTAGATTGGATGCAAGAGCTGGGAAGTACTTTTTTTGTGATTGAATAGATGGCCTATACTACTAAAGGTGCGGTCAGATATTGCAAATGTTTGCCATAATTTTGTTTTCCCTTGTTTGCCAGAAATACAGTAGCGAGCACAAAAAATGCAACACTGTGCCATATGATCTTTAATAAGATCTGTTTCAAAATAACGGTAACTAATTTATCTATTTTCTTTTGCTGTTAATTCTTTCAATTATAAGTTTTCAAAGTAACCACAGTTTATTCCAAATTCTGCTTTAAAAAGTTAAATATTTTTGAATTAGTGAAAAAAGTGCAAATTTTTAGCGAGCAAAAAAATGCAACATAATAAAAAAATAGTTAAAGTAAGTTATTTATTTAATTATAATTGAAAATTTCTTAAATAAGTTATACAACATGTGTTTTGTAATAGAAGCAGCTCTCAGCTCTCAGCTGACAGCAAAACTGCAATCATTAAAGCCTTAGAAGAAGGAAAATCCATGTGTGAAGTTGGACACCTCTTTGGCGTAAATCAATCAACTGTATGTCGGATTAAATATCGATTTTCCTTGAGAAATAGTGTGGAAAGGAAACCAGGTAGTGGTAATCCTCGAAAAACTACCTCTCGCCAAGACCGCCAGATGATTGCACTGGTTAAAAAAGATCCACGAAAGACCGCAGTGGACGTTGCTAATTTCGCAAATGAGCAAATGGGAGTCTCTATAGGCGTTCACACTGTTCGCCGTAGGTTGAAAGAGGCTAATTTGCATGCGAGACGACCCGCAAAGAAACCTCTCATCAGTGCAATCAATAAAAAGAAGCGCCTGGAATTTGCAAAACGTTACAAGGATTGCTCAAATGAACAATGGGCTAAAGTCTTGTGGAGCGATGAAAGCAAATTTAATTTGTTTGGCTCCGATGGGATAAATTTTGTTCGAAGACCGCCTGGACAGAGATATTCTCCAAGATATCAACTTCCAACCGTAAAACATGGCGGTGGATCAATAATGGTGTGGGGTAAGGAACGATATGTTTAAAAAAAATTATTGATTTTACGTCACGTATTTACAGGTGCGTTTGTCCGTGATGGGGTAGGTCCCTTAACTCAAATCGAAGGAAAAATGGACGCCAAGAAGTACTGTGAAATCCTTGGAGAGCACATGCTTCCTCATCTGCGGGAAAAAATGCCTCCTGGTAGCATATTCCAACAGGATAACGATCCAAAGCACTCAAGTCGCTTAGCTCGAAACTTTTTAAGCGGCAATGATGTCAATGTTTTGGATTGGCCATCACAGTCTCCCGATCTAAACCCCATAGAAAATCTATGGGAGCTATTAGATCGGGAAGTTAAGAGGAAACATCCGACAAATAAGAGGCAATTAGAAGAAATTTTGAAAAGTGAATGAGAGAAAATATCCATTAACACATTAATAGCTTTAGTCGACTCTATGCCTTCTAGGTTGCAAGAAGTCATAAAAAATAAGGGCTACGCCACTAAATATTAATTTTAAGATTTTTTTTTTTTTTGTAAGAATTACTATTTAATTTAAATAAACACATTAAAATTTATGCTATTGCATTTTTATTGCTCCCATTAAATTTGCACTCTTTTTAATAAATGACAAAATAATATATCATTAATTAAAAATAATTACATAATGTTATTGATAATAGGTATCTCTATAACTGTAGGGATTAATAACCCAAAGAAATATTTTGAACTGGTCACCATTTTTTTAAAATTATTGCACTTAAAGATAATTTTACCCAACGTTGCATTTTTTGTGCTCGCTACTGTATGACTGAAACAACTAATATTTTGTTTTGTGGTCATACTACGCACATTTATTTTCCCATTTTTGTTTCTTAAAATAGCGGCAAACAAAAGTTTGACAAACATGTTTGCGATGTGGTCACATTTAAAAAATATTTGCCAAAAAACACATGTTTGACCAGAATTTTGGAAATCAAAAATATTTATACACATTTTTACATATAATAGAAAGTGAATATTTTTTCGTTTTGTGTTGCGCAGCTTCTGTGCTATTTTGGGAAGGGAAAAAAAAAAGAAAGACAACTATGGCTTTGGAAATGGGTTCCATGCATAAAATAAGAAAAAAAACTGAAAAATTATGTTTTTAATCACAATAAAATTAACATAAACAAATATTTACATTTTTCCAGTGCAGCCCAATCACCATATTTGAAAATCGCTGTAATGATGTACTTAACTTAAAATAGATGTTATATCTAAAAATTGGAAATCGAATATATATAAATTGAAGGAAGATTCTTTTAGGTCTAATTGAAAATTATTTATCGATATTTTTGAGAATGGTTTTCAGGTCACTTTGTTTGAAAATTTATCCTCAAAAATGATTAAATGAATGATTGAATTCCAAAATGTACTCTATGTGTGTAAAGAAAAATTGGAATTATGTTGCTGCGTTGAATTACAATTCTCCATTACAATGACTCGTACCGTCCACTTCAAGAGTTCCAATCATTACATTGTACTTTGAATATTTTAACATGTTTATTTTCAGAAACAAAATTTGTCGTGATAATTTGGAAAAAACATTAAAATCATTACAATAATAATGAAAAACTTTCTATAACAAAAGAGTTAAGTCGTTTCAGGCATCTTTTTCTTTAATGAGATTTAAAAAAATAACCATTATACTGAAAAATCATTCAAACCCCTGAATAGCTTTCGTCTAGAAAGGTACAACAATTGATATATGCATTAACGTGGATTTATATTTCAGGCTTTGAATGTATCTCTGTATATGCAGGCACCCAAATATTTATATCTATATAATGAATACATTTACAACCAATAAAAAGGTTTCCATAAAATAAATTATTTATTTTCTTCAAATTTGTATTCATTCATTTTTTTGCGATTTTAGTGATGTTTTAGTTTTGTTAGTATACAACACAGTCTTAAACAGCTGTTATTTGCCACTGTTTGCCCTTACGAAAAATATGTAAGAGCAAACAAATATTTGCCAAAAAATCATAAAAATATTTGTCACAGGGTGGTCACATTAAAAAAAACTTTTGTTTGCCGGCAAACAATTTTATTTGCCAAAAATGGCGGAATTTTCTGTTTGCCACACAAATTTATTTTGTGGTCATATTATGGCAAACAAATATTTTATGTTTTTTGGCAAATATTTTTTAGATGTGACCGCACCTTAAGTTAACGATTAATTTTGTCAACATCCTTTTTAAGCTTTTACTGAAATTTAAAGTTTCTGTAAAATATTTCAGAAACGCTTTAGTACCGAGAAAACACTTCAATAACTCCAAAAATAGTGCAAAAAGTACTACATGTACTACCATTTTTATCTTTAAAAATATTACAGAAACGTTTTAGTACTAAGAAAAAATATCACAAATTCTATAAATAGTACTAAAAGTACTAAAGTACTAAATGTACTACAATTTTTATCTTTAAAAATATTACAAAAACGTTTTAGTACCAAGAAAAAATATCACAAATTCTACTAAAAGTACTAAAGTACTAAATGTACTACCATTTTTATCTTTAAAAATATTACAGAAACGTTTTAGTACTAAGAAAAAATATCACAAATTCTAAAAATAGTATTAAAAGTACTAAAGCACTAAATGTACTACAATTTTTATCTTTAAAAATATTACAGAAACGTTTTAGTACCAAGAAAAAATATTACAAATTCTACTAAAAGTACTAAAGTACTAAATGTACTACCATTTTTATCTTTAAAAATATTGCAAAAACGTTTTAGTACCAAGAAAAAATATCACAAATTCTACAAATAGTACTAAAGTACTAAATGTACTACAATTTTTATCTTTTAAAATATTGCAGAAACGTTTAAGAACCAAGGAAACAAATCCCAAATTCTCCAAATAGTACTAAAAGTACTACCTTAGAAGAAAATAATAAAAAATTATTTAAAAAAAAAAAAATAGCAAAAGCGGTATCGGAAAAATTAGAGAAAATAGCAAAGGCGTAAGTAGCAAAAATATAATATCCATATAATGCCCATCAAATACGAAAGAAAAATTGTATTGTCAACAAAATTTTTTTTCCAGATTCCTATGGAATAAAATGAATATTAAGACTGAAGAAAGGGCAAATAATTTAAAACCTCATTAGGCACATCTAGGATGCAAACACACAAGGTTCTTGATAGAACTCAAAGTCCCTAAGGGCCGTTTTAATATCTTTAGAAATTTAAAACCTTTTCATCTTAAGTTTAATAATTTCTAAATACATTTTTTTTGTAATAAATTTTGTAGTATAATTATAGGCGTAAATTTACTCGGATATATTTACTACTGATTAAAATTATAATATTATCTTGTATAAATGAAATAAAAATTACTTTTTTAGAGAAACAAACTGAATTATTTAAATATGAATTATTCAATAAAATGTAAAAAAAAATTAAAAATAGCACTTGTGGATATCTGATGCCACCTAAAAATATGCTATAAACAAATATTTACATTTAATATTTATTGATCATTTTTTGTTTTTGTTAAATATAAATTTATTTGTGATTAAAAAAAAGAATTGTTAATTATTTCAATAGGGATATTATATTTCAGAAAGAGAGAATAATAAAAACTTATAAAAATAGTTATTAATATGATATCATTTGAAAAAAAAACAATAATTTCATATTGAAATATAAAAAAAAAACTTAATAAAAACAATGAAAACATTAAAAAAAATTAAAGCATACATCTGCGGCTGAGAGAAGTTTGCTTTAATAAGTTGCCTACTTTCAGGCAAATTAACTTTTGAAGGGAGGACATTTTATTTACTTATGTGAAGATGGAAAATTGATTGAAAATTTAAATACAAATAAGGACTTACGGACAAAGAGTACGCTCAGCTGGATGGATATAAGGAAAAATAATCCGTTTAAAACAAATATGCGAATTGGATTGTATTTCATCTATATTAGGAATTCAAATAAGTTTTTTGTATAGACCGTCTAATCACTTTAGTGTTTTATGGACTGACGTCACGAAAACCGCGTAGTGTTTGTTGAATAGTAATGATTTCCCTCAAAATCTCTTGATTTACTTATGCAGCCTCTTTAATAACACCATTTCCATAACCGTAACATTATTTTAAATTAACTTTTTGCTGCTTCAAATCGTCATAAAATACAGTGTCTGTCAGGACATTTTTCCTATCAGTGTTCTGTAAGACCGGATGTAATAAGTTGGTAGGGCGCATGCACCAGCTCATCTACGAAATATGGCTAGAGGAAAGTATGTCCAACGATTGGAAGCTCATACCCTACGATATGCGCCAACTACAGGGGTATAAACCTTCTCCCTATCGCATATAAGGTTCTTACAGGCGTATTGTGTGAACGACTGAAGCCACTCGTCGAAACACTGATTGGACCTTATCAGTGCGGCTTCAGACCTGGCAAATCCACCATCGACCAGAACTTTACACTACGCCAAATCCTGGAAAAGACCCACAAAAATCAAGTCGACACACATGAAGCTGCGAAGCTGATAAGGCTATGCAGAATGACGTTGAGCAATTCCGTCGAGATAGGAATGGACCTCTCCGAACCTTTTGATACAGTGCGAGGTTTCAGACAAGACGATGCCTTATCCTGCGATCTCTTCAACTTCATCATGGAGAGTGTTCTGCGAAAGGCGGCACTATTATTCAAAAAAGTGTCCAGTTGCTTGCATATGCTGACGATATCGACATCATAGGGCGTACCAAACGAGATGTTACTGCTGCCTTTAGTGCTATTGAACGGGAGTCTAAAAAGAAGGGTCTGGCAGTAAATGGGGGCAAAACGAAGTATATGTTATCGACAAGTAGAGACGGCCGATAACTATACAGTCAAGAAATTCATTTACCTTGGCTCCGCCGTTACCACCGACAATGATGTCAGTCTGGAGATCAAGCGCAGGCTTATTCTTGCCAACAGGTGCTATTATGGTCTCAATAGGCAAGTGAGTAGCAGAAACCTCTCTCGCAAGACGAAACTAATACTCTACAAGACGCTCATCCTACCCTTGCTTCTTTATGGCGCAGAAACATGGACCCTATTAAGGACTGATGCAGTTGCCTTGAGAGTATTCGAGAGAAAAGTCCTACGTAAGATCTTCGGGCCAGTGCGAGTTGGCGATGATTTACGCATCCGATTCAACAGTGAGCTCCTCAACGACATGGACGTTGTACAGCGTATTACTATCCAGCGACTGCGCTGTGTCGGTCATATCGTTCGAATAGAGGAGGATGCTACGGCGAGACGAGTATTTGATGCGGGAATCTGCGGAAGTCGGCGAACAGGACGACATTGTACTCGTTGGAAGGACCAAATCGAGGAATCGATTGGTGTAACCAATTGGCGTAGGCGCGCAAGAAGCAGAGGCGCCTGGAAGGATGTGTTGCGGCAGGCCGAAATCCGTTAATCGGGTTGTTATGACCAATTAAGTAAGTAAGTTCTGTAAGCTTCTTAACAGCGTGTAAGAATACACGTAAACGTTCATTGATTTAATCAATTGGTGTTACCAGATCTAATTAAAATTATTCTTTTAAGAAGTTTTGATTTGAAATTAATTAAGAGGATGATTTAAGTACGAAGAAGAGTTTAAGCCTTTTAATTGGGCGACAGAGTTTTAAAAGGATATTAAACAAAGGCCAACAACTTCATTAAAAAGAAAGGAAAAACTTTCTTATTATTATAGAAAACAAATAGTAGAAGAAAGAATCTGGTAATAAAATTAAATTAAAACAGTAGGACTTCAAGAAAAAAATAAAATTCTTTTAAAATAAAACAAAGAAAATTAAGAAAAAGGGCCACACACAACAAACAAATACGACGAACCAAACAAAGACGGAAGCGGAAACAAACTAAAGTTGGTTTAAAAATAGAATAAAAGAGACCCGGAGCACATACACACCGAATAAGTAAGTGACTGAAACAGGAAGTGACTTGGGAAGACAGCAGCATTATGTGAAAAGTTGCCGCTGCCAATTTGTTTTAAAAGAAATTCTCTTCAAAAAGCACTACAAAATTTAATTGCGAGATGAGAAACCGAGGCTGATGAAACCCTATTTGATCCCAGATTGATTAAAATTTATCTAATAAAGCTGGATGAGTGATTCTGATTTTTATTCACAATTAATTGCTTTAAACCTTTAGGATTGTAAACTTTAAAGCAAAAAATAAAAAAGAACAAAAAAAAAACACGATCATCATTATGTTTTTATTTAATTTGAATAATTGTCTTAACAAAACTTTAAATACACAATTTAAATTAAATTCTCTCAGCCCTTCCGCATGTTCTTACACACCCGCAACTTGTTTAATCCAATCGAGAGCATCACCCACATAGGCGTACATGGCCGGTGTATGTAGAGAGGCGCAACCAAAGCCCCACGATACTACGCCGTACAATTTGTTGTCTACGGTCAATGGACCACCGCTATCACCTTTGCAAGCATT
This sequence comes from Sarcophaga peregrina, assembly GCA_014635995.1. Classification (NCBI taxonomy): domain Eukaryota; kingdom Metazoa; phylum Arthropoda; class Insecta; order Diptera; family Sarcophagidae; genus Sarcophaga; species Sarcophaga peregrina. The sequence goes on along the minus strand of CM025793.1, from coordinate 81,357,772 downwards.
TATGCCACCAGCAGGATGGCCAGTACAAATCATATGATCCGTAACACCGGGTACCAATCGACCGTTACACTGGTCACGCGGCAACACAAACACATTGGCGTATTTTAAACGTTGTGATATTATCGGTTCGCCACTAACGTACCCAAAACCTGTTACAACGGCAACAGTGCCTTCAGGAAGATCTAAAGGAGCAGTGGACAATTCAATTTTATTTATAGTCGCCGTATCCAACTTTAATGGTTGACGCAATCTGATGAGCGATAAATCGAAATTGCGCGTTTGTTGATTGTACTGTGGATGCTCGATGAATTCCTGTGGGATTACTGTTAGGCCATCATTAGTCCTTAAGTCAATGGTGCCAGCTTTGACATGTACTTGGGATGGATTCAAGACATGAGTACAATGGGCAGCGGTAAGAATAAATGTTTTCGATATAATGGCACCACCACAATGATAACGGTTATTCTTAAAAATTGCAACATGATAGGGAAATTTACCACTTTCGGCATAGTCACCACCCATAACACGTGGTGACATTGATGAAGGATTTTGTAAAGAGATTTGAGCCAGCAAGGCTGTTACCATGAAAAATAACAACATTTTTCCGTTTTTTTCACTTTTCTTCACTTTTTTTCACTTAAAACGAAATTACAAATATTCCGAAATTTTTGAAGACTGAACTGATAAAAAATTCGCAAATTCGAGAGATTTTATACCCACCAACCGTGTGGGATATCAAATTATAAATTTTAACGCTTCATATGAATCGAATCGCAATTTTCCTATAAGAATTTTAAACGTAATGTTACGGTCTTATATAATAGAATTCATTTAGATTGGATGCAAGAGCTGGGAAGTACTTTTTTTGTGATTGAATAGATGGCCTATACAGAAACGCTTTAGTAACGACCGTCTAACCACTATAATGTTTTATGGACCGACGTCACGAAAATCACGTAGTGTTTGTTGGATAGTGAGGATTTGCCTCGAAATCTCTTGATTTACTTATGCAGCCTGGTTGCGATTAAATTTCGGACCCACTTGAATGCCAAGGATTTCTTAGGAAATTTTTGAGACATTCAAAGTAACTTTTGAATGGGTTCCGAGACACTAGAATATCTTTGGAAATTGCATTAAAGATGTACTGTCCAGGCACAGCGCGCAACTCACAATCTCCGTTAATGTTACAGGGAATATTAGTGTTCCGATTACATACATAATCGGCCATTACAATCCCTCAGTAGGATTACGGCCTTGCTTTTCACAGCACTTTAGGCTATGTTTGTGTTAATTTTGTAGACAAATGGCGGGAGCTGCAGTTTAAAGTCGACTCCGAAAAGCTTTTCATGGCGATTTTTTTTATTTGCCCTCAGAGTTGTTGCCATAAATTTGTGGAGAGGAAGTCACCGTTGAAATATTTTTCAAATTTCGTTTTGTTGGAGTTGCCTGACCTGGTGGCCTCACTTCTAATCACGTCATCCTGTTATAGCTAAATGTATTATGATTTTTTTTTTCTTTTTATGGAATATTTAAATATTCATTATGATAGCACTGTGGATATAAAAGCTGGCCTAAGCGTTGTCCTTCAAGAAATGTTCGCCATCTAACCAAATCTTTTGTTACGTTTTTATCCTTTTAAAAAATAAAAATAAATTTATGTTAAGTTTTAAATAATTTTTTTTATCGTTCACACAATTCCGTATGCCACCTATAACAACTTGACTTAAACAACAACAATTTGCTTTAATTGTTATTATTCCTTACACTCTCCCATATACACAATGATAATTGTTCAATAGATCTTTGTAACATAGATCTTCAAACCACAATTATTCTCTTCACACGCAACGTGACTTCACACACAACGTGTCTTCACACGCAACGTGTCTTCAAACGCAACGTGTCTTCACAACCAACGTGTCTTCACACAAGACTGACTGAATTCTTTCTGAAATTACCGTCGCATGGTCTGTTTTGCCTTTTATATCGCAGGATAAGTAGTCTAACGCATGCATTTGAAGGAGAATGTCTTCGACTTCGCGAAATCTCTATAAATGTAAACAAGTTGTTTATTGTTATTTTGTGTATATTATTTATGTCGTCCTTGCAGTGTTGTTGTTGTTGCTGTTGTTGTTGTTGCTGTTGTTGTTGTTGCTGTTGTTGTTGTCTGTTTACTTGTTGATTTCTTTGTTGTTGCTTGTTTACTTCTTTATCCTTTTCTTTATACTGATGTTAGTGCTACATTTTTGCTTATTTGTTGATCTTGTAAACAAGTCCATTGTTTTTGTTTTTAGAGCTTTTGTTTATCATTTTAATAACACCATTTCCATATTCATAACACTATTCTAAATTAACTTTTTGCTGCTTCAAATCGTCATAAAATACAGTGTCTTTAAGGACATTTTTCCTATCAGTGTTCTGTAAGACTGGATGTAATGAGTTGGTAGGGCGCATGCACCAGCTCATCTACAAAATATGGCGAGAGGAAAGTATGCCCAACGATTGGAAGCTCAGTGTTCTCTTTACTGTCCTGAAAAAGGGAGACCCTACGATATGCGCCAACTACAGGGGTATAAGCCTTCTCCCTATCGCATATAAGGTTCTTACAGGCGTATTGTGTGAACGACTGAAGGCACTCGTCAAGACACTGATTGGACCTTATCAGTGCGGCTTCAGACCTGGCAAGTCCACCATCGACCAGATCTTTACACCACGCCAAATCCTGGAAAAGACCTACGAAAATCAAGTCGACACACACTATCTTTTTGTCGACTATACGGCTGCTTTCGATAGTCCCATAAGAGATCGTGTTTTTGCCGCAATGTCTGAGCGCGGTATACCTGCGAAGCTGATAAGGCTATGCAGAATGACGTTGAGCAATTCCTGCAGCTCCGTCAAGGTAGGAATGGACCTCTACGAACCTTTTGATACCCTGCGAGGTTTCAGACAAGGCGATCCCTTATCATGCGACCTCTTCAACTTCGTCATGGAGAGTGTTCTGCGAAAGGCGGGAGTACATCGCAATGGCACTATTTTTCAAAAAGTGTCCAGTTGCTTACATACGCTGACGACATCGACATCATAGGGCGTACCAAACGAGATGTCACTGCTGCCTTTAGTGCTATTGAACGGGAGTCTAAGAAGAAGAGTCTGGCAGTAAATGAGGGCAAAACGAAGTATATGTTATCGACAAGTAGAGACGACCGATAACTATACAGTCAAGGAATTCATTTATCTTGGCTCCGCCGTCACCACCGACAATGATGTCAGTCTGGAGATCAAACGCAGGCTTATTCTTGCCAACAGTGTTTCTGAATTTTATTCACAATTAATAACTTTAAACCTTTAGGATTGTAAACTTTAAAGCACAAAAACAAAAAAAAACAAGATCATCATTATGTTTTTATTTAATTTGAATAAATGTCTTAACAAAACTTTAAAACACAATTTAAATTAAATTCTCTCAGCCCTTCCGCATGTTCTTACACACCCGCAACTTGTTTAATCCAATCGAGAGCATCACCCACATAGGCGTACATGGCCGGTGTATGTAGATGAGCGCAACCAAAGCCCCACGATACTACGCCGTACAATTTGTTGTCTACGGTCAATGGACCACCGCTATCACCTTTGCAAGCATTTATGCCACCAGCAGGATGGCCAGTACAAATCATATGATCCGTAACACCGCGTATCACTTCAGAGTTACACTGGGCACGCGTCCACACAAACACATTGGCGTATTTTAAACGTGTTGATATTATCGGTTCGCCACTAACGTACCCAAAACCTGTTACAACGGCAACAGTGCCTTCAGGAAGATCTAAAGGAGCAGTGGACAATTCAATTTTATTTATAGTCGCCGTGCCCAACTTTAATGGTTGACTCAATCTGATGAGCGAAAAATCGAAATCGGAGTTTTGTCGATTGTACTGTGGATGCTCGATGAATTCCTGTGGGATTACTGTTAGGCCATCATTAGTCCTTAAGTCAATGGTGCCAGCTTTGACATGTACTTGGGATGGATTCAAGCCATCAGTACAATGGGCAGCGGTGAGAATAAATGTTTTCGATATAATGGCACCACCACAATTATAACTGTTATCCACCAAAAGTGCAACATGATAGGGAAATTTACCACTTTGGGCATAGTCACCACCCATAACACGTGGTGACATTGATGAAGGATTTTGTAAAGAGATTTGAGCCAGCAAGGCTGTTACCATGAAAAATAACAACATTTTTCCGTTTTTTTCACTTTTCTTCACTTTTTTTCACTTTTCTTCACTTTTCTTCACTTTTCTTCACTTAAAACGAAATTACAAATATTCCGAAATTTTTGAAAACTGAACTGATAAAAAATTCGCAAATTCGAGAGATTTTATACCCACCAACCGTGTGGGATATCAAATTATAAATTTTAACGCTTCACATGAATCGAATCGCAATTTTCCTATAAGAATTTTAAACGTAATGTTACGGTCTTATATAACAGAATTCATTTAGATTAGATGCAAGAGCTGGGAAGTACTTTTTTTGTGATTGAATAGATGGCCTATACAGAAACGCTTTAGTAACGACCGTCTAACCACTATAATGTTTTATGGACCGACGTCACGAAAATCACGTAGTGTTTGTTGGATAGTGAGGATTTGCCTCGAAATCTCTTGATTTACTTATGCAGTCTGGTTGCGATTAAATTTCGGACCCACTTGAATGCCAAGGATTTCTTAGGAAATTTTTGAGACATTCAAAGTAACTTTTGAATGGATTCCGAGACACTAGAATATCTTTGGAAATTGCATTAAAGATGTACTGTCCAGGCACAGCGCGCAACTCACAATCTCCGTTAATATTACGGGGAATACGGTAACATACATAATCGGCCATTACAATCCCTCAGTAGGATTACGGCCTTGCTTCTCACAACACTTTAGGCTATGTTTGTGTTAAGTTTGTATACAAATTGCAGGAGCTACAGTTTAAAGTCGACTCCGAACGACAGTTTACTTTTTTTGAAAAGCTTTTCATGACGATTTTTTTTATTTGCTCTCAGAGTTTTCGTCATAAATTTGTGGAGAGGAAGTCACCGTTGAAATATTTCTTCAAATTTCGTTGCTTAACCTGGTGGCCTCACGTCTAATCACGTCATCTTGCTATAGCCAAATGTATTATGATTCCTTTTCTTTTTATGGAATATTTAATCCCCGGTTTAAATATTCAGTATGATAGCACTGTGAATATAAAACCTGGCCTAAGCGTTACCTTGTCCTTCAAGAAATTTTCGCCATCTAACCTAATCTTTTGTCAGGTTTTTATCGTTTTAAAAAATAAAAATAAATTTATGTCAAGTTTTAAATAAATTTTTTATCGTTCGCACAATTCCGTATGCCACCTTTAACGACTTGACTTAAACAACAACAATTTGCTTTAATTGTTATTATTCCTTACACTCTCCCGCATACACAATGATAATTGTTCAATAGATCACTTTCTTTTTTTTTTTTTTATATATTAGACCTACACTCAGGTGGAAAGATACGAACGGTAAGGAAACGAGTTGCTGCTGATGACTATAAAATAGCCAGTGCTATACCTTCACTATTAGACAGTCTACAGCAATCGTCCCCAAGACGATCTTAATAATATATAGTAGCGAGCACAAAAAATGCAACGTTGGGTAAAATTATATTTAAGTGCGATAATTTTAAAAAAATGGTGACCAGTTCAAAATATTTCTTTGGGTTTTTAATCCCTACAGTTATAGAGATACCTATTATCAATAACATGCATGTAAATATTTTTAATTAATGATATATTATTTTGTCATTTATTAAAAAGAGTGCAAATTTAATGGGAGCAATAAAAATGCAATAGCATAAATTTTAATGTGTTTATTTAAATTAAATAGTAATTCTTAAAAAAAAAAAAAAAAAATCTTAAAATTAATATTTAGTGGCGTAGCCCTTATATTTTATGACTTCTTGCAACCTAGAAGGCATAGAGTCGACTAAAGCTATTAATGTGTTAATGGATATTTTCTCTCATTCACTTTTCAAAATTTCTTCTAATTGCCTCTTATTTGTCGGATGTTTCCTCTTAACTTCCCGATCTAATAGCTCCCATAGATTTTCTATGGGGTTTAGATCGGGAGACTGTGATGGCCAATCCAAAACATTGACATCATTGCCGCTTAAAAAGTTTCGAGCTAAGCAACTTGAGTGCTTTGGATCGTTATCCTGTTGGAATATGCTACCAGGAGGCATTTTTTCCCGCAGATGAGGAAGCATGTGCTCTCCAAGGATTTCACAGTACTTCTTGGCGTCCATTTTTCCTTCGATTTGAGTTAAGGGACCTACCCCATCACGGACAAACGCACCTGTAAATACGTGACGTAAAATCAATAATTTTTTTTAACCATATCGTTCCTTATCCCACACCATTATTGATCCACCGCCATGTTTTACGGTTGGAAGTTGATATCTTGGAGAATATCTCTGTCCAGGCGGTCTTCGAACAAAATTTATCCCATCGGAGCCAAACAAATTAAATTTGCTTTCATCGCTCCACAAGACTTTAGCCCATTGTTCATTTGAGCAATCCTTGTAACGTTTTGCAAATTCCAGGCGCTTCTTTTTATTAATTGCACTGATGAGAGGTTTCTTTGCGGGTCGTCTCACATGCAAATTAGCCTCTTTCAACCTACGGCGAACAGTGTGAACGCCTATAGAGACTCCCATTTGATCATTTGCGAAATTAGCAACGTCCCCTGCGGTCTTTCGTGGATATTTTTTAACCAGTGCAATCATCTGGCGGTCTTGGCGAGAGGTAGTTTTTCGAGGATTACCACTACCTGGTTTCCTTTCCACACTATTTCTCAAGGAAAATCGATATTTTATCCGACATACGGTTGATTGATTTACGCCAAAGAGGTGTCCAACTTCACACATGGATTTTCCTTCTTCTAAGGCTTTAATGATTGCAGTTTTGCTGTCAGCTGAGAGCTGCTTCTATTACAAAACACATGTTGTATAACTTATTTAAGAAAATTTCAATTATAATTAAATAAATAACTTACTTTAACTATTTTTTTATTATGTTGCATTTTTTTTGCTCGCTAAAAATTTGAACTTTTTTCAGTAATTCAAAAATATTTAACTTTTTAAAGCAGAATTTGGAATAAACTGTGGTTACTTTGAAAACTTATAATTGAAAGAATTAACAGCAAAAGAAAATAGATAAATTAGTTACCGTTATTTTGAAACAGATCTTATTAAAGATCATATGGCACAGTGTTGCATTTTTTGTGCTCGCTACTGTAGATCTTCAAACCACAATTATTCTCTTCACACACAACGTGACTTCAACACGCAACGCGTCTTCACACCCAACGTGACTTCACACGCAACGTGACTTCACACGCAACGTGACTTCATACGTAACGTGTCTTCACACAAGACTGACTGAATTCTTTCTGAAATTACCGTTGCATGGTCTGTTTTGCCTTTTATATCGCAGGATAAGTAGTCTAACGCATGCATTTGAAGGAGAATGTCTTCGACTTCGCGAAATCTCTATAAATGTAAACAAGTTGTTTATTGTTATTTTGTGTATATTATTTATGTCGTCCTTGCAGTGTTGTTGTTGTTGCTGTTGTTGTTGTCTGTTTACTTGTTGATTTCTTTGTTGTTGCTTGTTTACTTCTTTATCCTTTTCTTTATACTGATGTTAGTGCTACATTTTTGCTTATTTGTTGATCTTGTAAACAAGTCCATTGTTTTTGATTTTAGAGTTTTTATTTAACATTTTAATAACACCATTTCCATATTCATAACACTATTCTAAATTAACTTTTTGCTGCTTCAAATCGTCATAAAATACAGTGTCTTTAAGGACATTTTTCCTATCAGTGTTCTGTAAGACTGGATGTAATGAGTTGGTAGGGCGCATGCACCAGCTCGTCTACAAAATATGGCTAGAGGAAAGTATGCCCAACGATTGGAAGCTCAGTGTTCTCTTTCCTGTCCTGAAAAAGGGAGACCCTACGATATGCGCCAACTACAGGGGTATAAGCCTTCTCCCTATCGCATATAAGGTTCTTACAGGCGTATTGTGTGAACGAATGAAGGAACTCGTCAAAACACTGATTGGACCTTATCAGTGCGGCTTCAGACCTGGCAAGTCCACCATCGACCAGATCTTTACACTACGCCAAATCCTGGAAAAGACCTACGAAATTCAAGTCGACACACACCATCTTTTTGTCGACTATAAGGCTGCTTTCGATAGTCCCATAATAGATCGTGTTTTTGCCGCAATGTCTGAGCGCGGTATATCTGCGAAGCTGATAAGGCTATGCAGAATGACGTTGAGCAATTCCGTCAAGGTAGGAATGGACCTCTACGAACCTTTTGATACCCTGCGAGGTTTCAGACAAGGCGATCCCTTATCATGCGACCTCTTCAACTTCGTCATGGAGAGTGTTCTGCGAAAGGCGGGAGTACATCGCAATGGCACTATTTTTCAAAAAGTGTCCAGTGGCTTACGACATCGACATCATAGGGCGTACCAAACGAGATGTCACTGCTGCCTTTAGTGCTATTGAACGGGAGTCTAAGAAGAAGAGTCTGGCAGTAAATGAGGGCAAAACGAAGTATATGTTATCGACAAGTAGAGACGACCGATAACTATACAGTCAAGGAATTCATTTACCTTGGCTCCGCCGTTACCACCGACAATGATGTCAGTCTGGAGATCAAACGCAGGCTTATTCTTGCCAACAGTGTTTCTGATTTTTATTCACAATTAATTGCTTTAAACCTTTAGGATTGTAAACTTTAAAGCACAAAAACAAAAAAAAAAAACACGATCATCATTATGTTTTTATTTAATTTGAATAAATGTCTTAACAAAACTTTAAAACACAATTTAAATTAAATTCTCTCAGCCCTTCCGCATGTTCTCCATGTTTACTTACACACCCGCAACTTGTTTAATCCAATCGAGAGCAGCACCCACATAGGCGTACATGGCCGTTGCGTTTTTATAAGCGCAACTATAGCCCCATGATACTACGCCGTACAATTTGTTGTCTACGGTCAATGGACCACCGCTATCACCTTTGCAAGAATTTACACCACCAGCAGGATGGCCAGTACAAACCGTATGATCCGTAACATCGCGTATCACTTCAGAGTTACACTTGTCACGCGGCAACACAAACACATTGGCGTATTTTAAACGTTCTGATATTATCGGTTCGCCACTAACGTACCCAAAACCTGTTACAACGGCAACAGTGCCTTCAGGAAGATCTAAAGGAGCAGTGGACAATTCAATTTTATTTATAGTCGCCGTACCCAACTTTAATGGTTGACGCAATCTGATGAGCGATAAATCGAAGTCGATGGGTTTTCTTTTGTACTGTGGATGCTCGATGAATTCCTGTGGCATTAATGTTAGGCCATCATCAGTCCTTAAGTCAATGATGCCAGCTTTGACTTTTACTTGGAATGGATTCAAGCCCTCAGTACAATGGGCAGCGGTGAGAATAAATGTTTTCGATATAATGGCACCACCACAATGATAACGGTTATTCTTAAAAAGTGCAACATGATAGGGATATTTACCACTTTTGGCATAGTCACCACCCATAACACGTGGTGAGATTTCTGAAGGATTTTGTAAAGAGAGTTGAGCCAGCAAGGCTGTTACCATGAAAAATAACAACATTTTTCCGTTTTTTTTCACTTTTTTTCACTTTTCTTCTGAACTGAACTGATAAAAAATTCTAAAATTCGAGAGATTTTATACCCACCAACCGTGTGGGTTATGAAATTATAAATTTTAACGCTTCACATGAATCGAATAGCAATTTTCCTATAAGAATTTTAAACGTAATGTTACGGTCTTATATAACAGAATTCATTTAGATTAGATGCAAGAGCTGGGAAGTACTTTTTTTGTGATTGAATAGATGGCCTATACTACTAGCCTTTAATCAATTTTGTCAACTTTCAAGTTTAGAAATAAATTGTTGTGAGGCTTTAACTGAAATTTAAAATTTCTGAAAAATATTTCAGAAACGTTTTAGTACCTAGAAAAATTATCATAAATTTTAAAAATAGTACAAACAGTACTAAAAGTGCTACCATTTTTATGTTGCAAAAACGTTTTAGTACAGAGAAAACACAGCAAAAATTCTAAAAATAGTACAAACAATACTAAAGTACTAAAAGTACTAATATTTTGATCCTTTAAAATATTACAGAAACGTTTTAGTACCAAGAAAAATATCACAAATTCTACTAATAGTACAAACGGTACTAATGTACTAAAAAGTTCTATCATTTTTATCCTTTAAAATATTGCTGAAACTTTTTAGTACCGAGAAAACACATAAAAAATTTTAAAAATAGTACAAAAATTAATAAAGTACTAAAAGTATTACCATTTTTATTCTTTAAAATATTGCAGAAACTTTTTAGTACCAAGAAAAATATCACAAATTCTACAAATACTACAAACAGTACAAAAGTACTAAATGTACTAAAAAATTTTATCGTTTAAAATATTGCAGAAACGTTTTAGTACCAAGAAAAAATATCACAAATTCTAAAAATAGTACAAAATGTACTAAAAGTACTACCCTTTTTATTCTTTAAAATATTGCTGAAATGTTTACCACGAAAAAATAATTCGATGATTAGTAATCATAGCAATGACCAAGAAAAAAGTACTAATAGCAGTAGTAGTAGTAATAATAAAATGCTATGAAAATTAGCAAAACACAGAAAAAGCGTGTCAAATTACTAATTAAATGGTCCACAGGAAATTGTCCATTTAAGGAATTTTCAATTTGGAATAGAAGAACTAGTAGTCGCCGTGGTCTAGTGGGTAGTGTGTTGGCTTATTAGACAAAAGGCCCGGGGGGTTCGTATCCCAGGTCAGACATCAAAACGAAAAATATTTCTTCGGCGACTTCCTCTCAGCAGATTTCTGGCAAACAGTCTGAGAGTAAAAATTGCCATGAAAAGCTTCTCAAAAATCTGTCGTTCGGAGTCGACTTTAAACTTTAGGTCCTGCCACTCATGTATAAAATTAATGCACACAACATAAGTGGTGTGAGAAGCTAGGTCGTAATCCTGACTGAAGGGTTGTAATGGCCAATTATGTATGTATGTAATAGAAGACCTAACCATTGGAAAGAATTTACGGAACTCACAATAGATATTGGGTGGAGGAAACAAATCTGCGCAGTGGTATCACAGTGACAAATTTTCCCGGGAAGAAAATAAATTGAGAACTAATGACAGCAGTACACAGTTGCAGATACCATGTGCACCTAAGACCCAGAGAGGCGTAATGAAAAGTTCCAGGAAAGCAGATCCAAAGAAGTTTATATTAAAACCTAAAAGTGGTGAAATTCTTTTAGAAGTTAAAAGATCAGCCAGGTAGGCTATTGACTTACTCCAGCCTAAGTTCAAGAATAGATTATACCTGGACGTTGAAGTCAAAGGAATAACACGGGAAGTAATACGTGAGCCGAGATAAGGCGAGGAGATAGTCGCCGCGTTTAACAGGTAGTATGTTAGCTTATTGAACGTGAGCCGCGGTTCAAACCCCAGGTCAGACATCACTAACAAAACGAAGTAAAAAAAAAAATATTTCTTTGGTGACTGACTTAATGCAGCCTTCTTGATTAGGGGGATGATACCGCCACCGTTATTATTGAACGTAGGGAACAAGAAATAGTTTGCAAGGAGAACAGACAATTAGCAGACGATGCGATGGCGAGGTGGAAGCATGATTGGAACACACAGTGAGAATATGGACCATCAGACTCATACAAAATTGAGAGTCATGTAAACTTCCATCTCACAGACCACAGATGCCGTATGGCAAATCTTTATAAGCATAGCCAAAATAAATGATAAATTCCGAAGCATTTTTTCTTTATTCGCCTGTGATACGAAAACCAAAGAAGCTACCTGGAAAGATAATTCCCGATAACATTGTTGATCCAATGTCAAAGCAAACTATGAGAGATAAAGCAAGATCAGCGTAAGTAGAAAGCATCACTCGTTCAAAAAAAATTTTATTAAGAGATAAGAAACAAATATTTCCGACAATCTAAACTGTGGACTTACTTAACTAACTTCATACGATTACAGGACTTGAAGTCCACACTAGCACAGCCAATTAATTAAAATATTAATTGAGAACTTCTGTTCATGCCACTCTCTGCCAACATATTGGGCAGCAAAAAATACTGAAGCATGAATACATATTCCATAACGACTAAGGAGACTACGGATCTTCATAATTGTAAACAGCAATTGGCCTAAATTCAACGTACGTTGTATGGGTTAGTTATATACATGAGCGGCGGGACCTACTATTTAAGGTCAACTCCGAATGACAGATTTTTGGAGAACTTTTCGTTGCAATTTTATTAACCCGCAAGAGTTTTTGCCAATAATCTGTTGAAAGGATGTCACCGAGGAAATATTTTTATTTTGTCATACTTCGATCTGAACCATGGAGCTTTTAATCCAACTAAAATTTAATTGAAATCATAAGTGAAATTTGACTTTGCATAAGAAAGAGCAATCCGGCTCACAGAAACTTGACTCATTTGGAAGGATGTGAAAGAGGCTAGTTTAATAATGAAAAACCCGATTCAACAATAAATTTTAAAGAGGCCGTCTTCATAGGAAAGAAGGGGCAAAATCTTCTCTCTCATTGTCTGGCGTTTCTGAGCCTGAAATATAAGATTCTTGGGCACCCATAGATTGTTGATAGAACGTGTCCATTCAAAAGTGATTCAGACTGCAGTCACTCCCTCATGAAACTGCCGGAAAGAAGAGGCAAAATCTTCTCTCTCCTTTTTTTTGCCATTTCTGAGCCTGAAATGTAAGATTCTTGGACATCCATAGATTGTTAATAGAACGTGTCCATTCAAAAGTGATTCAGACTGCGGCCACTCCCTCATAAAACAGCCGGAAAGGAGGGTTAAAATCTTCTCTCTCATTGTCTGGCGTTTCTGAGCCTGAAATATAAGATTCTTGAGCACCCATAGATTGTTGATAGAACGTGTCCATTCAAAAGTGATTCAGACTGCAGCCACTCCCTCATAAAACTCCTGGAAAGAAGGGGCAAAATCTTCTCTCTCCTTTTTTTGCTGTTTCTGAGTCTGAAATGTAAAATTCTTGGACACCCACAGATTGTTGATAGTAAAAAAAAATGATTCAGACTGAATCCACTCCCTCATAAAACTATCGGAACGGCTAAGGGATACCAACTCAGAGTTGTAATTGTACGGAATGCGTTTTGAGCAGAGGCTGCCAAGCTAGACTAAAACAACTTAAAACAGATCAGATTGCGTTAGATAAGCAGTGGATAGGGTCAAATTTCTTAACAGCAGGCATTTAGACGACTGGCGTACCTCCTCCTCATAACTTCATTTACGAGTTTTAAACGGCAGTTGCCTTTTAATTGTAAACTTTAAGGCCTATACTACTAAGTCAACGATTAATTTTGTCAACTTCCTTTTCAAGCTTTTACTGAAATTTAAAGTTTCTGAAATATTTCAGAAACGCTTTAGTACCGAGAAAACACATCAATAACTCCAAAAATATCACAAATTCTTTAAATAGTGCAAAAAGTACTAAATGTATTTACATTTTTATCTTTCAAAAATATTACAGAAACGTTTTAGTACCAAGAAAAAATATCACAAATTCTACAAATAGTACTAAATGTACTACCATTTTTATCTTTAAAAATATTGCAGAAACGATTAAGTACCGAGAAAACACATCAAAAATTTCAAAAATAGTACAAAAAGTACTAAAAATAGTATCCAAACCTTAGAAGAAAAAAATAAAAAATTATTTAAAAAAAAAAATAGCAAAAGCGGTATCAGAAAAATTAGAGAAAATAGCAAAGGCGTAAGTAGCAAATATAATATCCATATAATGCCCATAGAATAAGAAAGAAAAAATTGTCAACAAAATTTTTTTTTAGATTCTGATGACTTATGAATGGAAAAAAGTGAATATTAAGACTGAAGAAAGGACAAATAAATTAAAACCTCTTCATACGTTCATTAGGCACATTTAAGATGCAACCACATAAGGCTTTTGATAGAACACAAAATCCCTAAGGGCCGTTTAAATATATTTAGAAATTTAAAACCTCTTCATCTTAAGTTTAATAATTTCTAAATACATTGTTTTTTTAAATAAATTTTGTAGTCTTTAAAGTTTATTTTGGATAGAATTCTTCTTCTCCACCATGTAAAAAGACCTATCCATTAAGAATTCAATCCAAAATATACTTTAAAGACGATCAAACATGGTGGTGGTGTCATCATGGTATGAGAGACATTCTCTCGTTATTGTATGAGTTCTCTATATCGTATCCAAAACATAATGAAATCGACTAATTGAACTGAAATTTTGCAAAATATAATGCTGCCGAATGCCGAAGAAAATATGCCACTCAAATGGGTTTTCCAGCAGGATGATAACCCAAAGCGTACGGCAAAGTACACAAAGAAGTGGTTCCAGGACAAAAAACAAACAATGTCTTAGAATGGCCAGCACAGTTCCCTGATATGAATCAATAGAAAATTTGTGGAACGAAGTTAAAAGGGCAGTCAGGGGAAAGTGTCCAGTAAATTTCGACGGGCTTTGGAAAATTATAGAGGATGCGTGGAACGCAATACCGGTACATGCTTGTCAAAATTTGGTCAACTCAATGCCTAGAAGATGTCCTGCTGTTCTGGATAACAAAAGATCCGCAACAAAGTACTGTTATGTCACTAAGGCTTTATGCAACAATATTCAGTATAAATATCTATTTAGTTTTATCTAAGTTAGTTAAAGCTTTAAGATTTCATGAAGTGTCCTTATTTTTTTTTTTTTCACACGTTAAACTATATAACTTCATAAAAAATCACAAAAAAAATTGAAATCTATTGTAGAAATACTAAAAATTTTGTTTTTAATCTTTTCTCTACCGTTTAAGAAAAAATAAATCGTTTAAATAAGAAAGAATTTTCGATTTTTTATTCGGTTGTAAATTTGGGTGGGCACTGTCCTTATTATTTTTCACATCACTGTATATTTACTAATGATTAAAATTATAATATTATGTTGTTTAAATGAAATAAAAATTACATTTTTAGGGAAAAAAAACTGAATTATTTAATAATATTCAATAAAATGTAAAAAAAAAAATTAAAAAAAGCACTTGTGGATATCTGATGCCACCTAAAAATATGCTATAAACAAATATTTACATTTAATATTTATTGATCATTTTTGGTTTTGTTAAATATGGTTATTTTAGTCTTTTTTAGTAAATTTATTTGTGATTAAAAAAAAGAATTATAAATTATTTCAATAGGGATATTATATTTCAGAAAGAGAGAATAATAAAAACTTATAAAAATAGTTACTAATATGATATCATTTGAAAAAAAAGAACAATAATTTCATATTGAAATATAGAAAAAAAACTTAATAATAACAATGAAAACATTAAAAAAAAGAAGAATTAAAAAAAAAAATTAAAGCATACAACTGCGGCTGAGAGGAGTTTGCTTTAATAGGTTGCCTACTTTCAGGCAAATTTACTTTTGAAAGGAGGGCATTTTATTTAATTATGTGAAGATGGAAAATTGATTGAAAATTGAAATACAAATAAGGACTTAAGGACAAAGAGTATGCTCAGCTAGATGGATATAAAGGAAAATACGTTGTTGAGAAGAATTATGCGAATTGGATTGTATTTCATCTATATTAGGAATTCTAATAAGTTTTTTGTATAAACCATCTAACCACTTTAGTGTTTTATGGGCCGACGTCAGGAAAACCACGTAGTGTTTGTTGGATAGTAAGGATTTCCCTGGAAATCTCTTGTTTTACTTATGCAGCCTCTGGTTGCGATTAAATTTCGGACCCACTTGAATGTCAAGGATTTCTCCGGAAATTTTTGAGTCATTCAAAGTAACATTTAAATGGGTTCCGAGACACCAGGATATCTTTGGAAATTGCATTAAAGATGTACTGTCCAGGCACAGCACAGACCTCACAATCTCCGTTAATATTACAGGGAATATTAGTGTTCCAATAACATACATAATCGGCCATTACAATCCCTTAGTAGGATTACAGCCTTGCGTCTCACACCACTTTAGGCTATGTTTGTGTTAATTTTGTATACAAATGGCGGGAGCTACAGTTTAATGTCGACTCTGAACGACAGTTTACTTTTTTTTAAAAGCTTTTCATGACGATTTTTTTTTGTGGAGAGGAAGTCACCGTTGAAATATTTTTCAAATTTCGTTTTGTTGGAGTTGCTTAACCTGGTGGCCTCACGTCTAATCACGTCATCTTGCTATAGCCAAATGTACTATGAGTTGTTCTCTTTTTATGGAATGTTTAATCTCTAGTTTAAATATTCATTATGATAGCACTGTGGATATAAAAGCTGGCCTAAGTGTTACCTTGACCTTCACGAAATGGCCGCCATCTAACCAAATCTTTTGTTACGTTTTTATCCTTTTAAAAAATAAAAATAAATTTATGTTAAGTTTTAAATAAATTTTTTTATCGTTCGCACAATCCCGTGTGCCACCTTTCACGACTTGACTTAAACAACAACAATTTGCTTTGTTATTATTCCTTACACTCTCCCGCGTACACTATGATAACTGTTCAATAGATCTTTTTTTTTTTTTATTAAACCTACACGCAGGGGATGACTCATGCAGTGCATTGTGCAGGTTGTAGGAAAGGTGGTTGAAGTCGCCGTGGTCTAGTATATAGTGTGTTGGCTTATTAGACGAAAGGCCCAGGTTCGAATCCCAGGTCAGACATCAAAACGAAAAATATTTCTTTGGCGACTTTCTCTCAGCAGATTTCTGGCAAAGACTCTGAGAGTAAAAAATTGCCATGAATCGGAGTCGACTTTAAACTGTAGGCCCCTCCACTCATGTATAAAATTAACGCACACAACATAAGTAGTGTGAGAAGCTAGGTCGTAATCCTGACTGAAGGGTTGTAATGGCCAATGAAAGAGGGAAGATACGAACGGTAAGGAAACGAGTTGCCCATTAGACAGTCTACAGCAATCGTCCCCAAGACGATCTTTATATGAGAAAAGTTGCCGCTGCCAATTTGTTTTAAAAGAAATTCTCTTCAAAAAGCACTACAAAATTTAATTGCGAGATGAGAAACCGAGGCTGATGAAACCCTATCCCCCAGATGGATCAAAATTTATCTAATAAAACTGGATGAGTGATTCTGATTTTTATTCACAATTAATTGCTTTAAACCTTTAGAATTGCGAACTTTAAAGTAAAAAATAAAAAAAAAAAAACAAAATCATCATTATATTTTTATTTAATTTGAATAATTGTCTCAGCCCTTCCGCCTGTTCTCCATGTTTACTTACACACCCGCAACTTCTTTAATCCAATCGAGAGCAGCACCCACATAGGCGAACATGGACGGTGCGTTTTTATTAGCGCAACCAAAGCCCCACGATACTACGCCGTACAATTTGTTGTCTACGGCCAATGGACCACCGCTATCACCTTTGCAAGAATTTATACCACCAGCAGGATGGCCAGTACAAACCATATGATCCGTAACACCGGGTACAAATCGATCGTTACACTTGTTACGCGGCCACACAAACACATTGGCGTATTTTAAACGTGGTGATATTTTCGGTTCGGCACTAACGTACCCAAAACCTGTAACAGTGGCAACAGTGCCTTCAGGAAGATTTAAAGGAGCAGTGGACAATTTAATTTTATTTATATTCGCCGAACCCAACTTTAATGGTGAACGCAATCTGATGAGCGATAAATCGAAGTCGATGGTTTTACGATTGTACTGTGGATGCTCGAAGAATTCCTGTGCGAGTACTGTGACGCCATGATTATTCCTTAAGTCAATGGTGCCAGCTTTGACTTGTACTTGGGATGGACTCACGCCATCAGTACAATGGGCAGCGGTGAGAATAAATGTTTTCGATATAATGGAACCTCCACAACTATAACGTCTATTCACCAAAAGTCCAACATGATAGGGATATTTACCACTTTTGGCATAGTCACCGCCCATAACACGTGGTGAGATTGGTAAGGAGTTTTGTAAAGAGATTTGAGCCTGCAAGGCTGTTAATATGAAAAATAACAACATTTTTCCGTTTTTTTCACTTTTTTTCACTTAAAACGAAATTACAAATATTCCGAAATTTTTGAAAACTGAACTGATAAAAAATTCGCAAATTCGAGAGATTTTATACCCACATGAATCGAATCGCAATTTTCCTTAAGAATTTTAAACGTAATGTTACGGTCTTATATAATAGAATTCAATTAGATTGAATGCAAGAGCAGGAAAGTACATTATTTTGTGATTGTGAAAGTACTACCATTTTTATGTTGCAAAAACACATCAAAAAAGTACTAAAAGTACTAAAATTTTTATCTTGTCTTTGTCGGTGCAGGTTGTAGGCCATAAGTCTTTTTAAAATTTTGACCAAAACGGTATAAAAAATGGGGGAAAAATGGTAATAGGTAATTTTTTACGCTTTAGCTTGGTTAAATTTCCCAAATAGCTATTAGAGGTGTTCCGTATCTAAAATTGAACCAAAGGGGTCTAAAAAAGGGGAAAGGGGCCAAAAACGGGAAAATTAAGAGCATAACCAATCACTCCTGAATGCTTGAACCGATTGTCTTGAAATTTTGGATATTGATCGAGCTTTTGCCGATACAGGCTATGTGCTCATAAATCTTTTAAAAATTTTTGAACCCAACGGAAAAAAATGGGACATATGGGAAAAAGAAAGGGCAAAAATTAGTACTTTATGCATAAATGATGATATTTTATTTGTTTTAAAGAAATTTTTTTACGATTTGGCTTGGTTAAGTTTCCCAAATAGGTCCAAATAGAGGAAAGGGGTGAAAAACGGGAAAATTGCATGCATTTATATTTAGGACTTAGAGTATTCAAAAAACTGGGTTGTTTGACAAACCGGTTTCCTAATAATTTGAAAAATTGCAAACCACAGAAAAACCGTGTCAAATTACTAATTTAAGGAATTTTCAACTTGGAATAGAAGAACTAACCATTGGAAGTATACCTGAGCAATTCCGTAAACTCTGGATGGCAAATTTACGGAACTTACAATAGATATTGGGTGGAAGAAACAAATCTATGCAGTGGTATCACAGAGACAAATTTTCCCGGGAAGAAAATAAATGCAGAACTAATGACAGCAATACACAGTTGGAGATACCATGTGCACCTAAGACCCAGAGAGGCGTAATGAAAAGTTCCAGGAAAACAGATCCAAAGAAGTTTATATTAAAACCTAAAAGTGGTGAAATTCTTTTAGCATTTAAAAGATCAGCCAGGTGGGCTATTGACATACTCCAGCTTAAGTTCAAGAATATATTATACGAGGATGTTAAAGTCGAAGGAATAACACGGGAAGTAATACGGGAGCCGAGATAAGGCGAGGAGATAGTCGCCGCGTTTAACAGGTAGTATGTTAGCTTATTGAACGTGAGCCGCGGTTCAAACCCCAGGTCAGACATCACTAACAAAACGAAGTAAAAAAAAATATTTCTTTGGTGACTGACTTAATGCAGCCTTCTTGATTAGGGGGATGATACCGCCACCGTTATTATTGAACGTAGGGAACAAGAAATAGTTTGCAAGGAGAACAGACAATTAGCAGACGATGCGATGGCGAGGTGGAAGCATGATTGGAACACACAGTGAGAATATGGACCATCAGACTCATACAAAATTGAGAGTCATGTAAACTTCCATCTCACATCTCTTTATAAGTATGGCCAAAATAAATGATAAATTTCGAAGCATGTTTTCTTTATTCGCCTGTGATACGAAAACCAAAGAAGCTACCTGGAAAGATAATTCCCGATAACATTGTTGATCCAATGTCAAAGCAAACTATGAGAGATAAAGCAAGATCAGCGGAATTAGAAAGCATCACTCGCTCAAAAAAAATTTTAT
The DNA here is from genome assembly GCA_014635995.1 of Sarcophaga peregrina. Lineage (NCBI taxonomy): Eukaryota > Metazoa > Arthropoda > Insecta > Diptera > Sarcophagidae > Sarcophaga > Sarcophaga peregrina. The sequence goes on along the minus strand of CM025793.1, from coordinate 81,337,706 downwards.
TAATAGATAAGAAACAAATATTTTCGCTAATCTAGACTGTAAATTATGGGACTTCCCTAACTAACTTCATACGTTTACACGGCTTGAAGTCCACTAGCGCAGCGATTAATTAAAATCTTAATTGAGAAGCATGAACACATGTTCCAGAATTACTAAGGAGGCTACGGATCTTCTTAATTGTAAACAGCAATTGGCATAAATTGATCGTACGTTGTGTGGATTAATTCTATACATGAGTGGCGGGACCCCGAACGACAGATTTTTGGAGAACTTTTCGTTGCAATTTTATTAACCCTCAAGAGTTTTTGCAAATAATCTGTTGAAAGGATGTCACCGAGGAAATATTTTTATTTTGTCATACTTCGATCTGAACCATGGAGCTTTCCATCCAACTGAAAATTTAATTGAAATCATCAGTGAAATTTGACTTTGCATAAGAATGAACAATCGGACTCAAAGAAACTTGACTCATTTGGACAAAAAGGATGTGATAATAAAGCTTCTTATAGATAGGCTAGTTTAATAATGAAAAACCCGATGCAAATATATCTGACCAGAACTCAGCGCCGTTATAACGGCGCACTACTCTCTGAAGACACGAAATACAACACAACAATGAATTTTAAAGAGGCCGTCTTTATAGGAAAGAAGGGGCAAAATCTTCTCTCTCATTGTCTGGCGTTTCTGAGCCTGAAATATAAGATTCTTGGACACCCATGGATTGTTAATAGAACGTGTCCATTCGAAAGTGATTCAGACTGCAGTCACTCCCTCGTGAAACTGGCGGAAAGAAGGGGCAAAATTTTCTCTCTCCTTTTTTTGCCGTTTCTGAGCCTGAAATATAAGATTCTTGGGCACCCATAGATTGCTAATAGAACGTGTCCATTCAAAAGTGATTCAGACCGCAGTCACTCCCTCATAAAACTGCCGGAAAGAAGGGGCAAAATCTTCTCTCTCAATGTCTGGCGTTTCTGAGCCTGAAATATAAGATTCTTGGACACCCATAGATTGTTGATAGAAAAAAAATGCCTCAGGCTAAGTCCACTCCCTCCTAAAACTATCGGAACGGCTAAGGGATACCAACTGGGAGTTGTAATTGTACGGAATGCGTTTTGAGCAGAGGCTGCCAAGCTAGTTAAAACAACTTAAAACAGATCAGATTGCGATAGATAAGCAGTGGATAGGGTCAACTTTCTTAACAACAGGTATTTAGACGACTGGCTTACCTCCTCCTCATAACCTCATTTGCGAGTTTTAAACGGCAGCTGCCTTTTATTTGTAAACTTTAATGCTTAAAAGACAATTCGTTGAATGCAATTTCTTTATTCAAAAGACAAATTTATTTAAAATGCATTCCATTTGATAAGTTGCGGTGCCGTTTTTTTTACAAGCCCCCAATGAAACGAAATCCTTTACGTCCTTAAATTTTTTTTTTTTACTCGTTTATTTACAAATTCACATATTCTTGGATCCAGGAACGAAAACCAGGCACATAAGTGTATATAGACGGTTTGTTCAGAACACCGCAACCGAAACCCCAGGATACTAAACCGTACAATTTGCCATCCAAAGACAATGGGCCACCACTATCACCTTTGCAAGAGCCTACCTGACCATTTGGCGCGCCAGCACAAATCATCCGATCTTTACGACCCCTAGTACGAAGATGAGGAATACAGTCTGAGCGAAGCCAAATTGGGATAAGGGCATATTTCAAACGATTCGGCATTTTTCCTTTATCACTTGTTCGCCCATAACCACTAAGCAAAGCTATTTTTGACTCAGGCAAACTAAGGCTAGCATTTGAAATTTCAATTTTATCAGCGTAGATAGTACCCAAACGTAATGATTTCACCAATTTGATGAGCGCTATATCATTAGATATTGTTCTATCATTGTAATCGGGATGTTCGATGATTTCGTCTACGCCTATATATTTGCCAGTACCATCGGTTAAGTCAACGGCGCCAACTACGACCTCTATTTCAGACTCATCAAACTGATAAGTGCAATGGGCAGCGGTAATGACAAATGTTTCCGATATAATTGAACCACCACAAAAATGTTGCCTCATTAACTGTAGTGAGACTTGATAGCGAAAATATCCAGGACTGGCATACGTCCCACCAATAACACGCAACATTTGTGAGGAGCCTTGATCCATTAAGGCTATTAATACGAAAAATAATAACATTTTTTCCCCTTTTTTTTTGACTTTTCTTTACGTAAAACGAAATAAAAAACTTTTCCGAAATTGTTGAAAACTAAACTGGTTAGGAATTCGTAAATTCGTAAGATTTTATACCCACCAACCCTGTTGATTATGAAATTATAAATTTTAACGCTTCACCGGAATCGAATCGCAATTTTCATATAAGAAAACCTTTAAACGTAATGTTACGGTCTTATATAATAGAATTCATTTAGATTGGATGCAAGAGCAGGAAAGTACTTTTTTTAATTGGACCGATGACCTAAACTAGGCATTAATTTATTTTGTCAACTTCCAAGTTTGGAAATAAATTGTTTTGAAGCTTTTACTGAAATTTAAACTTTCCGAAAAATATTGCAGAATCGTTTTAGTAGCAGGAAAAAATATCACAAATTTTAAAAATATTACTAAAGTACTAAAAAGTTCTACCATTGTTATTCTTTAAAATATTGCTGAAACCTTTTATTACTGAGAAAAAATATCACAAATTCTCAAAATAGTACATGAAGTACTAAAGTACTAAAAGTACTACTATTTTTATCGTTTAAAATATTGCTGAAACGTTTTAGTACCAAGAAGAAATATCACAAATTCTAAAAATAATACAAAAAGTACTAAAGTACTAAATGGACTACCATTTTTATCCTTTAAAATATTGCTGAACCGTTTTAGTACCGAGAAAAAATATCACAAATTCTCAAAATAGTACAAGAAGTACTAAAGTACTAAAAGTACTACAATTTTTATCGTTTGAAATATTGCCGAAACGTTTTAGTACCAAGAAGAAATATCACAAATTCTAAAAATAATACAAAAAGTACTAAAGTACTACCATTTTTATTCTTTAAAATCTTGCAGAAACGTTTTAGTACTGAAAAAAAAATATCTCAAATTCTAAAAATAATTCAAAAAGTGCTAAAGTCCTACCATGGACTGCCATTTCTATCCTTTAAAATATTGCTGAAACTTTTTAGTACCGAGAAAGATATCACAAATTCTAAAAATAATATAAAAAGTACTAAAAGTACTACCATTTTTATCCTTTAAAATATTGCAGAAACGTTTTAGTACCAAGGAAAAATATCAAATTCTACAAATACTACAAACAGTACAAAAGTACTAAATATGCTACCATTTTTATCGTTTGAAATATTGCAGAAATGTTTTAGTACCACCATAAAATATTTCGATGATTAGTAATGGTAGCAATGACCATATAGAGAGAGTAAAAAGTACTAATAGTAGTAGTAATAGTAGTAGTAGTAGTAATAATAAAATGCTATGAAAATTAGCAAACCATAGAAAAAGCGTGTCAAATTACTAATTAAATGGTTCACAGGAAATTGTCCATTGAAGAATTTTCAATTCCGAATAGAAGACCTAACCATTGGAACTATACCTAAGCAATTTCACAAACTCTGGATGACAAATTTACGGAACTTACAATAGATATTGTGTGGAAGAAACAAATCTGCGCAGTGGTATCACAGCTGGTATCGTCACTTTACCAGCATGACGTTTGAGACAAATTTTCCCGGGAAGAAAATAAATTGAGAACTAATGACAGCAGTACACAGTTGGAGATACCATGTGCACCTAAGACCCAGAGAGGCGTAATGAAAAATCCCATAGATATCCAAAGAAGTTTATATTAAAACCTAAAAGTGGTGAAATTCTTTTAGAAGTTAAAAGATCAGCCAGGTAGGCTATTGACTTACTCCAGCCTAAGTTCAAGAACTTATTATACGAGGATGCTGAAGTCAAAGGAATAACACGGGAAGTAATACGTGAGCCGAGATAAGGCGAGGAGATAGTCGCCGCGTTTAACAGGTAGTATGTTAGCTTATACAATGTGAGCATGCAGTTCAAACCCTAGGTCAGACATCACTAACAAAACGAAGTAAAAAAAAATATTTCATTGCACTAAGGCGGTCTTCTTGATTAGGGGGATGATGCCGCCACCGTTATTATTGCACGTAGGGAACAAGAAATAGTTTGCAAGAAGAACAGACAATTAGTAGACGATGCGATGGCGAGGTGGAAGCATGATTGGAACACAGTGAGAATATGGACCATCAGACTCATACAAAATTGAGAGTCATGTAAACTTCCATCTCACAGACGACAGATGCCTTATGGCAAATCTTTATAAGTATGGCCAAAATAAATGAAAAAATCCCGAAGCATGTTTTCTTTATTCGCCTGTGATACGAAAACCAAAGAAGCTACCTGGAAAGATAATTCCCGATAACATTGTTGATCCAATGTCAAAGCAAACTATGAGAGATAAAGCAAGATCAGCGGAATTAGAAAGCATCACTCGCTCGAGAAAAAAATTTTTTAATAGATAAGAAACAAATATTTTCGCTAATCTAGACTGTAAATTATGGGACTTCCCTAACTAGCTTCATACGTTTACACGGCTTGAAGTCCACACTAGCGCAGCGATTAATTAAAATCTTAATTGAGAAGCATGAATACATATTCCAGAACTACTAAACTGAACGTACGTTGTGTGGGTTAATTCTATACATAAGTGACGGGACCCCAAGCGACAGATTTTTGGAAAACTTTTCGTTGCAATTTTATTAACCCTCAAGAGTTTTTGCCAATAATCTGTTGAAAGGAAGTCACCGAGGAAATATTTTTATTTTGTCATACTTCGATCTGAACCATGAAGCTTTCCATCCAACTGAAAATTTAATTGAAATCATCAGTGAAATTTGACTTTGCATAAGAATGAACAATCGGACTCACAGAAACTTGACTCATTTGGACAAAAAGGATGTGATAATAAAGCTTCTTATAGATAGGCTAGTTTAATAATGAAAAATCCGATGCAAATATATCTGACCAGAACTCAGCGCCGTTATAACGGGGCACTACTCTCTGAAGACTGCAAATACAACACAACAATGAATTTTAAAGAGGCCGTCTTTATAGGAAAGAAGGGTCAAAATCTTCTCTCTCATTGTCTGGTGTTTCTGAGCCTGAAATATAAAATTCTTGGACACCCATAGATTGCTAATAGAACGTGTCCATTCGAAAGTGATTCAGACTGCAGTCACTCCCTCATGAAACTGCCGGAAAGAAGGGGCACAATCTTCTCTCTCATTGTCTGGCGTTTCTGAGCCTGAAATATAAGATTCTTGGACACCCATAGATTGTTGATAGAATGTGTCCACTCCGTCATAAAACTAACGGATTGGCTTAGTGATACCAACTGGGAGTTATTTTAAATGGCAGTTGCCTTTTATTGGTAAACTTTAATGCAAAAAAAGTAACTTCATTGAATGCAATTTCTTCTTTCAAAAGACAAATTTATTTAAAATGCCTTCAATTTGAAAACTCATGTTTCATGGAATTGTTTTAAATTTTTTTCTTTTTAATGTGGAACACTTTAGAGACAAGAAGCCAATTAAAAAATAAAATTCTTTACTTCACAAATACACATATTGTTGGATCCAGGAACGAAAATAAGGCACATAAGTGTATACTGACGGAGCGTACGGGGTACCGCAACCCCCAAAACCATAGGATACTATCCCGTACAATTTGCCGTCCAAAGCCAATGGGCCACCACTATCACCTTTGCAAGAGCCTTCCCGACCATTTGGATCGCCAGCACAAATCATGCTTTCTTTAGGACCACCAGCAATTAGATGAGGCATACAGTAAGCACGAGGCCACACTGGGATATAGGCAAATTTCAAATGACTCGGCAAGTCCCCATAATCATTCATTTGCCCAAAACCAGTAACGCAAGCTAATCTTTCTTCACGCAATGTAATACTAGCAGTTGAAATTTCAATTTTATCTACGCTGATAGTACCCAAACGCAATGATCTGGCCAATTTGATGAGAGCTATATCATAGGCTAAAGTTTTCTCATTGAAGTAGGGATGTTCGATGATTTCGTCTATGTCTATATATTGGCCACTACGATCGGTTAAGTCAACGGTCCCAACTAGGACCTTTATTAGAGACTTATCAAACCCTGAAGTGCAATGGGCAGCGGTAATGACAAATGTTTCCGATATAATTGAACCACCACAAAAATGTTGTCTCATCATCTGTAGTGAGACCTGATAGCGAAAATATCCAGGACTGGCGTACAGCCCACCAATAACACGCAACATTTGTGAGGAGCCTTGATCCATTAAGGCTATTAATATGAAAAATAATAACATTTTTCCGTTTTTCCTTTTTTTTTTAACTTTTCTTCACGTAAAACGAAATAAGAAAGTTTCCGAAATTGTTGAAAACTGAACTGCTTAAGAGTTACAACTCAAAACCTTTTATACCCACAATTACGCTATCTTTTGTCTTAACTTCATGAAATTATAAATTTTAACGCTTCACCGGAATCGAATCGCAATTTTCATATAAGAATTTAACTTGTGACGTTAGGGTCTTATATAACAGAATTCAATTAGATTGCATGGAAGAGCTGAGAAGTACTTTTTTTTTGTGATTAAATCGATGGCCTATGCTACTAGTCATTAATTAATTTTATCAACTTCCAAAATCTAGAAATAAATTTTTTTAATCTTTAAAATATTGCAGACACCAATAGTACTAAGAAAACACACACAAATTCTACAAATAGTACTAAAAATAGCACTCATACTGTAGAACAAAATAAAAAGTAGCAAAACCGTTATCAGAAAAAATAGTAAACGTAAGTAGCAAATATAATCTCCATAATATCCATAAAATAAAAGAGAAAAAAATTATTCTCTACGAAAGTTTTTTCCAGATTCCTATAACAAATAGTACGAACAGTGCTAAAAATAGTACCCAACCCGTAGAAAAATTAGAGAAAATAGTAAACGTAAGTAGCAAATATAATCTCCATAATATCCATAAAATCAAAGAGAAAAAAATTATTGTCTACGAAATTTTATTCTAGATTCCTATGACAAATAGTACGAACAGTACTAAAAATAGTACCCAAACCGTAGAAAAATTAGAGAAAATAGTAAACGTAAGTAGCAAATATAATTTCCATAATATCCATAAAATAAAAGAGAAAAAAATTATTGTCTACGAAATTTTTTTCCAGATTCCTATGACAAATAGTACGAACAGTACTAAAAATAGTACCCAACCCGTAGAAAAATTAGAGAAAATAGTAAACGTAAGTAGCAAATATAATTTCCATAATATCCATAAAATAAAAGAGAAAAAAATTATTGTCTACGAAATTTTTTCCAGATTCCTATGAAAAATAGTACGAACAGTACTAAAAATAGTATCGAACCCGTAGAAAAATTAGAGAAAATAGCAAACGTAAGTAGCAAATATAATCTCCATAATATCCATAAAATAAAAGAGAAAAAAAATTATTGTCTACGAAATTTTTTTTCCAGATTCCTATGACAAATAGTACGAACAGTACTAAAAATAGTACCCAAACCGTAGAAGAAATTAATAAACAATAGCAAAACCGTTATCAGAAAATTAGAGAAAATAGTAAACGTAAGTAAATATTGTCTAGGAAATTTTTTTCCAGATTCCTATGCCAAATAGTACGAACAGTACTAAAAATAATACCCAAACCGTAAAGAAATTAATAAAAAAAAACAATAAAAAATAGCAAAACCGTTATTAGAAAAATTAGAGAAAATAGTCAACGTAAGTAGCAAATATAATCTCCATAATATCCATAAAATCGAAAAGAAAAAAATGATTGCCTGCGAAAATTTTTTTCAGATTCCTGAACAAAAAGTAGCAATAAACTCTCTCAACTCTGCCACCTCAATAGCAAATATTCGTACTTGTTTCCATGTGGTTATATGGAATGAGTAATCATACTCTATTTATAGATTCTAATAAACCTTCTCCAATTGCTATTACTTGTGACTATTTGTGTTTACGAAATTCGCTACAATTCAAACTAGACTCCAAACGACAGATTTTTGAGCAACTTTTTCATGAAAATTTTGTTTATTTTCAGAAGAGTTTTTGCCAGAAATCTGCTGAGAAAGTAAGACCTCCCGAATAAGGGGTTTGAACCGTGACCTCCAAGTTTAATAAGCCAACAAATACACCATCTACTAGACTACGGTGGCATAGAGATACTAAAACAAACTGAAATAAACAAGACAAACAAAGAACAACAGGAATACACATATCGTACGGTACATAGAATTACAAAAACAATATTCAAACAAAAGGGTTTAATAAAAAGACCACGGAATTGCCAGACATTAAAAAAATGGATAAATATGGGAAAGAGCAAAATTGCTAGCCAGTCAGTGGTGAATTGTAAGTCCGCTAATCGAGTGGCTAACCGAGAAATGTATTAAAAAGGTGCCTGTTAAACACAGTGGTATTGTAAATAAAATGTTTGAAATTTGATCGCGTATTTCATTGATAGTGATTGTTGTGTTTGAATAAATTAAGAAAAATTCAAAGCTCCTGAACACAAATTTTTGTTGAAAATCTTAGAACCTTATATTATAATTTATTATTACTCTTCTTACTACACTATCTTACACTATCTGAAGTGCGTACCCCCAATATCTTCTAATATATAAAATACCCATGTCACGATGTTAATGGATCGACCGATTTTTATGAAATTTTGTGTGCATATCGGGTAGGTCTGAGAATCGGAGAAGATCTATTTTTCATATCCCTAAACGTTAAGATAGTGTGGCAAGGTACGTGGTAGGTAGGTACTTGCTGATCGTATACGAATAACATTTGATGGGTAAGTTCGTGGAGTCGATGTCGGCTACAGCGCCCTGCGTACACTGAATAGACAATGTTCTCCAGTTAGATTAGGTTAGGTTAGAGGACGTGTACCTGTCGGTCAAGACAAGCACAGTGCCCGGAGATCGAAATTGACCCATTGTACATTGTCCTTAGGGGAGGAAGGAAATGGAGGATATAGGAATGCAGGGAAGGGGAGGGAAATCTCACCAATAGTGGGAGTGAGAACCCTCCCTCTTCAAGTGATACCTACATACATACATAATTGGTCATTACGACCCTTCAGTTTATTTTATGCATAAGTGGCGGGACCCTACAGTTTAAAGTCCACTCCGAACGACAGATTTTTGAGAAACTTTTCATGGCAATTTTATTTACTCTCAGAGTTTTTGCCAGAAATCTGCTGAGAGGAAGTCGCCGAAGAAATATTTTTCGTTTTGATGTCTGAGACCTGGGATACGAACCCGGGCCTTTTGTCTAATAAGCCAACACACTATCCACTAGACCACGGCGACTTCAAACATCCCTAAACACTTATAGTAAATATTGTGACCTGTTTTGTGTAGTAAAAAAAAATCAATTTTTGGCGGGACGAAGGTCGCCGTGTGAGCTTTTATCACTATGGAATGTGAATACCATAGACAGACATACTTTCCCTACCAAGAGATGGTGAAAATTAAAAGCTTTAAGGGAAAAGGTTTTTTCTTCAATGAACAAATTTATTTAAAGTGCATTCAATTCGAAAAGTTGTGCTGTGGGGAATTTTTAAATTGATTTCTTCGAAAATAAAATTTTGTTAATAAACGAAATCCAAAAGCCAATTAAAACGAAATCCTTTCAGACCTTCAGTTTGTGTATTTCTCCCTCGTTTACCTATACACCGGCATTTTGTTTAATCCAGGGACGGAAAGCAACCACATAAGTGTACATGGCCGGTTTGCCTTGAGCACCGCAACCGAAGCCCCACGATACAACACCGTACAATTTGTTATCCACCGTCAAGGGGCCACCGCTATCACCTTGGCAAGAGCTTATTTGGCCGCTGGGATGGCCAGCACAAACCATGCGATCAGTAACACCGGGTACATTCTGGGGATTACAGTAGTCACGACTCCACAATTGAACTTGAGCGTATTTCAAACGATGTGGCAACTGTAGATTACCATTGACCGCACCAAAACCACTTATAGTGGCTATGGTGTCGGCGGGGACATTCATATCAGCCGTGGCCAAATCAATTTTATTTACACTAGCCGTACCCAACGTCAATGGTTGACTTAATCTGATGAGCGATATATCGAAATCTTGCGTTTGTGGATTGTATTGGGGATGTATGATGAATTTTTGTATGCCCACCGCTTGGCCACTGCGTGTTGTTAAGTCAGTGGTGCCAACAATGACACGCATTTGAGAAGGATTTTGTCCAATCGTGCAATGGGCAGCAGTGACAATAAATGTTTCCGATATAATCGAGCCGCCACAATGATGACGTCCATTTAGCTGTAGTGAGATTTGATAGGGAAATTGGCCGGGAGTGGCAAACTGACCACCAATAATACGTGATGAACAGGAGATTTCAGCCATCAAGGCTGCTAATATGAAAAACAACAACATTTTCTGTTTCATTTTACTTTTCTGCGAGTAGCGGGGAGAACTGTAGTTAGAAAACTGTTGGTTTTCAGAAATCGTTAATAACTGAACTGTTTTAAAGTTCTAAATTCAAAACCTTTTATACCCAAAATTCAATGTTGTTTGTTCTAAAACTTGTTCTAACTTGTTAGAAACTGTATGGGGTATATGCCATGAACGTTATACAATTTAATGCTTAACTTGACCCGATTCTATGTATTTCCATGGAACAACCATTTGATTTTCGCACCTTTTTTTATCAATGAAATGTTTTAGGTGCGCATTTAAACATTTCCTCATGCTGTGCTTAACTGATAACAGCTTTACACGTAAAGTAATTACGTTTTTATAAATCAGAATTTATTTAAATTTAGGACAAGAGGAAAAAAAATAACTTCTTTCTCGTAATTGAAGAGATGGCCAATGCTAATCATTCATTAATGCTTTTAAGTTAAAAGTTTAGGGCTATTACGAAGCCTTATGTTGTCTTTGAGGACCTCTTCGGCTTGTGACTTATTTGCATACACCTGCTACCTAAGAAAACTCCATAAGAAAACGTCTAACGGTCACATTATCTCCAAGTAAGATGACAAGACTTAATCCCCTGTCTTGTTGGCGCGTTAACCCCTCTGGTCACTCCTCTATTTTAGAGATTGACCCGCTCGCCCTACTGGATATCTATTATCTTCCTGTAGAATATTATTTCGACAGGAATGTCAACTTCTTGATGCGGAGCAGGAGTGATTGGACCCATGACTGGACTGCCCCCCCCCCCCCCTCGTAACTCCTGGATATATATACCGAAGGGTTCAAATTTGAGTGCGGGTTGGGCAGATTGGACTTGAACATTTCACTCCAGCTGCCGGACTATTGCAGCGTGTTCCAAGCGGAAGTAATGGTCATCTAACGGGCCGCACAATGGATCCTCGCATACGGAGTTCTTTTCACCCGCATCTCAAACTTTTCTGATAGCCAGGTTGCGATAAAGTCTCTGTCGAACGTTGCGAATAATTCTAGGATCATCAGGGAATGCAGCCGATGCCTCAATCTTCCTTCAGTGTCACACTTATCTAGGTCCCCCCAGACACTGTGACATTCCGGGAAACTGCAAAGCAAACGGGCTAGCCAGGGCTGGCGCAGTTCTTCCGAAATCCTCTTTAATCAATATGAGAATGCCACTTACCTCGTTCAAAGTGGCCACCGAGCGGAAATTCTCCCAGAACGCCAACCTATCCTGGAACAACGAGGAGTCCTGCCATACCGCTAGGGGCTCACTTGGCCCTCAATAGATAGATGCGCACCAATCAGTTACTTGGACTTGGTCGTAACATCATCTCGATCACATTGGCCATACTTTTACAGCTCTCTGTGTTATGAGTAAGCACGCAGAAAGAATGCGGTTCCTATTTAACGATTTTTGCCGTGGAAGCAGATCCGCTGAGGAAGCTATCCACTCTCTCTGTCAATGCCCATCACTTGTGAGGTGCAGATATAGGTTATTTGGCTCTACAACACTTGTCAGCCTGACGATGCTATCGTCCATTGATATCAAGGATATAGCCTCGTTTATCAAACTTCCTAGCTGGTTTTTCAGCGTAGGGTAGTCGTGCTTTAAATATGCAGCCCTTGCGCTGACCAATTTCTCCCTCCTTGACTTGGGGGAACTTGGTCGGTAAAGAGACTGCAGTCAACTGTGGCGCTACAACGGGCCGCTACGCGTGCTCAAGTAAGCTTTTGGTATAAAGCCACTACACTAGCCGAACCTAACCTAAAATGATCATGAGATCGTAAAATGAGCACAGTGCAGGGAACGTTGCTCGAATCGAACACCGATATTGATAAAACAATTTTATTATTTGCACTTGTTGTTGAATGCTTTATCCTGTCTATAATTTGTCAAAACAGACTGAATAAACAAGCAAATAATTTGACAGTTGTAGTTTCAACAAGATGGCCGTTATCATATGACAAAGTTTGGAAGTCCCTATTACAAGAATCTTAGGTCTTCCTCTCTATAAATTGAATGAAATCTTTAAGTACCAAAGACAATTACCTAGAACACAAGGAATACTAGTTCAACGCCTAAAATTATGCTGTAAAATTATATTATAACTAGCGCCCCACGGCCTTTCTTTACTTTAAACAATTTATTAATAAAAAAAAATAAAATTAGAAATATTTAAGTAAGAAATCTTATTTAATCATATATATTATTTCTAAAGCACTTTTTTTTTGCCGGTTGCAAATATTTCCCATACCACCGCATCAAATTTAATGAATGATATCTCATTTTAAAGCTTATATCTAACACTAATGGCGAAAAATAATAAGAAATTGAAAAATTAATATTTTCATCGGAAAAAATTATATTTTATATAGAACTGCATAATGATACTGTTGTCATTATGATTATATGTTTTTGTTTAAGTGTGGTAATACAGGGTCGCGTAATGATAATGTAGTGCTTCATAATATAGTATGTATTAAAATCCATTCTGGCAATACCGTCACCTACAAAACTGTATTAATAAACTTCCTTGGCTAATTATAGGGTAAATCTTCTCAACTATAATTAACACTGATTAAATTTGCAAAACTATTTTAAACAAGTAATTCCCATTTTTTTTTTTACAAAGAAAAAACGTATATTTTGTATAAAAACATTAAAAGGAAGTCAAATAAATACCTAAAGCCACCTAAAAGTATGCAACAAATTGCATGTTGCCTTTTAATTGCAAATATTTGCATTAAATGTTGCATTTTATAGTTTTTTTTCTGTAGTTATCTTATCTTTAACTTTATTTGTTCATAATGAAATATAATTATTAAAACTGTTTCAATGGTCATATCATATTTCAGACGACAACAAAAAAATAATAATTAAATAGTCAAATAAAAAATAATTATTAAAAAATAAAATGCAAAAAAACCATAATAATCAACACAATATAATTATTATAGTAAAAATAATAACAATTTTTAATCGAAACAGATTTAAAATAAAAAAAAAAATGGAAATGAAAATGAAAACCAATTAAGAGAACAAAAGATTATTTTCTAAAGCATACATTTGCTTGTTAAAGATATTTTAGAGTATAAATTGCCTACTTTTAGGAGAACTTATTTTAAAAAGTATTTTAATTAAAAAAATTTCAGGTACTTACCAATGCATTAACTGTGATCATAAGTAATCCACAAATTATCTCCATCGTGACAGCTTGCTGAGGGAGGTTTATAAGTTCATGGCATATCGTGTATTTCCATATATTTTTTTGCTTTTAGGTTCTTCAGCTTTGGAAATTCCACTGGAACGCGAGCATTACGATACTGTAGGTTTTCTTTCTAATAGTAGGAATAATTGTAGAGCCGCCGTGATCTGGTAGGTAGTGTTATTTAATCTCTTATTAGGCAAGAGTATGTGGCATCTCGAACAAATGCGAAACGAAGTACAAAAAAAAATATTTCATTCAACGTCTCCCTCTCAACAGTATTCTGGCAAAATTAGCTGAGAGTAAATAGAATTGAAGTCGCCGTGGTCTAGTATTTTGCTTATTAGACGTAAATGCCAGGGTTCGAGTCCCAGGTCAGACATCAAAACGAAAAATATTTCTTCGGCGACTTCCTCTCAGCAAATTTCTGGCAAAAACTCTGAGAGTAAATAAAATAGCCATGAAAAGTTTCTCATAAAATCTGTCGTTCGGAGTCGACTTTGAACTGTAGGTCCCGCCACTCATGTATAAAATTAACGCACACAACATAAGTGGTGTGAGAAGCTAGGTCGTAATCCTGACTGAAGGGTTGTAATGGTCAATTATGTATGTAAATAGAATTGCTATGCAAAAGTTTCTCAAAAAATCTATCTGTCATTCGAAATCAAAGTTAAACGTTATACACCCACAACATGGATAGTGTGAGAAGCTAGATTTTAAACCTGACTCTGAAGCTTGCAGTGGCCAAGTAAGGCTCTAAGTGGCCATGCTACACAAATAATTTGCTTCAGCATAGGTATATGGTTGGTTAAGCTTTGGAAATTTAATATTCCAGACATTATTGAGTTAGAAAATGAGTTGTCTAATACTGTATTCAGACAGGCACTTTAATTGAGTCAATATTCGTTTATTTAAGTACAATATTTTAAGTGTTCAGACACATAATATACGCAATATTTATTTGACAGTGGCAAAAAAACAGCTGGTTGTTACAACAACATTGTTTGTAAGTGACCATGCTACACAAACAATTTGCTTCTGCATAGCTATACGGTTGGTTAAGGTTTGGAAATTTAATATTCCAGACATTATTGAGTTAGAAAATGAGTTGCCTAATACAGTGTTCAGACAGGCACTTTTATTGAGTCAATATTCGTTTATTTAAGTACAATATTTTGTGTTCAGACACATAATATACGCAATATTTATTTGACAGTGGCAAACAAAACAGCTCGTTGTTACAACAACATTGTTTGTAAGTGGCCCTGCTACACTTTGGTTAAGCTTTGGAAATTTAATATTCCAGACAGTATTGAGTTAGAAAATGAGTTGCCTAATACAGACAGTGTTCAGACAGACACTTTTATTGAGTCAATATTCGTTTATTGGAGTACAATAGTGTTCAGACATAAAATATACGCAATATTTATTTGACAGTGATAAACAAAACAGCTCGTTGTTGTTGTTACAACAACTTTTATTCAGTCAATATTCGTTTAATTGAGTACAATATTTTCATTGTTCAGACATATAAAATACGCAATATTTATTTGACAGTGGCAAACAAAACAGGTGATTATTACAACAACATTGTTGACATTGAGTTGTCAAATATCAATTGAAAGTGTTTGGAAAATTGTAATATTCCCACTGAACGTACATAAGGCAATGCTGTATTTTAAGTTTTACTCAATATTATAACAATTTATGTATTTATTGCGCAATAATTAATAGAAACTATGTATGTACGCTGAAGTCGCCGTGGTCTAGTGGATAGTGTGTCGGCTTATTAGACGAATGACCCGGGTTCGAATCCCAGGTGATACATTAAAACGAAAAATATTTCTTTGGCAACTTCCTCTCAGCAGATTTCTGACAAAGACTCTGAGAGTAAAAATTGCCATGAAAAAGCTTCTCAAAAATCTATCGTTCGGAGTCGACTTTAAACTGTAGGTCCCGCCACTTATGTTTAAAATTAACACACACAACATAAGTGGTGTAAGAAACTAGGTTAATAATCGTGAATGAAGGGTTGTAATGACTAATTATGTATGTATGTATGTTCATATGAAATATTGAGCTCAATAATGGAGTTTATTGCGATTTACGCAATAAAAGTGCTTATCTGAACATAGTATAACCCTTAACCTTAATATTTTGTATTCCATTGCTGCTAAGCGATAAATATGTCCAGTGCAGTGGACCGGCAATAATTTTTATACTTATTTTCAGTTTTCAGAATTCTTCACCTACTGTTTTGTACAATAGTCTGTGAATAGCCCCACATATGTAGCAATAAATTATTGTGAATATAATTGGGTTTGTGGCTACACTACACAGTAAATATATACGTTAACTACCTTGTATTTCAAGCAGCAGTTGCTTTCAAACAGTAATTACTTTTAAAGAACATTTGTTTAAGAAAATTTATTATTTATTATTTAATTAAAATAATTTTAAATAATAAAAAAGGAAATTTTACTAAAGTTTAGCTAAAAATATGCAAAAAACCAATACAATAGACATAAATACATAAAAAAAAATTTATTGGCTATTACAACCCTTTAGTCAGGACTAAAACCTAGCTTCTCACAACACCCATATTGTGTATATTAATTTTATTGACCAGTGGCGGGCTCTTCAATTTATAATCTATTCCGAAAGACAGATTTTTAAGAAACCTTTCATGGCAATTATATTTACTCTGCCAGAAGACCGTTGTGAAAATTCAATATTTTATGCCTAGTTGGACACGCTTATTCTGTGGTGAACCAATTTCCACTTCGTATTAAAAACTGTTGAATGCTTTACATTACGAAAAGAATTTGTTTTTATCTTTTATTAAAAATTGTGGACAAAATTAAAAAGAGTATTTTGTTGCTCTAGTTAAATATGTGTCCATTACTAATCATCCAAATATTTTTCCATGTTTCGCGTTTGTAAATATTTTTATAATTTTGTACTGAGACCAAAAATTCCTGAAATATAAGAAACGAAAAATATCAATTAGAAATGGCGGACCGCAAACTGTTTCAAAAATATTGGGAGAGCTTAGTCAAGGATGACAGAAAATGGCAAAAGCAATCCGGTTACACATTTTGAATGTCCTTAACTATGTCTGTGGCTAGCTTAAGGTTGGTTGTCGGTTTTATCACGGTGCACTGCGAGATTAGGTCGCTGACGAGTATCTGGAACAGATCCCAGCCGGACTATTGCACGGTATGTTGCGATGAGGAGGAGTTGGAGACTGTCGAACATCTCCTCTGCAACTGCCCAGCCCTTGGTAGGTTGAGGACCCTTGGCAGGGCCAACTTTGAGAGCTTGAGTTCTGTGTCGAGAGCCGACATCAAGGCTTGGGCTGGTTGAGAAGTGCTAGGGCTTCATAAGTGTAGTCGCACTCTCAACCTCTTTTGTTCTGTGTCTGTTTCTTTATATGTGATTCCTACGTTTCCCATTCTCCCCCCTCCCCTTCCCTACATTCCTATATCCTCTATTTCCTTCCTCCCCTAAAGACAATGTACAATGGTGGTTCAATTTCGGCCTCCGGGTACTGCGCTTATCTGCACGTCCTCTAACCTAACCTAACCTAACTATGTCTATCCGTTATAGTCCTATCTCGTACGTGTTGGCAGGCAATTGCTTTGAGGATATTTTCCTGGAGCAGGATAAATTTCATGTACATGAACACGGTGAACTGCTGCTGATGGAGAAGCCTCGCCAACTTTTTGGCAATTTTCACAAAGAAATCATATTGGGGGCTACCAGAGCCAGAAGATAAACGATAATTGTGAAGTCACTGTAGCACCATCGTGAATATACAAAAAAATTAAAACTTTTTTACGCATTTTGTTAGTATTGTGGTCCCGGCCTATTGAATCCATTGGTCAATAGAATGAAGGTCTATAGGCATGCCCTCTAATAAGACAGTAAACCGCAATTGTGTATGGTGGAAGGCAGCAAGAATCTAAAAATAATGGACGTACGAGTAAAATGAATGCAGAATACCTAGTCTAGTTAAAGCAGTCGCTACGGGGCTATAACCTATAACAAGATAGAGATTGTGAGCTACGTACCGGCCTTGGCTATATCCTGTAAGATATTGTTAACGAAAATGAAAACGGTGTACCATCGTTTAACATTAAAAACGATAAACAAAAACTACGCAAACAAATACAACGAACTTGTTACTGGTTTACTTACAACATCAGTATGAGCGAACAAGGAGATATACAACTAAACGAACGCAACAACAGGCAAAGCAAACAAAATACACAAACAACAATGAAGCCGCAATAAAGTTCTCGAGAAAGCGAAAACTCGAACAAGAACGTGCGGTAGACTGTTAGCTTAGGACTATAAAAAGCCAAGACAAAGCAGACGACAAGTATTAGTAATTCAGTCAATCTTGTGTGAAGACGCATTGCGTGTGAAGAAAACAGTCATGGTTTGAAGATCTCCGCTATACAGATCTAACGAACAAATGTTGCTACTTGCGGAAACGAACGCAACAACAAGCAATGTAAACAAAATACACAAACAACAATGGAGCCGCAATAAAGTTATCCAGAAAGCGAAAATGCGAACATTCTACTTCAAGAACGTTCGGTAGACTGTTAGGACTATAAAAAAAGCAAGACAAAGCAGACACCAAGTATTTATTCAGCCATTTCTGTGTAAAGACGCATTGCGTGTGAAGAAAACAGTCGTGGTTTGAAGATCTCCGCTATACAGATCTAACGAATAAGTGTTGTTGCTTGCGTAAAGGGTATAAGCAGAGAAGAATAAGGAATAACTAGTTATTGTTGTATAAGTTGGATACAGTGGCACATAAGATAGTGCGGACAATAAGGAAACAATGTAGTCTCGTTTAACGCACGTCAGAAATACACACTAACAACTACACCGAACACGTTTCAAGTCAACCAAAAACAACAAGCATGAGTGAACAAAGGGATAGAAAAGTATGTGAACGCAGAGACAACAATGTGTACACAAACAACAATGTAGTCGTAAAAGAAAAAATCAGTAAAAAATCAGTCAGACTTGTGTGAAGTCGCGTTTGTGTAAAGAAAACAGTCGTGGTTTGAAGATCTCCCGATATTACAGATCTAATGAACAACTGTTGTTGCTTGTGCAAAGGGTGTGAGCAGAATAGTATGTGAACGCAGAGACAACAATGTAGTCGTAAAAGCATTTTCGAGAAGGCGAAACCCCGAATGTTCCACTTCAAGAGCCTTCAACCAGACTGAATACGTGCGCATATAAAAAGGCAAGACAAAGCAGACAACAGTCAATCAGTAAGAATTCAGTCAGCCTTGTGTAAAGTCGCGTTTGTGTAAAGAAAACGGTCGTTGTTTGAAACTCTCCGCTATACAGATTGACAAACAAGTGTTGTTGCTTGCGCAAAGGGTGTAGGCAGAATAGTTGTGCGATAAAAATAACGAACGAGTAGTATTAGGTTAGGTTAGAGGACGTGCACCTGTCGGTCAAGACAATCACAGTACCCGGAGGCCGAAATTGACCCATTGTACATTCTCCTTAGGGGAGAAAGGAAATGGAGGATATAGGGAAGGAGAGGGAGAATGGGAAATGGAGGAATGCAAAGAAACAGACACAAAAACAAAAGAGGTTGAGAGTGCGACTACACTTATGAAGCCCTAGCACCTTTCAACCAGCCCAAGCTGCTAATTTGGAGAAACGAGTAGTATTTGTTGTAATTATTGTTACCTACGACAAGTTAGAAACAGTGGCACACATAAATAGTGCATACAGTAAAGGCAGACATTTGCTTTTACTTTGTTTGCAATCAACCAGATCATATTTTAAACGTTTTTAAAAAGGTAAAAACGTAACTCCAGCGCCCGGGCTCAACTTTATCAAACCCTATTGCCATCAACTCAGCTAAGTGCTTCAACAGGAGGTTAGAGGAGGGCAAATAATACTTTAGTTGGAGTGAAACAAGCTGAACTGGAGACCATGACAGCTGGTTGCCTATGTGACATTGATGTTTGCACACTGTCCGTCATGCGACAGCCTCGTAAGGCAAGGTTGGTAACGCCGCCAGAGTTGTAATAGTTCCTTTGTTTTCCTTTGTTAATCGAGTCGTAAGAGTTAGATATCTAGGATGTAGCAACTGAGATGAAATATTTCTACTGCCAAGAATGTTTCGATCATGATTCTTGTCACTTAAGGCAACATTTAAGGACATTTAAGGTCAAAGATTAAAGGAAAGTTTTTTAAAGTAAAAAAAAAACAAAAAATCTTAACTTACCGGTCCAAATAAAGTTTGTATCACAACATTTTCGGCTGCCAAGTTACGGTTAGTGGCTGCATGTGTTATAACCAACGGCTTGTTGCTCTGTTTTTTTATAAAAATAAAAACAAGAATTAGAAAATAATTGACCCAACCTTAATCCGATAACAATTGAGCTCCATACATACCGGTAATGGAAATCCATCTGTTTCAAAGCGCATTGTTGGATCAAGATGTTGACAAAACCAGTTTGTATAAGCCATAGGTATAGGTTTGCCGGGACCACAATTCTAACAAAATAAAAAATGCTTTTTTATAATCTTCCAATACTTCCAGCACAACCCACCTTTTTGTAGCATAAGCCCAATTTCAAATTCAATTCACCATATTTACGTGAACTAAACGTGGTCGTTATCATGGTTGTCAAGTCATATGATTTTTGAGCGCTATACAATAGCAATGGATCATCGCTTGTCTCTACACATTCCAAGCGAAATTGTTGTCCATATTTGAGGGACTCTTTTTGCCGCTCCTTATCATCGGCACTAACAATACGAAATGAGTTGCGTACACAGGATTTCTTCGATGGCGCTACGGTAAGTTCACAATTATCGTTTAGCTTCTGACTATGACGCACAACGTTCTCATTAATGACCACGGAGAGCACCGGATGTACGCCCGGTGAATTATATTCACAGACCCGTAAATTACATGGCATTAATTGGACGACAGCACCGAAACGTATATCCTCTTTGGGCGCTTCCAATATGATTTCTTTGTGAAAATTGTCAAAAAGTTGTCGTGTCTTCTCCACCAACAGTTCACCATGATCACGTAAATTTTTAAAGACACGAATTTTATCCTGCTCCAGGCATATATCCTCGAACCAATTGCCAACACGTACGGCAGGACTGTAACGGATAGATGTGGTAAAGGACATTATTTTGAGATGCGTTCAAAATATATACAAATATTTAAAAAAAAATAATGTTTTGGACTTTGAAAACAATAAATTTGACAGGAAAAAAATATTGTGAAAAAAAGGGTTTTCGAACACGATTTTTATTCGTAAGTGTCAGTGCCAGTCGCATGAGTAATCAAATTGCAACTTCTGGCATAAGACAAAAATCTTTTTAGCCACTAGCAACACACTTAACAGAAATTGCCTTAACGCTTTTGCTCCTTAACGCTTTCCACTTTCCCCAATATACCATCCCTCTGCCATTTACCATGCTTTTTTCTTTTTTTTTATAAAAACCAGCACTTAGGGGATGGACCCTACTCATGTAGTACATTGTGCAGGTTTAGGAAAATAGGTTATAGGAAGATGGAAAGAGGGAGTAGTGTTTGTGGACATTAGATTTTTTTTAATAAAAACCAGCAATCAGGGGATGGCCCCTATTAATGCAGTACATTGTGCAGGTTTAGGAAAATAGGTTATAGGACGATTGAAAGAGGGAGTAGTTTTTGTGGACATTTGATTTAAATCGTAATATCACCAATATCGTAATTGATGGGAGAAACCCTCGCAGGAAGATCATTCCACAAGCGGGCAGTGCGGGCAAAAAATTAATTCTCCCTGTAATGCATTGTGCGGTTCAATGGACAATCGAACACAGAAGGATGTGCTCTGCGAGAAGCTCGAGTACCACATAAAAATATGTGATTATGGGGAACCAAGCCACTTATCTCTTGAGAACACCTCCCATTATAGTAACGATAGAACAACGAAACACAAGCCACATTGCGACGATGCTGCAACGAATCAATAGAGTTGGATACCGTACTCAGCGTTACCGCTGGAAATTTTTAAGAAGTCGCACAAAAAGGGGATTTTTGAAAAAAAAAAGTCGCACAAACAGGGGCAACATTTTTAAAAGAAAAGAAAATGTCTATAGTCTAGTCTCCAGTCTAGTCTATGGTCTAGACTATAGCCTAGTCTCCAGTCTAGTCTATAGTCTAGACTAGGCTATAGTCTAGTTATAATCTAATCTATTCTATCTAGCCTACAGTCTAGTACATAATCTAGTCTATAGCATGTAATCTAGTCTATAGTCTAATATCAAGTCTAGTATATAGTCTAGTCTATAGTCTAGTATATAGTCTAGAATATAATCCAGTTTATAGTCTAGTCTATAGTTTAGTATATAGTCTAGTATATAGTCTAGTATATAATCTAGTATATAATCTAGTTTATAGTCTAGTATATAAACTAGTTTATAGTCTAGTATATAATATAGTCTATAGTCTAATCTATTTTATCTAGCCTACAGTCTAGTATATAATCTAGTCTATAGTATGTAATCTAGTCTATAGTCTAATATCTAGTCTAGTATATAGTATAGTCTATAGTCTATTCTATAATCTAGTCTATAGTCTAGTATATAGTCTAGTATATAGTCTAGTCTATAGTCTAGAAAAAATAGTTTTTAAAAAAAGGGGCAAAAAGGGTCAAAAATCTTGAAAAGTGTCAGATTTAGTTCATATTAGTAAGGGGGCACAAAAAGTGGCGAGGCCACTGAAAAAGTGTCAAATTGCGACTTTAGTCGCTGAACGGTAACGCTGACCCTACTGTCATTAACAAGCATCTTCGCCCTCTCCTGTACGCGGTCGAAAAGCTTCAAAATAGACTTTCAAGCATCGGCCCATACATGAGAGTTGTACTCCATCCGGGATCGGATAAAGGTCGGATGGAGTGAAGTATTCGCTGCAACGTTTCAAAAAATCAAGGCACTTGAATGCTTTCTTCGACACTCGAAAAATATGATCGTTCCAACGAGCATCACAACTAATTCTCATGCCCAGAACATCAAGAGCATCCGCCTCCTCTATATTTCCATTACCCATAGATACAGTGCTTATGCATATCCTAAGATGGCATTCCTTCATGTTTACTTAACAAGTTTCAAAGCAGAATCTGCTTTACCAAAACATCCGAGAGGCAATTATTTAGATTTCGAAATCGAAATCAAAAACGTATGCCTCTCTTAGTCTTTTGAAGTGAAATCTTAGATATACAGTGACTAAAGACTAAAACAAGTAATGGGTCCAGAAGCACAGTTTGTCAATTCGACATCCGGGCACTGGACTTGTCTTTATTGACAACTACACGTCCTCTAACCTCTAATGGGTTCACAATAATCCTTAATCGATTATCGAACTTTAAGGTCCTTAGAATAATATGGATACCCGAAACTTTTATTAGACGCCCGTGGCAATAACTTTCCATTCTGGAAAAAACGTGATTAATAAAGGTGGAAGTGGTTTGATAGCTACGTCACTTTCTTTTTTCTTTCTCCCACCTTTTTTTTTTTTTGGAAATTTTTGTTAATCTGATCAGCGATCGACCTGTTACATTCTCTTATCCCCTTAAAACTAACTGCGATCAACATGAGCCCACGAGATTTGCTTGGTGAATGTAAATATTTTCCTATTACGGTTGAGTTAATTATCTTATCCATTGCGAAATTGTTGATGTCATTAAACGGTTCTAATCTCTCCTAACGCAGCCCATTGTTTAGGGGCACATGATTCGTAGTATTTAAAGAGTTTTTGAAAACAATATTATAAAACATTTTTGTTTCTCTTTATTTTGTTCTTAGACTATCACGTTTTTGTGTTATGATCTAAATTTAGAACCTTCCTGTTTTTAAAAATATCAAATTGGTCTTACAATCGCAAAAATATACGGAATTTACGACTTCTAAACACGGGAATTAAGATAATTTATTGACCATACACCTAGACATTCACTAGAGTGATTAGAATTGTTTTCCTATTCATTACTTTGGTGATTAAATTTTATAGAGCGGGTTTTTCTTAAATAAAACCAAGCGTGTGAGGAAATTTGAATTCCAAACTTGAGTACAAGGTAGTATAGAAATGGGTCAATGTGCTCCAGGAATATCAATTCAAAAAAACCCCCCCTGTTGTCTTCCTATTAAGCATTTTAGTTCAAATGTTTAATTTTTGTTTTGTTCCATAATCGTGTAATATAATGTTGTTTGTGTAATTCTGTATACCGTACAATGTGTGTATTCATGTTGTTGTCTGTTTGACTTGTTTACTTCAGTTTTTTTAGTATTCCTATGTCACCGTAGTGTAGTAAATTGTGTGTTTGTTGGCTTATTAGACTAAAGGACACAATTCAATATCCAAGTTAGGCAACTCCAGCAAAACGAAATATGAAAAATCTCCGGCGACTTCCCCTCAGCAGATTTCTGGGAAAAACTCTGAGAGTAAATAAAATTACCAGGAAAACTTTCTCTGACATTCGTAGTCGACTTTCCTCTGAGTCGTAGTCTTTAGAGTCGACTACGAACGTCAGATCCTGAATGTCTTTCCTCAGAATCGTAGTCTTTAAAGTCGACTACGAATGTCAGATTTTTGAGAAACTTTTCCTTTTCCTTAGAGGTTTTTCCAGAAATCTGCTGAGGGGAAGTCGCCGGAGATTTTTTATATTTCTGTAGGTTCGTTTATAAAATTAATATACACAACAGAACTGCTGTGAGAAACCAAAACTTAGTCGTGACTGAAGGGTGGTATTGACCAACAGAGTTCATATGTATGTATGTCACTTCACCCAGAATTCAAATACTTTTCTACTAAGGAAGTCAACTCTCCTTTACCTTTATGGTTCAATACTGCTAGTATGTCTGAAATTCTGAAAGTTTCTTTAAAGCCATGTTCATAACAGTTGCAGCCAACACCAGACTCAGACTGTTTCAACAAGAATTCATCCACAGCCAAGCTCCACATTATTGGTAAAATAAGCCAATCTTGTAGGTAACAACAGGTTGCGCCCTCCCTTGTACCATGCTTATAGGGCCTCTGTCGTCAATCCGGATACTCATTTTACTCAATCCATGGCCTCGTAGATAATAGTATTTAAAGCCCCACTTTATCAAAAAAAAAAGCCCAATTAATCACATCATTGACATCCATGGTCTTTTTTTTATAAAACCAGCACTCAGGGGATGACCCCTACTTATGCAGTGCATTGTGCAGATTTTAGGAAAGGTGGAAAGAGGGAAGATGCGAACGGTAAGGGAACGAGTTGCTGCTGGTGACTATAAATTGGCCAGTGCTATACCTTCACCATTAGACAGTCTACAGCAATCGTCCCCAAGTAGCCCGCAGTTTCTCACACCACTTATGTTCTGTGTGTTAATTTTATACAGAAGTGGCGGGACCTACAGTTTAAAGTCGACTCCGAACGAAAGATTTTTGAGAAACAAGAAGGGAAAGAGAAGAAATTGCCGAAAAAATACTTATTGTATTTTTTATTTCCAGTGTCTGGCCTGAGATTCGAACCCTGGCTTTACGTCTAATAAGCCGACACACTACCTACTAGACCACGGCGACCCCTAACCAAAAAAAGTTATCCTCAATATAAGACTCCCTTTAAATCTATTTCAAATAAAAAAAACGATGACAGAGATCGAGAAATTTTCTTTTTATGGCGGGCGATACATGAATTGTTAGGCTAAAGTTCGGTTAGGGTGAATTAGCAGACTGGTTTCACTTCGCTGAAAAGCTCTCATGACGCTCGTGAATACGTGGCAATTATGATTAGCGAAACTAAATTCGAACAGGACACCAGTCCAAATCAATAACTTGATGTTGTATAATCCTATCGGAAAAGATAGGAGTCGTCCTCTATTCCGATTGTTCTTATAAAAGGAGTAATGCATTCTGGAGCTTGTCTTACGGATGCGATCTTCAATTAAGAATAATTTTTACTGCATCTGACATTAAGTTTTAATCTTAAAAAAAAAAAATGATGAAATTTCGAATTCCGTCAACATTAAGCAGGCCATGCCTTCTAAACACTCACTTTACCTGTTTAAACCCCACCCCCCGTCCCTATCAACCATTTTTCTAATCTAAAGAAGAAAAAAAAACACGGGCATGTGAGTACAATTGAATTATAAAAATAGCACTCGATTGACACGATTTTATCTCGTGCACCGCTCCATTACTAGTCGCTTGCTTGCAAGAATCCAATAAATTCATAAAAAAATTAAATCGCTATTAACGTGATTCGGCAAAAATGAAGTGTTTATTGTTGTGATATATGCCTGCCTGCCTTCATTTAGTGACAATAAAATAATTGAAAAATAACAGTGTGTTATAAAAATAAATCACACCTCATTCCTATTTATCTTGTTTTCATAGTCTAACATTATTGGAGGACGGTTGACGTGATCGGAGACTTTTCTCTTCTTGCAAAACACCCATACCCTCCCTTCCTCCCCCTTCTGATAGTAAAGGGGGAGCACTATAAAGTAGAATATTTTTATTAATATTACCCCAGTGCAGTTAACCCAAGATAATGTGGTGATAAGAAGTAATTGAAAAAATAGTTACTCTCGGAGATTACGGGGCACAGAGGGCAAAGGAAGAAGGTTAAAACAAACAAAAAAAGTAAAACTCGTGAAAAGGAAAATTACAGAATTTAACCAATACATGATCTCAGTCAGTTAAGGCCCTAGTAACGGCTAAACGTCTGAACAAACTCTGTTAAGCACAATTAAACAGCTTAAATCAAGCAAAGCTTAAGTAACACACCAGAGAAGGTACAACGAGAAGCCACATTGGAACATTGGACTGGGCTGACCTTGCTATATTACTCCCCCACTAGGATTTAAGCATCATGATCACATTCCTATTACAATCCTTCAGTCAGAATTGCAACCAGCTCCTCACACCACTTATTTGGTCGATAAGTGGCGGGACCTATAGTTTAAAGTCGACTAAAAACGATAGGTTTTTGAGAAACTTTTCATTGGCACTTTTATTCAATCTCAGAGTTGTTGCCAGAAAACTGCTGAGAAGATTTTTCGGGGTGTCTAAGCCGTGTTTTGAACCGAGGCCTCACGTCTAGTCTAATTTCCCAACAAACTAACCTATTTACTCGACTACGGCGACTAGGATATCGAAATGTATTAAGCCTACTATGTGTGGAATATAGCGGCTTCTATGAATGAACCTCAAAGAACAATGCACCGATGACACCGCCTACTTAATATCCACTCTAATCATTGTCTTTTTCGGAAAGGATTAGACACTCTTGGATCTTGTGGGTCTTCGCATTGTCCTATATTCGACTATTTGGTTTGTTTATGTACCCATTCACCTAAAAAAGGGGCTTATTGCTGAAAGTGATTTTTAGATGTCAGTCGCCAATTGTTTCAGGGCGTTTGAACGAACACACATCATTTTCTGTGGTTATTTTACTTCAGTTCCTGAATCAGTTGAATTTTATTCGGGTAAGGGTCCTAGACAAAACACAAAACTTACCAAGTTGTAGTCTGCGAAAGGCAAAATTCATGAGAGTGCCTCAAAATCGTTTACTTCTGTATCTCCTACACACTCTTACGGACAGCAGCGGAGTACGTAGTATTTGTTAACCAAATTGTGAACGATCCCCTCGGTAGGACAATTACGAATCGCCCATTACGTTGCCCAAACGCACAAAATTTTGGGGTTCACACATGTTTTTGAATGCCAAATGCCTCTATGATGGTTCGGACTAAATAAATAAGAATTAATTTGACAGATGTAGCTCCAACATGACATCTGTCATCGACTGTCAAAGTTCGAAAGTCCGTATTGGAAGAAGCAATAGAATGGAAAGTTTTTTGAAACTGGAGAGATAAACAATCTTGATAACTTTTTGACGAGACCAAAGACCAGTTAAGAATTGCTTACAACCTATCTTAGATATAAACAATTACACTGCCCGGAGGACGAATTGACCCTTTGTACAATGTCCTTAAAGAGGGAAGGATAATAAAGGTGATAGGACCAGACACAAGAAACAAATAAAAAAAGGGGGTAGACCGCGTCTACACTGATGAACACCTAGCACCTTTCAACCAGCTCAAGCTACTTAAGAATCTATGAATTCACTGAATTCAAGCTTCCTTTTTGGACCCTGCTAGATTTGAACTAACGAGTCAATATTTATGACTTGAAAATCAGTAGATCAATGAGATTTTATTGTGGGGACAATCTTGATAACTTTTTGACGAAACCAAAGACCAGTTAAGAATTGCTTACAACCTATCTTAGATTTAAACTAGGTTAGGTTAGAAGGCATGTACTTGTCAATTAAGACAAGTACACTACCCGGAGGACGAATTGACCCATTGTACAACGTCCTTAAAGACGAAAGAATAGTAGAGGTGATAGGACCAGACACAAGAAAAATAAAAAGGGGGGAGAGGAGTACACCGCGTCTACACTGTTGAAGTCCTAGCACCTTTCAACCAGCCCAAGCTATTTAAGAATCTGTGAAGAGCTTTGATGTCGGCTCTCGACACTGAATTCAAGCTCCCAAAGAAAACCCTGCTAGATTTAAACTAACGAGTCAATATTTATGACTTGATAATCAGTGGATCAATGAGATTTTATTGTGGGGACGTAAGGTTAACGACATCTATCAAACAGGTGACTTAACTTAACTTTCAACTATTTAACACGTTGACATACATAATATAACATACATAATTGGCCATTACAACCTTTCAGTCCGGATTACGACCTAGCTTCTCACACCACTTATGTTGTGTGCGTTAATTTTATACATGAGTGGCGGGACCTACAGTTTAAAGTCGACTCCGAACGACAGATTTTTGAGAAGCTTTTTCATGGCAATTTTTACTCTCAGAGTCTTTGTCAGAAATCTGCTGAGAGGAAGTCGCCGAAGAAATATTTTTCGTTTTGATGTTTGACCTGGGATTCGAACCCGGGCCTTTTATCTAATAAGCCAACACACTACCCACTAGACCACGGCGACTTCATTTAACACGTTGACAGCCACGGAAATTTTCAGAAAACTGAATAAAAAACGACAATTTGATTTCTTCACATTAGTTAGTACGAGATAACTCGCTATTTGGCACCCTAGAAGGGAACGCAATCTACGGGTTATCTCGTAGTTGACAGTCAACATGTTAAATTCTTCCAAATGGCTCGTGTTAGCCCGCCATCCAAACATCAGCGCTGAACAAATAAAATATTCTTAAGGCATTTTGACAAGAAAAATTTACAAGATTTTTGCACGAATCTTAGAGCAAACAACTCATTGAAATTGAGGGCAAAGTGCTCCCTAACTCTGTTCTTTTGTCATTTCTTTCATTTCGTTATCATTAGAGGAGAAAGAGATTATGCTTGTAGATGTTGACACATTAAACAGGGGAAGATTTTCTTTCTGCTGTCAGACCGACAACAGTGTACGTACCATAAATACCAATCCTTAACGATAGGAATTCGGAGGGAGGGGTGGGATTAGTGTGTTAACGATAACACAGATTGCATGTTCGTTTATCGCTGAGAAACTCAACTCAATACTATCTTGTTTCTGTGAAGGTAAATAATGCACGTGTAAAGAAACAATTTGCAAAATCACGTTCGTTATCGGCAGAGTCTCGCGTGATAGCGTCCGTCTCTATCACTTGCTAACGTTTGTCGTTCGTTGGCTGTTGTTTTTCAAACTGAACTATTAAAATTGTTTTTAAATTTTCTATTTATTAATAAACATTATAAATTTATAAAAATAAAAAAAACAAAAACAACCAACAACAATGTTCAGATAGTCATAATTCTATCACTTTAACGGCCCACTATCTCGCAACTTTAGAAGAAAAAGCAATGCGATATGAATCGTTTCTTTCGAATTTCTAAATTTAAAAAAGAAAATTTTAATTATTTTATAAATTTATATCGATTTGAATGATTTAATGAATCTGTTTTTGAAATCAAAACAAATATTTTTAGAAAATTTAAACGTGTTTTTACGATAACGCTACAGTCATCATCATGGTTGCGTGTGATATTGATTGGGGATTATGGATTTGGCCTTAGCAACGTGTTGATAATAACAAATAGTTTTTTAAGTGCGTAACTATTTTGAACAAGATAAGAAAGAAAAACCATAAACGCATCTAACTGATTATAGGATAATACGATTAGGGGTCAAAGGTTATTTAAAACAATGTTCCCGTTAGTAGGTTTTTCAATGGGAAGAAGAGTTCTTTTTTTTCTAACAAATCTTATGGTCATTATAATAGATTGCCGTTAAACTTGGGATTAACGGGTGTTTTCTTTTCTACCAAAAAAAATGTGCATTTTATTAAGGCAAAATGCAGTTTTGCGTTTGTTTCTTAAAAATATTTCGCCCTCTAAAAGGGTGTTATGTTTTATTCTAAATAATTCGCACTTGTCAACAGCCGCCGTTGCAAATACAGGTTATGTCCTTTTTTAAATATTTGTGTTATGTTCTTCTCAAAGAAGTCGCCGTGGTCTAGTAGGTAGTGTGTTGGCTTATTAAAAATATTTCTTCGGCGACTTCCTCTCTCAGCAGATTTCTGGCAAAGACTCTGAGAGTAAAAATTGCCATGAAAAAGCTTCTCAAAAATTTGTCTTTCGGAGTCGACTTTAAACTGTAGGTCCCGCCACTCATGTATAAAATTAACGCACACAACATAAGTGGTGTGAGAAGCTAGGTCGTAATCCTGACTGAAGGGTTGTAATGGCCAATTAAAAAAAAAAAAATGACATTACGACAGGATTGGTCAAAAAATTTTTTTATTACACCTTGTAAGAGGGTAACATTTTCTTTGTAGAAAAGAAAACACCATGACTAAAACACCATAATTTTTAGCTAAAGTTAACTTTAAAGCTACCTTTAACTTATTTTCGTTATTACAACTTACAGATAAAATAAACTTAACTTTTTCAAAATTTTGCATGTCGGGCAATGTCATAACCTGCTCCATTTATGTTTGCCATTTTGTGCCATATTGAAAATAATATATAATATGCAAGTTAAAACATAACTTAACTTAAAGTTACCGGTAAGATAATCCTCCCTTTATCTTAATGCTCACTTCTACCATATTGTCCACTTATAATAATGAAAAATAATTTATCCGCCCGTTAAAATTCTCTCTTTAGTTAACTGCAAATTGTAATTATGGCCCTTAGTATAGAAAATTTAATTAAAAGTTTTTTATTCCATCAGTGCTATGGAGATGGCCCCTTCCTATGCAAAGAATGTTGTTGAAGTTAGGGAAATCGATTGTGCAAGAAGTCGTCGTGGTCTAGTAGATAGTGTGTTGGGCTTGTTAGACATGATGACACGGTTCACCTCGCCAATCAGACATCTCAAACAAAAGCAAAATACATAAAAATACTTCTTCGGCGACTTCCCCTCAGCATATTTCAGACCAAAACAGACACTGAGAGTAAATAAAATTACCATGAAAATCTTCTAAAAAATCTGTAATTCGGAATCAACTTTAAACTGTAGGTCCTGTCACTCGTGTATTAAATTAACACACACATAATAAGTGGTATGAGAAGCTAGGTTGTAATCTTCACTGAAGGTTTGTAATGACCGATTATGTAGATTGTGGAAGTGAGGAAAGTAGGCGTATGGCTTAAGGATGTTAAAGTTTCTCTGTGTTGTGTAGCCAATCGACCACGAACGGATATGCTCTAAGAGAAATATAAATACTTCTATGAAAAAAATATGTAATACTAGCTAATACCCGGTGTGCTTCACTGCCCCCATTGAAATTATATACATAATAATTAAATTTAATTTAATAATAAAAGTTTAAGAGAAAAATTAAAGAGAAATATTTAAGAGAAAAATTAAAAGGAAAAATTTAAGAAAAAAATTGAAGACAAAATTAAGAGAAAAATTTAAGAGAAAAATTAAAGAGAAAAAATTTAAGAGAAAAATGTAGGAGAAAAATTAAGTTGAAAAATTGAAGAGCAAAAATTAACAGAAAAATTAATGCAAAAATTTAAGAGAAAAATTTAAGAGAAAAAATTTAAGAGAAAAAATTAAGAGAAAAATTTAAGAGAAAAAATTAAGATAAAAATTAAGAGAAAAATTTAAGAATAAAAAATTTAAGAGAAAATATTAAGAGGAAAATTAAAGAAAAAAATTTAAGTGAAAAATAAAGAGAAAAATGTAAGAGAAAATTTTAAGAGAAAATACTTAAGAGAAAAATTTAAGAGAAAAAGTAAAGAAAAAAATTTATGAGAAAAATTTAAAAGAAAAAATTAAGCGAAAAATGTAAGAGAAAAATTTAAAAAAAAAAATTTAAGAGAATACATTTAGAGAAAAAATAATAGAAAAACTTAAAAAGAGAAAATGTTAAGATAAAAATTTAAGAATAAAAATAAAGAGATAAATTTAAGGAAAATCCTGTGGACAGCGATGTTTTCTACAGATCTGACATTTTGTCGATGTAGATCGTAATCCAGACTAAAGGGTTGTAATGACTAATTAAGGAAGCGTATCAGACTGAATAAATGCTAACTAATTGATAGATGAAGTCGCTGTAGTCTAGTATGTAGTGTGTTGGCTTATTAGACGTTAGGCCGCGGCTGAGAAAATATACCTTCGGCGACTTCTGTTCAGCAGATATTCTGGCAAAAACGCGAAGTGGATAAAATTGTCATGAAAAGTTTCTGAAAAATCTGTCGCTCAGAGCCTATTTTAAACTGTAGATCCTCCGTCACTAATGGATAAAACTAATACATGGGAAATGGATGGTGTGAGAAGCTAGGACGTAATCCTCAAATAAATAAATAGCTGTAGCAATATGCCTATTATCAACTGCCGAAGTTAGGATAGAATAGCAAATTTTTAAACGCCGATAAAACATGATTCCAATAATGGCCTCTAATCAAGTGAAGCTTAGAAGCTTTTACCGGTGGCAACTAATATTACCAAATATATTATATTTCTTAATGTCATCTGTCGACAATTCATAATCGAATGTTTTCGAACATCCAGATATTCTTGAAGCCCGGTGTTAGTATTCATGTGACGTAATTCAAAAGCGCCATTTTTCGAATGGAATGGAATATTTTCATTAATTTTATTGCAAAATAACCAAAAAAAAACAGAAAGGGAAGAACGGGATTGTTTTGATAATTTATTAAAACCAAAAACGTAATATGAATGATATTTTTCTATTATAAAATAATTAAAACGTAACGTAATAGCGCCTGATTAGATCCGTTTTAATAGCAACTTTCAAAATCATAAAATAAAAACTTACAATTCGCAAGACAAATTGACGTTCTTCATACGATTATTTAGCACCTTTTAATGTGGGGAGGACTTCAATAGAAAGACGATTATTTCACGTTAGGCTATCTATTATTTTGCTAATTATCTTAGAGAAAGAGAAATTATAAATTTTATATTTATTATGATGATTATGAAAGTGGAATTAATATTTTATCAGAGTGCACACTTACGTCATTCTTAATTTATTCTATTTAATCGTTATATTATATCGCATTTAAAAATTAATTTGTTTTTAACACTTAATTTAAAATTTTAAGTGTTTTTTTAGGTTTAACAGGTGGTCTCTGATTTTCTTGTTATGATGCAGTGAATAATAATTTAAATATTCATGTGCAAATTAAAGAAAGTTATTTACTTTCTTACTTATTTAATTGGCCATTAATAAATCGTTTATCGATCATATCCTTCCTTCGCTAATTGATCCTGAATTTTCTCTACTCCGACTAGCATTGACCTTCGCCTTAAATGCCAATATCGCACTTCAGGGAAAACACCATTTCAGAAAGGTAACGACGATGGAACGATGAAGATAGAGAAAAGTGGACGGTGAGTCTTATTCCGGACATAAAGCCATGGATTGGTCGGAAATTTGGAGAGGTAAATTACTACGCTACGCAAATTAAGTTTCTCAAAAATCTGTCGTTCGAAGTCGAATTTAAGCTGTAGGCCCTGCCACTTCTGTATAAAATTTACACACACAACATAATGGTGTGAGAAACTGCGGGCTTCTTGGAGACGATTGCTTCCCTCGCAATCCCTCGCTTTAAATGCCAATATCGCACCTAACACCATTTCAGAACGGTCACGATGAAGATAGAGGAAGGTGGACGGACATAAAGCCATGGATTGGTCGGAAATTTTGAGAGGTAAATTACTACGTTACGCAAATTAAAAGTTTCTCAAAAAGCTGTCTGTCGGAGTCGACTTTAAACTGTAGGTTCCACCACTTCTGTATAAAATTGGCACACACAACATAAATGGTGTGAGAAACTGCAGGTTTCTGGAGGACGATTGCTGTAGACTGTCTAATGGTGAATGTATAGTCACCAGCAGCAACTTGTTTCTTTACCGTTCGCATCTTCCCTCTTTCCACCTTACCTAAACCTGCACAATGCACTGCATTAGTAGGGGTCATCCCCTGAGTACTGATTAAAAAAAAATGCCATTGGATCACGGATATTTTAGGAAATATCTGCACAGATTGGGCAAGACCGCTCCCCTTACTGCCTTTACGAGGAAGGGGAAATAATTGATGGTGCAAAACACACTGTTTTCGAATGAGCACTATCGCTCTATACTAACGTCGATGATTGGAACGATCACGGCCACTAACATTGTCTGGGTTTATGATTGCGAGTAAAGAGAATTGGGCCTCAGTGGCGAATTACGAGGGGCGCTCTAAGACTGAAAAGAGAGACTTGAGGCTGCAGAACATGTAGGCACGCCGGCATAGATGACACTAGCACACATGTCAAACGAAATTCCATACAGGAAATAATCAAGAGGAAATAGGGGAGACATTTAGATGTCTTCTCAACTACCGATACGAAATCCGGACGCGGATATGAACATGTAGGGGCCAAAAGGGTAGGGGCACCGTAAATCCGGAGTGGTCACAACAGTCCACGAGACGAGAGGGGGATTTAGTGGGTGAGGGCCCCACACACGGAGGATGTGACGACTTTCTCTATGGTGCGGTTAGGTACATTTACCCCTCCTCGGCGAAAAAAAAAAATATCGCAGAAATACTGCCATCCGAACGACATAGTCAATCCTGTAATGCTGCTTAATGTTAATCTCGATAAGAAGCACATACACCTTATTATTGGATCGGATATGGAAATCATCGCCAACTCGCATTGGATCGAAGACTTTACACAAGACTCTCGGATACACACTCTCAAGGCTGATGCATCGATGGTTAATACTACATATCCCTTCTTCTGCGTCATATAAAGAAACATGGGGAAGATGTGCGTCTTGTTGAGTATTAGACATCCATAAGAGGTCTCTGCTACTGGAGGTAGGATGGGGTTGAGCTGGTGCGGTGTATGCACCATGTACAGCCAACAATTGGAATCTCAGTGTTCTCTGTCTTGTCCTAAAAAAGGCAGACCCTACGATATGTGCCAACCATAGGGGTATAAGCCCGCTTTACCAATCACATAGAAACTTCTAACGAGTTTATTCTAAGAACGATTGAAGCAACTCGTCAAAAGACTGAATAAACCTTATCAATGCTATATCAGACCTGGTAAGTCCACCGTAGATTCGATTTTTACATTATGTTAAATCATGGAGAAGAATCTTGCAAAACAACTCGACGCACACCATCCTTTTGTCGATTATTAGACTGCCTTCGATAGCCCCCCCCCCATAACAAATTATCTTTTGGCCATAATATTTGAGCTCGTTATTCCTGCAAAGCTGATAAGTCTAAGAAGAATCACTTTGAGCAGCTCCTGCAGCTTTGGCAAGTTAAGAATGGACCTCTTGAAACCTTTTTATAAGTTTCGTGTCACAGGGTTAGTGGTTAAACTCTTCCAAAATGGATCCAGCGATTTGCAGGAAATTTTGTGTGCATGTCGGGAAGGTCTGAGAATCGCACGACATCTATTTTTGATATCCCTAAATGTTAAGAGGGCGTGGCAAATTGTTAAAATGTAATATTTAGGTACATATTGATCGTAGACGAAGAGAATTTGCTGGGTACGTTAGTAGATATCGAAAATCTTACCAAAAATGGACGTGACAATCCTCCCCCTACAAGTAATTCCTATAACTCTTAAACTACTGAACCGATTTTAGCCATTCCTTTATTGTTCGAAAACTTATCAGGTTTAGGTAGACGAATAGGATTTGGTGGGTAAGTTCGTAGAGTCAATATTGACAAACTCACTAAAAATGGGCGTGGCAATCCTACCCCTTGTTTTAGAGCGAGTACAACAACTACAACTTTGTCAGCGGTACCCACGATTCGGGCCTCTGATTGTTATTCTTTGTTTCCCTCACCTAAACAACGTACCGACTTTGATTAAATTTTTAACTAGATAGATCTCTGTAACGTAGAACACATATAATTCAAGTTTATTTCGCCGGGTCAGATAGTTTTCTTAATAAATCTCTTCATATTTTGCATTCAATCATGTCAAATTCTGATTTATACTCAAATTCTGTTTTCTAAGAGTCATAAAATCTTATTTATTTAATTTAAAATAAAAATTTTGTTAAATTAATACTCAACACAGACTGTGTTCTTGCCTGAAATTCTTATCAGAAATTTATCTTTTTTTTCTCTTGTTTAGTCTCTTCTTTCCATGTTGTGTACAAAATTGTCAAGAAAAATATCATAAATTTTGTCATTGATGTGGTTTTTGTTATTGCTGGCAACACTCAAATAAAAAAAATTTACAGAAAATATATTTTTTCCATGACTTTTTCGATACTAAAGTGGTAAAAATGTTGACGCACTTGTTAAAAATTTTGCGGTAAAAAAACACAACCGGCATCAATTACTTGAATTCTAAAAATAAACGAAAAGTTTTTTGCACACACTGTAAGAAATAATTAGGAGGAATGGAATCCATGCCATCATGATAAAGTTTCTGATTGTGGCCAACGTGACGATCGGAAGGACGATCTTTGTCTTGCAGTATTCAAGTTGACACTCAGCCTCCTCGCGCCCTCCCCCCCCCCTCCTGTATGACATTCTAGTACCCGCTAGATGTTAACTAATGCGTGCATCGAAGTCCAATCGCCTGGACGTTAAATTTGGGTTGTGAGTAGGACTTGGAACCCATCATGTAAAAATTTCATCCAATGAAAACCAAAGCAAGCAGGACATGCGCCGTATTGATTATCAGATTACGCCCGATAACTATAATTTTGATATAGTCAAGGAATTCATTTATCTTGGCTCCGCCGTTACCATGAAAAATGATGTCAGGCTGCAGATCAAACGCAGTATTACTCTTGCCAACAGCTGCTACTATGGTCTTAATAGGCAATCGAGTAGCAGAGACCTCTCTCGTGCTACAAATCTAATACTCTACAAGACGCTCATCCTATCCGTGCTCTTTATGGCGCAGGGGTAAGGACCCTTTTAAGAACTAATGCAGCAGCCTTGAAAGTATTCGAGAGAAAAGTCCTACGTAAGATCTTCGACCCAGTGCGGGTTGGCGATGATTTTCTCATTCGATCCAACAGTGAGCTATAGGAACTCCTCAACGACATAAACATTGTGTAGAGACCTCACTCGTACGACAAAACTAATACTCTACAAGACGCTCATCCTAACCGTGCTTTTTTATGGCGCAGGGATATGGATCCTATTAAGTCCTACGTAAGTTCTTCAGGCCAGTGCCCAGTCAAAGACATAGCCGTTGTACATACGTCCATAATTGGTCATTACAACCCTTCAGCCAAGATTACGGCCTAGCTTCTCACACCGTGTGTGTGTGTCGTGTGCGTGAATTTTATATGTGAGAGGCGGGACCTACAGTTTAACGTCGACTCCGAACGACAGATTTTTGAGAAACTTTGTGAAGGCAGGTTTAATAACTCTCAGAGTTTCTGCAGAAATCTGCTGGGACGTTTTGCAGTGTATTAATATCCAGCGGCTCCGTTGCATTGCGTTCGAATGAAGGAATATACGTCGGCATGAAGTGTCCGAACGACAGATTTCTTGAGAAGCTTTTCATGACAATTTTATTTATTCTCAGAGTTTTTAGCCAAAATCTGCTGAGAGGAAATCGCCGAAGAAATATTTTTTTCAAATTTCGTTTTGATGCCTGACCTGGGATTTTAACTCGGGCCTTACGTCTCACAACCCAGCACACTACCTACTAGGCTACGGTGACTATGGCCAATTAAGTAAGTAAATAAGAAATAATTTCATGACACAAATATCTACTTACATACTTAAGATGTCATTACAAGTCTTACCCACACCAATGAGATACTGATGAAGCGCCAAGAAAGAAAGTGGAGACAGCGGCGACATTCCCTAACGATCCTAGAGTTATTCACGAAATTCGATAGAAATCTTATCTTATCGCAGCCTATCAGAAAAGACCGAGACGCAGTTGAAAGGAGCACCGTTGATAAGAATCCATTGAGCGGCCCGGTAAGGACTACAACCTTGCCTTTCTCTCAAACCACGCTTGTCGTTAGTGTTTTATTCATGAGTAGAGAGAACATGGAGTTAATTGCTGGCACCGAAAGTCAAATATGACACATTTTGCAAGAAAACTGCTGAAAGGAGTCGGTTGAAGTAATATTTTGTTGATGTCTAATCTGGGGGAGTTGGAACAGTGGCCTCATGTGTAATAAGCCAACACACTACATAATGCGACCTCCATGCATCAAACTATTAGGAAATAATCTGAAGTTAGGTTAGGTTATAGAAAATCTACTTGTCAACTGTGGCAAGTACAGTACCCGGAAGTCGAATAGACCCATTTTACAACGTCCTAGCTTCGCACACCACTCATGTGCATTAATTTTATACGTGAGTGGCGGGAATTTCAATTTAAAGTCGACTTTGAACGACAGATGTTTTGAGAAACTTTTCATGGCAATTTTCTTTTACCCTCAAGAGTTTTTACCAGAAATCTCCTGAGAGGAAGTCGCCGAAGAAATATTTTGATATATTCGTTGTGATGTCTGACCTGGGATTCGAACTTGGGCCTCTCACCTAATAAGCCAACACACCAGCTACTAGACCACGGTGACTTCTCCTGAAGTTGATAAACGGTTTTATGACAAGGCACTGCACTGTAGAGTGCAAGCTCTCTATAGTGATCCTGTTACATATAGATTCTGTTACAATGAGTATGAATTTGCGAAACACATCCTTGGAACTTGTGAGGCATTAATGCAACCGAAAAGGAAACACCTTTGTGCATGCTAGAGCTCGTATTGTTGGCACAGGCCACCATTCTGGAGTTTGTCGAGGCCAAGCAGGCTTGGAGCAGAAAGTATGAAGATAACTATCATATATATTATTTCTAAAGCATTTTTTTTCGTCGGTTGCAAATATATCCCATACCACCCCATCAAATTCAATGAATAATATCTCATTTTAAAGCTAATATCTAACACTAATGGCGAAAAATAATTAGATTGGGTGCCTACTTGAACTGGTATTGTTGACACTGGCCAGCATTCTGAAATTTGTCGAGGCCAAGTAGAATAGGAGCACAAAGTATGAAGATAACTATAAACCTTTAAATGAAAAATTTTTCTTTCTTTTCTTTCAATTCCAATCGAGTTTATAGATTATGAAAGTGTCCAGACAAGTGGTTACTAGCCACTTAAATAACCGGCAAACCCTAAAGCATAAGACCAAAATGATATTATCGTAAACGATTAAATAAAATAAAAAAATAAAAACAAATTAATTAACTTTAAGAGCCTATCTAATGGCGTCAAAAACGTCAAAAATTCTAATTAATTTTGTAGAAATGTAGGGCAATTAATTGCTTATTATACGACCGCATAAGCATACAAATCAGATCTTCCTATCACTTCAAGTGCTAATCACATGATAAATTTGATGAATTGAACTTTATGAAGGCGAACAGAAAAAAAATTTACTTGAACGTGGTCAAAATTTAAATTGAAATCCATAAAAATCTGTTTAAAATAAAAAACATAAAATAACAACGATAAATAACATAATAAATATAGGTAATGACGTAGAGACGTGAAGACGTTAAGCAAAATTATTTCAAATAATTTGCGAAAAACATTTTTTGCCACAACTTCAACTGGAAGATAAAACTACAGACAGAAAGTACTTGTATTTTAATGAAAGAGGACACAACCGCCGTACCCAAAAAGAATATCAATTGACTTTTAAGTTACTTTTTTGGCAACTCAAATTTTTTTTGGAGATATTTTTAAGGGGAAAAACATCTCGATTACGTGCTAAAAAGTCACGTCAAAATAAATTATTTGAAATCTGACATTAGCAACATACATACGTACACACATTATTAGTTATTAAAACCCTTCAGTCAAGACAACAACCTACCTTCTCACATCACTTATGTTGTGACACGACCTACACTTTAAATTCAACTCCTAACAAAAGATTTTTTTTATTCTGAAGCTAATTTAATCGATAAATTAACGTAATTTGGGGTCGCCGTGGTCTAGTAGGTAGTGTGCTGGCTTATTAGACGTAAAGCCAGAGTTCGAGTCCCAAGCCAGACATCAAAAATAAAAAAAAAATACAAAAACAAGTATTTTTTCGGCGATTTCTTCTCTTTCTCTTCTTGTTTCTCAAAAAATCTGTCGTTCGGAGTCGACTTTAAACTGTAGGTCCCGCCACTTCTGTATAAAATTAACACACACAACATAAGTGGTGTGAGAAACTGCCGGCTTCTTGGGGACGGTTGCTGTAGACCGTCTAATGGTGAAGGTATAGCACTACACATTTTTTAGTCACCAGCAGCAACTCGTTTCCGTTTGCATCTTCCCTCTTTCCACCTTCCCTAAGCCTGCGCAATGCACTGCATGAGTAGGGATCATCCCCTGAGTGCAGGTTTAATAAAAAAAAAGAATGCTTTTGCTGTTTTACTTACATACTAAATTGGTTATGGTCAGGAGATTACAACCTAGTTTATCACAACAGGCTAGGTTCGCTTTCAGGGGACGATTTGATAGTTGGTCCTGACCCCCCCCCCCCAGCCTGCCAATGGATGGGTCATGGAGAAAGAGCAGAAGCGTTGGGGGAACGGATCGGCTTATTTTGTTTCTAGGTGTCTATGGCCTGCTGTAGACAGTAAGAGAAAAGGTAAGGCCATCTTAAGGTTGTTTGTCGACTGCGAGATTAGATCGCAGACGGGGATCTGGAACAGATCCCAGCCGGACTATTGCAGACTATGATGCGATGAGGAGGAGTCCTCTGTAACTGCTCAGCCTTTGGATAGGTTGGGGAATCTTGGCAGGGCCTTCTTTGGGAGTTTGAATTCAGTGTCAGGACCCAACATCAAGGCTCTCCATAGATTCATTAATGGCTTAGGCTGTTTGAGAGGTACTAAGACTTCATCAGTGTAGTCGCGCTCTCCCACCTCTCTCTCTTGCTCTCTGTGTCATTCCTCCGCCTCCTACTCCCCCCTTTTTTTTGAACATACCCTCCTTTCATCTTAATCCCTCTATTATCCTTTCCTTCTTTAGGACGTTGAACAATGGGTCAATTTGGCCTCCGGCTACTGTACTTGTCTTA
Source organism: Sarcophaga peregrina (assembly GCA_014635995.1). Lineage (NCBI taxonomy): Eukaryota > Metazoa > Arthropoda > Insecta > Diptera > Sarcophagidae > Sarcophaga > Sarcophaga peregrina. The sequence goes on along the minus strand of CM025793.1, from coordinate 81,296,330 downwards.
ATTGACAGGTACACGTCCCCTAACCTAACCTAACTTTCTCACACCACCAATGTTAATTTTATCCATATAAGTGTCAGGACCCACAGTTTTAAAGTCGACTCCAAACGACAGATTTCTGAGAAGCTTTTCGTGACAATTTTATTTACTCTCAGAGTTTTTGACAGAAATCTGCTGAGAGGAAGTCGCCGAGGAAATATTTTTTTCATATTTCTCATGAGTTTGGCACCTCATGTTTGTTATTTTTTTTTATGGGGAAAACATCTCGATTACGTCCTACAATCAGTCGAAATTAATGTTTTGAAATCTGGCATTAGCAACACTTCTTGTTAAACAAAGAGTACAGTTTAGGGGCCACCCTGCAATTGATGGCTAACTTTGAATATTTCAATTACTGTTATCTGATAAGATCCCTAGACATGTCGCCAGTATTGTAGAGTTTATAACACGGTATTCTACTATCAAGGTAATCCGTAACTATTTAATTCAATTGTTTGTTTCCATTGCTAATCATTGCCTTTATAGATCGAAAGCCTAATTGATTAGATTAAAACACTTTAGAGGTAATAGCTCTTGCAAATATTTGTTATGATCCAACTTTTTGACATTTTCTTCTTCTAACTGAAGGGGAAGCTGTGAAATCTAATAAGCTAACTGTATGTCCCAAGTGTACCGGTATGAAATGAGCTGCTATTTTTAATTGGAAAGTAAAATACGTTTTTATCAAAGTATGAGCTGCATTGGTGGTTGCACATTATCCCATCTTCATTAAGCAATGTGTGGCTTCCATGCCAATAAGAAAACTATTTTTCACCCACTTTTCCACTTCAGCATACGAATCGACGTACTGCTCAGGCATTGCATGGCCATTTAACGAAAACAGATAGTAGCCGGAAGCAGCTCCTACCCTTATCGTTTGATTCTATCCTGAACCGCATTTGTTTAGTGTTCAAGTACACAAACAACGCATAGCTCGAATTATTGTCGAGATCATACTGCATTAACGGTTTCACTGGGTTTAAGGAGCTTGTGGTATACAACACCTTACTGGTCCCACCAGACATTTAGCTTTGTCCTAACCGATCTGGTTTTGCAATCGAAATTGACGGTTGTACCGGATTAAACCATGATAAAAACAAGCAGAACATTCAGCGCGTTAGGATAGGTTAGAGGAGGTGCATCTGTCGGTCAAGACAAGTACAGTACCCGGAGGTCGAAATTGACCCATTGTACATTGTCCTTAGGGAAGAAAGAAAATATGGGATATAGGAATGTAGGTAAGGGGAGGGAGAATGGGAAACGGAGGAATTACATAAAGAAACAGACACAAAACAAAAAAGGTTAAGGGGGCGACTATACTTATGAAGCCCTAGCACCTCTCAACCAGCCCAAGCTGCTAATGAAGCTGTGGAGAGCCATAATGTCGGCTCTCGACATAGAACTTAAGCTCTCAAAGAAGGCCCTGCCAAGGGTCCTCTAAATCAACTTACCAAGGGCTGGCCAGTTGCAGAGGAGATGTTCGACAGTCTCTAACTCCTCCTCATCGCAACATACGCTGTAATAGTCCGGCTGGGATCTGTTCCAGATCCCCGTCAGCGGCAAGGGCAAGTATGTTGATGTTATTGCTGGTAAAATATTATCTATTACGACTCATTTGAATCTAACACTGTAAAGTATTGCGTTTTGAAAATATTTCTTTCGAATCGATATACTTAATAACCGCCCCCCTGTATTTAATTTTATTTACCATATGCCGCCTCTTTAATTTAATTTTTTTTTTTATTAAATTTTGTAACCTTTTTCAATACTAATTTATTTTTAATTACAACGTCACGTTCTCTGTCTAAGTCAATATTTGAATTGTCGCATGCATGGATGCCTATTAATTATTAAAATCATAATCAACGCATCCATTACAAATGCTTTTAAAATTTAAATAATAATGAGAGATCTTTAAATATTTATAATATTCGTTATACATTTTTGCAAAAGACACTTACTACATACAAATAAGAAGAAACAACAACAACAATACATAATACACACTGACATGTAAATAAATGTCTCACGTCTAATGTCATCATTTCAAAAAATGTTGAAAACAACAAAAAGAGACAGAAAAAATAAAATAAAATTGCTTTCAAACTGTGAACAACTGGCGATTACAGTAGGTAGACAAACAGTGTAAATAGCAATTTGTAATTAAAGGTGGCCAGATTTATTATATTTTCAAAATAGTATTCCCTTTCATCTATAAATTGTTGTTTATACTTCATTTCATTTTGTCGTGGCAACTTCGAGAATCTTATTGTTGATTTGTTGTTGTAATTCTTAGTGTTTTCGTTTCAATTTTTGTTATTTTTCTATGCAGTTTTGTTATTGTAATTTTTTTTTTTATTATTATTAAACTTGCACTCAGTGGATGACCCCTACGTAGCGTACACATTCGAAAACAGTGTGTTATGCATGCATCAATTACTTCCCCTTCCTCGCAAAGACAGTAAGGGGAGCGGTCTTGTCCAATCTGTTCAGATATTTCCTTAAATATCCGTGATCCAATGGCATTTTTTTTTTAACCAGCACTCAGGGGATAACCCCTACCCATGCAGTGCATTGTGCAGGTTTAGGAAAGGTGGAAAGAGGGAAGATGCGAACGGAAACGAGTTGCTGCTGGTGACTATAAAATGGCCAGTGCTATACCTTCACCATTAGACAGCCTACAGCAATCGTCCCCAAGAAGCCCGCAGTTTCTCACACCACTTATGTTATGTGTGTTAATTTTATACAGAAATGGCGGGACCTACAGTTTAAAGTCGACTCCGAACAACAGATTTGAGAAACTTTTCAAGAAGAGAAAGAAAAGAAATCGCCGAAAAAATATTTTTTTTATTTCATTTTTGATGTCTGGCCTGGGACTCGAACCCTGGCTTTACGTCTAATAAGCCAGAACATTACCTACTAAACCACGGCGACCCGTGATAACTTTTCTCGTTATTTCTTTATTATTTTTTATTGTAATTTCATAATCGTTTTGCCATGTTATTCTTGTTCTTTATCTATAAAAAAAACGCTCCGCATGTCGCTGAGCCCTCAAAGCAATAGATTTTAGGCCAGAGTGGTAGCTCTAATATCACAAAGCTCACTTGACCACGCATAGCAGCCCTTTGTAATGCCACAAGTGGACGCAATCTTTGTACTGACCAAGATCCAAACCAAAATCAGGGTAGAGGAAGAAGTTAGTCAGCGCAAGGGCTACACAACAAAAGCACGAGACAACTCCGGACTGGAAAACTAGCCAGAAAGTATAATAAACGAAGCTATATCCTTAATATCAATAGATGTCAGCTCCGTGTTAAGGAATGTGGAGCCAAATAACCTATATCTACCCCTAGCAAGAGACGAACACTGACAAAGAAACTGGGTGCAAGTCTCCTCTTTCACGGCAGAAGTCGTTAAATGGGAGCCTCATTCTTTCCGGCTGTCAACCCATGACGCAATGGCCTATTAGCACGGCCACTCTAGTTGAGATGATGTCAGGACCAAGAGCAGACAATTGGTTGGTACGCCTTCTATCCATCAAGGGCCAGGTGAGTTTAGCGGTGGAGCAGGACTCCTCGTTGACCCAGGATAGGTTGGCACCCCGAAAGAATTTCCACGCAATGTCCAACCTGACCAAAGCAAATAACACATCCAATTCAACAGAAGAGGATTCCGGAAGGAGCACACTCTTAATAGATAACCTGATAAGGTATGGGAACCAAATAACCTAAATCTACACCTAGCAAGAGACGGGCACTGACAAAGAAACCAGGTACAAGTCTCCTCTTCCTCAGCGGATCTGCATCCACGGCAGAAGTCGTTAAATGGGAGTCTCATTCTTTCCGGCTGTATACCCATGACGCAATGGCCTGTAAGCACGGCCACTCTAGTTGAGATGATGTCAGGACCAAAAGCAAGTAATTGAATGGTACGCCTTCTATCCACCAAGGGCCAGGTGAGTTTAGCGGTGGAGCAGGACCCAGGATAGGTTGGCGTCCCAAAAGAACTTCATGACCGAAGCAAGTAGCACACCCTATTCAACAGAAGAGGATTTCGGAAGGAGCACACCCTTAATAGATTACAAGTTTTAAATTATTTTAAAAACATTTCAATAAAATATCACTTACACTCTAACAAATTGTAATTCCTCCGTTTCCCATTCTTCCTCCCCTTACCTACATTCCTCTATCCTCTATTTCCTTTCTCCCCTAAGGATAATGTACAATGGGTCAATTTCGACCTCCGTGTACTGTGCTTGTCTTAACCGACAGGTGCACGTCCTCTAACCTAACCTAACCTAACAAAATCCCCCTATTTGATTTTAATGGTACAATTTCAATTTTAAGCTTCAAAAGATAGCGGTGCGGTCACTCTATTTCAATCAAGACAAATTTATTATAACCGCACACTAATATTTACTTTGGCCCAGGCTATAAATCATTTTTTTTTTTTTTTGTTGTTGTTTTAAAAATGCAACTCATCTGCCAAGTGATGCATTCAATTTGAAAATGTTACTTTCCAGTGCCCTGTCAGTCAGAGTTAGGCACGTGAACATTTTGAGAAGATGTAGGGGAATGTTTTCTAATGATAATTTAATCCGCTAATTAGTTGAAACTGTGTCTTAACCTACAACAATAAAACTGAATGACTCAATCAGAAAATTTATTATAAAATATTCAAATTATGCTTCAAATGTAAGACAATCAAATAACATTACGATTTACATTGTAAGTGAAATAACATGGGGAATTTCTAATGCTTTGATTAAGATTAGGAGAAAAAAAGCTTTAAGTAGCATTTAAGCACACTTTTTCTCTTGCACATCCCCATTCATACAGTTACTGATTGCGTTGCTGGGTTGACAACGTTCTATCTTACTAAAGAAAATAAAGTAGGGGAATTCCCCCTTTTATTCTCTCAATAAAAAAACTAAAGAGTATAGAAGACTATCGAACACCTCCTCTGTAACTGCCCAGCCCTTGGTAGGTTGAGAACCCTTGGCGGAGCCTTCCTTGAGAACTTGAATTCAGTGTCGAGCCGACATCAAGGCTCTCCACAGATTCATTAGTAGCTTCGGCTGGCTGAGAGGTGCTTGGACTTCATCAGTGTAGTCACGCTCTCACCCTCATTTGTTTTGTGTCTGTTTCTTTCTGTGTAATTCCTCCGATTCTCATTCTCCCCCCTTTACCTACACTCCCTTCTTTCATCCTATATCCTACGAGATTAGGTCGTTGACGTAGTCGGACTATTGCAGGCCATGATGCGATGAGGAGGAGTTGGAGGCTATCGAACACCTCCTCTGTAACTGCCCAGCCCTTGGTAGGTTGAGAACCCTTGGCGGACCCTTCCTTGAGAACTTGAATTCAGTATCGAGCCGACATTAAGGCTCTTCACAGATTCATTAGTAGCTTCGGCTGGCTGAGAGGTGCTTTAACTTCACCAGTCTGGTCTGTGTGATTCCTCCGCTTCTCATTCCGCCCCATTTCCTACATATCCTCCTTTCATTCTAACCCATCTATTATCCTTCCCTCTTTTTAGGACGTTGTACAATGGGTCAGTTCGACCTCCGGATACTGTACTTGTCTTAACAGGTACACTTCCTCTAACCTTACCCAAAGAGTAGAGAATTTTGATGACAATAGTATCACCGGCTTCTAGAGATAGCTGCAAGACAGCGTCTGAATCCATATAAGTACATGTCATCCCTGGATTTAGGAACCGCTAGAACATATCATATCAGATGAAGCGAAGTTCGTAGCTATTTGGTTGTCATTGCTAAAGTCGCCTTCCAGAATACATACATAATTGCTTATTGTAATCCTTTAGTTTGGATTAGGACCTAGCTTCTTACACAACTTATATTGTGTGTGTTAAGCTTCATACGTGAATAGCGGGACCTACAGTTTCAAGTCGACTTCCAACGATAGATTTTTGAGGAACTTTTTCATGGAAATTTTATTTACTGCTAGAATTTTTTCAAGAAATCTGCTGAGAGGAAGTCGCCGAAGAAATATTTTTTCATATTTGATTTGGGGTTTTGAACCGTAGCCTTACGTCTAATAAGCCATCAGACTACCTACGATTTCTAATGTCGCAGACTATCAAGAAATCATCTGAAGTTGATAAACTGCCTTGTGATTTTTTTTTTATTAAACCTGCAGCACTCAGGGGATGACCCCTACCCATGCAGTGCTTTGTGCAGATTTAGGAAAGGTGGAAAGAGAGAAGATGCGAACGGAAACAAGTTGCTGCTGGTGACTATAACAGCCTACAGCAATCGTCCCCAAGAAGCCCGCTGTTTCGCACACCACTTATGTTGTGTGTGTTAATTTTATACAGAAGTGGCGGGACCTACAGTTTAAAGTCAACTCCGAACGACAGATTTGTGAGAAACAAGAAGAGAAAGAGAAGAAATCGCCGAAAAAATACTTTTTGCATTTTTTTATTTTTGATATCTGGCCTGGGACTCGAACCCTGGCTTTATGTGTAATAAGCCAACACACTACCTACTAGACCACGGCGACCCCGGGCACTGTAGTCTCAGAGTACACTTATTTAGAATGGGGTCTATCTGGTTTACAGCACGTAGGGTCTATTACGATGAGAATGAATCTTCGAAACACATCTTCGAAACTTGTGAGTCATCAATGTATCCCAAAAGAAAATACCTGAGCGCTTACGAGAACTAGCTTTAACCTCAACTTTATCAAGTGTTCCCTGGGGCTTTATGAATCCCATCACGTAGGGTCTATTACGATGAGAATGAATCTTCGAAACACATCTTTGATTTCTGTGAGTCATGGGCGCTTACGAGATGCTGAGCAGGGAACTAGCTTTAACCTCAACTTTATCAGGGGTTCCCCTATAAGTAAAAGCGCAAGAAAAAAAAGAGGCGCTGTCCATGAACACTTGCCGGATCCTTCCTTTAAATGACTTTCATTTCCATTTTTTCTTTCTTATTAAACATTTGGACATATTTGCCCCTATGAATACGACAATACATGTGATCCGACGATTTGAAAAGATGAAGAAAGAAATCAATCCGTAATACATTCTGTATTCACTTTCCCTGTGCAGATTTTAACTGACTAGCTCTATATGAATTATTCGAGATTGTATGTCGCCACATATACAGTCACTCACAGCCTATTTGATGCAGTCATAGAATTTAAGAAAAATCAGAAATATTCCGAATATTACTGCGAATAGCAAAAAAAAGAACACACATATAAATAATATTATTGAAATAAAGTTTATTAAAACAAAAATAACAAAAAAATAATTCTTCTTGAAAAAAATATAACAAAATCAAAAAATTCTTCTACACTTTAGAACTCACAGCTTAAATGATGTACTCAATTTTCAGTCTTCTTAAAAAATAAAAAGTATTTTTTTTGCACTTAAAATTAGAACTAATATTTAGTGGGATATCCTTTTTGATGTAGAACTGCTTTTAATTGAGATTTCATAGATTCGACCAATGATTTTGTATATTCTGGGCTAATTTTGCCCCATTCCTCAAGTAACGCACGTTTTAGATCGAAAGCATTTGAAATGTTGTGATTTCGAATATTTCTTTCAAGCACTGACCACAGGTTCTCTATAACATTAAGATCTGGGCTCTGTGCAGGCGTTTGCACAACATGGGGGCAGTTTCAGATAAGTCAACTCTTCACAATACCAGATGTATGCTTGGGATCGTTATCTTGGTAATGCCTAAACGAATCCCTAATTTCAAGTTTCTCCGCACTTTGTAGAAGATTATCCTTAAGCAGATCCAGATACATATTTTTGTCCATGTTTCCTTCAATAAAAGTCAAATTTCCCACTCCTGAATATGACATGCAGCCCCATACCATTACGCTGCCGCCTCCGTGTTTAACAGTACTGCGCAAATTGCGTGGATTTAGGGCGGTATTTGGTTTTCTCCACACGTATGACTTACCATCTGATCTGAAGAGATTAAACTTGCTTTCGTCAGCAAAAATAACGGTCTTCCAAAATGAAATATCTTTGTTTAAATGTTCTCGACAAAACTCTATTCTACGTTTTCTATTTGTAGCATTTATCAATGGCTTGTTTCGGGCAGTTCGACCATGGAAATCCGCTTCTCGTAAAATTCTCCGAATAGTTTCTGGACTGCATGACTTACCCAAGTACTTTTCAGCTTCAACTGCCAATTTTGGAGCACTAAGATCTGGTTTTTCCTTTACTTGCCTTAGGATCCAGCGCATATCTGTCTCATTAAATATCTTATCTACTCTTGTTTTCAATTCTATTTTCTTGACGATACCTTTCAATGATGTGCTGGACAGTTGAAGGACTTAATGCAACAATTTCTGCAATTTTTCTTTGACTTTTCCCCTCCTTGAAATGTCGAATTACATCTTCTCGCTTTTCAATCGAAGTTCGTTTTCCCATGTTGAAAAAAACGGAAAAATATTTTAATTTAAAAATTTTCTTTTTAAATAACACTTTAAAATGGTGGCTATCAATGATCAACATCAAAAATGTATAATAAAGTTGCCATATTTTACTCTTATAAAACTGATAAACACACTACATCATTTAAGCTGTGAGCTGATTTTAACGTAAATATAAATTATTTTGTTGATATGTTTTAAACAGTGTAATTTTTTGTTTTAGTTTTTTCCTCATTTTAACAATAACATACATTTTTTTCATATAAAGTGCAAATTTTTTCTTTTATAAATTTTTGTTTGTATATATTTAAATTTTTTTTGTAAATTAGTGACTGCATCAAATAGGCTGTGAGTGACTGTAAATCGACGAGTGTTATTTTTTTCTAATCGATTACTTTTATCGATCAAACGCTGATAAAAACCCACGCCATCTTTGGCACAAGTGTCCGAAACTTTAGACATTAAATCTTTATGATTTGGGCCATAAAATATATTTTGAATGAAAACCACTTAAAAGGGGTTAAAGTATCTCACATGACAGGCCAATAAAGATATACAGTAGCACGAATAAAAACTTGTCGAATTAATCGATTAATATTCACAACATATGGGATTATTTATGATTTAATTGGAATAGCAAAAGGAAATAACGAGTGAAACGTATGGATTAGTGGTGAAATTAAAAATATTAACAGATATTGACTGCATGACATCACATCACACTGTAAGCACGAGTAAATAAATCGATTAAAAGTTGTTGTTGCTTATAAAGAAATAAATTGAAATCGATTGTAAATGGAATTTATAAAATATTTTCTTAGTTATCATGAAATTTAATACAAATTGTACAAACAATAGATAATTGTATCAATATAACATTACTATTCTTTCAATTCATAGAAATCTTGAATTTATTAGAACTGAAAAAAATTATCGGTTTATCGAAATCGAACTTGCACTCCAGCTAGTACTCATATTTGATAATAGAAATCAAAAAGATATCAAGTTTTAATAGCTTCGTGTTGGTGACAAAAACTGTTCAATGAAAAAAATATTCAGGCAAGGTCGTTAAAACCGATAACTGCCACTTGGTAAGATTTTTCTGATAATACCCAAACAAGTATTAACCGCTTAACGACTGACGTGTGGTGGGAGTTTCCCATATTCTAACGTCAGAGTTTTTCGAAATTTTTGTGGAATATTTTCCATACTTTAGGAAATAATTTTTAATTAAATTTTATTTTATAGAAATCTCTACACGTATTAATCAAAAATTAAATCAAGATTTAACTCAAGTTCTTATGGACGACGAAAAACAAATTTTTGTTCGAAAAATATTGTACCATAATGCCTCCCTAAAAGTGCATAGTAATGAGCGATAAGGCGAGGGTAACAAAGTATGAATCTCCAAGCGTCTATGCTAGACACACGGAGAATCTGACGACTTCCTCTATGGTGCGGTTAGGTACATTCACCCCTCCTCAGCGACCAGCGCATATCATCAAAGCAGGCGATTAAATATCTTGGAGTGATAATTGACAACAGGGTCACGTTTAGGGAACACATACATACATAATTGGCCATTACAACCCTTCAGTCAGGATTACGACCTAGCTTCTCACGCCACTTATGTTGTGTGCGTTAATTTTATACATGAGTGGCGGGACCTACAGTTTAAAGTCGACTCCGAACGACAGATTTTTGAGAAGCTTTTCATGGCAATTTTTACTCTCAGAGTCTTTGCCAGAAATCTGCTGAGAGGAAGTCGCCGAAGAAATACTTTTCGTTTTGATGTCTGACCTGGGATTCGAACCCGGGCCTTTCGTCTAATAAGCCGAACTAGACCACGGTCATGACGTGGATGAGGCATGCCCAGAATGCCTTAATGAAAGGGAGACGGCAGAGCATGTTTTCTTTAATTGCCCGCGATATTCTGTTCAACGAAATTGCCTGGAGAGATCAATAGGATTCCAGGTAGGTTAGGTTAGGTTAGAGGACGTGCACCTGTCAGTCAAGACAAGCACAGTACCCGGAGGTCCAAATTGACCCATTGTACATTGTCCTTAGGGGAGGAAGGAAAAGGAGGATATAGGAAAATAGGGAAGGGAAGGGAGAATAGGAAACAGAGGAACGAAAAACAACAGACACAAAACAACAGAGGTTGAGAGTGCGACTACACTTATGAAGCCCTAGCACCTCTCAACCAGCCCAAGCTGCTAATGAATCTGTGGAGAGCCTTGATGTCGGCTCTCGACACAGAACTCAAGTTCTCAAAGAAGGCCCTGCCAAGGGTCCTCAACCTCAACCTACCAAGGGCTGGGCAGTTGCAGAGGAGATGTTCGACAGTCTCCAACTCTTCCTCATCGCAACATACCCTGCAATAGTCCGGCTGGGATCTGTTCCAGATCCCCGTCAGCGACCTAATCTCGCAGTGCCCCGTGATAAAACCGACAACCAACCTTAAGCTGGCCTTAACCAAGCCCAGCAGCCACTCTGTCCTCTTGCTGTCCACAGCAGGCCATAGACGCCTAGAAACAGAACAACCCGATCCGTTCCCCCAACGTCTCTGCTCTTCCCTCCTGACCCATCCATCGATGAGGCCATAGAGGTGACAGACTGGGGGGTCAGGACCAACCGTCAAATCGCCACTCGAAAGCGAACCTAACCTAGCGAAGGCATCCGCCGTCTCATTGCCCAGTATTCCGCTGTGACCCGGAACCCAGCATAGACGGATACGGTCCGGTCCAAAACTCCGCAACGACTCTTTGCACTCGCGAACGAGCCGTGATTTGCACCAGACCGACGCAATGGCCCTAAGGGCAGCCTGACTGTCAACGAAGATCGTGTAAGATTCCGAATCCGAAGATGGACCACCAGCTATGGCCTCAATAGCCTTCAGTATTGCGAAAATCTCCGCCTGAAAAACGCTGCAGTCATCATTCAACCTGAAGTGGAGTTCAAAACCGAGTTCCTTACAGAAAACCCCAGCACCTGTACATCCACCTAATTTAGACCCATCTGTGAAGATGGGTATACCACTCTGCCCCTGGAGTACCCCACCACTCCATTGTGCCCTATCCGGTATGAGTATTCTCAAACCAGGTAGGAACATAGCCTCAGGCACAATATAATCAGTGGCTTTTTCCGAAAGTCCGTACCTTCCGTTAGGAAAGACGGTATTCAGAACTCTGTTTCCAACAACCCGATTCCCTCAGGCGTATGGCACTACGCGCTGCACACCGCTTGACATATAAGTCAAGCGGGGTCAGACAGAGCATAGTATCAAGAGCAGCCTGAGGGCAACTTTTCCTCACTCCAGTGATACTCAAGGAGGCAATCCGCTGAACCTTATCTAAGATTTTCCGTTGAAAACTCTTATCTAACGCACTCCACCAGACAACGCAGCCATAAGTAATAACCGGTCTAACAATCGCCAGATATATCCAGCGAATGGCTCTCGGCGGAGGACCCCAGTTCTTACCTATGGAGTTCCTACACTGGTAGAAAGCATTTAGTCCCTTCTTCATTCTTTCCTCGGTGTTTCGTTTCCAGTTCAGCTTACTGTTCAGGATAACACCCAAGTACTTGACCTCAGAAGACAACGGAAGCTCCCTACCAGCTAATCTTGGCAACCTGAAGGTTTCAATCTTGTACCTACGCGAGAACAAAACGAGGTCCGTCTTATTTGGATTTATCCCCAGACCACACTTTGTCGCCCAAGAGGATAAAATTCCAAGAGCAGACTCCATCAGTTCCCCCAGCGTTGGCAAGAATTTACCACCCACAAGAATAGCCACATCGTCGGCATATGCCACAACCTTAAAGCCCCTACTTTCGAGGAGCCTGATACCAACATTTGCAACCAAGAGCCACAAGAGAGGGGATAGGACACCCCCCTGTGGTGTACCCCTGGTCGCACGCTTGACGACAGAACATCCACCCAGATTTGATCGGATTAGTCTATTACCCAACATGTGGGTGATAAACCGCACCAGAAAATCTGGGGCATGTATATCCCTTAGTGAATTCTCAATAGAAGAAGTGGTAACGTTATTGAAGGCCCCCTCTATATCAAGGAAGGCCGACAGTGTGTACTCACCCCTAGCCATATTCGCCTCAACAAAACCAGTCACTTCATGAAGAGCGCTCTCAACAGACTTACCCTTAATGTAAGCATGTTGCGACCCACTCAACAGAGACCAGTCAATGTTTGACCTTAAATATAGATCGATAAGTCTCTCCAAAGCTTTCAAGAGAAAGGATGAGAGTGATATCGGTCTATAATCCTTAGGGCCGATGTGACTGGGTTTACCAGCTTTCGGTATAAACACCACGAGCACATCTTTCCAAACCTCAGGTATATCACACCACCGGAGACAGTCTCTATACACGTCCACCAGATATTCGTGTAATATATCACCAGCATGCTGAAGCAGAGCCGGAAAGACACCATCCGGACCAGGCGACTTGAACGGCTCAAAGCTACTAATAGCCCATTTGACCTTATCTCTGGTAATGATGTCTTCCAAAACCGGCGTAGTTCCAGCATCACAGAAGGGATCAGCTACACCCAACGGATAGCTTCCTGGATCCTCACAATCGGGAAAATGCGTACTCAATAGAACTTCTAGGGTTTCTTTTCTCGAGGATGTCCACTTGCCATCGTTCTTTTGGATGAAGCCTAGGACTTTGGGGTCCTTCGACAACATCCTACGGAAACGAGCCACATCAGAAACATCCTCGATACTACTGCAGAAACTCATCCAGGTGGTTCTCTTTGAGCGCTTTATTGCTCCCTTATATTCATTAAAACTGGATCTATATGCAGACCAGTCCACATCCCTGCCCGACCTCTTAGCCTTATTAAAGAGTCTCCTGGTACAACGACGGAGCCTCTGGAGTTCCGCATTCCACCAGGCAGGCTGGCTCCTCTTACCCGGGTAAGTAAGAGGACAAGCATCTCTATAACAAGACAACAAAATATCCGTCAAAGATCCAACTCGATCATTGATGCCAGGAGTGGAGCGTCCCCTAAGGGCTCTAAGCTCCCCCTCCACAGCCCTTTCATACCTGATCCAGTCGGTTCTTCTTGGATTTCTAAAAGGCCTGTTAAGGCCCCCAGATAGATTAATACTGAATGATATCAGTTGGTGATCAGAAAAAGAACACTCATCTGAAACCCTCCAGTCCCTAATCATAGACCTATCCATGTTAGTGAGCGTAATGTCAATTACCATCTCTCTAACACGGTTTCTAAACGTTGGCGTGTTACCAGCGTTACAAATGCTGAGCCTATTAAGAATAATAAAATTCAAAATAGACTCACCTCTAGTATTTATGTCAGCACTGCCCCATTGGGTGTGATGAGCATTGGCATCACAACCCAAGACAAGCTGACATCTTTTCCTCTTTGCATGCTCCACCAGTAGTTCAATTAAGCCACCAGGAGGGGATGCAGCCTCATACGGCATGTACACAGATGCCAGCATCAAATCGATCCCATGGTCATCTCTGTAGGCCACAGTTGTTACGTCACCTGTACAAAAGGAAGGAGTGATTAACAAGTCCAAACCACTTCTAGCTAAAATACAGGTCCGTACCTTATCACTTGTTCCAGGAACAAGTAACCTATAGTCAGGATCGCTCAAACCCAGGATCCTATCCCTAAGGATCCAGGGTTCCTGGATAAGAGCGATATCAGCTTCAAGGCGGCGCAGGGTGGTTAATAGGTTGTGTGAGGCGGCTTCGCAGTGATGCAAATTAATCTGCACCACTTTTAGCCCCCTCTGGGTCATCTGACACCGACTATGTCCGGATAACGGAATTTCAGACGTGCCAACCCACATAACACTACACCACCCCTTGCCCTTAGCCACTGAAGGGAATCCTGATCAATAGCAATCCTAAGATCGCAGCCTTTCCTACCATTACCAGTCCGGGAGTTGACAACTACCCATGAGCTGGTGTTCAATCCATCATTCTGCTTTCCAATAAGTTTTGGTATGACATTCACCCGCCTAAAGGTAGGCGGGACCCATACCTTCGCTATTGGACGTAGAGGGAGGTCGGATTGAGGGACCACCTCCAACCGAGCACCAGGCCAGAGTTCACCAAGGCGCTTCACTGATTCCACAAGGAACTTTACAGTTCCCCCGTTTTCACAGTTCACTACCTTGATGCCCTTGGACCTATAGAAGATATGCGGGCATTCATGCCATCGCAACTCTCCTCCAAAATGAATTCAATTAACTTTTCTTCAACTAGATTCCACCTTTCAGGAGAGATTTTGCCATCCAAATCCGACCTGTCGATGAAAGCCAGCTGAAGGGAAGGGTTAGTTCCCAGGTCATCCTGTTTCTTAGGACGCTTGGAGCTGGAGGAAGGCTCATCATCAGATCTGCCTCTCTTCATGCGATTCCTCTTGCGAGAAACCTGCAAAGAAGACATATCTACTGAAAAGTGCCCCTCCACCTCCTTCGCCCCCAACCTTACATCCTTCTTCTGTGATAAAGGATTAGCGATATTTACTACCCCCTTTCCTTTATCCATTGTAGAAGGAACACCATCACCCTTTCTCTTCTCCGGAGGTTTGAAAACCCTGGTGTTTTCCTTTGCTCCAGTTGGGAGTAAGGGTGTAGAACCTTCATGCCCCTTGCTTGCTGCTTGAGAGGTAGATGCAATTGGCATCACGCTCCCATCGGCACTCAAGGGACCATCCTCCTTTCCAGAGTCAGCGCCTCGTGAGAGGTCACTGCCCGGGTATTTGGACTCATACCGCGAAACAGTGCCTCTGTGACGAGTCAGCATCCTCTGCTCCTTGACAGAGAGGGAATCAACACCGCAGCTTGCGAATCTCCTCAAGACCGTGCAAGCCCTGCGATACGACTTCCTCTCAGTGTACATAGCGGAACGTTTCCGCCCCGTCCTTCCCCCCTTGTGAGACGAATCACCTCCTCCCACGCAATGCAAAACCGATGCATTGGTGGGATCCGAAGCATCCCGTCCCACAAGAGGGTTCCTTAAAGGGAAAAACCCCACCTCATTGCTCCCAGTAGCAAATTGGACCCGAGTGAAGGGGAGCCTTTCGATGACTGTATTGTCACCGTCTTCATCCGATAGTGGGGAGACAGGGTCTGACTCCACGCACATATCTTCCGTCGAAGTGGGGATTGCCAAAGCATTCGCCTCACTAAAGATCTCCTCTACAGTCATGATCCTCATGCCAGCTGGGGCGAAATTCCTGACGATTTCGTTGTTGTTATCAACGATACTCGCCTGGATTTGCGCAATGAGCTGGGTCACGTCCAATCCGTAGTCAAAAGACAAATTGGGAAATCCATAATTCATATAGGTCCCACGAGCAAGGGGGAAAGGAGGTCAATCATGCCATAGCCCCCGCTAGCATGACAAGGACTTGGTAGAAAACCTAATACTCACTGAGGCGCCCAGGTATCAGTGAGGCTCCGTTATAATACAGTCAGATTAGACCCCCGACTGCAAACCATCCGATAAGCACGGGTCGCTTAACACTTCGGATTAGGGGTATAAGAAATATACGTGATCCGACGGTCCGAAAAGAGAGAATACGACATCAATCCGGAGCAAAGTCTTCCCACGATATTAGGGTAACCTTTAGTCATGCACTCCAATCCACTCTGGGTCACAGAGTGGATCGAAGTACACTTAAGCCCCCACATCGCGACAAGATTGTTACCCAGGTGGAGGATTCCAGGTAACGCCCGAGAATATAGTTAACCTGATGTTGATCTCATGTAACAATTGGAACGCAGTATGTGTTTTCGCACGGAATGTATTAACGCAGCAAAGATTGGCTGAGAGAGTAAGGTCAGCGGAATTTGAAGGCAGCATTCGCTGAATTTCCACCCCCCGAAATAATAATTGATTGAGGTCCCGGGGGGGACAAGACAAATGGTTAAAAGTGTAACGAATTAGGTTGTTTTAGTACGTATGCGTTTAGCATGCCGAGAGTAAGTCTTGCGGGGAATCGTGCACTTTGGTAGGCCGTGCTACCAATGTCTTTTGAAGATTTTCCAACCCTTAGCTCGCATAGCAAAAAAAAAACAAAAACCCATCATCAGCGAAAAAAAATAGGACAAGAACAGTTTATATCTCGTTCACATATCTCTAACTCCTGGAGAAGTCTTTGCTAACATAGGCAAAGGTTATGTTTATCACTTAACTACCCATAACGTAGTGGTCAGTTTGAGCAGACTTTATGTGGGCAAGCTATCTAAACTTGGCCAGACCTTGTCCGTATCCAAAGTAGCTTATGCTTCTTGGGATGAATATATTACAAAAATTTCTGCCAGAAATTAAATGGTTACGCAATAGTTCCATTATACCACTGTTTCTCTGTATTCCTCCAACTTCTGAGGCCACCAAAAACCGTCCTAAATGTGTTTATGTTAGAACCCAGTGTAGTAATATTCGCCTGGATATTAGGCAATATATTTGTGTTTCTCCCAGAAATATTGTCGTCCTTAACAGATTGAGTGCCAAGAGGAAAAACAAAAACCTTTCCAGGAGGAGGTGTTAAACACCGATTCCTGAGATATCCCTAATCCATTCTGCCCTTGATTTATATTTTATATAGGTGTCCTCCACGAAATAGGTGTCGTATGTAAACGTACTAAGTGGCACTCAATGTGTTAATAATCGTCCAGGTAGTCCCTATAGACACCATCGTCCTGAAAGATGAAGCAATAGTCCATAAGTCTCATCAATTAAGCTACAACTGCCTGCTCCGAAAAGATATAACAGCCAATGGAGTCTCAGAAAGTGTACAATTGTTGGCAGTTTTCACTTTCTGGTGAAAAAGTCAGTAGAAGATCGTTTATAGGACACCTGGGGGCGTAATAGTACGGAGAATAGCTGATGTGAATGTCTGGTATATTTACATGGAAGACTAATATGAAAAACATTTCAGAAAAAACCGGACGTAATGGCATGTTCCGGTTAGACATCAAAACGAAAATATGAAAATATTTCTTCGGCGACTTCCTCTGAGCAGATTTCAAATAAAAACTCTGAGAGTAAATAAAATTACTATGAAAGGTTAGGTTAGACGACGTTTACTTGTCGGAGGAATTACACAGAAAGAAACAGCTACAAACAAAAGAGGATGAAAGCATGACTACAATTATGAACCCCTAGCACCTCTCAACTAACCCAAACTGGTAATGAACCTAATGAGAGCCTTAATGTCGGCTCTCGACGCAGAATTCGAGCTCTTAAAGAAGGCCCTGAGGTCGCCGTGGTCTAGTAGGTAGTGTGTTGGCTTATTAGACGAAAGACCCGAATCGAATCCCAGGTCAGACATCAAAACGAAAATTTGAAAATAATTTTTCGGTGACTTCCTCTCAGCAGATTTCTGGCAAAAACTTTGAGAGTAAAAAATTGCCATGGAATGCTTCTCAAAAAATGTGTCGTTTGGAGTCGACTTTAAACTGTAGGTCCCGCCACTCATGTATAAAATTAACGCACACAACGTAAGTGGTGTGAGAAGCTAGGACGTAGTACAATGGGTCAATTCGATCACTGAGTACTGTACTTGTCAGAATTGAGAAGTACACGTCCTCTAACCTAACCTAACCTAAAGAAGGCCCTACTAAGGGTCCTCAACCTACCAAGGGCTGGGTAGTTACAGAGAAGGTGTTCGATAGCCTCCAACTGCAGTGCCCCTTGATAAAATCATGTATAAAATTAACACACACACAACATGAGTGTTAAGAGAAGCTAGGCCGAACTCTTGACCGAGCGATTGTAATGGCCAATTATGTATGTATGCATGGCTCTTTTATAATACAGAAGGGTTGAGAATAAATTTTGCGACATAAACAGAAGTTTTTCCTCTCCGAACAACATATTCCGAAACCATAGACAAAGTCGCGGGTATCTTTTGAGCCGAAGTCTAAGCAATAAACCCATGTGCTCAATTTAACTTGGATAGGCAGGCGACAATCATTCGAGCCTTTGGATTTTATGAGCTTAGCTCGAAAATAGTATGGAATTGTTGAGAAACAGCTAAATGAGCTAATTAGAAAAAATACGATAACTTCTGTTGAATTCTAAATCGTAAGAGAATGATTAAGGAAATGAGCTTGTAAGGAGAGGAATTTTCACCTCTCCAATGGGAAAGATTTTTGAAAGGCTAAACTCAGTGAATAGAGACAACGACTCTTCCTCAAACCAATCTAAATTTTTGGACAAAAAACAGCCAAAGATAAATGGAATTGAAACCCAAACAGTAAAGCTGCTTTTAGGACATTCTATAGAAGGCAACTGTGAGAAATATTTCCTGTCACAAGTGTATTGAATTTGATAAAGATCGTAAAAACAATAGACAACTGTTCTAAATCCGGAAATATGTTTACTTTAAAAGTGTTTCTATATTTACTACCCTCAAAACATAAAAAAACAAGAAATTTTATCTATTAAAACACGTGAATATCACTTATTAACGCTGCTATTATGGGAAATTTTTGCTATTTTTCACGCCTGTAACACGGGTTCATTGCCTTTGTAACGACCGCAAATGTTAAAATGAATATTTCGATAAAACAAAATGCCTAAAGTGCGTATAGCAACATAAGCATGGGAAACTCAAAAGAGTAATTCATTAAGGAAAAGCCACAAAATGTTGACCTATTCTATTCATCCGCTACCATATGTTCACTAGTGACAATAACAAGTGAATAGTCTGTGTTATTTCGTATTACGACGTTGGCATGTACTCATCCCTTATAAATTATGTTAACTTTTGAAGGCCTATATAGAGGAGGTTCAGTGCTCGTTAAAGATTACAAAAGATTAAAAATTATTAAACGTTTATGTTTATTGCCATTATGAGATCTTTATAGCAGTTATTATATTATTTTATAATCTCTATTGTCAGATGTAATGGCCGTGATTACCTGATGTTGTAATACGACTGATAAATGGTTATTGAAAGCATGTGTTATTCATACATTTTAAAAAGGGCCTACAGCGCTCGTTGAACCTGTGATAGGACTCATTAAATACCTGGCCTGTTATGGCATTGGTTTATGGTGTTGTAATAGTTTATAGCACGTTATAGGAACATGATTTATTATGGTAAATACCTTAATACCAAATAGATAATACATTGTATGTAATACACGGGGGGCTGCTTTATTTTTTTTGAGCGAATACGTAGCAAAGCTTATTGTTTTCAATGTAAATTAATGAATTTTGTTTTAAATAATTTTAAACTTGACTAGGTTAACCCTTTGACGGACACTGACGTCTATAGACGTCACAACAAGGGTTTCTGGGGGGACATGACGTGTATAGACGTCATAAATTGTATCTTGCCAAATAACGGAGATACAGCAAGCGTACCACGGAAAGGGCTCCTAAAATTTTGGTGTCCGTCAAAGGGTTAAGAAATAGCGCAATGATTTAAATGCGAAAATGATCCAAACTGTGCTAGGATGCATCATTTATAAAATTAACAAAAGTTACTCACCTTTGAGTTCTGGTTAAAGTGGATGTTCCGTTTGGGATCTGTTGCGTTATAACAGCGATAACCTCCAATCCCCAGGGAATTAGCCTTTCAGGGACAATGTTTCAGTTATAATGCGCTTGATTATTCACTCAGTCAAGGTGCAACATTAAAATGTCTTGCCATTTTCGAGTTAGAAACACCAGCTTTTATATCTGTTTTCGAATACCTCAACTAGTTCACTGTCCTGAAGATTGCAGAAGCTTTGGCTTGAAGAACACCACATTCATCCAACATTTGGTTTTCATGCAACCACAATGTAAAGTTATTAAGAAAGGCAAGGCTTTACGAAAAGAGACGATCGAACGGCAGTAGCCTATCTTAAAGTGATCGATGAATTTCCATCTGATAGTGTGGAATACTGGTTCTACCAGACCACACCCAAGTAATGCTATGCCTTTATAGCCATCCAAACGTGTTTTAATTAATATTTGGGGCTTGGTAGGTATTTTAAGGCTTTGTTTGATATGAGGCACGGCCACCAAACTAACGCAGGGTACATACTATATGTAAGGACTTGTTGTCATGCCAAAAGGCCACAATGAGCGCCTGTTATATGCCCTTGGTAGATCTTGAAGCTCTCTTAAATGCAAACAAACATTAGCGAGTGTTTGTATGGTCCAACAATGTCCTCCTGGAAACATATTTCTCTCTTTTTGACGGTTGCTGCTGTGGATAGTCTAGCCGTTGTCTATTGTATTTGGGTAAAGAAACATAGGGCTGTCCCGAAGCGTCTGCCCCATTTTTTAATGTTCCAGTGTGTCAATCTGGATAACTAGAGTTTAACACCATGCCTCTCAGCCTGAGCTAAAGTTTTACCAATAGGACAGCAATTTATTGGTGGAGGGTTTTATGCCAATTCCTAGCACCGCACACTAAAAATTTTCCAACGTGGAATTCTGTCAGAGACGTTAGCCGAATACGATTCAAAGGTAACCACTTTATATTGTCACTAATTGCGTCAGAATGTACACGATTTTATTGAAATTAAACACCGATTCGCGGATAGAATTCCCGTCGAAAAGATCTAAACCAAGGCAGATTTATAAATCTGCCTAGATCTAAACCCTCTCAAATTGAATAATTAAATATGGCGGATTTTTCTTAGACGCCAATTACGCGACCAATTACTTCACACCTTGATGCACACCCGAAAATCACTTTTCTATTCGTTCGTTAATTTACCGACAATTGAATAAGTAACAACAAAACACAGAATATGCAACAAAATGTCAAAAGGTTGTCAAAGTAAACTTTAAATAAGGAAAAGTAAAACAAAGTTTAAAAGAAAATAAAGAAAACATTGTAAAAATACTATGAAGGTAACAATAGCATTTTAGCGTTTTTCTCTATTAAAGCTTTCTCAACTAACAACAGAATTTTGAAAATATAATTAAAAGTTAATGGAACTTTTGCCATGCTATAAAAATATAGTTTAATTATTATTCAATTATTTTAATTTATTATTAAATTGTATATAATTATCACTATATTCAATTTTATTCTTACAAAAACGTTTAACATTCTAACAATAAAATTGGCATCACTGTGTGACATTTACTTTTGCTCTCGTTGACATCGTAAAAAGTAATTTCCAACACCTTTGTTGTTGTTATTAGTAAATAATAATAATAAAGAAAACAAAAACAAATAGATTGATTAAAATTAAATACTCTTCTCTGAAATTTATCTGATGCTCTCATTATTTGTTTTTATTTTTTTTCTTTGCTTTGCTTTCTTTTCATATTTCAATTGAAGGTTCGTTTGAAATGTTTTGTATCATATACACATACATGCATGTGTGTATGCTTGTGCAGTGTGTTTAAGTAGATTTGTTGTTGCTTTAGTAAGAATCATTAAAAAGAAGTGTAATTAGTTTCGTTTTGTTTTACCAGTTGCCGATCAATCAATAAAACAGTGTCGGCTTGTGTTGTTTGTGTAACCGCTGTATATACATATGTATGTATTCTGTGGGTGCAACTAATAGGCGCGAATGTTTGTTTTGTTTTGTTTTTCTTTTCTCTTGCTTTTGGCGTTTTTTTTTTGTCAAATTTTCCCACCATTTTTAAGCTTTATTTTTGCTCTTTTTCTATTCTCTCTGGTGCATTGAAGTCAAACAGTTGCAAAATTTGTACAATTCGTTTAAAAGTTAGGTTAGTTGGATTTAATTTATTGTGTTTTATTTCATTTTGGTTAATTACAATAAAAAATAAGCATTTCTCGTATTAAATTAATAAAAATTAAAAGTGTTTTATGGTTTGTATGCAATTGCAAATAAAATTAAAGAAAGCATTCCGTTACGTGATATTTTTTGTGCTTAAATTGTCTACCCATAAAACCATTAAGATTAAACGTACAAGATTACAAACGTTGATGCCAATTGCAAATAAAATTCGTATAAATTATTGCAACAATTGTTTTTAAATGAAATAAAATTAAATAAAACAATTGTTAGTATAAATGAGAAAATATTCTAAAGAACGTTTACATTCAAGAGCAAAGGCGATAAATATTGTGTATACACACACACACATGCACACATTCACAATCCCTATGGAAAAAGTAAGTTTATTTTTAATTTATTTATTTAGTCAATAGAGTTGAAATTATTCTACTTAGTATAAGGGCTTTAATTATCTATTTGTTTACATTTTTATTTGTACATCGATAACTTGTTTGACGAATGTAAATTTATTTTTATAAATATGAACAGCGTCTTGCTATTCTTCTCTAATAGAATAAACATACGCAAGTAATCGTTCCACAATGTTGGATTTTGATTGTATTACCGCTATTACCTATCGGTAGGTTCAACAGGCTGGAGAAACGTATATAGAGGTAGCCAATCCCATTAAGTCATCCGCTATGGCATGGAAAACATACCCGTGGTTTTGAAGAAGATTTGTGTCCAGTCCGATACAGGAATATTTGCAACACCCAGGAATCAAGCAGGATAATAATAGGCAACCAAAGCTTAAATTAAATCCATTACATTATCTAATAGCATTATTTACATTAACGTTATGCAGAGGTGTCACAGTACCCTCAATCTATGTACTATAAACGAGTGAACCCTCTAGCATCTACTCGAAAGCTATTGCCTTGTCAAACTTCAAAAACAGCAGCTGCTCAATGTCAAAAAGGGCAATGCCCATCACCTAATATCTACCCACAGGTCCCACAAGTTTAAAGTATATGGTCTGATAATTCAATCTCATCATTACAAAACCTAAATACTGGGTTCGAGAAGATTTCCATGCTGAACAAGTGCTTTTTGAGCCTATAGTCAAAAAGAACAGCTGCTCAATGTTAGAAGGGGCAATATCCAATACCTATTTTCCATCCACAGTACCCACAAGTTTAAAGTATATGGTCTGATATTCATTCTCATCATTACAAAACCTAAATACTGGGTTCGAGAAGATTTCCATGCTGAACAAATGCTTTTTGAATCTATAGCCCGATTACGCCTCAGGTTATCTCTAAATAGTCTGATTCATGACTTAAATCTTGCTTTATTGTAATTTTCCAACAAATATTTAGGTTTTCCTATATCCATTTGGTTTGAAAAGTGTCAGCCTTTTTTATTGTGATTTTCGCTAACTTTCCAAAAATCTCTGCCTACTTTACACAAGGGTTCCCATCCTCTCAACCTCATGTGCCAGCTTGTGTTCACTTGACTTGAGATCCAGAGGACGGTAATTATATCATTCAGAAATGTCTCGCCATATACATAATGTGGGCCCTACAGGTTATGACGTACTGAATCAAGATTTTCACGATAATAACTTCTAATTTTCTAAGTTTTTTAGACCGGCTTAGACATCCGTAAGGATTCTGATATGTTCAGGGTTTACGCGGCAATATCCAAACCAGTGTACAGATCAATCGAATATACAGTCTGTTAAGGACAACTGAATCCTTGATTGTCCTTTATGCTACTCGATCCCTGTGCACTATTCAGGCTGAAATAAAGGCAAATATCAGATTGCTTTCTTTACAGCTTGATTGTACGATTCTTTTTTCATTATTCCCCTTAAGTAGAGTTGAACTTTGTAAAGCCTTGCCTTACTGTCGCGTAGTAAATTTTATTATTCTATTGTAATAATATGCTGGGGTAAGAATTCTAAGTAATAATTTTTGAAAGGTAATTAGCAACACAAAAGGTCCCATGTGCGTAAGTTGCGCGTCGTCTTTATTGTTAAAGCTGCGATATAAGGGAGGAAATCCTATGGAAATATTTTCTTAATAGCTTGAGTTTTATAGACAATGGTGCCACAAAAATATTCTTTCGCGTTATATCTCATACATCGCGTTTATAAAGCATCTATTTCACGCATGTCACTGTATTGGCAGCATTAATCTTCGCATTGCCTGGAAAAATCCTATCACCGATGCGAATAGAAATTATCCTAGATGCAAAGCTGCAGAATCGTTGCTTGTTGTCGCTTTATCATTTAAATAATCACTTTCATATATAGGTAGTCATGTATTCTATTTTTGAGAGATTGCTGTGTTTGCTGCGTTGCGTTGCGTTTATTGTGTTTGCAGCATAGTCCTATAAATCAGCAAATGTGGCTACTTTGAGCACACAAAATTGCTTTTAAAATATTTGTTAATACATTCGCTGACAAGACGAGTATACTTGTGCGGGATATCCTGTCAAAGACGAGTATACTCGTGCGGGGTATCCTGTCAAAGACGAGTATGCTCGTCCGTCAAGTGCGAGATATCCTGTTAAAGACGAGTATACTCGTCCTACTTTAAATATATTATAACATGCAGGCTTTTGAATTGATAACATTTTTTTTACTAATCGGTAATAGTGTTGCCGTGGTCTAGTGGGTAGTGTGTTGGCTTATTAGACAAAAGGCCCGGGTTCGAATCCCAGGTCAGACATCAAAACCACAAAATATTTCTTCGGCGACTTTCGCTCAGCAGATTTCTGGCAAAGACTCTGAGAGTAAAAATTGCCATGAAAAGCTTCTCAAAAATCTGTCGTTCGGAGTCGACTTTAAACTGTAGGTCCCGCCACTCATGTATAAAATTAACGCACACAGCATAAGTGGTGTGAGAAGCTAGGTCGTAATCCTGACTGAAGGGTTGTAATGGCCAATTATGTATGTAATAGTGTTGCCTATTTTCCCAATGTTTCTCGTTTTATTCCATTTTCTTTATTTTATCCATCTACGTGATTTATTATTTGTTTTTCTATTAAAATGTATACAAATGCCAATGACGAGTATACTCGTCTTTGGTTTTCTGCTCGTAAATGATTATAAAAAATAACAGGGTTTTGGTAAACAATAACACTTAAAATATAAATGGGAATGACTTCATATAATTTAGGCTTGACAGCGAATGTGTTAAATTGGAATTTATCTTCACACACATGCTATTGTATAGAATACACAAGAGGGTACGCCTAATAACTTCCTATTTACTATGCAGACAGGTACTAAAAGAGAGTTATGTACTTACAATTCAAGAATGATAAACTAAAGATTACGTCTTTATGCATGATTTCCCGTTAGATGACGTAGTTGGGCAAATTTTTCATACGTGAAAATTAACATTTCATCTGAAAAATGTGTGCACTACGTGAAAGTAATTGGCAGCCCTGCAATATAACTTACATTATCATTAGCAAATAGGAACGCAATTTGCGTGACGTCATTGATTCAACATGCACAGAAAGTTTAAATTTTGTGTGGGTGATGGCAATTTATCAAAATTCGAGACATAAAATGTACTTGAAAATTAAACACAGATCGATGGTATATTGTTTCAGTCCATTACTTACTACACAATTCCATAAAAACAAAATATTATTTACGAGATTTTAATCTGCAAGTACTTTAGTACCTTGAACTAAATAGTATTTTGCCTACTTTAAAGTGCCCATAGAACTCGACTAAATTTTGTATTTTCCTAGCGATTAATAATAAAAAAAAACTTAATCCAAAATCAAATCATAAATAAATATTAAAAATAATTAATCATGGAATGTGATATAATTTTATTGAATTTCGAAAATCGAAATCAATAAATTTTGACGTTTTCGAAAAGTTTACTTAAGCGATTATATTGCATTGCCTTTGATAACTTTTTTGGAATATACAAACACTCTTCTAACTTATCTTTTTCGATTATAATCGTTAGATTATATTTTTCAAAATAATTTTTTATTTTGTGTTTTAATTTTTAATCTTTTGATTAGCAATTCATTTAATTAATAAGACAGTTTGAATTTACAATTTGTTATAGATTATGGCCTTAAGTGTTAATGTCAGTTGAATTATTGTTTTTAATGGGAAAGAATTTATTAAATTTTAAATGCCACCACCACCGTTCTCGATAAATGAATCAGAGAAAAATCCCTTTTTTTATTGAGAAACAAAAAAAAAATCTAAATTTCTTAGAAAAAATCCCCCGTTCTAAGACATTTATTGAATTAATTAAATTATTAGTAAAATATTCAAACGTGATCGTATATACGATATAGTAAACCCGGCTTACGTATCCATTAACAGTACAGTTCTGCCGCTGGCGTAGCTAGAATCAAGATTTCTTCGTAAGAGGGGAGCCAGTTTTTACTTTTTAATTTATTTGTAAATAAAAAATCGATCGAAATGAATTAAATTTTCACAATTCGTGCAACGGGAAAAATGTTTTTCTATAGGAAAACTATTTGCAGTGACTAATATCATGTCTACGTCAGCAAAAAAAAAAATTGTTAAATTTCAGCCACAGTTCAAGAGCCTCAAATTCATTTTAAAACACCCACTGTTTAGTGTAGCTTCTGGCTTGGTGCCATCATTGTACTGCGCTATGCACTTTAAGAATGATGAACAAGATACCGAATAATGGATTTCACTCAATGCCATGCGCCAATATGAAATTACTGGGAGGCAAGTTTTATTTGATCAATTAATTAAACGTTTGGGAGTATTCCATTGGTCTCCATTGTCCTTCAAGATCCCACTGGACTATTTTTTTATAAGTATACGTGTAGGTTCTCATGTCCAGGGACAAATCAGCCACAATTCTAATTTTATAAGATAACATTACAGAAGAAATTGAAAAGCCAGTTACCGAAATGTTGAAGAAATAATGTCAAAATAGAGCGAGGAACCTATGGCATGGCAAAATCTTGGCTATAATTGGTTTGGTTTTACTTATTTATTGACTACACTGTACTTTTAGGTTAGGTTAGATATAATAACAAGTACTTGCCATTGCAAAAAGTCGAAAAACCCAAAAGTCAAAATGACCCATTGTAAATACGTCCTAGAAGAGAGGGAAAGAAAGGATGGTGAAGGAGATAGGGAAATGGGAAAAAGTAAAAGAGATAGGAAAGGCAGGATATAAAAAAAGATGGATCACAAACACACAAGATAATGCGACTTTAACCTTGATACCCTAGTACTTGTCAACCAGCTCAATTTACTTATGAATCCATGGAGAACCCTAATGTCGACTCTCGATAGAGAGTCCAAAGCTTCAAATAAGCCACTGCCAAGGGTCCTCAACCTCAATTTATTAACAGCTGATAGTTATAAAGCATGTATACGATACATGCTTATACTTCATCTTCGAAAAGCAACCAGCAATAGTCTAGCTGATAAATATAACCAATAACTAACCTTAGGCTGGCCTAAGCTCAGCAACAAAACTATTCTAGAACAAACAATAGCAGGCCGTAGCCTTTTAACATCTCGATCCATCTCTCCAACGCTATTAATCTTTCTCCCTTACCCATCTATTGATCTAGTTGTAGAAGTGACTATCAAATCGATCTCGCGGTACCTTTACCCTCTTTAAATTCCGCTTAACTTAAAGTTACAGTCGAAGTAGAATATGAAATCTTTTCACACCAGCAGAATTGTAGATTATCTCTTTTTTTATAAAACCAGCTCCCTACCCCTACTCATTAGGAAAAGTGGAAAGAGAGAGGGAAGATGCGAACGGAAAGGAAACGAGTTGCTGCTGGTGACTATAAAATGGCCAGTGCTATACCTTCACCATTAGACAGTCTGCAGCAATCGTCCCCAAGAAGCCCGCAGTTTCTCACACCACTTATGTTTTGTGTGTTAATTTTATGCAGAAGTGGCAACGACAGTGGAACGACAGATTTTTGAGAAACAAGAAGAGAAAGAGAAGAAATCGCCGAAAAAATACTTTTTGTATTTTTTTTTTATTTTGATATCTGGCTTGGGACTCGAACCCTGGCTTTACGTCTCATAAGCCAGTACACTACCTACTAGACCTCGGCGACCCTCGTCCACTATTCGGGCTGAAATAAAGGCAAATATCAGATTGCCAGCATTGGGCATTGTATTAGGCGATTGAGGTCTCATAATTCTGTTGTAATAGGGGTTTACATTATAATGTCTTGTCATAATTAACAAAAACTCTAAGAAATTACGATGGGTAATCGACAGAATTACAGTT
The DNA here is from genome assembly GCA_014635995.1 of Sarcophaga peregrina. Classification (NCBI taxonomy): domain Eukaryota; kingdom Metazoa; phylum Arthropoda; class Insecta; order Diptera; family Sarcophagidae; genus Sarcophaga; species Sarcophaga peregrina. Next base: position 81,267,872 of record CM025793.1, on the reverse strand, counting down.
TGTTAGCAGCACAAGGGAATTATATGCCTACGTTGAGCGTAAACCCTCTGTTAAAGCTGCGTTATAGTTCTGGCCAAAACTATGGATTAATTCCTGTGGAAACCCGTCTTTTTACTTTATTGCAAATGAGCTATTCGATGATTATGTCGACCTAGGTTGGATGTCCTTAGTTCCTTTGAATTTGTAATTGACTCCAAGGTGAATGACACTAGTGCCTCCCATTCTGTAAATTCCTCCACTGTAATTACCATTTTCTTTGCTACAGAAAGGCTCAACTGGGATAATATGGATATTAAACGACAGATAAACATGTATAATCTATCCTATCCTACACCTTAGAGACTACTGAGAGTCCTTTCTGGCTTACTCCACTAGGTTAGGTTAGAGGACGTGTACTTGTCAATTCTGACAAGTACAGTACTCGGTGGTCGAATTGACCCATTGTACTATGTCCTAGCTTCTCACACTAATTATGTTGTGTGCGTTAATTTTATACATGAGTGGCGGGAACTACAGAACGACACATTTTTTGAGAAGCATTCCATGGAAATTTTTTTACTCTCAGAGTTTTTACCAGAAATCTGCTGAGAGGAAGTCAGCGAAAAATTATTTTCAAATTTTCGTTTTGATGTCTGGCCTGGGATTCGAACTCGGGTCTTTCGTCTAATAAGCCAACACACTACCTACTACTACCACGGCGACTAGTACAAAAGGAAATATGAAAAATATTTCTTCGGTGAATTCTGAGACTACTTAGAGTCTTCTGGCATAAACTCTGCAACTAAATACAATTGCCGTGAGAAGTTTCTCAAAAAATTTAGCATACAGAGTCGAATTTAAACTGAAGTTCTAGGCTCTTATGTACATAGAAATTAACAGACAGAACATACACACTTACATAATTGGTCATTACAACCCATCAGACAGGATTTCGACCTAGCTTCTCACGCCACTTATGTTAAGTGCGTTAATTTTATACATGAATAGCGGGTCCGACAGTTTAAAGTATACTCCGAACGACAGATTTTGAGAAGCACTTCATGGCAATTTTCTTTACCCTCAGAGATTTTGCCTGAAATCTGCACAATTTCGTTTTAATGTCTAAGCTGGGGTTTGAACCCGGGGTTTACGTCCAGTAAGTCAACACACTGCTTACTAGACCACGACAGCAGCATAAGTAGTGTACAAAGCAAGGTCGTAAGCCTAACTAAAGGCTTATTATGACTAATTATTTATGTATGACTGTGTGATGCACCTTGTAAATATTTAAACCAGCGAGAGAGTTATTTTTATTAAAAAATATTGGTTCTTTAACACGTTGAGTGCCAACTACGAGATAACTCGTAGATTGAGTTCAATTTTAGAGTGCCACCTACGAGTTATCTCGTACTCAATAAACCTAAACTAAAGGCTTATAATGACCAATTATTTATGTATGACTTTGTGGTGCACCTTGTAAATATTTAAACCAGCGAGAGAGTTGTTTTTATTAAAAAATATTGGTTCTTTAAGACGTTGACAGCCAACTACGAGATAACTCGTAGATTGCATTCTCTTCTAGGGTGTCAACTACGAGTTATCTCGTACTCACTAAATCTAAACTAAATTAAATGGTCTTTTTTGGCCAGTTTTCTGAAAATTGGCGTGGCAGTTAACGTATCAATAATTTAATACAACGGAATTTGGCCTGAGTGGCTAGAAAAAACATCTAAATTTAGGTCAAATATATGTATGTCTGCACCATACATATGTCCTTACCAGCCCTACCTCCCCCTCAATTAATTGTTTAACTGCGACAATTTCTTGAACTGCATCCAAATCGTTTTCCACTTCCTGAGTGACTAGAAAAAAACCATGTGCTTGGAGTGAATTAATTTTAATTTTCAAAATTTAAGGCTAATATGTGGTCTGCACCATATGTCCTTACCAGCCCTAGCTCCCCCTTAATTTATTGTTTAAGTGTGACAATTTCTTGAACTGCATCCAAATCGTTTTTCATTTCATTTCCTTTTTAATTTCATTTCATTTTTCAAATTCATTTTCTTTAAAAGAAAAAAAATCGTGTTCATAAAACCATAAAGAAACATCTTTTATTTTCAAGTTCAAGTTTATTTTACTTTGTGTAACCATAAAAAAAAACAGAAAACAAAACAATTTTTTTCTTTTGTTTAATTTAAAAATAAAAAATAAACTGATCATTGAAAATTATTGTATAGAATAATATCTCTCGATTATGGTTTCTAATAAAAATTGCTTTTTTTTTTCATTTCTATTTTTATTTTTATATTTCTCACTCATTATTTCAGCTACAACGTAGTAAATTACATGAAATAAAATACACTAGAATACAATACAACCTACTAATACAAGTTGTAAAAGTAATCAGAATATAATAATTATAATCAGTTAATTGCTAGGGTGTCATTCTTTCATTCAGACAGTCAGTCATTCAGTCATTCATTCTATTATTGTATTGTTTTTCATTTTCGAATTCTCTCTCTCTCTCTCTCTCTGTGTGTATGTATCCGTTGAACTATTTTAATTATAAGCATTATTAAACTGTTAGAAAGTTTGTAACATCATATCTAAAATCTTGATATGCTAGGTCACGCAGCTATCAAAGCACGTCAATAATTAGAGAAACACGTTTCTCTATAAATTCTTTGATTTTCTATGCAGTCTCTATACACGCGTCTACACTTTTAAATTGTTTTGGTGCAAAAGAACATTCTTTCTTTATATTACTTCCGATAGTCCTAAATTCTTTTACGATCCTAGCAGGACCAGTATTCGATTCGTTCATTCACCCCGATAAAAAAAAATTTGAAAATTGGAAAATTTAAACAAAAAAGAAAATCAAATCACTTTTCACAATGTCTGGGGTGGATGATCGAAACTGTGGAAAAGTGATACTTGCTCCTGGTATCCCACTATATATCCATGGTATCAAGAGATATAGGCGACGAAACTATAGGGGCTGGAACCTTACTTGGGACAAGAGATATAGGCGACGAAACTAATTTTTTCTTTAAATTAGTAAAAAAAAATAAAGTAATCTTAATGAACCATGCAAAATTGGAAAAAATGGACCTGATAGGGAAAATATACCTAGTCGGCTGAATATCCATAGTCTCAAAGATTCTAAAACAGGTTTTCTAACGGTTGAGCGTTATTTGGGACGTCTTATGAAGGATTTCAGGAGTCGCCGTGGTCTAGTAGGTAGTGTGTTGGCTTATTAGACGAAAAAGCCAGGGTTTGAGCCCCAGCCCAGAAATCAAAATAAAATACAAAAAGTATTTCTTCGGCAATTTCCTCCCAGCAGATTTCTGGCAAAAACTCTGAGAGTAAATAATATTACCATGAAAAGCTTTTTAAAAATCTCTCGTTCGGAGTCGACTTTAAACTGTAGGGGTCCCCCCCATTTTAGTATAAAATTAACACACACAACATAAGTGGTGTGAGAAACGAGGTCAATTATCCTGACTGAAGGGTTGTAATGGCCAATTATGTTATGTATGTATCAAGGATTTCAAAACAGGCCGAATATTACTTGGAACAGAAGATATGTATAGGCGACATAAAAATAAGTACTCTCAATAAATCGGGCCGAATCGGATAGGAAACGAACCTAGTTGACTGGATATCTATAACCTCAAACATTAATAAAAAGGTTTTCTTATGGTTGAGCTTTACTTGGGATCGGACATATAGTCGTGGAAGCTAATTGTTTGCTTCAAGCGAGCAGAAAAAATTCTTTACATAAAGCGGGCAGAATTATCGGTGTCTTTTCTCATATTATCGATGACTTGCATTTTGTTAGCAGATGACTTGCATTTTTTTTGGTTGGTAGGTTTGGTTTTTTTGACTTGCAATTTTGGTTCATGACTTGTACTTTTTTTGCCGATAAATTTAATTTTTTTTAGTCGATAACTTGCATTTTTTTTTTTTGGGCGATGACAAACATTAATTTGCCATATCGACGCCTCCATTCTATAACGTTCTAAGTGTACTTAGAACGTTTTTAATGTTCTTACATTTTTAAATTATATATTCTCTAACTTAAATACTGTCAAAATTTCGGATCCGTTCAGAAGTTATAGGGAAAAATCAACTTAGAATACACATATAGTCGTATGTCGCGTGAAAACTTTGAGAGTTCCATACATAACTCAAATCACACTTTTTCGACTTAGAATGTTGTAGAACGGAGGCGTCATATGCCTGGCGTGTTTTTAGTTGATGACTTGTAGTTTTGGTTCCTGACTTGCATTTTTCTCGTCAATAACTATAATTTTTTAGTCGATAACTTGCATTTTTTTTTACGATAACTTGCAGCTTTTGTTGGATGACGCAAGGAAATATTGACTTTCGAAATGCCTCTGTTAAACTGGATATTCTCTGCTTATTTTTACAGTATAGCGTAGTTTTATTGGCGGAATGTGAGAGTTTATGCAATGGGCCAACCATTTCAGTATTATGGTTTTTGAAGGTCACTGACCCATAGGAAGGCATGCCGATAGACCAGCAAACAATTGAACGATTTCTACAAGTGCTGAGGATCTGAGGACAGCCCGTGTCAGTTCCCACCTTTTGTATGTGGAGGGCCTTGACTTTTTGACTATATGGCATCTTTCATAGAACTCTTTGAAAGTGAGGCATTTAGAAAAGTTCTACCTTGGAGTCTGGATGGTTTCCTATATGTCTGCCACCTATTCCAACTTAACTTACAGTCTTTCAAATTGAACTATTAAACATCGCAACTAAAACAGGCCTTTAGTTATCAACGTTAAGGTTTTTATGTCGAAAATGAATTACAGTCGGTGGAAGATTGTAAATATTATGCTTCAATAAATTTCTAAATTTCTATCAATAATGAATAAGAATAATTTGTTTACCGTTTTTATTATAAAAAATTCTTACTTAATAACAACCTGTCTTGTAAATCAAAATGTTAAATAAATTTCGAAAAAAAAGAAATTCGAAATAACTGACATTTTAAAAGACTGCCACAGGCATACAAGACAATATGAAATCAAATAAACTTTTTTATTTTAAATTTATTTACAAATAAACAATTAAAATTCTTATTTTCTTGCCTATTATTATGTATTTTATAATTTGTTTTCATGTTTTGTTTTCTTTTTTTTTAAGTAAGACAGGAAATTTATCATAATTCTTAATGAATCTACAGACGTTTTTTGGAGAATTCATACTCGAAACTGCTAATAATTGTTGTGTTTCCAAACAATGCTAATATGCATGACAGTTGGTAAACAATGTTTTAATTTTTTCGAAACTGAATCATGCCTTAGAAATAAAATTTATCACCTTAAATCAAAAGTAAATGACAGCAATTAGTGGAGAGAGAGGAGGGCACCAGGAGAAAGTCGGAAGAAAGCAGGATGAATAAGTTTGTGTTTCGAAATAAACACCTGTTGGGAGACATGCAAAAACATTTTGTGGTAAGTTTTTAATTCTTAGAAATTATAACCGAAAGTTTGTAAATAAAAAAAAAATTAAAAATAAAAATTAAATATTAACCGGCAACTACAGTGATGCCACACCACATGAAACATAATTTTTGTTCCACTAAACAACCTGTGCCTGCTGGGCTTGGTTAAGGCCAGCTTAAGGTTGTTTGTCGGTTTTATCACACGGCACTGCGAGATTAGGTCGCTGACGGAGATCTGGAACAGATCCCAGGCGGACTATTGCCTGGTATGTTGCGATGGGGAGGAGTTGGAGTCTGTCGAACATCTCCTTTGCAACTGCCCAGCCCTTGGTAGGTTGCGGTTGAGGACCCTTGGCAGGGCCTTCTTTGAGAACTTGAGTTCTGTGTCGAGAGCCGACATCAAGGCTGTCCTTGTGACTTCCTTTGATTAGGATTCTAAACTTCTAGTGTTCTTGAGGTTTCGATCAATTTAAGTGGGTAAGTTCACACCGGGATTACGGTTAACATACAACTTAGAATTACTAGGGTATTACGGACTGTATCTAGTGAAAGAAGTTATCGTAAAAGGAATTGTTATCGATAAATAACACATGCTTGGAGATGTGAATTTTTTTGGAAAGTCCTTGTTCGTTGTCTTCCTACATCAATGCCATAACCCAGCTGTTATTGTGTACTGCGGATGAGAGACAAGGGGTTAGCGAACAAATTTTTATGGCAAAATAATGGATTTCTTTTTACTTCACCTAATATTAAAAACCTTACACAAATTTTAAGCACCTGGTAACATATAGGCGTAAAAGAAGGTTATCTGGCTCTATGGCCACTTGTAGATTTAGATTTTTTCCCCGTTTTTTTTTTTCAATCTTATCTTCAATCAATTTGACGTACATTTACAAAAACAAAACATTTTTGGCAAAATTTATTATTTCTTCTTCTTCCATTGTATATAATTTATGAACCTGTTCACACTGTACCTGTATGCCTGCAAAAAAAAAGAAAGAAAATAATTAAAAATCATTTTTCAAATTGTTTAAATAATAATCGATCGCACAACATGTTTATGACATTTTAAAATTTTTATGTTTTTATTTTAAATTTGCTTAAGGGAAATGCCAAATATTTATTGATTGATTTTATTGGCTCTTAATCAAAACGTATTGCTTTTATTCACGGGCATTAAGATCATAGTGGGCGATACGGGGACATGAATATCAAATGCAGATTATCAGAAATAATTGTGACAGACTGTCACGTTTGGGGAAATTATAAATTAAAATTCGAAATTATTTTATATGCCTTTCAATAATGCAGATGTTCGGTCATAATTTATTAAATAAAAATGTATGACAGTAGTCTAGGGCTTTATGTCGGGTACTTCACGCCAATAAATATTATTCTGTCGAAACGAAAGAGTAATATGAGTTATGTTGAGATGTTATGTCCACAATTTTTTCCAATTCTTGAAGTTAATTCTAGAAATTCTGATGTTTTTATTAAGGAAGTCATGAATGAAATAAGATTTGTTCGATAGGAGGGGCCTTCCCCTGTACAACAAATATCTTTAAAAGATACTTTGTTTTAACATAAACATGCACAATTCTTTACAGCAAGCCCCTACGTAATGACCTCACGGTAGGCTCCATTAAGTATTACTTCTTGATGAGATGGTTAGCTTCAAAGCTTTCGCACATCAATATTAAATAAAAATGAAAAAAAAATGTATGACAGTAGTCTAGGGCTTTATGTCGGGCACTTCACGCCAATAAATATTATTCTATCGAACCGAAAGAGTAATACGAGTTATGTTGAGATGTTATGTCCACATTTTTTTTTCCAATTCTTGAAGTTAATTCTAGAAATTCTGATGTTTTTATTAACGAAGTCATGATTGAAAAAGATTTGTTCGATGGGAGGGGTCTTCCCCTGCACAGCAAATATCTTTAAAAGAGACTTATGTTTTAACATAAACATACACAATTCACAATACAGCAACCCCTACCCCTACGTAATAACCCTACAGTAGGTACTGTTAAGCATCACTTCTTGGCGAGATGGTTAGCTTCAAAGATTTCGCATATCATATTTTGCATCCACCTTCTCAACTTTGTACCAGCAGAAGTTCAGCCATATACTTACTGACTGTATTCACTCCATACAAGTTCCAAATTTAATATCTCACTGTGAAGATAGCATGGCTACGAATGGATTCTCCATAGCCGTTTAAAGGTCTGGCAGGTAAAAATTTTGTTGTTCTGCATCTTCACCGTTATCCACAGAGTTTGGACATGCAGGAGTAACCATGACCAGCCGAGGATTACGAAGAAGTTTAACCCACAGGGGTCTATATTAGGGAGAAGGTGATGTGCTCGCCTTCTCTTCAAATGTTTCTTCCATTCTTCGACTGCAACCTAACCTGCCTTTTCAAAGTCACAGTACGACCGGGGTCTTCATGGCCTAGAAGTACGTCTACTTCATTTCATTTGCATCTGCCTTTGTTTTGTCAATACCCGTATCAGTTCATCAGATACTATACTGAAATTGTATAAATTAGTGGCGGGACTTACAGTTTAAAGTCGACTCCGAACGACAGGTTTTTGAGGACCTTTTCATGGCAATTTTATTTGCTCTCAAAGTTTTTGCTAGAAATCTGCTGAGAGGAAGTCGCCTAAGAAATATTTTCATATTTTCGTTTTGATGTCTGACCTGGGATTTAAACTCGAGTCTTACGTTTAATAAGACAACTCACTACCTACTAAACTATGGCGACTAAACGATCTCATTTTACTTGGAAAATACAACAAGTGTGCAGACAAATGCAGTTTTCATTGATTAAAATCTACGTAGTATTCATGTTAATGTCCTAAATTAGTTCCGATAAAGTCATCTCCCAAACAAATCTCAAAAAATGTTTTTATTCTGGAGGTGATAAGCAAAATTGGTGCGAAGAGAGAGAGTTCAAGGAAACTATCTTGAAGAATAAAGTGATTTTTGCACAAAAACCTGTGTTTCAAATAAAAAGTCTTCATCCAACTATATATTTGAGAGAACACCACCGCGCAGAATAGGATAGGACAGGTCTAGTGCGAAAGAGACTTTTTGTTCTCTTGTTTACGTCCTTTTTTTTAAATAAAGTTTACTATTTTTGAAGGACACTTTATTCGCCAGATTTTTTTTCCTTTTCCTTCTTTAAAGCAGGTCTATATTGCGAATTGTTATGATTCTAAAGGATATTCTGTAATGCGGAACCATCCTCCTTAGGGCTATTATTACAACTATTAAAGTTGGCGTTAGTTAAAGGTACCTTTAGCTAAAGTGGACGGCAAAGTTACCTTTAACTTATTTTGGTTATTACAACTTATAGATAAAATAAAATAAATTTTTTCAAAAATGTGGCAGTGCCGAAGCAAAGTCGATAAAACTGCTCAATTAAAGAAGTTTGTTTTTAACACAGTGGTTGTTTTATATGATAATTTTGTTTAAATTTTAAATTGCCATATCGAAAATAGGATGATCTACCCTTTAGCTTAACGCTCACTTCTATCTTATTGGGTACTCGTAATAATGGAAAACAATTTATCTCTCCGTTAAATTCCTCCCTTTAGTTAACGGTAAGTTATAATAATGGCCTTTAGGGCCTAAAGGGAACTGTAAAGTTACCTTTAACTTATTTTCATTATTACAACTTACAAAGTTAAGTTTTTTAAAAATATGACAGTGCCGGAGTAATTGAAATTGAAAAAGTTTTTTAACGCAATGGAAACGACAGGCCTTATTTGTTTGTTGTATAACTTTAACTAAAGGGAACTGTAAAGTTATTTTCATTATTAACTTGCAGGTAAAATAAAGTTACCTTTATAAAAAATATGGCAATGCCGGAGTCGATAACAGTGCTCAATTGAAAAAGTTTTTTTTAACGCAGTGGCAACGACAGGCCACTTTTGTTCGTTGTATATGCTAATTTTGTCCGTGTTGCCATATTGAAAATAATATATATAATGGCTTACTTCTACCATATTGTTGTACCATAATAATGAAAAACAATTTATCTGCCCGATAAAATCCCATCTTTAGTTAACGGCAAGTTGTGATAATGGCCCTTAGTGTCATTATTACAACTTGCCGTTAAACCTGCGTTTTCTTAAAGGAAACTGTAAAGTTACCTTTAACTTATTTTCATTATTACAACTTACAGAGTTAAGTTTTTTAAAAATATGACAGTGCCGGAGTAATGTCGATAACATTGCTCAATTGAAACAGTTTTTTTAAAGCAGTGGCAACGACAGGCCTTATTTGTTTGTTGTATAACTTTAGCTAAAGGGAACTGTAAAGTTATTTTCATTATTACAACTTGCAGGTAAATTAAAGTTACCTTTATAAAAAAATATGGCAACGCCGAAGTCGATAACGCTGCTCAGTTTAAAAAGTTTTGTTAACGCAGTGGCAACGACTGGCTTCTTTTGTTTGTTGTATATGCTCATTTTGTTTATGTTGCCATATTGAAAATAATCTATAATATGGCAAGATCAAACATAAACTTAACTTTAAAAGTTATCGATAGAATGATCCTCCCTTTAGCTTAACGCTTACTTGTACCATATTGTTGTACCATAATAATGAAAAACAATTTATCTGCCCGATAAAATCCTCCCTTTAGTTAACGGCAAGTTGTGATAATGGCCCTTAATGGCGTAAATAATATTCGGCCTATAGGCTTTTGAAATTATCAGCATAAAGCAAAATAAAACGAATATTTAGCCAAAGATTAACATTATAATCCCAGCAATAATAAAATAATAAACGAGACTTTTTTTATGTCTTTGTTTAAGACCACAAATGTCATTATCAATGTCGATATTGTGTTTAAAAATTAAATTAAAAATGGGAGATAAAGAAATAACACGTTTTCACACCAACATTTTATACATTTTCCCGTACATTTTTGTATGCCCTAGAATAGATCCCTTTCATGAATATACATAGTCCCCCTCATACGAGAATTACGTTCTTTAATTTTTTTTTTTCTTTTATTATTGAAATGACCTTTAAGGTTTTATTTTTATTTCATTTTATAATTCTTTATTAATTTAAATACCTTATTACGAACGTTATTTTATTGTATTGTAGACGGTAATAATTTTTAATTTTTCCCTCGAATTTACATTGTAGGACAGCTACAACAACTGGTTTGTTTATCTTCACATTAAAATCTTGAAAAACAATTTTTTTTTTATTCCCCCGCGCATATCATGATGAGATACTCACTCAATCACCTCACCGCTATTGCACCGTACATGAATGGAATGGAACAGAATTATCGTAAAGCAGCTGCTTTAATCCAAGTGATAAAATATTTTTTAATTTTTTTTTTATTCATCAATTGAGAATTTTTTAATTTAATTTCAAGTTATTTTATTCTTTTTAATTGAATAAGTCGTTGTGCGAAATGTTGAAATTCTTTAATAGAGTCTCTCCACATAATTGTAGTTGAATGAAAAGAAAATTACTTTTTTTCGTTGAAAAATATACGTCCTTCTCAAATTCCACTTGCTCACAAATAATTGATGATTTTCATCAGAATATTTTAATATTTGGCATGCTTAGGCATCACGAGTGCTCTGTAGTCCACGGCCTGTCTATAAAAAATTTTAATGGATATATAGGCCTCTTCCCCTGTTTACAATACACGCCTTCAGTTGTCCTAAATATTCCTGTCAACGTCTTTCAATTACCTACTGTTGCACACACGGACGGTACAGGTCCTAACCTCTACATTGAACAAATTAAAAAGTTGGCATGCTTGGGCATCACGAGTGCTCTGAAGTCTACGGCCACGAGGTCGTCTTATATTTATAAAATAAAATAATTTAATTGGATAGATAGGCCACTTCCCCTGTTTGCAATTCACGTTTTCTATGGCACCGTTTAGTAGTTCTGATAGTTGACTAGGCTATCTAAAATAAATTTGTAATTTGTTCTAAACGATGTCCTAAATATTCCTGTCAACGTCTTTCAATTACCTACAGTTAAAAACCAAGGACGGTGTAGGTCCTAACCTCTACATTGAACAAATTAAAAAAGTTGGTATGCTTGGGCATCACGAGTGCTCTGAAGTCTACGGCCTCGAGGTAGTGTTTTCTCTTTAAATAAAATAATTTAATTTAATTGGGTAGATAGGCCACTTCCCCTTTTTGCAATTCACGTTTTCTGTGGCACCGTTTAGTAGTTCTGATAGTTGACTAAAAGAAATGATGTCCCAAAAATGCATGACTATGGCACTCAAATAGCTACAATTGCACGCACGGTGCAGATCCTTACACCTCTACACTGAAAAAAGTAAAAAAGTTGGCATTAATGGGTATCACGAGTGCTCTGATGTCCACGGTCTTGATATCATCTTATCTCTATAAAATAAAAAATGTTAACGGGTGTATAGGCTTCTTCCCCTGTTTGAAATACACGTCTTCAGTGGAACCTTCTTGTACCCCTGATATGATTGACAAAGCTAACCAAAGCAAATTTATAATCTCAGCCAGATTCTGAAAGAAACATGTGCCCTTAACATTTCTGCCTATGTCCCTCAAATACATACTTACAGTACAAAAGTACAAAAGTTGGCATGCTTGGACATTGCGAGTGGCCACGAGCTCGCCTCATCTCTACAATCATTGAACACATATCCCCCAAAACATGGCTGCTAGAACTGCTCTGAGGGCTTAAGTTCTCAGATATGCTAAGGCCATGTACGGTAGAGCACGGTTTAATACTGCATGAAGTAGTACCCGGATTCATCTACATGGTCCCAAACGAACATACAAAATTCACATTCCAAAATGGGGAGTGCCTAGCCTGTCATCAGTGTCATATGATATAACGATCTTCAACGATGACTTAAAAATGGAATGTGGGATCATTCCGATAAGGGGGCACTGAACCGCTAATAATGTTTACATAATCGGGCGCTGATTTTTGCTATTAATCAATCTGCACGTATGATTGAAATCAGGAAGAACCCACCTCCTTTGAACTTAATCACTCATCAAAACAAAGGGCGTCAGAAGTTGCATAGGCTCTCTACATCGTATACAATACAATACGATACAGTACTCCGACCCTTCTGGGTTCCGGGTCACTGCTTGTAAAGTAGTGGTGACCGACGCGATATGTAAACTTGCTCACTTCACTATACTATTACATGAAGGTACCCCAAAGGATCTTAATTATCTGACCTGTTTATTTACAGAAAATGAAAGATTGTCTTCCTTTCAGAAATTCTCTTGCAGGATCTGCAGTGAAGTTTAAAACTTAAACCCATTTCTCTGTGTTGGTACCGGTTAGTTACAGAGACCCGTGTACTCAAAAAAAAACCTTCAAAAGTCTTAGTATTTTGAAGCGGTTATGACCTAACAAGAAAATAATTGTTGAAAACTTAAAGGAGGAGGTGGAACTCCACATAAAATATATTCTCTCAGTCATAGAACTGCAGATGTCAGAGTAGAAAACTACTGATGCCATAGCTATTAAGGCGCTTTAGCAAATTCATTAACTCTTTCTTTTCACGGGAATCCTGTGTGTCTCGGGTACTCGCAAGGGCGTATCAGACTATCAGACAAAATTTTTATTTTAACTGCAGCACTTACATACATAATTGGCCATTACATCCCTTCAGTCAGGATTACAACCTAGCTTCTCACACCACTTATGTTGTGTGCGTTAATTTTATACATGAGTGGCGGGACCTACAGTTTAGAGTCGACTCCGAACGACAGATTTTTGAGAAGCTTTTCATGGCAATTTTGTCTCTCAGAGTCTTTGCCAGAAATCTGCTGAGAGGAAATCGCCGAAGAAATATTTTTCGTTTTTATGTCTGACCTGGGATTCGCACCCGGGCCTTTTGTTTAATAAGCCAACAGACTGGAGGTCTCCAATTATCTAATGGACGCTAAGGAGTTATCATTGACAGCTTCAGTAAGAACATCTACAACCACACAGAATACTATGGTTGATGCGCATTAAGAGAAGTTATGACGCGATTTACTGCCATTTGAGGATTTAATCTCCCGAAGATCCCAACTGTTCTACTACTTCAAGGTTTATATATAGTGAACAGTGATCCGATGAAAAATTACGACCACCTGTTTCGCTGCATATTCAGAACGTTTTTCGTTCAAAGCTTGCTTGAAACGAACTAATTCTTGTTTGTACAGTTTATCCGTGATAATCTGGCCCGATCAACTGCAGAACATGACTGTCGAATATCTCCTCTGCAACTGCCCAGCCCTTGGTAGGTTGAGGTTGAGGACCCTTGGCAGGGCCTTCTTTGAGAGCTAGAGTTCTGTGTCGAGAGCCGACATCAAGGCATCAGCAAATCTCTCAAAAACTCAAGGAGTTAATAAAATTGCCATGAAAACAGTTTCCCAAAAAGCTGGCGTTCAAAATCGACTTTAAACTGTAGGTTCCGCTACTTATATGGATAAAATTAACACGCACAACATGTGTGTTGGGAGAAGCTAGCCCGTAATCCTGGCTGAAGGAAGGGTTGTAATGGTCAATTATGTATGTACATATGTACTGAAGTGTTATGTGCTAGTTATCGATCAATTGAAGACTAAGTACCCTGTAATGGTATTAGAAAAACTATTTATTTTTAAAATACAATAAAAACAGAATTGGTTATACCATAACCTTACAAATACAACCTAGAAATACTATCCTAAATACCAATAACTATCATCTAAATTAAACTATTAATCAGTCAATAGATTAGATAAACTATACAACGTATGTAGTACGTATTTATGTACATACATGTGTACAGATATTATGAAACATTATGAAAAAAATCGATAAAAAATCGAATTTAATCGCAAAAACGTGTAACGTCGTGCTCTAGCTCTAGGGCTCCTGTCATATTATACAATATTTACTTACAATCTCAAATACCTTTTGTAGTGTGACAATAATGTACTAAACAATTGCTTGTTATTCTCATATTATTCGTAATAAAGTGCGTGTTATCGAGTAGCAACAATATCCACTTTAATGTTGACAATAATAATTCGATAAACTTTAATAAATTAAAACTATTTTCGTACTACACTAATATCGCCCGAAGCCAAGAATAATAAACAGAATAACAAAAAAATTAATTTAAATTTTTAGTTTCAATTCTGGCAACAAATTAGCGACACTTTATTTATTTATTTAATCCATTTGTCCACAATTCATATTTAAATTTTCATTAAATCTACAATTGAAGAGTACATACTCTTCAGTTTCAATATTGATTTAAAACATTTTATCCTTCCATCAATTTTTACTGCAAATAAATTTATTGAATACATATTTTATTAAATAATTTTCTATAAGTTTGCAAATTTCCCATTAAATAAATACAAAAAATGCAAATCATTTTGTTAGGCTTGTTGATCTTAAAAGGAAGTGTTAATTTTCAATTCTTTTGTTATCGCATTGATCGATAAATATGATAGCTACCGCCATAGACTTTATTTTATGGTGTTAATTAAAGGAAAATGTCTACTTCATTAGGATAATTTTCTTCTTTATAAAGGCAACTAGATGAACCACGTGCTTGCAATAGTTGGCCTTTAAATAGGTATAGGAACTGCCAACAAGTTAAGCTATGCTATTGTTATCGAAACTGCTTAAGCCAAGTTCAATAGCATATTGGCCAGTATAATTGATTTTTTTATATATTCTACCTAATAGAATAATTGATAATTATACTATGTTCAGACAGGCACTTTTATTGAGTCAATATTGGTTTATTTGAGTACAATATTTTAAGTGTTCGGAAACACTTCGAACACTTTCAATTGATATCTGGCAACTCAAATATCAACAACTACAAACAAATAAAGAATACAACAAAAAAACATAATAAAAGCAATGTTGTTGAAACAACCAGCTGTCAAATAAATATTACGTATATTATGTGTTTGAAGACTTAAAATATTGTACTCAAATAAACTAAATTGACTCAATAAAAATGTTCACTGATCGTTCTTATGACAGTGTTGTATTTAAAGATTTACTCAATGTTATAACAATTTGTATATTTATTGCGCAATAATTATTTGAAACTTTATATGAAATATTGAGCTCAATAATGGCGTCCTTCAGTTAGGTCCTTCAGTCATTTTAAAAGTTTTACTCAATATTATAACAATTTGTTTATTTATTGCGCAATAATTAATTGAAACTTTATATGAAATATTGAGCTCAATAATGGCGTCCTTCAGTCAGGTCCTTCAGTCATTTTAAAAGTTTTACTCAATATTATAACAATTTTTTATTTATTGCGCAATAATTAATTGAAACTTTGTGTGAAATATTGAGCTCAATAATGGCGTCCTTCAGTCTGGTTAACGGTCTAGCTTCTCACACCACTTATGTTGTGTGTGTTAATTCCATGCAAAGAGTGGCTGAACCTACGTTTTAAAGGCGATTCCGAACAACAGGTTTTTGATAAACTTTTCATAGCAATTTTATTTACTCTCAGGGCCTTTGCCAGTAATCTGTTACCTACTAGACTACGGCGACTAAACGATCTCATTTCACCTAAGATATACAAGTGTGCAGACATAAGCGATTTTTTCAATATATTCTTACGTTTTTACCTTTTTCCATAAGGAATCGTGGAATTCAAACCTGAAAAAATGGAAATTGTTTGCTCATATCTGTTATTTCTTTATTTAAATACATAAACCCTTGATTTATTGCAAATTTAAGTCCACACTTTAAGCTAATAATTTTAATACACGATCCTTTTACTAAACACAACAAACTACCACAATATTGTATGCAATACAACAAAGAAATCACTTCAAGGGCCGAGTCCCGCATAGTGAGGTTGCCTGCCCTCTCACATATTCAACTGACACAAACAACGTTTCTAGTTGACACAATCAGTACTTTAACTTAAGGTATGAAACCATAACAAACCTGTTAATAGCGGTCAAAGAACTCAAAGCAAATTAAAGATAAAAAAGTTTACCAATTTTATGCGTGGGATTAACAGAGAAGCACCGAAATAAACGAAGCTCATAAGCAAAACATGTATTTCAACTTTGCCGTCACTTGGTCAAAGTCAAAGTTTAACGTGCGTTAGATGTGGCTTGGTCTTAATATATTATCTACGGCGCTCTGTACTTTCAACATGTGCTCAAATCCCGAACACATAAATTAAAATTTGAAGGTTGAAATTTTCAAATCTACAATAATAAAACTACTTTGTAGAAACCGACCGTACGTAAGAAAATCTATACAGATCTACTGATGGGCTGGCTATAGCCAGTGGTCATTTGCATTTTTTTTTTACTATATCCGACTGAGAAAAGAATACAGCTCTCATATAAGGGCCGGTTCCTCAAAGACTATTTTGCGAGGCTATTTGCCCGCTTCCAGGAGAAGGCAAAGGTTCCCAATGTGTCTAGTGTTTAACTATTCTACCGCTACTACTACGGATTTTCCTATAAACCAGATAAATAGACTTCTTCCCGAAAATTATGTATTCTTATTAGGGATGCCAAACGGGAATTCCCGATTCCCGAAATTCCCGGGATTTTCGGGATTTAAAAAACCCGAAACCCGGGATTTTTTAATTTTAAATCCCGGGATTTTCGGGATTTGATAATCCCGTTTTCGTTCTATTTATTTTGTCATACTAATATTTTGTATGTACTTTTCTAATGTAGACTAACTAATATTAATATAGTGTTACGTTTTTACATTTCAAAATCGTTAAAAATATGAGTTCGTAGATTGCAAATAAAGTAAAAATAAATTCGTGTTTAATTTTAATCAATTCTTTATTATCTGTACAACTTTTGTGCCACTGTTCGGATTTATTCCACGTATACAACGATAATTTTCGCAACATGTGTTTGTTCGTGATAATTCCCGGCTTACAACCTTTTTGTAAGCAACAACACTTGTTAATTATTCTTCGCTCACATCCTTTTTGTAAGCACAACACTAACAACTGCTTCCTTCAGACGCAACTTGTCTCCACACAAGTCTAACCGAATTATAGCTCGATCTCGTGTCTGCACACAACCGATTGATTTATCACTTTAACCAACGTAACGTCGTTATACACGACTAGCTTAATTCAAACTCCGAATACAACGTGCCGTCTGCACACACGACTGATTCAACTCAAACTCTGAATTCTGAATCCTCCTTGCTCGCTTTGTCTGGCCTTTTATATCACTAGTGTGATGAATGCCCTCGAAGGATGATGACGGCCTTCGGGAACATTCTAAAAATGTAAACAAATTATGTTCATTTTTGTTGTTTCTTGTTTACATTCGAGCAGGTAGATTAGTTGTTATTGGGTTATTTCTCTGTTCGCTATTTTATACTGCACATTGTTGTTGCTTGTTTACTTCTTTGTTTTCTTCATTTTGTTGTTGGTTATTTACGACTTTTATCCCTTATCCTTGTTTATTCATCGATCTTGTAAACAAGCGCTTTATTTTTGTTGCTATATTTTTTTTACTTATGCATTGATCAAGTATATAGTGTTGTTTTTGGAGTTTTTGTTTATTATTTTAACAACACAAATGTGATTTATGTGATTAAATGTGATTTATGAATTTTTAATTTTACTTGAAAATTAATTTTTGTTAATTCTAATGTACACTGATAAATATTGTTAATATTACATTATTTGTCTTTATTTTTTACATAATATTTATGTAGGTCCCCAAATATAATTTATGAAATTACTTATAAATATGTAACTAATTTTTGTTAATAAAAGTGAAATATGTTATTTGTTTTAAGTATTTTTCACTTAAAAAACTTTTAAATAAACATTATATAAGAAAAAAATTTGTGTTTTTGTGTTAAAAGTGAGAAATTTCAGGAATTTTTGTTCGGGATTCAGAATTCCTATGTATGTAAACCAGATAAAACCTTCCCGATTATTATTCTTATGTATGTACACCCTTTTTTCTTGCAGAATACATTCATTTGTGGACGATTATCCAGTAGATCGCACATTGCATTACAGACAGGATTTGATTTTTAACCGGTCTATTTGCGATTGGAGTTTCCCAGCTGCAGAGGCGCTTCTTGCTAGTTATAATATAAAAAGTTTCAAATCTAATGGTCACAAACACTCAATCCTCTGTCCTCCCTCCAATAACATATTTTCCTAATTCCAATACAATCCAACGTATGAGTATAGGGGTCATCCCCTGAGTGTTGGTATTGGCAAATCCGTTTGTGGCCGATTGGCCAGTGGTTCGCAAACTGCATTACAAGCAGAATTCGTTCTTTACTCGGACTATTTGTATGTGGAACTCCCTATCTGCAGAGATCTTTCCTGCTTATAATATAAAAAAGATTCATATTTAATGGCCACAAACACTCAATCCTCTGTCCTTCCTCCAATAGCAATATTCCAATAGAATACAACGCATGAGTATAGGACTCATCCCCTGAGTGTTGGTATTGGCCAGTGGTTCGCAAACTGTATTACAAACAGAATTAGTTCTTTAGTCGGACTATTTGTATGTGGAACTCCCTATCTGCAGAGGTCTTTCCTGCCACTTATAAAAAGATTTAATTTTAATATCCTCAAATACTACTCCCTCTGTCCTTTCAATAAACTATTTTCCTAATTTTAATACAATCCAACGTATGAGTATAGGGGTCATCCCCTGAGTGCTGATATTGGCACATCCATTTGTGGTCGAGATTTAATTTTAATATCCTCAAATACTACTCCCTCTGTCCTCCTTTCAATAAACTATTTTCCTAATTCCAATATAATACAACGCATGAGTATAGGGGTCATCCCCTGAGTGTTGGTATTGGCACATCCGTTTGTGGTCGATTAACCAGTGGTTCGCAAACTGCATGTATGGGGAATTCCCTATCTGCAGAGATCTTTCCTGCCACTTATAAAAAGATTTAAATTTAATGTCATTAAATCCTATTCCCTCTATGCTCCATTCAATAAGCGTAGGCGACATCCCCTGAGTGTTGAACTTATAGAAAAAACGTTAAGAAGCCAATGATGCCCATAATTATTTTTTTTCCTGCAGTTTGGCATTATAAAATTCGATTAAATTCAATAATTGAATTACAGCAGGAATGAATAAGAAGAAGAGATAAAATCCTTACTATGCTATACTTTAACTATAATACTCCCAACTACCACTCATTTTAATCCCAAGCAAATAAACAGTTTCTCTCTCTTTTCACATATAGAATTGCTTTGAATGTATCACTCTCTAAACACGATTTGCATCACATCAATTACTCAATTATAACAATAATAAACACATTAATTTATGTAAGTGTGTGTGTAGGGGTTGTAGTAATAATAATCATAATAATAAAATATGACTCAAAAGAAAAAAATACTAAAGATGATACTCTCACACACGCACACACACACTATTATTTAGACAAAGATGAGCAAGCAAATACGTTGTAGTTGTTTGTTTACCTACCTTCTCTTTAAGTTTATTTTATAAAAAAAAAAAACAAAAACACAAAAATTTGCTGTCTTTTATTATTTCTTTATTTGCTCATCACATTATTATTGTTATATTTATTTATATGTTACTCTCATTACAGTTTTTTAACTATGATATGTACTTGTTGTTCATGTCTCTCATCATTAACAGCAACTACAACAACCAGAATATTTACTAAACGACAACACACTCTGCCTTGCCAGCCATCCATCCAGCCAAACACTCAACGTCGAAAAAATAAAACACCATCACTCTTTGCCATCATCGGCAACCAAATTAAACGAGTAATTGCAAAAGCAACTACAACAACTTGAAAAAAAAATAATAACAATAAAGGCGAAAATAACAACAACAATAATAATAACAATAACAATAAAAAAAAAATAACAAACATGAAAAAACGAAAGCAGTAATAACAACTTGAAGATAAAAAAGTTTCCAGCGAAAATTGAGAGTCAACTAGACCGACCAGCTAAAGATCATTCGCCTGATTTACTGTATTTTGTTGTTTTTGAGTTTGTAGTTGTTGCTTGTTGGGGTTTTATACACATTTTTTCATTTTTATTTGTTTACCTTTTTGTTTTTGATGTATACAACGGCGGCGGCGGCGGGTATACAACAATATTTGTTATTGTAACGCTAACGTATGGTATTAAAGTTTTTATTTAAATCGCAGTTACGCCGCTCAGGTTTATCAGAACGTTTTCAACTGTTTTACGTTAAACAACCAACCGACACCCCATCAACAACACACAACAACTCAACTTTTTCGATATCACATTTAAACGCGGCGATAATAACAATAATCGGTAATAGTATAAAACGGTTTAATTATCAACGCAGCGTTTTAACAATAATTTGTTGCGGTTTCATGTAAAATGTTTTCAAAAAATTAGAACAGTTACGTTTACGCGTTCTAAAGTAAAAGTAACCCAAGAAAAAAAACCAAAAGAGAAAAGAATTAAATTTCTTTAAAAATTCAAATCAAAAAAAAAGAAATTTTTTTTTAACGAAAATTACGAAATCCGAAAAAAAGTAAAAATTTATTTAAAAAAAAAAACACAAAATAAGTGAAAACTTTTAAATTATACAATATGTTATAACAATAACAATAAGTTGTGGTAAAAAACGTGCATTTGCAGCAATTTTTGGCCGTGAAAAAATTTAAAAATTTTTTTCAACTTCTCAAATTTCTTTAACAAAAATAAACAAAACAACACAACACTACCTCTTTATAAAACAATATTAAAAATATTGTTTTGATTCGCAGTATTAATTTAAATTATTAAAGGAAATCTAAATTAAAAACCAAGACGACAACATGACTTCTAAGGAACAAATTATGGCCAGCGAAGAAAAGGGTGTAGAAAAGCCACCAGGTAGGTGTCCTATTTAATAAAAAAAAATAAATTGAATTTAAAAATTTTTACATTTAAAAATTAAAATTTAAAACGTATTTTTCTATTTAAAATTTAAAAAATAAATAAAAATTAAAGTTTTTTTTTATTTAAAAATTATAAATTTTAATATTAAAAAATTAATTTGAAATATAAAAATTTATTAAAAAAAAATAACTAAAATTCATTTAAATTGAAGGAAAATTAAATTTAAAAAAATTAAATACTTGCCGTAAAATTAAGGCAAAAAAAAAATAATAATAAAAATAATAGAATAAAAAAAAACATTTCTTTCTTCATTAATTAATTAATTAATAAATATTAAAATATTATATACATAATTAATTGAAGTATTAATTAATTTTTTTTATTAAAAGAAATGTTTTTTCTTTATTTTTATTTTTAATATTATTTTTTTTTTTATAAAAGAAATCATAAAGTGTTAGATTAATACTATGTTCAGCCATAAAATTTTATTAAATCAATATTCGGTTTATTGAGAACAATATACGAAAATTTATTATTTAATCATCTCGTAAACAAAACAGCTGATTGCTTCAAAATCATAAATGAAATACAAACCTTTCTCTTGACCTTCCATTTTTTGTTTGTCGTTGTTTACATTTAAAGTTGACAAATATCAATAGAAAGTGTTCGGAAAAATGTAATATGCTTACTGAAAGTACTTAAGACAGTGCTGTATTTTATTGCACAATATTTAATTGAAATTTTATATGAAATATTGAAATAAATAATGGCGTTTATTGCGATTTACACCGTAAAAGTAAATGTCTGAACCCAGTATAAGTTCGGCTACGAAATTAATCAAAACTGAAAAGTCTGTTTTACACAATATAAATCATTTTGATCGATAATATTTAACTTTGGGTTTTGAGAGTAAAAAACCGATCTAACCATGTTTTATACGCCTTTTTTGGTATGAATCCTAGCTTTGCCATCGTTAAGGAAGCTTTCCTTTGCTGCCTTCTCACGTTGTGTGCGTTTTATGTGTTAATTTTACCCACTAGTTGCGGAACTGAGGTCGCCGTGGTCTAGTAGGTTTTAAGTCTAATAAGCCAGTAGTTCGAGTCCCTGGCCAGACATCAAAATAAAATACAAAAAGTATTTTTTCGGCGATTTCTTCTCAGCAGATTTCTGGCAAAAACTCTGAGAATAAAAATAAAATTGCCATGAAAAGTTTCTCAAAAGTCTGTCGTTCGGAGTCAACTTTAAACTGTAGGTCCCGCCACTTATGTATAAAATTAACACACACAACATAAGTAGTGTGAGAAACTAGGTTAATAATCCTGGCTGAAGGGTTGTAATGACCAATTATGTATGTATGTAGTTGCGGGACCTACAGTTTGAAGTTAACTCCGCACGACAGATTTTTTGAGAAACTTTCATGGCAATTTTATTTTTATTCTCACAGTTTTTATTAAAAATCTCCCGAGAACATCTACGCTATATTCGTCATAATTTTTTATCGTTTTGTTTGTATTTAAGATTATAACAATAATAGTTTATAGGCTTCTTATCTTGGTGATAACATCATGTAGTGGGGCACGTTCTCCTTAGACAAAGGGACAGTATCTTCAATAATTTACAGAAAGAGAGCCTCTATCTCCTAAGCTTTCTTGTTTTTTTTAATATATTTTTTTTATAAAGTGCTGCTGGTTTCATGCCCACAACTGTTTCTTCCATTAACACTCTTAATATGATTTTAAGAAAACCACTCTATTTATCCGAATAACAGGAATTTCTGTTTCGAAAGAATCATATTGAAACCTTAAAAAAAATTTTGTTTTTATTTCCAATTCCGTTTTTTATTTCAATTCTTTTTAAACTAATTTCGTTTCTAGTATTATTTTTGATTATTTTATAAACCTGCACTGGTTTAAAATTTGTAATATTTTTATAATGATTGATTGATTGTTTTTTATTTTTAATTTATTTTTTTAAAGCACAAAACAAAACACGTTTAAATTTTTAATTTTTATTTTATAAAGTATTT
Organism: Sarcophaga peregrina; assembly: GCA_014635995.1. Classification (NCBI taxonomy): domain Eukaryota; kingdom Metazoa; phylum Arthropoda; class Insecta; order Diptera; family Sarcophagidae; genus Sarcophaga; species Sarcophaga peregrina. The sequence continues at coordinate 81,244,496 of CM025793.1, read as the reverse complement.
CGTATTTTGTTTATTTATCTTCTATTTCTTTCAAATATTAATATTCGCCACCAAACTTTTAAAAACAACCAAATAAACTTTCCATTTGACTGAAATAAATTTAAAAAATTGTTTGCAAAATATTTTTTGCTTTTTTTACGTTATATTCCCTAGCATTTTTAGTACAAAGCAATTAAAAGAAAAAAAAATTGTTTGTTTGTTTTTGAAGAGGCCTGTTCAAGCGGTTTCCAAGAAATATTTCTCAATCTCTAATGATAGAGTTTCGCACATCAAACGTAATTCAAATAGAAATCAATTAAAAGTCAATATTTTTGCCATTCAAACGGCGTAAGGTTTCTATGGTTTTGGTTGGCTTTCGTTGTTATGATTTTATTATCAATTGCGTTGAACAGATATCCGATTCTGACTCATAGGCAGATGGTCTATAAAGTTTATTCAATTATTGACAAACGTTTCTTATAACCAGGCTGCAATAAAATCTCTGTCGAACATTGCGAATAATTCCTGGATCTTCAGGGAATGTCGCCGCTGCCTCAACCTTCTTTCTAGGCGGTTAAGTCTCACATTTATCTGGGTCCCTGGACACCGTGAGATTCTGGGAAACTACAGAGCATACGATCTGGTTAGGGCTGGTGCACTTTTTCCGGAATCCTCTACAATCAACTCGGGAATGTCACCTCGTTCAAACTGGCCATCACGCAGAAATTCTCCCGAGATGCCAACCTATCCTGTATCAATAAGGAGTTCTGCTCACCGCTAGGCTCACTTGGCCCTCAATGCGTAGAAGGTTCGTGCGCCTTCTTTACTTGAATTTGGTCGTAACATCATCTCGATCACAATGGCCATGCTTACAGGTCACTGTGTTATGGGTAGACTCGCGAAAATTACGCGGCACCCATTTAACGACTTCTGCCGTGGATGCAGGTCCGCTGAGGAAGAGGACACTGTTAACCACTTTTTTTTTTATTAAACCACCACTCAGGGGATGACCCCTACTCATGCAGTGCTTTGTGCAGGTTTAGAAAAGGTGGAAAGAGGGAAAATGTGAACGGCAAGGAAATGAATTGCTGCTAGGTGACTATAAAATGGCCAGTGCTATACCTTCACCATTAGACAGTCTACAACAATTAACCCCAAGAAGCCCGCAGTTTCTCACACCACTTGTGTTGTGTGTGTTAATTTTATACAGAAGTGGCGGGACGTACAGTTTAAAGTCGACTCTGATCGACAGATTTGAGAAACTTTTCAAGAAGAGAAAGAGAAGAAATCGCCGAAAAAATACTTTTTGTATTTTTTTTATTTTGATGTCTGGCCTGGGACAGATATAGGTTATTTGGCTCTCCAATCCTTGTCAGCTTGACAGGGCTATCGTCAAGGATATAGTCTCGTTTATCAAGCTTTCAAGCTGGTTTTCCAGAGTTTGGTCGTCGTGCTTCAACGTGCAGCCCTTCCCATGACCCATCTTCTCCCCCTTGGTTCGGAGAACCGGGTCAGTACAGAGACTGTGTTCACCTGTGGTGTCACAACGGGCCGCTATGCGTTCTCATATGAGCTTTTGGCATAAAGCTACCATACTAACCTAACCTAACCTTTTTTGCTTTAGAGATGCCGTTGAAAGAAAATTCATACTCTAGCGTTTTCCTTCAAGTCTGACCAAAACTAATGAGGTTCTCCTAGACTCTATTCTATAAAATTTTTTCCGGCTGTTTTACGGACTAAAGCACTAAGCGTTCATACATATTTGATTAGGCAAAATAGAGCGACGTCAAGACTTTCTAACAAAATATAGTAGTAAAACAACTCATTTCGCTTTGAATTTGTACCAAAAACAACATGCATTTTTACTTTTTTTTTCAAGTCCACACCCACCTCCTGCCAAATCCGATGCCCCTTGCCTATTTCGCCTGCTAAAAATGACAAAACTCAGGTAAAAATAACAACAACCACACGTCAAAAGTAAACATAAACATACTTTTCGCCTCGTTTTTGACATGTGTGTCGATCAGCTGTGTTGATAACAGTATTCGATATTGACAGCACGTTAAAGAGTGAAGTTAGCTGCAAAGAACTACTGCAATGTTTACATTTTTTTATTTGATCATAATGTTGTTTTCACTGTTTTCATGTCAAAGCGATTTATCATCCGCAATTGAATTTTTATATGTACAGTGGATAGCAAAAGTCTAAGTACTTAGTTGGTTAAAAAGTTAAGTTAGCATTACTTTTCATAACTTTCGGTATGCCGCGTCAACGTTGGACACGCTGAACTTTTATTTTGATTGGTCTGTTATTAGCCAGCTGTTTGGGCTGTAACACTGTGAATCCGATAGTATTTGTAGTACTGAGGGGATCCTCTTGGGGTCGACGTGGTCTAGTAGGTAGTGTGCTGGCTTATTAGACGTAAAGCCTGGGTTCGAGTCCCTGGCTAGACATCATAAATAAAAAAATACAAAATGTAATTTTTCGGCGATTTCTTCTCTTTCTCTTCTTGAAAAGTTTCTCAAATAAATCTGTCGTTCTGAGTCGGCTTTAAACTGTAGGTCCCGCCACTTCTGTATAAAATTAACACACACAAAATAATTGGTGTGAGAAACTGTGGACTTCTTGGGGACGATTGCTGTAGGCTGTCTAATGGTGAAGGTATAGCACTGGCCATTTTATAGTCATCAGCAGGAACTCGTTTCCGTTCACATTTTCCCTCTTTCCACCTTTCCTAAACCAACCTGCACAATGCACTGCATGGGTAGGGGTCATCCCCGGAGTGCAAGTTTACTCAAAAAAAAAAAAAAAAAGCGAAGGATAATCTAATTTTGCTTACTGGTATTGTAATTCCAGTTGAAAAATTTTAGGTAATGAAATTTCTCCAATCAGTAATCATGAATATGTAGCAGCTTTAATGAATTTTTTTTTAAGTAACAACAAATTCAAGGTTCAAGTTTTTGTTTAAATATGGGTCAACGTTTTTATTTTTTATAAAATTTTTTTTTTTAAATTTTTATTGTTTCATTATTATTTTTTTTTTTTTTATTTATTTTTATTTATTTTTTTTTTAATTTTTATTTATTTTTTTTTTTAATTTTTATTTATTTTTTTTTTATTTTTATTATTTATTACCGTTGAAAATTACTTTCAAAAGAATGCGGAATTACAAAAAAAAATTTTAAAAGCAAATATTAACAGCGAAATAAAATTAAATCTTACTTTTACTTTTTTTTATTTTTTCTTTTAAATTCTTTCAAGTGCTCACGTTTTTGTAATTTAAATGGAAAAACTTTTAGAAAAAAAATTTTAAACATTTATTGGACTATAAACTAGTATAGTCTGGAAAGAAAAAAACAATTAAAATAAAAGATAAAAATGTATTCATTTAATTAAAAAATAAAACCTAACAAGTACTGGAACTAATAGAACGTTTTTATTAATATTTTAAATGCTTCAAATGGCCACACCTATCTGCATGTAAGGGAATTGTGTCAAGCATTGCAAACCTAACCTCAATCTAACCTAAGAATATTTTTGACATAACCTTGAATTGTTTTTTTCCAGTCTTTAATTCTCTGTGTGTAGATTTAACCACATTGTTGCTATTGTTGATACACTGGAGAGGTGTTTAGAAAATTACAATCCTTTGGGCTGCGTGTGGTATTTTTTTTTTTTTGTACAGCCACTTGCTGTTTAATTAGCAAAGTGTGAATTATAGTGTATGTTAAAAGTAAATACCCCTTATTAAACATTTTTTAATAATTGAGGGTTTAAAATTATATGTTGTTGCAAAAAAAAAAGTGTTAAAATGTTAAAAAAAAATTTATTTAAAATTCCGCAAACAATTTGTTGACTTTTTCAAAATAAAAGCGACATATTAAATTTATGATTTTTTTTATTTTTATTTATTTAAAAAATAAACGTAAACAAGGTCAGAACGAAAAAAAAAGTAACCAAAATTGGTAATAAAAAAATATTTAAAAAAAGCCGAAAAATAAAAAGTCAATGAATCCATTTTTCTTTATTTACATGCTTATGAATTAAAATTAAATTCTATACAGAATTTGTTTTAATTTAATTTGTTTAATACGCTTTACAGGTTAAAAACAAAATTATATTGAATTGAAAAAAAAAAATTTTAAATTTTTGTATTTTTTTATTTATAAACGTTCTTAGCATAACAAATAACTTCCGCTAATTTAAATTGAAACTAAGCTCAGTTTAAATTTAAATTTAAAGCTTTTTTCTTTTTACAACAAATAAAGAAAAAAAGAAGGTTATTTTTCCATACTAAAAATTGCAACAATACAGGCAATAATAAACAAAAAAACAAAAAAAACATCGCGTATTCAATTCAATTTAAATGTAATCCCCCCATACCATATAAGTATGCTACACTACTTGCTAGCTACTCTATATCGGCATGTATAATACACACGGAATTTTTTTTGTTTGTTAAATTCAGTTGTCATCTTCAAGTACTCGTTTATGTTAAATGAATCAGAAAAAAAAAATTAAATTAAATTTACACACATTTTGTATGAGTTGTTGTTGTCTCTGTTTTGTTTTTTTTAACTAGAAACACTTGTGATTTGTTTTGTGCGTTTTTTTTTTAATTTTTTTTTATTTTTATTTATTTAAAAAATAAACGTAAACAAGGTCAGAACGAAAAAAAAAGTAACCAAAATTGGTAATAAAAAAATATTTAAAAAAAGCCGAAAAATAAAAGTCAATGAATCCAATTTTTTATTTACATGCTCAAAATTAAATTCTATACAGAATTTGTTTTAATTTAATTAATTTAATACGCTTAACATGTTAAAAACAAAATTATTTTGAATTGAAAAAATTTAAAATTTTTTTTTTTTTATTTTTTTTTTTATTTATTTATAAACGTTCTTAGCATAACAAATAACTTCCGCTAATTTAAATTGAAACTAAGCTCAGTTTAAATTTAAATTTAAAGCTTTTTTCTTTTTACAACAAATAAAGAAAAAAAGAAGGTTATTTTTCCATACTAAAAATTGCAACAATACAGGCAATAATAAACAAAAAAAACATCGCGTATTCAATTCAATTTAAATGTAATCCCCCCATACCATATAAGTATGCTACACTGCTTGCTTGCTACTCTATATCGGTATGTATAATACACACGGAATTTTTTTTTTTTTTTTTTGTTTGTTAAATTCAGTTGTCATCTTCAAGTACTCGTTTATGTTAAATGAATCAGAAAAAAAAAATTAAATTAAATTTACACACATTTTGTATGAGTTGTTGTTGTCTCTGTTTTGTTTTTTTTAACTAGAAACACTTGTGATTTGTTTTGTGCGTTTTTTTTTTAATTTTTTTTTATTTTTCTTTAGTGTAAATGACCTCATATACACAGACTGTTATTGATAGGGAAACTACAATACAATGGCTTGGTTAAAACAGCTGTTTTTTGTTTTTGTTTTAAATTTCACTTGTATTCTGTTAAGTTTGTTCCACTACTTTAGGTTAAATTTGGTTTATATTGACAGTTGGCACAAAGAGGGGACATATTCCCTCCCATTTTTCTATAACTCTTAGGGCCATTATTATAACTTACCCTTAACTAAAGGGAGGATTTAAACGGAGAGATAAATTGTCGCCGTGGTCTAGTAGGTAGCGTACAGGATTATTAGACGTAAAGCCAGGGTTCGAGTCCCAGGCCAGACATCAAAATAAAATACAAAAAGGATTTTTTCGGCGATTTTTGGTTTTATTATATGGCTTTGTTTCAGTTTCAATTGACGTTTCATATTAAATTATAATTTAATTTTTGCTAGATTTAACGGTATTAAAAAAAAAACACCTCCTACGTCAAAATTTTGTTATTAATTTAAGCACTATATATTGACGTTTCTCATCAATAAAAACAAAATGAAGTTGTTGTCTTTGTTGTTTACATAAAAAATTTAATCATAAAATGTTTATTTTTCTTAAAAATAAATTTTTGTTTATTTTTTCAATTTTTAAATTTAATTTTTTTTTTTTTCGTTATAATAAAATATCAACGTCATATTGTTTATAATTTCTTAACTTGATAATTGTTTAAAACAATATAAAAAAAATTTTTTTTTGAAACGGATTTTACGTGTAAATTATTAACAAAATTTTTACATTCATTCGCAATTCGATTTTTTTGTTTTGTTTTTTTTGTTAATTTAATGTGACAGTTTTGATTTTGGTTTTTTTTTTCTTTTTTTATTTGAATATAATGATGCAGATTAAATTGAAATTGATTATTAAGTTCATAAACATTTTGGTATTTAAATTTTTTTATTATTATTATTTTATGCAAATTTTATTCAAATTAAACATGAAAAAAAAAATATTTTTTAACCGCTTGCCTGGCTAAACCTCATTTAAAATTCCTACGTCTGTTATATTTAATTTTTTTTACACAAATGCGATATCCCCTGCCTTCTCTCCGTTACACACATGCAATTAGAAAACAAATATTCAAAATATCTCCAATATAGTGTAGAGTCACCTACCTAAATAAAATATAGAAAGATTTCTTTTTATGCATAAATTAAAATGAAATCATTTAACAGATATTTAAAGGTTATTTATAAAAATTGTTTAATAAATATGTTAGAAAATAATATTAAAATTGTTAGTAAATAAGAAAATATCGATTTTTAAGTGATTTAACAAAAATAAAAATTTTGGCGTTGCCAATTATTATTTTCCGTAAATAAATTTCAAATAAAAATCTCCTTTATAAGCTTAAAAAAATCTTAATGTAACAGATTTTTAAAATAAATAACATTCATTGAACTTTTATAGCGTTTCCATTTTATTGCGTTGCCAATTTTATACTTAAGTTGCAAGTTTTTCAACAAGCATACATGGAACTTAAGACTGAGTCGCTTAATTGCATATTAACCTCCCCAAAAAAAATTTTAACTTCCTTATGCATAGAAAATATAGTTCTCATTAAATATTTAGCGTTGCCAATCTTTTAAGCGATACCATTAATCATAATTAGAATAGAAGCTCTAATTAATTAATTGCATATTAAACTCTTTAAAATATGAAACTTTTTATTCATAGAAAATATAATTCTTATTAAATATTTAGCGTTGCCAATCACTTGAGTGACATCATTAGCCATAAATACAAGTAGAATAACATTCAAAGTTGTAGTGCTTAATTGCATATTAAACTCTTTAAAATATTAACCTCTTTTTCCTCATATAGTTCTTATTAAATATTTAGCATTGCCAATCACTTGAGTGATACCAATAATCATAAATACAAGTAGAATAGAATTCAAAACTGTAACACTTAATTGCATATTAAACTCTTTAAAATATTACCCTCTTCATAGAAAATAAAGTTCTCATTAAATATTTAGCGTTGCCAATCTTTTGATAGAATATAATCATAAATAGAATAAAATTCAAAGCTGTAATGCTTAATTGTTTACTAAACTCTTTCATATATTAATCTCTCCATGAAGAGAAAATATAGTTCTTATTAAATATTTTGCATTGCCAATCACTTGAGTGATACCAAAAATCATTCACAGCTGTAACACTTAATTGCATATTAATATTTTAAAAATATTAACCTCTTCATAGAAAATAAAGTTCTCATTAATTATTTAGCGTTGCCAATTTCTTTAGTGCCACTCTTAATCATAAAAAGAATAGAATTCAAAGCTGTAATGCTTAATTGTTTACTAAACTCTTTCAAATATTAATCTCTCCATGAAAAGAAAATATAGTTCTCATTAAATATTTAGCGTTGCCAATCTTTTGAGCGATACCATTAATCATAATTAGAATAGAAACTCTGATTAATTAATTGCATATTAGACTCTTTAAAATATTAACCTTTTTATGCATAGAAAATATAATTATCATTAACCATTTAGCGTTGCCAATCTTCTGAGTGACACCAATAATCATAAATATAATAGAATTCAAAGTTATAATGTTAATTGCATATTAACCTCTTTAAAATATTAACCTTTTTATGAAACGAAAATATATGCACATAGTTCTCATTAAATATTAAACGTTGCCAATCACTTAAGTGACATTATTAATCTTTTATGGTTTTTAACTTAAATTCATGGCAAAACCCTTCAAAATAATAATAAATAAATTAATAAATACAACTTTTAACTATTTTAAATTATAAAAAAATAATAAATAATGAAGATACAGCGTTGCCATTTACTTCAAGTAAAATCATTTTTTATTACATATGCCCTTAATGTCGCAAATCTATTTGCATTAACATATTAAACATAATTTTTTTCTATTAACATTTTAAAGAATTTTTAACGTTTTTGTTAGTGTCTCTTACAGCTAGAGTTACCAACTTTATGCTATACTAATACACACTATTATGAATTATGAATTTTGTTGTTGTAGCTTATTAAAACTATTTTTCAGTTCTGTAATCAGTTTTTTTTTCAATTTGGCATTGCCAATTACAGCTGGAGTTGCCAACCGATTATTATTTACAGATTATTTATATACTGAATATTATATTAGTTTTAGGTATTATTATTTTATTAGGTTGGCGTTGCCAACATTATTCCCTATATTACATACTATTATACCTATATGCTATTACTTCTCTTTTTTATTATTTACAAAATTCTTGAAGGAATTGCCAACTACTTTGTATATTATTTCATTACACCATGTTTTAAGTATTTATGTATTTGTTGTCTTGTGTCCATCTTAGCATATATCACTGCAACATTGTTTCTTATTAGCCTTTAAGGACTTGTTAAATCACCCATGACCATAATGATTTCCTTTTCTAAATAACTATTACACGATCCTCCTATGTAGCCTTCCTTTTTTTGGTAGGGAGTTTTTTTTTCTTGATTTTATTGAAATGGGTTAGAATTACCAACCATTTTGTGTTAATCATTGAACAATTTTTTTTTTTTAATTTCTAGTTAACTAAACACCAAGCTGATAAATTTTTGTAAAGCAGAACGACGGTGGTCAATTGGCAACTCCAATTTATTTAATTTAATGTAAATGAATGATTTTTTTGTTAAAAATATTTTCATTTTTGCAAATTTCGGCCTTCTTTTTAACAATATCTCTCATTTTGGGCTAATAAATAATGCAAATTTTGTTTAAAAATAACTAAACAAGTTTTACGATAATTAAGAAATATTTTTAAATTTAACCAAAGAGTACTTTCAAATCCATTTTAAACTGCTGTTTTAAGTGCTCGTTAATTATGGCTTAAAAGGCTTATTTCTTTTTATTTTTTTTTAAGTTAATGAGACCTTTAAAGAATTCATTGGCAGTTTGCTGCTTTAGAGGAATTAAATAATGAAAGAAATTTTGTTTTTTTTTTTCATATTTAAGTGCTTTAAGTATTTAAGACAATAAACAAATATTTGTTAACAATTTCAATTAATTTCAAACATAATTATTGTCAAGATCATTATGCTGTATGTGTAATAGAAAATAAAAGTACTATTCGGCAACAAAAATTAGGCCATTGTTAGAGATAATTCCGTAACAAATACAATAAAACCAAAAAAAAAAACTAATGATAATTAACACATACATACATATATGGCTATTAAGCTAACGGTTAATTTAAATTTAACAAAAAAAAGACAAAAAACACGTACAAATTGGCAATGTTATCGCTGTTGTAAACTTGACGCACACATTAAACTCTCCATATTAGTGCATATTTACGTAAATTACCACCAGTACAGTAATGTATGTGAAACACATGCAAAAACAAAAATATGGCAATATTTGCTTAAAAACATTCGATTGAAAACTTCACACACACACACACATAAGTTTTATTTCACTTAAGAAATCTTTTCAGTGTTGCTAAGCGTTGTTATAAAAAAAAATGAAAAATGAACTCCAAACAACACCAAAGAAATCTCTTTTCGTTAGCCTTGCTTTGTTGTTGTTGTTGTTTTTTTTCTTATACCATTTATAGTTAGTTGGCAACACGTTTCTCATATACTTCAATTTCAATTTGTTTTTTTTTTTTATTGCATTTTATGTTTATTTATGTGGTTTTTTTCTTCTCCAAGCGCACGTGCTTAAAACCTGACTTTACAACTACCTAGACATTTGGGTCTGTGGGCAATTATGTTGAACTTGCAACTGAATTTTATGAAACTAGCTATACAACAGTACAACAACAAACAATTGCAATAAATTAAATCCACTACAGAAATTTTTTGCAACCAACAAACAAACTTTAACGAATTGATTGCTTTAAAAAACATGTTTTGGCGCCTCGAATTTGGCTCAAAGACGTCAGGTAGTTAGTTGTAGAAATTTGTATGCAAACTTGACGTTTCAAAACAATGCAAAAAAAAAAACAAATTATTTATGCAGGCGAAAATTATATGCTATGAGACAGAGACAACAAAAAATGATGGGCAATGTCGACCCATAGACATTAGGAATGTCTCAAATTAATTTCAGTTTTTTAAATATTAAAATTTTTTGAATAATTAAAAAAAAAAACTCAGAATGGACATTGTAGCAACAGATTGGCAACACTAACATTTGCTAGAGTGAAGTTAGCTGCGAACTATAATGTTTACATTTTCCTTTATTTAATCATAATACCATGTTCAGACATGTACTTTTATTGAGTGCAATATTTTAAGTGTTCAGACATAACAATATACGCAGTTCAGCTGCTTATTCAATATTTATTTGACAGCTTGTTGTTTTAACAACATTATTTTTATTCGGTTTTCTTGTTGTAGCGTCAAATATCAATTGATAGTGTTTGGAAAATTGTAATATGCCTACTTGAGGTCGCCGTGGTCTAGTAGGTAGTGTGTTGGCTTATTAGACGTAAAAGCCAGGGTTCGAGTCCTAGGCCAGACATCAAAACAAAATACAGAAAGTATTTTTTCGGCGATTTCCTCTCAGCAGATTTCTGGCAAAAACTCTGGGAGTAAATAAAATTGCCATGAAAAGTTTCTCAAAAAATTTGTCGTTCGGAGTCGACTTTAAACTGTAGGTCCCGCTACTCATGTATAAAATTAACACACACAACATAAGTGGTATGAGGAACTAGGTCAATAATCCTGACTGATGGGTTCTAATGACCAATTATGTATGTATGTATGTTCAGACATGTACTTTTATTGAGTGCAATATTTTAAGTGTTTAGACATAACAATATACATAGTTCAGCTGCTTATTCAATATTTATTTGACAGCTGGTTGTTTTAACAACATTGTTTTTATTCGGTTTTCTTGTTGTGTTGTCAAATATCAATTTATAGTGTTTGGAAAATTGTAATATGCTTACTGAACGTATTTATGACAGTGTTGTATTTCAAGTTTTAAACAATATTTTAACAATTTATGAATTTATTGAGCAATAATTGACATTTTATATGAAATATTGAGCTCAATAATGCCGTTTATTGCGATTTACTTAATATAAGTGCATGTCTAAACATAGTATAACTGTTTTCACATCAATTGGCAATACTTTTCATGACAAAACCTTAACTTTGTTTCGGAATGCTACTTCAGCATCAACGCTGGACACTAGCCAACGCAGCGCTAAACGTTTTTATTTAGGTAATAGGTTGGTAATACTAACATCCATTAAAATCCTTTTTAAATAGTAAATATTTCCTATAATAAAAAACTTCAAAATAAAGATTAGAGTTGCCAATTTCCTAATTTAAAAGACTTATTTTTTTGACATCAAAGTCTTATTTGGAAAAACTTATAAAATACCAATTTATGAAATATAACTTATTCGCAAAAAATAGAAAATAGTGTTGCCAATTATTAGGCAGTTTAGTATAGTACATAGGCAGTGTGTTGGCTTATCATATATATTATTTCTAAAGCACTTTTTTTTTTATCTCCCATATCACCGCATCAAATTTAATGAATGATATCTCATTTTAAAGGTTATATCTAACACTAATGGCGAAAAATAATTAGAAATTGAAAAATTAATATTTTCATTGATAAAAATTATATTTAATATAGAACTGCAGAATAATACTGTTGTCATTGTGATTATATGTGTTTGTTCAAATGTGCTAATACAGGGTCGATTAATAGTAATACAGTTCTACATAATATAGTATGTATTAAAATCCATTCTGGCAATATCGCTATTTGCTATAATGCCGTTTATTACTAAGTCAGTTATATATAATATGCATATTAAGTTGTAAAAAGCTGTTTTGGCAATTATTTTTATGTTACAAAAATGACAACTAACGGTGCGAAATATTCGCACGGGTCATTTAGTTATGAAATATAAGTTATTCGCAAAAAATAGAAATTAGTGTTGCCAATTATTAGTCGCCGTAGTCTAGTAAGTAGTGTGTAGGCTTATTAAACGTAAGGCCTAGATTCAGTAAAGAAAAATTTGCCATGAAAACTTTCTCGAAAATCTGTCGTTCGACGTTCACTTTAAATTAGGTTCCGCTACTCATGTATAAAATTAAAACACACAACATAAGGGGTGTGAGAAGATAGGTTGAAATCTTAACTAGAAGGCCAACTTTGTACATTATTTTTATGACATTCCTTTTATATAAATTCGAATTGCCAATTTATTAGCCAATTAATCTAAAGTATTTTCCTGTAAAAACTTAAAAACAAAAATTTAATTTCCTTGGTAATAAAAAAAAGTAATAAAAATTCTATTTTAATTAAATATACAAAAATAATACAATTTCCAATTTATAAATAACCTAGCGTTGCCAATTCTATTCCATACGCTTAGTATGTAACGTTTTAATTAAATTAAAAATTCTATGACTCGTCTTTTATTTGTACTCATCTGCTCAATTAAAAGTAATGTGTAGGAAAAAACAAAACATTCCATTTATTAACAAAAAAATAAATAAAAAAAATAAAAAAATAGTACAACAACTAAAACAATATGTAATACAAATAATAAAACTAAATTAAACGGAAATTCACATTTAAATGTAACAATTATTCTCTTAGTCATGGTCAACTCAAGCGTAACGACGACTAGCAGATGAGAAAAAACGAAATATTTTTTGCGTTATTTTTTTTTATTTTTATTATTCGATTTAAACCTATTTTTGATTGCATTTTATTAAATTTAAATAGCTAAAGAATATAGCACATCCATCAAACGCCAGCCAGCCAGCCATGTGCCAAAAATAAAAGAAAAAATTAATGTGGCCAAGAAAAATAAAAAAAATGTTTGTAATAAATAATAATAAATTTTCTTAAAATTTCATTAAAAATTTAAAGAAAAAAAGAATTAAATTTTAAATCTCAATGTCACAATAAAAATATTTTAAAATTTAAATTCAAAAGAATCATTCAAAAGTTAACGGTTTTTGATAAGCATTACAGTTTTTTGATTTAGTAAATACTGTTAACTCACTTTGATGGGGTGTGTGTCTTTGCTAACGATTTTTGTTATTCTCTTGATACATTTATTTTTCACATCCCATAAGTATGCTTTAATTTTTAGTAACTAGTATTGTTGTTTTTGCTTGTTTATGGTGTTAACAGTTACAGTAACTCTGTTAAGTAATGTTACCAGATAAAGGTATTCAATGAAAAGGGATTTTTAAGGGAAATTAAAATTTTATTTAAAAAAATATATAAACAAATTTATTTATTTTTTAACAATAAATAAAATAATAAAAAATAAACAAATTATATAATTTTTTTTAACAAGAAATTTCTTTAATAAATATTGTTTTAAAGTAAATTTTTAAATTTTATTTTTTCTAGGTTATAATTTCTAAAAAAAATTTTAAAAAATCAAACTTTTAATTAGAACTCACTAGCTCTACTTTAATTAACTTAATGCTTAGCCAGTTTTATTTTAAATTGTAAAATATATATATTTTTTTTGTTGTATTTTAATTTATTTATTTTTATTTATTTTTTAAATTTTTAATTTTTATTTTTTTTATTTTTATTTTTTTTATTTTTGTATTATATTTTAATGTTTGACTTTAACTTTAAACTAATTGCTTCTCTTTAATTCTTTTATTTGCAGGTATGTTCTCGAAAATAAATCCTGATTTAAAAAAAAAATCCGTAAACTATTGTAAGTTATTGAGTCTTGTAAATTCATAAAAAGGACCTGTTAAAGATGTTTATTATTAAAAAAAAACTTTAGAGATAATTAAGCATTTTACAAATGCACTGAAATATGAATCCTAGGCTATCCTTATAAATGGTTTTTATCGCGGGGAAACTTAATCCATATTGTACGGAAGCAAAGCTGCCAGATTTGATGATTTTGCGCTCCAAAAATATCATTTTGATGATGTGACGATTTATGCCCTTATTTTGACGATTTTTAGAAATTAAAAATTTACATCATATTCTTTACTTTAGTACATTAAAAGCCCCTTTAAGGTTTGTAGTTACTTTGTAGTTATTACTGTTGCAAATTTAAATGATGCCTAGAAGCCAAAAAATTACAACTTCCCCACGAAAGGAGTTTCACATACGATAAGTCCAACTAAAGAATAAATTTTGTCTGGAATGCAGTGTGCAATCCACTGGCCTATCGTCCACATACATACGTATGTATGTGCTAGCCAAGAAAGGCGAGTGTTACGTAGAAATACATGATTCTCGGGAACAAGTCCCTTATTTCGCTTAAACAAAATCCATTATAATAGCGATAGAAAAGTAAAATACAAACCATATTGCAACCAAGCTCCAACGAATCATCCATTGATTGGTTCGATACCCTACCGTTATTAACGGGCATTTTCGCCCTCATCCGTACGCGATCGGCCTATGCATGAGATATGTATTCCATTATCTTTCGGATATAAGTGGTGTAAATAGTAAGAAGATCAGATAAAGTGAAGTATTTCTTGCTTTCTCTTAGGAAGTTAAGGTACTGGAAAATCTATTGGTTCTGACGAACATCACTGGGAATTTTCATGCCGATTTTGTGACGATTATTTTTACGATTTCCATGAACGTCAAAGGACGATTTTGACGATTTCTTTTTTCTAATATTTGACGATTTAATGCTTTAATTAGCAATTTAATGTTAGCACTACATACAAACATAATTGGACATTACAACCCTTCAGTCAGGATTACAAACTAGCTTCTCGCACTACTTATGTTGTAAGCGTTAATTTTTTATACAAAAGTGGCGGGAATCTTTTTCATGGCGATTTTATTTACTCTCAGAGTTTTTGCTAGAAATTTGCTGAGAGAGGAAGTCGCCGTATAAATATTTTTGCATTCTTTTTTTTTTTTTTAATAAAAACCAACACTCAGGGGATGGCCCCTATTCATGCAGTGCATTGTGCAGGTTTAGGAAAATAGGTTTTAGGAAGGTGGAAAGAGGAAGTAGTGTTTGTGGACATTCGATTTTTTTTTAATAAAAACCAACACTCAGGGGATGGGCTCTATTCATGCAGTGCATTGTGCAGGTTTAGGAAAATAAGTTTTAGGAAGGTGGAAAGAGGAAGTAGTGTTTGTGAACATTCGATTTTTTTTTTTAATAAAAACCAACATTCAGGGGATGGCCCCTATTCATGCAGTGCATTGTACAGGTTTAGGAAAATAGGTTTTAGGAAGGTGGAAAGAGGAAGTAGTGTTTGTGGACATTCGATTTTTTTTTTTTTTTTATAAAACCAACACTCAGGGGATGGCCCCTATTCATGCAGTGCATTCCATTTTTTAGGAAAATAGGTTATAGGAAGGTGGAATATTTTCATATTTTCGTTTTAATGTCGGACCCTCTACCTACTAGACTACACAATGTATAATTGCTAGTACGCCCTTACCTCATCCTTTCTTTAGGGCGAAAATAAATAAGGCAACTAAAGAACCCGTCCGTCATTAGTTAAACGTTATCTGAAATGTAAGGCACGTTATGCTTGGATACAAGTCACGTATTTTCTGATTAACAAGTGAGAAAAAGAATTTCAATAGCCCTGCATTATTAAATCCATAATTTAAAACAAAATTTTTTTATTACTTTGTCACTGCGATAACAAAAGTAGCAAAGTGCGACAAAGTGTTGCATTCAATAAAAAACTTTAGATTTTGAAAGGGAAATTATCTTCAGCGTTAAGAAACCTTCAGACATTTTGATAACATTTTAACATATGTAGTGTTGTTGTTTCAAAAAGATTTGAACCTAGCGAGTCATAATTGTTCCTAAAAAAATTGTCTGAAATCTACTACACTGCTACGCCATGTCATATCATTAACACTTTGAGTCATTTTTGCAGCAGAATTTCTTCCATATTTTTTATCTCTCTAACAACGAATACGATTTGTGTATACAAATTTCATTAACTGCCATTTCCACTTTAAAGTCAATTTATCTCATAATCACTGGTGAAATTAATTTAATATGACGTTAAACTGGCCTGAATGACTTGACGCATTTTATTCACACGTTTTTTCCGTGTGTGTGTCTGTCTCATTCATCAGCAGCTATATTTGCAAAGTATGACTAAAAAAATTACGCTTGTATGCTCACGAGTTTAAAGTACATGCTGATCCGTACTGTCATTTCAAAATACTTTCAACATTTTGCAAAAATCGTGTTATAATCGTGATTAGATTTTTGTATATGGTCCCCATATACCGCCTAGCCAATGCTGGTTGCTCTTAACACAAGATAACCATCTATTCTGTCACGAGTTTTAGTATTAAATTTAGACGTTTTTTTTTTTTTCAACTCAAAATCAAACGTGTTATGTAGGGGAGAAGTTTTGGGGACGAAGGACGGGTTGTTGTTTGGGCATATTTAATTGAAAAATGCCGGTAATATTCCGTTGTATTTGAAATAAAATAAAAAATAAAAAAAAATATTCAGAAAAACGTCGCGTAATTTATTAACGTTTTAATGAAATTCAAACAACTTTTTTAGATAAAGACCCACACTAAAAATAAAATTTCTGATAAAGCTACAACTACAACTCTTACTGATTATAGGGAAGTTGAGCAGCAGGGTTTGGGGTTATTTATAAATGAGTATTCAAAAAAAGTTTCTAAATAAAAAGTGGTTTTGTAATAATGATATTGAGTTTTGAAAGTCATGCCATTGTTGCCAGATTACATACTTCCATACATAATTGGTCACTATAACCCTTCAGTCAGGATTACGACCTAGCTTCTTACCGCCACTTATGTTGTAAGCGTTAATTTTTTATACATAAATGGCGGAATCTACAGTTTAAAGTCGACTCCGAACAACAGATTTTTTTTTTTTTTTTTGCAATTTTGCTTACTCTCAGAGATTTTGCCAGAAGAGGAAGTCGTCGAAATAACATTTTCATATTTTCATTTTGATATCTGACTTGGAATTTGAACTCGGATCTTAAAGCCAAGCCAACACACTACCTACTAGACTACGGCGACTTATGGTTGCCAGATCGCTTGTTTTATTATGTTTGCACACATTCTTAATTGGTCCCTTCAGTTAAGATTACGACCTAACTCTTCACACTCACGGTACCTACATTTTAAACTCGGCTCCGAAGGACAGATTTTTGAAAAAATTTCCATGGAAATTTATTTACTCCTAGAGTTTTTGCCAGAAATCTGTTGAGAGGCAGTCCCCGAAGAAATATATTTTCATATTTCGTTTTTGTTGGAGATTTCTAACCTGTGGTTCAACCGAGACCTCTCAACCTATTAGCTTTGGGGCAACTTCATAATATTTATATTCATAACTACAAGGGCAATCCATCAGGTTAGTTTAAATTGACAGCTGCCTCAATGGACATAGTTTACCTAGGTCCAATAAGATTCCATTGTAACACCTATATTATTCATTCCGTCATAAAATCACCTGGTTGGTGTCTCTCAGCCATCCTGATAACTTTATGAAAACGTAGAGGATCGACGCCTCCATTCTATAACGTTCTAAGTGTCTAAGTACACTGTTTTTAATGCTCTTCCATTTTTAAATTCTACGTTCTCCAACTTAGGTCGTAGTGGTAGCTCTGATATCACAAAGCTCACTTGAGCACGCATGGCGGCCCGTTGTGATTCTCTAACTTAAATACTGTCAAAATTTGGTTGAGATGTGCCGATCCGTTCCGAAGTTATAGGCAAAAATCTACTTAGAATACACATACAGTCGTATATTACGTGAAAACTTTGAGAGCTCATAACTCAAAACACCCTTTTTCGACTTACGATGTTACAGAACAGAGGCGTCGATATTACCTTTAACTGGGAATGTTCTGTCAACAAACTCGCAGCCCAAAAATCCTGCGTCTAAAATTCCCCATGTGCCGAACAATGACAGAGAAGATGTTTTGGGAGGACAGGCCCGTGTTTTTTTTTTTTTTAATTAATCTTCTGTGAGCCCCTTTCACTTTCTAATAATTCCTCTAATTTTTTTTTTTTTTTTCTTTACACGAGATAAACTCTGTTTTTTGGTACTTATTAAAACCCCTTTTAGGAATAAACGCTTTTATTAAGTATGGCAACTTTATAACCACAATGCGGTGCTCTTGTTTTGTTGGCGTTTTTTTTTTTTTTGCTTTCGTTATATGAAGCTTTGTATGTCTCATACATTATTTCTGCGCCATACAATCACATTTATTAGCACTTGTTTTTATGGCGCTGTTAATAATTGTTGTTGTTTTTGTTTATTTTATATCTCTATAATTTTGTATATACAACACAGTGGTGTGCTTTTACTATTTATCAGCCGATTTACACGTGAGCAATTGCTCACATCACGTACGCTCACAGCACAACACATACACATACACACACACAATACGAAACAGAAAACATAGCCCCATACAGTACATACATTATATGTATATGGGTATGGGTGTGATAGTATAGCCAATGTACGTATGAGAGAGTGTTTATGTGGCGGAGTATTTTAATGATACGTTGATATAACCAAAAAAAGAAAGAAAAAACAACAACAATTATTCTTCGCTTTTAGTATTAAAATACATTTATTTTGATAATAATTTTGCAAAGAAAAAAAAACAATTGAAGCAATGCAAAAAATTTTATCAATTGATCAGAAAAGCTTTTCCCAATTGGAAAATGAAAGAGGCAAACACCAACCGGTATGAACTTTTGACTTTGAACTTTGCAAGGCCAAACTGAAGTTTGCACATTCTGAATCATTTTCTTCAAAAACACAGGGTGTATTATATTGTGTTTTAAAATAAACTCCGCTTAATACCGGTTGTAACCAGTGTTGCAAATTGTTTTGTTTTAATTTTCTTTTTTTTACATTGAATTGAATTGAATTTATTGTTATTTTAAATGATTTAAAAGCTATTTTTAAAATATTATTTATTAAGCAAAATGAATAACAAATATGTACTGTGCCTCATTTTAGATTTTTACTGTGTTTAGCTATTATAATTATAATTAATTACTTGAAATAATTTCTCTTTTATTTTTTAATGTTATATATTGTATATATACAAACATATATTTGTGCATACACCATGTTTGTGACGCAAATTAAAATATATTTTAATTTATTTTTAAAAATTTCGTTAATGATTTTAGTTCTTCCATTCTCCCTCTCTCTCCCTCTCCCTTTCTTTCTCTTTCACTTTGTGTTTTTTTTTTCTAAAATTTTTCCCTTCTGATTCAAAAATTCTATTTAAATTTGTTTGAAAATTTTTTATGTTTTGCAAAACACAAATAAAAAAGGTAAATAAAATCAGTATTTTGCAATTAAATTTAAAAATATTTTTACAAAAATTACTCAATGTCATTTTGCCGGTTAAATGATTACCGAAAATGTACCCAAATTACATTTAAAAATCATTTCCGTTTTAAATTTAACAAAAATTTTGAAATTTATTGACATGACACATGATTGAGTTTGGCAATTCAAGGCCAATATCTATCTATTTTTTCCTTTACATCATTAAAACAATTTTCAGAGAAAAAGGAATTCATTCAACATTATAATGATCAATTAAAAATGTAATGTGTAATGAAAATTAAGGAGAAAAAAAATTAATAAAGGTTGGCAATACAAGTTTTTATAGATAACATAAGTTATTCTTGTCAAATTCTTTTAAAATCCTTAATCTTAACATTCAATTTAAGGTTGGCAACACAATATTTTGTAAAAGAAAGACTTTATTAAATATATTTTCTTGGAATATATTTCATAATATAAATATAAAATTAATACCGAATTGCCAACCTAATTTTTAGAATTTAATCTTAATTCAATTTATTCAAATAAATTAGAAAATATACGATTAAAGTGAATTTCCGTAGTCTAATAGGTAGTGTGTTGTCTTATTAGCCGTGAGGCCTCGGCTCAAACCCTAGGTCAAACATTAAAAGGAAAGTATTAAAAAATATTACTTCAGCGACTTCCACTGAAGATTTTGCAGATTTCTGGCAAAAATTCTGAAAGTAAAATATAATTGCATTGAAAGTTTTTCAAAAGTCTGTCATTTGGAATCGATTTTAAACTGTATGTCCCGCCATTCATATAGACAATTAACACCCATAACATCAGTGGTGGGGAGACTAGGTCGTAGTCCAGATTAAAGGATTGTTATGACCAATTTTCTATATACATACATATATGTTGGCAACACTATTTTTTTTTTACGAAAAATAATTATAAAAATCTAAATGTTCTACGAATTTATTTTTTATAAAAACAAATATTAAATTTCTTACGAATTGCCAACTTATTTACTACAATTAATATTAAATTCATAACACTTTACTATAAAACTCAATTATAAAGGCATTATAAATAAAAACAAAAAAATGTTTATAAATAATTTAAAGGTTGGCAATATCTTTTTTTATAAAACCGTAATCCAATAGGCTGTCTTGGCATATCAAGGAATTTTTTTTAATACTAATAAGTTTGTTTTAAAACAAAACTATGAATGTAGTTATGGAAATTGAAAATAGTATAAAGTTAAATAATTAAAAAATAATATAAATTTGTTTTTTTTTTTTGTTTTGTATTAAAAAATTGCTTATAATTATTGTAATAAATCATTAAAAAAAATTTTTTGTAATTATTTGAAAAGAATACAATGTTTTTATTTAGATTTTAATAATAAAAAAATCAACAATAAATTAAAAACTTTTCGCCCTAATGACTTTGGAAAAAAAAACCCCAGGAAATTCGGTAATTAAAGTTTTTATAATAAAAATCATTAAATTATTAAAAACACAATTAATGCGTAGTTCCATATATTTTTTTTTATAAGTACAGTTGCCAACTATTTAATAATTGAATTATTCTCATGCATATCGTATAAAGAATTTGACTATCATAGGGAAATTTTTTTAATACTTTTAAAACAAAATTAAATTTCTCGCGTTATTTTATTGATCGAGTTGCCAATCAGGGTTCCCAAATTTTTTTAATTTTGCTGGCATTTTTGTCTGTTAAAAACAAATCTTACAAGCGATTTCCAACTTAAATTCTTAAACCTTAAATCCGTACAAAAATAAAATAGAGGCTAACTTGCTGTAGTGAATGGCTATATTCACACGAGAACAATTGTTCTGGCGTAAAATTGATAGTCAAAAGAGGTGAAGAGAATGGTTTTACGGTGGCGTAAAGTTTCAACCAGCTACAAACCCGCATTGCCACTACAAAACTAATACAAGCCCATTTTTAAAACATCAAATGAAAGTATAAACGTATACATTCCATTCCAATCTAATTAAGATTCATCCTGTGCGAATTTGAAAGAACAGAAATTGTGTGACAAAAATATATGCTCGTGTGAATATAGCCAATAGCTGAATATATAAACAAATGACAGGCAAAGTTAACAATTTTCTAAAAATAGGTGTTGCCAATTAAATAATAAATAAATATTTACGTACAACGTTTTCCTCTGTGAATTGGAAAGAACAAAAATTGTGTGACTAAAAAATATGCTCGTGTGAATATAGCCAATAGATGAATATATATAAACAAATGACAGGCAAAGTTAACAATTTTCTAAAAATAAGTGTTGCCAATTAAATAATAAATAAATATTTACGTACAACGTTTGTCATGTGTACAAAAAAATTTTCGTTAGAACGCCATATAAACAATAAAAAAATGCTTTCAAGAAGTGTTGCCAATTCGTCAGAATGAAATGTGGACAATAGAGATTGTTGCCAATACTTTTGGCATATATTTATGTACAATGTACGTTAAGAGTACATCAATTTACAATAAAAATAACATGTAAACAGTTTTTTAAGACAAAAAAGTGTTGCCAACACTTAGAGTAAAGGTATTTTGAATTTTTGAAATTTATTTTTTTTTTTTATTGTGTACCCCCTCTAAAAATAGCTTAGTTTGTTTTCATGTGTAGTAGCCTTTTGCTTAGGTGGGTGCAGAGTGATTATTTCGTCTAGAGTATTACGTTCAAAATTATATAATGCTGACGGTGTTGAAATTATGTACACAAGTATGTTGGTATGAGCAGAAGAAAAGGGGTAGGTCGCCTATAAAACAAACGAATGAATGAAATTGAGTCATAAAACAAACGGACGCTGTTAAACGCAAGAAACGATTTCTAATGCCAAAATAAATTTTCTATGAATGATTTTCGTTTAAGCATAGCGTGATCGTGATCGTTTGAAGGAGAACACGTACTCCTTTAAGAAAAATCGTAATTATTTGCTGATTTATTTGGTTTTTTTTGGGGAGAGAAAACTAAAAATATTTGTGACGATTGTATACAAAATGGAAAAAGATTTTTTCAAATTTTAAAAGTAGAACAAAATAATTGTTTTTTTCTTGCTTTAAACAAATTACAATTCTTCTTAGAATTGTTTTTTCTTTTTTCATGTTAATGGACTTTCATCTGAAAGTTGACTAAAAATAAAACGCATTCAAAAAAAAAAAAATATTCGTACAAAGCAAGTAAACCAAAATCTATACTAAAAAGATCTCGTGACTTTAGCGACTAGAAATATGCCGGTCAGCCACACAAACACATTCAATACAAATTGAACAACACTGGCAATACATCGAAATGACCAACAACTATTCTACTCTCTCCCAGTCTGGCTGTCTCTGTCTCTCTTGCTATTTTGCTCCTCTAGCCCCAACACTACATCTCTTACGTATGATTTTCAGATTATTTTAATACAAACAAAAACAACAAATTTTAAAACCGCAACAACAATTTCGTTTTGAAATTACTTTATGCTATACAAGTTTTATTGTTATTTTGTTGTTGTTTTCATTTCGAACCACACTACACACGTTTTAATAAATTAAAAATAAAAATTACAAAAAAAAAAAGAAAAAAAAGTAGAAACAAAACTTTCCGAATTGTTGTTATTGTTTTTTGGCTTGTTTTTATTTGTTTTTTTTTTATGTATGCATGTGTATAAATTAAAATATCAGTAGTTGGAAACAGTCTTGACAAAAAGCCAAAAAATTTTTTAAAAAAATTTGTTTTTGTTTTTTTTTTTTTATTGAAAAAAAAAACCACAAAAATTAAAAATTTAATAAAAAGAAAATTTTTTTTTATTGAAATTATTTTGTTTTTTTTCATCAATTTTAATTTTACAAGCTTGCTTTTATTTTCCATTAATTGGCCCTATTCGTAGGCATTAACCTATAAATGATAATAAATGCTTAAATACGTACACGGTAACTGATTTACCAACTGGATTTAAAAATATAGGTTAGATTTCATTCATACACACCTACAATGTGTAGTCATCATCATATGATTTTGAGAAAACCTGAAATCATAACATCATCACCGGAAACAGTGTTAAAAGTTGTTTAAAGTACTAAAAAAAATAAAATTTCTTCTTCAGAAACATATCAAATAAGGGGCAAGTTAGAGTTAGATTAGCACTCTACTTTTAAGCGTTTTTTATTAGTGGGTTTCCCCTTAATTCATTCATTATCATGCTGACATCTTGACCTCATGAGCTTACGGCGTAAGGCAAGATCTTTCACAAGCTAGAAAAACTGGACAACCAGTTGATCTTGTGCTAAAGCCATGGGAGTAATAAAACATTTTAAAGGTCGCCGTGGTCTAGTAGGTAGATCTACAATTCAATTAAATTGTCTTTTTTATATAATTCAGACGCAATTAATTTTATGTCCATTGCCAATCAAATTTGTTATTAATTTTTATCTTTAATGTTTGTTTTTTTTTTTCTATAATTTTAACAATTATTATTTAATAATCTTTCAAAATTATCAATCACAATTAAAAATTTTTCAAGTTATAAAACAATTTTATTTATTTATTTTGCGTTGCCAAAAATTATTATTTTTTGTATTCTAGACTGCTTATCAGACGAATACATAATTTATTTACAGTCTAGGTATTTAATGATTAAGTAGTTAGAAACTCCGCAATAGTTTTAGAATATTTATTAATGTATTCTTTGTATTTGTAAATAAAAAAATAGATTTATAACTATTTTTATCGCATTGCCAATCACATTGTTTACTTTTTTCTTAGATTTGAAATCGTAAGAATAATTTATTATGGAATTTAATATACTCTATGTTGTACAGTATTATTTTTTTCGCATTGCCAATAAAAATTTTTCGCTTACTTTGCAAATTAAGAATAATTTCTTAAGTTTTTAATTTTTTTTTATTATGAAATTTATTTATTTATTTATTAATTTTTTTTTTTTTGTTATTAATGTGATTTATTTAAGCTTTTTCGCATTGCCAATACTATACGGTTTTTTTTTTTTGTTTATTATACGACCTTAAAAAAATAATTAATTAGAATTATTTCTAATTTCTTGGAATTTTTTATGATCTAATTTTCCTTTTTTTTCTATTATTATCGTGATTATTATTGAGTTAGCAATCAAATTGGTCTTATGGACATGATGATTAGTCATAACGATTATTCTGTAAGGATTACGACGATCAAGCTCATCATGCTTTCAAGAATGAATGATAAACTATCTGCACATGTTGAATCAATGACGTCACGCAAATTGTGTTCCTATTGGCTAATGATAATGTAAGTTATATTGCAGGGCTGCCAACTACTTTCACGTAGTGCACACATTTTTCAGAAGAAATGTTAGTTTTCACGTATGAAAAATAACCCAACTGCGTCATCTAACGGGATATCATGACCAAGGCGTAATCTTTAGTTTATCATTCTTGATGTCACTGACATATGTTTTAATTTTATACATGAGTTGTGGGATCTATAGTTTAAAATTGACTCTGAAACTAGAGATAAGGAAATTTTTCATGGTAATTTTATTTACCCAGATTTTTTTCCAAAAATATTTTTCCCTTGGACATGTCTGACCTGGCGATTGTAGCCTGGCTTCTTGCCTAATAAGCCAATGTATTACCTACTAGGCTGTGTAAACAGTACTGCTTTCTTTTTCGCATTGCCAATTATGCTAAATTTAATTCCTTTCACTTTGAATCTTAAGAATAATTTTCTAATTTTATTATTTTTATTTGCAATTTTTATTGCTTGCTTTTTTATTGAGTTGCAAATTACTTTTTAATATTTTTTAGATGGTCTAGATAGTAAACAACTTTATTAGTTTTTTCTTACAATTTTTTTTATTTGTTTTTTTTTTGCAAAAATAATTTTTTTCTTTGGTTTAAAGCCTTTAAAAATAATTATAAAATCCGCCACAAGTTTTATTTAATTTTTTTTTGTATTTTTTTTTTACATTTAAATTTCCAATCACACCTTAAATCTTAATTAAAAAACAAAAGACATTTTATTGCTGTATCATTTCATTTCTTTTTTTTTTCACCTCATTCCCTGACAAACATTGAAGATCACAATACCACCACCACCGTCACTTCAAATACAAAAAAACATACTGAAACAAACAACAACAAAATACTTTTGAAATAACATCATGACACAAGAAATTTTCAATACAAAAACACAATGGACTGTAACGGGGCACAATCCATCCTTCATTCCCTTTACATTTCACTTAAAAAGCTTTAAATTCAACTCACCAACAACAATTTCTCTTCAAGTAATAAAAAAAATACACGAGATTATTAGAGAGAAAAAAAGCTTTTTTTTTTTATTTCTTTCTGCAATAACAACACACAACAGTTGAGGAACACATACATGAACCAGCCCCCTTTTACTTAATCCTCTCCTTAATTTTTCTGTGGTAAAACACATGCACATGATGCTTCTCGCACATACACGATTCTCTCTTGCTCTCGCAAATAAAATAAAAACTACAACAGCAACAACAACAAATATAACCAACGTAATAAGTACAGATCTTCGTTTGTGTGTTAAAGAACCCCCATAAAAACAAAAAAGCAACGAAACACGACGATAAAAAGTTTAGCGTTACCAATAGACAAGTGTCAGTTGGTCTATAGAACGCGCGCCAAATAGAAGATAGAAATTAAACAAATTCAAATTGCAAAAATCAAAAATAAAAATAAAAAAAAGAATTTTAAAAATATTTTCAAAAAAATAAAAATTAAATTGCAATCGCAACAAAATTTTGCAACAACAGTAATAAATTATTTCCGTAATACGGCAAAAAAGATTTCAGAGGAAATACAGAAGAAACAAACATCAATTAAATTACAAAAAAACGACAACCAAAACAACAACAACAAAACGGCAACGGCAATAACGTAAAAGAAACAGAAGAATTTAGCAAAGCACACTTCAAAATTCTTTAGAAAGCATTGCAAACAAACAGTCTCAAGTGAAACGTTGAAACGTTAACTTAACTTAGTAAAACGGCGGTTGTGTTTTAACGCTTTTATTTCTTTTTGACGTTTTAAAATATTCATTTTAAAATAAAATCTACAAATTAATTTTCATCATTTAAAAACAGAATACATTAAACTGAAAATGTTGAAATTTTTACAAAATTTACGGTAGAACATGAAATGGTTTAAACGTGTGCGTAAAAAGTGTTTCTGATACTTTTTCTCAATAAAAAATAAAAAAAATTTTTATCAAATAAAACAAAACGCGTTAATATTTCGTCCAAATATTTTAAACCAAAAAAAAAAAAATTAATTTTTTTTTATTTAATAAAAAAAAAAGAAGATCTTACGCTTATTTATTTTATACATACACATTCGCTTAGAAACCCCAACAATATATACATACATTAAGTGTTTTAATTTAAGTTAAAAAAAAATACGTTGTTTTCTCATAAATTATTAAAAAAAAAAGTCTGCAAAAATGCCTGCTACACGTACATACGAGAATCGTGAACGTAACGGTCATGTCCTTGTTTGGAATCAAAATGGCTTAAATGAGATCTTCGAAGAAAATCGGCCCAGAGGTGAATATTTATTCTGTTTTATAATAATTTACATTTAAAACTTTTTTGAAATTATTTCATTTCATTTGATATAAAATAGTTGAGAAGTTCTTTTCACGTGCTTTTTATTTTTCATTTACGTCTCGTCACATTCGTTTTATTTTATTTTGGTTTTTTATTGTGCAATAAAAATGTTAAAACGAATCGTGTGAGTGTGTAAAACACTTAAGTTCTCTTTGCTTTAAAAAGTCAATCAACAACAACAATAATAATGAAAGAATTTTTTTTTTTATTTTAATTAAAATAAATATAAAAAATAATTAAGGCAACAACGAATATGAAAAGTACTATTGTGGTTGGCAAAGCACAAATTGAAATGATTTTAAAAAGTAAACATTTTATTTTAAAACTGAAGTTTAAACCTGGTTGGCAATGCAAAAAATAACTTTATACGCCTTGACGGTAATTAAAAAGACTCAAATTCAGTGTAATTAATGTTATAAACTTCTTTAGAACCTAAAGAGTTTTTAAACACCAGTTTGTTAAAATTGGCAACTCTAAAACCTAACCAAAAGTAATATAAAAAACTTATGACACTCGATTATCCATACAACAGAGCTCCAATTAAGTTGTTAATAGCCAAAAATTATATAAATTAGCAATTAGAAGGCAGCGGACAATCAACACTTTCTAGATTCAATGCATTGTTTTGTTTAGAATTGGCAATGCGATATATAAGCTTTCTTGTCAATAAAGTTCTTAAATTATAAGAAACTGAATTAAGAATTTTAAATACAATCAACAACTTTCAAGATTTAGAGCATTATTTTATTTAGAATTGGCAATGCGAAATAAATCCTTTCTTATCAATAAAGTTTTTAAATTATAGGAGAGTGAATTAAAGTTTAAAGCATTGTTTTATTTAGAATTGGCAATGCGAAATAATTTCTTTCTTGTCAACAAAGTTTTTAAATTACAGGAGAGTGACTTTACTGGTTCAACAATAATAATTGAGATTAAATTGAAATGCAATGTAGTGTCAAAGTATAGTTGGCAATGCAATAGTTTTCTAGTGAATTGAAAATTTTAAATTTTAATTGCTTCAAAAACTTCTTTAAAATATAAATAGAAATCGAATAGAAATAAAATGCTATAATAAAATATAGTTGGCAATGCAATAGTAGTTTTCTAGTAGTTGCCCTTAAATGAAAAACTAGCTTCGGATATTCTTTTAATTGAAATAAAATGAAAATTTTGAAATAAAAAGTAATAACAAAACAATAAATTATAGTTGGCAATGCAATACTTAAAAATAATTATGGTTAACCTTGTAATCATATTCTTAAGTAATAAAATGTCGTTCACAAAGCAAATTTCTTTATATTTTTTCTTAAATTAAATGTTTTGTTTTTATTTACATAAGGACTGAATGCAATATTTTTTTTCTTGAAAATAGTTGGCAAATCGATATTTACATTTGGGTTGTTAAACTATAAGGAATATAAATGGAGACCTTTAAAATTTAATTTTTAAACAAGTTTTGAGCCTTTGAAAACAAAAAAAAATTGATTTCTGTTAAAAAAAATAGAGTTGCCAATTTATGCCAAAGAAAATTACGAAAATTGCTTTGAATTGCATTTTTTTTTTCATGCTGATAACTTTTGTTTTTTGAATCAATAATACAAAATATTTCCATAAAGTTATTAATAAATGAACCTTTCTTCGACCTTTGAAAACCATACTGATTGAAACAATTCTCAATACTTAAATAATACCTCCATTATAAAAACAATATTAAAATAATATTTCATTATCTAATTGACAGTCAGTCACTCTCTCTCACTTACAAAATATGGACGTCAATAAACTTATTTCAAGTACAAAAAAAAGAAGAAGAAGAAAAATTAATTAATTTTGTAATACAAAACAATAATTTTACTTTTTTTTCCATATTCAAATGACACTTGACAGACTATAAATGAACACAATGAATTGGCAGAAACGAAAAACAAGCTGAAACTGACAATTTAATTAAGAATTAAAGTGTATCAATTGATTTAAAGTGACAAAGTGTTAAGAGGAATTTTATTTATTGTAATAAAGCTACGGAAATTGTTAACTTCACGTGTATATTTCATCACATGCATTCAAAATGGCTGCTGTTTTTATAGGAAAGTTTTTATTAAAAAAATTAATTTCAAAGGGGGTGTGACAAGTACTTCTTTATTTTGTATGTCATTTTAACATTTCTAGACATTTAGTCAGCATTATTTATTTGCACTATATTTATTTAAAATTTATGTCATTGAAAAATTAATAAATTTAAACTATTCCTCATACTTGGACTTGAATTTTTCTATGAAATTTTACAAATAGTTTATACTCCTAATTATCAGTTAATTCTTGAAATAATTTCACCATATTCATTAGAATTTGAATTTATTTTTGCAACATTTTTAAATAAAAATCAACCAACAATTCTTTTGAATAATTTCTGTTGTGTAGTCATAACGATAATTTCCATTTCAAGCCGATAAGAAATTTTCAAAAATCATTAAAAAAAATTGCATTTAACACGTGCGCAAAAATTGAATTTTTTTAAATTACTTTTGCTTTATAAAAAATTTAATTTAATTTAAAAATAATTTAATTTTTAAAACGAAAGCAATGACAAGACACTTATAGCTATACTTAGCATTAAACAATTTTAAATAATATTAAATAAATAATAATATAATAAAAAAATTATAATTTGAAAATTTATCATTTTATTGTGACTGACAACCAAACTCTAGTTAATAAAAATAATATAATAAAAAAATTATAATTTTGAATTTTTACAAGCATTTCTTAAATAATTTTTTAATAAAAGTTGCATTGCCAATTAGGTATTGTCACTATAACTTAAAAATTTATCATTTTATTATGGATGACAACCGAACTCCAATTAATAAATATAATAAAACAAAAAAATTATAATTTTGAATATTTTAAAACATTTCTTAAATAATTTTTTAATAATAGTTGCATTGCCAATTAGGTATTGGTACTATAACTTAGAAATTTATCATTTTATTATCGATGACAAGCGAACTCCACTTATGTTTTCAATTACAAATAAAAAAAATGGTAAAAATTGTCATCAACTTTTTATAATATTACTTGTAAAAATTATTATTGTTTGTTGGCAACGCGAATGAAGTTTAGTACACATTCATAATCAATTTTTTTCTTTTTAATTCTTTAAAAAAATTAATTTTAAATTATGTACTATCATTATAACATGAAAATTTACGACTTTATTATGGCTTACGACAGAACTCCAGTTGAGGTTTCAAGTGCTAAAAAGGCAGAAATTTCCATTAACTTTTTATAATATTACTTGTAAAAATTATTGTTGTTTGTTGGCAACGCGAATGCAATTTAATGGACATTTATTATCAATTAATTTCCTTATAATTTTTTTTTAAATTAATATCAAACCTTTTATAAATTCTTTTTATATATTTTTTTAATAAAAGTTGCATTGCCAATTATATATTATCAATTAGCTTGAAAATGTACGACTTTATTATGACTAACAACCGAACTTTAGTTGAGTTTTCAATTGCTAAAAAAAAAGCCAGAAATTGCCATCAACTTTTTACAATATTATTTGTAAAAACTTAATGTTATATGTTGGCAACGCCAATCAATTTCAATTATTTTTATAGTCAATTTATTTCTTTTTATTTCTTTTAAAAAAATAATATTAATCAATTTATAATTTTGTTTTTTTATGTATTGTATTTAGACTAGAAAAAAATTTCGAGTTGCCAATCTAACTACTTTGATTCATTATTTCCAAAAACATATAATTTGTTGTTGTATTGCAAACAATAATTTCTTGTATTTATAGCATAAATTAATTGGCGTTGCCAATTTTTATTTCCTTACTTTATGTTGTAAAATTAAAGAAACAAAAAATTTAATTTTTTCTTTACTATTGGCAATTCAATCTAAGGTTAAAGGTCATTAGCGAATTCAGGCGAATGGTGATTAACTATAAAATTAAATTTAAAAATGGGGAAAAACCGTTGCCGAATTCATAAATACATGTTAATTAAAAAAAATTATGAATTACAATAAAATTAATTTTTAATTAACAAAAAATGTTTAAAAATTATATTTTTTTTTTAAAACAAAATAATTTTCATGAATTTAAAGTTTTTTTTTATTATGAAATTCCTTTAAAAAAATTTTACGAATTTTCCTTATAAAATTATTTTTTTTTTAGTTTTCTATTGCCTTTACTTTTGAATCATTATCTCTAGGGTGATTGTAATTTAATATTTACTGTGCCATTTGATGAGGGTAGTAGTAAATTAAACAAATATTACGAATAAATAAATAAATAAATAAAAAAATTAAGGCAATTTCCATTATAAGTGGAACTTCATTGAAGTTGAGTAATTGTTTATACGAACGAGTATAATAATAATTCGTAATAATGCGACAATATGAACATACACGATATGATTATTTCCCCCTAAATGACGTTATCGCTTTAGATACAATTTTATGAAAGACGTAATCTAGAAATGACAATCTGCAACTACCAGAAATTTCATAAATATACGTACGCATATATGTAAATACGGTGACAACAATAAAACCGGTAAAAACCCCCAATTGAAATGTCATTTTCGTGAGGGTTATCATCATGGTCACCTGCAGTCTAAAGATAGTGAGAGGGTAATACCTGTAAGTGGTGACTGATTTGCCAATAATACATATGACTTGGAAATGTCATTGGGTTGCCATAGCCATCTAAACTATAAATTATCTGATTATAGCAATATAGACCTCTGTAACTCTGCAAATTTCTAGCAAAAACTCTGCAACTAAATAAAATTGCCATGAAAAGTTTCCCAATAAAATCTGTCATCCACAATAGAGGAATAACCTAGGCCAAACACAACAAAAAGGGTGGGGAGGCCGACTACACCGATGAAGTCCTAACATCTCTCAACCAGCCTAAGCCACTAATAAATCTGTGGAGAGCCTTAATGTCGACTCTCGAGACTGAATTCAAGCTCCCAAAGAAGGACCCTCAATCTCAATCCACCAAGGGCTGGGCAGTTATAGAGGAGGTGTTCGTTAGTGGTGGTTGAGAATGTAGTTTGCAATCTTCAATCTGAATCTAACAAGGCCTGGACACTTACAGAGGGGGTATTCGATACTGGTGGTTGAGAATCTAGTTCGCAATCCTGTAAAGATCGAGTATGTATGAAATGACAATTAAGAAAACAACATCAAGAGATACGGGATTTCATTACAATTTTAATTCGGAAGTGAACTGGAAGTTTGTATAAGACACACACAGATTGTACAGGCTGTCAGCTGGCGTGATCACCTGATCACCAGTCTAGCCCGTTCCACTACAATTTAAAGCATCTTCCATCTTATATTTTATTGAAGCAGATCTCTAAGCTGATTCGGCATTCACTCAAACAATTTTTGTAGGAGCTATACGTCACCAGAGAAGGCTAAAGGGAGTATCTAGCAATTTTTGAACGTTGAGTTTCTCTATAATACAAATTGCAAATGCGATAAATAGTGATCTTTTCTGCAAAAAAAAATCGTCTTGTTTAAAAATCATATTTTTTTAGTTTAAAAATTTTATTTTTCCTGCTTTTTATTTTTATTTTGTATTAAATTAAATAAAAATTTTGGTTTAAATAGCTTTTTATGGACTTTAAACTTTTCATTTAATTATAATGTTTATATTTGGCAAGAATTGTTTACATACAGTGAGTGTCAAAAGGAAATGTACATTAAAAAAAGTATTTATCAATAGAAATGTTCATTTAAAAATTGAAACAAATAAAAAATTTCGAAGTCGCCACAGTCTAGTAGGTAGTGTATTGGATTATTAGACTTAAACCCAGGGTTCGAGCCACCAGGTCCAGACATCAAAACAAAATAGAAAAATTATTTCTTCTGCGATTTCCACTCAATAGATTTCTGGCAAAAACTCTGAGAGTAAATAAAATTACCATGCAGAGCTTTTCAAAAATCTTCCGTTCGGAGGCGACTTTAAATTGTAGGTTCCGCCACTTATATGGATAAAATTAACTCACACAACATAAGTAGTGTGAGAACTAAGTCAATAATCCTGACTGAATGGGTTGTGAGGGCCAATAATGTATGTAAACAATTTCGAAATATTGTAAAATTTTTCCAGTTACTCCCCTTAACATGTTGAATGCCGACTACGAGATAACTCGTAGGGTGGGTGCCCTTCTTTGGGTGCCAAACTACGTGTTATCTCGTACTTACTAGTGTGAGAAAATCAAATTATCGTTTTTTGGCCAGTTTTCTGAAAATTTGCCAACGGCAGTCAACGTGTTAAATAGTAAAAGTTTTCTTTTGACGCTCACTGTATATATATATAATAACACAATATAAATTATGGCAATTAAAAAAATCTGTAAATTTAGCAAAATAATTTCAAAAATAATACAAAATTTATTATTAATGACCTCTAAACTTTTAGTATAAAAATTTTATTAGCGATTGGCAACGTTTAAAAATTTAAAAAAAAATACAAAAAATCTCATTCACAAAAATTTTTTTTATTTTTTCCCCCCTAATTGATATGCATGCTATATAAGTAAAACGCGCAAATACGAATATGGGGGGGACAAGACAAGCATTGATTTTTAAAATTGCCAAAAAGAAAAAATTAGGAAAAAAAACTTTAAAGTTCGAAAAACTTATGCCGGCTAAATTATTATAATTTCTCTTGTATATATTACTACTACGCATCATATGAAGTCCACGTGTTTTCACATTTTGATGATTTCTGAAATTCACTCCCTCCCCCCTAACAAACCGCCTCTGATTGGCATTAAAAAAAATCCAAGCAAACTAAATATAGATTCCTATACTCAATCCATGTATGTGTCCATCCATGTATGTAGTATGTAGTATGTATGGAGGTTTTATGATGTTATCTAAACAGAATGGATATTCCAAAAACAAAATATCCATTATGACGAACGTTTCGAGAGCATCATAAAAAAAATGAAAGATAAATTCATAAGTAGAATTTTATGTTTTTTTCTCAATCTTTTTTTTTTTTTTTGTTGCCAAACACCCACTTCTCATATTATTTGCGCAGAAATGGAACACGTGAAGTCATGGGTTTAAATAATAAAAAAAATCAAAAAAACCTAGAAATTGATTGTATTTGTTTAATAATAATTTGTTGTTTATTCATAACAATTTAGCAAATTTTATTTTAACACATTTTTAATATGAATGATAATTTATATGCTATTAACAACAATGCTAAGGTAAATGGTGTTAAATATTATTTGAAATATTTTTTTTTTAACAATTACCACCACTGTCTAGTGGTGTTCAAAAACCAACTTCCTCTAGTTAACGTAACGTAACTACCAAGTTAACATGACTAACTCATGGTAATGCTTGCTTGAAAGCATGTGTTTTATTTTGCTTCTACAACATTCTAAAACTGTTTTATTTTAAAAAAATTTAAATAAAAAGATTAAAAATCTGAAAAAAAAAATGTTATTAACTACAGACAGATTATCACCTCACTGTTGTTGTTTATTCGAAAAGAAGGAATTTTTTTGTTTTTATTTTTCCTTCAATAAAAAAAAATTGAAATTGTTGCTGGGCTAGCCTAAGCCTCTTTCGATGTGACTGACGTTAATTGTAATCAGTTTTAAAAAAGATTTTTCAAAAAACAAAAACAAAAAAGAAATTCTATTTGTTTTTTATTTTTTATAATATTTTTAAACGCATCATAATAATAATTAAAAATTCTTTTTCCTTTTCAGGTCTTATGCAAACACGTTACTTTGTAACGTTTATGCTGTTTTTGGGCATGGCAAATGCCTATGTAATGCGTACCAATATGTCGGTAGCTATTGTTGCTATGGTCAATCATACAGCCATATCATCCGATCATGTTGATATAATGGATGATGAATGTCCCGATTCAAATTACACAGAAGTGGTAAGTTTTTATTAAACAAAAAAAGGAAAAACAACTTCCTACAATTACCTCTACCCTTCCTACCCATATATCGTTTACTATAAAATTCTTCTTAACCTCTTAACTTGTTTTCAAACCGGCTAGAATTCCTACCCGTATATCATTTACTAGAAAAATTCGACTTAACCTGACTTTATTTCATAAAATCATCCCAATTTGTTTTCGAGTCAGCGAGCATTTCCACCCGTATACCGTTTACTAAACAATTTTCGTCTTAACTTCCTACAGTCACCCCTACCCTTCTTACCCGTATACCGTTTACTAAAAAATTCAAATTAACCTCACTTTATTTCATAAAATCATCACAATTTGTTTTAAAGTCGGCTAGAATTCCTACCCGTATACCGTTTACTAAACAAATTTCGACTTAACCTCACTTTATTTCAAAAAATCATACCAATTTGTTTTCAAGTCGCCTAGGATTCCTACCCGGATACCGTTTCCTAAAAAAGAATTGAACTTAACCTCACTTTATTACATAAAATCATCCCAATTTGTTTTCAGGTCGGCTTGAACTCCTACCATTCTTACCTATGTAGACACCATTCAGTAAAAAGTAAACTTAACCTCACTTTATTTGATTTAAAGTCAAACTTAAAAAGTATTCCGGTTTATTTCAAATTAGTTTTTAAAACAGAAAAGAGGTCCAATAGACCCCATTGTTAAAAAAATCATCCCAATATGTTTCCAAGTTGTCTATAACTCCTACCATTCTTACCTAAAAGGGGTTTCTTACACTCTAATCCAAAGTAGTATTCAAAAACCGATGCAGATCCCCAAAAGTAAAAACAAAGCAATCCAAATCGAGTCGTTATTATGCTCGCATATGCATAAGCTTCTGTATAGAAGTAAAATTTATATACAATAACCCGTACAATCCTAGTCATTACCATCTGTTAGTTAGTTAGGATTACGGCCTAGCTTTTCTGTCGTCTTAAAACGTTGAATGCCGCGGTAATTTTCAGAAAACTGACAAAAAAAAAACGACAATTTGATTTTTCTCACATTAGTAAGTACGAGATAACACGTAATTTGGAACCCTAGAAGGGAAAGCAATTTACTCGTAGTTTGGCACCCTAGACGGGAACCCATCCTACAAGTTATCTCGTAGTCAGCAGTCAATGTGTTAAATTTATCCATAAACAGTACGCCCTACAGTTTAACGTTGAATCCAAAGAATAAATTTGGAATTTAGAGAGTTAAAAATCAAAAAAGGCTTTAAAATTGATCCTTAATAAGAGTAATAGGACCTACCCATGTATTCTAATTATTTAAATAGCCAATCGACAATGAACAGATGCCCTAATCTGCATAAAACTTCTTCTAGAATGTAATGTTATGAGTAGCAATTGTTTTTATCATTTATAAAAGAGGAGATAAGCTTAAAAGTTACAAGAGCAATACAACCAAGCCTTAGATTATCATCCCCAAAAACCTTTAATAGAATGTCATTAACAATACCTCAGAAAACTATTTGCAAACTAATTTGATTTGACACCTAAAGCCACGTTTAAAACATTGCCTTACTAATTAAATATCTTCTTCTCTCCTATTTAGGATCATGGGCAAGATGGTGAATTTACTTGGAATTCAGCTTTACAGGGTTATATTTTATCGTCCTTCTTCTATGGCTATGTCATTACACAGGTAAGTTTTTATTTTATTAAGAAAACACCATACAAGACATGAATTTTATTGACTTTCTTTTTTCATTTCAAACAGATACCCTTTGGCATGTTAGCTAAAAAATATGGTGCCCTTAACTTCCTCGGTTGGGGTATGTTAATCAATTCCGTTTTTGCTTTCCTTGTACCCGTTGCTGCACGCGAAGGTGGTGTCTGGGGTTTGTGTGTAGTACGTTTCATTCAGGGTTTGGGTGAGGGACCAATTGTACCTTGCACACATGCCTTGTTGGCCAAATGGATACCGCCCAATGAAAGATCACGTATGGGTGCAGCTGTATATGCCGGTGCCCAGTTTGGTACAATCATTTCCATGCCTTTATCGGGTCTGTTGGCTGAATACGGTTTTGATGGAGGCTGGCCCTCAATTTTCTATGTATTCGGCGCTGTAGGCACATTATGGTCGATTGCTTTCCTAATATGGGTATATGAAGATCCATCCAGTCATCCCAAGATTGATGAACGTGAAAAGAAATACATTAATCACTCGCTATGGGGTACCAATGAAATTAAGGTGGGTTCTCACTTTTTTAATAACACGAAACAATCGTTTATTAATTGAAATCATAATTTATCATTTTAGATTCCACCCATTCCCTTCAAAGCCATTTGCAAATCCTTGCCTTTCTATGCTATTTTGTTTGCTCACATGGGCCATAATTATGGCTATGAAACTTTAATGACTGAATTGCCAACGTATATGAAACAAGTTTTAAGATTCTCATTGAAATCGAATGGCTTGTTATCTTCATTACCCTATTTGGCTATGTGGATATTCTCAATGAGTATTTCCGTTGTAGCCGATTGGATGATCTCTTCAAATCGCTTTAATCACACTTCCACCAGAAAAGTTATGAACTCAATTGGTAAGTAAAAAATAGAAAATTAATGAAAATTTTTTATTTCCAGAATACTAATAAGGAAATTTCCCCTTTTTTAATTTTAGGTCAATATGGTCCTGGTATAGCTTTAATAGCTGCCTCCTATACGGGATGTGATCGTGTCTTAACCTTGGCAATTCTAACGATTGGTGTAGGCCTTAATGGTGGTATTTACTCAGGTTTCAAAATCAATCATTTGGATTTGACTCCCCGCTTTGCTGGTTTCCTAATGGCCATTACAAATTGCTCAGCCAATTTGGCTGGCCTGTTGGCCCCTATTGCTGCTGGCAATTTAATTAATAATCAGGTAAGCTAAACTTGTTTCTGGGAAGGGAACTAGAAGGGTTTTATTAACATTTTTTTTTTTTGTTTTGTATTTACAGCCTACAATTGCTCAATGGCAAAAGGTGTTCTTTATTGCTGCTGGCATTTATATTGCAGCTGGTACCTTTTATAATCTGTTTGGCTCGGGTCAACGTCAACCTTGGGATAATCCCGACAATGATGACAAAGACTCAAATACTGTGGAGTCACAACATCAAACTAGTCCCGTCACAACTATTACAGGGTTACGTCCCGCTGCCATTAAAGCCACCCAATAGTATATAGTTTAGTGAAGAAAGAAAAACTTTAATTTTAATTCATAATTATTATTTTTAATTATTAAAAAGGCTAAGATAGATTTTTTTTTTTAGTTAATAAGTTAAAAAAGTTATTAAAAAAGAATGTAAAGAAAGAAATGCTTAAGTATGTTAACAGATAAAAGACACATTAGATGGAAGCTGAAAAGCAAGTTTAAAAAGAAAGTTAATTTTAAAACAAAGTAATTAATTAATTATACACTAAAAAAAAAAGAAAGAATGAATGAATGAATTATTTAAGTTATTTATTAATTTTAAGTCAATATTAAAAAATAAAACAAAAGAAAATAATTCTAAAAAAAATTTAAGCACGAATTAATCATGTCTGTCAGTATAATT
Organism: Sarcophaga peregrina; assembly: GCA_014635995.1. Taxonomy (NCBI): domain Eukaryota; kingdom Metazoa; phylum Arthropoda; class Insecta; order Diptera; family Sarcophagidae; genus Sarcophaga; species Sarcophaga peregrina. The sequence continues at coordinate 81,205,661 of CM025793.1, read as the reverse complement.
TTAATTATTTTAAATTAGACAAGAAAAGAAAGAAAAAAAAAATTACCTCATTGTTAAAAACAAATTGTAGAGAACGACAATAAATTTTTATTATTTTAATTAATTTTTTTTTTTTAATTTTTTTGTTTGTTCTTTGTAAATTATTATTTTGTGTTATATTTAAAAAAAGAAAAGATAAAGATTTTTTAAAAAAATATTGTAAAATTTTTTTTGTTGCCTACCATGTAGATTTCATTATTATTTTAATTATTATTTTAAATAAGTTTAACGTTTTTTTTTTTCTCTATATATATGTGATAGTAAAAATCAAAATAGAAATGCTGTTAAATTTTTTTTTTACATAAAACTTTATGTATAAATTTACTAAAACAAAAATTATTTGTTAAATTAATTAAACAAAAAAAAAAAATCATGCAAAATAATAATTTAATTTTATTTACAATTAAATTTTGTATTATAAAAAACCACAAAAACAATTATTAACGTACATATACCATATGTTTTGAAAATATGAAAAGCAAAAAAAACGATTTAAAAAAAAAAGATTTTATTTTTTTTTACCGAAAAGACAATAAAAAAAATTTTTGAGAAAAAATATATTTGTTTGAGAAAAAAAAACAGAAAGAAAATAATCAAACACTACTAAAATTTAAATTGTTTTAATTTAAAATACTAGATTTTTTTAACATATGGCTCGAACTAACTCATATTGAAACAAAATTGCTTCACACCTTAAGGTATCCATGGATTTCTCAAGTCAATATGACCAGCCTTCACCCCATATTGCTCGAACTGACTCGTATTGAAAGAAAATCCCTTAGCAGCTTGAGATATCCTTGAATTTTTCAGGTTAATATGACCAGCCGTCTCTCCAAATTGCTCGAACTGACTCATATTGAAACAAAATCCTTTGACAGCTTAAGATATCCATGGATTTCTCAAGCCAATATGACCAGCTGTCTCCTCATATGGCTCGAACAGGCTCCTACTGAAACAAAATTGTTTAACAACTTGAGATATCCATGGATTTTTCAACTCGATATGCCTAGTCTTCTCCCTATATTGGTCAAACTGACTCGTATTGAAAGATATCCACAAATTTTTCAAGTCTATTTGACCAGCCTTCTCCCCATACTGCTCGAACTGACTTGTATTGAAAGAAAATCCTTTGACAACCTAAGATATCCACAGATTTTTCAAGTCAATATGTCCGGCCTTCTCCCTATATTGCTCAAACTGACTCATATTGAAACAAAATTGTTTAGCAGTTTCAGACACACATGGATTTTTCAAATCAAGCCCAAACATACTCCCCTTATTGCTCGAACTGACTCTTATATCATGCGCCCATGATAGCATTTTTCCCTCCCCTTACCTACATTCCTATATCCTCTATTTCCTTCCTCCCCTAAGGCCAATGTACAATGGGTCAATTTCGACATCCGGGTACTGTGCTTGTCTTGACCGACAGGTGCACGTCCTCTAACCTAACCTATGTCCAGCCTTCTCCCTATATTGCTCAAACTGACTCATATTGAAACAAAATTGTTTAGCAGTTTCAGACACACATGGATTTTTCAAATCAAGCCCAAACATACTCCCCTTATTGCTCGAACTGACTCTTATATCATGCGCCCATGATATCATGCGCCCATGATATCATTTCTCCCTCCCCTTACCTACATTCCTATATCCTCTATTTCCTTCTTCCCCTAAGGACAATGTACAATGGGTCAATTTCGACATCCGGGTACTGTGCTTGTCTTTACCGACTGGTGCACGTCCTCTAACCTAACCTATCATGCGCCCATACCATTTAATACACCTTCTCAATCATTCGATCAAATGCCAATTAAGCAATTTGCAACAATTTAAAGAAAAAAAGGTCCCACAGCATGGACGAAAAAGCCTAAAAACTGTACACGCTCTAGCTTAAAAAAGAGTCTTTACCGAGATTTTGCTGAATCCAATTCGCCACCGAAAAATCATTCTCTTCGCCTCTTTTGCCTATAAACTATTATTTTACGCCAAAAAAATTGTTCTCGTGTGACTAGGCCGATTTTAAACTGTATGTCCTGCCTCTTATGGTTAAAATTAATACACTTTACATGGGTGATGTGATAAACTAGGTTGTAATCCTGACTATAGAGTTGTAATGAACATTCGAAATTAAATTTGAAATTAACGGCTAATTTGATTGTAGAATTTATTTTATATGACACGCTCGGTTATATTTTGTGGTCATAAAGCTACCATATTATTTGAAACTTTACTGTAATAGTAGTATTGCTTACGATATATCATCTGCCGAAATAGCTCAGTTGGGAGAGCGTTAGACTGAAGATCTAAAGGTCCCCGGTTCAATCCCGGGTTTCGGCAAACAGTCTTTTTTATTTCAAAAATATTTTTTTATTTATTAATTAATTTTTTTTTATTCAGGTTCTAACCTAACCCAAAGTGTATTTGTTAATTAAGACAAGTACCCAGAGGTCTAATTGATCCATAATACAACGTCCTTGAAGAGGGAAGGGTAATAGAAGGGTTAAAATGAAAGAAACGGAGGAATCACACAGACTAGACACATTAAATAAGGGGGTGTGACCGCAACTACACTGATGAAGTCCTGACAACTCCCAACCAGCCCAAGCTACTAATAGATCTGTGGAGAGCCTTGATGTCGGCTCTCGACAATAAATTCAAGCTCCTAAAGAAGGCCCTGACAAGGGTCCTCAACCTACCAAGGGCTAGGCAGTTACAGAGGAGGTGTTCGATAGTCTCCAAACAGCGTTACCGTTGAGCGACTAAAGTCAGAATTTGACACTTTTTCAGCGACCTCGCCACTTTTTGTGCCCCCTTAATAAAATGAACTAAATCTGACACTTTTCAAGATTTTTGACCCTTTTTTCCCCTTTTTTTAAAAAGTATTTTTTCTAGCCTATATACTAGACTATAGACTAGACCAGAGACTAGACTAGAAACTAGACTAGAGACTAGACTAGAGACTAGACTAGAGACTAGACTATAGACTAGACTAGAGACTAGACTATAGACTAGACTAGAGACTAGACTAGAGACTAGACTATAGACTAGACTATAGACTAGACTATAGACTAGACCATAGACTAGACTAGAGACTAGACTAGAGACTAGACTATAGACTAGACTAGAGACTAGACTAGAGACTAGACTAGAGACTAGACTAGAGACTAGACTAGAGACTAGACTATAGACTAGACTAGAGACTAGACTATAGACTAGACTATAGACTAGACTATAGACTAGACTAGACTATAGACTAGACTAGAGACTAGACTAGAGACTAGACTAGAGACTAGACTAGAGACTAGACTAGAGACTAGACTAGAGACTAGACTATAGACTAGACTAGACTATAGACATTTTCTTTTAAAAATGTTGCCCCATTTTACTGCCAAAATACACTTTTGGTGCGACTTTTTTTTCAAAAATCCCCTTTTTGTGTGACTTCTTAAAAATTTCCAGCGGCAACGTTGTCTCCAATTCTTTCTCATCGCAACATGCCCGGCTGGGATCTGTTTCAGGTCCCCGTCAGCGACCTATTCTTACAGTGCCACGTGATTTTCTAAACGTCAATTCTCTATTTGACTAAATAAAATGAATAATGCTTCGGAAGAAATTGAAATCCAGTGTTCATTGTTGCCAATCGCTGATTCCTTCTGTCTGTTCACTACAGTTAACAGGGCTTTGTTTATTTTATCGTTGATATATAATTAATATTTATTTATTAAACAAATTTTAATATCATTTAGGAGCAGAAAACAAGTCCGTTAATTCAGAAAATGCAACACAAATAAATACAATCCACATGCCTTTTTTTTATTTCTTCAGCTTAATGAATTTCGATGCAAATTCATAAACACCAACCGATGTGTTATTCTTGTCATCGAATTCCACCCAATCATCTTCCGACAGATCAATATCATCAAATGTCTTGCCATTATTTGCAGCACGTGCAATCCAACCGGTACGAGGTGAAAAATCAACAGGTTCAGCACCACGGCAGTCAAACACAACAATAGTTTTAAATTTACCACTATCGTCCTCGGTGTACACCTCTAAAAACGTAGGCAAAATATCCTATAATTGGGGGGACACTAAGAATAACAATTTCTATGGATTGGTACTTACCATTAGACTTCTCCACTATATCTATGGAGTTTTCTCGACCGCACATTTTACATTTCATGTAGAAATTAAATCCATCCGGATTACGTGTATCCTGTTGTATACGTTCCGATTCCGTAATATCATGCCATTTACCGGAGGTTTCACCACAATTTGTGCAGGTGATTTTTATAAAGAAGGGATAATCCGGATGACATGTTTTCAATTCTTCAATATTTTCTAAATTTGCTGAAACTTGTAAGGCCACACGAACCATTTTTAATTAAATTCTTTGATTTATTTTATTAATTAATTCGTTCGTTTGCTTTCTTCTTCTTTCTAGCAAATTCTTTTCTAACTTCCAGCAGCTGAGTATTGTCGTTGTCAAATTTGTTTTTTTTTTTATTTTGTTTAGATAATCATTTTCGTATTTATATTATACATAAACTCTTATATGTACCGCCTGTATCCTTAACGATACGCACTTTAGAAATTCATACGAATTACTATTTTAAGAACAATTATATTTAAATTTTTGTAAGATGAGACATGATCTTTAATGATTAATAATCTTTAACTCTAAATTTAGATATCTTCTAAGCTACAATCTCGATTTACTATATTTATTTAAACGAAAGTGATGAATTACTAAAAAAATTCGATGTCTAAACTATGGCAAATAAGAAATAACGTTTGTAGTTTACATTTTTCTCGATGGCCATATTAAAACATGTTCTTTACAAAAAGTAGAAATGTTATCGATTTTATTATTATTTTTTTTTACAGCATCGAAAATTTATTTTTTTCTATGGAGGTTTAAGGGTTAATCAACAAAAATAAATGCCGGTTGTTTTTGTATTATTGTATTTGCTGTAAAAAGCTACTCAGTGTTGTTAAGGTATATGTTCATCACAGACCAGTGTTGCAAAATACAATGTTTTAAAAGGTACTAAACTCTAACTAACTTAGTACTTTTTTACATTGAATGGAATTTTTATAAAAAGATATTTATTTGTACTTAATAAATGTACGGAATGGAATAGAAAAACTAACTCAAAAGTAATTATTCGTAATAAATAAAATATGTCTTAATAAAAAAGTACTGAAAGTGTAACGGAGGTACTGTTGCATTTTTGAAAGTGAATAGTACTGAAAAAGTACTAAATTTTACAACGTTGTTCTTTAAGAAACTGCAAACTGTAAGCTATTAAATAAACAAAGCAGTATGTTAAAACGGAATAGAGAAAAGCCGAAATATAAAAATGTATCCAAAAGGAAAATGTTCTACTAAACTGAATGATTGAAAAATCATACATTGAAAGTATTCCTTGGAAGTGTTATTAATTAAAGTGTTCCATAAATTTTAATATAATTTAGTAGTGCATTGGAAAAAAGTTAAACGAACAACATTTAGATTCAAGTTATAGCAAGAAATTGAAAAGGAATAATGGCGATGGATACCACTGCTGGTATGTATCTGTTGTTTACACAACAACATGAAAAATGTAGGAGTTGCTGAGGAGTTAGAGTATAGTACTGCAAAATATGCAGACAATTTTATTGTATGTTTCGTGTTAAAGAACTAATTCCCCCGAAAGGAAACATTCCCCAACAATTGTAAACAGTTTTTAATATACGATATACAGTACTAGTCCTGCATGGATGAAGGTATCTAGTCATTTGGCAAAACTGAACTGAGTTTAGTCGCGCTTCAGATCTGCAGCCCTTGCGCTGACCAACTTCTCCCTCCACGGTTCGGCGGGACTTGGTCAGTACAGAGACTGCGTTCATATGTGGTGTCACAACGGGCCGCTTGCTTCCTCAAGTAAGCTTTTGGCATCAAACCTACCACACTAACCTAAACAGAGTTTGTATAACTTCAGTTTCAGTATTAATTAGTATTACATTCCTTCTTCGACTATAAATAATACATTCATTTAAAATGTTGCGAATTTGTTAATTTTATTAAAACTCTCCATGATTTTTAGCTAACTCCACAGAGGATTTAGATGCTCAACTTTTAAGCACATTACGTGAAATCGATCCACATAATTATGCGTACTTATTTAATCGTTGCAAAAGTAAGTATAACAACAACTGCCTACTATCACAAAGAAAGAAACAAACAAAAAATGTTACGAAATTTCTTTAACTCTATGCCACAGCTTGCAAGGTTAATGCTCGCCAACTACTTTACTTAAGACAAGATCACATACGCGAATTAATACCCAAAACTGAGTTGGGTATCTTAGTGGAATTTGAATATTTACTAAACCTATGGCAAATTTCGAAAGGCTTTGCTTCGCCGGACACTAATATAACCTTGAATCCAGCTAACGAAAGCAACAACTTAATTAGTAGTCCCGTGGACATACCTCAAGCACCGAATAACATAATTATTGCTAAAGAAAAATCTCATATACTGAGCAACAATGTACCAGTTGTGGTTCCAAAACAAGAAATTGACATCAAACCCTTGCCCAGCAGTTTACAACAAGCACACCAAATTTCACCGCTAACTATGGTTGTAGCTGAACCAGACGTATTAATAACTGTACTAGATTCGGATGACAACTCCATGATGTCTAATGCAAAGCGTATGAAATTTGATAAAGATGATGGAGAGAGATTTGTAAGTTATTTAAACAATTCTAGAAACATTTAGAGAACCGCTTTACATTTAATTTATGTTTCTGTTTTAGACATTGGAAATGATTTTACCAAAATTATTAAAGAAGTTGAAAGACAGTTACGTAGCGAAAAACTCATTATCGACAAACGAACGTCGTCTCTTGTGTAGTTCTATTGTGGATTATTTCGAAAGCAGAAAAATGAAATTTAATTCGGATACAATGGAAGAGTTGGCAGAACAAATAGTCGAACATTTTCCCAAAGAAGACAAGGTATTCTCTAATTCTTAAAGGACTTACATTTTTTTAAAGATTTTTTTCTCCAATTCACATAGAAATCCTGGTGTAATCGTGATGGTAACGGCACAAGCGGTCGCCTTATTCATCGCCTTCGTAACTCCCGTAGAAACATGCCCAAACAAACCAAAAACACATCCACTTCAAAGGTTGTCACTAACTCTATCACAAAAGAGCCTGAGCCGCGAGAGGAAGTTAATGATGAAGAAAGCAAGTCCCTTCAAGCTTGGCTTAAATTTCATAAATGTGAAAATTTTTCGGAAATTATCGATTTATGGGAAGATACAATGAAATATCGTTGCAGGCAAACGAAAAATTTAAAGGATCTTAAAAGCATACAAGAATTTCTAACTAATTGGCCTAAATATAAATTAGAGACAGGCCATGAATTGGTGAGTTTTAGAGGACCAATGCTTCATTTGATACAACCAAATCTTTGTTAACTATCTCTAGCCGAAAGTGAATGAGAATGTAGAGGGATTAAGATTACATTTCTTATTGAACCTTTTAAAAAGAAAATTTTCTTTACTTTCTAGTGGACTGTGGATTTTAAATATTTATATCCCCAAGCTATGGAAACTTTTCGTACACGTTGGCTGGTGTTTAAACAAAACATTGAAGTTTTCCTGGAAGGTGAACTTAAAGATTTTAATTATTTAAAGCTTTTGGAAAAATATCAATTGCATAAGTCCACTACAAATGAAGGTTAGTGTTTTAACATTTAATTGCAATTCCTTTCGAAACTAAAATCTCAAATTTATTACCAGATTCCAGTTCTTGTGTACTAATCTACTTGGTTCATGCCATTACAAAACCATTGCGCCATTTTAAAAGTGTCAATGGCAACGTAACCTATGCCATTACCGACTCTCAACACTCAATGACACGTTTAATACGCCATAAAGTGGAAATCGAAGACTATACTGAACCATATCCATGCATATTTGTTGTGGGTGACAGTATGTTGGAAGCTGAAGAGTGTTATGTGGTCTTTATGGATTTACATTACAAGTTAAGTTACGAAGACTGTTTAGCTGTATGTGTACAGATGTTTACGGTATTGAAAGTGGACGATCCTCCAGCATCACAATGTTTTTGGGAATTTATACGAGGATATATGTTTAATATAGCGAAGGATACGTTGAAGTTCAATGGAGCAACGAAAAAAATGGTTAACTATTTGGAAGCAGCTGCTAGTAGTATATAAAGTATTGATAAAGGATGGTGTGTTATAAGATACAAAAATATAATTGTCCGAAATTTGAAAGCCGTTTTGTTTCAAATAAAAATTTAAGCAAAACATTTGAGGTATACCTATCGCTTAAAATGTTCAAATTGCCTAGACGTGTGATTAAGCAGCCCTTGCGCTGACCAATTTCTTTTCCCCACATTTGGAGAACTTGGTCGGTACAGAGACTGCATTCCACTGTGGAGTCATAACGGGCTGCTGCGAGAGCTTAAGTGAGCATTTGGTAGCAAGGCTGCCACTCTAACCTAACTTAACCTAGACGTGTGACTACTTTTGCGTTTTATTCTTTCAACTGCGTAGTTGGCCTCAGCAGGGATTTCTGTTAAGAATTGCAGTAGGCTGGTGAGGTGAGTCTATTTCTATTTGGGATTATAGTTTTATAAATGGTGTGGATTCTCTCCAAATCTCCTCGGGCCTAGTAACGTAATTTCAATTAATTTAAGGAGTACAAGAGTCCTTTGTTCCCAAATGCCGAACAATATGAAATAAAATGTCTCCTATTCTTTCTTGTCAGCATTCTATTTTAGCTGCTATGATGCCCTAATGCGGATTCTGGTTAGGTTTAATTGTCTATCCTTTATACAATTCTGTTTATTATTCCATCTTTTGCATGAGACTGTTTGTTTACCTTTCTTTTTTGTTTTTGTTATCAATCAATAACAGTGTTGCAAACTAGTTATTTTTAAAGGATACTGAACTTTCAGTAAAACAGTACTTTTTTTTTGCATCAAACGGTACTTTAGTAGTTGAAAAACGCAAACCATAGCATATGTAATAATAAAAATGTACTAAGAATACTACGGTATTTTTAAAGAGGAAAAGTACTAAATTTTGCAACACTGCCACAGAGTAACAAGTTTACCGCTTTTTTTACAAAAATGACGTTAGAAATAAAGCTATTGGAAAAAATGTTTGGTTTGTGTGTAAAAGAATTGTTTTCATAAATATAATGTTTAATTAAGTGAAAATATAATATAATTAAGTCAAAATGAATAAATTCTACAAGCAAGATATTGTTAAGGAAGAAAAACTGTATGGCGTGATATTTTTTCACAGTAAGTGTCTAGAATACGAACTTATAATCCAATTAGATTAAGTCCGAAGGGCATGAAGACGGCACCGTACTTCGTTTCTTCCATATTTATGTATGTGGATTAATTAAAAGTTCCCTAATGTAAAGGATGCTGGAGATTATAATTGAATTAAGTAGTTCAGTTGCACCCGACACATTTTGCAACAAATTAAAGTCTACGTTCACTTTGTCAGAATGTTATCGTTGGCCCATGTGACCCACTTCGTCTGAAGGTCACAGTTTCTGTTTGTTTTTATTCTTAATCTTCAAAATATAGTTACGTTCCAGTATAATTATGTTCGATTCACTATGGATGGATTCTGCATATTAAGTCCACATGCTCTGTACCATTTACCAACTCTGTCTTGACGTTACTGCCTTTCGGTTTTATTTCAGAGAGGTTTCAAAGCTTTTTCCCGTCAAATTCTGCGTCTTTGATCTTCTAACTCTCATCCAAACTACAGCGTGTCCTCCTTTGTATAAGCTAGCTTGGCCTGCAATTCATTTCCCGGGGCCATTTAAATCAGAGACAGCTAAAAAGCTTATGTTTTCCACCTTCTTCCGGAATTTAGGCTATATAAGGAATTTATCAGTTCCAAATCTAAGCAGGTATTTGCTGCAACAGGCATAAACAGTCAAGCCCTGGGTTATGTAAAAGTTCAGCTTACAGTATTATTGATGTTATAGCCTTCGATATTATTTTATTCTTTAATGAATTTATTTCTTCTATGTTTGGCATTATCCTGGCCGGTGGTTCCTTGATACCTTTTCGCTAATGAAATTCACATGGTCCTCGGTATTCAATCTGTCGTCGATAATCACACTCAATTATTAATTATTATGGCCGTTTATTTGGCTACCTAGAACAGGAACTTTTACCTTCTTCACTATTTTTCGGTCGCGTATCAAGACTCCATCTTTTTTTTTTTATATATAAAACCATCACTCAGAGGATGACCCCTACTCATGCAGTGCATTGTGCAGGTTTTTTAGGAAAGGTGGAAAGAGAGGGGGAAGATGCGAACGATAAGGAAACGAGTTGCTGCTGGTGACTATAAAATTGCCAGTGCTATACCTTCACCATTAGACAGTCTAAAGCAATCGTCCCCACGAAGCCCTCAGTTTCTCACAACCACTTATGTTGTCTGTGTTAGTTTTATGCAGAAGTGGCGGGACCTACAATTTAAAGACGGCTCCGAACGACAGCTTTTTGAGAAACATTTTTTTTATTTTTGATGTCTGGGCTGGGACTCGAACCCTGGCTTTACGTCTAATAGGCCAGCACACTACCTACTAGACCACGGCGACCCCCATATAAGCTGTGCTTGCCGTTTTATTAATTTTTCTGAGACAATGGCGATGACGCCGGTAGGTTATACAATTGTAGTCCAGGTCGGTAATTATAGCCAAAGTGCTTTATTCCACATTATATTCCATAGTATTAACTCGAATATACAATGTGTCAATTCGTTATCCGGTTACTGTAGTTGTCTCAGTTGACAAGTGCACATCCTCTAACTTAATGGCTCGAATACATTCCACAGGACTCCCTAATTGGATCAGCATTTCAAACTTTCAACAGAAGAATGTGGTGTTAATAATGTTAAGCCAAAAACATCACCTTTCGAACAAGTTATAGTGTTGCCTTGATGTAATCCACATTACCACAGGCATTAATTACATTTAACAGCTATCGACAATTTGTATTCGAAAGCCCCATAAACAATGTTTTATAACAAATCCCTTCAAATTTGCCAAAAATGTCTTACATTTTTAACTTTTGGCACGTCTTTGTCGTTAAATTGCCTAGTTTCGAGCCCATATAATCGATTTCGCTTTCGAATTAAATATATCGACCTTTGTGCGGATGAGGAATCATAACGAATCCCTCACTGTAAAGAGTTGATCGATTTTTGAACGAGCTCTAATGCGGCGATTCGAAAAATCATCTAACCTACCTGCACTCGAGGTTATTGGGCTACACAAATAGCAAAAGTGGAACAGTTTCATGGTGTTGGAAGTTTTTTAAAAAGAGTAAGGATTTGTTGCAGCCTGTATTTACTCTCATTACCATTATCGTCTTTAGATTTTATTGAGGACAGCCTTTGCAATCTATTTCTCCAACAATTTTACTAGACTGACTAAGTCATCTATAAAATAAGATTAGATAAACGGTCCTTATGTTATATTCGAACCTTTGGCCAAAAATTTCTGCATAATTGAGATTAGATAAACGGTCAACTGGTCCTTATGTTATACACCCAACTCTTTTTTACACGGTAGATACGTTCCTCAGAAATCCATGGAAAAAAGAGTTGGGTATATAACATAAGACGACCTATGCCTTCAGTTACAAATGTCGCATATATAGCATAAAAACGTAGACATTTTTGGCCAACGGAAAGAGTACACCCAACTCTTTTTTACACGGTAGATACATGTACTCGTTCCGTTGGCTAAAAATGTCTACGTTTTTAAGCTATATATGCGACATTTGTAACAGAGATCAACAACGAGTATTCAAAACTAAGAGTAGATTCGAGTCATACTTATAATTTCTGATACTTATACGCATTCATACTTATTTTAATATGAGGCTCATACTACTCATACACAAAGTTGGAAGTACTCGTCGTATTCATACTTAACAATACTCATGATGTTATTAACTTCGACTCGTCTCTACTTAACATTTACACGAAGCACAAAATAAGTATGATTCGCGTATGAGCACTGCAATACACACAAGAAAATTGTGTTTAAGCTTTGCGTGTTGTCTTTCCTTTCTTCTTTGTTTGTATATGCAATAACAACAAAGACTGTAAATTTTTATGAAAGATTCGAATCACTTGAATTACTTATAAGTATTATAAAGATTTTTCTAAATTTATGACCCAGAATGAGTAGGCGTATGAATCAAACATATTTCGAATGTTGTAAGTTTGATGTCAACGCTGTACTCATACTGGTTGTAACCTATACTTATAAATCAATGTTGTAGCGAATATTAATGAATCAGAGTAGTAGAATTTCAATTCTGTTGATTCACTCATACTCAAAATTGCATGAGTGCTTTTGAGGAGCGGAAAACGATTCATTGCTGATCTCTGATACGTATATAATTGGTCATTACCGTCAACGTAGTACTTATACTCATTACAACCTGTATTTATAAATCAATGTTGTAGCGAGTAGTTCAATTTTAATACTCAAAATTGCATGAGTACTTATGAGTAGCGGAAAAACGATTCATTGCTGATCTCTGCTGATGTGTAAGTGTGATTTCCTGCTAAAGAAGTCTTACAAAAAGTTGTTGCAAAATCTTTTCACAAAAGTTTTGTTTATTCTGAAGTCTAAAGAAAATATTTCCGCTTTCGGATTAAAATTAACATTGTACCGTTATTTACTGAGTAAAGCAACCCGTTTTTTTTTAATAAAATTTAAATCAAATATAAATCGGTTATTATGAAAGTTGATTGCGAAAAAAAGAGAAAAACAAAAATTATAGATTTTTATTTGCTATTAATTAGCACTAGACACACGTAAGACGTGATGATTAGCACAGTTTATGCCGCATTAAAATAAATAACACAGAGTGATATTTTATATGGAATTTTCGTTTTTTTTTATTTTATTTATTAATTTACTATAAAGTATTAAATATACTGATTATTAATATATTATTAGTAACATTTTAATACTACAAAAAAAGAAATTATTTTATTTAAACTACAATTTAATTTTTTCTAAATAGATTAATGCTTATAAAAATATTTTCTATAAATTAAAAGGCAAAAAAAAAATTAAAAATAAAAAATAAAACTGACTGATATAAAGAAATATTAAGTAAATATACTATAATACGTTAATATTTTATATTTTGTCAATTAAAAATAAATTTTTATTTTATAAATGTCTATGCACAGCACTTAAAAATTTGTAAAATACTCAAGAATAATTTGTTTTTACCATTACATTAATTTGAAAGAGTTAACTTAACGTCTTTTCCAATTTAACGTAACGTTACGTTATGTATACTGGTAGTTTTGTTTTAGAAAATAATTTCGAGTTTGAAAGAATTTCTTAAATTTCCTCTACTACTTCCCCCAATACAAAACAAATTTTACTTTCTTATAAGAAAGTCTTTAATTTATAATTTCGTATTGACAATATCCTCTTTAGATTCGGACGTACTAATTTCATTCCATTTTTGTATTTTACCCGAACCGAATATCCAATAAAATATGGCTGGTAAAATATAGGCAGCAGCACCAATAATGAAAACATAATGCCACTGTTCGATGGTGTTCTGTAAATGATAAAAGAAACAATCAGTCCGATTCCAATAACGTCTATAAGACAAAAACTTACATTTTCTTTGGTAAATGCAGCCACTATAATCGGTGAGAATATGCCGGGTGTTGTGCCTACACAATTAATAATGCCATATAAAGTGCCCGCATAGTTGGGTGCCAAATCTTGTGAGTTTTGTAAATTCGAAGCCGTTGCTGCACCATTGAAACCCAATGATATAGTCATAATGGCAACACACACATAAGGATCTTTGCCAAAGTAGGCCAATATAATCAACAAAATACCGGGTATAACATGGGCTAAATGAAAAATGTTCAAAAAAATTATTGCAATTTCAGAGACAAATGTATGGGATACTTACATGGCAAGCAAAAAGCTTTTCTCATTTTTGTTACCGTTAACCAGTTCTTTCTTCTTATCAAATCGGCTACTGACCCGAAACCAAAGGCACATATCAGGCGAGCCAAGTGTGGTAGAGATGATAGGAAACCAGCTGATGATAAATTAAAGCCTAATACTTCACTTAAGAATTTAGGCGTGGCTGTAATCAAGAAGAACAGGCCCCACATACTGCCATAGTGCAAAAGTAATAAAGACCAGAAGGGCATGGACAAGATCAAAGACTTGTATGGTGGCCAGCGCTAAAATAAAATAAAAAATGGTAAGCAAATAAACAAAATGACAGGAAAATCCAAATTCACAGAATAAGAAATTTAATTTACATGTTGACTGCCAACTACGAGATAACTCGTACATTGCGTTCCTTTCTAGAGTGCCAACTACGAGTTATCTCGTACTCCCTAACCTAAGCTAAATCAAATGGTCAATTTTGGCTAGTTTTTTGAAAATTACCATGGCAGTCAACGTGTTAAAGCCTTTTTTGAACTTAAACACCTCGGTTATTGTGGCAGATACATACAAAAGACATAAAGGGGGCTTTCTAGAAATGCTGCCATTCATTCCTATTATTTCTATAAAAGCTTAGGGATTGTACAAAATTCTTCTTATCGATTTTTCCTAGTGCTCGACATCGCCTCTTACTTGTACGGCAACAATTGTGGTAGGGACATTCCCCCCTTATTACATTGCGGATTCTTGACAAAAGGCTTGCCTTTCAAACACATTGTCATTTGAATTTCCGTGTTATTGTCCTGAAGGACAGTATTATTGTCCTGTTGAATCCGCGATATTATAGGCCTGAAGATCTGCAAAATATATCCTACATCGTATTATTTCTTTTATTTACTTTTATAAGACCTACTGTAATAGATTCTAGGATGACAGGGTTGCCAACTGGACCGTTTTATAGCGTATAATGGTGACGAACTGTGTTCAATAAGTTCTATTCTTTCTCAAGAGATTTTCAGTTTACCTAGGGCATAAGCGATAAAACGTCATCAATTGGCAATTGTTGTCAATTGTTACACGTGTTGGATCAATGACTGCCCTCCTTTCGTCCTAACCCCTCTATTATCCTTTCCTCCTTTAGGACGTTGTACAATGGCTCAATTCGACCTTCGGGTTCTGTACTTGTTTTGATTGACTGGTATACGTCCTCTAACCTAACCTAACCTAACCTAACCTAGATCAATGATGCAATTCGTTACCACTAAATGAAGGAGTTAAATGAGTTCGACAAGATGTCACCGCCGTGAAAAATTTCACGACTAATATTTAGAGCTAAACGTCCTAACTTGATTATGTTTCTTTGAATAGAAAACGTCACTAAAATCAGTATGAAGTGTGACCTATTTACCCCTTGCCAAAACATTATTAGTTCCTTGAATCGGAATTATTATGTAAATATATTATCACTCCGAAAAACTCACCTTCTTCGTTGTAATAGTATCACCCAAACTTTTTTCAATCATTTCTCTTTCCTTTATGCTAATGGTTGTATGCTGGGCTGGACTATCGGCAACAAATATAAACCAAGCACCACATACTACAGCAACAAATATGCCCACTATATAAAAAGCCCAATCCCAGCCCATATTTTCAATGATGACACCACTTATAGGCCAAGTTATCACAGTACCAAATGTGCCACCCATTAAAGCGGCCACAAATTTACCCTTTTCATCGGGTGGAGACCAACGAGAGACTAAGCAATGGCAGCAGGGATAAACCACGCCCTAAAAAATAAAAATAAAATATCGTGGATTACTATTAAAAATCAATTATATTTGTTAAGCAAATTACAATTAAAAAGTTATCAAAAAAAACTACTTACAGTGAAGAAACCTATGGCAAAACGTATAGCCCAAACGGCCCATTTATCCCAAGAAGCAGCTAAAGGAGTTAGGGCAGTCAAAATACCGGCCAGCAGGCAACTATAACCAGCCACTGGCTTTGCACCTAGATTTTCAGCCAGCATACCAGCCGGCAAAGAGGTAATCATGTAACCATAAAAATATGCACCCAATAGCATGGCCTGATCACTTTGACTCCAATTATAACGTGGTCCATACTGTAAATAAAAAAATAAAATTTTATTTAAAGTTCAGGTTTATATAAAGGACGGTTCTTTATTCTGCTTTGTGTAACGAATGGTAGTTATAATTAAAGTATGAATTTGTAAAAATTAATGCATTTGCCACTAGGTCCATTTTTATCCGATTTAATCCGATTTGCATAAAATGTTGCTCAGTTGAATAAAACAATTAGTCTCGTCGTCTATATCTGTGGCCACAAGTAACGCCAGATCGTAAGGAATCCTTGATAAGATAGCTATCTAGTTTACTAAGTCCATTTCCCCTAAGTCCATTTTTTTATCCGATTTATATAGAAGACTTTTTTGCTTATTTGAAGAAAACAATTTGATTTGTCGCCTATATCTCTGGGCCGCAGTATAGCTTAACCATAAGGAAACCTGTTTTAGAATCCTTGAAGTCGTCGTAGTCTAGTATGTAGTGTGTTGGCTTATTAGACTGAAGTCCCGAGTTCAAACCCCAGGTCAGACACCAAAAGAAAAATATAAAATATATCTTCAGCGACTTCCTCTCAGCAGATTTCTGGCAAAAACTCTGAGAGTAAACAAAATTGCCTTGTAAAGCTTTTCAAAAACCTGTCTTTCGGAGTCGGCTTTAAACTGTAGGTCCCGCCACTCATGTATAAAATTAACGCACACAACATAAGTGGTGTGAGAAGATAGGTCGTGATCCTTACTGAAGTGTTGTAATGACCAATTAAGTAAGTTAATCCGATTTGTATAGAATGTTGCTCAATTGAAGAAAACAATTAGTCTCGTCGTCTATATCTGTGGCCTCAAGTAACGCCAGATCGTAAGCAGTTCTTGATAAGATAGCTATCTAGTTTACTAGAACCATTTACCCCACATTTATTTTTTATTTGTGTTATATAGAGCACTTTTTCGCTAATTTGAAGAAAACCATAAGGAATCCTGTTTTGGAATCTTAGGTACCGCGGATATATAGTGGGATACATGCAGCAGTTCTGATATTTTCACAATATCGATCATCCTACCCGGACGATGTTAAACAAAGAAATTCGTGGTCCAAGTTTTTCAATTTTTAAACCAATTTTCGAATTACCAGATAAGAATTTCTACTCAGGAACGTGGGAAGCATAATTCTATTCTCCAAAATCGTATACATATTTGGATGATTGCTGCGATAACAATTGTTTGTATCCTCTATTAAACTTTGTTTTAGGTTTTTGTCTTTGCTAGTTAAATTCGAATTTATCACATATGATACGTAAAGCCTTTCTGTTGAAACCAGATTCAAATCATCCAGTTCAGGCCGAAAAGGGTTCGAAACAATCAAAGAAATATTAATTGATGACGCGGTCCACACCGAACAGTGAGTATTTTGCGTTACGTTGGATGTACTTTGATCTGATGTGGATTAGTATTGTTCTAAATTCGACAATTTTATTTGTTCGCTTGCCCATTATCCAGAAATGGACCTCACTTTTGAAGATGACTTTTCGATGAAAACATTTTATCTACACCTGTTGTTGCAAGACATAACCTCAGGAAGATCCCCGTTATTAACTGTCACAGTTCGAAGGACCATCTTCGAAAATTCTATATTTCAGTGATTCTAATCTGTTTGTTAATACGTTGTGGTACCGATCAAATAGTACATCAAGCTATTTTGCAACGAAAATCTAGTAAACCCTGCTGCCATTTCAGTACTATTTATGAGTCTTTTGACCCTTTAATTACTATTTGTCTCCAATTGTGTATGTCCAAAGTGAAACGTAGTGGAAAGGTGACACTGTATCTTTATTTGCCTCCTCTAAATAAGAGCTGGTGTTTTCATTATTCGGTTGCTTTGCAGATTTCACTTTAAATCAACTGTCAAAGTTGTGGAAACAGTGATCAAGCGATGAAAAGGAGCTAGTCGATCTTTATTTGTCTTCTGTAAGTAAGGCTGGTCTTCTTATTATTCGGTTTCTTTGTGAATTCCACTCTAAACTAAAACTTGCAAAATCATTAGCGAAATTGTGCAGATAGTGCCCAATCCACCTCCATTTACACTGCAGGATTTCCATTTAAATTGGAGTATTGTCGGTATTCAACCGTAAGCAGTGAAAAAAGGTTGTCAATAGTCAAAATATTTTAACTCCTATATGATAGGGGTTACAGATAGTCCATATTTAAAGACTGTGCACAAAAAAATTTGGTGATACTTTCAGGTGCCTACACTCTGTCTCATAGCAAAAAACTAATTGAATGGTATCTTAAGAGTAATGTTTTTCACGTATCTAGGCTGGCCAATTAATCAAATTTCATATTAAGAGGTATTTCAAAAAGTCCGGTCAAAAATGAAGAAAGGTTTTAATCTGAAGTAGAGAACTCTATGAAAATTGGTAACTAATTACAACATAAAGGCCCTAACGAAAGGAATTAAAATAATAAAAAAAAAAGTTGTTAAAACCTCTTTGGAAATAGAAAATGTGTGTCCAAATTTTTTCCTGCACACTCCTTACTTTTAACAAAGATTTAAAATACAAATTTTGAATGGATGTTGCTGTACAAAAAATAATGTACGAGGTACCCCAAAATTACTTCGGTGTTGTCTGCCTTATAATGGGCCTGATGACGATTTCCTAATGAATCCATAACTTTTGCGACTTAAACTGGGTATATCCGTTTGAATTGGAGTCCAATCTATAGTCGTGAATATTATAAGTACATCCATTGCAAAAGAACGAAAAGTTTTTTTGTAACGCTAAGAAGGTCCCTCTGATTCATAAAGGCCCTAGTGAAAGGATTTAAAAAAATAATACAAAACATTGTTAAAACCTCTTTGGAGATAGAAAATGTGTGTTCAAATTTTTTCCTGCACACTCCTTAATTTTACCAGGGATTTATAATACAAATTTTGAATGGTTGTTGCAGTACAAAAAATAATGCACATGCTACCCCTAAATAACTTCGATGTCGTCTGCCTTATAACCACGTCTAGTGCAGAAGAATCAAAAGTTTTTTGTAATGTCAAGAGTAATGAACTAGTAAAGAAGGTCCCTCTGTACTAGGCATAGAATATGGTAATTGATTACAGCGTTTACTAGCTTCTTAAGTAATTCATTAGTTGTGTTTTTGTCATTTCTCAATGAAAGTTGCTATCGGTAGTTTGTCTTTAGTTAAGTAATTTCTTTTCTTTTGTCGCAAATAATTTTTTGCTAAATTCCCAGACGTTAAATATTAAAAATAAAAGCATTAAAATTTAATTTTCGTTTCGAAATTGTGAAGTCACGGTTCTTTTTTTTGTTACATTTAAAATGAAGTAGAATATTTTTGCTACACAACAAATGAATTTAAAAATAAATTGTTTTTTTGTTTTTAAATAATTTTGTTTTTTTGTTTTTAAATAATTTTGTTTTTTTTTTTTACCAACAACCACAATAATTAAGCGAAAGTCATTAAAATTTTTTACCATTTAAAAAAAATTGGGCAATAAAAAACAAATCTTATCAAATAATTAATTTATAATAGGTACAAGTGTTACGTGTTAGTAGTCTATATAAACAAACATATTTTACGACCGATCTGATAAACATAACAATACGCCTGTGGAAAATATAAATTAATATCACGACATTGATAAGAAAAATCACAAAAACGAAAATCAGAAATGTACGGAAAACCAAAATTAAAGATTTTTTACTTACATCTGGCAATACTTCTGTTGAATTTGCATCGGTATTCTCGACCATAGCAATAATATTTATGGATAGATTGACACGCATCATGTAGCTCATCAGACAGGCCATGAATAACATAACGGCTACATTGAAACGTTTCGGTATATTCACTGAAAAGAAAGGAAAAATATAAGTTTTCGAATATTACAAACAGGGTTTCGAAAGGATATTGAGATATGTTTCGTATTTCTGTATCTTTCTAAAGAAATCATAACTCCTTATCGTCTCCATTCGGTTTTTGACATTTTTTTTTAACGTTTCTGCAGTTCTTTTGTACCTTCCAACAAAAAATATTTGGTGAGGTTAATAAAATACAGTGGAACTTCTAGAATTTGAACTTCTATAATTTGAACTTCTATAATTTGAACTTCTATAAGTTGAAAAACATCTCTTGGCAACAGCATCTAGATCATTTGTAAATTTACTTCCCAAAAAGTTAAAGTTTCTAGAAGTTGAAGTTTTTTTCTGGATAATGGTGATTCAATTTATAGAAGTTCTACTGTAAGTATTTCTTGTGAGTTGATGCCATTTTAGAACTCAAATATCTTTACATATATCTCTTAGTCCTAAATCTGTACAATAGAGATCGATATTATTCGATAATATTTGGCGAGTTTAATAAAATACAGTGGAACTTCTAGAATTTGAACTTCTATTATTTGAAGTTTCTATATGTTGAAACACATCTCAGTTTCTAGATTATTTGTAAATTTACTTCCCAATGTTGAAGTTTTTTTCTGGATATGAATTAAAATGCAAAACCATTTAATTCAAAATGTGGTTGAACATTCACCACCATCACCAGGTGATGGTTCCTACTCATGGAGTGCTTTGTGTTGGAATTAGGACAATATTTTGTATATCGTAAGAGATAAGAAAAATTTCTACCAAACAAGCGTGCCACATACGGGTAGTGCTGTTGAAGAACGCTCTTTACCGTAATTCATTGCACATTTCTATTAGTCAATCGGTCCAAAACGGATATGTTCGACTAGAAAGCCGAGTACTGTGTGAAAATATGTTAATTTCACCAACAATTCCCTTTACTTCAATATTTCAAGTGAAACACGAATCGCGTTCTGCTGTCATTAATGAAAGCTTCAAAATAGACTCCAAAACCCCACTTTACATATATTTGGCCTAATATAACTGGTGTATATAATAAAGAGATCAGATGAAGCGATTGCTCGCCCTTTCTAAGAAAACCAAGGCACTTAAAGGTATCTTATAAAATATGCTGGTTCTAGCGAACATCTCATTGGTTTTTCATAACCAGAATAACAAGAGCCGTGGTCTAGTAGGTAGTGTGCTGGCTTAAAGCCAGGTTTCGAGTCCCCCAGGCCAGACATCAAAAATAAAAAAAAACAAAAAGTATTTTTTCGGCGATTTCTTCTCTTTCTCTTCTTGTTTCTCAAAAATCTATCGTTCGGAAACGACTTTAAACTGTAGGTGCCGCCACTTCTGCATAAAATTAACACACACAACATAAGTGGTGCGAGAAACTGTGGGCTTCTTGGGGACGATTGCTGTAGACTGTCTAAGGTAAAGGTATAGCACTGGCCATTTTATAGTCACCAGCAGAAACTCGTTTCCTTATCGTTCGCATTTTCCCTCTTTCTTTCCACCTTTCCTAAAAAACCTGCACAATGCACTGCATGAGTAGTAGGGGTCATCCCCTGAGTGCTGGTTTTATAAAAAAAAAAAAAATTGATGATAACAATTTTTTGGGATTATAACCCAGTGTCTCAAACCACTTCTGTTGAGTGTGTTAATTTTATCCATATAACTTGAGTGACCTACAGTTTAAAGTCAAATCCGGAGGGCAGATTTTTTTTACAGAAATATTCTGAGAAGAAGTTACCGAAGAAATGTTTTGAATATTTCAGTTTGTTGGAGATGTCTGACCTGGGGTTTAAACTGCGACCTCACTTTTTATAAGCCAACATCCTATCTACTAGACTACAATTTTTTTTTTTTTGCATCCATAGTTATTGAGGCTTATTGCCATTTCTATCTTAGGGCAGAATGCATACATACATACATACATAATTGTTCATTACAACCCTTCAGTCAGGATTATTGACTTAGTTTCTCACACTACTTATGTTAGTTTCATACATAAGTGGCGGGACCTAAAATTTAAAGTCGACTCAGAACGACAGATTTTCTGAGACTACTTTTCATGGCAATTTTATTTACTCTCAGAGTTTTTGCCCGATCTCTGCTGAGAAGAGATACTCTTTGTATTTTATTTTGATGTCGGGCCTGGGACTCGAACCCTGGCTTTATGTCTAATAAGCCAGCACACTACCTACTAGGCCACGGCGACTTCACTTAGGGTAGAATGCCTCGTATAAATTTCAGTTAAAATACTACTTTTCTCTATCGCTTCTCAAAAAGTAATCACAGGGGTTAAGAAAAAAATCTTTTAGAAAATATTAAATCTTAAATATTTTAATTAAATTAATTATAATTTTTGTTTGTTTAATAAATTCACGGTGTCTTAATTGATTAAATTATTAATTAGAAGCAATCAAACTTTTCCATCTTTCCCTGTTCGAATTTAGTTGACATGCAATATAAGTTAAGCTTTTCCAATTTTTTTTTTTATATTTTTCAATACATTTTAATTAAAGTTATTAAAAATATTAGGAAAAGATTATTTAAAAAAATATAATTTAAATGACAATATTTTTGTGTTTTTTTTATCTGATTTCAATCAAACAGTGACAAGCTAGAAAAAAATGTCACACGAATATTTTGTTTAACAAAAAATAGCAAAAAAAAATAGCAAAATTAAAAGCAATTTTAAAAATATATTAAAGCAATAAAAATAGTATTTATAATTGTCACAAAATTGGCCATAAATAAATAGCAAAAGTGTTATTATTTTACTATTTATTTAATTGTTAAACTCATAAAATAATTTAAACAAATGTTTTCGTATAGCAATTCTAAGACCAGATTTAGATTTTTAAAATGCTACTACAACTTTACCTAACTTCTCATACCACCCTTCTGGCCTGTATTAATTTCATTTATGATTTACCCGCTCTGCAGTTTTAAAGTCCTCTCCAAATGATAGATTTGGAAGCGTTCTTTTTTTTATGGAAATTCGTTTACTCTCTGAACTTTTGCTTGAACATCTTTTTTATTTTTCTTTTACATGATATCAGAGACTCCCGGGCGAAACGTGGTCTTCTTATATAGCACGTAAACACACTATATTATACTCCACCCTCTAGACTACGCTAAACACAAGATCAACTCTAGTAATTATCACAATCGACATTTTAAATGAGAGTATTGGGTTCTTGCAGTCACCGTGGTCTAGTAAGTAGTGTATTTGCTTATTAGACGTAAAGCCGGGGTTTGTATCCCAGGCCTGGCATCGAAACGAAATATAAAAAATATTTCTTCGGCGATATTCTCTCAGCAAATTTCTGATAAATATGTTTGATTCATACGCCTACTCATTCTGATTCATAGATTTCGAAAAATACTTATAATACTTGTATGTGATTCGAGTGCTTCGAATCATTTATCAAAATTTACAGCCTTTGTTGTTGTTGCATATACTAACAAAGACGAAAGGAAAGAGAAAGATAACAAGCAAAGCATACATACAACCTTCTTGTAAGTATTGCAGTGCTCGTACACGAATCATACTTATTTTGTGCTTCTTGTAAATGTTAAGTAGAGAGTCAACAACATTATGCATATTGTAAGTACGATTACAACGAGTACTTCCAACTTTTAGTATAAGCAGAATGAGTATCTTATTAAAATAAGGGTATAAGTATCAGAAATTTTAAGTATGAATTTATCGTTTTGAATACTCGCTGCTGATCTCTACAATCAACCTGTCAAAGTGGAAAGTAATCGGAAATAATGCATCGCTAACGTAATTCATATTGAACACATATTATGGGTGTATGTTCAAAGAAATTACTTTTTTCAATCCATAATAAAATAACTTCCTACGAGAGTATACAACGAACTTTGTTGCTTTCTTTTGTAGGGAAAGTAATCGAAAATATTATATCGATTTCATCGAAATTCATATTGAATCCTTATTATTAATGTATGTCGAAAGATATTATTTTTTTCAAACCATAATAAAATAAATTCCGAAGAGAGAGTTTACAACGAACTTTGTTGCTTATTTTTGTATGGAAAGTAATCGAAAGAATAAATCGATTTCATCGAAATTCATATTGTATCTGTATTATTGGTGTATATTGAAAGATATTACTTTTTTCAATCCATAATAAAATAAATTTCGAAGAGAGAGTTTACAACGAATTTTGTTGCTTATGTACCTCTTTTGTATGGAAAGTAATCGAAAATAATAAATCGATTTCATTGAATTTCAATATAGAACCCGGATTATGGTTATATGTTGAAAGAATTTGATTATTTCAATTCATAATAAATTGTATTTATGATTGTATTTAAAATTTTATTTTATTGGTTTATTGAATTCGTAAAATAAATTTAAAATAATTATCATACAAATCCAATATCGTTTAAACTATTATGGTTAAAGTCTCTCGTCTCCTTCAACTACTCATACCTAGAATACAATCGTGAATTCATATTTTTTTCTTTTAATATTCATAAGTGTAGTGTTCGATGGAATAATAATTCTAAATATTGATTTTTGCAATTATACACATGACACGAAAATTTAATTCACATGTGCAAAAAAAAATAAATAAAATATAAAAAAAATATATCGAAAAAAGCAAAAACAAAAATCATTATAAATTAAACTTAAATTTTAAAGGTTTTATGGCTGTTGTTCACGTCCAAGCAATTTCAGGGCTGAATAGTTTGGTTTTTTGTATTCAGCGGAGGGATTTACACACGAATTTGTTTTCTTAATGCGTAATACTTGGGCGGCTATTTTTAGTTTATTTTGGTAAATATTTAAAGTAAATTTATAGGCCATATTATGCAATATCTAAATCTGATCTAAACTAGGAAATATTTTTTGTTTATTTTATAGTATGTTCAGACATGCACTTATATTGAGAAAATCGCAATAAACGGCATTATTGATTTCAATATTTCATATAAAATTTCAATTAATTATTGGTCAATAAATTCATAAATTGTTATAATATTGATTACAATTTCAAATACAGCACTGTCAGAAGTACATTCAGTAAGCATACTACATTTTTCCGAACACTTTCTATTGATATTTGACAACTCAAATGTAAACAACGACAGTGCCATAAGCAAAAGCTTTCTATTCTGCTAGCTATCCAATATTATCAAATTTTTATGTCTCATCCTTCTGAGGAAAGCCACTTTGGAGTCACGAGTAGTCTCTATTAACTGCAACAGCTCGGCGTTTCGGTTAATCATTAGCAATACCTTCTACAATGTTAAATTGTTTTCCATTTTTTCTAAAAATATTTTTGGCACTAATTTTCGCGATTAAATTAAAAGCAATTTTGTTGAAGCAATCAGCTGTTTTGTTTACCAGCTGTCAAATAAATTTTCGTATACTATATGTCTGAACGCTAAAAATATTGTTCTCAATAAACCGAATATTGATTTAATAAAAGTGCATGTCTGAACATAGTATTAATGAATTTTTTTTTTAAGTAACAACAAATTCAAGGTTCAAGTTTTTGTTTAAATATGGGTCAACGTTTTTATTTTTTATAAAATTTTTTTTTTTAAATTTTTATTGTTTCATTATTATTATTTTTTTTTTATTTATTTTTTTTTTTATTTATTTTTATTTTTATTTATTTTTTTTTTAATTTTTATTTATTTTTTTTTAATTTTTATTTATTTTTTTTTTAATTTTTATTTATTTTTTTTTAATTTTTATTTTTTTTTTTATTTTTATTATTTATTACTGTTGAAAATGACTTTCAAAAGAATGCGGAATTACAAAAAAAAATTTAAAAAACAAATATTACACAGCGGAATAAAATTAAATCTTACTTTTACTTTTTTTTACTTTTTTTTATTTTTTTATTTTTTTATTTTAAATTCTTTCAATAAACCGAATATTGATTTAATAAAAGTGCATGTCTGAACATAGTATTATTATATTTATACTTACAAAATGATACATTTATGAACGCCATTTTATTTGTTTTATGCTCAAACAAATATTGGCTTTAGGATAGGTTAACTTTTGTATTGAAATGAAAAAAATCAATTCAAATCTGGAAATATGTATGTGTCATAAACGGTCAAGGTAAAATCATAACCAAGGAATCTGAAAGTAAAGCAAAAAATAAATTAATTATTAAAATAATATTTAAGAAATAAAATAATAATGCATAATTGGCCAGTACAAGCCTTTAGTCCGGATTACGGCCTAGCTTCTCACTCATTTTGTGTGTGTTAATTTTATAAATAATTGGCGGGACCTATAACTCTAATCCAACTTTTGTGTAAAAATTTCTCGGGAATGCATAAAAAAACACCAAAAAATACGATTCGCTTTTGTTGCCCTTAAAAGCAGCGAATCCAACTCTTGTGTAGACTTTCTAGGGAATGTATAAAAAACACCAAAAAATTCGGTTCGGTTTCGTTGCCTTCGAAAGCAGCGAATCCAACTCTTGTGCAGACTTTCTCTGGAATGCTTAAAAAAACACCAAAAAATACGAATCGCTTTTCTTGACTTCGAAAATAGCGAATTCAACTCTTGTGCAGTCTTTCTCGGGAATGCGTAAAAAAACATAAAAAAATTCGTGAGCTTTCGTTGCCTTTAGAAGCAGCGAATCCAACTCTTGTGCAAAAATTTCACTGCAATGCATAAAAAACACCAAAAAATACGAATCGCTTTCGTTGTCTTCGAAAGCAGCGAATCTAACTCTTGTACTGTCTTTCTCGGGAACCCATAAAAAAACATCAAAAACTTCGGTTCGCTTTCGTTGCCCTCAAAAGCAGCGAATCCAAATCTTGTACAGACTTTCTAGGGAATGAATAAAAAATACCAAAAAATTCGGTTCACTTTCGTTGCCCTCAGAAACAGGGGATCAACTCTTGTGCATACTTTCTCGGGAATGCATAAAAAACACGAAAAAAAATAAAAAATATATCGAATATCTGTTTGTGAGTTCGAAGAGCAATAGAACTTATGTAGCCGTTTCTATTAGATAATGTATTAACGTATTAGACGTAAGGCCTCGTTTCAAAACCCAGCTCAATTTAGTATGAAAAACTATTTTTTTGGCGACTTACTCTTAGCAGCAAATTTTATTGCAATGTCGTCACGATCTCACAGTGACAATGCTTACAGACACGCGGAAAGACTACAGCACTTGTTAAACAATTTCTGACGAGGTTGTGTATCTGCCGAAGAGGAGGAAACTGTTATCCAATTTCTTTGCCACTGCCAATCTCACATATTTCGCTCTCCATTCTTTTTTAGCTTAACGGAGTTAACTTCGATTGATATCAAGGATAAAGGTTGGTTTATTCAACTTTTAGGCTGGTTTTTAGCTTAGGGGAATCGTGCTTTAGTGTGTAGTCACTACGCTAACTTCTTAGATGAGTTTAGTGACATTCGTTACGTGCAATCACTGCGCTTACCTGTGGCAACACAACAGGCTGCTTAGCGTGCTTAAGTAAGCTTTGGTACCCCTCCTTAACTTAACCTAACCTCCTATTCTCAGCAAATTTCTCGCAAAAATTCTGAGAGTAAATGAAATTGCCATGAAAAGTTTCTCAAAGATCTGTCGTTCGTACTTTAAACTGTGTATCCCACCACTGGTGTATACAATAAACACACGCAACATAAGTGGTGTGAGAAGCTAGGTGGTAGGTGCTTGTAATGACCAATTATCGAGTGACCGTGATTTCATATTTCGTTTTAAATAAAACGTACGAGGTGGCAAGTGAACAGGACTACTTCTAGAACGGATTTTGCAATAAATACAGTAATCCCTCGATTTACGTCCCAGTTGATTCTAAAAAAAGGCAATGAAAATCGAAACGACGTAAATCGAATTTCATATTGCTTATACTACAAAGTAGTATGTTTTCAGCAAGGAACTAAAAAAGTTACAGTTATGCCTCGATTTACGGTACAAATCATTCCAAAAAAATCTAATGACTAACCGAATTAAAGTTAGTTAGGAAACAAAAAATTTGATGACGAAACAAAGTTAATCGAGACGACGTAAATCGAAAGATTACATTAAGCCGTTAAGTGCGCTGTAGAAGTCCCCGTTGTCTAGCAGGTAGTGTGTTGCCTTATTAGACGAAAGGCCCTCGTTCAAATCCCAGGCTAGACATCAAAACGAAAATATTTCTTCGGCGACTTCCTCTCTCACCAGTTTTCTTGCAAAAAACTCTGAGAGTAAAAATTTCCATGAAAAACTTATCAAAAATCTGTCGTTCGGAGTCGACTTTAAACTGTAGGTCCCGCCCGCCATATATAAAATTAACGCATACAACACGAGTGAGTAGTCTGTCTTATTGGATTCATATGTCGTTGATATTTATTAGAGAAATTACTGTGTTTAACGTGTTGCGTTAGTAATCCCCAGTAATTTCGAATTTTTTATGTCCAATTTAATATATTTCAGTAACCTTGCAATTAAAAATCTATGGAATTTACTCTATTTTCTGTAATTTTTTTGTTCGATTTACGTCAATCAATAGCGAATGATGTTTTCATTTTAAAATTCTTAAAGCCATAAACAATTCATTCAAAACTTCGATTAATTAATCGAAAATCGAACATACAATTAAAAAATTAAAAACGTTTAATCTTCTTATAATTTAATTAAAATTTATTTGTGATTAATAATTTATTTATTGGCTGATTGTAGTGTGAACACATTCTCCATTACAAACATATTGAATGTATTCCCAGAACGATTTGCCCGGAAAACGTTTTGCGATAGTGAGAGGCCATAATATTTTCGAAATACATTTTTAACCGTCATAAATCAAAAAAATGCATGTGTTTTATGATGGTGTACCTGGTTTTTTTTTATCACCTTTTAATGATTATTTTCTGGCTAGTTAAACAAATTATTTAAAACTATACATAGGATAATGTAACTCAAGGCGAATTCGAATTTTAACAAATGAAGTTGCACAAAATAGATTAGCGTCTGTTGGTATTATGCACTGAGTATTTTTTCTATTGCTGTGGTGGGAGCCATCTTGGATTTAGGTCCGTTGCACATGGTAGGAAGGACCAAAGTGCTGAAAACTATACATGGGATAATGGAACTCAAGGCTAATTCGAAATTTATCAAATGACATACATACATAACAACCATTGGTCATTACAACCCTTCAGTCAGAATTATTGACCTAGTTTCTCACACTACTTATGTTGTGTGTGCTAATTTTATACATAAGTGGCGGGACCTACAGTTTAAAGTCGACTCTTTCACTATCACAGTTTTTGTGAGAAATATGCTTAGAGAAAGGCGCCGAAAGAATATTTGTTCGAATTTTGGGGGTTTCACCCTTGTGTCATGTCTAATAACCGTTCAGGCTTGGCGTCTGCCTATTACGTCTAATAAGCCAACGCACTACCTAATAGTGGCTGATTGTTGCCTTTAAACTGTCCCCTGGACAGAATAATTAAATCTCGTGATAATTTCTTTCGCAATAAGACTTCGTAATAATAGATTGAAATATTCTGAACTTACGGATAAACTCTTAGGAATCTACGCTACCAAAAGATCCACTATTCAATTTGAGCAGATCCTACAGGGGAAGGGGCCTAGCAATACTATGTGACAGTCAGGTTGCCATTCGAGTATTCACTTGTTCTGAGGTTAATTCGGTTGTAGTATGGGATTGCCTGGAGAAGCTGATTTGGCTAAATAGGGGAAATAGGATTAGCCCCTGCTAGGTCACATGTTATGTTGGTCGATACAATAAATAGGCAGTTGAGTAGGGCAGCCAAATGGAGCCGATGAAGTGAGGGAAAATATGGAAGACTAAAGACTCTTTTCAATGAGTTTGTAGCAATCGAAACTTTTGCTAGGTAATTAGAATTGCAAGATATTTGATTACGGAATGAAAGTATACGTGACAATAAGCAGATATTCTGTTCTGAGTAGAAAGAAATGGTTAGGTTAGAGGACGTATACTTGACAATTAAGACAAGTACATTATCCGGAGGTTGAAGAGGGAAGGATAAAAGAGGGAATATAATAAAAGGCGGATATGTAAGGAAAGGGGAGACCAGACACAATAGAAAAGGAGAGAGAGCGAGAGAGCGTGACTACACTAATGAAACCCTAGCACCTCTCAACCAGTCGAAGCTACTAATGAATCTGTGGAGAGCCTTGATGTCGGCTCTCGACACAGAACTCAAGCTCTCAAAAAAGGTCCTGCCAAGGGTTCTCAACCTATCAAAAGTTGGGCAGTTACAGAGGAGGTGTTCGATAGCCTCTTCCTCATCGGAACATGTCCTGCAGTAGTCCGGCTGGGATTTGTTCCAGATCCCCGTTAGCGACCTAATCTCGCAGTGCCCCCTGATAAAACCGACAACCAACCTTAAGCTGGCCTTATCCAAGCCCACAGAGAAAGTAAGAAAAAGATGTTTGGAAGGATAAATTTGGCGAAACTCTTTTGAATGAGTTTAACCCAATCGAAACTTTTGCCGGATAATTGCAATTGAAGAACGTTTGAGTCATGCATCAGAATATTCAGGAGAAATTTGAGCTTAGTAATTGGTTTATTGACACGGGACTATGGATTCAAAGATCGTTTTGATACTGAAAGAACACATGGTTGAGAGCTATTAATGCATATCAGAAAGGAAACACCTGGGCTGCATGTCAGGTGCATTAGATAGCAGTAATTTATTAGGACAATATGATTAAAATAGAACTCGTGGGAATACCCTACATAAAGACAATAGTCCGGTCTTTGTACCGTTTCACTAAAATTTATTTTTTATATTTGTTTTATTATTTTTTTTTTGTTTATTTTGTCTATCGTTTTTAATACTACAGTGCCAGTTCATTATATCGACGCCTTCGTTCTATAACATTCTAAGACGAAAA
The DNA here is from genome assembly GCA_014635995.1 of Sarcophaga peregrina. Lineage (NCBI taxonomy): Eukaryota > Metazoa > Arthropoda > Insecta > Diptera > Sarcophagidae > Sarcophaga > Sarcophaga peregrina. The sequence continues at coordinate 81,174,761 of CM025793.1, read as the reverse complement.
AGTGTGTTTTGGGTTATGAATTCTAAAAAGTTTTCATGCGCCCTCCGGATCGGAGCATCTTAACCAAATTTTGAGAGTATTTAAGTTAGAGAACGTAGAATTTAAAAATGTTAGAACATTAAAAACGTTTTAAGTATACTTAGAACGTTATAGAATGGAGGCGTCGATATGTAAGTTAGACAGGCAGGTGAAATAGCCTACCAAGTTAATTAGTGAAACTAATTTAAATTATTTGCTTTAATTTTTTTTATTTGTTCTTATAGTTTTCGGTCATAAAAATTAAATACTGTGTGAAATTATAATAAAAGTGCTATTGATTTAATTTAAATATAAAATAATGAAGAAATAAAATTAACAAAAAAACAAAAAAAAAAGTCCCCAATGAAATGAAACGCTTCACGTATTCCCGTTTGCACGTGCTGCCAGTGATGTCTGACTTGATAAATTAAAACAAAACAACAAAAAAAAAAACAAATATTTGAAAAGAAATAAGAATTTAATTTCGAGTAATTGTTGTTGTTGTTTTAACGTAAAAATCTGTTGCGAAATAAATTTCGATTCTGCATAAAATTTCAATGTCAATAAACCACTTTTTTTCGATTTTGTTTTTGTTAAAGATAAAAAAAAATATTTCCAAACTCATACTAAATTAAGTTTAAATTTTAAATTAAAGAAAAATAATAAAAAAACAAATAAGTTGCGAAAGAAAATGATGAGTGAATAAAATGTAAAAGAAGAATAAGAATTAATAAAAAAAAATTATAAAAAAAAAATTATAAAAATAAATACAAAAAACAAATCATAATTATTACAAACTTCATCAGATACTAATCAGAAGATACAAATGCCAACAAATAAGATTTTTTTTTGTTTTACAATGATTCTTTCTTATTTCATATTTCGCACGAAAAAATATAATTTTTTTCATGTATTTATGAAAAACAACAAAAGTAATAAAATTGTTAGGTTAGGGGAAGGTAACCTAAGCTAAAAATTAAAAAAAAAGAACCAAAAAATCATAAAAGTTTACAAAATAAAACTTGAAACTACTTTTTCCCTCATTTAAAACCCTTCATAGCTAGTGCCACCACTAAGCTGGTGATCTTCGTTGACAGTCAGGCTGCCCTAAGGGCCATTGCAAGCGAGATTGCAAGGAGGATCTTTGCTGGGTTCCGGTTCAAAGCGGAACATTGGGCAATGAGACGGCGGATGCTCTTGCCGGGCCATATTCGCTTTTTGAGAACGATTTAGTAGTTGGTCCTGACTAGGGATGCAAATCGGGAAATCCCGAATCCCGGGTTTTTTAAAAATTTATCCCGGGTTTTTTGGGGTATTTGTCCCGGGATTTGTGAATTCATATGTAATTTGACCCTACAAAAGGACTTGAAAATGAAATTCGATATCACTTGACTTCGATAATAGCGTCTCAGATGAGCAGAACCCTACTTACTTACTTACTTAATAGGCCATAACAACCCGATTAACGAATTTCGGCCTGCCGCAACACATCCTTCCAGGCGCCTCTGTTGCTTGCGCGCCTACGTCAGTTGGTCACACCAATCGATGGCAGGGCTTCCTCGATTTGGTCCTTCCAACGGGTACAAGATCGTCCTCTTCGCAGACTTCCCCAGATCCCCGCATCAAATACTCGTCTCGCCGGAGCATCCTCCTCCATTCGAACGACATGACCGAGCCAGCGCAGCCGCTGGATATTAATACGCTGTACAACGTCCATGTCGTTGAGGAGCTCCTCATACAGCTCACTGTTGAATCGGATGCGAAAATCATCGCCAACTTGCACTGGACCGAAGATCTTACGTAGGACTTTTCTCTCGAATACTCTCTAGGCAGCTGCATCAGTTCTTAATAGGGTCCATGCTTCTGCGCCATAAAGAAGCACGGGTAGGATGAGCGTCTTGCAGAGTTATTAGTTTCGTCTTGCGAAAGAGGTCTCTGCTACTGAATTGCCTATTGAAACTATAATAGCACCTATTGGCAAGAGTAATCCTACGCTTGATCTCCAGACTGACATCATTTTCGGTGGTAACGGCGGAGCCAAGGTAAACGAATTCCTTGACTATATCAAAAGTATAGTTATCGGCCGTAATTTGAGAATCAATACGCCGCACGGCTCTAGTTGTCGATAACATATACTTTGTTTTGCCCCTACTTCCAGTGATAAATGTAAAAGCCCTATAAAGCGAATTAAAAGGGTAACTGATTTAGATACTCAACTGTCCAAAGAAATAGATTTATTTACGTCAGAATGTGGTAGAGGTGAATATTTACAAGCTGCGTACATCTATCTATTTTACCAACAAATGTTAATTGCGAGAAATGTTTTTCAACGGCAGCATATGTTGACAACAAAATTCGTTCAAGCCTATCAGATTGGGATTTCACTAAATCCCGAATACCGGGATTTTTAAAACTCGATACCGTTTGGCATCCCTAGTTCTGAGCCCCCCCAATCTGCCACCTCTAAGGCCTCATCAATGGAAGGGTCAGAGGGGAAGAGCAGAGGCGTTGGGGGAACGGATAGGGTTGTTGTGTTTCTAGATCTCTATGGCCTGTATAAGAACATGTTAGCTGCTGGAGGTTTATTAACGATTTTATCACAGGGCATTGCGAGATAAGTTCTCGGAGGGGGATCTGGAACACGTCCTAGTCCTGACCCCCCTCAATCTGCCACCTCCACAGCCTCATCAATGGGTGGGTCAGAGGGGAAGAGCAGAGGCGTTGGGGGAACGAATCCGTTTGTTATGTTTCTAGATCTCTATGGCCTACTATAGCCAGTATATGAACATGCTAGTCGCTGGGCTTAGATAAGGACAGTTTAAGGTTTGTTAACGATTTTATCACGGGTCATTGCGAGATAAGTTCTCGGAGGCGGCCTGGAACAGATTCCAGCTGGACTATTGCAGTGTATATTGCGATAAGGAGGAGTAGGAGACTGTCGAGCCTGTCTTCTGTAACTGCCCAGCCTTTAGCAAGTGCAGGTTGAGAACCCTTGGCAGGGGCTTCTTTGAGGATTTCAATTCTTTGTTGAAATCCGACATCAGATTCATACTCCACAGATTCATAAGTGGCTTGAGAAGTGCTAGGACTTTATAGTCGCGTTCTGCCCTTTTTTTGGTTTTGTTAGGTCTGTGTAATTCCTCCGCTTTCTATTCTCCATTTCATACTTCATTTGCTTTACCCTATTCCCTTTCTTATCCTTCCTTTTTAAGGATGTTGTACAATGGGTTAAATCGACCTCCGGGTACTGTTTGTTCCTTTTTTTGGTTTGTTTGGTCTGTGTAATTCCTTCGATTCTCATTCTCCCTTTCAGACTTCCTCTGCCTTTTCCTATTCCCTCTATTATCCTTACTTATGTACACTGGGTTAAATCGACCTCCGGGTGCTTTCTCAGTCGACAAGTACACGTCCTCTAACCTAATCTAACCTAACCACTTCACTTTTGTTCCATGTTCTTTAGTTGGTTGCCTTCCCTCTACGCGTTTTTGTTTATTTTATTTTGTAATTAAGAAAATATAAATTATTTATTGCATTAAAAAACAATATGATTTTGCTGAAGCATAACATTAAACCAAATAATTATTACGTTTTTTTTTCGTTTGTTTTTATTTTGTTTTAAAAATTTTTTTTTTTTTTTTAAATTTAAATTTTAGATTTTAATGAAAAGATTCTTTTGTAATTAGAACAGCCGGTTTTTTTTTCGGTTTTAAAAATACAATTATTTTCTAATTATTAATGATAAAGAAACATGGCTTAGCCACAAACATTATAAATGATTAAATGAGGGCATAATAAAGGGTGTTCTTTTTACGGCGCTAGTTTGTTTTCTAACTAATTAGACACGTGTTGGTTAGGTTTATCGTTTGGTAATAAGTAGACTTACACAAGGAGTCACGAAGTTTAGGAGGTCCTGTTTTGGTTTATTAGAAGTGAAGCCGAGGTTCAAACCTTAGCCTAGACACTTCAAACAAATTAAAATTTGAAAAAATATTCCTTCGGCGGCGACTGTCTCTTAATATGTATAGGAAAAAGGAGACCTGCGTCCTAAGCTTCAAGGGATAACCCCTTCTCTATTGTAGGTGACAGGAAAGATCTCAGGATGGCATTCCACGTGCAGAGGAATGAATTCTCTTTTTAGCACACTGACTGACAACCGGTTTTGACGAAAACCTTCCCAGGAGACCTAAAATATTTTTACCTACAATACAATTCATATATTTTTCACTTTATAAAACCTCAAAAAATTAACCTAGACCCATGAATGCTTTTGCAAAAATGTTCATTAAAAAGTTCTTTATTTAAAAATCACTTAAAATTTCACTTTGTGTCTTATATGTATATGAACCACGGGCTCGAAATCAAAATAATCACTGTCGTACGGAAACGTACGACATGGCAGTCAATGTGTTAATGCATTATACGATCCACTCACTTTCCAATCGACTATCAACCGATGTATGCTGCGACGAAGACGAACGTGGCGTCTTGCGCATGGTTTCCTGTTAGATGACGTAGTTGGGCTATTTTAAAGGTTTCCAAGTCTTTTTCATATGTGAAAATTAACATTTCTTCTGAAAAATGTGTGCACTACGTGAAAATAGTTGGCAGCCCTGCAATATAACTTACATTGTCATTAGCCAATAGCAACACAATTTGCGTGACGTCATTGATTCAACATGCGCAGAAAGTTTTAATTCTGTGTGCGTGATGGCGTAATCTTTAGTTTATCATTCTCGGATATTAGCAGTCTGATAAATTTCATCGAATGCTCCGAGTGATTCCTGCCCAAGGGGAGAATGAGAAACTATGGTATCACAATTGGGGCTGAGTGCAGTCAAAGTGTGTCAGCTCATCGAGGGGACAGCTACTTCTACCTATCAGGAAAACAGTCGTCGCAATCTAGTAGCTAGTATGTTGGCTTGTTAGATGTGACCCCATGGTTCAAACACCAGCCCAGACATTTCGAACAAAATGAAATTGAAAAAATTATTCTTCGGCGATTTCTTGTCAGCCATCGTCTGTGATAGGAAATAAAAAATTACCATGAAAATATTGGAATTTTCATTGGTTTTGAAAAATTGCTTGCCTTGCTTGAGAAACTTTTCATGGCAATTTTATTTGCTCTCACTCTCAGAGTTTTTGCCAAATCTGTTGAGAGAGGAAATCGCCGAAGAAATATTTTCGTTTTGATGTCTGACCTAGAATTTGAACTCGGGCCTTCAGTCTAATAAGCCTACGGCGACTTCCAAGTTTAATACAAAAATTTAATGATTTGTTTGTTTGTTTTTTTTATAGAAACCAACACTCAGGGGATGGCACTTACTCATTGTGCAGGTTTAGGAAAATAGGTGATAGGAAGGTGGAAAGAGGGAGTAGTGTTTGTGCACATTTGATTTAAACTTATCAATATCGTAATTGATGGGAAAACCCTTCGGAGGAAGATCATTCCATAAGCGAGCAGTGCGGGCAAGAAATGAATTCTCCCTGTAATGCATTGTGGGGTTCACTAAACATTTTGGCATTGCCACATGTCACGAATGTTTTTCTTATACTGAAAAAATTTACATGGAAGATCAAGTTCGAAATAAAAATTCCATCTTTTACTGTCGTTCGGAGACACTTTTAAACTGAAGGTGGTCACACCACTAGCATATCAAATTGAGAAGCTAGGTCGGAATCCTGACTAAATGGTTGTAATGAATAATTATGTAGAGTGAAACACAAGCCACATCGTAGAGGGGGCCTAATGAATGAATAGGGTTAATGAATTGCTTTGCTGATTCCTGTATGGAGTCAGAGAATTGTATTCCATATTCGGTATTTGGTCTATATGGTAAGGAAATCAGATAATTCAGATGCTTGGAAAATTACTGCAGTAGTTAGTAAGTTTTTTGCGTATTAAAATCAATCTTATTCACCTTGAATTTCGAGAGGAGATATAAAGATGAATAACCATTCAGTACAGAAGAGTTCAATAAAATTCTGGAAATTTTTGAGATTTTTTTTATTAATCGCATGTGTAGTCTTAAATCAAAAAAAGTTTGTTTCATTTAAATTTTTGCTTGAAATAAGCAGGTTTTTTTTTATTGTTATAAGCCTGTAAGCATTTATTTTTTTTAATATTGAATTTTTAATTAAAAAATTATTTGCATTTTAAACGTAATACGTTATTTACGTCAATTAATTATCGCAGTTTTTATTAGTCAGTCCTTTAATTAATTATAAAAATTATTTCTTTTAGAAATTTAATTTAATTTATTTATTTTCAATTACATATTACAGTTGATGTATCGATTATACGGGATAGTTGGGACACGGGGAGCATCCTGGATAATCAATTTTCCCGGTTAATAAAGGTAAAATTTTATACGTATTTTTATAAAAGTTTTGTATTTATGTAAATAATATATACACTTGGAATACATGGTATGTTTTAAAGTAAAGGGTCCGCCAAGTAACATTTTTTTTAAATGCTTTAAAAATAAAACTACTGAATATTTTCTCAAATTTCTTTTTTATTTGAAAGTACAATCCTTCCGGTTAATAATGAAAAATAATTTCATTCAAATGGCTTGCTTGGACTAATCATGCAGTAGCCTATACGATCGCTCCAATTTTTAAACACATTATCGATTGGGTGCAGCTGTATTTCACCAATGGCTTCACGAATATTGTCCTTTAAAGGGCCAATTGTCTCTGGCTTGTCGGCGTAACACTTGTCTTTGTCAGCACCTTAGAAATAATAGTCCAACGGTATTAAATTGCAGCACCGAGGTGGCCAAACGAGATCAGCTTTGCGGCTGATAATGCTATCTTCAAAAACATTGCGCAAAACATCGAATGTAGCTTCGGCTGTTTGATACGTAGTGCCGTCCTATTGAAACTAAATGTTGCCAATACCCTCCTCTTCAATTTTTGTGAATAAAAATTCGTTCAACATAGCCCGATAATGATCGCCATTAACTCTAACGATCACTCCTTGCTCATTTTCGAAGAAAAATGGCCCAATTATGCCTCTGGATTAAAATCCGCACGAAACAGTGACTCGTTTTGTGAACAAAAATTCGTTCAACATGGCCCGATAACGATCGCCATTGACTTTAAGGGCTACTCCTTGCTGATTTTCGAAGAAAAATAGCCCAATTATGCCTCTGGATTAAAATCCTCTCCAAAAAGTGACTCGTTTTGGGTGCATGGAATTTTATATGTATGCGTGCGGGTTTTTTGTGCCCCAAATGCGACAATTTTGCATGTTTACATACCCGCCAAGATTAAAGTGGGCTTCATCTGAAAATATGTTTTTTTTGCCAAAATCGGCATCTTCTGTTAGTCGATCACAGGATCTTCGGCTTTTTACACACATAGGGCATGAATATCAGCAATCTACGTTAAAAAGGTCGAAAAAATGCATTCAGTTGCTTGTCAGCTTTCAATGAAGCAGGTCCTCGTCGCTTCTTTTTGATTTTTTTTTTGTATATCAATTATACACCCAAAGAAAAATTACAGTAGGATTCACTATTTTTTTTAAAGAGATTCAGTAATAACAATGAGAAATGATTTCAATTTTTAGAAGAATATTCGTCAAGTTAAATACGCGGTCTTTAGGGGTTTGGCTCTGTACATTTTCCATTACCAAAACACTTTATTAGGTTACACTTTAAAATATTACTAACAATTTTCCTCTGGGTTAATACATGCCTCTCGCAAATGCACTCACAATTTTATCATGTTTTCTTGGGGCCCACGTCTCCTTCTAGCAAAAAATCTCATGAGTAAATAAAATTGTTATGAAAAGGCTTCTGAAAAATCTGTCTTTCGGAGTCGACTTTAAACTGTAGGTTCCGTAACTTATGTATAAAATTAACCCATATAAGTGGTGGGCGAAGCTAGGTCGTAACCTTGACTGGAAGGTTGTAATGACTAATTATGTCTGTTTCCGAAGGCATTTTGCGCGCTGATCACAAATCTCTCAGGGGTTTTGGGGTCACTGATTACAGATCTTCATTTAGATCTAAAAAATTCCTAATGGCAGATCCAATATGGCGGTCGTATGGCGTATGGCGGTCTTCAAGTAAATCTGATTAATTTTTATAAACCTCGACCAAATTGTATCCGCCATTTTGAATTTTTTCAACCCCTGAGTAACAATTTTCAAGTAAATCTGATTAATTTTTAAGGACCTCCGTAATGTTTTTCATTTTCTCTTTCACCCCTTGACATAAACACACCCCCTACTTTAAAAGTGCATGCAAACAATTTGACTTTGGGCTCATTTTAAAGCAAAGCAAAGGTCAATTGTCAATTTCTGATAATAGCGATGGTGCTAGCATGTCAGTGTTTAGTTCTAGGTTAGGTTAGAGGACGTGCACCTGTCGGTCAAGACAAGCACAATACCCGGAGGTCGAAATTGACCCATTGTACATTGTCCTTAGGGGAGGAAGGAAATAGAGGATATTGGAATGTAGGGAAGGGGAGGGAGAATGGGAAACGGAGGAATTACATATAAAGAAACAGACACAAAACAAAAGAGGTTGAGAGTGCGACTACACTTATGAAGCCCTAGCAACTCTCAACCAGCCTAAGCTGCTAATGAATCTGTGGAGAGCCTTGATGTCGGCTCTCGACACAGAACTCAAGCTCTCAAAGAAGGCCCTGCCAAGGGTCCTCAACCTCAACATACCAAGGGCTGGGCAGCAGAGACCTGCGCCGATCGGCTGACAGCCGGCTAAGCCGAGCCGCCGACAAAATTTAAAAGCCGCCGCCGCCGAAAATTTATTCGGCTCGATTCGGCTTGAATTCAGCCGCCGTTTTATGTATGTAAGAAAATTAAAATATATGTAATATATAATTGGCCATTACAACCCTTCAGTCAGGATTACAATCTAGCTTTTCACACCACTTATGTTGTGTGCGTTAATTTTATACATGAGTGGCGGGACCTACAGTTTAAAGTCGACTCCGAACGACAGATATTTGAGAAGCTTTTCATGGCAATTTTTACTCTCAGAGTCTTTGCCAGAAATCTGCTGAGAGGAAGTTGCCGAAGAAATATTTTTCGTTTTGATGCCTGGGATACGAACCCGAGCCTTTTGTCTAATAAGCCAACACCCACTAGCCACCCAACACCCACAAGCCACTACCCACTAGACCACGGCGACTTCAATTATATATAAAATATGATATTTATATTTTTGTTTTACTTGACTTAAATACATTATTGAAGTTTTTTTTTGTTCATTTTGTGATATATTAATAGAAAAATTTTTAATTTTTTGATATGGAAATTTTAAATACCCTTTCTTGTTTTTGGTGAATGTGGTAACGCTTTCAATAATTTAAATGAGTTAAATTCGTCTGATTCCGATGACTACCTTGCAATTTTTAATGGCAATTTTTAATTAGCTTTTAGCCAAATTTTTTTGGAAAATATTATTTTGAATACTTATTTCTGATAATTGTTTTGTAAGTATTATAAAATACGAAATAATTTCAGGTTTGGAGTTTCTGCGTCGACATCAAACCTCTGTAACCATTTACGTGCTCATGGTATTGACGTAAAATCAAAAAAATTTTAAAATTAGGATGCGAAAATAAAATCCATATTTTCAGGAAGTTCTATAAATGCAGATTCCGAAAAATTTGCTAACGCACGTTTGCTTATGCCAATTTGCTGCAGAGATCTAAGGCCCTTTAAAATAGTGGAGCAACCAGGGCCATTTTATTTATGTCATTTCGGATCACAGCAGACCAGTGTTGCCACCTTATGTGTAATTACACATATTGTGTGTAATTTTTGATTCTGCGTATAATTAGCTTCGTGTGTAATTTGTGTGTAATTTTACTTTTTGTTCTAATTTTTTCTTTAGTCTCTAACTTTTAATAATCGATTTGCTAAGAATGATTATTTAGTAAATTTACTGCAGTTTCTGGCAAAACCTCTGAGAACAAATAAAATTGCCATGAAAAGACTCTCAAAAATCTATCAAGCGCCGCCGAAACTTTACCATATTTCGGCTGACAGCCGACTTAAAGCCGCCGCCGAAACTTTTCAACTTTAGCCGCCGCCGCCGACAAATTTGCTCGGCGCAGGTCTCTGCTGGGCAGTTGCAGAGGAGATGTTCGACAGTTTCCAACTCTATAATTCTTCAAAAATGGCCAATAATGCTATTTTTAGGGTTTTTCCTTTTTCTCGAAAACCAGACGTGATGGAAAGTTTTTGAACCCAAATTCGGAAACACCTGAAGCCATCTTATTTGCAAAATGCATGCAGGGCTGTGTAATTAAAACAGAAAACTTAATTTTTTTTTAACAATTCTTACGTCATTTTGTTTAACTTTCTACGTCAGTTTTAGAACCATATTTTGCGCTTAACGTAACGTTTGCACCGTTTTGTTTAGAGTAAAACAGTTAAATTCGCATTTGACAAGGGCTTGGCTTTATTAATGATTGTGTTTTACAAGAATGATAAACTAAAGATTACGCCATCACGCACAGAAAATCAAAACTTTCTGCGCATGTTGAATCAATGACGTCACGCAAATTGTGTTCCTATTGGCTAATGATAATGTAAGTTATATTGCAGGGCTGCCAACTACTTTCACGTAGTGCACATAGTTTTCAGAAGAAATATTAATTTTCACATATGAAAAAGACTTGGAAACCTTTAAAATAGCACAACTACGTCATCTAACGGGAAGTCATGCGCAAGGCGTAATCTTTAGTTTATCATTTTTGTGTGTTTTACACTGAATGAACCGTTGTGTGGCCATTTGAAATAGTTTGTCTTGTGAAGTTAAAAATAAAAACAAAAAAAAACATATTTTAAGTGGCATAAAATTAACACACTTTTTGACTTAACATATGTGCATATGTATGTGTGTGTGAATGTATGTATTTGACATTTCTTTTTTATTGATTTTTATTTAAAAGTTTTTTTTTCTCTTTTTGTTTTGACTTTATTTGATGAAGCTTCAAGAAATTTCTTTCATAAAAATATTCCATGACAGGTTGTTAAAATGTTCAAGTTTTTTTTGTTTTTGTTTTATTTGTTTAAAGTTTTTTATTTTTGCAAAATTTCAAAAATCTTGGTAAATTAATTAGTGAGTATTAATGGCTAGGTTAATGTGTTTTTTTTTATTGTTATTGTTGTTTTTTTTTGTTTTTGATTATTGTTAAATAATAAATGTATTGTTATGAATATGCAGAGAAACGTTAAAAATGAAAACAAATAAAAAAATAACAAAAACAAATAAAAAAAATTCCCCTGAAACATTAAACCACGCGTTGTCAAGTGCAAACAATAAATATTTCAAGTCTTAATATTTTTTTGTAAATACTTAAGTTTTTATTGAATTATTGAAAAGCCCGCTTTATTCCCTATTTTTTAATTATTAACACTTTCGCCGCCAAGGACGAGTATACTCGTCTTTGACAGGGTATTCCACACTGCCAAGAACGAGTATACTCGTCTTTGACAGGGTATTCCCCACTGCCAAGGACGAGTATACTCGTCTTTGACAGGGTATTCCCCACTGCCAAGGACGAGTATACTCGTCTTTAACAGGGTATTCCACACTGCCAAGAACGAGTATACTCGTCTTTAACAGGGTATTCCACACTGCCAAGAACGAGTATACTCGTCTTTAACAGGGTATTCCACACTGCCAAGAACGAGTATACTCGTCTTTGACAGGGTATTCCGCACTGCCAAGGACGAGTATACTCGCCTTTGACAGGGCATTTCGCACTGCCGAGGACGAGTATACTCGCCTTTGACAGGGCATTTCGCACTGCCAAGGACGAGTATACTCGTCTTTGACAGGGTATTCCGTACTGCCAAGACGAGTTTACTCGTCCTACTTTAAATATATTATAACATGTAGGCTTTTGAATTAGCAAATTTTTTTTGCTAGGATTTTTTTTTTTTGATAGGATTTGTAACAAAGTCCAACCTCCATTATGTAGGAGGTTTATCTCGTCTTTGAAAGGGTATTCCACACTGCCAAGACGACTTTACTCGTCATACTTTAAATATATTATAACATACAGGGTTTTGAATTAGCAAATTTTTTTTTTGGTAGGATTTTTTTTGATAGTATTTGTAACAAAGTCCAACCTCCATTATGTAGGAGGTTTATCTCATCTTTGACAGGGTATTCCGTACTGCCAAGACGAGTTTACTCGTCCTACTTTAAATATATTATAACATGTAGGCTTTTGAATTAGCAAATTTTTTTGCTAGGATTTATAACAAAGTCCAACCTCCATTATGTAGGAAGTTTATCAGCATAGGCCGGACAGTAATAACAAGGTCTTAGTAAACAATAACATTCAAAATATAAATGACAATGGGAATGGCTTCATATAATTTAGGCTTGGCTTAACTCCTTAAGCTATTTACCATAAGACAATCGAAATTTTTCGCTTTACAACGACTATACTCGTCATAACGATAAAAAAAAATTACATTCGTATTATAAAAATTGTTCACGTTGTGATCACCCAACACATGACTGTGTATATATGGTGTTATACGATTCTAGTTTACCCCAGGGAACCAACTTTTCTTATCTGCCCACATACATAAGTAGGGACTTTTTAACCCCTTAAGCTATTTACCACAGGACAAACGAAATTTTTCGCTTTACAACGACTATACTCGGCATAACGATAAAAAATTGCGTTCGTATTATAAAAATTGTTCACGTTGTGACCCAAGTTGTATCACCCAACACATGGCTGTGTATATATGGTGTTATACGATTCTAGTTTATCTCCAGGGAACCAGCTTTTCTTATCTGCCCACATACATATGTATGGATTAGTCGTCCATATAGCCATAGAGTTTTTGCAAATACTTTTCCATTTATACCGCATAATTCCCCTTTTTTATTGGGGTGTTTGGTTATCTCTCAACTATTGTAGCTGTTTGAATTGAATTGTACCTGTTCAGATAGTTTTTAGAATAGACACCCAATTAGTGGCTCAAGATTTTTATTTAAAATATCTTGGCATACTTCTAGATAGACAACTGACTTAGTAACTCCATGTTGAAGCAGAGTTAGTACAAAAAAACTTGAAATTATTTCAAAGAAAATCAGAAATTTCAAAATATTCATAAATATACTTCAACAACCTAGCTCAAAAAATTTTATGCCTTTCCGCGTTCTCATTCGTTTAAAAAAGATGTGTGCTGCAGCACCATTCCCCATATTTATTCTGCTGTGGATGTTAGTACCGGATTTGCCAGACGCGAATGGGGATTCTTTATGAACGCAAATGGAAAAGTGAGCCTCCAAATTGTTTTCCCTTATTTTCAGACTTGCAGTGTTAGTAGCATTGATTTTCATTATTTTTATTTGGCTACGACGATTTTGAGATCAGCTTTGAGTCCAGCTTTCTCTATACATATGTCTGCATGCGTACGTGACAGGAGAAGGATCTAAGCCCTTTGATTGTAACGCATGAGACAGTGTGGTACATAGGCGAGAACAACTTTGAAAAGAAGAGCGAGATAGTACATTCGCCGCCAGCCTTGACTTGTTGAAAGTTGTACTTGCACTACGTGGAAGATTTTCCACAAAGATCTTGGCTTATGTGTCTGCCAGACGCGATGGGGAGGAGTGGTCCCCCAAATTTTGGTCCTCTCTTAGACTCTAGTTTTCCCTATACATGTGTTTGCATACGTACGTGAGGAAGAAGTAACTAAGCCTCTAGCTTGTAACATATGAGACGCTATATTACATAATCGAGGACAACTTTGAAAAGCAGTGAGAGATGGTAAATTCGACGCCGGTCTTGATGAAATTTGCACGCCCATTACGTTGAAAATTTTACACAAACATTTTGGCTTACGTTCCTGTAAAATGCAGCTCGTTTAAGCATTGACGATAAATGACCACCGTTTGGGGTTTGTTGATTGTACTCATTGATTGAAATTGGCCTAAGGTATTTGGAACGAAGACAATTCCCAAGATGTTAACGAATCACTTTTACTTTAACTAAAATTAACTGTTTGGTTCGATATACACGTCGGCGTTATCATATGTCCTTATACCTGTGGGAATGAGCAAGCCGCTCCGATAAGGCAAATTATTTTGTGTCTCCAAATATTAATTATTTGAAGATCTCTCACGTTTGGTTCGAACAAGATAACAGAACTTCTGTTACAACTTTTTGCACTGATTTCGTGACAACTTTCTTTTCGGAAGTGACCTTGTTCATCGGCCGATCGGTGAGATTTAAGGCTTCTGGATTATATTTTATATGGGGTACATTAAGTGGGGAATGGGCAAGCCGCTCCGATAAGGCAAATTATTTTGTGTCTCCAAATATTAATTATTTAAAGATCCCTCACGTTTGGTTCGAACAAGATAACAGAACTTCTGCTACAACTTTTTGCACTGATTTCGTGACAACTTTCTTTTCGAAAGTGACCTTGTTCATCGGCCGATTGGTGAGATTTAAGGCTTCTGGATTGCTTTTTACTAATGCCTTATATAAGGCATTAATGAAATTCTAAACCTGTCTTAGCCATACTTAACTTGAACTTTCCTAGCAAAAGGTTCCACTGTTCATTACAAAATAATTTTTTTTTATTTTTAAATCTTATGCTGTTGTCCGTACTTGTCAAAACCGAAAATTCAATTGAAATGAAAGAAAGAAAAAAAATCGTAACTAATTAAATAACGGTAATTATGCTAGTCACGTGAATAAATTTATACGTAACGCAACGCAACGCACATACTCACTTCTCTGGCACTTCATTTGAATTTAAAACGGTACTTGCTGGCATACAAGTATGCATTTTGATCACATTCGTGTCTGTTACAGTTCACTTAAGTTTGTTACCAACTTGACTTAGATTTTGTTTTTGTTTTTTTTATTCATTTTAGGAAAAAGATCACAGTAAAGTGTGTCTCACTGCTACTGAACAACTTGATTTTCCTTTTCATTTTCAATAAGAATCACTCAATTTCATTCTACAGTCACGTATCAATTTGTAAACATTTTTGGAACAAACCAAAAAAAACGTTCCTGCTACCAAAAATGTGTTCTCATTGAAGGTGTTTTTTTTTTGGAAGTTAATTAACTCTAATGAATGAACCATATGCGGAATGTAACAACGCCCTCTATAATACAAGGTCAAATTGTTGAATGAAAATTCTTAACTAGTAGAGAACAGGTTTGAAATTCATGGCTATACTGAAAAAAAATATCGTTTAAGGAAATTTAGATTTAAAATAAAAAAATGTTTGACAGTTCAGTGGCTACCAAAGTCCCCTATTTGATACCCTATCCTACTGTACAAATGTAGCTTCATGAAGTTCTCTAAAATACAGGGTTGTAACCTACTGTGCAATTTTAAGGTCTCTTAACCAAGAGGGAAGTCATGTTCAAATACATGGCTTCGAATTGGTACTCAGGTGTAACAGCCTGTTGCATTTGGGGGCGTTGGTAGACGCATTGTATTTCACCCTGTGCGAAGAACACCGTGGTATTAGATCCTCGCGGACAGGCACCCACGTAAAACCCATCGTCGTTGTGCAATTTTAAAGTGTTTATATAGAGACACAAAGGCAACAATGTTGTGTTCTATCGGTTGAAATTTTTTTACTGTTTTTAAGTGCCCCTACACCAACTCAAAGTCTTCCAATTCTCAGTTCTGTCTCCCTTCCCTACGTGAAACTGTTTTTAAGTTAACTGTTGCGGACACAACACTATTTTAGCGGTATTCATATAGCTTTTGAACGTAACTGGAAATACGATATTCATCTAACATTTTTCTACGACGTTGGACTTGGACAAATATTGTGACGAAAATAATTTTTAAAATTATTTGATTCGCACAAAACTGGTTCAATATTTAAATAATAACATGAAGTCACCCCTCTACGTATTACTTCATAACTATTTACAAAGTCTTCTATAAAACGAATGCTGAGTGTGGATAAACAAACTTTTTTTGCAGACAGGAAGATAACATTGCAAATGCCATTGGTGAAATGCTAAAATTGGATGTAACGTATAGCCATGCCATCTACGGCATTGCCTGATGCTAAATGAAATATTTTTGTAAATAATAAATGCCCGGAATGAATCTATCTTCTTAAATAAATATTTAAAGAAACGAAAATGCGACTGAATTTGCGTGGAAGAGAACGGAGATGTCTGCGGAGGGGTATTTGCTCCCCTTCAGAAATACTTTTTCAAATTGGAAAATCAGCCACAGAATTTAACAAACCGTAGATGGGTTTACGTACCTGGTTGCCGAATTTCAAAATTACTGCGTTCAGGAGTCGACAGCACATAAACCAATGGCCTGCGGTTTGTAAAAAGGGGGATAGGCGAACGAACTGACACGGAAGGGATCGAAATTGCCTGGGGAAAAAACGATAGAGAGGATATATGCGACTCTACAAGAATACTTTTTCAAATTGGAAAAAGCAGAATGGAATTCAACAAACCGTAGATAGTCTTAGGTACAAGGCTGCCGAATTTCAAAATTACTGCGTTCAGGAGTCGACAGCACAAAAATCGAAGACCTTGATGCTATATATTCTTCAGAATATATTATTGAATAATATGAAAATAAATTATTATATTTTAAGTACTAAAACAAAGGTAACATTGATTTAAAATTTCTAAATTTAAACAAGTATAAATACAACAAGTATACGACACTTGAGTTCGATAAAAGGGGGATAGGCGAACGAACTGAAACGGAAGCGATCGAAAATGTCTGAGGTAAAAACGATAGAGGGGATATATGCTCCTCTACAAGAATACTTTTTCAAATTGGAAAAAACAGAATGGAATTCATCAAAACGAAAGGTGATCCAACATACCTGATTGTTGAATTTGAAAACTACTGTGTCCAGTAGTAGACAACAGGAAAACCAAGGAACTACTTGAGTTCGTTAAAAGAACGGGTTCACACAGAAATTCTGACGGAATACTGGGCTGCTGGCAGTTTTGCAGACAAGCTTATTTTGCTGCACCAGAATTATTGCAGAAGCTGCCAAAATGTGAAATTATTGGAGTTGATACAACACCTGTTATGGGAGCGCCCTGCATTTAAATAAATAACTTTGATTTCTTTGATTTCCTATTACTCAACCTTGACAGCCTAGCTGAATTCTATGGAGGACTAGAACGCTCCAAACGACTTTTTAACAATGGAACACACTCCCTAAAACATTTAAATAATACATCATAAAAGCCAACCAAGAGTCGGGTCACACGGTGGCGAAAACAGTGGACAGTAGTGTATTCAAACGGTCAAAGTCCGTACGATGGAAGTTAAAATGCTTCTCATTACCAAATGAGTGACCAATTACAGGAAGTAAACAAAGATCAACTTCAATAGAAAGTAACAACGTAGGATTATAACTATCCTCAGGAATAGATATAGGATCAATGCGAAATATGGAAGAAATATTTGGATCCCCCAAAAACACAAGATCCAAAATTCTCCCCATTGAATTAAATACACCATTAACCTGGAAAAGGCCTAGATCATACATAGCAGACAGAATTTTATCATAGAATGGAACTAAAGAACATGGCACCAATGACCCAGACTCAGGTGAAAAATTCCAAGATATATGCGGAAGATTAAAATCACCAAGAACTACAATAATTCAAGGCAAACATCATCGCTTTTTGGATGACAGAACGTTTGAAGATCTAGGTATGGTGAAGTCAATGCCACTAAGAGTACTTGCCGGTTTCATCCGAAGCTCGGGGTAGTTCAAATCCATCACTAATGCACCACAAGAAGCATAACACAAGGGACAAAGGAACGCTAAGCTACCTGCTAACCTAATTACACTTAAATAAATATTTAATTCATAACATAATTGGCCCTTCAGTCAGGATTACGACCTAGCTTCTCACACCACTTATGTTGTGTGCGTTAATTTTATACATGAGTGGCGGGACCTACTGTTTAAAGTCGACTCCGAACGACAGATTCTTGAGAAGCTTTTCATGGCAATTTTTACTCTCAGAGTCTTTGCCAGAAATCTGCTGAGAGGAAGTCGCCGAAGAAATATTTTTCGTTTTGATGTCTGACCTGGGATTCGAACCCGGGCCTTTTGTCTAATAAGCCAACACACTACCCACTAGACCACGGCGACTTCATTTAATTCACTTTTGCAAACTTATTAGGGATTTAAATTTTAATTTTTAAATCAAAGCAAGAGGAGGGTACTCTTTTAATTGAACATAACCACACAAAAAAAACTACGTTTTCTATTACAAACAAGAGTGGTGATAAAATTTGAACGATTTTCTTGTTTTAATTCAATAAATTACAAACTTCCTATTACAGATCGCTGCAATTCGATCAGCTGCAGCTAACTTTAACTGTAGAAATACAAGAAAAAAAAAATCAAATATTGTTACTAACGTGTTGAATGTATTTGACCGTTAAATTTGAATGTTATGCCACAAGTTTATTTTAGTCATTGCTTTGTAAACCGCTAAAATTTTCATGTCAATTACGTTTTGTTGCGTTTGTATTTGTGTTTGGGCCTTGTACTTGTTACATGCTGTTGTGTTGTGTTGTGTGTATGGATTTTTTTTTTAACGATTTTCGTTTTTATTTTTTTTCTGTTTTTGTTTTTGTAACTTTTTTTGTTGTTGTAACAATCAAACTTCAAAATAATGTTTGTAATTTAATGTCAACACGCTATTACATACAGAAAAACAAAAAGAAGAAGAAGAAGCAGAAGAAAAAAAACTTATTGATATAAATGCAATGCAAGAGTATTGGTAAATTATGCATGCAACCTAAACGTCTATGTATTTGTGAACGAATATTTGGTTATGCAGTAGAGTCGTCGTATAAATAAGTCGTCGTATGAAAACGTTATGTTTTGTTTTTACATTTCGATTAAAAAAAAACAAAAACAATAACAAACATGTTGACATCGAATACAAACATGTAATAATCAATTCACTCATTCATTTTGACAATCATTCAATCGTTTAATAATTTTCTGGAAATCACCAAGGAAAGTACAATAAATGGTTAAGCCATACAATTGCAATTGAATTACTTTTGTAATCCCAAGACAGTCTTTTTCAGTCTTACAATTAAGTTTTAGATTTAAGAATACATTGCAAATGATTTCTACAGATTGCTGCACTGCAACCAAGAAAAGTAAACCACAGAAGAATTTCCCTACTATTGTCTTACACTTGAGAACCTAAGACGAAGACTTCTTGGGTATCCAAATAGAACGTTCTAATCAGAAGTGATTCAGGAAGAATTTACAATTTTCAGATAGGCGCAAAAATTCCAATCATACGTACGTACATAATTGGTCACAATAACCCTTCAGTTATGATTACAACCTAGCTTCTCACACCGCTTATGTTGTGTCTGTTAATTTTTATACATGAGTGGCAAGACCTACAGTCGATTTCGAACGACAGATTTGTGAGCAGCTTTTCTTGGCAGTTTTATTTACTCTCACTCTTATTGCCAGAAATCTGCTGAGAACCTTTTTGTTTTTTGTTTTTCGAAACTTTACCTAGCAATAGTTCTTTATTTACCCTAACACTTTTTACCAGAAATCTACTGTGAGGAAGTCGCCCAAGTAGTATTTTTTCATTTTTCCTTGTGCTACAGATGTCTAGCTCGGGCTTGAACCGTGGCCTCACGTCTAATAAGCCAATACACTACCTACTAGACAACGGTGACTTCAATTCCAATTACATACATAATTACCCATTACAACCCTTCAATCAGGATTATGACCTAGCTTCTCACACCACTTATGTTGTGTGCGTTAATTTTATACATGAGTGGCGGGACCTACAGTTTAAAGTCGACTCCGAACGACAGATTTTTCAGAAGCTTTTCATGGCAATTTTTACTCTCAGAGTCTTTGCCAGAAATCTACTGAGAGGAAGTCGCCGAAGAAATATTTTTCGTTTTGATGTCTGACCTGGGATACGAACCCGGGCCTCTCGTCTAATAAGCCAACACACTACCTACTAGACCACGGCGAATTCTATTCCAATTCCAATTAGGAGTTATAATAATATGACGGAATAATTAAATTAACCTAGGTTAGGTTAGGTAGTAGACCCCCTCACGGATCCCCCCCTAGGCCAGCATTTAGGCCCATTGTAATACCACAATTAATCCTACGCCAGGGTCAACCATTCCCTAGAGAAAACCATGTTGAGTTTAAAGTAAATTTTTGTTGGCTTATTAGACATAAGGCTCAAGTACAAATACCAGGTCAGACATTAAAACAAAAATATTAAAATATTTCTTCGGCGACTTCCTCTCAGCAGATATCTGTCACAAACAGTAAATTAAAATGATAATAATCCAACACACTACTTACTAGACAACGGCGATTTCAATTCCAATCAGCAGTTATAATAATATGACGGAATAATTAAATTAACCTAGGCTAAGTTAGGTGCCGGACCCCTTCAAAGATTCCCCTTCTGGTCAGCATTAAGGCCCATTGTAATACCACAATTAATCCTATCCGAGGGTCAACCATTTCCTAGAGAAAACCATTCAAGGTAAATCTTGATATTGTAGCAATCGTTGCCGTAGTCTAATAGGCTGTGTGTTGGATTATTTGACGTAAGGCCCAAGTACAAATCGCAGGTTAGACATCAAAACAAAAGCATGAAAATATTACTTCGGCGACTTCCTCTCAGCAGATTTTTGTTAAAAACTCTGAGAGCAAATAAAATTGCCATGGGAAGCTTCTCGAAAATCTGTCGTTCAAAATCGACTTTAAACTGTAGGTCCCTTCCGCAACTCATATATAAAAATTAACGCACACAACATAAGTAGTGTGAAAAGCTAGGTCATAATCCTGTCTGAAGGGTTGTAATGGCCAATAATGTATGTGTGTATTGGAGCAATCGTGCTCGGTCATCGATATCAGAAGTTGGGAGGCCAAAAACATGCGTCTCTTCTTGACAAGAGCAGAGAACTGAAACATGCGGAGAAGGACAGTCTTTTTCTCCTTCACCGACCCACAAATTCTTGCAAAATGTTGCATTTTACAGCATGCCTACCAAGAGAACACGTGCCGATAAGGATCGCTATTGTAAAATAGATGGCCACACGATTTAAGGACAGAAGTGAGTCAACTCTCCTCTTATGTATACGTGTAAAGCAGAGTCCGGCAATATTGCTAGGCTAACCTAACTAATCTGTCAAATCTGTAGCTCGGAGTCTACGTTAAACTATAGCGCACCACAAAAGTGTAAAAAACTGACATAAACTTAGTCGTTAACCTGACTAAAGGCTTGTAATGTCTTGTCATGTGTGTAGGACGTAGTAAAGTGGGTCTCTGGTATAGGTTCAAATATATTCGGTTATGATCTAGTAAAAGTTCTTGCATTACTTGTTTTTCACGATATAAATTTGATTTATACAATCAAATGACAACGACAAATCACTCAATTGGAAATAAATGTCAAATACTCTATTGAAATATTTATATCCAGTGTTGTCAAATAAATCTAATTAACGCTACTAAAACATCAATCACCCCTACGTACATACCATAAAATGTATGTAAACATGTTAAATTTAGTCTAAAACATAGGAAAGTGATTGTTTTTAAGTGTTTGTAATTCTTAATTAATAATTACTCAATAATGTCAGTGTTAATTAACACTTAATCATACTTAAATAACGCATGACTAAGTCATATTATAAACTGTAATTCACTGAAATAAGAAAGTGTTTCAAGTTTCTAAACAAATTTTCAAAAAAAAGGAAGTGAAAGTCTATTAAATAGAAATTTTGAAACCCTTCCCAATAAAATTCTTTTTAATTATTTTAATTCGATTTTAAGCTTTAAATTACACTGAGAGAAGTGTCTCCGGTAATTTATCAAATAAATTTTAAAGTTATTACACTGTAATATACAAACAAACGTGCAGTGGTCTTACTTAATACAGGAATTGTTATTTTTTTATACTTAATAACATTAAAACACACTTTAATTTATAATAGTAACTATTCCTCAGTGTTTAATACCACGATTTTAACCACTACTTGCTGGTAAAGTCAAGTTTAGTATATTTCATGGCAACTTCTGGAACTTCCATTCCTGAAAATCTGAACGACAGATTTTTGAGAAACTCTTCATGGCAATTTTATTTACTGTCAGAGTAGATAACTTTAAAGCACACTTTAATTTAGAATACAACTATTCTCCAGTGTTTAATATCTCTGTTTAATACCGCGATTTTAACTAGTACTTGCTGGTAAATTGAACTTTACTATATTTCATGGCAACTTCTAGAACATCGGAATCTGAACGACAGATTTTTGAGAAACTCTTCATGGCAATTTTATTTACTGTCAGGGTAGATAACTTTAAGCCACACTTTAATTTATAATACAACTATTCTCCAGTATATAATATCTCAGTGATTAATACCACGATTTTAATTACTCCTTGCTGGTAAAGTGAACTTTAGTGTATTTCATGGCAACTTCTAGAACTTCTATTCATGGAAACTCGAACGACAGATTCATGGAAATTTTATTTACTCTCAGAGTAGATAAATTTAAAGCCCACTTCAATTTATAATACAACTATGCTCCAGTGTTTAATACCTCGATTTTAATTACTACTTGCTGGTAAAGTGGACTTTACTATATTTCATGGCAACTTCTAGAACATCGGAATCTGAACGCCGGTTTTTTGAGAAACTTTTCATGGCAATTTTATTTACTCTCAAACCAGATGTCGTTAAAGCACACTTTAATTTATAATACAACTATTCTTCAGTATTTAATATCTTAGTGTTTAATACCGCGATTTTAACTACTACTTGGTGGTAAAGTGAACTTTAGTGTATTTTATGGCAACTTCTAGAACATCGGAAATTTTTCATGGTGATTTTATTTACTCTCAGAATTTTTGCTAGTAACCTGAAAAAATACGGTAAGACTCCGCTTAACGCTGTTTCAGTATTACGCTGTAGTATTGGGATTCCCCTAAATCGCACACTGATACCTGATTTATATGTGTTCAAATGAAGCGGCCATGCACCAAACAAATGCGGTGCACTATATAACGACGGCGTAGAGTATGTATCTTTTAAAATGCTCTTTTGTTAGGCTGTCCAGAATAAAAATTCCAATTGTATTTTATATGTACGTCTTAAGTTGCCTCGTTTAACGCTGTTTCGTTTAGCGCTGGAACTTATTGGAATGTATCCCCCTCATTAAGCGGGGTGTTACTGTATTTGTTCATATTTGGTTTTGTTGAAGCCGACACACAACCTCTTAGACTATGCTGACTTCTAACTAATCTTCTTCTAGCCTATTCGGCAGTTATCCTAATGCTAAAAATATCCTAGTATTCAAAACAATGAGTAGATTCGAGTCATACTTATAATTTCTGATACTTATACGCATTCATACGTATTTTAATATGATACTCATACTACTCATACTAAAAGTTGGAACTACTCGTCGTATTCATACTTAACAATACGTATGATGTTATTGACTACGACTCGTCTCTACTTAACATTTACACGAAGCACAAAATAAGTATGATTCGTGTACGAACACTACAATACTCAAAAGATTGTGTGTATGCTTTGCTTGTTGCCTTTGTCTTTCCATTCTTCTTTTGTTTGTATATGCAACAACAACAAAGGCTGTAAATTTTGATGAATGATTCGAATCACTCGAATCACTTATAAGTATTATAAGTATTTTTCTAAATTTATGAATCAGAATGAGTAGGCGTATGAATCAAACATATTTCGAATGTTGTACTCATACTCATTGCTACTTATACTTATAAATCAATGTTGTGCTGAGAGTACGAATGAATCAGAGTAGTTGAATTTCAATTCTGTTGATTCACTTATACTCAAAATTGCATGAGTGCTTATGGGTAGGGGAAAAACGATTCATTGCTGATCTCTAATATGTATAGAGCTTATATACAAACTTTTTCGAAATTGTAGTTTCTAAAACCTTTTAAACTGAATTAAATTTGTAGGACAGTGTTATCTAAATATTTTCTAAACATTTTGCGTGTGCATGATATTTTATTACCGGAAGAAATACGATTATATTGTTAAAATACTCGGGCATTAACTGACTTATAAGAAAAAAAGTAGCAAAGAAAACAGAGAGTTATTGTACGTCGTAAGCCAATCAAAATTATTTCAAAACATTTATAAAAAAAATTGATTCGTTTAATTTAGTAATTTGTCAAAATAATCACGATTTTTTTTACAATTTTATTAGGGGTTGCAAAGAAAGATGAATGAATTGATGAACATAATCATAAAAAATTTATTAACACTGCAATATGAAGCTTTTTTCTCTAAATTTACTATTTAATCAAAAAAAATTCTAGTAGTTCCCCATATTTGAGTTTTTTTATGTTGCCCAGTGTACCATTTAGAGAAGAATGTGTTTTAGAAATTTAATTTCTTAAAGATTATTTTTGCATGCAAATTTTGATAAATTTCTTAAAACTGTCACGTAATGGAATAAATTTTTTCAGAAAGTTTATTAGATACGTTGGATTATACATATACACGCATGACTGACCTAATTTCTTATCATTCAATACAAGCATTGTTAACATTTAAAAAGATTTTAGAAGCCACTACCTGTTTCTTTAGGCCATAATACAGAAATGGTTCAAATAAGAAACCTACAAATTGGTTCAACCACCCTCTCACAATTCTCGCAGAAGAACTATTTCTTCGCCGATTTTTTCTTAGCAATCTTCTGGAAGTCGCCGTAGTCTGGTAGATAGTGTGTTGGCTTATTAGACGTAAGGTCAGAGTTCAAATCCCAGGTCAGACATCAAAACAAAATTATGAAAATATTTCGAGGGCAGATTTCTGGAAAAAACTCTGAGAGTAAATAAATCTGCCATGAAAAGTTTCTCAAAAATCTGTCGTTCGTAGACGACGTTAAACTGTAGGTCCCGCCACTCATGTACACTAATGCAACGGTTTGCATCGCCGCGTTCTGCGTCTGCTTCGAAGTTGCGTCTTTTTATACGCGTTATCGTATTGGGTTTCCTCAGTAAATTCTTCTTATTGCTTAAATATTGCGTCATCGCTATATGGCGAGAGTCTCCTAACTTAATTTGAGGTTTACGAAATGGAAGAGTTACTTGATAACGGTCATTGCCTAAACGAAGGGTAGTTGTCGTGTAAATTTTCTCACAAGCACAATCATCTTCAGGGTTCAAGTCCCAGGCCAGACAAAAGAATTCAAAAGCAAAAAATGTTGGAAATAACATCAAATTTTAGAATCAGTTTAGATTTATTCGAATTGGCCACCTTTGGTACGAATTAAGGCCTTCAAACGGCCGACAAAGCCATCACAGGCTGCACGAAAGTGGCTCTGCAGTATTTTGTCCCATTCCCGGGATCGACACTTTAGTATTTTTTAGTGAGAACCTTACTCTCCAAAATACCCCTGGCGCAAAAGTCCAACAGATTGAGATCCGGAGATTTTGTTGGCCATTGTCCGGTAAAAATAAAGCGAGGAACCTCCTTTTTAAGCCATTCTTGGTCGAAGCGTGCTGAGTGCAGTGGTGCAGAGTCCTGTTGGAATGTTTGTCTGCCCAGGGCTTCAATACTGTCTTTAAGACATTTTCCCGATAATATTCGGCATTTATTCTGATCCCTCGGTCGATGAGTACGTGCGGGGAGCGACCATCGGCCGTTATGGCGGCCCACACCATTACTATAGGCGGCGGTTGAGTTCTAGTGTAACTTTTCAGCTGACCTTTTTGGCAAGTAAACCCGATCATTTTGTTTGTTCAAAAACAGCTCAATTTGGAATGGCTACTCATCGGAGGAAATCAAATTCGGTAACTGGCCACTTTCGTGCAAGTGAAATAACTCCTTGTCCAGTTGTTGCATGGTGTTCTGCGACAGTTTTTTTTATAATATTTACATCCCAGGTGATTAAAGCCGCCGTGGTCTAGTAGGTAATGTGTTGGCTTATTAGATGAAAGGTCCGAGTTCGACTCCCAGATCAGACATCAAAATGAAAATATGAAAATATTTCTACGGCGCCTTCCTCTCAGCAGATTTCTGGCAAAAACTCTGAGAGTAAATATAACTGCCATGAAAAGTTTCTCAAAAATCTGTCGTTCGGAGTCGACTTTAAACTGTAGGTCCCGCCACTTATATATAAAATTAACACACACAACATAAGTAGTGTGAGAAACTAGGTCAATAATACTGACTGAAAGGTTGTAATGACCAATTCTGTATGTATGTATGTAATCCCTTAATGAGTAATGGCCATTCCCTATGTATTGTTTACTCTTACGCTTACTCGAGTTTGTTATTTAATATCCAAATTGGTACCGCCCTAATAAAATTCTATTGTCTGTTTTATTGTAATAAACATGCTTATTAGATAGAGTGAATTTTAACACATTTTTCAGGTGAAGTGTGAAAACAACTGTAAAAATTTAATCGAATTTTGTTTTTCGAATTTATTTTCCCCAACGAAACTCATACGCCGCGTATGGCAAGGCATAAAACAGACATTTCTCTAGAAATAAATATTATTTATATTGTAAAAAAATATGAATTCATATTCTTATTCTTGTTTATTTATTTATTTCTCTCTTTTTTTGTAATTTAATATAATTTAAAAATAAATCAATATTATCGCGCTTAATGTGAAAAATAAATTAGAAATCGAAATTAAATATCGAAATGTGTCAGCCAGCCAGTAACAAAATATAATTTTTACAAGTGAATAAACAAAATAAAAATAAAGAAAAAACAAAGTAAATAAAGTATGGTATTGTTTGAAAAGAATATTGAATATCAAATAAATTATTTATCGTTCAAACACTACGAAATAATTTTAGAAAAACCTGGAAAGTGTTGTGTATTCCGTCTCACTTTTCTGGCGATGGGAAGGTTTTGAAAAAAGCAAACAAGTCGCATGATTTCTTAAAACATAGCAAACATAGAATACTTTAACACATCTGGCTTTTTTTATCTTTATACATAGTATATTGGGTTATCCAAGACTGTCTGGCAAGACTGTCAGCTGTTAAATATCTTTCTCCTAAAAGCTGGAGGTCCACACCATGCGTTCTACGCGTTTTCGCATTCTACGCGGTTATCAAAAAAGTAGAATTATTTGGTGCAAGTTATACGCACAAAAGCGTAGGATGCCTTGACGCATCGAACGCGAAAAGTAGATCTACTTTCTACTTTTATAAGCATCACAAGCGGCGCGCCTACAAAACAGCTGATTTTGACAAATTGTTTTGTTTTAGTTTACTTTAACTTTAGGAAAGTTTCAGCAAAACACCAGACACATCTCGTTCTAAGTACAAAGGACGCACTCAAATCATTTCCTGTTCTTTTGGAGCTTATTATGCACACTTGTGGCACAAAATATTATATTCACAAACTCAATAAAAATTTAATTCAAATTAATTAATTTTTTATGTTGTTAACAGCTGATCAAAACAAACATTGGCGCGTAAAAAGCGTTGCACGTATCTTGAAGCGTAGAATGCGAAGAAGGTATGAAATGCGTACAACGCTTTGACGCGAAAACGCGTGGTGTGGACCTCCAGCTAATGTGTCTTTGTTTTTGGTGAAAGGTTTCACATTTCTTAAGCGGTAATTCAAATTTGGCCTCTTTTTGGGCATTATCATCACCGTCCTCCTATTGTCCAAGAAATTTATAAAGGAATTCAAAGTGACTAGAAGCGCTATAGATGTTTTTAGCGGTCTGTTCATCATCGTAATATTCAACCAGGCGAAAATATTGCTTATGTTAGAGAACATATCGTATTTATTACGAATTTGTCCATTACACGGCGTTCTCAGTAATCGTGGTTATCTAACGACTTCTATACAAATTGATCATTACAACCCTACAGCCAGGATTACGACCTTGCTTCTCAGATCACTTATTTTTTGTGTTCATTTTATCCAGAAGAGTTGAGGGGCCTACAGTTTAAAGTCGACTTCAAACGATTTACTTAATTGACCATTAACAACTCGATTAACGGATTTCGTTACACATCCTTCCAGGCCCTTTGCTTCTTGCAGATAAGTAGCGGTACCTTCAGTTTAAAATGGAGTCTAAACGACTTACTTCCATACTTAATTAGCAATTAACAAACTGGTTAACGGATTAAAGCCTGCCGTAACACACCCTTCCAAGCGCCTATGCCAGTTGGTCACACCAATTGATGATAGGGCTTCCTTGATTAGGTCCTTCGAACATAAAGAAGGTCGTCCTCTTCGCCGATTTCGGCGGAGCATCCTCCTTCATTCGACCGACATGGCCGAACCATGCCGAGCCAACGAGGAGCTCATACAGCTCACTATTGGATCAGATGCAGAAATCATACATACATTCATAATTGGTCATTAGAACCCATCAGTCAGGATTATTGACCTAGTTTCTAACACCACTTATGTTGTGTGCGTTAATTTTATACATGAGTGACGGGACCTACAGTATAAAGTCGACTCCGAATGACAGATTTTATGAGAAACTTTTCATGGCAATTTTATTTACCCTCAGAGTTTTTGCCAGAAATCTGCTGAAAGGAAATCCCTGAAAAAATACTTTTTATATTTTGTTTTGATGTCTGGCCTGGGACTCGAACCCTGGCTTTTATGTCTAATAAGCCAATACACTACCTACTAGACCACGACGACTTCATCAGATGCAGAAATTATCGCCAACAAACACTAGACCGAAGATCTTACATACATAATTGGCCATTACAAGCCTTTAGTCAGGATTTGTCACTCATGTTGTGTGCCTTAAAATTTATACGTGAGTGGCGGGACCTCTAACTTAAAGTCGCCTCCGACCGACAGATTTTTGAGGAACTTTTTCATGGCAGGTTTTATTTACTCTCAGAGTTTTTGCCAGAAATATGCGAGGATCTTACGTAGGATTTTTCATTCGAATACTTTCAAAGCTGCTGCAGCAGTGCCTCTCCGCCGTAAAGGAACACGGGTAGGATGAGTGTCTTATAGAGTATTAGTTGTAGGAGTGAGGTCTCAACTGCCTATTGAGAACATAGTAGCGCCTGTTGGTAAGAGTGATCCTGCCCTAGACTCTAAATGAGAGATTTTTGAAAAACTTTTCATGGTAATTTTATTTACTTTAAGGTTTTTCCCAGAAATGTGCTAAGTGGAAGTCGCTGTTATAATATCTTTTCATATTTTGTTTTGTTGGACATGTCTGACTTGCAGTTTAATCTAGGGCTTCGGGTAATTACACAATATTGGGGAAATTTTAGAGGACCGGTACAGTGTTGCTTTGAATATGTATACAGAGCAAGTAAATCAAAATCATATGCATTTGGAATCTTTCTAATAAAATAATAACCAAACCATAGATTTGGGGGGGTGCACAATTAAAGTTAATCGGATTTTGTGTGAACAATGTTTTTGTTTGAAGGAAATTAAATATTTAGATCACTTTAGAACACATGTTTTTTTAATAATTTACTTGAAAACAAATTTTCAAAAAATTTTCTAATTAAAATACATACAATTACTGGGGCAATTTTCTAAAATATTGTACACGGCTTGTAATATTTTTATTAAAATTTATCTATTTATCCGTATTTGAATCTTTTAATAATAAAATAAAAGGGAGGAGTTATAAAGTAACACATTTGCATAATAGGTTTCTTACATATTTATTGGAGTAATTATAGGGAAGCTTACGATATCAAAATTTATAATTTCTATTTATTAGAGTATATTGAATATGTGCCCCTACAAATAGCCACAACAGCATTTGAAATTATCTATTAGGTTTTAATGACCAATTATGTATGTATGTCATCGTAGTCTAATAGGTAGTGTGTTGGCTTATTAGACGTAATGCCTGGTTTCGTATCCCAGGTCAGGCGTCAAAACGAAATATAAAAAAAAAATATTTCTTAGGCGATTTCCTCTCAGCAGATTTTTGGTAAAAACTCTGAGAATAAATAATATTTAACATGAAAAAGTTTCTCAAAAATCTGTCGTTCGGAGTCGACTTTAAACTCCGGGTACTGTACTTGGCATAGTTGGCAAGTACACGTTCTCTAACCTAACCTAAACTACGCAATTGGCCATTACAAACCTTCAGTCAAAATTACAACCTAGATTCTCATACCATTTATGTTGCGTGTGTTTATTTTATGCATGTATGGCAACACCTATACTTTGAAGTTGACTCCAAACAACAGATTTTTCAGAAACTTTTCATGGGAATTTCAATTACACTCAATGTTCTTGCCAGAAATCTGTTAAGGGGAGGTCGCCTAAAAAATATTTTTTAGATTTTGTCTTGTTGGAGATGTCTGACCTAGGGTTTTAATCGTGACCTTACGCTTAATAAGCCAACACACTACCTACTAAATAACGGTGACTTCAAGATAAGAAAACAACTAATTTTTTATGTTTCGCGGCGGTTGTTTTTGTAAATATTAGGCAACGTGAGTTCAACATTTCTTCTGGTTTGATAGAGGTCCAATTTATCAATAGGATTTATAACAGGAATTTTTTTTTTTATATATATAAAACGAGCACTCAGGGGATGACCCCTACTCATGCAGTGCATTGTGCAGGTTTTTTAGGAAAGGTGGAAAGAGAGAGGGAAGATGCGAACGGTAAGGAAACGAGTTGCTACTGGTGACTATAAAATGGCCAATGCTATACCTTCACCATTAGACAGTCTACAGCAATCGTCCCTAAGAAGCCCGCAGTTTCTCACACCACTTATGTGTGTTAATTTTATACAAAAAAAAACTGCTGTTAATCCAGTCATCCAGACCTATGGCCTCCACCTGAGTGATCGGCTCTTCGGGGATTTTAACACTCTTTTTTGCCACTGAGTGCTATGATTTCGGGTAATTATTTTATACACTGCAGATCAGACGCACTCCAGGGGCCTGCCTAATGTAAGGCAGACGCTTATTTTGGAGAGGAATATAGGGAAAGAAATGTAGTGTTTAGGCAATTGGAAGTACTTTGTTTGTACTCACCGATTAACCGTTAGACACGATTGAACCCTGGTGGGGTTGATAGAATGGGGTTTTTGGCAGTTTCTCACATCACTTATGTTGTGTGTATTAATTTTATGCAGAAGTGGCGGGACTTACAGTTTAAAGTCGACTCCAAACGACAGATTTTTGAGAAACAAGAAGAGAAAGAGAAGAAATCGCCGAAAAAATACTTTTTTTTTATTTTTGATGTCTGGCCTGGGACTCGAACCCTGGCTTTACGTCTAATAAGCCAGCACACTACTTACTAGACCACGGCGACCCCCAAATTCAAACCAAAGTACAAATATTCATCAGAAAAGAGCTATTAAGCTTCATAGACATGGTTTGATTGAAATTTCAAGTTCGATCGTTGAAATATCGAATAATTACTATTGCTCCTCTCCTCCTCCTTTAACTATAAAATGCCATAAATAATGAATGGAAATTTTTTATAATTTTTTTTTATTTTTTATTATTTAATTAATATGGCAGTTTAATTCGTTTTAATTGGATTAAAGCACTTATAAAAATTGGCAATTCAGTCGAATAACACCTTCAATTTAATTTAATAATCTTGATTGGATTACCTTATCTTAAAGTGGTCTACCATAATCTTAAATACAACATTTTATGATGATACTTGAAAATATTTTTAATGTTGAGTCACTGTTATAACACTGTGATACAAAATAACAACTTAAAATCTTAAATGTTTTCTTAGATATTTAATTAAAAAAAATTTAATGAAATTATCCCGAAAACGTTTCCTTATTTTCATAATCTATGGATTTTAACAGATATACCCCTGCATTTACACTATTTTTTTCAATATTGTCCTGCGGTGGGCACTTGTAAATCCTTATGGTCTATACAAAGTCAAAAGGAGTTAATAATTTTTTCCTTTGCTAGCCCACTAGACGAGAGGCAACGGTTCAAACGTTTGGTCAGATATCTCCAACAAAATGAAATATGAAAAAAATATTTCTTTGGCGGCGATTTCCTCTCAGCAGATTTCTGGAAAAAATTTTGAGAGCAAAAAAAAAAAATGTCATGAGAAATAACTCTAACAAGCTTCTCAGTAAAATCTGTAGTTCGGAGTCGACATTAATATTTTCACGCTAGCGCTTTAATTCATGTTTCTCGGCCCTTGATGGCTAATCTTAATTATAATTGTTATTAAAAAATAAATAGTTTTAAGAGAACGTGACTTAGATATTTCTTTTCCACAGTCGAAATGTAAGAGCTCTAAACATTTCGTATTGCGTATCGTCTAATAGCAAGGTCAATTGCGTTCCCTCCATAGTACACGCCGCCCGATGAGACAGTTTAGTACGCGCCGCCCGATAAGGCAGTCTAGTGTGGGTAACCAGTAGTGTGCGCCGCCTACTAAGGGAGTCTATGGCGGGCCACCGGTGGTATGTGAACCTGATAAACTGTAGGTTCCGTCACTTATGCATAAAATTAACACACAGAACATAAGAGGTGTGAAAAGCTAGTTCGCAAATCTGCCTAAAAGGTGATAATGACCAATTATGTATTTATGTAGGAAGTCTCAATGGCATATGTAAATGCCGCCTTGAAAAGGAGGAAAAAACTACACGGAGTCTTTTGAAAAATTTTACTAATTTATTGAAACTGTCACGAATGCACTTGAAATGTTGTTTGTTTCGAAATTGCAATTAAATCGCATATTAACACAGATATGCTGGTGGACTTGAAAGAGTATTTCTATTACGAATATAAAAAAAAGAATTTTCAACAAGGTTTTTCACTAGGGGTTTCATTACGATTTTAAAAATTTTACGAAGCTGCCGAACCTAACTTCACTAAACTAAAATAACTGGGAAATGTTCTACGTTATCAGCGTTGCCATTTGCCAAGTTTTCCCTTTTTCCCAAATACAATTTTATTTTTTTTTTTTAATCTAATAGATAAAATTCTCGTGTCATGGTGTTAGTGGTTAAACTCCTCCGAAATGGATCGACCGATTTTCATGAAATTTTATGTGCATATCAAGTAGGTCTGAGAATCGGACAATATCTATTTTTCATATTCCTAAAAGTTAAGAGGGCAAATCGTTAAAATTCAACACTTAGGTACATAATGATCGTAGGCAAATTTTGGTAAAAAATTTGGTAGGTAAGTTCGTAGAGTTGTTATCGACAATCCCTCAAAAAATGGACGTGACAACCCTCCCCCTCCAAGTGATACCCAAAACTCTTAAACTAATGAACCGATTTCAACCATTCTTTTTTCGTTCAAAAGCTTATCAGGTTTAGATGGTTTAAAAAAGCATTCGATATAGCAAAAAGTAGGCGTGGCATATCTTTAAAATTGAATATTTTAGAAACATAGTGATCGTAGACGAATGTAATTTGGTGGGTAAGTTCGTAGAGTCGATATCGACAATCCCACCAAAATTGGGCACGACAACCCTCCCCCTTCAAATGATATGAGTAGATGGTTTAAAAAAACATTCGATATAGCAAAAAGTAGGCGTGGCAAATCTTTAAAATGGAATATTTTAGGAACATAGTGATCGTAGACGAATGTAATTTGGTGGGTAAGTCCTTATAGTCAAACTCACCAAAAATGGGCAAGGCAATCCTCCCCCTTTAAGCGAGACACCGTTAAGTCGGATAATTCGATGGTTTATAACTACATACATATGTATGTCTGCTAGTTTTTGTTTTGGGGCGATTACTACAACTTCATCAGCGCTTTATGCAACTTATTACAATAAATATATAATGTGACCTATTTCGGACAATAAATAAATCAATTTTGGACGGGACAAAGTCCGCCGGGTCAAATATTATATATATATATAGTATATATATATAGTAAATTCTATAATAATAACACGAAATATTTAAATTTTGAAATAAAATATTAGGTATTTTATTAGTCGCAGACAAGAGGAGCAAAGAAATTCCAATAGGGGATACCGGCCTCTGGTGTTTCCTTTAAACATTTTGGTAGTTTTGTAAGAAAAAAGTTTTTTTTAATAAAAATAGTTTTTTTTTTTAATAAAAAAAAAGTTTTTTTTAATAAAAAAAAGTTTTTTTTAATAAAAAATGTTTTTTTAATAAAAAATGTTTTTTTTTAATAAAAAATGTTTTTTTTTAATAAAAAATGTTTTTTTTTTTTTTTAATAAAAAATGTTTTTTTTTTAATAAAAAATGTTTTTTTTTTAATAAAAAATGTTTTTTTTTAATAAAAAAGTTTTTTTTTTAATAAAAGTTTTTTTTTTAATAAATTTTTTTTTATATATAAAAGTTTTGTTTTTAATAAAAAAGTTTTTTTTTTTATAAAATAGTTTTTTTTTTTTAATAAAAAAGTTTTTTTTTCCTCCATAAATAAAAATAAAAAATTATTGGCAACGCTGTACGTTATCCTGAATAGTACCTCGTATTTCATTTCTATTTTCCTGCGTTATATCATTACGATAGAATAAAATGATGCAACAATTATTTAAAATCTCTGTTCAGTTCCAAAATATTTCAAATTTATTTAATTTTTTAAATTTAAAATTAAATTAAAAAATTTATTATTTTACCTTTTATATGTTTTATAAAAGATCACCACTGTTTATTAAATTTTCTTTTTTAATAATTTTTAATTTCTTTGTTTTGTAAATATTTTTCAATTTTTAAATTTTTTTAAATCTTTTTTAAATTTTTTTTTTATTATTGCAATGCACTTGACAATTAAGAAAAATTTTTTTTCTATTATTTACACAATAATTTTTAATTTGAAATTGAAATTAAATTTCAAATTCTTTTCTTATTATTTTTTTTTTTCTTTTAATATTTTATTTTCATTTAAATTCCAGCTTAAACTAATTTTAAACCAACCGCGCACGTTAAACGTTTGACAGCGAATGAAGTTAACATTGTTAATTTTATTAAAGTTATAAAAAAAAAAAAAATACAAACAATATTTACTGTTGGCCAAAATCCAAACAGAATAAAAAAAAAATAAAATAAAAACAACAACAATAACAATAAAGACAAAATCTCTTTAGTGTTTTGGCCAAAATCTCAATTGTACTGTACGGACGTTAAGAAATAAACGCTTTGCTTCTTACAATCATTAGTGTTAGAGCATGTATTATCACTGATAATACACTGATGTTTTGCGTGAACAACAGATGTGTGAACGAACACACATATACTAAAACAATTACAATAACAACAACAAAAATAAATTAGTTCAACTTAATAAAACTCTCTTTCGTTAGTTGTGTAGTTTTCCAGAGCCGCAGTAAGAGTATCATACAAGCAAAGAGAATAACTGTAAAACAGTAGCTCTTATTCATAGTGTTGGTAAACGAGATTGCAATTTAAAAAAAAATAGTACCAGAAGTGCTTTTATGTGGAAGAAATAGTAGAAAATTAATCTAGGTTATCTGGTTATTCATTTAGTGATTCAAGTGCTTGCTGTCTATTGTGGCTTACATTTCTTGAATATCTTTTGTCTGAAGTTCCTTTTCAATCAACTTAGCAAAGCCACTTACCTCTTTCAAGTTAGCCATCACGCGGAAATTCTTACGAGACGTTAACTTATCCTGGATCAATGAGGAGTTCTGTTCCACCACTAAGCTCACTTGGCCCTCAATTGATAGAAGGCGCACGAATCAGTTACTTGATCCTAGTCGTAACATCAACTCAATCAAGGTGACTATACTTACAGGTCACTGTGTTATGGATAGACACGCGGAAAGAATGCTGCCCCCATTTAGCTGATCCGCTGAGGAAGAGGAGACTGTTAGTCACTTTCTTTGTCAATGCCCATCTCTTGCGAGCTGCAGATATACATTGGCCATTACAAACCTTCAGTCAGGATTATTGATTTAGTTTCTCACACCACTTATGTTGTGTATGTTAATTTTATACATGAGTGGCGGGACCTATAGTTTAAAGTCGACTCCGAACGACAGATTTTATGAGAAACTTTTCATGGCAATTTTATTTACTCTCAGAGTTTTTGCCAGAAATCTGCTGAGAAGAAATCGCCAAAGAAATACTTTTTTATTGTATTTTGTTTTTATGTCTGGCCTGGGGCTCGAACACTGGGTTTACGTCTGCCTACTAGACTACGGCAACTTCATAGTAGATATACATGGATTATTTGGTTCCCTAACCCTTGTCAGCTTGACAGAGCTTTCGTCCCTTGATGTCAAGGATATAGCCTTCTGACAAGCTTCTTAAAAAATTTGTCGTTCGGAGTCGACTATACATAGTAGGTCCCGCTAAAATTCCCATAACTGGTGCGAGAAACTAGGTTGTAGTCGTGACTGAATGGAGCAATTATGTATGTTGTACGTAAGTCTCAATGGCATATATAAATGCAGGCTTGACAAGAAGGAAGAAACTACACGGTGTTTTCTGAATGCTCATCTCTAGCGAGGTGCAGATATAGGTTATTTGGTTCTCTAACACTTGTCAGCTTGAGAGAGCTATTGTCCAGTGATGTCAAGGTTATAGTCTTGTTTATCAAGCTTTCGGGCTGGTTTTCCAGGGGGTAATTGTGCTTTAAATGTGCAGCCTTTGCAGTGAACAACTTCTCCCTCCCTAGTTCGGAGGAACTTAGTTAGTACACCTGCGTTCACCTGTCGCGTCTAAACTGGCAGCTATGCGTACTCAAGTGAGCTTTTGGTATCAAAACTACCACTTTAACCTAACCTAACTTTCGTCTGAAGTGTAACATATTGAGTGGAAGGTTTACATTTATTCATACATAATTAGTCATTACAACCCTTCAGCCATTCAGCATTATGCTCTATGGAAGCGAAATTTGGGCCGAAACGCTAGAGGTTAAACTATTTCTATCGGTACAGAGAACGGCTGCATTACGAATCGCGTCGACATATTTTACAGTGTCCACCCCAGTCGTACTTGTGATAGCAGGTACGATTCCTGTAGATCTGCTGGCAGCAGAGCGGATGGAGATTTATAAGCCGAAATAGGCTGAAAATCACATAACTGGTCACTTCAGAGAAAACACCATTTCAGAATGGCTACAACGAGACTTATTCCGGACATAAGGCCATGGATTGGTCGGAGATTTGGAGAGGTAAATTACTACGTTACTCAGATGCCATCGGATCACGGATATTTTAGGAAATATCTGCATAGAATGGGCAAGGCCACCTCACCTTACTGTCTTTACAAGGAAAGGGAAGTAATTGATGATGCAGAACACACTGTTTTCGAAAGTGCATGCTGGCAGAGCTATCGCTCTGTACTGACGTCTATGATTGGAATGATCACGGCCGCTAACATTGTCGGGGTTATAATTGCGAGTAGAGAGAATTGGGCCTAAGTGGTGAATTAGCTTGAGCGCATTCTAAGACTGAAGAAGAGAGATCTTGAGTCTGCTGGACATGTAGGCACGCCGACATAGAAATAGTTGAGACAATTAGATGTCTTCGCAACTTTTGATACCCAATCCGGACGCGGACATGAGCATGCAGGGGCCAAAAGGACTAAAAGCACTCCACTCCGAAGTAATACCACCGTAGTTCCGGAGTTGTCACAACAGTCCACGAGACGAGGGGGATTTAGTGGGTGAGGGCCCCATACACGGAGGATGTGACAACTTCCTCTATGGGGCGGTTAAGTACGCTTCCTAGGCGTAAAAAACGCCTTCAGCCAGGATTACGATATAGCTTCTCACACCACTCATGTTTTGTGTGTTAATTTTATACATGAGTGACGGTGCCACGCCTCTTACGTTGTGTGTGTGTTAATTTCATGCATGAATGGCAAGATCTACAGTTTAAAGTTGACTCGACAACGACAGATTTTTCAGAATCTTTTTCGTGCCAATCTCAGTTATTCTCAGAAATCTGTTGAGGCACAGTTGCCAAAGAAATATTTTTCCACAGTTCATGTTGTTGAGGATTTTCGGTCTAGGTTTTGATCTATGGCCTAAGTGTCTAATAAACAGGGCGATTAAGATCATTTCATAACCAAGAAAAAAAAGTTAATAAGACTACAGAAGTGGTGATTCTAAGATGAACTTTTTTTTTGCAATAATTACGGGGGGTTTTATGGTCGTCACATTCGACCATCTGTGCATATATTTGGTAGCATTATGAAGAATGTGGTAAGAAGTACTTAGGCCTCAATACAATGTAGGTATTTCCAAAAATATCGCTACAATTACAGAAAATATTTTGGATATCTATTTCACAGTTGTCTTAGCAAGAGCGCCTATCTGGCGGCTCAAAGTGACGTCCAACTCACGCAACGATTAAAGCCTACTCACCATTCACAACTTTGGGTAATAGAGCGAAAGGCATTTAATGCCGATTCTAAAATTTTCTTTTTGTGGTTATATTAACGAGTAAAATTGTACCACCGCGGGCCGAGTGAACTCAGAAGTGATTGCGAAAACGTCACTGGGAGGTGTCACTGGGTCCTTTTTAATTAAAACCTTTGGGTGAACCGTCATTATTTATTCTCATCGCTATGGCCGTATAAGAAGTGCATTTTTTCAGGGCCTGTAATTGAAAATTACAAACTGAACGATATATCGTGTGGCCAAGATTTTTTAAATAATTTTACGTTTTGATGACCTCAAGTAGCCACTAATCTTTTACTACTTTTGTGGCGCTACGTCAAATCTACGCTAAGTCTATGTGAACAACCACCACGCCGATATTTCAGGCAAGGTTATGTTAGGTTAGGTCGAGGTATGATTATCAATACTCACTTGAGCACACATAGCGGTCCGTTGTGGCGCCCTAGGTAAGAGATATCGTGCTAAATATAGAAAAAGTTCGTTTTAAAATTCTAAGTTCAAATATTCTTCAATTTCTTACACTATTTTGTTGCCGTAATCTGCTACTAAAAAAAAATATTCCACATTGACGACAGATATCGTTCTGTGAATTTTGTAATCTATCGAGTATAGATTATTAATACGTTTAATACGTTTTGATAAAATCGAACGTCACGAGGAAAAATAAGATTTACAGATCCACGCTATTGATTTAGCCCCGCAACTACTGGTTAAAACCAATTTCGTAAAACTACCAGTTACCAACGATACAGTACAAATTGTACTGTTCTTGGCCACAACAATAAATTACGTGTGGTCTAGTTAGCGATTATATTTGTCTATTGGAATTCCCGATTACGGTATTATTGTGGTCTCGAGATATGAAACCGATGTAATTATGATGTTTTTATCGATTAAATTCAAAGTGAATTATGAAAAGTAAATCACAATACATGTACGAGCAATAACTAATCGCAATGGTACACAATAGTTAAAGCTTATTCAGGTAGTATCTTTAGTGATAACATTATAGTGATAAAAGTTATCGTCACATTAAATTGTTGACAGATTAGTGTGTATTGGTACTAATTTCAAGGGTATTTTTGGCCACAAGCGCAGTCGACTCCGAACGACAGATTTTTGAAAACTTTTCATGGCAATTTTATTTACTCTCAGAGGTTTTGGCAGAAATCTGCTGAGAAGAAATCGCCGAAAAAATACTTTTTGTATTTTGTTTTGATGTCTGGCCTGGGACTCGAACCCTGGCTTTACGTCCAATTAATCCATCACAGTACCTACTAGACCACGGCGACCTCTGTTGATAGCTTTAACGATAACGTATATTTTTTGGTTGTTGGCGTCCATGTTCTTTGGTCGATGACTTGAATTTTTTTTCGATTACTTGCATTTTCTTTAGTCGATGACTTACATTTTTTTTCGATTACTTGTATTTTCTTTAGTCGATGACTTGCATTTTTTGGTTGAGGACATGCGTTTTTTTGGTCAACGATTTACTTAAATTTCTTTGGTAGATGACTTGTTTTTGTTGTGTCAAGACTAGGACTTCAGTTTTGGTCGATGACATACATTGTTTTGAGTTAATGGCATACTTTTTTGATCGATGGCTTGAATTTTTTTGGTCAATGGCTTGAATTTTTAGTGCTTTAATGGCTTGTATTTTTTTTTGTTCGATGATAAAAGTATTAGTTTCAGAGTCTTTATTAGTTTCGTCAGCGATATCCTCTAGGTCCTATGTAAAACTGTGTTGGAATCCGTGATACGGTGTAGTCACCGTAACCTCGTAGGCAGTGTGTTGGCTTATTAGACGTAAAGCCCCCGGGTTCGTATCCCAGGTCAGACATTAAATACGAAATAAGAAAAAAATATATTTTATCGGCGACTTCCTCTCAGCAGATTCCTGGCAAAAACTCTGAAAGTAAATAAAATTGGCATGAAAAGCTTCCCATAAATTTGTCATTCACAGTCGACTTTCAGATTGTCTGTCCCGCCACTTATATGGATAAAATTAACGCACACAACGTAAGTGGTGCGGGAAGCTAGGGCGAAAATCCTAATGTGATGCTTCTGAGAAAGCATATGCCATTCTGTATAGTAGAGTCCTAACCCCGTCTTGCTCCTTATCACCCACTTGCTCGCTGCCAAAGCAAAAGTTGTGCCTGTATAAGTGTAAACTTTACCCCGTTAAGAGCTCTGCGATGCAACTCTATTGGCAAAAAATGGTATTTTCACTTCGCAAGAAGCTGGATCTTACCTTTGTGGGACAGTTACGACTATCGTTCTGTCCTGGTTTCAAAAACCCCCGTGCCATTGGCTAACTTTTGCGGCAAATCGAGTATCGTTTATCGTGGACCAGGTGGGCACTGACAAATGGAATCTCCCTATGATGGCCTCTTACACACCAAAAAACCTATCGAAGTGATGTGGTTTTTTCATTTGATATGACAATTAACCCGAAAATTTAGTTGAATCGAATAGGTTTATTTTGTCCCAATGGCGTTCTAATACGGCCAATTGTGACGCTCGTGTCGCTTCCTAATCCAGAGCATTACTAATTCGATCTCTCTCGTTTCCTGTTGTGTGTCTATCGTTTTCATTTACAGATCATTTAATACTCCGTGAGCTATCTGTCGTACGCCATCATAACGACAACCTTGAAGTGATTGCTGTTGACTCCAGCCAAAGAAGAAGAGCACAACCCACAACCAGGCTCTTAAGAAAACGTGCGCGTGTGCTGGTCAACCTTCCATCAGTAATGGGACTGTCGTAGATGTTTCTAATGCTACATCGACGCCTACCATCGGAATCAACGTGCTAAGCTCCTTTTTCTTTATTATTTCATGTAACCATATTTTTCCAATTTCAAATCTCTTTTTATTCTCTCTTTTACTCTTTTACTTGAATTTACTATAAAATATGAATTATATTCTGAATTGTTAATCTGTTGATCTCTGGCCAGGTGCTTGGTTCTTTTTTTGAAATGTTGCAAGGGGGGCGGGATGTTCACGCTGGCCACCCTAATCTTAAGCTTAACTTAAGTTTTTGTACAACCGTGTTGTTGTGTGAATGTGAATAGTTAATTATATGACAGAATTGTTATGAATATAAAACAAAAAGAGATTATTGTCAAATCCACCCCCGAATTGTTAGGTAAGTTTGTATGTACTTAAATAAATATTAAATAATCTAATCGATTGATTTTTTATTATTCTCGACAATATTTTATTTTATTTGCTTCCCCGCTACCCCCACAGTATGATACTATAACTATCCAACACACTAGGTCTGTTTCCGGCACCGTTATATTATTTACCCGATTTCGACCGATTTATATAGAGCACTTTTTTTTTGCTAATTCGAAAAAAAAGTTAGTTTCGTCGCCTAGTAATACCAGACTGCAACGGAAACTGTCTTGGAACCCTTAGCCCAATATCTATCTAGACCGCTGCATTCGAAAACCCCATCATTTAAAAAGGATAGCCATAGTATTGTATCATACATACATAATTGGTCATTACAACACTTAGTCAGGATTACGACTTAGCTACTCACACCACTATGTTGTGTGTGTTAATTTTTATATACATGAGTGGTGGGACCTACAGTTTAAAGTCGAATCGGAACGACAACTTTTTGAGAAACTTTTTATGGTAATTTTATTGACTCACGAGTTTTTCCCAGAAATCTACTGAGAGTGGAAGTCGCCGAAGAAATATTTTCATTACGATGTCTGATCTGAGATTTGAAATCGGCCACTTTAAATCTATTTGCAACAAAGATTAAAATTTCCAGCATTGTTTAATAAGCAATACTATGCTATGCTTTCTTTATCTTTTAATTGATTTTGTATCGATTTTTTATAACGTATTGATAACTGGCAATAGCATTTGACAAATTAATTTTGACAAATTATTGACTTGATGACATGACAGGTATTTCAAAAAGACACAAAGCGCCATGGCTTGTGCGATTAGAAATGGAATAATACAAGCAGAGTAGAGTATGTTATCAAAACTTTTGAGGGTATGATGTTGAAAATAAAAATCTATTAGAAAACTGTTTTATTTATTAAACATTAGAAGAAATAAATTATTTTGTTTGATTAAATAGGAAAGAAAACGTACGTACATATTACGTTTAACAGATGGGTTAAAACATAAATATGTTATCGCCGCATATGTTTTATTACTTAAAATGGCTTTTAATTTAATATTAAACAAGTTTGATAAAGATTAAATTGTTTAATAATCAAATAAACCTTTAAATAACCTTTTAAATAATTAAAATCAAATATTGATACGAAATCGATATTTGATTTGTTAGAAACGCACATTTTTTTTACAAAAAAATATTAAAAAAAAAAAATAAAATCTTTTGTTTTTAACAATTAATAAACAAATGCTAATTTTTGACGCTTATTTTATTTATTTTTTTATTTTTATTTTCAGAATTCTTCACCTAAAATCCTCTTTCCAAAAAAACGTATTTTTTTTAATAATTTTATTAATTATTAAAATCATTGAAGTCACATGCACGGTTGGCGGCGTCGTTTCCCTCAAAAAAAAAATGTTTACACAAAAATTTTGTATGCGAAATGTAATTCTTACATACGAGTGCGGCAGCAAAATTAGAAGCCATGACGTTACGGAAAGAATACATAACATAACTGATCATTACAACCCCTCTGTTCACGCTGGCCACCCTACTTTTAAGTCTTAAATATTAGTTTAGTTTAAGTGTATAAACCATCCCTGCATTAGCATGAAATAATTGTGAATTGTTAATAATATAAAAGAATATAGAGTATTACCCGATCATCCCACAACCCGAAGGTAAGTTTGTTTACAAAATAAATAATAATTTGAAAATTTAACACTAATACTTTTGTATTTTTATTTACCCGCAATCTCGCGAAATATTTTAATCCTGACCCTCCGTCAGGATTACGACCTAGCTTCTCACACCACTTGTGTTGCATTGGGTTAATTTTATACAAAAGTGGCGGCTACATTTTATTTGGCGCCTCCAAACGTCAGATTTTTAGGAACATATTCAAAGCTTTTACCAGAAATCTTCGGAGAGGAAGGCGCTTTAGAAATATTCTTTCATATTTCGTGTCTAACCATAAGTTTGAACTGTGGCCTCTCGTCTAAAAAGCCAACTTACTACCTACTAAACTACAGCGAATTATGCATGAGATTCCAATGTTTTATGGACGACTTCTTACATACATACATAACTGGCCATTACAACCCTTCAGTCAGGATTACGACCTAGCTTCTCACACCACTTATGTTGTGTGCGTTAATTTTATACATGAGTGGCAGAACCTACAGTTTATAGTCGACTCCGAACGACAGATTTTTGAGAAGCTTTTCATGGCAATTTTTACTCTCAGAGTCTTTGCCAGAAATCTGCTGAGAGGAAGTCGCCGAGGAAATATTTTTTCGTTCTGATGTCTGACCTGGGATTCGAACCCGGGCCTTTTGTCTAATAAGCCAACACACTTCCCATTAGACTGCGGCGACTTCTTACCAAAGATTATTTATCTAAATAATCTAAATATCTTACTATTTACAGGACCTTTTTATCCGACCCCGGATGGAGTACAACTCTCATGTATGGGCCGGTGCTTCAAAGTCTATTTTGAAGCTTCTCGACCGCCTACAGGAGAGGGCAAAGGTGCTTATTAATGACAGTAAGGTATCCACCGCTATTAATTCGTTGGAGCATCGTCGCAATGTGGCGTGTGTTTCTTCATTGTTCTATCGGTACTATAATGGTAGGTGTTCTCGAGAGATAAGGGGCTTGGTTCCCGATAATCACATATTTTTGCGTGGTACTCGAACTTCTCGCAGAGCACATCCTTTTGTGGTTGATTGTCCAGTGAACCGCACAATTCATTACAGGGAGAATTCATTTTTTGCCGTCAATTACGATATTGGTAAGTTTAAATCAAATGTCCATAAACATTACTCCCTCTTTCCACCTTCCACCTATTTTCCTAAACCTGCACAATGCACTGCATAAGTAGGGGCCATCCCCTGAGTGTTGGTTTTTATTAAAACAAAAAAAAAGGACGTAAAGCCCTTGTTCAAACCCCAGGTCAAACATC
Organism: Sarcophaga peregrina; assembly: GCA_014635995.1. NCBI lineage: Eukaryota > Metazoa > Arthropoda > Insecta > Diptera > Sarcophagidae > Sarcophaga > Sarcophaga peregrina. The sequence continues at coordinate 81,130,280 of CM025793.1, read as the reverse complement.
AAAAGGAAAATATGGAAAAAATATTTCTGCGATAACTTCCGCTTAGCAAATTTCTGACAGAAGGTTAGGTTAGGTTAGAGGACGTGCACCTGTCGGTCAAGACAAACACAGTACCAGGAGGTCGAAATTGACCCATTGTACATTGTCCTTAGGGGAGGAAGGGAATAGAGGATATAGGAAAGTAGGGAAGGGGAGGGAGAATGGGAAACGGAAAAATAACACATAAAGAAACAGACACAAAACAAAAGAGGGTGAGAGTGTGACTACACTTACGAAGCCCTAGCACATCTCTACCAGCCCAAGCTGCTAATGAATCTGTGGAGAGCATTGATGTCGGCTCTCGAAACAGAACTCAAGCTCTCAAAGAAGGCCCTGCCAAGGGTCCTTAACCTCAACCTACCAAGGGCTGGGCAGTTGCAGAGGAGATGTTCGACAGTCTCTCTGACAGAAACTCTGAGAAAAAATGAAACGGCCATGAAAAGTTTCTCAAAAATCTGTCATTCGACATCGATTTTAAACTGTAGGTCCCGCCGTTCATATATGACATGACATGAGTGGTGTGAGAAACTATGTCGTAATCCTGATTAAAGGGTTGTAGTGACCAATTATGTACGTATGTTATGTACAAAGTATAAGGCAATAAAAGCCCCACTTTACACCTTTAAGATGCCTATTAAAGCACCCAAGAAAGAAACAAAATTTTATTCAAACACTTTGATAAAACACTCTAAGTTCTAGACTTCTGAACCTTATTATGACCCTTTTAAGAAGTGTGCCTGCCAGACATTTACAAGTTTTTCCAAACAAATATTTATTTACAGAGGAAAAATGCAATAAAAAATAATTCTTATATAGCTTAAGGCAATAAATGTTAGAAGAAACAATTTTTTAAAAAATAAAATTTTTATTTGATATCGTAAATTTGTTTATTGATGTTATACTTGCTTTACGATATCAAATCTGTGTCAATAAACCCAAGATTTCAAACGTGATGGGCAAAATTAAAAGTTTTGATAAAAAATTCTACAAATAAAGAAATTAAAAAAAACTGGAAAATATTGTAAATTTTGTTTTTCTTATTCGGCTTCCTTAATTAGGCAATATAAAGATAATAATGAATTAACGCTATCGTACAAAAACAAATCACACTGGTTAACAGAAAAACGCAAAAATTTTTAAACTACAAAATCAAGCACACACTAGGTTAGGTTATTGCGGTAGTCTTGGTACCAAAAGCTCACTAGAGCATGCATAGCGGCCCGTTGTGATGTCACAGGTGAACACAGTCTTTGTACTTAACGCAAGAGCTGCACATCCTAAGCACGACTGTCTCACGCCCGAAAGTTTGATGAAAGAGGCTATATTCTTAACATCAATGGACGATAGTGCCAGAGAGCCAAATAACCTATATTTGCCCCTCGCAAGAAATGGGCATTGACCAAGAAAGTGGGTAACAGTCTCCTCTTCTTCAACGGATTTACATTCACAACAGAAGTTGTTAAATGGAAGCCACATTCTCTCCGCTTGTCTACTCATAACACTGTGACCTGTAAGCATGGCCACTGTGGTTTGAGATGATGTTTCAACCAAGTCCAAGTAGCTGGTTGGTACGCCTGTAAGCATGGCCACTGTGATCGAGATGATGTTTCGCCCAAGTTCAAGTAGCTGGTTGATAAGCCTTCTCTGCATTGAGGGCCATGTGAGCCTACCGGTGGAACAACACTCCTCATTGATACAGGATAAGTTGGCATCTCGGGAGAATTTCGGCGCGACAAAAGTGACATTCCCACATTGATTGCAGAGGATACCGGAAGAAGTGCACCAGCCCTAGCCAGTTCGTATGCTCTGTAGTTTCCAGCTCACATGGCTCATGATGCAGAATAGGTTGGCAGCTTGAGAAAAGTAAACGCCATTCCTACGTTGATTGAAGAGGATTCCGGGAGTAGTGCATCCCAGCAGTTTCCCGGAATGTCACAGTGTCCGGACAATGATTCACAAAATGCGTGACACTGAAGCGCCCAGAAGGAAGCTAGATACAGCGGCGAAATTCTCTGACGATCCTGGAATTATTCCAAAGTTCGACAGCGACCATGGGTTCCTGGCTATTAGAAAAAATGAAATGAAAACCGTATGACAGGACCCATTGAGCAGCCCGTTAGATGGCTATTACTTATACTTGAAACATCCTGCAAAGGTCCATCAGTTGGAGTGAAATGTTCAAGTCCAATCTGCTAGAGTATACTCTGCTACACAGCCCGCCCATGAGTTTGGAACCGTCGGTATACATATCCGGGAGTTTCCGAGGGGACGCGATCGTGTCAGGGGTCCAATAGCTACTGCTCGGAATTAGGAAGTTGAAACCCCTGTCAAAACAGTATTCCACAGGGAGATAATTGGTATCCAGTGGGGCCACAAGTTCAATTTCCAGAATGTGCGGTAGTGACCAGAGGGGACAACTCGCCAACAAAATAGGGCATTGTGTCTTGTCGCAATGAGCTCAGTAGGAAGCCAGTTAAACATAGCGAACAAAGCCTTTGAGAGGGTGGTGCCCTACCCACGAATAGTTTCGGACCTTCTGACTCCGTCATAGAGTTTGACATAGTCCACCAGAAAGCAACACCGTATAAGAGGTTGGGTTCTATAACTGCAGAATAGATCCAGCATAATACCTTTGGGCCGAGACCCCATCTGAATGCAAATGCCCTGCTACAGCAATAAGCAGCGGATGCCGCCTTACGTGCCCTACCAGCCAGTTTGACTCTCCAGTTGAGTTTGGAATCAAGGATCAGGCCTAGATACTTAGCCTTGGGTCTCAGCGTGAGCCTGGTCCCGTTAATACTAGGGATGGTGTAGATTGGGACCTTGAATCTCCTAGTGAAAAGAATTGTATTTGTATTGGAGGGATTAATGGATAATCCATTAACAGTCCAGTACAATTAATAGCGCCAAGTTTAGCTTGGCGAGACGTCATCCCTTGATTGCTGCTTAAGTGTCCTCCCATGTGATCAAGTTCAAAGGAGGGAGGTCCCTGGTTTCAACCACGCGTGTAGCTTATTCAATAGCAAAAATCTTCGCTTGATTTTTACACGCTTCTAATTTTTCATTAATTACACTGTGGAGCAGTTTTCTCCTTCGGCCTATCATAAGGACTTCAAGATTCCCAAGATTGCAGACAAACTTATTTAACATTGTTTTAAAAATATTTATTTATTTAACTCTTTACGTTCTATATTTTTTATAGAGTACATAATAATAGTAATAATAATAATGAATTAAATTAACGTAACGAAATGAAGTAAATTTTTTAATAAATTTCAATTCAATTTAACATAAAGCATACGATGGGCTAAAGTTTTACCCACCAGTGTGCCATATTCAAAAATGTTTCCGCGCTCATCATCGCCAGCAACCTGCAAAAAAGAGGGAGAGAGAAAAAAATTTTAAATTAGATTCCCATACTTAAACGTTTGAAAAGTAATCATTACAGCTATCCATCCTGCATCCGTACCACAGTTTACTCATTTTAATATGATGTATGTACACATCGTGATTTGAAATGCTTGACCTGACCATGCTAACAGGTGTACATAAGCCAAAAAACTCCGTTCAATCAACCCCACCAGGGTTCAATCGTGTCAGACGGTTAGTCGGTGAGTACAAAGTACTTCGAATTGCCTAAACACTACCTTTTTTTCCCTATATTCCTCTCCAAAATAAGCGTCTGCCTTACATTAGGTAGGCCCCTGGAGTGCGTCTGATCTGGCAGTGGGTACAATAATTACCCCAAATTACAGCACTCAGTGGCAAAAAAGGGTGCTAAGATGCCATAGGTCTGGATGACTGTAGACTGTATAATGGTGAAGGTATAACACTAGCCATTTTATAGTCACCAGCAGCAACTCGTTTCTTTACCGTTCGCAGATGCCCTCCCTCCTAAACTAAAAAAAAAAATATGTCGTGCGGTGTCGATTTTAAACCGTAGATCCCATTATTCATGGATAAAATTAACGCACACAACGTGAGTGATGTAAGAAAAATCAGTTGCCTCTATAGATAGACACTGAAATGGCAAGCTCAACACTGCCGCCGATACCAACTCCAACGCACACGACGATGCGGCCAGATGGTATGCCTCAAACTTCGGAAGGTGCGGCATTTGCAACAATGCCAAAGGCGGTCACCTTCATAGGGATACGATGGCCAGCTTCAACGGCAACGGTTGTCAACCCCAAGTATTGGTGATTCGGAAGCTCGTGCTGCAGATGCTAAACCATACATCGTCTCAAACATCGAAGCACCAGCGATCGGATAATTCCATTCAGGTGGCGAAACCCTCAGCAAGCTGAAACTCGTCATCTGAGCTCTTGGTGGCCGTTGTTGACGTCAGCATCCCGTATCCTGTCAGCATGAAGCAGATCGATTACAGTTCTGAATTCGATCAATTTGATGCCGCTAGATGGCAAACAGGATTAAGAGCAGTAAGATGAAGTAACCGAGAAGCTCTCGTGTTTCCCACAAACTACTTTCACAAGCAAGAAGTGGAGAAGCTCAGATCGACGTGGTTCCACTAAAGGAAGCCTGTCAGAATGGTTGCCAGGGTGTAAGCTCCCCCTCCAATTTTGCAAGGCAAAGCCACACTCTTCCTGATCAAACTATGTAATATAATGTGGGCTAAGGCGTTCGTTTGGAAGATGCCTGTGTGGACGTTCAATGGACAAAGATGCTGGAAAGGATATCTGGAGTGGAATAGCTAAGGCTGATCCTACCATCGAATGAGGGCAGTGAGATTACAACGACTGAAGGTGATTCAGGTTAATCTGCATCACTCTAATGCTGAATGTTAAAATCTGCTGTTGTTCATGATCAAGGAGAACGTTGTTGTGGCCCTGATCCAAGAGCCTTGGCTCGTAAGAAACTAAGTTAATGAAATTAGGGTTTATCTTGTACCGCGGCATAATGTATGGGATCAGTAACTTTCTAGCAGCATCTACATAACTGCCATACGAAAACGAGGAACCCTACACCCACCCATCTACCTTTAAACACCTGGAACACTGGACACACAGGAAGACAGGAGGTTTAGATAGGCTTTCTCGTCAACACCTACCACACCGGGGGAGCACAAGCAACAAAAGAGGTAATTTTTCAATTAAATTTAAAGTGATAGATCTGAGGTTAGTGTCGAACGCACAGGACTGGAAGGTACCCACGTAGGGTTTTTTTTTGGATCACTACCGAATACATTTTCAGCATCGAAACCCAGGAATTCCAGGAGAGCGAACTGGAAAATTTTAAAATGTTGGTTGGCCAGCTATTTCCCTTTGCGAGGACGGAGACAGTTGATGTCGCACACATTGAAGTATATATTCAGCAACTTACTAGGGATCTTTGGAGGACCTTTCTCAAATCAGCCGACCCCCACCTTAAAGCTAAAACATCTTGGGTAGAAAACGAAAAGAGTTTTCAATAGGTCTAAACGAACTAGGTAAGATGGGGACTGGGCTATATATAACCTGAGTTTCAATTACAACAAAACACATATATGTATACCTGGGCTAATTTCTGTGAAGATATTTGGTTAGAGGATGTGCACTTGTCGGTTAAGACAAGTACAACACCCGGAAGTCGAAATTGACCCGTTGTCTTTAGGGGAGGAAGGAAATAGAGGATAGCGTAATGTAGATAAGGGGAGGGAGAATGGGAAACGGAGGAATTACACAGAAAGAAACAGACACAAAACAAAAGAGGGTGAGAGCGCGACTACACTTATGAAGCCCTAGCACCTCTCAATCAGCCCAAGCTGCAAATGAATCTGTGGAGAGCCTTGATGTCGGCTCTCGACACAGAACTCAAGCTCTCAAAGAAGGCCCTGCCAAGGATCCTCAACCTACCAAGGGCTGGGCAGTTGCAAAGGAGATGTTCAATAGTCTCTAACTCCTCATCATCGCAACATACCTTGCATTAGTCCGGCTGGGATCTGTTCCAGATCCCCGTCAGGCGACCTAATCCCATAGTGCCCCGTGATAAAACCGACAACCAACCTCCAGCTGGCCTTAACCAAGCCCAGCAGCCAATCTGTTCTCTTACTGTCCACAGCAGGCCATAGACATCTAGAAACAGAACAAAGAAGATATTGTCTGTAATAGAAAAGCTGAGAGGCTTTGAATCCTGAGGCACTATGCCTGTGTTAATCGGGATTAATGGTGACCACGTACTTTCCAGGTTGTGTAGATATGGAAAGTAAAGCATGAGAAGTAGCGGAGCCAAATCACATGCACAGAAGACAGGAAGTGAGGCTCATTGATAACATAAATACGAGGGAGAAGATAGCATAAGGAATTAAGTCAAATTTCTAGAAACAGATGGTATTTACCAGATACTACAACGAGCGGGCGACAAGATCATCTTTCGCATAGAGTCGATTTCAGGGACTACATACCTGAAGAGAGGGGAAGGAGGTGAGGGTAGTTTTCATTGACAACACAGGAAAATTGAGCTATATATACCGAACGACAACAGACCAATAAGCCTCTCCTCGTTTTCTCATTGATATATACGTTAGGAGCACATTCCGAGTTAACAATTTCAGTAGTGCACAACACGGTCGGTGACAGGAAACGAACAATTAGGGACACACCGCGAGGAGGATATTAAACTCCCCTTCGGTGTGCCGTTGACTTCGAAGTTGCTCCTAACGTACTATATAGCAATCAGATTGTCCAATGTTTCGAATAAGAACGAGGGAAGAAATTTATACATAATTGAGAAAGCTTTTAAACAATGTATAACACAGATTCTAAAACTTTTAATGAGTATTCTATAATCGGTTATATGTAATTTTTATAGATCTTTATTCGAAAGGGTCAATTTGACTTCTTTTCAATTAAACAAATTGTTCATTTTCGAAAGTAGCAACCTCACTACATAATGCTTTAGACTGGGATAAAAATAAGAAAATAAAACTGGACTTACCTCAGCATATTGATAATATTTAACATATGTTTTGGGATCGATTAGCAATAATACTGTATCAATATCACAATCCTTAAACTCATTAGCATCTTTGGCAAGGAGATCACGGTTAAAACGTTGATATTTTTCCGCATCCAATCTAGAGCGTATTTCTAAAGAAAAAAAATTGATTTCATGAATCTGTTTTCAACTTGTATTTCGGATTACAAACCATCAGTCAACAAATGCCAGGTGTATGTTTCTGGACATAGTAAATAAGACGAAGACAATTTGCCTTTATAGCGCATTTTAGGGCAGGAATGTATATAGAAGCCCATATAATAATACTTTAAGTCTGGTAAAGTTGTGGCAAGCTGTTGGACTAATTCAATTTCCCTAAAACGAATAGAAATACACACATTGTAACATTTAGCAATTATTTAAAGTTCCTTAAATTACCTTAAAGAACTGTAAGTGCCCAAAGATAAGAAATTATAATCGGGATCATAAAAGAAATAAACTGAACTAACGCAATAGGGTAAAATATCAATAACAGCTACAGCAATTAATTTGTCATCTAGCCAATATTGCTGATGAAATGAACCATAACCGGAAGGTAAACCAGCAACTGGTTTAGATATCTAGAACAACAAAATAGGAATTTCAATAAAATTTTTTTAAAATATTGCAGAATTTAAAAATAATTGTGATGTTTTTGTTATTAAAAGTTATTCATAATGTTAGGAAATAAAATAAAGAGGTTTTAGGGGGAGATATTTCCCATTTTTTAAGGTTCTTGAAGCTGCATTTGATATAGATTCTTCTAAAACGTATCCTTATGTGATATTCGTTGACTGTCAAGTGCTTATAGAGTCGATAGAATGGATCTGGTATAAGCTGCAGGTGATAAGGAAGGACTCCATAGGAGCCTTTGGATAAAATTCGATCAATTTTATTTGGGTTTCGGGGAACAGCGCCTTTCCTGAGATAGCTTATGTACTTGTTAGATTGAATTTCACTCGCTTAATGCTATAGTTTTTGGTCCAAACCCTTCAATTCCTTACACCTACATATGTACTCAACGGGAGAGGGATTATAGACCATGGGAAATCGGTATGTTCCATGGTTAGAAGCCTTTGTTGATCTGTCAATTTTAGTAGAACTAATTTTGTAATTTATTTCCTTGTCGCTGATGCAAATCTAGGATGGATTTCAGCGGACTTCTTCAGGTTATGTGGAGGTGAAGAAGCGTTGCATGCACCAGTGTCCCAGTGTTTTGATAGTTATTCGATTCTCTTGATGGATTCTTGTTAGGCTTAATAGAATCTTGTTGAGTATCTATAGAAGTGGGTTTATTTTCACATCTTTCCTTTGCGAATAAGTGAGGCCATTGGTTCGACCCTTTGCTGGCTATTACCATCCTTACATATGAAATTATTTGAATTTTCAGTTGTACCAGTTTTCGTATATGTCGGCTTTGTCGTTAGCTTTAATATCCCCTTATCTAGGGTAACGTAACCGTCGAGTGTTTCGCTATTACTTTTGCATTCTTCGATGGCATCAAATAACTTTTTATCAATGGAAGTGGGGTTTTCCTCATCTGAGAAGCTATTATCGAAGTCAAGTGATATAGAATTTTATTTTCAGGACCTTTTGTAGGGTCAAAATACATATGAATTCACAATCCCGAAAAATCCCGGGATAAGGTTTTAAAAATCCGGAGATTTGGGATTTTGTGAATCCCGAAAATCCCGGGATATATATATAACAGTATAAAACTTAAATAATTAATAATCCACCTTTAATGGTGACATCTGTAAAAATGTCAAATAATCTGCCTCGCTAGTGGGTGGATCATTATGTATAATCGTTTGGTATTTCTTATAGAGGGCGTATGTTTGTTTTAATGTCTTTTTAAATTCGTCACTGTTAACATGGATAACTTCCAACTGAAATTGTAAATAAAAGAGGGGGAAAAAAAGAAAAATATTTTTTAAATTAATTTACCTTAAGAGGTGAATTGTACAAGAAACGTTGCAAATTTTTAGGTTGTACACGTTCTGGATTATCATTATGTATCGTTAATTGATATTTACGGTATATTTCAAATGCCGTATCTGTGTACATGTCTTTATTTGAGGGTACTAAGACTACCTGGAAAGTAAGCAAAATACTTAAGAAAATCAAAGTATAGCTTGTGTGTACGTTTTAAACCGTTTCCAACAACCAATAATTTGCAAAGTTGCCTACTAAATTAAATCAAATCAAATGTGTTTCTTTACCTTTAATTTATGCTTGTCATCAGGACGGATATCATTAATGAAATCTTTAAGAGATTTCTCTTGATTACGTGGAGATTTTGGGGGTAAATCTGTGGATAGGCCTTTGGCAGCCTGTTTTGCCTTTTTCCTTTCCAAACGTATTTGTTTAGCCTTCTTGCATGGTGAATTAAGACTATCAAAAGCTATAAATTAAAAAAAAAAACGTAAAGTGAAAACGTAACGTAAAGTAAAAACCTAACGTCAAGTAAAAACGTAACGTAAAGTAAAAATGTAACGTAAAGTAATAACGTAACGTAAAGTAAAAACGTAACGTAAAGTAAAAACGTAACGTAAAGTAAAAACGTAACGTAAAGTAATAACGTAACGTAAAGTAAAAACGTAACGTAAAGTAAAAACGTAACGTAAAGTTAAAAACGTAACGTAAAGTAAAAACGTAACGTAAAGTAAAAACGTAACGTAAAGTTTAAAACGTAACGTAAAGTCAAAACGTAACGTAAAGTAAAAACGTAACGTAAAGTAAAAAACGTAACGTAAAGTCAAAACGTAACGTAAAGTCAAAACGTAACGTAAAGTAAAAACGTAACGTAAAGTAAAAACGTAACGTAAAGTAAAAACGTAACGTAAAGTAAAGTCGTAACGTAAAGTATAAACGTAACGTAAAAATATAACGTAAAGTCAAAACGTAACGTAAAGTCAAAACGTAACGTAAAGTAAAAACGTAACGTAAAGTAAAAACGTAACGTAAAGTAAAAACGTAACGTAAAGTAAAAACGTAACGTAAAGTAAAAACGTAACGTAAAGTAAAAACGTAACGTAAAGTAAAAACGTAACGTAAAGTCAAAACGTAACGTAAAGTAATAACGTAACGTCAAGTAAGTAAAAACGTAACGTAAAGTTAAAACGTAAAGTAAAAACGTAACGTAAAGTAAAAACGTAACGTAAAGTAAAAACGTAACGTAAAGTAAAAATGTAACGTAAAGAAAATTAATTTAAATTATTTTTAATACATTTTTTACTGCCACTTGAAGATTCATCACATTGTTCGGGCACACGATTTATATCATTAGGCAGAGATTTTGCATTTACTGGTTTTTCCTTTTTCTCAATACGTTTTTCAGCATTTGCTTTAGCAAAAGCTTCCAAGTTGATATCTTTTAAGGGGACATTAGGGCCTTGAACTTCTTCTCTGATACCGCCACCTCCACCACCAGCATCATCTCCTACGTCAGCATCCTCATCGCCATTGTTTAAATTACTTGAATTTTGGCCTTCTTCATTTTTATCACGTTTGCCGTCACGTAAAAAACGATTCATACGTTTAAGTATTTTCTTATTTGACTTGGTTAATTTAAATTCTAATGCGTCACATCTAAACAAATCGAAAAAAAAGAAAAGGCATTTGACATTTACAAGTTTCGAATATGAATATTAGATATTAAATATCCAAATACTTACTTAATAGTATAACAGGGACAGCATGTTGTCTTATTATCTTGCTTGTAACAATATTGTCCACTGCGACGCCAACCACGATCAATTAAATCCTGATAGTCTTGGGTTGACAAGGTGTAAGCATGCATTCCTACAAATAAATTAACAGGAATAGATAAATGATTAACGTTTATAGAATACTCAATAATAATAATTAAAAAAAAGAATAACTCTGCATATCAAGGTTGATACCAGTTTCTTCAGTGAAACCTAGAGAGAAGAGGTGTCCGTGTCCTACAAACTTGTCTTCAGTTTCAAAGCATTATGCATACATACATACATAATTAATTGGTCATTACATCACTTCAGTCAGGATTATTTAGCTAGTTTTTTTTTAATTAAACCAGCACTCAGGGGATGCGCCCTACTCATGCAGTGCATTGTGCAGGTTTTTAGGAAAGGTGGAAAGAGATAGGGAAGATGCGAACGGTAAGGAAACGAGTTGCTGCTGGTGACTATAAAATGGCCAGTGCTATACCTTAAACCAGCACTCAGGGGGTGACCCCTACTCATGCAGTGCATTGTGCAGGTTTTTAGGAAAGGTGGAAAGAGATAGGGAAGATGCGAACGGTAAAGAAACGAGTTGCTGCTGGTGACTATAAAATGGCCAGTGCTATACCTTCACCATTAGACAGTCTACAGCAATCGTCCCCAAGAAGCCCGCAGTTTCTCTCACCAATTATGTTGTGTGTGTGTTAATTTTATACAGAAGTGGCGGGACCTACAGTTTAAAGTCGACTCCGAACGACAGATTTTTGAGAAACAATAAGAGAATAGAAGAAATCGCCGAAAAAATACTTTTTGTAATTTTTTTTATTTTTTGTTGTCTGGCCTGGGACTCGAACCCTGGCTTTACGTCTAACAAGCCAGCACAATACCTACTAGACCACGGCGACCTCACAAAGCATTATGCCCAGTCAAAAATTATATCAAGACACCAACAAAAATCCCCTACTCATTCCATCAGTAGCACTGCTAAGCCTGGAATCAAATATCCCGTACGTACGTAACATTCTCACATCACTTATGTGGAGAGTGTTTATTTGTACGTGAGTGACAGGAGCTACAGTTTAAAGTCGACACCGAATTACAGATTTTCGAGAAACTTTTCATGACAATTTTATTTCATTCTCAGCGTGTTTACCAGAGGACTATTGAGAGAAGTTTAGGTTAGGTTAGAGGACGTGTACTCGGAGGTCGAAATTGACCCATTGTACAATGTCTTTAGAGAAGGAAGGAAATAGAGGATATAGGATGAAAGGAGGGAATGTATTCCCTCCTAAACCTGCACAATACACTGCATGAGTAGGGGTCGTCCCCTGAGTGCAGGTTTAATAAAAAACAAACAAAAAATTGGTTCCGAGATTCATAATTTTAGCTGAAAAAATAGATTTTTCAATAAAAACAAATATTTAATTTACTAACGACCTACAACTTGGAACCATCAGACAACATAAATATTTAGATTAGACTTAAACGGGAAATCCCCTTTTTCTCTTTCTTAGTTTTGTACAAACATTTTCATATTAACAACGCAAACTGAAACAAAAACGACGCAACTTCGAAGTCACAGAAATTTTAAAAAGACACAACTTCGAATTTGCACTAGATTTAAACGGGGAATCCGCTTTTTCTGTTTTAGCTTTGAACAAACATTTTCGTATTAACGACGCAAATCGAAGCATTAACGACGCAACTTCGAAACACACGATGCAAACTGAAACAAAAACGACATCACAGAAATTTTAAAAAGACGCATAACGAGGCGCCGCAAACCGGGGGTATATATAAAATTTAATTTTAGGTTCTTTAAGTATTTTCTATGAAATAAATTGGAAAAAGAAATATGGTCGTAAGTCGGGGACTACCTGTATTATAAATATTAATAATAAACAAATAAATTTTAAAAAAATTATCACTTTCTTTCCTTCAACCCATAGGTTCTATTTGAAATTCGTGTTAAAAATTACTCAATTTATGCAAAACTCAAATAAATCTTGCAAATCATTGTTAACAAAGTAATTTGTATTAAAATATCTATAGAAACAGTACAAAAAATAGAAGCGAATTAAGAATTTTTAATTATTTCTTTGAAAAGTTGTCGAACAAGATAAGTGTCGCTGCGATAGCTGAAAATCTCAAATCTATTATACAAAATAAAAGCGAAAACTATTAATTAAAGATGTATTCTTAACACGACCTAAGACCTAGGCACCAGGAAACATAGCGGCACGATAGGATTTAATTTTTTTTCCAAGATTTTGTATTTAAGAAACTAATTATGGTGGTTTCATTTCACCTGACGCTCAAAGCTGCTAGAACAGTATGTAATTTTTTTCTGAATTTTTTTTTTAATATGAACATTGAATATTCGACTTAAGACTTAGCCGCCTTACGGCCGATGACCAGGAACCTATCTCTGTCGCAAGTTGGGGAATACCTGTACATACAACAGTGCATTTAGACTTTTTTCGGTGACTGTATGATTCAAACCATTTTATAACGTACGATGTCAATACAACAAAACATTTCCTATTTTTTTTTTATAAAAACCAACACTCAGGGGATGGCCCCCTGAATAATATTTATTAATAATCTATATTATATCACAAGATTTAGTTTTTTATGAGCATTTCATATATAAAGATAATGATAATAATTGGAAGTTTCCCTTTAAATACGATTTATCAACACTCCTTGGCTTTTACATGGTAAATTTATATCAGAAATTGCTTGAAATTAAAGGTAAAAGAAAAAATTCATTATTTTTATGGAATTGTACCGTTTTTAGTACTTTTAATATGTTTCCCTATAGAAATTCCTATCTCTATTAGCATCTAACAATTTATTTTTCCAATTAAGTATTGGAGAGAGTTTTTCTTCAACAAACTTATTACTCCTAATTCCTGAGCAATTAAAAGAATATGCTCCCTTTAACGTCGCTTTGTATATCCTTTTATATCATTGTTGTCGTGTAGAATAGTTGTCGGTGACATCCCCAACAAAACGCAATATAAAAAAATATTTCTGTAGCGACTTTCTCTCAATAGGCTGTGGATAGCAAGAGAACAGATTGGCTACTGGGATTGGTTAAGGCCAGCTTAAGGTTGGTTGTCGGTTTTATCTCGGGGCACTGCGAGATTAGGTCGCTGACGGGGATCTGGAATATATGCAAGCCGGACTATTGCAGGGTCCAGCCCTTAGTAGGTTGCGGTTGAGGACCCTTGGCAGGGCCTTCTTTGAGAGCTTGAGTTCTGTGTCGATAGCCGACATCAAGGCTCTCCGCAGATTCATTGGCAGCTTGGGCTGGTTGAGAGGTGCTAGGCCTTTATAAGTGTAGTCGCGCTTTCACCCTCTTTTGTTTTGTATCTGTTTCTTTCTGTGTAATTCCTCCGATTCCCATTCTCCCCCCTTTACCTACATTCCCTCCTTTCATCCTATATCCTCTATTTCCTTCCTTCTCTAAAGACATTGTACAATGGGTCAATTTCGTTTCGACCTCCGAGTACACGTCCTCTAACCTAACCTAAACTTCTCTCAATAGTCCTCTGGTAAACACGCTGAGAATGAAATAAAATTGTCATGAAAAGTTTCTCGAAAATCTGTAATTCGGTGTCGACTTTAAACTGTAGCTCCTACCACTCACAGACAAAAAAAAAACACTCTCCACATAAGTGATGTGAGAAGCTAGACCGTAACTGAAGGGTTGTAATGTCCAATTACGTACGTACGGGATATTGGATTGCAGGCTTGGCAGTGCTACTGATGGAATGAGTAGGGATTTTTGTTGGAGTCTTGATATAATTTTTGACTGGGCATAATGCTTTGTGAGGTCGCCGTGGTCTAGTAGGTAGTGTGCTGGCTTATTAGACGTAAAGCCAGGGTTCGAGTCCCAGGCTAGACAACAAAAAATAAAAAAAAAATTACAAAAAGTATTTTTTCGGCGATTTTTTCTCTTTCTCTTCTTGTTTCTCAAAAATCGGTCGTTCGGAGACGACTTTAAATTGTAGGTCCCGCCACTTCTGTATAAAATTTACACACAACACAACATAAGTGGTGAGAGAAACTGCGGGCTTCTTGGGGACGATTGCTGTAGACTGTCTAATGGTGACGGTAGTATAGCACTGGCCATTTTACGGTCACCAGCAGCAACTCGTTCCCTTACCGTTCGCATCTTCCCTATCTCTTTCCACCTTTCCTAAATCTGCACAATACACTGCATGAGTAGAGGTCGTCCCCTGAGTGCAGGTTTAATAATAAAAAAAAAAAAAAACAAAAAATTGGTTCCGAGATTCATAATTTTAGCTGAAAAAATAGATTTTTCAATAAAAACAAATATTTAATTTACTAACGACCTACAACTTGGAACCATCAGACAACATAAATATTTAGATTAGACTTAAATGGGAAATCCCCTTTTTCCCTTTCTTGTTTTGTACAAACATTTTCATATTAACAACGCAATCTGAAACAAAAACGACGCAACTTCGAAGTCACAGAAATTTTAAAAATACACAACTTCGAATTTGCACTATATTTACACGGGAAATCCCCTTTTTCTGTTTTAGCTTTGTAGAAACATTTTCGTATTAACGAAGCAAATCGAAGCATTAACGACGCAACTTCGAAACACACGATGCAAACTGAAACAAAAACGAAATCACAGAAATTTTAAAAAGACGCAGAACGAGGCGCCGCAAACCGGGGTATTAGTATATATAAAATTTAATTTTAGGTTCTTTAAGTATTTTCTATGAAATAAATTGGAAAAAGAAATATGGTCGTAAGTCGGGGACTACCTGTATTATAAATATTAATAATAAACAAATAAATTTTAAAAAAATTATCACTTTCTTTCCTTCAACCCATAGGTTCTATTTGAAATTCGTGTTAAAAATTACTTAATTTATGCAAAACACAAATAAATCTTGCAAATCATTGTTAACAAAGTAATTTGTATTAAAATATCTATAGAAACAGTAACAAAAAATAGAAGCGAATTAAGAATTTTTAATTATTTCTTTAAAAAGTTGACAAACAAGATGAGCGTCGCTGCGATAGCAAAAAATCTCAAATCTATTATACAAAATAAAAGCGAAAACTATTCATTAAAGATGTATTCTTAACAGGAAAGTATTCAAGTTTAACTTGTCGGGGTGTGTTAGGCACCAGGAACATAGCGGCACGATAGGATTTAATTTTTTTTCCAAGATTTTGTATTTAAGAAACTAATTCTGGTGGTTGCATAAAAACTTCCCCGCCCAGTTCTTTCAGTTTCCATTGTGTGGTCAAGCAATTTTAATTGAATTTATTGCTTCAATATGTTTAATCATTGATAAACGATAGCAGAATTAATCGTTTAACAAATAAACAAATCGCTTACAATTCCAACAGACATACAGGATTACCTTTCTTGGTAGAACTTGCTTCAGCACACCGTCTTCGAAGCTTTACCTTGTTTCTTTCATGATCTTTTCGAATTGCGATTCACTTTTCATTGTACGTAATTATACTTTTTAAAAATTATTTCGATTTCCTTTCATTTACGACATGAATCGTAAATGGAAAGTAGATTCGTTCAACATTTAACATGTGGCAACCAAATATTAAATTTCTTTGTGTATTCAACTATATAAACAATAAAACTATCATTCGTTTTAAAAATAAATAGGTTTTGTTGTGATTCAGCAACGAATTTCCGTTGACATTTTACTCATATTAAATGAGATAAAAAATCCTACATCAGGTTGCATTTGTAGAGAAATAAAGAGAAAAAACAAGAATGAGAGAAGATTTAAAATAGGTTCGTGTTAGTCGCAATGTGGCGTGTGTTTCATTGTTCTATCGGTACTATAGTGGGAGGTGCTCTCGAGAGATAAGGGCCTTGGTTCCCAATAATCACATATTTTTACGTGGTACTCGTGCTTCTCACAGAGCACATCCTTTTGTGGTTGATTGTCCAGTGAACCGCACAATGCATTGCATTCATTCAATTCATTTTTTGCTCGCTTGTGGAATGATCTTCCTGCGAGGGTTTTTTCCGTCAATTACGATATTGACTACTCCCTCTTTCCACCTTCTTATAACCTATTTTCCTAAACCTGCACAATGCACTGCTTGAATAGGGGCTATCCCCTGAGTGTTGGTTTTTATTAAAAAAAAAAAGTGATAATAGAGAAGATATTCTCAATGTCAGAAATCTTAAGGAAGGCCAACTTTCCAAACCCTTAAAGATACCCTTGGCATAGAATCTTGACTCTTCGTTTGTGTGTACCAAGGAACCGATACATAATGTATAAACTGGAGAGTAGTAGGTTCTCTGACAGTAGAAACATGATGAGAATCTATGCCCCAGAAACAATAGTCCGCTACAAAACTGTCAGCATAGTATTGCCCTCTATGATGACCAGAAGTCGCCGTGGTCTAGTTGGTGGTGTGCTCGGTACAAACTCCAGGTTAGACATCAAAACGAAAATATGAGAAAGAATATTTCTTTGGCGACTTCCTCTTAGCAGATTTCTGGCACAAACTCTGAGAATAAAAAAACAAATTGCCATCAAAAGTTTCCCAAAAATCTTCCATTCGATATCGGCTTTAAAATGTAGGTCCCTCCCTCCATTCATGTATAAAATTACCACCCACAACATCAGTGGTGTGAAAAGTTAGGTCTTAATCCGGACTGAAGGATTGTAGTGACTAATTTTGTATGGTGACCGGACAGTGTTTTTAAGACAGCATAAATATTCACTTAGATATTTACCCCAACACCCAGCGTATTCCTTTCTAGGACGTTACCGACGCCTAACAAATCACTTTCTCTAAGTTAACGCATTTCACAACTCATCAGTAACCATATTCACAATGGCCTAGAACCGAGCACAAAACCTCCTGTCCAAAAGCCTTGTGTGAACTTTTGAATACACGGACAAAGTCAATGTGTTCTAGTATGTTCCTTCAAGCCAGGCATAAATAATTATCTTGTCACCCGACGTGCAATATTACCAAGCCACCACCGCTGCCGTGGTGATCGTCTTAATATCCTATACACATTAAGAAGCTTTTAAAACAGCTTCACCCTATGCGCAAAGTATTCCATATTTTCGAGTTATCTGCACAGATCGTATAATCGTCCAAAGAAATACTTATACCCTGCGATTATATCTCTATTCGGAAATACTAACGATCGCAACTTGCCAAATTGCATTCAATGACCCCATAGTACAGTACAAGATATGAAAAATAAGTGATCTTCCCAGTTAGGTTAGGTCGGAGAGGTAGCTTTGATACTACAAAGCTTACTTGAGCACGCATAGCGGCCAGTTGTAATGCCACAGGAGAACGCTGCCCCTGTACTGACCAAATTCCACCAAAATCAGGGAGAAGTAAGAAGCTAGTCAGCGCTAGGGCTGCACAACAAAAGCACGACTACCCCGCACAGAAAAACCATCTAGAAAGTTTGATAAACGAAGCTATATCCTTGATATCAATAAATGATAGCTCCGGCAAGCTGACAAGGAAATGGGAGCCAAATATCCTGTATCTACACCTAACATGAGACGGGCACTGACAAAGGAAGTGGACAACAGTCTCTGCGGATCTGCATCCACGGTAGAAATCGTTAAATGGGAGTATCATTCTCTTCGCGTGTTTACCCCTGACGCAATGACCTGTAAGCACAGCCACTGTAGTCGCGATGACGTCACGACCAATACCAAGTAAATGGTCCGTCCATCAAGGGCCAGGTGAGCCTAGTGGAGGAGCAGGTTTCCTCATTGACCCAGGATAGGTTGGCGTCCTGAAGGAATTTTCAAGCAATATCCAACTTAACCGAGGCAAGTGGCATGCCCAATTCAATAGAAGGGGATTCCGGAAGGAGCACACCAGCTCTGGAGAGCTTGTTGGCCCTAAATTTCCCGAAATGTCACTGTGCCCGGGTACACTCACTAATGAGACACTGGTGAAGCGCTTAGAAAGAAGGTCGAGACAGCAGCGATATTCCCTAACGATCCTAGAGTTATCTACGAAACCTGATAGAGATCTTATCGCAGTCTGACTATCAGAAAAGACCAAGACGCAGTTAAAAGGAGTACCGTTGATGAAAATGCATTGAGCGGCCCGGTAAATTGCCATTACCTCCGCCTGAAACACGCTGCAGTAGTCCGGCAGACGGGGCGAAATGTTTGAGTCCAGTTTCCCGGAATAGACACCGCTTCCAATCCCATTATCGAGTTTAGAGAAGTCGATATATATATCCAGGACGTCCAGGAAGGCGATCGTACTAGGATTCCAGTTGATTCACTAAATATCTTGCAAGTGCAGAGAGGTCGATATAAATATCCAGGGCCTCCAGGAAGACAATCGTACTAGGATTCCAGTCATCCCTATACGGAATCAGAAGGTGGAAACGTCTTGCTAGTTGATTAAGCCTGCTTTTCCTTAATGGGTTAATCTCTTCTTACATTAAATTCAGATTACATTATAGGGTCAAGTGAAACCAAGATTAATATTACGTATTGGTTTTCCCTTAAGCTTTTTCATAGAATATTAAGATGTTTTGTTATTGTAATTATTCCAGGAATTGAATTTCATCTTAAAGGTTGAAAAATTGATAAGGAAAGAATTTTGTATTAATAAATGCCAAGTTAACATAATGAAAACATGACTAAACATGTTCAAACATTGTATTTTAAAATATTTGTTTAAGTCTCTGTATGATAAGCAAATTAGAAACGAATGATCAAAGTTCGTAGCAAAATTTGTTTAAATTTAAATCAAATGACATCTAATCAATGCCTAATTAAAATGTCAAACGAAAATAGAAGATTTCATTTAGGATGTTGTTTTTGTGACCAACAAATTTATAGGAATACAACAAAAACACTGAAAATGTTTCGAGCTGATAACACTCTTTCCAGAAGGTCGTTCATTAACTTGATTTTTGTTTTTGTTATTGTACCGGGTGATTCGCATCTTGTCTGTCTGTAGCTGCTGTGAACGGCTTTTTCTTGTTAAAAACACAAACAACAAAAAAATGATGAAAAACAATAACAACAACACACCTGTGCCATTGTTTATATAAAAGTTGTTATAATTTGTTGTTGTTAAATTTCAATACAAAGAAACAAACGTACGTCATGCCATCATCATAATTCGTTTAGTTTAGTTTTTTTTTTCTTCTGGTTGAAAGAAGTGAATAATCTTTTAAACTTTATAATTTAAGCATAACGTGTTAAAATAAAAACAAACAATTTAAGACATTTTAATATTGCATTTTAAAATATTTAATAAATCAATGAATACTTACCATGACCTAAGCTGCATTTGGTGCCTTTGCAATAACCGCATCGACTTTCTTGGTGTCCATAATACTCCACTATGGAAAAACTCATAATTTTTTTTTTTGTTATTGTTTCCTTTTACACTTATTGTTATTTATATTTTCTTATTCACAATATATTTTCTTTTTAAAATATTTATTTAACCACCAATTTTTCTTTCTTTTCCTTGCAATCTTATTCTCTGCGAAAGTTTTTTTCAACTGAAGTTCTTTTTTTTAGAATACAAAGAAAAAATCGTGCTCAGCTGTTCTTTTCAAACGATTATCGATAACGAGTGAGAAATTAATTTTTTGCTTTGTTTAGTTTGTATAGCAAGACTAGTACTTCTTGTTAGTAGTACACTGAAAAAAATAAATGAAAATAAAAACGATGTTGATTAAAAACCTAGTTTTAAAAGAAAAACTAAATAAAGTTCACATAAAGCTATGATTTCGTTGAAAGTTTTATTTTATCATTAAATTTATGTATGAAATAATCTTTTCTGTAAACTCTTGCTACGGTGCAACTCCAGACCATAATGCACAGCAAACAACGACGATGGGTTTTACGTGGATGCCTGTCCGCGAGGAACTAATCCCATGGTGCTCTTCGCACAGGGTGAAATACAATGCGTCTACCAACGTCCCCAAATGCAACAGACTGTTAAACCCGAGTACCAATTCGAAGCCATGTATTTGGACATGACTTGCACCCATTGGTTAGGAGCGGAGCCTATCTAAAACTCCTTTCGATCTTTGGGTCACGGCACCCGGTTGAGAAAAATGCAACTCCACACAGAGCCCATTAACTAGACTCTTACCGCGATTTGGGTCCAAACCACATCCACCACGATACTCCCAAAGGGGCCCCACACCAACAGCTAGGCTGGAACCGAGGTTCTAGGGGCTCCTGGCTATCGTGGTACCAGAATTACGTCTCCGGTCAGACCTCGTAATCAAATCGATTACCACCAGTTGAACTCCAAACAGTTCGGGACTGGTGACTCACAGCGACAGCAATGAACTTACATCAAACAGTTACATTTTCCGGGAGAGCAATTACAAAATAATTTCTAGTTTCTCTGACTCTTCTAGGCGATAATTTCGCTTGTTAAAATAACGCCGAAATGAATGTAGTAATATTCAAAACTTCGGAATTGAAAGCCTGTTTCTCGAGCACCCAGTTACCATACTAAAAGCATTACCTTGCGTCGGCTGGACTTAATATGGATGGAGTTACTAAACCAAAGGAAAAACCTGCCAGTATGAGCTCTTACTAGCCAGTCACGAAGAATATACTGAACTACATACATAATTGGTCATTCAGTTTGGATTATTGACCTAGTCTCTCATACCACTTATGTTGTGTGTGTTAATTTTATACATTACTGGCGGGACCTACAGTTTAAAGTCGACTCCGAACGACAGATTTTATGAGAAACTTTTCATGGCAATTTTATTTGCTCTTAGAATTTTTACCAGAAATCTGCTGAAAGGAAATCGCCGAAAAAATACTTTTTGTATTTTGTTTTGATGTCTAACCTGGAGTTCGAACCGTGGCTTTACTCTAATAAGCTAACACACTACCTGCTAGACTACGGCGATTTCATACTATACTAAAGGCATTATGTTGCGTTAGCTGGACTGTGGAGGTGTTAAATCAAAAGAAAAATCTGCCATTATGAGTTCTTACTTGTCTCACGAAGAATGTACGGAACTATGCTTACCAAAAAATAAATTTTCCTCTTTATTAATACGCACACATTCGCATATAAGAGTTAATAAAGCAAAAAAAAGTAGTACAGTAGAACTTCTATAAATTGAATTACCATTATCCAGAAAAAAAAAACTTCCACTTATACAAACTTCAAGTTAGAGAAGCTAATAATACTATGTTCACGTATTCAATTTAATTGAGTCAATATGCGGTTAATTGAGAACAACATTTTAACCGTTCAGATATAATAAATATACGCAATATTCAGCTTAGTCAATATTCATTTCACAGCTGGTAAACAACCCGCTGGTTGCATCAACACATTGTTTTTGATTTGTTTTTCGTTGTCGATATTTGAATTGTCAAATATGAACAGGAGTGTTCGGTTACTTATAATATGCTCACTAAACAGACTTGTGACAATTGTATACAGTGCATTGTGCAGGTTTAAGAAAGGTAGAAGGAGATAGGGAAGATGCGAACGGAAACGAGTTGCTGCTGGTGACTATACAATGACCAGTGCTATACCTTCACCATTAGACAGCCTACATCAATCGTCCCCAAAAAGCCCGCAGTTTCTCACACTACTTATGTTGTGTGTGTTAATTTTATACAGAAGTGGGCAGGACCTACAGTTTGAAGTCAACTCCGAACGACAGATTTATTTGAGAAACTTTTCAAGAAGAGAAAGAGAAGAAATCGCCGAAAAAATACTTTTTTTTATTTTTTTTTTTTCTTTATTTTTGATGTCTGGCCTGGGACTCGAACCCTGGCTTTACGTCTAATAAGCCAGCACACTACCTACTAGACCACGGCGACCTCCGAGATTTTATATGAAATATTGAGATCAATATTGGCGTTTATTACGATTTACGCAATAAAGGTGCATTCTTGAACATTGTATAAAAGTTAATAAAGTAAAAAAAGTAGAACAGTGGAACTTCTATAAATTGAAGCACTATTATCCAGAAAAAAAACTTGAATTTATAAAACCTCAAGGTAGAGAAGCAAAACCTGATGGAATTTCTTTTCAAGATGCTGTTGCTGGGCTTTAACTTATAGAAGATTCAAGTAATGGGAGTTCTAATTATAGAAGTTTGACTGTATTCATATAGAAATACTGTACAATACCTTTTTAATACAACTGTGTACATTAAGTTTATACTACTTAAAAGCTTATAGCAATACTACCACTAACAGCTAATAAAGCTTTATTCTTAAATTTTTCGTTTGACAGCAGAGCATACTTTGGTCAGTTTTCAAAATTATTTAATCGGTGGTGGATGTATTCTTTAGTTTCTCTGTGTTTATGAAATGCTACAAAAAAAAAAAAGTAAATAATTAAAGAAAATCAAAAATTTTTTTAATTTGAAATTAATAATACGCCGGTACAAGTTCTCAATTAAGCATTTAGTGTAGTGTGGTGGGAATAGAGACGATAATTAAGTGAGTGAGAATGGTTAAGTAATTAATTAAAAGAGAAAGAGGGGGAAGGAAGAACGAGAGAAAGTGTATGAGTATGAGTATGAAACGTAATTTATTCATGTGTTAGAGAAAACGTCATAAAAAGGAAAACAACTGATTTCAACGAAGGTCGCGCGATTTTGCGTAAAAAAAAAAAACAGAAATTAGAACATTGCAGTAACAGCGAAAACATATGAATTGTTTGTGGTGGTGGGTGAATGTGCATTTGCAAAAAAGAGAAAAAAAATTATCCGGAATCAACAAGAAAAAACACACGTTTGGTGACGAAAATGGTTCAACGAATTTCAGCATTAAAAAAACAAAAATAATTGAAATGAAAATTAAAAAAAAACATGTGGATTTTAATTGAATTTTAAATTTTAAACGAAATTTTGAAATAAATTAACAGTAATTGTGTAATAAATTAAAAAAAAATAAATAAAGTGTAACCACCAACCCTATAATCAATTTAAATTATCAAAACACAAAAAAAGTGCTTTAAAATTTACATGAGAATACAAAATAATAACAAAAACAAAAAATTTTTGATAAAAAAAAATTAATTTAAATTTTTGCAAATTCTTTTGGAGGCATTTTCGTTTTTTTTTTTGGTGAATGGAATTTTTTTCGCTGTAAAACTCGTGTGCTTGGCTTACTTTCACTAAATCTTGTATTTGCTTCTAACGCCTCTATCTGTCCCTCAAACACCCTTCAAATAATGTGAACATTGATACTGTCTAATGGTGAAGGTATAGCACTGGCCATTGTCTAGTCACCTAGCAGCAACTCGTTTCCTTACCGTTCGCATTTTTCCTCTTTCCATTTTTCCTAAAAACCTGCATAATGCACTGCATGAGTAGGGGTCATCCCCTGAGTGCTGGTTTAAAAAAATAAAAAAAAAAATCTCGTAGCAACAGCATCCTTTGTAAATTTACTTCCCAAACTTTAAGTTTCTATAGGTTAGATTAGAAAACGTGTACTTGTCAATTTTGACAAGTACAGTACTTGGTGGTCGAATTGACCCATTGTACAACGTTCTAGCTTCTCACACCACTTATGTTGTGTGCGTTAATTTTATACATGAGTGACGGGACCTACAGTTTAAAGTCGACTCCGAACGACACATTTTTTTTGAGAAGCATTCCATGGCAATTTTTTGCTCTCAGAGTTTTTGCCAGAAATCTGCTGAGAGGAAGTCGCCGAAAAAGTATTTTCATATTTTCGTTTAATAAGCCAACACACTACCTACTAGACCACGGCGAGCTCTGAAGTTTCTATAAGTTGAGGTTTTTTTTCTGGTTAATGGTAATTCAATTTATAGAAGTTCTACTGTAGTTTGTATTTAAAATTCTTAATTTCTCTAGTGAACTACTGAAAAAAGTACCACAAATGTAACATTTAACTTTAGAAATAATATGGAAAAGTACCTGAGCTGTAAGCAACTAATGTAAAGTGTCCTCAAAAAATTTTAAACCAAATCTAACTACCTCGCAAGTTAAGTTTTACAACAACAATAATTGAAAATATTTCGAAACTACAACATCAACCCTCCGCTTACCCGCTTACAACATGAGTAATTTTGATGCCTGGGATTACACGGTGTTGATCATCATTCTTTTTATATCCGCTGGCATTGGCATATATTATCGGTTATCGGGCGGCAAACAGAAAACCACAAAAGAATATTTAATGGCCGATCAAAGTATGTCAGCTTTGCCTGTATCATTTAGTTTAATGGCCAGTTTTATGTCGGCCGTTACCCTGCTGGGTGTCTCGAACGAGAGCTATCAGTTTGGCATTATGTTTTGTGCCATTAATATTGCCTATATATTGAGTACACCCATAGCAGCCTATGGTTTCTTACCCGTATTCTATCGCATGCGGACTACTAGTGTTTATGAGTATTTGGAGCGAAGATTTGGCCATAGCATGCGTTTGGCCGCCTCATTGGCGTATTCAGTACAAATGATTATATACATGGGTATAGTCCTGTATGCTCCCGCCTTAGCTTTAGAGGCTGTTACGGGCATAAGTCATGTGGCTGCTATTTTATCGATAGGTCTCGTTTGTACCTTTTATTCGACTTTGGGTGGCTTGAAAGCAGTTCTCATCACAGACGTTTTTCAATCTCTACTTATGTTTGCTGGCATTTATTCGGTAATTGTGATATCAGCCATTAAGGCGGGTGGTCTTACGCCCATTTGGCGGGCAGCCCAAGAAACTGGACGTTTGGATCTTTCATCAGTATCCTTAGATCCTACAGTGCGTCATACTTGGTGGAGTTTAATTATTGGCGGCATGGTTACTTATCTTTCCCTATACGGTGTTAATCAGACTCAGGTCCAACGTTTGCTAAGCGTAAAAAATTTAAAGGGTGCCCAAGCCGCTTTATGGTGGAATTTGCCTATTTTAAGCTGCCTAAGTTTCAGTACACTTTTTACGGGTTTGGCCATATTCTACTACTACAGAAATTGTGATCCTGTCCTAACGGGCCGCATCAAATCGAGGGACCAATTGATGCCTTTATTTGCAATCGATACAATGGGTAAGTCTAAAAACATTTAAACAAAATTCTTTAAAACTTATTGGCTTTTAAAGAGGTTTGAGTACAAACCTATGGGGTCCGTTTTCAGACAAAGTTTAATATCGGGTTGTTCATTTAGCGATTTTAAAACAGACAGCTCTAACGCTTTTTTTTAGTACTGCGGTATTATGTATATTAGTATTACGGTCATTGTAATCGATCTACTGCGCAAGAAATTTTTAGGATTATAAAAAAGTTTCAAAGGGCTGAAAGCCTTACAGATGTGTTCAGGCCTATTTATACCGATTTTATTAGCGAAAGTGTGTCTGATAATCCAAAATTGTCGAGTAATCAACGTTTTCAATAGGTTAGGTTAGAGGACGTGCACCTCTCGGTCAAGACAAGCACAGTACCCGGAGGTCGAAATTGACCCATTGTCCTTAGGGGAGGAAGGAAACTTTTTCAGTAACTTTGCATGTCGTATACGTCGTTATGGTATATATCTACGGTAAGACCCCGTTACAGGATTACGTTCCAATAAGTTACATCGCTAAACGAAAGAGTGTTAAGCGAGGTAATTGGAAAAATGTGTTCGTACTGCGATTGCGACTTCGGAAAATACAGTTGGGAATCTTTTTTCTGGCCAAAACAACTAAATAGCGTTGAAAAAGATGCTATATAGTACACCGCTTTTGGATGATGGATTGCCGTTCCATGGAACTCCAATACTACCGCGTTATATTGAGACAGCGTTAAACGGGGTCTTACTGTATTTAAATTTGCGCCGCCATCTATAAAAAGACACACGACAATGCCGTACATTTACTGATTAGTTGACAGAACAACAGATTTCCTATGATGATATTTTGAATAACCCTGAAACTAAATTCTCAATCGGTGGTTACGATAATAAGCAAAATTGTGGCATATAGGGCTGAGGACCTAGAAGTGATTGTTGAAAACCTCTTACATCGGGAAAAAGTGTCTGTATATCACTTATTATGATTTGAAAGTGTTGCCATTGGTTGGTGTTGCCATATTTCTTGAAAATATTGCTAGATGAACCGTTAACCTCAAATTAGAACGTTATGTTCGGTCGTAGGATAGTACAGTTCTTTTTCGATCGCGATTGAAGAGTATGAATAGGCCTATAGGTTAGAAAAGCATTCATTGGGTCTTTAAAGAGTATACTCTGCATCGAAGATGGTTCAACAATACTATGTATCCCT
The DNA here is from genome assembly GCA_014635995.1 of Sarcophaga peregrina. Lineage (NCBI taxonomy): Eukaryota > Metazoa > Arthropoda > Insecta > Diptera > Sarcophagidae > Sarcophaga > Sarcophaga peregrina. The sequence goes on along the minus strand of CM025793.1, from coordinate 81,103,306 downwards.
GGAGAGAATACCGAGATGTTCGATAGGTAACCTCTTATTCTTTTCTGGTTATGGGGGCATAAGCAGGGGCATGGACTGGCACTGTATGGACTATATGTGGAAGAAAATTTGCATTATACCTTACTTAAGAACTTTACAGAACTTATGGCGGGTCACTGCTATCTGGGTGCCTGTCCTCGGAGGTTAGGAATATCTCACAACGACTTTTGCAGAAGCTATAACGATGAGAAAGCAAATGAGATCACATAAAATTTTCTCTGCTATAATCCGGCACTTGGGAATCTAAAAGGAAGAATTCTATGGTACACAAGTGATAGAAAGTGTTTACCCATAGGTGACTCATAAAACTATCGCAATGATTAAAAGATGTCAACTAGGGGTTATAATCATACGGCGGAATTAGTAATATCATACCCTTTAAGCAACCAACGGTTTTAGGTTATGCTTAACGGCTGAAGAAAAGAAATAAATGTTGAAGCGAAGTCGCCGTAGTCTAGTAAATAGTGTCGTGGCTTATTAGACGAAAGGCCCGGGTTAAAATCCCAGGTCAGACATCAAAACGAAAATATGAAAAGATTTTTTCAACGACTTCCTTTCAGCAGATTTCTGGCAAAAATTCTGCGAGTAAATAAAATTGGCATAAAATTGAGGTCGCCGTGGTCTAGTAGGTAGTGTGCTGGCTTATTAGACGTAAAGCCAGGGTTCGAGTCCCAGGCCAAACATCCAAATAAAATACAAAAAGTATTTTTTCGGCGATTTCTTCTCTTTCTCTTCTTGAAAAGTTTCTCAAAAATCTGTCGTACGGAGTCGACTTTAAACTGTAGGTCCCTCCACTTCTGCATAAAATTAACACACACAACATAAGCGGTGTGAGAAACTGCGGGCTTCTTGGGGACGATTGCTGTAGACTGTCTAATGGTGAAGGTATAGCACTGGCCATTTTATAGTCACCTAGCAGCAACTCGTTTCCTTACCGTTCGCATCTTCCCTCTCTCTTTTCACCTTTCCTAAAAAACCTAAACAATGCACTGCATGAGTAGGGGTCATCCCCTGAGTGCTGGTTTTATAAAAAAAAAAAAAATTAAAAACTTCTCAAAAATCTGTCGTTCGGATTCGACTTTAAACTGTAGGTCCCGCCATTCATGTATAAAATTAACGCATACAACATACGCAGGTCAATTCGACCTCTCTGTACTGTACTTGTCACAGTTGACAAGGACGTGTCCTCTAACCTAACCCAATTAATGTTGGAAGTTTTGAAACTACTAAATGGAATAACCGTTAAGAAAATAATATTAAGCGCAGTTAAAAATGTTTAACATGTTGATTGCCGCGGCAATTGTCAGAAAACGGGTCAAAAAACGACAATTTGATTTTTTTACGTTAGTAAGTACGAGATAACTCGTTGTTTGGTAGCTTAGAAGGGAACGCAATCTACGAGTTATCTCGTACTCACTAATGTAAAAAAATCAAATTGTCGTTTTTTGACCAGTTTTCTGAAAATTGCCGCGGCAATCTACGTGTTAAACGTAGATTCTGTTCCCTTCTAAGGTGACAAACAACGAGTTATCTCGTACTCGGCAGTCAATGTGTTAACTTTCGAATAAGAACTTTTTCTACATACTAATACAACATTAGGGAATTCGAACTCGAATTCTGTTCGATATCGAATGTTACAATTAATTTTAAATTAACTGGTAATTTAATATTTTTTTAAATCATTACAGGTCAATATCCAGGCTTATGTGGACTTTTTGTCTCGGGCATTTTTTCAGCCAGCTTGTCTACAATTTCATCGGCTGTCAGTTCATTGTCTGCGGTAACCCTGGAGGATTATTTGAAGCCCTTGTATAAGCAAATGTTTAAAAGACCCATGACAGATACCAGTACGACATTGCCTACGAAAATTATGGCTTGCCTATATGGTATCGTTTGTATAGGTCTGGCATTTGCAGCTGGTTCAATGGGTGGTGTGCTACAGGCCTCGCTAACAATCTTCGGTGTAGTGGGTGGACCTTTACTAGCGGTATTTACTTTAGGCATGTGCACTACAAGGGCCAATCAAAGAGGTGTACTGCTAGGACTGTTATGCGGTTTATTATTTGCATTTTGGATTGGTTTTGGTGGTCCAAAACCACCACCAACATTTTTGCCTTTAAACGATGATGGCTGTGCATCAAACAGTACTACCTTGGTAGCAGAATCTTTAAGAGCCTTTGAGGATGTGGTGAATATAACGATAGCTACTACCACGGAGAAAATTGTACCAGCAGCTAAAGAATACTTCTGGTTGTATCGTCTATCGTATCTGTGGTATTGTGTTTTGGGTTTCGCGATAACCTTTATTTGTGGCTACAGCTTTAGTTGGCTGCTTGAATGTTTATATTGGGCCGATAATTCACAAATCTATGTGGATCTAGCATGTAAACAAATCGATTATGATTTATTTGTACCAATTTTAGCTAGAAAATTGCAAAGAGAAGCTGCCAACTCAGAGGAATTGGGTAAACTAAATACGCAAATTACAAAAGTTTTTTAAAAACAAAAACAATAACAAATTACTTAAGCTTTATTTAAATTGTAAATTTAATTTTAATTTCTAAGCAAACATTTTATGGGCGGGAGAATTAATTTATTTTAAGCTAGTGGGAATGTTTTTTTTTTGTTTTTTAAAATTAATTTTAAAATTTTTATTCTAAATTAAAAACACATTTTAAAAAATATTTTTTTGTAACGTTTTAAAAGTGTCTTGTAGTTTAATTCAATTTAATTTAATTTCTATATTTTTAAGCCTATCTATTGTCTACTATGTAAGCTAATTTACTTAAACAAAATCTACTTAATTTTTTTTTTTTTGATATTAATTTATTTTGTAAATTAAATTAATTTTGAAAATAACAAACAAGGAAATACAATACAATACAATTATTAAATGGACTTTAAAAGTTCCAATGTAAACTTTTGTTTTGTGCCTGTTTTTTTATTATTTCACTTCAGTTTTGGTATTATTTTTCAAAAAAAACAACTGTTTAGTCGTAAATTGTAATTAAAATTTTAAAAATATGTTGAATAATATTGTTATATTGCTGATATTAATATTGATTGGCAAAAGTAATGGATATTCTTTTACAACAATTTATGAATTCGAAGTAAAATTCTTCAATAAACAGCCATTATTCAAGAATTTTGACCATCTAAGATAACATTCTTATCAAATTCTTTTCAAAAGCCATAAAATATTATTTCTTTTAACAGCATAATTGGTGCTGCATATAGTTAGCGTTCGAAGTCTTCTTTAAAATGTAGGTCCCTCCACTTAAGTTGGATTCACCCATTGTTTCGGAACAAAATTATTTTTGTTCTCAAACAATTTTTGAGAGAGAGAACAAAACAATTTTAGCTCGAATTGGTTTAATTTTATCCAAGGCAAATTTATAACAGGTAGGAGCATCTCCACAACAAAAACAACAGGTATTTTGTTTTTGTTAAAGTGCACACGGAATGTGAAAAAAATTAACACTCAAAACTCCATAGGAAATTAATAAAAGCAATTAAAAAACTATATAAATTTTATAAATTGAAATTTCTTTTGATTTTTATGTCATGCTTAATTACGCAAAAGTGGGGCACCTAGGTTAAGTTAGGTTAGAGGACGTGCACTTGTCGGTTAAGACAAGTACAGTACCCGGAGGTCGAAATTGACCCATTGGAATGTTGGTAAGGGGAGGGAGAATGGGAAACGTAGGAATTACACAGAAAGAAACAGACACAAAACAAAAGTCGGTGAGAGCTCGACTACACTTATGAAGCCATAGCACCTCTCAACCAGCCCAAGCTGCTAATGAATCTGTGGAGAGCCGTAATGTCGGCTCTCGACACAAAACTCAAGCTCTCAAAGAAGGCCCTGCCAAGGGTTCTCAACCTTAACCTACCAAGAGCTGGGCAGTTGCAGAGGAGATGTTCGATAGTCTCTAACTCCTCCTCGTCGCAACATTCCCTGCAATAGTCCGGCTGGGATCTGTTCCAAATCCCCGTCATCGACCTAATGTGGGGCACCTATAAATTAAAGAAAAATTAATCAATGCAGTCAATAACATTTCCACTTTTTACATGGCCATCGAGAAAAATGGCAGATGTAAACGTTATTTGTTATTGCTCATAATTTAGGCACCTAGTTGGAGACACGGGTAATTCATCACTCTCGTCTAAATAAATATAAATACAGTAAATCTAGGTTGTAGTTTAAAATATATATATATTTAGTATTAAAGGCTTAAATATTATTAATCATCTTGCAAAAATTTCTATCAAATTGGCTTTGAAATAGTAATCCTGAAGAATTTCTAGAGTGCGTATCGTTAAGGATACATCCTTTACAAAGGAGGGTTTATAATTGCGAAAATAATTATCGAAACAAAACACAAAAAAAAAAAAAATGTTGTCATTTCAAAACTCATTAGTTGTTGAGACGATCTTACCTGTTAAAAATTTACCTTGGGTTTAATTTTAATTTTTTAAGTAAAGTTAAACTGAGCCGCCATATCATATGTTGCTTGTTCCGAAAGAATGGGTGAATCCAGCTTAACACATTGAGTACCAAGCGGATCTGACGAAAATCTTCCCAGGAGGCCTTGACGAAGAGTGATGAAGATTTTTCAAATGATGATTATTTTGATTGGATACCGGAGGTTTCGGATTCTGACTCTGACAAAGACAAAGCTGAAAAAGATTGTTCACTTATTTTTCACTTTATGAAACTTCCGATGAATGCTTTTGCAAAAATGTTTATTAAGGGGTTCTTTATTTAAAAATCACATAAAATTTCACTCTGTGTCTCATATATATACATGAACTACAGGCTCGAAGTGAAAACAATCACGACGGGGTAGGTGTCATACGGAAACGTACTACGTGAGACTCAGGGTCATTATTACAACTTCCCGTTAAAATTGGCGTTAGTTAAAGGTACCTTTAGCTTTAGCTATAGTGAAGGGCAAAGTTACCTTTAACTTATTTTCGTTATTACATACATAATTGGTCATTACAACCATTCAGTCAGGATTATTAACCTAGTTTCTCAAACCACTTATGTTGAGTGTGATAATTTTATCCATATAAGTGGCGGGACCTACAGTTTAAAGTCGACTCCGAACGACAGATTTTTTTGAGAAACTTTTCATGGCAGATTTATTTACTCTTACAGTTTTTCCCAGAAATTAGCTGAGAGGAAAATCGCCGAAGAAATGCTTTTTGTATTTTGCTTTGATGTCTAGCCTGGGACTTGTACCCTGGCTTTAAGTTTAATAAGCCAACACACTATCTATCTACTAGACTACGGCGACTTCATTACAACTTACAGATAAAATAAAATTAACTTTTTCAAAAATATGTCAGTGCCGGAGCAAAGTCGAGAAAACTGCTCAATTAAATAAGTTTTTTTTTAAAGAAGTGGGAACGAGGGGCTTCGTTTTATTTGTTCCATATGATCATTTTGCAAAAATTTGTAGTTGCTATATCGAAAATAGTATATGATATGGCAAGTTGAAACATAAAGTGACATTTAAATGTTAAAGTTGGGATGATCTTCCCTTTAGCTTAACAATCACTTCTATCTTATTGGGTACTCGTAATAATGAAAAATCAATTTATCTGACCGTTAAAATCCTCCCTTTAGTTAACGGCAAGTTATAATAATGACCCTCAATTTGTTAAAGATCTTGATCTAATATCTTGGTTTTGATCATCATGGCAGAGAAATATTGCCTTTCAGTTTGAAAATTTTTAGCAAAAATAAAAATCAATATTTTGTAAAATTTAAAATTTTAAATACGCAATAAAATATTTGGCTTTAGAAAATATCTATTCGAATGGGATAGTGAAAATTAAAAATACAACAAAAGTAAATAAAATTAGTGCTGAATGCAAAAATTTTTGCAATATTGTAACACATATTTGTGTAATAAAATTAAATTATTAAGAATAAACAAAAAAAAGAAAAACCAAAATTAATTATAATTACCACGTTGAAGTCTTCCATTGTAATTGTAGCTGTAGCAGTAATAAAAAAATAATTTTTAAATTTGTATTTGTATATAATATTGCTTATAAAGTATGCATTCATATATTTAAACAAAAACAAAAAAAAATATACAAAATTTAAATTTATATTTACTGTACACAAATTAAAAATTATATTCTATAAAATCAAGGAAAAAAAATATTTTGGCCAGACAATATTCACTCAAGTGTCATAGTCAGCGTATTTAAGAATTGAATTCATTTAAGTACGCGTACCCCACGTAATGCAAGTAAATTATGTACACAAAATATTAAAAATAAATATTAAAAAAAATATATTAAAAATTATAAAATAAAAGAAAAATATATACGATCTTTAAATGTCTGCAAAATACAATGTATGCCGCCTGCATGCACACTAGGCGTTAAAAGTCAATGTACATAATCTAACATTAAAATACTTAACTTTTAATTACAAATAATTTTTATTAATTACTAACAGATTGTACCCGGCATTGCGCGGATTATAAAAATATTTTTATTTACCGTTTATAGGTTTCGAAACCGGTTTGCAATTTTTCAAATTATTCGGAAACCGATTTAACAAATAACCCAGTTTTTTTAATGCTCTAAGTCTTAAATATTAATGCACTCAATTTGCCCGTTTTTTGCCCCTTTCCTCCTATTTAGATCCCTTTTGGTCCAACTTTATAAAAGGGACACCTCCAATAGCTATTTGGGAAACTTAACCAAGCTAAATCGTAGAAAAATGCCTTTAAAACAGATAAAAAAATACACCATTTATGCATAAAGTACTAATTTCTGGCCACTTTTTCTCCCTTTGGCCCATTTTTCTCCCCTTTTGGTTAAACAAAAAAACACACTTACAGAAGGGATTTATAAAATATATATTAGGATTAGGATAACCTGTATTCAATTTGCTCCTTTCCTCCTTTTTGGACCCCCCTTTTTTTTTATTAAACCTGCACTCAGGGGATGACCCCTACCCATGCAGTGCATTGTGTAGGTTTAGGAAAGTTGGAAAGAGGCAAGATGCGAACGGAAACGAGTTGCTGCTGGTGACTATAAAATGATCAGTGCTATATCTTCACCATTAGACAGCCTACAGTAATCGTTCCCAAGAAGCCCGCAGTTTCTCTTACCTTTTGGTCCAACTTTATAAAGGGGAAACCTCCAATAGCTATTTGGGAAACTTAACCAAGCTAAATCATAGAAAAATGCCTTTAAAACAGATAAAATACACCATTTATGCATAAAGTACTAATTTCTGGCCATTTTTTCTCCCTTTGTCCCATTTTTCTCCCCTTTCCCACACTTACAGAAAGATTTATAACATATATATTAGGATTAGTATATTAAGATTAGAATAACCTAACTTTATAAACGGAATACCCCCCATAACTATTTGGGAAACTTAACCAAGCTTAATCATAAAAAAATTACCTATTACCATTTTTCCCCCATTTATCCCATTTTTTCTCCCCTTTTGGTCAAAATTTAGAAAAGAATGAGCCGACTTATAAGCATTTCTTAAAGGGGGAGGGTTGCCACGCCCATTTTTGGCTAGTTTGCTGATATCGACTCTACGAACTTACCCATTAAATTACATTCGTCTACGATCACTATGTCCCTAAATATTCAATTTTAAAGGTTTGCCACGCCTACTTTTTTGATATATCGAAGTTTTTTTTGAACCATCTAAACCTGATAAGCATACATACACATAATTGGTCATTAGAATCCATCAGTCAGGATTATTGATCTAGTTTCTCACACTACTTATGTGGTGTGAGTTAATTTTATACAAGAGTAGCGGGACCTACAGTTTAAAGTCGACTCCGAACGATAGATTTTATGAGAAATAATAAATAAAATAATAAAAATAAAAACTTTTACAATGTTTATAAAACTAATGTTTATAGTTTAATTTAGTTTTTATGAGGCTGCCGTATGACAAGCTACTATATCTTCCGCATCTAAGCCATAAAGATACCGACTATATTGCATAGGAATAGCTTCATAAAAATATCTTAAAACAGATAATAAATGTACGGAAAAATTTAATTTAATGAGTAGCGTGGGAATTGTCTTAAATTACAGACAATTTTGACATAACGTAGACAGCGTAGCGTGAAGCTTTCCTTACGCCAGTGCACGAAATAAGGGGGTGTCCAGTCACTTTTCCATTTTGAAATGAAATCGCATATTTTCCGTGACATTTTTAATTAGACTGTTGAGAAGACATAAAATATTCCTATAAAGGCGGACAGTTTATTACTCTTTTCAAGAAAATTTTCCATGAATTTTTCACAGAGACGTGACTGTATCTCATCCATAATACATAGGACGGACCTCGAATTTGAGCTCAAATATTTTGAATTTGGAACTCTTGCACAGCTTGAGCTGTTCTAATATTTGATAAATACTATGATACCACACATACATACATAATTGGTCATTAGAACCCATGTCAGGATTATTGATCTAGTTTCTCACACCACTTATATTGTGGCGGGACCTACAGTTTAAAATCGACTCCGAACGACAGATTTTATGAGAAACTTTTCATGGCAAATTTTATTTACTCTCAGAGTTTTTGCCAGAAATCTGCTGAGAGGAAGTCGCCGGAGAAATACTTTTTTGAATTTTGTTTAGATGTCTGGCCTGGGACTCGAACCCTGGCTTTTACGTCTAATAAGCTAACACACTACCTATTAGACCACGGCGACTGCTATGATGCCATACACCTGATTTAATATCCAACAATTTAAAACTGATGTAACATAATTGGTCATTAGAACCCTTGTCCGGATTATTGACCTAGTTTCTCACACCACTTATGTTGTGTGTGTTAATTTTATCCATATAAGTGGCGGGACCTACAGTTTAAAGTCGACCCCGAATGACAGATTTTATGAGAAACTTTTCATGACAATTTTATTTACTCTCAGAGTTTTTGCCAGAAATCTGCTGAGAGGAAGTCGCCCAAAAAATACTTTTTGTATTTTGTTTTGATGTCTGGCCTGGGACTAATAAGCCAACACACTACCTACTAGATCACGGCGTCTTCCACTATGATACCATGCATCTGATTTAATATCCAACAATTGAAAACTGATGTAATGACAGCAATGCATAGGTAATAGTGTACTGCGTCCGTATTACCTTGTACAGTAAGACCCCGCTTAATGCGGGGGATACGTTCCAATTAGTTCTAGAGCTAAACGAAACCGCCTTAAACGAGGCAACTTAACATGGACATACATATGTATACACCTAGAAGGTTGATGACATTTAATAAATCAACTGTGACGCAAGAAAGGAGCGTTTGTACTGTGATTGTGACTTCGGAAAATACAGTTCAGGAAACTTTTTCCTGAACAGACTAACAAAAGAGCATTGAAAAAGAGACATAGTATACCATACCATCGCTATATAGTGCACCGTGTTTGGTTAGTGCATGACCGTTTCATTTGGAACCGCGTAATACTGAAACAGCATTAAGCGGGGTCTTACTGTACATTAAAAATTCGTTTAGTTTAACAAAGTGAGGCGACATATTAGAGTTGTTGTCTCAGTATCCCAGTATTTCTCCAATGATCTGAAAAGTTGTTTTTTTTTTGCCAAAATCGGCACTTCAGTAAGTCGATTGTAGGTCCACTTTGTGAAGCGAAAACGCGTATACACAACCATATTCGTTCAGCGGAAGGATAAAACTAATTAGCTGTCAAATCCGACATGAGTTAAGTGTTACCATTCACGAAATACGCACTAGTTGAAAAACAATGTTAGATGGCGGACCCGATATTAAGCAACTTGGCCAATATCATACTACTCGCTGATTGTCTAAAGGTTACAGAGTTATGTAGCATGTTCCAAAGTCCGCACTGCTGGCAACACTTAAGTGTATTGTTTTCTTTTTCATTTTTTTTTTCTAAAATATTCACAAAAAACACTTTTAAGGTTGACCTTTTAAACTAAAATTTTCTTGTGTTTAGTTTGATAATTTGTCGTAGGCGAAAAGTAACGTAATGTCTCACGCACTATGTATTAATACGTAGATAGAAGGCGTGGCAATAATATGAAAATGAAAATATTCGTATTCCTTTTATAAATAAAAAAACAATTCTTTTGCGTTATAAACAAAATTTACGGTGCCATGCTTTTCTCGACGATTTTACGCATATTTTTTTTACTCACTTCGTAATACGTCAGAGATGAAAGATAGAGGAGGGAGGGCGGTAATTGACATTCATATCTTCCGTATTTGTTTGTATGAAGAATATAAGCATTTTTGTATGTAAATTGATAACAAAATTGTTTATATTGAATTTTTTTTAATGTTATTAAATCGTAACAACAATTTCGCGTACGATTTAAATGACCGCTAAAAAAGTGAAAATTAAATTCTTTATCAGTGAATTTATATACGATTTTTGAGGCAATCACTCACACAATGTGAAAAACTTTAGTTACTAATACTCTTCATACAGTCAGTAATATTGAGATTTAACAGTCATCGTATTGAAATTATGTCCTTGATCTAAGGGTTAATCCGTAATACGTATATATACGTATAGACCTATTATTTAAGCGTGACTAAATTAAATCATTTTTAAAATGTTTATTTAGAAAGTCATTATTTCACTTATGGCATACTAGAAAACGCTTTATCAGATTAATTCAAGCTCTCCACAGTCCAATAAGACTTTATGCTATTCCAATCTTAGGTTCTGTTCCATTACCACGCTATCTACAGAGAATTTTCATATGGCATCGATTTCAATATGTGCAATATTGCATGCTCTGCAATGTCTCTAGGGATAATTTCTTACTAGGGATGCCAATCGGGAAATCCCGGGGTTTTTCGAGATTTTCGGTATTGTGAATTCATATGTAATTTGACCTTGCAAAAGATCCTAAAAAAAAATTCTATATCACTCGACTTCGATAATATCATCTCAGATGAGGAGAACCCCGTTTCCATTGCTAAAAAGTTATTTGATGCCATCGAAAAATGCAAAAGCCCTATAAAACGAATTAATAGGGTAACAGACTTAAAAACATTCACATGAGGAGGTGATAGAGATGAACATTTACAAGCGTCATATATCGCGTCCGCCATCTAACTTTTTTTTTCAACTAGTGCTTATTTCGTGAATGGTAACACTTAGCTCATATCTGATTTGCCAGATAATTAGTTTTATCCTTCCGTTGAACGAAAAATGGCCCAGTTATGCCTCTGGACCTTTGGGTGTGTCGCCTTTTCAATGCAAGCGTGCGGGTTTTCTGTGCCCCAAATGCGACAATTTTGCTTGTTTACATACCCGCCAAGATCAAAAGGAGCGTCATCTGAAAAGATGATTTTTTTTTTGCCAAAATCGGCACTTCAGTAAGTCGATCCCAGGCCCATTTAACGAAGCGAAAACGCGTATACGCAACCATATTCGTTCAGCTGAAGAATAAAACTAATTAGCTGTCAAATCAGACATGAGTTAAGTGTTACCATTCACGAAATACGCACTAGTTGAAAAACAATGTTAGATGGCGGACCCGATATTAAGCAACTTGGCCAATATCATACTACTCGCTGATTGTCTAAAGGTTACAGAGTTATGTAGCATGTTCCAAAGTCCGCACTGCTGGCAACACTTAAGTGTATTGTTTTCTTTTTCATTTTTTTTTTCTAAAATATTCACAAAAAACACTTTTAAGGTTGACCTTTTAAACTAAAATTTTCTTGTGTTTAGTTTGATAATTTGTCGTAGGCGAAACGTAACGTAATGTCTCACGCACTATGTATTAATACGTAGATAGAAGGCGTGGCAATAATATGAAAATGAAAATATTCGTATTTCCTTTTATAAATATAAAAACAATTCTTTTGCGTTATAAACAAAATTTCACGGTGCCATGCTTTTCTCGACGATTTTACGCATATTTTTTTTACTCACTTCGTAATACGTCAGAGATGAAAGATAGAGGAGGGAGGGCGGTAATTGACATTCATATCTTCCGTATTTGTTTGTATGAAGAATATAAGCATTTTTGTATGTAAATTGATAACAAAATTGTTTATATTGAATTTTTTTTTAATGTTATTAAATCGTAACAACAATTTCGCGTACGATTTAAATGACCGCTAAAAAAGTGAAAATTAAATTCTTTATCAGTGAATTTATATACGATTTTTGAGGCAATCACTCACACAATGTGAAAAACTTTAGTTACTAATACTCTTCATACAGTCAGTAATATTGAGATTTAACAGTCATCGTATTGAAATTATGTCCTTGATCTAAGGGTTAATCCGTAATACGTATATATACGTATAGACCTATTATTTAAGCGTGACTAAATTAAATCATTTTTAAAATGTTTATTTAGAAAGTCATTATTTCACTTATGGCATACTAGAAAACGCTTTATCAGATTAATTCAAGCTCTCCACAGTCCAATAAGACTTTATGCTATTCCAATCTTAGGTTCTGTTCCATTACCACGCTATCTACAGAGAATTTTCATATGGCATCGATTTCAATATGTGCAATATTGCATGCTCTGCAATGTCTCTAGGGATAATTTCTTACTAGGGATGCCAATCGGGAAATCCCGGGGTTTTTCGAGATTTTCGGTATTGTGAATTCATATGTAATTTGACCTTGCAAAAGATCCTAAAAAAAAATTCTATATCACTCGACTTCGATAATATCATCTCAGATGAGGAGAACCCCGTTTCCATTGCTAAAAAGTTATTTGATGCCATCGAAAAATGCAAAAGCCCTATAAAACGAATTAATAGGGTAACAGACTTAAAAACATTCACATGAGGAGGTGATAGAGATGAACATTTACAAGCGTCATATATCGCGTCCGCCATCTAACTTTTTTTTTCAACTAGTGCTTATTTCGTGAATGGTAACACTTAGCTCATATCTGATTTGCCAGATAATTAGTTTTATCCTTCCGTTGAACGAAAAATGGCCCAGTTATGCCTCTGGACCTTTGGGTGTGTCGCCTTTTCAATGCAAGCGTGCGGGTTTTCTGTGCCCCAAATGCGACAATTTTGCTTGTTTACATACCCGCCAAGATCAAAAGGAGCGTCATCTGAAAAGATGATTTTTTTTTTGCCAAAATCGGCACTTCAGTAAGTCGATCCCAGGCCCATTTAACGAAGCGAAAACGCGTATACGCAACCATATTCGTTCAGCTGAAGAATAAAACTAATTAGCTGTCAAATCAGACATGAGTTAAGTGTTACATACATACATGGCCTTTACAACCCTTCAGTCAGGGTTACGACCTAGCTTCTCACACCACTTATGTTGTGTGCGCTAATATTATCCATTTAAGTGGCGGGACCTACAGTTTAAAGTCGACTCCGAACGACAGATTTTTGAGAAGCTTTTCATGGCAATTTTTACTCTCAGAGTCTTTGCCAGAAATCTGCTGAGAGCAAGTCGCCGAAGAAATATTTTTCGTTTTGATGTCTGACCTGGGATTCGAACCCGGGCCTTTCGTCTAATAAGCCAACACACTACCTACTAGACCACGGCGACTTCAAGCTAAGTGTTACCATTCACGAAATAAGCACTAGTTGAAAAAAAATGGAGGACCCGGATCCCTAAAATCCTATACGATCTCCGTTAGCCATTAGAGGGCTGTTATGTTCAGAACGAGATAAATTGATTTTGTTCTTAAAAATATTACTTTATACACTCAATTGCTGAAAATATTTACTTTTTTTTATTGCTTTCCCAATCACTCAATTAAGACACCGAGTCACGTTTGAAGTAGCAGATTCACATAAAATAGCTGACAAATGAAGAAAGTGGCCTGTTTCTGTGTTGTTTTGAAATTTTATTTCTTTATCAACCTTGACCGCCATTAATTGATAGAAATTTTTAAACAATAGTGTTCTCATGTTATAAAATATTTAAAATTATCAAATACTTGCCATTGATTAGTCAATGGCAACATTATCTTAAAAACGCTGCATTCCTTCAATCACTTTCAATAAAAAGTTCCAGCCCAGCACTTGTGTATGATCATCAGACATCACGTGTTTAACCCATATTTGGTTGTGAGTTAGTGATGAAACTGCTTTTTCTTATTCTTTTATGGTAAAAAATCAAGATTTAATTTAAATTAAATTGGCATGAGTACTTTTCCATTAATGAAAACATTTGAAAGTCAATTAATTTGTTTGTTATTTCCCCATCGAAATCGTAAGTTATTAATGGCAATTGATTCAATTCAAATTTATAAGCGTTAGAAATAATTAAACAATGGAAACAAGTTTATGGTGTGTCATCATAATATAGTGACATATGTAGGTAGAAGTGGCTATCCCCCTCGATGGTGTCAGGAGTGGACACACATAGTCTGCACACAGGGGCCAGGGCACGTTCCCCCTATTCCAGGAACCACTCGGAGCTTCCGATGAAGTGACTCAGACTGGCAATATCCATGCATGACAGTTCATCTAAATCCTCCATGTAGTAGGTACCCTATCCCTTTCTCCTCTAACCAAGTGCCGGGCATGTGCACAGTAGGTGAAAAATAGTTTCATCCTCCTCCTCAACCCCACAACTTCTGCAAAAATCATTCGCCAGGTGAACAAGACCAATATGCCTCGTATGCGTTCCTATAAAACAATTCCCCTTAATAACCACTATAATAACGCTAAGACTGCTCCTTTAGAGTTTAAGCAGAATCGCCGTGCTCTTTCTATCCAGCCGTGGCCAGATTTTTTGCACCGTTCTGCCCCGTTCTGTTGACAAGGCCCACGATTGCATTGTCAATTATATGCCTGCAGATACCCAAATAGGTGCCCAATACAGAGAATTCATTAGACAGTTTGATGGTCTTGGCGCCCTTCTTGCCAAATCATCTGCTCTGCTGTTGCCGGGAATATCTCTATGTCCCAGTACCCATGTGATACAAAAATCATATCGGTCCACCATCACATTAAGACATCTGCGACAATTGTATATCTTGTCTTGGCGCCCTTCTTGCCAAATCATCCGCTCTGCTGTCGCCGGGAATATCTCTATGTCCCAGTACCCATGTGATACAAACAGCATATCGGTCCACCATCTCATTAAGACATCTGCGACAATTGTATATCGTCTTGGAGTTTATTACACTATAATCTAATGCTTTGATAGCCGCTTGGCTATCGGAAAGTATGGTGTGTTTTCGCCTGCGAACATTTTTGTCCACAATAATTTTCACCGCAGCTTAAATTGCCGACACTTCCGCCTGAAAGACGCTGCAGTGATCTGGTAGCCTCATTGACTTGGATATTCCGATTAATTTCGAATTGATACCAATTCCAACAGATCATTCCAATTTGGAGCCATAGGTGTAGATTTATGCAGAATCCCCCGCGAGGTGAACCGCACCCTTCCTCCCTTTTTGGAATGGATGTTCTAAAATTCATTGAGAAGTCATATCGCGGTATCATATAGTCAATGCGTCCGACATTATCAGTTTCTTCAAGTATCCATTAATGTTTGGTGCATGCCATTCTCCAGTTGCTTAAAGACGTCTACTAACCGAAGCCGCCACACCTCTACTGTATAGGTGAAGCGTTAGAAGGTATAAGACCATCTCCAGAACGATCGGGGGAATAGTGGGCAGGGCACCACTGATAATAGAGGCATGGTGGTATATAATTATACCACAAGTCGTCAGAAATAATATCATACTGACAATTTATGTTTAGACAGGATTACAACCTAACTTGTCACACCACTCACGCTGTGTGTATATTAAGTTTATCCTTGAAAGGCCAGATCAACGACGCCTTCGGAAAACAGATTTCTGCTACTTTTCATGGCAATTTTATGTAGTCTTAGATTTTCTGTCAGAAATCTGGTGAAAGGAAGTCGCCGTTAGAAATATTTTTTCTTATTTCGTTTTGTTCGACGTGCCTAAGCAGGGGTATGAACCATGGACTCTCCTTTAATGAACTATTACACTAACCTTCTATACTGAAGGCCCTAGTTCCAACCCCCAGGTCAGACATGAAAACGAAAATATGACAATATTTCTGCGGCGACTTCCTCTCAGTAGATTTTTGACAAAAACTCCGGGAGTAAACAAAATTACCATAAAAGGTTAGGTGAGGTTAGAGGATGTGGACCTTTCAATTAAGACAAGTACAGTACTTCCCTCTAAAAGAGGGAAGGATAACAGAGTGTGGGGGGGGGGGGGGGGTTAGGATGAAAGGAGGGTATGTAGGAAACGGGGGGAGTGGGTAGCGGAGAAATCACATAAATTACGATGAAAAGTTTCACAAAAATTTGTTGTACGAAATCGAATAAGCCGAAGAAATCGAATAAGCCGAACACAACAGAAGTGATGTGGGAAACTAAGTCGCAATCCGCACTGAAGGGTTGTAATGACCAATTATGTACATATTTAGATGCCAAAATTTTGTTAATCATAGTCAACAGTGTGGCGGTAACGCTACAGTTTTTACATTCAACGAAGAAGTATGTTTCCGACTGTGCTGAGTGTTACATCAGCTTTAATATTTCACGACCCCTAGTAACACTTTTTAAAATAATTTCTCCATTTAACCAACTGACCTTAAGTTTATCTGCTTTTAGATATGGCCCACAGCAAATTAGCGTTATTGATGACGCACATGGTCTTTTCCGCTCCCCATGGCTTATATTATCGAATAGATTAGCAAATATTTTCGCCTTTCGAAAAACCCGCGATTACTTAACAAACTTTAAACCAAAAAAATCAATGCAGGGGGGGGAAGGGGAATGGGAGGAGCTATTTACGATTTGCTTTAAACTTTTTTTTTGCAAAAGCCACGTGTTCATTGTCTATTTTCTTATCGTTACCTTCGCATAGGTGAGTATAGAACTTGTTTCAAATTTTATTACCAATTTTCATAGCCAAACAACAAATAAAACTTTAAATAATCAAAGTCCAAATTATCTTTCGTATTCTCTTTTTTTTGCCTAACTATGTGGTATATTTGCTAGTCACGGTGCTATAGGCATGATGACTAATTCGTTTAAAAGTAAGCAAACATAAGGCGATGATGGGCCAAATACTGAGTACTTAGACTGGTTAATTGATTTAATAGTACAACAAGAAAAATAACAACCTAAACTGATCACCCCATATGCAGTATTGGTTTGAGTTTCTTTTTTCTTGGATATTAATTTAAAATTACAAAAAAAATGCGGCTTACTTTAGTAATTGAAATTAAAAACTCATGTCTGCACTATTCTTTTCTTGTTTTTCAATAACTTGTATAGGGTGTTACAATACGAGCTAAGAAATCTTACGAATTGTTATCATACTTGGATGTGATAAATGTCATAGAAAAGTAAGAAGACATTTTATGAAAACTTAAGAACGATAACACGTCGTTTAGAAGGGTGACAGCACGAATACATATCTAGAAATCATGATTCCACAAAGATTTCTAAAACTTTCGAATGAAATCAGGTGAGTCCGTATATGTAATATCTACCAAGAAACCTTAATGGTTTAAAATGATCCACCACTTACAGGTCGAATTCGCAAGCATAGCATGCAAAATGTTGCAAACCCGTTTTTCCTCTTCCTCGTCTCAATGGCTTATGCAGAAGTTATTGGACCAATGCACATGAGTACGCAAAATGAAATGTCCAGTAATAACACCGCTAACGACATAAGTAGGCGCATTTGAAGTCTGAACAAATGCATATCCGAAGTCACCCACGAATCGTTCACGGCATTTATTTCATTATCAATTTTGAGCTTACAGATCCTCAGTGTAAACTCCCTCGAAAGTTCCATACGTACGTAATTGGTCATTACAATCCTTCAGTCAGGATTATTAACCTAGTTTCTCACACTACTTATGTTGTGTGTGTTAATTTTATATATAAGTGGCGGGACCTATAGTTTAAAGTCGACTCCGAACGACAGATTTTTGAGCAATTTTTCATGGCAATTTTATTTTTACTCTCAGAGTTTTTGCCAGAAATCTGCTGAGAAGAAATCACCGAAAAAATACCTTTTTTATTTTTATTTTGATGTCTGGCCGGGGACTCGAACCCTGGCTTTCAGTCTAATAAGCCAGCACACTACCTACTAGACCACTGCGGCCACACTTCCATAGATGTACCAATTTAGGTTAGGTTAGATGACGTTTACTTATCAACTGTGACAAGTACAATACCCGGAGTACCCATTGTAGGTTAGGTTAGAGGACGTGCACCTGTCGGTCAAGACAGGCACAGTACCCGGAGGTCGAAATTGACCCATTGTATATTGTCCTTAGGGGAGGAAGGAAATAGAGGATATAGGAATGTAGGTAAGGGGAGAAAGAATGGGAAACGGAGGAATTACACATAAAGAAACAGACACAAAACAAAAGAGAATGAGAGTGCAACTACACTTATGAAGCCATAGCACCTCTCAATAAGTCCAAGCTGCTAATGAATCTGTAGAAAGCCTTGATATCGGCTCTCGACACAGAACTCAAGCTCTCATAGAAGGCCCTGAAGTCATTAACCTCAACGTTTCAAGCGCTGGGCAGTTGCAGAGGAGATGTTCGACAGTCTCTAACTCCTCCTCATCGCAACATACCCTGCAATAGTCCGGCTGGGATCTGTTCCAGATCCCCGTCAGCGAACTAATCTCGAAGTGCCTCGTGATAAAACCAAACAACCAACCTTAAGCTGGCCTTAACCAAGCCTAGCAGGCCATAGACGCTTAAGAACAGAACCCATTGTACAACGTCCTAGATTCTCCCACGTTTTATGTGCGTTAATTTTATCATAAGTGGCGAGACCTACAGTTTAAAGTCGACTCCGAAAGACAGATTTTGGAGAAGTTTTTTCATGGCAATTATATTTTCGTACTCGGACTTAATTTCTGGCAAAAACTTTGAGAGTAAATAAAATTGTCATGAAAAGTTTCTCAAAAATCTGTCCTTCGGAGTCGACTTTAAACTGTAGGCCCCACCACTCGTATACAAAATTAACGCACACAATATAAGTGGTGTGAGAAGCTAGGT
Source organism: Sarcophaga peregrina (assembly GCA_014635995.1). NCBI lineage: Eukaryota > Metazoa > Arthropoda > Insecta > Diptera > Sarcophagidae > Sarcophaga > Sarcophaga peregrina. The sequence goes on along the minus strand of CM025793.1, from coordinate 81,084,228 downwards.
CGTAATCCTGAATGAAGGGTTGTAATGGCCAATTATGTTATGTAGATTTCTGGCAAAAACTTTGAGAGTAAATGAAATTGCCATGAAAAGTTTCTCAAAAATCTGTCGTGCAGAGTGGACTTTAAACTGTAGGTCCGGCCACTTATATGGATAAAATTAACACGAACAACATAAGTGGTGTGACAAGCTAGGTTGTAATCCTGACTGAAGGATTGTAACGACCAATAATTTGTATTTGAGGTTGACCAATGCATATAATCCATCCTTAAATAAACCTTAAACTACGCCGTTGTCTAGTAGGTAGTGTGTTGGCTTATTAGAGGAAAGGCCCTATTACAAATCCATAACGCACACAACAAAAGTGGCGTGAGAAACTAGGTCATAAATCCTGACTGAAGAGTTGTAATGACCAATTATGTATGTATGTATGTATGTAAATGTCTTAAAGACAGTATTGAATCCCAGGGCAGACAAACATTTCGGCCGTAGACCATGGACATTCCAACAGGACTCAGCACGCGTCGACCAAGAATGACTTAACAAAGGAGGTTTCTCGCTTTATTTCTACCGGACAATGGCCAACAAAATCTCTGGATCTCAATTTGGTGGACTTTTGCGCCTGGGGCATTTTGGAGAGTAAGGTTCTCACTAAAAAATACCAAAGTGTGGATCATCTCAAGACAGCGCTTCGCCGGAAATGGGCCAAAATACCACAGAGTCACTTCCGTGCAGCCTATGATGACTTTGTCGGCCGTTTGAAGGCCATAATTCGTACCAAAGGTGGCTAATTCGAACAAATCTAAACTGATTCTAAAATATAGCGCTTTACTTTGTTGCATTATATATCAGCCACCCTGTATATGGGAATAGAATTTAGGAAGCGTGACTGATGATAAGTCGCCATGGTCTAGTGGGTAGTGTGTTGGCTTATTAGACAAAAGGCCCGGGTTCGAATCCCAGATCAGACATCAAAACGAAAAAATATTTCTTCGGCAAAGACTTTGAGAGTAAAAATTGCCATGAAAAGCTTCTCAAAAATCTGTCGTTCGGAGTCGACTTTAAACTGTAGGTCCCGCCACTCATGTATAAAATTAACACACACAACATAAGTGGTGTGAGAAGCTAGGTCGTAATCCTGACGGAAGGGTTGTAATGGCCAATTATGTATGTATGTATGTGACTGATGGATGGTAAACATTTAACGTTAGCCGGTGGTTTGAGGCTGAGCTTAAACATTGACTAAAAGGCCTAATTTGAGGGATCATTTTTGGAGTTTAAATCCTACTTTTGAACCACCCTTTAATTAGCAAAAAAGAAACAGAAATGAGAAAAAAAAAATCCAAAATAAATTTATTATGCCATTATTATCATGATGTTGCATTTTATTGGCATTCATAATGTTCCTATATTTTTGGTATTCGAACTGATATGATGTACGTTTCAATTACGTCCATATATGATAGTGGTTGTTGCTGGTGCATAGACGGCATTTCGCTTATCACCTTTCTGTACATACTACGTATGTAGTCGTATATGTATATACACTGATAATGTATTAAAAATTTGGAGAAATTCATTGAAATTCATAAGGTTTTTTGGATTTTGTACTGAACCGAGATTATTTAGTTTATGAGAAATAATTTTATTTTTTATTTTCATTTCGCATAAATTAGCAAATATTAAATAACAGATAGAGATATTAATAGTTCAATATGAATATTTAAATAGGTTTCACACTATTTATAGACAATTTATTAAAATTTAAATTTTTTTTGTTTAATTTTTCATCTTTTTACGAAATTATCTTGTCATACTTTAAAGTTATTGACCTTTAAATGGCATAAAAATCAATCATTTCACTCGTACTACACTGTTTCCACTATTAACTTGCATTGGGCAACAAAAGAAAAGAGAAATATTTACTTTACCTCATGATTCTTACTAAAAAAAATTTATTGACCCCTGTTTTTCATTTCGGCGATTTCTTCTCTTTCTCTTCTTGTTTCTCAAAAAATCGGTCTCTCAGAGTCGTCTTTAAACTGTAGGTCCCGCCACTTCTGTATAAAATTAACACACACCTGGTGTGGGAAACTTTAGTTGGTGGCGTAGCAATGCCAAATTTTCTATTCTATCGGCATTAGCACGTATATCGAATTCATTACTACCTTCAATATCGTAAGGGTCTCTGTCGAATGTCTTGTCACCTTCTCTAGTGACAGCCAGTATTCTTGGATACTCTTAAATACGGTGTACAATTTTCTAGGGATTTAATGGCCGCTCTGTTGTAAATATGTGTATATCTACATTCGCTATACTCTGATGCCTGCTTTAAAGTAAGCGAGATTATAGAAATGGCACAGTGGAAAGGAATTGGACTACGGCTATGAAATCATGGTTATAAACAAATCTTCCATGACGTTCAAAAATCGTAATTTTTGACAAATTATGAAAAATCAGGCAAATCTTGGATAAAGTGCGTAGAGCTTAAAGGTGACTACCTATACATACATACATAATTGGTCATTACAAACCTTTCTTCAGGATTAAGACCTAGTTTCTCATTTCACTTATGTTTACAGTTGGCGACGATCGATTTTATTTTACTCTCAGAGATTTTGCCAGAAAGCTGCTGAGAGGAAGTCGCCTAAGAAATATTTTGTCACATTTCGTTTGGTTGGAGATACTACGGCGACTTCTAAGACCAAGTATGTTTCATTTAAAAAGTTATGGCATGATTGACCCGCTCTCATGTTTTTTTTTTTTTTTTTTTTGTTACAAAACCAGCATTCAGGGGATGGCCCCTACTTATGCAGTGCATTGTGCAGGTTTTTTTTTTTTAGGAAAGTTGGAAAAAGGGAAAATGCGAATGGTAACGAAACGAGTTACTGCTGGTGACTATAAAATGGCCAGTGCTATACCTCCATCAATAGACAGTCTACAGCAATCGTCGCCAAAGGGGATGGCCCCTACTCACGCAGTGCATTGTGCAGGTTTTTTTTTTAGGAAAGTTGGAAAGACGCGAACAGTAAGGAAACGAGTTGTTGCTGGTGACTATAAAATGGCCAGTGCTATACCTTCACCATTAGACAGTCTACAGCAATCGTCGCCAAAGGGGATGGCCCCTACTCACGCAGTGCATTGTGCAGGTTATTTTTTTAGGAAAGTTGGAAAGAGGGAAGATATGAACGGTAAGGAAACGAGTTGCTGCTGGTGACTATAAAATGGCCAATGCTATACCTTCACCATTAGACAGTCTACAGCAATCAACCCCAAGGAAGCCCGCAGTTTCTCACACCGCTTATGTTGTGTGTGTTAATTTTATGCAGAAGTAGCGGGACCTACAGTTTAAAGTCGACTCCAAACGACAGATTTTTGAGAAACAAGAAGAGAAAGAGAAGAAATCGCCGAAAAAATACTTTTTGTATTTTTTTTTTTTAATTTTTGATATCTAGCCTGGGACTCGAACCCTGGCTTTACGTCTAATAAGCCAATACACTACCTACTAGATCACGGCGACCCCAATATATAAAACTAATTGAATTTTTGAGTGCAATCCCGTCAACGGGGGAATTCCCGTCATTTGACCCACAGTTAAAAATAATGATTTAGCGATAAAAAGGCGGAAATACCCGCTCTTCATTTTTGTAATGAAAAAAGTGATTCCCTTGGTAGGAATAGTTAAATTTAAATGGGGACGAAAGGGTTAAAAAAATGGTTTTAAATACTCAAATTCCAGGTTTGCGTTCACGTATTTGTTTCGGTTCGGGTCGAGTTCCGGTTTAGCAGGAAAAAACGTTCCGGACTCCGGTTCACGGTTCGGAAAAACAAGTCGGTTCGTTCCGGTTCGGGTTCGGTTCAAACCCTGGTTTATAAAAGTTCGTCAAAAATTAGGAAAAAAGGTCAACAATTCTTTTTAAATTTTTTTCTTCTCAATATTAGAAATCATCTTTAGTTCCGCAACGCGTTCCTGTCTAAAAAGGAAGTATCGAAACGACGTTTCGGAGCGACAACACCACTGGATGGGCGGACTTGGAACTGATAAGTTCTCTGAATGTGAAAGTGTAGCAGTGCTACAATTCGCAGAAAGTGGAATTTCCATTTTAATTGTAACAATTTTACAACATACATACATAATTGGCCATTACAACCCTTCAGTCAGGATTACGACCTAGCTTCTCACACCACTTATGTTGTGTGCGTTAATTTTATACATGAGTGGCGGGACCTACAGTTTAAAGTCGACTCCGAACGATAGATTTTTGAGAAGCTTTTCATAGCAATTTTTACTCTCAGAGTCTTTGCCAGAAATCTGCTGAGAGGAAGTCGCCGAAGAAATATTTTTCGTTTTGATGTTTGACCTGGGATACGAACCCGGGCCTTTTGTCTAATAAGCTAACACACTACCCACTAGACCACGGCGACTAGCCAATTTTACAATTCTACAGTAATTTTCGAATTCAATCCGACTCCGAAGAGATTTCATTACTGGACTATGCTTTAATTATAGCAACACTTTTCGTATTACTTTTAATGGATCTCATGCTTAAATTTTATTCACAATTCATTAAATTTCTTTAAGGGTCAATGTATTGTAAAGTAAATCGTTTCGTCTAGAGAAAGTTTAAAGTTTTGCAAAATAATTACACTGAAGTCTGCAGAAAAACAAACTATTTTCGCATGCCATTGTATTCATTCTGGCTTATTAATCAGGTTTCTTGCTATTCGTTAATCAGCAGTTTAAGTAGTGCTAATTAAGAAACAAATTTTTTTTTAAAACAAAAATAAAAAAAAATGATTAATGAAATTGATTGTTTTTTATTTGAAGTAGTTAAAGAAATATCATAATTTATTTAACCACTTTGTTAACAATCAATGAGGTTGATAATCTGCAAAAAAAAATATTCCGCTGATAATTAGAATTCGCCAAAGGTTTATAAATTATTTTCATTCATTCATAGTTTTTCAAAGCATGACACACATTTTAACACATAAATGGCTTAAACAATAGATGAAATAAAGAATAGTTATCACGTCTTTTAACCTAATGTTAGGTTAGAGGATATGTACTTGCCAGTTAAGACAACTACATACAGTACCCGGAGGTTGAATTGACCCATTGTACAACGTCCTTAAAGAGGGAAGGATAATAAACGGAATAGGATGAAAGGAGGGCATGTAGGGAAGGGGAAATGGGAAGCGAAGGAATCACACAGAAACAGACACCACAAAAAAGGGGAGAGCGCGACTACACTGATGAAGCCCTAGCACCTTTCAATCATCTCAAGCTACTAATAAATCTGTGGAGAGCCTTGATGTCATCTCTCGACACAGAATTCAAGCTCTCAAAGAAGGCCCTGGCAAGGGTCCTCAACTTCAACCTACCAAAGGCTGGGTAAATACAATGGAGGTGTCCGATAGTCCCCAACTTCCCCTCATTGCAGCATGGCCTGCAATACTCCGGCTGGGATCTTTTCCTGAACCCCATCAGCGATCTAATCTCGCAGTACATACATAATTGGTCATTAGAACCCATCTGTCAGAATTATTGGCCTAGTTTCTCACACCACTTATATTGTGTGTGTTAACTTTATACATAAGTGGCGGGACCTACAGTTTAAAGTCGACTCCAAACGACAGATTTTATGAGAAACTTTTCATGGCAATTTTATTTACTTTCAGAGTTTTCGCCAGAAATCTTTTGAGAGGAAATCGCCGAAAAAATACTTTTTGTATTTTGTTTTGATGCCTGGGACTGGGACTCGAACCCTGGCTTTTACGTCTAATAAGCCAACACACCACCTACTAGACCACGGCGACTTCCTAATCTTGCAGTGCCCGCGATAAAACTGACAATCAACCTTAAGCTGGCCTTAACCAAGCCCAGCAGTCAAAATGGTTTCTTACTGTCCAAAGCAGACTATAGACATCTAGAAACAGAACCCGATCTGTTCCCCCAACGATTCTGTTCATCCTCCCTGACCCATCTATTGATTAGGCCGTAGAGGTGGCAGACTGGGGGGTCCGGGCCAACTATCAAATCGCCCCCTGAAGCGAACCTAACTTAGTAAGGGCATCCGCCGTCTCTTTGGCCATTATGCCGTTATGACTCGGAACCCAGTATAGACGGATACGGCCTGGTACAAAAGTCCTCAACGATCCTTTGCACTCGCGAATGAGCCGTGATTTGCATTAGATCGACGCAATGGCCCTAAGGGCAGCCTGATTGTCAATGACGATCATGTAAGATTCCGAATCCGAAGATGGGCCACCAGCTATGGCCTCAATAGCCTTCAATATTGTGGAAATCTCCGCCTGAAAAACGCTGCAGTCATCCTTAAACCTGTAGAGGAGTTTAAGACCGAGTTCCCTGTAGAAAACCCCAGCGCACCTGTACATCCGCCTAGCTTAGAACCATCTGTAAAGCTGGGTATACCTCCTCTCTGCCCCTAGAGTGCCCTATCCGGTATAAGTATCCTCAAACCAGATAGAAACATAGCCTCAGGTACTATATAATCAGTGGCTTTTTCCGAAAGTCCATACCTTCCGTCAAGAAAGGCGACATTCAGATATCTGGAGTGACCTATCGAGCGTTGTTTCCTTCAAGTCTATTATTCGCAATAAACTTTCCTTAAAATGTGTCGTATTTGTAAAACTTTTTACATAACTGTTACATACCTTAAGGCGAAAACAAAAGATGAAGAAGTGAAGTGGCAATGAGGACTCGACACTCTCTTAAGGAGATATGTTCTGGCACGTACAACTGATTTGCTGACCACCTTGTATGCGGACATGATTACCCTCTTCTTACTCCAAGTTGTGCTAGCCAACGTCCTCAGAACATTGCCGCTAGACTTCTCCTCTTCCCGAACATTGGCGGCATGTTTCGAGAAATACAGTAAATTATCGAAAATTACTTCTAATATCTCACACATAACTGGTCATTACAATCCTTCTATTAGGATTACGACCTAGCTTCTCAGACCATACATACATAAGTGGCAGGACCTATAGTTTAAAGTCGACTCCGAGCGATAAATTTTTTTGAGAAGCTTTTTTTCATGGCAATTTTTTTTTATTTACTCTCAGAGCTTTTGCCAGAAATCTGAAGTTTGACCTGGAGTTTGAACTCGGATCTTCAGTTTAATTAGCCAACACACTATCTACTAGACTACGGCAATTTCTACTTCCAATATCTTGGGGGTAAAAATAGTCCCTCCATCTCCCATAGCAACGTCCAACCTTAGTTGTGCTGCTATTGTCCAGGAGATGAATAGTGTATCTTGTTAAGCGACGACTTTTTAAGGTCGTAAACCTGCAGAAAGTTTGCCATTTAAGTATACAGGAATCGCTATTTTACTTGAGGCAAATAAAATGATATCCTTAGCATGGAAGATTATAAAAATTTCCTGCTTTCCCAAGGCACAAAAGAGCAATTCTGCTTTAGCTACGTTTCGGAGATTTAGTGGATTGATACAAAACAATGCCGGGTGGTTCTAAGAACCTATGCTGCCTATACAGATGTGGTATGCCTTATGATGTGGCACATTTTATTAACTGTCCCTACCCAGAGAAGAACATCAACATGACGTATATGAACGCCTGGTCAATATCACATTCGGAAGACTAGATATCAAGCAATAACACTTTCATTTTTAAGGAATCAATAACAAGTGAAAACCAATAATTTTTTAAGGAACACATGAACAGATTTATTGCTCGGCATGTACAAATATGATTGCCATTCGATAATTGACCAGCGTTACCGTTGAGCGACTAAAGGCGCAATTTGACACTTTTTCAGCGACCTCGCCACTTTTTGTGCTCCCTTACTAAAATGAACTAAATCTGACACTTTTCAAGATTTTTGACCCTTTTTTCCCCTTTTTTTAAAAAGTATTTTTTCTAGCCTATAGACTAGACTATATATACTAGCCTATAGACTAGACTATATACTAGACTATAGACTAGCCTATAGACTAGACTATAGACTAGACTATAGACTAGCCTATAGACTAGACTATAGACTAGCCTATAGACTAGACTATAGACTAGACTATAGACTAGACTATAGACTAGACTATATATTAGACTATAGACTCGACTATAGATTACGACTATAACTAGACTAGAGACTAGACTATAGATTAGACTAGAGACTAGACTGGAGACTAGACTATAGATTACGACTATAGACTAGGCTGTAGATTAGACTATAGACTAGACTGGAGACTAGACTATAGATTAGACTAGAGACTAGACTATAGATTAGACTAGAGACTAGACTATAGATTAGACTAGAGACTAGACTATAGATTAGACTAGAGACTATACTATAGATTAGACTAGAGACTAGACTGGAGAGTAGACTAGACTAGAGACTAGACTATACCCATTTTCTTTTAAAAATGTTGCCTCATTTTACTGCCAAAATACACTTTTTGTGCGACTTTTTTTTTCAAAAATCCCGTTTTTGGTGCGACTTCTTAAAAATTTCCAGCGGTAACGCTGTAATTGACCTATATATACTCCTTGGATTTTAATTGGAACCAAAATATTGTACATCCCACCTTCCAATGTTATGAATGTTCCCAGATTAGGGACAAACAATGGCTTTAAATTGCTTGCCACTTAGCATTTAAAGAACTACATCGTAAACTACAATAAATGAAATAAAATTGTATGTACTTGCCTTTCAATTTCATCTTGCTTGTTACTAAATCCATACCCCTGTACATTAAATTTAATTGCAATTCCTCCTAACAGCTATTCCCCATTGCCTAGATTAGGAACTTCCAACACACAAGTGTAAACAGCTTCCATTTTAACAAATTATGGAACTGAATAGGCAATATTAACCGTTAAAATAAATAAAATTAACAGCACAAGTACGGATAACAACTGAACTTCAGTTGCCAAGACGACAGCTGTGGCAACCACCAATGTTTATAAATTTTGTATGTAAACAAAGTTTACTTTTTTCTCCAAACGGCTTCTATAAAATTTTAGATTGCCAGCTGGCAATGCAACTGAAATTCGGCCGGTGTTCGTAATGGGAGGACCCGTAAGAGTTTTACTTGCCTTTTAAAGCTTCTACTTATATGATCTTGCTCTTTTCACCAATTCCTTACCGCTAAAAATCCATATTTTTCCGAACACGATTCATTCATTGCCTTTTATACCCACAGGCAATAATTAATTAATCACACTTGATTTGTTGTTGTTGTTTGTTTAAGTGTTGGAAAATGATAATTTAATTCATGTTGTTTATGTTGTTATTTCAATATACAAAAATTAATTTGTATGACATTTTTTTTTATTATTCACTTTCACGAATTCAAAAATATAAATTTGAATTCAACCATTGGCGAGAGATGGGAAACAATGGAACGTTGTTTGCGTATAAAATAAAAACTACAATTAAACAGCCACCAGGAGTATACAAAAATCTACTTCTTCTTGGATACACCGACAGTGCGACCACGACGACCGGTAGTCTTGGTGTGTTGACCACGGACACGGAGACCCCAGTAGTGACGGAGACCGCGGTGAGAGCGAATCTTCTTCAAACGTTCCAAATCGTCACGCAATTTGGAGTCCAAATTGGAGGAAGTCAATTGATTGTATTTGCCATCAATGATATCCTTTTGTCTGTTCAAGAACCAGTTGGGTACCTTGTAGTGCAAGGGGTTAGAGATGATGGTTACAATCTTCTCAACCTGTAGGAGGAGAAAGTTTAAAAAAAATAATTTTTAGTTTTATCGTTTCAATAAAAATGCTTAAGTATTATTTACCTCCTCTTCGGTGCATTCACCGGCACGCTTGGTCAAATCGATATCGGCCTTCTTCAACACAATGTTGGAGTAACGGCGACCAACACCTTTAATGGCGGTCATAGCAATACCAACCTTGCGTTTACCGTCAATGTTGGTATTCATGATACGGAGAATGTGTTGGAACTTTTCTGGAATAACGAGCGACTAGAAAAAAAATACACAAACAAAAAAGAACATTTTATCAGTAAAAATAAAAAACAAAAAAAATTTTTCTTTAAATTTATTTTTCTTCATTCACATTATTTGCTTTAATTTGATATATTTTCGTGAAACTTTTTTCATATCCAAAACATTTATTTGTTTCACAATCATTTTTTCAATAAATTTTCACAATTATTTTTTCGATGTTTTGTTAAATTTTCGATTTTTTACGCGCACATACCATTTTGCCCTTTTATTAAAGACCGTTTTCAAGCCGAAAAAGAAGGAAATACGGAAATTGTCAAAGCGTCTCAATTTGACAGCTGTCAATATCCTATATAATGCTTGCAGCGTTCTCTGCTAGTGAAATTCCCATTTTAGCTGTGTTTAGTATGTTTATACAGTTTTAAAGTGACCATAAGATGGCATTGTGTAAAGTAAAAATGTTTTGTGAAAATTGTATGTTATGGTTGATATCTGTACTAACAGATGTGAAAACTACTTATTCTAGACACGAACCGTTTAAATCGAAATGTGTTTATGGTAATACAGTACTTATTTCGAGTAACGGCACTTTGGTGAATTTCGATTTTATTCACCACACCGGAGAAATTCACCACACTTTATAAAAACTCACCACACTTGAACTCACCACACTAGAAAATTCACCACTTAAAAAAAAAAAGAATTTAAAAAAAATTTAATTTTTTCTCTTCTTTCTCTCCCGTCTTCCCCTCGGGAGGACCACACTAAATCCCCCCTCCCCCGTGGCTGCCGTACTTTTTCTACCCTGAGAACACACGTGGGCGTCTTCTCTCAAACAGGCGTGGGCGTCTTTTTCTTCCCCACCTCCTCCTCCACCTCGGGGGAAACCACACACACACACAATCCTCCCCCTCTCCCCCGGGGCTGCTGCGTACTTTTTTTACCTCTCTCCCTCCACACACACACACACACACGTACGTCCGTCCCCTCTCAGACGGGCACTATCTCTTTTCTTCCCCACACCCACCACCTACTTTTTTTTTCTCCTCACACACCACCACACACACACTCCTCCCTCACGCAGACGGGCGGTTTTTTTCTTACAACACCACCCCCCCCACCCACCTACTTTCTTCTCTGCACCCCCTAAACTTCCGCACACACACACACCACACACACACACACACACCACTCTTTAAACAACACATTTTTTATTTATTTCGTTTTTGTCTGACGGGATTTGAACACACTGGCTGCTGGCGGCTGTTGCATTAACACACACACTTATTAGACAGATAGACCACTACAGTACATTTAAACAACGGGGTTTAATTCTTATTTAATAAACCCGGAAACGGAAAAAGAATATACGAATTATATTTTTATACATAACACAAAATTTGATGAAAATAGTATTAGAAAAAAAAAGTACTAAATTTTGCAACACTGGTCTGAAATTAAATAAAAGCTTTTTTTACCAACACTGGTGGTTGATAATGTAAGTGTGCCGGTAGTTATTTCTTTTTCCGTAAGTTTACCGATAATTTTGTTTAAATTGTGTTAAAATCGTTAAAGAATTGTTGAAAAATAGTATTTGCAATTGAAAATCTTTAATCTTTTAATGTTTTCTTAAAAATTACAAAGTTTTAGTGCCAGTTTTTAATGTAATCGATATGAAAAGAAAAATTAAAATTTTTTTTTTGTTGTTTGGCGAAAAATGTCCGTCGGTTTTTGTGTGCCTGAAATAAATAAATAAAAAAATGTCAATAGAATTTTATATTATTGTGCAAATATTGAAAAAAAAAAAAACACAAATCACAAACAATTTTAAAAGGTAAGTTGAAAACGTTTTTGTTTGCATAAAATGATGATTTTTTTTACTTCATTTTAATACAAGATCACTCACTCCTCACCCCCCACCTCCTCTACTCATTACACGATTGCAGTGGGAAAGGGGAGCCACATTTTTTTTCATTTAAAATTTAAGTTACCAGCGTTTGGAAATTGTTTATTTATTCCTTGTTGGAATTAAATGAAATTAATTTAAATTAGGTAATATTTCCCCAGATTGGAGTGGGAACAGTGAGAAAGAACAGTAGTTAAAGGGCCACAGTTATAAGCATACTAGCAGATTGTACCCGGCGTTGCGTGGGTTTCGAAACCAGTATGCTAAAAAAAATGCAATTTTTCAAATTATTCGGAAACCGGTTTATCAACAGCACAGTTTTTTTAATAATCTAAGTCCTAAATATAAAATACATTCAATTTACCCGTTTTTTGCCCCTTTCCCCCTTTTAGGACCGCTTTTAGTTCAACTTTAGAAACGAAACACCTCCAATAGCTATTTGGGAAACTTAACCAAGCTCTAAATCTTAAAAAAATACCTTTAAAACAGATAAAATACAGCATTTATGCATAAAAGTATTAGTTTTCGCCCATTTTTTCTCCCGTTTTATAACCTGCACCGACAAAACCTCGATCTATATCCCAAATTTCAAGAAAATCGGTCCAGGCGTGATTGGCTAACAAACAAAAAAACAGACTTACAGAAAGATTTATAAAATATATTAGGATTAAAAGTTCTATTTATTGATTGGCTTCAGTGAATGAAGAAATTTAATTTAATTTTCTAAAAGACTTTGCTAATAACACAATTAATTAAAAACGATTTAATTAGTAAATCATTTAGCATTTGGAATTGCATAATTTACCATGAAGAAAATCTATTTGTAAGAACCACAGGGATCTATCTATCTTTTTAAAATGTAGCCTGTCTGTCGCTTATACTTGTCAATTATATTCCATATGAGATTTCGGCTTACTTGTAAAGCCCTATCACCTCACACTGTAACAGAATCTTGTATATTAATTGCCCGCCCCCGGGTTAATCAACCAACCACCAATTCTACACACACGGGCAACTAATTCTCAAACAGTAAAAGCATACGATTCCTTGACTGTCGATCTTATAAATAAATTTTTGGATTTCATTCTAATCTGATTTAAATAATTATAATCGGGAAATGTGTTCTTAAATTAAAGGCACGTATGCATAGATTAATTAATACTTCAAAAACCTTTCAATCTGTAGATAGATAGCCCTAAAAAGAAAAATAAATTGAAAATTAATGTATTCAATTGATTATTTTATCATGTTGTTGTTGTTTATTGATATAGTATAATATTCGTGTCTATATATAGTTATTTAACATTATTTCTTCACGACATATATACGAGGTTTTTTCAATCCAGACGTAAGTCGCTTAAAAATGGAAAAATCTTTCTCATTTAAAATAGCTACCTTATCATTTTCGTCATCTGGAAAAAGAGAATACGAATTAAATTCATTTTATTTTATTAATTAAATTTACATTTTTTTTTATTATTATATATACCATCTATTGCATTATTTTCATTAACGTCCTATTTAAATTCTGATAGATTTAACATTTCGTTATCTGAAAGCTGGATTCATCCATGTTGTCAAAAAACGTATTGGCCAAAATGTATGAATCTAGCTCAATCTCGATGAAGAATTTTTAATTATGATTTTTATCTTATCATCTTATATTTTCTAAATATGTATGATGTGCTTTATGTGTGTAATAACATACCAATCCAATATGTATCCCATAAACTAAACATTAGAGGACGAGGATTATTCTTGGTTACTTCTTCACAAAATAATTTATAGTCCGAATGATAATGAATATATCTAACCACTTTCTTAGTGTCAAAGCAATACGTTACTTTCAATAAAGTTTTTTCAGCCATATTTTAATTTATATACGTCTGATGGATGATGCTTTTTTTCTTTGTTCTAAGTTCTTACGACATTCGGTCTCCCCGCAATAGATTTTAAAATACGGTGCTATCGCCTTAAATTTCGCTCAAATATTAAACACAAGTTCATACGGTGATTCATATATACATACAACAACTTAACACATTAAATGGTGCCTGCTTCTTTCAAACTTGGGGACACAGAATATGCACAGAAGGGAAAACTTTGACGTTTGACAACTTCACTTAGCATAATTTTACATAATTTTTTAGAGGGAGACAAAGAATGTATTATACATTTTGCAAAGCAAATGTGTTAGAAGCAACAGATATACAGAGTGAAAACTGGTGGATAAAGTTGAAAAATTAAATGTAAACAAACATTGATTTTGTGTTAAAAAAGGGAAAATTTTGAATATTTTTTAATTTCTTCAATGAAAAGTTTAAAGATTCTTAAATATTTAATTATTAATCGAAATGTATGTAGTTTTCGGTCGTAATGAATATAGTTTCTTGTGCAAAAGGTAAGTAAGAAACTAAATATATCAAGATCAAAAAGTCCTATTACTCATAACATTTTTTTCTTGCAGAACTTTGTGTATATTACTAGTATTTATTAGTTTCTTGAATGAAAAAGTTAAAATTCGGTAATTTTTTTATTATTAATCGAACTCTTAGCATCTTCTCTTAACAATGAAACAAGTTCCGTGTGTAAAAGATAAGTAGAAATAAAAATATAACTAAATATATGCTCATAACTTTTTGATTCAGGAGTTTGTGAATATGCCTCTCAATTGGTTAAATACTAAGTTAGTGACAATCGCTGAAATGTGTCACCAAATACATTAGTTCCGTATTACGTTTCCCCAATAACAGTTCATTTCCTTTCACAAATAGTCTATTATTTTACAAAAATATCATAAATTTCTACCAAATTAGAAAATAAAAACCCACCCTAAAAATTAACTAACAAAACATAAACAATCAGACAGGGACAGAAATACTTTTTGGTAATATTTGCTGTCCCTTTCACCAAAATTATGTAAACGTCAAAATTCCGTTTCCATTCTGTACGTGTTCTGTGCTTGGGGATTCACAAAAATAGAAAAGAAATTTTACACTGTGGTATATATGTATTATCTATCATTGCCATTTGTTTTTCTGTTTACACATGTTTTTCGATTTTCTTAAAAAAAAAGTGTTACCAAGTTGATCAAAAAGACATATTTTTAGCGAATTACAGTCTTATGCAAAAAAAGGCCTTATTATGACCTTCAAGTGAACATTTGTTAACAACGATTTTTAGCTTAATAATCCATTATTACAAAAGTATATGCAAAAACAGTGTTTTAACTAATATCCATTTTAATGTTTTTTTTTTATTTGATGCTGGCAATACCATTATTTTTGCTCTAAATTTTTCCTTAATGTTGTGTATGATATTATTTCATTTGGTATTCATTCGTGCAGTGTTGCCAGAAATTTCATAGCCTAAATCGTCAAAATCTGGAGATTTTTGCGTGAAAAATCGTCAAAATCGTCAAATCACTTTACAAAATCGGCAAAAAATCGTCAAACACAAGTTTTAATTTTTTTTTTAGTTTTAATTGTTTTATTTAAAAAAATAATAAGATTAATTGAGTTTTATTAACTCTATTTATTTAAAAACATAATAATGAAATGTAAAAGTTTTATAATAGTAAAAAATAATGTTCATATTGAGATCAGAATTCACAAACCTATATATAATAGAAAGACTAGTTAACGTATTTGCCAAATACTTATTTTATGCATATCTGATGATAACAATTTAAGCAAATTTGAACTCATCTGTGTGTCATAACAGCTAGACTTTTTAAGTTTTAAATAATAAATAAACGATTACGCACTTTGGTTTTATTTAAATTTACCTGACTAAATATTCTTTCAACATTTGCCGAGGAGTGTGGTGAAATCATTATATTGCGAACAAAATTTGTTAAAATTGGAAAAGTCAAAAAAGAATCAGATTGTTTTGCTTCCGATATTTTTTTCCAAAATTTTGTAAAGTTTGTCTCTTTTTCTTCAAAAATAGTTTTAAAATCTAAAAATTTTAATTCCCTAACTTCTGAATCTATACTTTGTTTGTCATCTTCTTTTAAAAAATTTGGAAAAGCCTTTACAGCACCTAAAATTGAATTTTGGATTCACCATTTTTTAATACGTTTGGATTAAATATACTTAATTATTTAAATTTATTTTCAAAATCAAATCTTTTAAAAATCTGGTCAATTAATTCATTGTAAAATTGTATGCAATTATTCATTATTTCTTGTGCTTCACTGAGCGTAAATACCTATATAAACATTTTTACTATCCTGAAAATTTTTACTATTTTTATTATAATCTAAAAAATCTTGCTATTTTTAATAAGATTTGGTTTTAAAAAGTTGCCCATTACAATTTTAAGTAATTTTTCCATCAGTATATACAAGGTATGAATTTCAGTAGCTTAACTCTGAAAACTTTTATTTATATTATTTATAATACCAAGCATGTATTTTAGAAACGATAAGTAAATTTGATTTGTTTGTATGATTTAAATTTTTGAAAATGCTTTTAGCCGTGTCGATTTTGTCGATGTTGACCGCAAAGGAAAAATAAATTTTAAGGGGTTCATACACACATAAATCGTAACATATCAAAAAAAACCAATTCTAAAAATGTAACATTGAAAATAGTTGCCATATACTTTAATTTTAGTAAGATCGTCATTTTTCAACCTAAAATCGTCAGATCGTCATTTTGGTATTTTGAGGGGTAAAAAACGTCAAAATGCAGAGAAATCGTCAATTCTGGCAACAGTGTGTATTCGTGTCTAATAGCCCATTTACACTACAGCGAAATCTAGGAGATTAGATTTCAAATCTTCCTCAAAATCTAGATCGTTTACACTGGATTTATTTGACAGTAGCAAGATTTCATTTTAATAACAAAAACAGCTGACTGAAATTTAAAAGAAAACGATAATTTTTCCAAATTTAGTTTAATACCAAACAAAAATGAAAAATTTCGAACATAGATTTCAAAAAATATTGCACACAATTGTTAAATAGGAGAATATAATAATAAGTGGATGGATGTGAGCCTATGCATATAGGTAATAATAAAAATATTAATCCGCAGGTTCGTCACGAATCATTCTGGGAGAAAGATGTTCCTTATTTTGTTTATTTTTAACTCTCATCCTGTACTTCAAAAAAATTATAATATTCAGTTTTTTTTACATTGATTACATACAAGATTGGTCTGAGAATGCTTTCTGCAAGTACATTTTTGACATTCGGTACAAAAGTAACAACTTTAAAAACAGATAAACGAATAATATATTCACAGAACTTATTCTCTTTTTTGGATTTGTTGCAGTTTATAATGCAACACTTTTTTTTTTTTTTGGTTTGTTGCTAGTTATGAAGTTGCCAAGACGCACAAAATTGTTACTAAGCTCGTAACACATGCGGGCATGATCCTGTTGAATTGGGCAATTTTAACCCAAAAGTAACATTTGCGTAAGTTTTTTTACAAACGCTTTGTGAAAAGATCTACAAAAATTAGGTTTTAAATTTTAATAGCATTCACTAATATAATAATTGTACAAAAGTTAAATATTTAAAGAATAAATGAGGAATAAAAACTGTTTGGACAATTTTGACCAATTAATACAGGATAAGGGTTAATTTGTTTTTATTTTGAATTGAAATGTCATTTTTTTTCCGGCGCAGCGTTGTATTTTTAAGTATTATTTGACAAAACACATAGTTGCATTCCAATTTTGACTAGATTTTGCCGAAATCTACTAAAGTAGATTTGTTTTGTATGTGAAATCTAGTTAAAATCAACTAGATTTAGCTCGAAATCTCATAAGTACTAGATTTCGCTGTAGTGTAAATGGGCTATTATATTGTTCTTTTATGTTTTTATACAAAATAATTGTTTTTATTAACATAAAAATTGGGTTATATTGGTTTTCTTTAATAACAACACTGTACAAATAAAATAAGACAACCAATGTAATTAAAATATTATATTTTGATTAAAGAAAGTATTCGAGTACCGGTTTTTTTTTTAATTTGTTTTGATTATTTAGACATCACTAAACTATTTTGTAAATAAAATTTATACTAGATGACCCGTGCGAATATTTCGCACCGTTGGTTGTCATTTTTGTAACATAAAATGAAAATATTAATAAAAAAATTTATTAAAAGTATAATAATATTAAAAATCATAATATGTCATACTTATTTACAACTTTATATATTATAATGTGAAATAGCACTACAATTAAGCGGACCTGTTGATCGCACTTGATCTAACAACTACTGCAAAGAATTGCCAAAACAGTTTTTTACAACTTAATATGTATACTAGCAGATTGTGACCGGCGTTGCACGGGTTATAAAAATCCGGTTTCGAAATCGGCTTGTTAAAAAATGTAATTTTTCAAATTATTCGTAAACCGGTTTATCAAACAACTCAGTTTTTTGAATACTCTAAGACCTTAATATAAATGCATACAATTTGCCCGTTTTTCGTGGCTTTTCCCCTTTCAGGACCCCTTTTGGTCCAACTTTTTAAACAGAACAACTCCAATAGATATTTGGGAAACCAAGATAAATCGTAAAAAAATACTTTTAAAACTCATAAAATACAGTATTTGTGCATAAAGTACTAATTTTTGCCCTTTTTTCTCCCTTTGCGCCATTTTTTTCCCTTTGGTTCAAAATTTTTAAAAGATTTATAGCCTTTAACCTGCACCGACAAAAGGCCGATCTATATCCCAAATTTCAAGAAAATCGGTCCAGAATCGGTTACAGAATTTATAAAATATACTAGGATATTCGGATTAAAAGTTCTATTTATTGACTTCAGTGAATGAAGAAATTTAATAAATTTTCTAAAAAATGTAATAAATGCAATAAGACTTTGCTAATAACACAATTAATTAAAAACGATTTAATTAGTAAATCATTTATCATTTGGAATTGCTACCATGAAGAAAATCTATTTGTAAGAACCACAGGGATCTATCTATCTTTTTAAAATGTAGCCTGTCTGTCGCTTATACTTATATTCCATATGAGATTTCGGCTTATTTGTAAAGCCCTATCTATCACTACAAACTGTAACAGAATCTTGTATATTAATTGCCCGCCCCCGGGTTAATCAACCAACCACCAATGTTGGATAATTCTACACGGGCAACTAATTCTCAAGCAGTAAAAGCATACGATCCCTTGACTGTCGATCTTATATAAATTTTTGAATCTCATTCTATACTGATTTAAATAATTATAATCGGGAAATGTGTTTTTAATTTAAAGATACAACAAAACATGGCTTATGCACATGAGATGCAGATTAATTATTTTCAAAAGTCTGTCAATCTGTAAAAAGTCCTAAAAAAAAAACAAAAATAAATAGAAAATTAAATTTTTTAATGGATTATTATCATGTTGTTGTTGTTTATTGATATAGTATATTCGTGTACATATCCATATATTTAAGGATTAAAGCCGACGTGTATATGACGATTTTTCAATCATCGACCTCGTATGCGTGTATATGACGATTTTTCAATCCTGATGTAAGTCCCTTAAAAATGGAAAAATCTTCCTCATTATCGATACGAACTTTATCCTTTGCGCCATCTGGAAAAAGGGAATAAGAAGTAACACAGGCATTCTGTTTATATAATTTAAATTCAAATATATTTAATGTTTCGTTATATGAAAGCTGGATTCATCCATGTTGTCAAACAATAACAGACAAAATGGATGATGAATCGATTTTTTAACAATAAATACAATAACACGCAGATACGATCGATCCCCCGTTCCCTATTTTATAAGTCATAAAATTAATCTATTTCTTTTCGAAGAAAATTTTTTCAATTAATGATTTTGTCTAACAAAGATTTCATTTCAACAAAATTTTTTTAAAACTTTTTCTCTTATTTTCTAAATACATATGTACGTACATACATAGTATTGCTTTATGTGATAACTTACCAGTCCAATAAATACGCCTTGGAATGCAATAACAGTTTTGGATTAATGCTTCTTTAAAAAGTTTATGGTCGGAATGAAAATGAATATATTTAACAAATGTCGGATTGTTTTTATAATATGTCGGATTTCTATGAAACGTTACTTTCACAAGTTCATTAGGATCCATATTTAATATTTTATTTATGGCGCCTTCTTTTTGGTTCTGATTTCTTAAGCTACCCTTTTTTTAGCAACAGATTTCAAAATACGGTGTTGTCGGCTTAAATTCCACGTAAATATTAAACACAATGTTGTGATATTAAACATAAGTTCGCACGGTGATTCATACAACTGTTTCTGTGCATACAACAACTTAATACCAGACACCTGCGCCGAGCAAATTTGTCGGCGGCGGCGGCTAAAATTGAAAAAAGTTTCGGCGGCGCCTTTATTTCAGCTGTGATCCGAAATGATATACAGTTATGGACAAAAAAATAGCGTCAGTATAATTACATATAAAATTTTCTAAATTTAAAAAAAAATGTTGATGTTATTAAGAATATATTTTTTTAAAAATGATCATGAGGATCTTAATTAGCATCTGGCAATGCTTTGCAAATGAAAGCAATATGATTAATCGTTTTACATTACAAATACCATTCGTTACTACAGACAAAAAAGTAGGGTCAGCTGTAAATTACAGTTATAAAAACTTAAAATCTTCAAAAATTAAACGTGTTTTTGTATAATAGTGGTTTGTAAGTAGTAATATCAGAATTAAAAATATAATTAAAAAAATGTATCTCTAAAAATATCCGTTAGAGTCAAAATATGGGTCGTGCAAAGCATTGTACAAATGCTGAGCGTTCCATCATTCAAAATTTAAAAAATAAGGGACAAAGTCAACGTCAAATTGCCAAAACTATCGGAAGATCACAGAACTTTGTGTTTAATGCTTTAAAAGGCAAAGAAAATCATTCAATTAGAGGCAGACCACGGAAGACCTCCGCAAAAGAAGATAATTATATCAAGCTGTTGTCCACTCGGGACCCTTTTAAATCTGCTGCTGCCATCAAAACTGAGACAGGAGTTGAAGTTTCCACTAGAACTGTGAGACGGAGGTTAGTAGAAAAAGATCTATTCGGCAGATCTTCTACAAAAGTACCTAAGTTGACAAAACGACATCGGCAAAATCGCATATTATTTGCAAAAACACATTTGAATTGTGGTGATTCCGTAGTCGTAAAAAAATGGAGAAACGTGTTATGGTTGGACGAAAGTAAGGTTAATTTAATTGGTAGTGATGGAAAAACGTGGGTAAGACGTCCCAAAAATAAAGAACTTTGTTCCCGTTATACAACAAAAACTTTTAAGCATGGAGGAGGTAGAATTATGGTTTGGGGATGTTTCTCCTGGCATGGTGTGGGACCATTGTACTGGATTAAAGAAAACATGGACAAAAACTTATACTGTCAGATATTAAACGAAGTGATGCTACCATATGCCGAATGGGAAATGCCAGTAAAATGGATATTCCAGCAGGACAATGATCCGAAACATACTTCGTATCTTGTGAAAAAGTGGTTTCTGGATAACGGTGTGAACGTAATGCAATGGCCAGCACAATCTCCGGACCCTAATCCGATAGAAAATTTATGGAAAATCGTAAAACAAAAAATTGGACCACTAAAATCAAAAAATAAGGAGGAGTTGTGGGAGAAAATTAAAGACGCTTGGTATTCTATTCCAAATAAGACTTGTCAAGATTTGGTGGACTCAATGCCAAAAAGGTGCAAAGCTGTTCTTAGAAATAAAGGTTACAGTACAAAATATTAGCTTTAGAACCAGGATTTTAAATCTTGTTTAAGTTTTTTTAATCGTTTTCGTTAATGACCCTATATTTTTGTCCATTACATAAATTATTATTTAAATTTTGAAAGAAATTTGTAATTTTTTGTTTCTCCATTTTAATTTTTTATGTCTTTCTAAAAAAAATTTAACGTTAAGTTAAAAGTGTTACCACATTCACCAAAAAACAAGGAAAGCTGTTCAAAATTAGCATATCAAAATATGCAATATTTTTACTATTAACATATCAAAAAAAGGAAAAATTGTATTTAAGTCAAGTAAAACAAAATATATAAATATCATATTTTTTATATACATATATTAAATATTTATTCTATACAATATTAAAAACATATTTTCATATATTCTTACATGCAAAAAACGGCGGCTGAATTTAAGCCGACTTTAGCTGAATAAATTTTCGGCGGTGGCGGCTTTTAAATTTTATCGACGGCTCGGGTTAGCCGGCTGTCAGCCGATCGGCACAGGTCTCTGCTTAATACTCTAAAATTTCGAGTCTAAATGGTGCGTCTTTAAAACTTGGGGATTCACAAAAATGGAAAAGAAATTCACACTGAGAATGCCAAGCCATTAGCGGGATGCCAGAGTTGTATATGTATTATCATTGCCATTTGCTTTTCTGTTTACACATGTTGTTCGTTTTTGTTAAAAAAAAAGAGTTACCAAGTTGATCATTAAAATATATTTTTTAAAGAAATGGTTATTTTTTTTTTCTGATTAAAATTAAATAATTTACAAAAACTTGCGTTTTTAATATAATTTGTACTTTCAAAATTAAATCATAACTAGATGACCCGTGCGAATATTTCGCACCGTTAGTCGTCATTTTTGTAACATAAAATGAAAATAATTAATAGAAATTTTATTAAAAGTATAAAAATATTAGAAATCATAATATATCATACATATTTACATACATACACACATACATACATATGTTTAAATGCTTTTATAATTATTTCTAAAGCACTTTTTTTGTCGGTTGCAAATATCTCTCATACCATCGCACCAAATTTAATGAACGATATCTCATTTAAAAGCTTATATCTAACACTAATGGCAAAAAATAATTAGAAATTGAAAAATTAATATTTTCATTGAAAAAAATTATATTTTACAATGTTAGAGGTAATGGCATGATCATCGTTAACTTTTTACGAATTCTTAATACAAACAAAAATATCTTTAAACGTACGCACTCGAGAAAAATCCACGTATAACTGCCCATGTGAAAAGACCGTTTCTGATAAATACAATCCTACCTTTTGAAGGGTTTGACCTTGTGCTTTGTTTATCGTCATAGCAAATTGTTTTCATGTCATTTGAAAAGGCACTGTTAGATCAGAAGGTGTAAGGTTGATTCGGGGTATGAGTACAGTTTTATCGGCATGAATAATTTTTGCTGATATGATGTGCTCTCCCAAGTTTGTTACAATTAGCCTGGTACCATTTATTAACCCATGTTTAGCATTAAGATTTCTGATTAACATTATATACTTTATTATATAACTTACAGTTAGAAAATTGACAAAAAAAAAATTTTTTTGCGATTAAGACAAAATCTGGTTTTGGAAATACTATAAGGTAATAAAATAGTAAAAATTAAGAACTAAATAGAAAAAGATGTTTTACGTTGCACGTTATTTTTATTCTTAACTGTTAAATATCAGCTGACACTATATATTGTATATATTAAAATACACCGCATTACTACATTTTATAAAACAAATAATGCCATGATAATAACGACATTACCAAAATTTACAATTGAGCGACCCTGTTTATCGCAATTGATCTAATAACTACTGCAAAGTATTTACAAAACAGCTTTTTACAATTTAATATGCATATTATATATAACTGGCTTAGTCATAAACGGCATTATAGTAAATAGCGGTATTGCCAAAATGGGTGTAAATACATACTATATTATGTAGAACTGCATTACTTTTAAGCGACCCTGTATTAACACACTTGAACAAAAACGTATAATCATAATGACAACAGTATTATCATGCAGTTCTATATAAAATATAATTTTTATCAATGCAAATATTATTTTTTCAATTTCTAATTATTTTTCGTCATTAGTGTTAGAAATAAGCTTTAAAATGAGATATCATTCATTAAATTTGATGCGGTGGTATGGGAGATATTTGCAACCGACAAAAATAAAATGCTTTAGAAATAATATATATGATGATAATAAATATTAACATGTTAAAACTTTAATTACAATTTACCACTTATCCGGTTAATTTTTAACTACAAAATGGTGCGACAGTCAAAATACCATAGTGCAGGTTCTGA
Source organism: Sarcophaga peregrina (assembly GCA_014635995.1). Classification (NCBI taxonomy): domain Eukaryota; kingdom Metazoa; phylum Arthropoda; class Insecta; order Diptera; family Sarcophagidae; genus Sarcophaga; species Sarcophaga peregrina. Next base: position 81,060,278 of record CM025793.1, on the reverse strand, counting down.
GTTTTGTTGAGTAGAACTAAAAAACACTTTAAACTTGTATTATTTGATAAAAACGGTATTATTGATACTAAAAAATATTCTAAACTTGTATTATTTGATAAAAACGATATTATTGATCTTTTCAAAGGAGATTATTGACCACCCGAATATATTTTAACCTATTTTCCAAATCTAAAGTTTATTGAGAAGGGTAGAAAAGAGCCTTTAAAATGATTCAAACTTGCATGTTATGAGTTTTGAATGGGGTAACTTGGAAAATATAAAATTTTTCTTGATAAAAAATCGATATTTCCCTGTTTACCTTATCAAATCCCATATCATATTAAGTCGAATAATAGATATATCTATACTGTTTTAAAAGTCCATCTCTTCCCTTTCCAATAAGATTTAAATTTTCGAAATCGTGGCAGAAATGTTTGTGTAAGCTAGAAATTAGTGCATAAATTTAAAAAAAAGTAACAGTTTTTGTCAAATAAGTCTCGTTTGGAGGGTTCGAGAGAGTATACAAAAAAAAAAAACTTGTTTTTAAGTTCTACTCACCTAACTGAATAACGCGGGCTATGTCGTTACTCGGCTGTATTTTCACTGTCGCACCTTGTAACTAAATATTTAGCAATTTTAAAATTTTCATTGAAAATTATTCAAAATTTTCCCTTTTTTAACACAAAATAAATTTTTATTTACATTTCTTACTCTTCCTAGTTTATCGGTAATTTTCGCTTTGCGTATCTGTTGCTTCTACCACATACGCGGTCCATACCATGCGTTTTCGCGTCAAAGCGTTGCACGCATTTCATACCTTCTTCGCATTTTACGCTTCAAGTTACATGCAACGCTTATTGCGTGCCAATGTTTGTTTTGATCAGCTGTTAACAACATAAAAAATTAATTAATTTTAATTAAATTTTTATTGAGTTTGTGAATATAATATTTTGTGCCACAAGTATGCACAATAAGCTCCAAAAGAACTGAAAACGATTTTGGGTGCGTCCTTTGTACTTAGAACGAGATGTGTCCGGTTTTTTGCCGAAACTTTCCTAAAGTTAAACAAAAAATAAAAAAAAACAACTTGTCACAATCAGCTGTTTTGTACGCGCGTCGCTTGTGATGCTTACAAAAGTAGAAAGTAGATCTAATTTTCGCGTTCTATGCGTCAAGGCATCTTATGCGTTTGTGCTTGTAACTTGCACCAAATAATTCTACTTTTTTGACAACCGCGTAGAACGCGTGGTGTAGATCTCTAGCTTTAAGGCTGCTGTTTTCAGCGGTTTTCAAACGTCATAATTGTCAACTCTGGTAACTCTGTGGTACAAAATATCTATCGATTAACGTCGTCAAAAATTTTGTTACCTTAAACTTCGATTTGCGTCGTCATTCGATTTACGTCGCCTCTGTTGTTTATAAACAAAATCAGGTGACTTCCCTTTTAAAAGAAATTCAAAACATTTTATAAAAATTTAGTATGAGTTCTTTGAAATTCGATTTACGTCGTCGTTTTTCCGGAACATTCTACCACGTAAATCGAGGGAATATTGTAAATGCCTTAATGTAGATCTCGCACCTTTTTTAATATCATTATTACAAAAACAAACTGAGATACTAGGTCGTAATCCTGACTAAAGGAAATTGAATGACCAATTATGTATGTATGTATGTATGTACTGTGAGCGTCAAAATAAAGTGTACAAAAGCATTTGTTTTAATAGAGTTCTTATTTCAGTCTTTAAATATACGACTATATTAACTTTTTGAAGTTTTTATGACTCAATGTTATATTCTCTTCTTAGTTCTAAAAAATAAAATAAAGTTTTTTACTTAGACTAAACTTATAAAACAAAAATAAAATATAATCCATTTTTTTGGCGTCAAAAAAAAGTGTATAACATTTTGTTTCCATAAAAATAAAGGAGATTCAGTATTTTGTTGCTTTTCCTTTTGATTTAATAACTGCACTCAGTCTTCGAGGCATTGATTCTACAAGTTTTTTTTGTTACATCAGATGAAATTTTCTGCCACTCTTCCATTATAACGGATTTTAGCATAACCTTATTGCTAATTGTCTTTTTTCGAATCTGGCGGTCTAGATGCTTCCACAAATGCTCTATTGGATTTAAATCCGGTGATTGGGGAGGATGATCCAGTACTTTAGGAGTGCGGTAGAGTAGCCATTCTTTCACTATATTTGCGGTATGCTTGGGATCATTGTCTTGCTGGAAAATCCAAGAGCCTTGCAACCCCAATTTCTCTACACTGGTTGGCAAATCAAAATATTCCGATAATCAGTTTTATTCATAGTACTTTCAATAAAAACCAAACTTCCAACTCCACTTGCCGCCATACATCCCCACACCATCACCGAACCCCCTCCGTGCTTAACCGTGGATATTAAATTTTGTTCGGCATACTCATTATTTTTAATTCTCCACACTTTTACGGGTTTTTTCTGGCCGAATACCTCGAACTTACTTTCGTCGCTAAAAAGGACATTATTCCAGAAAGAAACGTCTTTGTTTTCGTATTTTTTTGCATAATCGAAACGTTTTTTCTGATTAACAGTAGATATTAGCGGCTTTTTTCGTGGGAATCGACCATATAACCCATTTGCATGTAATGCTCGTCGTATTGTACTGGCACTTACGTTAGTACCTGTTGTTGCTGCAACTTCCTCTGATATTTTAACAGGACTTTTAAATGGATTTTTCTTCACATAACGCACTATAGTTCTTACTTCAGCCTCATTCAAACGTTTTGGTCGGCCTGCTCCTGGGAGATTTTCTATTTTTTCCGAATTTTTTGTATTTGTCAATTATTTTTTTCACAGTATTTTTTTCACAGACTTCTCTTGATAATAGTGCCAATTTTACGAAAAGTTCTACCTTCATCGCGAAGTTTTAATACAAGTTCTCTAACATCATTGGAAGTTTGTTTACCCATTTTTAAAAATTTACTTTTCACAAAAAGTTTTTACTCTGCCGATTGCAACTAATTAAAATTAACGTCAACAACATTTCAATAGAATACAAAAGACGTAAACAACCAAATATAACGGAACTTTTTACAGTACGACCTCGTTAAAATTACGCAGAAGTAATTTGTACACTTTATTTTGACGCGTAAAATATGGACTAGATATTATTTTTGATTAATTTACTTAAGCTATTGCAAAAAAAATTTTTTGTGGTTGTTTTAGAATTAAGTAAATAACAATGTAATAAGACAAAAAACACAAAAATTTATAATTTAATTTTATATCCAATGCATAACATAGAGGATTTATTATAACAAAATATTTTGTACACTTTATTTTGACGCTCACAGTATGTATTACAATAACAAAAACAATGACATTTAAAAATACGTTTTGCCATTTCCCTTAAGGCATTATTTATTATTTTTATGAATTACGTAGACAATATTTATAATTTTCTATAAAGCACACACAATAAATAGGACAGTAATATAGACAAATAGGTATTACAAATAAAAAAATCAAGAAATTAAGTTGTAAAATTGATAAACACCAAATATTTCTTTTATTTTCTATTTCAAACAAATTTTATTTCCTGTTACCTACATTACTCGGAGGATTTCAATTTAAGGTTATCATTTCTCATTCCCAACACAAAAATGTTGAAAAAGAAAACAAAAACAAAATACATACAACAATAAATTACTAATGCTGTAAATAATACCAAAATAACAGAATAAAAACAATAATAATCAAGAGTGTGTGTGTGTGTGAGTGTGTGCTTAATTTTTTTGTTGCTTTTCAGTTAAAGCATTTGAAAAAAAAACAAAACACAAGAAAATCCTTCTTTATCGCTATCAAACATAACCTCAACAAACAACAACAACAGCAAAAAGAATAATAAATCCGCTTAAACACAGCTACCACGGTAACAAAACCCAACATTCCAACATCATTGTGGGGATGTTTAACACCACGCCAAGAGTAACTTCACACCTTTTTTTTCTAGGCATTAATTTTCTTAATCTTTACAAGAGAGACTGAGTTATTCCCTCTCTCCCTTTTTATGATTTTAATATGTTTGCATTGCCTGATTTAAAACAGTACTATCTATCAGCACTGTGTTCTCTGTGCATTTGAATAGATTGTGTATTGTTACTCTTATTTTAACTTTATATTAACTTTATTGCTGTATAGTAGGCGAACTACAGTAGCGAGCACAAAAAATGCAACACTGTGCCATATGATCCTTAATAAGATCTGTTTCAAAATAACGGTAACTAATTTATCTATTTTCTTTTGCTGTTAATTCTTTCAATTATAAGTTTTCAAAGTAACCACAGTTTATTCCAAATTCTGCTTTAAAAAGTTAAATATTTTTGAATTAGTGAAAAAAGTGCAAATTTTTAGCGAGCAAAAAAAATGCAACATAATAAAAAAAATAGTTAAAGTAAGTTATTTATTTAATTATAATAGAAAATTTCTTAAATAAGTTATACAAAATGTGTTTTGTAATAGAAGCAGCTCTCAGCTCTCAGCTGACAGCAAAACTGCAATCAATAAAGCCTTAGAAGAATGAAAATCCATGCGTGAAGTTGGACACCTCTTTGGTGTAAATCAATCAACCGTATGTCGGATTAAATCTCGATTTTCCTTGAGAAATAGTGTGGAAAGGAAACCAGGTAGTGGTAATCCTCGAAAAACTACCTCACGCCAAGACCGCCAGATGCTTGCACTGGGTAAAAAAGATCCACGAAAGACCGCAGTGGACGTTGCTAATTTCGCAAATGGGAGTCTCTATAGGCGTTCACACTGTTCGCCGTAGGTTGAAAGAGGCTAATTTGCATGCGAGACGACCCGCAAAGAAACCTCTCATCAGTGCAATCAATAAAAAGAAGCGCCTGGAATTTGCAAAACGTTACAAGGATTGGTCAAATGAACAATGGGCTAAAGTCTTGTGGAGCGATGAAAGCAAATTTAATTTGTTTGGCTCCGATGGGATAAATTTTGTTCGAAGACCGCCTGGACAGAGATATTCTCCAAGATATCAAATTCTAACCGTAAAACATGGTGGTGGATCAATAATGGTGTGGGGTAAGGAACGATATGTTTAAAAAAAATTATTGATTTTACGTCACGTATTTACAGGTGCGTTTTCCCGTGATGGGGTAGGTCCCTTAACTCAAATCGAAGGAAAAATGGACGCCAAGAAGTACTGTGAAATCCTTGGAGAACACATGCTTCCTCATCTGCGGGAAAAAATGCCTCCTGGTAGCATATTCCAACAGGATAACGATCCAAAGCACTCAAGTCGCTTAGCTCGAAACTTTTTAAACGACAATGATGTCAATGTTTTGGATTGGCCATCACAGTCTCCCGATCTAAACCCCATAGAAAATCTATGGGAGCTATTAGATCGGGAAGTTAAGAGGAAACATCCGTCAAATAAGAGGCAATTAGAAGAAATTTTGAAAAGTGAATGGGAGAAAATATCCATTAACACATTAATAGCTTTAGTCGACTCTATGCCTTTTAGGTTGCAAGAAGTCATAAAAAAATAAGGGCTACGCCACTAAATATTAATTTTAAGTTTTTTTTTTGTAAGAATTACTATTTAATTTAAATAGACACATTAAAATTTATGCTGTTGCATTTTTATTGCTCCAATGAAATTCGCACTCTTTTTAATAAATGACAAAATAATGTATCATTAATTAAAAATATTTCCATAATGTTATTGATAATAGGTATCTATAACTGTAGGGATTAATAACCCAAAGAAATATTTTGAACTGGTCACCATTTTTTTAAAATTATTGCACTTAAAGATAATTTTACCCAACGTTGCATTTTTTGTGCGCGCTACTGTATGTGTGTGTGTGTGTTGTTTACTTTTTTTATAACATCAAATGGTACAGGTTTTGCATGCACTTTCTTTTGTTTTTAATTTAAAGTTGAGAAAGAAGAAGAGTTTATTGTTACTGTACTTACTACTACTACTACTACAAGGCTAAATCACTTCATTTGTATGTATGTCTGCTGTTGAGATTTTTTTGTTTTGTTTCAATCTATTCCTGAATAGTCCTGTTCGCTATTTACATGTGCTCTTATTGTCGTTTTTTATTCTACACTTAAAGAAATAAATAATAAATGAAATAATTTATTACTCTTTCGTTTCTTTTATTTACCTATAATGATGGCAAGAAATGTTCATTATTTTTTACTTATTTTATTGCAGCATTTAATAAAAACTGTAGTAGCATATGAATACAATTTCTTGCAGAAATGAAATTAGAAAGTGAATTCCTAAAAAGGATTTTTGAATGCGCCACAATTATAAAGGGTCCGCCAAATAACTTTTTTTTTTTAAAAAATGCTTAAAAAAACTACTGAATATTTTCTCAAATTTCTTTGTTTTATTTGAGAGTACAATTGTTCCGGTTAATAATGGAAAATAATTTCATTCAAATGGCTGCCTTGGCTGGCCATGCAGCAGTCTACACGATGGGTCTAATTTTTAAGCACATTATCGATTGTGTGCAGTTGAATTTCATCAATGGCTTCACGAATATTGTCCTTTAAAGCGTCAATTGTCTCTGGCTTGTCGGCGTAACACTTATCTTTGACGGCACCCCCCAACGGTGTCACATCGCAGCTCCGAGGCGACCAAACGACATCAGCTCTGCGACTAATAATGAGATGTTCAAAAACAGGGAGCAAAACATCGACTGCAGCTTCGGCTGTGTATCACGTAGCGCCTTCCTATTGAAACCAAATCTTGCCAATATTCTTCTTTTCAATTTTTGTGAACAAAAATTCGTTTAATATGACCCAATAACGATTGCCATTGATTGTAACGGCCACTCCCTGTTCATTTCATTCATTATGCCTTTGGACCAAAATCCGCACCAAACACTGACTCGTTTTGAGTGCGTCGGCTTTTCAATGTATGCCTGCAGGTTTCCTGTGCTCCAAATCCGATAATTTTTCTTGTTTACATACCCGCCAAAATCAAAATGAGCTTTATCTGAAAAGATGATGTTTTTTTTTTGCAAAAATCGGCATCTTCTGTAAGTCGATCGCAGGCCCACTTAGCGAAGCGAAAACGCATTGAATGGATGGATATCCGTTCAGCGGAAGGATAAAACTAAGTATCTGTCAAATCAGACATGAGCTAAGTGTTACCATTCACGAAATAAGCATTAGTTGAAAAAAAAAACGTTAGATGGTACACCCGATATGTTTCTTATCCTGGAAATATTTATAAACTTTGCTTTACTATTTGAATTAGTACATAAATACCGGTAAAATTACCCCAATAGCTTAAAAGCCAATAGATCTATTCCAATAAGCTGACACTGAACAGGTCATACAGGTTACGTAACCATGACAGGGTATTTCAGGTATGATTGAAACCAAAAACCTACTTCCTTCGAACTTGAGCATATCTGTGGACAGTTGAGCAGCAAGAACAGCGCTACAATCCCATCCTAAGTTGCATAGACTCTCTACTAGGGATGTCAGACGGGATTAATTTTTAAAAATCCTGGGATTCGGGATAACAAAATCCCGGTATTACAAAATACGCTGCAGTTGAAAAACACTTCTCGCAATCAACATTTGTTGGTAAAATAGTTCTAAGATAGTTGTATGCAGCTTGCAAATATTCACCACCTCTACCACCTCTTGATAGAAATAAAACTATTTTTATGAGTTGAGTATCTAATTCAGTAATCCTATTATTTGATTATATAGGGCTTTTGCATTCTTCGATGGCATCAAATAACTTTTTAGCAGTGGAAGTAGGGTTCTCCTCATTTGAGATTCCATTATCGAAGTCGGGTGATATAGAATTTTTTGTTAGGACTTTTTGCAGTATCAAAATACGTATGAATTCCCAATCCCGAAGAATACCGGATCAAGTTTATTAAGGGATTTCGGGATTTCCCGATTGGCATCCCTATTTTCCACACAGTATACATCGATCGACTGTTGTGTTGCAAGCATTGATTCTTTTCAGGTAATTTTTGACTACTTTTTGACACATATTGGGCGGTATCTCAGCCATAACTTGACGAATGTTGATTTTTAAGCGCTCAAGAGTTGAAGGTTTATCTGCATAAACACGGTTTTTCGCGTAATTTTTTTTTTTTTATAAAATTTGCCCTCAGGGGATGACCCGTACTCATGCAGTGGAAAGAGAGAGGGAAGATGCGAACGGTAAGGAAACGAGTTGCTGCTGGTGACTATAAAACGGCCAGTGGTATACCTTCACCATTAGACAGTCTACAACAATCGTCTCCATAAAGCCCGCAGTTTCTCTCACCACTTATGTCGTGTGTGTTAATTTTATGCAGAAGTGGCGGGACCTACAGTTTAAAGTTGACTCCGAACGACAGACTTTTGAAAAACAAGAAGAGAAAGAGAAGAAATCGGCGAAAAAATATTTTTCGTATTTTTTTTTGTTTTATTTTTGATGTCTGGCCTGGGACTCGAACCCTGGCTTTATGTCTACTAAGCTAGCACACTACCTACTAGACCACGGCGACCCCCAATCCCACAAAAAAAAGTCAAATGGCGTCAAATCGCATGATCTTGGTGGCCACGACGAGAAATTACGTGGCCAGGAAATGTCTCTTGCAATAAAGCCATATTCGCTCGAGTTGTGTGGCATGTGGCACCGTCTCGTTGTGACCACATATTCTCCAAGCCGTATTCTGCAATAGCAGACAAAAAAAAAAGTCGATTATCATTCGTTTTCGAAGAAGTAAGGTCCAATCACACCTTCGGACCAAAGAGCGCACTAAACAGTGACTTTTTTTTGGATGTAATGGCCTCTCTTTAATTACTTGAGGATTCTCAGAACCCCAATTTTGTTTATTAACATAAACACGGTCTTTCGCGTTGCCCCACAAAAAAAGGCTAATGGTGTCAAATCGCATGATCTTGGTGGCCAGTTTATATCGCTACGACGAGAAATTACGCGGCCAGGAAATGTCTCTCTTGTAACAAAGGCATATTCGCTCGAGTTGTGTGGCATGTGGCACAGTTTTGTTGAAACCACATATTCTCCAAGCCGTATTATTCAATAGCAGGCAAAGAAATCGGTTGTCATATGACCATAACGCCTCAACTTGACGTTGACAGACGTTCCATCGTCGTTTTCGAAGAAGTAAGGTCCAGTCACACCTTCGGACCAAAGAGCCCACCAAACAGTGACTTTTTTTTTGGATGTAATGGCCTCTCTTCAATTACTTGAGGAATCTCAGAATCCCAATCACCGTCTCGTTGTGACCACATTTTTTCCAAGTCGGATTCTTCAATAGCTGGCAAAGAAATCGGTTGTCATATGACCATAACGCTCCGAATTGACGTTTTCGAAGAAGTAAGGTCCAATCACACCTTCGGACTAAAGAGCCCACCAAACAGTGACTTTTTTTTGGATGTAATGGCTTCTCTTTAATTACTTGAGGATTCTCAGAACCCCAAAGATGACAATTTTGTATATTAACATAGCCACCGAGTGTGAAATGTGCTTCATCGCTGATGAAAATTTTGTTCGAAAAATTGCCGTCCATCGCCAGTTGATCGAGCAGCCATTCCACGTATCTACGACGTTGTGAATGGTCAGCTGGCTTCAGTTGTTGCGTGAGCTGGACTTTATATGGTTTTAGGTGAAGACCTAAATGCAAAATACGTTATAATGTGCCATAAGAAAATTCTAATTGCTAAGAACGATGAGGAATCGACACATTCGGGTCTTCAGCAACACCTTCACTTATGTAAACCAAAATCTCCTTATAAAGCACGATACGTGGCTGTGGCAGAATCACCATTTTTGTAATAGGTTTTGATAATTTTTATACGTTAGCGATCCATGTCAGACGTTCAAAAAAAATTGTTTCACAGATGTCAAATTCCAGTTCCATACTCTTTTGAAACCACGAAATGGATAACCCTTTATATTGTAGATATCACCTCTACTTACCATTTTTATCGAATTTATTTCCTTCATTACTTGCCTTATTATTTTCCATATTTTCATATCATTTTGTCGGGTAATGGTAACCCTCCTTTGTACTAACGGTACTTTCTAATTGAAAATTATAAAAATATCCAAGGCTGTGCGTGTGTGTGTGTGAGTGAGCGTGAGTGTATAAAAGAACACGTGTGCTAGTTATGAAAGTTCAAATGTCTCAAAGACTTTCAAGGGGGAAAGAGATTATGAGCGTAAGTTTACTAACACAAGCAAACTTTTTTGTTAATTCACTTCTCTATAGGTCCTGCTGTGAGAAGAGCTTTAAAAATATTTTTTTTAATGCCAAAAACAAAAACAAATGTTTTCTTGTACCATATGGTAGCGAATTTTGTAAAATTTTTTTTATCTTCTTCTTCTTTCGATAAATAAATGTAAGAATATCGATGACAAAATTCGTTAAATCGTAAGTAAATTACATAATTTAATGGAAATTTAAATGATTATTATCGTAATAAAATTATTTAAATAATATTCATGCGCCAGACGTCTTGCAGTGCCTTAATTTTTATTTGATTTTATCGTTTGGTGGTGGTTTTTTTGTTATGCTCATACAGGGTGACTGATATATAATGTAACAAAGTAAAGCGTTATATTATATTCAATTTTTTCTTTAATTTTATTGTTCAAAAGCAAAAAAAAGTTGGAAATAACATCAAATTTTAGAATCAGTTTAGATTTGGTACGAATTATGGCCTTCAAACGGCCGCCAAAGCCATTACAGGCTGCACGAAAGTGGCTCTGCGGTATTTTGGCCCATTCCCGGCAAAGCGCCATCTTGAGATGATCGACATTTTGGTATTTTTTAGTGAGAACCTTACTCTCCAAAATGCTCCAGGCGCAAAAGTCCAACGGATTGAGATCCGAAGATTTTGGTGGCCATTGTGCGGTAGATATTAAGCGAGGAATCTCCTCTTTAGGTTAGGTTAGAGGACGTGTACTTGTCAATTCTGACAAGTACTCGGTGGTCGAATTGACCCATTGCACTACGTCCTAGCTTCTCACACCACTTATGTTGTGTGCGTTAATTTTATACTTGAGTGGCGGGACCTACAGTTTAAAGTCGACCCTGAACGCCACATTTTTTGATCTCAGAGTTTTTGCAACAAATCTGGTGAGAGGAAGTCACCGAAAAATTATTTTAAAATTTTCGTTTTGATGTCTGACCTGGGATTCGAACTCGGGTCTTTCGTATAATAAGCCAACACACTACCTACTAGTCCACGGCGGCCTCCTCTTTAAGCCATTCCTGATTGAAGCTTGTTGAATGCGGTGGTGCTGAATCCTGTTGTAATGTCCATGGTCTGCGGCCGAAATGTCTGTCTGCACAGGGCTTCAATACTGTCTTTGAGACATTTTCCCGATAATATTCGGAATTTATTTTAACCACACGGTCGATGAATACGAGTGGGGAGCGATCCTCGGCCGTTACGACGGCCCACACCTTTACCATCGGCGGCGCTTGAGTTCTGGTGGCTAATCGCAGGTGTAAATTTTCAGCTGACTTCTTTAGCAAGTAAACCCGATCATTTTGATTGTTCAAAAACTGCTCATCGGAGAAAACCAAATTTGGTAACTGGTCACTTTCGTGCAAGCGAAGTAACTCCTTGGCTCTTTCCAGTCTAATTTTTTTTGTTCATCGGTAAGCTCTTGCACTTTTTGGAACTTTAATGGCTTTAGTCCAAGCTCATTTTTCAATATGTGCATCCATTCTTGCGATATGTTCAGCTCACGAGCAATTTTTCTACCACTACGGCGTGGATTTCAATCAGAAATGGTCTTCACTTCTCGGATCATTTCTGGTGTTGTTACTGTTTTTTTCGTCCACTTTTTGGACGCAATGCAACACTGCCAGTTTTACGGTAGCGGGTAATGGTACGAGTAACAGCATTTAAGTACTGGAGGGCTCTAACGGTATCACACTATCACGCTTGAATTCTATCACGATTAACTTTTTTCTCAATGCAATAGATCAAAATGCTTTTGTAAGCTTGTAAATAATAAAATGAACTGTCACTGGAATAAATCTGTCAGCTGTCAGATGAGCGGTTTACAAATGATAACAACCTGAAGTTGGTTGCAATACATATCAGCCACCCTGTACACATGTACATATTAATTAATAATTTTGTCAATCGCAACAGATTTGGTTTTATAAATTGAAAAAGAGCCGAAATTTTCCTTAGGTAATTACGTAGAGGTGGGTGGTTGTCCATTTCAGATAGTTGAATGGACACACGCTACGTAGGGGCCATTTTGTTATCACAGTTTTTCCACTCGGAGCTTCTGATGAACAGACTTTGACTGCCAATGTCAATGCGTTACAGCTCTTCCAAATCATCTATGCAGTAAGTACAAAGGTCTTTTAAAAAGGGGTGGGGCATATACCCACTAAGTGAAGAATAGTCTCCCCTTCTTCTTCTTATTCTCTGCAGCTTCTGCAGAAATCATTAGCAAAGTGTACAAGACCAATGGCCTGTAATGAGCGTGTCTCTTTGGTGTTTAAGCGAACATGCCTAGCACTCTTCATCCAGCCTTGGCTAGATTTTTCACGCCATTCTATCCATGTCCGAGACCGCTCATCTATCGTTGACTACAAATCGACGACTGCATTGTCAGTTATTAGTTTGCATGTTCTCAGAGCAATTCCCAAAGTCGTGATTTTGTCGGGGAGTTGAACGGAGAGGTACAACCTCGTCGAGCCAGTTTATCAGCCCTACAGTGACCTGGAATATCATCATAACGGAATGAAATATTTATTCGAGACGATTAACTAATAAGTTCATTTCATCTAAATGTTGTCCTCGCCGTGGTCTAGTGGGTAGTGTGTTGGCTTATTAGACAAAAGGCCCGGGTTCGAATCCCAGGTTAGACATCAAAACGAAAAAATATTTCTTCTCGGCGACTTCCTCTCAGCAGATTTCTGGCAAAGACTCTGAGAGTAAAAATTGCCATGGAAAGCTTCTAAAAAATCTGTCGTTCGGAGTCGACTTTAAATGTAGGTCCCGCCACTCATGTATAAAATTAACGCACACAACATAAGTGGTGTGAGAAGCTAGGTCGTAATCCTGACTGAAGGGTTGTAATGGCCAATTATGTATGTATGTATGTTGTCCTCGGCTACGCTATAGGTAGTCCGTAAAAGGGTTCCATCTCTTCGGCTAGTATCTCACCAATTATAGAGAGACATCAGGCATCATCTCCCACAAAATAGTCTAGTCGGGTCAAACACGCGAGATTTTTAGGGGCAATTAATTGCCCTTGTCTTAAAGTGTGTGATAGTTGCTGATCACTTCTAAGTAGATTCACATTAAAGCGTGTCAGCATGATGAACATGTCAAACAAGTCTAATTTATCCATTTGGGCCAAAAGTGACAATATTTTGTTCTTGAATAAAAAGCTTTAAATATGACGGCGACCTTCTTCGGGGTACATCGCCGTCTCTTTAAGTGCATCTGTTTGTACAATGAGTCAAAAAGAAGTTTCGCCGCTCAAGTTATAGAAGAAGCTTATCCGCTCTGACACTATATCACTCACTCATTATTAAGTTTTGTAAGAATGCTTTCACTATCTGGTCCTATCTGTATAGGACAGAAGTTGAAGTTCCCCAGACTTTACTGGTTAAGAATCGGACGGATATTGGAATACGTATTCTTTTAGTCTTTAAATATCTACTTAATATCTATTTGCAAAGAAATTTGTAATCGAATTTTGATTTTTAAGCTGTCTGGTCGATTTCCCATGTTAAAGGGAAATTTTTCTCCCCAAAAAATCGAACTACGAACTATTTTCTTATTCGTCTTGCTCTCCTAATCAGTATTTTTTTAAATTCAATCCTGAAAAATTACTCCACGGAAAGAGTATTGACCTTAGCGATGAAAATCATCTTAGAAATGCTGGACATTCTGAAGACTTCGATAAATTTTATTTTTTTGAAAGCGATAACACCGATAACAGTATCCAAAAACTTGTTATTTAATTCAATAACACACAGATTTATCGATTAAAATGTTAAAGATTCATTCAATCACTGTATTATGTTAATTTCTAAGAGAATTTAATAAAATTTCTCTTAAATTAAGGTGGCCGGACATTTCGGAATGCCTTTGAACTCTCTGGATTTAATGAATGAATTTTTGTTTAAGCCTGCGCACTAGACATGCCGGCTATGTTGATGATTTTTTTCAAGAGAAACTTTCTCTTCTCTTCTAACCTAATCATGTTGTTTACATGTTAATACCCTACGCCACTACAGAGGTTGTACATGCTTTCAACTTAAGTTTGTAACCCTTTAAGAATGTATTTTAAGGCCCACATGTGATTTTTTTTTAACGGTCTAGCATTAAACTTCTATGTTAAATGGAGCGCATAGCAACAAATTCTATTCATTTGGTTTCAGGATGAACCTGAATCGCACCGAAATCGGAATGGTCCGAAATATCTTTAGAGAACTTCAGAAAATTTGTACACAGGTTTACTAAATGGAGTCGAGTTCATTGATGACAGATGTCAAAACGAATTAGAGTCCATGAAACTAAGATTTTGATTTCCAACAACAGAAATGATTGAGGAGAATATTGTTACGTTTTTAACTTTTTAAAAACGTTTAAATATGAGTTCGTTAATTACAAACAAAGTAAAAACAAAAACGTATTAATTTCAATTAAACGCTTCATTGTCCACACTATCTTATGTCCCACTGTTCCCATTTGTACCAAGTATATAACAATCACTACAACAGTAATCTGTTTATTTGCTATTCCGCTCACAACGGAGATTTTCAAACCGTGTCCGATTTCTTCACACGCAACTTCACACAAGGCTGACTGAATTCTTACTGACTCGTTGCCTGTTTTGTTTTGCCTTTTTATATGCACACGTTATCAGTCTGAAGAAGGTTCTTAAAGCAGAAAGTTCGGGGTTTCGCCTGCTATAGAGTTATAGCGACTGTTTGCGTAGTTTTTACACGTTGCTTGTTGTTGCAAACCATTTCCTCTCATACTTGTTGTTGTTGGTTTACTTGGAACAAGTTCGATGTATTTGTGTATAGGTTCTGTTTACATTTTTAATTTTCATTTCATTTTCGTAACAATATGAGAGAGAAGAAAATAGATAAGGAAATAGAAAGAAGATAGAGGAGAAGATAGGGAAGAAGAGAGAAAAAAGATAAAGATGAATAGAAAATAAGGTAGAAAATAAGGGTTTAGAAGACGGTATAGAAGAAGGTGTAGAAGAAGATAGTGAAGAAGGTGGAGAAGAAGATTGAGAAGAAGGTATAGAAGAAGGTAGAGATGAAGATAGAGAAGAAGATAGAGAAGAATATAGAGAAGAAAATAGGGAAAAAATAGAGATGAAGGTAGAGAAAAACAGAGAATAAGGTGGAGAAGAAGATAGATAAAAGAGTATAGATAAAAGGGGATAGAGAAAAAGATAGGGAAGAAGTTAGAGAAAATAGAGAAGAAGGTGGAGATGAAGTTGGAGAAGAAGATAGAGAAGAAGAGAGAGAAGAAAATAGAGAAGAAAATAGAGACGAAGGTAGAGAAGATAATAGAGAAGAAGGTAGAGAAGATAATAGAGAAGAAGGTAGAGAAGAACTTCGAGAAGGAAATACAGAAAAAGATACAAAAAAGGATAGAGAGAAGAAGATAGAGAAAGGGGTATAAAATTAGATATAGGAGAAGGTAGGGAAGAAGGTGGAAAAGGAGGTGGAGAAGAAGGTAGAGGAGAATATAGAATAGAAGATAGAGAAGAAGAGAGAGAGAAGAAAATAGAGAAGAACTTCGAGAAGAAAATACTGAAAAAGATAGAAAAAAGGATAGAGAGAAGAAGAAAGAAAAGAGTGCAGAAAAGGGTATAGAAGAAGATAGAGAAGAAAATAGAAAGGAAGAAAGAAGACAGATAAAGAAGACAAGAGTGTGAAGAAAAGATGAAATTCAGCCTTGATTAGAGTAGAGATTTATTATTGGTTAACACGTTCGCTGCCAAGACTATATTATATGAAGTCATTAACCAAAACCCAGTTATTGCTTGGTAAGAGCATATATTTTATCTTACATAATCATTTAAAAGCATAAAAGCAAAGACGAGTATACTCGTCGTTGGCAATAGGATGGCAGCAGAAGGACTCGATATCCTTTTTCGTATTGCTTACGGTTCGTTGAAATAATAATCATGCAAAGGATAAAATAGAGAAAATGAAATAAAATCATTTACAAAGACGAGTATATTCGTCGTTGACTATAAAAAGGCAGGAGGTCTCGATATACTTTTTTGTATTTGCTTATGTTTTAATGGGAAAACAAATAATCTAGGTGATTTAGATGGGTAAAATAAACAAAATGGAGTGAAACGAGACACATTGCAAAAATTGTTAGCACTTAGAAATTCACTATTGTCGATTGGCAAAAAAATTGGGTAATTCAAAAGCCTGCATGTTATAATGTATTTAAAGTGAGACGTGTATACTCGTCTTGGCAGTGGGGGATACCCTGTCCTTGGTAGCGAATGTGTTAATAAAGGACCTAATAACGCTAAAAAACGAATGCACTTGTAATTGCAGGGCAACAAATAGTCGGACTATACCATAACCATACTTTTGTTTTCACTCGTAAATATTTCGTTTATTTATCATCACGAAGCAACCACATGTTAAACTGTTTCTATCATCATTATCATCATCATCGTCATCATTATGATTGTCTCTAATAACAACGTAATCGTTATTATCATTAATTTTTGTTGTATTTGTTGTTGTTATCGTAAATATTCGTGTTTTTTTCTATTCACAATTTTCTTGTGTTGGTCCTCTAACGTAAATCGTCGCTTAGGCGGCAAACAGTTTCCATTCGTAGGGCGTGCAACAAACAAGTTGCAAAATCTTAAACGCGCATCAACATTGTTCGTACGCAACAAACGGAAGAAGAAGAAGAATTGAAATTCAATTGAAAATTTAATCTTTGTGGAATATACTGACTTTACTTCACTTTAGTAATGTTACGGTTTTCATCACTAGAGATGATTTACGTATCCGATCCGTTCAATTCATTCGTTGTCAATTCAAGCGCAAAAATTTTATTTTAGACAATTTGAATGCGGATATCGTAATACGGGAAATTAAAGTGGAAAAACAAAACAAAAAATATTTTTGAAAAAATTGCAAAAGGACTAGTGTTGTAATATGAAATGAATTTTATTTGCGGCCGGAAGTGAAAATTAAAAAATAAAAAAAAAAATCGAAATAAATTAAATAATGAAGTTTTATTAAAAAAAAAAATGTAGAAAAAATATTTATTAATATGAAAAATAATAATAATAAAAATTTTGAATAATTACAAATTTAATTACATTTTTTAATAAAAAAAAATTAATAATAAAAAAAAAAAAATAATAAAAAAATAATAAAAAGTAATAAAAAAATAATAAAAAAATAATAAAAAAAATTATAAAAAATAAAAAAAAATATTAAAAAATAAATAAAAAATAATATAAAAAATAATATAAAAAATAATAAAAAAATAATAAAAAAATAATAAAAAATAAAAAATTAATAAAAAATAATAAAAAAAATAACAATAAAATAATAAAAAACTAATAAAAAATAAAAAAATTAATTAAAAAAATTAAAAAACAAAATTGTGTACCAAGTGAAAAAATAAAAAAAATAATTCTTTTAATTAATGTTTAAACATTAAAGCGAATCAAAACTAAAAAAAAAAATGTTTAAGAAATATAATAAAAAATTATTGAAAATCTAATCGATGGCAACCACAGTTTAATTGAGCTGCCAATAATCAGAAAAGGTAATACAGAAGGCAACTGGCTAACGTATTAAAATTTTGCTTAAAAATAATTTTTTCAGCGATTAAAGATTTTTGGTAGTCAATTGAGAAAGTTAATATCGAATTGTCATCGATAATCGACCACAATTAATAGTTGGAGTTTACCTTAAAGTAACTTATCTTAAAGGTGACTTTAAAGTAACTTTAACTTTAAACTTTAAGATAAGTTACTTTAAGGTGACTTAAAGGTTACTTTAAACTCCAACTGTTAATTGTGGTCGATTATCGATGACAATCGGATATGAACTTTATCACCTGAAAGTAATCTTTAACTTACCTTAGGTAACTTTAAAGTCACCTTTAACTTACCTTAAATTCGCTTTTACGGTAACTTTAAAATCACTTCTTTTCATTGTTATAACCTAATGACAATATAATGTCAAATATATCAAATATATGACAGTGGCGGAGCAATGTCGATAAAACTGCTCAATAAAATAGGATATTTCATCCAAAAGTGGTGCAATTTACAGAATGATTTTTTTGAGAAGTTTTTCATGACAATTTTTTTATTTATTCCCAGGGACTATTATAACAACTTGGGGTTAAAGTTGAGTTTAGTTAAAGATAACTTTAAGGTAACTTTAAAGTCACTTTTAACTTCTCTTCATTATTATAACCTAATGACAACATAATATCAACTATATCAAATATATAACAGTGACGGAGCAATGTCGATAAAACTGTTCAATTAAATAGGATTTTTTTAAACCTGTGGCAACGAAGGGCCTCTTAATTTCATCCAAAAGTGGCGCGATTTACAGAACGACAGATTATGTTTTTTTTGAGAAGTTTTTCATGACAATTTTTTTTTATTTATTCTCAAGCCTATTATAACAACTTGGGGTTAAAGTTGGGTTTGGTAAATAGTGACTTTAAAGTTACCTTAATGGTTACTTTACCTTTATTTTATTAAAGTCAACTTTAAATTCTTTTCATTATTATTACATAATAAATTTTACATGACAGTTCCTTTTTTATTCTCAGGCCTATTATAACAACATGACATTAAAGTTGGGTTTACTTAAAGGTAACTTTAAGGTAACTTTAAAGTCACCTTTAACTTCTCTTCGTTATTATAATCTCTAATGATGAAATAAAGTTAACATTTTTCAAATATATGACAATGCCGGAGCAATGATAAAACTAATTCAGCAGTTTTATCCACAGAATATTTTTAAAGCAGTGACAACGAATGGCTTTTTTTGTTGTTGTTGTATATGCTCATTTTGTTTAAGTTTGAAGTTGCCATATTGAAAATAATATATAATATGGCAAATTCAAATATAAACTTAACTTTAAAAGTTAAAGTTAGAATGATCCTCCCATTAGCTTAACGCTGACTTTTAACTTATTAGATTCTCATAATAATGAAAAACAATTTATTGGCCCTTTAAAATCTTCCCTTTAGTTAACAGCAAGTTGTAATAATGGCCCTTAGAATTTTTGCCAGTAATGTGGTGAGAGGAAGTTGTGAAGAAATTTTTTTTTCATATTTCCTTTAAACCTTGCCCTCATGCCTAATATGCCAACGCATACATTTTTTCTTTTTTTTTAAATCGCTTTGACTTTTAAAATTACATAAAATCACATGGTTTTTATTTTTCAAGTGCACTTTCAAAGAGAAACACTTTTAAGTGCGTATGAGCATTAATTATTTTCATTCGTATTAAATATCAATCATACGCCCCAACTGTGCACATGGATTTGATATCCACTTACAAACAATATACGAGTACATACTGGTTATAAAAGAAAAATGAGAGGAAAATGAAAGGAAAATGAAACTAAACCTTGGAATTTTACAAAAAAAAATATAAAAAATATGAAAATAATAATTTCCTTATTGGAAATATTGGATATTGAAGATAATAAAGTTGAAAAATCATGTATTTTCACCAAATATGCCTCCATAAATCGGGAAAAATTCGCTTAAATTTGTAAAGTGGTTGGATATCTATTGGATCAAGGACTTTAAAACTGGTTTTCTTACGGTAGATTGTTACCTTAGACCGGATATAGAAGCGAATTTGCTAACTTTTTCTTCAAATTAACAAAAAGCGGGAAAATCCTATAAAAATTTGACCTAGTAAGTTTATATAGCCATAACCTTAAGGATTCTGCAACAGGTTTCCTTACAGTCGGGTGTTACTTGGAACCGTAGCCTGACGTTGAGTTTAATTGTTCTCTGCAAGTAATTAGAAAAAATTCTCTATATAAAGCAGACAAAATTGTGGGTGTCTTTCATTTTTTTTTTTGTCGATGACTTCCAGTTTTTGTTGATGGCTTCTACATTTTTGGGCCGATAACTTGCATGTTTTTATTGATGATTTGTATTTTCTTTGCTAGTTGACTTGCATTTTGTTTGGTAGTTGAATTGCATTTTTTTTTGTCCAAGACTTGCATTTTGTTTTGTCCAAGACTTGCATTTTGTTTTTGTTGATGACTTCCATTTTTTTGGGTCGATGATTCGCATTTTTTGGTTGATGATTTACTTTTTCTTTGGTTTTCGAATTGTGTTCTTTGATCGATAACCTGCTTTTTTGTTCGATAACTTAAATTTTCTTTGCTAGTTGACTTAAATTTTTTGGTCGGTGATTTGCATTTTTTGTTCAATAACTTGCATTTTCTTTGGTAGTTGACTTAGATTTTTTTGCCGAAGACTTGCCTTCTTTGGTCGATGACTTGTACTTTTTGGTCAATGATTTGTATTTTTTGTTCGATGACTTTCATTTTCTTTGGTAGTTGACTTGGATTTTTTTGGTCGATTGCTTGCTTTTTTTTGGTGGATGATTCGCATTTTTTGGTTGATGACTTGCATTTTCTTTGGTAGTTCACTTGCATTTTTTTTGTCGAAGACATTAATTTTTTTGTCGATGACTTGCATTTCATTTATTGATGATTTGCATTTTTTTTTGGTCTATGATTTGTAATTTTTGGTTGATCAATAGCATTTTCTTTGGTTGTTAACGATAAGCTGCATTTTTTGGTCGATGATTTGCATTTTTTGTTTGATGAAAAATACATTAGCTCCGTCACCTATATCTCCGGTTCTAAATACTGCCCGATCGTATCAAAAACTGTTTTTGAATTCTTGATACCAGGACTATCCAACCCATAAGTATTCAGTTTCCATCATTCTAATAAGACTAATTTTGGGACGAAAAGTGCTATCAGTTTAATTCTGCACTACGACAGTTTTCTTTTGTGCTTGACGTAGATGTTTAATCAGAAACTGAACACAATTTTTTAACAAATTTGCTCGTTTTCAAATGAGTCCTATTTAAAAAAATGCGACGGAATCGATGGATGTTGGACTTCAAATATTGTCTATGTTTTATAGGCACATAAGCCAAAACCTGCACATAAAATTTTCTACATACGTTATGCACATAGTGTGTCGGGCACTTAGTGTGTTACGTACTTTGCGTGTCGTGCACTTAGTATGTAGTGCACTTAGTGTGTAGTGCACTTAGTCTGAAGTGCTGTTAGTGTGTAGTGGTGTTAGTGTGTAGTGCACTTAATGTGTTATGCACTTAGGGTATTACGCACTTAGTGTATCATGCGCTTAGTGTGTTACGCACTTAGTGTGTTACGTACTTAATGTATCGTGCACTTAGTGTGTTGTGAATTTCATGAACAGATTTCTGTTTTCGAGGTAAATTTTTGAAGCGTTGTTCTGGTGTTAAATATTGATGATAGCTGAACAATAATCACTTAAAAGTATTTCCCTTGTTTTTCACGCTGTCCATATAGTGTGTATTAATTTTATCCATGAGTGTAAGGAACGATGATTTTTTTTAATATTTTAGAAATTTCACTTTAAGACAAATTATTTGGCATGTTTAAATATATTGAATGCAATATATGTACATACATACATACATACTGTATGTCTGTATGTACATAGTCGTAAACTTTAAGTTCTAAGAAGTCTAAGAAGCATCTTGACGTATGATTAATTTAATAATTTAAAAAACATTACTCATACGCTGCTGGGTGGGTGGGTGATAGTGTGTAATTAAAAAGTTTATGAATTGCTGGAATTACAACAAATAAAGTCTCTTAATGATTACAAACTTCTATGGTTTCTTAATTATTTTTCAGAATTTTCATTATTTTCTCTCATTTATCTCTAACGATTGCATGTAGTTTTAGTACATCGTAACTGTAAGGCTAATGGCAACAGAGTCAACATCGTATGTGTATAGAAAAAATTCTGAGGGTGGTACTTAGGGTTGAGTTTTTAAAGTATAGTGTAATGGAGATCATTGTAATTGACAAGAAGTTATCAAATTTAAAAGGTTGAGAAACCCAACTAGAAGGCGGGCTGTTATATTTTAAAGCGTTCAATGTTAAGTTGGAAGCATTTAGCGGATATTGTGTGTAAAGAGTCCACTAAAAACGTGATTATATTATCGATTTGCATTAAAGATTGGATTTCCTTAAGACTTTGACTTGAATTTTTCGGTTTTCTTACTACTACGGCACGTATCACTTGGGCAACGAAGGAATTACAGCCTTTAGTCAGTATTAAGGTTTAGATTGTGGCTTCATTACGTTGGGTTTGCTAATATTTTCCATTAGTAGCGAAACATATTGTTACCATGGGTTCCGTAATTGCAAGCAAAGTATAAACAAATATGTCTTTAGTATCAATTAAACTTTTTATTGTCCGCACTATTTTATGTGCCACTGTTCAAACTTGATAATACAACAACAATTTATTTGTTTGTTCGTTACTCTTATCACACAACTATTCGCTATAGCTCTTTACACTTTTGTTCTCGTAAGCACTGACAACTGTCAAACCATGACTGTTTTCTTCACACGCAAGTTTACACAGGGCCGACTGAAAAATAAACTTGCTGCGTTACCAGACTTATCGGACTTATATTGAATAAGAAACATACCCATTAACTATGTACACCGAATTCTAGAGACATTTCTGTAATTTTTTGTATTTTCATGGGCCTTGAGGAGAGATTTCTCTTAAATGGTAACCAATTCTGCACAGATTTTCGATCGGTTGAGGCTGAAGAGAGTTTTGCTCACTTCATTTTCTAGTGTGTGTCTTTTGCTTGCTACTATTTCCCCGGTTCCCTTAAATGTTAATGAATTCTACAGACTTTGTCGATCGGGTGAGATTGAAGAGAGAGATTTTAAAAAAGTTTCACTTCTTCAAACTGCAGTTTTAGGAACCTACTTCCGAGAATTTTAAAGCTAAAGCAAAAAAGCCTGATACACCCAAACCCTAAGAGTAATTGTTATCAATTTTAAATAGCTCTCTATTGACTTACTTAGTTAGCCGGGATTACAACCCGGTTTCTCACACCGTTCATCTTAGGTGTATTAAATTTACTTATGAGTGACAGGACCTACTGTTTAAAGTAGCAATAGATTTGAGACATTTGTCATGGCAATTTTATTTTGCCTGAAGACTGTTAAAGGGAATTTGCTGAAAGAAATATTTTTTTCTTGCCTCGTTTTATTCGAGATGTCTGAGTCAGGGTTTAAAGCATGGGCTCTCTCGCCTAATAAGCCAACATTCCACCTACTAGACTACGGCAACTTTTATAGCAACAGAATGTCAAATCGAACACTTTATACCCTTTGACTATTTCAATTTATTACCTGGATTGAACCCCGGAGCTCTTACCACTGGTATTTTAAGGTTAAAGGTCATATATATGTCTTAGCCAGGAATGGAACCACGGGTTCTTGCCTCTAGTATTTTAAGGTTTAAGGTTATATGTTTACCTCTGCCAGGGTTGAAACCTCGGGCTCTTGACCCTGGTATTTTAAGGTTTAAGGTCATATGTTTTCCTCAGCCAGAGTTGGAACCATGGGTTTTTTTCCTGGTATTTTAAGGTTTAAGGTCATACATTTGACTCAGCTAGGATTGGAGCTACGGGTTCTTACTCTTGGTATTTTAAGGTTTGCCTTAGAAAGGGTTTGAACTACGGGTTCTTACCCCTGGTATTTTAAGGTTAAAGGTCATACGTTTGCCTTAGAAAGGGTTGGAACTATGGGCTCTTGTCTCTGGTCTTTTAAGATTTAAGGTCATACTATTACCTCAGTCAGGGTTCGAACCACGGGTTCTTGCCCCTGGTATTTTAAGGTTTAAGGTCATACTATTACCTCAGCCTCAGTAATAGAATTTCGGATCGATCATTTTATACTTTTTGACTATTTAAATTGGTATTTTAAGGCTAAAGGTCATACATTGGTCTTAGCCAAGGTTGCAATCTCAGGGTCTTGCCTGCCTACTAGACTAATGAGACTTTAAGTAACAGAATTTCGGATCGATCACTTTTTATACTTTATTATTTATTTAAATTGAGCTCTGGTATTTTAAGGTTAAAGGTCATACATTTATCTCAGCCAGCATTAGAACCAAGGGCTGTTGTCAATATGCCAATACACTTCCTACAAGACTAAATCGACTTTAAGTAACAGAATTTCGGGTCGATAATTTTTTTATACTTTTTTACTAAAAGGTCCGCCAAATAACTCAAATTTCTGCTTTTTATTTGAAAGTACAATCCTTTGGGTTAATAATGGAAAATAATTTCATTCAACTGGCTACCTCGGCTGGCCAGCAGTAGCCTACACGATCAGTCTAATTTTTAATCACATCAGCGATTGTATGCAGCTCTATTTCACCAATGGCTTCACGAATATCGTCCTTTAAAGCATCAATTATCTTTGGCTTGTCGGCGTAACACTTATCTTTGACGGCACTCTATAAATAATAATCCAACGGTGATAAATCTTTGCTCCGAGGAGGTCAAACGACATTAGCTCTGCGGCTGATAATGCGATCTTCAAAAACAGGGCGCAAAACATCGAAGGTAGCTTTGGCTGTGTGGCACGTAGTGCCGTCCTGTTGAAACCAAATGTTGCCAATATCCTCTTTTGTGAACCAAAATTCGTTCAACATGGCCCGATAACGATCGTCATTGACTTTAAGGGCCACTCCTTGCTTATTTTCGAAGAAACATGGCCCAATTATGCTTCTGGACCAAAATCCGCTCCAAACAGTGGCTCGTTTTGGGTGCATTGGCTTTTCAGTGTATGCTTGCGGGTTTTGAGTGCCCCAAATGCGATAATTTTGCTTGTTTGCATACCGGCTATGATCGAAATGAGTTTCATCTGAAAAGATGATTTTTTTTGCCAAAATCGGCAGCTTCTGTAAGTCGATCGTAGCCCACTTAGTGAAGCGAAAACGCATTGGATGGAACTATATTCGTACAGAGGAAGGATGAAACTAATTATCTGTCAAATCAGATATGAGTTAAGTGTTACCATTCACGAAATAAGCACTAGTTGAAAAAAAAATGTTAGATGGGGGACTAACTGACCTAACTGCTTACAATAGTAAGACGACTTTAAGTAACAGAATTTTGGGTCGATAACTTTTTATACTTTCTGGCTATTTAAATTGACCTCTGGTATTATAAGGTTAAAGGTCATACATATGGTATAAGTGTAAAATCTAAATGCAATTGAATGAAAGAATAGTCTTCCACGTAGAAACTAATTGTACGTTACATGACCTTTCATTATGTAAAATTCAATGTTAGGTCAAAGGTCAAATGTCAATTTTTTGTTAATTTTTTTTTATAAATAATTCCCATTAATTATCAACATTTACAATGGGCAAGTTGTAAAATTCCAATTAAATAGCGTTACTTTTATTTGTTTATTTTAATTGTTGTTTAGAGAAAAAAACTAAAAAAACAATAAAAAAAACAACAACAACTAATGGCAGCAATATCTCAATAAATGAAATCAATAAAAATACTAAAATACACTGCTTCCTCGAATCTTTATTACAATAATAATAAACACACACACACACATTTCTATTTATTTTGTGTTTTCTTCTTCCTCTACACAATAAACAATTTACCCCAGAGCCGGGCGTTTGTAATTTTCTCTAATATAAAAAAAATTAATGCAACTTGTCATTTTATAACTCAAGAACGGGCTTACCTATCCAAGCCAAAGGTTTAGGCTTTGTTCGGACTATTTAGTAGATGGTTTATGTGAAGTTTGCCCCGCCCAATTTTTCGCCCTCATTTTTTATTTATTATAATATCAGAAAACGGTTCCATCGATTTAACTAATTTTTCTTTCAAATGTTTGTTTGTATTTATCCATTTAAAGTTTTCATCAAGAGAAAATTTTGCCCCGCCCACTTTTGCGCCCACTTTTTTTGTTGAAAATTACTTAAAATTAATTAAATCTTAAACTATGCATTTGATGATGTTATGATCTTTTGCAAAGTTATTGCGCATGAGCCGATGAAGATTTCTAAGTTGGTATGACCAATATCCGATAGGTGGCGCCATTGAAAATTACTTAAAATAAATTAAATCTTAAACTATGCATTTGATGATGTTATGATCTTTAGCAAAGTTGTTGCGCATGAGCCGATGAAGATTTCTTAGTTGGTATGACCAATATCCGATAGGTGGCGCCATTGAAAATTATTTAAAACGAATTAAATCTTAAACTGTGCATTTGATTATGTTATGATCTTTAGCAAAGTTGTTGCGCATGAGCCGATGAAGATTTCTTAGTTGGTATGACCAATATCCGATAGGTGGCGCCATTGAAAATTATTTAAAATTAATTAAATCTTAAACTGTGCATTCTTTATGAGCCGACGGAGATTGGTGCGATTAATTTTCGATGGATGGCGTCACTGAAAATTATTCAAAATGAATGCCAAGCAATTGGTCGACCCACACCACAAGCACGGAAAAAATAGCGTTACGAGCCTCAGAATCAGACGAGCACTGTGACTGGAAAATCTTCGCGTATATGCCGCTGAGACCCGTTTCCATGAACCACGAGAAGTGAGATTAGAAACTGATCGAATGCTTACTTACTGAGGCCCGTTCATCTGAATCATCAGGGCAACGCGAAACAAAATTTGAAATTAATTGGACATTTGTGTAATGCCTTCAAATTTATTTTAGTAGGGGCCGCAGCAATACGTGCAGGGTACAGCTAGTTGTTAATAAATTTGTAGTTAAAAATTATTTTCTATTGTTGATATTATACTGTCAGGGTTGGTTTTTTTTATTTTTTTGCTCCAGTTTGTATTTGTTTTAAAATTCATAAATTTTTTGTTTAAAAATAAACAAAAACAAAAAGAATAAAAATAAAAATTGTTGAAAAATTATTTTTATTACTCGTGAAAATAGTTTTCAGCTGTTAATAACAATAAAACAAGGCAGCGCCAGCGAATATACAACGAAGGCAGATAATGGGGTTTCCATCCTACAGATGTTTGGAAATCTATCCCGTGGCTGGTGTCTGTGTAGCATAGACAAAATTTGTGGACAAAATATTTCGTTTTAAAAAATAATAAAAAATAAAAAAATAAATTCTAATAAAAAATAAATTAACTTTTAATTGTTTATACTTTGCATATTAAAAGTTTATAATTTTTTAATAGCGATTCTAGACAGAGATATTTGTCTGAAAAATTATTTCAAATATTTTGTTACGTTTTAAACTTTTTAAAAATGTTTAAATATAAGTTCGTTAATTGTAAACGAAGTAAAAACAAAAATATGTATTTAATTTCAATTAAACTTTTTACTGTACGCACAATTTTGTGTGACACTGTTCAAACTTATACAGCGTACACAACATCAATTACTTGTTGGCTATTATTCACACACAACTATTTGCTAGTCTGCTAGCAACGGATAGCTTCAAACCACAACTGTTTTGTTTACACTTAACTTCCCACAAGTGTGACTGAATTCTTACTGACTCGTTGTCTGCTTTGTCTTGCCTTTTTATATGCAAACATATTCAGTCTGATGATGGTTTTCGAAGTGGAATGTTCGTTGTTTCGCCTTCTCTAGAATGCTTTTGCAACTACATTATTTCTTGTTGCATTTGCTTACTTCACACAAGTGTGACTGAATTCTTACTGAATCATTGCCTGTTTTGTTTTTCCTTTTTATATGCGACCGTTTTCAGTCTGATGATGGTTTTCGAAGTGGAACGTTCGTTGTTTCGCCTTCTCTAGAATGCTTTTGCAACTACATTGTTTGTTGTTGCATTTGCTTACTTCACACAAGTGTGACTGAATTCCTATCTGCTTTGTCTTGCCTTTTTATATGCGACCGTTTTCAGTCTGATGATGGTTTTCGAAGTGGAACGTTCGTTGTTTTGCCTTCTATGGAATGCTTTTGCAACTACATTGTTTGTTGTTGCGTTTGCTTACTTCACACAAGTGTGACTGAATTCCTACTGATTCGTTGTCTGCTTTGTCTTGGCTTTTTATATGCGAACATATTCAGTCTGATGATGGTTTTCGAAGTAGAACGTTCGTTGTTTTGCCTTCTCTAGAATGCTTTTGTAACTACATTGTTTGTTGTTGCATTTGCTTACTTCACACAAGTGTGACTGAATTCCTATTGACTCGTTGTCTGCTTTGTCTTGCCTTTTTATATGCGAACGTTTTCAGTCTGATTATGGTTTTCGAAGTGGAACGTTCGTTGTTTCGCCTTCTCTAGAATGATTTCACAACTGCATTGTTTGTTGTTGCATTTGCTTACTTGTCTACCCCTTTTTCTCTCATACTTGTTGTTATTAGTTTACTTCGAACAAGTTCCTTGTATTTGTTTGTGTAGCTTTTGTTTATCGTTAATGTTAAACGATATTAGGTCGTTTCCATGAAAGTTCTCAAAAGAATTCAAAACATTAATTTCGAAATAAGAGGTTTGGATGGTATTGATTACATTTTTACTGTACTGATCCCAAAGTAAACAGAAGGTTGGTAAGCATGGTACACTCCATAGGTACCATTGCCACTAGGCATTATTGTGCCTCAGTGGATGATCATCTTCGGCTTTCTATACACATAGAGCACGAACTTTATTGTTTACCTCAGAATTGTTCCCTTTTTGGAGGTATGTAGCCACACTGCGCCCCTAGGATTTCCTTGCAAGCCTTCTTTCTGCACATCATTATGGTTTCGGCGGTTTCTGACATCGGCAGAAGTGAAAACTCCTCGGTAATATATGTACCATTTCATTAATTTCGGTCTCTCAAAACTGAGAAATTGCTGGAAATGAAAGGACTGTTGAACAGGTTGAGTGATTTGCTATTGCCGTAAATTTGACAACTCAAATGTCAATTGCGACAAACGAACACTAATAGACTAACAACAAACTGAATTGCGTATATTATTATGCCTGAACACTTAAAATATTGTACTCAATTAACCGAATATTGACTCAATAAAAGTACATATCTGAACTAGGGATGTCAATCGGGAAATCCCGAATCCCAAAATCTCGAATCTCAGAATTTTTAAAACCTTGTCCCGGGATTTTTCGGGATTTTCAGGATTGTGAATTCATATGTATTTTGACCCTACAAAAGGTCCTGAAAAAAATTCTATGTCACTTGACTTCGATAATAGCATCTCAGATGAGGAAAACCCTCATCGGAGTCTAGCCCACTCCGGAACTACTGTGGTATTGCTTCGAAATGGAAACCGTTTGGCCCTTTTACATTCATTGTAAAGTACATTACATTGTAGGACTAGTTGAAGGCCTAGTTGTAGGACTAGTTGTAGGACAAGTAGGAGTAGTTGAAGGACTAGTTATGGGACTAGTTGTAGGACTAGTTGATGGACTAGTTGTAGGAATGGTTGTTGGACTAGTTGTAGGACTAGTTGTAGGACTAGTTGTAGGAGTAGTTGTAGACTAGTTGTAGTACTAATTGTAGGACTAGTTGTAGGACTAGTTGTAGGACTAGTTGTAGGACTAGTTGTAGTACTAATTGTAGGACTAGTTGTAGGACTAGTTGTAGGACTAGTTGTAGGACTAGTCGTAGGACTAGTTGTAGGACTAGTCGTAGGACTAGTTGTAGGACTAGTTGTAGGACAAGTTCTAGGACTAGTTGTAGTACTAATTGTAGGACTAGTTGTAGGACTAGTTGTAGGACTAGTTGTAGGACTAGTTGTAGGACTAGTTGTAGGACCAGTTGTAGGACTAGTTGTAGTACTAATTGTAGGACTAGTTGTAGGACTAGTTGTGGCTAGTTAGGACTAGTTGTAGGACTAGTTGTAGGACAAGTTCTAGGACTAGTTGTAGTACTATGTAGGACTAGTTGTAGGACTAGTTGTAGGACTAGTTGTAGAACTAGTTGTAGGACTAGTTGTAGGAAGTTCTTTGATGGCATCGAAGAATGCAAAAGCCCTATAAAACGAATAAAAAGGGTAACTAAATTAGATTTACAAAATCCTGAATCCCGGAATTTTTATAAATCGATCCCGTTTGGCATCCCTAATCTGAACACGGTTTAATTCCCTCATCACTGAAACTAAAATTGTAATTCAGCCTAAAAGCAAAGCTGCAGCAAAATCAAAACCGTGCCTTTTAAGTAATTACTTCCATTTACACCTATGTAGTTGACCTGCATTCTGCCGAGAGGATACTTGTGTTTTGCTCCATGATGTAGCACAGTGTAATTGTACGATATCAACATTTACCCACAATATATTGCATAAAATTGTTTGTTATTGTTTATCCTCATCAAATCCGTTCATAAATTTTAATAAAGTTTTCTTGTAAAATTTTTCTCTCTGCCTTATCTGTCTTACTGCGAACACAGTCTGTGTATATCCTTAATTGCCTCATTTAAGTGAAGATTTCCGTTTTTCGAAAATCTTTAATTTATTCGAAAATGCTTAAGAACATTAGTTTGTGATTTAAGAATTTTTAGTAGATTTTCCGTTTTAAAATAAACAAATTTTCAAAATTCAGTTTCCATTAAGAAATAAAACAGATTGATTAGCACAGAACAAATATTTTAATTTAATTTTAAATTTCTTTAAAAAAAATTTAATTCTAAATAGGAAATAAAATTTAGAGGGTGGGGCGGATAAGTGTATAAAAAAATATTTTTTTTTGTAGATAAAAAAAAAACGGGAAATTTAATAAAATAAATAATTTAATGTTGGAATTGAAATTCAGTATTCCACGTATATTAGATTTTCGACCAGATATCGTGTCTCCCAACAGGGACTTTCGAACTTTGACAGTTGATAAAGGTCATCTTGTTTAAGCTGCATTTGTGAAATTAGTTGATATTTATTCCGTCTGTTTTACTAAATCACTTTGGACGCATGCCCACTACTTTCACGACACATTGAAGTTTTTCTTCTCTGCTTACATCTTGTTGTAAGCGACAACCATAATTATTCTCTTCTCCTCACAACCCGTCTGACCGAATTGCTTACTGATCCAACATGTCTTTACACACACTGACTGAATTCTAACTGAAACTCACGTGTCGTCTTCACACACGACTTGACTAAATTCTGACTGAATCACCGTTGCCCTTCTGTCTTGTGCCTTGATCACTGTTGAATATCAAATAAAATGCCAGGAAATATAAAATATTGTTCTTTGTGTATCTTAGTTGTGTTTGACTAAAGGGTTGTAATGACTAATTATATATGTATGTGAATACTCTCGAAGTAGAATGACGGCTTTCGGGAAATATCTAAATGTTGTTGTTTGTGTATCTTCTTTACTGTTTATTCGCTCTCTTTTTTATACTACATTTTGTTGTTGGTTGTTTACATCTCTATCTGCTGCACTTTATTGTTGCCTATTTACATCTTTATCCTTTATATTTTTTTACACTAATGTTGTTACTATATTTTTGTTTATTCATTGATCTTGTAAACAAGTCCATTGTTTTTATTGCTATATTTTTACTTATTCGTTGATCATATGAACAAGTCTATTATATTGTTTTTGGAGCTTTTCCATTTTCGTAACAAAGAAGAATTCCAAAATTATCCACTGCATCTAGAAAAAGTCTTTATACCAACGACATGTCAATAAAATGGCGATACGAGCCACGCAGTTCATGCCAAATTGCATAGATTCTAGCCGAGCCGATTGAGAGCGTGAACAACTCTTCTAGATACGTTGTAAATTAGACACTGAGATTGTGCGATTTGAGTAGGCAAAAAAAGTCCCAAATCACTGCGTTCCTTAAGACTCTATTTAACATCTGGCCATATTGTGATCCCTCTATGAAATTGTTGTCTTTATGTCCGATTTTCCTTTTGCTTCTATTGTTTTAAATGTTTACGTATTAGTTTGTATCATTCTGTGTACCGTACGATGTGTGTATTTTGTTGTTATCTGGTTGTTTCGTGTACTTATTTTCGTTTAGCTTGATTTTCCTAACACAACAATATAATAAATATGGAATAATGAATGGTTAAACAACACTTGTTGCTTTCATTTTTGGTCTCTTCTTTGTTTCTATCCTCGTAAATTCCTACGTTATTCTTTATGCAATTCTGTGGTACCGTACGATGTGTGCATTTTGTTGTTGTCTGGTTGCCTTGTTTACTTATTTTTGTTTAGCTTGGGCTCCTGAGCACAAGAATATAATAAATATAGAATAATGAATGGTCAAACAACACTTGTTGCTTTTGTTTTGCATCATACTGTGTACCGTACAATGTGTGCATTTTGTTGTTGTCTGGTTGTTTTGTTTACTTAGTTTTGTTTAGCTTGGTTTTCCGAGCACAACAATTTAATAAAAAAAGGCTAATGAATGATTAAACAACACTTGTTGCTTTTATCTTTGGCATTTCTTTGTTTCTATTCTCGTATTTTCCTACGTTATTATTTATGCAATTCTGTGTACCGTACAATGTATGTGTTTTGTTGTTGTCTTGTTTACTTATTTTTGTTTAGCTTGATTTTCCGAGCAAAACAATATAATACATAAGGGCTATTGAATGGTTAAACAACACTCGTTGCTTTTATCTTTGGCCTTTATTGGTTTGTGCAATTCTGTGTACCGTACGATGTGTGCATTTTGTTATTGTCTGTTTATTTTGTTTATTTATTTTCGTTTAGCTTTTTTTCTCGCACAATGTAATAAATAAATTTAAACTGAACAAAGAATATTAGATTTTCGTTACTTTAAGTATTAGAAGACTGCTGCGAAACAATTTCTGACGTCTTCTATATTACTTCATGGCTTAATTTCAACAAAACAGGTTCTAGGATGATAGGATTACCACCTATCGTAGACTACAAACAGCAGATAGTTCACGATACGAAACGATGGGGGAGGATGTGGAAAGCGTAGAGGCAATTTGTGAATCGTTAGGAAATATTGGGAAGTTCAGAGAAACTAGGCTATAGTAAGAGGGCGCAGTCGAGCCAATATACTTGAAATAAATTC
Source organism: Sarcophaga peregrina (assembly GCA_014635995.1). Lineage (NCBI taxonomy): Eukaryota > Metazoa > Arthropoda > Insecta > Diptera > Sarcophagidae > Sarcophaga > Sarcophaga peregrina. The sequence goes on along the minus strand of CM025793.1, from coordinate 81,027,175 downwards.
ATGTGATTACTATGTGACTAGAAATCTAAATTCAACAATCACATCATGTGTAACTCTAACGTTTCAACTGCTTTTCAGAATACACCAAATAACATTATTTCCTTAAGCATTTTCGTTCTATTTCTAATAATAAATTGGTTTTCAAACGTTTTTTTCGTTTCATTTATTTCCTCATCGATATTTTATTCGATTACAAACTTAAAATAAATTTGTTGTCATTAATCAATTCAGTGTTCTACTCCTACCTTACACTGAGAGAAAAAAACTGTATTGTGTAGGCAGTTTTAAAACCAAAATAATGTTGGCCTTCAAAGTGAAGTGAAAGCAATAAAGTTGTCACGTTTTGTGGTTCCATGTGACCTGGCACGTTATGTGTTTTCTATTTTTAATAAAATCCTCTTAGTTTTCTTTGTTGTTGAAATATTTTTGTCATTGAATTTAAAAAGTTTGAACACAATACTAGCCGAAATGGAGCCATAACAATAAGGGCAGCAAGCCAAATATTCGTAAATCTTAAATGAATGAGGAGAAGTCATATTGTTGTATGGCAACACCTTACCTTGAAAGTTTCGTGATTAAAATTTTATTTCGAATCCATTAGTCATTCTATTAGGCACGAAATACAAAAAAATGCTGTCCTTTATGGAAAATGTATGAAATTGTTACGAATAAAGCGTGGTTTGGTTATCCTACTTGTAGGGATTAGGTTAAAATAAAGGGGCCGCCAAATAACTTTTTTTTTTATTTGAAAATACTTTCTCATATTTCTTTTTTTATTTGATAGTACAATCCTTTCGGTTAATAATGGAAAATAATTTCATTCCAATGGCTGTCTTGGCTGGCCATGCAGTAGCCTACACGATCGGTCCAATTTTTAAGCACATTATCGATTGTGTGTAATTGTATTTCACCAATGGCTTTATAAATCTTGTCCTTTAAATCGTCAATTATCTCTGTTTTTTCGGTGTAACACTTATCATTGAAGGCACCCCACAAATAATAGTCCAAATCTCAGCTCCGAGGAGGCCAAACGACATTAGCTCTGCGGCTGATAACACAATCTTCAAAACAGGGCGCAAAACATCGAGTGTAGCTTCAGCTGGGTGGCACTTAACGCCGTCCTGTTGAAACCTAATGTTGCCAATATCCTCCTCTTCAATTTTTGTGAACGAAAATTCATTCAACATGGCTTGATAACGATCGCCATTGACTGTAACTGCCACTCCTTGCTAATTTTCGAAGAAAAATGACCCAATTATGCGTCTGGACCCAAATCCGCATCAAACAGTGACTCATTTTGGGTGCATCGGCTTTTCAATGTATGCGTGTGGGTTTTCTGTGCCCCAAATGCGACAATTTTGCATACCTGCCAGGATCAAAATGGGCTTCATCTGTAAAGATGATTTTTTTTTGCGAAAATCGGCATAACCGGAGGGATTGTACTTTCAAATATAAAAAGAAATTTGAAAAAATATTCAAGAGTTTTTTCTTTAAAGCATTATCAAAAAAAAAAGCTATTTGGCGGATCCTTTATTAGTTACAGCTAACAGAACATATGTAAAGGTTCGTGGCTAAGATATATCGAAAAGAAGGGAATGTTAAAAAATATTTATTTTCATGACCATCTCTCTGCAGTTTTCCGCTGAAATTTCTGCGAGTTAAATAAAATTGCAAAGAAAAGTTTCACAAAAATCGGTTGTTCGGATTCGTCTTTAAAATAACACACACATCATGCGTGGTGTGAGCAGCTTGGTTTTAATCCTGACTAAAGGGTTGTAGTAACCAATCAAGTAAGCTATCTTCACTTCAACTTCTTCAATCTTGAAGTTGCCGTGGTCTAGTGGGTAGTGTGTTGGCTTATTAGACAAAAGGCCCGGGTTCGTATCCCAGGTCAGACATCAAAACGAAAAATACTTCTTCGACGGCTTCCTCTCAGCAAATTTCTGGCAAAGACTCTGAGAGTAAAAATTGCCATGAAAAGCTTCCCAAACATCTGTCGTTCGAAGTGGACTTTAAACTGTAGGTCCCGCCTCTCATGCATAAAATTAAAGCACACAACATAAGTGGTGTGAGAAGTTAGGTCGTAATCCTGACTGAAGGGTTGTAATGACTAATTATGTATGTATGTTAGTTCCTAATTTTGGTCTCTGGTTTGATGTAGTATTCGCACATGTTCTAATAGGACTATGTGTGTGAAGATAAATTGGAATATAAAAACCAAAGACGCAAACCCATAGTTTTAGCTGCGCCACTTGTTGTCTTTAACAGGGTAAACTTTGCTATTAACAGAGCACTGTTAACTATTTAACAGTGGCAGTTAGTAGATTAGCCTTCTATCTTGTAATTATAAGAGATTATTGGCATAAAATGTTGCTCTCATTATGATCTTTATTATTAGTGAATAGTGTTGAAATGTAAAGGATGGTTGTTGGAGATGGAGGACCGAATTATTCTAGCTCACCTACTAACACCGTTGGAAATGGGGCCTTTCGGACTACCATTTGCATATAGTCCGTATGGTGTACTATTTCTTAAATGTTCCCAAATGGGAACAGCCGACAGCTCATGATAATGATTTTCATTCAAAAAAAAGAACTCTTAACAGCCATATTGGCCCAAAACAAATCAAAGTTAAGTTACAAATGGCCACTGGAATACAACACCGATACACTTTAGAGCACACACGCTCTGGCCATATGTTCCGAGAGAAATGTAACACATTTTTTTTATAGATTTCCTCGTATGTATTTACAAAAGAATTCCGTTTCCGTTATAACAAAAAAAAAAACATTAAAATTTCTATTAAATTCCTTTAATGGCCAGTCATCTAATGAAATTCTACAAGCAAATCAACAAACCCACATGCAGGCATACACTAACACATACATGAGTAGCAAGAGTAAATGGTTTTAAGTGCTTCAAAGGTCCTCTCTACAAGCATTTCCGTTTGAAAATTGACACTTTAAACTTTGCCCTTTTTACAATGACTTAACGGAAGCATATGTACGTACGTATGTATGTATGTACGTATGTATGTATGTATGTACATGGTTACAAGTCACTCGATTACTCAATGATGTTGGTAACCATCTCTGTATGTTCTACTTTGGTTTCATTGGATAAATAAATGTGCGTGTATTTATTCAAAAGTTATTGGAGGCGAAAACCGGAAATGGTTAAAAGATTTATGTTCCTGTATTGCTATTGACTTTTACCCTCAAAAGTTTAATGGTTTTATAAGCTATGTTAGGCGACGTAACAAAAAGAGAGTGAGACAGGGAGAGAGCAGCTCTACTTATTGCTTTCGTATATGAGAATTGCTGTATCATAACAATTTTCTGAGGTTATGTTTTCCTATTCAAAAAATCTATTACTTAAGCAATCATTAGGTTGGCAATTTTAAAATATTTTAAAAGCCCTAAAATTACGATGACATGACAGTATTTTCATTTCAAAAAAACAATTTATTACAGGCAATAAATTTAAAGTAAAGGGTCCGCCAAATAATTTTTTTTATTGAAATTGCCTTAAAAACAAACTACGGAATATTTTCCTAAATTTCTTTTTTATTTGAAAGTACAATCCTTCCGGTTAATAATGGAAAATAATTTCATTCAAATGGCTGCCTCCGCTGGCCATGCCTGTAGCCTACACGATCGGTTCAATTTTTAAGCACATTATCGATTGTGTGTAGTTGTATTTCACCAATGACTTCACGAATATTATCCTTTAAAGCGTCAATTGTCTTTGGCTTGTCGGCGTACAACTTATCTTTGACGGCACCCCATAAATAATAATCCAACGGTGTCAAATCGCAGCTCCAAGAGTGGCCAAACGACATTAGCTCTGCGGCTGATAATGCAATCTTCAAAAACAGGGCGCAAAACATCGGGTGTAGCTTCGCCTGGGTGGCTCGTAGCGTCGTCATGTTGAAACCAAATGTTGCCAATATCCTCCTCTTTAATTTTTGTGAATAAAAATTCATTTAACATGGCCCGATAACTATAGGCATTTACTGTAACGCACAGTCCTTGCTCATTTTCGAAGAAAAATGACCCAATTATGCCTTTGGACCAAAATCCGCACCAAACAGTGACTCGTTTTGCGTGCATCGGCTTTTCAATGTATGGGTGCGGGTTTTCTGTGCCCCAAATGCGACAATTTTGCTTGTTTACATATCCGCCATGATCAAAATGAAGTTTAACTGAAGAAATGATTTTTTTTTTTGCCAAAGTCAGCATCTTCTGTAAGGCGATCGATCTCAGGCCTACTTAGCGAAGCTAAAACGAGTATACACAACCATATTCGTTTAGCGGAAGGATAAAACTAATTATCTGTCGAATCAGACATAAGCTAAGTGTTACCATTCACGAAATAAGCATTAGTTGAAAAAAAACGTTAGATGGCGGACCCGGTACAAACAACAATAACGTAATCAACATGTTTTCATTTAAAGAGATTTCACGAAGACAAAGTCATTCTCCGTCAAGGGCATTCATCAGACTGTTTATCCTGCGATATAAAGCAGGAAAGACAAAGCAAGCAACGGTATTAGTAAAAATTCAGTCAGTCTTGTGCGAAGACGTATTGCATGTGAAGAGGATAATCCTGGTTTGAAGACACCCAATTATTAGTGTTTACGCAAAAAAGTGTAAAGAAGAATAATAAACAAAGCAAATTGTTGTTGTTTACATCAAGTTGTATTTGTGGTAGTATAGTGGCAGCTAGAAATGTCAAAAATGGTTTGAGAAAAAAATTTAAATTTTAACTAGTATCACTTATAGCAGTTATGTATGTCATTTCGGTCGTTAGAATTAGAAATCTAGTAGTCGCCGTAGTCTAATAGGTAGTAAGTTGGCTTATTACACGAAAAACCCGGATTCGTATTCCAGGTCAGGCATTAAAACCGAAATATAAAAAAAATATTTCGTCGGCGACTGCCTCTTAGCAGATTACTGGCAAAAACTCTAAGCGTAGAAATAAAATTACCATGAAGAGCTTTTCAAAAAATCTGTCGTTCGGAGTCGATTTTAAACTGTAGGTTCAGCCACTCATGTACAAAATTAACGCACATAACACGAGTAGTGTGAGAAGCTAGGACATTGTTTTCATGTTTTCTATAAATCGTACTGTTTTAATGGCTGTCAAACACGAATTAAATAACACAACTTGTTGACAGAAGTCTATTCATCCGAAGCAGTATTATTGTCTCAGATATGTAAGTGGTTAAATAGTCTCCGGCCCCTAACCAAGAGGGAAGTTTTGCCCAAATGCAAGACTTCAAATTGGTACTCACGTACGCTATTACAATCCATGATGATTATCATTGTGCGTGAGTGCGAGTCATTGTGGCGTTAGTCACGTCAACACTTGTCTCAGATAAGTGGTGTGATTAATTACAAAATCCGGGCCCTTAATGGACTGGCAGCTGGCGACTGACTCTTACAACTTATTTAGTGTGTTCTGTAGTATTACTAAACTAATGGACTTGTTGACGATTGCACTAAAGTACGACTAAAGACTGATAACTTAGTAATACTAAGCCGCTATGCGTGCTTATGTAAGATTTGATGATCAAAATATTACTTCAATCAACCTACCCACATACTTCCACCCTGTTTAACTCTGTCACGTTTTTTTAAAAACGTCTTCACTCGGAAGCCAGAAACGTTTCGCAGTATAATTTTCTATGTGCGTGAGGATAAATTCGTATATTTATTTTCAAGGCTCAAAGCGCTGCTTAGCGGTTAAATAAGAAGAGATTATTGCGTACCTTAGTTCCTAATTTTGATCTCTGGTTTGATATAGTATTCATACACGTTTTAATAGAGTTATGAGTGTGAAGATAAATTTGAATTTAAAAACCAAAGACGCAAACCCTTACTAATAGCAAAGACATTTTTTGTCTCTAATAAGGTAAACTTTGCTATTAACAGAGCACTGTTAACTGTTTAACATTGGCAATAAGTAGATTTGTCTTCTAATTAGTAAAACGTAGTTCTCATTATGAGCAGGATGGTTGATGGGTACAACCATCGGAATTATTTCAACTATCCTACTAACACGGTTTGAAAGAGGACCCATTCTGGACTATCATTTCCATACAGTTTGTATGGTGTACTATTTCTTATCTTTTCCCAAATGGCCACTGATCTTCTAAAGAATTTTCAAGCAAAAAATTGCTATTTCCAAAGCCAATTTTCACAATAGCATATCATTTTATAATGGATCATATTGCTGATTGTAGTAAGAGGCCTTAGAGCCTTCCTTTGCATACGATATGGTACTCATAGACCTAGTATAAGCCCTAAAATTAGCTCTTAAGGAAATGACCTTGTTTAGATAGATACAGTTAAACAGTTAACAGTGCCCTGTTAAGGGCAAATTTTGCTTTGTTAAAGGCAAATTTTCCACTGTTAACTTTAAATGTGGCTTTGCTAAAATTTGTGGATTGCGTCTTGGATTTTCAAATTTAAATTTATCTTCATAAGCCCTAAAATTAGCTCTTAAAGTAGCGATCTTGTTTAGATGGATACAGTTAAACAGTTAACAGTGCTCTCTTAAGAGCAAATTTTGCTATGTTAAAGGCAAATTTTCCACTGTTAACGTTAAATGTGGCTTGGCTAAAATTTATGGATTGCGTCTTGGATTTTTCAAATTCGAATTTATCTTCACACACATTAATTTTGCTTACTTTTGAGTTTTTGTTCGTATACAACATAAACTTCTCTGACCCAGAATTTTATTTCTTTTTAAATTCTTTGCTTAATAAGGCTAAATTTTTATAGTTTTCACTTCACTGCACTTAGATCAGAAAGATGACAATGTCACAAGGAATACGTACCACATGACTTATGGATAATAATCCTCTGTCTCTGCACTACAATGTCTTGGAAACTGAAAAAATTTACGATGGCATTACGATGGAGAATAATTCTTTCTCTCTTATGGAATTAAAATTTAATGGAAGGGCACACACATTTACTAAAGACTTGAAAATCGTTTAATGCTTCTCTCCTCTCCTCTCATAACTCACCACATCTGCTGTTTACAAACAAATATTCTTTCTAACACTAACACTATCACTATCGCTATCGCCCTATCAAAATATACCAGAAACAAGAATTTTTTCTTGTGTAGTTGTGTTGAGGTTAACAATAGTGGGATTTTGTTGTTGTTATTTTTTATTGTTATTGATATTACGCTAGTGTAAATAGATGTTGTAAATGAAGAAAAAGGAGAAAAATAATCCCAAGTGTGACATGAAAGTGTCAATAATACTGATTGACTTGCTGTATTTAATGTACTCCAGTGAATGATGTCTGTCTGGGTAACACACATAAACGTAAAGTGTAATGGGTTTGAGTATTAGAATTAACAGCCATATGCGTGTGATTTTAAGTGTGCAAAATGATAACGAGGTGTGTGTGGAAAGTGTCTGTGAAAGTTAGCACCGAGTTTCGTAGTTTATTTAACTTTTTGTCAGTCCCATACCCATCTTCACAGATGGGTCCTAGTTAGAAGGAATTACAGGTGCTAAGGTTTTCCGTAGGGGACTCGGTCTGGAACTTCATACATAATTGGCCATTACAACCCTTCAGTCAGGATTACGACCTAGCTTCTCACACCACTTATGTTTTGTGCGTTAATTTTATACATAAGTGCCGGGACCTACAGTTTAAAGTCGACTCCGAACGACAGGTTTTTGAGAAGCTTTTCATGACAATTTTTACTCTCAGAGTCTTTGCCAGAAATCTGCTGAGAGGAAGTCGCCGAAGAAATATTTTTCGTTTTGATGTCTGACCTGGGATACGAACCCGGGCCTTTTGTCTAATAAGCCAACACACTACCCATTAGACCACGGCGCCCTCTGGAACTTCACTTTAGGTTAAATGATGCCTGAAGCATGTTTCAAGCGGAGATTTTTGCAATCTTGTAAGCTATTGAGGCCATTGCTTCTGGACCCGCTTGAGATTCGGAATCCCATGTGACATTCGTTGACAATCGTAAAGGCCATTGCAAATAATGGCTCGTTCGCGACTACAAAGAGTTGTTAGGGACCTTTGGAGCAGACCGTATCCATCTGTGCTGGGTTCCGGGTCGCAGCGGAATATAGGACAAAGAGACGGCGGATGCTTTGGCTAGTTTAGGTTGGTTTTCTGAAGACAATTTAGTAGTTGATCCCGACCCCTCAATCTGTCACCTCTATGGCCCTATCAATGGATGGGCCAAGGAGGAAGAGCAGAGGATTTGGGGAAGTGGACCAGGTTGTTATGTTTCTAGATATCTATTGTCTGCTATAGACAGTGAAAGAACAGGTTAGTTGCCGGGCTTGGATCAGGTCACTTTAAGATTAGTTGTAGAATTTATCAAGGGGCATTGAGAGATTAGGTCACTGAAAGGGATTTGGAATCCTAGATCCTAGCCGAATTATCGTAAAGTATGTTGCGAAGAGCAAGAGTTGGAGGCAGCAGAGGACCTCCTCTGTAATTGCCAAGTCCTTAGTAAGTTAAGGTTGAGGAGCCTTGGCAGGGCCCACAACAAGGCTCTCCACAGATTCTTTGGCAGCTGGAGCCGATTGAGAAGTGTTGGGGCTTCATTAGTGTAGTCGCGTTCTCCTTCCTTTTTTTTTGTTTGGTCTGTGTAATTCCTCCGCTTCCCATACTCCCTTTCCTACTTCCTACTTCCTCTCCATTTTCCTATTCCCTCTAATATCCTTCCTTTTTTAAGGAAGCTAATTCAACCTCCGGGTGCTGTATTTGTCTCTATCGACTAGTACACGTCCTCTAACCTAACCTAGCCTATTTTCATTCCAGACTGCCACACATGTAAGGCACATAACACACGTACATAATTGCTTATTACAACCCTTCAGTTAGGTTTACAATCTAGCTTCTCACACCACCTATGTTGTGGATGTTAACTTTAAACATGAATAGCGGGACCTATAGTTTAAAATCGACTTTGGAGAAGTTTTTTACAAGAAATCTGCTGAGAGGAAGTCAGCATGATTTTGTAGGAAATGTCCGACTTGGGGTTTGAACCATGGTCTCACATGAGATGCAATGAAATTTACTTTTTAGCTACTGGATGGCTAACAAATGAAAATACAATCATCAACAATAGATCCTCAGAAAGAGGCGTTGCAAATATGGACAAACAGTGTAGAATTGTGATACAAATTTCAATTTAATTTATTTTGTACTTGTTAGAGAACCCTCGCTTATATTATAGTACAATATAAGTTCTCATTGGTTAAATAAAACTTTTTTTTTCTAAAATTCTTCAGAGAGATAGAAATTAAATAAGCTCAGCTGCTTATCTCTTTATCTACAAATAATGCGAAGTAAAGGAATTAAATCTTTAAATGGAAATTAAAGTTCACATCGCAATATTGTCCTATAAAAATCAAAGCCCTTGTAACCTATGGGTTACATCTCCCACTCATACTTAAATCAGAAAGTTTAGTTATTTGCCCTGCATGCAATATCCAGCTCTCTGGCGAAAATTCTCACCAGTTTTTGGACCCAACAAATTTTACCCCTTTACCGAACAATCGAATACGACTATCGTCCAAGCGGATGACAACCTGGCTGTCAGATAATATTGCTATGCTCTGTCCTTTGTATCTTCTATTTTTCTACTCTGCGACCAAAAATTTCTTGGTCCCATTTCAGGATCCTTTCATGATCTACTTGGGTACTACAAAATGAAATCTCTTTTTAAAGAGTAAATAGAAAGTCTATAATAAAATTAACGCACACAACATAAGTGGGTGTGAGAAGCTAGGCCGTAATCCTGACTGAAGGGTTGTAATGGCCAATTATGTATGTAAATAGAAAGTCTTGGAAGTCGCCGTGATCTAGTGGGTAGTGCGTTGGCTTATTAGACAAAAGACCCGGGTTCGAATCCCAGGTCAGACATCAAAATGAAAAAATATTTCTTCTTTTACTCTGAGAGTAAAAATTGCGGTGAAAAGCTTCTCAAAAATCTGTCGTTCGGAGTCGACTTTAAACTGTAGGTCCCGCCACTCATGTATAAAATTAACGCACACAACATAAGTGGTGTGAGAAGCTAGGTCGTAATCCTGACTGAAGTGTTGTAATGGCCAATTATGTTATGTATGTATAGATAGTCTTGTTGAAAACATTTTCAAAATCCAGAGAGTCTTCTGGAGTCAGGGAATAGTTAGGATAGTTGTTAGCCACTCAATTCATTGGCTAACATGTAGGGCGTATAATAAAGGATTTTGTTATGAAAATGGCCGAAATTGTGTTTTGCTTTCAAACCATTAAAATTGTAAACAAAAGCCACAAAAACAAAAACATAAATGTTTAATGATAAACAAGTAAACAAAAATATACTAAAAAAACACAAGCATAAAAGGCGATAAATAAGTAAACATACAACCATAAGTGTAAACAAAAACAAGGAATAAATGTAAACAAAATACACAAACAACGTTGTTTAGATTTATAGAAATTCCGTGAAGGTGAAGTCACGAATATTCGCCTTCGCAAGCAACGGAATCAGTAAAAGTTCAATCAATCTTATGTGAAGACGCTGTGTGTTTAAAAAAAATAATTGTAGTTTGAAAATCTCCTTTGCAAAGATCTGTCGAGCAATTATTTAGTGATTTGTTATTGTTTATGCCAAAGATTGCAAAAGGGAATAACAAACATTGTTGTTTACATCAAGTTGCGAACAGTGGTACACAAAGTTGTGCGAACAATAAAGAATCATAATTTTTATTTGCCATCTACGACCTTATATTTTAAGCGCTTTAAAAAAGGTAAAACAGTAACAATATGAATGCATTCTTTAAGAAACTGCAAAGAAATTTTAATACAACCTGAAGTGAGCAGCTAGAAGAGAGCATTTTTGCGTGCATTTTAGAAACTCTGTGTATATTTACGTTGAATTACAGTTGCTTGTAGCTAAATAGTCAGGTTAACAACCTAGTTTCTTACATCACTTATGCGGGGTGTAATTTTATACATTAGTGGCGGAACCTATAGTTTAAAGTCGATTCCGAACGACAGATTTTCGAAAACCTTTACATGATAATTTTATTTACTCTCAGAGTTTTCGTCAGAAATCTGCTGAGAGGAAGTCGCCTAAGAAATATTTTTTCATTTTTCGTTTTGTTGGAGATGTCTGATCTGGGGTTTGAATCCTGACTTCACTTCTAATAAGTCAACACACTACCTGCTAGATTACGGCGACTTTTAAGGACCTATTCATGACGTATTTGGGTACTACAAAATGGCGTCTCTTTTAAAGGACTTTGTAGCTTCCGATTACTTCATTAATTTTTATTAGACATTCATATTGTGAAGCATTTTCCATATCCATAGAGCCTTTTGTTTCTATTCATCTGATAGTTAGGATGGGATTTATTAGCCCCTCAATTCATTGTCTAACATGTAGTCCATGTAATACAGAATGTGAATGCATTCTTTCAGAAACTGCAAAAAAATTTAAGTACAACATGAAGTGAGCTGATAGAAGAGAGCATTTTTGTATGTATTTTAGAAACCCTGTGTAATTCAACCTTTATTACAGTTGCTTTTAGCGAAATAGTTAGGATTACAACCTAGTTTCTCACACTACTTGTGTAATGTGTGTTAATTTAATACATGAGTAGCTTCACCTACAGTTTTTAGTCGACTCTGAACGATAGATTTTTGCGAAATTTTTCTTGGCAATTTTATTCACTCTCAGAGTTTTTACCAGAACTCTGCTGAGAGGAAGTCGCCTAAGAATATTCTTTAATTTTTCGTTTTGTTGAAAATGTCTGGTCTAGGGTTTGCAACGTAGTCCCAACACACTCCTTTTTAGACTATGGTGCCTTGTGTCTTAGGAATGTTAAGTGGGCTTTAATTGTTGTTTGGCTTGGACTTTATACCGATTGACGTGAGCTATAATTGTAGAGGTCAGCGTAAATTCAGGATATTCAGGTTTTCTGCCTTCCTGTTACTAACCGAAGGAATATTTCAAGCATTATTAAATTGCTTTTTCAATTGCTTGCCCTTCCTCAGTAGGTCGTTTCAAATAATCACCCGTTTTGGAATAAACTTTGCAGTATTTTTTATGCGTTCTTCGACTGTTAAACGATCAAAATTTGCATTCGGCAAAAAGATACAGTAAGACCCCGCTTAATGCTGTTTCAGTATTACGGTCGTGCACTAACCAAAAGGGGGTGCACTATTTAGCGACAATAGAAGGTTGGATGTTTGCTTTCGAATGTTATGAATTTGATGTCAACGTTGTACTCATACTCATTGCAACCTGTTGGATTAGAGTACAGTAAGACCCCGCTTAACGCTGTTTCAGTATTACGCGGTTGCAAATGAAACGGTCGTGCCCTAACCAAAAGGGGATGCACTATTTAGCGACAATAGAAGGTTGGATGTTTGCTTTCGAATGTTATGAGTTTGATGTCAACGTTGTACTCATACTCATTGCAACCTGTTGGATCAGAGTACAATAAGACCCCGCTTAATGCTGTTTCAGTATTACGCCTCGTTTACCGTTGTTTCGTTTAGTGCTGGAACTTTTTGGACCATATCCCCCACGTTAAGCGGGGTCTTACTGTATTTAACAGTTGCCAGATCGACACTAAATAGATAACTTTCGCGAACGTTTTTATTTTTTGCTTCTAATTATTTCACACCAGCTGTACTCATGCTTATGCTTTAAGCATGTATTTCAGAGTTTCTATTGCTGTTACCGTTTACTGTGGCTTACAATACAATTTGCAGCCGCTGGTTTAAGAATGTACCACATAAGCAGGCAAGCAGGCAGGCAGGCATTCATCCAGAAAACTCAAGTAATGTGTTGTGAAATATCCTCCGAGTGTTTGCATTTACTGGCAGTTGGTTTTATTTGTTCAACATTTTCATCGCTCCTCTACCATATTGTTGGTAATCTTGTGAACTTAAGATGATGATTTCCTTTTTTGTTGTTTTCATATAATTTAAGTTAGAAATACAAAAGCATTTACCCTAGAAATAATCTCTTGAAATATCCTTTAGGAATTGAATTTTAATTATCTCTGCCATGCTGTATTTACCATTCGTTTTAGGAAAACAGAACTTTAGGAATTAAGCATAATTGCTAAGCTTAAAGAAAATTTTAATAGGAAATTATATTCGAAAAACTTAATCCTATCAGTTCATGCAGATGGTATTGAAGTTTTATACTCATTTTGGAAGAATATCAGGTCTTGCATTAAGTACTAACTATCTTTAAATGTGGGTTTGCGTCTTTGGTTCTTAAATTCAAATGTATCTTCACACACATCAAATTTGATCCTGTTAGGTGTATGAGACTAAGCCCACATTTTCTATGCCATCGGTCATCAGCCTGGTTTATGTTATTCCATACATAATGGGCCCACACATTGTTTTACAGTCTGCCTTCGATTTACGTCATATATTGTTCCGGAAAAAGGCGACGTAAATCGAAACGACGTAAAGCGAAGTTTAAGGGAACAAAACTTTTGACAACGTTAATCGAAACAATATAAATCGAGACGACGTAAATCGAGGGAATACTGTAAAACAATGTGTGTGCCCATTATGTGTGGAATAATATAAACCAGGCTGATAACCGATGGCATAGAAAATGTGGGCTTAGCCACATATACCAAACGGGGTCAAATTTTTAGGGTGTGAAGATAAATTCGAATTTGAAAACTAAAGACGCAAACCCACAATTTTTAGCAGCGCCACTTTTTGACGTTAACAGAGTAAATTTTGGTATTAACAGAGCACTGTTAACTGTTTAACAGTAGCAAGAATTAGATTAATTTTCTACTTTCTACAATTATTGCAGTTTATTGAATAAAATAAAATTATCATTAAGATCAATATTATTTGTGAACAAAAGTGTTGAAATATGAAGGATGGTTAGTGGAGATGGAGGACGGAATTATTCCGTCTATTTCAATAACACGGTTAGAAAGAGGACCCTTCGGACTACCATTTGCATTTAGTCTGTATGGTGTACTATTTATAATATGTTCCCAAATGGCCACTGATCTTTTAGAGAGTTTTCAATCAAAAAATTGATATTTTCAATGCCCATTTTCTCAATATCATATCACTTTATATGGGATCATATTGCTGATGGTATTAAGAGGCCTTGGAAGATTCCTTTAAATATGATATGGTACTCATAGGGCTAACATATGCCCTAAAATTAACTCCTAAACAACTAACCTTGTTCAGATGGATACTGTTAAACAGTTAACAGTGATCTTTTAAGAGAAAATTCTGCTCTGTTAATGCTAAATGTGGCTCTGCTAAAATTTATGGATTGTGTCTTGCATTTTCAAATTTGAATTTATCTTCACACAGTTCGCAACACCTTCATGTGAGAGGATCATGCCCTCAAATCGCTCGTTTAAAGTATTCATGGGCATGAAATTCTGTTTTGATGAAACCATAAATCTTTGGTGATCATTCAATTCTGGTCAAAAGTCATTGGTAATTATCGAGCTATTGTGCTAGCCGGTGATATTAGTCCATGGTTTAATGTGAGTATCGCCATGACGACATACTCCAAAGTGTTCAAAGCACGGTTGTAAACAGTGCGTCTACCAGCGCCACAAAAATGCATCTACATGATATGCATCAGCATGATTTGCATAAGCATGATATGCATAAGCATTATATGCACAAGCATGATATACATAAGCATGATATGCATAAGGATGATATGCATAAGCAAGATCTGCTTAAGCATGATATGCATAAGCACGATATTGATTGAGTCCATCATCATACGTGAGTACCAATTCGAAGCCATACATTTGGACATGGCTTCTCTCTTGGTTAGGGGTAGGAGGCTATCTAAACTACTTTTTGACAACGGTTAAGAGTGTAATGCGGCACCGAGCTTGCACTCTCCCCGCGATTTTTGTACAAACCACAACCACCACGTTGTTTCCACAAGGGGCCGCACAATTGTTGGGCAGAGATAAGTCTCTGGGACTCTCGACACCCGTGTTACCAGAATTAAGCATTTGATCGATCTTCCCAGTCCAGTCTGGTGCCAGTTGAATCCAAAACAGTTCGGTAGTAGTGATCCAATAATCAGAGGAATGCACAAACAAACACTAAAAGAGGATGCTACTCACGAACCATGAACGAGGACCACACAGACCACCTAGCGCGGCATCCTACTAGTGTAGGATGTGCATGCAAATGTCGAATTTCATGGACAGACAACAACAGAGAACACACGATGAATGGCACCGGTAACCTGCCATCAATCTAACCTCATTCTTTCCCTACTAAAGACAAGACGAGCGAACTCGTTAAACCTTTGTTTAGTAAGGCCCTACATATTTCTTGTCTAGATGATGTACTTCGCTTCTAAATCTCTAAGATCATGTTTACTCTACGAAGTGCTAGTCGGAAATAATAACGGCGTAGTTAAGAGGGTTCACTAGCTGATTAGCTACACTCATGTTGTGTGCAATAATTTTACATATGAGAGGCGGGACCTACAGTTTAAAGTCGACTCCGAACGATGGATGTTTGAGATGCTTTTAATGGCAATTTTATTTACCGTCAGAGTTTTTGCCAGAAATCTGTTGAGAGGAAGTCGTCAAAGAAATAATTTTTCAAATTTCGTTTTTGATGTCTGGCCGGGAATTTCAGCCTTGGTTTTGCGTCTTATAAGCCAACACACTACCTACTAGACCACGGCGATTAGCTGATTATTAACACAAATATACTCATGCGTGCGTCTCCAGCCCCGTGAAAATTTTTTAAATAATTTCCTATGATTTTATTGAATGCCAATTTCAATTTCTTCAAATAACTTTTTGAAAACTAACAAGAAAAATTTTATTTCCTAAGTTTGAAGTTTTCAAGCCTTTTTCTTTCTTCCACGGTGCTTATTTTAATTTTTATTACTTGCACCAGGGGGGAGCATAGGTAATATGGCTTCCTATAAATAGTACCCCCGCGTACTTTTTTTTTTATTTGTTTAGCACTTCAAGAATGTTTTTTTTATAAACTCGGGTATTTATTTCGAAAACTCTTCTCCATCTTTTTTATTTTGGAATTATTTTCGTTAACTTATGAAGAGGGATACACAAATAAAATGAACTAAATTTTCAACGAAATAAAGGGGGCACCAAAAAGTAAAGTTTTGTTTTTTTTTTTCAAAAACTTTTTCTTTTCAAAAGTACTTTATTTTTTAATATTTTATTGTAGAAAATATTTTTATTATGTTTCATAAATTTCTATAAAAATTTTTTTAATAAGACGTCTATACGTTTTGTGCACAAAATAATTCTTAAGTGAGTGATTAAAAGTTCGTTCAACGTATTGGAAATACAACTCGAATAGTTGGGCTTTAAAGAAAACCAGATGAGACAATCGAACTGGCTTTAATAGCGTCGCAACGAAATTGAAAAGCTAATAAAAAATATCTAACGGAGTCCATGAAGTTCAAGCAGTCAGGACTACAACCTAGCGTCTCACACCACCCGTGGAATCTACTCTGAATGACATTAAGAAACTTTACATAACAATTTTATTTACTTTTAGAGTTTTTGGAATTAAATCTCAAGGTGCCAGTGATGGTGTACAAGTTTTTGAGGAATATGACCATAAGAAAATGGAATAGATTACTTGAAATATGTTCTGAGAAGCTCATATGAATGTAAAGCTCGAATGCATCATTAGCTTGTTACTAACTTGCTTTAATTGGTCTGTACAATCTTATAGTTAGGATTACAACCTTTCTTACACCAACCATGTTGTGTGTGTTAACTTTTATCCACCAGTGGCGGTAATTAACGTTTAAAATATTCTTACGTTTTTAGCGTTTAAAAACGTTTGAAATATAAAATTAATGTTCAATTTCACAGTTCACAATTCTGTGTGCCACTTTTCACAACTTGACGTAAACAACAACAATTACTTAATAACAACTGTTATGCCGATCTTTATAGCGGAGATCTTCAAACCACAATTCTTATCTTTGCACGCAATGCGACTTCACCCAAGATTGACTGAATTTTTAATGACTCCATTGGCTGCTTTGCCTTGCCTTTTATATAGCAAGATCAACAGTCTAATGAATGTTCTTGAGGGAGAATAACTTCGCGTTCTTGAGATCTCTGTAAACGTAAACATCATTGTTTCATTATTGTTGTTTGTGTATTCTGTTTACATTTATTCTGGTAGTGTTCGTTGTTGCTTCTTGTTTACTTGTTAATCCCCTTTTTTATACTGATGTTGTTGCTATATTTTTGTTTATTCATTGATCATGGAAACAAGTTCATTGTTTTTGTAGCTATTTTTGTAAACTATGTAACACCATTTCAATTTTCGTAACAGTACGATATGAAAGAGTTTTCGTATAAACAAGAATCTATCCCAATACACCAGGAATTAACCAGTCTAAATGGCAAATTGTCACCAAAGCAGATCGAATTGAATATATCAGCGAAAGGATGTCCTGATCGAGCAAAATACCGTCCAAAAATTATTCGATAAAATTGGCTAATTTGGAACGTTGCCAATTCACATGAGATCTATGATAACTATGCTGCAATACATATGTACATAATTGGTCATTACAACCGTTCAGTTAGGATTCACACCTAGCTTCTTACACCGCTTATATGCCTATGAGTGACGGGACCTAGATTTTAAAGTCGACTTCGAACAACAGATTTTTGAGAAACTCTTTATGGCAATTTGATAAAATAGATTCAGAAAAAAATCTATGCCTGGCGGCGTTATCAGTCTATAATTCGTACGATCTCTGTGACTTGTTCACATCACCACCACTTGAGATGATCACGCACTCAAATCAAATATCATGAACATGATCTGTATGGCATTGTTCTGTGGTGTCCCGTGTACATATTCTAGGTGTCCCGTGCATCCAATTCTGGCCAACAGTGATTGTCTGACCAACATTGGAATGGTGACGCTCCCAAGCCAAAATCCACATCAAACAGTGACTTTTTTGGAATGCATTACACTTTCTTGAATCTCATGTAGATTGGTAAAGTCCAAAATTCGACAATTTTGTACACTTTCATCCAAAAAAGAACGTTTTCGCTGGAAATGATTTTCGCAAAACTTCATTTACCGAAGTCACATCGTTATCTAGTTATTGAAGTCGCCGTAGTCTAGTAGGTAGTGTATTGGCTTATTAAATAACAGGCCTGAGTTCAAATCGCATGTCAGACATCAAAACGAAAATATTTCTTCAGCGATTTCCTCTCAGCAGATTTCTGGTAACAACTCTGAGATTAAATAAAATTGCTTCTCAAAAATCTATCGTACGGACTCGACTTTATACTGTAGATTCCGCCACTTAAATGGATAAAATTAACGCACACAACATAAGTGGTATGAGAAGCTAGGTCGTAATCCTGACTGAAGGGTCAATTATGTATGTACATCGTTACCTATGGTCGCCTATGTTGATTTTCCAAAACAAACTGAATACATGGCAACTAATTTGACAGATGCTGCGTCAACGTGTTAACGAAGTTAAAAATCAAAGACGCAAACCAAAATTTTTAGCAGCGCCACTTTTTTACTCTAACAGGATAAACTATTACTATTAACAGAGCACTGTTAACTGTTTAACAGCGGCAATAGTAGATTAGTTTTCAACTTTGCAATTATTGCAGGCTATTGACATAAACTTTAATTCCCATTATGATCATTATTATTAGTGAATAAAAGTGTTGAAATGTAAAGGATGGTTAGTGGGGATGGAGGATGTTTCTCAATAACACGGTTAGAAAGAGGACCCTTCGGACTATCATTTGCATATAGTCCGCATGTAGGTGTACTATTTCTTATATGTTCCCAATTGGCCACAGATCTTCTAGAGAATTTTGAATCAAAAAATTGCTATTTTCAAAGCCTATTTTTACAATAGCATATCACTTTATATGGGGTCATATTGCTGATTGTATTAAGAGGCCTTGGATTATGCTTTTAAGTATGATATGGTACTCATAAAACTAATATATGCCCTTGAATTAGCTCCTAAACAACTGACCTTGTTCAGATGTATACTGTTAAACAGTTAACAGTGCTCTGTTAAGGGCAAATTCTGCTCTGTTAATGCTAAATGTGGCTTTGCTAATATTTATGGATTGTGTCTTGGATTTTCAAATTCGATGGCAATTATCAATTGTCAAAATTCGAAAGTCCCTGTTAGAAAACCCTATACAATACTATGAAATTTATTTAAAAAAATTTTAATAGTTAGGAGCAGAGCACCCCATGTTATGGCTCGTTTAATTGTTATTCGTTTTTATACCGTCTGGCATTAATGTTTTTCGTTAACATTTGTTTACACAACAGAATTTTTAACAAACAATACGAGTACGAGTGCATGTTTCTGTTTCAACAATTAGACGGGCGACTAAATAAAATTTTATTAGATTTCATGTTTTTTTTTTATTGCTCATATGGTGAGTACACTGTACAGTCTTGTTTTTTTTTAACAACATTTTAAATTTTATTTTGTTTTTGTTTAAAAAAAACATAAGACCCACTACGTATATTGGGTATATGAATTAATTTTAATTAATTAGGTTAACTAAGCACATCGTAGTCTAGTAGGTAGTGTGTTGGCATTTTAGACTGAAAGCCCTAGTTCAAACCCTAGGTCGGACATCAAAACGAAATTATGAAAACATTTCTTCGTTGGCTTCCGCTCAGCAGATTTCTGGCAAAAACTCTTAAGAGCAAATAAAATTGCCATGAAAAGTTTCTCAAATATCTGTCGTTCGGAGTTGACTTTAAACGGTAGGTCCCAAATAAAATTAACGGACACAACATAAATGGTGTGAGAAGCTAGGTCGTAATCTTATCTGAAGGGTTGTTAAGTCCAATTATGTATGTATCTGTGGGAAATTTATAATTTCCGAATGATTCGGAATGATTACTCGTCGATTGAAATCTTAAAAGAATTCAAAAAATTATCCTTTCGATATCGAGGAGAAGGGTTTGACAGGGACAAGGTTTTTCGGGTAAATATGTATGTAAGATCATGTTAAAAGTCAATGTAAAATTTTCGGAAAAAAAAAATTTCTCCCACGAAGCTCATGACCTGCTACATACACGAAATTAACGAATATAGGGCTTAAAAAATCTTCATGCATTCTATGAGAAACAAATTCACCCATCACTGCCAACTTTCTGGTGTGAGTTTTGGTGCGATTGCTTTCAAAATTTTCTTTTATTCTCTCGCTTGGACTTTCACTTAGTGGTCTCTCATTGGTCTCCACATACTTGGAAGGTACAGTGAGCGACAAAAGTGAGTAAACACCACTGAAATAATTCATTTTTTTAGGATAGCGAGAAAAGTAAATGGGAATAGTCGAATAAATTTTCAAAAATAAAAACGTTTATTAAAACAAAAACAAAATTATTGTTGTGCTACAAGTATATTCTTTATAATAGAAAATTTTAAATAATAATGGGTGTTGACTCACTTATGGCGCTCACTGTACATTAGTTGGCTAGACGCCTCCTGACACAATTTCTTTAGGAGATGTTGAGCGTAGAAAAATTAACAGGACAGTGCTGAGCAATCGAGTATTGATTCTCAAAACTAGCATATAAATTTATATAATGGGTGATTTTTTAAGAGCTATAGGAACATTTTTCAAAAAAAAAAAAAAAACAATTAAAATTCAGAAAAATTACTGAAATCATTATTTGAATCGATAATACGGTCCATATAATTTAATGTTTGAAGATTGTTTCATACAAATGTTAACCGCAATAGCTTCTCAAATGGTCCATCCGTTTAGTCCAATTTTGGCATATTCTTTCCAACTCACAAATAAATGCTTCATTGTTGTCTTCCAATACGTCAATTGAAGCCCCCACAAAAAATAGTCTAAAGCAGTTAAATCACACGATCTAGGCGGTCAATTGACCGGTCCCGAACGTGCAATAAAATGTTTACCGAACTAGCCTCTCAATAAGTCCATTGTTACGCGTGTTGCGAACGGCAACGAATCGATAATTAATGGTCATCATTAACACTGGCCGCCGATACAGCTGCGATATATTCTTCAGTTTGCACTCTACGTAAGCGTGTTGGTGGTTTAAAGTCCAACAATGTAAATTTGGTGTTACAGTTTAAACCAGTATTGTCAAAAAGATAATAGCTAAAAAATCACCTTTTATATGAAGATAATTACGAATTTGAAAAATCCAAGACGCAAACCAACATTTTTAGCATAGGCACTTTTAGCGGTAACAGTTCAAAATTTTACATTGACGGAGTACGTTTAACTGCTGAACAGCAACAATGTGAAAAGCCTATTATTATATCACATGCATACATATATAATTGGTAATTACAACTCTTCAGCCAGGATTACAACCTAGCTTCTCACAGCACTTCTATTGTGTGTATGTTAATCTTATACATGAGTGAGGCGACACCTACAGTTTAAAGCCGATATTAAATGACAGAAACTTTTTCTTGGAAATTTTATTTTAGTCTCAGAGTTTTTGAAGGAATCTGCTGAGAGGAAGTCGCCGCAGAAATATTTTTTTTGGAGATGTTTAACATGGAATTTAATCCACGACCCTACGGTTAATAAGCCAACACACTACCTACTAGACCACGGCGACTTCTACAAAATCTCGAAATCATTTCTAAATATTTATGAAACTTTGATAAAATTTTTAAATACATTTTCTTACTTTAAATTCTCTTTTCAGTAAAGCATGCACAATTAAAAACTGTCAACTATAGCATGCTACCCTTGAGACCTTGGAAGATTTTAATAAACTGTTCCCCTCTTAATGGACATAAAGGTGCTACATTCGAAGTTAATTTCAAATGTCAAATTCAAACGAACTTTGCTCTATCTCCCGCCTTTTCGCTCTCTCTCTCTCTCTCTCTGTCTCTCTTTATATTCACCATAACGTTAGCATGACAATTAAAACAAACTAATTTAGAACTTATATTTACACAGTAATTACACAATAATTGAACACAGAACACTTTCAGCAAATTACAATGAAAATAATTAAACAGAACATGAAGATAAAGTTCTTACTTTAAATGTAATAACACACGCTATAGTTGTAATCGATAAATTCATATGTAAAATTAAAATTATTGTATATCCTATGGATGGGTAATATGGTGTTCAGATATGCACCTTTATTGCGTAATTTGCAATAAAACGCCATTATTGCGTCCAATACCCCTATATTCTCCCTATAGCATATAAGGTTCTTACAGGCGTATTGTGTGAACGACTGAATCGACTCGTCAAATCACTGATTGGACCTTATCAGTGCAGCTTCAGACCTGGCAAATCTGCCATAGACCAGTTCTTCACACTGCGCCAAATCCTGGAAAAGGCCCACGAAAAACAAGTCGACACACACCATCTTTTTGTCTAATAAAAGAAATCCTTCGATAGTTCCATAAGGGATCGTGTTTATGCCGCAATGTCTGAGCTTGGTATACCTGCGCAGCTGATAAGGCTATGCAGAATAACGTTAAGCAATAGACCTCTCCGAACCTTTTAAAACCGTGCGACAGACAAGGCGACTCCTTATCATGCGACCTCTTGAACTTCGTCATGAAGAGTGTTATGCGAAAGGCAGAAGTGCATCGCAAGGGCAGTATTTTTCAAAAAAGTGTCCAGTTGCTTGCGTACGCTGACGACATCGACATCATAGGGCGTACCAAACGAGATGTCACTGCTGCCTTTAGCGCTATTGAACGGGAGTCTAAGAAGATGGGTCTGGCAGCAAATGAGGGCAAAACAAAGTATATGTTATCGACAAGACGGCCGATAACTATACTTTTAATATAGTCAAGGAATTTATTTATTTTGGCTCCGCCGTTACCACCAAAAATGATGTCAGAATGGATTTCAAACGCAGGATTACTCTTGCCAACAAATGCTACTATGGTCTCAATAGGCAATTGAGTAGCAGATATCTCTCTCGTGCGACAAAATTAATACTTTACAAGACGCTCATCTTACCCGTGCTGCTTTATGGCGCAGAGGAATGGACCCTATTAAGAACTGATCCAGCAACCTTGAGGATATCCGAGAGGAGAGTCCTACGTAAGATCTTCGGTCCTGTGAGAGTTACCGATGATTTTCGCATTCGATCCAAGAGTGAGCTGAATGAGCTCCGCAACGACATAGACGTTGTGCATCGTATTAATAACCAGCGGCTGCACTGGCTCGGCCATGTCGTTCGAATGGAGGAGGAGTCGGCGAAGAGGCTGACCTTGTATCCTTTGGAAGGACCAAGTCGAGGAAGCCCTGTCATCGATTCGTGTTACCAACTGACAAAGGCGTGCAGGAAGCAGAGGCTCGTGGAAAGAAGTGTTGCGGCAGGTCGAAATCCGTTAACCGGGTTGCTAATGGCCAATTTTCAATATGGCAACTTCAAAAATAAAAAAAAAATGGATAAAAATCGAAATTGGTTCGGCGATGCCATATTTTTGAAAAAATTAACTTAATTTTATCAGTAGGTGGTAATAACGAAAAGAAGATAAAGGTGACTTTACAGTTCCCTTTAGTTAAAGTTACCTTTAACTAAAGCCCAACTTTGATGGTAAGTTGTAATAATGACCCTAAATTAATTAAATTATGAGTCATCCTGTCATATTAAATATTATTTAATGCTTGCAAGAGATATTCTCTTTGTTTTACTGAATCAATATATTCCTGGAATTGAAGGAATTACAAAAAAGATTAAAATTTTTGCATCATCAGTTCATTTTTATTTCCTTTTCTGGTCATTTATCTTTATAATGACAGCAACAGTCAATTACTTTTTATTTTATTTTTGTTTTCTTCTTTTCCTTTTTAATTTATCTCTGAAATTTTTCTATTCATTTTATACAATGTATGTACAGTGCATGGTATTCTTAAGGCATGGCATGCATGCAACTTCGTAATTGATTATGTGGCAAGAGATACCAAAAGAAAAAAATTTCCAATATTTTCTTGAGTAAATTTAAACAAACAAGAGCCGACACAATAAATTCCAATTTAATTAAAATAAATATCGTAGTAAACTACAACACATTGTTTAATTTGTGGATTCTTTGATGTACAGTGTACACTAAACATGTAGGTAATATTGTGTAGGATTACTTACGATTCAAATCTCTACCATTGTTACGTTTTTACGTTTTTAAAACGTTCCAAATATGAGCTCATAGATTGCTTATTTTATTTAATAAAATAAATTTGTGATTAGTTTTAATTAAAATTATTTATTTATCACATAATTCTGTGTGCCACTGTTCACAACTTGATGTAAACAACAACAATTGCTTTTCTTTATAATTCTTCTATTTATACTCTTTGCATAAACAATAACAATTACTAGGCAATTACTCAACAAATCTTTGTAACGAAGATCATCAAACCACAATTGCTCTCTTCAAACTCACCTTGTCTTCGCACAAAACTGACTAAATTTCATAAACTCAGTCATCTGCATTACCTTGGCTTTTATATAGCAACGTAAACAGTTTAATGAATGTTCTTAAAGGCGAATGCTTATCTTCTCGAAATCCCTATAATTATAAACATCGTTTGGTGATATATTTTTGTTTACTTGTTTACTATTTTTTATGCTCTTGTTTGTTTTTGTATTTTTGTTTACAATTTCTTTTTATGCTGGTGTCTGTTGTTGCATTTTTTATTAATTGTTTACAATCTCTGCTAGTGTTTGTTGCTGTATTTTTGTTTAATTGTGTACAATTTCTTTTTATGCTAGTGTTTGTTGTTGCATTTTTGTTTATTTGTTTACAATTTCCTTTTAAGCTGGTGTTTGTTGTTGCATTTTTGTTTATTTATTTACAATTTATTTTTATGCTGGTGTTTGCTGTTGCATTTTTGTTTATTTGTTTACAATTTCTTTTTATGGTGGTGTTTGTTGTTGTATTTTTGTTTATTTGTTTGCAATTTCTTTTTATGTTGGTGTTTAATTAGATTAAGCAGTAAGATAGTTTGTAAACAGGTTTACTTACTGCATTGTTTTGCTTTTGTAAAATTTTGTTTGTAATTTTAATGTTAAGCGATATAAAAACAAAACACCAGGATCTAGATTTTTTAATTTTCGTAACAATATTAGAGCGTCGTGAATGTATTGCCAAAGTTTTTCATGTGATAATTTGCCCAGGACTTGAAGATCCTCGTATTTGTAAATTTTTCTCTTCATACTGATTGAATAGTTTCATGTTTTTACGCGAGTTTATTCTTAATCGTGCTAACACGTCACCGTCTTATTACTATTGCAGAGTAGTTGGTGTTAGATTTTGGGGATTAGACCACCTATTGCACACCTCCCAAGCGTATCCCTATAACATTCTCTCCTATGTTGTTGTTACTCTAACCAACTTCATAATGATATTCGGTGTCAGCAAGGATAACTTGCAATCTAGTACTTGCTAAACTCCATGATTTTTTCTTCTAAAATGCATGAAGACCACTTAGGCAACACTTATGGGTTCTAATGATTCATTCTAATCAGGACAAAATCCAAATATCGCGCTTGATGGGATATTTATCCAACTGTCTGCAATGCCTGGTCCAAAGGCTGGTTCTTATTTTTATACACAGGCTACTAAGTGTAGATTATCTGAAGAATGATTTATCATTTACCTTCACACATACAGACGTAATTGGTTATTACAACTCTTTAGTTAGTATTAGGAACTAGTGGCTCTTGAGTGATTCGAATCATTAATCAAAATTTACAGTCGTAGTCGCGCATTTACATAAAACGAAAAAAAAACAAAGAAAGAGGAAAGAAAAGACAAAGAAACAAGGTAATTAGGACCAAGAGCTTGGTAAGATACCTGGGAATAAGGTTATATCCCAGACTGACATATTCGTATCAGATTCAGGACTCAAGTGACAAAGCCCAGAAAATCATTGAACAACTCAGCAGATATTAGAGGTCCGGTACCGGCGAAACGGAGACTCCTGATGGAGGTTGGAAGCAGCATTATACTCTGTGGGAGCAAAATTTGGATCGAAACGCTAGAGGTTTAATAACGGGACAACTTATTACTATCGGTACAGATAACGGCTGCAGCTGTACTTGTGATAGCAGGTACAAACCCTGTGGATCTGCTGGCAGCAGAGCGGATGGAGATTTATAAGGTGAAATCGGCTGGAAATCACATAATCGGTCACTTTAGAGAAAAACACCATTTCAGAACGAATGGGAACGACGATGGAACGATGGAGATAGAGAAAGGTGAATGGCGAGACTTATTCCGATAGGAAATTTAGATAGTTGAATTACTACATTACGCGGATGCTTAGGGTCACGGATATTTTAGGAAATATCTGCACAGAATGGGCAAGACTGCCTCCCCTTACTGCTTTACGAGAAAGGGGAAATAATTGGTGATGTAGAACACACTCTTTTCGAATGTACACGCTGGCGGAACTATCGCTCTGTATTGACGTCAATGATTGGAACGATCACGACTGCTAACATTGTCGGGGTTATGATTGCGAGTAGAGAGAATTGGGCCTTAGTGGTGAATTACGTGGAGTGCATTCTAAGACTATGAAGTCGCCGTGGTCTAGTTGGCTTATTAGACGTAAAGCCAGGGTTCGAGCTCCTGGCTAGACATCAGATTTCTGGTAAAAACTCTGAGATTAAAAAAAAACTGGCATGAAAAGTTTCTCAAAAACAAAAGCTGTCATTCGGAGTCGACTTTATGTATAAAAATTAGCGCACACAATATAAGTGGTGTGAGAAAATAGGTCAATAATCCAGACGGAAGAGTTGTAATGACCAATTATGTATGAGATCTTGAGGCTGCAGAACTTGTAGGCACGCCAACATAGATGACACTGGCAGACGTGTCAAACGAAATTGCATTCAGAAATCAATCAAAACGAAATAGTGGAGATACTTAGATGTCTCCTTAACTTACGATACGCAATCCGGACGCGATTATGAGCATGCAGGGGCCAAAGAGACAAAAGGACTTCACTCCGAAGAAATACCACCGTAGTTCCGGAGTGGTTACAACAGTCTACGAGATGAGGGAGACTTTTAGTGGGTGAAACGCCTACGCACGGAGGATGTGACGACTTCCTCTATGGTGGAGTTGGGTACATTTACCCCTCCTCGGCGTAAAAAAATAAGAGGTAATTAAAATCCAAAATCGAAGGTGCTTATTAATGACAGTAGGGTATCCAAATCTATTGATTCGATGGAGTATCGTCGCAAGAAGTCGCCGTGGTCTAGTAGGTAGTGTGTTGGCTTATTAGACGAAGGACCCCAGTTCGAATCCCAGGTCAGACATCAAAACGAAAATATGAAAACACTTCTTCCGCGACTTCCTCTCAGCAGATTTCAGGCAAAAACTCTGAGAGTAAAAATTGACATGGAATGCTTCTCAAAAAATGTGTCGTTCGGAGTCGACTTTAAACTGTAGGTCCCGCCACTCATGTATAAAATTAACGCACACAACATAAGTGGTGTGAGAAGCTAGGACGTTGTACAATGGGTCATTTCGACCACCGGATACTGTACTTGTCAGAATTGACAAGTATACGTCCTCTAACCTAACCTAACCTATCGTCGCAATGTGGCGTGTGTTTCATTGTTCTATCAGTACTATAATGGGAGGTGTTCTCGAGAAATAAGGGGCTTGGTTCCCTCCCGAGAATCACATATTTTTACGTGGTACTTGAGCTTCTCGCAGAGTACATCCTTTTGTGGTTGATTGTCCAGCGATGAACCGCACAATGCATTACAGGGAAAATTCATTTTTTGCCCGCACTGCTCGCTTGTGGAATGATCTTCTTCCCGTCAATTACGATATTAGTAATTTTAAATCCAATGTCCACAAACACTACTCCCTCTTTCCACCTTCCTATAACCTGTTTTCCTAAACCTGCACAATGCACTGCATGAGTAGGGGCCATCCCCTGAGTGTTGGTTTTTATAAAAAAAAAATCCAAAATCGAATTGGAATTTAACAAAAAATTTTTTTTACTACAATTTGTTTCCTTCCCATTTGGCTAACCTTCCCTGGCACATTTTCAATATCTTTTGATGTCTTGCCAAAAAATTTCTTTCTTTTTTTTCCTTGTTTATGGTCATAAATTGTATGAGATTTTTATGTCTTGTAATATGTTTTGGTTTGTTTTTCTACACGAAAGGTGTTTATTTGCTTTTAATTCTGTTTGCTGTTGTGGTTTTGTGCTGTTAAAAGATTTTTTCTTTCTTCCTCTCCTTCTCCCTCTCTTTCTCTCTCTGTGGCAATATTCTTTAATTATTGATTTCAGTTTTTAACACAAATATTTGCATTACATTGAACACACACACAATCTTATACGGATGTGTACGTGTACGTGCATCAATAGGGATGGCAAGTATAAGTTGAATTACAAGTGAGGGCGTTGCTATATGCATTTCCCTTTGCCATATCCGTTTCCAAGTAACATAAACTTTAGTTTTATATTGAAAATTTTGAATTTTTTTATTTTTTTTAATTTTTATGGGATTTTAATTTTCCTGTTTTCTGTTTGCAGAAAATTCTCTTTTGTTTTTCCATTATTCGTTTGCTTGTTTCTAAAGGTAACATCCCCCAGGGAGGTGTAAAAAGGAAAAAGATTTAAAATTTGTAATTGCTTTGAAAGGCTATTGTTGCCCACAAATGTATGTTTTTATTTACATTTGAGGCTTTCCGGAGTTCTAAAAATATTACACATAAAATGGGAAATCAAACGAATTCAATTTGTTGGAAAGTATTCTTCAAACCATCTAAACATTTTGCATGTAAAATGAAAATTATTTGAAACTTTATGCCTCCTCGACCTTAGGACTATTCAAACCAGTTCTATAATAACCTCAAAATGATGCACGCCCTCTTTAGTGGCCGCCTTACTGTCAGAAGACTTTTGTTGCCACCTTAAATTATTTCCACTAAAGAAGTGTTCGTGGTCTAGAAAGTAGTATATTGGATTACTATCGTAAGGCCGCCGTGGTTCAATGTATGGCTTAGACATCTGGAACGAAAAAAAAGCCCATTTCAGTAGCCTCCTGGGAAAATTTTTTCGTTCAGTGTCATTATTAAACTGTAGGTCATGGCTCACATGCATTAAATATATTACAGACACCATAAGTGCCGCAAAAAACTAGTCTTGACTAAACGGTTAAGGGCCATTATTACAACTTTTCGTTAAAGTTGGCGTTAGTTAAAGGCACCTTTAGCTAAAGTGAACTTTAAAGTTACCTTTTAACTTATTTTCGTTATTACAACTTCCCGTTAAAGTTGGCATTAGTTAAAGGTGACTTTAGCTACAGTGAACTTTAAAGTTACCTTTAACTTATTTTCGTTATTACATCTAACTAGATAAAATAAAATTAGCTTTTTCAAAAATATAGCAGTGCCGTAACAAAGTCGATAAAACTGCTCAATTAAACAAGTAATTGATGGGGTAGAGTTCTGTGGAATGGGTTGAGATGGAACGGAATTTACGGGGATGGATTCTGTTGGGGGATGTACGGCTGCGCGGGAATCCGACATGTAGACCCTTAGCTAGATTGAGCTATAACCATAGTTTATCACGCCCTCGCGGGCATTTATAAGGGGAGGTGACTCCGTATTTGGGGTGATCAGCGTCTCGAGGTAATCACTCTACTGGCCAGAAACTTTGCTTTTTTTTGTTATAAAACCAGCACCTAGGAGAAGGATCCTACTCATGCAGTGCATTGTGCGGGTTTTAGGAAAGGTGGAAAGAGGGAAGATGCGAACGGCAAGGAAACGAGTTGCTGCTAGGTGAGCATAAAATGGCCAGTGCCATATCTTCATTAGACAGTCATATCTATTAGACAGTCTACAGCAATCGTCCTGGTCTAGTAGGTAGTGTGCTGGCTTATTAGACGTAAAGCCACGGTTCGAGTCCCAGGCCAGACATCAAAATAAAAAATACAAGAAATTTTTTTTCGGCGATTTCTTCTCTTTCTCTTCTTGAAAAGTTTCTCAAAAATCTGTCGTTCAGAGTCGACTTTAAACTGTAGGTCCCGCCACTTCTGTATAAAATTAACACACAGAACACAAGTGGTGTTAGAAAATGCGGGTTTCTTGGGGACGATTGCTGTAGACCGTCTAATGGTGAAGGTATAGCACTGGCCATTTTGTCCGCATCTTCCCTCTTTCCACCTTTCATAAACTTGAGCAATGCACTGCATGAGTAGGGGTCATCCCCTGAGTGCTGGTTTAATAAAAAAAGAAGCCCGCAGTTTCTCATACTACTTATGTTTTATACATAAGTGGTGGAACCAACAGTTTAAAGTGGACTCCGAACGACAGATTTTTTGAGAAACTTTACATAGCAAATTTTATTTTTTTACTCTCAGAGTTCTTGCCAGAAATCTGCCGAGAAGAAATCGCCAAAAAAATATTTTTTGTATTTTATTTTGATGTTTGACTTCTAGACCATGGCGACCCCAGCCACTTTCCAAATGGTTTCCGGTCGGCATTCTCACCTTGAATCGGGGGCGGTTAGGAATCTGGTCTTGAGGGACGGCTGTAAGCCCTGCTCCTGACCACACATCCCCAAATCTGCTAATAGTCTCCTTATAGAGCTCCATTGAACGGAGGTCAGAGCAAACTACCAGCTTGATACTAACCTGCTTCACGACAGTCGGGTGAAGGGCCAAGATTGGAAGCTGTTACCCTAAACAAGACGTCCAAGAGTGCTTGTTTCACCAACTTCCACTTAGTGGAAGCGATGGAATTTAAAATTTTTTCCATTTTACCTTCAAACATTCATAAATAATTCATTGGATTTCATCATATTCCTTGTCGAAGTCAACTTATCTTTAAAAACATTAAAATATGAAATTCACGATAAAAGAAAATTATTTACGACTTCATTTCCTACACACGCACATTCACTGACTTACGTACGTAGAAATTTTTTTTACGTTTTTACGTTGTTTTAATTAAGGCAACAGTTTTCCTCATCCACATCAGTAAATAATCAATCGATCTTAATAAAAAACATTTTTTTTTTGAGAAAATGAACAAAAAATAAATAAAAAATGAAAGAAAAATTAAAAAAAATAAATTGAAAATGAAATTATTCTCATTTTATTTGTTTTTTTTTACATTTACCAGCATTGTTTACATTTAGTTTTACACTCATTTACACGTGAATGACATTTATGGTTGAAATTGCGGCAAATAATTGTGTAAACTAATTTAAAGTTGCCATATCAAATGAATATGATTAATAACAGAATTTAATGCTTTTCTTTAATGGCATTAAATGAACTTTAATCTTATCAATTATTCATTAATTTATTATATTGTGTGATGTGGTAAATAAAAAGGTGTGTAAACGTGTGTAATAAATTAAAGAATTCATTTATTCAATATTGGCAGGCGGAATATTTTTTTTTTTACTTTCCTGGCGTTAACAATGAAAATTTTATTTATGGGCCATAAATCATCAGGAAAATGTATGTTTTTTTTAATTAAAAGGTTAATGAATTAAAAAATTCCTAACGATTTAAATTAAATATAAAACAGTTGTATAGAGTGGCTGATATGTATTGCAACCAACTTCAGGTTGTTATCATTTGTAAACCGCTCGTCTGACAACTGCTAGATTTATTCCAGGACTGTTCATTTTATTATTTACAAGCTTACAAAAGCAGAGCTGCAGAGAATTAGAAGAAGAAAAGAGTGTTCTTCACTTACTGGGTGCCCCGCTTATTTTTAAAGGACATTTGTGCTTACTGCATAGATGATTTGGAAGAACTGTAACGCATTGCAGAAGCTTCAAGTGGAAAAACTGTGATAACAAAATGGCCCCTACATGCCGTGTGTCCATCCAACTATCTTAAATTGACAGTCACCTACGTCTACGTAATGACTAATACTGGGTTTAAACATACACCTTTATTGCGTAAATCGCAATAAACGGAATTATTGATCTCAATATTTCATATAAAATTTCAATTAATTATTGCTCAATAAATTCATAAATTGTTATAATATTGATAAAAACTTTAAATACAACACGTCATAAGTATGTTTAGTGAATATATTACATTTTTCCGAACACTTTCTATTGATATTTGACAACTCAAATGTAAACAACGACAAACAAAAAATGGAAGGTCAGTAGAAAGGCTTGTACTTTATTTATTTTGTTGTAGTAATCAGCTGTTTTGTTTACTAGCTGTCAAAAAAATTTTTTTATATTATATGTCTGAACGCTAAAAATATTGTTCTCAATAAACCGAATATTGATTTAATAAATATTGCATGTCTGAACATAGTATAAGGAAAATTTCGGTTCTTATTT
Source organism: Sarcophaga peregrina (assembly GCA_014635995.1). NCBI lineage: Eukaryota > Metazoa > Arthropoda > Insecta > Diptera > Sarcophagidae > Sarcophaga > Sarcophaga peregrina. The sequence goes on along the minus strand of CM025793.1, from coordinate 80,994,810 downwards.
AGTTTTTAAAACCAAATCTAGTGCGAAATCTTATTTTTTTCAATTTTATTTTCTCTTTTTGACTTGCGATGGTAAAATTATTATTTTTTTTCTTTTTGTACAATTTAATTTAATTATTGCAGCCAACTTCAGGTTGTTATCATTTGTAAACCGTTCGTCTGACAGCTGACAGATTTATTCCACTGACAGTTCATTTTATTATTACAAAAGCATTTTGATCTATTGCATTCAGAAAAAAAGTTATTCGTGATGGAATTCAAGTGTGATAGTGTGAAACCACAGGTGGCTATCGTTAAAGCTCTCCAGCATTTAAATGTTAATAACTCTTTTGTTTCTCGTACCATTCCTCATTACCCTGATACTGGCAGTGTTGCACTGCGTCCAAAAAGTAGGCGAAAAAAACGGTAACAACACCAGAAATGATCCCACAAGTGAAAGCCGGATTAGTCCGAAATCCATGTTGCAGTGGCAGAAAAATTGTTCGTGAGCTGAACATATCGCGAGAACGGATGCAACACATATTGAAAAATGAGCCTTGGACCAAAGCCATTGAAGTTTCAAAAAGTTCAACAGCTCACCGATGGACAAAAAAAGTTAGACTGGAAAGAGCCAAGGAGTTATTGCGCTTGCACGAAAGAGCCCAGTTACCGAATTTGATTTCCCCCGATTAGCAGCTATTCCAAATTGAGCAGTTTGTCAACAAACAAAATGATCGGGTTAACTTGCCAAAGAGGTCAGCTGAAAATTTACACCTGCAATTGGCGACCAGAACTCAAGCGCCGCCGTTGGTAATGGTGTGGGCGGCCGTAATGGCCGATGGTCGCCCCCCACTCGTATTCATCGGCCGTGGGATTAAAATAAATGCCGAATATTATTGGGAAAATGTCTTAAAGACAGTATTGAAGCCCTGGGCAGACAAACATTTCGCCCGCAGATCATGGACATTCCAACAGGAGACAGCACCACCGCACTCAGCATGCGTCAACCAAACATGGCTTAAAGAGGAGGTTTCTCCCTTCATTTCTACCGCACAATGGCCACCAAAATCTCCAGATCTCAATCCGTTGGACTTTTGCGCCTGGGGCATTTTGGAGAGTAAGGTTCTCACTAAAAAAAATACCAAAGTGTCAATCATCTCAAGACGGCGCTTCGCCGGGAATGAGTCAAAATACCGCAAAGCCACTTTCGTGCAGCCTGTGTTGGCTTTGTCGGCCGTTTGAAGGCCAAAATTCATACCAAAGGGGCAAATTCGAACAAATCTAAAAACTGATTCTAAAATTTGATGTTATTTCCAAAATTTCTTACTTTTGGACAATAAAATTAAAAAAAAAAATTAATATAATATAGCGCTTTACTTTGTTGCATTATATATCAGCCAGCCTGTATATTTAATAATTCCACAAATGAGAATTTTAATTTAAGTTATTGCATTTAGCTACCCAGATGATATGCTCGGAGTTGTGTAATAGACCATAGCCTCTGGTGGGAATCAGAGATCAGCAATGAATCGATTTTTCGCTACTCATAAGTACTCATGTACAACAGTATTGAAATTTAACTATTCTGAATTAACAGATTGCAATAAGTATGAGTACAACGTTGACATCAATACTTATAACATTCGAAAGTAAACATACAACCTTCTATTGTGGTGTTCGTAAGCGAATCATACTCATTTTGTGCTTCATGTATATTTTGAGTCATGGAGAGTCGAAGTCAATAACATCGTGCGTATTGTTAAGTATGAGTATGATGAGTATTTAAAACTTTGAATATGAGTAGTATGAGTGTGGTATTGAAATACGTATGAATGCGTAAACGTATCAGAAATTATAAGTATGACTCGAATCTACTGCGCATCGTTTTCAATACTCGTTGGTGATCTCTGGTGGGAAGCCAACACATCGTCCTCACTCTAATAGTCTGGCCACTAGACTTCCAATTGATTAAATTTTGTTTTTATCTTCTTACATTAAATATCTTTGGTTTCATCACGGGGCATATTGAGATTTGGGCGCTGATGGGGATCTGGAACAGATCTTAGTCGGCCATTTACAGGGGATGTTGCGATGAGGATCAGTTAGGGAATATCGAACATCTTGGTAGGTTGAGGACACTTGGCAGGACCTTCTTTGAGAGCTTGAATTCTGTATCGAGAGCCGACATCAATGCTCTCCACATATTCTTTAGTCTAAGGCTGGTTGAGAGATGCTAGGGCTTCATCAGTGTAGTCAATGATTGCTTACATTTACTACTCTGATGGGATAATAATTTCTTATACGAACTAACATGACAAGTAACCAAAGAACTTTATGAACCAACAACAACAACAAAATAAAGAAAATTTTGACATAAAAAAAAACAATTCCTTGCTTACAATTCATATCACACTTGTTTCCACAAAAAAAAAATGAATTGAATTGACATGAAAATTGTATGAAATTCAAGAGACGAACCCAGAGAAGAAAAGAATTCAAAATTATCGATTCGTATGACTCCTGTAGAGACACACACAGTAAATATTTGATGTCATTCATAATCGTTGATGACAGTTTTTCATAATTGCAAGCACAATATTGGGAAAGAAAAAGTCTTACAAGAATAACGTACACAAGTGTATTAGACATTCTAGGAAATGTAAAGCAATCAAGTAAAAATAAAAGGAAATTAATTGAAAAAGTAATTTAAAAAATACTACGTTCAAATACGCACTCTTATTGAATCAATATTCGGTTAATTGAGTACAATATTTTAAGTGTTCAGGCTTAATAATATACGCAATTAGGCTTACTCAATATTCATTTGACAGCTGCCAAACAACGAACATTGTTTTTAAATTGGTCGCGAAAATTAAAGTTGTCGTTGGGTTAGTTTATTAGCGTTTGAAATTTGGGTCGTCAAATATTAACAAAAAATGTCCGACAAATTGTAATATGCTCACTAAACACACCTACAGTATGACAGTGCTGCATTTTAATTTTTACTCAATATTACAACAATTTGCGTATTTATTGTGCAATAATTAATTGAAACTTTTATATGAAATATGAGCTCAATAATGGCGTTTTATTGCAATTTACGCAATAAAGCTGGATATCTCAAGACCGTATAAGCCACATTATGTCAATGTTTTGAAAAATCAGTTAAGATGCATTTGGAATAGGAATGTCTTAGTTTCTTACTTATTTGTCGTTTCATGTTCAGAACATCTCTGCAATATTTACTTGGGTATGCGGATAATTTCGAATTTGAAAATTCAAGACTCAAACCAAAAATTTTTGCAAAGCCTCACATGACCTCAACAAACCAATAATTGTGAACTTCCTTTGAATGTGGTCCTAGTACACATTCCATAATTACCTTCTAAACAAGTTAACTTCTTCAAATTGGTACTGTTAAACAGCTAACAGTGCTAAATTAAAAACAATTTTTTGGCGTTGTAATCTTCAAATGTGGCTTTGCTAATTTTTTTTGGTTTGTGTCTTGAGATATGTGAAACAATTGTTCCGCTAGATTCTTGCTTATACTGGGTTTAGACATAAACCTTTATTGCGTAAATCGCAATAATCGGCATTATTGATTTCAATATTTCATATAAAATTTCAATTAATTATTGATCAATAAATTTATAAATTGTTATAATATTGATTAAAACTTTAAATACAACACTGTCATAAGTACGTTCAGTGAGCATATTACACTATTCCGAACACTTTCTATTAATATTTGATAACTCAAATGTAAACAACGACAAACAAAAGATGGAAGGTCAACCGAAAGGTTTGTATTTTATTTATATTGTTGAATCAATCAGCTGTTTTGTTTATCAGCTGTCAAATAAATTTTCAAATATTATATGTCTGAACGCTAATAGTATTGTTCTCAATAAAACGAATATTGATTTAATAAAAGTGCATGTCTGAACATAGTATTATAATACTTTCGCACTTGCACTTTTATTGAGTCAAAATTCGATTTATTGAGAACAATATTTAAGGTTTAAGGTGCTTATTCAATATGACAGCTGGTAAACAAAACAGCTGGATATTTCATTACATCGTTTTTTTATATTTGTTGCCATTTGCGTAAGAAATATCAACAGGAAGTGTTCGGAAATTTTGTAATATGCTCCCTAAACGAACTTATGGCTGTGTTGCATTTTAACTTTTACTCAATATATAACAATTTGCATATTTATTGCGCAATAATTCATTGAAACTTTAAATATTGAGCTTTATAATGGCGTTTCTCGTGATTTAGGCAATAAAAGTTTATGTCTGAACATAGTATTAGTGACTTTAAATTGAAATTCCGTTATCCATTATCTTCAATAATGCATTCCTTTACATATCTTGCTTGTAATACGTTTTTTTTTTGCTGTTCATACAATTGCATTCATTTTTCAGCATAGAATTCATTTGGTTTCGTTTTTATTCTGGTGCTCCATCATACTTTATTCGAAAGTTATTTGTTTTTTAAAAATGAAAATGTATTTTTCAATGCTTCTTCTTATTCTTGTATGACATTTATAAATAGTTCTTCTCTTCTTCTTCTTCTATATGGTGTTTGTAAATGTTCAAAAACTTGTTTAAGTTTGTCTGTTGTCAACGATAATAAAGTTTGTCACTTTCTAATAATGGATGTGGGATGTGAATAAGGGATCCATAACGTATCAATATATGCTCGAATGCTTGCAAGTGGATTAGTATTCTTTGAAGAAAAGGGGTTTAAATAGAGGAAAATGGGAAGGAATAGAATTTTTTGGGTTTGTGGATAAAAGTTTCTTCTTCCATCAAGTTACGAAGTAATATTTAACACTTTATTTTTTTCTATTTCAGGTACGATACCTCCCTCTAGGTCACCAAGTAAGTACTGCACATTTTTTTATATTTTTTCAAAATAATTTTGAAAGATTTTGAGGGCCGTTGATACATGTAGTACATACGGTAATAAAAATAAAAGTTGTTCTAAGCCTGGATGATTTAATGAGGCCTCTACGTATAAGTAAATTAGTAAAGGTTTGTGTCTTTAATAATTTAAATATTAACGTGTTATACATTTTTCGGTTTTAAAAGTCGGTTTAAATAAAAAACGTGATTTATCCTTCCATTATGCGTAAAATACAATGCTAGCAAACGCTCCATTTATACTCCTTTATCTGGAGTTTATGTTTATGTCTGGAAACTTCCCAATCTATCTTTAGAATTGTTTTTGTTCGATTTTTATTTTTTATTTTGTTCCCTGCTCATAAATTTCCAAGCATTTGCCGGTGCAATTCTGTGTACCGTACAATGTGTATATTTTGTTATTGTTTGTTTACCTTCTTTACTGATATGTTTAGTTTATTTTATGACATTTCTTTGGTAATTTAAGGCATAAAAAAAAGAAATTTATAAGTTTTAACGTTTTTAAATATTTAAATACGAATTTAAGAACATACCATTCACTTCACTTTCTGTCACATCACTTTTTTCGTCGTACAAAGCCATTTAAATGACCGCCTTGGGTTTGATTGCGTTGCAGACGATATATTTCAAGCAGTTTTCGAACATTTGTCGAGTTATTTCGTCCCAAATATTTGTTTTTTTATGATTACCAATTATTTCGAACGTTTGGAGAGTTATTTCGTTTCGAAAATTTGTTCTTTTACGATTATCAATCCTTTCGAGCATTTTTTCGAACATTTGGAGAGTTATTTCGTTTCGAATATTTGTCCTTTTATGATTATTAGCGTCTTTGACCTAGGCCTTCAAATGTAAGTCTTTTCAATTTCGTCGCCTTCTTGGGAGGATATGACTTCCCCAAGCCATTAATTCTGGCTTGTTTCCATTTCGTTGAACTTTTCTTGTTCCAGCTAACAAGTGTTTGGCGTGCTATAGCAGGTTCTAGAATAATAACATTGTCATCTATCGTTGACGAGAAACAATGTCCTCCAAGTTTTTGTTGTAGTGGTATGGAGCTTTGCTAATTATTGCTTCAAACATTTTATTTTCTTTGGTAGCGGCACTGCTCGATCTCGCTGTGATGTTATCCTTTTTTCATTTTCATTTGCAGTGGATAAGAAAGCTGCTTAGATAGATTGTATTACAGAAAAGTGAAGCCAATTAATTTGAAATTCGAAAACCGAAAATTTTTTAGGTCTAACAGAGGCAAGTCGCACGATCATAACCAATTGATGTTGCCAAATGTTCTCAGAAGACTGATTTCGTTTGAGATATTTGAGTCGGTGAATTGTAACTCAGATTCTCATCTAATAAGCCAACTGACTTCCTACTAAACTATGGCGGCTTTATCTTTAATTATAGGCCATAAATGATTGGTTATCATAAGGCCACAGCATTCTTTAAGGGTCATTTTCAAAAAATTACTGGCAAATTACACCACATAGACCATAATGTGCAGCGTACAGAGCCTTTTTTGGAATCAAATGGCTTGTCTACAATCCCTTTTCGGATCTCCGAGTACTATATGCAGTGATTTTGCTTGTTGACGTCAACCTGAAGCAAATTCTGATACTTGTTGACTTGGCTTCCAATTACCATATGTATGGCGGTCAGATGGCTTTATCTGTTAAATCGTATGGATTTGAAATGATTGGAGTTGTAAATCCTGTTGAAGAATTTGCCAGAATGTTCCATAAGATGGAGCGATTTTCTCTGCATTGCGTACCTTGAGATAATCGCTGTTGTAATGCATTCTACAGCAGATCGACTATGATGACCATAATCACTACATAGATTCAAATTGAGTTACTCGATATATTTTTAAGTATTGCGACTCATAACCGCTGAAAAAAATATTTCTTTGTCGACTTCCTCTCAGCAGATTTTTGGCAGAAACTTTGAGAGTTTCTCAAAAATCCGGCGTTCGTAGTCGACTTTAAACTATAGGGTCCGCCACTCGTGTAAAAAATTAACGCACACAACATAGGTGATGTGAGAAATTAAATGGTAATCCTGACTGAAGGGTTGTAATGACCAATCATTTGTGCATTTATTACTCATACTTTCAAAATTTTGCTACTTTTTAGTCCTATGTCGCCCTGTCGCAGTTAGGCCCTAGTGTATTATATTACAGCAAATAGTGAAATAAGGCTTGAAAAATATTGTTCATCAATGGAGTACCTTTTTAAATAGCCTGATAGTACTATTAATAATAATATTTCACTTCGTGTATAATACGGTATACAGAAATGCACATTTATTGCGTAAATGGCAATAACTGCCATTATTAAGCACAATATTTCATATAATTATTGCGCAATATTGTTATAATATTAGATATAACTTAAAATGCGGCACTGCCATAAGTGTGTTTAGTGGGCATATTACAATTTGCCGCACACTTTCTGTTGATATTTGAAAACTCAAATGTCAACAACGACAAACAAACACTAATAAACTAAGAAACGACACTAATTTTCGCGACCAAAATAAAAACAATGTTGTTGTTGTTTACCAGCTGTTAAATAAATATTGAGTAAGCTTAATTGTGTATATTTTTATGCCTGAACACTTTAAATATTGTGTTCAATAAACTGAATATTGACTCAATAAAAGTGTATGTTCGAATGTAGTATAAGTAAGAATCTACCGGAACAATTGTTCATTCATTATTTAACATATCTCAAGACACAAACCAAAAAAAAAAAAAATTAGCAAAGTCACGTTTGGAGTTTATAACGCCAAAAATTTGTTATTAATTTAGAACTCTTAGCTGTTTAACTTGTTTAGGAGGTAATTATAGAATATGTACTAGGACCACATTCAAAGGAAGTTCACAATTATTGCTTTCTTGACGTCATATACGGCTTTGCAAAAATTTTTGGTTTGAGTCTTGAATTTTTAAATTCGAAATTATCCGCATACCAAAGTAAATATTGGAGAGATGTTCTGAACATGAAACGACAAATAAGTAAGAAACTAAGACATTCCTCTTCCAAATGCATCTCAATTGATTTTTTAAAACATTGACCTAATGTGGCTTACACGGTGTTGAGATATCCAGCTTTATTGCGTAAATTGCAATAAAACGCCATTATTGAGCTCAATATTTCATATAAAGTTTCAATTAATTATTGCGCAATAAATACTCAAATTGTTATAATATTGGATAAAACTTAAAATGCAGCACTGCCATAATTGTGTTTAGTAGGCATATTACAATTTACCGGACCTTTTCTGTTGACATTTTGACACTTTAATAACAACAATTTTCGTGACCAATGTTGTTGTTATTTACCAGCTGTCAAATGAATATTGAGTAAGCTGAATTGCGTATATTATTATGCCTGAACTATACTATCGAGGATTGAAGTCGCCGTGGTCTAGTGGGTAGTGTGTTGGCTTATTAGACGAAAGGCCCGGGTTCGAATCCCAGGTCAGACATCAAAACGAAAAATATTTCTTCGGCGATTTCCTCTCAGCAGATTTCTCGCAAAGACTCTGAGAGTAAAAATTGCCATGAAAAGCTTCTCAAAAATCTGTCGTTCGGAGTCGATTTTAAACTGTAGGTCCCGCCACTCATGTATAAAATTAACGCACAGAACATAAGTGGTGTGAGAAGCTAGGTCAATAATCCTGACTGAATGGTTGTAATGGCCAATTATGTATGCATGTATTATGCCTGAACACTTAAAATATTGTACTCAATTAACCAAATATTGACTCAATAAAAGTGCATATCGGAACATGGTGTAAGACAGAAAATTAAAAAGTCATCATAGGTAAAGTGTAGACTTTTAACTGCCAACCATATTACAATAAAAATGTTAATTTCCCTCAAAGCAATTTTTCTTTCTAATTGTTACGGATTAACATTTGCAAAACAATTATAAATTGCTTCTTAAAAATTATTATTCTAACACAACAAACTAAAAACACAAACCACAAAACTATACACGATTAATCAAAATAATGGGTTAAAACCCCTAAATGTAGGCAACAAAAAAAAAACTAATGCAAGTGAAATATACGAAAACACAATACACAGCACAACTACCACTGGCACTAATAATAATAATGATGGTGGTGATAATGACAATAACTTTTCGGCTAGTAAATGGAGCATTTGGTTTCAAGTACTTGACGTTATCGCAAATGTAAATGGTTGAACGTATTGTGTCTGTCTTTTTGGCCTGTCTAACTGTACTCAGTGGGGATGATAAAGTACATGAAAATTTTGGTTTTGTGGTTAAAAGGGCTTAATGGATGAGAGTGTTTTTGATTTTTTGTTTTGTTTTTAATAGATAATTGAAATACCCTACGCAAGTTACAATACCATGGATTAGGTTTAGTGGATGATATCGGAAGAATTTCGGATGTTCAGTCATGTGTGAAGAGATAACAGTTGGCCAGTATCAGAACACTTGGTCTGGTTTCTCATACATTTATTCCACTGTAAAGTGGACTCAAAGTATCTTCCTTATTTTCTTATTATTGCTTGCTTTTGTTGTAGGAATTTTTTTTCAAATTTATCAAGCAGTACAGGCAATTGGTGTTGTTTGTCAGGTCCTAGGTTCTGTTTGTTGTCACATAGAAACTGTAACCAGATGAATCTACGGAGAATATATTTTGAATCCTTGTCATTAAATCGAATTTTAATACTCATCTTCAAAATATTGCATAACCTTAAGGAGTCTTCTTAAAACATATAAATTTTGTTGCATATCTTACAGGCATTTGTTATATTAAGAAATTGTAGCCTATCTTTCAGGCGTTGTCTCAAAATATCTTCTTTACTTTCTTATTATTGCTTTTTTTGTAGGAACTTTTAATCAAATTTATCAAGCCGTACAGGCAATTGGTGTTGTATATCAGGTCCTGGGTTCTGTTTATTGTCACATAGAATTTGGAACTAGAGCTATCAACCAGATGAATCTACAGAGAATATATTTTGAAGCCTTGTAATTAAATAGAATTTTAATACTCATCTTCAAAATATTGCATAACCTTAAGGAGTCTTCTTAAAACATATAAATTCTGTTGCATATCTTACAGGCATTTGTTATATTAAAAAATTATAGCCTATCTTTCAGGCGTTGTAGAGAGCTTTCTTATTTTTTTTTAACATATTTAACCACTTCAGTTTTCTCCAAACATGATAAAATCCATTAGCATTTGATGTGATTTTCTTTTTGAAGGCAAATGTACTTGAGACAGGTGATTACCTTATATTCCATATTTAGTTTGTTTGCTATGATCGATTAACTATAATAATAGATATAGTATGTAGATTAAATAATTTATAAATTTTATCGATAATTTTTTATTAAGCCAGCACATGCAGTGATTTATAGTAGCTCCTCGAATCAGGGGAAAATTTTAGTAGAGTTTTTTGGGGAATAAAATATTTTGATTTCCTTTGTTTGTATGTCATGGATTTTTCATATGAAATTTACTTTTATGTATACATCACTCTAACAGAACATCTGCCCCATAGTGCATTGATTATCAGTTTATATTGAATTCTCTACCCTTTTCCACGATATTTATTGACTTTCACCACGTTCCACGTTTCGTTGAAATCCTTCAGTTTTTATGATTAATTAAGCGTGTTTTTTTGCTTTCTGCTGCTACCTGCTTGGCTAAATATAATTTTTATTACGTCTTTATGATTTAATTTTTATTGCTAACGTTAAACGTTAAAGCCAACTACGTTAATAGGATTGTAAAGGAAAAAATTTATGGATTTTATTGCGTTAATGCATCATAAATTAATTGAACGTTTTTATCGTTTTATCGTTGTCTACACTACACAACTGTTTAACTGATTTGAACGTTATCGTTTTAACGGTAAAAAAAATTTTGGCAAAATAATTTAATTAGTCTGCAAGCGGATATTAATTTTTTATTCATAAATATTTGCCTTTTTTCAACTGTTCAATATCTCACTCAGCTTAATGCTCACTTTTCAATACAATTCTCGATTACTGACTCATATCTCATCACTGAATCACAATCCAGAATTGATTGGCAGTATTGCTCTTCTTTCTATTTGTACTCCTTTGTCTATTTATGTCTGGTAACTTCCCGATCTATCTTTAAGATTGTTGTTATTGGATTTTTGTTCCTTGTTTTGTTCCCTGCTCAAAAATGTCTACATATTTCCCAATGCAATTCCGTGTACCGTACGATATGTGTATTTTGTTATTGTTTAATTTTCTTGTTTACATAAGTCTTTAGTTTATTTGACGCCATTTTTGTGGTAATTTAAACCATAAAAGAACAAAATTTTTAAGTTATAATGTTTTTAAATATTTAAATAGGAACTCAAGAAATCGTATAGCGGGTGTTGAACCTACAACGTCCACTCTGTTCAGCCATTTCATTAAGATAGGAACAACAATCTGAAGCAGTTTTTCTTCTCGGGAATGGAAATTTCAATATTTTAACGGCGAATCGGTTATCCGTGTAGACATTCGTAAAATTCGAACGTTCTGTTTTGGTCAATTATCAGGACTTTTAATGACAAGGATTTGTTCTTTGTCAGCACTGCGAAGATATGAAAGCAAATACTCTTTCATATCATGCTTCGGGTAAGCTACTTCCAAAATGTTCCAAATATCTCCTTAGCCATAAACTTATTAGAGACGAGACAAGATATTACATACATACATAATTGGTCATTATAGCCCTTCAGTCAGGATTATGGCCTTGCTTTCTCACAGTACTTATGGTGTATGCGTTAATTTTTATAAATGAGTGGCGGGAGCTACAGTTTAAAGTCGATTTCGAACGGCAGATATTTGAAAAGCTTTCCATGGCAATTGTGTTTACTGTCAGATTTCTTACCAGAAATCTACTGAGAGGAAGTCGCCGTAGAAATATTTTCATATTTTCGTTTTGATGTCTTACCTGAGATTTGAACTCGGGCCTTCAGTCTAATAAGTCAATATACTACCTATTAGACTACGGCAGTAAAATTGGTCTCTACTGTACCGTGTTATAATTACTGACTTCTTTTTTTTTTGCCCAATATGAAAGCTTGGCATGTAGTATCAGCAAGACGATTTTTTTTACGCCGAAGAGGAAGTCGTGACATTCTCCGTCTGTGGTAACCTTACCCGTTAAATCCCCCTTCGTGGACTTGGTGTGCCCACTCTGGTAGAACTACTTCGGAGTGGAGTCAGCAAGACGGTGCCATATGTCCTATCGTACGAGGTAAATTTATGTTTAGTTTCAATCAAACTCTTTATTGTTCGCATAATTTACAACTTGACGAATACAACACTAATTGGTTGTTCGCTATTCTTCTTTGCTTGCAATGCAGGTCTTTTCAACGAAGATCTTCAAACCACGACTATTCTCTTTACTCGCAACGCGTCTTTACACAAGAATTTACACTGAATTCTTACTACTCGTTACCTGCTTTGTCTTGCCTTTTTAGATGCCCAGATTCTTGAAGTAGAATGTTCGTGTTTTCGCTTTCTCGAGAATTCTATTGCGACTTTATTGTTGTTTGTATATTTTGTTTACATTGCTTGTTGTTTCGTTCTCGCTTACTTGTCTATCTCCTTTTCTATTATACTGATGTTGTTGGTGTACTTGTAGCAAGTTCATTGTATTTGTTTCTGTAGTTTTTGTTTAACGTTTTAATGTTAAACGATGATACACTGTTTCCGTTTTCATAACAATATAAATAAAAATAGCCGAGAAGTGTACCATTTCCTTTAGGGATGATTTGACAGACTACAATCGCCGTTAGAGATAATTGAAAATCTTCTTACACTACTGTCGACAGTGGTTTCTTGCTACCACTAGAGATAATTGGTGGGCTAGCATTGCTCCTAGAGCATCCGTGGATTAGTATTATTGCTGGAGATTAATTTTGCTTCACCATTGCCAGTCTTTCTAGAGCAGTATTGTAATTAATATGAGAAGCAACTTTTTAAAAAATTTGCAAATTGCTACTAACACTGAAAGAGGTTACTTGCTATTGATATTGTTAAATTAAAATAAATTGATACTTAATTTCAATTAAATTCTTTATAGTTCGCACTATTTTTGTGTGCCACTGTTTATAACTTGACGCATACAACAATAATTGCATGTCGCTGGTTATTCTTCTTTCCTAGCAACGAAGATCTTTAAACCACGGCTGTTCTCTTCACATGCAACGCGTCTTTACACAAGACTGACTGGATTTTTACTACCTGTATTGTCTATTTAGTTTCAATTAAATTCTTTATAGTTCACATTATTTTTGTGAGCCACTGTTTATAACTTGACGTATACAACAATAATTGCATGTCGCTGGTTATTCTTCTTTCCTAGCAACGAAGATCTTCAAACCACAGCTGTTCTCTTCACATGCAACGCGTCTTTACACAAGACTGACTGGATTTTTACTACCTGTATTGTCTATTTAATTTCAATTAAATTTTTTATAGTTCGCATTATTTTTGTGTGCCACTGTTTATAACTTGACGTATACAACAATAATTACTTGTTCGTTGCTTATTCTTCTTTATTTACAATTGAAGTTCTTCAAACCATGGCTGTTCTGTTCATAGGCAACGCGTCTTTACACAAGACTGACTGGATTTTTACTACTGCTTGTTATCCTGCTCACAACGGAGATCTTCAAACCGTGGCCGGTTTTTTTACACGCAACTTCACACAAGGCTGACTGAATTCTTACTGACTCGCTGCCTGCTTTGTATTGCCTTTTTAGATGCCCACGTAAACATTCTGGAGATTATTTTTGAAGTAGAAATTCGTGTTTCGTTTGTTACTTGTCTATCTCCTTTTCTATCATACTGATGTTGTTGGTTTACTTGTAACAAGTTCGTTGTTATTGTTTGTGTAGTTTTTGTTTAACGTTAGACAATGGTAAACTGTTTTCATATTCGTAACAATATTATTATACTGGCTGTCCAGCTTCTTTATATACATCCCATCTTACTTGGACTAGGGCTGATGTCTTAAGTGTTTTAAATAGCCCACGATTAAATGAAAAGTTTGCATAATTTTAAAAATTTCTTTTCGGGACACCCTACATATCATCTTCCTTTCTTAGTGGCTTTTTTATTAATTCTGTTGAAAATGTGGCTTCCTTTGAGCAGCTGATAAAAGCAACAAAATTAGTTTGAATTCTTTTAAATTCTTAATAAACTTTTCAATTACAAAATGAAATTTTGTTCACTTTACCATCCGCCTCCCCCCATTAACTTGCTTAAATAAAAGGCTTTTAATTATTCCATTTCCCACGTCTGTCGCTCAACTGTTGCAAATATAATAAGACACTCAAAGCGAAACTAAAAGCGGCAATAATTGTTGTGACAATTAAAATGTCATTCAAAGTGTCACGCTTTTGAACGCCCACAGCCGTGACTACATACGCTGTGACTTACTACATCCCATTCCGCTTTTATTAGCTTCTTCTTTGCACAGTTTAGCACTAACATCCAAAAAACAATACGCTTTACAATGTGCAGACAAAAATGTTCACTCTCCGCCTCTGTGTTTTCTGGATGTCATTAATGAAGTGAGAAAGAAATGGGGGGTTGGCGCCTTACCATGCTTTGATTTGAAGTGTATCAAATGGGGATTGGAAAATTTCCATTTTAAAGACAATAATATTTACAGTTACTAATTAACATTATTGTAAATTTTTGTTGTTGTTTTTGTTATTGCTTTCAAGCGCCCTTGTGCTTATGAAGTCCTTGAAATAAGGAATTTCAATTCACTTGAATTTCATTGAATTTTATCTCAAATAAAATTATTTTAATTGATGCATAAAGTGTATTACACAGTAAAATGGAAGCTTCATTTTTGTAGTTAGGTAAACTAAGTTAGGAAGATTATAAAGGTTGTCAGATGTTGTTATTTTTTAAAAAAAAAATTTAAATTATAAGGTTTAGGAGCCATTCATTCGCCAGCGAGGCATTTCATACATTCATAATTCGTTATTACAACCCTTCAGTCTGGATTATGACCTAGCTTCTCAAACTACTTATATTGCATGCGTTAATTTTATATATGAACACCGGGATTTACAGTTTAAAGTCAACTTTAAACGGCAGATTTAATTTATTCACTCTTAGGGCTATTATTACAACTTACCGTTAACTAAAGCTAGGATTTTAACGGACCGATAAATTGTTTTCCGTTATTATAAGTGGACAGTAAGCGTTAAGCGAAAGGGATAATCAATTTAGCCGTAACTTTTAAAGTTAACTTTATGTTTGCATTTGCCATATTATAAAGTGTCCGCCAAATAACTTTTTTTTATAGAAAATGCTTTAAAAAAACGGCTACTGAATATTTTCTCAAATTTCTTTTTTTATTTGAAAGTGCAATCCTTCTGATTAATAATGGAAAATAATTTCATTCAAATGGCTGCCTCGGCTGGCCATGCAGGAGCTTACACGATCGGTCCAATTTCTAAGCACATTATCGATTGTGTGCAGCTGTATTTCACTAATTGCTTCACGAATATTGTTCTTTAAAGCGTCAATTATCTCTGTTTTGTCGGCGTAACACTTATCTTTGAAGGCACCCTACAAATAATAGTGCAACGGCGTCAAATCGCAGCTCCGAGGTGGTCAAACGACATCAGCTCTGTCGGCTGATAATGCGATCTTCAAAAACAGGGCATAAAACATCGAGTATAGCTTCGACTGTGTGGCATATTGCGCCGTCCTGTTGAAATCAAATGTTGCCAATATCCTCCTCTGCAATTTTTGTAAACAAAAATTCGTTCAACATGGCCCGTTAATGATCGCCATTGACTGTAACGGCCACTTCTTGCTCATTTTTGAAGAAAAATGGCCCAATTATGGCTCTGGACCAAAATCCGCACCAAACAGTGACTCGTTTTGGGTGCGTTGGCTTTTCAATGTATGCGTGCTGATTTTCTGTGCGCCAAATGCGACAATTTTGCGTGTTTACATATCCGCCAAGATCAAAAGGAGCGTCATCTGAAAAGATGATTTTTTTTTTTGCCAAAATCAGCATCTCTTGTAAATCGATCGCAGGCCTACTTAGCGAAGCAAAAACGCATTGGATGGTCAATATTCGTTCAGCGGAAGGATAAAACTAATTATCTGTCAAATCAGACCTGAGCTAAGTGTTACCATTCACGAAATAAGCACTAGTTGAAAAAAGAAACGTTAGATGGGAGACCCGCTATAAACAAAAAAAAAAAAAAGAGAAACCATTGTTGCCACTGTGTTTAAAGAAAAACTTACTCAATTAAGCAATGTTATCGACATTGCTCCGGCATTGGCATATTTTCAAGTTAACTTTATTTTGTTTGAAGGTTGTAATAACAAAAAGAAATTAAAAATGACTTTAAAGTTTACTTTAGCTAAAGTTAACTTTAACTAAACCCAACTTTAACGGCAAGTTGTAATAATGTGCCTTAGACTATAGCGGGAAATCGGCTGAGAGATCCAGTCACCGAAGAAATATTGTTTTTATTACGTCTTGTTGATGTCTAACCTAGGGTTTGAACCCCATGGCCTCACTAAACTTCGGCGACTTGTTAAGTTTTCAAAATATTTGAAAATGATTTTTCAAATCATTATGAAATTTTGTTATGTGTGTGAAGTGGAATTCGAACTTCAAAACCAATGACGCAAACCCACACTTTTAGCAGCGCCACTTCTT
This sequence comes from Sarcophaga peregrina, assembly GCA_014635995.1. Taxonomy (NCBI): domain Eukaryota; kingdom Metazoa; phylum Arthropoda; class Insecta; order Diptera; family Sarcophagidae; genus Sarcophaga; species Sarcophaga peregrina. Next base: position 80,978,197 of record CM025793.1, on the reverse strand, counting down.
GTCATTAACAGAGCACTGTTAACTGTTTAACAGTGGCAATAGTGGATAATTCTACTATTTTCCAATTATTGCAGACTAATTTCCATAAATTTTAAAGAATGGTTGGTGGGGAGGACGGAATTATTCCCGCTATCAGACTAGCACGGTTGGAAAGAGGACCAACTGGACTACCATTTGCATATAGTCTGTATGCTGTACTATTTCTTATATGTTCCCAAATGGCCACTGATCTTCTATAGAATTTTCAATCAAATAATTGATATTTTCAAAGCCAATTTCCACAATATCATAAGAGGCATTGGAGCCTTCCTTTCAATATGAATTGGTACTCCCAGACATAGAATTTGTCCTAAAATTAATTTCTTAACAAGTGGGCTGTTGTTCAGTAGATACTGTTAAACAGCTAACAGTGCTCTGTTAAGGGAAAATATTGTTCTGTTAAGAGCAAATTTTGCTCTGTTAATGGTTATGTGGCGCTGCTAAAATTTATGGATTGCGTCCTGGATTTGCTGCCACCTAAAGTCATCATTTGTTGTTATCCTATTAAGTGAGATACTTTTCTCCCCTATCTCCCCTAGAAGCTTGATACTTTCCTAGTTGACGCATTTTCTTAATCATCTTAATTACACACAATTTTGCAAGGCGGAGAGTAAAAGTTCTTGTAAAATTTTCGTAATGAAAACTTCATTCATTTTATCAATTTCGCGGCATTTGTTGTTCACTTTTACGCTCGAGATAACATGAACGAAATGGGAATTGTAAAGAGTTGCGAACAATGGCAGTTAAGAGCAGCATCAACAGTTTCAAAGTTCATAATTAAACTACTAACTACGGAATGGTGTGGTTATTAAGGGAAAATGGAAAATATTTTCAATTTAATTACAACAAATGAACAGAACGTAATAAATTCGTACGCAATAAAAGGGATTTCTTCATTACATTCAAAGGGGAATTTGAAATTCTAAAGTTAAGTGAAGTGAAGTGAGTGGTGGTATGCAAACAAGGTTTTTTAAATTCAAGTCGCCGTCTTTTGTTATTCAAAAGAATAAATGATTTTGTAATTAATTTTGATTTTGTAATTAATTTTGATCTTTAATTAATTACGTTTCAAATGTTACAAAAGATTTGTTTTGAAAATAGTGAAAGGCTTTTAGGATGAAAGGAAAAGCATTTTAATTAAGAAAAAAAAAAAAATGGCAAGACATTATAAGCCAAATATTTATTAAAGCCTAAAACAAAAAAAATTATACCCCAAAACAACATAGTCAATGAATAGTGGCGCTGTCCTTCAATGAAAGATGCTCAATGAAGCTTTTTATGTTCCACCGATTTCTATACGTGATTGATGATTTGTGCAGTTTTAAAGCAAATTTTGATATAGACCGCCATACATACCCATATAAGGGGTCGATACAACCCTTCAATCATGATTAAAACCTGGCTTCTCTCACCACTTGTATTACGTGTGCCAATAGGTCGCTACAGCCCTTCAATCACGATTAAAACCTAGTTTCTCACTCCACTTATATTATGTGTGATAATAGGTCGTTACAACCCTTCAATCTGGATTACAACCTAGCTTCTTACAACACTTATATTATGTGTGCTAATAGATCGTGTCGTTACAACCCTTCAATCATGATTAAAACCTAGCTTTTCTTACCACTTGTATTACGTGTGCCTTCAATCACGGTTAAAACCTAGCTTCTCAAAATTAAACTAGGTGTGCTAATAGGTCGTTATAACCCTTCAATCGTGATTAAAACCTAGTTTCTCACACCACTTATATTATGTGTTCTAATAAATAGGTCGTTACAACCCTTCCATCATGATCATCTCACTACTTATATTATGTGTGCTAATAGGACGTTACAACCCTTCAATCCTGATTAAAATCTAGCTTCTCTCACTACTTATATTATGTGTGCTAATAGGACGTTACAACCCTTCAATCATGATTAAAACGTAACTTCCCACACCACTTATATTATGTGTGCTAATAAATAGGCCGTTACAACCCTTCAATCATGATTAAAACCTAGGTTCTCACTCCACTTATATTATGTGTGCTAATAAACAGGTCGTTACAATCCTTCAATCATGATTAAAACCTAGCTTCTCACACCACTTATGTGTGCTAATAAATAGGTCGTTACAATCCTTCAATCACGATTAAAACCTAGCTTCTCACACCACTTATATTATGTCTGCTAATAAATAGGTCGTTACAACCCTTTAAGCATGATTAAAACCTAGCTTCTCACACCACCTTAATTATGTGTGCTAATAGGTCATTATAAATCTTCAATCACGATTAAAACCTAGCTTATGGGTGCTAATAAATAGGTCGTTACAACCCTTCAATCATGATTAAAACCTAGCTTCTAATTCTGTCTAAAAAATTACTTTTTACACCATCGTGACCCTTAGCACAATAAGTTAACACTGACGTATGATTAATGTTTAGAGTTAAGAATTAATTATACGAACCTTAAAAACCCATTTGTCTTCAAAGCCTGTGCAAACCACACAATTTCGCAACACTTGATTAAAATTTCAATTTAAAATATTTTTTGTTTTTTCTGTTTAAATTGTAGAAATAGTTGTAGTGGTAAAACATGATTAATTAAATGGTTTAGATTACTAGGAGAATTTTTTTTTAAACTATTAAGTGCTCCCCTCCTTTCCTCTTGTTCCTTTTCTGGTATGCTTAAGAGAGATGACAATTTATTTTCCTTTTAATTCCATGCGAGTCTTCGAATCTTCATCATCCTCATCATCATTATCGTCATCATCATTAATTTGAAATTAAAGTTGTTGATGGTTTTCATAAGAACACAGTGTGGCCACTGCTGGCTGCAATCCGTTTGCCAGTTTGGGGGTTTTAAGTAGATTTTCTTTTAAACCCGCTTTTATGTTTTAATTCCTTAAAAAGAGAAAAACGAGAAAGGAAATGCTGTCATATGAGCAAAATTTATGCGAATTGACATTGCAAGTTTTAGCACATGAGTTTTCTTATTACGATCGATTGAATTTCATGAACGGAATACTGAGTTGATTTTTTTTTGTGTGTTGTTTAAAGAGATGATGTTGCCTTGATGGCAATTTCTCTGGTATTTCAACACAATATTTTGCGTGTTTAGGGGCCATCCTCTAGTCTAAAAATTTTTGCTGGCGTGCGTTAAGCTCTTCTGAAAGTTAGACAGCAACTAAAGATAGTGTACCTTACTTTGAGGACAACTACGTTTTCGATTATCTCCAATAGAGATCCAAAATATTAAACAAAGGGTCTGGTGAACATATTCTTACGGCCGAGATGACAAATTTTGGATTTCATAGTTGCCATTGTAATAGTAATAGGTAATAGTAATAGGTAATAGTAATAGGTAATAGTAATAGGTAATAGTAATAGGTAATAGTAATAGGTAATAGTAATAGGTAATAGTAATAGGTAATAGTAATAGTAATAGGTAATAGTAATAGGTAATAGTAATAGGTAATAGTAATAGGTAATAGTAATAGGTAATAGTAATAGGTAATAGTAATAGGTAATAGTAATAGGTAATAGTAATAGGTAATAGTAATAGGTAATAGTAATAGGTAATAGTCATAGGTAATAGTAATAGGTAATAGTAATAGGTAATAGTAATAGGTAATAGTAATAGGTAATAGTAATAGGTAATAGTAATAGGTAATAGTAATAGGTAATAGTAATAGGTAATAGTAATAGGTAATAGTAATAGGTAATAGTAATAGGTAATAGTAATAGGTAATAGTAATAGGTAATAGTAATAGGTAATAGTAATAGGTAATAGTAATAGGTAATAGTAATAGGTAATAGTAATAGGTAATAGTAATAGGTAATAGTAATAGGTAATAGTAATAGGTAATAGTAATAGGTAATAGTAATAGGTAATAGTAATAGGTAATAGTAATAGGTAATAGTAATAGGTAATAGTAATAGGTAATAGTAATAGGTAATAGGTAATAGTAATAGGTAATAGTAATAGGTAATAGTAATAGGTAATAGTAATAGGTAATAGTAATAGTAATAGTAATAGTAATAGTAATAGTAATAGTAATAGTAATAGTAATAGTAATAGTAATAGTAATAGTAATAGTAATAGTAATAGTAATAGTAATAGTAATAGTAATAGTAATAGTAATAGTAATAGTAATAGTAATAGTAATAGTAATAGTAAAGAGGTCGCCGTGGTCTAGTAGGTAGTGTGCTGGCTTATTAGACTTAAAGCCAGGGTTCGAGTCCCAGGTTCAGACATCAAAACGAAAAAATATTTCTTCGGCGATTTCTTCTCAGCAGATTTCTGGCAAAAACTCTGAGAGCAAAAATAAAATTGCCATGAAAAGTTTCTCGAAAATCTGTCGTTCGGAGTCGACTTTAAAACTGTAGGTCCCGCCACTTATGTATAAAATTAACACACACAACATAAGTAGTGTGAGAAACTAGGTTAATAATCCTGATTGAAGGGTTGTAATGACCAATTATGTATGTATGTAATAGTAAAGTAATAGTAATATTAATAGTAATAGTAATACTAATAGTAATAGTAATAGTAATAGGGATTAGGTAATAGGTAATAGGGAATAGGTAATAGGGAGTAGGTAATAGGTAATACTAATAGTGATAGTAATAGTAATAGTAGTAAGGAGTAGTAGCAGTAGTGGTAGGTACTACGATCGCATAAGCTTTTCCTAAACAAATGTTGATTGATTATTAGACGTTAAGCCTCAGGGCAGACGTCAATACAAAAATATAAAAAAAAGATTTCATTGGCGATTTCAGCTCAGCAGATTTCTGTCAAAAACCGTAAGAGTAAATAAAATTTCCATGAAAAATTTCTCAAAAATCTGTCATTCGGAATCAACATTAAACTGTAGGTTCCGCCTATTCTTCTATGAGAAGCTATGTGGGTCATAATCCTGAATAAAGGGTTGTAATGAGCAATTAAACTTTAAAGGTTTTAAAAGTTTCTGACATTCTAATCAAATAAATTCAACTTGATTAAGGCGTGAAACAAAACAAATAAAATTTAAAAACTCTACGCCTGTTGTTTTCTCCCTCCTTTTAACACTTTGTTTACCCTACTATTAGGCAAATTAAAAACAAAAACAACAAATTTTATTTGCATTCAGTTTATGTCACCATATGTTGAACTTTTTTATCGGGTGTTGTTTGTTTGTTGGTTGAGCTTGATAACCTCAAATCCTTTCCATTAAATTCTGTTTACGTTTTCCGTGGTGGGGAAGAGGGAGGGTGGGTGTGTATGCAAAATAAAATATTTTTCTGGTTTAATTGAGTGTTAAAATTGTAATTTTGTGTGTTCATGTCTCTTAACACCTTTCCATTGTCACACATATTTTTGTGTTTTGGCACTCGTAAGCTGTTTACAGTTTATGTGTCAAAAGGTTAAAGACAAGGGTTGACATGTTTGAATATTAACTACCGTTACAACATAATTTAATAAATAATTTTACATACAATTTTAAAGCTTATTTAAATGTGTGTGTTAAATTTAGAGTTCAACGATAAAGATGACAGCAATTACACAATTTAAGGCAGAAAACAAAGTAAATGTTGTGGCTTAAATCCGTGTGAAGCCGAAAATAGCATAATTCCTATACCAAAACTAAAATTTATCTGACGTACACCAAGATGGGCTACATATTCTTTCCGTCTAGTGTTCCTCTTTGGTAGCCAATTCACGGTAGCAAATCATAAATCCTTCCAACTTGAAATGGAATTGGTGTGACTTCCTTCGTGGTTAGAAATTAAAGTTCTTATGGTATGCATCCAACATGAACTGTGGTGTAATATCTTCACATATTCGACATGTATCCAGTATGGACTGTGGTGTAGTATCCTGTTTTTTCTTCACCACTACAGCCTAAGGCTGAGCTCTAGTTCATGCAACTGATAGACGTAGGCATTATGAAGACCCGTTCGTTGCTATCTTCTTATGACGCCGAAGTAGGCCTCTGCATTTATATACCCGGTTACCTTTCTCAGATGGTAAGAAAGGGTGTATTGAATACCCTATGTTTGGATACCGCTTGTTTGGATTCACGGAGATTGAAAATTGGAAACAAAAGTTTATAAACTGACTCATTAGAGATATATCACAGTTGGACCCAGAAGTAGTAATAATAGTAGTAGGTAGTAATAATAGTAGTAGGTAGTATTAGTAGGTAGTAGTAGGTAGTATTAGTAGGTAGTAGTAGGTAGTATTAGTAGGTAGTAGTAGTAGGCAGTAGTAGTAGGTGGTATTATTGCTAGTATTATTGGTAGTAGTAGTAGATAGTAGTAGGTAGTAAATAGTAGTAGTAGTAGGTAGTAGTAGGTGGTAGTAGTAGTAGGTAGTAGTAGTAAATAGTAGTGGAAGTAATAGTAGTTAGTACAGGGACTGCGTTTCACCCGTGGCAATACAACGGGCCGCCATGCGTGCTCAAGTAATAATAGTGGTAGTAATAGTAGTAGTAATAGTAGTAGTAGTAATAGTAGTAGTAGTAATAGTAGTAGGTAGTAGTAGTAGGTAGTAGTAGTAGTAATAGTAGTAGGTAGTAGTAGTAGTAGTAGGTAGTATTAGTAGTAGTAGGTAGTAGTAGTAGGTAGTAGTGGTAGTAGTAGTAGTAGTATGTAGTGGTAGTAGGTAGTAGCGATAGTGGAAGTAGTAGTAGAATAGTAGTAGTAGTAATAATAGTAGTAGTAATAGTACTCGGCAGTAGTAGTAACAGTAGTAGTAGTAGTAGGCAGTGGTAGTAATAGTAGTAATATGCAGTGGTAGTAATTGTAGTAGTAGTAGGTAGTAGTGGTAGTAGTAGTAGTAATAGTAGTAGCAATAGTTTTAGTAGTAATAATAGTAGTAGTAATAGTAGTCGGCAGTAGAAATAATAGTAGTAGTAGTAGGCAGTGGTAGTAATAGCAGTAGTAGTAATAGTGGTAGTAGTAATAGTATTAGGCAGTAGTAGTAGTAGGTAGTAGTAGTAGTAGGTAGTAGTAGTAATAGTAGTAGTATTAATGGTAGTACTATTAAGTAGCAGCAGTAGGTACTGGAATTGTATAGGCTTTGTCTAAACAAGTATTGATTGTAGGCGTAGTGACCTTATAGTGCTCTCGAACGCTTTTTCGGAGGATACTTTCCTTGTCGGAAATATATCCCCATAGCTCTTAAAGAAACTAATCACTAGAAAGATAAGCAATACTCTGTATCCAGAAGCGATATTTAGGCACCCATGGGGTTTATAATGGTATTGAGATGAATGACGGTTGTTCATGCAATATTTCGCTATTCTTCTTCTTATCTCTATTTGTTTTTTCCTTCTTTTTTTTTTGTTTTTTCAGTTGTACAAAAAGTCAGTTGTTTGGGAAACACTGCCTAAAATATAAAACACACTTTCAAATGTCGAATTGAATAGAAAAGTTCAAAACAACACGCAGCTGTTTGGTTAAATTTACTGGCTATAGAGCAAGAGTTACTCTTTGTTGCTCTTTGGAAGTGACAACCCAATTTTTTACTTTCTGTTTGACTTCAACTTTTTCTCGTTTCGAATAACGAATAACAAATGAAAACTTTAACAATGGCTGGTGTATGGCAGCAAACAACAGTTTGTTAAAAAGAATTCCAGATAAATTAACGGACCAGAGAGAGAGGGAGGAAAGAAAAACAATGACTAACTAAGCCAAATGCCAGATTAAAAGCCCGAATGTAGATAAAAGATGGTCTCTCTGATAATTTTTATTGTGCTTTTAACTGTATTGAGCCACTTGGAAATTTCTAAAGCATCCGGGCATTTCATTGTCATTAGAATTGTTTTAAACACCAAAATTAACTTAAACAAGAGATTGTAGGGATTACTTGTGGTAACCTTGTATATAATAGACTACTGCCCAAGTTATAACCTCAAACTCAAACTTACGCAGCGTATTGTGTTGGTTTTGGGAAAATATGTTGTAGGGTGAGAAGGAAACATGAGTGACAGAAATGCCTTAAAATTTGAGTGGCACTTTCGAATAATGGGATTAAAACAGAATGTGAGTAGGAATATTCATACTCCCCAGAACACTTAACACTGTAAAACTAATGTAGTCTAGTAGGGTTAGTTTATTAGACGAAATCCCGTGGTTCAATCCCAACTCACACATCTCGAACAAAGCTAAATATGAAAACATTTGTTGCGGCGACTTCCTCTCAAGAGTTTCCGACAAAATCTCTCAGAGTAAATAAAAACCACCATAAAAGTCATTCAGATCTGCTGTTCAAAATCAACGTTAAGTTGTAGATCCCGTCACTTACTGATAAAATTAATACAAACAATTTGGGTGCTGTGGCAAGCTAGGTTGGGATCCTTACTAAAGGGTTGTAATTGACCAATTAAAGAGGTAATCATGAGAACGTGTGGACCTGCGGTATTTGGCTTATAAACAATCCAATCATGATCTATTTTTTCGGCATTGTCTATTTCTAAGCGGGTTTAGCTTTTTTGTGCCTTTCGAACTTTAAATATCTAGGAAAAGCTTTCTTTTCCTTCCAAGTCTTGATCTAATGCAAGAGTTTAAAATTATCCTTTATATCTCTCAGAGCTTTATACAGATCACTGTATCGGGCTTAGGATGTCAATTCATTTTTTCTCCTTCTGTTGATAGAGGGATTTACCCTAGTCCTCATTGTTTTGATTATGTTCTGTTGTTTATGGCATTAGTCCTAGTACTCATGCCTTCAAATCGAGTTTTGAGTTATAGTCCGTGAACTGTCGAGGTAGGTTTTTACTCTAATCAGTTGTAAAAGGGATTAGCCCTAGCTCTCAAGCCTTTCAATAGAGTTTTCAGCTGTCATCTGAAGATTGTTGCAATAACAGTTTATAAAGAAAACTTCCAGGTTTTCATTCTATTCTGTTATTAAGGGAATTACTCCTAGTCCTCATGAGTTTGAATAGATTTTTCTGATGTAGTCCAAAGGCTGTCGAGATAATTATTTCTGAAGAAATCTTCCAGGTTTTATTTCCATTCGGTTGTTAAGTCGATTAGTCCTATTCCTCATGACTTTGAATAGAGTTTTCTGTTGTAGTTTGAGGATTGTCGAGAGAATTGTTTATGAAGACATCTTCCAGGTTTTGTTCTCTTCTGTTGTTAAGAGGATTAGTTCTAGTCCTTATGAGTTTGAATAGAGTTTTCTGCCGTAGTTCGAGGACTGTTAAAATAACAGTTTCGAGGTTTTTATTCCATTCTGTTGTTAAGGGCATTAGCCCTAGTCCTCATGTCTTTTAATAGAGTTTTCTGTTTTTAGTCCAAAGACTCTCACGATAACAGTCTAGGAATACATCTTTTAAATTTTAATTATATTCTGTTCATTTAGGGGATCTGTCCTAACGTCCTTGGTTCCTAGAGAGGCTTTTTAGCGCAGAGCTAAAGCTGTAAGCTGTTGGATAACCAATGCTTGATAGCCTGTAATTGAATTCGTTTGCCATAACGTTGTTATTAGTATGGGTAATGGAATAGAGATTTACCTTAGTTGGATTCGTGGGTCCTCAGTTGTAGGTAGGCAGTAGTAGTAATGATAGTAGTAATAGTAATAAATAGTAGTAGTATTAGTAATAAGTAGTAGTAGCGGCAGTAGTAATAGTAGCAGTAATAGTAATAAATAAATAATAGTAATAATATAACATAAGTAGTAGTAGCGGAAGTAGTAATAGTGGTAGTAGTAATAATAGTAGTAATAGTAATAGTAGTGGTAATAGTAGTAGTAGTATTAGTAGTAGTAATAGTAGTAGTAATAGTAATAGTAGTAGTAATAGTAGTAGTAATAGTAGTAGTAATAGTAGTAGTAATATTAGTAGTAATAGTGTAGTCTAGTAGTAGTAATAGTAGTAGTAATAGTAGTTGTAATAGTAGTAGTAAGTAGTAGTAGTAATACTAGTAGTAATAGTAGTAGTAATAGTAGTTGTAATAGAAGTAGTAATAGTAGTGGTAATAGTAGTAGTAATAGTAGTAGTAATAGTAGTAGTAATAGTAGTAGTAATAGTAATAGTAGTATTAATAGTAGTAATAGTAGTAGTAATAGTAGGAGTAGTAGCAGTAGGTAATAGAACACAAACTTGTTTCTCTTGCTCTTCATCACACTGTTAGTCTAATTAGAACTACCATTATAATGTCAATAACCTTGGTAGGGCAATATTTACAGGATAGATTGAGACGGAGGTAGTGTTTATAAACTTCAAATAAGACATATGGCAATAGCATACAAACTGTGCAGTTATATGTATATGTATACATAATCTGTTATTACAATCCTTAAGTCAGGATTACAACATAGCTTCTCAACACTTGTGTTGTGTGCATTCATTTTACACATGAGTGACGGGACCTACTGCTTAAAGTTGCCTCCGAACGACAGATTTGTTTCATGGCAATTTTATTAGCTCTCAGAGTAAAGTTGTTGTCAGAAATCTGCTGAGAGGAAGTCGCCGCAGAAATATTTTTCCACATGTCTATTGTTGTAGGGATTTGGTCCCTGGTCTCACGTCTAATAAGCCAACACACTACCCACTAGACAATGCCGACTTCGGCTTAATTACGGATGGCAATTGAACTCAGCTTGAGTTGTCGGCGATTGACGTTTATTGTCATTCATAAATGAGTCAGTTTTTTTACAGGGATTTGGGAAAGGCTTGTCACTTAGTCATGCTGCAACCCACACTACTAATATTCATAGCAGCAGGTCATAAGGCGCAGGCCTTATAGCAGTTGTTAAATGGCCAACCTATTCCAAAATGTACTACTTATTTCACAGGTGTTTGAATTCAAATACGGCAGTAATCCTTGTATTAAAAACCACAAACAATATGAATTAAAACAGAGAATTAGTTGAATTGATTTCGTTTTTAATTGAAAATCTACAGGCAATAACCAATTTGGATGAAAAATCATTTTTAAATTAAAATATTAAAAACATATCCGTTTAATAAAACCAACCAAAAATAACTTTTCAGTTCAGTGGTTACAATTTAATTTAAATAATTGAAATGCAATCACGAGTTATTTCTGGAGAAAAACCACATTCGAATAATTGAATTGAAATTTATCGGAAAGAATTCCAAATGCAACAGTACCACTTAGTTAGTAAATAAATTCAAATTATTCAGATAGTCATGCTCATACTTGATTTTAAAAGGAAAATTCCCAGAAAATTTAGTGGAGAATCTGATTCCCCGCCTACGCCGCCTCTAAGCAGTTGCCAGTTGCTTCAACAGAGTCCTATTAGAATTCCAATCGAACGTGACATTGTCCCCAGTGCAGTAACCCATTCTATTAAAATTCTTTTCAACTTTTCTTATTAAATGATATCCTTTGTCTTCAATAACTCGTTAAGAAATTAAATTTCTTCTTAATTTTTCTTAATCACAAGGATTTAATTTAAAAAAAAATCCTTCATAAACTTTTGACTCTTTACTCTTTACAAAAACAAACTCGTGTGCCATTAATGTCATTTTATATGTCATCCACAGTCTACTAGTGATAGCAAAAAAAAATTATTGAAATAAGTTTTGACGACAAAAGATAAAAGAAGACGAAAACACAATTATCGGGGTGCAGAGAGAAAACTTAAGAAGAAAATTATCACACGAAGTTCATTAAAAATATTCGCGCAGATAATGAAAGCAAACTTTCGCTGAAGGAACATTTTGTCGCAAGAAAAAAAAAAAACGTGTGAAATTCATTAGTTAGAGACCCATTGTATATCAGCCTGGCTGTTGGTGTGGCCCCTTGGGGAGCATCGTGGTGGCTGTGGTTTGGCCCCAAATCGCGGGAAGAGTCTAGTTAATGGACGCGGTGTGGAGTTACATTTTTCTCAACCGGGGTGCCGTGATCCAAAGACCAGAAGGAATTTTAGATAGGCTCCGCTCCTAACCAAAGGGGAAGTCATGTCCAAATGCATGACTTCGATTGGTACTCTGGTGTAACAGTCAGTTGCATTTGGGGCCTTTGGTAGACGCATTGTAGTTCACCCTGTGCGAAGAGCACCGTGGGATTAGGTCCTCGCGCACAGGCACCCACATAAAACCCATTGTTGTTGTACATCAGAGAATGCATTGTCCTAGCAAATGCCAATGATATTGATATCATGCTCACTGTATCGGTATAAGTAAGGATGCCAACAGTAGTTTAAGTAGTATATAGTGTAGTACTAGTGTATAATAGTATAGTAATAGTAGTTAGTAATGTAGTAGTAGTAATAGTAATAGTAGTAATTCATAGTTAAGTTAGTAAGTTAGTAATAGTAGGCAAGTAGTAGCAGTAGGTAATAGAACACAAACTTGTTTCTCTTGCTCTTCATCACACTGTTAGTCTAATTAGAACTACCATTATAATGTCAATAACCTTGGTAGGGCAATATTTACAGGATAGATTGAGACGGAGGTAGTGTTTATAAACTTCAAATAAGACATATGGCAATAGCATACAAACTGTGCAGTTATATGTATATGTATACATAATCTGTTATTACAATCCTTAAGTCAGGATTACAACATAGCTTCTCAACACTTGTGTTGTGTGCATTCATTTTACACATGAGTGACGGGACCTACTGCTTAAAGTTGCCTCCGAACGACAGATTTGTTTCATGGCAATTTTATTAGCTCTCAGAGTAAAGTTGTTGTCAGAAATCTGCTGAGAGGAAGTCGCCGCAGAAATATTTTTCCACATGTCCTATTGTTGTAGGGATTTGGTCCCTGGTCTCACGTCTAATAAGCCAACACACTACCCACTAGACAATGCCGACTTCCGGCTTAATTACGGATGGCAATTGAACTCAGCTTGAGTTGTCGGCGATTGACGTTTATTTGTCATTCATAAATGAGTCAGTTTTTTTACAGGGATTTGGGAAAGGCTTGTCACTTAGTCATGCTGCAACCCACACTACTAATATTCATAGCAGCAGGTCATAAGGCGCAGGCCTTATAGCAGTTGTTAAATGGCCAACCTATTCCAAAATGTACTACTTATTTCACAGGTGTTTGAATTCAAATACGGCAGTAATCCTTGTATTAAAAACCACAAACAATATGAATTAAAACAGAGAATTAGTTGAATTGATTTCGTTTTTAATTGAAAATCTACAGGCAATAACCAATTTGGATGAAAAATCATTTTTAAATTAAAATATTAAAAACATATCCGTTTAATAAAACCAACCAAAAATAACTTTTCAGTTCAGTGGTTACAATTTAATTTAAATAATTGAAATGCAATCACGAGTTATTTCTGGAGAAAAACCACATTCGAATAATTGAATTGAAATTTATCGGAAAGAATTCCAAATGCAACAGTACCACTTTAGTTAGTAAATAAATTCAAATTATTCAGATAGTCATGCTCATACTTGATTTTAAAAGGAAAATTCCCAGAAAATTTAGTGGAGAATCTGATTCCCCGCCTACGCCGCCTCTAAGCAGTTGCCAGTTGCTTCAACAGAGTCCTATTAGAATTCCAATCGAACGTGACATTGTCCCCAGTGCAGTAACCCATTCTATTAAAATTCTTTTCAACTTTTCTTATTAAATGATATCCTTTTGTCTTCAATAACTCGTTAAGAAATTAAATTTCTTTCTTAATTTTTCTTAATCACAAGGATTTAATTTAAAAAAAAAATCCTTCATAAACTTTTGACTCTTTACTCTTTACAAAAACAAACTCGTGTGCCATTAAATGTCATTTATTATGTCATCCACAGTCTACTAGTGATAGCAAAAAAAAATTATTGAAATAAGTTTTTGACGACAAAAGATAAAAGAAGACGAAAACACAATTATCGGGGTGCAGAGAGAAAACTTAAGAAGAAAATTATCACACGAAGTTCATTAAAAATATTCGCGCAGATAATGAAAGCAAACTTTCGCTGAAGGAACATTTTGTCGCAAGAAAAAAAAAAAACGTGTGAAATTCATTAGTTAGAGACCCATTGTATATCAGCCTGGCTGTTGGTGTGGCCCCTTGGGGAGCATCGTGGTGGCTGTGGTTTGGCCCCAAATCGCGGGAAGAGTCTAGTTAATGGACGCGGTGTGGAGTTACATTTTTCTCAACCGGGGTGCCGTGATCCAAAGACCAGAAGGAATTTTAGATAGGCTCCGCTCCTAACCAAAGGGGAAGTCATGTCCAAATGCATGACTTCGATTGGTACTCTGGTGTAACAGTCAGTTGCATTTGGGGCCTTTGGTAGACGCATTGTAGTTCACCCTGTGCGAAGAGCACCGTGGGATTAGGTCCTCGCGCACAGGCACCCACATAAAACCCATTGTTGTTGTACATCAGAGAATGCATTGTCCTAGCAAATGCCAATGATATTGATATCATGCTCACTGTATCGGTATAAGTAAGGATGCCAACAGTTGACATTTTGGTCTTGGAAGGTAGTTAAGAGACAAGGCCCTCTCTCGACAAATAACATTTATATTCTGCAAGACGTCGTAGTCTAGTATATAGAAAGTTGGCTTATTAGACGAATACCTGTGGTTCGTATCCCAGCTGAGACATTTTAACAAAACAAAATATGAGATTTCGACCTCTCTCTCCAGTCTTCTGGCAGAGAATGAGAGTTTCTTAAATCTCTCATTAGGAGCCGACGCATTAAACTGTAGGCTCCATCACTTTCACATAAATTAACACACACAACATGATTGGTGGGAGCAGCTAGGTTCGAACCTTGGCTAAAATAGTAGTAATAATCAGTTAAGTAAGTCTATGACACGCTAATTCCACACTTGTTTTATATAAATCTTAAGCCTGAATCAGCAGGTACGGCTATTCGTGGGCTCCTTTGAGAGTAGAGTTTTTAATAAGATTTTGTGACCAATTGTTACGTTTTTGCCTTTTATAAACGTGTTTAAAATATGAGCTCGTAAATTGCAAATAAAAATATAAATAAATTTCTGTTTAGTTTTAATTAAATTGTTTATTGTTTGCACAATTCTGTGGGTCACTGTTCCCAACTTGACGTAAACAACAACAATTGCTTTGTTTGATATTCCTCTTTGCACTATTTTGCATAAACTAGATGATTGTTTGACAATTCTGTGTGACGGAGATGTTTAAACCACAATTATTCTCCTAAACACACCGCGTCTTTACACAAGAGTGACTGAATTTTCATAAGAGACTGCATTGGTTAGGACATGTTGTATGTATGAGCGAAAATAATTCAGCAAGAAAAACTCTTGTGTGAGATTGCAGCAGAGTTCACAGAAGGAGCCCGAAGCATAGTTGGAGAGATTAGTTTGAGCAGAACATTTCGACGCTTGGTTTGAGGACTTGTAGAAAATCTTCAAAGGCCAAAGTGCATAGAACTCTGTTTTATGCTTGGGCTATGGTTTAATTTGGTTTGTTGAGAGTGGTCATCTAAGGAAGTAAGGCATCTGCGAATCAAAATCAGGCAATATTTTCTATATCAATGTGTTCATAAGCTCCGACTTAAGTGTAGCCATCACCAAGATGAAAGCTGGATGTTTCAAGTAGATAAAGAGTAAAACATTCAATGTTTAAACTCATATGGCTATTATTGTATTGATCGTAAAGAGGTTTAATCGACTATAATGCCCACCAATCTATATAGGATATCTCTGTAATAACATTTCCAATTCTGCTGTCCTAACAGACTTCAGCATGTTGTTAAGTTTTTCTGCTTTTTAAAAACGTTAAAAATATGAGTTTGTAGATTGCAAATTGTGTCTTCACACAAGACTGACTGAATTCTTACTGAATTGTCGTTGCCTGCTCTGTCTTGCCTTTTATCTAGCAGTCTGATGCGAGAATGTCTGGCTTCGTAAATCTCTATAAATGTAAACAAGTTACTTGTAGTGTTGTTGTTGCCTGCTAACTTGTTTATCCGCTTTTTTTACACTGCAGTTTGTTGTTGCTTGTTTACTTCTATGTCCCCTTTTTTATACTGATGCTGTTGCTATACTTTTGTTTATTCGTTGATTATGTAAACAAGTTCATTATTTTTGTTTTTAATGCTTTTTCCACTTTCATAACAGCATGTACCCAGATTTTGCTTTCTGCCTCCCATCTATATATTGAACTTGGGACCAACATCTCTTTGGTGGTAACTTTCTTTCTACACATGGTAGGCAATTTTTCATGCGATTACTGAATTTGTCATTCATTCTTTAATTGGTTCTTATAACGCTTTAGCGAGGACCTTGTTTGCCACATCATAGATACATGTTCAGTGATGGGACCTACAGTTTAAAGTCGACTCCAAATGACAGATTTTTTTATTTACTGCCAGAGAGTTTGCTAGAAGACTGATGTGAGAAAGTCACCGTTCATATTTCGCTTTGTTTGAGATATCTGGACTGGAATTTGAACCATGGCTACACCTCTAATGAGCCAACTAGGCTATATTAGGACAGCGATTTATGCAAGCAAATCTGTAACATTTGAAGTATTGGAAGCCATCATAAACCCTTTCGGCTAGATTTAATAGGAAACGCAGTACGAAATTAGATTCATCGAAGGTAGTATGTAACTACGCAGAAGATATATCGGAAACCAGATTTAAAATACATCTTTGCATAATTGGCCATTATAAGCCTTCAGTCCGGATTATGGCATAGCCGTTCACACCACTCACGTTGTGTGTGTTAGTTTTATATATAAGTGGCGGGACCTACATTTTTCAAAGTCGGCTCCTAACGACAGATTTCTTTGAGAAACTTCTCATGCCAATTTTATTTAAGAGATTTTGCCAGAAAACTGCTGAGAGGAAGTCACCGTAGAAATATTTTTATATTTTCTTCTTGATGTCTGTCATGGGGTTTGAACCGGGGCTTTACTTCTAATAAGCCAACACACTACTCACTAAACCACGGCGACTTTTATCATATTTAAAATGGCATGAAATAATCCACCGGGTTATTATAAACTTCCATTCTACCCATATTTTTTGGTTTTGAAATTTACTTACTTATTTAATAGACCATTAAGAACCTGATTAACGGATTTCGGCTTACCGTAACGCTTCCTTACAGTTGCCTTTGTTTTTTGCACGCCAACGCCAGTTGATTACACCAATTGATGATAAGACTTCCTCGATTTGGTCCTTCCAAACAAGGTGGCCCTCTTCCCCGACTACCACAGATCCCCGCATTAAATACTCGTCTGACCGAAGCATCCTCCTCCATTCGAACGACATGGCTGAGCTAGGGCAGCCTCTGGATATTAACCGTTTGACTGGTAAGAAATTCTTGTGAGAACGTTCACGCAGCGTTTTTGCGCAGCGTAGCAGTCAAACGGGTAGTACGCTGGCTTTTGAAAAGCCACTAGATATTTAGAATTTTGACGATTTTTACTCAAGATTTTTACTTAAAGCAGCGAGAAAAATGTTTCTCTCACTTCAACCGTTATTTCTACAGTGCAAGCCATTATAATTTGTTTTTATTTCCCGTGTTAATTAAAAATAGCGGGTTCTTCAGTGGCACATGTCAAACTTTTTCTCTCTTTTCTCTCTTTTTTGCCAAATAGTTGTTCAAGAAGCCATTGAAGTTTTTTTTTTGTAAGAAAAACGTCTTGGGTTTCATACACAGGCTGCTTTAAAATGCATCTTATTTTTGCTTTTTTTCTATGTTTTTATTTGCTTTTTGATTCCTTGGGGTTTTTATTATTTTTTTTAACAAACGTCATGCGATACTAGTGTTACGCGATACTAGTGATGCACTTTCTTTTGAAATTCTCACTGCACTCTTAAAAGCGTGAGTAGCGGAAATGTTAACGCACATACACTTCACATAGCCTTAAAGAACTTTAGCTGCATCATCACGGAGTAGAGTAAACAGAAACAAACAAAATAATGGAACCACAGTCAAAGTGCATGCTCATGCTGCAACGTGGCATATGATTGCAAAAGTAAAAAACATTGTGTGGGGTTTTATAGAAAATAAGCACAAAGAAATCCGGCATCGAAAATGTATTCCAAGTGAATACCAACTCCAAGGGGTGCATTGCAGAAAAATCCAAAGTTAGTTTCACTACAAATTCGTTGATGTAATATGTGTGAGGATAAATTCGTATTTGAAAACCCAAGACACAATCCATACGTTTTAGTAGCGCCACATTCGGCGTTAACAGAGCAAAATTTCCTCCCTAACAGAGCAAAATTTGCACTTAACAGAGCACTGCTGGCTGTTTAACCCAGCACCTATCTAAACAAGCCCAATTGTTTAGAAGCTCACTTTAGAACAAGTACTACTGGGGTTGAGAAGAGTGGCACAACATCAGAATCAGTGCAGGAGGGTGCGCAATCGCACGCAACGCGACCATTGCATTATGAAACTGAGGAACCAGATTTTGGTGCACAGTTTCCCTAGACAGAAGTTCATATGTAAAATGAGAAACTCACAGGAAGAGATATAGGATATAGGATAAAAGGACGGAATGTAGGTAAGGGCAGGGAGAATGGGAGGAGACCCTTACTAAGTGCCAAAGTGTTATCCGCAAGATTAAAATGGCAATGACGAAGTCAAGGAACACCAGCATGAAGGTCCAGAGCGGAGTATCCAAATTAGCGGAGCTCATTGACATAATGAGGAACTATAGGGAAAATGATCAAACTTTCTGGCTGGTTTTCCAGTACGGTTTAGTCGCGCTTTTCTTGTGCAGTCCTTGCGCTGACCAACTTCTTTCTTGCTTTTCCCTGATTTGGCGGAACTTGGTTAGTTCCATGAGGAACGGAAGTCCAGAGGGGAGTATCCGCATTAGAGGAGCTCGTTGTCATAATGCGAAACTATAGGGAAAACTGGAAGACTGCAGAAAAGGAAAATGAAGTGATTAAGGCCCATGAGAGAGAGCCAAGAATAACAGGAACTACTGTGATGTCGCCACAGCGGAAAAAAGGCCGAGAGAAAAATCGGCAGACACGACACAGCTCAAGGAACCATTAGTGGATGTAATCTATTTAGTGCCATTGTTAGACAGTTAACAGGGCTCTGTTAATAGCAAACTTTGCCCTGTTAAAAGCCAGAAATGGCGCTGCTAAAAGTGTAGATTTGCGTCTTTGATTTTTAAATTCTAATTTATTTTCTTCACATACAAGATTAGAGTGACAATGACGATGACAATGGACATCAACATGGAAGTCTAGACCGGAGTATCCGAATGAAAGGAGCTCATTGACATAATGGGGAACTATAGGGAAAATTTGAAGACTGAAGAAAAGGAAGTGTGTAAGGCCCATGAGAACGCCAATAATAGCAAGAACGACTGTGATATCTCCACATCTGTAAGTTCTCTCAAAAAGAGAAGCGCCTCAAGCCCAGAAAAGAGATCTAGAGAAAAACCGAAAGACACAGCTCTAGGAACCATTAGTGGATGGAGAACGGAAAACAGTAAAGAGCAAGAGATCGGAAAAGTCGTAGAAAAAGGAGCGACAAAAAACCTGTGAAACAACGCCCAGAAGCTGTAATCTACTTATTGCTACTGTTAAACAGTTAACAGTGCATTGTTAATAGCAAAGTTTACCCTGTTAGAGGCAAGAAGTGGCGCTGCTAAAAGTGTAGGCTTGCGTCTTTGATTTTTAAATTCGAATTTATCTTTACACAAATAATTTGTTGTTATCTTGAAATTTTGCCACATCCAGAGTCACCCGACATTCTTGATGTTAATATTGTATGGGAATCTCCCCACTCGATATTAAAATATACTGACCATGTCTGAACTGGTTGAGCCGTGCTATCTTAGGTTTTTAAAGAGCTAAATTCGCCATGATGTAGTAGGTTGGGTATTGGCTTATTAGACAAGAGAACGTTGTTCAAATTCTAGCTCAGACATCTCGAACGTAAACGAAATATGAATAATATAAACGGCGACTTCCCCTAAGCATTTTTCTCTAAGCGTATATAAATTTATAATGAAAAGTTTCTTAAAAATCTGTTGTTCGGAGTCGACTTTAAACTGTAGTTCCGCTAGTGAATAAAATTAACACATAACAGATGCGAATATGGGTTGTAATCCTGACTAAGGAGTTGTGATGACCAATTAAGTATGTAAGTACTAAGCTGTGAGTTCTGTAAGGTTGTCCCCAAGAAGGTATATCATGTTTAAATATGGTCTTAAAGGCTAATAGGTATTCGGAAATGTAAATCTGATACCAAGGAAAATAAAAAGTTCATTAATGGCATGGACATTTGGACTGCCACTGTGGTGGTAATGGGCTAAGTGTGCATAAAAAACTATGTTAGGTTAGAGTTGAAGACGTGTGCTTGTCTTGCTTCAATACCTGTAGGTCAAAATGACTCAATGTAAGTTCGCCCTAGGAGAGAGGGAGAGCATTAAGAACTACGTGAGGCATATTCTCGGAGCCAGTAGCCGTAGAGCGTTTGACAAGGTCACCGGATTATTGTGTCATCGTTAAGGCGGAAGTATCGACCAAACGGGCTGCGGTAATAATTACTAGCGGTGCTAGGAAAACATATAACTTATAACTCTTTTTGGTAGCCAGAGATGCCAGATCGTTACAATTATCACATCATTATCGTATTCTGGCCAACTAAGCAACGGATAGATGATTATATAGACTACAACAATTGATTTTTAGGGTGGGCACAAGATGTGCGAAGGATTTCGAAGCAAATATGGCCAAGGCTTGATGTTAGATGAACGATTAGTTTGCTCAAAGCGTGCTAAGTTTACGGAGTAGTAGGCGTTCCACTGCACTATGGATATTCATGCGGGACACATTAGTCTTGCCTATGTGATCAATTAAAAGGAGAAAAATGTTCCTTATCATTTGGGTTCCTGCTGTAGAAGCAAGAAGCAGTTGGACATACACAAGGCAGATAATCTCCTTGATCTGTAATGGAAATTGGCAGTCTAAATGGCTTCCATTAGAAGCTTTGGATGGTTACATTATTAGGGGTTATTGCGGACTGTGGTATTATGTTATTACAAAAATGGGAATGGTGGTCTTAAAGTGATAAGCAAAAACTCCAAAATAAAAAAACAATGGGTTTGTTTACATGGTCAACGAATAATAATGAAAAAAATAATGTTGTGGCTGTATAAAAAATATCAGGAGACAAAGAAGTAAACAAGCTATAACAAAGTGCGGTATAAACAAGCGGATAAACAGTAAACAGGCAACAACAACACTGCAAACAACTTGTTTACATTTAAAAAGATTTTGAGTGAAAACATTCTCATACAAGTACATTCATCAGGCTGTTGACCCTTGTTAAAGACAGAGAAGGCAACGGCGTTTCAGTAAGAACTCAGTCAGTGTTGTGTGAAGACATATGGAGTTCAGAAAAAAATTCAAATAGTCTTATGTGAAGACATGTTGTTGTGTGTGCAGAGAAGAATTGTAGTTTGAAGATCTCCGTATTAAAGAACTAACGAACAATTGTTATTGTGTATGCGGAAGATTGTTGTTGTTTAAGTTAAATCGTTAAAGGTGACACACGGAATTGTGCGAACAAGAAAGAATTGATTTAAAACTGAACACAATTTATGAACTCATATTTTTAACGTTTTTAAAAGGATAAAAACGTAAAAATATTGAGTCACATTTGCCTAAGTTAGTCCTGTCAGCGATTTTGAACTTTCTACCTAACATAGCTCCCTCATAATGAGTGGGGAATGGTGGAAGTCAACATCGGACATTTACGACTTTTATTTGCCATCCGCAAGTTCTTTATAACGGGTCCAATGTTATCGTTCTTCATTACATGCACTCCATTTTTTCTAATTATTTTTGCAACTTTTTTTAACATCCAAAGACAGCACGAGCTCCAATCTATCCTGCCATAAATCCTTATAAGGAATTACAGAAAAAAAAGAAAATTAAAAACGTCCAATTTATGGGATGTTGCTTATCTCTTCCATTTTCCTTTTTAATTATTTAAAATTTTCTTTAAGAAGAATAATACGAAACTAAAAGAAATTTAAAACTTTCGAAAACTGTAGGGATTTTGGAAATTGTTTTTTCTTAAAATAAAGTTTTCAATTCAATTCAATTAAGTGGTGGCATAATCCTAGGAGTCCAATTGCCTAAATACAATATGTTTAATGGGGAAAATAAATAGGAAGTCATTGAATAAATTTAAGAAAATTTATGATTGTATTAGGCGTTGACTTTTGCCGCCCACTGTTGAACTTATTTAAGGTTATGAATATGGCTTTATAATGCCCCCATATTGTCGCATATAATGCCATGTCCTTGTAATGCCATAAAACATATGATTTATTCCCGTATTAAACAGAGTGAAATAACTGTAGTCCTCCTCTCAAGTGTTATCCTTGAAGGGCATAAACACAACACTGGGGATTACGTTTAAATTACAACGAGAATTTCATGAAGGGGGGGGGGGGGTTGGAGGGCATATTAAAGATAATAAAAGACAACAGACAGAACAGACAAATTATGATGGAGAATAATAAGAAAAACAAATATTGGGTGTACATATTAGTTTCTGTGGTTCTGGGTATAATACTTTAGTTTTTTTTGTTAAACCAGCACTGAGGGGATGACCCCTACTCATGCAGTGCATTGTGCAGGTTTAGGAATGATGCGAACGGTAAGGAAACGAGTTGCAGCTGGTGACTATAAAATGGCCAGTGCTATACCTTCACCATTAGACAGTCTATAGCAATCGTGCCCAAGAAGCCCGCAATTTCTCACACCACTTATGTTGTGTGTGTTAATTTTATACAGAAGTGGCGAGGCCTACAGTTTAAAGTCGACTCCGAATGACAGATTTAAGTTAAAGTTTGGTAAACAAAATTATTTTCTGAGATTTATTCAGGCCTCTCTAATGATCCAGGGTTAGGACCTAGCTTCTCACAACACTTGTGTTGTCTGTCTTTATTTTAGCCATAAGTGCTGGGACCTACAGTTTAAAGTCGACTCCAAACGATAAACTTTTCATGGCAATTTTTTCACATTTATTCTCCGAATTTTTCCTAGAATTCTTTTTTTCACATTTCTTTTTAATTGTGATGTTTGACCTGGGACACATCCCAGCGTGACCTCCTCTCTTCTTATTAACCAACATTATCAACAACGACAGCAAGGATTATTCCAGATACAGACCAGAGTATGACTAAATGGTCCGTTCGGAATTCCAATTTTGGCATATCGTGGTACTATCAGGACGTTCAGTATCTTGTCAATGGCAGCTATAAAGTTGCCTTCCGGAGGCGGAACTGGCACTGGTTTGTCTTTGCACATACAGACTTGATATTAAAAAGAAAAAATAAAACAGTTTTGCAGGATGAAATCATGTGATCTTGACAGCCTTTGGAGTGCTCCAAATGCTAATCAAATTCATCTCTCATTGGATTTATAATATCATGTTCCGTGTTGCATAAGACAACATGTCCACCAAGTCACTCCACTAGCTATAACTTCATGATCGTGATCACATTTTTTTTTTGACACCAACACTCAGGTGATGAATCCACTTCAATCAGTGCATTATGTTAGAATCAGAAATAAGCAATGAGTATTCAAAACGATAACTAGATTCGAGTCATACTCATAATTTCTGATTCATATATGCACTCATACTTATTTTAATATCATACTCATACTACTTATATTTAAAGTTTGAAATACTCATCGTACTCATACTTGACTTCGACTCTCCATGACTCAACATAAACACGAAGCATAAGATAAGTATGATTCGAGTACGAACATCACAATACTCACTAGAAGGTTGTGTGTTTGCTTTGTTTGCTGTCTTTGTCTTCATTTGTAAATGCAACCACAACTAAGACAGTGAATTTTGTTGAATATTCGAATCACTCGATTCATTTAGGAGTATTATTAGAATTTTTCTAAATTTATGAATCTGAATGAGTAGGAGGAGTATGAATCAAATATAGTTCGTATGAGTTTGATGTCAACGCTGTACTTATACTCATTGCAACCTGTACTTATAAATTAATGTTCTAGCGAGTACTAATGAATCAGAGTAGTTGGATTTGCAATACTGTTGAATCACTTATACTCAAAACTTCATGAGTACTTTAATAGCGAAAAAAAGATTCATTGCTGATCTCTGGTTGGAATAGAGGAAAAATATTTTATAAGATAAAGGATAGAGGGTGTAGTGAGCGACAATTTGTCTTTGTTAATCACAAAGTTGTTATTACTTTTATTTTCGAGAATTACTTTTTGTAATAATTCTCACTTTCTTTTTCTTCTATTATGAGTACTCACTCATACATATAATGTCAGACAAACAATCCGACAATCACAAACAGACTCTCTGGAGGCAATCGAACCCACAGTCTCGACATTTGTAGCGAATTACTAACTAGACCATCGGACGAAGCATCCATCTTGTAGAATCATGATTCAATGATGCTGCCGGTGCACTGATCACACTAGTAAGTACATATTTCAAGATACATTGGCAGCTGTTTTTAACTCTCTCTGGGAGCTCTTTACACCAAACTTGGAAATTTGGTTTGTTGACGTATCTATTGAGGAAAAGAATTGCTGATCATTATTGAAGATAATTTTTGATAGAAGCACAGTTCTCAGTAGCAAGACTTTTGTATTGTAAAATGCGATGCCTTGCAAGCGCTATTCATTTCTCAAGGCATTTATAATGAAATGTCACGCCCTTTAAGACTTTACAGTAAACATGTACCCTGAAATGCCCTAGCAGTTCCAAATCAAACTTAATATAACCAGAACCTATAAATAGCAAAACACTGTAGTCAAGGAGGTTAGTGCGTTGGCTTTTCGGACGTGAGACCACGGTTCAAACTTTTGGTCAATTATATCCATCAAGACGAAATATGAAAAAATATTTCGTCGGCGGCTTCCCCTCAGCAGAGTTCTAGCAAAAACTCTAAAAGTAAATACAAAAATTGCCTTTGAAAATTCGAGTGTGAAGATAAATTTAAATTTAACTAGCAAAGACAAAACCCAAAAATTTTAACAAAGCTAATGTTAAAGTTAACAGAGCAATGTTAAGTGGTTAATAGAAAATAGCAAAGGAGGAAATCCGCCCCATATACGACATCAGAGAATGGAATACCAATTCCCATCCTTTAAAACTGTGATCCATGCATTCCTGAATGGAACAGCTGCTCTGGTAATTCGGTAATTCTTTTGATAATTAAAAAACATCGACAAAAAGTGTATCTGATTGTCAGGGATTGCTATATACAAACTGTAGCCTAAGGTGTCCCTAATAAAATCCAATACGTCGTGTCACCCAATATCCATTATCCCTCATCCCACCCAGATAATGTTAACATAGATAATATATGAAGCCCGATATCTTAAGTTCCAAAATTATTTTGGACATACCACTTATTGGGTTCTATTAGGGACACTTTAGGCTACAATTTGTTTATAGTGGGATATGTGCAGCAAGTTCCATTTTTCCACAATATAGATTATCCTACCCCGACAATCTGATACACTTTTTGTCGATGTGTTGTTATCTTCCAAAGAATTACCGAATTACCAGAGCAGCTGTTTTCCACTAAGGAATGTGTGGAGCACAATATTAAAGGAAAGGAATGTCGTATATTTGGGCGATTTCCTCCTTGACTATTTTCTGTTAACCACTTAACATTACTCTGTTAACTTTAACATTAGCACTGTTAAAATTTTCGGTTTTTGTCTTCGCTAGTCAAATTTAAATTTATCTTCACACACATATTTTTGAATGGCCATTTTTGTATTTAACTATTTAATATTGCTCTGTTAACTTTAACATTAGCACTGTTAAAATTTTTGGTTTTTGTCTTTGCTAGTCAAATTTAAATTTATCTTCACATACATTTGAAAAAGTTCTCCATTAAAATCTGTCATTTGAAGTTGATTTTAAACTAAAGATCCCGCCATGTATAAAATTAACACACACAACATAGGCGGTGTGAAAAGGTTGTAATCCTTGCTAAAGAGTTGTAATAACCAATTGTGCGTGTACGTATGTTGTACGGAAGTAGTTACTTTTTAAGAATTCATTTGTTCAACTAGAAACTCTTGTTCAAAGTCTTTTAAATCTTGATGGTTTAAATCCTTCCTAATGCGAGAATAATTAGCTAGTTTAAGACGCCTTCATTTCGCTTTTATATTAAAAAAAACAAGAAACTTCCACTGATGCCTCATTAAACATTTATGCTTAATACACCAGCATTGCGTGTAAATTAAGTGAATAAATCTTAAGCTCATGTCTCTCACTCATATTTTATTCATGGCCTGAGAATTAATTTCAAATACACTTTCATACTACGATGCCTACACTTGTTATGGTTGCAGGCAAAGTTAACAAAGAGCAGAGATTCTCAACATTTTTTTTTTTAATAGGAAATGCTTTCGATTGATTTAAACAGAGAAATTACTTTGAAAAATGGCAACAAGAATTGATTGCAAACGGCTTTTACATATTAAAGTAAACGAGAATGTTAGGGAATCTCTGCCTTCTGAGTTTGATGTTGAAGCCAATGCAATAGACCACTTTAAATCTGTAGTGTGGTGTGCTTAATTTAAACCTTATTCTGACGTTACAGTTCTTCTTGCAACAATAACAATCAGTTTGTGGCATATTTGTAACACATTTCACACAAAAGTTATCCTCTTCTAGCCTCTTAGGATGAAAGGAGAGAAGTTTGGTCAAAATAATGAGAATTTAAACATTAGACAATACAACAAAAATGGCTGAATAAACTTTACAAAGCATTCAATAATAATTAAAGCAAGCTTTAAAGCAA
Organism: Sarcophaga peregrina; assembly: GCA_014635995.1. Lineage (NCBI taxonomy): Eukaryota > Metazoa > Arthropoda > Insecta > Diptera > Sarcophagidae > Sarcophaga > Sarcophaga peregrina. The sequence goes on along the minus strand of CM025793.1, from coordinate 80,951,451 downwards.
AGCAAGAATGAAAAGAATGGGAAATTATACGAACGAATAATTTGAAATGAAACAGTAAATGCGTGGAACGGTACAATAGCCTCTAGACTAGAAAATGACCAACTAAAGAGCGTTAAGCTAAAGGCAGGATAATCCTAACTTTAACTATTAAAGTTAAGTTATATTTGAACTTGTCATATTTATTTTATTTTTAATATGGCAACTTCAAATATAAACATATTGGGCATATACACAAAAAAAAGAGGCCCGTCCTTGCCAACCTGTTTAATTGAGCAGTATTATCGACATTTCTCCGGCACTGCCATATTAACTTAAGTTAACTTTATTTTATCATTAGATTGTTATAACGAAAATAACTTTAATGTAATTTTACAATTGCCTTAAGCTAAAGTCGTCATAGTCTAGTAGGTGGTGTGTTGGCTTATTAGACAAAAGGCCCGGGTTCGAATCCCAGGTCAAACATCAAAACGAAAAATATTTTTTTGGCGACTTCCTCTCAGCAGATTTCTGGCACAGACTCTGAGAGTAAAAATTGCCATGAAAAGCTTCTCAAAAATCTGTCGTTCGGAGTCGACTTTAAACTGTAGGTCCCGCCGCTCATATATAAAATTAAAGCACACAACATAAGTGGTGTGAGAAGCTAGGTCGTAATCCTGACTGAAGGGTTGTAATGGCTAATTATGTATGTACTATGAAGGAAGAAACTTGAAAAATTATGAAAAACGTTCGCATTTTCCAAGTTTACCTCATCAAAATTTATAGAATATTAAGTCAAATAATAGATATACAGGGTGGCTAATATATAATGCCACAAAGTAAAGTGCAATATTTTTTTAATTTTATTATTCAAAAGCAAAAAATGTTGGAAATAACAAAAAAATTTTAGAATCAGTTTAGATTTATTCGAATTGGCCAGCTTTGGTACGAATTATGGCCTTTAAATGGCCGACAAATAGTTCTGCGGTATTTTGACTCATTGCCGGCGAAGCGCCGTCTTTAAATGATCGAGACTTTGGTTTTTTTTCAGTGAGCACCTTACTCTCCAAAATGCCTTTGGCACAAAAGTCCAACGGATTGGGATCCGGAGATTTTAGGGGCAATTGTGCGGTAGAAATGAAGCGAGGAACCCTCTTTTTAAGTCATTCTTGGTTGACGCGTGCAGAGTGCATGCTGAGTGCTGAGTCCTGTTGGAATGTCCATGGTCTACGGCCAAAATGTTTGTCTGCCCAGGGCTTCAATACTGTCTTAAAGATATTTTCCTGTAAATATTTGGCAATTATTTTAACCCCACGGTCGATGAATACGAGCGGGGAGCAACCATCGGTCGTTACGGCGGGCAACACCGTTACCATCGGCGGCGCTTGTGTTCTGGTGGCCAATTCCAGATGTAACTTTTCAGCAAGCAAAGTTGATCAATTTGTTCACAAACTGCTTAAACTGCTTGGAATGGCTTCTCATTGGAGAAAGCCAAATTCGGTAACTGGCCACTTTCGTCCAAGCAAAGTAACTCCTTGGCTCTTTCTAGTTTAACTTTTTTTGTCCATCGGTAAGCTCTTGCATTCTTTGGAACTTCAATGGCTTTAGTCCAAGGCTAATTTTTCAATATGTGTTGCATCCGTTCTCTGACGTGAGTATCGATCAAATCTGGCCTTCACTTTTCCGATCATTTCTGGTGTTGTTACCAGTTTTTTTCGTACACTTTTTGGACGCAATGCAACACTGCCAGTATCAGGGTAACGAGCATTGGTACGAGAAACAAAAGATTTTTTTCACATTTAAATGCTGGAGGGCTCTAACGATAGCCACCTGCGGTCACGCTTGAATTCCATCACGAATAACTTTTTCTGAATGCAATAGATCGAAAATGCTTTTGTAAGCTTGTAAATAATAAAATGAACTGTCACTGGCATAAATCTGTCAGCTGTCAGACAAGCGGTTTACAAATGATAACAAGTTGTTTGCAATACATATCAGCCACCCTGTGCGCATGTACTTAAATAATTAAATTTAATTGTACAAAAAGAAAAATTAATAATTTTACCATAGCAAATCAAAAAGAGAAAATAAAATTGAAAAAAAATATGATTTCGCACTAGATTTGGTTTTAAAAACTAAATAAGAACCGAAATTTTCCTTCGTCATTACGTAAAGGTAGGTGGCTGTCCATTTGAGATAGTTGGATGGACACACACCATTTAGAGGTCATTTTGTTATCACAGTTTTTTCACTTGGAGCTTCTGCAATGCGTTACAGTTCTTCCAAATCATCTATGCAGTAAACACAGAGGTCCTTTAAAAATAGGCGGGGCACCTAGTAAGTGAAGAACAGTCTTTTCTTCTTCTTATTATCTGCAGCTCTGCTTTTGTAAGCTTGTAAATAATAAAATGAAATGTCACTGGAATAAATCTAGCAGCTGTCAGACAAGCGATTTACAAATGATAACAACCTGAAGTTGGTTGCAATACATTTCAGCCAATCTGTATGTACAGCGTTTTAAAGGTCCATTTCTTCAATTTCCAACAAGATTTGAAAATTTTGGAAATCGGGTCAGAAATATATGAGTAATCCATACATTTGTGTGTAAGGAGTGGAAAAAAATGTTTTTGTGAAATAAATAAAGTTTGGAGGGTCGAGAAATATGAAAAAAATGTATTTTTGAGATCTACTATGTTATTAGGCGGTTGTATTTAATTTTTTTTATTTTGTCGCATAGTGTAATTAATTTCTAAAAAATGTAATTAAATTTTGTGATTTCAATTTCATTTTATGCACTTTCATTGAAGCCAATTAGAATTAGTGAATCGGATTATGGTCGCCCTGTTATTATAATTAAGTTCTCTAATGCAATTCAATTTACTTGCGACTAATGTCTGCTTCCATACAAAATTATTTGCTTTAAAAGCAAATTCTTAATTGAAATGCTTTTTACATACACAGAACTGAACGACTAAAAACACAAATATTTTCCCAATTTTTCCCCCAATGAAAAATACCCACTTTTATCCCCTGAATAATCAGCCATAGTATCCATCAGTATCCATGTAAATAATGCTGCAGTTGAGCAATTTTAAAATACGAGTAAAAAAATGCGGAGTTCAATATCAAATACACACACACTCAACTAAATATGAAGGAAAAAACTCGCTCTCTTTAAATGAAATTTATGCACATACGCGTATAATACCGATTGATTACAGTGATGGCGGTTGGTTGATATTCAATTAAAATAAAAGCTTATTAAAAGGGGGCCCCCCCTATACTATGCAAGTATTTATGATAATAGCGTATAGCATGCATTTAAAATAATAATTTCATTTACGACATGCATATGAATTTAATATTAACAGACATTGGCTACACTAACAACTAGTATTACCATAGCTAAGACACTTGATCATGGATAAAATCCACTTAAGAGGTTTATAAAACAAACCAGTTTCAAAGTAAAGGGTTATCTGTCTGTACCCTACCTCTCGTATGTAACCGAAATACTCACGTAGCGACTCGAATTCTGCTTTCCACGAGACGAGGGGGGATTTAGCGGGTGAGGGCCTCACACATGGAGTATGTGACGACTTTCTTTATTGTGCGGTAGGTACATTTACCCCTCCCCGGCGTTAAAAAAAAACAATAATAATGTAATGCCCCATAACAGCGTTGAGCCTGCTTCTTTGGAGTTTAAGTTGAGTCGCCGTACGCCCCATATCCAGCCTTGACCAGATTTTTTGCAGCGTTCTGCCCTTATCCGAAGCTGCCTACCTACTGCTGACAAGGTCACCGATTGCATTGTCAATTATAAAGCACAACGGTTCCTTCCAATTTGATGTCGTCGGTGTAGATTTGTGCGGTATTCTCCGCTAGGTGCGCCGCACCTTTGCTTCAGACCTCCCTTTACATAATGGATGTCCGAAAATTCATTGGGAAGTCTTATCGCGGTATCATGTAGTCAGTACCCCCGACAATATCAGTTTCCTTAAGTATCCTTGTATCATCAATGCTCGATGCATACCATTGTCCAGTCGCCCAAAGAACTGTAGATTTTTATAAAACTTTTCAGAGTTTTAACCAGAAATGGCCCGATGAAATATTATTATGCATGCATAAATTCGAATTTTAAAACCAAAGACGCAAACCCCAGCGCCACTTCTTGCCTCTAATAGGTGTAAACTTTCCTATTAACAGAACACTGTTAACTGTTTAATAGTGGATTATTCTACTACTTTGTAATTATTGCAGACTAAATATTATACTCATATTGATTACTAAGTATTGAAATATTGAAAATGGTGGACAATTCTCAAAATGGGACTATATAGCTGATAGCATTAAGAGCCCTTGGAAACTTCCTTTGAGTATGAGATATGGTACTCATAGACTTAGTATTTGCCCTAATGTTCGTCAGACTATTTACGTGGATATAAAAAAATCCAAGACAAAGCAGGCAAGCGGTAGTAAAAATTCAGTCAGCCTTGTGTAAAGATAATAGTCGTGGTTTGAAGATCTCCATTGTGATCAGAATAGCGGATAGTTGTGTAAGAAGCTAGGCCGAAGTCCTGACTGAAGGGTTGTAATGGCCAATTATGTATGTATGTACGTGTGTGAGAAGAATAACAAACAAATTATTGTTGTATACATCAAGTCCTAAATAGTGGCACACAAAATTGTGCGAACAATAAAAAGTTTAATTTTATTTGCTGCTAACGAACTCATATTTTAAACGTTTTTAAAAATTCAAAAACGTAAGAATATATTTGAAGAGAAATTTTATGTAAAATACCAGCTGTGTTTCAAATAAATTTCGGATTGGTGGTCTACGTTTGTATTCGAACGAAGTATGCTACAGAAAAATGTAAATTTGCTGCAACATTGAAAATGTTTGTATAAAAATTTGTAAAATTTCCTTTCGATATCAGATTCCAATTAATTGCTTCCCCCTTGAATTTTAATTAACCATTCCCCCTTGTATTTTGGTTTTGGCAATAAAAATTGCTGACTATCATCATTATCATCATCATTTTAATGTGTTTGCTTAACTGCCATCACCATACCCTACCCGTATCGAGGATAAATGTAAAACAACAATCCCCAAAGTTAAGCAAACAAAATCGCTTTGCCCCATGATTAGCAACTTTTGCTGCCACTGAGCACATGACGTGCTACACATGTCGGGGGGTTCTTTTTTTCTTTTTTTTGAATCCATTGATGTGTAAAGAAAATCCAAAAAATTGAATTTAAATACTTCAACCTATCCATTGAACTAAGGGCTGCATGGATGAGTGGCTTCATTTAAATTAAATTTCAGTTGCTGCTGTCCGTTGCTTTTCCGGAGATCATGTATTAATGAAAACGCAATGACCAGGTGAATAAAGATATTTTTTAAACTGGTCACACCTGTTTGTATAAGCCAATATTGACCATGAAAAATTTTTCAATTTTGTAGGGGGAATTTTCAGTTCCAATAAGTTTAAAATAAACACCAAAAATTTTAACCAAATAACTCAAGACTGGTTTAAGCCACTGTAGTACACTCGATTTCCCTCAGAAGGCGTTAGACAAACGGCAGCAGTTGCGCTGACTGTACCCGATCTTAAAATCTTTTTTAATTTTTGATGATGTGATGCTTCCATTACTATTCCCATTTAGTGTTCTGCAAATGACAGCAAATTTTTGCTATTCAGAGTCTATTTAACATGAATCGAGTCCGTTAAGTGATTTGAATCTTCACTTTTAGCTATCGGACATAATTGCGTATATACGATCAGGTATTTATTCTGTTGAACTTAGGGCCATTATTACAAATTCCCGTTAAAGTTGATTTTAGTTAGAGGTAACTTTAACTAAAGTGAACTTTAAAATCTTCTTTTCATTATTAAAACCTAATGATAAAATAAAGTTAACTTTTTCAAAAAATATGGCAGTGCCGGAGCAATGTCAATAACACTGCTCAGTTAAATAATTTTTTTTTAACGCAGTGGCAACGACGGTCCTTTTTTTTGTTGTTGAAATTTAAATTGAAATTTAAAGTTGCCATATTAAAAATAATATATAATAAGGCAACTTTAAACATAAACTTAACATTAAAAGTTACCGGTAGTATGATCCTGCCTTTAGTTTAACGCTTGTAATAATGAAATACAATTTATCTGCCCGTTATAATCCTCCCATTAGTTAACGGCAAGTTCTAATAAAGACCCTTTAATCTCTTTGTCTGTCTCATATCGTCCGATGAATACTCATTTTCCCAGGTCAGCGATTAATCTATTAATTGGCTCCTGAAGCGTGTTCGTGAATTGAATTGAAATTTTGGCTATCGATTTATACGATTATAGCACTTCCCTAGTGAGTTTGTGGAGAACACTGTCTGTATGTCTAGAAAGTTGATTTATTAGATGTGAGGCTACAGTTCAAACCCCAGGTCAGACATCTCCAACAAAACGCAATATAAAAAAATATATCATCGGCGACTTCCTCTCAGCAGATTTCTGGCAAAAATTCTGGGATTAAAAAAAAGTGTCAGGAAAAGTTTCTCAAAAAAATCTGTCATTTGGAGTTGACTTTAAACTGTAGGTCCCACCAATCATAAATAAATTTAACACGTGCGGCTTAATTGGTACAAGAAGCTTGATCGCAATCATAACTGAAGGGTTGTAATGACCAATTATATACGTAGGTATAGTGGCAGGGTCTTCTGAATTATATTAGCTTAGCTTGGCTGATATCATGTAATTCGGTATAATATTCGAATAACCCACAGTCACTGTGGGTTATACCATGTCAGTGCGAGTGCGCTGCAAGAAACTCACTCTTTTGACTGCAGTTTGAAATGTGGTGTACTGCGTTGATCCTCGTTATGTTTACGGTTACAAAACTCAGCTTGTGTTGCCATTGAACTGGATGAATTATTATGTTTGTAAGCGTAGAGCTTTCTCATGGCCTTTCATTCAATATTTTAATCATCATGAGATGCTTGTTACTTTCACAATCTCACCCAAATTTCAGTCTGTCAATCATGTCAATCATGCATGATGTTCACAATCTGACAAACTTTCAGTCCGACAATCATGTCAATCATGCATAATGTCACAATCTCACAAAATTTCAGTCTGTCAATCATGCATAAAGTCACAATCTCACAAAATTTCAGTCTGTCAATCATGCATGATGTCAAAATCTCACAAAATGTCAGTCCGTCAATCATTTCGGTCATGCTTAATGTCGGATTAACACAAAATTTCAATCCGTCAATCATGTATAATATAGCACTCTCACAAAATTTCAGACCGCCAATTATGCCAATCATGCATAATGTCACAATCAAACAAAATTTCAGTTATTTAATCATGTCAATCATACATAATGTCGCAATTTCACAAAATTTCAGTCCATCAATCTTGTCAATCATACAGAATGTCGCGTCTTCACAAAGTTTCAGTCCATCAATCATATCAATCATGCATGGTGCATATTTCCACAATGTATCCAAAATGCTTTGCCTCCTCTTGTCTGCTTCTATGGTCGCAAGGATTACAATACGCTTTTTCAGAAAGTCTTACAAAAAAACATCAATCTGAAGAAAATTCCAAAATCCTTTCAAATTATCTTTTTGTTTTGAATATATTGGGCGGACAATTTAATTTCTCCTGTTGTCAGGATATGACGCTGGTTTTTTAAACATGTCACATGATTGATTGCCTGAGTTTTATAAAACTTATGCGGTATCCTTTGGAAAAGGTTAACAAATTTTTAAAATTATTTACAAAAAACCTAGTCTGAAACAAACTTTGTCTATATTATCCTTTAACTTGTAAGTTTTCGTCCTTTTTTTAAGTTATTCAGACGTAAAAGTTTTCCACGACTATAAAAAAGAATTACGAAGAATTATTTTTAGCATAAAAAAGGCATTTTAAATCATTCATAAAAATGCAAAACGAATACAAATTAGATCAAGTGTTTATAGTCGGCAAATGCCCACAAGTATGCAAATTTTTTGCAAACGACCATTGAACATCCCTAGGGTATGCAAAAACTTTATAACCATAAATAAATGTATAAAAATAACGAGTGAACGAGTAAAGGGAAAAGTTTTATTTATTTTGTATGCAAAAAAAGCCTAAAGAAGCAGAATTTTCTTGTATTAAATTCGATTGTCATGAATTTGTAAACAGTTTTGATATTAAAATTAATAAAGCGTCTAAAAGTATGCAACAGAATGATATTTTAAATGAATTGGAGGCGTTAAAATGATATGAATTCAATTAACGCTTTTCTCGAAATAGAAGAGATGAGAGAAAATTTTCTTCTTCTTAAGAAAATTTGTCGATAGATAAATAATTGTAATCGATAAATTTCGATAGATAAATAACTTCGAAATTATTAACAAAGTTATCGATTAAAGTTATTTATCTACCGACATTTATTGATTACAATTATTGATCTATCGATAAATTTTGTTAGAAATTTAGAAGTTATTGAAATAAAGTTATTTAAAAGTTATCGATAAGAGTCATTTCTCTGTCAGTAGCTTTGTTAAGAATTAAAAAGTAGAGAATTTAGAAGATATCGATAAATAAATAACTTCTAAATTTTTAACACATTTTCTTAACATATTAAGATATCGATAGATAAATAACTTCTAATTCCAAATTGACGCAGTCATCGTAATATCTGTAATCGATAACTTTTAAATTATTAAAAAAGTATCAATGGATAAATAATTTCTAAATTCTGAACAAAGTTATTGATAGATAAATAACTGTAATCGATAACTTTTAAATGACTAAGAAAGGTATTGATGATGATGATTTAAATTCTTAACAAAGTTATCGATAGATAAATTATTGTAATCGATAAATCTCGATAGATAAATAACTTCTAAATTATTAACAAAGTTATCGATTAAAATTATTTATCTACCGAGATTTATTGATTACAATTATTTTCTATCGATAAATTTTGTTAAGAATTTAGAAGTTGTTGAAATAAAGTTATTTGAAAATTATCGATTAGAGTTATTTCTCTGCCAAATAGTTTTGTTAAGAATTTAGAAGTAAAGAATTTAGAAAAGATAGATAAATAACTTCTAAATTCTTAACGAACTCATCGTAATATCTATAATCGATAACTTTTAAATTATTAAAAAAGGTATCGATGGATAAATAATTTCTAAGCAAAGAAAAAAATTTCTAATTTCATAACAAAGTTATCGATAAATAAATAACTGCAATCAATAACTTTTAAGTTATTAAAAAAGATATCGATAGAGAAATAACTTCTAAATCTTTAACAAAGTTATCGACAGATAAACAACTGTGATCGATAGATAAATAACTGTGATCGATAGATAAATAATTGTGGTCGATAAATAAATAACTGTAATCGATAACTTTGTTAATAATTTAAAAGCTATCGACTGAAGTTATTAATTTTTTGATAGGGCTGTGATTGTGTTGAATAATCCCTTGTTTTTGTAAGACGTGTGAAATCGTTCGTCTAACAAAAGCTTGTCCTACAACTTTAACAAACAAATTTCTTTTAATTCTATGATTTTTTTATTTTCAACAATACGCTTTCCTAACTTTGAAGAATAAATTCCAGCACACGAGGCTCCTTAAATAAATTGTAAGTAAAATTTTATTCTACTTTTGCAAGAAAATACGTGTAAAGCCGAGCATAAGTAATACTCTTTATGATGCAAAAATTTTTCATTTTATTTTGGCATTTTATTATTGCTGTTGTTGTTGTTATTATTATTATGATTCTGGGTACTACTATTATAATAATAAATAGGATACCCTTGTAATCATATTAAATTTAATAATAATAATAACAACAACAAGAACAACAACATAACATTACGTTCTATTATGTTAAGGATAAACAAATAAAATATGAAGGAGAACAAAAGAATCCTTTTTAAGAGGCAGTGCGTGCGTGTATGATCATAAATTGCTGCATTCGTGTACACATATGCTGCATACTCCTGGAGGCGATAGCAAGTACTCGTACAAAACAAAATAAAAGGAAATCTTTATAAAATGTTTACAAAATGCATTTAATACTATGTCTTCCTCTCACTCTCACTCTCTCTCTCACTCTCTTTCTCTCTCTCTCTCTCTGTCTCTCTCTCTTTATTTAATAAGCAAACATGCATCATAATATGTTATGAGCATTATTATGCATTTTTTTGTTGTTGCTTATAATGCATACGCATATGCAGTATAGTTTTTAATAAAAAAAAACTTCAGAAGCCAATAAAAAATATATGGAAACTACCAGTAAATATAATCTCTAAAGTAATGGTTTCTAAAGGGTTATACATTTATGGTATCCTCCTTAGTGATAGGCAAGGTCTTACTTCTCTCTGTCATATTTTTATATGACAATTAGTATCTCAACCAGGGCATCAAAGATGACCTGTAGAAAATCAAGCCGACTCCAGTCTTCTACCTCTTCATTGCAATAGCCCATCACACAACCAACACAACTGACTCCTGTAAAAGTTCTCCATCATAATTGTGCGATGTTTGGCTATGCATCCAGTAGGGTACAGGAATATTACTCGTGCCGCCAGCGAAGTTGAGCTTTCCTGAACGCAGAGTTCTTAGTTTAACAATGGCTAACTACGGCAATACGTACTTATAGTCCTACAATCAATGTGGTCTAGTGGCTTATGATAAAGTTTAATACGAGAACCTTTAGTAAGTACATCTTAACCTACTCAATGACCCAATCCACTACTAGATCTTATATACTCATAAAGCTAAGATTTCGATTAAAATATGTAGCTAGATAGGTAGAATTGGCCCCTTAATAAAGTTGTGTTCAGACACACTTAGGTCTATTGCGATACCACAGTTACACATATTCAGCCTGGGTCCACGAACCACTTGGAACTTCTGATGAAGCGATTCAGACGGCCAATATCAATGCATAATAGTTCATCTAGATCGTCCATATAGTAGATATACAGGCCCATTTTTCTCTTTCGACCGAGTTCAGACACACTTAGGTCCATCGTAATTCCACAGTTTTACATTTTCATCCTAGTCCAGGACCCACTCAGAGCTTCTGATGAAGCGAATCAGACTACTAATATAAAATGCAAGACCGTTCATTCAGATTCTCCATATAGCAGGCATACAGGTGCATTGTTCTCCTACGAACAAGTTCAAACACACTTAGGTCCATTGTGATTCCACAATTTCGCATTTTCAGCCTAGGTCCAGGAACCAGTTGGAGCTTGGGATGAAGTGACTCAATATCAATGCACGATAGTTCATCCAGATGCTCCATATAGTAGGCACCCTGATGCCTCTTTCTCCATCGACCACGTTCCACAGTTTCATATTTACAGCCTGAGTCCAGGACCCTTATAGAGCTTCTGATGAAGCGAGTCATACTGCCAATATCAATGCATGACAGTTCATTCAGATCCTTCTTGTAGTAGGTACCCAGTTGCCTCTTTCTCCTCCTACCAAGTGCCAGGTATGTACAGAGTAGGTCAAGAACAGTCTTATCCTCCTCCTTATCTCCATAGCTTCTACTGAATTCATTTGCAAGGTGTCCAAGATCAATACGTCTCGTTTTCCCTCCTATACCGTGCTGTACCTACTTCTCTGGAGTTTAAACAGAATTGTCGCACGGCTTTTATTCTGCCTGGGGCAGATTTTTACGCCGTTCTGCCTGTTTCCGAAGCTGTTCATCTACATACATAATGGGTCATTACAACCCTTAAGTTAGGATTACGACCTATCTTATCATACCACTTATGTTGTGTATGTTAATTTTATCCATTTAAATGGCGGGACCTACAGTTTAAAGTCGACTCCGAACGACAGATTTGTGAGAAGCTTTACATGGCAATTTTAATTACTCTCAGAGCTTTTGCTAGAAATCTGCTGAGAGGAAGTCTCCTGAAGAATATTTTCACATTTTCATTTTGATGACTAACCTGGGGGTTTGAATTCGGGCCTTACATCTAATAATCCAACTCACTGCCTACTAGACTCCGGCAACTTCATCTACTGCTGACAATTATAAGCTTGCTGGTACCCAAAGGGATCCTCAACGTCCAGAATTAATCACGGTGCCCTTGTGATACAAACAGCACATCGATTCACTACCCTGCGACAGTCATATACATATTTTCATAGAGCTCATTACATTGGAATCCAATTCTCTGATAGCCGATTGGCTATCGTAGAGTACGGCAATTTTCCACTTGGGAACATTTGTGTCCACAATAATTTTCATCGCTGTCCGTATTGCACACACTTTCGCCTGAAAGACGCTGCAATGATATGGCAGCCTTATAGGCCGAGTTATTCCTATCGCCCTTGCGCTGACCAACTTCTTCCTTTTCCCTGATTTTGGTGGAGCTTGGTCAATACAGGGACTGCGTTCACCCGTGGCATCACAATGGGCCGATATGCGCTTTGTGATATCAGAGCTACCACTCCGACCTAACCTAACCTATCGATTCCGAATAACTTCCACATTCAACGGTTGCTGTCAACTTGGAGCCAATCGGCGTAAATTTGTATGGCGTCCATTGCGATGTGCGCCGCATCCTTTGCCTTTCGTTGAAAGTAGATGGGCATACTTTTCTCATTTAAAATTTATAATTGCCACACAGCGTTGTATTTTTCGTATATTTCCTTAAGTGGACTTTTTTCAATGGTCACACACTGTTTAAGTGAGTTTATAATAACAATGCATGCCAGAATGAATGTGATTTTATAATATTCGTATAATATTTATGGAATAAATATTTCCATGTTTCCTTATTCGTTTTTCATTCTGTTTTGAGACAAATATTCTACGCAAATAACCTCGGGCATGAATATGTAAAGAAGATTAAAATTTTCAATAAATTAAAATAAAATTTAAATTGAAATCGTATGTTGTGGGAAATCTACTATAATTATATTGACTTTTAATATAATTTTATAAGATTATTACGTTGACATTAACACCAACAACAATATCATGTTTGCCTTTAGCAATGTTGCTGTCTTTAGTACTTCATTATCGTGTGGTTGATAATTAACATCCTTGAAACTTTTGGGCCCATTATTACAATTTGCCATTAATTTTGGCTTTAGTTAAAGGTAACTTTAAAGTTCACTTTAGTTAAAGTTAAAGGTAACTTTAAAGTTCACTTTAGTTAAAGTTAAAGGTAACTTTAAAGTTCACTTTAGTTAAAGTTAAAGGTAACTTTAAAGTTCACTTTAGTTAAAGTTAAAGGTAACTTTAAAGTCCGCTTTAGTTAAAGTTAAAGGTAACTTTAAAGTTCACTTTAGTTAAAGTTAAAGGTAACTTTAAAGTTCACTTTAGTTAAAGTTAAAGGTAACTTTAAAGTCCACTTTAGTTAAAGTTAAAGGTAACTTTAAAGTCCACTTTAGTTAAAGTTAAAGGTAACTTTAAAGACCACTTTAGTTAAAGTTAAAGGTAACTTTAAAGACCACTTTAGTTAAAGTTAAAGGTAACTTTAAAGTTCACTTTAGTTAAAGTTAAAGGTAACTTTAAAGTTCACTTTAGTTATAGTTAAAGGTAACTTTAAAGTTCACTTCAGTTAGAGTTAAAGGTAACTTTAAAGTTAACTTTAGTTAAAGGTAACTTTAATGTTAAAGTTCACTTTAGTTAAAGGTAACTTTAATGTTAAAGTTCACTTTATTTAAACTCACCGTTATTACAAACTAATGATAAAATAAAGTTAACTTTTTCCAAAAATATGCCACTGCCCGAGCAATATCGATAGTACTGCTCAATTAAATTTGTTTTTTTAACACTGCGACAACGCCAGGCTACTGGTTGCCATATTGAAAATAGTATATTATATGGCAAGTACAAACATAAACTTAACTTTAAAAGTTAAAGGTAGGATGATCCTGCCCTTAATCTTAACTGCTCACTACTACTGTATTGGGTACCCATAATAATGAAAAACAATTTATCTACCCGTTAAAATCCTCCCTTTAGTTAAGGGCCAGTTGCAGTAATGGCTCTTAAACAGTTTTGTAACTTTTCTGGCTTTCTCTTTAAAATATCTAATTCTGGGCATGGGTATCATAAATTCGTTTAAACACACAAAATTTTTGTTTGTTTGCCTTTGGTGCTGTCTAATGGCCACCCTTGATAAGGACATTTAACAAGGATAACAGAATAAAGGAAAACATAAAGACATTTTAATTAAATTGATTTGTTATCTTAGCTTGACAGATTAAAAATAAATTTTGGTTTTTCCTTCCAAAAACCATTTCTCATCTTTTGAAGCCAGATACTATACAGTACAGGACAACATTTTTAAAAATGCTTCTGATCATATTTGCCTGTGGAAAGGTGCAGTCTCAACATTAATAGCGTAGGCTGTCGTTTGAAGAACAATAGAAAATTTCTGTTTAAAGTTCTGTTTAAACTTTGGTTTGCATCATAAGATTTTAAATTCGAATTTAACCTCAAACACATTAATGTTTATACTCCACGTGTTCCATGAGGTTGTTATCTGAAATAATTAAAGATCCTGAAGATTCTTAGGCCAGTCTTTTCTTAGATGCAGCCCTTTAAGTAGTCTAGGTTAGGTTAGGTTAGAGGACGTGTACCTGTCAATCAAGACAAGTACAGTACCCGTACATGCATACCAGAGATCAGCAAATTAATCGCTTTTCTGCTACTCATAAGCACTCATGCAATTTTGAGAATTGAAATTCAACTACTCTGATTCATTCGTACTTGCTACAACATTGATTTATGAGTACAGGTTACAATGAGTATGAGTACAACATCGACATCAAACTCTTAACATTCGAAATATGTTTGATTCATACACCTACTCATTCTGATTCATAATTTAGAAAAGTACTTATAATACTTATAAATGATTCGAGTGATTCAAATCATTCATCAAAATTTACAGCGTTCGTTGTTGTTGCATATACAAACATTGAAGAAAGGAAAGACAAGGACACACAATCTTTTTGTGAGTATTGCAGTGTTCGTATGCGAATCATACTTATTTTATGCTCCGTGTAAATATTAAGGAGTGGTGAGTCGAAATCAACAACATCATGCGTATTGTTAAGTATGAGTACGATGAGCATTTCAAACTTTGAGTATGAGTAGTATGAGTATCATATTAAAATAATTATGAATGCGTATAAGTATGACTCGAATCTACTCATCGTTTTGAATGCTCGTTGCTGATCTCTGATGCATACATAATTGATCTATACAACCCTTTAGTCAGGACTACAACCTAGCTTCTTACAGCACTTATATGTGTTGTGTGTGTTAATTTAATACTTGAGAGGCGGGCGAACCCACAGCTTAAAGTCGTTTTGAATACTCGTTGCTGATCTCTGATGCATACATAATTGATTATTACAACCCTTTAGTCAGGACTACAACCTATCTTCTTACAGTACTTACGTGTGTTAATTTTATAGATAATAGGCGGGGGAACCTACAGCTTAAAATCGATTCCGGATGACAGATTTTTGAGAAACCTTTTCATGGCAATTTTATTTTACTCAAAGAGTTTGTAGTCAAAAAACTGCTGAGGGGAAGTCCCCTTATAATTTTTTTTTTTCATATTTTGCGATTTGAACCGTGGCTTTCTGTCTAATAATCCAACATACTTGTCTAAACTGTGGCGACAATACACAATTGTTAAATGTTCCATTGAATGGGAATATAAGACAACACATTAAACAATCCCGTTATCCTCTCCTAACCTCAACTCAATCCAAAGCTTGTGCGTGAATAATTGACGTCATATGTCCTGGCAGAATTAATTTAAATTCCATTATGTGTATTCATATAATTGACACACCAAAAAAGCAATAAGATTTCGGTCCATTTATTTCAAAGTTTCTGAATCATTTTCGCCATTGGAATTTTCAAATTGTCAACAACACGTGCACCCCTTTCCTATACCAAAATTTCAAATTATATCCAGAGCATTTTCTATTCAGTCGGCCAAAGCAAAAATTTCCATATCAAATGGTGTGTTTATGTGTCTGAACTATTTTTAGCAAGGAAATGAGAGAGAAATGGCTCCCAAAAAAAAATACGTCAACGTAGTAAGGACAATAGGCTGCGAACGCAAAACGGAAGTAATTTGATTAAACTTGACTTTTGCTGCTGGTTTGGAAACAAAAACAAGAAAAAAATACAAAAATTACCATAAGAAAGTATTTTAGCCACATTCATGATTTTAACCAAGACAAATCACGTTAAAGACCATAAGGATGTGGAATAAAACCAACTGAAATGAAATAAAAAATTTTCTCTTCTTTCTCTTTTTAAAGAAAACTTTTGACTAAAAACGGAAATCCTCTTGGAGCTGTTGTCATGTGCCATTCCATATAATGTTGGTCATAAATGTGCCGAGTTTGTAATCCGAAAGCTTCACAGCGTAGTACTTATTTATGCGATTTTACTCTTTTAAAAACGTTAAAAATATGAGTTCGTAGATTGCAAATAAAATAAAAATAAATTTCTGTTTACTTTTGAATTAATTCTTTATTGTTCACACAATTCCGTGTGCCACCTTTCACAACTTGACTTAAACAACAACAATTTGCTTTAGTTGTTATTACTCTTTACACTCTTCCGCATA
This sequence comes from Sarcophaga peregrina, assembly GCA_014635995.1. Classification (NCBI taxonomy): domain Eukaryota; kingdom Metazoa; phylum Arthropoda; class Insecta; order Diptera; family Sarcophagidae; genus Sarcophaga; species Sarcophaga peregrina. The sequence goes on along the minus strand of CM025793.1, from coordinate 80,934,833 downwards.
CACAATAAGAATTGTTCAACAAATCACAATTATTCTCTTCACACGCAACGTGTCTTCACACAAGACTGACTGAATTTTTTCTGTATTGCCGTTGCCTTTTATATCGCAGGGTAAGCATTTGTATTTGCCTTCAGGAAATCTCTATAAACGTAAACAAGTTGTTTATTGTTGTTTGTGTATTTTGTTTACGTTGTGCTTACAGTGTTGCTGTTGCCTATTTACTTGTTTATCCCTCATTTTTATACTGATGTTGTTGCTATATTTTTGTTTATTCGATGATCATGTAAACAAGTTCATTGTTTTGTTTTTGAAGCTTTTATTTATCATTTTAATAACACCATTTCCATTTTCGTAACACTACAATTAATGAAAAATCGATTGTAGATTGCACAAATCATAGAAATATTTATTTTGGACGTTAAACCTTACTTAATTGTTTAATACAACCCTTTAGTCTGGACAACAACCTTGTTTCTTCACACCACTCATGTTTTGTTGGAAAACCTTGCATAGGCTAAGAAAAGTTGGAAAGATGCTCTAGGTTGTTGTTAGTAACTTCAGTGCACTCTCTAATCCACTTAAACTGCATAAACTAATCATGAATGTAGACCCTGCGGAGGGGATAACATTGCCTAGCCTTCGTAAGCTAAAGATCCCAATATCTAAGAGTATATACTATAGCACAAATATTCGTAGTAGTCTTCTTTTAAAATCTCGGTGGTTCGAAGTTGACTTTAAACTGTAGGATAAAATGAACATGTATGGATAAAATAAACATGTATAGATAAAATGAACACACACAACATAGGTGATGAGAGAAGCTACATAGATTGTAAACCTGAATAAAGGGGATGTAATGACTGAAAAAGTAAATAAGTAAGTCAGTCAGTAGTGGAAACTGTGTACAGAATTCCTTCGATTTACGTCGTCTCGATTTACGTTGTTTCGATTAACGTCGTCAAAAATTTTGTTCCCTTCAACATCGATTTACGTCGTCATTCGATTTACGTCCCCTCTGTTGTTTATAAACAAAATCAGGGGAATTCCCTCTTTAAATAAAAATACAATACATTGGATAAAAATTTCTGTTTTTTGTAAATTGTACATAAATCTGATAGTATGAGTAATTTGAAATTCGATTTACGTTGTTTCGATTTACGTCGACTTTTTCCGGAACATTCTACCAAGTAAATCGAGGGAATACTGTATATGCATAAATAAAGTGGAAATTATGTAGAGAACGATTTTTGTAAACAGGGAGACTTTCCCCAACTGAGGATATGAGGTTTTTTTTATTTTTTATAAGTTCCGCTAAATTAGTGGAATATAATTGTGCTATGAAAAGAATCGTTTATCTACTCTCTTTAATTTTTTGACCTGCTAATTATCGATAAATTTACCCTCGTATACAGCAATTGGCTAGGGTTTAACTACACAACAAGCATCAGGATTTCGATTTTAGACTTTCATATTTAAAGACTTGCATTAAGCATTAATGAATACCGTAATTAAGCAAAACACTAGCTCATTCCGCTGTTGTCGACGTTACGCTTTAATGTTACGTTATTACGTTGTCCGTTAAATTTCAAATGAAATACCAACTTAAAGGAATCACAAGCAAGCAGAGCATTAGAACTCAAATATTTTAGTTTTCCTTAACAATTCATAGGACTTTCATAGTTTTTATGTAAAGAATGAATATTTTCTTCATAAAAATTCTTCCAATTTACATGGAAAAGCCGTTTTAATGAAATTGTACTGAAATTGTATGGAATGTTTTGCATTTCAATTTGCAGTACGTCGAAATAATTCCTGCTGTTTTCGGGCATATTTTTTTTTGATTTTATTTTGACTGCTTGAAGGATGAGTGCGTATCTGGAAGTAGCAAAGAATGTGAAATATTTTCCAAGTACTCGTTGTATCTTTGGATGGAATAAATGAAAATGTTTTTCTCTTGTTTTGTCTGATTGTTTTGTATAATTTTCGTGTTTGTTTTTGTGATTCTTGTTTTTCCCTCAGTTTTTTTTCTTTTTATTACAGGAACGTGACCCTATTGAAAGAAAAATTGGCCTGTTGACTGAATGAATGAAGTATCTTGCCAAACAATGAAACAAAACAATTTTTTTATGAAAATTCCAAAAATATGTATTGTTAGAGTATTCACCCTTAAGGTCTGTTTAGCCAAACGTACACGGAACGTACGTTCGTTTTTAGCAAATGAAGAACAATGTAAATACATACATACATAATTGGCCATTACAACCCTTCAGCCAGGATTATGGCCGAGCTTCTCACACCACTCATATTGCGGGCGTTAATTTTATACATGTGTGTACCGCGACAAGCAGTTAAGAATCAACTTCGAACGACAGATTTTTGAGAAGCTTTTCATTGCAATTTTATTTACTCTCAGAGCTTTTGCCAGAAATCTGCTGAGAGGAAGTCGTCGAAGAAATAATCTTCTTACAATGTAAATGCTTACCAAAATTACATTACGTTTTGGTAATCGCTCTTAATTCTTTTCGAAATTCAAAAATGAAATTACGTTCCGTAGACGTTTGGCTAACCTGGGCTTTGTGTTTCAATTTTTATTATTGTTTGATGGCTTCTTCTAGTTTTTGGCAAATTGATTATCTAAGCAATCTTAGGCAGGATCTTAAGCCAACAGCCTGGAAGTACCATAATCAAAAAACATTCTTTCTAGTGTGCTTGACTTGCAATCCCGCTGTGCATTAGGGTTTCTTACAGGAAAATTTTATAGTCAGTCAGTTGGTAGTTTCAAGAGGTGGAAATCCACCAAAGGAATTTAAGATCTCATAAGATCTCCATATTTTCGTTTTGATGTCTGACCTGGGATTTGAACTGGAGTCTGTCGTCTAATAAACCAACACACTACCTACTAGAGTACGACGACTTTTAATATTTCATATTTTATTTTATTTCAGGTATCGGACCCAAAGTTTGAACCGTGGCTTCACTTCTAATAAGCCAACACACTACTACCTTCTAGACTATGGCGTCTACAACTTTTTCGACATATCCATTGAATTGGCTAAAGAACGGACTTTATTTATGAAACATACTCATGAATCTTGATAATAAAGTCTAACCTTAGTAAGGATTTTTTTAATCACATGTCACGAATCTTTACTGAAAAAAATTTATACTGAAAATCCGAGTATCATGCTTCTGTGGTTTTCGGTACTTCCATTGACTCTTGACAATTAAGTGTCTCTGACCGTACGACGAATTTTTGATCGCAAGTTCTAGCTGTTTTAATTTTTTTTCTTATTGGTTTAAAAGGGGTTCCAATCAGAGATTAGCAATGAGTATTCAAAACGATGAGTAGATTCGAGTCATACTTATAATTTCTGATACTTATACGTATTCATACTTATTTTATTATTATACTCATACTACTCATACTCAAAGTTGGAAGTACTTGTCGTACTCATACTTAACAATACGCATGATGTTGTGGACTTCGACTTTCCTTTACTCAACATATACACGAAGCACAAAATAAGTATGAGTCGAGTACAAACGTCAGATTACTGTTTTGTGTTTGCTTTGCTTCCCGCTTTGCTGCAATTTGCTTTAATTGTTATTTTTCTTTACTCTCTTCAGCATCAGGTTAGGTTAGGTTACTGTGGTAGCTTTATACCGAAAGCTCATTTGAGCACGTATTGCGGCCCGTTGTGGCGCCACAGGTGAACGCATTCCCTGTACTGACCAAGTTCCTCCGAGCCAAGAAGGGAGAAGTTGGTCAGCGCAAGGGCTGCATATTCAAAGCACGACCACTCCAAGCTGGAGAACCAGCCAGAAAGTTCAATAAACGAGGCTATATCCTTGACATTCATGGATAATAGTTCCGTCGAGCTGAAAAGAGTTGGAGAGCCAAATTACTTATATCTGCACCTAGCAAGAGGTGGGCATTGACAGAGAAAGTGGACCATAGCCTTCACTTCCTCAGTAAATCTGCATCCACGGCAGAAATCGTTATATAGGAGCCGCATTCTTTCCGCGTGTCTACCCATAACACAGTGATCGAGATGATGTTACGACCAAGTCCCAATAACTGGTTGGTGCTCTTTCCATCCATTGAGGGCCAAGTGAGCCTTGCGGTGGAGCAGGACTCCTCGTAGATCCAGGATAGGTTGGCTTCCCAGAAGAATTTCCGTTCTTCCGCGTACACAATAACAATTGTTCAATAGATTATTATAACAGAGATCTTCGAACCACAATTATTATCTTCACACACAACGTGTCTTCACATAAGATTGACTGAATTCTTTCTGAATTGCCGTTGCCTGCTCTGTTTTGCCTTTTATATTGCAGGGTAAGCAATGTAATGAAGGCACTTGAAGGAGAATATTTTTCTACTTTTTTTTGTAAATGAAAAAAAGAACTAAAGTTGAAAATTTTAATGAATGATTCGAATCACTTGAATCATTTATAAGTATTACAAGTATTTTTCTAAATTTATGAATCGGAATGAGTAGGCGTATAAATCAAACATATTTCGAATGTTGTGAGTTGTACACATACTCATTGCAACCTGTACTTATAAATCAATGTTGTAGAGAGTACGAGTGGATCAGGGTAGTTGAATTTTAATACTTATGACTCTCTCATACTTAAAATTTGATGAGTACTTATGAGTAGCAAAGAGTGATTAATTGTTGATATCTGATTCTAAGTGTCATTTAACTTCCAATGGGTCTTTAAACCAATTATTATTCATATAATGCGATGTAATCCATATGATGTGATGTGCAGAAAAGATGAGATAGGGAAGCCTTAAGCATAACTTATTCATATATTTTTAATAAACCAAATTCTTGGAATAATTTTGCTGAAGACAAAAAAAAGTTTTTTTTAATAACAGCTACGGTCTTACATTAGCATTTTTAATTTTAATAAAAACAGAAAATCAGTGCCTTTATTAAATTTTAAATTGACACAACTTTTCTAAATAAATGCGGGTTCGAAACCATGCTATTATAACTTCAAATGAAGTGGAAAGTATTTCTTAACATAATGAGCCTTTTACTGTCCATTTGCGGTTACATTTTCTGCTTTGAATGTAAATGCGAATTGAGGAGAGTATGTCTGTAGGAGGAGGATTGTTTCATTATAAGCCACTCAATTGTATAACAAAAGAAGAAATATTTTCTATTTATTTTACAAAAAATTTGTTTGTTCTCCTGGCATTTAATAATTTGCCGGGAATGTGGCTTACAAGTGCCTTGAATTGTCTTTGTCGTCTGTTTGATAATGTCAACAACAGTTGATTACAATTGAAATATCCAGTCCTGTCTTATCACCGTCCTTTATGTCTTATGAACTTAAAAAATGTAGACTAAAGTAGAAAGAAATGATTAAGGCCTGCCTTTATTTCCATAAACTTAACATTTTAAAGAAAATTTTCAAAAAATTTAATTTAATATCCGGCAATTGGCTCTTGGAGGGAGTGTCTGTTAACTATTTTTGCTATTCTTGTTGTCCTGTGTAATAATTTAAAAAAAAATAAAATTTAATTTAATTTATGCCACAATAAATGTTTTTGTTATGAGTACTCATAACTTTCATTCGTTTCAATTGAATTAAATAAATGCGGCCTTAAATCTTAAATGATGACATTCAAAATGGCCACTGAGTGGTCACAAGTTTCCCATTTATCATACCCACTTTTGTTGTTAGGGTAATTTAGACTATTTTACTGGCATATCTTATATGAACATAAAAAACAAACCCCAATTGCTCTTTATTTGCAAAATAAAATGGCAAAGGATTATTTTTTCATATTTCGGTTTTGTTGGAGATGTCGAACCTGTGGTTTGAATCGTGCCCTCTACTAAGTCAACACACTGCCTACTAATCTCGGATAACTTCAAGTTTTAAAAGTCTTCCGAAAAATTCATTGTTTGGCATTGATTATGTAGTGGCCCCATCATAGTCTCATATTTCATATCTGAGCTGGGGGTTGACCTAAGGCCTCGTGTGTAATAAGCCCACACACTACCTACTAGACTAGGACGACTTCAATCAGTCATCTAAACGTGGGGCACGTTCAAATCGCAACTGTTTTTTGTCCCTTTAATCTTGTATTATTCATTTTGTGGTTTCATAGCCTACTAAGTAAATTGCCAGCTGCTTACACTGCTAATCACATGCTGCTGATGTTTATTTTTGCACTGATTTTTTTTATTCCTTTTGGTTGCTTTAAAAAATGTTGGACTGTGTCACAAAGCATCTTTGTTTTCCATTTCATTAATTAAGTTTTTCTAGCTAAAGTCTACTGTGAATAGATTCTAGCATACTAGGGTTGCCAGGTGTCTCGTATAGAAAGAACGTGAATATTGAAATTGTATTGAATTATTAGCTTGGATGTACTTGAAAAGATCTTTAAGTCTTGAATATGATAGTCGTTCTTTATATTTTATCTATCAGAGATTCTAGGACACTAGAGTTACCAACTCTCTTACAATGTTCTCTAAAAAATTGTATTGAATAATTGGCTTGGGTATGCTTGAAAGAAGTTTTAAGTTTAGAGTTTGATGTTCGTTCTCTCTATTGGTATCAGCGATTCTGGGATACTAGGGTTGCCAGATTTCTTGCATAGAAACAACGTTCTTTTAGAAATTGTATTGGATTAATGTCTTTGGGTGTAATTGAATAGAACTTTATGCCTTGAGTATAATGCTAGTTCTCTCTATTCTATCTTTCAGAGATTCTAGGATACTAGAGTTGCCAACTATCTTAAAATGTTCTCTAAAAAATTGTATTGGATTATTGTCTTGAGTATGCTTGAATGAAACTTTAAATTTAGAGTTTGATATTCGTTCTCTCTATTGGTATCAGCGATTTTGGGATACTAGGATTGCCAGCTGTCTTGTATAGAAACAATGTTCTTTTTGAAATTTTATTGGATTAATGTCTTTGGGTGTAATTGAATAGAACTTTATGCCTTGAGCATGATATTTATTCTCTCTATTGGTAATAGGGATTCTAGGATATTAGGGTTGCCATCTGTCTTCCAATGTTCTCTGTAAAATTGTATTGGATTATTGGCTTGGATATGCTTGAAAGAAGTTTTAAGTTTAGAGTTTGATATTCGTTCTCTCTATTGGTATCAGCGATTCTGGGACACTAGGGTTGCCAGCTGTCTTGCATAGAAACAACGTTCTTTTTGAAATTGTATTGGTTTAATGTCTTTGGGTGTAATTGAATAGAACTTTATGCTTTGGGTATGATGTTCATTCACTCTATTGGTAACAGGAATTCTAGGATACTAGGGTTGCCATCTGTCTTGAAATGTTCTCTGTAAAATTGTATTGGATTATTGGCTTGGGTATGCATGAAAGAAACTTCAAGTTTAGGCCATGTTGATGGAGAGTTGAAGTCTCATAATTTCAAAATTAAAACTTAATGTGCGGAATTTTTTCTCTTATCTTTTTTAATTATTCAAGTATTATAACCCTTTATTATTTTGTCTTGTTCTGTGTTACTAAGCCTTTTAATTGAGTTCTTCTTCATCCTTGTAATCACTTATTCATTCTGTCTCTTCTGTCTCTCTCTCTCTCTCTGTCTCTTTGCTCTCAATAAATGTCTGCAATGAAATGTAATTTGCCATGCTAAGCTCATATAAATCACATTAAGTTGAGGGTATAGGGGATGTGGGATTAAAATATCATTTATTGGCAACCCTTAATAACATGTCAACACGTTATTGGGTAGTTCATCAAAATTTATAATCGTTTCCCTGAGTATAGTCGCACCAACAACTATAAATTCTTGGTTTTTAGTTTCGGTTTCGTTTTCGTTTTAACCTTCCATCAACGTCTGTTAACTTCACGTCTCTCGTTTGGGATACTTTGTCTCTATTTGTTTATTGTGCTTCGTTTTTGTTTTTTCAATTTATTTTTATTTGTTTAATAATTCCCCCATAAATCTTCTTTTTGGGTTAAAAACTAACGATGAAATATTTGCTAAACATTTACGATTCAATAAAAATTCTTTTACATTCAGCCCTCGAGCGACGGCCCTTAAAGAGTGCAAAAATATTCAGGCTAGTTTCGGAAAAATTCAACACGCCATTAAGCTCTATAGGCATAGAACTTGATAAAATATGGGATCCTATGTCGTGAAGTTAATAGTTGCATAGACGATCTACTTCGGAGATGTCTGGCAGCATAAAATTCAATAAACTGTAGGTGGTCCAACACACTTGGTTGAGGAATTTTAATACTTTTGTGCTCAGCAATGGACAAAACGAAAGCCAAGAAACTGCTTGAGTTCGACAAGCGAACGGTTCGCACTCTGAACAGAAAATGTAATTGGACATTGCGGTATTGACAATTTCACTGGCTAGATCGGTTTGCCCTACCAAGGTTCTTGCATAAGCTGCCAGGATGTCGAAGAAACGGAATCGGTACACCACCTTTTATGTGAGTGCTTTGCTCTCCAAAGCAGATATCAATAGGTTTTCGGGTGGCTGAACGTTTCGCGATCTGACTCAATTGCAAAGGCTGTTAGACAATTCAAATCTATTCCTACGTAAAGTTCTAATTTCTTGCTATTGGAACCAAAAACTTTAAAGTCGCCGTGGTAGTAGGTAGTGTGTTGGCTTATTAGACGAAACGATCGAGTTCAAATCCCAAAATATGAAAATTTTTCTTTGGCGGCGACTTCCTCTCAGCAGATTTTTGGCAAAAACTCTGGGAGTAAAATAAAATTGCCATGAAAAAGCTGCTTTAAAATCAGGGGTTCGGAGTCGACGTTAAACTGTAGGTCCCGTTACTCATGCATAAAAATTAATGCACACAACACGAGTGGTGTGAGAAGCCAGGACGTTGTATAATGGATCAATTCGACCTCCGGGTACTGTACTTATCACCATTGACAAGTATACGTTCTTTAACCTAACCAGAAACGCCCTCTCATATGAAAGGCCACGGAACTTTCTAAACACACTTTCGGAGGCCGGGAAATACCTCTTGAAGAAACTATGATTACGAGGAAAAAGAGGAATGTAATTACTGTAATCGAGCTAAGCAACTGTAAAAGTTCCTCGATTGAAAGCGTTACTTCTTCGGGAAAATGTACTGGGTAAAGAAAGGTTGATCTCAGAATCATATTCCCTCCTAACAGCTGGTGCTGTCTGACTTTCCTATGATGTTCGTTTGTGATGTTATCCTGTCTGTAAATTCTTTAGGAAATTTGCACAATGGGTCAATTCGACTTAATCTTAATCTCTTGGCTTAATCGACTCTAACCTACCTGTATGATGGAGGACAGGACTAAATCTTAGAAAATAGGACGCTTAATGGTGGCTTAAGTAGTATAGTTCATGAATTTTTGCTATTTTTGTATGAAATTCCATTTTTTTTGTGATTTCCTCCATAAATCACAGGGTCGCCTGGTGCCAATTACCCTAAAGCTTGTTTCCATTTTAGCAGGACTCCACAAGTGTCCAGTTTAATGACGAAAGAGTCGATAACATCAGGGACACTTAGCCCGTAATAAGTTGTATAATTTGAGACTTCCTGTTAATCGTGGGGGATGACGCCCCTAAGCCCTCTGAGTGCCTAACAATGCTTTATTTAAAGTTTATTGCATTGCATGCTATTTGCCGTTCAAAGAGTCTCAGGTGTAAACATTTGTCCATGTCAATACTTTCCAATCTTTACGCCATTAACTGACCAAAATTACTGTGCAAAAGTAAACCTTTTTCTCAAGGTCATGCAGGGGTTCTGTAAGTCAAACAATTTCATGCATAAGATTGTCAATCATTTTGGGGATTTTTCGTTTTATTTTGTTTTTGTTTTTGTTGGACATCAATTTAATATCTTTCATCGATTGTTGTTGTTGTTTTTCTTTCATCGATTTTAATACCAAATTGATGAGTTTTCTTTGGCGATTTTCTTTTTTGTTTGATGGCACTTCTTGCAATCGTTGGGGGTGCATCTGTACCCCTGTCTTTCAGAGTTGCATAGAATGTGAGTATAGTGTGCTGTATGTGTCTGCGAATGTCTGAATGGAATCACTTTAAATCGTATTTAATGGTCTTTAACTTAATCAAGTGATAGAATTTCATTGTTTTTTGTTTTTTTTTGGTTTTGTGCACACAAACTCATCCATAAAACCCTAGCCAACTGCTAAACGCAAAAAGTGTCTGGCTACTGCCTTTTAGGATTATTTGGACTTATTTTAACTGGTCTCAAGGGAACAACTTAGGTTTTGTTTTTTTTTTGTCTTTTTAACCTAAACTTGTTGTATGATGTGGTAAAAAATTTCAAGATTAAATTTTTATTGAATAAAATGAAGGCCTTGCAGGATAGATAGGTAGATTGGAGTGGTTGCCTAGATTACCAAAGCACTCTGGAGCACGCATAGTGACTCGTTGTGACATCAATTAAAAAAACTGTGCCTAATAGATTTCAACAGTTTATTTGAGAAAGAACTACTTATGTTAGGTTGATTTAAAGTTTGAATAAAAAACCCAAATAAGGCTGTCCCCTTTGCATGTAAATTTTTTATTAGGAACGCACCTGGTTGCCTAAAATATATGAATTAAACTCATCAGATGATTGGTTTACTTAAACAAATTTTAATACTAGGGCTGCTGACTTATCGTACCTTTCTACCATTTCTGATGGAACGCTTACAAGCAGTTGAGCTAAAATGTTCGAAGGCTAGGAGTTAGAAATTAGGTGGGAGTAGTAACTTGGATACCAAAGCTCATTTGCTCACAAGTGGCCCGTAGCATTGACACGGGTAAGAGAAGTCCCTGTACTGAATGTATTACATCGAATCCATTGAAGAAGTTGGTCAGCATCAGAGATCAACAATGAGTATTCAAAACGATGAGTAGATTCGAGTCATACTTATAAGTTCTGCTACTAATACGCATTCATACTTAATTTAATATCACTCATACTCAAGGTTGTTAAGTATCGTCATACTCATACTTAACAATAAGCATGATGTTGTTGATTTCGACTCTTCTCAGCATATACACGAAACACAAAATAAGTATGATTCGCGTACGAATAGAAAAATACTCATGAGTAGGATGTGTGTTTGCTTTACTTGCTGACTTTGTCTTTCCTTTCTTCTTTGTTTGTAAATGCAACAACAACTAAGACTGTGAATTTTGATGAATCATTCGAGTCACTCGGATCACTTACAAGTATTATAAGTATTTTTTTTAAATTTATCAATCTGAAGGAGTAGACATATGAATTAAACATATTTCGATTGTTGTGAGTTTGATGTCAACGCTGTACTCATACTCATTGCAACCTCTACTTATAAATCAGTGTTGTACTGAGTACGAATGAATCAGAACAGTTGAATTTCAATACTATCACCCATACACTCATACTCATAATTTCATGAGTACTTATGAGTAGCAGAAATACAAATCATTGATGATCTCTGGTTCGAACCACTGGCTCTCTCATTCACTAGCTAAATTACACCTCAAATGAAAGAGAGCCTGTTCGCATAAGCATCACTGAGCAGCATATTATACTCATTATGATGGTGATCTCTAGTTTGCACACTAAAACCACGACTCCTAAACTGGAAACCATTCTGAAAGCTTAATAAACGAAGCTATATTATACTTAACAGCAATGGATGATAACTCCGTTAAATTGACAAGTAATGGAGAGCTCAATAACCTAAATCTGCTCATCGCTAGAGATGGACATTGGCAAAGAAAGTGGACAATAAATTCCTTCTGTTCCGCACACCCATAACCTCGACAGCAGTCGTTTAATGATAACTGTAAAAGCTTCACTTGCCTTCCCATAATACAATAACTTCCAAGCATAGCCACTATGATCGAGATGACATAGCCATAAAGTTTGTGTAGTGGGTTAATACGACTCCTTTTTATCACAAGCCAAGTGTGTCTGTCAAAGGAGTAAGTAGTATGTTTATGGGGTTTCGGGGCCACTTTTTCCATACAAATTTGGGAGCATGCTCATAGTTTTTTGTATGGGGTTTTGGGGGCAAATTTTCCATACAAATTTGGGAGCAACATATTTTTACTTTAAACAAATTTAAAGAGGTTTCATATTACAGTTTTTTATTTATTTTTTTATATTATTTAATGCTGAAAAAATAGAAATATAGTTATACGTGTTGTTGTTTTTGTTTTTAATTGTTGTTGTTTAGATAGAAGTTCTGTTTTTTGCTGGGGATGTGCGTGTGTGTTAAAATTTGGGAGCATGCATAGCTTTAAAATAATTAAATCGTTGCAGAATTGTATGTGATCGATCTATTGTATACGCTTTGCATGTAGATGTGATTAATGTTGAAATTAAAAGAATGTTTAAAATTTTGAATGTGGTTTTGTTAATTTAATTTTTATTTATTTTTTTATATTATTTAATGTTGAAGAAATAGAAATATAGTTATACGTGTTGTTGTTTTTGTTTTAATTGTTGTTGCGTGTGTGTTAAAATTTGGGGAGCATGCATAGCTATAAAATAATTAAATCGGTGCAGAATTGTGTGTGATCTATTATATACCTATACGCTTTGCATATAGGTGTGATTAATGTTGAAATTAAAATAATATTTAATTAGTTCTTTTATTTGTTATATAAGGACATTTATTAAAATTAAAAAACATATTTACACATTTTGTTCAATGCAAAATGCGTATCACGTTACATACTGTCTGGCGCGAGTAAACAAAAAAATATTTAAAATATTTTTCATTGTGATATTTGATCTATCGAATTCCTTTATCCATACAATTTTGGGACCATGCATAGTCGTAAAAGACTGTACTCTTTATTTAATTTTTTTGTATATTTTTTTATTGGAAAAATATTATTTTGATAAGGGATTTTAAAGTACGGTTTTCTTAATAATTAATTCGTTGCAGAATTATGTGTGATCGACCTATTGTATAATTGTATGTTTTGCATATAGGTGTGATTAATGTTTAAATAAAAAAATGTTTAATTTGTTTTATTTTTTATAAAAGTACATTTATTAAAAATAATAAAACATATTCTCACAGTTTATTCAATACAAAACGCATTTCGAGTTACATAATGTCTGGCGCATGTAGACAAAAATATATGATATATTTTTCATTGTGATATTAGATCTGCTGACGTATGAAAAATAGGTTAGATTGCGATTAAGTAAGTTGAACACCTGCATAGGAGGACATAAAAAGTTGTGGTTATAGCGATAACAGATCATTTTTTATAAAATATTAAACTCAAAAACCCCCCTTTTTCATTGTGATATTAGATCTGCTGATATATGAAAAAAAAAGTTTATTGTTTTGATCGCATGATAACATTGCACTAACATGCGCGAGCATGCAAACGCTGATTCAGCATAATTATTTTCTCATCAAATTGTTTGTAATTGGAGATGATGCAGGTGTGAAGCAAAAATATTAAAAACGCTTACACTGCAGAATTACCTTCACCTTCAGAACACACACCCTCTCCATAACTGAAATTTTGAAATGGTACTGAATTGTAACTGAAAAAGTACTTTTTTACATCAAAAAGTACGTTTTTGCACCAAATCAGAATTACGATCTAATCACACCACTTATTTATTTTGTCTGTTAATGCAGTAATAGTTGAAAAGCCCAAGACATAGAATATATAATAATAAAAAAAGTTCTGGAAGCATAGCGGAGGTACTGCAGTATTTCTTAAATGAAATAGGACTGAAAAAAGTACAAAAGTACTAAATTTTCCAACTGTGACTTTTATAAAAGTACGGAAAAATTCAACTCTGACTTGTATATTAGCATAGCGGAGGTACCGCAGTATTTCTTAAATGAAATAGTACTGAAAAAAGTACAAAAGTACTAAATTTTTCAACTGTGACTTGTATAAAAGTACGGAAAAAATCAACTCTGACTTGTATATTAAAAAAATTTTGCTATAAATAACGATAGTTGTTAGTTAACAGAAATATTCCTGTTTAAGAAAATCTATTGAACACATCATAAGTTATTAAAGAATAAATAAATAAATTAGAAATGGCTGGCGCTTTTATTTGTCAATTTTGCAGAAAAGTATTCACTCTGAATAGAAATTTAAGAAGGCATATTAGATTATATCATGATGGTCCGTCCACATCATGTAAATGTAAAACTTGTAATAAATATTTTCCAAATCATGCGGAATGGCATCGACACTCACATTCTCACACAGAAGATAACAAAAACAGTGAAATCAGTGTTTATTGCGAGCATTGTGCAAAATATATTCTAAAAACAAATTGGTGTTATCATAAAAGGACAAATAAACACAAACTTAAATGTATTGAGAAATCAAACAATGGTTTGGATGTTGATGGTGTTAAATGCATAAAATCATCGTTCAATAATAGAATTATCACATATTTAGTTGAAAACAATAACAAAAATAATTTAATACCTGAAAACTTTTTAACGGAAATCAGAGACAAAATAATTAAATTATTAAGTGATGTGATTAACAAATATGAAAGCATAAAATTTAATATGGAACTGTTTTGTGAATATATGTTAATAAAGGATAATGAAGACAATTGTATGATTGAAATAAAGTCTCATCAGACTAAAATGAATATTCTTAGTATATATTCAACAAGTGATGACATTCTTAATACTTACAACGAGCAATGTGATGTAATAATTAAAAAGATGAGTGAGTTTCAAGAGCGTGACAGCGGTTGGGCATTAATTGAAATATCACGCCTTGAAATAAACATTAATCAATATAAATGTATAAAAGGTTCCCAATACATCCCCCTACCGCCGGAAATACAGAGAAAGTTTGCATGCATTAATGTTCAAAATAATGATGTATATTGTTTCAAGTGGGCTATTATATCAGCATTATATTCAATTGAACACCATTCATATAGAACAACGTCCTATAATGTTGTTAATATAGAAGATGAAATCATAAGACTGGAAAACAACATTGAATTAAATTTTACGAGCTTGATCTTTCCGCTTCCAGTTAATCAGATAAAAGTATTTGAGACAAACAATCCTGAATTGAGTGTTAATGTGTTCGCATTAGATAATGACAATAATATAGTCGGTCCATATTATTTTTCCCAACAAGAAAAATTTAAGCACATTAACTTACTGCTGTTGGAAGATGGTGAAAAATTCCATTATGTATGGATTAAAAATATATCAAGGTAAACAACTTTATACGTAGGTAATAGTTGAAAACTTTCACTAATTAAATTTTTTCCTTTATATTTACAGATTAATTAAAAGTCAACTAACAAAACATAAATGTAAGACATATATATGTAATACATGTTTAATACATTTCCATAATGAGCTACCTCTGGAAAATCATAAAAAAGAATGCAATAAGATGGTAACAAAAATGCCTAGTATAGAAAATAGTATGCTTAGTTATAAAAATTTTAAAAAACAATTGGATGTACCTTTTGTTGTGTATGCTGATTTTGAATGTATTCTAGAATCAATTAATATACAAAATTCAACAAATGTTAAATCAGTACAAAAGCATATTCCATTTGCTTATAGTTATTATATTAAATGTTCATATAATTCAGATTTAAATATTTTTAAAATTTACAATGGTAATAATGCACCGCAACATTTTTTTAAAAGCTTAGTTAACGATATTTTAGATATTTACACTGAACATCTAAGTGTTATTAAACCTATGAATTCCTTAACGCCATTTCAACAGATACAACATTTTGAAAGCAAGACTTGTCATATTTGTAAAAAAAATTTATCAAATAAAGATAAGGTAGCTGACCATTGTCATCTAACCGGCGAATATAGAGGTGCGGCTCATAACAAGTGTAATTTAGAATATCAAATTGCGAACTTCATTCCTATATTTTTTCATAATCTTTCAGCATATGATTGTCACTTGTTTGTTAGAGAGCTTTCATCAATTGAAGGTGATATAAATATTATACCTTTAAATAAAGAACTTTATGTATCCATATCAAAAAGAATTACTGTAAATGAAAAACAAACTATTGAGTTACGTTTTCTCGATTCATTTAGGTTTATGCCATCTAGTTTAGAGAAATTAGCAACTTATTTAACCGACAATGATTTAACAGTAGTAAAATCAAACTATTCAAATGATGAAGAATTCAATTTGATGAAACGTAAAGGTGTCTTTCCGTACGACTACTTAGATTCTGAAAATCGTCTCAATGAAACTCAATTGCCTCCCATTGCAGTTTTCTTTAATAAATTAACTAACGAGTCGTGTAGTGTAGAGGATTATGAACATGCACAAAAAGTATGGAAGACATTTAAATGTATAACATTAAAGGATTATTTACTTTTATATTTAAAGGTAGACGTTCTTTTACTCTGTGACATATTTGAAAATTTCCGACAAGTATGTAAAAACATTTATAATTTAGATCCCTGTCAATATTATACTACTCCTGGTCTATCCTGGGATGCAATGTTGAAAACAACTGAAATAGAATTGGAGTTGTTAACTGATATTAATATGTATAATTTTGTTCTTCGAGGTATCAGGGGAGGTATTGTCCAATGTTCTAACAGATATTCAATAGCAAATAATAAATATATTAGTGATTATGATTCTAACAAGGAATCAAATTATATAATATATTTAGATGTAAATAATTTATATGGTTATGCAATGTCAAAATACCTTCCCTATAAAAATTTTAAATGGGTTGAAAATTTTGAAAATTTTAATGTTAATAATATAGAAGAGGATTCTCCATTGGGTTATATATTAGAAGTAGATCTAGAATATCCATCGGCATTACACGACTATCATAATGATTTACCATTTTGTGCAGAGAATAAGAAAATTGAAAACATGAAACAGAGAAAATTAATAACAGATCTGAATGATAAGAAAAACTATATTATACATTATAGAAATCTACAACAATGTTTAAAACATGGTTTGATTTTGAAAAAAATCCATAGAATTCTTCAGTTTAGTCAGTCTGATTGGTTAAAGAAATATATTGATTTGAATAATCATTATAGAACACTAGCTAAAAATTCATTTGAGCAAAATTTTTTCAAATTGTTAAATAATGCTGTGTATGGGAAAACTATGGAAAATGTTGATAAGAGGAAAGACATTAAAATAGTATGTGAATGGGAGAGTAGAGGTAAAAGACTAGGTGTGAGAGCTCTTATTGCTAAACCTAATTTCCATAGTTCACTCAAAATTCATGAAAATATGCATGCCATTCAAATGAATAGGACTAAAACTGAATATAATAAACCAATTTATATTGGTTTTTCAGTTTTAGAAATATCCAAATGGAAAATGTATAGTTTTCATTATGATTATATAAAACCTAAATATTGTGAAAACCTTCAACTCAATTACATGGATACTGATTCGTTTATTTACGACATTAAAACAGATGATCTATATAATGATATAAAAAATGATATTAGTACACATTTTGATACATCTGCATATTCTAAAGACAATCCATATAATTTTCTGCAAATTAATAAAAAAGTATTAGGGATGATGAAGGATGAGTGTAATGGTAAAAATATTAAAGAATTCATTGGTTTAAGAGCAAAAATGTATTCAGTAAAAATTGATAGAGTTGATACTGAAATTAAAAAAATTAAAGGTGTTAAACAATATGTAACTAAAAAATTAAGTATAAATGACTTTAGGAAATGTCTATTAGATAAAAAATTATACTATGACACAATGTATATATTTGGATCTAAGGTACATCAAATTTATACACAAAATATTAGTAAACTAACATTAAGTTATTTAGATGATAAGCGATATATTAAAGAAAATGGTATCAATACATATGCATGGGGACATTATAAAATAAATTCTCCATCAACATCACCATCATCAAATTTAGATTTATGTAGAGAATTTATGCAAGACGATGATGATGATATGTTTTTAAATGTAAATATATAGATTAAGTAGTTTATAAGAATGTAATATGAAATAATAAAGTACATACATATGTATATATTTGAAAATAAATCAGTTTTTTATTTCTTATCAGATGTAAGAATTATTGAAAATTTGTATAAAAAGGGAGTAAGTTAACATATAGGACTTATTTAAAAAGTAAAATGTCAAATTAGTTTTTCATTTAATTTAATTTTATATTTCACCAATAAAAAAATTATGTCATGTTATTTATACAGGAAACTTTTTTTCATGTATATATTCAAATTATGATAAAACAAAAAACAATAACACAACTTGAAACTTAATCTGAATTTCAAGGTTTTTCTTTTATCATAATTTGAATTAACGTTAAAATCTTTTGCTTTAAATATTTAAGAACAACCTTGAACCACTTTCAAGTTTATTTACTCTGAATTTGTCTGGGGTTTCATGTTTCCTGGAATTTCTTACACGCGTGACAAAATGCATATCAAAAATAGGAAAAAATGCATACATGCTGCAGAAATAAAAATAAATAAAAAATTATATGAAGAAATAGAAATATTGTTGTACATGATCTTTAATTTTAAACTGATAGGAAAGGGTTGGCTGGTTGTGCCTATATAATTTTTTTTATACATGACGTGCACTTGCGCGGTCAGTTTCTTGAGATAAGAAATTCTTGTCATGTTTAATCCTTAGGATACACACGATAAGAGATTTATATGTAAAAATAATGTTGAAATTTATATACATTCACATTTGTTTTACACATAATAAAAAAAAAATTTAAAAAAAAACATCTTTTTTATTGTTTCATTTCAAATTTTGATTCAGTTTAATATTTATTCATTTTTCCTTTGCTTTATATTTGCTCTCGATGTGCTTTCCACTTGATCTTGATCTGCTTTAGATCTGGTCTCGATCTGCTTTATATCTGGTCTCGATCTGCTTTCCACTTGATCTCGATCTGCTTTATATCTGGTCTCGATCTGCTTTATATCTGGTCTCGATCTGCTTTGTATCTGATATCGATCTGCTTTGTATCTGATATCGATCTGCTTTGTATCTGCTCATGATCTGATTTATTCCTGATTCCGGCCTGCTTGATGTCTTGGTTATATATATTTTAATATTGAATATACTATCTCGAGTTCTCTACAAAGTTCTTTCAATTAATTTATCCCTTTGCCTTCTTGTGCTAACCATTTTGAAGTTTTGTACCAGGTAGATGTAATTCAACAGGTAATTTGTTTATTAAGTTGATACTAGCAGGCTATACCAACTATATTAGCTATACTAGCAGGCTATACCAGCTGGTATAGCAGTACTAGTAGGCTATAACAGCAGTATTAGCTCTGCTAGCAGGCTATACCAACTGTATTAGCTATACTAGCAGGCTATACCAGCTGGTATAGCAGTACTAGTAGGCTATAACAGTAGTATTAGCTCTGCTAACAGGCTATACCAACTGTATTAGCTATACTAGCAGGCTATACCAGCTGGTATAGCAGTACTAGTAGGCTATAACAGCAGTATTAGCTCTGCTAGCAGGCTATACCAACTATATTAGCTATACTAGCAGGCTATACCAGCTGGTATAGCAGTACTAGTAGGCTATAACAGCAGTATTAGCTCTGCTAGCAGGCTATACCAACTGTATTAGCTATACTAGCAGGCTATACCAGCTGGTATAGCAGTACTAGTAGGCTATAACAGCAGTATTAGCTCTGCTAGTAGGCTATACCAACTGTATTAGCTATACTAGCAGGTTATATCAACTGTATTAGCTATACTAGCAGGCTATACCAACTGTATTAGCTATACTAGCAGGCTATACCAGCTGGTATAGCCTGCTAGTATCAACTTAATAAACAAATAACCTGTTGAATTACATCTACCTGGTTATCAGTCAGTGTTATATATCAGGTACAAAACTTCAAAACGGTTAGCACAAGGAGGCAAAGGGATAAATTAATTGAATGAAGTTTGTAGAGAACTCGAAATAGTATATTCAATATTAAAAGATATGTATATATATATATATATATATATATATATATATATGTATATATACAAGACATCAAGGAGAATCAGGAATAAATCAGATCATGAACAGATACAAAGCAGATCGATATCAGATACAAAGCAGATCGATATCAGATACAAAGCAGATCAAGACCAGATATAAAGCAGATCGAGACCAGATATAAAGCAGATCGAGATCAGGTGCAAAGCAGATCGAGACCAAATATAAAGCAAAGGAAAAATGAATAAATATTAAACTGAATCAAAATTTGAAATGAAAAAACAAAAAAAGATGTTTTTTTTTTTAAATTTTTTTTTTTATTATGTGTAAAACAAATGTGAATGTATATAAATAGGTAGATTTACATTTTTATTTTTTCTTAATTTTTTTTTTTTACACTTACTTCTTATAAACTGCTTAATTTATACATTTACATTTAAAAACATTTCATCATCATCGTCTTGCATAAATTCTTCATATGAATTTAAATTTGATGATGATGATGGAGAATTTATAATGTCCCCAAGCATAAGTGTTAACATTATTTTACATATACATCTCTTATCGTGTGTATCCTAAGGATTTAAACATGACAAGAATTTCTTATCTCAAGAAACTGACCGCGCAAGTGCACGTCATGTATAAAAAAAATTATATAGGCACAACCAGCCAACCCTTTCCTATCAGTTTAAATTAAAGATCATGTACAACAATATTTCTATTTCTTCATATAATTTTTTATTTATTTTTATTTCTGCAGCATGTATGCATTTTTTTCCTATTTTTGATATGCATTTTGTCACGCGTGTAAGAAATTCCAGGAAACATGAAACCCCAGACAAATTCAGAGTAAATAAACTTGAAAGTGGTTCAAGGTTGTTCTTAAATATTTAAAGCAAAAGATTTTAACGTTAATCAAATTATGATAAAAGAAAAACCTTGAAATTCAGATTAAGTTTCAAGTTGTGTTATTGTTTTTTGTTTTATCATAATTTGAATATATACATGAAAAAAAGTTTCCTGTATAAATAACATGACATAATTTTTTTATTGGTGAAATATAAAATTAAATTAATGAAAAACTAATTTGACATTTTACTTTTTAAATAAGTCCTATATGTTAACTTACTCCCTTTTTATACAAATTTTCAATAATTCTTACATCTGATAAGAAATAAAAAACTGATTTATTTTCAAATATATACATATGTATGT